>OY288208.1:0-2500000 GCA_958449745.1 Ochropleura leucogaster
AATATTATAAAAGCGAAAGTGAGTTTGTTTATTATCTCTACACGCTTTAATGGCTAAACCGATTTTGATGATTTTAAAGGCACAAATAAATAATGTGAATACAATACCAGATATGTATGTCCGGGTGTCACCATTGTGCCTCACGGCCGGAGGACACGGTGGAGCACACAGTGGCGGGCTGCCCCGCGCGGTGCCCCCCGAGCCACACGCGATGGCGGCGATCTGGAGCGAGCGGCCTGCTGCACTGCATGCTGCGGAGCGAGACGGAATGGGAAGCGGTCACCTCCGCATGCCAAGCAGTCATGCTAGCGAAGGAGGTGGCCGGGCGTTTGAATGAGAGAACCAAAACAAACCCGGCCGCCGCGGGAGACACCCTGGGCGACGGGCGCCGCGAGACGACTACCGGCCACCGTAGATGCGGGCCTGCCAGCCGTCTATTGACGACAGGCCGTATCGACGGCGCGTTAGCGTTCCACGAGCGCCTCAAAGAGATGTCAGCAAAGCAGAGGGGCCTGTCAGGCCCTCCGCCTGCCAGGGTTGCGGGTTGTTCGAAAGAGATACCGCGGCCCCGAAACGTAAAGGGCAATAGAAGGAACATGGGTGGGTTTTAGTCAGTACAAGTCTAATAATATAACTTCCCCTGCTCTGGGCGGAGCGGGGAATGTCCCCGCTCCGCCCAGAGCAGGGGAAGTTATATGTAGAAGATATCGTCCCCGTAGAGCGAAAAGTCATTAAGTCAAAAAACCTTGTTTTGAGATATTGAGAGTTAAAGTTTAAAAAAATAAAAATCGTCATAACTTCAGCTTTTCATTACATATCTTTATAGTTTTAGCTTTATTTTAAAGGTAACGAAATAACATTTATATGTTAGATGTTATTACACATTAAAGGTGTGTAATTATTGAGAAAAGTAAAAACAAAAATAATAATTAACTGTTTTCTGATAAATACCTGGCTTAATAACGAGTTAGTGAGTTTACGACCGGAGTTAGTGACTTTTCTCTCAGTTCGAAATAGTTTAAAACTTTTTAGTAAAAAAATAAAACCGACTTCTAAAAAAAACTAAAAACTGGAAAATAACTTTATTTCCGGAAGTCGGTGGCTTTTGTTGGTTTCGTTGACTTTATTGGCCACCGACTTACGGAAATAAAGTTATTTTCCAGTTTTTAGTTTTTTTTAGAAGTCGGTTTTATTTTTTTACTAAAAAGTTTTTATTTCAACATTTTTAGTTATAGTATTATGATATAATACGCAAACACGGTTAAAAAGTTTTTCTTTTTAGCTTTAGTCCCGTCTTAGAAACAATTTTTAGTTCCACATCAAGCTATAGATTAAATACTAAGTATCTATATTATGCTTTAGTATTAAACCAATTCAGAAATCATATGCATCAATCCCTAGGGGATACAGCTGATACTTGATCTGATGTTTATGTTTCTTAATGACTAGGTGAGGGGTGGGGAGGGGATACGGTCATCCTGCTCCCACTCGCCTGCCTACCCTGGCGAAACCCATACTTATACATGTGATTGCAGCAATCACGGCAGATTTGCTGTCATTTATTAAAGAGTGCCGTTGTATATCACTGAAGATCTATCACCAAATTACTGCGATGACCTTCCAAACCATAGTAGTACCTACATACCATTTTTTGATCATTTGTCTTCGACAACTTCTAAAATATAATCGACGAATGAGTATATCATCAACGTACACGAAGTCAATCTAATACGTATTATTAAAGATAACTCAAAAACCACTTGTCGGATCTTGATATTTTTTTTATGGGACCTAACGACAATCACCAGCTTTCGAATAAAAAAAGAATCATCAAAATCGGTTCACTCAGACCTGAGTTACGAGGTAACAAACACAAAAAAAAAAAAAAATACAGACGAATTGAGAACCTCCTCCTTTTTTTGAAGTCGGTTAAAAAGAAAATTAACTGGAGTTATGTAAAGTGGAACTAACTGTCAGATGTGTCAAATGTGTACAGTAAAAACTACCTATATAATTATAAGAAATTTGTCTGGTTAGGTTTGATTTATAAAAGACATTATTTTGTAATGAAATAGTGTGATAAATTCAATGAAGTTTTTTTAAACATTCATGTCAAAAAAAAAAACATAATTACGAGACAAAATCTATTGATTTTGTAATTGTTTTGTAATTTTGCAATTGTTATATACCTACTTATAATATATTAATACTATCCTTATAATTATTATAAAACAAAAACATAAGATAGTGCTTCAACCGCATTTACACAAACTAAAATAATAGAATCATAGTTTTGCTAAAGAAGAAAATCAGATTTCACTCCACTCCTCTTCGTCTATCTCCTCTGTAAAATCCAGCTACTAAATTCATCTAAGTACTACGTTTCTACTAGTGGGAACTGTGTGACAGTGTGGACTGGTACCTCAAGTGGAGCTCCTGTGAGATTATCCCTTTAGTATAATCTCACAGGATAAATTAATGAGGTCTTTCTTTTTGCCTCTGAAATAGACAGTGGCGAAGAGTACGCTACCACTTTTTCCATTAATATCACAATGATACATAATATGACATGAAATAAAATGACTTGAATTTCGAGTCATTTTTTTTTTATTGTGCAAAAAGAATAATATGGTTCTTCATTTGCCGTGGTAATCTGCTCCTCATACAACTCGTACATTTTGCCTATTGCTAGTTTGCTATCCAAGTACAGTCTCTTCCTTTTTTTACTACGGTAGTGTGATTCTAGCCGGGGAAAAGAGTTGATGTGATCAATAACCTGTTCAGATTCTAAACAATGCAGTTTTATTTATAGGGACTCAAGTCCCTGTTTCCTGGATAATTAACCAAACTCATCGCTGTATTTTAGAACTTCATTTGCTGGTCCAATTGAAATGCTTCAAGTTTTAAGAAAGAAATCTTCAAGACTAGCGCTTTGTTTATTTGATTTCGCTATATTAGCTTCAGCGGGCTGTTCAGTGGGTATTTGACTATCTACACATACATTATCACGCACATTATCTGTACAAACAAGCAGTGCTTGTTTTGTTTTTGCGGATAGGACTTCATGAAATAACTTCCCCCGCTCTAGGCGAAGCGGGGGGAGTGTCAAACTTATAGTGACTAAAAGCAACCCATGTTCCTTCGATTGCCCTTTATGTTTCGAGGCCGCGGTATCTCTTTCGAACAACCCGCAACCCCGGCAGGCGGTGGCCCCGGCTGGCCCGATGCCAGCAAAGCAGAGTTTGCTGACATCTCTTTGAGGCGCGCGTGGAACACTAACGCGACGTTGACACGGCCTGTCGTCTAGAATCGTCGAATAGACGGACAGACGGTGAGCTACCCATTCACTGTCACACCGTCCACAGGCCCGCATCTACAGTGTCCGGGAGTCGTCTCGCGGTGCCCGACGCCCGGGGCGTCTCCCGCACCTCCCTCGTTAGTATGACTGTTTCGCAGGAGGTGACCGCTTCTCATTTCCTCTCGCCACCGCCTATCGCTTCTAGCTCGGACACCGCGCTGGGCAGCCTGCTACAGTGTGCTCCACCGCGTCCTCCGGACGATAGTCACAATGGTGACACCCGGGCGTTTTCTCCCGTCCAATAATGTGTAGGAAACTTCCAAATCAACAAGTGCTAAATTAAGTCTTGACCAACAGAATTTGCATTGTTGATTTCTTGAAAAAATCCTTAAAAAAACCCTGAATATAAAAAGAAAAAAGAAGTTCTACTGTGCGGCTTTCGAATGCATTCGAAAGCCGCACAGTAGAACTTCTTTTTTTACTATCGCTTTTACTAGAAGACCTTGCAATTTACACTCGCCCTTGTTATTTGAGCCGTTTATCTTTGTCACCACCTGGGTACCATAAAACGCTCAAATCCGAAAAAAGCTCGAATAAGAGAACAACTTAACTCTTCAAAGCCGCTTATCTCTGAATGTGGACTCGCACGAGACGTTAGAGCTTTTTTTTGAGGTGGGAATCATCAAATAACTTCCCCCGCTCTGAGTGGAGTGGAGGGGCGTGACAGACTTTTACTGGCTAAAACCCTTCCATGTTCCTGCTATTGCCCTTTATGTTCCGGGGCCGCGGTATCTCTTTCGAACAACCTGCAACCCCGGCAGGCGGAGGCCCTGGCAAGCCCCTCTGCTTTGCTGACATCTCTTTGAGGCGCGCGTGAAACACAAACGCGCTGTCGACATGGCCTGTCATCAATAGACGGACGGACGGTGAGCTACCCATTACTCACCGTCCACAGGCCCGAGACGTTTGGGCTTCGGTGAAGTCTTGGTGTTTATTATGCGATAGATTTTTTTCAGTTATATCCTCAATGGAAACAACATCGTGGTAGGGTTCAGTCAACAAAGGCGCGGAGCGGGGTGGAATGATTGTTGGCAGATTTATAGTAGGACTTAAAACTGAAGTAAACACAACGAAACATGAATGAATGAAAGTCACCACGCCGTTCGCTGAACCCTCGCGCCACGACAAACTCACTAACTCGCAGGCGAAATTTGCTTTATACGTATCAATGCACGTCGAAGTTGCATAAATAATAATTAAAACACTTTAATTATTATTCTAAATAGATCTTATGCACCACCATCAATACAAAAGAAATCATTAAAATAAGTTGACGACTTATCGCCTTTGAAATATTGTACAACTCATTTAAAAATAAAGAGTGTAGAGTCACTATGTCGAGTTAGTTAATTGTTGCTTTCGTGTATTTTAACCAACGATTGATATTGAAAACTCACTAAATCGTTTTAGTTATGTTTTGTATACATAAATTCATTTGCATGCATTAAAAAATAAAGAGAAAAAGTAATTTAGTCGTTTTAGTTTTGAACACTTGAAATAAATGTAAAATAATTAACTTAATTAGTTAATTCTTCCATTACGCCCTGGGTACAAAAAGGTGGACTTACCTACTTACTTTTCACATTTCTTAAACCAAAAACGAAAGCAGCTACAAAAATGACGGTTTCACAGATATTTAGAGAAAAAAAAATGTGATACGCATGACATTGAAACTCATTTTCGACTTTTTCGGACTTAATGACTTTTCGCTCTACGAGGACGATATATGATTTCCCACCCCAAAAAAAATACCAGATATGTATATTTTATGTAATATTGTTTTATTAATAATAATATTGTTATTGAAAATTTGGTGTTAAGTGCTCGCCATGAGATCTGGAGGTGGTACAGCTAGTCGTCGGTGCGCGGGTCCCACTGCGGCGTCGCGCGGCTGCGCCAAACCTGCAACACGCGGCCGTCAGCGCCGACCACACACCCTCGCACCCGCCCGGCA
This sequence comes from Ochropleura leucogaster, assembly GCA_958449745.1. NCBI lineage: Eukaryota > Metazoa > Arthropoda > Insecta > Lepidoptera > Noctuidae > Ochropleura > Ochropleura leucogaster. Next base: position 5,313 of record OY288208.1, read on the forward strand.
CACACTCACGTGCAACACGCGGCCGTCAGCGCCGACCACACACCCTCGCACCCGCCCGGCACACACTCACGTGCAACACGCGGCCGTCAGCGCCGACCACACACCCTCGCACCCGCCCGGCACACACTCACGTGCAACACGCGGCCGTCAGCGCCGACCACACACCCTCGCACCCGCCCGGCACACACTCACGTGCAACACGCGGCCGTCAGCGCCGACCACACACCCTCGCACCCGCCCGGCACACACTCACGTGCAACACGCGGCCGTCAGCGCCGACCACACACCCTCGCACCCGCCCGGCACACACTCACGTGCAACACGCGGCCGTCAGCGCCGACCACACACCCTCGCACCCGCCCGGCACACACTCACGTGCAACACGCGGCCGTCAGCGCCGACCACACACCCTCGCACCCGCCCGGCACACACTCACGTGCAACACGCGGCCGTCAGCGCCGACCACACACCCTCGCACCCGCCCGGCACACACTCACGTGCAACACGCGGCCGTCAGCGCCGACCACACACCCTCGCACCCGCCCGGCACACACTCACGTGCAGTTCGTCGCCCGCCAGCACCAGCAGCTCGCCCGCGCGTGGCAGCACGCAGCACAGCGCCGCCGCGCCGTGCAGCACGTCGGGCCCGCGCGCGCACGACGCCGCCGCCAGCACACGCACGCGCGCCGAGTACCCGCCCGCCGGCCTGCACACACACACGCGCACGTCACACTCTGCGCCGCCTCACGCGAGGGCCCGGCGCGGCACTCACCACACCACTAGCGCGGCGCCGGCCGCGGGCTGCACGTAGTGCACGCCGGCCGCGGGCGCGTCCGTGGGAGCGGGCACGAGCGCCAGCACGTGCAGGGTGCCCACCGACACGCACGCGGCGCTGCCGTCGCTGCACACGGCCCACATGCACCTTTCACTGCGAAACATGATCACGGGTAAAACATGCGACGGGAGAGATGAGAGTAGTGTTTTCTCGCTCACCGCTCGTGGAGCACCAGCCCGACGAGCGGCGCGGGCAGGCGCGCGCTGTGCTGGGGCGGCGTGCACGCGGCGCGCACGGCGGCCTCGTCCGGCGCGGGCGGCTCGGGCGCGGGCGCGGCGCGGCGCAGGCGCAGGCGCCGCACGCGCTCGGCCAGCCCGCCGGCCGCGCGCGCCTCCAGCGGCGGCGGGCGCGGCGTCGCCAGCGGCCAGGCGCCGAGCAGGCAGCCCGCGCCCGCGTGCAGCACGCGCGCGTCCCGGTCCGGCGCGGTGCAGCGCGCGTCCCGGTCCGGCGCGGTGCAGCGCGCGTCCCGGTCCGGCGCGGTGCAGCGCGCGTCCCGGTCCGGCGCGGTGCCGCACTGCGCCTGCCGGTAGTCGGCGGGCGGGTCGCGCGGCGCGGCGGCCACCAGCGCGTGCCTGCGGGAGAGGCTCGGGTGAGTGCGGCGGGGAGGGGGGAGGGCGGAGGGGTGGCGGCACATTTCAGCGCGCGGTGCTGTCCTCACGTCAAGTGCGCGCTTTCTTCGTTGTAGATCCTCAGAAGTGGTGACGTCACGCCTGCATATTCAGACTCGGTCTTCTGCATGAAGGAATATATTTTTTGTTACTAAAAGATTAGCAGATCATCCATATAGACATAGATAAAAAATATGTATTATAGACGATAACTCATAACCTACCTTTGAAATAAAAATAAAATTAATTTGAGTAATCGGTGATCATACATATAATTTTTTTGACAATACAACTAGCATTCAATTTTAATGAGCGAAGGCGATTAGTGCTAAGAAGTGACTAACATTAGAGCAACAAATCAACAACAGTTTCAGCTATATTATTCACGTAATAACTAGTGTTAACCAAGTGATATTTTCTGTAACTATCTCATCTGTGTACTATATGACCTTGCATGCATTCACCGTGTCTCGGCTAGACCAAAATATACCTGCGTAGCGGCGTTGAGCCACACGGTGGTGCAGTACAAGCCGGAGCCGAGGCCGCGCAGCTCGAACGAAAGGAACGCGTCACCCGAGGCATCGGCCCAGCAGCCCGCGGCGCCCGCACTGCATCGCACTCGGCTGGCCACAGACCCGCAGCGCCCGTCCTCTGTCGGGTAACAAGGGGCAAACTTACAAAAAAAACAGCTAAGAGCTAGTCAGACTAGCGCGCTGAGGGTGCCGTAAAAACTTGCGACATAAAAAGCCATATCTTTTGACTGCGTAGATTTAGAGGGTTGATTTTTTCAGAGCACAAAGGGACCACAGAGTCGAGTTTGTAATTTCAACTTGATACCGCCACGAGTTTCCGAGATAAAGCGTCTTGACAGACAGACAGACAGACCAACAGCAAAGTGATCCAATAAGGGTTCAGTTTTTTCATTTTAGGTATGGAAGCCTAAAAATAGAAAGACGTTTATATATTAATTGACCCAAATGCGCCAAAACTAAGAGTCAATCGCTTCTCTCAGACCTTCAACTCGCAACACGATCAGCTCCCAGTCGTCAGCGAGCACGAGCGGTCCCGCCAGCAGCAGCCGCTCGCGGCCCGCCCAGTGCGCGCGCGCCACCGCCCTCCAGCCGCGCCAGCGCAGGCACGCGCGCCCCGCCTCGCGCCACGCGCCGCGCGCCTCGCGCCGCCACACGGCCAGGCTGGCGTCGGCACCGGCCAGCGCTAACAGGTCGGGCGGCGCCAGCGCGGCGTGTAGCAGCGTGTCGCCAGCGCGGTGGCGCGCTTGCAGACTCCAGCCGGCGTGGCTCCATACGTACTCCTGGCGCCACGCTACCCGCGCACCGGCTACAACCATAGAGTAAATGCTCCAAATACATTGCATAATTATTACACATCACAAAAATGGCGGTTTATAAGTTTTTGCGCTATTGATTAACTTAAGTTAGGTGTTAGTTAAACCAAAGACGTGTTATGCACACACGTTTTTGGTTTAACACCTATTTCCAACCATACAACATTTAATGCGAGAATGTTTTTTTATTTATTTAAAAGGTTTTGTCGCTTAGCGACCACATCAACCCGGTGCAGGAAAAGCTATATTTATAATCTAATTAACTAACTTACGATCTACTTATGACTAACTTATACAATTCTTTTGCTTTCTCGGACATTGGAAAGGCAAGAATGGAATTACAAATCCCGATATTAAATACATTGTTTTGTCCAAATACTTGAATTCTATTATGTTCATTCCGGACACACTCCATCAGAATATGAAAAACATCATCAATTACTCCAAGCGAGACTGTTCGTCGTTCCATTAAATGCTTATTACTAAGTATAGATATGACAACACTTCCAATCTTATTTAATAATATATGCCATGAAGCTGTATCAGAGAGACACGGGGGGAGAGATACGCGGGGGGGAGACACGCGGGGTTGTAATAGTCGTGAAGAGGTTCCGGCTACTGGGTCTCGAGGTGGCATTGCACTAATCCGAAGTCATGGTGCTTTGATGGCCGTCGGAATGCGCCACTGTCGGGATCCCAACTGACGGTAGAAGGGGTCCACATCGGCGTTGAGTCGACGATGAGGATACCTGGGAATCGTCCTTCACAGCTGGTGGAACTTCCTGGAGTATTTCCGACGTTTGGATCCCAAATTAGAGCGGGCCGAGGCTGCTTTTATGCGGCCCTTGCTGAATCTGTAGGGACCAAGCGCTTTCTGCCGTAGGCTCTATGCCGGAGTCGTGCGGTATGCGTATGGCTCTTTACGGGGCACCGGTGTGGGCGCGGTCTTTGGGTCTCCTTGCCGGATTGCCACAACACCGTTTGGAATCTCTGTGGGCCCAGGTGTTTTCTTGTACCAGTATTTTCCTTACCCTATTTGCTTGTTAACAAGATTCAGTGTTACCACAGTATTTGCTGAATAGCTGATTTGGCCACCTTTATTTAAAGACTAGCTGTGCCCCGGTATGCGTTGCAATGCAATTTTGTATCTTTCTACCTACCCTACCTACCCTAATTCTCTTACCGGGATGAAAATATATATGTCCGTCTCCTGGTTCTAAGCTACCTCCTCACCAATTTTCAGCTAAATCGGTTCAACCGTTCTTGAGTTATAAGTGGAGTAACTAACACGACTTTCTTTTAATATATAGATGGAAAGCGTATTTTCTGTTCATGACAAATATTTAAGTCACAAGTCAACAAACAGTTGCTATGTAAAACATGTGAATTATATGTAGAGAATGATATATGTGTAACCTTCTTAACAGCAGAGTGGTAGTCCTTATTATATAGCATACTATGGCATACCCGACTTTCTTATTGATAAAATTATTGACACAAACTGGCAAATTTTATGGAATTTTTACAAATTCAAAACACACATTTAAAATCCAAAAAATAGTAGCCCATTGGCATCGGGAACAGGGTCGAAGTTACTGGCGGTCAGGGTTCCAGAGAATGGAACCTCCTAACAATACGAGCTAGGTCCAAGAGTACTGCTTTCTGTATCAAGCCCTTGATCCTACCGCCTAACAAGATCCTATGACTATCTGCACAATGATAGCAAAGTTAATATCCTACAGGTCGATAATCTCACGAGCTAACTCAATATACTTGATTTGTTTGTTTCACAAATTCTCGTCATGCGGAACCATTATGTAAACAATCATTGAGTGCCGCTCTGATTGATAAACCACAATAGTTCCATCAGTGAAGATGGCTCAATCCCAGTACAATGTGTGTGATATTGCCATGTTCAAGTTGTGTCTGCAAGATTTCTCCGCTAGCTAGACCAGAACAACTGGAAATAATGACCAAATTGATTCACCCAGATGGTGGCATACCCAACACATATGTCAAGCATGCTGTCCTTCACAAACAAAACCTTTGGCTTCTCCATTTTTTATTTTACTGTATTAAATTTAATTGTAATTGAAATGAATTATAGGTGTATTGAATTGAATTGTAATTTTGAATGACTACTCTTGTTTGACCATTTTTTAATTGATAGCAAAGTTGTCATGTTTTGTTTTCTTATTAATTTGTATATTTGTATGCCTGAATGGACAAATGAGACAGTTCTTTTATATAATGATTATCTTGCATGCTCATACAATGTACAATCATGTTGACACAAATAAAAATATCTTGAGTCTTGAATATGCATTGCCAATTTCACCAAATTTACAACTAAATTTATCAACTAAAAGAAAACAAAACATCTGTAGTTTCTATTAGTATTTATAACAAACATCATAATTATCTTGTACATAATATTTACTTATACACATTTTATTTATATATTTACAAATATATTAAAAAAAAACAAAATGTGTAAAAAAAAATAGTAGTCCACCAGCATCAGTGAACAAAATCCAAGCAGTGTTCAGGGCTTTCATGACAGTAACTAACAACAAATGCCGTGTCTAGAAGTACTGATTTCTGAATTGACCAGAGAGCTGAGTTTAGTATATGATTACTTGAACATGATTGGAATCATTTTAGTATTAAGTTAAAAGAGTCAGGTATACATACATCAGGCACAAAACAAAACTAGCAGATATCCCAACACATATTGACCAACATAAAAGGAGAAGGACAGGGAATTATGCAAGCAAGAAAAATAAAGCAAGCAGGTAATCAGTCTGGTAGTTTATTGAAGCTAATGAAGCAAAGTGAGAAGACTGGAGGATGAATTGAAATTGACCCTAGGTCCCCTTTGGCAGTAGTAGCAACCATAAAGTACAAGTATAGTAAAAGTTTGGAAGAAAAGTTATTTAATAATATCAGAGAAAGTATATTTTTATGTCATAATCGACTTCACATCTCGCGGTCAGTGGGTAGTCTTAGGGGCGGGCAGCAAAGAGAAATATGGGCAGTACATATGTATTAACTTTTAACTATAAAGTTACAAAACTTTTTCATTCCTGAAGCAAATCAGTCTACTAGATTTAAGGATCTCAGGTAACTAGATTTTAAAAACAAGTTTTAGTGAGACAAATAGCAACACTCTGATATTGTAGTAAGTTCAACTAACCTGCACTCATCACTTCAGCAGTTTAACGCATGCAGTTAGACCGGGTTATGCACACGCCGGGTATGTACCGTGGGGCGCTTGTGCTTGGAGGGCCGGGCGCAACAGGCGGCGCCAAAGCGAGGGCTCGGCAGCGGCGCGGTGCCAGGCACGGCATGCGGCACCCGCGCGCGCCAGCTCGCTCGCTGCCAACCAAGCAAACACCTCTCGCAGCACCACAGCGCAGCGCCGCTCTTCACACTGCCAGACGGATGGCATTCTCCTGGATACCTCTACCTTAACTATATTTTATATTATGTGGTCTGTTTTTAAGTTACACAAGCTATCTAGTTTACGTTCTTACGGCTCAATCAAAGAGTATAGTAATATAGATGAAAGGCTCAATTATTATTACCAATCTTCTTGAATATTATTTTGACAAGCAACAGCTGACTGAACCAAAGTGTAAAGATTGTTTTTTTTTATTTCCTTTATTCCTGACCATAGATATAACGTCTTTCAATAGCAGACATATTTAAATAAACTAAGAAAAAGTCTACTTTAATTTAAACAGTTTACACATACATTTTATAGCAAAAACAGATTATTACATCGCTATGTAACTTTTCTTTTTACCATTAGATTCATAATAGTAAGAATTATACAGATTGCTCCAAAAATTATGTAAAACTAAATCATTCAACATAAATAATTGTAACAGTATTTTTATACAACGCATTTTAATAAATCCTGAACGCGGCGGGAAACACTTCAATTCACTGGAAGTGAATGTTGGCAATGTTGACGTCTCCTTCCACAAACGCCATTATACAGGGTGGCCAGGTGACAGGCGTCCAAAGAAAAAAATTAGATGCCTTATACTAAGGGGGACCCGAATTACCCCCATGTATGTTCCGCGATTATTTGTAGTTTAGGAGCTAGAATTTTTTTAAGTACTATTTTCAAAATTTTCACCTAACATTGGTTTTTATTTTTTATGTCTTTATTCCTATAATTTTTAGATATTCTTTTTTGTGGAATCTATTAGTGATAGCAATAGCTACCATGTAAAAAAATCCGTTTGCCTAGGCGTTGTAGAACTTACCACAAAATTTGTCCAAAGTTCAAAATTACCATTAGAGTTCGATAATCAGATTCAGGCTATGTCACTATATGCAGGCATCTGGATTGAGAGTATCCAGATGCCTGCATAAAGTGGCATAGCCTGAATCTCAGAAAGTACTACATCTGGGCTCATAATTTTTAAATTTTAAGGATTTAGTAAAGAAATTCTTACAACTTTTAAGAAATTCCTAAACATGTAGAATCGTAGGCCACGGGAGTGGCCTCGCCAAATCGAGCGCGAAGCTCACTGCCGTACTATCCTTTACTGGAACCATTTCGCCGCATTTTCAGGCCCCTATTTAAGAACCTCTGAATAAGACCAGAACGCTGAAATTTTAGTCATCTAGTAAGCTATAATCACATACTTAAAATCCAAAATTTCAACTCTGTAGGTCATAATTATTTTTTTGATTAAATTTAGTTCCGAAGTTAGGCGAAAGCATAGTTTCGTATTTTCGGCACTCACTCACTCATGATCATCAAAATAGAACTAGTACTTCCCATAAACTCAGAAAGCTGCAATTTGGTACTTAGTTAGGGTTCAATGGCCACATAAAGGGAAAACTATAAAAACTACGATAATCGAAGATCTGGAGTATCCGAGAAAACACAAGAGCCTAGCCAAACTGTTAGAGATCGACATATGCCTTTACAAAAAATATTCAACTTGGTGGGCCGCTTGACTTGATGTCAAAAATCGAAGGTCTGAAGTATCTGATGAATACCCTTCAGCTGGTCTCAGCTGTATTAGAGATATGGTAATGCCTGATGATATTGGTACATAAAAAGTCGACTGTCATTGCAAAAATACAGCGTAGTGGGATACATCTTCCAATTTAATCTAGCCTATAGCGTCCCACTGCTGGGCGAATGCCTCGAAGACAGGAAGCTATAACGATATAAATTGTGTCACGTAGATTCAAAACCAGTACACTATAAAACCAAAACAATACAAGATAAATATACACTCAAACATGGTGCATAGGTACTGTTTATATAGAGCGCGTAGAATAAGACTGTAATATATTTTACTTAAACGCGTCTGTAAATAAATTAATAATGACAAAAAAGTTAATAGTTAAAATGAAAATGGAGATTGAATTTTCCTCAAACGTCTGAACTGAGGGCCCAATATTTTTGGCAGTATTGACTAGGATAAGCCTTTTAAACTACCGCACATTACGGTAAGTATTTTAACTATTTTTTAATTAAAATCTAACAAAGCGTCCATTACCTATTCTAAATGTCATACTTTAAGAGAAAATTGATTAATAATTTTATATAGGAGAAAGGTTTAGTTCAAAGGTTTAGTTCTGTAAGGTGACCATAATGTTCCATGTAATTATAAACAAGTGTTCAACGTACTTATATTCTTATAGTATTTTGTAAAGCACAGATGGAGAATTATATAATTATATACGACTAGCTGTGCTGTGCCCGCACCTACGTACCGTACAATAAAATAAAAAAAGTATCAATAATCATTGAAATATTTATTAGACGTAGGTAAAAAAACGCTGTTTAAAAGTGTGTGTAATAAACTTTCTTGCAAAATAAGTATCATTTAAAATAACGCCGATTTCTACTGTTTTTTATAGAAAAAAGAACAGTAGCACTTTTGGATAAATAGATGTTCATGAAAAAAATACCTGCGATTACAATTTTGTATTGGAAATCAATTAAGAAATAAACCTTCTTTATAGCATGTTTGTTTGAAATTATTTAAATCGGAAGAAATCTAGTCCAAGATGTCTAGTAGGTACCTTTTGTGTGTGCTGTAGCGTGCGCTAGAGCACGGCTTGTACCTGCGGGTAGTGTGCGCTAGAGCACGGCTTATACCTGCGGGTAGCGTGCGCTAGAGCACGGCTTGTACCTGCGGGTAGCGTGCGCTAGAGCACGGCTTGTACCTGCGGGTAGCGTGCGCTAGAGCACGGCTTGTACCTGCGGGTAGCTTGCGCTAGAGCACGGCTTGTACCTGCGGGTAGTGTGCGCTAGAGCACGGCTTGTACCTGCGGGTAGTGTGCGCTAGAGCACGGCTTATACCTGCGGGTAGCGTGCGCTAGAGCACGGCTTGTACCTGCGGGTAGCGTGCGCTAGAGCACGGCTTGTACCTGCGGGTAGCGTGCGCTAGAGCACGGCTTGTACCTGCGGGTAGCTTGCGCTAGAGCACGGCTTGTACCTGCGGGTAGCGTGCGATAGAGCACGGCTTGTACCTGCGGGTAGCTTGCGCTAGAGCACGGCTTGTACCTGCGGGTAGCTTGCGCTAGAGCAAGGCGAGCTCCTTCTTGGTAATCTGCATGTAATCGATCTGGGCGTCGGCGAGGTCTTTATCGCCGATGGTGGCGTCCATCTCGGAGGCGGAGTGGACGGGGCTGCCCTCCTCGGCCTGGCGCTGCTTCAGCTTGATCTCGCGCATGCGTGCCTCCAAGATGCGTTCACGCTTGCTTTCGCGCTCCAACATCTGCGTACGCATCAGTTTGAGCAGGCGACGTGCCACGTGTCTGCAACACGCCGCGCGCCGCACATTTTGTGCCATTCGCCACATACTGTTACGTAACTTACCACTGTCAAAAGGGATTTGTCTTTATTGTCAGAGGATGTCAGACTCGTCGATAGCTCCTGCATGTAGATGTTCCCTTTGGAATTTCCGCATGCCACAATCGTGCCCTGTAAAACAACGCGCAAATTATTTAATGAAAACTGCAGTGTTGAACTTTGGGTTTACAAACAAATATGCAAGCAAAGAGTACAAAATAGTACATTTTGATACAAGTTGGGATACTTTGTCACTGGCATCCTAGGCGGAATATATAAACGAGCCGCAGGCGAGTGTGTTATTTGACTGAGAACTGCAGTGACAATGCCCACATCAAACAACGATTATTCAATACACTTACAAAGAAATAAAATGAAAGAACGTATTTTTGACATAAAAAAATATTAATTATTGAAACCGTATTATGAAAACAATTAGACGATTTTTTGGCATTTTTACGGTTTATGAAATGTATTGTATGTATTGTTTAAAATTTAAATTAAAGGAAAAAATAGATTTATCTCATACATACTACGTAGTAATTTCACAAGACATCAGGAAATAGAAAGAACGATTATGACTTATTAATTTTATTAAAATACATTTTTTACATTAATTGTTCAAAGTTCTGTATATAGGAACTTTGAACAATTAATGTAAAAAATGTATTTATTGTTCAAAGTTCCTACATACAGAACTTTGAACAATTAATGCCTCCGAGAATTGGAATCAGAAAATCAGAGCCTCTGTCCACGTCAAGATTGCACTGCCTAATAACATTCGCACGTAATCGGCTGCTCTAGCGTTTTTTTAGCATTTGTGCCACTCTATCTTCAGGAATCTCAGCTTCGTTAAGTATTATTTTGTAAAAAAATCAAATACACAGCACCATTCAGCTGCTGGTCAATCATTCCAGCCCACTTGTTAATGCCAAACATATTCTGGAATCGATCATTTCTGATGATATGTGGGTTCACTCTGGAGCAGTAGTGTAAATTGTGCATGTTAAAAATTCCTTGATTGATTGATTTATGTTTTTCTTATGTACTAACTAACTAAACTACTACAATGGGTACAAGTGGTAGTTCTTTTTTGTAACGAGTTCACCTCACCGACGTATTTGGCATCAGAAATTCGCCCTTTACGATACAAAAATTTCATGAGCTTCTAGTCTATAAGTACTGATACTGCAAAAGTACTACAGCGCTATCAATGATACAAACGTAGAACCAACATCAAACTCCCTACTTGCGACTCAAGACTACAGAGAAGAGCCTGACCGTCAGTGTCGGGCAGTAGCCCTCCAGGGATAGCACCCGTCTAATCGAAGGATTCTCCCTTATCCATGATTGCAGAATTTTAGACTCTATTTTTTACACCCCTAAATAGGTTATTAGAGGAAAAGAAAGTGCTCTATACTTACTCTGTGTAACGATGATGGCACTAGGTAGCGCTGAACAGCTTCTAGAATGAGACTTAAGAAACGAAAGGATACTGACAGCGTCGTGCGAGCGCACCGACAGGAGCGGCTCGTCGCACACCTGCACGGTGAGCACGGGCTCGTGCTGGCGCCGCAAAAGGTCCCACAAGCACAGCCGTCCATCTTGTTGCACTAGAAGCATCAGTGACAACCTGAAAACGCTCAAAGGTCAGGGGCGAGCGGGGCGAGAGAAGAAGGTGGCGGCGGTGGGAGGGGTGGCACCTGGTGGGGCTCCAGGTCCCGTCAGTGATACGATGGCGCGCGGGTGGCGTCCACAGGATGGCAGATTCGCGGCAGTCCTCGCTCCACACGCGCGCCGTCCAGTCTCCCACGGTCAGGAAGTTCTTCAGGAAGCCCGGGTTCCGCTGCACGCGCCACACGGTGCCCATGTGCGCGCTGTACTGCGTGTTGCCAAGTCATTGTGTAATAGAGTTAATTACTCTAAAGAGTCTCGAGCCAAGAGCGAGACCGACTCGCGCACCGAGTGCTGCGTACAAAGTTGCGACATAAACAGCCATATCTTTTGACTACGTTAACTTTGAGAGTTGATTTTTCACAGATTATAGACGTGGGTATATGGTTTTAATTTCAATTTACGGAACCTAAAAATACAAGTTATGGCCATAAAAGGAAAACACTGTATAATCGAGATCAATTTCTGGGTAGTTATGACATAGGTACGTACGACCAACTAAAGGCAAAAGATATTTTTTGATAGAATAGGAAACAGTGATCATCGAAACTACGATCAAAACCACTATTAGACCAGGACTGAAGCCTTCAAAAATGGTAAAAAATTCAAAAAACGTTACAGTAGGATGAAACCCATTAGAAAAAGAGGGGAATATGATAAAAAATAAAGAAAAAATAAACTACGAGTTCGGGAATTGGATCGACCGTAATTTATTTTTGAGTGAGTTAGGGTGAGTTTCTAGGGGAATTAATGGCTTATCTAGGTTTTTAAATGGCAAAGCTGTAGGTAATAAAAAAGATCGACAACTTTTGTATGAACAATTTTTTCACAAAATCTCAAAATTTTGGTGAAAAATTAAAATAACCAAGTTTTTGGTTTTTTTATTTTTATTAAAAAAAAAAAATTTTCTACGAAATTTGGTGGAAACTTACCTTATCATGTCTCAAATACACTGCAATTTATTTGATTTAATAAAAACAAAAAACACCCAAATTTTTATTCGAAAATTCTCGCGTTAAAATATTAGCATTTTCCAAAAAGTCTGGAGGCTTATAGTTCGTTGAAATCTCTACTTTCTGATGGTGTAACAAAAATTACATTACTACCGTTATTGGATCACTTGTTGTCCGTCTGTCTGTCTGCATGTCTGTCGAAAGTCTTTATCTCGAGAACGCGTGAAGGTCTCAAGTTAAAATAAGGGTTTATTTTAACTTGAGACCTTCACGCGCTTCACAGATTTAAGTAGATATATGGTTATATATCTACTTAAATCTGTGGTCCCTTAAAGCTGTGAAAACATCAACCCTTTAAAGTCCAGGCACTCAAAAGATAATATGGTCGTTTATGTCGCAAGTTTGTACGGAACCCTCGGTGCGCGAGTCCGACTTGCACTTGGCCGGTTTTTTTATTTGAAATTGGTTCTTCTTATAATTTGGCCGAAGTCTGATAAAGATTAATTTATTCGATGACGATTAGCTAATATTAAATTTGTTATGAATGAATTTTCGATAAAAATGTGTGTGAGATACCAACATACCACAACTAAAAAATAAAATGGTACATTTTGATTCAAGTGAGGAACTTTGTCATTGCAATCGAGGCGGATTTAGCGCACGAGCCACCAGGCGAGGCCGTTATAGAGTCCAGAACCGTCACGTGAACCAAACGATGCACATACGTATATTTTGCTAATATACGCCGGCAAAAGTAGAATTTACAAACTGTAGATAATGTTGAATAAGACTACAATGAACTGGATTAAATTGAAATGGGACCATACAGAAAGCACTAGCTTTGAAATTAAAAGAATCACAGAAATCGGTTTTGTTTTGTTATCTAAGGTAAGGGATCTTTTCAGAACGTAGGTGCTCACTAAGACGTGATTTTGCAAAATTTAACCCAATGGGGTGAAATACAGGTCAAGCCACAATAGTGGCGATAAGTGCTGTTGGAGCACCGTTATCATCACCCTACGATACCATCGCCGTCACCGTCTACCAAGTTCAGTCCATGATCCAGAACAAGAGGGAATGGTAAGCGGTCGATTTCTTCTGCGAAGCAGTAATGCTTCACAGACCCGCGTCAACGATAGCCGCCGAGATTCGTCTCGTGGGTACTGATCTCCGGAATGTCTCCCGCAGTGGCTGTGGTAGTTTGAAATTTGGGGTTCTCTCCCTCAAACGTCCAGCCATCTGATCTACTTCGCTAGCATAACTGCTTCGCAGAAGGGGATGCGTGCGGAGTAACAATACCTTTGCAGGCAGCTTATCCAATGCCGTTTTTCCTTTTCTGTTACCGCCGATGACAAAACCGTTCTCGGTACCGACCATGAAGCGCGTCGGTATCGTCGCCTCGTACTCCAATGCGCTGATGCCGTTGGACTTCTCCATGCTCTGCACGTCGAAGCTAAATTTGACCACGTCGATGATCATCTCGTCAGTGGGCGCGTCGAACATGCGCATGTCCCACCACTTGCACACGCCGTCGGGCCCGCCCGAGAAGAACTCCATGCCGGACTTGGAGTTGATGAAGAGCACGTTGCGCACAAGGTCGCGGTGCGCCACGTGCGGCGGGCTCGTGAGCGTAGGTTCAGGGATTGCAACGCGCGTGTCCCACGTGGCCACGCTGCCGTTCATGAGCCCACCCGCCAGCACGTTCACGTCTTTGGGGTTGTACTGCAGGTCCAGCAACGGGCACGGCGGCATGATGCTTCTCTCGGGCAGGTTGGCGTTCTCTAGGTCCCAGATCAACGCGAAAACGGGGGAACGCGGCAAACGGTTCATGTCTACATCCACGTAGGTGGCGGCGAAGCGGCCGCCGCCGTCGGGCTGCCAGCACAGCGAGCTGATGGGGCGAGCCTGCCCGGGTACGCGGTACACATTCACAGTGCGGCAGCTGTTGTGCTCCACGGCGGGCATGTTCATTAACTCTACGTAATACGTTTGGTACATTTCTATGGCGTTATTTTGCAACACAAGGCGTTCTAGTCCCTGTAAAACGAAACGAACTAGATGTTGAGTATTTGGCACACATAATGATGGTGTTACTTTATGTAAGCTCTGCAATACTAACCGCGGCGTTCGACATGATGCAGTGAATGTAGCCGTCATCCTTCTCGATCTTTCGGCGGTACCTCTGCGTGGCTTCCGGGTCGTTCACGTTCACCCCATCAGGCCAGCCACCCTCGGCGTGGTTGGCACCACCGTTGGCGTACTCGGCCCTACACCAAGGTGAGAGCAGGGTCAGCAGGTGAGCGTGTGAGCGAGCAGGGCAGCGGGCTGGCGGGGCGCACCGCGGGTACGGCCGGTTGGCATCGGTACTTACCGGATGGTGTTGATCTCGCAGTGTGAGTAGTTGGGCGTGTGCTGCGTGATGGAGTTCACGGGGTTGCGCAGGATGTACTGGCGCCACTCTAGCGGGTTGGACGGGATGCTGTCGCACATGTCCACTTGTGTCACTGAGAACATTGGCTGGCGACCGAAACTACTGCGCGGTTTAGTGTATGTGTGTACTAACGCCATTTTATGTACCTACTTAGATATCAACTTAATTAATAATCAAAAATTAATAAGGTATCATATGATGAATTTAAGGTAAATTAAGAAAAACTTATGGATATATCTAGTAAGTCTTTTTGTTTGTTAACTTATGGATATATCTTACAGCATTGATGACAATGATTCAAACTACGAGCATAGATTGAACCGCAGTATTATAGTGTATAATCTATGGATTGAACCAAAGAGTAGAATCAAAGAGCATAACATATAGATTGTAATGGTATGAGTAGAATACGTCATAATTATACTAAAGATTAAACATTTTGTATGCCAATGTACCTACTTAAGTGAGTGTCCTAAGAAAAAGAAAGAAACAGAAACACTGTGGAGTAACTTAAAATTAAAAGCATACGATATCGGTCCGTATGTTCAAATTATAGCACAACCCTCACTGGAAATATAAATTCTCGTTACTGATTAGTTTAGTTTAGAATAATAATTTGAGTCACAAGTGTGTAGTTTAGCTTTAAATTTAGTTTAAGTTACAATGAGGCTTTTTTTTTTCGGGTGGGAAATCATCCAATGACTTCCCCCACTCTGGGCAGAGCGGGGGGCATGTCAGACTTGTACTGACTAAAACCACCCATGTTCCTTCTATTGCCCTTTACGTTCCGAGGCCGCGGTATCTCTTTCGAACAACCCGCAACCCCGGCAGGCGGAGGCTCTGGCAAGCCCCTCTGCTTTGCTGACTCTCTTTGAGGCGCGCGTGAAACACGAACGCGCCGTCGAAACGAAACGCCCGGCCACCTCCTTTGTTAGCATTACTGCTTCGCAGAAGGTGGTGACCGCTTCCCATTCCCTCTCGCTCCGGACGATGGCCTGAACCAGGGCCGGACGTGAGAGATCGCCGCCGCCGATCGCCTCTACGAGGGCATGGCGGTGCTCCGCCCAAGCTGGGCAGATCGCCACTGTGTGCTCCACCGTGTCCTCCGGGCGATCGTCACAATTGTGACACCCGGGCGCTTCCTCCCGCCCGTTGATGTTCAGGAACCTCCCGAAACTTCCATGTCCGGTGAGGACCTGCGACAGGCGGTAGGTGAGGACGCCATGACGCCTCTCCAGCCACTCCTCAAAGAGGGGACTTACCGCCACTATTGTGGCGTGCCCTTACAATGAGGCTGACTTGCCTTTGAGGATAAAAGCCTCTAATCAAATAAAAGAATTAAAAAAATTTAAATGTTACTGCTAAATGTGTGTTTTATACTGAACTAGCTTTCGCCCGCGGCTTCGCCCGCGTTAAATTTGGGGTAACACAGTTCCTCTTGCGCCTTATTGATTTGTAATAGCAACGTTAAGTTTTGCCTTTTCTTCCCTCTTTCTCCCTCACATCCCACTTCTGCGATTACTAGCCTATGTCCGTCTCCTGGTTCCCAACTATCTATGTACCAAAATTCATCAAAATTGGTTCAGCCATTAAAGCGTGAAGAGGTAACAAACAAACAAACAAACTCACTTTCACTTTTATAATATTTGTAAGGATAAGGAAGTAAGGACTAGCTTCCACCCGCGGATCCGCCTGCGTGGTGTGTTGATAAAAAGCAGCCTATAGCAAAAATAACGAAATCACAAGTATAAATAAAATTAGGTGCGTTTTATCTTTAAGGATACGTCCCCAATGGGTAAAAAACCCTATTACTAAGTCTCCGCTGTCCGTCCGTCCATAGGTAATAGTACGGATCTAACTAATAGCTAAGTATTATAAAAACTTCATAAAACCTATGTTTTATTATATTTTATGAAATTAGATCTTATTGTACCAATGTTCACAAATAAAGGATTTGAATTTAGTTTGTAAGGATAGACAGGTACGAATATAATGATTTATTGTAATACAAAAGTTATAGGTAGCTACTGCAATATACTCCTATAAACTTTATTAACCTCTCAAGGACCGCTATTATTTACGTCAACTATCCGTCAAGCACCGCCGGGTGGGCTCTTATAGTAAGCGTATTCTGATTTTAAGACTTATCTTTCCTACAAATACAGTTTTTAATTCGGTCGGGGTTTGATAGTACAAATTTGTGCCGGCGGGGCTCAACGGTAATAGGTACTTGTTTACTGGCACGTATTTGCCGCTGGGAGTTATAGAGGTTAAACAATTTTTTCGGTCACCATAAACATGTAGATTTTGCGATTTAGAAACGCGTGAGCGATCCACATAGAGCTGGCCGTGGGAAAAATATGGCGAGCCCAAAATATGTAAGCCTGCTACTTTCAAGATTTGATTCTCGATAGTCATTGAAAATGCAACTTTTAACGGGAACTGCCGGCTTTTAAAATTAAATGGTAGGTTACTGAGTATAATTGGGATACGTGGTATAAGAAAATTGTTTCCCTTGGCTTCTGCAGATAAAATTGTTGCCTTCACAATATGCTTTCCTAGTTCCGTGACTCGCACCCAAGTACCGTTGCATAATCTTGGCGCATCCACGTTACGCATTAACAAAACGGGTACACCTACTTTTAATTCTAACTTATGCGATGGCACCCCAGATAACTCCAAAGAGTACAGGTACTCCACGGGGTAGCTCGTAGTGTCATCGGATGACATAACTGTGTCGACGGAGTTGTACACTGATGTTTTGCTGGTTATTTCGTCCAAGATTGTTTTATTTATTTTCGCAACAGTCTCATTTTTTGGTGCCAGTGTGGTTCTTTCACACAACCAATTTTCGTCAAGAATATTTTGTTGCAGATTCGGAAAAACTTGATCAATGAGTTCGTCTTCCGACTCCACGACATACGCAAACTTTTTACCCACGCAAAATTGGTTTGTAAAAAGTTTATGTACGTTTGCCCAGCACGGCCCCTCAGAATTTGCATTTATGGTGTACACCATTGCAATGTACTCGCCTCTAGCAGTATATGTACCGATTTCTTTTTCAATGTACCTCTATACTTTTGAAGAAATATGCAAAAAAAGGTGGCCGTGCCAGCCAAACGCTTTCAGCACGGCCCCCCATGTAACTTGAATAATACATACCGTATTAACAAATGTCTATAACTCAAGAAATGTACTCTATTAATACGTTATATGTGCCGCAACAGTTATTGTGAATTCATAATAACAAATAATATATAGATGTGGATAAGGGGCCGTGCTGGAAAAAATCATTTTAAGAAATATCTAAAAAAGACAAAACATACTTAGCCAAAAACTATTAAAAAATAATTGAAGTTTAGCAAGTAACATATGTACCGCATTGATTTCTCATACAACTTGTTATATTGTGAAAAATAAATCTATTTTAGTTCATTCAGCACGGCCCTCTATAGTTGCCTATATCTTTTTAAATAAGCCGTGTATGTTTACAAAATTCGACTTCCTGAATAATATATAGGAGTACATTCCTTTCAACTAAATTGCAATTCTGCTGTATCAATACTTTAGAAGATAAATTCAATCTAAAATAAACATACATTAAAACTGATGGGGTGACCATGATTCTACATGAAAATAGGATAAAAAATACTGCTTAAATTGAGTAAATCTTTATTAAAATAAACAAATCAACAATATGGTAAACTATATAAACGATAACTAGGTACTTATACATAATAGGTCGATAATCGTACAAGTGTCAAGTTAGTGTCGCTAAGACTACATAGCTCAAAGTCTTAAAAATCATACATTACAATAAAATCACAGATTCATTACATTTCACAAATTAGTTCGTTTACATGGAATAACAACATATGTCTCAATAACACTACAGAGCTTAAAAATCTTAAAAAATCACAGATACGCGTTCAATAAATCATATTGATTGAACCTTACATTTAAGGCGCCATTTTTACGATTTCCCGCCAAGTCCTTATATTTACTACTGTCTGTTATGCGCGTAGAGATGTGACTGTCAATAAACACTCAAGCGCAACATGAAGTAACCGCGACACCAGCGCCACATTAAAAATTACGGTAGCGTCAGTGAACTAATAGCGATCGCACACGACAAAATTAACTGATAATATATTATTATACTTAATGATTATTTTTTAAGATGTAATGAATAAACACATAATTATTTAAATAAATTACCCAATAGCGGACAAATTTTAAACTTTGAGAAACATTGAATATTTTGTTTTTTTTAGCATTTCTCATTCTGAATAACATTTATTTAAACATATTATAAGTTGTGTTTTTTCTAGGGGAAGGTTATAAGCACGCTTTATATATTTTTTATTTCTACCACGCGAGCCGAACCGTAAGTTAAAGCTAGTCCACTTAGAAATTCGTTTATTTAATATATTATCCCACTAGATAGGCTTTGAGGAAAAGAAAACGATTAATTACTTGACGCCAAGAATCAGTTATTTTTATTTTTAATGTTTTTGATGGGTACCTATACCTACCCTGTGTCATTCTCACAATTAAGACGAATATAACGACATCTCTCAAGTTGAAATTAATAAAGCCGTTTAGACTACAAAGCGTGCCAAAGAAATGAAGGTTGCTACATATCTACATTCATTCACTCGAAAAACCTTACCGTCCTTCTGGTACAGTCGGGTAAAAAGAATGTTTATTTCAATGTAGTCACATAATTTAATTAATATAAGTACATAAATATAGAACATTTATGTACCTACCTACCAAATATATGAAATCATGGTCACCCCATCAGTTTTAATGTATGTATATTTTAGATTGAATTTATCTTCTAAAGTATTGATACAGCAGAATTGCAATTTAGTTGAAAGGAATGTACTCCTATATATTATTCAGGAAGTCGAATTTTGTAAACATACACGGCTTATTTAAAAAGATATAGGCAACTATAGAGGGCCGTGCTGAATGAACTAAAATAGATTTATTTTTCACAATATAACAAGTTGTATGAGAAATCAATGCGGTACATATGTTACTTGCTAAACTTCAATTATTTTTTAATAGTTTTTGGCTAAGTATGTTTTGTCTTTTTTAGATATTTCTTAAAATGATTTTTTCCAGCACGGCCCCTTATCCACATCTATATATTATTTGTTATTATGAATTCACAATAACTGTTGCGGCACATATAACGTATTAATAGAGTACATTTCTTGAGTTATAGACATTTGTTAATACGGTATGTATTATTCAAGTTACATGGGGGGCCGTGCTGAAAGCGTTTGGCTGGCACGGCCACCTTTTTTTGCATATTTCTTCAAAAGTATAGAGGTACATTGAAAAAGAAATCGGTACATATACTGCTAGAGGCGAGTACATTGCAATGGTGTACACCATAAATGCAAATTCTGAGGGGCCGTGCTGGGCAAACGTACATAAAAGTAGGAACCTACCTAAATGTTCACGGCGACTTAAACCTACGCTTGTTACAGAGGGGCAAGAACGAGTGTACGTACGTTGTTTTTTTTTTACATGGCACGGCCGCTGCTTCACTTGCTGACCCCGCTCCGTTCGTAGACTCCGCTCAGCTCGTAGACCTCGCTCCGGTCGTAGATCCCGCTCCGCTTTCAGACCCCGCTACTGCAAGCCGGCAAAGCCCGGAGTAACGGTCGGGCCGTACGCCCGTACACCTAATAGTCTTCAAATGGTTGCGTGTCGGCGCACAGTTCGTCACTGCGCTACCACTGCCCCCGTACCGTTCGGTGTTCTAGCATCGCATTAGGTCGCGCGCACATTTTTTGATTCTATCGGCAAAAATAGCTCAAGTTGCCGCCAAATGCGGTGCGGCAACTTGTATCGTGATTTAACATTTTAGTTCATTTGCCGATATCGCTTGGCCTGCCCTAAGCCGACGCTCATAGCGACAAGTTCGTGGTCAAGTTCTTAAGGCTCTGTTATGAAAACAGCGCTTTGAGTGGCGCGGCCCGCTTTCAATTCAAACATATGGCAATGCATGAGAGTCGAAAGCGTTTACGGAGCGGAGCGCCTTTATGATACATACTTTCATTGAAATGATAATCAAATCCATACTTATAAACTGCCGTGTTTAAGCAGCGTATCCTACTAATATGATATTTATTTTCTTGCCTACCTTTTTCTAATGCCTGTAACCACACCCACAAGACGATGAGGAGTGCACACGATGGAGAATGTACGTCAGGCTGGCCCGGCCCCATGGAATTTAATAATGAGATTGTTATCAATCCAATGTACCCGGGTATACTAATATATGTAACACCTTCATTTTCAATGTAATGATGGGGGTGCGGTTGGCAAATATTTGTAAACTTTCTGTAATAATGTTAAGAAGATGCATGACATTAGTTACGAGTATAGCCATGCACTAACAGCACCATGAAGGTCTGTATTTTAATTTTAATGTGTAACACATAGGTCGAAACCGGACGCTTGCATGATGCGTATCCTGCTGCGGAGCCATCCCGGTTTTGCTTACAGAATCGTTCTTTATTCATTGGGACCGGGCGTTAGACCACTGGGGTTAGGTTTAGGGCACTTTGAACAACCTGAGTATTCGAACGTCATTGCAAACCAGCGTGCCCTCTTAAAGGTTTGACTTTGTATTTGTACAAGATCTTCACCGTAATAAGGAGCTACTCCTTATTGATATGGGCATTAATCAGTTCATCGATCCCGCAAGGATTTGTCGATATGTTGGATAGATTATAAGAAGACCTACGACTTGGTGCCACATTCATGGCTCATAAGAGTTGTGACGTGCTTTCCTTGAGTCATGTGTCACTTGGGGAATGATGAGCCTGTATGGATTAAACAGGGAATATTCCAGGGCGACAGTTTGAGTCTACTTTGGTTCTGTCTAGCCCAGAATCTTCTAAAGACATTTCTGGGGGGTTCAGGTCTAGGCTATCAGTTGAGAAGATGTGGTCAGGTCTTTTCTTACCTCCTCTATATGGATGATCTGAAACCCTTTGCCCCCAGCAAATCGCAAATGATGGAGCTACTGAAAGTGGAAATTTTAGTAACGCCATCAGGATGGAATTTGTTGTGGGCAAATGTGCAATCGTGTATGTAAAACGAGGATACATTATGGAATCCGGGGGAATACATCTCTCGGAATCCATATGACCACCGTCCGAGTGAATCATTCGTCACATTATCTTTAGTTGTTCTCGTCTAGCTAACGGAGAGTACTGACATAGACACAAACTTCTAGCCAGGGTTAGGCATCAGTAAGTTGCTCTAAAATACAGCCTTGTGAAATCGAACGTACCGTATTATAGGCGTGTGCCCGACCCAGTTCTCGGACATGGCAATATCACATTGTACTGGGTCTATCTATCATCACTGACAGGACTTTTATTATAATTAACATTTAGCTCAAACTCAAATAAAACACATGGTAATTATTCCATTTTAAGTGTTAATTATAATGTTAGTAAACATGTCAGTTTAAGGACTATTGTCACCAATAAGCCTGACATAGTGGTGGTGGGTCGATTTTTTTATTTTTTTTATTTTTTAGATTAGAGTGGCGCGAAATTATTTTTGACATAAGTTTTTTTTTTTTTTATTATTGATAGGCTCGCGTTTGACCACTATCTCACCTGATGGTAAGTGATGATGTGGTCGAACAGTCCCGCATGATAAGAATCTCGTGAAAGCTGAGAAAGATAAACGGTGGTTCCCTGCACAGAACACCTGCGCGTTGCCTGTGGGGCACGCTCTAGATGTATTGACATTTCACATGTCATGTTGGCTTTGGTGTATAGTCCACCGCGTGCCTGACACTTACGCTCCTTGGTAATGCTGTTGCTGGTAACTCAGCCGCTACCACACGGGAACGCAAGGTGCTTTATCGTATGCACTGGATATTAAGTAGTAGTTGCCTCCTACGGGATGATTTGGAATGGCCATATTATGTATCCGGTACCACAAGGCCATTTTAAGCCCCGCTTATTTCTTAAAACTTATACAAATAAAATACTAACAATAACAAATGTATTTTTAGTAACTAAAATATAATATATCTAAGACATTAAAAATATTCATACATATATTTATCTATGTAAAGAATAAAGATTGCTTACAAATTAAACTCTTGTAAAATAAGGAAAAGCGACTCAATGTATAAAAATGTGTGTAGCAGTGTGGCGCTGCTCAGATATGCTCCTTCTTGACAATCGCGTGGTACTCGGCAGCCGCGATGTCCAAGTCGGCGTCGCCGACGTGCTCGACCGACGTCACCGACTCGGCCGGCGACGTTTCCTCGGCCTGGCGCTGCTTTAGTTTGATCTCGCGCATGCGTGCCTCCAGGATGCGCTCGCGCTTGCTTTCGCGCTCCAATGTCATCCCCATGTGCGCCTTGTCGGTCTTGTCGGTAGTGGTGAGGTTGGCCGACAGCTCCAGCAGGTACACGCTGCCCTTGCGGCTGCCGCACGCCAGCAGCGATCCCTGTGCAGTAAGCGCGTCAGGCGGCGCGGGCGCAGACAGTGCTGTACACGGTGGAAGGGACGCACAAACGACTACCACGTATCCACTACCTACAATATTCTGAACCCCGCCCGAACCAAAAAAATATTAATAAAAAAAAAATGCTTTTCTCTACAAAAGTGAAATACATAGGTACATATTCATAATGTATGGAACAGCTACTTCTTAGGGTTTCGTACCTCAAAAGAAAGAAACTAAATCTTTATAGGATCACTTTGTTGTCCATCTGTTTGTCTGTTAAGGCCCTTTATCTCCGGGACGCGGGGAGTTACAGAATTAAAATTAAAACTAAATACTCAAGCCTGTGGTCTACGCAGTCAGAAGATATAACCGTTAATGTCGCAAGTTTGTACGGAACCCTCGGTGTCGGCCAAACCGGCCAAGTGCGAATCAGACTCGCACTTGACCAGTTTTTTAATGACTGATGTACATTTGTTAGTTTTAGTTCGGAAGGATGTACAGCGTAATAAACGTTTGGGTGTTGATGAGCCTTCCACCATGATTATTCGACTATTTTCAAAAAGAATTGTTAATTAATATTCATCATAAGCCAATATCAATACAAACAAGTTTTAAATGGGACTAAATCTGCTAAAGCGTCACGTATGTGATAAGCCATTAGAGTTTGTCGAAAAAGTGTTTTCCTGGGGATCACGCTCGACTCGAGGCTGCAATGGGGTACACTATACTTATAACATCTCTTGCAGGAAGGCTTAGTTCAGCAGCATATTTAATGCTGTTAGTAAAATCCGACAGTTTACTGATGTATATACAGCGAGGCTAGTCTATTTTAGTTATTTTCGTAGTATAATTTCTTACGGTATTCGAGTCTATATTTATTCTTCAGAAAATGGCCATCACAACCATATATACTATGTAGGTGCGATTCCTTTTGGGAACAGTTTAACGATATTGACATCATGGCAGTAGGTACCTTGTCAATACGTCTATGAAAATATCATGTACCTACGCCAGAAAAAATCTGCATCTATTTGATAGAAGAGGTGACAAACACACGTACCTATTATACTACAAATAGCCTGCATGCATTATGTTAAATGTTTAAAATATTACAAACAATAAAATACCTGTCCATATTCTACAGCTCAATGAGATAACCTTTTATGTTAATTTGATCGAGACTCTCACAAGATTGAGAGCACTTATTTTGAGGAATGAACGTGAGCTTGTAGCTCGGCTCCCGGACGACGTAGCTGGCCGGCCATATTCTTTAAACAACTAACGAAGCAACGTGTATTATTATTGACCAAGGTTCCGTAAATTTTATTGACTGTTTGTCTTTTATGAGTGTCTCTTGAATGTTGTCTAACTGCACTCGGGTATATGTAAGTTGGTATAATGCTGCAGGACTCGGCGGCTACGTTCACCATGAGTGTAATGTACCGTAGCCACGAGTCGCACGCCACCGGCAGTATACTAACGGCTTCGTGTATGCCCAACTTAACCAGCGGCTCGTCGCACACGCGCACGGTGAGCACGGGTTCGTGCTGCCGCTTCACCAGGTCCCACACCGCCAGCGCGCCGTTCTCCTTGGCCAGCAGCATCAGCGACACCCTGCACAGAGTCTCGTTACATCGTGTCCGCACTGCTTCCCACGCCCCCCTCCCGCCACGTGCGCGCACCCTGCGTATACCTACCGGGTGGGGCTCCAGACGCCGTCGACGATGCAGTGCCGGTCCGGCGGCGTCCACAGGATAGAGGACTCGCGGCAGTCCTCACTCCACACGCGCGCCGTCCAGTCTCCCACCGTCAGGAAGTTCTTCATGAAGCCGGGGTTGCGTTGCAGGCGCCACACCGGCCCCAGGTGCGCGTCGAACTGAATTTTTTTTTTTTTTTTTTTTTTAATCGTTTATTCCAAGAAAATTACATAATTTTTTTACAGAAATCTTCTGCCAAACTGCAGTACAGTTTATCGGCAGTGCTCTCGTGGATAGGCTTTCTTGACTAACCGCAATACTATGCAACATGCAGTACAAAATATATGAGATATATAACACTTAATATGTATATATATATATATATACATATATATATATAGGCAAATAAATATTCTATCTACCCATACTTACATAAACTTACATACATTTCCTGCCAAACCATCATGAACAGCACTGCGGCCGGACCACGACGTCCAAAGCATTACTGCCCCACCCCCATTCCAGATTGGACAAGAGACAGGGCCATAACGGTTGTCTAGCCCCATCCCTTACCCACTCCGGAACAAGAAGGGAACCACAACACTCCGAACGCCATGGTACGGCCGCTGGTGTAACAATTCGATTGTCCGACCGCCGCCGGCATCACCGCCACACCTCGCCCGCCGGAGGGAGACAGGCAACCCAGTGCGAGCGAGACATGGCGGCCGCCCGATCGTCAGCCACACACCGCACGCGCATACCAGCCGGCAAGCGCGTCTTACATTGATATATATATTACATAACTAGCGCTACGGACACAGACTTAAATAATGTTTACGAAGAACACTTTTTAAGACATTTTTGGAAATGTTTTCGGTCGTTATTTGTGTCGGCAATTCATTTAACAATGTTGGAGTAAGCCATTCCCGTGTCCTTCGGCCAAAATAATTGTTTACTTTAGGGACTGAGTATTTATTTCTCTGTGTCACTTTCCGGGTTGGACGGTTATGGACTTTCTTTATTTTGTACTGGTTCTTATTGTACTGTTCTAATAATATAGTTAATTTAATTTTGTCCTCTACAGGCAATATTTTACAAATTTTAAATAATTTTTCGTATTCCTTGTTAATGTTGTGTTTAGTCGCCTTATTCGAAAGTAATTTTAGAAAACGAATTTGTATTTTTTTAATTTTGTTTAGATGTACCGGAAACGTCAGTCCATAACCACCCAATCCGTAATTCATTGTTGCTTCTGCAAGTGCATGATAGAGGATATACAGTACTCGCTTACTAACCACATACTTTAAATTATTTAGTTTGCCCAATACGGATCGCAGTCTATTACAAACGGTGTCTATGTGGGCGTCCCACGTAAAACGTTCATCGATAGTTAATCCTAAGTATTTATATTTCGCTACGCGCTCAATACATTCACACTGACAGTTCAATTTGTTATTATGTAAGCATTCATACGAGTGGCCCTTTACCGAGATACAGACATTTTTAGCTGGCTTATTATAAGGAGACGATATCAGCATACATTTAGTTTTATTTACATTAATAAGAATACCATTATCGTGCGCCCATTTGACTACGTTATCTAAATCATCTTGCATTGCCGACTGGATCAGTCTACAGTCCCGACCGCTATATGCCAAGCACGTATCGTCTGCATACATAAAGCATTTACAATTTTTAATGACATTCACCATACTGTTGACGTGCATGATATACCCCATCGGCCCATAAACTGAGCCAGTCGGCACCCCATACTTGACTTTACCAAGTTCACTTTCCACCCCTTTAACCATAACTTTTAGATATCTGTTGTCTAGATATTGCCTGAACCACCTGTTAACAGGCCCTCGTATGCCACACTCGGCCATGGCCTGCAGCAAGCCCTCATGGTCCAGGGTATCAAACGCTTTTTTAAAGTCAATAAATATCAATAAAACTACCTCTTTCGAATTTAATGAGTGGTTCATACTATCGTTAAACTTACTTAATGCCGTTGCTGTGCTTCTATTGGGTCTAAAACCGTGTTGCGCATCTGTTAAAATATTATTGTTTTCTAAAAATATTGTAATTTGGCCTATTATTACTTTTTCAACAATTTTATTAATAACACTTAATATGGCAATCGGTCTATAATTGGTATATTCTTTGTATGCCCCTCCCTTAAATATTGGTCTTATAATTGAAATTTTTAAGTCACTAGGATATACTTGTCGTTCGAAACATTTATTAATGAAATGCGCAATGACTTGGCTGATTGGATACTTAATGTATTTCAAATCTTGTACTCGAATACCATCGGACCCTGGGGACTTGCTGCAGTTTAGCTTATCTATTATTCTACAAATATCTCTCGGGCAGACCTTTTTAAATCTAAAACTCACATCACTTTCTTTAACATATTCATTTCTATCATAAAATAAACTATTACACAAATGCTTCTGTTTTAACAAATCAATTTCATTAGTAAATGTTTGACAAAAATTGTTACATACCCCATCCAGTTCCTCGCTACTTCTTATAAAATGTTTAAGTATGACGTCATCAACATTTAGCTTTTTTCTGCCGAGCCACTTGTTCGCACACTCCCACACCTTTCTTACATCTCCGTTGCATTTCTTTAACTCTTGTCGCCTGTGCACATTTCTAGCAACATTTACAGCCTTATTAGTTTTATTTCGACATTTTGTGTACTCTAACCGCAGTGACATATTTTTGGGATAAGCTTTCCATTTTCGGAACAACGCATCTTTATATTCGAGTAGTTTTTGCAGATTTTTGTCAACCCATGTATTAGATTTCCTTTGTTTACTTAACTTTACTGTTTTTGATGTACTGTAAATGTTGCTAAAATTGTCGCACATGCGCCGATACAGATCCAAAGGATCATCCATACACATTAATTTTTGCCATTCAACATTACATAATTTAGTTTTAACCGCTTCATTATTAAGCATACTGCGATAACAAGGAGGCATCAGCTGTTTATCTATTTCAATTGAAAGACCCGTTAAGTAGTGGTCGGACACTTTCGTCGTCAGTACGTATGCGTGCAGTTCGCCGGTCGGTCGCGCACATCGCACAAAGATATGGTCTATGCATGATGTCACTCGTCGCTCCGATAGAACTACCTCTCGCGTAACATCTTGAATGCAACATTCCAGGCCTAATTCACTTAAGGTGTCCAGATATTCGTTTGAGCGTGAGTCGGTTGCCCCCTGCAGTATGTTTATGTTGCAGTCTCCCATAAACACTAAGTCATTTCCAGTAGGTATATCTTGTAATAATTTCTTGATTTCGTTTATGAAGTGTGCTTTATTCATATGTGGAGGCCGGTATGTAATTATTATGTCAACTTTTTTCTGTTTTGTAACTATTTGACCATGCATTAGCTCACAGTATAGCTTATGTTTTTTTATTATTTCGAACTGTAGGTGTTCCTGTATATAGATAATTATGCCACCTCCCCTTCTTTCCTCTCTGGTTAAATAATACGAACTGTAACCATTTATTTCATAATTATAAACTTCCTCTTCTTTGATATTTATTTCGGTTAAACATATAACGTCCAATCTAGGTAAACAGTCTTTTAAGAGTACAATAAATTCACTAAAATGCTTCCTTAATGAACAAATATTCATATGTATGATATTTAATTTATTTTTTGCTTGCGTTACGTGATCTATCCATTGTTTTGTAGATTCATATTTTGAGTATGTAATATCCTGTAAGTTTTCAGTGTTCATATTTATATTTAGTTATATTAAAAAGTATTACTTATTTAATTCTATATTATCTGAGTTTTTATTTATGTAGGTATAGCAAATGTATAAAGGTATATATTTACTCTCCGTTTTTGCTGTTAATAGGTAAGTACTTGTTTATATCATCAACACAATTGATATTGTACACTTTCTTCTCGTCCTCACTCTTTTTAATTAAAATCTTTCCCTCTTGTATCCATATAAACTTGAAGTCGTCCTTCAGCTTCTGCTTTGTTGTCCAAAATAGCTGGCGCATTTGACGCGTAAGATTTTCGTTGATATAGATGCGGGTGTCATCATTGTTGTTGTAGATTGAGTGGTTTGTCAGCTGTTGTTTACGGCTTTTGAGCCATTGCATACGCATTTCTCTGTTACACATTTTTACTATAATTGGTGTACATGCTCCTTCACCTCTGATTCTCCATACCTTTTCTATGCCGTCTACCCTCAGTTTCAGTTCCTTCGCAATCTTCTCCACTACTTCTTTGATATTCTCACCTTCTTGTTTACGTACATTTATCAACTCTATATTTAATTTCAAGTCCTTCTGCTCCAACCATCCTATACGATCTTCCAATGACTTATTATATTTTTCCAGAAATATACCCCTTTGTATAAGGTCCTTCATCCTCTTTTCATTTTTGAGATTAGAATCAGACAATTTTAGGTGCACTTGATCTAGTTCTTTGTATTTCCCTTCTAGATCTTTCACAATACTTTCTGTGTCGTAGTTTTTAGTTTTTATTTCTACTACCTCCTTTTTAATTTCCGTGATATCGGTTTGGATAGAAGCGTATTTTTCATCCTGCTGCTGCTTCATGGTGGCTAACAGGGTATGCATGGCTTTCATTTCTTCACGGAAAGCATTAATTGATTCATTCAGTTCGCCCGTTGAGCAGCAAGGCTTGAATCTCCTACTCTCCTGGGATATTAGTGAAGAGTCACTATCTGAATCCTTATCGTCCCACTTTTTCTTGCTGTGCCTCGCGGTAACCCATTCCTTATCTTTTTTCGACGCTAAGTTCGGGTCCGATGAGGTTTTATATTGTTTAGTTGGTGTTTCTTGCATATTTAGCACTTCAACAAGTATTACAAAAACGAAAAACGCGACGTCGCGGAGCAGTGTGTAGCTCGCACGTCCACTCTCGAGAGCCAACCACGAGAACGTTACGTAATTGAATTAATGAATTGAAACAATTGTTCGTACTCACATCTACCAGAAAACCAAAAATAATTATCAATTATACGCCCTATGCGTATCCAATGCCCAGTAGGTATGGGACTGCCCCACGTTTCTACTAAAGTACGAATGATGCTGTTAGGACTGCCGCACACCCTGTGCATGTTGCACTGCAGTAGCGCGGCAACCAACCCCATCAACAAATCAACACCCTTTTGGGGGGGGGGAATCATCTAATGACTTCCCCCGCTCTGGGCGGAGCGCGGGGGCATGTCAGACTTATACTGACTAAAACCCACCCATGTTCCTTGTATTGCCCTTTACGTTCCGGGGCTGCGGTATCTCTTTCGAACAACCCGCAACCCCGGTGTCAAATGACGACTCAAGTTCTGTTCTCGACATTCTCGACAAAGAATCTCACGATCTCACGACTATGCGGTGATGGCTATACGACAACAACAACAACTGGCCAAAACGTACTTGTTGTCCGAAAAGGCTAAAGGAAGGACATAAATGGAATGTTGATACCTAGTGTTTTTTAACATATTGTTTGTCTGTGTGGACATCCCACATCGACAGCTCTTAAACAATTATATCGAGGTTTATTAAATACTAGCTTTTGCCCGCACATTCGACTGCGTGATATCGAAAAAAGTATCCTATGTGTTAATCGACCACTGTGCCAAATTTCATCAAGTTCCGTTCAGCCGTTTTGACATCCATCCTCACAAATATTCGCATTTATAATATTATAATTAAGATTTTTTCTGTGAAGTCAATGGTTGCTGGGGTTATATAGTTTTAAGAATTGTGTGTGTCCCTCTAATTTTTAAAGTAAGAGGATAGGTCTGTAGAACGAAAAAAAAAATACGAAAAATCTTGTTTAAACTAGATTTGAAATTTCGTTTTGGGAAAGGAGTTTTTGTAAAACTGGAGAAGTAACTTTGTTTCCACCAAAATGCTATAACAAACAAACTAAATTTTGTAAGAATGTAAATGGACCTATGAATGAGTTGAGCGTTTTATAAAGTTTTCGTAGCTGATCATTATCACCATCTCAAATTAACTGTATAATCGGTGTACAAACCAGTGACGAGAACTATTTTGCAAATTGATTTAGGAATTTATCATCATCATCAATATTCCACCCGCCAGAGGTCCACTGCTTGACATACGCTTCGAACGACAGATCCAGCGGGTTTCCGCCACCTTCACCAGGTCGTCAGTTCACCCTGTGGGTGGTCTGGCGACTGGTCAACCACGTCTGCCATCTGCATCACGAATAATGTTAGGAATTAAGACCTCACATACGCACTTTGCCCGGTAATTTGTCCACAAAAGTCTTCCCCTTGCGATTGCCAAGGATGACCTCTCCGTTCTCGGTGCCCACCATGAAGCGCGTCGGAATGGTTGGCTCAAACTCGAGTGAGCTGACTCCTTTCGCGCGTGCCAAAGAGGGATGCTCGTAGGCGGTGACAATGTCGACGCTGAGCTCTTCGAGCGGTTCGCTGAACTTGCGCAGGTCCCACCACTTGAGGCCGCCATCCGTGCCGGCCGAAAAAAACTCCGTGCCCGACTTGGCGTTAACGAAGAGCACGTTCCGCACGGCGTCGCGGTGCGCCACGTGCTCGGGGCACAAGAGCGAGGGGCCGGGAACGCGCGCGTCAAAAGCCACCACTTGCCCGTTAAGGAGCGCTCCCACGAGCACGCTCTGATCCTTGGGGTTGTACTGCAGGTCGAGCAAACCGCACGGCGGCACCAACCCCATCAGGGGGGCGTTCGAGTTCTCCACGTCCCAAATGTTGGCATTGATTGATAACTGCGTTTTCCTGTTAAAGTCCACCTGCAGGTAGGACACTGCGAAATAATGGCTGCCGTCTGGCCTCCAGCAGATGGAGCTGATGGGGCGGCCGGTGCTGGCAGGTTTGTCGCGGAACACGTTGACGGTGCGGCACTCTGGCAGCTCTTGTCTTGGAAGTTGCTCGAGCTCTACGTAATACGTCTGGTACATGTCGATGGCGTTATTTTGAAAAAGGAAGTGCTCCAAATCCTGAAACATAGTGAAGGAACAATAAGTACGTAGAGACAGTCACGCCCACTAATATACAGGATAACTTGGAGGTGGTATTATTATTATTCTTTATTTATTTTCAGACTACAATGTGGTCCAGTGTGTTAGTAACAATATGACTAAGCCTATGTGAGTACCTAATAACTAGAAGAGATCGAGTGCGATTAGTGAGCGCCCACATTTGCGGGCTGTCTGCCCGGTCAGCTATCGATTGCAGGATAGTGTTGGCACTGCCACGCAGCCTGTGGAGTAGCTAGGCAGTTTTTTTCACCACAACGCATCAGAATTAATTATAATTTAGCCAGACATTGACCGATCCCTGAAATATCGTATTTACATCGGTGGCACAGCACATAGTAGTGTAATCAAGCATATTTTAGAAAACAAAACAACAAAATGCTTTTCTCAACTATATTGGGATCGGCTTGCAGTGTAGTTATAATCTACGTAGGCGAGAATATTTAAGGGAACAGTTTAAGGATATTAACGTTTCAGGTTACTTAAAGTAGACTCATCTTACATGGGGTACAGTCAAATGCCCTAATTTTGCCTCACTTCCTATGTTTGCCTAAAATGAAGAACAGGTCATATCTCTTTCAATTTAATAGTCTGGCAATAGAAATATTTGCCAATTTCTTGCAATATTATCTGACAACACCAAGTTGGTGATTTTATGTTGGTAACATGCATGATTTCCGACAGTTGAGTGACAAACTGAATTGCATCGAGTCCGTTAATTTAAGTTGCGGAAAAACTTTTCAAGTAAGTCATTAAAGTTATGTAGATTCCTTACATGTTTTATACTAATTATATAAAACGTTGATAGTTTTATTATTTGTGATTGTTAACGTTATATTTACGATAAAATCTTGAAAAGTTTGGCAACTTTTCTAAACAAGTGTACCTAACATTACCTAGGCTAGGGTTGACACCCTTGTCATTTTATATTAAGCTAAATCAGAAAAAAGAAAACTATATTTTTTGTGTGTATCTTATGTGCTAACTGTCTATTATCAACTAATTATGATTATTCTTTTTTATTTGATGTGTTGTGTGAAGTTAATATTTTATTTATTTTATAAGTCAATTGTAGTGGTTTTACTGTTTTACTGTCATAGAAACATACTTGGAAGAAATGAAACACGGTGCTGAAAAGGAAAATTATAGCTGTAAAATTGGTGTTGGTAAACATGTTCTTGTAAAATTTTCGACACCAAAGTTGGATAAATACTAGGGCTTTCAAAAACAGATATATTTTGGTCTTTTTTTTGCAATACCGGTACTGACGAGCCAATACCGCGATTACGGTATTACAATCATTTTATAATTTTAATATTTTTTTAGATATTATAGATAATCTAATGACAGTGAGAATATGGTTGATATAACGATACAAGAACCTTCTTTTCTTCTTCAAGTTGTGAAAATGAAAACACGTCCATACAAAAGCAATTAGAAAGGGAGATTTCTAAATTGCCTAAAAGTAAAGATGCTGTCTCGGCTGTAACTACAAGCACTGATTTTAGATCAATAATAAGAGTAGAGATGTGTGTCTTTGAAACTGCTGGGGGTTGACGTGAGATATTTCTATCGGCGGCATACAAATATTTACTGTCTCTTGTACCGACAAGTGTTGAAGCAGAGCGTGTTTTTTCGTCAGCAGGCTAAGAAGTTCGCTTTCTGATTCGACCTTAAATACACTTTCTTTTTTGCGTTCACACTATCAAATAAAATCAAAACGAAAATATTTTTTATCAAAATGTTTCAATATGATATATTCAAGTTTAGGTTTTTATTATCGTTTGTCAGCAAATTTGCAAAATACGATTTGATTTATTTTGTTACTTGTTTAATTTTGTAAATATAATAGTTTTTAATAAATATAATAGCGTTAGTAAAATAAAAACCTAATGATTGCTGTAATAGTAAATATAAGTATAGATCTCAATATAATTGTAATTTACAAATTCTAAGTTAATTACCTACTCCGATATTACATTTAGTTTAAGTTTTGATTCAAAATCAAAATCAAAATCAAAATCAATGCTATAATCAATCAATACCAAATTGTTATGCTATTAAAAGAGAATATAAAGACTGATTTGGAAACAAAAATACGTATTTAGATGGTTTTATTAATGCCTTAATTAAAGTTCTTATGAACCTTAGAATAATCTCATAGAAGGGATGACAGTCAAGCGCTAGTTTTTTTTTCAAGCATAAATAAATTTCTAATACCGGTACTGATACCGGTATTGAAAAAATCCGGTATTTGAAAGCCCTAATAAATACTATATTGGTCTAGTAACAAAGAACAACGATTTGGAGCAAGCTTATACGATAATATAGTAGCCGGATCCTCTCCGCGATTATCGCAACCCCACGTGTCATTGTTTCGGCCACCGCCTGGTGCGACCCCCCCTGTGCCAGAACGAACATGTCGTTAGCGTAGCAAACTACGCTGACAACATGGCCGATAACTGTGGGACACCGCAAGACATGTCTCGCTGGTTCCACTCTCCAGAGCAACTAGATATGCCCCGACCACACGACGAAGGTAGGTCGGCGTTCGATGGTACCGACGTGCGTCCCTGATGCAGCTCAAGGCATGGTGTTGAAGGCGTTGGCAATGTCGAGAGACAGTACCACGACGATCCTACCCCTAGAAACTGCAGCCCCCGTCGTGAGGGTCTTACGCGCATGATGGCGTCCAAGGTCGAGCGCATATGGTGCTCCGCAAGATTCGGCGCCGTCCCCATAAGATGCCCGACGAGGCGGTTTTTCAATTACTCTTTCAAAGAGCTTGCCCACCTCGTCGAGCAGCACGATGGGCCGGAATGCGGACGGAGAGTCCGCAGGGCACCCAGGCTTCTGTATGAGAACCAGCTTCCCCGGTTTCCAACGAAGTGGGAACTGGCCCCTCTCCAAACATGCAAGCATCAGGCTCCTACACACAGCGCCGGCGGCAATGCCACTGGGTTTAGGCCGAGCGGGTATGCCGCCGGCAATACAAGCCGCCGCGCGCCGGTAAAAGCCACGCAAAGCCGCCAAGCATCATTTCGGTTGTGACAGTCACATAAAATGCTAGCTACAAACCGCACACCACTACCGCTTCAATGCCAGGAACAAGCCGAGTTACCCGCCGGCACAACCCGGTTGCCATGCTGGCGGCTACTTTGTGTAGCAAAGCCGGCGGCTTGCCCGGTGGGACTGCCGCCGGCACTGTGTGTAGGAGTTTTTGAGAGCCCTAGTAGTTGGGGCCCGAGAGCCTCAAGGCCAGGACCCAGGCTCCATTGGGTCCCGGGGTGGTATTTTTGGCTGTAGAATAATGCTCTAATGCTCATCTGTAAGACGAGAAGCATATTTATTTTTAAGCTTTGAGAATATCAGCTAGCACACACAATTCAAAGTGTTGCCAAACAGAGGGGTTAAAAGGCGCGCTTACTTAATGCATAGATTTTGATAATAATTATTAAATAGAGACAGAGCGCATCGCCTTCCTGAAACAGAAAGTGTATGCATGGGCAAATCGTATTCGTAGGTGTAACGTCTGGTGTGTCTATCCTTTTATGTTATTTGGTTTGGTATTGCTACATCATTCCGAAAACTAGTCGTCCGATTTTCATAGTACTTGTCTTGAGCAGTATTGTAACTGTAAACTTTGTCACTTTTTAAAAACCAAGCCGTTAAAAGATGTCTATCATTCCGAAATAAAACCTGAAAAATTAAATCTTCTAGATCTTATTTTACCCGTTGAATGTCGTTAAGTTCCTACGGGGGAACATAAGACACAATGTCACAAGTGTTTAAGTACCCACGGGGAACATTTTACGGGGTAAGTATTTGGTTTAACGGTAAAATCTTCGTTTTTCTGAAGGCCTACCTCGCTGAAACGTTCCTCACAAAATTCGTGGATATTGCGCGCGGTTGTTGCGACATTCAACAGGTTAAGTGCATTAGTAGATTAATTGCCGAAGTTAGCAGAAGAATTCAGCTCTGACCGGGATCATGGTTACATGTGAGCTAGTTTATAGCAGTTTGCTGTAATTTAGCATCAAATATAATCACGCATACTGATCATGTGGGCTTTATGAGTGCTATTATAAGTTTGCGTGTCACAAACCAAGTGCCGCGAGACATTATATGATTGTTGGTTGGAGTCACAGAATGACTGATTGGTTGTTAGCAGCTCACATGTGCTTTCTTAAAAGTAAGTGATCTAAGACTACATTTGTGGCTTTTAATTCAGAACATAGCTTAACCGCTGAGGGCCGGCTAGTTCCAATTGGTATGATTAGCAAACCGCAACTGATTTGAACTTTATTTTTATGCACATTAAATTTTAAAATCGTCTAGTCTAAAAATGCTTATTTGCAATGACCTAGCGCAAAAAAACGTTATTAACAGGTGAAAACGAAATTTAATAACAGCTGTTGCAGTTTGAGTGTACTGTAATAAATCTTCATAAGTGCTAAAGATCCCGATGTGGTGGATAAAATTACACGCCCGCGCCGACGCCGGTTCACAGGGTAATGGAACTATGGTTTCTCGGTCAGTTATGATAGAACGTCGGTATGCTTACCCCGGAATTCTTCATCACGCAATTGATGTAAGCATCATCTTTTTCAATCCTTCGGCGGTACCTCTGCGTGGCCTCGGGGTCGTTGACGTTCACGTCTTTCGGCCATCCACCTTCTGCGTGGTTAGTGCCGCCGTCGCTGAACTCTACTCTGTAACGCAAGTGGAGGTCAGCCCCGCGTGTACCGCACGGTGTGCGTGTATGCAGGTGTGCGTGTGTGCGCGTGTGCGCGTGTGTGGGTGACGTACCGGATGGTGTTGATCTCCTCCCGGGAGAAAGGCGGCGTGTTCTGCGTGGCTTGGTGCACTGGGTTGCGCAGGATGTACTTCTTGGCTTCGATGGGGTCGGGCACGATGCTGTCGAGCAGCTGCGGCATCCCGACGCTGTACATCGTTTGCTTGCCTAATGCACAGCGCTTCACCGCGTACAAGTAATTAATATCCATGATGGTTAGTGTAAAATAATGGTTAGTAAAGAACACTTCTAAATAATAAACTCATTAGCCAAATAACATTGTATATTATTATTGTAAATGACTTGATTGACAATTCCAAAGAGTAGATTTTTTTGGTTGACACACTCTTTCTAAAGAGAATAATATATACTCAAGCTTTTTCAAAGGAAAAAAAAACTTTTGGCGCGTGGTCAATATCGGGACTTTTTCGCCATCTTAGTTTTGCAATACATTTCACAAATAATAAATAACAACTGTTCACGCACAACGACTGTTTGTGGACGTCATTCGAGCGCCAATTGGAACATTCTTGTGTCTGCGGATCTTTTAGCGCCAAAATATATACAGTTCTGAATAAGTTGTAAAATATATCACAAGGTCTAGAAAGACAAAACTACTTTCCGCCTGCCCAAATGGGAACCTTCTGGGGCATACCTTAATTTAGTATAGTTTAGATAAGTATCAGGATATTTTCTACATTTATCTCAAAATTTTAATCGATTCCAAAAAGGCAATTTATAATAATATTTATGTAGTAACATGGGTCTCGTTTACTTCCAAATATGCTTGTCTTCAATCTTCTTCGTCGGAATGTTTTTTATTTAGGCGTACGAACACGCCTCTACTGATTTTGGAAAATCTTTTTTTTTTTGTTAAAAAGTGTTTATTTTCCAAAGGTAAATTAAGTGTATATTTTCAAAAGGATCTGAAGATCCTGGAGAAATCGAGGGGAGGGGGGTGTATGTAGACTTTTACTGACTAAAATATACCCATGTACATTATTTTGCCCTTATGTTCCGGGGCCGCGGTATTTCTTTCAAACACAGCCGGCAAATTCCGGCAGGCGTTGACCCTGGCAGGCGTCTGGAAAACCCGGCGCGTGGAACACTGACGCGCCGCCGCAGTCGACAGTTAAAATAACCCTGTATAATCCTTTTGCATTGTCACATGAAAACTTAAAAATAACTCTCTGCACATTGGGAAGTGACACCTCGGTGACACGTGTGTGTTACCTAATCAATTGGCGTCACTGGGCGTCACGCTCCGCCACAAGTCATTTTTGTGCGGATGTAGTGACATCTGACTCAATTTTCTGAAGGAAGCTCAAAAGTATTCACAAACCGTACTATATTCCCATTTCTAGAGTATTTTGTCGGTTTTTTTTTAAAAATCGCCCTAGGTGGTGAAAAATCAATTTTATTAGAGCAAATATAGGGAGTGATTTATTTATAATATGTATGTATTTATAAATTATATAATTATGTATATCAGTTGTCTGGTTACCATATCACAAGCTTTGCTTAGCTTGGGATCAGATAGCCGTGTGTGAGTTGTCCCAAGATATTTATTTATTTATTTAAATATTTTGTAATTAAAATGGATTTAAAGATGTAATTAAAATTATTTACTTATTTTTGTTTTAAATCTGGACCAAAACCAAAAAAGATAAAGAGTTACTCGTAAATATTGGAATGTCTTTGACGACACCGAATAAAATTATAAAAACGTTTATGTCATGAACATTTGTCCGGTGCGCAAAGAACAATATTTTAGAAAAATATCCTTCATCATATTAATAAACTATAGGTATATGTTATCAACTGAGTTTTGTTTAGTTAATTGTTATATGATGGCGGATGGAAATGTTGTGTATTTGAAATTACTAATTTGAAAATATATGTTAGTCCTACAATAAAAATATGTCTTTATTCTAATTGGTAGACAGTTGGTACCCTGGAGACGGACACAGGATTGTTTTTTAAAAAAGATTCAGAAATGGGGGAGAAGAGAGTACAATAAATAAGCACAAGGGCAAAAACTACAGGTAGCAGGTACCTGTAAATAAGGAAAGGGGAACTGCAATACCCCGAATTTAACGCGAGCGAAGCCGCTGGCAAAAGCTAGTATTTTATAAAAATGCGCAATTGTGGTAACTTGGTTGGTAGTACGTGTAATGTCGCTGACAAATGATGATAGATGTCGCCACTATTCAAAATTAGCTTCAAAACCCTCTCATCCTATTGGTTTAAGTTTTATACTCTTTGGTATTTATCTCACTGTAACTCACTGGTTTAATTTGTATAATTAAAAAATAATAACCTGCTGCAAAATTCAACAAGATCCATCCTTGCGTAAATTTAGTAATGGCTTCAAGTAACAAGTACCATAAAAACTGAACTCATTACCATAAAACCAATCCGCGGTGAAGTCATTCAGCAGTCACCGAGCTCGAGCATGAGCAGCGCCGGGCGTAGGCAGCGTGCGCGCCGTAGCGTGGCCAGTGGCCGGGGGCCATGGCGTCCGCCTTCCCGCTGTTCCGGCTGGCCACGTTGCTGGCGCGCCAGCTCAGCAGGCCCGTCGCCGACAAGATCAAGGTGCTGCACTTGTTGGGTGACGTGAGTGAGTGTGTTAGCGGGGTGGTGACGTGTGCGTGTGTTGCAGAGCGCTGCCGTGACCCGGCCGTGGTTCCGGCGCTGGGTATGCGCGGGCACAGGCCGCGTGTTCCACGTGCTGCAGCTGCGTCTGCGCCTGTGGACGCTGGCGGTGCGCCAGCCGCGCACGCTGCCGCCCATCTCCGAGAAGGACGCGCTGCAGTCCGGCGCCGACATCCTCGGTACCCGCCTCACGAGCACTGCTCACACACAGACACACTCATAGACACTACAGTCGGATGCCGACGACCTCGCGTACTCACACATAGTAGGTACATATAGATAATATATATTTTAATTACAATCATTATGAACATCGAAATAAGGTCACATCGAGGCTAGGGAGCCGTGAAAACATTTTTATTTTGTAGTTATCTTAATTAATTACTTTTTTCTGTTACATATTTTAGGGGAATCGTTTGTAAATGTTAAAAATTTCCGTGTCACAATGTTAGTAACCGTAATCCTCTGAAACGGCTCGACCGATTCTTATGAAATTTTGGGTACATATTGGGTAGGTCTGAGAATCGGCTAACATCTATTTTTCATACCTCTAAGTGAACAGCGGGTGAAACCGCTGGGCACAGCTAGTCTAATATATAAAATTCTCGTGTCACAGTTTTCGTTCCCATACTCCTCCGAAACGGCTGGACCGATTTAAACGAAATTTTGTGTACATATCGGGTAGGTCTGAGAATCGGCCAACATCTATTTTTCATACCCCTAAGTGAGCAGCGGGTGAAACCGCTGGGCACAGCTAGTCTTATATATAAAATTCTCGTGTCACAATGTTCATCCCATACTCCTCCGAAACGGCTCGACCGATTCTTATGATTTTTTTTGAGCATATTCAGTATGTCTGAGAATCGGCTAACATTAATTTTTCATACCCCTAAGTGCCCATAAGTGAGCACACTTATGGGCACTTACTTACTTACACAAAAATGCTGCACAGCTAGTAATAGATAAAACTGGACATTGAACTATTAATATTTCATTTCGCTATTCGTTGTGTGCGCGATGACAGCGCCCCTAGTGGACACAACTATTCAGGACTTGTCAGAAGTAGCTGGTATTTCTACTTGGATCTCAGCATCACAGTTATTATTTTGAACGTATCTATTACAAATAAATGTTGTTTCTTTCAACTCGAACTGATTATAAATATCTGCTTGGCATCCTTTATCGGTCATCATAGTAAATTCCCTTTCATTTACTTTAGTAACTGTTTCGATTGGTAACTGATTCTGTTCGTATTTTCCAATAAATTGTTGATCCGGATATATTCGTGTCATAAAACGAATATATCTAGCAGTGACCTGAGAATGGTCAATTTTCTTACACCGATTGACGGGAATATTGTTGGAATATAGCTAGGGCTCGCCTCTGCGTCTGACTTTTTGCCTCCAATAAAATGTTCACTGCATATTGTATCATGTCGTTTTGGGTGCCATGGAGACCCATCAGGACCAAAAACATAAAAAGGACTGTAA
This sequence comes from Ochropleura leucogaster, assembly GCA_958449745.1. NCBI lineage: Eukaryota > Metazoa > Arthropoda > Insecta > Lepidoptera > Noctuidae > Ochropleura > Ochropleura leucogaster. Next base: position 46,178 of record OY288208.1, read on the forward strand.
TTTTGGAACGCTTATTATTATTATTATTAGTGTACTAGGTTAAATTTTTTACTTTTTTCTCTTCACAGCAGCTATCCATTTTTGTCTTTGCTGTAATGTCCACTTTGATGTTGGAAACGAATAAAACTTGCACGAACTGTTTTTCTCATTGTTTTTACAGTTTACGACACAGCATGTACTATGACCCATATCGCAATTTTTTACGTTTTTACTTAAAATTATAAAGGAAGTTATGAAAATAAAGCAATTTGACACATGACAGCCCAGAATTAATTCACATTTCTGCCACGTCGTGCGCTACGATCGATTTGCCGTTCCCCACCACCCGCTTCGCACATAGTCAATGGATTAAATTATTAAAAGTGTCATCTTTTAAGTACTTTATCTATTGTGAAATGAAATATTCGTAAAGCTTATTTAATGGTAGAATGTGAAGTCTAGTCGGTGCGGCAGAATTCTGAAGAATTTTCAAATAAGCTTTCTGGTTTAATTTGTCGGTTAGAAGATGAACGGATAATGTTAATGTTGTCAACACACCCAAAGCATGCCATTATCACCGCCATCGCCACGTTCGATAGCAGGCAAAAAACATGTTTCAAAAATATAATTAATATAGTAGGTATGTCAAAAGTAGAATTTTGGTGGTTTACAACTGTCTTATAACTGATCTCCACAAAGTGCTCGAATACTTTTGTTTGAGCTTTACATATTGTTTGAACATGCTCCGAGGTTCCCCAAACCATAACACCGTATCGCAGTACGGAAGATGCGTAGCTGGCGTAAGCAGACATTGCAATATCTTTGTTATCTGTTTGTCTTATTATTTTCATATACAAAAAGATCTATTTTTGTCACAATTATTTCAATATGGGGTCTCTAACTGCACTTTTTGTTAACACCTTATCGATACACAATTATCAATAGTTGACAGGTGTAACCCTAAATGGTGAATTTCCATTTTGTATTATTATTGTGTCTTTATTTTTTTTATAAATATGACTACACGACATAAGACTTTTGACATGTCACTTTTTTATAACGAATGCAGTGTCGTCAGCGAACAGTGTGCAGTCTCAATTTTTACCTCAGGAAGGTCATTGATAGACTAGACAAAAGTAGTGGGGCTAAGACACCTCCCTGTGGTGTGCCGCAGTTATTTTGCCTGTAGTCTGATTTAAAGTTTGTGTTGTTTTTTTTCCGTTCGAATTCGTATAACTATCACACATACTACGTCAAAACTATTCACACCAAAACTACTAGCGTTTTTTGCATCCTACTTAAGTAATCGTACCCAGTACGTAAGACTAGCCAGGTTTGAGTCTAGTTCTTACTATACTCGATCTGGTGTGAGTCAGGGCAGTACACTCGGACCAACCCAATTTATTATAATGGCCATGGATCTGCCGGAAACCGTTAGGGCTGCTAAATGTCTCCTTTTTGCCGACGACTTGAAACTTTTCTACTCAGTAAGAGACTTCGATGATTGCCGTCGACTGCAAGACGATATAGACGCCATAGAGGAGTGGAGTGGGATAAATCGTCTTCGCTTAAATATTACTAAATGTAAAATAATGTCATTTTCACGCTCACGCTCACCTCTGCACTTTAACTATAGCCTGGCGGGGGCTCCGTTGGATCGGGTCAGCCAAATTCGAGACTTAGGGCTGACATTAGACACACGACTAAACTTTAGGGACCACATAACATCTGCATGTGTGAGTGCTAATAGGATGCTAGGGTTTGTCATGAGGGTTTCCTTCGCATTTAAGGGAATAAAAGCTCCCCTAATTCTATATAAAGCATACGTACGTAGTAGGCTGGAATTTAATGCCATAGTATGGGACCCCCATGAGGCTAAGTATTCTCTTTTAATCGAACGAGTCCAGAAGAAGTTTGCTCGTTTTATGTACAGGCGTATGTACGGGTACTACCCGTATCTATACCCATCTTTGTTTGTTATGGGGATGGTGGGACTAGACACTTTAGAACTTAGGCGGAAATTTCTTTTACTAATTCACTACCACCGTCTCCTGACAAACAAAGTTGATAACCCAACTACGTTGGAGCGGGTAGGTCTAGCGGGTGTGCCGAGTCGTTTTCTTGTGGGAGGTGAAGGCGGGGAGGGTCCTCGTCGTCGGAGGAAACTGTTCGCCGCGCCCCCGGGAGTGCGCACACGTCGAGCGGCTGCTGCGCCCACAGCTCGAGCTATCACACTGCTCAACTCTTTGCTCACTCAGCACGTACATCTGGATATCTTCCATGATAAACCATATGTAATTTGTAAATTTATATATTTATTTTTAAGTAATAGTTAGTAAGTTATTTTTTTATTTAAGTAAGTGTTAAATTTTAGAATATAAGTGTTTTGGTTTCATGTACTGTTAGCTTATAGTCTTTTGAGTAAATAAATAAATAAATAAATACAACCAGTGTTAGTACCTTCATTGCAGATTATTTTCAGAAGATTTTAGTCAGTCTAGCTAGATGAATGGGTTCCGACACACTATATATGAATATATGTTGCAGTCAAAACTCTTAACTAGTCAAAAGCACTTTTGACTGAACAGGTTGGTAAAAGTAGTTTTGTGACTAAAAATTATTGGTTTTTAGTAGTTTTGACTGCAAATTTGCGGTTAAAAGTACTATTGACTGACGCTCTTCGTCAAAAGTAGTTTTAACTGCAATAAAGCATCAGTCAAAAGCACTATTAACTAACACTAGGTTAGGTTAGGTTAGAACTGTGATCTCCTGAACAGTGCCAGAAACGACCTGCATTTAGAAAAAAGAGATTGTTTTTAGTTGGTTACCCGCAACTGAACTATTTAGATTAGGAGGCATTACAATCTTTTTAAGAGTTTTGACTGATACAACCAGTCAAAACCACTTTTGACGGAATCACTTAGTCAAAAGTACTTTTTACCAGCTCCATTGGGCAAAAGTACTTTTAACTGTTATTTTAGTCAAAAGTACTATTGACTAAGCATACGGTCAAAAGTACTTTTAACTGATTTTGCTAGTCAGTAGTACTTTTGACTGGTGAAGAGTTTTGACTGCAACATTATATACATATATGTATAATATTAACTAGCTTTTGCCCGCGGCTTCGCCCGCGTTAAATTTGGGGTAACACAGTTCTCCTTGCGCCTTATTGATTTGTTATAGCAACGCTAAGTTTTCCCTTTTCTTCCCTCTTTCTCCCTCACATCCCACTTTTTTAAAATAAAAATTAGCCTATGTCCGTCTCCTCGTTCCCAACTATCTATGTACCAAAATACATCACAATCGGTTTAGCCATTAAAGCGTGAAGAGGTAACAAACAAACAAACAAACTCACTTTCGCTTTTATAATATTAAGTAAGGATAGTAAATAGTATATAGTATAGTATATAGTATTATAGTATAGTATATAGTATAGTACAGTATAGTAAGGAAAGGATATTTGGACTGGCTAAAATCTGATATTTTTAGATTGTTAAAAACTACTGTAATTGTTATTTTTTTCATTTAGGTTTTTGTTTCTTATCCGTTTTTCTTTTTTCATAAACAACGACTATTTGATTTGTGAGCTTTGTACCTAACATCCATCACACACCCGTATGTTTTAGTACGGGTGTGTGATGGATAGTTTATCTATGTTACAATAATGAGTGTATGCTTCGTGTTTGTCGACAGGTGAGATAGCAGTGTTTGGCCTGGGAGGACTCATTTTAGTCGTTGAAATGAACAGACAAGCGGTAAAGCAGGAGGATAAGGTATTATCAAATACACTCCTAATGTATTACACCATCAAACCATTTAAATCAAAATATACTATAATACTACATCAAATCACTTCCTCGACAACTGGCTCTTTTACAATTAGATCAACATGCGGTTTATTCGATACTTATGGTTTTTTTTTAAATTTATGCTAATTAGGACTTTATTTTTCCTGATATTTCTACAGATAACAACAATCTGTTAAATTCCATTCGGTTATGATTTTGTTTCCAATAGCAATGAGCCGCTGAATATGTTTTTACAGGGCTTTTTTTCAAAATAAAAAGAGGGCAAGTCAGACTTGTACTGACTAAAACCCACCCATGTTCCTTCTGTTGCCCTTTACGTTCCGGTGCCGCGGTATCTCTTTCGAACAACCCGCAACCCCGGCAGGCGGAGGCTCTGGCAAGCCCCTCTGCTTTGCTGACATCTCTTTGAGGCGCGCGTGAAACACGAACGCGCCGTCGACACGGTCTGTCGCCAATCGAGTGGCCGGGAGTCGTCTCACGGCGCCTGGCGCCCGGGGCGTCTCCCGTGGCGGCTGGGTTGGGCAGATGTTCTCTCCCTCAAACGCTTCCCATTCCCTCTCGTTCCGGACCATGGCCTGCACCAGGGCCGGACGCGAGAGATCGCCGCCGCCGAACGCCTCCACGAGGGCACGGTGGTGCTCCGCCTAAGCTGGGCAGATCGCCACTGTGTGCTCCACCGTGTCCTCCGGGCGATCGTCACAATGACACCCGGGCGTTTCCTCCCGCCCGATGATGTGCATGAACCTCCCGAAACTTCCGTGTCCGGTGAGGACCTGCGTCAGGCGGTAGGTGAGGACGCCATGACGCCTCTCCAGCCATTTCTCAAAGAGGGGACTTACCGCCACTATTGTGGCGTGCCCTTTTTTTTTAGAGGGCTTGAATGGTAAGTCGAAAACCGAAGAATGGTAATGTATGTACTCAAACGTGTCTCGAACTCGATTTTGATGGAAACTAAAATTGAGTCATTGGAATTTTGAAATATCGAAATTCATAGCCAGAAATCGAACCCGTTGATTTGAAAAAAAAAACGCATAACGTATTTACCATTCGAAAATGCCGCTAAAGAGATTTTCTGGAAAGTAATGACAAATGTCAAAAATAATTGATTAACTTAATTGGTTTGTCTTTGTATCGTCGGTAACAAAGATGTTGTCAGCCAAACAAAAAATAAAAATACAGACGGATCTAAAACACACCAAAGAATATCCGACTTCTAAAATAAAACTAAAAAGTGGGAAATAAGTTTAAAGCCGCAAGTTGGTGGCAAACAAGTCAACAAACAAACAAAAGTCACCGACTTCTGGAAGTAAAGTTATTTTCTTAAAGACTGATTTGTCCTGATCCGTCTAAAAGTGGCATGAATCGTAGTGGCCGCGCCACCCGGTGCGTCCGCGTCTGTTCACATTTACTAGACTAGGGCGGTGGCGAACCTTGTTGGACCAACGTGCCATTTTGCCTAAATAAGTGTTGAATGGGGCCACAGACGTGCCATCAAATAATTTTGACTAAGTGATTGTATTAGGAAAATAATTACTATCAATTCGGAACTTTTTTTTTACTGACTAGTAGAGTCATCGCTAAACGGTTTCTAAGTGAATTAATTTTTATTCATCACTGAAAATAATGAATCGCTCCGGTTAAAAAATGATAGGAAAATAAAAATGTGATTAAAATTGTTCGTGTGCCCAAATCGTTGTGTCACGTGCCGTTAATGACACGCGTGCCATTGGTTTGCCATCTCTTTACTAGACCATCGTTAATAGGCTATATAAATAGTGGCGTAAACGTCTGTTATGGACAGGTGCTGAAAGAGGAATCGAGGCGGCTGGTGTTGCTACTATCGCTAGAGGAGCTACAGCGGGAGGTGGCGCTGCAGACGCAGGACATCGAGCGCCTGCAGGCCACGCTGCGTCGCCTCGCACCCTCCTATTACCACAATGCGCCACAACACAAACCACTACCGCCCACATCAGAGCGTCCAACACCGCCGACGCCAGAGCGTCCATCACCACCCACGTCAGAGAATCTAACACCGCCAACGTCAGGCCAACCAACACCTCCGACGCCAGAGCGTCCAACACCGCCGACGCCAGAGCGTCCATCACCACCCACGTCAGAGCATCTAACACCGCCAACGTCAGGCCAACCAACACCTCCGACGCCAGAGCGTCCAACACCGCCGACGCCAGAGCGTCCATCACCACCCACGTCAGAGCATCTAACACCGCCAACGTCAGGCCAACTAACACCGCCGACGCCAGAGCGTCCAACACCGCCCACGTCAGAGCGCCCAACACCGCCGACGTCCGAGCTTCCAACACCGCCGACGTTAGAGCGTCCACCACCACCCACGTTAGAGCGTCCACCACCACCCACATTAGAGTATCCAACACCACCCACATTAGAGCATCCAATACCACCCACTTCAGAGCGTCCAACAACGCTAACTTCAGATCGTCCAACAACGCTAACTTCAGATCGTCCAACTCCCGCCACAGAGTATCCTCCTTCAACCATATGTTAAACATCGGCGTGACCACTGATACAAGTGTCATCAAATAAGTCCATCGTTGTCGTCGCATAGTGTTAGTCACGGGAGTTGTCTGTCTGCCCTCAACAATGAAGTGAACATCCTGCCGAGCTGAGCTGATAATGCAGTGCTGGTAGATGCCGAATGGAATCTAGTATGCTATCACACAGAGCCAAATGAAACATTCACCATCACCATCATCTCAGTTTATTTGGGGTCAGTATAGTCATCATATCGGTTTTTTTTCATATCTACTTCTATTTTGGTCCTTATCTCTTGAGTCAACTTTCTAACCATTTCATCTTTCGAACAGTTCATGTAACGTTTTTTTGGTCTCCCCTACATACATACTGTGAATTGTGTGTGTCACCCACATTCGTGCTCAAAACTTTCAGAATGGAGTTTGCTGATAGCATCTGAGATCAATGAAAGGTAATGTCGTCTAACTTGGCATGCGGTACTTCTATGCATTAAAAATGTTGCAAACATAAATTATGTAGTGTCAATTAATGAATAAATTGAAATACTATCACAGTATATCCAACATAACAGTGAAGGGACGCGGTTCTTTATCATATATTTATGTTTGTTTATAAAAAAAAAAACCTTGTAGAGATTTTTGTTTATTTACGTTCGGTTAATAGGTTAGTTATAACTTGCTTGCATAGTTCTGTAGGGTTATTTGTTACGCGCTCTCGTTACAGCAGAGATAATTGGATCACAGCGGGAGCATTTTTAAAAAAGCGCAGTGTATGCAGGTCAGCGTGGTGATGACAATGTGCACTCCCAGTACACTACAGCTCACGAAGCGGAGAGGCGCGAGCGCAACGCTGCTGTCGTGCGGTGCGCTGCTGGCGCTGGCGATGGCGGCGCGCGCGCACGATGCTTGCACGTACGCACACTTTGGTAAGGCTTTTACTACACTACAGTGCAGGCGTACTGCATCACAGTACGTTCGGGGTTCATTATTGCGCCGATTTTATACAGGGTGTCCCTGGGCATAGATCAAATCGAATAAAGGCGTGGGCAGGACTATTTCCAAACTTTTTAGCATTGTGAATGTCGGTCCACTTCGGTACAAACGGTTTAAAACATACGCCCATTTTTTTCTATCATTTCGCATTGCGTTAATTCTACATTAGAGCAAAAATTCCTTTTTGATTTGATCCATACCAAAGGATTTCCCGTACTTATAAGAAATTGTTTTAACTCCGTAATAAACGTTGTACGGATTTTATTTAAACAAACAACGAAGGCTGCCTTCAAATTGATATCAAAGGAAATCAGACATAAATGTGCAGTAATATGAGTAATTTAGCAGCAAATTGTGATTATAGCAGATTTTGGCAAATAGAAATTATAATATATACTTACCTACTATTATATTAAATTTTTGATTTGCTAACTAATTTTATTTCTACAGAAACAAAAGTGTTTTTCGTTGCACTGATTTTTGTAAAGTGTGTGGTTTACATAAATTGTCCAAAGTTATTGTAAGCAGACCATTTTGATTACTGGACGAGATTGTGCTATAGCGCCAAACGGACGTACGAGTAGATATTCTGTCGTAAATCACATACAAGCCTTTGACATATATAACTAGTTAGTACAACCTTCTCCTGTACTGATTTTTTGCCGAGTACAAAAACAGCCGCACGTGTTTGCTGCCTTTGGCAGTAGGTGACTCTACTGCCCACAATAAATTGCTAATAGATCTAGATGAACGTACTTGAAAATGACAAAAGCAAACTTGAAACCACCTCGGACGAGAAATCATAAATAATAACAAATAGACTGACGAGTAGCAAACGCATGAAATAGATATAAGTGCAGACATTTTAGTTCATACAGTCTGTTACCCGACATATCGCAAAAATAATGTAAAATAGATATAATTAAAATATTGCTCTTTTGACATAAGTAAGCTATTTTAATCCATGCGTCGCTGCGTCGAGGAACCACTGAGTACACCGCAACTGCAGATGCGATGCGCGCAGATATTTTCATTACTTTAATCAATAAAAAACAGTACTGGCAACCCAAGAAAAGTCTTAAAGGTTAATTTCAACAACATCATGACCCAAAAAAGAACTCCTAGAATTTTCTACTACAGTTCAAACGCCTGTGAGTTTTCCGGCCATGATGTGACGTCATTTAGCAATATTTCTCTTTTTTTAATGTTTTTATTTTCTTTGAGATTTGGCTCTTAATAAAATAATTATACAAATTGTATAAGCTGTACTCAAGCAAAAATTGCAATAATAAAGCTATAATATTTTGAATTTGCGTTCCATTTCAACAAAACCACGCTACATAAAATAATAAATAATAATAAAAAACTGTACCACATCGTTTCATGGAAGACAAAGCATATAAAAAATAAAATAAAAAGTTTTACGTTGCTTGCAGGAAGAAATTTAAGAAATATAAACAACATGCCTAATGCTTAAGTCTCATGTGATAGACTCCTATTATGGCCATTGATCGCCTGACTGGGCACAAACCCAGGCTCCGTGGCTGTTACTGAGAATTTCCTGAGAATAAATACACCTTATGACACTTTGCCCGACCCGGAAATTTAGCCAAAAACCCAGGTCAACAGGCGCGCTCACCTAAACATTTATATACTCTCTCTTTATTTATTTTTCATACTCATTATTTACACTTTTCAAATATTTATTATAACATAAATAAAACTTATATAAATATAAACTAAGATATTATAATATCTAAGTTTATAATTTTGATGATAAATCTTAATATATTTATATTAAGGTTTATTTAAATATATATATAAAAATAGTGGTCCTCGAGTATTGGTGCGGTGGTTAGAGAGAGCCCAGAGACAGGAACCTCGTCGCAATGAGGGCCGTATCCAGCAGAACTGCCTTTTGAATCAGGCCTTTGTTGTCAAAATAACTTTTTGGTAGATTTTTCTTTTCTAGCGAATATTCTCCTCTTTCTGCTCCTAGCTTCATTTTCATCAATGCTGAAGGCCAAGACCCCCGATATACTTTGCGGACGACATCTTTCCAAGTGGTTCGGTCTGCGAAGCCAAATACAATGCCGAAGGGCATTGTACCTATTTGGCTTCGCTGACTTTTGTGTTGGTGTTGTCTCAGTCTAGCGCATGGGACTCCTTTCTACTGGTCATTTTTCCTGTATGTTTTTAACAACATATATTATTATTTTTCAAAATTATAATATATAAAATAAAGTTTTAGTTAGTTTCCCTTTAGAGCAGCGCGGCAGCTTTTGCACTAAAATTGTCTGGTTTCCGTTGGTATTAAATGGTAGACAATGATTGTTTCTGCTGGCAACCTGTGCCACTTGGAGGGGCGGCCAGTCGACCTTCCCGTGACGTACCTGACTCCCGGCCTGGCAGACTGGAGAGTGACCGTCCCGGTGAGCATCATCACGCTCGGTACTCTGACGGAGTACGGCTTCTTTCTGAAGTGGTCGGGTAAGCCCGCAGCCGAGTGAGCCGGCGGGTTGCTACATCAGCCTTGTGGTTTATTTATATCTTGAAATACTTCATGTCGGTCAACCTATGTATGCAAATTTAAGTTATTATATATTTTTAATGTGTTCAATAATTCGCAAGTCACGTAATTATTCTTCCGGTACATGACGAATGTTTGTGGTGATCTTAGAAACATAGTATACTAGCTCTTGCCCGCGGCTTCGCTCAGTAATAAAAAAATAAAATTCTTAAATTCGGTATAACACAGTACTTGCTACCTGCAGTTTTCCTCCTTGCGCCTTATTGATTTGTAATAGCAACGTTAAGTTTTCCCCTTTTCTTCCCTTGATCTCCCTCATATCCCACTTTAAAAAAAAATAGCATATTTCCGTATCCCAGTTTCCAACTTTCTCTGTACCAAAATTCGTCAAAATCGGTTTAGCCATTAAAACGTGAAGAGGAATTAGAACATTAAACTCACTTTCGCTAGGATTCAATAACCCGTACCTAACCTCGTAAGCAACTTTTAGTTTTTAGGTGGATGAACTCGCACAGAATACGTACCTAAGTTAATTTCTGGTTCATACTTTTATACCTTATTTGAATTTTATCAATGAAAATTAACATATTTGATTTAACCTGGCCTTCATGTGACAGCCTGTTAAAGCATGTTAACACATAGGTACACAAATAACAAATTCAAACACGTAACACAAATGTTGTTATCAACTGCGTAACTACTGAACAGGAGTGTCTCTTTATGATTTTAAAACATTTAAAAAAAATGTTTAAAAGTCAAAACATATTCACGTATTGAGAAACGTTTGTGCTGATTATGAACTAAGCCCTATGGAAACCGAATTGGCCAAACAAACTTACTTGCTTACTATCAACATACGGTTCGTCAAAAACAATTTAAATTTACAAAAAAATATATGAATAAGCAAGCAAGAATAACAAAATTAACTTAATATTTCCCTGCAATGATGGTGGCGGGTGTGTCGGGTCATTTAGCTCCCTTCAAAATGGTCGAGCTGAATGGGGCTGATCCATACGTCATGTTCATGAACGGGCGCTTTCAGTTGGGACTGGTCATATTTTAGCTACCACGGTAATTTTTTGATTCATTTAGATTTAAAATTGAATTTTGCTTTTTATTTACTCTGAACGCTCTTACTGTGCACGTCTTTCTACATCGTTCTCACATATTTGTATAATCTCGACATGAATGATGTAAATACGATTTTGTAAAAATATTATAGTTTAAAAGAGTGTCCATGGAGTTTCTTGCCCATTCTTCTCCATAGAGATCAACGCTTTGGAATGGGCAACTACAGTCTACTACTTTCATATATGCCTTGTGACCGGGACTGTAAATTCATTTTGTTTCTTTACATTCAAAAGTGCCTGTAATGGTCTAATTGAAATAAATGATTTGATTTGAAAAAAATATTTAAATAGTTTCTACTTATCATTTCTCTTTCTATTCGTACTTTCTACTACTTTATTTTACAGCATTTGTGAAAGGTTTTTGCTAGCTCGAAGTCTATTCACCGTTCTCAAAAATAGACTTAGTATGATAAACAAAAAGTTGTATGAAAGTAATATCAAATGAAGGTCCTGTCCCTGACCTTTCATATAGTGTTTGAGCCGAGCTATGTTCCTTGAAGTTTCTATGAAAATAATGGAAAATTAAAAAGCACTTTCACTGTTGTGAGCTAAATGCCCTCGGAAGATAATTTTAAATCGATATTATTTTGGTACAGAAGAATACAGTTTCCGCAATAAAATCAAGTGTTTTGCCGTCAAGATATATATTATATCACGCACTATAATAGAATACAATAATTCTCTAGCTAAAGTTGACTGAGCAACGTTAATGTGCCACACAGTTTGAAACAGTACTTTGTGGTCCAGGTACCGCTGGAGTGCGGGGGCGCGGCGGCGGGGTACCAGGCGCTGGTGTGCGACTACAGCGCGCCGCCCCTGGTGCACGCGGGGCGCGGCGAGTTGCGCGTGCGCCGCTCGCCTTCGTCCGCCGGCTACGCAACCGTGCAGCTCACCGCGTACTGCGAGTTCTTCTACCCACCGGCCGGTTCGCCCCCGCCCCCGCCGCCCCCGCCGCTCCCGTTACACAACATGATAAACATGTTGCCTGCAGTTCCAAACAGATCCCAGAACTTGAGTGGACCGGCGCCGGCGCTCCCGTCGATAGCCCCTGTACCAGAACAGACGAACGACTTGATATCGCCGTCCTACGATGACGAGGAAGAATCGGTAGAAGAATCAGAGGAGGAAACGGAGGACGAACTGGATGAGCAACCGAAGCTCAGCCATCGATGACAGTGTGGATACGTTTCATCGATTCATAAATTATCGGCAGCGGAATAAATGCTTGTCAAATTATTTGGATTGCTTAGTTCAGATTGGGTTTGATTGAAGACGTCATGGTAACCCTACAAATCAGTAATTATTCCAGTAGGAAGACGGGTATATGATGATGACGCATTCTATACCCCGTATCAGTTACCCAGCCGACAGCACCTAGATAACCCGCTGTAGGGGACGCGCCAGTATTACCTTGTTTTTGTGACTCTTCATCTGTAAACTATGTTATGATCATAGAAGTTGAAAGACAATGCCATAATGCAAGTTGCATCATTTTAGCACCACTCTGGTCCTTTGCAGCGTTTTGATGCTTTTTTGAAATAAGATTTACAAAATTATATATTTTAGTCTGGAGTCACGGCGGGTTTAAAAGTAATAATATCCGCCATCTAGCGGCTTGTTATCCGAATTGACACATTAAAGTTATTATATTTACTGACAATTCAAACCCCGTCCAATGATTGAAGTAAAAGCACAAAGTTGGTAAATAAGTACATTTTACTTGGCTGCCACTTTTGAATATAGCTCAAATAGTACGGAGGGTGGGCGTTACTTACAATGTCAGTTTAAAGACATATCTTACACGTACTCAATGACACACACTAAATAACGAGGAATATAAAAAGGAGGTTTTTAATTCAAAGTGTAAATTTCTACCGAAATAATAAAAAATCAGATTAATATATCACAAGCTAGAATCACTTACAGCAACAGGCTGAATAACGCTCCACAAAAGGTTTTTTTTTTATAATATCTTTAAGCTACATTGATGTATAGATACATGTCGGATCCGGTCATTGCTACGGAAAGAAGATGGCATGTTGGGCACGCTTTTCGTTCGAGGTACGAAGGCAACTTGCTCGTCTGTAGTACGCCGGCGCGATCCGGGCTCGATGGAGTTGGTGGCACCACGCCATGGAGCTGGCGGACACTTGTCGGTAAGCCAGCTGCGCAAGTACATCACTGAACCAAGTCAGCGTGTATGGACACGTGCCTACTGTGTTGTAATTGTTCGAGTGAATGTGCTCAGTTAAATTTCAAATAATTTATTGGTTCATAAAAGTAGTGTATCGCACACAGTGTGAGACTCGTGTTCTGACACGTGGAGTCCGAGTTTAACGGAATAAATCGGGACTACACGTCATATATGTTAATTTTTTTATTGTATTTGGAAATCGAGCCACTTCTGTCGTAGTCTATGTTGCATATGTACGCAAAATGTATGAGTAGTCACGAAATAATTCGCGTCAACGCATACAGATTAATAACTATTGTTTAGTTTTCAAACATCAATTATATCATAATCCCGTCAAGTGCTCCGTAAATATAAGTAAGTGCATGTTCATAATTCGTTTCACGTATTAGTTACACTGATTACTTATTCTTTGCATACAAAACAATTTTTGGAACATGCAAAGAATATAGAATAAGTTTCGTTCGAATAAGTCGGCGATGTGGCGGAGCGCCTTTCTGTTGGAACACGCGCTAGTGCAAGTAGCACGGCGCGGCGCCTCCGCACTGCAGCACGCACGAGACATGCACGGACCGGCCCGCACGGGGCTCGCGGCTCTCGTGCTCGTGGCGGCCGTCACCGGGCTGCGTTCGCCTTACTACAGTCTTCGAGAAAGACCGCCAAGCAGTTGTGGGTTTGCCCATTTCGGTTAGTTTTCCCCTGCTTAAGTTCAACATATAGTTTCCTACACCGAATGGCCGCAGCCGCCGGATCGCTCCCACTCGTTGCGCATTCTTTATATGAACTCCATACTCTACGCCAACTAATCAGCATGGTTATGGCATAAGGTACAAGATAGTACCTATACACATGAACAAACCGATCCGTTAACAAGTTTATTATGTGTGCAATACACATCACACACACACACACACACACACACGCACACAAACACAACACACACACACGCGCGCGCATTCAATATAACAATAACGCGCTCCAAACTTCTTGAGCTTCTTACTGTACCACACATCAATATGGAACAAGTCCTGCCAATATCCATATTGTTATTGGTAGGTACAGGTACATGTAGTATTGTGTGCGGGCAGGCAGCGCCACGGGCTCGGCGCAGCAACTGGTGGAGACGCACCTGTCGCCTGGAGTCGCAGACTGGAACATCGTCGTGCCTGTGAGTAACATACACACTACTTTTAATTTAGCCGTTTAAGCAACGTACCGAGCTGTCTGAGGAACCATTACCTAGAAACAGTGAAGTGGAATTAGTTTTGTTCATGGTGCAGATGCCGCCGCCGTGTGCGCAGGCCCGGTTGACGGGCGTGCATATGCGCGTGTGCGATGGCGACGCGCCTCCCGACGTGTCACTGAGCGACGCGCATTCAGCGCGCGTGCATCGCACCGGTGCACTCGCCGGTTTCGCTGCCGTCAACGTCACCGTGTACTGTATCCTGCCCCCTCCACCGGCGCTCCCCTCTCACCTCGCGGCTTCGAGGTCCACATACGAGATGTTGTCAAAAGAACTGAACTCAAATGATGGAACTTCCAACGAAGAGATTTCGAGCGAATCGGAATCAATAGAGTTGTTTACAACAGTTAAGCCATATTTGAGCACGACGTTAGCGCCGACTCCAGAGGAGACAACTGTGCAGGTTGAGATTACGTCACCAGCTGAAGTGATAACACCCCTGCCGCATAAAACGACGAAACCCAAAGAGAAATCACCACAATCACTGAAAGTAACGATTAATATTACACCAACCCATGAAGTTTCCTCAAAGGAAGATGTATCACAATCTGACGACGCAGAGCTTCCTTCACTTTCGAACAAAGAAAAGCCAGATGAAGTGATGTCATCTCAAAGTCTTACGTTGCCATCATTACCATTAATATCGACACCACCACGCATCTCTGGGTCACCCCCACGGAAACGCACCAAGCAACCGCGAGGGCTAAGCCGGCCGCTCGGCGCAAACCCGCCCCGCGCGCCCCTGCCACCGCGCGGCCCTCCCCGCCCACCCCGGCCTCCGCGCCGCCGCCCCGGGGCGTCCCGACCGCCAAAATATGTGAAGCCCCCGTATGCTCTGACCCCAGCGCCGTACCCAGCACCGTACCCGGTCGCTCCAATGTACAGTCCGCTCAGCTTGTATGGGCCTCGGCTCTCGTTCCTACAGCGTCATCAGCCACTACTGATTATTCGGCACTATTAATTTGGCTCGTCAAATGTTCTTAGGATGATGTTCAAGTTGCGAAGTTTTGTCGACTTCTTCCTCCGTCCGATGGCGAGGTGAGCAGCATCATCATTAAAACGCTCGCTGTTTGCGGCACATGCATTTGACATGCCATCTGTATCATGGGAAAATGTGTATATTACTTTTAGATCAATTAAAACTATTTAAACTGATTATTTTTATTTTTAAAACGAGGCCTACAACAACGCCTTTCTCGAACACAACACTTGGTGTTTTTTGATATTTTCCTCTCTCCTCTGATAGTGTGCACCATGGCACGGTATACCGGTGTCCAAATCGAAGCTCGTAGTGTAACGGATTCATAATTATATAATTAATTCCAATGTTGCAATTCAGACGTCGCGAAATCTTTCAGACGAATCTTTCAGCTATGTGTACCTGATGGATAAATTTTGGGTAAGTTCTTATTTTTTGTTTTATATTAATGGCTTTACATTTAGAAAGGCATTAACTAAAGCAAATCCTTACAATCTGGTGGATTGTATAACTTTCTATCAGAACACTGTTGACCCACATCTATAAAGTACATGTTTTATAGCTAATATCTTTTGATGCCGATTAGTACCGTTATTTGCTAGAGCGGAGGGAGAATTTAAAAAAGAAAACTAAAAGGTCACACTAACCCATGCTCCACATGAGAGACCACTCCCTATTAAAACATGGAACATCAGTCACCACATTAAAAAAGAACATTAATAAGCACTCATCATTAAGGATGAGCAGCAAGTATATGTGAGTAAAATTTGTTTTGATTGAACGTGAAAATATCTAAATTTATAAATTTTGAGTTGTACGTTTTTGATAATCTACAGAGAGGAATACTTCTCCCAGCATTTGATCTACATTTTAATTTAGTATATAGTAGTGGCTTTCAAACCCTATCGTTTCCCTACAAACGAACTGTACGTACAAACGAACTGTACGTACAAGCGAACTGTATGGGGGCTACCTACAGCCAGCCACTCTATTGTGCTACGTACACATTTAAACTCGTCTTTTGATTCTGACTTTAAATACGTAGAACTGACAGAGTTTGCCCAACATCAATTGTCAAATTAGAAATTTTATTGTCCGCTGGCAGTTCATTTTCCACAGTCTCGTGCTTTATAATAGAATAGATTAAGTGCTTAAAATATTTTTCTATTTACTCTCTGGGATTGCAAAAGAAATATTGACAAATGGCTTCATACTCTCACATACGAAGAGCTGGAAGATTTAGTCAAACCACAAAATTCCCCTCACGTGGACATTCACACCACATACCCGTAGAGTGTGCTCGTGGGATAGTTCAACAAGCCCACTCTACACATACATCCCACAGACACTCATTACACTCTTTTAAAATACTCCCACGTGTCAACACTAACTACTATCTATTGAGTTTTTTAATATTTGTCTTTGTTTTGTTCAAGTTTAACTTTAGCATCTGGAACCTTATTATTTCCTTCTTGGAGGTGGGCGTTAATAGCCCTGTTTTGCAAATAATATGACTTTTTGCGTACGCAGTACAATTTGTCATGTGTGTTTTTTGTTCCAAATTTAAAGATTATATTATAATATTTTCCTGTGTAGAACAAATAGGGCACTTGTACTTTAACAGAACAAATAGGCCACCGTGGGAGACTCTGGTCGTTGGGAGACGCTCAGGGCGTCGACTCAGGCTGAGAGGCTCAGGCTGTTAGTAGTTAAGTAATAATACCCCATATTGTTTGGTGCTACGGAACCCTGTGTGTGCGAGTTCGACTCGCAATTGACCGATTTTTTTAACATGTCTAAGCTTAATTACCAACTCAATCTTTCTGTAATTATGGCTTAAGTTCTTAAATGTATTTTTATATCGTTATTTTTTGGTTGTTGGCTTACCAACGTTCTGGCTCAGGTGGTATTCGCGCCGTCCACTGCCGCTTCGCGATAGACGGATGCTTTTCTCGTGTCAAGAACATACATCTACTAGTATGAGTACTTACGATTGGTCACGCGATATCTTTATTGATGGTGTTTAATAACTCTCTACTAAGTACTTGTAACATTATTTCCAGAACATGATTGTAGGAATTAATGAGTGATGTTGTGGTGACGTGCGGTGGTCAATTAGTGGCACTTCATGATTCGGCTAAATACCGGCGCCCGTGACGCCGCAGCACAGTGCAGCGCCCGCACCGCACGCCGCACACCGCACACATGAAGACGCGCGCGCCGCTCGCCCGGGCCGCAGCCGCGCTCTGCGCGCTCACTTCGCTCACCTCGTTCGCGCACGCGCAGGAACTGTGCGACTCCGTGCAGATCGGTAAGTACCTGAGGGCACGTACAGCGGCACAGGTCATCTCAAGTTAATGCAAGCGGGGAACTCTTTGTTGTGCAGGAAATAATTAAATTATCTTCAATGGCAGCATAATCAGTATAAGAGTGTGATCAGTGTTGGGTGCTCGTGTCCTGCATGGAATTACTAGCCATTATCTGTCATGAGATACTGGCTTGTAAGTTATTACAGACTGTTCTTCAAATTCAAATGCCATCGACTTTTTGCTTTCCGAGGGTGAACCCACATTATTATTGATCAGAATTCGCTTCACAAAAAATCACTAGAAATAATAGAGCGTGGCGTGTCATGCATTATATTTTTTTTTTCGAATGGGATATCATCAAATAGAACCCCCTGGGCGGGGCGGGGAGTGTCAGACTTTTACTGAGTAAAACATCCACGTTCCTTCATGTGCCCTTTGTGTTCCGGAGCCGCAGTATCACTTTCGATTCACCCGCAACCCCGGCAGGGCGTGTCATGCATTGCCCTCGTTAAATGTAGTTGTAATAATGAAACTTTTCCATGTTACGTAGTTTTGGTAATTCATCAGGGAATGAGACGGGGACCGCGTTCAGCCTGAGTGAGCGCCGCGTGGAACCCGACATGTTCACACTGGAGATCAGCGAGCCAGACGTGAGTACCCGCCGCCGCCGCCGCCGCCGCCGCCTGCGCTATCCGGCCGCTCAAAAGGCGCAAATTTTAATACTAATCTTTTCAAAAATGCATATTCTGCTACGTTGTCATTTATATTATAGTGTGGTTCCACTTGTTGACATAACTAGAGTTAGTTTCGTTATAAGATGACGTGACACAAGTAGCTGCTGGAATCATTAACCCTCACGTCTAAGTAATAACCACTGCACGAGTTAATTTGGAAGATGACTGACAGATAATTGCTCATATAATAGTCAGTGATAGCTAGGTGAGTAATATTGAAGTGTCGCGGCAGGTTTGTCCAGACTCGGAGGCCGTGGGGCTGAAGGTGACAGCGTGTGACCGCGAGCAGGCGCCGCGCGTGCTGCTGCTGGACACAGCGCGCGGCGTGGTGGCGCGCTCCGGGCCCGCCGACACTGCTGCCTTTGTCTACGTCACGGTGTACTGTGCTGACGCCGACGAGCCGAAGGGCGATGCTGTGGAGTCTCCGAGCGTAGCAAACCGTTTTTCAGAACAAGCATTACCTGATTCGCTGCTGCTGGCGGAAATCGATCCTCTATCTACACAAGCTTCTTCGATTGATGAAGATTTGCCGCAAGTAAAGTTAGAATCACGATTTTCTTCAATGGATCAGTCATCAATACCTGCAAGCTTAACATCAATGGTAAATCTATTCAAAGAGCGTGTAGCGCCACCACTTGGTCAGTTAGGCACCTCGTCGAGGTTTATGGAGAATGAGCCATCATTAGGAAAGGCTAAACACAAACCGTCGATGTTTGATCCACTGTCGGCAATTTTGCCACAAAGTTCATCGTCATCTTTGTCCGATCCATCATCGATGATAAAACGCTTAACAGCTTTACGGCCCCAGCAACCGCCTTTGGTACTTAACAATCGATCACCGGCGTGGTTGAAACGTCCGGGAAGGCGCCCTTCTTCTCCTTGGCTGAAACTGCGATCCCTGCCTGATAGGGGAACACGGATATCGATTTCGCGGTCCAATAACCGTCCAGCAAGTCGTTCTTATGACGACGGAGATGCATCGTCTCCTTACGATGACGGCCCGTTATATTTGCACTGGTTGGAAGAACAGACCGATACAAATCTTCGGAACACAGAAGTTGAGCATAGTGCACATAGACCTCCATGGGGGTACGAGCATCCGCATGACGGTGACATAGGAACAAATTTTCCATTACTGTTGGAACACCCATCGCCATCGTCGATAAAACACATCTCGAAGGAGCAAAACAGATATGTACCGCCAATACATGAAGAAGACCCTGCTCTATTGGCGGAGTGGAAGGAAGAGTTACACCGGTCGCCACGACCCTCACTGCCGAAACTACTACTTTTGTTGCAGGAGCCAGATCACCCGGCGCTGATCCAGAGGAAGTGCGACTCGATGCACTCTAGTGAAGATGCCGATCACTTCCCCCGGTGGTCGCACGTGCCGCACCAAAATAAAATGGATATCATTCCATGGCACCCAGATTATCCGACAGACTATTTTGTCGACGATGATGATTCGCGGTCAAACTCGCCAAAACATTACACGGATGACATGATGAGGGAGCAGTTGGCGCACCTTGCGCCCACATTCCTCGAGGTGCCGGAGCACGTTGTGCACGCGGGGTGCTCGCAATGCGCGCTCAAGCACGCGCACACGCACGCGCACACGCACGAGCTCGTTCACGCGCACACGCCCGAGCACGTGCACGCGCACACGCCCGAGCACGTCCGCGCACCCGAGCACACGCATACGCCCCTGCACGCGCACGCACCTGAAAACTCGCTCGAGCACGCGCACGCGCCTGAGAACTCGCTCGAACACGAACGAGAAGCGCACTTGCCACTCGATTACGACCATTTTAATTCTTACGGTCCAAACTCTCATACAGAGCGGCCCTTGCTAACATCTACTATACGTCATTCGCTGTCGTGGGTTAAAAGCGCACTTGCCGTGACACCTGAGCCTCACATGAAACTAAAGCAGCCTAACCATGAGGTAGAGGGAAATGAGCCGCTGGAGCAACCCTGGACCTTCCTGTCGCAGCTGTTGCTCTCGCACCCTACCTTCCGAGACTCCACTCATGTTATTCGGATCCGATAATCACACACAAAGCCACGCCATGGGCTGTGTAGTGTGTACATCATACACGATAAAATAAAACATATGACATTCGCTAGTTAAGGAAAACATTGTATTCATTACCATTCCGAAACATGTGATCTAAAGCTGGTGTAGCATCATGATGACGGAAGCGGTCACCGAGCGCTGTGCTCTCGTTCAGGGTGTTCAGGGTGTGCTAGCTGTTGGGTGTCGCACTACGACTTACACGCACGCCGCACGCCACTTATTCTGTTGGTCAATAATATAAGGTTTATAAAAAGCAATGTGTTTTATTTATGACTGCTGCCCGACTTCGTCCGCGTGTATGTTTTATAGCAGTAAAAACTACTAAGTCTGCATCACCGTTCGTATATATCTTCACATTGTACAATTACAAGTTAGCAATTTTAAAATCACATTCAAATACCCCTTTTGGTTTTCTCTCAGCCCTTACCTTTTTCTGGTGATAATGGACGCTCTCACGTCGGAGGTCCAGGCTCATTCTATTTCCCAATGACATTGTGCTGGCTACCAATAGTGGCCAAGAGGTCCAGAGCAGATTAGAGAAGTGGTGGCAAAAAATGAAGAAAGTTGAAATTGAGTAGAACAAAAACAGAATACTCATTTTGCAACTTCGACAGTCTCTCCAGTCTTGTGGCAATAAATCTAGCCGAAATGTATGAACATGTAAGGAGGGACAAAACGCATGTGACTAAAAGAGTTCTATATAAATTTTGATGGATGGAGAGGGAGAGGAAGTTCAGAGGAAAGATGAATGGATTGTGTAAGGAATGATAAACAAGAGAGAGGAGTAAATGATGCCGTGACGTCTGACAGGGAAACAGGCATGAAGAAAGTATGTTGGGCCGACCCGTGATCACAACTATCACCTAGATCAGGAGAAGAGGGTTATGTCGGAATCTTACTGACTTACTTTCTATATCGTGTTGTTAGTGTGTATAATACTGACAAAAACCATATCTTTCTCCCCATCTCAAGATGTTTTTCATTTTGTAAAAACACTTATAAAAACTAAAGTGTTTCCTCCTCGAACTTCGATTATGGGCACTACCCTCGATGATGGCACAAACAAAAAGATGGCCCTCAGTTCCCGTCCGCCTCGCTATTCCTGGCCATGGCAGCGGCCATGGTAACGGCGGGGCAGGGGGTGCGAAGAATCACCGGGCTACGGCAGGCTGCCACAAAGATCTGACCCTGGCAACGTATAACGGATGCACTCTGAGGCTTGACCACCATCTAGCGCAGTTGGAAGTGGAGTTAGAGAACATTAAATGGCATGTTCTAGGGTTATGTGAAGTCCGTAGAGAGGGGGAGGACACCGTAACTCTGGACTCGGGCCATCTTCTCTACTTTCGCGAGGGGGATAAGAAATCCCAGGGTGGCGTAGGTTTCCTCATCAATAAGGCCCTCTCTAACAACGTTGAAGAAATCTCCAGTGTGTCGACCAGGGTAGCGTACCTGATCCTTCGGCTATCCAAGCGCTACAGCATGAAGGTCATTCAGGTTTACGCACCGACCTCGACTCACCCGGATGATGAAGTGGAGGTTATGTATGAAGACATATCCAAAGCCTTACACAACACCACCAAGGCCCACTTCAATGTTGTTATGGGGGACTTTAACGGCAAGGTGGGAACACAGACTGGCAACGAATCCCGTATAGGCCCGCATGGTTATGGAGTTAGGAATCACAGGGGGCAAATGCTTGTCAACTTCCTTGAGAAGGAGGGACTGTTCTTGATGAACTCTTTCTTTAAGAAACAGCCTCAAAGAAAGTGGACATGGAAAAGCCCCGACACTGTGACTAAAAATGAGATCGACTTCATCATGACGGATAGCAAGCACATATTCAGAGATGTCTCAGTGATCAACAGGTTTAATACCGGATCTGATCACCGACTTCTCCGAGGCTCTCTGAATATCAACTTAAAGCTTGAAAGAAGCCGACTGATGAAGTCGACGCTCCGACCTAACCCAATCCACATCATGGCGGGCACCGAGAAGTTCCAGCAGCTTCTCGGGAATAGATTTGTTGCCTTGGAACCTACTGACGACGTTGACGAGAGCCTACACAATCTGGTCGAAACTCTGAGGGATGAGGGCATCAAGTTCTGTAGAGCGCAGCGAACTGGCAGGATATCCAAACTCTCGGCTGAGACTCTCGAGCTGATGACAAAAAGACGGGAAACCACCCATGCGACTTCGTCGGAGAGGTCAGACCTGAACAAGCAAATTGCGAAGATGGTACGGCGCGACCTTCGGAGCTCTAACACACGCCTCATCGAAGAGGCTATAGAGCGAAACCGAGGGTCTAAAGTATTCAATCAGCAGCTTGGCAGGAGCCACCTGACGAAGCTAAAAACGCACGACGGGAGGACCGTATTGTCAAAGCCAGAGATCTTCGCCGAGATAGAAGATTTCTACGGCCGATTATACGCTGCACATGCCTCTCATTCCCGACGAGATGACCACGATTCCAGAGCCACCCTGTCTCGCCACTACACCGACGAACTGCCTGACATCAGTCAAGACGAGATCGTGTCAGCTCTGAGGCAGCTTAAAAATGGAAAAGCCCCCGGTGAGGACGGAATAACATCAGAGCTTTTGAAAGCTGGAGGAGTCCCTGTTATACAGGAACTACAGAACCTCTTCAACGACGTCCTTCACAGTGGGAGAACTCCAAAGGCGTGGAGCGGGAGTTTGGTGGTGCTCTTTTTCAAGAAGGGTGACAAAACCCTCCTTAAGAATTACAGACCCATCTCGCTCCTGAGCCATGTCTATAAGCTGTTCTCACGAGTGGTCACGAATCGTCTCGCCAGGAGACTCGACGAGTTCCAGCCGCCGGAACAGGCCGGGTTTCGCGGAGGATATGGCACCACAAACCACATTCACACAGTGAGGCAGATTATACAGAAGTCCGAAGAGTATAATCAGCCCCTGTGTCTGGCTTTTGTGGACTATGAGAAGGCCTTTGACTCTGTCGAAACCTGGGCTGTTCTGGAATCCTTACAGCGATGCCAAGTAGACTATCGTTAAATTGAGGTGTTGAGATGTCTATACGAAGCCGCCACCATGAGTGTCCAAGTACAGGACCAGCAGTCTAAACCGATCCAATTGCGCAGAGGAGTGAGACAGGGGATGTTATATCCCCGAAACTGTTCACCAGCGCGTTGGAGGATATGTTTAAGACGCTGGACTGGAAAGGAAAGGGCATTAACATAAACGGCGATTACATCTCACACCTACGATTCGCAGATGACATAGTCTTAATGGCGGAGTCGCTGGAGGAGCTGAACCGGATGCTGGACGGCCTAGCTTCAGCCTCGCGACGTATCGGTCTTGGCATGAATCTGGATAAAACCAAAGTCATGATAAATGGCCACATTGATCCGATGCCGGTCGCCGTACATGGTCACCTTCTCGAAATCGTTTCTGAGTACACTTACCTCGGGCAGATTCTGCAGTTAGGTAAAAACAGTTTCGAGAAGGAGGCCAAGAGGAGGATCCAGCTGGGCTGGGCAGCGTTTGGGAAACTACGCCGAGTCTTCTCGTCATCCGTGCCGCAATGCTTGAAAACGAAAGTCTTCAACCAGTGCGTCCTACCCGTCATGACCTACGGAGCCGAGACATGGACACTCACGGCAGGGTTGGTCCACCAGTTCAAAGTCGCTCAGCGAGCTATGGAGAGAGCTATGCTCGGAGTTTCTCTGAAGGATAGAATCCGCAACGAATACATCCGACAGAGAACCAAAGTTATCGACATTGCTCAAAGAATCAGCAAGCTGAAGTGGCAGTGGGCTGGCCATATCTCACGAAGAACCGACAACCGTTGGGGTAAACGCGTTCTTGAGTGGAGACCGCGACTCGGCAAGCGTAGTGTAGGACGCCCTCCGACCAGGTGGGATGACGATCTAAGAAAGACTGCAGGCAGATGCTGGATGCGGCAAGCTGAAGACAGGGCGCTATGGCGCTCATTAGGGGAGGGCTATGTCCAGCAGTGGAGTAATATAGTCTGATGATGAAACACTTGTTTGCAACAAAAATTTGTTTGACCTTCAACAACCTCTGTGGACGGCCGTGCGTTGCCAGCCGCGTGTGGATGCCGCCGTTATAAACACGTATTCCACAATGTAAACGCTTGTTGTAAACCACGCAAGGGCAGTTGCGCAGCAGCAACCGTTGCGTCCGCACGTTACACAAATATTCTTAATATTAAAAAACTGTATGTATCTGAGAGTGACTAATAATTAGTCTTCTTCAGCAGAAACAGCCTTCCTCAGATGCGTATTTTTTTAATTATAAATGGTCTCACCATTGCTAATAACTCATAGAAAATTGCGCAGATCACCAAAATCAAGTAGATTAATTAAATTTAGATAACTAAGTTTTATTAATTCCTTAAGCCAACGCTTTATCCAAATTCTTTTCTCTTTTCTCCTTACTTGCGCACAAACGCGCAAACTTAAACTCAAAGCATTTATTTCAATTAGACCATTACAGGCACTGTTGAATGTCATAAAAACAAGAATAAAAGATGCTGTTACAGTCCCAGTCACAAGACATAATAACTTGTGAAAGTACTGTAGTTGCCCATTCCAAAGCGTAGATCTCTATGGAGAAGAATGGGTAAGAAACTCTATGGACATTCTTTTAAATCGTAAGATTTTATAAAATCATGGATACGTCATTCATGTTGAGTTTATACATAATGTGAGAACGATGTAGAGCAACTTTTTGAAGTTTAGTTAAATAAGGAAACGGGTGCTTCCAAACAAAGAATCGACAATAAACTGAGGTGGGAGCCTTGTTGTAAACAGTATGGACGCAAACACCAACCGTGGGCTCCACAAACCTCCCATCAACCCCTGTTGGCAGCTTGTTTAGAACAGTCTGGCCCGGCCTTTAGGAAAAGTGGTGCGAAAATGATGGGAAGTCTTTTTTAATTAAAAGTTGTGTCAATTTATCTCTTTTTTTTAAATTAAATGATTTTAAGTTTTTAATTGATGCCGTTTTGCATTCAGAGAGATTATAATCTCAAAACTCATCGATATGACTACGATTATAAGATAGAACTGGTTTCAAAAGTCTTTGTCAGAATGCAACAGAATCTCCCGTTCGTAAATAGTACGTTACGTGCCGTTCAGGAGTTTCTGTTTACCCTTACGGCTAAGGCCTGAATCGATGTATCCTCAAAAAATGTACATGCCAAGTGCAAACCATGATCAGATTCTTGAGAGATTGCTGGCGCCGCGTGACGGCAGCCACCTGACCGGGAGTACTCGTGGTCAGGTCCATGCGTAGAGAATATGACTCACAGTGTGCTCGACACAAACTAACATTAGCAACAAGGTGATAAGCCCTTGTGGTTCTTCGCATGCCTACACACACTCGCACTTAACCTGCCTTGGAGTGTTTCAAATTCATGGATTTTAGTGTAGTGATGCAGTAAAAAAGAGGGGGTGCTGCAGCTCGGGGGGGGGGGGGGGCGTGATTGCGTCCGTCGCGTCACAATGCGCTATTGTTGGGAAACAGAAATAAATACAAGCACAAAAGACGACATTTCCTAGCTATAATGAGGCGCGCGGCGCCGGGTGCCGGGTGCCGGGTGCCCGGCGGCCGGAGGAAGCAGATACTTTAGTGAGGCGCTGTGCTTGCCTCGTGTAGGATCAGAGACGCGCTCGTCCCATGCGCGTGGCGTATCTTGTCCATGACTATCATTTAGAGTTTTTTTTTAACAGATGACCTCTAACATAACTATAGAATTTAAATTTAATTTATGGAAACCCTTATAACGCGCATTACAGAGGGAGATCATAAGATCGATATTGTCGGACGGCGGTTACGATATCTGTTTTTAAATAAATGAGCGCCATTTTAACACTAAATCACTGTAAGGTATTGCGAATACTGGAAATATCAATGGTATAGTGTTTACATATCGCGACAGAAACTCCAGTGTACGCATGTTGCGTGGAGCTCTCGAGGGCTTCCGACAAGGTGGCTTACGGAGGGCTATGGAAAAGCTTAGGATAGATAGAATACCTTTTATTATGTACACCATACAAATTACAAGAATTACAAATTTAACTACGAATATAAGTTTATCAAATGAGCTGCATTCTGTTTTTGAGTATTGGTAATTGTGTTATCAGATAGACTATGATATATGTGGAATAGATTATGGATTTTAGCAAATTTTCTTTTGTGTTGTGGATTTGGGCGGGGAAATAATATCACTTGTATGTTGTTAGGTGGTTCATCATTAATTGTACAACATGGTACTGTTAGCGCCATCTGTCAGCGCCGCAAGTGCGCTGTTGTTACAGTCGTGAAATACTCACACCACGCCTTACGATATAATACAGGGTGGCCAGTTGATAGGCGCCCAAAAAAAAAAATTAGATGCCTTATGCTAAGGGGTACCCGAATTACCCCCATGTATGTTCCGCGATTATTTGTAGTTTAGGAGCTAGAAATTTTTTAAGTACTTTTTTCAAAACATTCACCTAGCATTGGTTTTTATTTTTTATGTCTTTATTCCTATCATTTTTAGATATTCTTTTTTGTGGAATCTATTAGCGATAACAATAGCTACTATGCAAAAAAATCCGTTTGCCTAGGCATTGTAGAACTTACCACAAAATTAGTCCAAAGTTCAAAATTACCATTAGAGTTCGATAATCAAAAATGTTCAGAGCTTAAAAAAAAATAAGTGAGGGGTGCCAGAGGTTTCTAAATGATCTTAAAAACTTGTATGGACCTTCAACAGACAAAATCGGTAAAAAAATATAGAGCTTGATCGGGATTATTTCCTGTAATTAGCGTTGATAGCAATACAGGTATTTTTATAGTTATTGTTATAATTTGGGATTCCCTTATTTTTGCCACTTTTATGATAAAAAAATACGGTAGATAGTTAACAAATTTTATAAAAACACGTTACAAAAGGTTTTCAAAGTGCCGCCTTACCACAGAAATGCACAATCTACATCTATGGAGGCTATTGTCTTATAGTTGTCTAAAGGCTTCTCTGATACTTCTTACAACATTTCCCGCTTCTTCAATTTTCCGTTTTAGCTCTTCCTCATTGTTAGTGTCCCGTGCGTACCATCACGAGTCTGGACGGCAGCTCGAATGGTGGTGGTAAACTAATTGGTAGTTCACCGTTGAGAACGCCGGACCACATTTTCACACTGAAGCGGTGTTGAAAATTTGATGGTCTTACGGAATGAGGATTCTCGATAGCGGACTATGGAGAATCCATAGCCAGACCGCTGTCCAAGCTCGATGGAGCCATCTACAAAGAGTTCTTGAAGAATTACCAATTTTGCTGTCAGACGTTAACTTAACACTGAGACGAGACATGGTTTACAACTAAAAGACAATTTCCTCCGTAGATGTAGATTGTGCATTTCTGTGGTAAGGCGGCACTTTGAAAACCTTTTGTAACGTGTTTTTATAAAATTTGTAAACTATCTACCGTATTTTTTTATCATAAAAGTGGCAAAAATAAAGAAATCCCAAATTATAACAATAACTGTAAAAATACCTTTATTGCTATCAACGCTAATTACAGGAAATAATCCCCGATCAAGCTCTATATTTTTTTATCGATTTTGTCTGTTGAAAGTCCATACAAGTTTTTAAGATCATTTAGAAACCTCTGGCACCCCTTACTTATTTTTTTTTAAGCTCTGAACATTTTTGATTATCGAACTCTAATGGTAATTTTGAACTTTGGACTAATTTTGTGGTAAGTTCTACAATGCCTAGGCAAACGGATTTTTTTTGCATAGTAGCTATTGTTATCGCTAATAGATTCCACAAAAAAGAATATCTAAAAATTATAGGAATAAAGACATAAAAAATAAAAACCAATGCTAGGTGAATGTTTTGAAAAAAGTGCTTAAAAAAATTCTAGCTCCTAAACTACAAATAATCGCGGAACATACATGGGGGTAATTCGGGTACCCCTTAGCATAAGGCATCTAATTTTTTTCTTTGGACGCCTATCAACTGGCCACCCTGTATAAGCAGGAGTGAATTTATGTTATCTTCACGAAATTACTCTGGGCCTGTCTCTGTTCCTCCTATTTTCATTTTAATTTTCGGATGAGATATCATCGAATGACTTCTCCTGCTCTGGGCAAAGCGGAAAGGACTTTCAAACGTATACTGACTAAAATCCATCAATGTTCCTACTTTGCCCTTTGTGTATGAGGTTCTGCGTGTTATTTTCATGGTGTTAGGGTAACTGAAATCGTAAATAGAAATGTACCGTGAGCCATCACTTAGTTCGACGGCGGCGATCTCTCGCGACCGGCCCTGGTTCAGGTCATGGTCCGGAGCGAGAGGGAATGGGAAGCGGTCACCACCGCGTGCGAAGCAGTAATGCTAGCAAAGGAGGTGGCCGGGCGTTTGAGGGAGAGAACATCTGCCCAACCCAGCCGCCGCGGGAGACGCCCATGGCGCCGGGCGCCGCGAGACGACTCCCGGCCACCGTAGATGCGGGCCTGTGGGCGGTGAGCAATGGGTAGTTCACCGTCCGTCCGTCGATTGACGATAGGCCGTGTCGACGGCGCGTTCGTGTTTCACGCGCGCCTCAAAGAGAGTTAGCAAAGCAGAGGGGCTTGCCAGAGCCTCCACCTGCCGGGGTTGCGGGTTGTTCGAAAGTGATACCGCGGCCTCGGAACGAAAAGGGCAACAGAAGGAACTTGGGTGGGTTTTAGTCAGAACAAGTCTGACATGCCCCCCCGCTCCGCCCAGAGCGGGGGAAGTCATTGGATGATTTCCCACCCGAAAAAAAAAAGCCATTACTTAGTTAAATGCATGAAGGGAGCGCGGGGTGGCGTGGTGGTGGGGTCGCGGGGTGGCGGGGTGGCGTGGTGGCACTCACGCGCACGCTCCGAGTCACGCACTCACGCTCCGCGCCAGCCTGTGGCTGCTCGTCTGAACCGTCGCCACGGGCGCGTTGTTATGCCGCTTGTTATTTTCATACTCTTCCCTCTCGACGTCGTTGCGATCAAACTTTGTCTCTGTGTCATTGTTGATTTCGTGTGATTTTAAGTCAAACGATTGAAGTCACATGTATCGTTAGTGCTTATTCTATTTGTATGTTGCGTAAGTAACACAATGTCGAATGACAGAAGTAGTTAGGTATGAGTAGGTACTCGCAGGTACAGGTACTCGTACCTGTGCTAGTTGCGTACTAGTCAAACTGTGTTACGTGTCCACAATACCATCGCCGCTTGTGGAGCGTCACGTTTCGTAGAGGGTCTACGTCGCTACGTTGCTACGGAGGTGCTACGCATGGCTACGACGAATCAAAGACGCTACAATAAAAGCTTTCTTTTCAAAGTAAATTTAACGTTGTACTCATTGTGTGTACTTAAAATCCGTGTTTTTGTCTAGCCGAGATAAAGTTTGTGAAGAGTGATAAATAATAAGTTATTCTGTTACATAAATGAAATATAAGCTGAAAGTAGAACTCACCTTAGTAGGGAGTCTATTGTCAGGGCTAGACCCAGCCTTCACTTAAAACTTGTAATTCTTTCTTTTGGACGATGTTTTAGCACAACCAGCATCTAAGCCATAATAATATGTGTATGTTTAATCCCAGAGAACCGCCGCAGCGCTTCATCTATAAATCAATGTTTAATAGAGAAACTAATCGGATATTGTAGGTTTATGTAAAACAGTATTAGCGGTTAATCTCAGCAGTTACAAGTACAACATGTGGAATACACAACATACTTTGTGGTCAGGCTTAGTGGTGGTGCTAGCGCCCACAACACTTGCACTCGATACTTACATTGTCGCGTTGGAGAATAAAGCACAACTATTGAGACCAGCAATCGAGAGGAGGTACAGCACTACGGCACGCTCATGGAACTGCCATTCGTTGTCATCATCATCTGCTGAACCTTTTACCAACTATGTTGTGGTCAATATTCAATCTCACTGGATGCAGCTCAATCCTAGTATTAAACGTGGAGGACGGCGACGGCCAGACTGACCTCTACAACCCAATAAGTACTGGGTATTACGATACCCTTTTGGTAAGACTGGGTTTCATATTTTTGTATGGGATGAAAAAAATTGTATTGCAAAATTGGGTTAAATTACTAAATAAATTTATGTTTGGCATTACGGCTTATATTTCGGATTTCTCCATTTTTATTTCACTTAATTTTTATTGTCCAGTTTAGCAAAGCGACAGCTATACCTGATGTAAAGTGCCATCTCTTTTCCACTCAGGAATAAGATTAAAGCAATACTGATATAACTTTTTAAACGGACATGGTCACTATCATTATTAGTATAGCTTGAAACGGGTATTTATTATGTTTTTCTTATTCAAATTCAGTTCCTGATATATTTGACGTTGTTGCAAACGCCATGATGACGGTGTCATCATCATTTTCCTGCCCTTGTCCCATTCTATTTGGGGTCGGCGCAACACGTTTTCTTCTTCCATTCTCCCCTATCAGACGTCATGGCATCATTTACTCCTTTCTCCTTCATATCATTTCTTACACAATCCATCCATCTTTTCTTTGGCCTTCCTCTCGCTCTCCGTCCATCAACATTCAGATCCATTACTCTTTTAGTCACATGTCCTTCATCCCTCCTCATTACATGTCCATACCAAGACAAACGACTTCCTTTCATCTTTTCTGTAACAGGCGCAACTTTCAAACTTCCTCGAATATATTCATTCCTTACTTTATCCCTTCTTGTCACTCCACACATCCACCTCAACATTCTCATCTCCGCTACATGCAATCGTTTTTCATCCACCTTTTTTACAGCCCAGCATTCTGACCCATACAGTACAACAGGTCTAATCACGGACTTATATATTTTCCCCTTTAACTTGAGGGGCATCCGTGGGTCACAAGTTGTTCCAGTGACCTGTCGCCATTTCATCCATCCTGCGTTGATCCGGTGCGTTACGTCTCGGTCTACTTCGCCGTCCCCTTGGACAAGCGACCCGAGGTACCGGAAGTTGGAGCAGATCGGTATAGGCGTTCCGGCAAGCGTTATGGGCACAGGACTGGAGAGACCGCCGAAATCGCAGAACAAGTATTCTGTTTTAGTTCTGCTTAATTTCAGGCCAACGTTCTCCAGTCTTTGCCACCACACTTCCAATCTGCTCTGGACCTCTTGGCCGCTCTCGGCAACCAATACAATGTCGTCGGCAAACAGCATGCACCAGGGAGCCTCTTCCTGGATGTCCGACGTGAGAGCGTCCATTATCACCAGGAAGAGGTAAGGGCTAAGAGCCGACCCTTGGTGCAGACCGACAGCCACATTGAAGGTGCCGGTAGTGCCCGCTGTGGACCGGACTTGGGTACTGCATCTACTGTACATCGCACGGATCAACTGCACATACTTCCCAGGCACACCTTTCTCCTTAAGAGCCCACCACAAAACCGCACGCGGTACCCGGTCGTATGCCTTTTCGAGGTCGATGAACACCATGTGCAAGTTCTTGTGTGCACTCCTGTATTTTTCGCACAACTGGCGGATAGCGAAAATGGCGTCCGACGTTCCCCGACCAGGCATAAAACCGAATTGGCTCTGTGTGATTTCGCTCTCTTCTCTCAGTCGCCTTTCAATAACTTTCTCCCAAACTTTCATACTGTGTGACATTAGCTTTATTCCTCTATAATTGTTGCACTCCAGCACATCACCTTTGTTTTTAAAGATGGGCACCAGCGAACTGTTACACCATTCGTCAGGTATGGCCTCTTCCAGCAACAGTTTATTGAAGAATAAAGCTAACCACGTCCATCCGTCCATCCGCAATAACTTCCATACTTCAACCGGTATTCCGTCCGGTCCTAATGCCTTACCATTCTTCATTCCATTCACGGCAATCCTCACTTCATCCATACTAACATAATAATATTCCGCTTCAAACGTTATTAATTAAACAACATTGTTGTACGACGACATGGCAACGTCAAAGGCGTCAGTTTTATATTTCCGCCTAATCAGCTTGTCTAAGTAATGCTAAAATTAGTACATATTTATTTAATGTAGGTCGTAGGACCATTGTGAGTGGGTGATAGTGCGCCTGCTAACTAGCAAAGCGTCCGACAGCGGTAGGCACACCGACTCACAGCCGCTGCTATGCACTCTCGACAGAAGTTCGGATAATAAATAGTAAATCCGCTATCAGATGCAGGAGCACATTCATATAACATGTAGTTGTAGTAAACAAATAACACGTGAGTACAACTATAACGCAGGTTGGTCTTAACATTAAGAAGTCGGCGCCATGTTAATAATGTCGTTAGTTTCAAGGTCACCAGGACGAGGCAATAGCGGATCCAATCACATCATAATCAACACAGCCATATAAGAGTGCGCGCTATCACCACGACCAATCACTACAAGGCTCGCTGTGTGTTCGTATTAGTTGAGCATGATTACACCTGTTCGTTATAATGAGATAAATAATACAATTACTGACCATTGTAATGTTGATGGTGTGAGAGACAAGTATCCACGGGTTACGATCTCATTGACGCCGACTGATAAACATTGTGATCTGTCATCGGTATCAAATCATAGTAATACATAATGGCGCGAACAGTTAACATTCTAGAGCCCGACGACAGAGCGACTTAGCTTTATACTATTACTAGCTTCCGCCCGCGACTTCGTTCGCGTGGCATAGTTACTTTGGGCTAACGCTAACTTTAACCCGCGTTATGATCGAAAAAAAATATATCTATGTCTCCCCTCTTCTTCCCTCTTTCCCTCACTTTAGCATAATATGAGCATATGTCCGTCTCCAGGGTCCTAACTATCTTTGTACCAAAATTCATCAAAATCGGTTGGGCCATTTATTCGTGAACACCAACAAACAAACAAGCTCACTTTTGCTTTTATAATATTAGTAAGGATATTACCCAATATGATATTTAGAGTGCGAAAAAGAGGTTTGTATGTTCCTTCGTGGGTACGTTCGCCCGTGTAGTTCTGTCGCGAGCCGGCTGCACGCTGCGCGCTGCACGTTGCGCGCTGCACGCTGCGCGCTGCACGCTGCGCGCTGCACCGGCGGCGGCGGGAGATCTGTTTGGTACGTGGCGAGCTCTTTGTAAACGGATCCGAACTCGAATTGGAAAAAAATAACGATGTAGTTCCAATAACGATAAAAATAACTTTATGATTCAAAGTCGGTGGATTGTAATTGTATTTAGATAGCTCAAGCCTGATTGTTAACTCAGAGGTATTCCTTATTATTAGAGGAATGTGAGTCTATTTTCATGTATGTCTCGTCTTGTCGCCGCAGTTCCGGCGCCTCACTTTGATAGCTGATAGACCTTTGTACAGTTTCTATAAAATAATTGCTTTTATTTATTAATTAATTTAAGACATACCTAATTAAAATTATACAGATGATGTTAGTAACAAAGTTTTAAAAAAAAGTGGTCACAATTTAGTGATGAGTGTTAGTGCCGGGCGAGGAATGTCGCCAGTGGAACAGGAGGAGGACGTGGAACGGTTCTGTTCAAGGTGGTTGAATGATTTAACACAGATCCACATTCAGAAATAGTTTATTTGTTTGTTGGTGATACAGCCAACGTAACAAATTTTTAACTTTTCAGACCAAAGACATTGGTATCCATTATAGCCAATTTTAGCGTGAAACAAGAGATTAATTTAGTAATTTGCTTCACACACTGATTAAGTACGGTTTCTGCGATAAGGCAGTTTATTTGATTTATAACAACGTGAATTATTGAATCTGTAGTAAAGCGCGTGTCGCGTGTCGCGTGACGGATCGCGCGGTTGGTCACGCCGTGTCATCGTGCGATTAGCGTGTTCTGAAGTTCACACCTGATAAGCAGGTATCTTGATAAGGGGCGAGCTGTTACATAAAACTATCTCGGAACCCTTCAAGTATCAAATCATTCTCCTGCCTTCGCGACAGATTTTGTCATGTTACGATTAATTAATAGTTATATCTGTAGAATTCGTAGAATTTATTTATTTATTGGGTTTTCCAACAGAGAGTACACAAATTTCATGATTACAAACTACGAAAACCACAGCATTCATTTAATAACTAGTAACAAAAAAGTTTGACAAGACAATAAAGTTTGAAAAAGATAAGAGAACAATAAAAAGCACACATGTATGGCACAACAACAATTATTTTTATATAAAAAAACAAGATAAACAAAAGAACATTATTACAATCTGACCAAATACAGTTGGAGACATTACCGTTGTGACAGTATGAGTCGTTGGCTTTTTTTATACACCGACATCTTACACGTAATATCAAGACTATGGTGCTTCGACAATTCATTATAGTTTCTACAGAGCCTTAAATTGGCAGAACGACGAACTGACCGACGCAGGTTTTAGATCCTGCGACATTAAAGAGATTATAGCTATACACTTCCAACACAGTGGCGATCTGCCCTGCGTGGGCGGAGCACCGCCGTGCCCTCGTAGAGGCGATCGGCGGCGGCGATCTCTCGCGTCCGGCCCTGGTTCAGGCCATGGTCCAGAGCGAGAGGGAATGGGAAGCGGTCACCACCGCGTGCGAAGCAGTAATGCTAGCAAAGGAGGTGGCCGGGCGTTTGAGGGAGAGAACATCTGCCCAACCCAGCCGCCGCGGGAGACGCCCATGGCGCCGGGCGCCGCGAGACGACTCCCGGCCACCGTAGATGCGGGCCTGTGGGCGGTGAGCAATGGGTTGTTCACCGTCCGTCCGTCGATTGACGACAGGTCGTGTCGACGGCGCGTTCGTGTTTCACGCGCGCCTCAAAGAGAGTCAGCAAAGCAGAGGGGCTTGCCAGAGCCTCCGCCTGCCGGGGTTGCGGGTTGTTCGAAAGAGATACCGCGGCCTCGGAACGTAAAGTACGAAAAAGTGAACGTAAAGGGCAATAGAAGGAACATGGGTGGGTTTTAGTCAGTACAAGTCTGACATGCCCCTCCGCTCCGCCCAGAGCGGGGGAAGTCATTGGATGATTTCCCACCCGAAAAAACAAAAATGTTATACACTTCCTCGGTAAGCGAGATGGTGCACTCATCAGCAGCTTACCAAGAAGCTCAGCACAGTCAATCACCAACAGCACCAATCAGCCCCGGCCAGCCGGAATCATTTAGAAAATTGTTAATATGTAGCAACCTTAAGATGGTAACTGATGGGAATGCTACTGTTTCTTAAACCGAATGTTCATCTGCCGTTAAAGTAATGTCAAATAAACAAGGACGTAAATGAAGCAAGAATCATCAATCAAGAACTGCATCGCTTTACGAAGACACGAGTGTGTGCGTGCTGATGCGGCGCGGCGCGGTTTTACAACGTTCGGTTTTACATTGCTCCGCGTGGTGGCAATTCGTCTTTTTGTGGTTTATTTGCACTCAGCATTGTGATGTCTACGTAATACAATTGTGGCTCAGTTTGTGCACTCACAGAAGTAACCTGGTTGACAGTCTGCGCCGCTTGTAGCGATCAGTTGTCATGAGCACACGAGTGAGCTTACAGCGACGAGGTGGACCTCGTTCACTTTGTGAACAACAGGCTATATATTACGTTTGATGACGTGCTCCGGGTGTCACCGATGGCTCATTAATCAGAGCTCGACTCGGTCAAGTGTCGTGACTCGCGGCCCGTACAAGCATCTTTACTGGGAACGTGCTCAGTATTCCGGCGGCGCGCGGCGTCGTCGGACCCATCCTGTATCGGTCATCAATCAAAGCAAAACTTTAAAGAATAAATTTAGCTTGCAGCTGCACCGCGGCACCGCCTGTGATTTAGATTAACTAACACTGTTACAAATAGAAAAGTGAATGGAACACTGTTCATGAGAGAAGCACCTATGTTGCTGAACAGTAATTATCTTTATATATTACTAGCTTTTGCCCGCGGCTTTGCTCGCATTAAATTCGATAGCGCGATTGATTTGTAATAGCAACGCTAAGTTTTCCCGTTTCGTCGCTCTTTCTCCCTCATATCCCACTCTTTTTAAATAAAAATTATAAGATTACGGACGGACATAGGCTATAATTTTAAATAAAGATTATTAAAAATTATAGCCCATGTGCGTCTCCTGGTTCCCAACTATCTCTTTACTAAAATTCATCAAAATCGGTTTAGCCATTAAAGCGTGAAGAGGTAACAAACAAACAAACTCACTTTCGCTTTTATAATATTAGTAAGGAAGTAAGGATTGTCACAAACACGTTACGCCAGTCAGCTGTTTGAGGATCAAAGATACTCACTCAATCTTTGATGATTCCATGAAATAAAAACTTTATATAATATAAACTACTCTCTGAGAACAGAAGAAAGCGTCCCCCGCAACTATTTGTCGACGTTTGCTTCCATTAGGCGTCGTCTACGTAACCGTACAATGGCGAAACAAAACGCGAACAATTACGGACGTCCCAAGAGCGCACGGTAACATGTGGTCGCGCATTGTTCGCGCGGAGACAAATCGCGCGCGCGGGCGCTCCAGTCGCTGCATCTCGCGCGGCCAAGGCAGGACGGGGGGAGGGGGGGAGGTGAAGCGGGAGGACGCCCCGGGAGGCCCATACGGTACGACAAATCGGTGTCCGCAACCAAACGTTTATTATTATTGTGAAGGCTATACGTAACACTCTCCGTTTTCGCAATTCATGACGAGTAGCTAGTAGCTGTTGCGTTTTATTTTATTTTGTTTAAGTATGTCTTGAGAACTAAATATTAGACACAAATAAATGTCACAGCGTGACCTACTAATCTGCAAAAAGTTATCATAATTGCTTTAAGCAACACGACACTATTATGTATGAGTTTCCCAATTAGTGTCCCGACACTAAGTGTCGAAGATTCCTAATTAGTGAAGCATTACACAAGTCTTGTGTAATGCTTCACTAATTAGGAGTCTTGAGAAAGGTATTAGCTATGTATGAGTGCTTATGTATTGTATTTGCATGATTTCGAGATGTCAGCTATCTTTTGTGGAGTAGGTCAGCCACGTGCCGCGGAGCGCAGTGCAGGGACTGCTAGCTGGCGCGAAACTGTTAACGCGCATTTTGGGTACAAAACTGGAGAGACGGTTGCACGGACGGTGAGCTATTCATTGATCACCGTCCATAGCCCGGAATCATCACGTGACTGCCGACGACCGGAGCGTTTGACGCGGTGGCTGGGACGTGTCGAAGATATCTCCCTCAGACGTACGGCCATCGCTCCGGACCAAAGACTGAACCAGGGTCGAACAGATCAGTGTTGTATAACCATCAGCGCTGTTAATGTAAGTCTTGTATACATATGTATGCGTCGCTAAGCCGCTCCCATGTCGTCGTCGGACGGATTACAATCGTACTCAATAACTACTAGCTTGTTATTTCATCATACAAAAATGATACTAACGCACGGATACGTAACGCGCTTGTTGTTTAGTTTAGCCACTGACTACTATTAGCTAGGTACTGACTGCTACTAGCTACTGACTACTACTAGCTACTGACTACTACTAGCTACTGACTACTACTAGCTACTGACTACTACTAGCTACTGACTACTACTAGCTACTGACTGCTACTAGCTACTGACTACTACTAGCTACTGACTACTATTAGCTACTGACTACTACTAGCTACTGACTACTACTAGCTACTGACTACTACTAGCTACTGACTACTACTAGCTACTGACTACTACTAGCTACTGACTACTACTAGCAACTGTCTACTACTAACTTCTGACTACTACTAGCTACTGACTGCTACTAGCTACTGACTACTACTAGCTACTGATGCTAGGATCTCCTAGGTTTTGTACTCAGTTGTCTCTTGACACCTCTACCGGGGCTTGCGCCTCCTCTGTGAGAGGGAGCAGGGTAAGTGCTAATTTATGGATGTCATACTAGTGAGGTCCGCGCGGCTACAATAACAAAACGTTACAGTTTATATACATATAAGGCGGTGTTGTCTACATATAATTACGTCTTTGTGGTTGTAACGTCTCGCGTCTGGTCGACACTTGTCGTTGTACTTGTGATAATTCATGTATGGGCGACACGCATAACGCCTTCTATGTGGAATCTAAACAAGGTTATCTTGTTTGGTTATTTTTATTCAGATTAAAGAGAAAGTTTTAGGCCGCAGAGTGTAATTCAATATTGTTTACAAATTATTATGTTTCAGTAAAGATCTCGAACCGGTAACCGTACACGGCCGGTGTTCGGTAACCGACGTAGGTATTCATTCCACTGGAATGTTAGTAAACTAGAATCTAGCCATCACTATACACTTTGTATGGAATTTCATTTGATGTGTCAGGTGTGTGACAGGCCTGGCTCATATCTAATACAGCGCGTTGAGTATAAATCACGTTGTCAGATAAATACTCAGAACAGTGTGTGATGTGCAAGTTAATATATTCATCAATCCGTTGGACACCCGGCACGGTTCGCCACGGTCCAGCATCGTTCGGCACAGTTCGGGACGATTCGGCACAGTTCGGCACGGTGGCAGCGTGAATACGCGTCGGCCATTTATCTTCTCGATGCGGATTGATTTACATGTTCCGCGCGCCACGTACATTACACCAAAAAAAATATTTCTTCCCTCGTCAAAAAATAATGAACGTCTCACCGTGATGCATGTTCAAGATTAGCAGAAGAGACAAACAGACGTGCAGAAAAAAATTACTCACATAAATTTTTAAAATTAGGAGCGGCACGCACCGGTGCTGCCCCCTTGCGGAGCGGGAGACGCGCGACCATTCATGACAGCTATAAGTTGTTGTACAGCATGAGCAATGTACTATTTTGGGATAAAACATGTTAGATAAGTTTTATCTCGTATTTAGCTGTTTGACTTAGCTATTAGCTCAAAGTATTAAAGAAACAAAGGGACCAGTTGCGTGGTTGTTGTGTGCAATCTCCGTCAGTCTGCTCCAATGTAGCGCTCATTGTTCCACTCAGAGTGACTATAATAGTGCTGGAAACAGACTGTATTGTAAACAAGTGTTGCAGTAGGTGCTGGAGCGAAGTGAGCGACGAGTACGAGCGGAGACTACTCGTGACAGTCTCGCGGACGAGTGCGGCGCGCGGCAGCGGCGCGGCGGCGCTCGTCACACGACATCACTCACGGATGTATGTTATCATGTCATACGACGGTACTCGTTACTGGGGTTTTATCCATTGCATGCATTTCACAGATCTTGTTATAGAAACATACATTCTATTATATATGTATTGTTAAGCAACATAACGAATGAAATGAAAAGGCCTGCCTGTGATAGAAAAATCTCAAATAGCATTAATTCTAGTTAAATTTCCGCGGATCTTTGAAATATCAATGTATCATTGAACCAGTTTGCGCTATCTCCCTCTGAACTCACCATAAAATATTTGAATTACAGTTATCTGACAGACGCGACATATTCGATTACCGCCCACTCGCCATGCCGCTCCCGCACAGCACCCGCGCCGCCCCGCGCAGCTCCCCCACCGAACGCACCGCGCGGCGCTGTACATCGCTTGAATTTCATTTAAACTTACGAAAGGAGTTATATAAATCTAGCTCGCGATAGTAAGACGTTTGAAAGAACCTCGTAGCGGGAAATGAAAAGTAATTCGCGTCGGGATGAAAATAGTAAATATGATATTGTGGGCGAGACGCGGGACGGAGTGGGACGGAGCGGGACGGCGCCGGCGGGATGAGGCGGCGGAACAAACGCGCGGGCCGCTGTATCGCATTAAGAGCTCTAAACGGATTTAAGAGCGACGAGTCCGATTTTAATTTCGTCTCGGCGTCGTCACTTCGGCGTCACGTTATATTAAACTCCTACCGCTCCGGTACACTGGCACTGCACTGTGGTATAATCGCCGTCTGCTCCTAATTCCGGTATAAAACCCCTCCATAGCTGTTTGGGATTATTTACATGCGGCTGTAGGATGCAGAAGAACGTCTTGAGATTGCATTGCTTTAATTAAAAATTGAGAACTAAATATTTAGTGGAGCAGTTTCTTGGCAGCGCAAGGAAAAATCCTTTCAAAGTCCTAGATAAACATGAACTGTTCTTAAATATGCAAAAAACAATACTTAGATCAAAAATAATAATTATCTCACAAAATTCCAAAGTGTAGAAGTGTTACCACTTGTATGGCGGGTGAACCGTGATATCGTGTTCTGCATGTAATGAAACCAACATGGAGAAAGAGAAAACCATTAACAGCCATTTACAAAACAATGTTTTTTTTAGGGTACCGCACCCCAAAAGGAAACAACGAACCCGCGCACCGAGGGTTCCGTACAAACTTGTTACGTATACATATATGGCCATTTATGTCGGAAGTTTGTACCGTTTTTTTAAGCTGCTTGACCATAAAAAAGTGTAAATCTATATGCTATTTAAATATCGTTTTTGTGGCCCATATCAGATTAAATAAGTAGCGAATGAAAGTTCGTTTGGAAGTTCATATTTTCTTCCAATAGGAAAGCCCTTCTGGCGCCGAGCTTGTTTTGTATAGTTCTGTACAAATATTGCGGCCAGATTGTGCACGTGTGCAGCGTGTCCAGAGCTCGCGGGCAACAATACGGGGCGCGGGGCGCGGGGAGCGGGGCGTTTGTTTCGATTCACACTTACGTACACTTTCCTGAGCGGATTTTGTTCGATGCTTCTTTATTCAACGGAAAAATCTAGTCTCACTATCGTCCAGGCAAAGTCTTCTTATCACTACTACACTACACTACACTACACTTACCTTACTAATATTATAAAAGCGAAAGTGAGTTTGTTTGTTTGTTACCTCTTCATGCCTAAATGGTTAAGCCGATTTTGATAAACTTTAGTACAGAGATAGTTGGAAAGTTGAGGGAGAAAGAGGGAAAAAAGGGAAAACTTAGCATTACTATTACAATAAATAAAGCGCTAGGGCAAAAACTACAGGTGGCAGGTACCTGCAAATCAGGAAAGGGGAACTGTCTTATCCCGAATTTAACGCGGACGAAGCCGCGGTCGAAAGCTAGTGTACAAATAAACGTAAACGTTTTAGTAGAACCGACATCCAATGATTGACTGCTTAACCAGAGTTGTATTAATATTTTGTTAAACAGTACAAGAGCAGATAAGCCGTGTCGATGTCGAAATGATTGATCAAGTGCTGGAACTTTGAAATTTATGAACGGTGTCGTCTGAAAGGATTACTGCAAACGAAAGCGATGACCAGCGGCTGGTGACGCTGACGCGTGACGGGGCCGGAGGGCTGCGAGAGGAGCGAAGAGAGCCCGACATCGACTCACGCATCTGTTCGCCCTATTGCCGAAGGTCGGCGCTGCGCTCGAGGAGACGGCGAGGACTTGCAGCTGTGTCACATGTTACAGTCTTTAACTTAACGAACTGTTTCATAATCAATGTGTTACAGATAATATGTCGATGTTGTAACTACTAACTACATGTAGATGTACCTCTCCTACCTCTCTACCTGATACTACATTACAAGAGAATTTCGAGTTAATGAACTCATTGATTAGAATGAACAAAGTTTTCATGTTTAAAATAACACGCATTGATTTGTTTCGAACATAAGCCGGCTAAGGCGACTACTTACTATCTAGATTAGAAATTAGAATAATTTATAAAACGTTATTACGTTCTACAGCTGGGTTCGTTCAATTTCATTAATAAATGTACGAGCCATCTTGTATAAAAGTTTGGCTAAATCTGTCCTAACTTTGTACCTTGATTGAACCATTCATTACATTTATTGAATATCCAAGTTTTGGATTGAATCGCACTTTTCCAATCAAAGCAAATGAATACTAAAATATTTAAAATTACGAAATGGAGGTACGAGTATGATACTGGTTGTCCGCGAGTTGTGCTCGACGAGACGCTTCCGTTACGTGAATACGTGCCAAACACCTAAAGCTATTGTTGTCAAGACATTTTGTGAATACGACATGTCTAGTAAATGAATCAAGTATGGATATGCAACGTCTTAGTGAAATGAATGGTCTTTGACGAAAACTTTAAAAAAATAAAGGTAAAGTATGCATTAGACTCGCACAGGACTAAATAAAATAGTTAAAAAGAAAACAATAATAACCTTTTTACGTTTCTCACGATTGTGATAAAACTTTTCTATTCTATTTCTATATGTTGCAGTCAAAACTTTTAACTAGTCAAAAGTACCAACCTGTTCAGTCAAAAGCACTTTTGACTGAATAGGTTGGTCAAAAGCGGTTTTGACTAAAAATTATTGGTTTTTAGTACTTTTGACTGCATATTTGCGGTCAAAAGTACTATTGACTGACGCTCTTCGTCAAAAGTAGTTTTAACTGCAATAAAACATCAGTCAAAAGCACTATTAACTAACACTAGGTTAGGTTAGGTTAAAACTGTGACTCTCCTACGCCAGAAGCGACCTGCATTTATAGAAAAAAGAGATTGTTTTTAGTTGGTTACCCGGAACTGAACTATTTAGATTAGGAGGCATTACAATCTTTTTAAGAGTTTTGACTGATACAACCAGTCAAAACCACTTTTGACGGAATCACTTAGTCAAAAGTACTTTTAATCAGCTCCATTGGCAAAAGTACTTTTAACTGTTATTTTAGTCAAAAGTACTATTGACTAAGCATACGGTCAAAAGTACTTTTGACTGATTTTGCTAGTCAATAGTACTTTTGACTGGTGAAGAGTTTTGACTGCAACATTAAGTATCTTCAATCATAAAAAAATATTGGATATTCCCACAAAAACAATCGTTAAAATGATACCAAAGCATTTTTTAGATGACTAGGGGGGGGGGGGAATTGGACACTCCTGGCAACATTCAGAATCATAATCTGCATGCTTTACTGAGTTCAATTTCCCCATACACCGAATGCGGTCCTCACATTTTGTATACTCCACTCCACCCAGCAGCGTCCGGTCTATTTGGAAATTAAGACAACTCGAACAATACAACAACAATCGAACTGATATTTCGAAATTGAAACAGTAAACATTTAACAAAAAAAATATGTTTTTTTTTATACCTCAGTCTAACGAACTAACATGTTACATAGATACATCATTCAGTTTTGACTGTGCAAACCCCGATATGAGCGCATTGTGTTTCGGCGTTTGAATGTTTAACTTGGACTCTCCTAGAATTAGACATAGTCACACGTCACAGTCAGTCAAAGGCCGGAACAGTATTGGATTGGTTTGACTAGACACACCTGTAGGCCTACTATGACATCTTAAAGCAGAACTTATTCCACTGAGTGAAAGAGATGGTGCTAGACACCCTGTATAGCTCTGTCCCTTTCCCTCAGCGAAATAAGTTCTGCTTTAACACGTCATGGTAGGGTAGCTGAACTCTATAAACCTAGAAGCGCCAAGACTTCGAGGTTAACTATAACATTAATTATGTAGAAACTGAATACCTACTTAAATTTTACACCACACACTGACATTAAAAAAAAAGAAAAAAAAAACACAATAGGAACGGAACCCTATATAAACCGATGTAACATCGTGAGCAAAACGCTTAAACAGCTGTACAGTCGAGCGGTGACGGACAATGGC
Source organism: Ochropleura leucogaster (assembly GCA_958449745.1). Taxonomy (NCBI): domain Eukaryota; kingdom Metazoa; phylum Arthropoda; class Insecta; order Lepidoptera; family Noctuidae; genus Ochropleura; species Ochropleura leucogaster. Next base: position 90,201 of record OY288208.1, read on the forward strand.
TGATAAACTAACAACACGCAGCAACAAATGAAACGGCCGGCGCAACCGCCGCGAAATATTACCATCTTATGTTATTCTGAACATGAAGGAAACAGTGACCTGTGGAAACAACCGCCAATGAGTTCGCTTGTTTTATTCACCATTTCTCATTCTCGATGGTATTGTGTATCTATGTTGTGTTCCGTTAGTAGTGGCCGAGTCCGCACGTGAACGCACGACACCGTGCGACGTTCACGCTCCATCAGCAAGCAGTCACACGGAGCTCGCGGGACATCGCGCGATACTGAGCCGGCGTGACCGATGAACCTGGAAATTATGGTTATGTAGAAAACTGTTTACCCTGTATGCATGGGTACGCCACAATGGTGGTGATAAGTCCTCTACTTGAGGATCGCCTGGAGAAGCGCTACGCTGTCCTAAACGTATCGGGGAGGGGGGGGGGGGGGAGCAAACGCCTGAGTGTAATGTTTGGACCTCAAATCAATTCCGGCCGCCGTGGGAGACGCTCCCACGTTTGTGAGCTAGTTTGGTGCTACCGTAATAATAACACCCGTTTCAGTACGCTATCGATGGATATCCGCCGCTACTCCTTGTTGTTTGCAGGCTCCGGCCGGAGAACCACTCAGACAAACAAACGAGCCGCGACACGCCCGCGCCGGTCACTAACTTTAGGCTGCGCCTGTGCCTGCAGCGCACGCGCACCTTATGACATCTCGCTCTGTGTGTCTGAAACACAGGTTTGAAACAACGCCACAATATCTGACATACCTACCATATAGCATCTGACAATAATTATTTAAGCTCTTCATTTTGTGATTAAGTACTTATAATAACGTGCGTTAAGTAATCTACCTGAATTAAGGATAAGAATATAATACTCGTTAATTACACCGATAACGTTACAGCTGTAGCCGTGATACAGTTCGGTACGAGCTCATGCCTCAACGTACGAGTAATTGTTTTAATATTCGATGCGCATCGCGTCGGTAAGTCATTGCTGATGATCACACATGGCGCCGCCGCCGACTGGCGCCTCGTCTTATTGATAACTAGTAATAACACCACCAAACATGATTTATTTGATAAATAGAGAACTACTTTTGTTAGTCTCACATAATGAGCTTAATTTCTTAGCAGGCACAATATTATCTCTTGAATTGTAGTTACATTGAAGACGAGTCGTCCATTGACTTTGTGAAGCTAGCGATGTTGTCGGGACGGGGCTGGTCGTATGGAGCGGACGCATCATTTCACCGTTTTCCACAAGTGCAGGGCGTCTATTCTAGGAGTAATTGTTTCACAACCAAATATTGTTAACTTCATTAAGGGCTGTTTTTTCAATAGTCAGATAACTTTTATTTGATTATGATGGCGGTTTGACAGCTTATGTATACAAAATATGTCAAACCGCTATTTTTATTCCTCAGTTAAAAGTTATCTGACTATTCAAAAATCAGCCCTAATTGAAGTAAGGTATTCTTTATACGTTATATATTTATGACTTCGAGGTCTCAAACCAGTATGGACTCAAATAGGAAGAAACGATTTAAATGACTGAACTGATTAAAATTCCCGTCAGTGTATACTTGACGTGAATATTGGAGGCAGGCCGGTGTTCACCTGTAATCTTACGGCACATAAATTGTAGAGCAGCCCGCGACGTGCGGTGACGTGTAGACACGTGTTGAGACATGCGGACACGTGTCCCGGCGCCGACGTGTGGCGGAGAATTAAAAGACAAAGTGGCACGTCGGGAACCAACTTGATCCTACGCACGACAACTTTTGCTAAAGTTGACACGAGCTAAGTCGCATCGGATTTGACTGTGGTCTGCGAGGGCCTGAGGCAGGGCGTTAGGCACTGACCCCGCGTCCCCCCTCCGCCCCCGCCCCCGCACGGTCATGTGCACGCTCGATGGGTGCTGGTCACATGCGAGTGCAAGTCACTAGTGGGTTTGCTAAGGCAAGCGCAAGTCGTGCACGTGTTCACTTGATGTAGCTGATTTTAAACATCGTGATACTTAGTGGCGAGCTAATCAGACCATGTTCAAGTGACCATTGCGTTGGGTCAGATGGATCAAAGCATATCGATATAGAAAGCTATGTACACTATAAAATATCCTATTGATAATATGTTTGGTGCTCTTTCACACAAAATCCTTATTCCTTACTTTCCTTACTATTATTATTACCTTTATTCACTTATCTTCTTAAAATTACATTTTTAAATATTTCTCAGAAAATAAATTTAACAAAAAAACATTGAAAAATATAAAAATAGGTTTCCGCCGGTAGCGGGAGCAGGGTCCAAGCCGGTGGTTAGGGCTCCAGAGACAGGAACCTCCTCAAAATGCGGGCCGTATCGAGGAGTACTGCCTTCTGAATCAGGCCCTTGATCCAACCACCTAAGGAGAGCTTCGACAGATGTTCGTCGAAGCTCTTGGCAATTGAGCCATTGGCCGTTATGACAATCGGCACAACTATTAATATTATTATTATATTATATTAAATTATATAATATTATAAAAGCGAAAGTGAGTTTGTTTGTTTATTTGTTTGTTTGTTACCTCTTCACGCTTTAATGGCTAAACCGATTTTGATGATTCGATTTTGGTACAGAGATAGTTGGGAACCAGGAGACGGACATAGGCTAATATTTTTTTGAAAAAAGTGGGATGTGAGGGAGAAAAAGGGAAGAAAAGGGAAAACTTAGCGTTGCTATTGCAAATCAATAAGGCGCAAGGGGAACTGTATTACCTCGAATTTAACGCGAGCGAAGAAGCGGGCAAAAGCTAGTATTGTATATTCTATCACCACGCCAATGAAACCGCGGAGTGCAGCTAGTATACCTATAAATCTAAATCTTTATTATAATTTAATTTTAAAAAGAGGAAAAATTTGTTTGTTTTTTGTATCGAATAGGCTCCAAAACTACTGGACCATATTTTAACCATTTTTCACTAAATACAAAGACGTTATGTTATCATGAGTGATACAACATTACGCTACCACCCACGGGAGCGGGCAGCAACTAAAGATGTGGGTGAAACCGCGCAAGACAGCTAGTACTATGATTATATCAGTATCATTTTGGTCTATCAACATCTCTTAATTAATTCAGTTTGTTTTTATACCTTTAATATTTTTTGACAAGTATCCGTACTACAGATTTACTATTTGACAACACACAAGGACTATTGTCAGCAGAGCTTTGAGTTCGTGCCGCCCCGCGACTTAACGAACACTTGATGAATGGGAATCGTTCTGATTTCATGACAGAACGCTTACTCCCGCCGCCGCCGCCGCCGAGCGCTGCTTGTGTTCGTCGCTCACTGCACAGTGCACTAGTACTAAGAGCTAGCTAACCATTACTTTTCATTGTCTCAGAGAAACACTCGAGGTTACTCTGCAGAGATTGCGTGGTTGCTTTAATACATCTAAAAGTCGCGGTCTAATACAAAGTTATTAGTTTTTAAAGAGTTTGATCGATTTCCCTACCAGCACTCACAGAGAGTTCTTAACAGAACAGATTTCTTCTTTGAATGTACACTTTAGTGAGTTAAGTTTGAGAGAGCTAAATACAGCATCCATCAGATCTCCAGGGGTCCCGGCGGGCGGCGCCACGAGCGAGGACATACGAGTAGGTACGGTACGCGTGTAACAGTCACAGTAACTGTGATTAACGAAGACAAAGCTCTCTCATTTATTTATTATTTATTTGGTACTTTTTCACAAGTATGTGTGTACCGCGAGACAAAGGACGTAATGTTATCTATTATGCATGGCGGTGCTGCCGACGCGATACACAACACAAGTGTTGCGTTACGTTACGTTCTCCCGCGGGTGCCGTCACCGGCCGTGACTTGTTGTAACTGCCACACGTGGATGGACGGTCTACATTAAATAATATCTGTAGTTGTTTTTATTCATAGAACCTATCTATACCATGTACTATAAACACTCTATAATACTAGTATATGTCAGTCAAAAGCCTCTTTTCAAACAGACAACAGAAACAGAGGCACGAACATTGCTCACCACGCTTGCTCAAGACGGATTAGCGATTTTAGACTTATATTCATTATAATTAAAGGTTTTCTCACGATGTTTTCCTTCACCAATGTCTAAGATAAGCTTTATAAAGGACATATGAATAGAAAAAGTACTTATAAATACCTGATTATATATTTAATTATAGAGCTCATAGACTACCCAAACAATTACAATAAAATCGCACACAGATATTTCTACCAAATTCATTTGGTAGAAATATCTGTGTGCGATTTACATAAATCGGATGTGTGCGATTTATATAAGAATCACATAAATCGGAACAGTAATCACGGAGGTATAATGCAATAAATATTTAAAAAAACTTCTTTTCATCCCACCATCTCGGAAAGAGTATTTTCATCCCACCATCTCGGAAAGAGTATTTTTAATCTTCAATATCTGAGTGGAAAAGCCTTTTTTATTCTCTAGAGGATAAAGTAAATTGAATTTAGAACATCGTGTGCACTAAGTTTGTGAATTAAAAAAAAACGATAGACCGATTTACTGCTACCTCTATGGTGCCGAATATATCATACAACTTTTTTTTTAATTTGTTAAAACTAGACTCGGAACCTTCTTGGTGTTTTTTCAATTTGCTTTGTACGCGGTTCTTTACGCGGCATTTTTTCACGTCATTGTCAAACCATAAATTAAAAACAAGAAACTTGAAAACAAGTGAAAAATATTATTTAGTTATAATTTAAAGATTATTCTGTAATACTTAGGTACCTGTTATAATGTAGTAATTAATACCTAAACTGAAATAAAAGTGTAACTATCTTGTGCTTGCATTTAGTCATTTCCTCGCTGAGGTGGAATGAAAAGTTACGTGTTGCACTCGAGTGCAAAGATTTTTCACCTCGTGCTCTTTTGATTCCCTCGCTAACGTTCAGGATTCTAATTTTGAATCACTCGCTGCGCTCGTGATTCAATTTTAGAATCCTTCGCTTGCTCGGTCATCAAAATTGAACACGCGGTTAAAAAGCAACTTTGCACTCTTGTATAACAAATAACTATTTTAACCCTCCGAGCTTGACGACGAGTTTTTTTAATTTGAAATAAGTTTGTTTGTTTTTCTCACATTCTGCAATATATGAATTGTCTAGCGTTAACAAATTTGCAATAATATTGTATTGTAAATACATTTAATTCGAGTTCATATCATAGTATGGACTCCAGTCTCTCACAAAGGATCATAATATTATGCATTTGTTATATGTTACACTTATATTTATTTATTAGACCTAGTGCCTTTGTGGACCTTTGAGATGAAAGAAAATAAAGATACATTGTATTGTAAATCGGTCGAGCCGTTTCGGAGATAAATGGGAACATTAGGTTAAGCGCAAACGCACAAACAACTCCTCTTAATCTCATATACCTGCTCCGCTCCGTCGAGGGTTAACAGAATGTGGAGTTCGATATTGATTTTACTTCCAACCTCATCAATTGAGATATCAAAATAAAAGGTGACAAATATATTACACAAGTTATGTATTATTTACAAATATCGACTTGACGACTATCAAAAGCAGGGCGTTCAAAAATTGCAGTGTTCTTGATCTGTAGTGCGTTCTGCAGTGAAACGTTTGCGAGGAATATAATAGATAAATGGGTAAATATCCGTGTCCGGGCAGTGGGGTGGCGGACAGTCGGACAGTTCCGGACAAAGGTGACGTTATCACGTCCGTCTCGAGAACAAACCGCTCGCACGTGAGACAGCCAGCTGGAAACTAGTCTGTGGACTCTGTGGGTCAACTGAGTGCATCCCGGTTGCAACTGAGATTGAGGTGTTCATTGCTAAAATACAAATATTAATTATATACTTGTTCCTGTCTTGGGTACAATTTTCAGTTCAGTTAAGTTGGGTTTTAGTCAGGTAATTATGCCCGGTTGATGGCTACCCTCGTATTGTTTGAGACTTAACTGGATATATTCTTCCCACATTTTGGGCAATTCAGGTGTGAGACTATGATTCATTATTTACAACTAAGCAGGTAACATATCCGGCAAGTAAGTTTAACATCGAATAATGGAAAAAAATGTCCGTGGCGCTTACCCGTTGTTTCGAGATGCAAGGTGGAAATAAGGCGCTACCTGCACGTTAATCTGGGCTTAGTTGACCCACGGGGACACGGCGGGATCGCAGCTGCAACGCGACGGGTGCACGGCGTTATAGCAGCGGGGACGCGACCTCACACTGTACCAAAAATATATCACAAATAAATTGACCTTTTTAACCTGCTGGTACCATTAACCATAGGGTGATAAAGTTATCGATGTCAACTGTATGTGAACTAGGACGACGTGACGGACACGCGTGAGTCGTGACGACGCGTCACAAGGATACAAACAGCTCACCCCTGGCGTCGGATACAATCAGGTAACTTGCTTGATAAACCTCCGGTCGATTGTTTGCGATTGTGTTGCAAAAGTTTTCCTTTGTTATTTTTTAACTTTGGTAGCGCTCGTCGCGTCGGCTGCTCGATTAAGCAACGCGAAAAAAGTGTGGTTGTTCGTTAAATTAAAACTGTGTCGCAGCGCAAATGCAACCTACTTTTTTGTTACATGAGTATAATGTTTGGCACTATTTTCATTTTTTAATTTCTTTCATATTAATAAAATAAACAAGATAACAAAAAAATACTTAGCACCCATTGTTATCAGGAATAGGGCTCAAGATCTGGCGGCCAAGGCTCTATAGAAAGGTATCTCCTAACAATACGACAAGACAATACTCCTAATAATAGAAATCAAGATCAAGTTATAAATAACTTCCCGATTTGCTATTTATATAGTAACAATAACAATATTATATGTAAGTGATGTTTTAAAAAATAATACAAAATATAAAAGTCTAATGACAGATGCCACAAGGCTGTATTTTAGAGCAGTTGCTGATGGATAATCCTGGCTATACAAGGTTGGTCTATACAAGTGATCTCTGATAGTAGACGAGAACACCCGGAGATAATGTGACTGACATCCGCCCGGATGTTGGTATGCCTGACACTTTGCCAACCGTACCGTCCTTGAAATTTAATCTCCGACCCTTTTTTCATCATAATTATATTCATAATTGCACAGATAAAAACTTCATTTCGTTCGAACAGGTCCCCGGGACGTAGCCAAGCTAGAGACGATTACAGGTCTACATCGAGCGCATGCAGGGCCTGGAGGAATCCGTGTTGTCCATGAAGTTCTTTACTCTGCTAATACCTCCCTACGGTCGATAGATTCTCTTAAGCGGACGCTCTCCCGCGGGGTGAGAGGCCACTTTGATCACATCTCGGTGCATCCCCACATCGGCATTGTACCTAGTTATTATTATAAAGCTCATTACGAGACAGGCACAGCCAGCACTCAACACAGAGTGTCTGTCACACATCTAAGTAGTTAGATCCGTACAAAAGCATTATCTATGGTGTTTCCGCTTTCTGCCTAAATTCGACACACATAATAATATTTACAGAATCAGAGCTATATTTGACTTAGAAACAAGCTCTGTGTAGGTACAACGGTTATACAAACAGAGTCGTCTCGTCAATTGATTGTGATGAAAATATTTTCTCTTGCGCTGCGCAAATAAGGAAGTGTTCCGTTTCTTGGACTGTTGTTTATCTTTCGACTTGTCGGGGGGCTCCTGTGTTTGTACCATTATGGATACAGTCCGAGGCTCACTGCGCCGGCGGCGGCGGTGAGTGGTGTCATGCCTTTGTAGCAATAGAAGTCATTCCTGAAGAGGCGGCCCTTGGTTAGCGCTTCAAATGACGTATTACGTACCTATAGAGCTTGTTTTGAAGTAATATCCTTTTGGCGTCGTCGGTATATGTATTGCCGCAATATTACGAAGCCCAACCCCTTTGCTGTGTGCTTGTCGTTGGCGGTGGCAGCTCACAACCTTTCTTGACAGTGTGTATTACAGACACGTCAGATTCCGGCCAGCTGTGGAACACGTTTGACTAGCGCGAACAAAAAAAACCCATCCGAAAAAAAGGCACCGATGTTTGCCGGACACTGGAGGCGCGGGATGTTTGTGATGGACCGCCGCGCTGGCGCCCTCTGGCGACAGTCACTCCTCTACCACTACAGGCATACGTATTGCATGTGACTGCATGATTTGTGTTAAATTTAATATTTTTTGTCATAAATTGGTATATTTTTGATGTGCGTTATTTTTCGACGATCTTTAGTAGAAAATATTTCCAAGAATGTAATCCTTGTTTAAGTCAGTTATTGTGTGCCGTATTAACTGCAAGTAACATAAAGCACATAAATGTGTGCTCTTATTAAAATATTATTTCAACTATATCTCATCAACTTAATTTGAAATTAAGTTAATTTAGAATTGTTTAAATTAAACTTATTTATTTGAAACCTATAAAAATACCATTCTCTTAGCTGGGCGGCGATTGTGGTTAGTTTCTAGGTATTAAAGTCAATGCCAAAAGCAGTGGGGTCCACACTCCACATATAAATCAAGTTTAACGGGAAGGCTCAGTTCAGCCGTACAACAGTATAGACGACTGTCAGGAAAGTTAGGCAATACACTGATGTTGATACAGCTACAGCTGATGTTGATATTTTTGTTATTTTTATATCCTACATGTATTCAAAATATAGTTATTTTGCTAAAACGATTTGCTGTTTGTGCAATTCACCAGTTTGTTGCCAGAGTTTCTCTGATATGTTTGTTTCAAGAGATTGGTATTGGTACACGATGGTAGCTTAAACACTGCGAAATGGTGGAGGGTAAGCGTTTTGGAGGACTCTCTTGTGTGAAGTTCAAAAGCGCTGATCATCAGCCCAGTTTGATAAATGACCTGTGATTTAAATTTTGTCAGTTTGTTCTTTCAATCATTATACATATAAAATATTCTAAAAGTTGATAGGTATATCTTATATGTCCTATACGGCAAGTTTGCACTCTGTCTACGCAAAAACGTGAGAGCACTAGTATAAATATACGTTTAAATAGTTCAGAACAAACAAATGTACTTTTCTCGTTACCGTAGCCCGAGACGTAAATACGCTCCCGACGAGATAATATCCAAGTTTGTAATACTGTTCGCGGATAAACTGCATCGCCGTAAGAGGCACGTACGAGTTCAAACTGCACTTTATTTACTAACATCGTCTTAAACCAAACAACATACTCCGACTACTTCGTCGGGGAAAAATCTGCTCGCAGGTAAATGTTGCCAACTTCTGGCAATGGTCCTCCGGTCCGCATTGCCCCCGCGCCCATCTCCCGCTCGCCCACGCGCCCCATCGTCCCATTCGGCCACCGTGAGTTACTTACCAACAATTTGCGCATACACCACACAACCACTTAGAAAACTTTCTCCCCTTTGAGCGCGTTCGTAGCACCATTGCGCCGTAGCACCGTAGCAGCTCATAGCTGGTAGCCGATTTGCTGCCGTTTTTAGTAAAACAAAAAACTACACAAGCAACGCATAAAAATTTCCCCTGTAAGACAAACGTGACAGAACGCGCCTGTCTGTAATAATCACAGAGTTCTTACTACGTATATTACTGGACATCTCGCGAGTAACAATAAAAGGGGGAGTTTTATTTCAGTTTAAAACCATAATTAAAACTATATGAAATTATATAGTTAAGAGTAAGTCGCAGTGTAGTTAATGATTTTGCTCATTAAAGAGAATTCGGCGCGGGATGCCCCGAGGATTGGATTAACGAGCTTCTTCCTGAGTGTCCGTGCGGGCGAGACGGAGGCCCGGTGAGGCCTCCAGCAGCCCGGGGACCTCCAGGCGCGCCAATTAAGAGGACACAAAGAGTCTCGCCGCAAGACCTCCCGGATAATTACGTGAGCCGATGACTCGCGCCCGCGTGAAGTGTTTTCTTTGGTAGATTTCATAATTATGTGTTCTAGAATTTGGGTGAAGCCATTAGCGACGACGTTAGAGGTGGCTTTTAATGAGCAGTCCTCTTGTCCGCTGTGGCAGATGGGTCATGAACAGTGCAGAAAGCGCTTTACATCGTGTGTATGACAAACGTGTCAGTTGTCACAGAAACTGAGTTAGTGGTGACGTCACACAAAGGGACGGACGGCTGTACCGAGTGCGGCTGACGAGCGCGCTAGCGTTCGACATTGATGCGCGAGCGTGCATCTACACAATACGTCACGCAGCATCATGCACGGAATGTTTTTTTAATTTATCACACAACAGATAGCTTGTACAAAATATTTGATGGATGTACGACTGTATACATTTTGTTCTGAAATTCCCCGTTAGGTACGCAGATTGGAGAGCCACTAAATGTTACAATGTTATATATTCGCATCCGACTTTTTTCACGACACGCAAACGTACAGAGCAGTTCTGTTTAAAAACACTTCACCTTTCGCAGCCCGAAACTATCGGCCTGTGTATGTTATAGTCGAGGGTTGTCCGGCGTTTGTACAACGTACATAGTACATAGCGATGCAAAAAGAGCTGCACTTCGCGTTTATATTGCAATAGAGAGCTGCGACCTGTGTGTGAAGTGAACCGCGGGGGCGCAGGGGGCGTAGGGGGCGTAGGGGCGCACTGGGAGCAAATTAGTGAAAGCGAAAATTGAATAACAAACAGCGATCGACACGCTGGCCACCAGGTTATGCCACCCGGTGCGGCCCGATGCGGCCTGATGCGGCTTTGTGCGGCCCGGTGCGGCCCGCACGGTCCGTTCCAAGCCATAACAAAGCGCACGTTCGCTGGCCACAACTTATTTCAGCAGCAGAGATTTAGATTTCGATTGCTGAGTCCGCGTATAGACCGAGTTTGAATACGTATTCCAACCACGTGAACGTTGACGTCAACGTACGACGATGAAAAAGTGGTACTTTTTATGACAAATATTATATTTATTTAACATGAAAGACACAGCTTAAGAGAAGATATAAAAAAAATGCAAAAAAAATACATAATTGAACAAAACTTAATTCTATGAATATTACAGTAGCATACTGGAACAGAACACCGCAAAGACAATAACTAATGCAGAAATTACTGCAGCTAAACAGAGATAATAATAATAAATAATAATCAGGTCATATCTCACCTCCTTTACATGGATGATCTGAAACTCTTTGCCCCCAACAAATTGCGACTGATGGAGCTACTGAAAGTAACTGAAACTTTTAGTAACGCCATCAGGATGGAATTTGGTGTGGACAAATGTGCAGTCATGTATGTGAAGCGAGGGGAGATTATGGAATCCGAGGGAATTCAACTCTCGGATTCCATACACCTCAGATCCCTTTCCTCATCCGAAAGCTATAAGTATTTGGGTATGTCGGAAGCGTTAGGCATTAACGTGGCTGACATGAAGCAACTGTTGAGGGAGCGTTTCTTTGGTCGCCTGAAGAAGGTATTAAAAAGCCTTCTTTCCGGCGGGAACAAGGTGCGCGCCTTCAACAGTTGGGTCATGCCGGTTTTAATGTACTCTTTCGGCATACTCAAATGGACGCAGACTGAACTCGATGCCCTGGATAGGAGAGTCCGTACATTGCTGACTGCAAATCGGATGCATCACCCACGATCATCGGTGATGAGACTGTACATCCCACGGAAGTGTGGGGGTCGAGGCTTTTTAAACGCAAAGACCCTCCACAACCGGGAGGTGTGCAGTCTCAGGGAATATTTCTTAAAAGCCGACGTGGGTATGCACCGAGATGTAGTCGCAGTGGACAAGGGACTCACCCCGTTGTCCATGGCTAAAGAGAATTGGCGCAAACCTGTAGTACTTACTACCGATGACCGCAAGGAAGTATGGCAAGGTAAGGAGCTTCACGGGCGCTTCTACAAGGCTCTTCATGGGCCCGATGTAGATTTTCTGGCGTCCGTGTCCTGGCTACGATTCGGTGACCTATTTGGGGAAACTGAAGGTTTTGTCTGTGCGATTATGGACGAAGTTATGTTGACGAACAACTACCGGAAATATATTATGAAGGATGGGACGGTTGACGTGTGTCGGGCATGCCATCGTCCTGGTGAGTCCATCAGACATATTATTTCTGGTTGTTCTCGTCTAGCTAACAGCGAGTATTTGCATAGGCACAACCAAGTAGCCAGGATTATTCATCAGCAACTTGCCTTGAAATATAATCTTGTTGAATCTGAGGTACCGTACTACAAGTATGTGCCCGACCCAGTTCTCGAGAAAGACCATGTCACGCTGTACTGGGATCGGTCTATCATTACTGACAGGACTATTGTCGCCAATAAGCCTGACATAGTGGTGATAGACCGATCAGCGCGCCGCGTAATGATAATCGATGTCACCATCCCACATGACGAAAACCTCGTGAAAGCTGAGAAAGAAAAACAACTAAAATATCTTGACTTGGCACACGAGGTTGTTGACATGTGGAATGTAAACTCGGCTATCATTGTGCCGATTGTCATAACGGCCAATGGCTTAATTGCCAAGAGCTTCGACGAACATCTGTCGAAGCTCTCCTTAGGTGGTTGGATCAAGGGCCTGATTCAGAAGGCAGTACTCCTCGATACGGCCCGCATTGTGAGGAGGTTCCTGTCTCTGGAGCCCTAACCACCGGTAGCTTGGACCCTGCTCCCGCTACCGGCGGAAACCTATTTTTATATTTTTAAATGTTTTTTTTGTTAAATTTATTTTCTAAGAAATATTTAAAAATGTAATTTTAAGAAGATAAGTGAATAAAGAGAATAAATAATAAATAAATTCTTTATTCTCAGACAACAAGATCCATCATGTTAGTAAAAAATCTGATAATTAGTGTTAGTAACATATTAGTTAAGTATCTCTCTTACATAATTAATATCTATACCCACTCCTAATTCGCTTCATGTGGACGATGAACAAGCGAAAGGAAACTCACTCATTCATCACCCCCACAAAACGTCCCAGAATAGGAGAGTAGATATTCTCCGCCACTGTCCTCAGAATACTGTTGTCACTGTCCCGCAATCTCGTTATCAAGGACGACATTTTTTTTCGAATGACCGCATAAAAGTCGTCAGTCCGATTCAGCGCAAACATCTCAGATGCGTTACAAAAACGGGGCAGCAACAACAGCATTCTGAAAACATTATTATATTGGATGCGCAGGACCTCCAGCGATCTTTTGGTAAAGTTGACCCACAGACTTCCCGTGGACAATAGGCTTTGAAAAGGGTTATGTTAACCTGGTTAGTACAACGGTAAAACCTGCGCGCCAACATATTCCCTCTGACCGCCAGCGCCCTGCGCTCCCTCTCTATGTCCACATTGTCCTTAAGGTCGTCGTTAAGTATATGCCCCAGATATTTAAAGCTATGTACTCGCCTTATAACCAATCCATTTAAAGTGAAATTTGGTACATAGTCGGTAACCCTACCAGCGGCCTTAAAAACCATGTGTTCACACTTTTTAACATTATAAACGAGCCCGTGTGTAGCTGCATAGTTCTCGCATACTGTCAACATCTCCCTAATAGATCCCGCAGTCGGGCCCAACAGCACCATGTCGTCCGCGTAGCTGATATTATTAATGGTAACACCATAATGCTCCCGCTATAATTATCACAACCTTCATAATAACTAAACTAATATCATTGTGCCGATAGTCGTATCTGCCAATGGCTTAATTGACAAGAGCCTTGACCAACACCTGAGAAGGCTCTTCGTTAGGCAGCTGGATACAGAAAGCGGTACTCCCGGACACGGCTCGTATTGTTAGGAGGTTCCTTTCTCAGGAGCCCTGACCGCCGCCCGGTATTAGGACTGTTCCCCTGTGACCCTGTTCCCGATACCGGTGGGCTACTATTTTTAAATGTTTTTTTTTATGATTTTAAGAAATATTTAAAAATTTTACGATATGTGGAGAAATAAATAAATGTACGAAAACTAATTTCTTTAAGCACTTTTTGGTCGAGGACATACTAGTAAGAAATAGTTCAACATATTGACATAACTTATTTACATTCGGCATGCACGCACTACAGACGAATACGCTTATAATTAGTTGGGGAAAATGAACTTGTAAAGGTGGTAAAAATTAAAACGTTTGGGTGATAAAATAAAATTTGGATAAAATATCGAAAACAGTTTATGTTATCATTACTGAAGATTTTAACAATAAAACGCAATCAGCAGGTAACTGAAACCTTTAGTAGTGCTATCAGTATGGAGTTTGGTTTGGACAAATGTGCGGTCATGCATGTAAAGCGAGGGGAAATTGTGGAATCTGTGGGAACCCAGCTCTCGGATTTCATACACCTTAGATCCCCCTCAGCAACCGAAACCTATAAGTATATATCAAATCAAATCATTTATTTCAATTAGACCATTACAGGCACTTTGGAATGTCAAGAAACAAAATGAATCTACAGTCCCGGTCACAAGGCATAATAACTTGTGAAAGTACTGTAGTTGTATTTGAATATGTCAAGAGCGTTGGGTATCAATGTTGCTGACATGAAGCAATCGTTGAGGAAGCGCTTCTTTGGCCGCCTGAGAAAAGTATTTAATAGTATTTTATTAGGAAACAAGGTGCGTGCTTTCAACGGTTGGGTTGGAAGCACGCTCCTTTCGGCATACTCAAATGGACTCAAACAGAACTAGATGCTCTGGATAGAAAAGTCCGTACATTGTTGACGGCATATCGTATGCATCACCCACGGTCTTCGGTTATGAGACTGTATATCCCGCGGAGTTGTGGAGGTCGAGGCTTTTAGGGGACCCCTTTGAAGAAACCGAAGGTTTTGTCTGTGCAATAATGGATTAAGTTATGATGACGAATAACTACCGGAGATTTATTGTGAAGGACGGCACGGTTGACATATGTCGGCCATCCCACCGTCCGGGTGAATCAATTCCTCACATCTCTCTGGTCGATCCCGCCTTGCTAACGGAGAGTATTTGCAAAGACTCAACCTTCTAGCCAGGATTATCCGTCAGTAACTTGCTCTAAAATACAGCCTTGTGGAATCGGAAGTGCCGTACTATAGGTATGTGCTTGAACCAGTTCTCAAACATGACAATATCACGATCGATTTATCAAAACTGACAGGACCAACAAGCCTGATATAGTGGTGGTGGATCGATTAGAGCGGCGCGCAATAATTCTTGACATAACAGTCCCGCATGATGAGAACCTCGTGAAAACCGAGAAAGATAAAACTTAATATTACAAGTATTCACATGAAAAAGTGAAATAGGCGGTGCCGCCTATATATTTATATTTTATATATATCCTTACTAATATTATAAAAGCGAAAGTGAGTTTGTTTGTTACTTCTTCACACTTTAATGGCTACACCGATTTTGATAAATTTTGGTACAGAGATAGTTGGGAACCAGGAGACGGACATAGGCAGGTAATATTTTTTCTAAAAAAGTGGGATGTGAGGGAGAAAGAGGGAAGAAAAGGGAAAACTTAGCGTTGCTATTACAAATCAATAAGGCGCAAGGGAAACTGTGTTACCCCGACTTTAACGCGAGCGAAGCCGCGGGTAAAAGCTAGTATTTTAATAAAAGTATGACTTGCCATGCAATGTTATGAGAAAAAAGAGATCCTTTTTAAATAAATGTAATTATGTAATTTTACTAAATTTATTATAACTTCATTACAGTTACCTATGATGCATACGTACACCTACACCTATGCATAGGCAGACATAACGTTTAACTGCTAGGTACTGATTCTATTTCTCGTCTTATGTGATAAAAGTCCAACGTTGAACTGTTCAGAGACCAATGGTCTAGTCAGGTTACCTCTCACCTACATCACCACAATTAATTCAACTACGGCTGTATTCCCGGCGCGTCTCGCTGCCCCCCCCCCGCCCGCCACCCGCGCTCCCCGGGTGTACGCCCCCCCCCCCCCGCCGCCATCGTCCATGTGCCATCGGAATTATAATCTGTAATTTATTGTCTGAGAGAAAGTTTGCTCGTCCGCCTCCGTGGTTACCGGCTTACAGAACTTATGGCCAATTGTTAGCGTTGGTAACTCAACACTCGAACGAATTGGCTTCTTGTATTAAATTACATTTACAAGAATAATCTTTTTGGCTTCACAGTTTTTAACTTGGATGTTTCTGGATAATATATTAAAATCTAACATAAAACAAGGACTTCCTTGAATATTTCCTATATCAGTTTATGTTTTGTGGATAACAAGATCGATGGGAATAACAAAACGTAATGGATATGGATAACAACAAAACATGGACGCAGAAAGAAAAACATTTTTGATTTTTATCTAAAAAACAAGTGGAAACATGAATTCGCACATTGCGAACAAACATTTCAGTTCTGAAACTAGAATTATCGTAGGTATAGCAAATCTGCACGTTTGTGCAACACTTTGCAACTCTAACGACTTTTGTTTGCAACTCGAAAGAATACTCGATTACTGGCTGATAGTCGCGCACACATAGTGCCGACATAACACGCTATATACAAGTGAACCACATCTCCCAGAATTTTACATCGAATAATTGAATTTTCACTTGCTATTTTTGGTTCATTTTTGTAGATAGGCGAGTGAAAGATGAAAAAGTCATAATGCTTATTTCTTTAAGTACGCAAATTAACAATGCTGGACTTAAATGCTTGTTGAAAATTAACTTCACAAAAAACACATTCTCTGTGAGACAATGTCAAACGAACGAAGGCAGTGATGTTCCCGCGGTGGATTCACTCGCGACTATTAACGTACTGCGGCTATGTTCATGTTATAACGTATTTATTACGTTCGCAAATAATCTCTTTGCTCACAGATTTAAACTAAGATTACAATATTGTGTACAAAACAGTATAGCGCACACATTTGGTTCGAACAGTAAAAGCAAATGTGACGTTACTTAAAATATAAACTTCTTTTGAAACGGTTTCTGTTTCCAATTAATCGAGTCAACATTAAAACTAAATCCACATTGACCAGTCGTAGTAAAGACTGTTTTAAATTATTTTCTATTAGAGGCTGCCTGCGTGCGGGCTGCAGGTACAAACTTTTAATTGACTCCGTTTGTACTGTTCTGTACGAATAAAATAATTAAATAAACTGTTCAGTACGGACACGAACCGCGCCCGACACCGGAAACGAATTAATTTATATTACCTTCCGACATGTGTTTGTTTTATAGACTTAAATTATATTGTCGTTGTGGCTGCACTGGTTCTTGCTATAGCAGCATAAAGGAACGATTTCATGTCCATTGTACGAGACCTGATAGTAATATTGAATCGTAGAAATAAAATCCGGCCAAGTGCGAGTCGGACTTGCAACTCTGAGGGTTCCGTACAAACTTGTAAAAGAACGGCCAAGAATATCTTTGCGTCAACTTAAAGGGTGGTTTTTTCACAGCTCATAGCGAGTACAGAGCTGAGAATATAGTTGTAATTTCAATTTAATACTTCCACGTGTTCTCGAGAAATAGGGTCGTGACAGACAGACAGACGGATAACGAAGTGATTATATAAGAATACCGTGTTTATATTTTGAGGAACGGAACCGAATAAACATTATTTACATCTTCAATCATCCAAAGTAATTTCCCAGAGCAAATGATGTACGTTCACAAGATATTTGGCGAAGTTTGCGCGTGACTCCGATCAAAAGCTTCGTTTTTTTTCCATAATGTCTGTGTTCCAAATCTGTGTAACTGTGTCGATGTGATTGTAACACAACATCGGAAACATCGTAAATGTCTCATCACACCAGTGTGGGGCAGCACTCAGACTCAGGTGTGTGGGGGACTAGCTGCTGCTCGCATGACGTTTTAAAGCAATACGGTCAGGGAAATAGACAGAGCTATACAAGATGTATAGCGCCTTCTCTTTCCCACACAGGAATAAGTCCTGCTTTAAGACGTCATGACAACCCTACAGTACGCACTAGCGGCGGAATGTGTGACGGTTCAAACGACAACAACTACGCGCGACGACAAAGCGATACTTGAAATGTTTTGTTTTCAACGAATGGAAGAAAGTAATTAAGTGTAGCTGACGACAGTTCTCAAAACCTGTCAGTTTGCAATTATCGAAATTACTAGAACGTACGCGTTTAAAGGCCTTTTGAGATGAAATGATGACTGCATTGGTCACCAAAAAAATATAGCTTTAAGCTCCGAACACTAATGAGCACCACTTAAATTTGTCTTGGAAATTATGATATATCCCTGCTGCATATAAAACTTGGCGATCAATCAAAAAGATTTGAGTATCCAGTAATCCACTGTGTGTACTTTTATTAAGACCATTGTTTGAAAAGTAATTTCGCAAGAGCAACACACACACTTCACATACCAGACGATTTCAAATGCTTGTTTGAACATTTCCCGCAATTTTAATATTGGTAGATGAACTGAAACTAGATGAGTTAACTTTTTTAATTGTTTTAATACGTAGAGGATTATCGTTTCCAATCAATTATTCACTGAAATTAAACATAATGTTGTTAACAACATTTTCTTTGTTTCTGTTAGTAGACATATATATAGAGACCGTGTATTTTTGTTTAACCAAAATAAATATAAGCTGAAGAGACACAAAGTATCTCACATACACTCGTATGTAGTTATATTTCAAGAACTCGCTCGTGCACTTTGACGTGTTTTTAATATTAGACTTAATTATTTGAATATTATTGAAATACGAGCCATATTGGTGCGTGTGGTGTGTGTGAAACGGGTGGCGGCTGCACGGGTGGCGGTACTTACTTCATACATATGTGTGTGTGTGTTGGGTCTCATGGGTTCTGATTGCACTCACGTACAACGATTACATACATTCCATATGTGCCTTTGAAAGTTAGCTAAAAAAATCCTGACCTCTAGTTTTAACGTGATTTTATCCAAGTAAAAGTAACTATTACATTTGAATACTACTTCTATAATACTATTAAGCGATTGTGTCATGTTTTCATTAAAATTGCACCGAGCGCCACCCACGCCCAGCGGTACGCATGTAACGGAGTTATTAAAGCTAATTCGTGTTCCTAACTACCCCCGACTACAGTTATTAGTTTAACAGGTTGCTACGCCGTAGCCTGCCGCTACGTGTGCTACGCTGTGGTTACGAGTTGTGTCGTAGTATTGTGCTACGCCGCAGCTACGGACGGTTTCGCCTTGGAAAATCGCCATTTTGTTCAAAGGTACCTAGTTTATTTTTTTCCCCTCCAACGATCACTGTTGTAATAGTTTACAAAGTAATATAGCGTTAGGTTGGATATATTTTTTCTAATAAACAACAAAAAAGGTCTTACGTATTAATGCCAGATATAACATTCGAATATTAAATTTTGATTTTTATTTATTTAACATTTCAGGCACAAGGTACAGAGGTGGCCTTCCGAATGCCAAAGGCATTTTCTAACAGTCAATATTTGGGTGATGCAGAGACAAACAACAACTACAAACAATATTTTTTTAATATTTTTACATATTTACTATTTTATAAAATCAAAGAATACAAAAAAAACACAGAAGCTCACCGGTATCGGGAACAGGGTCCAAGCTAGCGGTAGTCACGGCTCCAGAGAGAGAAACCTCCTAACAATAGGTGCCGTGTCCAGGAGTACCGCTCTCTGTATCAAGCCCTTGATCCAGCTGCCTAACGAGAGCCTCCTCAGGTGTTGGTCGAGGCTCTTGGCAATGAAGCCATTGGCAGATATATTAGTGATGTGTTGAATTGAAAATATTTGTTAAAAAAATACATTTAAGAAAATCTGACTAACTTACTAATCTACTGTGTTTTACAACAAATCGTATGTAAGTGGAGTCTGACCTCCTCTGGACTTTCTCTATTCAGCTTCTGAAACAAACGTCACAAACACTGATCACTACAACCACTCTAAACAATATATACATTGTATTGTATTGTATAACGGGCTGGTGGCAGCAACTCCACGTCTGAGGCGCGTATTTTGCGTATGGCAATATATACATTATTAGTATATTGTAAACTATAACACTGACAAGATAAATACACAATAATAATGATTGAATGTCAAAAGTCTGTAATGTAACACACGTGCGCACAGATAACATAACATTATGTAGTGTTGTGCCTCCGTATGTGAATTAGCAGTTATACTATCCTAAACATAAAGCAAATTAGGCGCTTCAATGAACTCAATTACTTTTCTCCTTATGATGAATCCATCTGTAGCCGATCCGACAATCTGTTCGTTGTAACGAAGGCACGAACCTTTCATTTGTCATTCAAAGACAGGAAACAGAATACGGAATACTTTGGACGGTAAAATATTCCTTTAATTTCAAAGAAGTTTAACAAGAAAACAAGTTGCGTGAAGTTTTCCTGGCATTTATGTTATTATACAATTACTGGCGGCGCGTTGATAAGAGGCGCGTTATTATTCACGGCAACGTTCCATACGTCAGATGACATGCGCGCGCGTCTCTGGTTTTCTTTGCATATGGTATAGTATTGTGTCGTAGGGACATCATGCAATGTTGTATGGCATCGATGTCGCGCATGTACTATGAACGTGTAACTCGTGGCCAGGGCCGCCACTTGACTGTAAGATCGTTGTGTCCGTTGCCTGACCGTCACGAGTTTCGAAATGTGTTTTAAAGCGACTGGTGTTGAATATGTATGCCGTGAAAGTGTCGCGACGAACCGACCAGCCGCCGTATGCCAGATAGGCGAATACTAACTATAACCAGCTCGAAAACGTTACTCTTGAACAGTTTGAAGCTTTTTAGCATCCTGGGTGTTGTTCCAGACCGGAAAAAAAACTAAAAAGTAGAAATTTTTGATTCTATACACGATCTTTTAAGTCAAAGTCATAATTGTATGGAACCAATAAGTACTAAGTACAACTGCTGCAAGAAATTTTGCGGTGCTCGAATGACGTTGTGGTCGTTGGTAAGGTCAAGGAACAGCTTGTTAACATTTGTAACTATTTTGGGAAATGTATTGAAATGGAACTCGCGTTTGTTTTGGTTACACGACAAAGTATATTTTTTCAGGTACCTATAAAACAACAATTACATGAGGTTTTATCACCTCTTGGTCACATTGCCAAGCTGTGTTGGAAGTAATTAGTAGATCTCAGCACAACGTCGTTGCTCATCTCAACAAATAATAGCTGAGCCAAGTTTCACGCCCCCCCCTCCCCCGCCCCGCCGCTCGCCCCTCACCGTGCGCCGGTAAGAAGAAGTTATCTATTCATCGCAGAACCGCGGAGTTGACTTCAAAGGACGAAGTCGCCGAATAAATTATAAGAAGGAAGTGTCTAAACAGTGCGATGCCAGTACGTGTGGTGCATGACGATCAGTTCAGCGGTGAACTGGGGCAGGCGAACTGTGGGGCAGGCGAGCTGTGGGGCAGGCGAACTGTGGGGCAGGCGAGCTGTGGGGCAGTTGGGCTGTGGAGCAGGCGAGCTGTGGGGCAGGCTGGCAGGCGGACAGCTTGTGAGGGAGCGAAGTAACAAGTTGCAGCGGCTTTGCATGTCATTACGCCTTGCCACGAATATTATTGATACTTTTACGGAAATTGCAAAAAAAGCACCTATAAACGATTTACATCACGGCACGATCTGTTATTCTTTGTTAAGTTAATGGTGTTAGTATGTGATATTTTGTGGCACATAAGTATCAACAGCATGATAAGTATTCAGATACAGAACTGCTCATATTTGATATTTTCGTTTCAAAATCAGTGAAACTTCAATTATATCAATACTACAGCAACAATTATAACTTCAGAAAGTTAATTTGCCTGCTCGTTTTGCGTCTGTGAAGTTACACTAACTAACTAACTAGGTACTAATACAAGTTTGCCGTCACACACGTTCGTTCACCTATCTTCGTTTGAAAATATA
The DNA here is from genome assembly GCA_958449745.1 of Ochropleura leucogaster. Classification (NCBI taxonomy): domain Eukaryota; kingdom Metazoa; phylum Arthropoda; class Insecta; order Lepidoptera; family Noctuidae; genus Ochropleura; species Ochropleura leucogaster. The sequence goes on from OY288208.1 coordinate 112,064, forward strand.
TTGTGTGATTAAAGATCGTAGCGTGATGATATATGCCTATGTTCCTCCTGATAATTTATAATTATTCTATTGATGAAAAAATTGTTAAAATCGGTCTAGTAGTAGTGTAAACAAACAAAAACAAACAAAATCTTTCCTCTTTATAATTTGTAAAGATTGAGTGATCAAATAGAATAGAATAGAATAGAATAGAATATACTTTATTGCACACCAAAAATTGAAAAAACAAACTGTTTTATAAAAAAGTGCTAAATCTATGGTTACAATGGCGGTCTTATCGCTAATAGCGATATCTTCCAGACAACCTTTGGATGGACTTTACGAATATAAAAATACAACGGGGGGTAGTCAATGGTGTACCTACTGCTAATACTACACAAATAATTAAAATAAAGTTACTTAATCAAAATATATAAATACATAAATAAATACATAAATAAATACATATAGAAAAAAAATATATTAAAGGGAAAGATAATGATTTGCAACTAGGGTTTTAAAAGTAACGAGTGACTGAGCTTGTCTTACTGACAACGGCAATTCGTTCCACAAACGGACAGCCTGAACCGTGAATGACTGGTCATAAAATTTTGTGGAATGTTCAGGCATCAAAAGTCTCAAATTCTCCGATGATCTCAAGTGTCTACTATGTGTGTCATGAAGGAACTTGAAACGTTCTTTGAGATATGAAGGTGTTGATGGATTAAAAAGAATACTGTAAAGTAATGATAAAATGTGAGCATTCCGGCGAAGACGGATAGGCAACCACTTGAGCTTAACGCGAAACTCTGAAACTTGATCATATTTACGCAAACCAAATATGAATCTAATACAAAAATTTTGGAGTTGCTCAAGCTTTTCCGCTCAAGCTTTTCCAGCCACTACAGTGAGATCTGGATAACTGGTATCAGCATAATCGAGGATTGGGAGAAGAAGGGATTGGGAATAGTACAATTTAAATAAATAAATTTATAAACGCGCATTACCAATGACAATAAAATGTTAATTACTAAAAAAGGGAATACTTTAATTCTTAATTAGGCTAAGTTAGTTGAAAAATTTCCACAATTTTTTTTTTTACGAAATAGGGCGCGATGGGGCGCGCTGTCGGAGCTGCACACCGTACGACAAGTTTGAATGGGATAGTATCTGGACCTGCTGCTTTCGATAACTTTAGCAGTAAATTAATAACTTCATCAACATAGACTGTGACACTACATGATTATATTAGTTGACTGGTTTGAAGAATCATTAACAAGTAAAGGAGAAGAGATTGGTTGACTAGTACTGGGATTGAGAATGGTTGAAAGAAAGTATTCAGAAAAAGCCTGGCATATAGATTCCCCATTACGCAAAGTATTGCAGTTATAGTTCAAAGTACTTGGAATTATATAAAGTTGTAATAAGTTACGACCTATACCAACTAGGATACATTTTGTTTTGAAATAGTTTCTGTGAAATATATTTTTTCTGTAAGTCGAAAATGTAATGATTAAAAAATACACTGAGTCATCAACCGACCGCGCCGAGAACTCGGTGCAGGTCAGCTCGGTCAGGCACACAGTCACATTTATGTCTCTACTGATTCAAAATCAGCCTTATTCAATAAATATTGAGTACCTACGTGCTGCCCACTCAAGCAAAGGTGTTATAAACAAATTCAAGTTAATTAATAATGCTGGGTGATCATCGATGGGCTCCAGCAGACTTGGGCTTGGGTAAAAGAAAACCATTTCATCGCGATATAATACCGCAACAAAAAGACAGCTTTTGATATAAAAGTGTCATTAAATTTCCATTAGCGTTTCTAATCAGGCGCTCACTTTGTTGACTTCGTTCGATTAACTCTCACTTCTACAACAGCACAGTGTTCTCACTGCGTGGACTAAAGCCTCCATTCTGTGCGAAGGTGATGTCCATGTCTTAGATTTTCACTGTAGAGCATTTCTTCATTAGGTTTTCCTGCAGCGGTCTTACAAAATAAAAACAAAATATTCAAAGCGTCACAGAAACACTATCACAACACAATTAAATTGTACTAACAGTTGCAAAGTAAACTGCTCCCGCGGAGTTTGAGACAGAACAAATAACAATACGCCAGGTGTGCGAGCGAGACAAAAACTAGTTGTTTGTGCGGCGCGATACAACTGCGACTGACTGATGGACAAGTTGCGCGCTAGGTTTATTGCGCGCCGCGACGACGCGCACTAGATGTTCTATTAACCTTACCTTGGTCTCACTTTGACTTTGATATGTTCTTTCTCTATCTTACCCTTGTGGTCTGACAGCTATGTGACAGTTAGTTTTATAAACTTCTGCCTCACTCCTATTCTTGTGAACTGGACGCGCGCGCGTGCACACAGTACGCTATGCAAGGCTTCAGTCTGAACTGGGCCTATTTGACAGACACGATGCGTGACTGCCATGACGCTGTACAATAAAAGACCGTATACATCCTTGTTAGTTGTCCCCATTTCTCGCCATAAGCAACTCAAGATTATAACTCTCTACATCAAACTAATATAGAGTTTACATGCACCCATCATAACTCGACAGTCTACGCTCTATATTACACAGCACAGCTTACGAGTATAATTGAGTAATAGCAATATTACATTTCCGCGATACTTGCATTTAGAATACATGGATACTCGGAACAACAATCTCGTTAGTCGCATCTATCTCTTGTCGTGCTGCAATGCTGCTCGTATTTATGTAGTTGTTGGCGCGAGGATAATTTTGTAATATCCGCCGCTTGTCCGCGCCGATGACGGTTTTAATCTGTTCCTGCTCAGCACACAGCACTCCCACCTGTCTAGCTTTATAATATCACAACTTTGATTATAATATTGAAAGTAAAATAATTTTGAATATATCTTAAAAATCCTCCTAAAAAGGTTCCTGATTCGTGTATTGTGTTCTAAAAACGAATGTGAGAATGTTGTTCTTGTCCAGCAATGGTACAATTTATCACAAGTTTTGACCAATACTGTACTTGTACAAAACATGATTTTGATTATCCCTGTGGATTTAAATATCCATAAATTACGGCATCTCTGCATTTTCCTATAAATGATGTTTCTCATTTCTTTGATTCCATAAAAAGTGCCATCATCAAACAATCCCAATATTTGTACAAAACGTCAGTGACAACCAATAACTGCGTGGCTGTGATTCCGTTCGTCGGAGTGTGGAGTGGCTTCAATATTAGCGCGATGTTTGCGTGACTTCACCGGAGGAGTGTTTGTTCAGCGTTATGTTGGCCCATTGCCTTTGATAAGGGGCTTTGCTTTGTCTTTACGAGGAGGAAAGTATCCGCGACTGATTAACTGACGACGTCGACTAATCGAGTGTGACTGCTCGATTGTATGCGCACTGTTGTGTGGCGGATGGCTTTATGGTTTGTTGATAACAGTCACACTTTTCTACTGCTTGCGGGAATTGAAGAAATGTACTGCGATATCGTATTGGTACGAACATTCATGTAATATAGGGTACATTTTCTGTACAATTTAGGTTAAAAATTCTTTACAAATTAGAGTTGTTAAGAGCTAGTGTGCCTTCAGAAGCTGAATTTATGTTTCTCCTCAATAACGCTAAGAGGATTACTTCCAAGCAAACATGACTAGAAGCTTCAATTTAGATAACGTGATTGTAAAGTAGCTTACCGTAAAGAATTTAAATAATTTCGTGTATTTTTATAGAATTGTATTGTATTTGTATAGATTATCGAGTGAGTCATGATTGAGACGGTACTCAGAATATTGTACAAACAGAAAACTTTGCTTTGATGTAGTTAAAAGTGGTTTTTATTGGATGTTTTTTTTTTCACGTAACGACGTTAAGAGTAGTGAATGATTTCAGAATGTGTTCTCTGTAAGACGTCGCTCGGTCGTGTCGACCTTCAATGACGAATGAAAATTACATACATAGATATTTTAGGAACATGCAAACTGTTTTTTGAATGTTTTGTTTTTAATGATGCATATTTGAATATGTATACAGGGTTATTTGTAAAACACCGACAACCTCGCAGGACTGTATTACTATCATCATAAACAACAACTTTTGTTCTATGATTTTTTACAAAATTTTATATATATAACAAAAACAAGTCATCAAGATTTCGTTGTCCTATCTAACACATTTCAACTCCGTCCGTTTGCTGTACCTACATACCTACACCTGCCGCGCACTGTCCCCGTAGGTACTTTTGCTTCGCATAGATTTCGTAACATTTAGAGCGTTCAATTTAAATATTTTTATTTTTGTATGAAAATTTGTTGAACTAAAATATGATAAACGTTTAAATGTCATAGAACAAAAGTTGTTGATTATGATGCTGGTAACATGGTCCTGCGAGGGTGCCAGTGTTTTACAAATAACCCTGTATTCGCTTCGTAGGCTGAACTGACCAGGAAGCTGAATGAAGACTGCTCCTTCTTGGTATATTCATCAGGAATATTATATGTATAAAACATGGAATGCATTTATTTTATGAAAGGGGAATCAACATTTTGTAACTATTACAAAAGTTTTTTTTAGCTTTGTTCAGGGTTTATTTACACCTTGCACGAGTTATTTTCAGGTTATTTAATAACGCGATTAAAATCGTAACACAATATTTCAATACGATTTTGGTTGTTAATTACTAATAAGGTTTAATTTACACAACAACGGAAACATTTACTAAAGGTAACAGTTTAAATAACTTCCACAAAATGATAAGTGATGTCCCCGTCTCCCCGTGGACTGGCATAAAAAATGCTTATTAAAGTCGCCTTTTTACTTCACCCGCAACATCCCACACCAACAGCGCGCCGTGAAGTACACTCATAATTATTGTCAACTAAATAAACAGTGCCTAGTGAGGGGGCGCGGGGGCGCGCAGCGGGGGCGCGGGGGCGCGGGGTCCGCGTGCGGGACTGCGATTAGCTCTGCTAATTAACGTTATTCAATATTTGTTTGCAGCGAAAAGGTTCATTACTCCCCCCCGCTCGGCGTCTCGGCGTCGTCCTAAGCAAATAGAGGAGTTACGCGCGCGCCACACAAACAAGCGGACAAACAGACAGACAGGAAACAGATGAGTTTTTGTTATCGTTTACGACGACGACGCCGGGAGAGGGTGTTTGACTAACTGCTCGGATTTATGATTAATTGTTCAACATTGACATTCTCATTATTGTTATTTGCGTTACAGCTTACTTTGTATCCGTATACTTATACTGCTAAGTTATTTTATAATATATATAATTTTATTATTATATTCCGGGCACATTTCGCCATCGAACTACCTTTGATAGCGCCATCTTTGAATACGAATACACTTACTGTCACTCTTGAACGTCGTTTAACTGCATAACTGAAACCCGCTTTTATCAAAACGTTAAGTAATTAATTAGTTTTGTACTTCAAATGTACTGACACGTACAATAGAACCCGTGTAAGTTCGTATGTACTCATGGCAGTACTCAGTGGGTTGACGCTTGTTATGTATTGGTTAATTGGTTAAGTTATCGAAATCCTGAGCAATGATTCATGCGACTTAAAATATTATTGTGTTCAGTTTCTTTTAAAAGCAAATGTTTTTTGGGTAATAAAATACGTATTCTCAAAATTTTGCATAATTTCCTAAAAAATATCTTTTAGACTTTTCCTGTAAACGGAAAACATGTTTTTAATATTCAAACAGAATGGCCTTACGGATAAAGATTCGAGACACTTAGGCATAAATATAATTTGGATTGCTTGGAAAATTTATAGATCATTATCATATTAGAAAAAGATACTTTTATTATAATAATCATAAATTTTTATTCATCTCGACATCAATAATCACAATTAAGATTTTGATGTGAACGGTGTGTTGAACGATAAACAAATGTGTAGTAGGATGGTCCGGAGCTATAGATCACCTCTATGACTTAGAATATTTTAGTTTTGCAAATTACATCTAAACCCTCAGTTTAATGTAAAGTTAAGTAATGATTCACATCTCGTCATAACGTATTTTGACGCTACATATTGTAGTCGAGCATTTTCCATATCAATACATCTTGTAGTTCCGCTACGGACACAACTAATTGGTCGACCGATCGTTTCCGAAGCCCGTTACCCATTATACACAAGTTAGCTGGACATATCGTAGCGCTCGTAGCTCGTAGCACTTTGCTACGACAAAGTTCCTTCACCTCGGTGCACCGTGCATGTTGCGCGCACATGCTTGCAGGCACAGGGGAACTAAGCTCAACACATAAAAACAGTACAATTGGAACAAGTCCAAGCCATAAATAGTAATAACAACGGTCGGCGCATGACGTATAAAATACTCTAAAATATACGACTGCAGTTACTATAATTACTTGGGAATTTATTTCGACTAAAAATGACAAAAGAGTGTGGTGAACTGCATTTTTAACCGACGAAAAAAAGAGGTTCTCAATTTGACATGTATATTCATATATTTTTTGATGTATGACCACGTATAGCTTATTACTGAAACGTCCGATTTTGTATTGCATATTGAACGGCCGCAACTTTGTTTGTGCGAATGAAGTCAATTGATTTATGGAATTGTTTTGCGTAACGTTGTATGGAACTGTACGTCTATTGCACGCAATGCCTCAGGTTATAATGGCATACATACGATTTAAATTGCGAGGCAGAATAATGGATGTTGCCAATCAGGTGTCCGCATGATGGGGTAATCGCGTCTCACTGCACACACACAGACACACACACACACATACACTCACGTACAATACGTATTGCCTGTCAATGTTATCACATGTCAAAGGTTATCATTATGTTGCGTCATGTTCATGGAAATTCTTATGAGTTCAAAATAAGCGTATTAAGCTTTAAAAATGTCTAGATCGACATGATATCAATGTATTATGTTACACATCGTATTTTCCTATTTTCCACAATGATATACACGTCATTACTTTCGCTAGTGTGTCGTACCAGGCCATCTGTCCGATAGATTGCGATGTATCAATGAGCACTGGCGCTTTGACTTAGTGAATTAATACTTTTGACTATGGAAGTGGATGACACGTTAATGAATTTATTTAAAATCAATCAAAATCAAATCAAATCAAAATATTTTTATTTCACATAGGCCTACATGGGCACTTATAAAACGTCGAGAAAAGATGCACGGTTCGGGTTGGTCGTTTCTTATGGAGAAGAACCGGCAAAAAACTCCAAGGTTATTCTTTTAAAATCATTTGGTTTTACAATGTTGTTGTTACAGCGTTAGTACTTAAGTATGAGAGGACAGCGTAGGCCCGACAATAAGTCAATGCTTACTTTACAGAAAGTAAAATAAAATAATAAATAACCAAAGTTAACAAGGGTCTAAGAATCTACAAGGCCTACCATGTCCACTCATTCACAACAAATTTGTAGAAGAGAATCTATACAAGAATAAAAGAAAAAAAAATAAACAAAATAATACCAATGAGACGAGTCACACAGATGTTGCTATCAGTACTGTAACTATTCAGAACAAGGGTGATATAAATATGTGATATGTAAATATGTAATAGTTGTCAAAACAACTATTGCAAAAAAATTATTAAAAGAGATCACAAAAAATAATAAGATTGAGAATAGTTAGAGACATCCACTTTGTGCTGATTATAGCTACCAGGGAAGCCGCATGCGCAGAAGGAACTATAGCCAAACTTCTTTATCTTCAACGCAGTCCTTGATTTTGTAATATGCTTTTTTAATAAGGACACGTTTTATGTAGTTTTTAAACTTTCCATCTGTCAGTTCTATAACTGATGAAATGTTCAGTGTGTACACTATTGAGTGTCGTAGGTATTGTGGCGTCCGTGAGGTACACGTGTTGACGTCCAGTCGATGTGGTCGCGGCAGGCGGCCACAGCGGCCACACCGCCGACATTCCACATACTTGGTACTGAGCGTCCTTTGACGCACACATTTGGAGTTCGTCGAGGTCGCATGCTTTAGCGACGGCGACGATGCTCTTATATATGCTTGTTAATTCGGAGATTACTATAATGTGTGTTTGAGTTGAATCATGAATCATTAAAGTTCAAACACTTTAAAAAACCGATGTGGATGATATACTTACTCAGCGTGCGACAGTTCTACAAAATCAATTGAGTCGTGATTCCCTGAAACATAATATTTTATATTCGCGATACTTTTGTTATATTATTTACACATTTGTTTGAAGTAAATTAAATATGAAAATGCAAAGTGTGCTGAGTGTGGCAGCAGAGAAAAGAAAATGTTGACATAAATTTAAACGCAGACACTTGTTCGTGCTTTTTATTCTAGCGCTGAAACAATTTGTTTTCATTAATAACTACGAACAACTAAATTGTATTTAATAACAAACATCTTGTAAAGCTTTCAATCAGTATATACCCTTATCAATCAGATGCGACTGATTGATAAGGATTACGACCCTGAGTCATTTGTAAACAAACGGAATGTCAAATGTTGGGCAACTACAGTACTTTCACAAGTTATTGTCTTGTGATTGGGACTGTAGCAGCATAATTTTTCTGTTTTTAAGACATTCAAAAGTGCCTGTAATGGTCTAATTGAAATAAATGATTTTGTTGATTTCGTTAAATGTTTTATTTCATAAATATTGATGTGTTTCCATATTTATATTTCTCAACAAATTCTCTAAATGTTGGTAAAAACCCTTTGCGTAGTTAAGAGATCTAAGCGGTCAGTCATGAAGACAAACACGAAATGTGGATATTTTTACAATAGCACAGTAGGTAGATATAGTAGAGATAGTAGTGGCAGTACGGTAGGTACATATTGACAGTGTTCTCGCCGCGACACCGGCTCCCACGAAGGTAGCTATTTGCGCGCGACTCCGCCGCATTTATACGATATATAGCGAGCGCTGAACGAATGCGTGTTCGGTTTCAGCCATTGTGTTTAATGCTCATATTTGAGTAGGTTTAAAAGCACAGCGGCGATAAAGCGAACAATGAGCGCACTCAACATCACTTGTGTTGCAGACAACATGTACGGATACAATTACCAAACATCTTTTGCTTTAATCGGTTTGGTTTAAGTCCTTGAATTAAAGCCATGACAACATAAAATAACTAAAAGCGTCGTGGGATTTTTCTGTATGGTGTGTATTTATTAAGACTCAAAACAGGCAATTTTTCAATGTACTGGGTATAAACCAACCCTTCACGATGCCGTCAACCATGTAGGTATTCTGTACATCAAACTAAGTTAATCCACGTAAAAATAGGGCTGGGACTGAACTTTTTGTGGGGTGAATAATTTAATTTATACAACTTAATGTTACGCATTTAAAACATTGTTCTGATGGATGCATTGTATAGTAGGGGTTTTTTTTGGGTTCTGAAATCATCAAATAACTTCCCCCTTCCCACTTGTTAGTGTTTCACGCGCGCCTCAAAGAGATGTCAGCAAAACAGAAGGGCCTGCCAGGGCCTCCGCCTGCTGGGGTTGCGGGATTTCGCAAGAGATACCGCGGCTCCAAAACGTAAAAGGCAATAGAAGGAACATGGGTGGGTTTTAGTCAGTACAAGTACAAGTCTGACACTCCTCCCCACTCCGCCCAGAGCGAGGGAGGGAGGGAGCGATGATTTCTCACACGAAAAATAAAAAGGGTGTGAAACACTACTAGGCTTGCATGAAATTCACGATGGTTAATTTCAACAGATTGATGGTCTGGGTAGACACCTTCTTACTTTTATCCTGGTCTACGCGGATGAAACTTCGGGGTGCAGCAATGGGCTATATAATACGCAATAGTACTTATTAGCTAAGAAGTGGATACACTCGCTGGGCACAGCTAGTTATTATATAGTATACTTATTTTTACATTTATTTCACAAATGTATCTTGACGATCGTTGTTTCACCTCAGCTCACAAGATAGATGGGCTTACAGGTCCCCCCCGCCCCGCAGGTCACGCGTCGCGTCGCCGCGCCACAGCAGCTTGCAGCTTACCCCTGACGAAGAGTAATGCGAGGCGCTATAGTTCTGTGAGAGAGCACCGAGCAGGCGGCGCCAGCGCTAAGTACCGCCGAGAGGCAGGTTGGAGACGAATTGTACGAGATGTGCCACGTGGGACCATTTGTATGCATTACTACAAGTTGAACTTCTAAACATTTTGCAGGTAAGAAGGCACATCAAAAAACAGTTACAAAACTAATTCAACCAAAGGACTAACTTTATGTATCGCAGGTTGGAATAATGCAATACGTTTATTTGATTTTATTTTTACCGTAAATGTCTACAAGTATTCGTGTAATCTTTAAGAATAAATACAAGCAAACAATGTTAAATCTGTGCGTGGCGAGTGTCGTGCGTGCACGGTCCGCAACCCGCACCGCTCGTAAAGCGAGCTATAAACGCAGCGCCTGAACAACCGCGTGTCTCCGGGGAACGCACGATGAATGCCAACACTTAACGTTATTTAAGAGTTCTTCCGTGTTTACTATATAACATTTTAAGTGCTCTCCACTTTTACATGAACTTATGTTTTCCTAAAAGACGAATCTGTAGTCAACAGTAATACAAAATAATAAATAATCGTGAAAGTCGTTTATTGAAAATTTAAATCAAAAACAAAGATAATTTCCAGTGAAATCTGATTAAAAATAACTTATTTGAAAGCTTTTATTTTAATTTTTAGTGCTTTTTACCCCAAAAACAAAATCGGAACCCTTATTGGATCAATTTGTTGTCGGTCTGTCTGTCTGTCTGTCGGTCTGTCTGTCTGTCTGTCTGTCAAGACCATTAATCTCGGGAACGCGTGGAGGTTTCGAATTGTAATTAAAACCATACACGCAACTCTTTGGTCCCTTTGTGCTGTGAAAACCAACCCTCTCAGTTTACGCAGTCAAAAGGTATGTCTGTTTATGTAACAAGTTTGTACAGACTCGTTGTTGGCCACTTTTTTCAACTATTTTACGCATGTTTTTATATAATTTCTTTAAAAGTAAAATAGGTATCAAACAAAAGCTGCGCATTACTTGGGACAATGCTAACAGAATTAGCTCTTGAATTCTTTAAGTAATTCTTGAATAAATACATAAGTATTATTATTTAACCGGTGTCAGACATATGAGCGCTGCCGAGAAAAATATCGACATAATACCTGAGCGGCGCGAGCTAGTCTAGCGAACCCATCTACTTCTAGATTGAATCAATCAATTTGAAGTAATTGATTCTTTACAAAAAATAGAGATAGATATCCCTTTTAAATTATAGTGAAAACCTTCAGACAAAAGGTCACCATTATTTTTTGTTGGTAAACGTAATATAAACCCGTCAATGAGCCGACAGCGACCTGACAGACACTCTACAGACCTAAGCAGTTCCTTATCATTCCGCTATTAATGCAATAAAAAACTAATTTAAACCCTAAACTGCAAGGGTTTAATTCGAAACAGATGGGGGTAAGGAAGGCCGCAGCCGCAATCCCGGGGGGACGCCGCGACGATCCCGGGCGCGGGATTACCACGGGAGCACGTTATTTATGGATTTTTGTAGCTCGCATCGACAATATTGTACTATCAGTGAGTGCTTAACAGAACATTATTATAAGCGCCGACAACAGACGACCGGACATTATCGTTTTTTTTTTCGTAGAAACATTTGATATCACCAGAACACTAGAGAAGAGTTTTCAATAAATTTTCATGACATCAATTCATTTCATCATTCTCAATTCTCTTAACTGAAGTATCCACTTGATCGGGTTTGATGTTAAGTATTTTACCCGACTTAAAAAAAGAATGAGGTTGTCAATCCAACTGTGTTTTTTTTGCGGTGGCAAAAATATCGATAAAACGAAAATAAAAGTCACCGCTATCTGGATGTAAACTATTTTGCAGTTTTTAGTGTTATAATGGAAGACGGTTTTTTAATATGCATATTTGAACAGTCTGCAACTGTAAGAATTCGAAAATGGTCAAATAGAATAACACAAGCCACGCCGCAAACCAAAGTAGTGCGTAGATGTCAAAGAGAACCGCCTCGTAACTGACGCGGCTCCTTCCCTGTTCAACGCGCGACATACTTACTTGAGAAACAAAACGACGGTTAAGAGTTCACTAACACGCGCTATTTTGAAGCAAAACGTAACACGCTGAGAAGCCAACGAAACAACCTAGTAGTGGGCGCGGGAGCAACTCGCAGGGAGGGAGGCAAGTGGAAAATCACTGGAAATGCATCTGTACGCGGTGCAATAGAGATTTTTCCTGCGAATACAGCGGATTATACCCGCCGAGATATATAGAAGACATCCGAAAGAAATATCCAAACGGTCTAAAACAACGACGAAAGTAATCAAATTGAGACCCTAAAGTTATGGATATATGGTGCACATTGGAATGCGTGTTAGGTAAGATGTGAATAAAAGTGTGAAAACAAAGCTTAGATCGAGCTGGAGGGCACTTAAACGCTGCTAGTTCGGCGAGTGAATTATTCGCGATGGCAAATGCTTTGTTCGCTTAACGCTCGGTGCTCACACCTCCTGCACCTCCTGCACCTCCTGCACTGGCTGCACTGGCTGCACTCAATAATACACACTCGTGCAGGCGTGATGCTTGCTGCCGATATATCGGAGGCAAGACAATGCCACGACGTCGTATTTATTATTAATGCGTGCGATCATGTCTACAGATAAATATAAAAAAAAAAACAATAGTAACGTTCTGCAGACAACATGATCCAATGAGGAGCTCACAGTTAACTAATAACAGCCGCTCAGGTTGATCTTTAAGTCGTGTTTGTCTAGGTTGGACCGTGGATGGGTAACCACTCATTACGTACCGAGTTGGTTTCGTGTCGAAAGCACGTTAAGCCGTTGACCTCGGTTGCCATTGGTCGATCTTTGACGTCGTTACATGTAGTCAGAGATGAGTTTTTTACCTTAGGTTATGGAGGTCAGATTGGCAGTCTCTCCCATGTATAGTACTGGTACCTGCAGCCGGTTAGACTGGAAGCTAACACCAAAATATTTGGAAAATGTTAGGCAGATGGAATCTCCATCTACATTTTAAATTCTACAGGAACCAATGAATGACTAATGACGACTCTAATTAATTTCCTTTGTACCGAACAAACATAATATTGTATTTTGTTTATAATTTATTCCAACAATAATATTATCCATCGAACGAACGTAGTTAGTGTTTCACACTTAATGAATACGCGTTAAATAACATGAAATTTTGTGAAATAGTCTCATTATCCGCTTTGACCATAAGCGATAATATTATTAGACTAGACAAAGTGGCACTCGCTTATAAACTGCTATAGTAATAATACAACTAACAACAGGATTTCCATGCTTTTCGGTGGCTCATGTCATTCTAATACGTTTTTGTTCTATGTTCGTTATTGCAGGTATACTTCAAATTGTCTAGACCTCGTAACGTTCGTAGGCCGCGGGCGCCGGGATACTGTTAGTCCAATAAGGTACGTTGTACAACACTTCATTAGAAACCGCGCGTCACTAAACTGAAACAGATCCCGCATGAGAAACAGAAATCCGAACAAAAAGTATAAAGTGAAAAGCTCCACAATACGAAACAATTACTTGAAATCGACATGCAAAGACTGTCCCTCCCTCCCTCCCTCCCTCCGTGCCCCCAATATCTTTGTCTGATTCCCAATCAAACGCAGGTATCCAAACAGCTCTCCTCCGCAACAATTATAAAACAATTAATTTCTTAAAAGCCCCTCGGGAACAAACGTAATCCCCTTTTTTTTAAGAGCATTCCACAACGAGGAACAAAGGTACCGGTGCCGCCGGCCGCGAATCAATTAATTCTTTGATTACCCGCGTTTTTCCAATCTTTCGTACTCCCCCCGCGGCATTCGCCTCACCCCCGCAGATATCCTGTTTTACATCACAATGAACATTTTAATCGGTCCATTAAAACGAATGGTAGTAATAGGTAGGATGGTATCTCAACAAAAACCGTAACCGATAGTTACCTGGTCCGATCCGTATCGGAGGAGCGGCGGCACGGCGGGCTTAGCGCTACTATCTGTTAGTGGGGACGATGAGAGGAGGACGTGGGAGGGGTAATGACTTTCTTGTAGTCCCTCGTCTACATGCCCGTGACCGCTTGATTGCAATCATGTTCTCTGACTAATTGGCGATGTAAGGACGGAACCCCAGCGAGGAGCGCGCGTTACTTGGTTATCTAACAACAAGGTGAAGTAGAGCCCTTCAGTGATTCCTTTAGCGCGGGTAATGTATCGTGAGGGCGCTGACCCCGGCGACAACACGGAATCCTTTGTTCCATTGACGTGCGAAATGACGATAGCTCCCTATTACCCAGTGTCCCCCGGCGTATTCACTACATATCATTCGGGATCAAAGTTATGTCACAAACCGGACAATTGGATGCGAGTAGTCTCGGGGAAAATTCTCAATGAGGATTTATTTTTGGAAAATGTCTTAGAAATGCAAAGTTTAATCACTCACCAGGCTATACAGAAAGCTTCATGTAACACTATAAAACTAAGTGGCTTTTCATTGTAACTGTTAGCAGTTCTGTTTTAACGATGAACAAATTGAAAACCTCTTAGTATGATGGCACTTGCTTGTTATCCTAACACGCACACTACATCCCCAGATATTATGTCACGCCGTGCCACAATAAGGAAGCAGCGCACGGTGCGCTCTACCCGCTGTGTGTACGTACTGCACATCACTTGTGAGTGAAGGTTATTGCCTCAGGCATCACCGCGGCACGTGACTAGTGCCACGCGGAGCAATGCGCACAGAGTATACATAACACCGGCTATACACTGAGCAATACGTACAAGCAGTCTATGAATGATAACAACTACCTACGCAAGCACGGAATGATGTGCACGAGGAGTATGAATAAGATCAGCTATGTGGGATGTAGCGTCTCCGGTGTTATTTTTTTAAATGGAAATATGAATAAAAGTATTTAAAAGACTGAATTGCAACAGTACAGTCATAATATTTATATTAAATAGCTACAGTTATATTAATGGAAGGAATTACACGATTAACAGAAAAGACGTAATCATTATTTATTTATTATTTATAACAAAGATTGATATCATCGAGCGTACCGGTCGAGTGTCGGGTGCTCACAACAGCGCTAGCTACTCGTCGTAAGCAAACACACAGAACTACTTTAAATCAAAACCCGGAAGGCAACATTGTGCGGTAATCTCATTACCCTGTGTTTGTGTTCAGCTGTTGTGTTATGATTCAGTTTTATATCGCGCTCGTAAACCAGCCGCCGCCGCCGCCGACGTTCTCGCCCTGCGACAACTACCCACGGTGGAACCCTTTCCTACCCTCTCCGTCCCTTACCGAACTGAACTCGTAAAGTCTGCTGCTGTAGGTAAGAATCCCATATTTATAACCTTCATAAGCTTAGAACATAATATACGTATGTACGTACAAATGTACAGCGATATATTTTTTACTATTCCGTTTGACTGTATCTATGTTGGAGTATAAAACGTGTCGTACTGCGGGAACTATTTCGGAAACATTCGCACAAATAGCAGCCGTGAGAGAATACTGTTGAATTAGTTTTGTGTAGGCAGGCTCCAACGTTGGACCATCTGATATCTTTATGTACTCTCACTGATAAAATACCAGACTTTGTTACGTATGTATCTGTATCTTGTCGAGAGTATTATACTATAAGTGCCGCAATATCCTTATTTCAACCATGTATTTATAAGTAGCTCAATTAATATAGCTAATTATTTAGTTCGATGCGTTACGTATTTGTAACGTAAAACTATCTATCTGTACGTCTCTCTAAACATGATAACATTTTATATCGCGTTACACAAGTATGTACTTCACACACTCGTATCGTCCAAGCGGAAGTGAGTTCTGCGTCCCTCAAAAAATCCGAACGCAAAAATTCGCCATAAACCGTTTTACGACGGTCGCGGTGTTCGTAAAACACGCATCGTCCGCATTTCGCACAACACACACGAGTTATCGTGGAAATGTCGAACTACCCACAAATATAGAAATCAATTAGAATGAGCCACGTGACGTAGGTGGGGCACTTACGTCACGTGCTTGCTATATGTTGTGCACGCGCCTCTTGGCGACTTTGTCTTGCAATCATGTTATTACTCATATAGAAGCCGGCAACAACGGCATCGATTGATGTTGAGTGCGGGAGCGTTAATAAGAAATAATAATGCCTTAGAAAGCACGTTAAGCTATTGGTCCCGGTGACTATTGACACAAGATGCACCATAAGATCCGGGACACTGAGTTCCCGAAAATATCTGACAACCAGTCTTATAGACGGGTACCGTATAACATGGTACAAACTGGGGTAAGGAGGTCAGATTGGCAGTCGCTCCGTGTAAAATATTGTTATGTCACGGGTCAACACCAGTCCAAATACTAAAACAAAGAAAAGCTTATTGACTCGCTGTTATTAGTTAGCCACGAGCTCCTCCGCGAGCTGATGGCCTGGCTGATGGATAACGTTAAATGAAAAAAAAAACACTCTTTTAGTTTTGTGGATTAGTCGAGAAAAGCTGGACACTAAGTAATATTTATTATGTTGCTAGTTGTCTTACGAGCTAACCATTATAACTGACTATACTGTAGGTATCTTCTTAGTACAGAGTTATTGCTTTATGTTTGCAATTTCGTCACACAACATAATGTAGGTCCAATTTATCTCGGGAAGTCGTAGAGGTATCGAGTTGAAATTAAACCAAAACCTCAAGCATGTTGTCCCTTAGAGCTGTGAAAAATCACACTCTAACTAAGTCTTCGCAGTCTGAAGATATGGCTGTTAATGTTACAAGTTTGTACGGAACGGTACGCCATGCGCCAGTTCAACTCGGACATGGCCGGTTTTATTTTAAAATATTATCGCATCGACACATTTATCAATTAAATGAATTAGGATAATGAGAGCAGGTAACTGGCCAATGTGATATCATTATTAACTTTAGTGAAAACCAATAAATTACGAAAATAATTTAAGTACTGCTCGTGATGGCCGCCCACCAATTTCACCTTTAATATTTCAGCGCAGGCACTTTGATTAAATTTACCAAGAGGGACATAATTTGGGAGATATAAAGGATAGCCGATGAAACGGGAAGGTACCTGCAGCGGGCGGGCGGGGCGGGGGGGGGGGGCGGTTGTCGCGGGTGACGTGATGCGTGAGCGCTGCAGCTGGAGTGGCACCAACAGTGTGTGACTTACAGCGGGCTTAGTAAATAAACGAGGAGTTAATCTATCGTTATAAGTGAAAATCCTTACTAATATTATAAAAGCGAAAGTGAGTTTGTTTGTTTGTTACGTCTTCACGCCTAAACGGCTAAACCGATTTTGATAACTTTGGTACAGAGATTGTTGGGACCCTGGAGACGGACATAGGCTTTTTTTTTAAATAACGATTGAGATATTGTGAGGGAGAAAGAGGAAAATAAAGGGAAAACTTAGCTTTGCTATTACAATAAATTAAGCGCAAGGGCAAAAACTACAGGTAGCAGGTACCTGTAAATCAGGAAAAGGGAACTGTGTTACCCCGAATTTAACGCGAGCAAAGCCGTGGGCAAAATCTAGTTGTTAAATAAAAACGAATTCTTAACGACCTATACAACACAACTCATCGAAATTAACAATCATCTATTTTCAGTGCCATAACGTTCTGACATCAAACAATGTTCTTCATTAACACGTTCATTGAAGTAAATCATTAAAAACTTTTACAAAGTTATTCAAGGCATCCAGCAATGTTTCCAGAATAATGAATTAATCCGAAACTAGATAATGAAAGCATCTAAAAGTAATTATGTCCAAGTAATAATTTATTACGATGGAATTTTCTAATTATCTGACCAACTTTTAGTAACAATTCAATACAATTTATTTGATTTAGAATAGAATTAAAGTTAGCAAATTACTTTTGCCATATATAATTAAAATTTCACCCAAATACGTTAGGTTTTTTCAATTAATCGATTGTATTTTTATGTCTAATGAATGGTGTAATTCGGGTAAGCCCGACAGTTGTAGTTGTTGGGACTCCACCACGCTACCGTGGTCGCAGCCCCGCGAGAGTGGACCACGGAACTTAGCAGATATATAATAGTTGGTTCAATTACTTGAATACAATGTTAAACCATACACTACACAATATAATCTTTATTTATAAGAGAGAAGATTTAAGTCTTAAATTACATTTTGATTTGATTGTTGCTTTTGAACACAATCTTATATTTCTTATATTAAAACACACTGCTCTAGCTTTTTAAAATAAGTATAAGTGGACCAACTTGAACATGAAGTGATAAAACTAACTCTCGTTTGTAGATGACGTGGAGAAGAGAGCGCAACACAACAAGTTAACAGCAAGTTGCTAAACGACAATATATAATAGCGGCTATTTCAACAGTTCAATTGAGAAGCAAACAAGTTACAAGTTGTTCGCGACGCTCCAAGCGCTTCATCTTGCTATGTTCTTATGCTGACGACATTCGGCGCTTCTGTACACAAACAGAAATACGCTGACACAATTCAAACACGTGCGTTCAACAATAAGGAAACGCATAAACTAAAACTCATTATAATTCATTTTTAAAATACCTTCAATGAAGAAACATTTCGATTACACGGCTTTATTCACACAACAATATCGACACCTCTGGGCTCAAAGGTCGTAAAGGACAAAATGCAACTTTTCAGGAGAAGCAAAAAACTGAAAAAAAAATCGTATTTTTACTCTAACTTTTTTGTTTCTTGAGCTATTTAAATGAAACTTTGGGAAAGCGCTTAGAATTCATAGTACTTTCTTGGGCAGTATTACGATTTTACCCTAATGCTTTATTTGTCGAGATAGATTTCCTTTACGACCACAAATTTAAAAATAAATGTCCTTTACCCCCCTAAAATTTTCATCTTATGATTTTAGTTTAGGGCGTAAATCTACTTTACTGTGCAAAATTAATCAAAATAAGGAAATAATGGACAAGTGAAATATTTTTTAGGTTCTAAAGGATCACCCGCTAAGGTATTCTAAAAGGATTAATTGATAATTAAGCTTAATAATTAAATGGTATTTATTATATTTTTTTATGTTTATTTTTTTTACTTACAATTACATTATTATATATTTCTTAATAAAAAAAAAAACAAAAAAAAAATTGTAGACCACCGGTATCGGGGACAGGATCCAAGCTACCGGCGGTCAGGGTTCCAGAGAAAGGAACCTCCTAACAATACGAGCCGTGCCAAGGAGTACCGCGTTCTGTATCAAACCCTTGATCCAGTCGACAACCTCGCAAGCCAAGTCAATATACTTGATTTTCTTATCTTTCTCGGCTTTCACGAGGTTCTCATCATGCGGGACTGTTATGTGTCAACAATCATTGCGCGCCGCGCTGATCGATCCACCACCACTATATCAGGCTTGTTGGCAACAATAGTCCTGTCAGTGATAATGGATCGATCCCAGTACAATGTGATATTGCCATATTCAAGAACTGGGTCGGGCTCATACCTGTAGTACGGCACTTCCGATTCCACAAGGTTATATTTTAAAGCAAGTTTCTGATGGATAATCCTGGCTACAAGGTTGTGTCTATGTAAGTGCTCTCCGTTAGCATTATCTCCGGTTGTTCTCGTCTACGAGAACAACCGGAGATAATGTGTCGAATTGATACACCCGGACGGTGGCATGCCCGACATTTGTCAACCGTGCCGTCCTTCACAATAAATCTCCGGTAGTTATTTGTCATCATAACTTCATCTAATAATTGCACAGATAAAACCTTCGGTTTCTCCAAAGAGATCCCCGGAACGTAGCCAGGTTACAGACGCTGATTGATCTACATCGGGTTCATGTAGGGCCCGGAAAACCCGTCCGTGAAGCTCCTTACTGTGCCATACCTCCTTGCGGTCATTAGTGTCAAACACCACAGATTTGCGTCTGTTAGCCAAGGAGAGCGGAGTGAGGCCTTTGCCACTGCAACCACATCCCGATGCATTCCCACGTCGGTTTCTAGGAAATATTCCCTGAGACTGCATAACTCGCGATTATGGAGTCTTGGTATTTAAAAAACCTCGACCTCCACAACTCCGCTAGATATACAGTCTCATAATCGAAGAACGTGGGTGATGCATACGAAATGCCGTTAACAATGTACGGACCTTCCTATCCAAGGCGTCCAGTTCTGTTTGAGTCCATTTGAGTTTACCGAAAGAGTATTTTAAAACCGGCATGACCCAACCGTTGAAAGCACGCACCTTGTTTCCGCCTGATAAAAGACTATTAAATACTTTTCTCTGGCGGCCAAAGAAGCGCTCCTTCAACGATTGCTTCAGCAACGTTGCACGTACATCCCCAAGTACTTGTAGGTTTCGGTTGCTGAAATGGGTCTCAGATTCCATAAAGCTTAGGTTTATGGAATCTGAGAGCTGGATTCCCACAGATTCCACAATTTCCCCTCGCTTTACATGCATGACCGCACATTTGTCTACACCAAATTCCATCCTGATGGCGCTACTGAAAGTTTCAGTTACCTTCAGTAGCTCCATAAGCTGCAAATCGTTGGGGGCAAAGAGTTTCTGGTCATCCATGTAAAGAAGGTAAGATATAAAATGACCACTTCACCTCAATCTATAGTCCAGACCTGAATTCTCCAGCAGCGTGCTTAGAGGATTCAAGGCTAAGCAGAACCAAAGTGGACTCAAACTATCGCTCTGGAATATACCTCGCTCTATCCTTATCGGTTCACTATTTCTCTGAATCTGCCGACATCCTGGATAGCGAAGGACTGTACTCCATTGCCTCATACACGAGATCAGGAATGTGCGTAGAGTTGCATTAACTTTATACGACTCTAGCACCCTCATGAGCCATGTATGTGTTATTATTATTATTTATTGTATGTTGAAAACACATGTATAAGAGTCATTTTAATAAGGTAGGGGTTGAAGAAGATACCAAAACTTTAAAAATCCTTGTAATTTTGATGATAATCGGTTTATTATTACCTACCTACATTTTACGAGATCGTGAGTTAATAGTTTTGTTTAATTTTAAGTTGGTAGGTTGAGATTAAATTCGGAACATTCTAGGATTTATGGGACAATTTATCACTTAAGTTTATAATACGCCCTTAGTGGAACACATAATTGAAAAGAAACTAGGTAGTAAAGGACACTTTATGTTCCTTTATTTTAACTTGTAAGGGTGTAAAGGGCAATTTGCAAAGAAGATGCCCTTTACATCAAAATTTTTAATATGACTTATATTAACCACCAAAGGAGGTAAAGGACAATTGATATTTTTAATGTATTTTAACCCCAAAAGTTGTTTTTTTATTTTGCTTTACTACCAAAATGAGTTCGCTCTGGTAACTAAGTGTTATTTACGTCCATATTTTAACGGTACATTTTGTTTAACGTCTTAAATTATGTGGGTCGTAAAGGCATTTTTTTTGCGAATTTCGTAAAACGGAATATACAGATCGATAGAGAATTAAAAAATTAGTAAAAGTGTATCAAAAAGTCATTTTCGCCAAAATGTCCTTTACGACCTTTGAGCCCAGAGGTGTCGATATGTTCAATAAAATGATCAAGTATGTGGGATACCCTGACATACATAGCATCCCGATATAACCACATTACCGTATCTTTGTTTGGTGAATCTCGTATGCATTCTATACTTAACATTCAGTAGTGATTTACTTGCGTAATATATGCGAGGTGGTCCCTCTCTGCCAATACTTCATACATAAAAAGCTTAATACCGTCGTAAAATGTCCATATCAGGTATATTGGTCCTCCGTATCAATACCCTTGATACACGGAGCCCGCTCGGCTGGCTCGACAGGTACGCTCAGCCGCATATAATATGAGGCGAGTTATATGACGTCTCATTATTTTTTCGACAATGGAGGTCGGCCGGTCGGCTCTTTCCATAAAATTAAAATAAATATCTCCTGTATAACATCAGTTGCCTGCTACAATCATCCGTCCATTTCGAGAAGCTACTTTTAAGTTTTAATAGGGTTTAGAAAATGTACTATTTGTTTAGGAATCATTCACAGTTGATTTTACATTAACAAAATAATATAAGAAATTACAATGAGTTTCTTCACAAAAACGTTAGTCTGGTGAGTATTCCTGTGAGACATTACTCTGCTATAGCTCGGGTGTGCTCACAATCATTACGGTAAGTATGTCCCCGGGGGTCGGCGGAGTCTTGAACTCGACAAGAGAGATGTATCGAGTCTTGTCGTTGTCGCTGTAATGTTTCATATTAGAATATTTCATCGTGTTCTATTTTGCAATTAGACTAATTAGTGCTATATAAACTAACACAAATTACTTTATATTTTGTTGGCTTTATGCTGATTTAAGTGTTAGTTACAGATTGCTCCCGGCGCTGTCCGTGTTTAATTGGGAAGTGATAAGAGAATCAAAACTCGCTTGTGTGAGTACGGTCTCACGTGTTTGTCGATGTGATGTAGGTACAGCGAGTAAAGGTTCGACGCGTTGTTTGTGACACCAATATGTATGTATACGTAAATAATTAGCATATTAAATCGCTATAGTTATTCCAATAGATTTGTAGTTTCGGAGAGTGGTGTTCAGACATACAATAAAGCATTCCATATAAAATGACGTAAAGCAAATTAATTAATTGATTTTTATAAGCTACTATTATTACGCATTGAAATTTATTTTGTAATAAAAAAAATGCTCCGTACTCATAGATAACGTTATAATTTTGGTATTCGACAAACTTTTGTTCGAATCAGCAACCACACAGCGTACACTGGAGTGTAGCACATAATTATCACTTATTCCAAAAAAAATACAAGACGAGACATTATTGTACAAAGAACGGAAATTAGGAGTAGAGGTAAGACTTATGCAAATAAGATGGTATTTGTTGGTTTGTTTGTGGAACTAATATTCACATCGTTTCATAGAAATACTGCGTACACTGTGATTACAAATATCAAGCTGTACTTACATAATTATAATTCCACTAACTGTAGCACTAGAAATACCTACTCAATATGATTATGTACTATTATTAATTCGTAGGTACTTGAAATAATCATTTCGAGCACGAATTAATTAATCAAGAGTGTGCGCAGTATATGATAAGCGCAGGAAGCCAATATTAAGATGATAACAGGCATTTAAAGGCGTTGTCAGTAACCAACTCGCACCGAACCGCACCCTCGCCTGGTCCACATCACTCCTTCTCACGGCAAGGCAGCCAGTGTTGTAGCAGTATAAACGTGTAGTCGCTTAAACACATAATTTAAAATTAAACCAAAAAAATAACAAATATGTAACAAAAACGCACAAAATGAGATTTTTTTGCACTTTAAAGAGGGTTTTTAGATGTTGGTTTTATTTATGCAAAACAGTTATCCAATCAGCCGCCATCATGTACAATACTCATTCCTCAGTTAAACACACACACTGTGTACATGCGTGCAGGTGTCCGCTAGATGGCGCTGATACCCCCTGCGGCGTTGAGTTATCGCTCAATTACTTCGTTGCTGGCAGTTCCCTGTCCACCCCACGAGTACAGCGAGCGTGAACACGCGAGGGTCTGCTATAAATCTGATGGAAACCTTTTATGAAACGTAATCTATTACAATGTCTTACAGAAGGGAGGCACGCACTGCGCTTACAGGTAACAACACTTACACACAAAACTTTACTTAATGCGGAATTCTACAGGGACTCTTAGTCTTCTAGTCTGCTCATAAAACTTCAACTCACTGTTATGTATAACATTACTTTTCCATCCATCCTGCAATGAGTCCATACCGATTTGGGAGACGGGTTTTGATATTTTATAGGTTTAAAGCCACACTGCACTTACACTTTGAACCCACAAAATTACTGATGTAGTTATAAAGTACGTTCTCAGTGTTCTCGAGCAGTGCAGTATAAGCCAGGAGCCAGGAGCGCGCGCCGTTAATTATTCACAGATTACCGCCAGCTCTTTAACTAGTTATACTCGCACTAGTTCATACCCACGGCGGTGATTGCGTCTGTGAGGTAGAATTACTTTTGTTTAAGTAGTTATATAAAATAATAGGACTCGTTTGAAAATGATCCTATAAACATTTAGTATGCACCTGAATATTGTTAAGGATATGCAATCTCCATAGAATTGTTTTGACTTACTACAACCTCTGTTTATATGACATTAATACCGTTTTTCCTTTTTTGGACCCTGCGGCTGCCGGTCGGTGAAAAATTGATACTTTTCAGAACAAGCGCGTCTGATGTGATCGCAGCGCTATAAACGAGTAGATTTGCATTTAATGGGTAGATTAGAAAATACTAGTTTAATACGATAAGAGTTGCCCTTGTTGGTTGAGCAGCTCGACTCTAGGGGTCTTATGAGCCCCACGAGGCTTCAATCAGCTTTGTATATGTTATCTGACAGTGTGTTGTCAATTCGATATATCGTTTGTAAATACACCCAACAAATAACAAAAACCCCCGAATGCCCCCGATACAAGTATTCCTTTGTCGAGGACTCGTCACGCTACGTTTGCTCTTACAGGCGAGACACAACATAAACACATGACGTCATCAGCATGACGTCACCCTAATCATGTCACCAACGATCCGTTGAACGAAACAGATTATTACGAACGAAATAATTTAAACTCAAGTGAGGGTAGGCAGAGCCAGCGCTAGTTTTAATATAAAGCGGCTTAGGATTTCGCCGCATGAATATTTAACAAATGTGACCCTTTGCCCTTGCTTTAATGAAAACATGCTCCCATAATAGCTATTTTAGGATTATTTTATTTTCATAGTTCCGGTACTTAAATAAACTAAGGTGACGGTTGGTTACTGTGTAATGAGTGTGTAGTTGTTGAGTTGTGACTGAGTTTGTGCTTGTTTTAAACTTTTTAATAATAAATGTCGCACAAATCAAATGAGTTACGTTATAAACATCCTCCATAAAATATTCAAGACGACGTTGTTGCGTAGCGACGGCTACGGCATAGCAACAGCTACGGCGTAGCGTCCGTAGTGATATCGTCAGCTACGCCGTAGCAAAACTGCTGTGTGACAGCTCAGTTTTGCGAACAAAGCGGTACCTGCTGTCTGAATGTTTTGTTGATAAAAGGCCAATAAAGTAAATGTTGCCGAGATGTTTTCCTGGATTAATTTTAGATTTTTATTTTTAACCTGGTTGCATGATATAATTTCATTTTGGAAATACCAATGAGTTATTGTGAACTTGTCAGTTTAGTAACTTTATTTACAAATACAATACATCGATAAACTGTAAGAGCCTAGATACTAACCACTAGAGATATATTATGAGTACTAGTGCTGGGATGCAGCTGAAAATCAACGTCAGGTGGCGGCCTTGTGCACATCTGACATTATGCTGAGCTCAGGCCCTTTTGGAATTATTTATAATCTTGACTTTAATGTTAAGTCGTTCCTGTGTTTTTTGTTTTTAACAATGCTGCATGAACACAATTTTCTTTCTTCTTACTATAAGTGACCTACACAAACGTCCTAGTTTTAGTATTGTACGTTGTGTCGTTGATTTCCTTGACAAATGCTTGCATTGGTTGGACAGGTCCACTCTAATCTAAGTGGCTTAAAAAACAGGCCATGATCTCTGAGTTTGTTTTGGTTGTTACTTCTCAGAGTAGTTGGGTACGAAACAACGGCCGTACGTTTGTTTTAATGTTTTTATAAAACCTACTTGCAAAGTAAACATGTTTATCATTTCTGTCTGTGTCTTCAAATCGGACCTAATTAGAAAGAACTCTCAAAGTACTGAAGCTCTAGAGCTACACCCAAGTGTCACTATTACAAGACAATACTTTATGCGTCCGGCAAAAATCGAGTGAGAAGTAAGACAATGGACAAACGGCAATAGGTTGTATAAAGTGGACTGTCTACTGATAAGCAGGATCTGAGGAGCTGCGCGGACACCTTCCATATTTGTATACATGGCTAAGACTTAATTTCTTTTGTCTTTGGATGTGTGGAGGATGTTTACTGCAGCCAAACCAGTCCGCGAAAGTTATTGAGCTTCACACTTGTTCTGTTCACTCTGCACTCCACATTGTTCCGACGCTGTGGAGACAAGGATACGGCGTTTATCGCCACGTTTCCTTATCTCCACGATTCCTGTGTAGTCATGCACACATTGCACACGGTTGTAACTTAACCGTGGAATGTTGTAAAAGTGAACCTTACAGCCGGACTCACGCGGTTCGCCTACGAATTTGCGCTTGCGGCCGATAAATCGTTCGCTCACCTAAAGGCATTCCACTTAGATTGCAGGCGCCGGAATGTCGCCTAATTGTTGTCCTCTCCCTGTCCCCCCCACTTTGCCTCTCCCAGGCGGTGCATCGCCTGACCCCCCCCCCCCCCCCGGTGCCCGGTGCATAGGTGCTGGAGGAGTCGAAGTGTCGCTGTGAACAACACAGTCATCTAATAAATCATCATAATTATACTATTGACATTTTAATCTTTACAAGAAAGTTTTTTGATTTATTGTTAAACTTTTATTAGACACAATTGAATATGCTCCGTTGGGAATTTCGAATACAAATTACTATTTAATTACCGACACCCCCCCCCCCCTTTCACAGCGGTTGTCCACGCATATGTGAGGCACCAGCAACAGAACACAGATCATAAGTTTCTCAAAAAAATCTCACGGATATCTTAGGACACAATACAAAATAAAATATTATGATCCATAAGATAAAGAACAAGAGATTATGATACAAAACATCTTCGCGGATGGCGGAGGCTGGCATCAGCTCGCTGCTTAATAACTCTAATTTGTCAGTACTAAGCCGCCACGGCATTAATCACTGACTCCCGCTAAAACTCACTGAGTCACTGGGCGAAGCTCCTGACAAGGAAGAACATCAGCAGAGCATACGTATAACATTAAACACATGTCATTGTATTATAAAAAAAAAACCATGACATGTGTTTTTTTTTTAAATCAAAGTAGACCTGGCAGGGCCATAGCCCCCGCAACCCCAGCAGGTTGCGGGTTGTTCGAAAGTGATACCGCGGCTCCGGAACACAAAGGGCTAAGGAAGGAACATGGATGTGTTTTAGTCAGCAATCGACTGACCCAACCGGCTTCGCCCAGGAGCTTCGGAAGTTATTTGATTTCCGTCTCCAGGGTACCAACTATTTCTGTACTAATTTATCGAAATCGGTTTAGCCATTAAGGCGTGAAGACGTCGTCGATTGACGACAGGCCGTGTCGACGGCGCGTTCGTGTTTCACGCGCGCCTCAAAGAGAGTCAGCAAAGCAGAGGGGCTTGCCAGAGCCTCTGCCTGCCGGGATTGCGGGTTGTTCGAAAGAGATACCGCGGCCTCGGAACGTAAAGGGCAAAAGAAGAAACATGGATGGGTTTTAGTCAGTACAAGTCTGACATGCCCCCCCGCTCCGCCCAGAGCGGGGGAAGTCATTGGATGATTTCCCACCCGAAAAAAAAAGGCGTGAAGACGTAACAAACAGAAACAAAACAAACTCACTTTTGCTTTTATAATATTAATGAGGATCTCATTCATAATAAAATATCACCTTTGGAAAAAAAACATTCGAATGAGTCCAATCGTATCATGAATGTCAAAACGATGATCTACCCAAAAAAATTCTATAAGATTAAGTACTAGTTATAACATTAATCAGATATAAATATCCTCTGACACGAAATCTCGCTAACGTTATCGTGACGCAGAACATCGATAAATTTCGTAGTGATCGCGCACGTCTCTCTCACATGTTATTAATTTTAATTACAAATTACACGTAATCGGATCCGCTCCGCGAGAGTCGTGTTAATCACATTCCATTAATAATCCACTTCTATATAATTGATAATTTTGTATGTGTTATAATTTGTATGTTACATAGCAAAACAAAATGATCTGCGATATCGAGAATGAAAAAGTCAATAATGTTTGGATTTGGATACGTTTTAGAAAAGTTTACGTCAATACGCTTTGATAGCCCTCGGAGTTCACTTTGTATGTAACATAACATGCATCTTCAGTTCGTAATGTTCCTACAGCTGGGACACCGGCCTCCTCACTGTAAGACGGACACCGCGCTGACACTAAGTAGGATAGATCCGATTTTTTGGGTCTATGACATGTCTTCCTGACTGACATGACGATGGATGCCTTCACCGTTATGACAGCAGAGGTGATGAACTTTGTATGTAATCGAGGTTTAAGGTAATGAAATCCACTGACAAAATCTGCATCACATTCACGATACATTTTATAGGTTCTCCGCCACTCAGTGTACCAGAAACTAGCATATACGTAACTAGCTACCATCTACTTAACCGTCAGTACGAGCTCACGAACTTTTGCATTCATAAACGTTATTGTAGTTAGGATTATTTCAAAGCGGATTAGTCCCCCGAGCTTCTGGGATCGCATAATACCTACAAGAGAACAAATTCTGGAAACTTTTGAAGCAGTTCTCAAAGAAATGATCCAGCATTTAAGACCAGAGAAGTTTTATTATCCGATCCCTCAATCGTCGGCGAAGAGTTTCGGAATCACTGTATTATGATGAGCTAGGTGTTGGTGTGGTGGTGTGGTGGTGTGGTGGTGTGGCAGTGTGGCGGTGTGGCGGTGTGGCGGTGTGGTGGTGTGGCGGTGTGGCGGTGTGGCGGTGTGGCGGTGTGGCGGTGTGGCGGTGTGGCGGTGTGGCGGTGTGGTGGCTATTCACAGCTATTTATCAAGTAGTTCCGATAGCTCCAACTACGCGAACTGCGCAACTGCGGTAAATTGCCAGAAGTTCCTCGCCGTGTATCAGCCGATGGCATGTTATTGCATTTAGATTGTATTGTGAACTAGAAACACTATCTACTACTATGATATCTAACTTCTGTTACGTAACGTACTCTAAATTTTGTGGTTGAAATCTAGAAAACATTATCATCTGCTTGCCTTTTCCCAACTATGTTGGTGTTGGCTTCCAGTCTTACCGGATGCAGCTGAGTACCAGTATTTTACATGAAACGACTTCCTATCTGATACCTGAAAAATATGTGCACTGAATATTAATCTTAGTGATAATTCGCACTTTTCTAGAAGTATCAATATTATACATTACACAAAATTAATTTTCATCGCATTGGTCAATAAACTGGTTTAGAACGGACATTAATTTGAATAACATTAGAGATGATAGTGCTTTTGAACCGTTGAAAAAAAAAAAAGTTTTAAAGCAATCTTTATTTTCGAAAACACGTACTTAAAAGTTTTCTTTGAAGAAAATTCATCGAATTTAATCATATTAAAAATTCACAGACCTTTAGAATAAACAGTTCAGTATGTTGCGTTAAAGATGAGGCGCCACACTCGTGTTTAATTAGTGCTCGATACAAGCTGCGAGCACGAGTTGAGTCGACTTTGATCACTCGCCGTCGTATTAGTCCGCCGTTAGACACCGTACCGTAGCTCGCGCCGTATCAGTGTGCTACAGTGTTGCTAACTACTGACTAACTCTGCTAATTATGTAACTATTTTAGACCGGTGCTAGTGAAGGTGCTACCTGACTAAAACCGGATTGATCTGGTTTGGTCTTTAAAAATAAATAGTTGTTGTTGGGTTCTTCCAGCAAGAACTTCTAAGTAGCAGCACAGAGTCTAAATTTGGGTCCATTTAATAAACATAAGGGAATCAAACATAAAGGATACGTATTTTTTATTTGTAAATTATACCACAAACGCGTTGCTGCATTTTTTTGCAACAAGTGACGTCACACGCAACTTTAGATATATCTTTGTCATTTTTGGTTTAGTTAACAATTTAAAAAATAAGTGTCCCTTATTTGAATAATCTAAAAGACGGACTAAATAGAATATAATTACTTTGACCCTGGAAACTTTCCTATTGTGGAATCGTGAATGTAGTGAGTGTGGTACACGTCTGCCTGTCCGCTCGGGGATTACTAGCACGATGTTATACATATATTGTGTAAAGTAAATTATTATTTTTTTATTTATCAGTTTATTTCGTTTTAATGTTTAATAATGAATTAGAAGCAAAATTAATTAATGTTGGCCCGTTTTTATTTCCAGATGTAAGCTGATCATGGCATTATAAGATTTGATTCGACCTCCAGATTAATGACGTCATAAAAGTTGACGGCGGCTACTCGCCTATCATAGAAGTTTTTATTATACCGCGGGACGCTTTTAAATAAATCTTTATGACTACTTATTTCAAAATAAATTATTCTCTTTAAATTTTGCCTGTTTTAATAAACATAAAACTTACTAAAATATTATGTAACTAACACATTAAAGAAAAAAACAGGAATGAAACCCGCAAGCACTAAATACTTTATCTACAGCTTCACACCACTTCGCCGGTTACGTGAAGACGTTGCCTAATTCTGACAAACAGTTTAACATAAGATAAAAGATAATCTGGTCGAACTAGTCCGGTAAACAAGTAGCCGTCAGAGACCGAGGCTGAACAGTGAACAAAGGCCCTGAGGATGAGCAAAAAGTACAGCTTAGGAAGGAGAAGGACAGTGGAGGAATGAAGAACAGTTTGAGCGCAACTTGGAAGTGCTGCGTACTCGATACTGTAAATAACTGATCGCATCAAAATTTCTTGACTTGTTTAGTCAAGAATGCGAAATTATGACATATTTCAATAAATAAGTAAAACATAAAAGTTACTGTTGAATGTCAAAATAAAGCGATCGTAAAATTTAAATATTAAACGAGGAGAGTTTAGTACAGCTAGTAAAAAATGAAGGAGCATCAAATATTAACAGCTTGCGCTCCTCAGACGAAAGTAAACAAAATCGTTTTATTCATGCTTTGCTAATAATTTTCACGGTGCCTAAGCCGAAAATCCTGAAATCTCCTCCCAGGGGACGAGCGGAAGCGACCTCCTGAATTATTCAGACCTCACACCTACTGGAACTACGAGAAGGATTCACCTGTACTTAGTCCTCATTACCTTCGATACTTGTTGCTAACATAGCTAAATAATAATTGCGATTTAAATGCAGTATATCCAGCGACCTCTCCTCATTATGGTGTAATGTCGTTCGCCCCACTTCAAGCTACAAGGCTATTCAGTCGCGTCCCTAACGAGCCAGTAATTAATAGATCCGCACTAAGTGGCAGTGGATCGCGGCGCGGTGCGTGACTGATGCCTACTATCGGTACTGAGGAAGTGGCGAGAGGGACGGCGGGGCGGAGGGACGGGGTGGATGGCAGGCGACGGATGAGCGCCATCACTCAGAGGATCACGCCGCCAGCCAGAAAGGTGCGCGGACAGGAAACATTTACATGAAATATTCACTGACACATCGATTCTTCGCACCTTTCTAATAGTACAACGCAGTCGTAGTTACGCCGTAGTCTGCTACGCCGTAGGCAGTGCTACGCGGAGTCTTGTCCCTTGTGTTCGCAATGTACAGAAGTAGGTACTCGCTACAGATTTAATGTAAACATTTCGTAGTCTTAACCCGCTCAAGTTTGAGCAAGATTTTGTTAGTAAAGCACCGATCCTATCCCCCAGCACAAGTACTTTTTACAAGAAAAGTATGAACTTTGCTATGAACTCGTAAGCACCAAGGAATATGGCTCTGGATAATGCGAAGATAAGGTCCCATCGTAAGGAGTAAATGTGAAAAGACGTTTCAAATTATTAGTTTTCTTAATCTGAATACTCTCTTACTAATTAACTAAATGTAGCAAGTAGCAGACTTAATATTCACATACTCGCAGCATCAAAACTTAGCTAGTTGCATTACATTTGAATCCAGTCAGCGCCTCTCATCAGCATTCAGTTGCTAAGGGCTGAATACACAAGAACCATCTTTTGTCCACTTGAAAAATAAGAGTCACTAAATTTAGTCGCTCATAAATAATAATGTGGTATTTATAAAGGCGGTCGGCGACGCGCGACAAGTCGCAGCGACACGCGCGCGCTCGCATATTCATCGCGCATAATCTGTCGCTAAGTGATAGCATGAATATTTAAAGTTATGCACTCGCGCTCAACTGTTGCGGCCGCGACGAAGCGACGAGGCGACAGCGCGCCGGTGACGTAAGAGGCGACAAGTGACGCGCCGCCCACAAATGGCAGATAATAGCCATGTTACTGCTGACGGTACTTCGTCGTCGTGTTGTGTGTTTACCTGAACGCGCATGCACGTAGTCTGATGACACGTCTTTAATACATTATAGTTAAAGATAGTCTAAATAAAGTCTATTATTATTAGCAATGCGGCCACCAAAATATTAATGAAAGTTAGTCTGCTGATGATATTGGGTTTAAAAACGTAAAAAATAAAGTACCTATACAAACAAAGTTTGTTATTAAACTATTCATGTTAGGAAGAAAGACGCTTATTGCACATTGTAGCATTTATCAGACAACGCGAGCATGGAGCAATGATCGCCGGCGGGCTATCTCGCTGCACCCCGCCCTCCCCACCTCTCCCCTCGCCCCTCTGCCGGCGCCCGCGCTGATGGCTGCGCACTGATAACGTCTACTAGCTTTTTATGCAGTTTCTTCGAGAACATTCATTTAAAGAATAGAAGGAATTGTGCTTTCATAGATAAGTATGCAGTTGCATACATTTATATACATACATTATATCCCGAG
This sequence comes from Ochropleura leucogaster, assembly GCA_958449745.1. Taxonomy (NCBI): domain Eukaryota; kingdom Metazoa; phylum Arthropoda; class Insecta; order Lepidoptera; family Noctuidae; genus Ochropleura; species Ochropleura leucogaster. The sequence continues at coordinate 144,759 of OY288208.1, forward strand.
TTTAGAGCATTGGTGATTTAAATGAGTGATAAGTAATTTAATAAACAAATTAATATGTTAGGAAATTGAAAATTTGCTGTAGTTTTACAACAACTATTTATAAATCGTTTTGTAGCGCAAATAATTTACCCGAAAGAGTTTTAGAAATCACATCATGGACCAAAGCTTATACTTTTGCTTGGTCCTAACCAAATGAGTTCTTCAGTTTTTTGCTGCTTCTTTCATGATTGTACACGATAAGGGCGAGAAGACTTATGAAACCGATTACTGAGCTAGTCAGTATAGTTCAAAGTAAAAAGAATTAAATTTACGCTTTTTATTTACACTAAAATCAACTTAAATGTCTGTTATAAAGTCGGTACCCGCGCCACGAGCCGACGGCGGCAGCCAGCTCAGTACGACACACTACACAAGGGCCGCTTTCGGGCAAACAACAAATATCAACAATAATGGCAACAATTATTATGTGTCCCTACAACACAAGGTTTTAATGGCAGAAGGTTCACTCAGTGAAAGAATCACCAGCTGCTCAGCACTTGGTCCGTTACATCGTTTTGATCCTTATAAATATCACAATGAATTTGTTTTAGTTTAATTTATTTATTTTTTAAATTATGTTCACACTAGCTTTTGTTCGCGGCTTCGCTCGCGTTAAATTCGGGTAACACAGTTCCCCTTTCATGATTTGCAGGTACCTGCTACCTGCAGTTATTGCCCTTGCGCCTTATTGATTTGTAATAGCAACGCTAAGTTTTCTCTTTCTCTTTTATAATATTAGTAAGGATGTATAAGTGGATTGTTTAACTGTAAATCTTAAAAGCTTATATAATGTTTTATCACATTTGGCAGTTCATTTGACACAAACGGAGTGAGCCTTCTGTCCCTGCAGAACATTGGGACTCAAACTCTACAAACAAGGGACGCTTTCAATTTTATGACTTCATATCTGCGATACATTGGCGATCGTTGGCATACATTAACCGGATTTAAGGCCGTAAGCTGCCGAATGGAACGAATATCGGCAGGAACACGATGTTGGAGTCGTGGCTTCACCTCTCACACGGTCGCGAGTAAGGTTATCATCACACTAGGGTTACATGCCAACTGTCTTGGTAACAAGTATATACTGGTTTTCATGGTTAAATAATATTAAAGACATGCTTTAACATTTTTATGGAATTAGTTTTAATTTTATTTCACAATTACTTTATACTTTTTGCTGTGCCATACAGGGGCCGTAAATATACCTTGGCTTTAAGTCCATTCTGAGATATTCACATATTATGGAATTTAAATAAAGAATATGAAATAATTAATACTCACAAGTTTACGTAATCTAATCATATGCTATTTACGATTTTCTTGCAATGCATAGTATAGCACATGCGGCATCTATCAAACGATTGTTTACGTTGCCCCCGGGCGCCACGTATTATAAATTCGGAGTTTTATGACATTAGACATTTTCAAACGTAAGATATACAATTTTTCGTGGAGTGCAACAGTGTCGCGTCGTCAGTCTGATGCCAGTCGCGTGTCGCAGTCGTCAGTCTGATGCCTGTCGCGTGTCGTAGTCGTCAGTCTGATGCCTGTCGCGTGTCGCATGATCGCTTACGTTTTACGTAATGTCAGACGTAATGCCGACCAATTCAGTGCGTGATGCGGCGGCCGGTTTAAATGGTCGCCATCATTCGGTGAAGCACATTTTTATTCCAAGCCGCTGGTATACGTTTATTGCAGCTTGTAATATGCACATAAAATATTGTGCAATTCATGATTCGTGAGCTTTATGCTCGGCTTTAAATAAAGCTTCAATTAAACTCGTAAAGTTGAGAGTTCAAGCTCTTGAAGTTATGAGCATCATTTCGGAGCAAGTTTTTGACATCAAAAGAGTTCTAGAACTATCAAAGCTTTGGACAAAGTTATATTTAAGACAATCCAGTTGGTAATAGTTGTTGATACTCATTCACAAACTTGTTTTGTCTTAAGGACAGTCGTAAATGAAATCTGTCAAAATAAACAAACTGAATATTTGGGTGACACTCAAAGCGGCTGATCCCTAACAAAACATCGGCGTCTTTAAAGATGTATAAAACTGTAAGAAACGTTTTAGATGCACAGAAAATGTTTGAATCAAAATGTCGCAAATGGTACCCCCAGGATACTTCGGATTGTGTCTCGGAGAAAGGAAATCTAGAAACAAAGCTTCGTTTTAAGATGAGGTAACATTGGCTGTGGCTTGAATTCTCTATTTATAAAAAAAGTTTTTTTGAGAACCTTCAAATAAGCTCAAAGACGTCATCATTGTAACAGCAACTCGCACAAACAACCACCCGAGAGAGCTAAGAGTCGGTAATGGAGTGCTAAGTGTAATGTAATATTATGCAACGTAATGTCTGTAATGTAATGTAATGCATGCAAACAACGTCAAGAGAGTTGCGACTGTAACGACGTATTTGTATCGCGCGGGACTCACGACCAGGTAGGTAGGAATACGAGGTTGGGTGCATATTAGAAGGCAAGATTTTGAACGAGCCAGCGGAGTTTTTAATATCATACAAATTAAAAAAAAAACCTTCTATTAATTTTTGCCTGCTAAGCTCGTTTAGAATAAATAGTTGATAAAAGCAGTTACAGCCATGAATTGTATGGTTCAATTCCTAAGTCGGGCAAAGTGGTTTTGGATTGTTCTACGATTACATTTTTAGTAGCAGCTCGGAGTCTGGATCTGTACCCGGTTGGTGGTAATAAGTTTATCCCCTTTTATATGACTTAGACATGAATACATAAATGTGATCGTAAGTATACAATAGGTACATCTCTGCTTATCCTACGGGTATAAACAGGCGTGATGTCGTGTAAGACATTTCGCTATCTAATCGTATGTTAATATTTTTTCTGTTCCACCAAACGCATCATCAGTTCCACTTGTAAGGCCACCGGCACTGGACACCGCGCTGTAACGCCACACAATATTTATATGTCAGCCGTACATACAATAGCATCGGTATTGGATGATCACTGGACAAATATTGATGTTGTCGAGTGTCGCGCTGTCATTATCTCACATTGTGCTTCCCGCTGTACAATAAAATAGGCCGCGACAGGAGCAGGGCTGGCGCTGTCTGATACTCGGATCATCGAAGGAGGATTATTGGCTAAACAAAACACTCTCGGGGTTGTTGAGACCATTTCAATAAACACACTTTATACCCCTTGCTTTGTTTGCTTTTGCTTTATTCCAATTCCAGAAGCGCATTCTAGTGCGCATTTATAAAATCAAAAGGTTTTATTCTTTATCTATATTAATAGCTGTAACAAAAACTTTATAATCAAGGCTATAAAGACACTCTCTTATAGTCTCTAATTGTGTTTAAGTTTGGTTCAGATATCATGAATGTCCTCATTGTGATAAATTTGTCATCCAAATGAGGCCACCCATCGTTACTGATCCATCCAAAAAGGTAACTTGTGAATATTGGGAACTTTATCTGATGCTCGACAACCCTGAGCATAACAACGTTATACTTATTAATATTAATGGCGACTGATTGTGGAGCTCGTTCAGCGCTGATTGCAGCACAAGAAATACACCAGCGTTGTGTGCACGGCGAGGAAACGCAACTAGTTGCTGTAGACGGAGAACATTTACTGTATTTGTTATTGATAAATACTGGTTTAATTGTTATTTTCTATCCATGCTGAGCATAAATCAATCAACAAGAAGAAAAACGCGCAATGAAGATTTGAAAATTAGCGGTCCCACATTTAAAACTTAATCAAGAAACGATTTACTTTACTAAAATAACTTAACACTAGCCTTTTATTCAAGTGCAGGTTGCAGTTAACGTAAACGTAACGTAACAATTCTGAGCATACAAATATCAGCAGGAATTGAAGCGCCCAAACAATCGCACTTCCGAACTGTGTGCGTCACATTAACGTCGACATCTCTCGAACTAGAACCAATCGCAGCTAATGTGATCGATCATAGAACAATGTTGTAGTGATCAACAGTGAGGCACACGTCCCACCGTCGGTCGGCGAGAACACAGAATTATGCCGTTGAATAACAATATCTTACATATAGCAACTAGAACCTACCTGACTTGCACAACCCTGTTTCGTGACAAACGATACCAGTAACTACAGTTACACAATTTATTTAGCCTTGTGACTGCAAGTGCTAGGTAGTATCGTTTATTTTTGACATGCAAAAGTGCCTGTAATGTTATAATTGAAATAAATGCTTTAACTTTTGTGTTTGAGTGCTACCTTGTAAGAAAGGCTGCTTCTCACACGTTCTCTTGTTATTTGAATGACAAAGATCTACAATTCACAGACGGTATCTATTTTATTTAGGGCTCTTCGCTAGCCGCCAGCGTTGGGACGCGTGCCTCAAGGAGTCTAGGTGATTCATCTATCGACGTGCGTGGAGTATCCACTACGATGTAATAATACATGCACAGCCACACATAAAGCCGCCATTACCGACACAATGACGCGTGTGATCGCAGATCAGATGAGAACAGATACACACGTAATTAACTTAGTGTCGATGTATCTGTGTTGAGGATTACATGCGCTCTTGGTTATTAATGATCCGCAATGGAATGGGTTAACTTGACGATTATATAAAACAGTCAGTTCTGTACAAGTCGAATGTGAGTTACAGTTTTCACAGCTTCACCCATTGAATAGTTCTTTTTATGCATTCATTCAAAACATGTTTTTAGGATTTTACACTTAACTACATAATTAATGTTTTTATTTTTATTAATTTCACATAGATCTGGTATTTGTAACTTTGCTACGAAGGTCTTATGTGAATATGTAAAACCCAGATTACTGCCTTTTATAAATAGTAATTAGCCTGAAGTAATGGCAGCTTGTAGAAATATAGTAGTGTAAAGGGTAGTTAGTAACAGAGGCACACGCCTCTGTACTACAGGAATGCTATGCGGGATCCAAGTTGAAAGTTCCTCTCTTTGAGCATAAACTCTGTGTTAGAATCAACTTCTAAACGCAAGCGCAATTACAAAGGCAAATGGCTGTCGAAATCCACACGCGCTATGAAATCATCATCGTTCGCAATAATTGCGCGGATCCAGCCCCGCTGTGACGTCACAAGTCGCGGCGCATCGAAGTGATGAGAGTAGAGAATAGACTGTTCCAGAAGGCAGACTCCATGAACCGCGCGGAAACACACACACTTTCACAAACAAGTGCTCGAGTGCTTATCTATATTTAATCTTTGAACTTCTCGGCTTTAAGGATTGCGATGTGTAAGCAAATCTGAGCGGCCCGTTAGGGCCACTGCTGCCGGGGTTGCGGGTTGTTCGAATGAGATACCGCGGCCGGGCGGCCCCGGAACACAAATGGCCGCTCTGCTCAGAGCCGGACGGTCATTTGATGATTTCTCATCCGAAAATAAGAAAGTAATAACATTTGCAGCTTGCACCTGTCTGTCTCTTGTGTTGATTCATGACCGAAGACGAAGCCGAAAGATTTTCCAACTAATTTGGGGTTGGCTTCCAGTCTAACCGGATGCAGCGGAATACTACAGTATTTTACATGGAGCGACTTCCAACCGACCTTCACAATGCAGTTAATACTGGGTAATACAATACCCCTTGGTAAGACTGACTGTCAGACTTTTACGGACTACCTGAAACGACTGTCAATGGCCTTGTAGATTCTTAGAGGCTTGTACTTTTGTTAACGTATGATTTTATTTTACGTTTTATAAAGTAAGCAATGACTTATTGTCTCTCTGTTGCCATCTGGTGTCATTCGGAACAGTTCCTTCTGCCCAGTTTTAGCCAAAGTCGATGATTTGAATGAACGTGGTTTTATGGCCGAAGGCTGTCGCTGAACTTAACTTATTTTTTTTAGTGAGTACGGTTGCGTCATAAGTCTCGTGGTGGTTGTTATAAGTCGCGGCAACGGTGGCTGGTATTGCGCTTGTAAGATGTACCGCACCAAAGTAAACTATACTAAATCCACATTGATGTCCTGACTCTGAACATTAACTTAGAGGCGCACTTGAAACCGCAGCAGTCGCACGAACAGTGAAGCAATTTCAAGTAAGCCTTTTAAGGTACAACTTGTCTATCATTTTTTTGCGGATGGAAAATCATTTAATCTCCGCGGTATCTCTTTTGAATAACTCGCAACCCTATACCAGCGGCTTTCTTTACTTAGTGCTGCTTATGAACCCATACGTTACTTCAACTCATAACGGAATTTTGAGTAAAACTATCACTCTGTGTAATTACTTAAGCGCGCTTCACTCTTACATGAAGACGTCCTTCTATACTCGTCTGTTTTGTGGTGAAGGTGTGATTAACTCGTCCGGGTTACGTACGCGAGTGTTGTGACGTCACACGATACGGCACTTGTTTTGATAACACGTCGCGAACGTTTTATTACACCTACTAATATGGATATCGTCTATACGTCATGTCTGTTTAGATATGAGTGGTTTCCGGAATGGTGAGTCGCTTCCATGCTCCTTTGATATTATATACGTGTTTGTAAACATCGACACACTAATGTATCAGTTAGTAGTTTACGAAGTCTATATGTATGTTTGAAGATGGTTGGTTTACATCAGTAACACAGATACCTTAACTATGAACAGGATCCCAAGTCTCAAATTGTATTTCTTCAAATTACGTTATTTTCCATCGAAGCTTTAATAATGGACAGATGAATAAATTCTTTGACATTACTCTTAAAATAATTCCATTTCAATATTCAATTTAAAAAGCTATTGACAGGTTCTAAAAATAACAGTTCAATCTCAATGAGATGTCTTCATAACGACGAACAAAATAAAATACTCTTTGATGTTGTTATCGTGTACTTAGCTAAGGCCGACCTACGCAGTCTACTCCAGGCTTATTGATAACGTGGGCCTGAATGAATGAATAGAACCAGCGTGATTAGTGCTGGGACATTTATATGATAATCATAATTATCTTGCCCATACACATTATTTTTGAGGTCAGTACAGCAAGTTTTCTTCTGAAATACGGTTAACATATAATATTCAAAGGTAACCTAAAAGTATTAGCCCAATATATATTTCCAGGCAATGGTGATAGTACACCAAATAAAATTAAATAAAACTAAAACTGAGTAGAACTCAGAAAGATTTTGCTACCCCCCCCCCCCCTTAATGCTGAAAACATAAACCCACGGAATTGTATTGTTAACATTACGTCATAACATCACGCCTGTAATATGCATCAGACAGATGTGTACATAACCTATAATTAGTACATCCACATTTCGCAATTTATGATTCAAGAATTTCTAACGGAAAACCCAACTCTTGTTATTTCATATTTTACTACAGCAATCACACCAATTTGTTATTTACACATATTTTGACATATTCAGAATTTCTAGAAGCATAGTTAACAAAAGATACTTTCAAGCATAAACGAGGGTTAAGTCTTTCGACTTGGACTGTCTCGCGCCAATCAAGGTACAAAGCCAGCCTGTTTAAACAAGTTTGTTGTGAAGTATTCATATTGCTAGACACCTGAAGTTTGGTAAGACCGTCTCAATGAACTGAGAGCTTACAGAACTGTACTACATGTTGTCGTAATAACATCGCAAGTGTTCAACCTAAAATCAACTTCTTTGAATGATTGCTACAAGAATCCTTACTGATACCTATTGTAAAAGCGTAAATGGCTACACCGATTTTGATGAATTTTGGCACAAAGATAGTGGAGAGCCTGGACATAGGCTAATTGGCTAAATAGACTTTTTTAAAAGTGAGAAATGATGGAGAAAGAGGGAAGAAAATAGAAAACTTAGCTTTGCTATTATAATAAACTAGCGGCCCGGTACGTGCTTCGCTACGTATTTACAAAAAAATGTGATGCAGCGCCATCTGCCGGACTGATTTGTGAATCTAAACCATTCCCAGATCCCCTTGAACACACAATTCATCAAAATCGGTCCAGTCGTTTGAGAGAAGTTCAGTGACATACACACTCACAGAAGAATTATATATATAAAAGATAAGGCGCAAGGGCAAAAACTACAGGTAGCAGGTACCTGCAAATAAAAAAAGGGGAACTGTGTTACCCCAAATTTAACGCGAGCAAAGCCGCGGGCAAAAGCCAGTAAAAGTATAATGTTTCTGTTGCACAATGGCAGTAGACAAGTCCTACACTTCCATTTGCCTAAACAAACATTAGAAACGATTGTCCTTCACTTTTTGCACACATTAAATAAAATATATTAGAGGCATAACAACACAACACCATTTAAGAATGCTACTAAATCCTCTATGACCTTGACCACTTTCTTTAACCTCCCAAGCATTTTGAAATCTTCGTAATCTCTTGAATCATACTGTCCAAAAATATAGCTCATTCTGTAATTGAAATCGTTTATTTATTAGTAGGGGCCGTCCGGAGCCGGAGCCGACGGGCCCGGGGGCCCGGGGGCCCGGGGGCCCGGGGCCCTGCTGGCATTAGGCGCAGGGCGCGCCCTACAGGCGGCAGGCGGCTCGGTCGCCCCACAGATTTATGTACACCTTGCCTTTATTCTAAATTGCTCTTTAATTTGTAATGACTTTTAAATAACCAGTGAAAAGTTTTAAAATGATAAGCTTGCTAGCGATTAAGATTTAAAATGAAAGCTGTGTTAAGTAGGTTTCACACGGAGATATTTATAATATAATTACAAAATACACGACATGACGTGCAAACATTTTACACGGTGTTTCGGATTAGCAGACACCTGTGGTAGTTGAAACTGTGTTGGAGCCAGAAAATGATAAACCTATTCTAAAAATAACATATTATTACATTTAATGGACATTTATCAAACCTTGTAAAAACAAAGACGGGCTGAACATTAAGTTGAACGCAGCCATTCGTCCCGAATCCTCCATTTGTGCTGATCCCCACATGTTTCTGTATGATTGCGGGTTATTATCTGGCGCATTAACAAAGGGTTCCGTGCGCGATACGCACTCGGCATGCCATCCATCCATCATGGCTGACACGCGCACAACGCGCGTATTACCGATAAATACGCCATAACCGGGAGAGTCCCGCGCGGCTGCGGAACTCCGTCTGAAGCCATACGTTTGATGTGTTTACAGCCCTTCTGGTAACGAGAGCTACGGAGATATACTAGGCGGTTGTTTTGTTGCGAACTACAACATTACTTTGAAAGTACTTACTTAGGTAAAGGATTTTATTGTATGAAAGAAAAATTGCTTTTATTGTTGTACTTCCATAACGTTTGCTGGCTTAGTTTTAAACATAGGCGGGAAAATGAGGAAAAGGATTTCTTAGACGATGATACATTTTAATAACAAAACTGCCAGTATTATAATACTCATATTTGCATGCTAATAAAGCAGAATGTATTGGATCTCAATTATATAACTTACCATCTTATTTTTATGTTACCTACATTCTTAGCAAATAAAGACATATTCTAGTCTATTCTATTCTAATGATAGTCGCGGTTCCGAGAAGGAGTTATGTTAGCATATTTTTATATCTACTATGTTAGTTTTATGTATTAAAACTAAGCGAATTATTTTATTAATATACAGTCAGTATATCCTTACTAATATTATAAAATCGAAAGTGAGTTTGTTTGTTGCGTCTTCACGCCTAAATGGCTTAACCGATGTTGATGAATTTTGCTACAGAGATAGTTGGGAACCTGGAGACAGACACTGGCTATTTAAAAAAAAAGTTAATAAAAAAAGAAAATTGGTCGTAAGCGAAGCCGCAAAAGACCTACCTTTTGCGGCTTCGCTTACGACCAATTTTCTTTATTTTTTAGTTATTAAAATAATAATTGGTCAAATTTCAAGAATAATAAAGCGCAGTGTATAATTCTTGAATGAAATATACAAGCAAGATTCATGAGTCCAAGAAGCTGAATCTACATTTAAAACAAAAGAAGTGTTCCCTCGACACAGGGTAGATGTTACTTTGGCCCTAGACACCAATAGTGAGTACCAAGCCAAATGGAGCTAACTTGCACAAAACCGCACTAAGTACAGATATCAGCTAATATCTCGAACCAGTCCGTATTATAAAGATCGAACAATCGCTTGAGTCGGCCCTCGGGGCTCATTCGATGTTATATCGTACGCGAGGAAAGTGAATACAAATTCGTTTATAGAATTTTATGGGATTCAATGGAAGAATACTCGAGATTCGGGTTGCGATGTGTTGTATCTGTATTAAAAGTGTATGCTGTGCTACAGTATAATAAAATATGAATTTGGTTACGTTGTCATCACCGAGTAAAACAAAAGCCTTTCAGTTATTGTAGAAAGTTTTGTTAGAGAAGTTTTTTTGTATGAGTAGCGGTCAGGAGTGTGACCCGCGCCGGTCGATGGCAGCAGGTACATGAGATGCACACTAGTACATGAGACCGGGACTTAACTATCGTAATGGCGTGTTGCACCTGATGTACTTACAATTCACTTACTCTGCGAAACTCTTTAAAGTTTACAGGCGTGATATCTATGTTCTCACTTTGGCTACAAAAAGGTGCCCTTTCTTTTATAGTTAGACTAGCTTTCGCCCGCAGCTTCGCCCGCGTTAAATTTGGAGTAATACAGTTCCCCTTGCGCCTTATTGATTTGTAATAGCAACGCTAAGTTTTCCCTTTTCTTCCCTCTTTCTCCCTCACATCCCACTTTTTTTAAATAAAAATTAAAGTAAGCCTATGTCCGTCTCCTGGTTCCCACCTATCTCTGTACCAAAATTCATCAAAATCGGTTTAGCCATTAAAGCGTGAATAGGTAACAAACAAACAAACTCCCTTTCGCTTTTATAATATTATAAGTAAGGAAGTAAGGATGCCTATGCAGTATAGTTGTTTCTTTATTACAAGAGCTTCGTCAGTAAATGAAAACTTAACTGTTCATTAAAACTAACTAAGCGCACTGAACTCTCAGCAGCAGACGAAAGCTAAAAATATCAAGACTGTTAAACCATTTAAAAACTAATTCATTCAGAGTAGTTTGAAAGTTAAAAGAATAATAGTGTCTTGCTATAATCTCCCCTCGGGTACGACAGGAGAAGTGGCAGAAGGAGCACTTTCGCATATACTTGAAAAAGGACTGTGAAAATTGTTGTTACAGAGAAATAAATTAAATAATAAGTTTCGTACATGAACTGTTCAACGATATCTTTAAATTGTTAAAATAAGCTTACAAGATCGTTATTCAAATTGTCAGACACGTTTAATTATCAGTTTGACGCAACAAAAAGACGTAGAAGACCAAACCAAGTCAGTGAACTAATGACAGCAAAACTAGTCCTTTTGACTTATCTACATCGTCTCCTCGCAGTACCACCCCTGAGCTTCAAGAGGTGCCTCGCGACCATTAATTACAACAAGCGCATCGCGCCGAGACGCATTGACTCGCAGGAGCCCGAGGCCCCCGCAGTTCCCCGACAATCGGGTGACCGGGAGTCGGCAGGAGACCGTAAGTTGCCGGCCGCCAGGGACCACTGAAGCACTGAACTTGCAGGTCTTACCCAAGCTGTATTCATAATGTAAGTTGCAGTAATGTGTGCTGGATTTTATGTTGTTTTATTCGCAAAGGTTCCACACCTCAGCATGCGTGTGCATCATTACGGTATCTTTAGCGTGTAATACGTCTCGTTCGTACTCGTATATTATTATTCGTATGCAGTTAATTTATTAATAGTGCATCATTGTTTGAAACACATTACGTTCGAGAGACTATGTTGTCTCAACAAGATATTAAAAAAAAATATATATTATAAAATGAAAGTTGGTAAATAAAAAAAAAACGATTAAATTTCGCGCACCTCGGGTTCCGTAGGAACTTGCGACATAAACAGCCATATCATATAACGGACAGTTCAATATTAAAATATGTTAAGATTTAGAGTAATCTGAAGATTGTATTAACAAGTGCTCGACAAAACGCATCATTTGAGACCAAACATAACTTTGGTATCGCACACCTTTGAGAAGTTTTTTAGTGGATTGTGTGTGTTTCCTGCATGATCTTGGTGATAATTGACAAGTGTGACGATTTCAAATCACACTTATAAGATAGAGATATTTAAGAGCGGTGCACCCAGTCAGAAGCTACGAAGCCACAGGCAGATACACACTTCAATCTTATAATACCCCTCTCTTTTGGACGGGTTTAAAAATATGAACAGCCTTGAAAAATAACCGTGAACAGTAACAAAAGGTGAAGTGAGTCCGGAACTGCCGCTAATTGAAACCGATGGCGAGTTCCGGCGACAAGAGGCGATGTGAAGCGATATGATGGCGAGTGGTTTACATTAGCGACACATCCATCACGCGATACGATCGGCGGCAACACGCCGCGAGCGCCTGCCCTCGCACCTCGGCCGAGCACGACGCGCGACGCTAACGTGTGATAAGGCACTGCCATGCTTACACTAGTACCAGATATTGATGACAGATTCATATCCGATTGTAGTTTGGTATCACTTTGATAACAAAGATCAGATTTTTTACGGCTAACAAATAATGTTATGAACGTCTAGGTCAGATAGCAGTCGCTTCATGTGAAATACTGAAACCCGGTGAGACTGGAAACCGACCCCAACATAGTAAATCCACCACACAACCACGTTAGGAATAGTACTGCAGATATAGATACTAATATTATAAACGAGAAAGTGAGTTTGTTTGTAATGTCTTCACGCCTCAGTGGCTAAACCGATTTTCATGAATTTTGGTACAGAGATAGTTGGGACCCAAGAGACGGACATAGACTTACTTTTAAAAAAAAAAATAATGAGGGAGAAAGAGGGAAGAAAAGGGAAATCTTAGCATTGTTATTACAATAAATAAGGCGCAATCGCAAAAACTACAGGTAGCAGGCACCTGCAAATCAGGAAAGGGGAACTGTGTTACCCCGAATTTAACGGTAAAAGCTAGTAGTATCATAAATTCACACCATATGATAGGTCAAGCCAGAGCAGCGGCCGGGGTAGCGGGTTGTTCGGGTGGGTTTTAGTCAGTACAAGTTTGACAGTCCCCTCCGCTGAGCCCAGAGTGGGGGAAGTTATTTGATAATCTCCCATACGTAAAAGAAAATAAAAAATATAGGGCAGTGCCTCGACACACACAAACACATACACACTCCTCTTTGCAGCAGGTGCGCACAAACCCGGATACGAACGAATTTTTCGTCGCAAAAGTACGCGTCTTTATATTTTCCTATTTTTAAAGAATTTTCATTAAATCTCCGCTGTTTGTGTTTGTGTGAGGCGGAATAAACAGATTTATTTCGGATGGACGTCTGTTTTCTTATTATCATGAAAATATTACGCTTGGCGCGATATTACTGGAGTTTGGTGAAATAAATAATTACAACATTTTATCATGAATGCACGAAATTTCCTTCAACAATTTCGCTACCTTCGATGGTTGTCTAGAGCGAGTTTTTGCACATTATTTTGCTAAATCAAAACTCAATAATGAGAAAGTACTTTTGCAAGAAGAAGCGTAAGATACGGAGAAGCTTTTTTCGGGAAATAAAGTTTCACTACCATCCCACAACTATAAGTAAACAATGATCCCCTAATTGATGTTAGTAATGACTGTCTGCCAAGATTTGAGATATTTTCATCCCACAACAATGTTATCCCATAGCTGAAGGAAGCCCAGCATCAACGTAACAAAACCGTAACAACTGTAAATCCCGGCGAGAAGCGATTAACCCGAGTCAATTATCCGCTTAGTTAAAATGTATTGTGTAATTTAGAACAAGACTCGCAGCCTCTCTGCCGGCCTACTAAGGGATTGTGCGCGAGTGACACCCGCGCGCCGCCCGCCGCCGACGTCGGCTCAACCACTTTCTGTAATAGATTATGATTTACGAGCTGTCGTACTTTATGCCAACGGCGCACTTCAATACAGAACAGAAGTTCCACTCTTGTATAACATATCTTGATAAACTGGAAGTGGCCGTACTAATGCTTTGATTTCACATCTTTGTACTATTAGCAAGTCAGTGCTAACACAGACAGTTTCTTGTAAACGGCCGAACACTTTATCATTGTACTCGATGCGTGTCGAGGCTTAGAAATAATTGCTGTCACATTATACCTAAATATACCTAATTAATAGTATAGAAGGCATACCATATTCTGTTCTAACACTAACGTAGCGTTTGTGGAACGCTTTTTCTATGTAGTCGCAGAAATACTCCGTGTCGTATCAACAGTTCATTTCATTTTTTCATTTATTTCCATTCATTAACAAAAGTTCTTAGTTTGTTCGTGATCCTTCTGTTTTGTGTTATTTTCCATAGTCCTAGATTTGTGGTGAGCTTGATACGCAAAACTATTCACAGATCTACTAAATTAGTATTGTAGTTTCCATAATTGGACGGTATCATACCTCCATGATGTCAGAATAGCCATTATGATCAGAACACTTAATCAATAATTCATAGCATAAATACGAATGTAACTGAGAATGGCTGAACGGATATCGATTACACTCGAACATAGATACTATGATGACCCGAATTATGATAGATTACCGATAGTGCACTCTCGTGGGATAGTTTTCGACTTAAACGCTGGCAAATACACGGGAATAAGTTATTTGGCTATAAAACAATGTTTACTACATTTACCTACTGAAGAAGCAAAAAGCTCATAATATTTAGCAGTATTTTCCTTATTTAGTATTTTTGATCATGTTAGCAGTATATAAAGACATTTTCTTCTGTGAATGTTTCCGGGTTAATAATGATAATCACATTTCCTTTGTTTCTCTGTAGCAACTTTACGTAGGAATAGGGTTTTCAACATTCCTTTGTCCGCGGTTACTTTAGCAAGGTGGTGACGTTGTGATTCCCAAATTGTTTTCACAACAATGTGACAACAATCCCAGTGCTCCTTCTCCCAGCAGTCCTAGCTACCCGACAGCTATACCAGAAATTACTACATAATTATCAATGTTACAAAACTAAAATTACACAGAATTATCTATCTAATAGTTCACGATGTCAGGAGATGTGACTTTCAACTTAATAAGCGTGAAGCGATTGTCATACGTTTCTTGCTTACAGTCACATCTGCCGCTTACATATATTTTCTCCGCCAGTGTAGCTCTTGTGGTCAACCGTTTAGTTATGTTTACTGGTAACAAATCGTAAAGAAACAAACTGAGCGGCGCTCTGTTATATGGCATATTTAATTTTATATTTCCCCAATCTCATCAAATACATTCAATTCTAAATTCATAAGTGACTGCAGATCGATCCGACTACGCACTGTTTACAAAGTATTTGTAAAAGTACGCCTGCCTTTGTCTAGATGTGGTACACGCGGGCTCACCGTGGGCTGCTGCTGCAAGCCCTCGTCAGGTGGCAGTAACTAGTGTTGCCTTTTGACATTATACTGAGTCGACGCCGTACAAAGCTGAAACAAACAAAAACAGCTGTACAATATCAAACAAGTATTTACATAGATCTTTCATAAAATAAATATTTAATCAGAAACTTTCCGACTAAAGTTCGTATCGAGAAATTATTTAAAGTTTGACTGTTCATTGTATTCTGTGAACTTATTTGGAAATAAATGTTACCCTTATCTAAGTTCTGAACTAAAATATTTCTTGGAATGGAGGTAGTTCTAGAAACAGCAACACACTGACGTTCATTGTCAGAATTACGTAGTAGGAAAGTTTCTTGATTATAGATTATAAACAAAACCAAGACAAGTCTATTAGTATAGTCAAGCTAAACGTAACCATCCATCCATCATCGGTATAATTAGTTCTAGCACTTAGTACTTTAATATAAATCATTATTTTCACATTTCTTTAGGAAAATCTATTTAAAAACTAGGAAAATTACCTCGTTAATTAATGAAAATGATATAAGCAGACTACTGGCATCCATCGTCTAAATTAAGGACCAAGTCCAGCGACAAATTGCCAATGTAAACAGCGAGCCTGGTGGGAGTTAGAAACTTAGAATTGTTCTATAACTGAACTAGCGCCGTCTGGTGACAAACATGGCGAACAAAATGCTTCAATACAAATAGTTAAAGTTGTATGATCATTGACTCCGCTAGCACTATGCCCACTGCTGTCAATGTAAACAGATATGAGAGCATAAGCGAAAGCTTACTTATGACGTGTGAACACGCAATGCTCACATTAGGTACCTAAGTATGTACCTATATTATTACCTTTCGTAACTCTCGTCAGAAAACCGGCCATTATCTATGAACATACCCACCCCCACGATAATCTATTCTATACTATATTTATACCAGTATTATAGACAGATAATATTTCATTGTTTTAATGTTAGGAGTAATTTTATTTTTGTTGCGTTCTTGCGGGTCGTCCGAAATAAATGCGTGGCCGCGGTACACAAAGAGCTAAGAGGAACAGGGATGGGATGGGTTTTAGTCAGTAAAAGAATGACGTTCCCTTCTCTTCCGTCTAGAGCTGAAGATGTTATTAGTTTATTTGATGCTTTCCCATCCGAAAAAAACCGATAATTTTTGAAACTACTATTCGATTCCGAAAATTCCTAACGGGAAACAACACCATCTCCGAATACCATAGACAGCGACTAACGTTCCTGTAGGATAATGTGATGATGATGACTGTAACGCAAGCGAAGCAGCAGGCAAATGTTAGTGTCCTGTAAATAACTAGCGACCCACCTCTGCTACAGAGTGCTCAGTGAAAACATCGAGATTTCATAATCTGTATATTTACGTGTAATGTATATCGTGCGCATATTACACACACAAGCCATCCAGGATAAATTATCTAAATAATGGGGACAATTGCATCACAACCCGTAACAGCAGATGTGGAAAATCAACACCACACAAAAAGTCTTAAAAGTGAGTTTCATTTAATTACATATTATTTCATTTAGGTGTCGATGCCGCAATAAAACCTTCTACTTTTACATTATGAAGCCTTCATTGAACGTTTTATTAGTTTCCAACATAATGGGGGTTTAAAATATTGAAAAGAGATTCTATTATAAAGAATTGCTTTTTACAATGTCGTACTTGTATTTTTATGATAAGATAATTGTGCTGTCAATATTTAATGATAATTTTAGCTCGCTCAATAAATATAACTGCTGAACATTTCAAAAATAAAATGAGCCTGAAAAATAATTCTCCATCAACTTGAGAAGGGATCGTTTTTCTTTGCGTGATTAAATATAATAATTTATTTAGTGTTCCATTAAGTACCTCGGTGTCTATTAACAAGACATAATAACGCGTACAGATGAGATCTGAGAACAGGTCTGTGATTGTGTACAAATAAATGATAATTATTTATTATGACGTTAGGTTTGCCTAAACACGTTTGTGAGTTAACAGTGAACACAAATGTCACCAAACGTGGAGTTACTCAGTTCAACTCGAGGAACTCATCAATACTGTGTACTGCGCACGTTACTTTAAATCACTTTTTAGTAAACGAATCTATATTTGTTACAAAAGTAAGCACAAAAAGTCAAAGAAATATTACAAGAGTCTGGTTTCCTCAATCCCAGAGCATCCTCATTCACTCGAGCTAATATTAAAAATCATCAGCAAATGTTTAAGTTTAGCGGCCGTCGGAGCGGACTGCTCCAACAGAAAGTTAACTTCTTGTTTGAAACAAAGCCTATTCGCGCTATAGATGAGACAAAGCTCGAATATATTGCTGAATATATCTAGTACATTATATTCAAAGCCACAATTAGTGAACGACAAACAATTTATCATAATACGTGTCAGTTTACGTAGTAATTATTTATCTATAAATCTTCTCGTATTACTACAATTGGATCCCTCTCCGTCAAAGTCAATCACATGTCTGTCTTACACAAGATATAATAATATGAAGATATCTCGCAACAAACACAAGTCGTGTAAATGATTCACCATTTTGTTCGGGAAATGTTGAAAAATTCGCGCGAATTTCCAGACAAACATGTCTGTCCATTCTTATCGCTTTACGTCCGCGGCGGACAATGTACAAAGCGCTTGAAGTCCGTCCATCTCATCAGGGCTAGTGCTTGCTCAGCGCTGCAGCGCCCTCCAGCTCTGTCTGTACTTGGTACCATATGTAAGCAGAGAGCGCTGCAGCGCTACGAGGGGTGAGACCGATGCGCTCTTTCACTATTAAAACTAGCAGAAATTTCATTATTTTAAAATATTACTAACAAACAATAAGTTGTACGATCTCAGCTATTCAGCTGTACCGCTGTAGCGCTACAGCGCTGTACAGCGGCAAGTGCTCTCGTGACAGCCGCTACAAAATGAAAAGTTTGTTTTGATTTCAAAGCAACATATGATATTGTTTTAAACAAACCGACCGAGCCTGTCTTATATTTTAATTTACATCAGAAAGTTGTTTTTTGTTGAAACTATTCAGTATGTAGGGCGCGTTTCTCTCGTCGACTAGTTTCTTTGAATGAACTTCACGTTGTTCCATACGAAGTAACGTGCTCTTAGCTATTCCGATACGCGGGAAGCGTCCTGCATCGCAAAGTAAGCCATTCCTCTTCTGCATTACTATTAAATGTAGATAAATAATTACAAATGGAGCTTTCATTCTATTTTAATTTATAAAACGGTAGGTATTTTCATTAAGTACAAATATACCTAACCCACATTTAATTAAATTAATATTTTCAATCTCGTGTTACTCAAGTTTTCCTAGACTCGTTAAAATATTTTATCCACGCGAAACAATACGCGTTGAAAGAGATAATTAAAATAACACTTAAAATTGTTTGTCTGTCCGGGGGTGGCCGCGCACCGGTCGGCTGCAGCGGGCAGTTTTACGGCGTTAGGTTTTAATGAGCGCAAGTTGTGCCTGACTGCTGCTGCTGCTGGGGCATTGTGCTGCACCGCTGGCTCCCGGCTCCCGGCTCCCGGCTCCCAGCTCCCGGCTCCCGGCTCCCGGCTCCCGGCTCCCAGCTCCCGGCTCTCGGCTCCCGGCTCCCAGCTCCCAGCTCCCGGCTCCCGGCTCCCAGCTCCCAGCTCCCGGCTCCCGGCTCCCGGCTCCCAGCTCCCGGCTCTCGGCTCCCGGTGGGCGCCCAACCCACGCACATTACTCATAGCGCCGCAGCCGCAGCAGACATACGAGCCAAGTGTTGTGCCGGCCAGTTTGTAAGACATTGTGTGTGCTACGTAAAGTGTTCGTGCTAATGGGCGGTGCAATGTACTCGCCTTATTTGCATTGTGTATGCTGTGGACAGCGCTATTAAAATTAGGAGACAGTAAGAATAATGTTTAGCCATTACCCCACATAGAATGTTGTTTATTATTTGCACCATAAAAATCCTGAGGCAGGCAGATTTACTGACGTAGTTTTTAATTTTCACCTCTTAACATAATGGGGTCTTATATCATTACTGTGTTCTTGGTCTGAAATTTATATTTTCTATTTAATATTCTTAGAGAAAACGATAGTCTCATGTTCGTTTTTTTTAAAAGTGCATAAAATCCTCAATAGTACTTTTAATACTTATTGATAGAAACCGCACAACTTTACATTTTATTTGATTAAATGTACATATGTGTATCTAATATTGTACTAGTTTAAGGTAAGTTTCTATAAAACAAATGCCACCCGAAATAAAGTTTATTCATTCATTTATTCAAAACTAGTCTACCAACAAAACTCGTCTAAATGTTAAACACGTAAAAGTAAAAAGAGTTTTACTTTAAACAATGCATTGTTGTTTAACCGAGTGTCAAGCTCTAGAGTGCACAGCGCATGGTCGTTGTATGCGCACACAAACAAAGACGAACCAAGTCATCCAGCGTTCGACTCCATCCGACGGCGCAAAGGGTCGCGAGCGTACGCAAGGGGCCGCCGCCGTACGCAAGTGCGCTGAGAGCGGTCGAGGGCTGCCTTTGCACTGCCGCATGCCGCATGCCGCACGAGGATGTACCGCCTCAAAGAAAATCACAATTGGAGCGGAGTACGCAATTAGTTGGATTAAGTGAGGGGAAAAATTTGAATGATCTACGCTTATTCAGGTCGTTGAGCAATTTTAATCACGTGTGCTAGTCGGTACGGCGTTTGAGTGCAGACAAAATAACTCGACGTAATAATCGCTCTGCGGTACATTTGAAAAACTCGATAGGAACTTAATCAAGAGTTATGAACAACAAAATGTTTTGTTATGTCTGTTTCGTTCTGTAGTGTTGACTAAGGTGAGTCGTTTTCAATGCGGTCCGCTCGCGATCGCGCCGATTTGCCATTGATACGGCTTACAGATAGATACAGCTCGAGCTAGGCACGTTGGCACACTCACCTCCCGCACAGTAGCGAACAGTCATTTGCGGGGACATTAAGCCTAACTTGAAACAAGCGTTAAATCGGCGACGATCGCAGCTCGTCGCACGTGCGCGCGGTCGAACGCAACTGTACGCAATCTGTCCGGATACTCAGCCATTCATAAAGCCTCGTTTTGCAACGAGACAAATTGGCGCGGATTAGTGTGCGCTATCGAGTTTGTTTGTGCGATAGAAACGCAAAGTTCACTTTGGTACACGATCTACTCGCACTTGCACCACGTAGAGGCAGTTGGTTCACTTAATGTACAGTAATGCGCTTGACAACATTGCAGATGGTCATTTTGACACATAACATAACATCACGCCTGTGCTCCTCGCGGAGGTAGGTAGAGGTGTACTTAGGTACACCTTTCCTCTCCTAATAGTGCACATAAATTTCGTCATTTTAGGTTAAAGTTCTATGTAATAGAGGGTGAGTTTATTGCCATCATCCGGTCATAAATGTAGACTCAGTGGCAGCCACAGAAGAAATCCAGACGGTAAAACATAAAAGTACTGCCCGACCCAGGTGTCGAACCCACTCGTGCAAAGATCCAGTGTCGAGGCAGAAGGTTTTAGTTTATCTTTTCACTGGGCCACATTGCTGAATGGTCACTCCACACAGAGAGGAGACTGTGTGATCATTATAAGTTGATAAACTAACTCACGAGAAAGCCGCATGTATGTTAACAGTGAGTGTATCGTAGTAGTCACTTCGTCAGTGGCTCAGACGTCGGCGTGCACAGGGTTCCGCGGCGGTGCCGGCTGGTTGCAGGCTGCACGGAGCACTTACACCTGCGTACTGGTGCCGCAGGGCTGCCTGCGCGGCGAACACCCGTTTTCACCTTAATAACAGCACTGCAGTTTTATTTAGGCATCCATTAAGATCACACCTCGTCTCAGTTCAAACGGGCATAGTCAGAGGACCAAGTATTAAATCTTCTGCAGCAGCATAGCTTGACCTTTGCCAGTCCACGGATCCCTAAAAAAAACGAGTAAGATGTCAAGGACCCCTTACTAAAAATATTAGAATAAACAAGCTATTAATTTTAGTACTACTAAAAAAATATTTTCAAATCAAAAATACTGTATTAGTAAGTGAGTGATATTTGGGTGGATGAACCAATCTTATCGTAGCGCTTGCAGCTAGTAGCTGGTGTTAATTAATTAATGTGTATGTCCATAGATCATATACATACGCAAGGGGTATCTACTATCTATACGTACTTCAAAATGTTTTCAATTAAATTTTAAAGTGTTCCACGATAACTTAGAAAGTAACAGTCTTTTAGTGGCCTATAATAAAATCCTAAGTAATAAAAATAATGTTTTAGAGCGCACTTCGCGTCGTAACGCGATATTGTACAACTTTGTTGTTTTACGATAAGACTGATAACAGTACTGTCTGCGTACCTTATTTTTGCTTTTAATGTGAACGATGCTCCACTACAATGTTTGTTCATTACAAAAAAAGAAACAAAGACATTTTTTGATTTTAACCCCTTACCTACCTGCCACTCTCCCACTTCACCTTTAATTTTCAAGTGATTCACTGTAATAAACTAAAACTAGTTACAATGTATCCATCCTATTTTAATTAAAACCGGATAGTGATCTATCCGTCGTGGCAGGCACGCAGGCAGGAGGCAGGCAGCCCTACTACCCCGGGCGTGCGGAAAGCCCGTGATTTTCCTCTCAGCGACGTGTTTTTATTGATTTGAATGTACCTAAGGTTACATTACACGTTACGGCGGCACGAGTGAGATATTATTGACGCTATCGACGCTTCGCGGGTTTTCCTGTTATCATGCCACACCTAGACGAGGTAGAATCACTTCCTCTTGAGAAAATTAATATGATATTCTATTTCCTCAATAAATTACGAAATACGAGATGAACGAACGTATCGATATCCCGATAGCGGCATCTCAACTGTAATGCTATGTATTAATCAGCCTCGCGATGTACAGCTCACATTACGTATTTGACTTAGAGGAATAATTACACACTATGAATATGAAATCAGAGACTGTTACGTGCTATTCTGAAGACACACATGTATGATTTCTATGGCGCAATACTGACGATGCACCCCACATAAATCCTGATTAAATGATAAACACTAAGTTAGTTGAAAATGAAACTATGCCATACAAATCATAACATATATGATGCGTGTAAACCTTGAGGGGGACACACAAATAAAAACTTAGTGGCTGCTACTAAGAAACCCCTGATGGAAAACCCAATAACACATCGCATGACCCAATCGAACTCATGACCTCAAGTTCAGCAGTTTCGTTTGCTACCTCCTACTAGACAAACGAGTCGGACATACTCAGTAAAGAAAAAAACAAAGGATTTTTAGTTTCTTTGGATAGGTAATGTTATCATGGCTGTTTAAGCGAACTCCAAGAGCTCTCGATATTCAGTGTAGGTACATCGTTACTCTCGTCTGAAGCAATAACCGGAGAGAGTACCGAACGACCAAAAACCATCTTTTATGCGTCAGGCGTAAAAACATCTATTATACTTG
This sequence comes from Ochropleura leucogaster, assembly GCA_958449745.1. Taxonomy (NCBI): domain Eukaryota; kingdom Metazoa; phylum Arthropoda; class Insecta; order Lepidoptera; family Noctuidae; genus Ochropleura; species Ochropleura leucogaster. The sequence continues at coordinate 167,649 of OY288208.1, forward strand.
AGTCAACGATCACTTCACTCATAAACTGTCCGCATCTTACGATTCGGAACACCATGGACAATTTTATTTCCGCTACAAAGTACTGGGCTATAAATCTGCGGGGCCATTTCCCGAGCAAGGGTGGGCAAGAACGGGCAAGGGTGGGTAAAGTGGTTGTATCGAGGTATTAGTTACAGCTGGGCATCGGTAACTGTGCGAGGTGAGAGATGAAGAGAATGTAATGGATGTGATGTTTCGGGACGCTCCATAAATATGAGTGATGTTGAGTGAGTGCTGTGGGATGACAGCTCATGGACTAGTGGTGCCATCTATCTCGTGGTCGCTCTCAATGAATGTTGCAATGACTAATAAAACTTTTATAAGTTTTAGAAACTTGTTTTAAAGTTTGTAGAAAAGGCCTTTTCTTAATTTTACATATTTCAAAACTTATAAACGAACAGTGTCTCAGTTTTCGACTGAGTATCGTTGTACAGTCCAATTGATGGCAACAGGCTCGCCCCTATTAGATGGAACTAAAAAATAAACGAGCGACAAGTGACCGCACCACAAGTATGTACACGTGCGCCTACCCTTCCCGGATTACAAGTGTGACATAATGTATAATATGCACAGTCTTCAAAACATAAATTCAGGCCACAATCACATTGCTGTATGGATATCGCTGGTATAACTCCCAATGCACCAACTTATTCTTCAAATAATAAAAGCTAATAGAGAGTAAGGGGCGGCACACATCGAGGCGCGTGCGGACGACAAGTCGCTAGCGTGCAGCCGGCCCGCCAGCGGAGTGGCCACACTCGGCGGCTTCTATTACTTTATGCTAATCGTGCGACAGCACAGCGGCTAAGGAATACCGCGGACGAGCGACCATGGCGCTATTTTCATACTCTTTCTTTTCAACTTGAGCTGTTCAAGCTATTATTCTCGCAGTATGCTTTGAAAAGTCCGGTTTCATTGAATGAAAAGACTTTCTTTTATAGTTGGTCTTTTGAATTTATTGTTGTCAACTTTCGAAATATCTCAAAAAATATTTGACTACGTTGACGCTGAAACTTATAAGTACTAGGTACTGTGACATAGAGTCAGAAATGCAAGTAACAATGAAGTTAGATTAATTGAAATGATAAAAAAATTCTTTTATACGAACAGGTTACCTTCATATCATTTTATTAAACTTCTTCAATTTATTGGCCAACCAACTGCTGTAACATGACAGTATTATTATCAGTTACCTTCCCGCCAACCTGCGTGCTTTCCCGCCTGCCTGCCCACACCTGCCTGTATACATGATAGACATAAAAGAGCCATAAATACTAATTAGAACTGGGAAAATACAATATTTTACTTGCACAAGGATTTTATACTTTATGTGCAAAAAAATGTCCGGGCCAGACAGATTGTCTCAGAGATTTTCTATTTTAGTAGTTGTTGCGAAATATTAATATCAATCTTGGAAAGCAACAGTGTGGGCAGAAATTTAATAAACACGAAAACCATGGAAAAGTGACAGAGTGATATAGTCTGTGTCGGTAAACTCGTGCAGGGATCACGTTCACGCTGCGCAGCGCTGATCACCGCTGTGTGTCCTACTAACATGATGATGAACATTGACTGTTGTTTTGATTGTTTTCAGCAGATGGCAGATGACCTCGCAATACAAACGGGGTGAAGAGAGAGATAGAGAAAGAGAAGAACGGATGATTTCTTTGAAAAAGATGTCGAAAATCTATAATCTCTTTCATTCGAACGTCGTATAATACATACAGACTAGGTATGAGTCATAAGTAGGTTCAGTGTCTTCCAAAAAGAATCGCCCCCGGGTGGGCTCGAACCACCAACCTTTCGGTTAACAGCCGAACGCGCTAACCATTGCGCCACGGAGGCTATGACTTCGCAAGCCAAAATTGTACGGCTTAATATTGGGAGACTTGGGAAGGCAGTTTGTCCCAGAACAGTAGCACGGCTAGCTAAGTCAACGTAAATTGGGCTTTATGTACCTAAGTGTTGCGATCGACTAATCGCAAGCTTGAGGTGCGCCTTACTATCGAGTGCTATGACGCAGCTGTGCATGCGAGCAGACACAAATCCCTAGTGTCATGAGTGTCCCGAGTGTCAGTAAAGTCAGCAAACCGCACTTTTATGGAAGACACGCAGTGACTTGCTCTGCCACACTGGTTCATAGCGACAACTATCGGACATTCTAATCTAGAGAGAGTGCATTTCTCTCAGAAGGTCAATCAGATTCAAAGTTAAAAGCATATTTTTTTATTGATTCCAATGTACTGTAGAGGGTTTCTAACTAACATAAAACCTCACAGCCTGGCTTTTCACAAATCATGTTATTTTTAATTCATCTTTTTCTAATTTAAAGTTAAAGCTGTCCTTTAAAAATAGATCCAAAATAATACCAAAAAGAAAAGAGGAATAGGTATAGAACGGATGTGTTCACATCGCTGTCAGTACGAAAAGAGACCAAAGACTGGAAGCATTACCGCGACTGTAACTAAAAATTTATTTGTATATTGTTTATGATCACGACTCAAATGGCTCAAATATCCTAGCTCAGAGAACTGTAATTTTTCATCGTTCCTATATTCGAAAATAATGTAAAAATATCAAATAAAATATTTCGTAAAACGGACTGTTTCACAGACTAAGATTGATGACAGTTACTACAAAATATTTTTCAAACAGCGTCATGTTGAAATTTTTTACACTAGGTATTTTAGTCTGACGTGATCGAATTAAGCATTCCTGAAATATATTCAGAGGACGACAATATGCGTAGGTAATGTAGATTGTCCTCGTGGTTCGCGTTACGAAAATTAAGTAGCTAGGGAAACGGGCAACTGAGTGAAATATAAAGTTATTATGTAATCAGCGCTCGACGTCTTTGTGGGCTGTACAGTCGACGACCGCGTCATGATGCATGCTGATTTTCAACTATCTTAATTTCAACAATTAGACTAATTTCAAACACCCAAAATAATTTTGAAATATAGCGAGACCCATGCGTAAAAACCACACAAAAAATAAACTAAAGCCGACTCCTTTCGCCATCACATTGAATTTATTTGGGCAGCTCTCCGAAAATAATAAGCAATAATATGAGTGCGCGCTACTCAGGTAATCAAATGACCCCGATCATCATACACGTGTCAGTAATCGTTATTGTGGCAGTTAGTGAATACTAGCGAATTCGGTAACGGCTTGTGTTAGCACAATAATCGCGCCGACCGCGCGCGGTGGCGGCGGCCGATGGCGGCACATAACTGCTATTATAGGGTTTGGATCCATGCCCGATTCTAATACAATTACCAACAGTAACAATAGTATAACGCCGAGCAGTGGCGCAATTTGGTTGAATAACTGAGTGCAGAGTCCATCTGAACTCAACAATGCTCTTCTCAAGTTTGTGATTACCGTTTTATAGTTTGGTGAGAGGAGTCTGTATTACAGGGTTCAAAGTGATGTTGATAATTATAATTCTAACTTATTATTGTTATCTTAATCAATGTTACTTTACATTTATTCGAACGCAATGTATTGTTTCCGCGGCCAAACGAGTTACGTGTCACATTTAAAAAAGTGTGTTGTTAATTAACAAACAGAATTTAAGTCTTTTTCCTTTCGAAGTTTTTTTTAGCATTTCACAATTTAGGAACACAGCGATAATTACGAGAATATGTACTGAAAAAAACTGCATTATGGCCATGAGTGAACAATGAGAGCGTTAAAACAACAATTGCGGTTTGAAATCAAAATAAACTCGTTATAAGTCAGAATGAAAAATTCTCCGATTATAATCTGATAATAATTATTCAAGAACTCTACTGTATTATTAAACAAAATGTTCTCTCTGAGAATACTAGTTGTGGATTATTCCAATTTGCGTTACTGAACCAGTATAGACTATGGTAGCAGTGTGTGAATTATTTAGATATTATTTAAGACTTAGAGTTAGAGCTAGTTTTGGATTATGTTAGACTTAGAGTGATCTTGAGCTACATGCTGTTCCAGTAAGTCTGGCCTACTCGACACAAGTGTAACGCTCACACGTGTTGGTGAGCTCCACGGACGCGGCTGCCTAGTGACGGTCCACCGCTGCCCTAATTGATACATTTAATGAGAAAGTCCACTCTACTCTCAATAGAATCGCTCTCCCTATCTCTCTAGACTCTATTCAATACAAAACTACAATATTCATCTCTCTGAACTTTTAAGGCATTAATGAGTAAGTTACAGAATTAGAATATAGTTACAATTATAATAAAGCCTATTGTTTTATGAAATACATAATTAGGTATGTTTATCAAAAATGGAGAAGTTTAGGGTGTTTATTAATAGGATACGGCATTGCAGAGTCATAATTATTAATTATTATGTCAATTATCCGTCAATTAGACATCCGGTTCAACTGGAAGCCGGGTCCAATATAATTGGGAAATGCCTAGACAGGTGATGGTTAATACCAGCCAAAATAGTCATGTTAACGTTTTATAATGTTGTATGCTGCAGCTGTCCTAGAAGTAACACGTAAGCGGCTCATCATTTACTTTTCTTCCCAACATTTTCCCAATTAAATAGCAAGTGTGGTTAAAGATTGACAAGAGCGGCTGTTATTGTTTCGCCACGAGTCCTTCAGAAAAGCATCTATCCGCCAAAACTAAAGATTCAAGATAGAAAAATTTGACTTGCTCTTCAGAGTCGCACATTCTACCGTAGCAAATGTTATATACCTTGATCAATCAAAGCACTTAACCAAATTGTAATGAACGAACACTCCTCAATCGATTTGTTTCTAAGTTGCTTAGCGACAAACCTACGTAGTCTATAAATAAAAAATATCTCTGATGCATTCCAATAGTGGTCGCGTCTGCATTCCTGCCTGTGCACATACTCAATTGGTCTTAATTTTATAGATATTAATTTATTCTTAGAACTTGTGACTTACGACTTGTTATTACGTGTAATGATTTGTACAACAATATTTTACTGTAGAACTTTTAAATGGCTTTTATACGGATGGGAATTCATCAAATAACTTCCCCCGCTCTGGGCGGAGCGAGGGGGAGTGTCAGACTTTTACTCACATACCCTTTATGTTCCAGGGCCGTGGTATTTTTTGAAATACCACGGCCCTGGTTTTGAAACCCGTCTTGAAACCCGCACCCCGGCTTGTAAATGGCTAGACGTTGATTGCCTTCCTATAACTTTTGTATTGTTAGCTGTAAGCCACTCAATCGCAACAAACTTTTCTAGCACGTTCGGGCCATGATAGTACTGTCCTGTTGAGTCCAGTCAAGTAGTGGTTCCATCAGCGGTACAGAAGTAACCCCGCCCACTTCACCTGCTCTGTGCTAACACAATTACATTATATAGTTGACAGCGACGAGCTTCGCCTTAATGCAGTTAGACGCGATCTGCTTCTTCTCATTTACCTCGCTACACAATGAAACACTGAACAATTGCCTTTAACAATGTAACGAGTCGACACTCTAATAATAACATTGTTCTTTAATAACATTGTAATAAATATCTTTTATAAAGGTCAACGGTACTGTGGTAATACTGAATCAATAGTAGTGTTGGATTAATTCTGTAAAAGCATGAAAATTTATCATTTAATTTATCAAAAACATCCTGCTTAGATGTCACCAATAAGACACGCAGATGTGACAATCGCCAGCTAACCAAAACCAGCTGAGGATTATGCAAAACACGATTTAATCTCAACTCATCATTTTCCTGCCCTTGTCTCAATCTATTTGGGGTCGGCGCAACACGTTTTCTTCTTCCATTCTCCCCTATCAGACGTCACGGCATCATTTACTCCTTCCTCTCGCCTTCCTCTCGCTCTCCGTCCAACAACATTCAGATCCATTCCTCTTTCAGTCACATGTGCTTCGTCACTCCTCATTACATGTCCATACCAAGACAAAAGGATCCCTTTCAATTTTTCTGTATCAGATGCAACTTTCAAACTTCCTCCAATATACTCATTCTTTATCATTCATTCTTGTCACTCCACACATCCATCTCAACATTTTCATCTCCGCTACATGCAATTATTTTTCATCCACCTTTTTACAACCCAGCATTCTGACCCATACAGTACATCAGGTCTAATATACGGACGGACTTGTATATTTTCTCCTTTAACTTGAGGGGCATCCGTGGGTCACAAGTTGATCGTTTTCAACTCAACTGTTAGACTGCCAACTGTAGTCGATTTAAACTCAACTGTTAAGGGTTTTTGAGGTAGTAAGTATTTTTCCTGTATATGTAACATTTCCATTAAAACATGAGCATTAAAACATTTCCAAAGCTACCATTCAAGTGGAAATTCCATAATTTAGCCTAAGCCGTAGTCGATACGTGCGGCTTAAGCGTAACTGTCGCTTGGCCGCAACGTGTCGCTTAGCCGATATTAATTTACGAGCGCGATAAGCGACGCTCGCCGTTGTGAACTCACCCCAATATTAATCATGTTCGGATGACTTGGACTGTGCCACTCGACGGCGGAGCTTGCTTTTTGCTTAAGAACCCAATTTATTGATGTTTGTGGTTGGCAATGGGAAACACTGCCTAGAGTGGGTATTGGCACTTACATAATAATAGGGTTGCTTCTGTCGTGCTGAAAGGGGAACAGAAGTACACCCACATTTAAATAAACTCATGTATGTACTTTGATATAAACTGCTCTGTGATATTACAGAAATAGGTCATTAAACGTAAAGAAGCATCTCGTACATTTTTTGAAATGCTATTTCTGAAATTGGATCTCACTTTTTGTCCAAATTTATTAGTGTCTAGACTGTGAAAAATGATATTTACGTGTGGTTCAATCTGTACCACAATGAGATTAAAGTGTACCGACTGGAACATTACTTAACCCAGACAATTTTTATGAGACGGAGCTATTACATTAGCGTGGCGAGGCTTGGTCGGACGGGCAGGCGGTCACACAGGGACTCCCGTACGCATTAAAGCGTGGTGCGACACAGCGCGGCGCGGTGCACTTTATTGTTACTATGGTACCAGCGGAATGTTCCACATATTTGCGCCACCTGCACCCCCTCACAGATTTGTAACACGCTTTGCATAAACGAACAGAGCTTCCGATTAAATTTGGGGCTACCAACTTATGTAAATGGTTCAAAAACCATACCTACATACAGTTATCACTATTCATCATCTACTAAACCAGTGACTATTAGGAAGGCAGACCGAGGTAGTATTAATATTAACCAACTGCCCCTTAACTGACCCTTTCATGTGGTCTTAAAACCGGTGAATTACTCAGGCGTACCTTAATTACGTAAAATACTCATGGACCGAAGTGAGTACATCTTCGTAGCGTCAACACTGAGTAAGCACTAATTATCGTAAACACACAGCGAAGGGCCTGGCGTAGGCTGCGCGCTGGCCCACGTCAGCGTGGGCCACTATCGCCCACGGACACTGTTGATTTAGGCCTGTTTGTGCCGCACCTGATACATCGCGCCTAAACACATCAATTGTGTCCGCCACTTTATGAGCTGTGTCTGTCGCTGTCGCTGTCGGTACCGCTGCTATACAACACCAACATGTTCCGACACACTGATTGTAGACACACGAGTACACCGCCGCCGTGCCGGCTATTGTGAACATACACACCCCTAATCCTTACTAATATTATAAAAGCGAAAGTGAGTTTGTTTGTTTGTTTGTTACCTCTTCACGCTTTAATGGCTAAACCGATTTTGATGAATTTTGGTACAGAGATAGTTCAGAACCAGGAGACGGACATAGGCTAATATTTTTTTGAAAAAAGTGGGATGTGAGGGAGAAAGAGGGAAGAAAACGGAAAACTTAGCTTTGCTATTACAAATCAATAAGGCGCAAGAGGAACTGTGTTATCGCGAATTTAACGCGAGCGAAGCCGCGGGCAAAAGCTAGTGTTTTATACATTTGCCGAACGATATTTTTTCGTTGAAGGCTTTGAATAGCCTAGCCCTATCATGTCATAACGCCTTGAAAAGAGCTAATTTAGAAAGGAATGTAAGGGCACTAGCCTTACATATTATAATGTTTAATGTTGTGAAATCAAAAGATTTTCATGTTCAATAAGAAATGTTAATTATTATTTATTATTAATCATTTATTTCAGTCCAGGACCATAAATTGTTAGTAACAATGCACTTAAAACTATGTTAAAATACACAATTAAATTGTTGCTTCAATATGCTGTTTTTTTTAACATATAAGGCTCATTTACAAATCGGCGAAAGGTAATATCTTTAGGCCATAGGTTATTATCTAAAAATATGTCGAGTTTTGTTTTGGGAACATACAGCTTATAGGAATTGTATGACTTTTCGGATTTTCTATTAATTTTGAATAGGGTTACATCTTCTTGAGTGTTGTCTTTTATATACGCTAAAATATCGCTCTCATGCGTTTGTTTATTTACATTTGATATAAATAATGAAATAAATAAATTTAATAAAATACTTCACTAAATTAGTGTTAAAAATGTGGTGCCGACCGTACTACTCCGTTACGTTCTGTGTGTGACGATACAACAAACCTACTTTTTCAGGGTTGCAGTAATTGCTAACTAGGCCGAAATACAATGTGCGGATGCTGACCCTACAGGGGCAGTGTTAGGATTTTAAAAGCAAACCAGAGAAAACCAGTAGAGAAAACGGTGTTTTAAGATAACTGTGCTCTTCTCAAATGATAAGCAAACATGGAGCGGGACAGCCGGCCCGCTATCCCGCTATCCCGCAGTCTCGCCGCCCCGCAGCTCATACACGCAGGGAACACAATTAAAACGTCAGCCGAAGTGCGCGCGTGTGTGACGGGCATAATGAGGGCTGCCCCGTCCGTGTTGTTTTATAATTTACAGTGAGCACCGAGCCTCGCTCCGTCGTGGCTCGCGCCAGCCCTGCCAGATGACGGTGATAAAAGCCTTCCCTTTGCGAAATGGAAAATTTTGCATAATAGAACATTACTCTAGAACACCTAGTACAAAAGCAGAAGCTGCATACTTCCTTTGGATCTCGGACAAAGGCCAGTAATGCGATCACCGAGCAAATCAAATGGCAGAGCTCACGAAGTTATCTAATGCGATCCATTCCGAGAGCAGTTCTTTCACAAAAAGAGGCATTCTAGTGTAACTCGATGAGATTGGCTTTAAACAGCGATTGCTTGCTGTGCGAGTGTGTGTAGTGTGTCACATCACTTCCTAAACAATAATAAAACACTTTAAAGGTGAAACTTTCGTCGACTAACGAGTTTCCTCCCGCCATTACCGCGCTCCAGCCCGCCCCGGTACAGTTTTTACAAAATAAATTGTGGAAGTACTCATCAACTCTTTGCTTTGTTATTTTTATGTGGTGTAATAAAGCCTCTCTCGGGGAAATTATTTAATAATGTTTATTATACGCTTTAACTGGTGCGGAACAGAGGTTCGCTAGGGCGAATACGTAAAAAACTTTAAACTCTAGATTTTCATGAATACATCTACATAGGTGGCGCATTTTCATGAAAAATAATTAGGTAAGCATCCCTCACGTGAGATAATTCGCACCCACGTACATCGAGGGTCAATCACGCGCACTGATTACACGGAGCTGTATAAAAGAGTTGAGAGAAAGCGAACATTTGGCATGCAAATGTATTCCGTTGTACATCGCGAGTTAATCCTTGACGAATGCTAAATACGTTAACTCACGCCCGCGCTCAGGAGCTGGGAGAAAAATCGTGCGGGCACCGGACGGCGTGCGGCGGCGGCGGCGGGCGCGCGGGCGTGCCTCGCGGCAGTCGCGCGGCGCCCGCCGCACAGTCCGCACGTTGTCGCGCCGCAGCTCCGGCTCTCGCCGCTCCGCTCGAGCTCGTCGATCGTCCAGCCGCGCTCGGTACATCTGTGACGTGAAAGTGTTGTGCTGGAAGTTTTCGGAATGCTAGTGTGGTGTGAATAAAAGATCGGGGCTACCTCGGAGAGCAGGCACCGCTCGAGGTGGGTCACATGTATTATTTACGAGATCGCCCTCATGCTGTCGCCGTTCAGCGAGTTATTAAGACAGGCTGCGACGAGTCGCTTAAATGTTTAATTTGATAAGTTTATCAGCGAGCGGACCCGGGTGATAGGCCTGTATCTCGGAATCAGCGATGCGCACTGGCCGCGACAGATAAGCGGCTGGTTATTCGTCCCCTTACGTCCATTACAGACTCGAAACAGTCGGGACTACTCGTAACCGTTACTTTGAGAAGCCTATTTTGGACAGCCTATATTTAGATTCTACGACAACGTGAAAAGATTTTCTACTGAAATATCTTGTTCTAACTGAAACTTGAACTTTTGTAAGAATTTAACGTTATCTACAATAATCTGATAAACTTGCTCATGTTCTACTTATTCTCGTTATGTGCAACACCTAAGGTTGCTTCTATAATTGAAATACTTCACTCCTTATTAAATGCTTTGTATTTTAATAATGCAAAACCTCTCTATTTAATGTACAGACGGCGCGTACGCAAATAAGATCGTATAAACTTGAATGACATTAGATATAAAACGGGTCTTATTACGTTGACCCGAAAGACACACCAACCTTTTAAACATTATTAAAGTCTTTTGTAAAACTTTATATTTTCTCAAAACTTTGAATATATTGTCTCTCACAAAAGGCTTGGTTTATTATCCGCGAAACATTTTGCTTCATCCGCAGTCTTGCAAATATTTGGCGTATGCCCAGAATGACGGTAGTTGCGTTTTCGCTAACTAAGCGTTACAACGCCTTCTACGTCTTACGTAAACGGTTATAAAGGATAGTGTCGTGTAATACGACGGACTCAGCTCACGCGAGCGCGAGCGCTCCGATCCAGCTGACAATAACACACATGCTCTTATAAATGGTCTGCCTACCCTCTTCCAATTAACGTTGGGATTAATGAAATGAGAATCAGCGCAAGTAATTAATGCCAAGAGCATGTTAATTGTTATTAATTATTGTCGCACTGTTCATAGTTCGTATCGGATAATAGCTTGTTGTGTAATATTAACGTCATTGGCAGCAACCACTAATGGTTTCTGGAACTTATGTTTGGATGTATGTGCTATATGTTAACATATGGGATTACATCAAAGGGTTACTTGAACCAAGCGCTGCCATGTAATTAGGAAAGAAAAAGAGCTGCATAGGTAGCCATAGAAGAGAACTAATTGGCGACGAAGCCAACGACCCGTTTAAAGACTCATTAAGGCTCAGTCTGGGTATTTCAGAAAACCCAGCTTCAATTAGTGAGCTTACAAGATCAAGCTTTAATCCATGAACTTTGGAGAAAAGCAAACACAATGCATTTAAACAAAATACATAAAGTTTGTATACCTACATTTAATCTGAAGAACTCAGCTTAAAGTTTTCGAGATGAAAAATCATGAATGTTTCACGACTTTATTTAATTCCGATTCTCATCGACATTTTACGGTCTTTCTAGATGGAGTGATTGCAATATAAAGCTCAATTACGGACAGAGCCTGGATGTTATCAGAGTGGCGTTTGTCCAAGTCAGCTGTACCTGGGGGAGGGCGAGGGCGGGGGGGTCCGGGCTACAGGGGCAGAGGCTCGATGGCAGGCGTGATAAGCGCCAATAAAGTTGCTTTATGTCCCCAATAAAACTGCGGGAGCGGCGCACTCGGTGGCTGTGGCCGCACTTGCCAAGACGTTGTTACAGATTTTAACTTACTTAGCTGCCACAATATTGTTGTAATTCAAGGAGGAGGAAAATGAGGGCATAATTAAAAGCAACTTAAAAGCAAGAGGGTGAAATTGTTTGATATCTTATTTGTTGCGAACCGTATACTTTTAAAAAGAAAGAAAAAACTATTGGATGTTGTAAACAACTTTAAATCAAGGAACACAACAGTAACCCTTCGGTGGTTATTATAGTAATCAATACATTGAAACTAGTGATAGGTATTTTATAAAATCAACATCAAGCAGTCAAACTTATTAAAAGTTCATCATCATGATATTTAACAATGTACCTCGATGGTATAGTGATTTATTTTTCACACAAAACGATGTTTCGCTATCGTTCTGTTCGTTCAAGTTAATAACTGTGTGCGTGCGTGTGGGTTGCGAAGTGCGCTGCGATGGACAAGCAATTTGTCGCATCATTGCACCGCAGTCCTGCACACATGACGTACTCGCTACATGCAACATACACCAGTCCCCTCGCTAGGAGTCACGTACCGCAATTCCGCATCGGATTTAAAGATCGCCACAAACGTGATCGCTCGTACATACATCGCACACAACACAAAGTTCAAATAACCAACTAACCTATATTATATTGCACAAGCACCTTTTGAGTCTTTGACTCCACCTAGTGTTAGTTAAATCGTGCCAAAACTTAAATACCGAAAACATATAATCGGAAAGTCTTTTCCGAAAACACTGAGACTAGATAATTATGTAAATGTCATCAATTTATCATTGTTTTCACGCGTGCCATTCTTATGAAGTTAGTGAATATATTAGCAGCTCCTCAGCTTTACACAATATCACTCGACAACGACGTTTGAATAATAACGTTAATACGAGTATAATATCATTGTACGTGTCTAGATCAGTTGTTGAACCGTTTCGTAACACTTCTAAATAGAAAGTGATAATACGTTCATATGTTTTTGTTTAACAACTGTCAGGAAAATATTACTTTCACTTATCGTTCCCTAAAACTTGGCAGTAATTAAGCTATAAACGAGGCCACATACCCCAGCTCACCGGCTCGCCGACCCGCCCGACATGGTCCCGCTCAGCGCCGCTCCGCTGCAGACTGTTTGCGTATGATAAACTTGGACGTAACATTAATGCCGCGAGTGTGTACTAGCATAACATTATCACATAATTACAGGCACATGCTTGTGTACGTAGCCTTATTTCTTGTAGGTCTCTTAGGTGATAGCGACCCTAATGGAGCCGTAATTTGTCGAGCCAGTTGGAAGTCACATTATAGTACCGAACTAAAACACATTACGCTGAAAGCAAATTCTTATTTTTACACAACGAGTTTTGTGGGCTTTTTACCAGGACAATAGGAGATGCTGACACAATGCTGCTAAGTCGTCTTATACGATACGTGAGGGAAAGTACGGAGTGATGGGGTGCAACTCAGTGCGGTGCTTTCAGACAAACGTTCTTCTCTCGCATCTTACATGTTCCATCAATAAATGTTACGCTTTGTTTTCTAATGATATTAGTAATGTGACTTAATAATAACAGCCGCTCGGGTAGATGTTCATGTTGAGCCGGGCTTTGGGCAACCACCCATTTCATACCGAGTTTCCTCTGTGCCTCGGAAAATACGTTAAACCGTTAGTCCTATCTGTCAATTTCAGATCTTTGACAGTCGTTACCGGTAGTCTGGGTCTCGTGAGTCTAACTACTGATCTTACCAAGGGATATCATATTATCGTCCTGGTTGCGAAGGGCAAATAGACAATCACTCTATTTAAAACAAAAAAAACTGTTCTCAGCTACATCCGGTAAGACTGGAAGCCAACCCCAATATAGTTGGGAAAAGGGTAGGTAGATGATGATGTTAGTAATGAACCAGATCTGAAGAAATACCTTAAAATGCAGTTTTACCTGATCCAGTGTCCATGTTATTAAACTTGCATTTTTACAAAGACATAAAAAACGATTAATTGGACACGGCGACTGGCTCTAAGATATTAAAACGTATTTCAAATGAAAAGCCAGACGTATTCATTAGTGCGCGCCGCGCTACGTTACGGCTCCACTTGCGCGCTTTTGTCACTACGCAGTGCCCTGACTCCATTCAATTCATTTTAATTCAATGTAAAAGCAATAAACTTTTAATGAAAAACGAATCAAAATTTTAAATAAATAAATGGAGCTTTATACGTCAATGTTTTGATACACGATTATTATTTTAAGAAGAACCTTATTGCAATTTAAATTGATAAATCAGACAGGTTAATTAGAAATTGAAAATAATATGAAAATTAATCAAACTAATAAAAGTTTATCAAACTTTATGAGAATTTTGAAAGGTACGTAAACTTGACATAATAATTAGTATCTTAACTTTTGAAGTAGACAGGTATGATAATATTTACTTAGGAATTTTCATGAAAAGTAATTAGAATGTCAGCCATTAAAACATCAAAAATATGACTTCAACGTGAATATTAAAATGGGAAGGCAGAGATAGCAAATCTCATTTCAACTTTTACAGTATCGCAATCTTTGTTTAACATATTTATTGTGTTTTTTTGTTTATAGAGGTAATAGAGAATTAATTAATGGCGACTGACTTACAATGCAATCATTGAACCAAAGGAAAGTCTTTCTAACGGTTCCAGTAAGTCAATTAGCGCAGGTGACGCAGGCACGCGAGCACGCGCACGCGGGCGCGAGCTGCGGCGAACAATCGCGCCATTTGCAGCATTCCTTATTCATGAAGCTGATTGATTCCCGTGAGCCACGCATTCTGAAATATTCAGCACAAACTATGCGTGCGTTTTGAAACTTGCATTAGTTTGCATGACATGTTTTCGAAACGGTTAAAAATAAATCAATGTTAGATGAAATGTGTTTACGTTGGTAATGTGCGGGTACAGTTACGAGCACCAATGTGTATTCACTGACACCTTTAAAAGTGATTTTCTCCTACTGTAGAAACTTATTAAAGTTTCATGTTGGACAAGTCATATTTACAATAAAATTATTTCTTGAGCACAATCGCTTTTAAATTTTGTTCAATATAATAGCAACTAATAATGGGTACTAACTGTTACTATAGGTAACTCTACAAATAGAAATTGTATTTCCCTCTGCTCTGGCCTTAGTCAGAGATATAACCGAACTTAACCATGATAAGATATCTGTGCGATCTGTAGGCCGAATTGTTATAAAGTCTACTCTAAAACCATATTTCAATACGGTTTAGAAAACGTTCAAAAGTAAGTAAAATGAACGATTTGGAGATTTACGAGTGATTTTATGTGAAAACTTTGAATTACCGCCACGACTAGTGGCCGTAAGGAAATTGCACTAAAGATTTATTTGACGCCAAAGTGCTGAAATAAATAGCTCCAGATAAAGGCTATCTTGCGGATAAGTGCTCAATTAAGGACGGAGACAGACGAAATGGATAAAGTATGAACGTAAAATATAATAGTGCGGCGGACGCAATAATACTGATTGCTCGTCATTAGTACGAATAATAACATAAATTGCTTTTGTCTGTTCGGTTTAAATAAATTGGTTAACCGTTCATTATCAATTTGCGACTTGTTTCGAATATCGCATGGACTCGGCCGAATAGGTATATGAATTATATACTTAGTGGTCGCAAACAAAGGAATCCATAAATGGCGAACTGAAACCATTTCGTAATGTACGTAATGTTTATAGACAACAAACAGACAAACTCCAAAAACCCTAAGAAAACATCTGAAACAGTAAAAGATGACATCGCAACAACTCACAGAAATAAAATAACAAGACGAATGATGGAATGAGAAATAGAAGAAAAACTAAAGTGAATGGTCCGTTCCTCGCTAACAATATTACTTAGGAGAAAAACTGGCGTTTTCTAGAACACCGCTCTTGATGCAAAAGGTCAATTTAGAAAAAGTGAAGGACTCTTAATCACAAAGCAAGCTGTAGTCCGGAGTCAGGAGCTCCGGCTTTTTATTTGATGAACGAATGAACGCCACTGCGATACCAACGAGTTGCGACACTACGATTATGAATACTTATTCTTTATTGTAGAAAAAACTTTTATTTAACAGAATGAGTGAGTTTTAATTATACGTTTCTTTTTGTATTCAACTTTTATTTGTATTTCAAAAATAAATTAAAATAACTTAGAGAAACGAACTTATAAAATAAAAAAAAGCGTCAACTATTCATCTTCAACGCTGTCAGTTAGCAATATCCTCAAGAGACTAGCCACATTGCCACGTTGTATGGCAACAGTAAGCCTCTGGCCAAAGTAAAAGCTAGCCCTTGGGTCACGGGAAGTGCCATCGAAATGTGAGCACCAAGGGACCGCGGGATCCTTCCCCACAGTCCCAGAGTTTCAACCCCAAATGACTCGAAAATATAGTTACCAGTCAGGTTACTATATTGCACGCTGCACGCCGCTTGAGGTTCTCTGCAGCTGCAGCAGCAGCGCCAGCGCAGCACGAAGTGCTAGAAAGATGGAATGGCCCAACAGTATATACCTACGTCTGTAATTGTATTATTTTGATAATTGTTTTTAATTTAAAAATGAATCGCGTGTATGTAACTAGTTATAGAAATTCAGACACCATGTAAAAATCGTTATTGAATAAATTGAATTTAATTTAATTCACGAATATTCACGGATGGCAATGAGAAGACGCGACCGGGCGTTTAGAAGATATAGGCGGGATCGCAGTGGGGAGTACTGGGACCTGTACAAGTTGGCTAGAAATCGTTGCAACCAGATGGTAAGAACATCTAAACGCCGATACATTTGTGAAAATGTTCTTAATTCTTCGCCGGCTGATATTTGGAAGTTTCTTAAGTCGCTTGGTTTCACAAAGTCCCCTTCTAGTGCCGTTCCTCTTAATTTGCCTTTAAATGCTCTTAACAAACATTTTTCAACGTCTGCTGCACTTGCGGTTGGTATTAAGGGTAATACTATTCAAGAAATTACTTCCAAGCCAATGCTTCCTCCTGACTCCTTTTCTTTCTCCCCTGTGACTAATCATGAGGTCTTTAAATTTTTTTCCTCAATTAAATCTAAGGCTGTGGGCTGTGATGGGGTCAGCCGTACTATGTTATCTTTTATGATTGAAAACTTAATCCCAGTTATTACTTACATCGTCAATTCTTCTCTGCAATCTGGAGTGTTTCCTGCGATTTGGCGTAAGGCTTACATTATCCCTCTTCCTAAAATTTCTAATCCTAGTTTAGCTAATCACTTTAGACCCATCTCCATTCTCCTTTTCCTGTCTAAGATCCTTGAAGCAGTTGCTCTTAAACAATTATCCTCTTTCGTTTTTAAGAATAATCTTTTGTCCAGTTCCCAATCCGGTTTTCGGCTTGGCCACAGCACAGCCACAGCTTTGCTTAAAGTTACAGAAGATATTCGGGATGGCTTGGAGAATTCTAAGTTAACGGTGTTAGTTTTAATAGATTTTTCCAATGCTTTTAACACCGTTGATCACGAAATTCTCCTGGCCATACTTTCTCAAATTGGGGTGTCTTCTTTGTCACGTAATTGGGTGTCTTCTTATCTTCGTGGTCGCCAGCAGGCGGTGCGTGTTGATCAGGATAACTCTGACTGGTGCGACCTGATGACTGGTGTTCCACAAGGCGGTATACTATCTCCTCTCTTATTTTCTTTATTTATTAACTCCATTACTGCTATCCTCAAATGTTCTTACCATCTGTACGCTGATGATTTGCAACTTTACGCTCAATCAGATATTGCGAACCTTGATGAATGCATTTCATCCCTTAATGCTGATCTCCGATCTATTGAGGAATGGTCTGGCAAATTTGGGGTTTCTGTTAACGTTGGGAAATGTCAGGCCATCCTCATTGGTAGCTCGCACTATTTGAGAAATGTGAACATTAGTCAACTTGCACCACTGATGTATCAGAATTCAATTATTTCTTTCTCACCTCACGTTAAGGACTTAGGTTTGTACATTGACGACTGTTTCAGCTGGAATAAGCACGTGGCTCAAGTGAGTCAGAAAGTCACTCTCTCGCTGCGGTCTCTCTATAGATTTAAGCACTTTCTCCCATCTAGCACTAAACTCATTTTGGTTCAGTCTCTTGTGCTTCCCATTATCGACTATGGTGATGTTTGTTATTCTGATCTATCCCAGGAACTTCTCAATAAATTGGATCGTCTTCTTAATAATTGCATTCGCTTTGTGTTTGGCCTTCGTAAATATGATCACATCTCTTCCTTCCGTACTCAGCTTAAATGGCTGCCTATACGACTCAGGAGGTCCCTCAGATCTCTCTGTATGCTGTACTCTATCTTGAATGATCCGTATGCTCCAGATTATTTAAAAAAATATTTTAAAGTGTTGGGCAGTTCTCACAGCCGTAACCTTCGGGCTTCTGAAAATCTACTCCTCCAAGTTCCATTACACCGCACCGGTTTTATGTCCAAATCATACGCAATTTCAACAATAAAGCTCTGGAACGCGCTACCCTTTGGCATTAAAAAAGCTGAAAGTAAACTTACCTTTAAAAGAAAAGTTCGTAAACACTATTAAGGTCCGCCTACCAATTAAAAGTCATAGTAATTACTGTTAAAGTTCTCGTTTTTATTTATTTTTAATTGTATTTATTAGTTTATTTGATATGTATATGTGTATTAGTATCCGTATAAATATATATGTTTTCATAATCAAATAGTTTTAGATATATTTATTTTTGTACCCTATCACAATGTTGTCGTATTTTACCCAAAGGTTGACTGGTAGAGAATGCCTTATGGCATTAAGTCCGCCTATGTACCACTATTGTACATGAAGTTTAAATAAATAAATAAATAAATATTCCGACCCACTCTATTTGAAGACAATTTCGTCTATATGAAGTATAAAATATCAACAATATTATTTGGTGGGTTAAAACTAAAGGCAATATTATTTTTTTTAACTTTTTATTAAAAGCCTACGAACAAAGTCGCAACTCAAAATTAGTCCGTTGACAGTTATGGAATCCCGTAGAGATATTATTTTACGTTCGAAAATGGTTAAACGTAAAACGCAAACATTGACTTTGCAAAAAGTTTAAAGCAAAATCCAAGTGAGAGATAATAAGAACAGTCCATGTTGAGCTTTAACAGAAACACCGCAAGTTGTAGTTAGTCCGCGAGATGGCGTTGTAGACAGTTCGAATTAAAAACATGTCTGTGAAGCGAGCCGCCTGCGACCAGATAACTAGCTAACTTTGCAGGTGTACATGTTTTAATGGATGATGTAGTACTCTCTCTGCCTACCCATAATATAAGTGTTAATATAAACTTGTGTGTGTCGTACAAACATAACTGATAAAACTACAGAATTTACATGTAAGGTATCAACATTACTAATTACTTAAATATTGGTAGAGTTGTTACCGATTCAAATCAATATTTTTTTTATAAATGTAAATTGAATTATAGCAATGCTATAATTCCACCTACTCACACGATAGGTAATCAACCCACGATACGATACGATACGATATTCTAACGAACGATATTAAATAATTATACAATTTCCAGCAGCACGGTAATAAAACCAAAAAGACGATTAAATAAAGCGATAGCAGTCATGAATTTCTTAGTTTATCTTTTATCTAACTGCCCAATTTAATTAACGTGAAATCGTTTTAAGGAAGAAACTCGCGTTAAATGACCTGTTATAATTTCATAATGTTAGAAGATTAGGTATATTATCCCTTATATTAATTTAGGACCTTGCATAGCTTTTGGTATTATGTCTTTTGAAATGCATTCTCTTTGTGTCGAGATATATGCAGTTACAAATATTATTAGGTACCTTCGGAGGATAGATTCATATAAAATTCGACTACAAAATGAAATATTTGCAAGCAATATGCTTCAATGGCTTCCAGTAAGGGGTAACTTGTAATATTTGCGACACATCAAACGGGTGACAGGACCGAAATTCAAATATCGAGTACGTTTTATCGCAGTAGGCCGTCGCCGTCGGCTGCACCGAAACGGCACCTTAAGCGGTAAATTATTCGCGTCACGTGGGGAATATGACGCGCTCGTTCAGTCGCGCCGTGCGTCGCGCGCCCTTGGGGGACTCTTGTCGAGGAGACGCGAGGGTGCGATCCGCCTGATAACGTGGCTATAAACTTGCTTTATGCGAACAATAAAAGGCGCAGGCCCCGGCCGCGGCCCTTGTATCGCGCAAATTGACACCACTACACTACACTCAATCCTGTAGATACGCCAATACGTCATCCAACCTGTGTAGTGATTTATTTTGATATTAGTTCGTTGAGTGTGCAAAGTACCTACAGTACATTGATGTGGGAATATGTGCTTGAATTTCATATTGAAGTTTGTATAACAGCGTGCCTTGTTTGAAGTATATTAAAGTTAGGGACTAAATGGTTTTATGATGAAGTGACACTTTGACGGCTCTAATGTTCACGAATATTGGAAATAGGGATATGAGTTTATTTTACTGACTGAACTAGAGGGGTTTATTACTCCAAGCGGTACGTAATCCAGCTCAGTTACACATTCTAATAATATGCTGCGCATGTTTGCCAAAGTCCAACTGTAAAATGATGTATGCCATTTCATACAAATGTTGTCCTTTCAAGTAATGATTGCAATCCGTATAATGCGCGTATGGTTTCCATATTCTGTATGTGCGCGGATGTCGCCTCTGTTTATCTTGCGCTGGGTCCGAGCTGGTTAATTTCCTCCACAATAGGATAAAACTAGCCATCTGTAGCGCTGCCGTGCCGTGTGTGCTGTTTATTCAACTATTGAAAATTATCAAAGGAAAATAGGATTCTGATTCAAATACATTTTGGTTAAAGTACCTTAAGCCTACGTAAATTTTGTGAAGCTTTCACTTATCAAAATATATACATAAATATGAATGTTTGAGTATTGAAGTGCTGCTAGGACTTGTTTTGAAATTATCTTTCGTTATACATATAATTATGTTGAAGCTTGTAGATTTTGAACATGAAAAAAGGTTTTCGTATTTCTATAATCCAATTTAAAAATATTTTTTGCTGACTTAAATATTGTGGAGTGGTTTTTAGAGTTTACAAATAAAATTATTGTTTCTTTTTAAGGCTTTTTGAATACGAATGGATAATGTTCAAATGCCTTCGTCTGTTACATTTCCACACCTCAACGACTCGACGGGTTTCCATGAACTTTGTTTCAGGGATAGATCATGATCTGGATTAGGGATTTAGATACTAATATCCTGATGAGTACATTCTCCTGAGATATTTTTCAACCTGCGAACGGACAAAATTGTGGACAAAAAGACAGCCTTTATAAAAGACACGTTAAAGACAAATCAAAACTTACCCAACACAAACGAACCAAACACATCGTTCCTTTCACAGAACGCACCAGACCGGGAATGACTGAGAGATTAATTATAGAAGGGAAAATTCTATTTAAGGTACGATATGATATCCTTTGTCCCCGGTGACACTTGCCCACTACACATACAATAGGTATGTAATGACGTCACTCTCACACACACAAGTCCACCCACAACGTTATTAATCGGTGCTTTTAAACGTGTAACGCGATTGGTCCGGTGTTTGATCCTCCGCTAATAAGATGGAAGTGTGGGATCAGTAATCACGTTTGTTGGATGCTGGGCGGTACGTAGCTCGTAGGTGGGATGGGATTACACTTTGATGTCGGCCGCGGATCACTTGGCTTGTTACCATCTTTGATGTGACGCGTGTCACTGACCTCGCCATTAGCTTCTGTGAACTAATTATGTTTAGTGGATTACGTACTTGTATTTTATTAGGTTAATTGGATTTATGTTATTACGTTACATTACTGTTATGTTACTGTCATTTTCAAGATAATGATGACAACAGCATAAACAGACGTTACTGCATCAGTCGTTGTAATATAATTCGTATACTTGTACGTTTCAAAATAATTGGCATTGTCGACCTTTAAAATAACTCAAACCAATCCTTACATACCTACCAGAACACCTCACAATAGAGGTTGGCCAAAAAAAGGCGGACATTATAGGCTTAACCTGAAATCATAAAATATAGCGGTATCTATCGCGACGGCTTTTTAGTCGGCGCCCGGGACCGGACCGTTTCGCCTGACTTACCAATAACTTAGACATAATGTGGAACAAAGTATACGGACGATGTCCTTACAGTTCCGGGTTCACGTGGACACAAAATCTACGGGAATTTCGTGTTATAATTCATCGACGAGATGAAATCTTCCCCGGGGGCTGAACAATAAAAGTTAAAGTAGTCCTCTCCAGCGCCTGGCGGCGAATCGATCCCAACTTACTCTGAAAGCTTTACTATGTTCAGTAAAACGATTATCGGTAAGCAAATTATGTTGTTTCGTTTATAATCTCAGAGTGTCGGAGGCTGACGCACCGCTGTGTTTATGTACTGTGTAAGTAATCGTCTTAGAGGTTCATTGTCTGTGTCTTAAGCCTGTAAATACGTGTTATTAACTGTCTAGTTTGATTCATTACAAATACCTCATTGCGAAACTACAACGTATGTGTATTCATGAAATTAGGGGTGTCAGTAACAAGTAGAATTAAGAACCTTTTAAAGATGTAGACATGCCGTAGTAAATAAATTACAACCAGAACGTGACTGTAATTTTCATTGACAATATTCCCAATGGTACTATTTCAAGTTGATATTTACTTAGGTCGGGCCATTCTTGCAATCTTCGTTTTCTTATTTATTTCTCATTTGTCACCAGCAACTGTCCAGCTAACAAAGTAGCTCGTTAAATATTCCAGCGTCGAGTTGAACAACTAAATCTAACTCGAACAACTGTTCAACAAAGTATCAACAAATACTAGAACAGATTCAATCTCGAGGGCGTCCAGCGTCCAGCGTCCAGCCGGCAGCCGGCAGCCGCCAGCGGCCGGTGTTGAGGCGATTTTTTCAATTTTAATTGAAAACGCTTCAACTTTTTAATGAAGGGAAATAAAGAAAAGTTGTAAATTAAGAGCGGCGCGGCTGACTTGCCTCTTGTCTTAATTAAAGCTGAAGACTGTACTATGTTCTCGTTCTATTGTTTGTTCGAGATTTTTCCCTGTTGGTGCCGCCGCTGATATCGGCCACGATAACGTGCGGACATTGTTCCCACTTCGCCGGCTCCCATAGTCCGGAGCTCGGAGGCCGGGGCCGGAGGCCGGAGGCCCGGCCGCGTCCCACAACAATCACACCGGCTGGCGCTAATCCCGTCTCTTGTTAATCTCGTATAGATCGTATCGTTGAGGCTCCGTTTAGGTGGGCTTTATTTGTAATTGTGTTGAATATTTAACTGTAACATAAGTTTTCAACAGCTTATTCTACACACAAACTTATTCCACACAGTTAAAATAATTTTAGAAGACTGCAGTTTAAAAAAAATGTAATAGAATGGTCTATTTGCAAGTGAATTAACATTGTAAGAATGTTCTCTCAAGAAAACGGGAAGGGCAAATAACATTCAAAAGGTTACAAAGAATTGAGATTGAAGATATTTTCATTGAAGCGAGTTACAAGCTGGTGTTTGCAATGTAGAATAATGTAGATTCCACCGAGCAGAGCAGCAGGAACCACTCTTTTAAATTTAAACAAAAAACAAGGAAAAGACTCCTCTTTTGAGAACTTACTTGGCTCATGGCTGTATATTTTTCACGATATATTTTTGTGGACGTTCTACTTACTTATATTTGCATTTTAATGTACGAGACGAGAAGTTATAATAAAAAAATAAAGTGCTGCGGGAGTCTTCTCACTAAGTTTGAGAATCAGGCGAAAGGAACATGCCAGGAATCATAACACGTACCTGAATATTGTTGTATAAAACATGATATTATATCATAAAATAATATTGTAGCTATACATAGAATTGTTTAGTTCATGAACTATTTAAACTATATTCGTCACGGAATGTATTAAAATTTTCTCAAATAGAAATTCCTAGAATATCCAATTTGTAACTTTAAACTAGCGATATACAATCCAATAAAGTAGCCTATTTTAAACTTGAAAGTTAGAAATCGATGAAGTTGAACTGAACTAGGTAGAGGAGGATATCGCTGGTGACCTAGTTCCGATCAGCTGTGAGTACACGTCGCCCTGTGTACCGCGTGCGTGAAGTGTGTCGACGTGTGGGCCTAGACCGACTCGACACTAATGACACGACTGAAAGGTACGGAAGGTTGCCTCCGTAGCGAAAACATAATTATAAATAATTATGAACATAAGATAAAAAATGGCTCACTATAAGCATTAAAAATACCGTTTGACATAATTATTTACCTAAGGTGGTATCAGACATAATTCTTAATCGAAACACATTTACTGAAAGTTGATAAAGGTCACAAGTAAACATGAAAAGCGACTTTTATAGTTTTGTGGGACTTTGCTTGACCGACACTGTTTGTTAATAATAAAGATATAGACACATGCCCAGAATGTACCTGCAACTATCCCAAATATGATCAGGTTAACTGCATTAAGTATCTTGGCATTAAAATAGATAAACACCTGACTTGGAGCACACATATTGAAGCACTAAATCCACGCGAGAAAATTCCTGTACGATTTAAGAAATTAAGTTCAATAGCAAACCACCATACTCTAAAAATAATCTACTTGCTTGGGGCTCAGCTGGGAAAAGCACTGTTATCACTGCTGAACGAGCGCAAAGAGCCATCCTTAAAACAACTCTTAATGGGAGGTTACGTCACCCTACAGACGCACTGTACCGAGACACAAGCATGGTGACGGTTCGTCAGCTGTATATTAGGGCGGTTATTCTCAGGTTCCATACAACTGCACCGACCACCGCGGTAAACAATAAACGTGTGCGTCGACTACCTAAGTCGGATAAACCGTTTTGCCATTAGGTATTTGGAAATAAAGCGTTTTCGAACATGGGGCCACACTGATATGGCAAAGCAAACAAATTCTTAAATTTGATCTACCATGACCAAGCTCATAAATGCTAGAAGCTTGTAACAGAATTGCTTCAACAATTAAATAATAATGAAACTGAACATAATTAATAGCAATATATTAGATAACTTCAAAACATTTATCTACACACATACACACACACTTCCACCTACACACACTCAACACTTTCTACCCACAACTCACACTTCACCTCCTCACTTACTCCCATAGTAGTAGACCCCTCAGGGTTGAGGCATTATTTGCCACTAAACACGCATCATCAGTCACACCCTCATACAATCTCTATTTTAGTCTTTTAATTACCTATTATTTTTTCTAAAAAATCTCGAAGTATATTTAAAATTAAAAACGATTGTATATTGTTTAACTATAGACGAAAGAGACTGAACCCCACGACACTGGGTACCCTAGTGTGGGGTTCAGTGTCATTTAAATTATGGATGTACTTTTTTTGTAGAACAATAAATAAAAGCACGCACGATATTTCTAGTTATTGCTAGTTTCGTCTAGTCAGCCTTCTGTTACTATCTTTATCGTCGTGTGTCCGGATATCACGTGGTCGACACGGATGGGTGTCTGATTATGTTTGCGCACCTATTAGCGAGCTGTTTGCTTTGCCGAATTAACGCCGAGCCGCCGAGCTATTGTTACACCCTGTACACAGAACACAGATACACCCTGTATACAGAGATACGTGATCTACTCGGCGGTGGCGGCGGCGGGAGACTGAGCGCGCCACTTTAACGGGACCGATACCTGTGTTTGCGAATTAGGTGTTATTGAAAACTAATAATTGTGATATGTGTAATGCAAATAAGAATTAGTGGTATTGCAAACTACACAACGACAAACAAACAATCTCTATTACCAATTTCTTCCATTTCATGATTGTACCTAAACGACGCACTCATTTCGTTTCATTTCCCATCTCCTTCAATTATGATTTGTTATGTGTCATTTAGATCCTATACTTACGCTTTGTATGTTTAATTAAAATAAGTATTAAGTTATTTCAATAATGTGTTTTATTTGTATGTCGTGTTATTTTGTGACTTATAGCATCGTGTTGAATATATCTGTAAAGGTGCTATTAATTGGCTGTTAATAAATAAATAAATTTATATTTAAGTCTTATTTAATTGAGACGTGCCTATTGCCATCAACGGGCCACAAATCCAGTGACCGTGGTGATATTGAGAAATTCCTCAAACAGACTTTGGAATCGAACCAAGAACCTCAATCCACGCAGTAGCGCTTATAACGACGCAGTCAATAATTTTAACAATTGGCTAGAATATCCATATACCCAGCAAATATCCTTACTAATATTATAAAAGCGAAAGTGAGTTTGTTTGTTTGTTTGTTACCTCTTCACGGTTTAATGGCTAAACCGATTTTGATGAATTTTGGATTTGGTACAGAGATAGTTGGGAACCAGGAAACGGACATAGGTTTTTTTTTGAAAAAAGTGAGATGTTAGGGCGAAAGAGGGAAGAAAAGGGAAAACTTAGCGTTGCTATTACAAATCAATAAGGCGCAAGGGGAACTGTGTTACCCCGAATTTAACGCGAGCGAAGCTGCGGGCAATAGCAGTTATATTAAATGTCCTAAAAAGAGCTCAGTTGTTTACACACAACAGAATTCATACAAAACAATCTCTACTCTCCATTGTTTCAAAGTAAATACTACAATCATTATAATTAATAATTCTGCTTATCTTACTAATATAAGTCCCCGGCCGCCGCTTGTGACCGGCCTGTCGGAGCGGCGCGGCGGCGGGGCCTTTTTCTCTGGAAAATTAAATTAACAAATAATAATTTACTTCATCGAATTGTTTACATCTCCATGACTGCTTGCGACGAAATCTGTTACAGCAATGTTATTTAGAGCTAATTCCACCAATTTAACAAAAATCTGTCAGCAACTAAACGGCGTTTACGTGTTATCAGAGTACTTCATAGCAGTGATGACTGACGGCTATGTATTGATCACGTTCAGATTAATCGGTGAGATCGGCCCCAAGTAGGTCAGTTTATTTAGATGACATGTTCGTAGATATTGCCTCTTTGTGGTTTATATTTGTGTTTGCTTTTAATTTCCGCTCAGTCGAGGATGTTAGTTTCTGGAATTATCGTAAACGACGAAACAATTCTTATTATTATTTGTTGTATTAAAAAGAGCTGTCTTATTAATTACTGTCCAACTGCTGTGCAAGGCCTCTTTTCAATCAGAGAACTCACGAGCATTGATTAGACTTATATACATTATTAGACTAGATTTCCTCAAGATGTTTCCCGTCCCCAATGTCTGTGATATCCAAAATAAAGTTAGGAAGGACACTAGAATTGAAAAAAAAAATTAAACTTGCCCGGATTTGAACCCATAAACTCATGCATGCGAGGCGATGTGGTAACCTCTGGGCCAGCATTTGTTAGAAATATTCTTCCGTATCTAGTTTAGACAAAAAATTAAAGTCTGAAGTAAATCTAATAATGTTTACAAAGAATCAGACACAACTGATCACTCCCGCCCGCTGCAATTCCATATTCTCAAGCCCGTAGTCGGTACTTACGGACTGCTTGAAGTTTTACAATAAAATTGCATCCCAAGACGTCGCTACTTAGGATTCTGCTCAGGAAACAGAAAACGAACAGAAAACATTATGTGTACAGTCTGGCTCGTCCTTACATTTTTCTGGAGTTAAGCCAGTATCTGTGATATTTACTAATATAAGTCTACTTTATTAAGAAGTTTGGATTTGTGCCCGGTCGATGATAAAAGACTCGTCCACTACAACGTTTGAGAGATAAAAATAACTGGCGAAATGTGAATGAACTATCGCAACCCACCTCTGCCCAACCCCTAGCGGATTACAGGTGTGGTGTTGATATATTACGAAGTTGAACTTTCGATGTTCAGTCAATAATAATACAGATTGGCCGTATGTGCTGTACCCCCGGGAGACTCGTGGCTGACCACCAAGAATTCGTAATCCCTTAAGACGAACAAACGGAATTGGTGTCTAATTGATCTGTCAACCAATTACGAGTTAGCTGTGTTACGGGTGCTTTGTGTTGTTCATTATTCAACGGTCCATTATACTTGGCTAGCCTTTAGCCTTTATTGTTGGACCACGAATTAATTCCCGATAAGCTATGTAATGGGAACAGTTCATTTATTTGGTATCGATTTAGGAGAGATAGCTCGCCGGGATTAACTCGCTCGACCTGACCATGTATCAATGAACTTGTGATTTGAATGAAAAAGTTACTACCTATCGATGTTGTAATGTGTTGAAACTGTACGGTAGATTTTGTATTTTAACGAATATAGATTATTGTAGGAACTGCGGGTTAGGAAAACGGATACTACGTATTCGAACGGAAATTCATTAGAGCAAATTTATAGTCCATAAGCATTACAAACTTCCCAGTGGAGGTATAAATTGAAAGTTGGCTCACCAACAAAGTGAAATTTATGAGCGGTATTCCAATAGCTTCATGGAATTTCCTCCCTCCAGCGATCTAGCTGAATTATCTCCCATACTAACGTATGAAGCTGCAATTTTTAACTTCGCAAGTTTTAATTTTACAAGATAAGAAGTAAATTTTAATTTTGCTATAGTTTAGTTCCATACCAAGATGGCTGCTCGGCTCTGGTTAAAAATTCCATCGGAGAAGTTTACAATTTATAGTTGAACTAGCTAGCCGCGCGGCGGTGTCTGTACTGAAGAGCCACCGCACGAAATTATGGACATGTTCTTGCCAAAATCTAGTGCTGTACGTGATTGATATATGTGAAAACGGAACGTAACGACAAATTAATATTATGTTTATCCGAATATTATCATCTCATATATACTTCAATAAGAAACAGAATATATTAACGGATATCCAAACAAACACCTAACAGTTTTAGAAGATTACGAAAAAATCGTAAGTTAAAAGCTTTTAACAATTTGATCGTTTGGAAAATGTTCCAAAATCTTGATAAAGTATTTACACCCTTAAGTGATCATCAAAGCGGAGGTAATGCTCACAGAATTAATTTATATAGTATTTATACTTTACTCTAAGGAAATTTCATAATGTTTATACTTCTATTCAGTGGGATTTTGGTAACTCTTGATGAATTTTAATAAATATTATTATCATTAATCAAGTGGCTGGTAGCAGCTTTTAGTTCGAGAGTTATAATTGCTTCAGGGAATTGACGGTAAATGTACCATCTATGTCACGGCACTTATATTGTAATCTGTGGTATAATGTCAGTACGATACGTCGGCACTGTCTGCGTGGAGGCGTGACAGCTTTGTTATAATAATCTAGTTAGTTTGTGCTTGTCGTTGGTTGCCGGGCAGGCGTCCAAGTGCACGAGACGTGGAGGGCACTCCGCGCTGCGCCGAGCAATAACACGTCACGCCTAACGTATTACGGGCAATAAACACTCACATATGTATCCCCATTGAGTGGCCAGCGAGCACAACTCCTACCAACGATGCCATCCGCGCGCAATAACTGTGTTATCAAGCCGCAAACAAACTACAACGCCATTTGGTTACTCGTTCGGAAATATTTTATTTGTAAAACTGCTCTTTTTGAATACGTTCATCAAATATTTGGACACATCACGGTTCTATTCACGGTCCGCCAGCGCAAGTCGTTTGGTTTATTGTTCCATTTGTTTAGTTTGTGTTTTTGTTCGTCAATAGATTAAATATTGATTCAGATGGTTAGATAGATCAGAC
The DNA here is from genome assembly GCA_958449745.1 of Ochropleura leucogaster. Lineage (NCBI taxonomy): Eukaryota > Metazoa > Arthropoda > Insecta > Lepidoptera > Noctuidae > Ochropleura > Ochropleura leucogaster. Next base: position 197,118 of record OY288208.1, read on the forward strand.
AGAATCGTCAGAGTTACCGATTTGGAAGAACCAATTTCTGATTTTACAAATAACTGACAACGTTTTATTTGTTCTCAAGATATTAATTGGTAATATCAATATAGCGAACAAGGTAATTATAGACTGGGTACTGTATTAAAGTATCAGTAAATATTCGGTCAAATTAATGCTCTCCAATAAACTAGGGATCGCTTTATTCTCAAACAATACGCTCGAATCGTTTCGTAATAAAGTGTCTCATCTAGTTGAGGACATTAGTCTTTGAAGGGTTATTTGTAATGGGGTGACACTATTCGAGTTGTATACTTATATAAAGCTAGCTGAAGACCGGGCAAAGGTTTTCCTGATTTAAATTCAATTATATGATGAAAGGGTTCGCTGACTAGGAAATTCAATTCTAACAGCAATCATTACAGATTTGATTGATGATTGATATAATATCATGTATAAAGACTGTTGAAATGTTTTAATCCAAGGGGATGTGGACTACAAAAGAACTGTGAAATTAAGATACTTACTTACTTCTATGTTTCATATATCCCAGTCCAAGCTTACCAAGAGTGAGTTATAGCTCATCCTCGTAGATTAGTATTCTTACCTCGCACGGAAACTAATACATCAGGTATATGGGTTTGGGATGCTCTTCGTGTATAATGCCCCCCGGGGCCCTGCACTCGCTCCAAGGAGTAATCGCCTTACTTTTAAATATAGCTTCATCATAGTGGAGTAATGGATCCTTTATTATCCCCGAACATAATGGTCATTTTAATATTAACTTATATTTTGGAGCGGCTCTTGTAGTCATACGTGATTTGAATTCTAAATGTTCTGTGAAAAAGACGTGATTTTGTTACTTAGGATTATGCGACAGTACATAAAAATATACTCACAATTGGCGTGCGTGTGTGAAGGTGGATGATGTAGAAGAGGTATATAAATGGGTAAAAAGGCGATAGTTTTAGCAAAAAACTTACCAAAGCTTGTTTGAAACGTAAACAGTCGTTGAAGTATGTAAATACTCGATTGTATTTCGTCTTGGTTATTTGCTACGACTGCGTAGCAACCAGCGCTACGAGCCGCTACGCCGTAGCAACGGCGCTACGGGGTAGTCCTATTTCAATAGTCCGTTCGTTTCATTTGAACTTTGAACCGTGAATTAATATTCAATTTCAGTTTCGAGACCTTACAATTTAGGTGAAGAAATACGATATTATTAGTTCAAGTTCCCTAACTCCTTAATAGGGTTAGCTTCCTGTAAAGAATATTGCTTCCTTTAAGGATTCTCTGAAATATCGGTTTACCAAGAATTATACTCAAATATTAATTATAACGTCACGCATGTAAACCTTCAAGAAGCACGTTTCATATTTTGATGTTTTTTTATTATTGATTGTTACTAACAAAACCGTAATTATTTTGATATTTACTTACTAATAAATATTGTGATTTCTTTGATTTAATTGTACCTAGTTTTGGTCTCGTATAGTAAAACTCACTTTTAAATTCAACTAAATACTTTATTCCACTGACTTTCTAATCTTTTATATTTTCTACATTATTCTAACACTTAGTGTAAAGGAACAAAATATTTTTTTTTTATGTTAATTAATTTATAAGTTAGTAAAAGTAACTTTTTATTTGATTGTGTAATTCGTATTTCATTATTATTGTATGTCTGTAATAGGCTGATCATAGCTCACTTTTACCTAAAACATGACCAACCACTGTACCCATGATTCACAAATAATTATTTCTGATACAACTTTTTATACTAACGTGGTCAACAACATTTGAAAACACAGAGTTTCGTGTATCGAGAATAAAATCAAGTTGTAAGTGACAGTGATAGCTTTACCAACAGCAAAGAAACTAAATCAGGAGGAGGGTAGAGCGTTATGTCTGCTTATCATACTTTAGTTTATCCGTGATGATGACACATGCAAAAGCGCTGAAATTCCTGGAACTCACATTAAAAAACAAACATTTTAAATAATCCTGTTTCAGATGTTATTAAGAATCCACATTTCGGGTTTAACTTTTAAATCCCTTGGGGCGAGCCTATTACCAGCAATCGGTCTCAAACCCAACTTTAACTAGAGCAACCTGATTAGAGTTAGCCAGACTTGGGAAACAAATCCATGACTAGAGGTCAGCTGTTAAGTTGCTGAGGCTTACATTTTCATTGCTATTATCCTTACTTCCTTACTAATAGTATAAAAGCGAAAGTGGGTTTGTTTGTTACCTCTTCACGATTTAATGGCTAAACCGATTTTGATGAATTTTGGTACAGAGATAGTTGGGAACCAGGAGACGGACATAAGCTTTTTTTTTTTTTAAAAAAAAAAAGTGGGATGTGAGTGAGAAAGAGGGAAGAAGAGGGAAAACTTAGCGTTGCTAGCAAATCAATAAGGCGCAAGGGGAACTGTGTTACCCCAAATTTATCGCGGGCGAAGCCGCGGGCAAAAGCTAGTCAAAAATAAAGTTATCATACTATAACTCAATACGAATAAACTACACATGAGCTAAGCCGAAGGCACTGTTAGTACTATAAACAAATACAAGTTATCTCCACGTATAGATGTCCCGCGGTACACAGAGCTATTACGCATGCTGTGTGCGTACTGTGATTGTCTAGACACTATAAACTATCGGATATCGAACGAAAGAATACGAATGTTGTCGTCGAGAATTACGAGTTACAGCTCCAACACAAACAACGAAGACAAACCACATTCTGTGAAATACTGTTGGAGTCTTATGTTTGGGATAAATCTTTGGCCACATAAACAAAACCCTCTAGATGTTTGCTACTTTCAAGGAATAACTTTCATGATCATCACCGTCAATAAAAAATTTGAGTATTCACCAGGACCTTTACTATTTAGATATTATTTTAATACTAGAAACACATTTGGAAGTGACTGAAGGTGAATTTAACAAATGAATGTAGATATGGCAGTTTGTGTTTGTTAACGCACTGACATCACACTACACGAGTAATTACTAGTGTCCTAGTGTCTCTATTGTTCGTCTGCCTGTCAGTCTGTCTGTCAAGACCCTTTATCTAGAGAATGCGTAGAGGTATCGAGTTGAAATTTAAACCATATACTTACTCAATTCTGTAGTCCCTTTGTGCTGTGGAAAATCAACCCTCTAAGTCTGCGTAGACTTAGAGGGTTGATTTTTCGTCAAAAGATATGTATAGTATGTTTATGTCGCAAGTTTGTACGGAACCCTCAGTGGGCGAGTCTGACTCGCTCTTGGCCGGTTATATAAAATAGAAAAGAATCGAATTAAATATTCCGTACAAACACGACAGCTCTAGAATGTAGTTCAGTGTACTAATAGCGTTCCATTTCATTTGTGATATTCACGTATAATTTATGTTTTAGGAAATTCACAGTAACTGCAACTACTTACAGTTACTGTGAAACTATAACATTTAAATTTATTTTTTTTGTTTACATGAAATGTAAAATTCCATTTCGGTAATGATTTCGTTCAGAATAATGTTTCAGTAACAAAGTGGCGGCTGCGCCTCTCAGCTGTTCGAGTGTCGACAGAATTGATTCATTTGCGTCTGTTTGCGTCTCTTGTAATCACCCGCACCGCAGCGCCCTCTACAGTTCGTTTGTTGACAGTTTCATTACAGTTGTTTACATTGTGTTTAATTATATCTGTTCACGTTTATGGAAATGGGTGCTTTGTATTTTGGCTTTCTGTTGTTATTTTTATCAATTACTAAATTGTTTTAACCGATTTCAAATGAGAAGCCTATATTTACTCAGGATAAATAAAGTGAAGGTGTGATCTATCTAGTTTTAGGATTTTTTCTTGATTATTTTCTACTTTTTGAAAATGATAGTTAATAATGCTTTTAGCTTTCTTTTGACTCTACCACTTCCAGTAATACAGGTGTTACCTTTGCCTGCGTGTTGTTATTTTAGGAATAATTAATAATTAAAAGACCTGGATAAAGAAAGAGTCTTTATAGATGTCAGTATACAAACAATATACAGTCACTGTTTGGTTTTCGTGCAGCGTTGCCCTTAAATGTACAACGTTTCTGTTGTTTATATTTCGTCCATGTTGTGATTTCCCCCAAGGGGACAGGTTGCGATCAATCACGGGAATGGGCGCAGCGGCCCGCAGCCTCAGGGGCCCGGGGACCCGGGGACCCTGGCCGCACGGCGCGGTCGCCTGACCTCGCCACTTTGCCCAGACATTTCCATAAGCACAGGTTGTCTGACCTCTCACTTTCATATTAACATGTCGGAAGAGGTTACAGTTGCCTGTAGTGGATTGTTTTTAGTAACGGGGACATTTTGCTTTGCTTATAAGTTGTGGCAATTCTTATTGTAACTTTACTGACTTATAACTAAAACTGAAAATAGTTTGGAAATGTTATATAATGTTTTAATTTGCAAATAGGTTTTTAGAAACGAATTTCCACGTCGTTTTTTCTTAACGAAATGAGGTTGATGTTTGGTACCTAGACTACTTTGAGATGAAACAGGCGCAACAAACTCAGAGCTGAAGATTTTTTAAAGAAAAGACAAAATTCTTGGTTCTTCTTCAACTTACATGAGGACTATGCAAACTAGATGGTCTTGAATGAACCAAACAGATAAAAAAAAAATCAAAGCTTTAATGTTTTGGATTTTTTATAACAGATGCTGAGCACAGTATGAAATAGTATATATAATTTCACTTAAGGGTAAAACAAGAGCTCATCGTGCCTCCGTCGATTGACGACAGGCCGTGTCGACGGCGCGTTAGTGTTCTACGCGCGCCTCAAAGAGATGTCAGCAAAGAAGAAGGGCCTGCCAGAGCCTCCGCCTGCCGGGGTTGCGGGTTTTTCGAAAGAGATACCGCGGCCCTGGAACTTAAAGGGCAATAGAGAGAACATGAGTGGGTTTTAGTCAGTACAAGTCTGTCTCTCTCCCCTGCTCCAACCAGAGTGGGGGAAGTTATTTAATGATTTTTCATCTGCAAAAAGGCTAAATCAAGTGAAATAAATTAGTTGATGAAACGTCCGCTCATTTCTTAAATTAAGTTATAAAAGAAATCCTGTTCCTAAAATACATTTAAACCAGGAGCAGACATAATAATCCTACAGTTTTCACAGCCTTTTCAGCGGACCTTTGAAAATACATTCACTGAAACCTTTGTATAATTCTTAGGCGTTTGAAGGGATGCTGTTACATAATGTAGCTTTACATTTTGTTGCGAATTAAATATATATACGTGATCTCACGAGCGAGGCGCTCCACGATCAATTATTTCAATGGCCGCCCGCGGTGTGCCCGCGCCCTACCGCGGCTCAAAGTACGATTTATGTGTGTTACTGTATACAAACATACACATGTAGTGCTACATGTGTATCGTTCACTTTTTCCTGTTGTGGGCTGAAGGCTTTGTGTTGAAATAGTGACAAGTGACGACCTTATTCAAGTATTTTTTCTCCTCTTTTTTTCGACAATACACGAACATTGTTGATATTTAAACGGGTAGGTAATATCCGTTTAGCTATAGACAGTTATAACAAATCTTAGTTGTAATCTCGCCTCTCTCTTATTTATTTACTTTTTAACTAGATGAAAAGTTTCCGATCACTTGTCAAATCGACGACCTTCACTAACCCTTATCAGTATCTAATGACGATGTGATCCCATCAGTTCGGATGGCTACCGTCTACCGTATACCATACATAATTCATTTTCCACGGCTGACACTTTTACCTGGCGGTTTATGTGAATAAAATGTTACGTCACATATGTGTAGTATTACCGTTAAAACGAACAGACATTGAGCGATATGATGCTCAACAAAATATAAAAGTTAAACAAATCATTCGGATTTCAAGGCTTTAGTCAGGACACAATAAATCTGAATGGGAGCGCAGTGGATCCGACAAAAGACATTTTATTTTATTAAAGCAACCCAACGAACCGGTGCGAGGTATATTTCATTTGTATTTTTCCATTTTTCTCTCGCGCCATTGTTTGCAATTGATTTCGTAGAGATCGTGTGACAGTTATATCTTTTCTTTAATAAAAAGGTATTACAAGTCGTAACGGACCGAACAGATTCTCAATCAGAAAAGAACAATAATGAAGTCAGCTCCTAACGCAATTTATCTTTGCGGAACTTACGTTGACAAATCTTTTCCTTCCAAAACATTACAAAAACAATGTTATTAGTCGCCAATATTCCAATCGTTTGCTTCCACGTTGCAACGTTATTTACTTCGAGTTCACAACTGGCATCAGTTCCTCTGCCCCCCCCCCCCCGTTCCCCGGGGCCCTCGCAAGTTATCAGCCGTCGAAGAGTCGCGAGTCCTGATTTATGGCGTTTGACCTGTAAACAAAGCCTGCCGGTTTGTTCAGAGGCTAACAAAAACGTGACGAATGGGGCGGCCGGTGGCGATACCACTCATACACTATTCTTTTACAATTCTTTTTTCATTCATGACGATGAGTTTATTATTTTGTTAATTTTTTATCACTTTATTAATGACTAGCTTTTGCCCGCGGTTTTGCTCGCGTTAAATTCGGGGTAACACAGTTCCCCTTTCCTGATTTGCAGGAACCTGCTACCTTTAGTTCTGGCCCTTGCGCCTTATTTATTGTATAGCGATCCTTAGTTTTCCCTTTTCTTCCCTCTTACTCCTTCATTTCTCACTTTAAAAAAATAGCCTATGTCCGTCTCCAGGGTCCCAAGTTACCAAAATTCATCAAAATTGATTTAGCCATTTAGGCGTGAAGACGTAACAAACACAAATAAACTCAATTTGGCTTTTATAATATTAGTAAGGATTTACTTCACTTCTTGTTCTATCTAAGAAATAAAGTATTTGTATGACTGAGTGGTCTTTTTTTCATTAAACATAGTAACAATGATCGTGGATATTTTTCTAAGTACTCTGGGTTCAATAGAATTGAAATACTTAGATATCAAATCGTAGCTTATAACCTAAGTCTCTGGCCGCTGGGGTCTAAATATAAATACAAAAATATGACGTCGCTAATGATTTCACATATATATTCAGACTACAAATAAAAATAACACTAGTTCAACAAGAGGGTTCTCTAACAGAACTTTTGTAGTCCTTGGTCTATTCTCGGATCTCACCGGCATCTCACTTTACAAACAAATCACTATTGGTCACTCAAATCTTCGACAGAATCCCTTAGCTCTGGTCTCCGGCGACTTTGATATGTGTCGCAATACTAAGAACTGGAGATGTTATTAAGATACGATTTGAGAAATAGTTCAACTTTGCTGGATTTACACCCATTTAGACCGAGCCCCTGTTTGCTGCGCAGCTTATGGCTACATTATTCGGGAATAATATAGAAAGGTTGATGTGCTTTATTTTTTTTTGACAAAGAATAACAAAATTTTTTTTTTTTTTATAGAATCATAAGTTTTTAAACTTCTATGGTCACTAAAGCTATCATGAAGACTTGAAAACTATTTACTCCAATATATTGATAGCAAAATATAAATAATTTACACGGTAAATACTCCGTTTCAAGTTTATTTTAATCGGCTTAATGCAATAAATAACCTTAAATAAATATACAAACAATATTAACTTTAAAATGATTTTAGCGAAATACGTTTCACTTTTGCTCCACATTTGATTTTAATCAAAATAACAGCTCTTTGTTCTCATGTGCAAGTTAATAACAACATCAGTCTTGTATAATTAACAACAAAGCCACCGAGATATTAAAAGTACATTGTTTTATTTACGTATATTATCACGCTTGTATTCCCCGAATGGTTACGCAGAGGTGTACTTATACTTCATTCACGTTTCAACATTTATGTTTTGAATCCCGTGTTCCGAATTCTGGGTTGTCACTAAGAAATTTTTGATGGCAAAATTTTAAAACACATTAATTGTCGACCTGAAATTCAAATTCGCCTTTTTTTGATTAAATGTTCATGCTCAGCAGTAGTATTTATTTCCTTTAAAGTATAATTAACTGAAGATTTATGAAGTTACTTAGGAAGTGGTCTCAAATCTCATTATAGAACGAGGTCGAAGTGAGATCGCTTCTGAATGCAAATATAAGCGTGTACAAATCTGAGTGAAGCTACTTCGAAGCTTCGCTTGTAATCTTGAGACTACAAACTCGAACACAGAGCATAAATCTCGAGCCGTGTTATTGTTGGGAGAGCTGCTGTCTGTTTGTCCGGCGTGTTGTTCAGCTGTCCGAGCTGTCCGGACTGTGTGGCGCGCTGCGACACTGAGTGCGCAAGTTAGACGACGCGGCCACTAACAGCGGTCCATGGCTCGGGAATTTGACGATGTTGTCAACTACTTACGGTAGCCAAATGATGAAAAGTTTTGACAATATGTGATTTCGGAGTACATTCCAATTGTGACAAAATGGATGAAAAAACAGCTAACAAGTAAAATTTCTACGTTGTTCCCAAGATGCAATCTCCGAACAATATGGGATTCATGACACATCAAGCCATCAAAAATACTTTCTCGCCTAAGAGACGTAAGCTCGCGCGGACATAAAATCTTTTCGTGACCAATAACTCTTCTTTGTTGTAAAAGTATTGTCCTCTATCCTGGAGATAAAGTGTCAGTTCATCATCATCTTGTAACTCGAGGAAAACGACGGAGACAAATCTCGTGAGTTATTCGAACCAGCCGCTATCCCGCCATCCCGCCAACCCGCGCGGGGCGACCCGAATAGAAATTGCTTTCTCACTTGTCACCTACTGATCAAGGCCTCGGGGAATATATAAATCCGCCAAATAATATCGCGTTTCAATGTCGAAGCGAACGGTAGGTATTGCGGTGAAATGGAAGAAAAACAGAATGTGTCAGCTTCTGTGTTACAGCGCAGGAGCCAGCGGGGCAGGGGCGCGGGGCGCAGGGGGGGAGACGAGCGAAGCCTTTGCCGGAATGTACTTGATGCCGCTTACATTGTATTGTTATTTCAGGGATATTCCCTAAAGACTTCAGTTGGTATGACTTTTTGATGCTACACACAAAACCTTCTACACCATGAAACGTCCATGGCAAACCATTCACAGAAGTAGCAATTATCAAGAAAAAGCAATACGTTTAAAAATGATTCATAGTGTGCACTAATATAGCTTAAATTCCTTGAATTCACTCCTAATTCAAATGTTCAATATTTAACGGAACATATTTGCCGTCAGCGTCGCGTCTCGAGCGGTGCCATCCGCGATGCTTCTACTCAAAGGGTATTACATGCCATAGGGATACACACACCTTCTTGTTGTCGTGTAACATAAATACGCTAGATATAATAATATCACACTAATCATTTAAGGTTTCAGGTATGTTTGTATGTGGGTGGGTAAGTTTGTGCTTTCTTAAAATAGTTATTTTTTGCAATATTTTGACCAGTTCTTGTATATTTTTTTTCTATATACCTATTCTTTGTGAAAGAGTGGATATTGTTGGTCTTGTAGAGTCTTAGACGCTTGTTAACTTTCGTTAAGTTGTTATCTTATTTACGTTTTCTAAAGTAAGCAATGACTTACGCTGTAACAACAACATTGTAAACACAAACGATTTAAAAAGAGTAATCATGTAGTTGCTTGCCGGTTCTTCTGCATAGGAAACGGGCAACCTGAACCGTGCACCTTACCTCGACATTTTATAAGTGCTTGTGTAGGCCTATGTGAAATAAAAATATTTTGATTGATTTGATTTTCATTCCTTCACGCTGAAACGGCTTAGCGGATTTAGATGAAAATCCTTACTAATATTATAAAAGCGAAAGTGAGTTAGTTTATTTGTTACGTCTTCACGCCTAAATGGCCATACCTATTTTGATGATTTTTTTTTTTTTAAAGGGAGAACGACGGGCGAAAAAGATATTTTTTATCGATCATTTAGCACGCGGACGAAATCGCGGGAGGAAGCTAGTTATATATAAATTATTTTATGGATAGTTACAACTCTTTTTTTGTTACTTTTTTTGTTATGGAAAGGGTTATGTCAGACGCCTACTGACTAATACTATACGGTGTTCTTTCTCGTCACTTCTGGCTGGGGTGCGGGGACACAATCGCATTCTACACAATCAAGATAGTTTCTACTCTGGCTTAACTCATAGAATACTTTACATGCCGGTCTACGCGGAAAAAACCGTGTGGCGTAACTAGAGATGTCACACTGCCATAATAACTCCACGAATTTCCAACATTTTCAAGTCTCGCTACAGGTGTCTGTAACGGTATTTTTAGATCTCCATTGAAGTTTAATTTTAACAACACGTCGGTTTAAAACGCTGTCTGTCTGGCGTCACTTTATTATTAACGTTCAATCGTTGTTGTTTGTGTTATGTAAAGGTAATGGTTCTTATTTCGTACTTTCTTTCTTTCGAGTGGAAATATGGGGGCTGCGCATGAATCAGTAATGTTAAATGCTCTTAATATTTTAACTAAAATAAACTCTCACCATTTTTTTCGTCTTTTTAAAAAGAGACTTCTATTTTCTTGAACACAAAGTTAAACTATTATCAAATGATATTACTAAAAGAGTTTCAGCACAGTATCGTAGCGTTATTCAGCAAGTTCGTACAATGTAATAACTGTGAGTGTACAACTGAAGTCGGCTAGAACAAAACAGAACAAAATGAAGCAGTTTAATAGAAGCTCGCGCAGTCAGCAGAGAGCGAAGTTCTCCGAGTTTAATGTGCAGCCATAAGGAGGAGCTCGCGGCTCGGGACACGTATGTACTGCCGGGTCCCAGTGCGGGCCACATGGATTTGTGTAGTCTACTTCTTAAAGATTTGTAACTTTTATGTCAGTTGGCAACACTCTCGGCGACACTACTACCAGTACAAGTACTTCGGAAACTATACGACAAGCACTACCGTTGTAGCTTTAATATCAAAGTAATCCTATTTGTTTTTATAGCAACATTTTATAAAACGTCGAAACTTTAACAAAGCGTCTGCCATATTTATATCAATCATCGTGAAAATGAGCCAATTCTTAATGATGAACTTCCGAATGAAAAGAGTTCAATAAATATAAAAATATATTGAGAAAGTTAGAGAGAATGATTGATGGCGGGTGATGGCGGACAGACGGAGGCGCACCCCGCCACTGACGACTCATATTAAAAGGAATGCTGTCGAGACAGCAACAGAGGGTACGGCGTAATGCGAATCAAATAAATTCACACAGCCATGAAATTTAATATAGATGCCTTAGAAACAAACGAAATGATTGAACATGAGTGACAAGAGCCTTTGTATTGAACTCAAGTATATAAGTGATGTGGGATTGGCAAGAATTACCTGAATAATTGGGACTATTTGCCGACGGGGTAAGGGGTGACGGGTGGGGGGGAGGGTGGTGGTTCACATTACATATGCATGGATATCGCTTGATATCATGTGGAGCAGGCGTGTCGGATTGCAATTGTGGACGAATGAGGTTCATAACCCTATATTACGCAGTAATAACACAATATTCGTAAACACGAGAGCTTGTGTTGATAATACTATTCGCAGAACACAACTACATAGCATTACATGAACATGACTAATCGCATCGAAATACCGAACACTTTCTTCAATTTTATAAAACAGTATGTAAATTTCGAAATGATATATTTTCGGTACTTGAATAAAATATTTGAAAAGCAATTTCTTTAGCTAGCCCGTACTCGATAGTATCGTTAAACCGATCAAGAAATGAATCGCTATCATCTCCATCTTTGATGGGCAAATTACCATTTTATTGATTTAGGGGTTGGTACATTACTAGGTATTATTTTCAAGAAAGGACCACAAATGAGTGGCAACACCGGGACTCCGAGAGGACACTTTTGTCTCCCACCGGAGATTTTTTCATGATATATTTTAAACCCTCAAACGTTGTTTTTACGTTATTTATTTTTGTGATTTTGTCAGACACAATTCGTGAATACGTCAAACGTTAGGCAATGAAAAGAGCAAAAATTATAATTAATATGAGGCAGCATTCGGAACGGTTTGATCCCCTAAACGGAATCTTTTATCAGATCGCGTGGAGGCTGGCGCGGGCGGGCGCGGGGAGCGGAGCGGGAGCGGGGAGCGGGGAGCGGCGCGGGTGAATGGCTCCGTAGATTACGTTTGTTGCTTTGTATTAAAACTGATGAGAATTTATCTCAACATCCCGTTTTAAAGGAGCAAAGTGACATTATCAAAAACCAATATCGTTGGAAGCGGCGGCGAACGAGAAAAATATTTTTCGTCATCATTTATCAAAAACACGGGTGTATTCGCGCTCCTTTGATACGACGCCGACGTCTGTCGCGTCCTCACAAATACCACCCACAAAGAAAGGTAATTTCTGTAGAACTGTTCGGAGTGTATTAAAATCCTTTATGGAAATGAGCACTCACATTTTTTATGTTCCGGCTTTATTTCGGAATGATATCGAACAAATATTATGTCTTCATTTTAAAAAAATCTCTCGATCAAGCGATATCTTTATTACTTAACGTTCATATCAATTCATGTTTATACATCATTATTTGCTACTTTTGGTTTGCTCCGTTTGGTTGGTATCTTAGGATCTTAGGTTCAATTCACGGGTCGGGTAAAGAGTGGAATTGGGATTTTTCATAAGGAATTGCTCAAAGTCAGTACCATCCCAGGGTTTGAAAGTTGGTGGTATGTATTCGTGTCCTCACACACAAACAGTATTCTAAGGTTGTTGGGAATCGAACCCAACACATACGCGCGGCCATCACACACTGGCGGCGTGCACGCTCTCAGCGTCATCAGCTGGTGAGCAGGGGAGCGACGGGCGAGCGAGATACCGCCCGGCCCCGCCACAGCACTCGCTTCCACGGACCCGACCGCGACGGACCCCTCAACCGACCTCTAAAATATTAATGTTTGTCCGGGACTATTGTACTTTTAACTTTACGGCATTATACCAGTACCTATTTTATACAGTCCACTTATTATCGTTACCCAGCTTCTATACAAAGGTCTTAAAACAACGCGATTTCCATAGAATTTATAGTTTATACAAACTAGTAAGTCGTATAAAAGTGTTTGTAAAAATGTACTTGCAAAATAAGCTTCATTTATCATTTAGTTTAAATATCTACTAATTGTGATTTTATCTCAAAAATAGTACTCGACACCAGCTTCACCAGTTTATTACAGGAAATTACAATCAAAGCAAAATAAATTCCAAGTGATTCTTCAGTTTCCGCCGGTCGGGCCTGCTCGGCCGCTCGGCTGGTCGACCTCTGCTCATTAGACTGCCGCGCGAACGCTAAGCGTATTTATGACAATACATAAAAAGGACGTAAGAAAGGAAAATGTGACGTCATCATTTTCCCAAATCATCATCAGTCCCTTCCGGCCCTTAATGTGGAAACGAAGAATTAAATTCGTTTTACGAGAGGGACTGTTTTACGGGCCGCCGGCCGCCGGCCGCCGGCCGCCGCTCCGCTGACGCGTCTCCAATACTTTCATCGTGATAGGCTTTTATTTCGGCCTTCGCCTCGAGTTTATTATGAAAATCATCTTGTTTATAGACGTTCTGGTAAATACATACTTATATTTGCATTTTTTTTCTCTCGCAAAATCTCCGAGGTCGGACATAAACCCCTAAATTGAATACTTTATACTATTTATCTTCATGCTCGGAATAAATGTATTGAAGCCCCAGTCGTGTCGTACAACGCGCAGATGATTACCTTACAAAATAAATTAGTTTTGCCTTGTGGTGCTGTAGGTATTCGCAATTGCGGATAAAAATCCGCCGCCGTCCGCGGATGATGGATGATCGCTGATCCCGCGGCGCGGGACGTGGGGCGCGGGGCGCGGGGCGCGGGGCGGACACATCCCGCCGACACCCGTTGACTGCGAGAGAATAGCATACCCAGCACAAAATGAACCGGAACTTCTTCAGTAAGAAAATCGTCAAATAAACCGTGATTGCTTTTACACCGAATTACTTACGTTATTGTTCTCGGTGTGATCGTGTTATTGGATTTTATTACCAGAAAGTAGATTAGAAAAATTGCTTCCATCCGACGGAGGCCGAGGGGAGCAGAACGAAAATATCATAATAGCGAGTCTTATCATTAGATGACGTTGTTTTTATGGAGAGGAAGTAACGTATGATATTGTTCGGAAGCGAGTAGACACAGTCGTAAAACTTGGCCAGATAAAACGATCCCGATATCGGTCAAAATCGGAGCCAAAATAAACACACGAGACCATTGTGTGGAAACGAGTGAGAGAACAGACGGCCGAACAGATTTGGATTAACGTTTGCAATAATAAAGGAGGAGTACGGACCCAGAGGGTCGAGGAAAGCGGGTCTTACGTTTGCGAAGATTTTCTTTTTGAACCCAATTTGGTTGAACGAATTACATATAACTACGGACATTCGTGTTTATTCGTGAGGATCCCGCACTCACTTTGACCGTTACATTTTCCACGCAAATGCTCCGCAACGAGCTCTAATGGCCTCACTTCGATTTCGCGCTAAATTTCTATCGTTATTGCATTTGAGGAGATTGCGAGATAAAAGCGCGGCCAGCAGACGACTGATGTCGACGGAAACACGACATTTCTTTTATTGTGCAGCGACTAGAAGTTGCCGCACCGGGCGTCGGGAGACGGATACTTTAAATTGTTTACAAGTTGCACTCCGCCTCGCCGCCTCGCCGTGTCGCATGTCGCTGTGTCGCTGCAGAACTTTGCACACGGCTACAAGTCTGCGCTCGCAAGGTCATCTGAGAGATTAAGCGCGCTCGTAAATCTTGATGCTAAAAGTTTTGCACCCTGCGGTATAACTACACCCCACTGGCTTATTTATACGGCGCGTGAACAAAAGCCTTTGTCTCTGAACTTATCGGGAGTCTGAAAGAACAGAAATTCATTACGGCGGCTAATAACGACCAAAATTAAACAAGGCACATTACGGGGCCTGACATCGATCCTATACAACACTCTGGCTATAAAGCCGTTTTTATTGAATTAAACTTTAATTGTATTAAAACTTGAAATCGAAGTTAATTCAGAGTTGTGATAATATTTGCACAGTCGACAGCGCGAGCGCTGCAAAACGCGACGCGACTGACTCGCGGCGCGACGCGACTGACTCGCGGCGCGACGCGAGCTCCGCGTGTAATAAAACTGTCACACACAACACACAAAGTTCAAAGGCAGCGGAACGATTACAGCCAATAATAATTCGTTTTTACTGAGAGAAACGTTCCCTTTTTATATCAAAGCCTGTTTGTTCGCTTGTCGCGAATACTCAACAGCTTATTCACAAGCGCTCGATGTGAATGTTAAATGGTGCGTCCCGACGTCGCGTCGTTTGCAACACTTCGCTGGATTGATTGCTGGGATCTTGGCTCCAATATACTTTCACCTTTGACCATTCAATGTGATCTCTCAGAAATTAATATCGTTGGCGACACGTTCAATCTTTTGCTAATCTAACAACCTGTTTCCGTGAATGGGAACACTCGAAGATCCTCAAAGGAGTTTCCAATTATCTTCGAATCCGTCGCACTTCTCTTGTTAGCGCTGAAATTGGCTACAATGGCAAACGAGCTGTACAGTCTCGCTTTAATCTGCCGATCGTTAGGATATGCACTCAAGGGTGGAGTCGGGCCGCCCAACAGCCGCCCAACAGCCGCCCAGCAGCCGCCCCAAATGACCATCTATCAAAGTAAGCCTCGTTAACTAAGAGAGTGCTCAGTTTTAATCGTACTTACTTCTGTTTCTGAAAATCGGTAAATCGGGATGACAAATGTGCGGGGAGAGGCTGTAGAGGTTTTTTCCAAAGGAAGGAGGCCTCCGGGAGGCACAGCGCACGTCGTGATTTATATTCAATGCGCGCGCCGCCGAACTGATTATGTTGTGTCATGTCGCTTGTATCGGAACACTATGCCACGTGTACCTGCGCCGCGCCGCGCCGCGCGCTGCTCACTTACTATCGTGTGAAATATATATTATAGCTTTCGCCCGCGGCTTCGCCCGCGTTAAATTTGGGTTCCCTTGCGCCTTATTGATTTGTAATAGCAACGCTAAGTTTTACCTTCTCTTCCCTTTTTCTCCCTCACATCCCACTTTTTTCAAAAAAATATTAGCCTATGTCCGTCTCCTGGTTCACAACTATATCTGTACCAAAATTCATCCAAATCGGTTCAGCCATTAAAGCGTGAAGAGGTAACAAACAAACAAACAAACAAACAAACAAACTCACTTTCGAATATTAATATATATATATAGTAAGGATTAGTAAGGATTATTTGCAAAAAGGCACGTTTATTCTAAAAAACATATTTCTTTTTTTCGACCATTTTCGGTTCGATCCTGTATTATGTTACGATCCGTAGAAATTACTTGTTTTCAAAACTTCTTGGTAGCAATAATTAACTGAAATCATCAGTCATTGCAGAAAGTCCCGACTCGTTTCAGAGACTGCACTTGTAAGTCGCGGGATATGTCGATTTATTCCAATAAAGCACAATATTGCTGCCACTCGCAGAGCTGAGACGGAATTTCGATTCCCGAATTCCCGGGGAACGGATGCTAGCCACGAGTCACAAAGAGGGGCTCAGCAGGCGCGTGTCCGGAGTGCCGGACATCGTCCGTCACTCGTCCGGACCGGCCGCTGACGCGGACACATACATCATTCATGTCACAACAGCAATTTTACCGAATAATCGAAAAAGGAAATTAAGGTTACATAAATGCTCGCCGCTTTCCGTCAGCTGTTCATATTGGAATATGTCGAGTCACGCTCGACTCCGGCGGCGGCGCGCGGCGTGCTTCAGCCAATCTGGAGCGGCGGTCCTTTACATTTATACGTAGCCTATGTTTGTTAACCCTGTAGCCATTTGTCTAATCCGCAATCAGAGCGGACAGTTGCTAACGCACGCTTGGGACCCGCATGGGGTAAACAGAGATGTGCTTGACTTGACCCGCGCTAACAGTATTGCCACGTAACACGAGAGGACGCGAAGCTATCGACATTTATCGGGCACGATTCCAACTTTGGGATTCGCCTTAGATTTTCACACTTCGAGAAACCACGAATGCACTTTGCTGATATATGTATTATGTAGATGTGCACCCGTGTGGGGTGTGCCAAAGGTTACGTGCCGTATTTATGGCTGTTTTGTGGTTCAGCCAAAGTTGAAAACCATCAAAATTATTGGCTTAATTCTTGTAAGTACACGCGTTTTTTTTTTAATAGCATTTGTGTTGGCATTATGTCGTTTTCTAGAATTTTGCGTCGAAAGTCGGGTTATCTCCTACTGTCAAATATGTTAAGCGAGTTTATGGTTGCTATTTGCGGTATATTACCGCAAATATCAACCATAAACTCATGTACACACACATAAGCTCATGAACGGGTGCTGCTTGTGATGACTGGTCGTCTTATTGACCAGGTTTTGTTACTGTTATTAGTCATTTCTTTTGTAATATGGTTAGTATATCAAATAGGACTGGAGGCTTTATTTATGCATGGGTAAATTTTTCTTTTAAATGATTGGTGTTTGCTAGCTGACATGTCACAATCAATAAATTAATTTGTAAATTTACCTTGTGAAGACTGAAGAAATACAAATGTCTTACTGAGGAGTTTGTTCCGTCACTTCTTCCCAGCTAAAATACTAGGAAGTGGCGTAGGGTGAGTGTTTTGGAGGACTGTCTCATATAATGTTGACGTTCAAAAAGTGCTGATTATCAGCCAGATTTTAATAAATGACTTTTGATTTTGGTTTCAATAAACCATAGTCTGCAACAGCAATGACATTGCAACAAAAAGTTAACAAAACAAAAGGACAAAACATTTGCAAATGTAAAAGTATGAAAATGGCGGAAGGGTTCGTTTGCAAGAGGATCAGTAAATGTGAGGGAAGAGACGAGGGTGTGGAATGTGCCTTCTCTACTGCAAATGTGTGCGCCCGGCGGCGCGTGGCGGGTCGCTGTGGAACCTTGGCTCGTTTGAAGTTGCCTTCTTAGCAAAAGTCTTATTATATACTGACTACTACCTACCAATCAGGATGCTATAAAACATTTTCCTACTTCAACAGACTGGCAAACGTTTTGATCTAGATGTTGTTAGACCAGTGTTTGAGTCTTTTTTTCCCAAGTCAGAATAATTGTAATCTTCGACCACTAACGGTTGATAACTAGTCATGTAAGTTTGTTTAACTCTAAATTATAATGAGTAAACGATACACGATACTATATTGAAGGTAACATTAACTTCAGTGTAATGCCTACCCCGCCGGCAGTGTGTCCCTGTCGGGCGCCAGAACGTTCGAGTCACCGTTACTTCGTGCGCGTCATGTTGATACAGATGTTTACATGAGCCTGCGACCCGTAGGCTATACAGTTATACACATACTGTTTGGATATGGTAATATACTCTTTTACCTGTCCAATTTATTTCAATAAGAAAATATTTTGATAAAAACAAAATTTGAAAATATTTTGTTTCACATTGGCCGACATGGGAATCGCCGAAAATAGAAACACGGCTCGGCTGGTTTCATATGGAAAACAACCAACATGAACTTTAAAAATTATTTTGATTTTATTACGTTACAGCGCGGCAGCGGTACAAAGCGTAGGACTGACAATAAGTGGTTGATTACTTCACACATAAAGTCAAATCAGTTAGCACTTTTGCTGGTCACTGGGTTCGCTACCCACGTTGGAAAACTTGTTGTTATATTCTTTCATTAGGAATGTTCAACAACAGCCTGAGATTTGATAGTTTTTTGCTTTGATCTCAAAACGGGAGTGCTAGAAGTCAGTCTTTGCCTTACTCAATAGTGACTTTACGTTATGTTAAAAGTTACTTCTATATATATATAGGCCTAGTTGCCTTTGAGGTTTTATGAAATTGTACCCTCAGTTGGAACTCCTGGCTATATTTATAGCCACGCGCAAAATTTTTCAATGTAAAGAGGAAACCTTCGGTATCTATAGTGACCCAAAGGCCACATTACAGACAGTTACAAGCCCAGGGAACATGACAGTGAGAACACGTATCTTTCGGCTTTATCCAGGGTCATTTTATACAGATTACTGTGCAAGCTTTAGTATAGCCATTATGATTTTGTGGAGCATAGAAATATAAACAACAGTTTTGAAAAGTAGATGGATGTAATAATAGACGGCAAACAGTTCAGGCGCAATGTTCCGATCTCGTCCATCTCACTACACGAGCCGATCGTTAGGAGCCGCCAGTCCGACACCGCTAGCCGACTCATCTGGCAGACGAGGCCTGAACCAATACCAATTATACAAGTGGCAACATTGTGCACGGACGACTGTGTTTCAATAAACACCCAGGCCATTAATATTGAACTGGATTTTAAAGTTAAAGTTATAGTGGTAAAGTCTGAAAGCCCTAATGTGGCCATGCTTCTTTACCGTCTAAGAATTATTAGCAAAATCGATGTACGGAAAATACGTTTTTGTTTTGGGGTGGCTAAAAATATCTGCAGTTTCTGGTATTCCAGAAATCTTCAAAACTATAACCGCTCGTCCATCCAATCGTTCAAGCCCTTCATTCTTTCCATTATATTTTGTGTCAATAATTTATCATAACAAACTTTAAATCCAAAAGCAATTTTAGCGAGATCTTCGGAGATAATCGTGTTTATTCGTATTTGTTCTGAGCAAACAATTATGGCATAATTTAATGATTCAAAATGCAAAGTAAAATTACAGAAACGGAACAACGCAGTCTGAATTCAAAACACTGGACGAAAAGAATATTATAATGCAAACCATTATTCATTAGAAGTAATCTTTTGTGATACTGTTCTTGACAGTTAAACAATGACATTTCAGGTGACAGAATTATTAGAAGACTAAAGAACAATGGCGAGTTCGTACGTTTAACTTACAACTAGTTATATTTTAATACCGCTATGACATACTACTGTACAAATATAATGTAATTTTATTATATTACAGTGTATACATCAAGAAACAGCTGTTACTACAATTTATGTCCACGCAACCGCAACGACTACGTTTTTAGCTTTTTATTCAAAATGGCGGCCATTAACAAACAGTTTGGAGGCAAACCATAAATTCGTGAACACGCAAAAACAAAAGCTCTCGACCTAAAATTACAAGAACACTTATTCATAGCTTGGCGGAGTTTTAGCACGAAATGCCTGCCTAGGTGGAGTTTAAGGAATTTAGTGCTAACGAAATTATTGTAGTTAGTTCTACTGGAAATGTACGGTAGAAAAGTTCTCTACGGGTATTATTTATTTTTGTTACCAATATTTTAAAATGTCAAAGATATTTTTTTTTGTCTTTACCTTAGGTTGATTAACAAAATACGATCTCATCCGCAGATATACACCAACTTATATATCGTTGCCCACCCACTAACTTAATATAATGTTGGTGGTTTAACAACAACGACTCATCATAAAGATATGACATTTTAAAGACAATGTCGAGACTTTCCGAGAATGGCTCCAACTACTGACCTTTACTTGTTTGTAATACACGGCTGCAATGCCACAGGGATTCTCAATACTTCTATTTGAAGTTTGATATAACATTCATGAAAATAGAAAACAATTTCAAGTAAGGTAAAATGAACTTAGCTACATTATTAAGTTACAGTTGTTTGATCTTTTTAAGTGATAAACATTTTCCCGCGCTAGGTATTTCTCCTGTATCGTGGGTGCGTTTACAAACATTTAAACTCACATACACAAACAGACCTGCAACAACTACCGTAGGTAGATAGGCAGTGGGTCATACAAATATTTGCTCTGTCCGGGAATCAAACCCTTGACACTCAGCGCAGTAACCAATCGCCAACTGTGCCGTCACTTTATTCAGCAATCGCTTTCGCAACTCCGACATGAGAAACAACCGAGATCCTTTATTTTTCTTTCAATAAGATTATCGCTGAAGACGCTTCAATTAAACTAACTACTACAACAGAAGTTGCAAAACGTTTTGAGTGTTAATTTATTAATAATAACGGTCCATTATTCATAACTACGATGAAGTCGAGCAACTTAGCGCAGAACTTCAATCAGTTTTACATAAATAGCTGCACAACAAGTGCAGTGCTCATTAGCAGCTGATTTCAATATTTAATTGCAACAGTTTTCGTTGTCGTCGATGTGATATCCGTTCTTAATTGAATTAATAAAACGCGAGCTAATGGACGGCGGCGCGGGCGGCCACCAGGCGGCGCTGCGAGCGGCGCGGCTCGCACTCGCACTCATTTGCATATTAATCTATTACTCGCTCAAAGTTTCACTCTCAGGGATTTGAAAGCGATCCGGCCTCGTTCAAGTTCCTATTCATTGTGTTTCGGAACATTCTCTCTTTTTGCTTAAATTTACTTAATGGATTAACAAAAGAAACGTTTTTACGTTGCTTTTGTTTGCCGCTTGTGTGAGTTTAATTTAAATATCTGGATGTGCACGGAGAGGAAGTTACTGGGCTGGCTAAGTGACAATTATTGTGATAAAGTGTTATTCTGGGACGCGACAATAGGACTTAACAATAGAAAAAGTGTGGAACAATTTACATAATTAAGATCTTCACTTACAATATGAAATCTTGATACATTTACTTAATTAAAGTATTGTTCACTAACCTTAGAGTAGTTGTAATATAGTGAAGTCCATTATATCATAACTTCAGTCCATAGACGCCTAACGATTTAAGTTGAGTGTAAGCTTGATAAACGAGCTCGCAGCGAAGACGGCTCGGGCGGAGACTGAAGTTATCCGTACATACATAATACACCAAGCGGTCTGAGATGTTAAATAATGTATATTTAGAGGAGGTTATTAGATTGGAGATGTCAGAGCGCACTCTGAGCTGGAGGAGGGTTGCTTGAGAGGCTTACGAGGGCACGGGGTCCTCACAGACGCTCACAGAAGGAATCTAACATAAATTTGGATGTTATTTAGGCACAAAACTATTAGCTAGTCATTACAAAATGACCAGATGGCGTATGGATTGTGGAGGCAGCAATTTCCATCTTCACTTACGATATATTAGATGACGTTAAAAGTATCAGATATGGCCGAGGCTCAAAGGCAAAAGTTTCAACGGGTGATTAAGAATATCCGCAATATTTTCCCTAACAAAAGTACATCGAATAATTACATATAATATGTCCACAATAAATATTAAGTGTATGAACACTGATATTGCAACATGCTGTAGGCGGGACACGTGCCCGCGGCCATTTATTAAATTCCCGGCTGTTCTGTGGGTAATGTACAAAGAATTCGCGAGGAATGGCCGACACGTCGGTGTACGACCAAATATACTCGGTTGCAGCTCCATTCAGTATTTACACATATTTACGTAATGTTTAATGAAAGTACCGCCGGTATTTTTAACCCACCGACATTCGCAGGGTTGTCGAATTTATTATATCTGGGGCAGGTGTAGGTATACTTTAGCACTTCATTCATTTAACGACTATGGAATCTGATTTAGAAGGGTTGCCCTTACGGTACACGTAATACTATTTTTGAATCCCTAAAAGTTGTTCCTACCTACTCGTACTACAATATACTCAGTAATAGTACCATTGTTCTACGGAGTAAGACATACTAGGGCAGTTGAAGTCAAAATATGGCCTGTTGTACTAGAAAAAACAGTGGATGAAAGAAGTTTGCTACATGCAGACAAAAGTAAACAAATACATGAAACAGATAAATGCGGCCACATAACTATCTGTCACGGCAAGCGTTCTTTAGTTTCCTGCACACGTATATTGTATCGTTCACATCGTAGCGAAGTTCCTGACCGACTCCGTTCCTCAATTTACTAGAAAGCCGTCTTGGAATATTTTATTTCGTTCCACTTTGGGGATGCTATCAACAGAAGAGCTGCGGATACTCTCAATTCCTTTGCGTTCAAACTTGTCTTGTATTTGAGCGCTGCCGCGGTGACAGGCCCGCTTTGCACGAATACCGCTACTTTACCGAAACTTGTTCTGAATCGGTTTTGCTTACAAACTTATAGAAGCTGATACTGGCGTATTTGAAAGAATCGAAGCAAAAAAACCCCCGGGGACATTTTCGAAGTTATAACTGTCAATTTGATAAAAGGACGAAGGGAAGGTGAAGGACTTTCAATAAGGGTGAACAAAACAGATAATATTTGAAAAATCAATTGCAATGTTTTGATAGCAATAGTGGAAAGCCTAAAATAAATCATGGTCCGCTCGTTACTACGATTAAACACATTTAACCGTTGTTATTTTCCAATATTTACTTTCTTTCTTCAGCTTATTTTTGCAGCATTTCGTAACAAATATTTTCGACATACGCACACTTACATTTCGTCAGCAGAAAGGGAACTAGAAAAAGAATTAGCTACTTATGAACCCACACAAATCGTAAAGCTGACAGGCAAAGGGTCCCGGGTGACTTCGCTGCGAGAATGTTACTCAGGCTTTATATCAATTGGATAAGCTCTTTTATCCAATAAAACTTTTCTTTGTAAAGATAACAACGTTATGAAGCGTTCTTGTAATTCTTAAGTAGAAGTTGTTGAGCCTTGAACACAAAATAAGTATTACAGAAAAAAACGTTTTTGACTTAGTGTGAAATAATAATATGTTTATTGAATTCTAGCGTGTTACACATACGTACTATATTCTTACACAGATCGAAGCATTTTTACACAAAACTAAACAACTATTTTCCGACGGTTGTGAGCAACGGACAACGTTCAACAATATATTATCTGTCACCGTCCGGTGTCCGCACTCCGGTCCTGACTTCACCTTTAGAACAGCAAAACCGAGCACCGGCCTATACTATTTATTACCTGTAAAAACGGCAAAAATATCATGTTTGTAGTTTCTTAAATATTTATTTCATTCTGTTATAGTGGCAACTTAAAAAAATCTAAATTTCACTATCACTGTTATTGAGATACAGCCTGGTGATAGATGATTAGATGGACAGACAGCGGAGCCTTAGGAATAGGGTCCCGTTTTACCCTTCGGGTACGGAATTCTAAAAACCATTGTCACATTGTTGTGTATACAAGCTAATCATCACAATGTTTACATGCAAGCTCGCAAATCGTCCGGCTTGCAGTCAAGGCATAAATTCATAGCCAGCATGGGTTTGCCGCAAATGGCTCGCCGAGGGAGGCTTCCGGTCCACGGGGCAGCGCGCGCTCCGCCGGCCGGACTATACACGTGTGAGGGGTGGCAGTGGCGGCGAGGGACAGGAGGCCAGGAGTGACGCTCAGACATTGTCCAACTGCGCTTTTTTAAACGTTCCAAGCAGTTGTATAACGGTAACTAAGAGAAAATGGCCAATTACTGTCTGCTAAATACTAGAAATTTCGACCGCCAATAATATTTATTTGTAAAACTTACTAACTCTTCGTAAGAAGTGAGTTCAGTAAAACCAACCTCGACCAAACAGATGATGCACAAAACACTACCTAAAACCTAGTTCTGACGAATAATTATAACATATATACATAACATATAAGTTTTTTCTATTTTCAGTTTAACAACTTAATTTTGTTAAACTGAAAATAGAAAAAACTACGTAATCTAATATATAAAATTCTCGTGTCACAGTTTTCGTTCCCATACTCCTCCGAAACGGCTGGACCGATTTAAACGAAATTTTGTGTACATATCGGGTAGGTCTGAGAATCGGCCAACATCTATTTTTCATACCCCTAAGTGAGCAGCGGGTGAAACCGCTGGGCACAGCTAGTTAATAAATAAATATAGAACTGTCTAATTGAAATAAAACGTGTAGGTAGTAGCTTAACGCTTGACGCTCATAATGTAACCCAACCCAATACACCAATATATGCAGCGAGGTGAATAATGTAAGCGCTCCGGCAGTGGCCATTGCTGGCCATGGCTGGCCGTCGATGGTCGTGGCTGGCTGCGGCTGGGCCACACTCGTATCCTGTGAGTGCCCACTAACCCAACTTCCTGTTAAGTAAATGTTAATGGAATCTGGACCGAAACTTACTTGGGTTAACTTTGTATAAGACCGAAATAGTTTATACATATGTTACGCAAGCGCAGTATGTGAAAAGAGCTGATTAAGGACGACCCCGATTAATGCAGGAAAAAAGTAAACTGCGCAATTAATAGCAACGTGACACAAAAGTGATGCTGGACAAA
The DNA here is from genome assembly GCA_958449745.1 of Ochropleura leucogaster. Taxonomy (NCBI): domain Eukaryota; kingdom Metazoa; phylum Arthropoda; class Insecta; order Lepidoptera; family Noctuidae; genus Ochropleura; species Ochropleura leucogaster. The sequence continues at coordinate 222,303 of OY288208.1, forward strand.
ACACCGCTGCACCATCGTGACAACGAGACACTACTTTTATTCCGGCTTCGAATTGAAACATAAGTTTTAATTCTATTTTTTTCTTAAAAATCAGTAATGTATGGCTTAACTTAATTTTGACGACACAGTTGGCACAGTGGCTGATTGATCGACTGCTGCGCTGCGTGTCAAGGGTTCGATTCCCGCACGAAACAAATAATTGTAAAGCCTGTTGTACGTGAGTTTAAATGTTTGGAAACGCACCTACAATACAGGAGAAATTCCTAGTGTGGAGCAGTTTTTTTTTTAAATAAAATAAAAAATAAACCTATTTTGGTCGCAGCCTTCGTAATAAATGTTTTGTGAATCATTCTGTTTATTTGGAATGGTCAAATATTAATTGAGATTTCCAGGATAATATTTATAGTTGTGTTCGTGTAAGGCAAATAATATTACAATTATATTATTTAATAAATGCAAAGTACTATCGGAAATATGTGAAATTGTTGATTGTATATTTTACTGGAGCTTTTGTGTGCGTTGATCTTCTAAACGGCAAAAAGGGTTTAGCAAATGTGTTAAAAAATTATAATATAGTTTACATTAATAAAATATAAAACTTAAAAATGTTTTAAAAAGTTATAGTAAACAACGTGAACCAAAGTCAAGTTTAAAAATAAATGTTGTTAACAAATTGGTTCAAAGTTTAATTAAAACTTGCTCATATTGTGTGAAATTACCATCATTTTCCATTGACACGCTGTACATTTTAACTGTGAGCTGTCGCAAAAACCGAATTTATTGTAAAATGATGTATTTTATGCAAGTTATAATTACACGAACGCCTCGTGACTCGCGCACGGTGCGGTCCCGTTCGCGTTTGTTTGAAAGTTAAAGTTAATTAGTAACAGCTATGATGGTCATTTTAAACAAACCGATGTGTAATTTTGCACCGCGCGGTGGGTTCAGGACTTAACTGTAACTACCGGGAGTCTAAATAAATATTATAATACTAGCTTTTGCCCGCGGCTTCGCTCGCATTAAATTCGGTGTAACACAGTTCCCCTTGCGCCTTATTGATTTGTAATAGCAACGCTAAGTTTTCCCTTTTCTTCCCTCTTTCTCCATCACATCCCACTTTTTTCAAATAAAAATTAGCCTATGTCAACTGGTTCCCAACTATGTCTGTACCAAAATTCACCGAAATCGGTTTAGCAATTAAAGCGTGAAGAGGTAACAAACAAACAAACACACTTTCGCTTTTGTAATATTAGTAAGTATTTGCCCAACCTCATGAATGTTTGATACAGCAAATTAAAAACGTTTAAAGTAGAAAGAATTTAAAATAACTTACCAAAACTAATCAACTCATAAATTAATAAACTAAAATATAGCGTCAAATTATTCGTCCTTAACGCAGTCTGTTGCTAATGTCCCCAAAAGACTGGCCGCATTGCCACGTTTTATGGCAACGCTCAGCTTCTGGTTACGGGATGTGTTGACTACCCGTTTTGAAGAAAATTGCGCAGCTGTGAGTAAAAGGATCCCACGGTCCCAGAGTTTAAGAAACTTTATCAGAAGATTTGCCACAGAAAAAACGATCCCAAGTCTCAGTGACGCAAAGCAACATGACATTGTCAAGTTTTACACTTGTATCGACCACAACGAGTTGCAATACCTGCAATAGTAAGTTGGTTAGAATATTGTTCGAATGGCCCCGTCTATTATTAGTATGCCTATGTTTGGCTCAAAATCATTTTGTCAGGCATTTATTCTTCAGCCTGTGTAAGTTCTAAGCTTCATCTATTTCAAACCAAGCTAAATCCGTAGACTCCCCAAATAGTACCTAAGCAGGTGCACCAATAGCCTTAAGGGGCTAGATGTTGTTAATTGTTGTTAGTAACAATTAAGGTAACAATACGGACATGTTCCAGCAACACCAACAGTTCTACCAGCAAACACTAAACTTTATGAAACAACACAATGTTGCATGTTTGTGTGGCGTTCGGCTGGAACGTAAACATCGTACTGCAGTTTTATATTTTCATTGTCGTGTTCAATTTATATTACGGGGATAAAATTGGGTGTCAGATGAAATAAAACAATGAGACCAGCATCGTTTTTGTGTTTTGCAGAAGAAATAGAAATCGATCAATATAATATAGACTTCTAGACGTCTAGGCAGCTAAAACATAATAACATTACGCCATACGATGTAAGTAGTTAGTAGCTAGGATTAGGCTAAGTACCTAAAGTTCTCCCACATTTTGCTAGTTATGTTTAGGTATCATGTAATAAACACTAAGTGTACATGAGCGTCGGGCGCCACGAAACCACTCCTGGCCACCATAGACACGAGTCTGTGGACGGTGAGCTCTCTGTCCGCCCGTCTAGTGACTGCAGGCTGTGTCGACGGCGCGTTAGTGTTCCTGTTGTTATTGTATGCTAGCCAGGGACACCGCCTTCCGGGGTTGCGGGTTATTGGAAAGAGTTACCGCGGACCCGGAACATTTAAGGCAAAAGAACATGGGTGGGTTTTAGTCAGTAAAAGTCCGACTCTTTTGCCCAGAGTGTGGGAAGTTCACGGTATCACATCCGCAAAAATAAAAACTTTATTGACATGAACTGGACCGACATTACTTAAAGAAGACTTGGTACAGACAAATTGCTGATCGAAAAAAAAACAAGAATAATAGCTCTTTGCATGACCTGAGAATCGAACCGAAAACTTCAAACTCAAAAACTAGAGCTTTTGTATTACTTATAGCCTCACTGATCCTAAGCTATGAGAAGATATCTGATTACTTATGTACCCCGACATGTTCCCCTAGCACACATTACCGCATATCTACATGACATGAAGTACGGAACCCAATCAGGAACGTATTGCATTCAATTAAGCGTTGACAATATATCGCAAGCAAAGCCGCGGGTTCGCACGAGTATTGCCTACTATTGTTTACGATGGATTCAAGAGGGGTATCGCGACGTGAATATATATGCAGAAGACACAGACTAAAAACTTGAATACAATAGCAGCATTAATAACATTTGTAGATCATGACTGTCTGACTTCGGCTCACAAGTATGTCAAGTTAGGCTTCCAGTCTAACCGGATGAAGCTGAATAGTAGTATTTTATACGGAGCGACTGCTTATAATATCCTACAATATCCGTTGGTAAGAGTGGTTGTCAGACTATCCTACTATTTGTAACGATTGTCAAAGATCTACATATGACAGTCGGGGCCAACACCTTAGCGTGCTTGTCGAGTTTAGGTGGGATACCGACCTGCTATCTTAAGTATTCCTAGAGTAAGCACACTTGCTCACTTGTAAAATATGTTACAGTAGTTTGACTGAACTGAGATCAACAGTGTTATATATTATACTAGCTTTTGCCCGCGGCTTCGCTCGCGTTAAATTCGGTAGCGCCTTATTGATTTGCAATAGCAACACTAAGTTTTCCCGTTTCTTCCCTCTTTCTCCCTCATATCCCACTCTTTTTTAAAAAAAAATAGCCTATGTCCGTCTCCTAGTTCCCAACTTATCTCTGTGCCAAAATTCATCAAAATCGATTTAGCCATTATAGCGTGAAGAGGTAACAAATAAACAAACAAACTCACTTTCGCTTTTATAATATTAGTAAGGATATAAAACATTGTTTCTATGCGACTACGACTGCTGTAGGGTGAAGTCAGTAAAAACTGTATCTTAGATATTTCTAGAGTAGTACTGATTTTAGCGGACTTTAACTTTTTGGGATGATTAATCTATATAAATTACGTTTAGGATAGACCCACTGACGGTCCACTTAGTAGTGTCAGGAAATCTTATCAAAAGATAAATAAAATATCAAGCGATTCAAGCGATAAATCAAGTAAGGACAATCTGCGCACCTGTCCTCCGGAGGCATCTATCTCAACGTTACCTTAATTATGTTTCTTTAACTAAATAATTGGTGTGATAGAACTTCTGAAGTCTAGTTTCTTATTGAAAGTCGTATTGTAAGCAGAAGCGATTAATTGGTAGATATTAATAACGTATTGTTTGTGCGCTAGTCGTAAACAGAGGTTTATGAGAGTCGTCAACTTTTATTTATATAAGTTTTATTGGTAATCGCTAGCGAATGTTATGTTGGCGCAGTTCACGACTTTTGTTATATGAGAGAGTATTTGGGGCAAACTCTTGTTACATATCCACACAAGCTTTGAATAATATTTTTACAGAACGTGTCTCCATACGTACATTTATGATCGACACTCCAACAGTAACTTAAGTCTACAAGTGAGCCAACAAATAAGTTCATGAACTTACTTATTCAACTTACTAACCCATTAAATGAATTAGCAGGTTCTTTCCCAATAAATGCGGACAGCATATAAATCTGTCGCTTTGTCGTACAGTTGCAGCAGCTGATATATTGAACGTAAACGTGAACGTTAACGTATCGATACCACGGTTCTTAACGTAATAACTTGAAGGCGCACTCCTGTGGACTATAAATCTAAACGTGACGTGTTATGGGTATCGGTTGTGTGTTAACATTTACGAGTTACGCCTATTAGGTAAAAGCCTCAACAATAAATACTCACACGTTATGCATTTGTGAATAAAATAAAGAGTTAGTGTAGGTCTTTGAATATTTATTTTATTATTGAGGTCACAGTGTTACTTTGAAGGCAATTGAGGATCTTTTCGGGTACAAATTATTCCAGAATTGCGCTTTTTTGCGTTCCGCAAAGCGGGCGAAGTCCCCTCACAAAATTTAAGCATGTCGAATCACTGAGTAGTTCAGCGTGGAGAAATGATGTGCCACTACAGATAAGTCTACAGATCTGTTATAATTATGTTTCTCCGCTGAGTTGGTTTATAAATTGTAGTAATTAAGTACAACAGCTAAGTAAATAAATACATGCTGCCAGGCACTAATTAGGATTCCAAATTCAGCAGCTTGATTAAATTCCGCTACTATTCATGTGGTAACATCTATCTACTTTATTTCATCATAATTTAAAACATAATCAGATAAAATAAACATTGTCTTTCCAATTATAAAATGAAGCTCAGTGCCGCAAAACCTAGTTCATGATCGAGCGCTCGCCACAATAATAGTGATGGACATTATCGATATCGAGTTAGCGCAATCAGCGCGTATTGAGCGCTGGAATGGCCTGGCCGGGCTAGCCTGGTCTGCGGCCTGAATCCCTAATAGCCGGACTCGTTACGTGGCGGCGCCAAATTGGTCTTTTTGCCCTGTTTGTCTTTATTGGCGCCGTTTGACAGCCATCGGGCCTCCTCATTTGTTCGTTCTGTTACAACTGGCTCGTTTATCTCCCGAAGATAAGTTTGTGCTATTTGTTACGACGTGCGACCGTAGGTGGGCGCGGGAACGGCTCTACCGTCCGGGCTGATGTGTGTGGGTACTCGACAGTTCCATGTATGTTGGTGGTAACGGTCACGGACTAATGAACTCTCGCAACATTCCGAAATATTGGAAAAATGTTCACAATATAGTAGGAGCCGGGGTTACAGTACAAAAATAGTTTCTCCGAAACATATCTCCAAAGAATAACGAAGAAAATACCGGAGCAACATTTTAATCCAACCCGAACTCGGCACAAAACTGCCGAACATAATACGAGTTCCAAAAATCTATGACTGAATAACGCAGCCCCGAAAATATTCCCGAATCTTAATCAAGCTCTAATCTCTTGGAAAAAGGTATCTGCCCATGGAGAAAAATCTCGGACCGATCTCATATCGAATAGAAAAGTATTGGAGGCGGGTAACAATTGAGGGTTACCTGCGACTCCCGATATATTTTTATACGAACTCGGACCCTTTCCCTTTTCAATGATACGTCGGGGAATATTTTGACAAACTAATATTAGCGGGGATTACCTCGACGGATAGTTATGCAAACATCGGATGATGTGGGCGATGTGGGCCCACGCCGAGCCACCGGCCCACCGGCCCACCGGCCCCGGCCGGGAACGTATTAAGGATTGGTTTTACTTAAGTATGAAAAAGGTAAGGGCGGAAGATATCTATGCATGCTGTAATATATTATTCTTTAGTTATTATTCCCATCTAACCCTGATTCCTATACCCGAGGACGGATCCTATCAAAATACTCGTAAGGCAATTTGCCTTCAGGATGATGCTTACGTATGGACTTTATGACTTTAAGGTTTGGTATCGTAACTGATGTTCCCAAGCGTAACACCTTGGTTAGCTTAATGATAGTTGGTGTTAATAGCAGTGCTTTTAGACTGAAAATAGTTTAAAGCCAGTCGTGAATTGATTGAGTTCATTCTGACGAATCAACGCTCCAGCATGTTGACTACTGAGTATTTATCAAGTAATAAAGTGTAATCTAACGATATCATTAAAGATAAACTTCACGCCTATTATATTTGAAGGGTTAGACAGACATCTATTGGTAGGCCCAAATTTTCCCAGTTTTGTTTGAGAAAAAGTGATTGATTTTACTATTATGTGTTTAAATAGAAAGACACTAGGTGACTAATTTCTAGTTGTCTATACTTATAGTTTTCCTTCAGAATTTTGATATTCTCTATATTTAAAAGGGCGCAAAAGAGACTGTACTCTTTTCAACGAAACATATTAAAGATACAACATATTTAGCAAACAAATATTCCTTTCGTGCTTTTTAACGGCTCGTTGTACTTCTACTTTGATGCGATCTGGTTTTGTGAATAGTATGGGTGGGTCGCTAGTCATTTATTTTTGTTGCCTTCTCAAATACCGGCAATTACTCGCCATTTATGTTGCTACAAGCATGTAATTACGTAATTTTCCTGTACCTAACTCTTTACCAAACGTGACGGAGGTCAACCTCACCTTTAACTAAACTTGTTAGTTTATTAAAATATTCTCGTACAAAGGCTCCTCCCATAAATACCGCACAAGTTGGGTCCGGTTAAAGTTAAACATGTCGGAACAGGGTAGAAGCCTGCACCAGCAGGTAACTAGCCATCCTGTCCAAACAAGCACTGACCCAATTCCCGGCCGACTGCTTATGACGTGGTTACACTCGTCATCATCAATCTGGCTTCGGAAAATCCAATGTGTGTTGAAATATGTTAAGAGAAATATGTCCCGGTATATGACTTGGTGTTATACAAAAATCATTTACTATGTTCAAATAATGACTATGTTTCTTCTTTTGCCCTTTATTTTCCCGGGGCCGCGGTATCTTTTTCGAATCATCCGCAACCCCGGACACGCAATCCCTTATAAATCTAGTGCAATACATAATAATTGTTAGCGCGTAATTGCAAAAACATAGTTACTTAATCTCAATTCTAAACTGTACGAATTAAAAGATGTTACCGTCCTTATCTCTATAGTTATCTTTCTGGCAACGTAATCTTCTACATATCATCCATCCATCATTTCTTCTTCTAAAAACTTCTCACAGTCATACGCAAAACGTTCCTTACGAAATGATTTTAATTACTTTGCATTAGATACAGACTGGATATCCATACAACTTCTGAAACTTAAAACTAATGTATATTTGGTAAACAGCTACAATTTATTTTGCCAACGCTATCACTAAATGACAATAATATTTCAAAGGGCGTTAAAAATATCGTGTTTTAGTGAGGTTCGATCCAAGCGCCGCGGCCATTACTCGACAGTGACACTGCGTCCATCCATCACGTTTTTCCGCCGCACTGTGGACTGTGGCCACTCTCCGCTGTTTTATTGTATGAAGCATATCTACACGGTAAAATAGTCGTTCCGAAGCAGGCTGTATGTGTACGAAAATATTGTGTATTCGGATTTCACACGCATTTTGGGATGTGTTTGTTATTGGTTGTTGTTTTTGCTGTTGCGTATTAAACTGTTTTTCTATTTATAATGTATTATTTCATTTAAAAACCACACTGTGCTTAAATACACATTTCAATACTTTTTCAATAATTTTATACCGCATCAATTTAGCTACCAACCGTAATGATTATGCCATGGTTCCCTCAGGATTGCTCAATGAATACACACGGGACATACATATTCAGCAGTGAATACATAGTCCGATAGGATCAGTCATCAAAATAGGTACAATATACGACATACATTTTCAACATCAGATATTATTCCGGATAAGAGAAATTTGCTGACATAAAAGCATTGAAAGCCTCCGGCAGTAGATAACTAGTAAATAATACTCGTATTTGTATTATCCGGTGCACAGAGCACCGATGCTATTAACTTGATCGTCCACTCTAATAGGTACTGCGACGATACAAAATTGTGTACTTTCAGTTGCCGCTATACTAGAATAGAAAGGTAAGTACTTTTACTATATTGAGAAGAGAGACACTTACTTCCCGAGAGGACTTTTACTTTTCGAATGATACCTTACGATTGTAGGTTTCTGGTAATAAACTAAATAATAAAAAGGTTCCTGATAACTAGGCATAATTTATAACTAGCCTTGAAGATCAAGGATTACTTAAATATATAAATGTCAAGATGTGTAATATGTAATAAACTGTATTTTTGACATAATATGTATTTTTTTAGGTGTTATTTTTGAGACTGCGTTTGTGACATTATTTAATTTCTGTATTTTTTTTTTAAATTGTTGTTTTCTATTAATTTTTTTGACTTATACAATATTTTTCAATGTTTATTTTGTATTAGTTTTTATCATAATTGAATGTAATTATAATATTTTTTAACACATATATTTGTACGCTCTCGGGCATAACATAGCGCACTTTTGTACCCACCATTTTTAACATCTATATTACGATTGAACCTATGTTAAACAAATGAATAAATGATTTGATTTTTGATTTGATTTGTATGAGTGTTAGAAATGGGGAAGAAGAAGTGTGGCAGACAAATAGGTAACATCACTATCCCAACAAACGTGCAAAAGTCCTTCGGGTTTCAATAAAGTTTATTCCAATTACTGATACCTCAGTGTTGGTACAGTAGTTTTCCTTGAATATCTAAATATAGTGGCCGCTGTTACCATTTGATTCAAACCGGGTATTCAGATGTCCTCGCCACAAACTAATTCTGAATGTCTGCGGAACGTGTCCCGGGCTCCGGGATCCGGGATCCCGGCGTGTTTCCATCGCGGAGTGATTTAGTTTCTTCTCGAGAAGCAATTAGCGATCGTGTCGGTGGCGACAAGCGCGGACAACGCCGTATTTAATTATGTACTTGTTAATGTTGATTTATTTCCATTTTCACAGTACTTTTACATTTTGGTGACGACTCGACTGCAGACGTTTATTCCAAGTTTCAAAATCCGGTAATAGTTTTCAGTAAACAGTTTAGTCGTTGATTTATTTAACTTTGTTTATAACGCTTTCTGAAAAAGCTTATTTTTTGCTAAATCTAAGGATTCAATCGGTGAGCATGTCTAGCTATTGATCGAAAATTAACAACAACATAGACGAGAGAAATGTTGTTACATATGTGTAGAAAGAGACTAGATCTGCGCGGATAGTGCCTGTTTTTGACAATGTACAATTATGTCACTCTTAGGTATCGCCTATTGTTAATTATAATGAGCATAGCTTACCTAAAACGAAATATATGCATAGCATACCTAAAACGAAATATATGCAACATGCATTTTCTTATACACGGTGGAAACTCCTCGAGCAATCTACTTATTATTTCGTTTATTCAAACATTAATGAAATTGTTTACTAAAAATGAGAACCAAAATGATATCATTGCAATGGTTGAAATAGTCTCTGAAAATGCTGAAGCGATAGAGACTTACGCATTGTTAGTAAGTTTTTAATATCATAATACCATTGCACGTAGTCACAGAAATGTATTCATTAAGAAAACATCATATTTGTGTATCAAAGGTTTTTCCTAATGGATGCTTACAGTAATTACTTCAGTCACTGAGAAAAAGGACACATTTACTGAATACGTATGTATTTCCAGTAGATATTACTGTATGTACGTACTAATGAGAATATTAATGTTGTTGTGTTTTTCTTCCACAGATAAATGCAGACATGCACCGCATCACGCTTGTGCTCCCTGATGGGGTAAGTTGGGTACTGCTACTTACTGCATCTTATAAATATGGCAAGTGTTCAAATTAAATGTAGTCTATAAACATGCAGACCTAGGCGTAGCTACGAGTTGTGTGTGTCTTACTGCAGCCCTACACAGCCATTAGTGTGTTGTGGTATTAGGTGTGGGTGAGAAGAAGGGAGTGTCAGACTTAAAATTTTCATCCATTTTCCTACTTTGCTCTTTGTATTCTGAGGCCAGGGTGTCTCTTTCAAACAAGATATAGTACTCCAGCAACCCTTATGATAAGACCGCCTCTCACAGGACGACATTATATGCTGATATGCTATGATATGGCAGGGTTATCAGCAAAGCAGACGGGCCTGTTGGTCCAGTGGTTAGTGGCCCTGACTGCTGAGCCGGAGGTCGTGGGTTCGATTCCCACCCAGGACAAACTTTGTGTGATGAGCATGATTGTTTGTTCTGTGTCTGGGTGTGATTTATCTATAATATGTATGTATTTATAAATTATATAAGTATGTATATCAGTTGTCTGGTTACCATAACACAAGCTCTGCTTAGCTTGGGATTAGATAGCCGTGTGTGAGTTGTCCCAAGATATATTTTTATATATTTTTAAAACACTGCTGCGGTTTTGGTCTGGAAATGAAATATCTACTGCGGCTTATCTAGAAAGTACTACACAAATACTCGTGAACAGATCATCACTATAAGAGAGTATTGTTATGACCTTTTAAACCGGCTAAGTTGGCGTTTGCGATTCATTTCCTTTAAAGATTTGTCGTTTGGTTTGCGTTTTGTATTGCACAAAAAGGTCTAATTAATGATTACTTTCATTTTCTTCTAAATCTATTAATTGACCTCACCATTAGACTCGTTATTTCCAGTTAAACCTTGAAGCACGTCTATAAAAGCTCCCGATTTAATTCCATTAGTTCACAAAGAACCGATCCTATGAATTTTCATTAGAACTTATTTTTCCCATTAGTGCGTCTTGCAAAGCCTCCGTTTTATCCATTTACGTCTTTCAGTTAATTCCAGTCTCGCTCTGGGTATAATGCTATCATAACTGTTATTGGTATTATGGAGTTAATCTAGGGCCAGCACTTGGTAGTGTGATTTAAATTAATATATTCTCACGGCAGAAAATTCATGTTTGAATCTTGTTTTATTAATTAATAAGCCTTTGATAGTGAGATCTCACAATGAACATGTGTATTATTTTAGCCGTGTTGTTATTTTCGAGAACTTGAATATAAAGAAATCGTTTGATTTCATATTTGTACGTTACGATTTTTTCAAACCGATTATCCGCCATGTAAATTATGATAACCGAATTAATTCATAGGTTACTTTTTCTATTCAAGCAGACATTATCGATTACCACAGCGAGTAAACATAAAAAGTAGATAAAGTGTTCAAGTGAGTTGTAAATTTCTTTTGAGCAATATAAATTCTTTAAAACAAACGCCCCATCGTTAGTGCCACAGTTTATGAATGCAGCCAAATTGAAGACCACACAACATGATGTCCTATGACATTAATATCAGCAATAAATACGCCATCACCAACAAAAAAAACTTACAGTTAATCCTGTTTGAATTCATTGAAAAACCGAACTCGATTGCTCTCTGGTCAAACAAAAACCAAAAAGAGGCTTTGTAAAAAGTTTCAACAGCTCTATAGTAATTGACAGATTCTCATTTCGCACCCTTCCCACCTTTCGACAAGTGCGGTACAATAAGCCGCTTTACTTCAATATTTTTCTTTTCAAACAATTGTGAAAGCTTTTAATCTATTAAACGGCCATTTTATTTCCTGATCCGTTCAGCGACGGAATTATACGGAAGTCGTGGTGGATAATAGGCGATCTGCTTGTACCAACGGAATTAGCTCTTGATTGGTTTTCTCTATTGAAACGAATGTTGATATCTCGGAACGGCTTTGTTATATTCTAATGAAGTGGTTACTGACTCCGTTATGTCATACAATGGTTTACATTATCAAGGATTGCTTTCAAACATTACAAGCCAATTTGATTGCCATTGGGATGATTATGGTCATTCTCCTTTGACCATTAATTGGTTAGTGTAAGGTTATTTTGAATACCTTATAAATAGACATTCTTTAGTCCTGCGGTTTTAAATTGTAATTGACTGCCAAAATTACATACAGCCTTAAATAATTATCAACTCAGACCCGTATTTTACCAACTTTAGTTGTAATAAGCCATACATTCATACAAAACGCCATATTACAAAGATGAATAAAATTGTAAAAGAAAATTTCCAAAAAAAATAGCAGAATCAAAATAAACTCGACTCTCTAAACCGCAACCTAAATCTAGTCAGCACCGGAGAAGATGGATATATCTCTGTCGATGGCAACACGCGGCGTGTGATTGCGTGGCGTGCATTATTGAGCTGGAGAGGCCAGCACGAGCCCTGAATTATTCGCAGCTACCCTCTTATTTACTACTCGTGCGGCCCTCGTTCCGTCGCTACGAACATAGACCTGCCATGAGATAGTGGATTCAAAAGGTTCACCAAATAGCGAATGTGATGTTATATCTAATGTATGTTCAATTTACGACTATTTCAGACATGCCCCACAGCGTCATCATAAGCTGTTCATTGAAATGGCTCTTCTCCGCCATCTTGTTTCGTGGCAACACACATTAACGTTTACTTCAACAATTCAGTATCCTTTGACCGAGCGCTCTTTGTTCCCAATTAAGTAATTATTTAGACCCGAGGCAGCCGAGTTGCCGAACAAAATTATAAGTACTACGTGTGTAAAGTTATATCGTACCCGTATAATTTCACTCTTCATACTGATGTCGGCACGTCTTAGCCTCGTTTTGAGGGAACTCACTTTAATTAACAGTTGGAGCCTTAAATATAAGTTGTGACGATCAATTTATTTCTGCCGCAACCTATTAATGGCTGGACGCACATTTAGCAATCGCAGCAGCGGATCTGTCATAAATCGTGTCATTAAATTTATTCCCTTAATTTTCATAATGGTCACCATATTTCGGGGTTGTTGGCGAAATGTCGCCTTGTAGCAATTAAGAGGCGCGGCGCGTCCGCGGCGTCTGCCAATTAACGGCGGATGTATCGATACAAAAGACATTGATTGCTTGTGCGTCTGCCGGGAACAAGCCAAGCGCTCTTCAGAATAGAGCACCCCAGGGCTCCCCAATGACGTCACGTAGCGATTGTATTTCAATGAAACCGAAGCGGAAAAATGACAAACTAAATAAAGAGTTACTCATTCACGGGTCGCGTTTCGCTTTTCGCCGGACTTTTATTTAGTTGTCAGCTGTCGATTGGCTAAAAAACCAACAAAAATATTAAAAGCTCAAGGAAAAGAGTTCCTTTGTGTTGGAAAATAAAAATAAATAAAGTATCCGAGGGGTGGGACGTGGGAGCGTCATAACGGTTATAAATGTAGTGAATAAATCAGAAACGTCTGGAGCTTAGGTTCTCGATGAGCGCTGACGTTAATGATGTTTGGCCATCAATTAAGTGAGGCGTCACTTGTCAACGTCACAGGCTATAAAACAGGTATTATGACGATGCGCCTTGTTTATGGACAACTAGTTCTCTCTCGTTAGATTTTAATCCAACGAAGTTGGTGTTGTAATTAATTGTGAGCAGAGTAAGCGCGCAAGGTGTGAGGGACTGCGTCTCCTGCTGGAGAAGTTACTTGCATTTGAACTACGAGAGAAGTCGCAGTTAAGTGTTGGAGCGAGGTTTTATTACTGTTTGTTTGAAGTTCCTGTGACGCGGGTTGAATATTGTATGCTGGATTGTTGAATGTTGTCTTTGTTGGAAAAGCGTTTTAAGAAACATATTAAGCAAATGCTACAAATACTAATACACTTTATTTGAATGTAAACTAGGCATTATATCTATTTTGAATTGATTCACCTACAGCGCGACGATTCCCGAAATCATTTACCACTAGATACAAAAGGCGCCGAAGATATAAAGCTACGCCCCACTAGCAGGGATCTAACCCTCACAATCGCAGCAGAGGACACTAACAGCTAATTCCGGAGATATCGGCGCGCGGCTGATTGGCCGGCTGCGATTCCGCGCGATCCGGTGCGGTCCAGTGCGGTCCGGCTCGGTACGGTGCGGTCCGGTGCGATTTCGTACGAGATTAACGCGGTTAATGCCCACAAAATATGTTGCCGTTGCTTTCATGAGCACTTCTAATGGTAGCTAGTTTACGCCTCGGGTTTGGTACCGATCGTGTTTCATAGCTTTTGGGGGTATTTTGATGAGGTGAAAACTTCTGTAAAGTAGTGTGTGTAATGTAAGACTTTAATTAGCTTTTAAGCAGCAATAATCCTTACTAATATTATAAAAGCGAAAGTGAGTTTGTTTGTTTTTTACCTCTTCACGCTTATATTTTACCTAAAAAGTGGGTTGTGAGGGAGAAAGAGAGAAGAAAAGGGAAAACTTAGCGTTGCTATTACAAATCAATAAGGCGCAATGGGAACTGTGTTACCTCGAATTTAACGCGAGCGAAGCCGTGGGGAAAAGCTAGTGTAAGTATAAAAATAATTATTTAGTGTCATCTTGGTATAGATATACTAACCTGACACTACATAATTACTTTTATGATGATTGACATAAAGTTGTGTTAACTTTATGTCAATTAAATGCATTTACACTTTTTTTTGTTGCCCAATACGAGGTCTTTTTCTCGTATATGTGCTTGTAACGTGGGTTTGTGCAAACATTTAATTTTATGTACACATAGGCTTGTATGTCATACAAATATTCAATCCGTGCGGGGACCAAACCCGGACACGCGACGCATACTGGCATCATCTTTCCACTTTTCCATCATCGTTATCTCTGATAGAATATAATTTTGTTTCGACCTTCAGTTGAGTTTGTATTCGTCTTGTAAACATTTCTCTCTCTAAAAATATCTGGAAATTACTTCGTTCTTCAGTACTGATACGAGTAAAATAAAAGTAGGTCTAACACATCAGAGAGGAGCACCTAAAAGGTACAAACATACTTTTCGGCATTACGATATGCCTCTTGAAAGGCTGTAAAGGTAACACAGTGAGAGCAGGTCGGCCACTCCAGCCTCTTAACGAAGTAACCTACACATCAAACGTACCTTGTATGACTGCCTACTCAATTTAATGCAAGCTTTCTAGAATATTCCTTTACCAATTTCTTAGCTTGGCTTTATCCGGACTCAAAAGAGAGGTTTTGAATTCGTGGTTTGTTTTTAAAGGACATTTTTCAAGAGATTGTATTAACCTACTTCGTGTACAAGTTTAGATACCTTTTAGTTTCATAATAATTTTGTCATGAAGTCATAGATCGATAGAGTGCTTTGGCTGTGCGATGATTGGTTCTAGACAACACTTTTACCTCTTTCACCTTCCAGTTCTTACTTATTTGGGGTCTGGTCTCCTTGGACGTCTTTTAGGATAGTTTATCCTAGAATCCTAGATGGTCAATGTTTGTAAAATAAACTGCGTTTCAATCTTTTCCTGACAGCGGTCGGCTGTTTGGCAGCCTCTTGTTTGCAACACTAAATCTTAAATTAACAAAAATAAAAATAGTTTGTCACTTGTGTCAAATTAAGCAGCTGTGCTTACCCATACATTGGCATTCTAATTATGTATTTTAACCATTTAGGTAATAGCAGCCGTGCATATCACGTAACGAGGAGTTCAGCTAGCTTTGATAACCCGACGCGTCGAGTGCGGCCCCCGCACGCCGCGCGTCGCGCGCCGCCACTCTTAACATTCTACAACATTTTGTTAATTAGCCTCATCTACGTAGCTACTGAACCGCTTTGATATGGTTGCGTTTTGATCTTTTGAAGTTTTAATTTTGTAATAGATCAAAGTTTGCGCCGGAAAATTACATTATAGTAGACGGAAAATTTTGTGAAAATAACAACGTTGGGTTCGCGAGGTGGGGAGCCCACTGAGAGAACACAGCGCGAACATTACAGACTCACTATAAAATGTGCATTTATTTAATAGATTTACAGAAGATGGAATAAAGCCGAAAAAATATTTCCGAATATATTTTTTTAAAAACAAAATACGATTTCATTGTGTAATGTTATTGATTTCATCACACTCCCTAATATTATAAAAGCGAATGTGAGTTTGTTTGTTTTTTGTTACCTATTCACACTTTAATGGCTAAACCGATTTTGACGAATTTTGGTACAGAGAAAGTTGAGAGCCAGGAGACGGACATAGGCTAACAATAATTTTAAAAAAAGTGGGATATGACAAAGAACGAGGGAAGAAAAGGGAAAACTTAGCGTTGCTATTACAAATCAATCAGGCGCAAGAGCAAAAACTGGAGGTCTGCTTGTTGTGTAATACCGAATTTAACGCGAGCGAAGCCGCGGGCGAAAGCTAGTACGGTATATAAGTGGGAAATCATCTAATAACTTCCCCGGGGGCATGTCAAGCTTTTACTGACTAAAACCCACTCATGTTCCTTCTGTTGCCCTTTACGTTCCGGGGCCGCGGTATCTCTTTCGAACAACCCGCAACCCCGGCAGGCGGAGGCTCTGACAAGCCCCTCTGCTTTGCTGACATCTCTTTGAGGCACGCGTGAAACACGAACGCGCCGTCGACACGGCCTGTCGTCAATGTATATAAGTGCTTCAAGTATAATATTATATCGGCTTTTCCGGTTCGGCAAGCAATAGTAATTTTAATCTAGTTCCAACCGACATTCTCAAGTCTTACTTATATTGTCAAGTTCTCGGGATTTTTTACAAATAGATAATTTAAATTCTTAAAACTCCTCTAATACCGGGCTAAAGCCTTGCCTTTATAATGTGCTATCGACCGCTTTGCACATTATTCTCAACTCGTGACGCCTGTCAAACTTTGATAAAGGGTGTTCTGTAAACTGGCGGTTTTTTTCGCAAACTGCCGCGAACCGCTGGGCGGGCCCCTGGCAGGCGGGCCCTGGGCAGGCGGGCCCCGGGCAGGCGTGACTGCCTCGCGGCTCCGCGGCCAATTTGTGTCAAACTCGCGCAAAGTTACGCTAATTTATTTCACGCTCGTGTTCACGTTCAATGAAAGATAGTTATTTAATTTTGAACACGTTAAAGTTTCGCCTTGAGTGTACCTGAATCGCTATTTTGTTATTTTGTTCACATACATATTGCTATAAAGCCGCTTTAGAAGTTATGGTGAACATAGCGGTGTATTGTCATAATATTAAATTATAACATTGTTGGAAGACTTCCCAAGTCACTTGAACTCCGACATGCGTGTAAATTGACATTAAACTTGCTCCATATGTCCCTCCTCCCCCCTGATCTGTGCCCGGGTGCCCCCGGGGGGGGCGGAGGGGTAGGCAACCCTCACGCGCCGCAGGTTGCCAAACGTTTGCCGATTCATAATGCATGAAGTGTTAAACTTTCGGCCGCTCAACTATTCACCCCTTTCCCTTTGAGTTACAACTTTTGCGGCGTCAATATAATACATTCATATTATCACGGCTGAGGAAAATCTACTCAAACTGACGAATCTTTTCCACGAAAACAATGTTCTGAACTTTGATATAGGTAACATGTTACATCCGCTTTTGACGACTACATGTGTTTTACTGCATACAATTAGGTACTCTTCTCATTAATCGCTATAAGTATTCCATAGCATCAAACTGTTCCAATGAATAGTTGGTAACAATTATAAATATTACGAAGCATGGGCCTACTGTTTATAAAATTTCATGTGTAGGAACGATGAAGTAACATTTAATATTGCAGGTAGGTATCGTATTTTATATGGGAACCACTCTGTAATTTGCTACATACACAAGCTACCTGTGATTTTACCTGAAATCTTCAGATCGCTCCATAAAGCCGAATCTCTAAGAATTGTAAAATATTTTCTTCAGATCTCGGGAAATAGGAAAGTACATTTCCTTACCTTTTTGTTATTTGAGCGTTCAGACATTTGAGGAGACAAGACAAAGGCGTGAGTCTCAAACCCTTCCTAGACTTTACGACGTACGGGAATCAATCCCGCGTCAGAACAAGGGCATTCCTTGTTACCACCCCGCCGTCATTTACGACGCATTTTAGTACCGCACAAAAACTGTAGTACATGTAGCTACCTCCGCGTTCTGTGGGCGCGCACATCGATCACTTTTATGACACACAATTATATCTGCCATAACTCTTTTATGTACGAATATAAAATTACCTTTTAGCTGTTTGTACTACGGGCCTTTGTTCCCGACTTTGTCTGCTCAGAAATTATTTTGTAAACTTTTTATCGGTGAAAGGCTTTGCAATAGGTATTACTTGCCGTGACTTTCAAATTCTTTAGACGTTGTAATGTGGTAAAGTTTGACGTTGGGAAGTTATAGTGTGACGCACGAATAAAAAGACTAACAGAACATTTGGGGTCTGTAATTGATTTAAAAAGATAAAATTATATGAAGAATAATGTTGTGTAACTTGGTCATACTCGACTATTAGATAAATAAATTTGTATTTGAGAAATCCGATTAAGACGGAGTTCAGTATGTTTAAGCAAAAAAAACCTGTATGAGCACACCTCTGCCTACCCATTCTTGTAAGAGCAGCTCGTATGTCCGGTATGTAGGTCACATCGCTATGATTTAAGACAATTGGGTCGCGAACTACCCGCCCGCGCCCGCGCCCGCGCCCGCACCACTGTGGTCGACCATCTACGTAAATGAATATGTATACGGACGGAAACCGGTCAGTCCCGGCACCGGCGACCACGATATGTGGGAGGCACCACAAATTTGTGGCTAGCCGTTGTTTAAAATAATATCAACCACGTTTAAAATATAAAGGAAGAAATTAATATTGCATTGATAAAGAAATTTTGTAACAAGGGCAATGGAAATACAGACATCGCTTTGTAGATAAAGCTCTGAAATTGATAAAAAGACACGAAACTTATGATATAAGGGAAGTGTTCTGTAACTGTCACATTTTCAGGTCCCGACAGCTGCGACACATGTGTCGCGCGACAGCTGTCCGACATCCGACACGGACGCGCGGCAGTCGCACATTCATCACTCATATTTCATGAAACGATCAAATTCGTATCACTTTCGGTGTGAGTGATAATTTCCCCGGAGACGGCACACAAGAAAACACGCCACAATTCAGTAAAAGGGTTCCGTATATTTGTACAAAAGTATTTTGTTTATCAAGATATTTGTTAACAAAAGGGTTTGCGTACAACACGATTGTTCCATTAATTGACAGACGTTCAAAGTTGAAAATTTATTTTGAGAAACAAAATATTTTTCAAATACTAATTGGGTGACATTTTGTAATAATGTAATTACGGGAAACAAGCAATTGTGAGAAACGGATACTTCATTATCAGATAAGGAGTCGATCTTAATTACTTTTATTAGCAAGGTACACTTTAGATACTAATTGATGGTACTTCGGCATTTGTTAGACAACGAAAATCTTGGAGTGGTTTTTTAAATCATTATTTTTTTAACAATTGATTATTTTAATGATATTATAAAAGTGAACCACATCAACGTTGTCTCTTCAATCTTTTCTTATCACAGTACTTTCTCTCCGCCCACATCCCTCCATTCATTACATTCGTCTCTCAGCCACGACTGCTGGTCCTGCCCACCCCCTACGTTTTGTTTACCGACGCTATAAAAGCTGTTTAATGAGTGGTGTAACGACGCTCGTGTCACGCTCAAAAAATATTATACGTAAAATAATTAAGTGTAATTCATTCTGAAACATATTTGTGTTTGTTTTGTTTTTAGGTTATTATGTAAAAAGCTGTAATGGGAGACACATTGTAGAACCCTTTTTGCGAATAAACCATTTACTTTTGAGGAAGGGTGGGTAAATGATTGACTCTCCGTGTCAGTGCCGACCCGACATTTTATTTAATGAAGTCTGAAGTGGGAAAATTTACATACAACATGTAATTTTTATCGAATCTAAAGTAATAGCACCATTCTGCAATGTAATTAAATTAAAAAATACCAAATAGCATTTCTGTCAGTCGATGGTCTATAAAGTTTCGCATAGCCTGGCTATAATGCACCTGGATGCTTAACGCGTATGATACCAAACCACTTTACTAAACAATCTGTATGTATAGCAAATCGCTGGCGACGGTGTATCGCAGCAGCAATTGTGCTGATCAAAGGGAGTGTCCGGCCATATGACAATAATTACGTTAAATGGCTAGCTCACCTGATATATGTAATGTGAACTGGATGTGTTATTCATATATTCTACTACCACCTAATATACGAAACAATGTTACTGATGTCTATAACATCAACGTAAAATATATAGTTGATGACATAAATAATAACGATAGATCACGTTGCTACAGTATTGATTACAAAATCATCATACTTTTTCCTCGTCCTAAATAATCTATGGTCAGCGCAGCACATATTCGTCTCTATCAGATGTCATTTCGGTGTTCACCCCCTCACTAGCTATTCATTTTTCACGTCATGACCCATCCATCGACGTCTTGGTTTTCCTCATGTTTTTTAGCCATCAACAATATACCACTTATACGTGAGGGAATTTATAATAAAAGTTAAAGGGGGTTAGTATCCGCGAATTCAGCTAAAATTGAGATTAAGATGATCGTTGAGCTAACTTAATAAATCAACAGTTAAAACATATACAATTAAAGCTAAGCATACAATCCAACCTCAGCTTAAAAATTACATCGTAACATGCATAAATAGTTTGCAAAATAATAACCATAAATAATGACTATGACTAGACTATGGCAACCCCAAGTGTCGCGTACGTTGTGATTTGTTCCTCCGAAGAAAAAAATATAAAATAGTGTTCTTGGCCTCAACAAAATATAAATTAATTGCCTAAACAAAATCAATAAGCAAAACCTAAAAACATCAACAATAGAAACTTCCGAAACCCTGCCGAAATGAATTATATTTTAAAATTTTTAATGACTGACAGACAATGGCAAGTTGACATTGTCACCTCTCAAAAATGTGAAAAATTGATAATTACGATGTAAAATGATAACACGATTAGCGGCTCGCCGACTTGCACGCCTTCCACCTCCGGACTCGCCGCTCAGCTCCGCCTCGCCGCCGCCGGAACCCAGCCTCATCGTGAGCGCTGTGACACCGGCCGTGGCAGTTGCGTCGAGCTCGAGCGACGAGTATTTTTCCCCGCCCACGACGCCACCACCTGCTCGTCGACGGGGAGGACGCCGGCCACCGGACGGCTTAGGACTCCGAGGCCCACCGGCCTCTGATAGGGTCCCAGCTCCCGGTGGAAGTGTGCAGCGCATGCGATGGACTAGTTCCATTAACGAAAATGTCATGCGCTCATATTATGGGGCTACAGAGGGGGGAAACAACCTGACTGCGTACCGGGTTCGGATGCTCTCTCTGTTTCAGGTGCTTGAGCCAGCTGTCAACGTGTCGGCACAACGACTATCGGATCAGGTGCGGGTAATCCAGCGTAATCGTATGTTGGATGACACCGTACTTGATCGCTTGCGAACCGAAATGCAGAGTAGCCAGGTCATTACCTCTTCGTCGCAGGCTGTGGTTCCACCACAGTCCCACCAACTAGTTAGTCACGCTGACGAGGTAAGTAATGACATGGCTACTAATGTAAGTACCCAGTGCAATGAGGAATTAATGAGGAGTGCTTTGGAGGGTGCGATTCGAGAATATCGGTACATATCGCCCGAACTTAGACCACGTTTGCCTCGGTTGCCCATGCATAATAAAAATAGGGCGCTGGTGGCTGTTCTGGATTCGCAGTTGTCAAACTATTTTGACAACTGCGAAAACCTCACTGATGCTCACTCAATACTGTATTGTGCGGCTGTAGCGGCGTGTCGTGTAGCTCATGTAAACTTTCCTGATGACAGAGCTACACGACCGAAACCAGCTGTACCAGTCTGGCAGTACAGGATTGAGCGACGTATTGGTGTGGTCAGAACACTCATTGGCAAACTTATCTGTTTCAGGGGGGGTAACACTCGACCTCGAGTGATGCGCTTTGTGAGGCGGGCATTTGCAGGGACTGATATTAGTCCTTCAGATTACATGTGCCACATCACAGAGCGCATCGACTTCCTGAAGCAGAAAATGTATGCATGGGCAAACCGTATTCGTAGGTATAAGCGGCGGGTGGAACGATACACTTTGAATCGTACATTCCAAAGCGATGAAAGGTGGGTGTATAGAGCATGGGAGCGACCGGACCAAGGTGTGTCTGACACGCACCTACCGGATGATGACGCCATGTGCTCGTTTTGGCGTAGCATTTGGTCGGTGCCTGTCAGTCATACCGAGGGTGAATGGACTCGGGAAGTCGAGCAAGCGTGCGATCCAATACCAGAAATGGGGGCAATAACAATCAGCCCCCAAGATGTAGCTTGTGCGGTCCGTCCGTTGCCTAATTGGAAATCTCCAGGGCCGGACGGACTGCACAACTTTTGGTTAAAAATGATCCAAAGGTCGCACGCTCGTTTGGCGACCCTTTTCCAGACAACCTTAGAGTCAGGATCGCTACCCAAGTTCTTGACAACTGGTATAACCCACCTGCTCCATAAATCAGGTAGTACGGCGGAACCCAAAAACTATAGACCAATAACGTGTCTTCCTACAATGTATAAAGTTCTTACATCCATTTTGAGGGCTAAAATCTCTAAACACATTGATGACAATTCTATCATGTCTGTTTCTCAGAATGGATGTAAGAACGGGTCCCGTGGTACTAAGGAGCTGCTCCTCATTGATATGGCCATTAGCCAACAGGTTCGCCGTTCCCGAAGGCATCTATCGACATGTTGGATAGACTATAAGAAGGCCTATGACTCCGTGCCACATACATGGCTCATGAGGGTGCTAGAATTGTATAAAGTTGATGCAACTCTGCGCACCTTCCTGAACTCGTGTATGAGGCAATGGAATACGGTCCTTCGCTATCCAGGATCTCGGCAGATCCAGAGGAATAGTGAGCCGATAAGGATAGAGCGAGGTATATTCCAGGGCGATAGTTTGAGTCCACTTTGGTTCTGCTTAGCCTTGAATCCTCTAAGCACGTTGCTGGAGGGTTCAGGTCTGGGCTATCGATTGAGGAGAGGTGGTCAGGTTATATCTCACCTCCTTTACATGGATGACCTGAAACTCTTTGCCCCCAACGATTCGCAACTGATGGAACTACTGAAGGTAACTGAAACCTTTAGTAGTGCCATCAGTATGGAATTTGGTGTGGACAAATGTGCGGTCATGCATGTAAAGCGAGGGGAAATTGTGGAATCTGTGGGAACCCAACTCTCGGATTCCATACACCTTAGATCCCTCTCAGCAAACGAAACCTACAAGTATTTGGGTATGTCGGAAGCGTTGGGTATCAATGTTGCTGACATGAAGCAATCGTTGAAGGAGCGCTTCTTTGGCCGCCTGAGAAAAGTATTTAATAGTCTTTTATCAGGTGGAAACAAGGTGCGTGCTTTCAACGGTTGGGTCATGCCGGTTTTGATGTACTCTTTCGGCATACTCAAATGGACTCAAACAGAACTGGACGCCCTGGATAGGAAGGTCCGTACATTGTTAACGGCATTTCGTATGCATCACCCACGTTCTTCGGTTATGAGACTGTATATCCCGCGGAGTTGTGGAGGTCGAGGTTTTTTAAACGCCAAGACTCTCCACAATCGCGAGATATTCAGTCTCAGGGAATATTTCCTAGAAACCGACGTGGGAATGCATCGGGATGTGGTTGCAGTGGACAAAGGCCTCACCCCGCTCTCCTTGGCTAAAGAGAACTGGTGCAAACCTGTAGTGCTTGACACTAACGACCGCAGGGAGGTATGGCAGAGTAAGGAGCTTCACGGACGCTTTTTCCGGGCCCTACATGGACCCGATGTAGATCATTCAGCGTCCGTAGCCTGGCTACGTTCCGGGGATCTCTTTGGAGAAACTGAAGGTTTTGTCTGTGCAATTATGGATGAAGTTATGATGACAAATAACTACCGGAGATTTATTGTGAAGGACGGCACGGTTGACATATGTCGGGCATGCCACCGTCCGGGTGAATCAATTCGACACATTATCTCCGGTTGTTCTCGTCTAGCTAACGGAGAGTACTTGCATAGACACAACCTTGTAGCCAGGATTATCCATCAGCAACTTGCTCTAAAATACAATCTTGTGGAATCGGAAGTGCCGTACTACAGGTATGAGCCCGACCCAGTTCTTGAACATGGCAATATCACATTGTACTGGGATCGATCCATCATCACTGACAGGACTATTGTTGCTAACAAGCCTGATATAGTGGTGGTGGATCGATCAGAGCGGCGCGCAATGATTGTTGACATAACAGTCCCGCATGATGAGAACCTCGTGAAAGCCGAGAAAGATAAGCAAATTAAGTATATTGACTTGGCTCGCGAGGTTGTCGACATGTGGGATGTGGACTCAGCGATCATTGTGCCGATAGTCGTATCTGCCAATGGCTTAATTGCCAAGAGCCTCGACCAATACCTGAGGAGGCTCTCGTTAGGCAGCTGGATCAAGGGCTTGATACAGAAAGCGGTACTCCTGGACACGGCTCGTATTGTTAGGAGGTTCCTTTCTCTGGAGCCCTGACCGCCGGTAGCTTGGACCCTGTTCCCGATACCGGTGGGCTACTATTTTTATATTTTTAAATGTTTTTTTTATGATTTTTAGAAATATTTAAAAATGTAATTATATGTATGTAAAAATAAATAAATGTACGAAAACCATAAATAATTAACACATCTTTGCTTCGAATTCAAAAACACGCTTGATATGATTGTGAATTTAAGAGAAACCTTTCTATAAAAGTAATGTTTTAAGAAAACTATATTTATGACACCAATTTAACATATTTCTATCAATATTATGTAATATGGTTCTATCAATCCCAAATTTGCTAATTTAAGTCGTGACTGTACCCTTTTTTTGCAGTAGGAAATCATCAAATAACTTCCCCCACTCTGGGTGGAGCGGGGGGAGTGTCAGACTTGTACTGACTAAAACCCACCCATGTTCCTTCTATTGCCCTTTATGTTCCGGGGGCACAACCCGCAACTCCGGCGTGACTGTACCCTTGAAATATAAAACCCAAATATGTCGTAGTTGACGCGGCAGTAAATGAAACAGTATAAACCAGCCGGTCTCACAGCTGTTGGGGCGGCGGCGGCGGCGGCGGCGGGAGGTTGCACCGCGGTTATCTCGCCACTCAGCCGCTACTGTATTTACTCTCTTGTCCGAATACTGCCACCTCAGTGAAACCACAACTTCTTTTTAAATTAATTTTCTTGAACATGTTACTATTTTGTGCAACTACTTACTACCTTTGATGTCTGAGAGAAAAAGACAAGTGATACTCATTATTTTGTCTTCTAAATATATATGTGACAGATAAAACCAAATAAGAACAAACCGACGAAACACCCGTGAACACCTATTACTTTCGGTTTAATTGCTTTCTAAATAACGAAAACATAAAAAGGATTTTTCACAAACTTCTTTATAAAAACTCATTATCATCGCCATTAACAAATTAAACACAAACAAACCATTAAAACTTAGGAAACAACATAAAATGAATTAACTTCTTATCAAAAGAAACCTAATTTGCGCGTTGTCGTTAATCACGGGACAAAGCTGCGATAGAACAGCGTTTTAAGAAATAAAACATAAAAAAACGAAGACGAATCATTAAGACAATTTCTTTGTGTCGGGAAACACTAATAAATAATTGTTAATAACTGATACTGGTGGGTTTGTTAGAACAAAGCTGGCTCCGGAACAGACAATTATTATAATCCTGGTACAAAGGGAGGTAATGCTATTGAATTAATGACGTCTGAGGGAACTGCTCAAGTGGCCTCTTGCGTCACAGGCTCGGAACGTCGGCGGCTCCGGCAAGACTTCGTTACGTGGACCCCGTCACCCCAGCACCCCATCACCCCGTGACCCCGTCACCCCGTGTTATCCAATCAAATGTCCTCTCATTTTTTGGGACAGAATATTTAATAAATTGAGAAGCCCCTATTATTTCCATACTGTAAGTGCGCGCTGATTTGGCTATGAATATCAAGTTGACATCAAAAGTAAATCGTTGAAGTGATTCTTTTTGAGTAAGTGAGTAGGTAAATACATAAAAGAGTTATTTATATCAAAAGCGTAATGTAGTGTGCATTAAATATTATAACATGGAATCATAATATTTTATGTAAAGTGTTTGCATGTGTGTAAAACATTAACAAAGCGTTTTCAAGCTTTGTCAAACCACCAATAGTAGAACATGAGAAAATAATGTGACTATGTTTTTTTTGTGTGGTGGGAAATCATTAAATAACTTCCCCCGGCCTGGGCGGAGCAGGGGGAGTGTCAGATTTTTTACTGAAACCCACCCATATATGTTCCTTCTATTGCCCTTTACATTCCGAGGCCGCGGTATCTCTTTCGAACAACCCGCCACCCCGGCAGGCGGAGGCTCTGGTAAGCCCCTCTGCTTTGCTGACAGCTCTTTGAGGCGCGCGTGAAACACTGAATGTGACTATCTAAGACCAAATTTTCGTTATGATAAAATAAGAAATAAAAACATCCATAGAAAAAAATAATGAAGCTGTTATTCAGAAATAGACACAAAATTATTCTCATCATAAAGAGTTATTTCTACATGACATCCTAAAGACATGTCAATAAGTTATGATAAACCCGCGACGTCTGCTGCTTACGCGTCGCAAAGCAATTTGTTTTACGTCGCCAGCCAGCGGCCCTTCGATCGACTGATATCTTATTGCTCTTCATCCAATTTCGCTATTAATGCCTTTCGGCTAGTTTCTGACCTAGTTTACCTGAACGTTAAAATGTATTGAACAGCATCCCGTTATACGATAATGATTAGGTATATTGCACACCATGACAATATGGTACATTTGTTAGTACAACTCCATGCGCTTGTATGCACATTTCTTTAAAATTGTATGTACACTCATGTTTAAGCAAATAAAGTTATCCGAATCCAAATCTGAGCCAGTTGACCAGACTGCAAGTTGCAAGACGACAATCCTTTCAAAATTTCATTGCGTATATTATAGGTACAGTTTCATCCCGTGCGCCGTATCTCGGTACTAGGTTACTATGTACTGTCGGTATAGGTTGTCTAGTTGAAGTTGTATAATAACGCCGGCTAGGCACACACGTAGCATGCTAACGACGTTACGGCATGTGTTGTCGCCTCAACTGCACTAACGCCGTCTTAGCGTAGTTTACGCTAACTAGTTGTGCCACAGTTACGGCGGATTAAACTCCCGCCAGGCAGCGCCAGCACAAGACAGGTGTTCCATATATTTATAACATACAAGTAATCGAGTTTTTGATAGCTTTTCTTTTACCAAATACATATTTTTTTGGTAACATTTTAGCGGCCGTAGTTATGAGGGATTCGCCTAAAATATAATAAAAATGAGATTTACGACGACTATTACGCACTTTCATTTAACTTCGTGAATGTCCGAAACCATTGCGTAGTTACTATTGATTATTTGGAGATAAGAACATTTTGGGATCGGAGATTGATTATAGAGCCTTTTTTCCTCGGGACATCGAAAAGTAATCTCCTGAACAACTTGATAAAACATTTACAAACTAAAACAAACAATGAATGCTTTAAAGTCGAACGACCTCTCACCTTTTCACGTGAAATTCTATCAAAGAAAAAACTGGAGGTTATTGGGTAACCCAGACTCTCGGAGTCTTGGAGTTGAAACATTCGTATGCAGATGTCGGCCGGGTCTCGTAGTCAATGGCAGGGGTCCCCGGGCCCCGGGGCCCGTGCTCTCTAACGATATGACCGCTGAGGTACCTGGGGCCCGATTCCGATCCTATATCTCCTCCGAGGGAATGCAAATGGCGGAGAATGTGGCAGATATTTCTTCGTAGATGTGAGCCGTTGAAAAACAAATTTAAAAGGATGAAAGGAGTTTGGTAAACAGAATTTTTCTTTTTAGATTTTGGAAACTTGATCCTTCTACGTTAAAGACTTTCCTGGCTACAGTGTTCGATACGTGATAGCCGAAATACTCGTAATTCATATTATCTCGATCAATTTCTTGCCAGAGTCAAAATGATTCATGAACACTTACACAATGTAGGTAATAATATCTCATCCGCGCAGATTTCAGACGAAGAAATACATGTCTCACGCGATGTCTCGCACAGGCTATTACTCTGAATTGAGGAGAATACGTTATTCTCGCTAAACTAGCTATTTATATTCATTACTCAATTTCAGTTGTAACATTTTTCGTAAAAAAGGCCAAGAAATTCTTTAATATTCACGTAGGGCTGCCTGCTCACCCTCGGAACAACAAAAGCGTTCGTCGAAACAAGAAGTGGTCACGGAATGGCGGCGCGCGGCGGGCGGCGGGCGGGGAACTGTTAAATAGTTCGATTGTCATACCTTCCTGAAATTGAAACCGAAGTCGTTGATTAAAACTGGATGAAAGGAGGTCGCAATCTATTCATGTGATATTCCACTGTGCAGGATATCTGTGATGTTAATATGTCACATCGTAAATTGTGATTGAGATATCTGTGTCAGGTACACAATGATATTTCCGCGAACGCTTTGATAGGCCTGAGCATGTTATACTGCAAATTATCGTAAAGTGTTTTAAGCAGAGATTTCACGAAACCTCCATCAGGAATAATGCCGAAAAGATCTTTTTCGCGTAATTTCTTTCTGTAACACTTTGCAACACATTCTTGACTGAGGAGCGGCCGTCCAATATTTGTATTTATACTACAACGGCTGAACATATTAGATATCCTAAAGTGTTCGGTGCCCGGCGGCAATATGTCCGCTACACGTGTCCCTTCAGTTAGCCAAGTTTTAGTATGCGGGCCTCGTTGGGACAGGCTCGTGACTAACAGGTGGCCAGGTCAACGCCTCGATACCGTCACAGTACACAGGACGGAGGACGGAGGACGGAGGACACCTAGCCTTTATTGAGCCGCAACCCTTTTACAAAAAGTCATAAAAGAAACTTTAAGGATTCTGTGAACCGAAATCAAAGCGGCGACATGAGTGAGGCTCAAAGTTAGAGGTCACGAAACACACAATACCGTTTTATTAGAATTGTGTTTTTATGTACACGTTTAATGTTTTACTTCCAAGTAGGTTCATGTAACATGACGCGTGGATGACGACCGCTCTCGAGCACCATTCAGCGTCGTCTGCGGCCGACGTAAGGAGACTATTTGTCTTCCGACCGCCACACGCCGCCGGCAAAAACTTAACCACTTTTTCCCCAAACTTAACTTTTGTCAAGAATAACCATTTGGGGGAAAACATTTCTAAAGAGTTGACGAAATTGTGTTCCTCAAAGATACGGAACTAAATTAATTGGGAAAGTTGCCGTGCGCCGCGCGACGTGAGAGCGTGCGTCGCCGGCGCGATATTGTTGTTTGTGTTCGATGATTGTTTCCTCACTTCCTTATTGTGTGATCGGCTTTTGATGTAAGCCCCTTTACAATTTCCATTCGTGTCGCTACAAAGAAAAGTTAATCAACGTGGGAGTGGGTCGTGAGTTCTGATCATTTGCCACGTTTTCCTGTTTCCGAACGTTTCTTTTGTCTCATATTTATGATTAAGCTAAGTTTGCGGGTATTTTCAGATTTCTTACCTTTGTAAGGGTCTCATCATTTCCTGGTGTGGCAGATGTAATGTTATATTGAACAGCTGGGTTTTATTTTTTTGATGTATTTGGGACATTGTTTGGTCTTTCAAATGACACTTTTATATAAAATAATAAATATTAGCGTGTGACGGTACCCTCTTCACTCGTGTACAGTGAGCTGACACCAGGTGCCACAAAGCCGCCGGGCATTACATACGTTAAGCGCTCTGTGTGTGGAAGCTTTTTTGTCGAGCTGTCTGTTTGAAACAATTAACATATTATTGAAAATCCTTATCCTTACTAATATTATAAAAGCGAAAGTGAGTTTGTTTGTTTATTTGTTTGTTACCTCTTCACGCTGTAATGGCTAAACCGATTTTGATGATTTTTGGTACAGAGATAGTTGGGAACCAGGAGACGGACATAGGCTAATATTTTTTTGAAAAAAGTATGATGTGAGGGAGAAAGAGGGAAGAAAAGGGAAAACTTAGCGTTGCTATTACAAATCAATAAGGCGCTACCGAATTTAACGCGAGCGAAGCCGCGGGCAAAAGCTAGTGTATTATAAATTATGAAGATTTTTAGGACCCAAAAACGTTTTTATGGACTAACTTCTTCTAATTTGAACAAAATTAAAAATCATTTAATCCATCTAGGCCCTAGGCCGATGATCACTTCTTTGACGCCAACTGAACAAAACAGTCCCCCAAAACAGCCAACTTTTTATGACTTTCTATATCACTAGATATAGCTGAAAAAAAAACGGAACAAACTCCTTCAACTTCTAACCTCTTCCCAAATGTCTTGGAGTTTACTGTCCATCTAACCGGGTACAGCTGATTATTAATATTTTACATGGGATAAACGTAACGGCCCATTCCCTAAGTGATGCGATGATGAAGAAGTGTAATGTAAGGTTTGTTGCAGCCAATCGTCGCGTGATGGCGCATGGATTGCTTGCGGACGGCGTGGTGCTGGTGCGCGGCGCTGGTGCTCGCGTCGCTGGCCGCCGCCGGCCCGCGCTACAGCTCCCGCATCGTGCACACACACGCAGGTATGTACTGACACTGGCCCATACAGCAGCTATGTATGCCCAGCATGGACCATCCTACCACGCTCACCTCTTCAGGTGAACATACATGTTGAGTATTTTTCACTTCAATTTGATTATTTTGTTAAATTTTAACATTATATTAGTAAGGGTTTTAGAAGCAACACCAAATAAGCATTGAGCAATAAACTCGTTTTTTAATAAAGCTTTCTTTCATTTGACTGAACACAACGAGTTCTCATGTGGTAACAAATAAAAATAAATTATTGAAGATAAATTAATGTGGATTTGCTTTTACAAATACCTTTTCGGCATCGTCTATCTATTGCTTGACTGCCCCCCAAAAAAAACATATCTTAAAATTAAAACGACTAGTCCATAATTAGGCTGATAGCAGTCTATGTTAACAGTGTCACAGTATTCACTCTCTTTGAAAACTGGAAAATTAAAAATGCAGCTTTGCTCTGACGTTTTCCAATTTCCTCTAAGTGAGGATTCTAGGTCAATTTATTTTCTATATTAATTTCTTTTGCATTTGAGACTTTTGCTTTGTGACTTCTGTTTTTTTTGTGAGTCCTCGTGTAAGTTGACCAAGATTTTTGTATGTACCTTATCTTGTTTTTTTTTTAAGTATTTGCGAAATATACATCATTTATTACTCTTCGGCTTGCTATACTGAACCATGATATATTTTTGTTTTGTGATGTGGTAAGAAAATATTTATTAATTTGTAAGGATGTTTACATCGAGAATGAACATAAATAACCAGAATGTACAATATATTTACCAACGCAGCTTCCGCCTTTTAATGACAAAAGGCAGCTTCCAATGAGTCTCAGATTAGAGAGTAACAGTAAGACGATGATTAAGAATTTAAGACGTTAAGATAACAGAACTGACATCTGAGATCGCGAGGTATTCCCGTGCGAAGTGGGAACGAGTAATAAGCTAGGGTTTTATAGTGGTACAACACAAACCGTGTCACAACAACTTACAACCATACTCCCCTGTAATAAAGTTATAAATGTAATGATGTTTGTATAGTCGCCCGTTATGAAACGAGCGTGGAGCACTGGCGGGTCGCTGTGATACGCGTATTACGCAAATCATAATGCTATGTGTAAACAGAACCACGGCAGATTACCCGAACGCGGCGTAATCCACGATTTGTGTTCCGGCCTCGCTCACACCCTGGTAGCTACGTGCGTCGGGAGTCAGGAGAACGTCCCCGGGGTCCCGGGCTCACAAGAGTTTAATTCCGTCAGATCCCGGGACAATCCAATCAGGCAATCCTTCGAGCCGGGTACATGGTGAGCCAATGATGCTGCCCGTTTTGAAGAAGCGACGCAGGAATGCGAGATCAAATTAATTATTGTTTGAAGCCGTTTCAGTGCGTGCCGGCAAATAGGATAAATGGCGGCTTTTCCGATACGCAGCGCGGGTGATTCGGCCAATTTATTTATTCACAGCTGTTGCTACTCGCTGCTAGTGTCATTTAGGTCCAGTTTTTGTTGGCTGTCGATGTCATCAAAGGAAAATACTGAAACCGAATTCCCGAATTTATGTTTTGTAAAAATAACGTATCTGTTTGAAATAAAAACGCTGAACTTTCAATTTTAACTAGTGGTGACAGATATCATGTTCAGTAAGCGCCCAAAATAGTTGTACAACTATCTCCATTTCATATTAATATTTTCTACAAAAATACTCGTGAAAATAGCAAAACAAATAAATTCCGAAAACACATTATCAACTTTCATTTTAGTAAAAGTTCGACCCTTTAATCTTTTTTCCTCTGCTTCGAATATTAAAACCATCTACTCGTTATTATTAAGTTCATACTATAAATTCATGAAATGTCAAACCAATATAAGGGCTATGAATATTGATTGCTGCCGTGTAAACATACACAATATATTTCTGAACGACGTTAATATTGCTCTCATTTAATATCACTATCGCAAATTTCAGTTTAGTTTTCTGTGAAGATACCTTCCGCAATAGTAGTAGAAACTTAAATGTTTTGTTTTATGATAGAATTTCAGCAGAAATGGCCAGAGGTCTGGCATATGTATCTCTTGGGGTTCTAGAGACGTCAGTACACGCGCGCGTGTACGACTGGCGCGCGGAGGCACTTCACACGGGGAGAAACTCCGCTGTCGTAGCATGCAGAGAGTGACCGTCACAACCCACAGAGAGACTGAAAATGTGTGTGCTACGGCGTCCTCACCGCCTGACGCAGATCCTCATAAGAGACGTTAGTTTCTGCACATAATCGGGCGAATGGAAACGCTCGGGTCTCACCAATGTAACGATCGCCCGGAGAACATGGTGGAGCACTCTGTAATGTTCTGTTTCGTCCTAGGTGCGATCCGTGGCATCATAGTAGAGCCTGCATCCCGTCGCCTGGAGCCAGTGGAAGTGTTTCTCGGGGTGCCGTACGCAGGGGCCCCAGCGCGCCTGGCCCCGCCGCCCCTGGCGTCAAGCTGGCCGGGGACCCGCCTCGCCGACGCCTTCGCCCCTGTCTGTCCGCAGCGCTATCCCGACATATCCAACAAGTGAGTCCTACTTATTAAAAACACTTGATTTTAAGAAAGGCACACAAATAGTTAAATCTTTAAAATTTTAAATCTTGTATGAGTTATTGATTTAAGCCGGTTCCTGTGATGTATTACTATTCATATTATTTCTCTGTTTTTGTCAGCCCTTTGAAGTTGGCACACATGAAATTATATTTTTATGTTTGAATTACAAGCAAGCAAGTAGGCTTTACATGTAGAAAACATAAGGTTAGAAGCTAATGTAGCTTCTGATTGTTTATCTTTGTACCAGGAGTGCAGCACTGACAAAGATGCCTCTCGGCATTTACAACGAGCTGCGCGCCACGGTGCCGCTGCTCGGCAACCAGAGCGAAGACTGCCTCTACCTCAATATATATGTGCCCGGTAGCGGTGAGTCATTCAATTATTATTCATTACCCGGACTGCAACACTAGGTAGCAGGCCTAAGCGCTGCAACCGATGAAGCTGCGAACCTGTCAAAAGTTTTGGGTTAGTCAAATTTAAAATTCGATTTTGCCTACGACACGGAAAAATGTATCAATGTGCCGATTTAATATGAAATGTTAAAATACTGTCATGTTGTTGATGTAGGCGCGCGCGGCGTGGAAGCGCCGTACGCGGTGGTGGTGTGGGCCGGCGGGCCGTCGCACGAGTGGGGCACGGCCAACGCGCTGGACGGTGCTGTACTGGCGGCGCGCGCGCACTTACTCGTCGTCACTATCAACTATAGGCTAGGTTTGTTAGGTAAGGCACGGGAAACATTCAACTAATATGCGATACCCTTCAGCATCAAATAATGGTTGTTTGTGTATGTGTGTGTGTGAGTTTAAATGTTTGTAAACGCATCCACGATGCAGGAGACAACAGACCGATTCGTAGCTGTCTACGGCGTAGCGGCGTAGACAGCTACGCCTTAGACATTAACGTAGCACACAAACCAATGGTTCACAAGTCACCTTCCCAACTTGTTGTGCGCAAACGTAATGTTTTCTTGGCTTCTATTGATATTTTATTTGCCTTATATGAACTGAAGGGCTACTATGACATCTTATAGCAATTCTTATTCCACTGAGTGAAATGTTTTTGATTTTTACATGTAATCACGGTTGTCTAAGTGCTACAAACCTGATATTCATCTTTTGTTTTGTGTTGAACTGAACAGAGGTTCAATGTTTCAATTATTGTCATGTGTTAAATTCGTTTTGTTTCTGCTACACAAACAGTTAAATGGCTCGGTACGTGTGGCAAAGCTATAATATAGCCATAGAGCCGATGACCTTTGTAAAAGACGTGTCTTTGAGTGAAGACCTTGAAACAGCAAATCTGTTGCTCACGCGGGCACACCTTGTCTTTTATGATAACCAGTATAAATAGTAACTTTCCTATGTATGTCGCAGGTTATTTAACTCCAGGCGTGAGGTCGACTCCGGTGCAGGCGGCGGGCGGCGCCGCGGTGCTGGACGTAGCGGCCGCGCTGGGCTGGGTGCGCCGCAACGTGGCCGCGTTCGGCGGCGACCCGCGCCGGGTCACGCTCGCGGGCCACGCGGCCGGCGCGGCGCTCGTCAACGCGCTGCTGATGCTGCCTGATAGTAAAGGTGAGGAACTGAATAAGTACTACTGCCAACTGATCCAGCACCCCCACTTTGTGGTTATTCTTTTTATTACAATAGGTACTAAAAGATGATTGAAATACTAAGAAAGTCAAAAGACCAAGGGCCTTACGGGTCGACTCTTTAAAATCTGAGCCTGAGCCTAACACATTGAAATATATCTCAAATGATACCTTACCTTCATATTAAAAGAACAAATATTGTGACCCTTTGAATGTAAAACATTTGCTAACAATCTCAATTACCATTATACGAGGCTGTTTTTGAAAAACTACCTTGGATTATATGTGGGTACCTATTTTTTGTAACAAATAATGTAAACGGATTTCTTCGAAACTTTTTAGATTCCAAAATATATCTCAAGTCCCTACAAGACGCATATCAATAAATGATCTGCTTGACATGTTGAACTAAACAAATATGTATACAAAAAAGCAACCTGTTTGAATACTACTCAGCTAGAAAAAAACACATTTTAACAATCCTGAATGTTGAATAAACTTGTGTTCGAACTATAAACGAGCTAAGTAACTCTTACATGTTATGAAGTCTAGACTCCACCTGAGAAATAGCTATCCCATTTATAGTCGGGACAGATTGCCCCGCGCCACACTGAAATATTCCCAAAGCGATCGTTTCACTATGTTTCATAGGATATTGCATATTGCAGTGTTACGTATCAATTTTAAATCAAAGAGAAAACATGTGCAAAAATATCAAAATTTTGACATGTGATTGGAAAAAGCAATCTATGAACTAGCAATATATTGAGATCAAAGAATCATGTTTGTTTTTGTCGAATGTGATGTTCGATTGGGCCTGGATTCGATAACTCGCTGTCGCGGATTGTATTGTGTACTCATTTACTGACCAGTTGAACTTTGAAGTCGTGTCTTCGTTATGCATTATGAAATGCATAGTAGTAGAACAAATGTCCGACCTATGTGTTAGGCAATGCAACAACAAACAACAACAAGTTATTTAAAGAATAGGGTTTTCACAGTTATTAATTTTTTACGCATACTACACACCTGTATAATTTACATCTCCTTTCAATGTCAATTAGTTCTTGCGACAGTCTTCACCAACTATAGTGTACCCCAGGTCTGGTCTCCCGCGTCCTCCTGCTAAGCGGCTCGGCACTGAGTCCCACAGCACTTGCGCCCGATGCAGCACTGTCCAGGGAACACACTGCGCAGGCGCTGCGCTGCACGCCAGAGTCCACCAATGACGAGAACTGGTAATAAGTTTGTTTCATGAAACAGGACATCTAAAGTATGCCAGTTTTTTGGTAATAATGCGTCACCATCGCCTACTAAGAATGACGATGGTAATCTAAATTATGACTTTAGCTCGGACAGAAAAACACAACACAGTTTACTTTGCCACGAACATCATCGCCTGCCTAGCCTTTAACCAACTTTGTTGGTGTGGGTCAGATTCTTGCTACGGCAACAAGTTATAGATCATAACAGTTTTTGTTGTGTAGACCTTATCTCTTCTAGACATATATAAATTATTTCACTTAAATTGAAGTAATTTAGGACCTCATTAGGAAGTAGAACTGGAACTGGTGGTGGTGGTGGTGAAGTGTATA
This sequence comes from Ochropleura leucogaster, assembly GCA_958449745.1. Taxonomy (NCBI): domain Eukaryota; kingdom Metazoa; phylum Arthropoda; class Insecta; order Lepidoptera; family Noctuidae; genus Ochropleura; species Ochropleura leucogaster. The sequence goes on from OY288208.1 coordinate 258,879, forward strand.
GATGGCAGAACTATATCAGGCTTGTATCCTAGGTTCGTGGAATGTATCCGCGCCCGCCCTCTAGCAGCCCTGCTAGCAGTAGACGCCCCCCGGGCGCGCTTTCTGGCGGGGTGGGCCCCATCAGTTCCCATCTCGCGAGACAGTCCCTCGCAGGGCCAGGCCCCCACGCGAGCTCTACATGCCAGCGAGGCCTTCCTGGACTGCGCCCTCGCCGTGGTAGTGGCCTCTACTGAGAGCTACCAGTTCTTTAGCGAAGAGGATATTAGGCATGGATTTGAAGAGGAGCACAGGTAAGGTTTCTTATGTGTTTTTCCTTTTATAATACACTCACTAGCCTTCACACTGTGATTTTTTTTTAACGTCCCAGACAAAGAAACATTTTTATCAGTGATATAGATGATGGCAAAGTTATATTGAATTAACGTAATTATAATTAACCGTTGTATATTAATCCTGTTAAAGTGGATAGAGTAGTGGTGAAAGTAGTGGGGGTGGTCTGTGTCATTCGTTTAGGATTTCTAGTAATCGAACTCATGTACTACTCAGAAACCGCATCCTACGCACGTACGTCCGCAACGTGTACCGCTTCCACCGCAACGAGATCTTCGCGGCCATCCGCAACGAGTACACGGACTGGGAGAAGCCGATCCAGCACCCCATCAACATCCGCGACGCCACGCTGGAGTCGCTCAGTGACGCTGCGGTCACCGCACCCGCACTGCGGGTCGCGCAGCTGCACGCCAGGAGAGGCGCCAGGACTTACTTCGCACATTTCGCGCATCAGAGCAAGGATGCTGATTATCCTCAGGTTAGTTAGAAACCAGAAAAGAAAAATTTCGTTTATTTTTGCTTGAAATATGAAATCAAAAGTAAATGTAGCTAATATCACGTTACTAGTGACAAATCGGCTGTCAAAATGCAAGCTTACCTTTGTAAAGATACATGATTAAGTAATTACGTCATAATTCCATATCAAAACAAATTAATCGTAATTAATGAAGGTTAAATTACCGTGTTCGCGACAGGCTCATTATAATACGTGAATGAATTAGGGAGGTGCGAGGTCATTAATTTGGCACAATCTACATGATCGCGGTATTTGTCAAAACTTCCGCCTTTGATGAATATTAGCTCATTTGCATTCTCACTAACATAATATTAAAGTTAAATGAATAATTTAGCAGTAATTTATTGCTCCCCGTGATTATTAATTCACACACCGTTCGTGTTATCGTGAAATACATATTGTACGGAAGCCACATTAGCTGGTTTGGTCATAATTAGGTAACTATTAAATTTAAGTTTCAATTATTAGGACTATGCAGCATCATAACTTTAAATTGCTACTTTTAACCAATATTTCTATTTGTTCCCCAACCCAACAGCGTCTAGGTAGTGTGACCAGTGAGACCCTCCCGTACTTCCTGGGTCTTCCCCTGGTAGGAGGTATGCAGTATGCTCCTCGGAACTACTCGCGTGGTGACGTGGCTGTTGCGGAGATGACTGTGTCACTGTTGGCTGCTTTCGCGAAGACTGGAGACCCAACTCCTCGCGTCGATGAGAGGCATCATGATGGAGTCACCAGCTGGCCCAGATATGAAATGAACACGCAACAATATTTAAGTATAGGTGAGCAAAGTTTTGTCATTAAGCTAACTCTTAGTATCATGTGGAAATACCAATTTCATAATTAACATTTCCAGCAGTTTTTATCATACAATGTGTAAAATACGAGTAATAATACTTAAAAGTAGGCACATTTAACATGTGAAGAATACACCACAGTATAGAATCATAATTAAAAGCAATGATAATTTTCACTGTTTCGACCCTAGGCGTTCAGGTATTGGTCGACAATAGTAGGTTCTTCTAATAAAAGTTCGAATGCACGGGGTCCGCTGGCTCATTATGCAAAACAACTCTGATTACATGAAATACTTTTTTTGGCTAAAGGACTTAAATATTCGAATAACTTAATACCTACTACTGGTTGTAGAATATATAAAAAATGGAAATAAAAAATTGTAAATAATTGCACTATTTTAAAAGATACGGAATAGTTTTCAATAAATTCTAAAACAAAGGGCGGGAGAGGCGCTTGCAGCCATATCAAAAGATGCCGCCGGACGAATGACAAAAAAGCGCGCGGGTTGCCTATTGGCGAAATTTTTACTATTTTTTTTACTATACCACCGCGGTTGACGTGGACTCAAAGCTTTGTAAATTGTCATTTATTTACAAAATTTTAAACATTAAAAAACAACTTCTGACTATATATATCAGCTTGTAAAAAGAAAATAAACCCCAAACTTTTTAGTAGGTAAAAAACAAGTTACAACTGATTAAAATTACGTCATTGAATATCATTTCATACGAAAATCAATAAATTTTGATCATGAAATCCAAATTAACAATTAAATTTTATACAACTTTTCTACCAACCTAGGTAGAATAATAGTCATCATCTGCCAACTGTCTCTTCGTGATCACTATTTGCTTATTGACCATTTTAACTTTGAACTGATTTTAGGGTTGTCGCACGGAGGTTGTTCAAAAAGTAAAATGTATTTTGCTCTAAAAGTAATAATTGTGAACCTGGGAACATGCACAAATATTGCTTTTCACCTTACCTGTATGCCCCTTAAATGTTATTGCTCCTTTTTACAACTGACTGTAACTGTTATTTCATTTTATTGAATCCATGAATTCAAACTGTACTAAACCTATATATTGCACACATTGAGAGGCGAGAAAAAGTTCAAACACCGCTTTGGAACAACAAAAATACTCCACTCTGGAAAATTTTCCGTCGAATGCGAGCGTTTCCATATTTTGATGGCAACTTAACTCACTTAAGCCAAAAACAGCTCCATAAATAGGTTAATCAAATTCATTGTAATGAAAGTAAGAATCTCGTGCGCGTACATAACAACCCTGAACAGAATAACACAGAGATTTTTCATCTAAACTGATCTGAAAATAAAATCTCGCACGGCACCAAGTTAATCAGATAAAGCCCCATTCAAAGTTTGGGCGGCCATATTGTGTCGAAACTCGTTATTTTTACGATCTGTTTCCAGCGAATGTGCGTGTTTTCTTCCCTTTCGTTCTCTGTAAGGCTTTACAACTTTTTTAATCCTTTCGTTAAGGTGCTTGTTAGGTTTAGAAGCGCGAGTTGTTTCGGCTTTCCGAGTTTGTTTTAGTAAATTGAAAATGCTTTTGCTACGACTTTTTTTTCAAAGATGTCAACGCTTTTGATTTTATTATGATTGACAGTCAATTAATTTGTCAAATTCGATGTCACCTGATACTGCGATTGATTGTTTAGTAATCACTCGGGATCAATTGTCTCTGACTCTTCCGTGTCACACCTTTGTTTGAAGTCGAATTTAATTGGTAGGGACTCGGTTTTGGCAGTAATTTGATTTAGGTAATTACACTTTCCTGGCATTGATTTCCTTCGAGATTGTTTTATACATAGATAAAAATATTAAGTACCATCAAACTTGAAACTCGACATATTCTTGGATCATAGAGAAATTTCCATGTTTCTTTCACCATCGTAGGGTGTTGCTACCTACCTACATAACTTATCTAACCTGCTATGGACGTGTTATATTATGGCCGACTTCTTATATTAACAAAACCGTTCTAACAACTGCGAAATTTTCATCTAGGTACCAAGCTCCGAGTGAAGAGTCACTACCGCGGCCACAAGATGGCGCTGTGGCTGCACCTGATCCCGCAGCTGCACCGCCCCGGGGCCGCACCACGGCATCACCAGTTCAGGTCCATCCATCCTGACATGTTTGCAGGTCAGTTGAAGTCTTAAGTTGCGTTCACTTTTTAACAAACAATATACAGTACCAGGATTTACCTACCGTTGAGGAGTTGCTGGAGATGCGCCATGGCGTCCTCACCTACCGCCTAAAGCAGGTCTGCACCGGACACGGAAGTTTCGGGAGGTTTCTGCATATAATTGGGCCTGAGAAAACGCCCAGGTGTCAGTTTGTGACACGGTGGAGTACACAGTGGCGGTCTGCCCTGCTTGGGCGGAGCACCGCCGTGGCTTCGTAGAAGAGATCAGCAGCGGCGATCTTTTGGGTCTGGACCCAAGAGGTCTGAGATAGAGATACAACATGAACATAAAACAACAAGGGTAATAAAATAAATATGAGTGAGTTTTAGTCAGTGCAAGTGTCACACTCCCCTCACCCCGCTCCGCCCAGAGCGGGAGAAATTATTTGATAATTTACCATCCGGAAAAAAGGCATTACCTATCGGTCGAACTCAATAAGCACAGAGGTGTGGTCGGAGACTTGCCAATTTTTTTGCCACCTGCTATTTGTAAACTAAGGACCATTAAAATGTGATCACGGTTTTAAATATGATTCTATTATTATTATGTACATTTATATATTTCGTTAGAACAGTTTTCGTCAGTTGAAAACATTTACATAATAATGAATTCCATGATTGAATTATAAAAATAGACACAGAAAAGTATTTAAAACAAGCAAGCCAAATGAATAAATCAAAATATAATACCCATTATGAAGAATGTTGGCTGAATAAAGTCCTCCCTCCACTCCTGATTCCTAGTGAATAGCTGCCAAAATTTAGCCAATCACGGCGAAACGTAGGCGCAGCTTTAATGGAAAGCAAATTGGTAACGTCTACCGCTGCTTAAATTGAGCATGCCTTATTATCCAGAACCATTAGTGCCATTTCCTGGCGCGGCGCGTAAACGGAACGCCCTCATTAACCGCTTCCCCTGCCAATGGGGAGCATTGTAAATGTTCGGAGCACTATAGGTCGCGCGTGAGCGGAATCAACACCGCCGAACTTAATAACACGCATGACATTATATTAATTGGATGATACGTCACTGAAATGATTGAAGTTTGGAAGCTCAACACAGATGAATACTAAATAACAGACTCGAAGCCAGTGAGAAATTTAACTCGAAATCTCTTGAAGCGAACTACATTTTGTACAAAGACACACACACAACTATTCGTTAAGCGCTTCGCGTCTCTTTTGTATAAAATTTTGCAGACATTACTCAGTATAATCGGTACTTAGGCGGGAGCCATTAGGCGAATGAGGTCTCTCTAGAATTTATAAAAATAAAAGTTGTCGCCAAAATATTTGGTGGTGAAGTGATTAATGGTGAAAGGTGTCACGAATGAAAATAAATCGATCAGGGAGTGTTTCGGGGTGGCTCGGGAACTCGGGATGTTATTAATTGTCCCGCGAATTGCTGGAATTCCTACATAATGAGCGGTATGGGAAGAATGGCGCGGTCTGCGGGCACAATGCGGCCTTTGTCACGGACAAGTTCACTCGCTGCTCATGCCGGGACGTGTACTACGACTTCAAAGCATATATTGTAACGTGTGAGATGTGCTCTTTAATGCTCGCATGCCCGGAATTGTTTTCTGAAGGATATTTACGAGCACTCCGTTTTGTGAGATTTTTATGAGCCCTCTTTACGTTGTTAGACATCTTAACCCTCGTTTTACATACAACACTAAATACATACACACACACATAGGTGTGTTAACTTATGTCAACATACTTATTTATCTACATTTACAGCATTAATTAAATTTCAAAGAACACGATGCCTAGTAAAATTATTTTCTTTTTAGTGCGCCAGTATTGGAGCACTAATTTATTTAATTTTTTGTTCAATTATTTGCCACTAGCCTAAATTGGAGTGCAAAACTTACAATTAACCCGCTTGATTAAACAAAAAGCTCTTAAAAGTACAATCTTTTTCAAAACACACCGTCATTTCCATGCTGGTTCGGTTCTATTGAACCTAATTTATCCGCCTTTGTGGCTTGGCGGGTAGTTGTGGCCGGCGCGCCGATCGCCTTTTGTTTTTGAGCAATCGCTCGCAAATTAGCGGCGTGTCATGTCGAGTGACATTGTCTAGTGTTGAGCAAAATAGGTGCGCAAATTGTGTCGCATTATGAAGATTTAATTTTGTGTCAATTTCAATAATAGCGACGTATTCATGAAACCTAATAAACGGTTTTGTTAATATAAATTGCGAGTCTGTATGGATAAGTTTACGTGAGGCCTCGTTCAAAAGTAATGTGTTACTAGCTCACAACACGTTAATTAGTAATTTGAATTTGTAGAATATCGGATCAATTGAATTTCAACAGCAGCTCGTACACGATTACACTTACTAACACGTTAAAAGTTTTATCAGTTTTAGATAAAATCAGGGCAGGTCAGTTATTCCTCAAGACAAGAAAAATAGTACAAACCCGCCAACCTAGTTCCAAATAATACCACTACTTTCTTTGAAAGTCTAGCTCTAAATCTTAAACCATTAGTTAGGGTAAAGTGTTCAAATAAAAACACTATCTTGGCGAGAACAGAGTGGCAAACGAGCGCGTTAAAGTGTCGATAACTGAGCGGTGCGAGAGATGCCGCAGGTTTCCCGCAGGGCTCTTTGTTCGGTCTCGTGCCGCGCCGGCCAGGGCTGCCAAACGTACCGCGAATCATTGCAATTCAATATCATAAGAAACGAAAAAGTTTGATTGGATGTGCCTTTATGAATACGGGCTACAATGCTTCTGAAAATTGAACTGGGTTTTTAAATTTAACGCTGAGCTTAAAATATGTAGGAAATTTTTAAACTTCACGTTTCTTTTTCCACTTTACTCAGAATGGCACGTTGTTTTCTGGTAATTTAATCCAGTCACTGAATCAGTAGCAAATATACTAATTTAAATCCAATTTGATGATCTTATCTCTCTTTACGTAAAGTGAAACACCGATATCGCACTCAACCGACAAGGTAAATTCAAGACACAATAAGTGTTAACACTAACCTAGGCCCAGTTCATCCCTAGCGCAACAAAAGAGATCGTGCGGCGGCTCCAACAATCGGCCTTTGTGCGCGTGGGCACAACTTGGGACCGCATTGTGCCATACTGGCCCATTCATTACCAGCCTTTGATAACTTCAGGGATCGCTTTCTTGTTCAGATATGTTCTATATTGGTGAGCTGTTTACTTCACCATTCAATCGACACTGTATTGAATTTCATGCGGATATCTTATTGTGAGAAAGGTACGAATTTGTAACTAGTTATGTTATCTGTGAAATTTTGTTGTGAAACCAGAGAGCATAAATAATGTGACTTTCTATCACTGGAAAAGTCAAAGTTGTACTTAATCGATTTAAGTTAACGTGTTGTTTCTTGTTAAAAACAAATAGTTGACATCGGCTGAGTTGAGCAAAAAGAAAAATACATACAGTTAAGAATATAGTTATTTAAACACAGTGTATTTAAGTCTTATTACTTTAGATTGCGGAATTCCAAACAAAACGTAATTAAAAGAAACATTCCTGAAATCAAAGCGACTACAACTATACATAAATGAAGTTTAAACAATGTTAGCTTATTAAAATTCCACGCGAGCTCCAGATACCTGCTGAAAGCACTGTATTTAATTTGATAAGAACTACTACCAACCTGACATTTTGAGCTCGGCCTTAAGAAACTGACAAGGTAACTCACTACATTCTTAAGCTTTAATTAGAAGAGAAATTTTAAGCTGCCTACTACCTAGTAATTGGTTTTTTTTTTAACTACATTAAAACGCATATTTTGACAACTTGGCTCAGATTCTATAATACTGAGGTATAAACATAAAACTACGAAATAAATAACTACATTTGTGCTTGGCAATAATTAGAAGCGAAGTTTAATCAACTGAGGTAATAGCAAGAAGATGTCACTTTACCGCGACATTAAAGATGAGAGACAATGAAGCGACAATTGAGTCTTTGATTAATCTAAAACCAATTACAGTTATATGGGAACCTTGGGAGCCGAGCCCTGATGTCAACAATAATTTGTGTTGAAACTCAAGCAGGCTGAGCTTTTCATTGCACAGCTGTTGTTACCACCATTACCGCAAAAACGATGTAAATTTGTGAAAACACTGAAACATTGTTAGCCTTTTAGCCAAGAGGACCGGAAAATTATGTATTCTCAATCAAAAGTAAATTCCTTTATGGTCCTATTTTATAGCGGACTAGCTGCACAATAATATACTAGATTTAGAGGTTATAATCGAAAAATAACAATGAATATTAGGTATGATTTTTCAGTAAGTGCAGCATTAGGCTTCTACTATAAATAAAATGTATATTTTCGCATACATCTAGTCCGTGTTACAGAAGTATTTTCAACTCACATAATAAAAAAAACAATTATCGTGAATTCCGATACTTTTTATTGGACAGGGTTATTTTGGACATTGTTCTTTTAACATAATGATCACTAATACTAGACCTGCGTGGTAGTCTGAGTCTCAACAGTGATTCTTAATGTTCATTTACAATAATTTAATTTTAAATCATTTTTCCTCGTAGGTGAAATATTTCCAGAGCTGTACACCACTACATCAGCTCTGGATGATGAAGAGGACAGCACTGAGGCTGACGAGGATTCGTCTGAAGTTGAGGAGTGTGAGCCGTCCCCCTCCCCGCGGCCCGCGCTCTCCGCGCTGCCTGCGCCACAACCCTCGCCGAAGGAAGACTCTTTGACCAATCTAGACTCCCAGTACTACAGGTCAGCACTAGAACTTAAAAATATTGTAATGTGTCACATCGTTAGCCATTTTTCTAATCCAATTTTTAAAATTTTACAGAAATGAAATATTTTTGACGTAAGCTGTTGATTAAAAACTAAGTTGAACGAGTAAGTGTATAGGTTTTCACTGTTAACAAATCAGCTCACTTCTAGGAACAAAATATTTACTCAAAATACCGTCAACTCTAAATATATACGCGTATTTTTGTGTGCCGCGGATCAACAGTATCGTATGCCGCGGGGCACACTGCTACACATAATGGAGTTATGCCTAAATGACGCAAAATTCGGGTCCAATTAGGAAACAACATTTTGCGTATTCCTGTAATGCTTCTATAAGAAAAAATTAAAGAAGCGACATTGAGGGAATTCTGAAAGCTATACAAATATCGTACGTAACGATGTTTCCCGTAATAAGATAAACATTTGCAGAAAAAAGAACTTCTTGCGAGCGTTGATCTCTAGGGTGCCGGGGCGAGCAAGGCGAACAGTATTTGCTGCCAATACATAAAAGTCCACAACTGTTATATTTTCGTTGTCATTAAGATGTTGATGTATTTCTGAAGTCGCTCTTCGCTAGTTCTGATCTCAAGTTTTTCTTCAGACTCCAAACTTGGAACAACACTCAAAGTTTCTCAAAGTTTTACAGAAACATTCTGCTTTTCGTATACATGTTTTTATCATCGCAAGAGTTGGGGAACAGCGGCCATTTTCATCGGATGTTTTGACAAAGTTTGCTAGTGACCACACGAATATTAGTCTCGTATTTGGAAATGGCATAGTAATGAGCATTCAAGCTTATACGTTAACTGTTTGTTATTATTATTATCATTGAATTTGATTAAGCAGTGACTTTGCCGGCTAGCTTCCATTCAATTTGATAAAAAGAGCAACGAAACGGAACAGGATAACGATCAGAATACACGAAGTATTTCTCACGAAAGTTGTTAAACTTTCATAACATGTAAATTCGCGGCGCGAGGGCTGCAGCGGAGCCCCGGCGCGTCTCCTGAACCTCAGGCAGGGCTGACTCTAAACAAGATTGATCGGAGCGTTTTGTAGCGAGGCTCGTAATCTCGCTAATGTGTTTACTTACCTGTTTACCTTCCTGAATTCTGTCCCTTTTGTCTCGCATATAATGTCTTAATGCCGACCCATTTCTCAAGGGGAGCATTTTTTCCTCCAGACAACTGGATACTGCTGATAATGGTAATGGATGGCGCCGAACTTCGGACTGAATTAACTGGACGCGCGTCACTCCGGAAATAATGATAGTAATATTTCAAACAGATGCGACGAGATATTCATATTTTTCTGGCACAGTTGACATTTTGGGTTGATGTAACCAAATTTATGCATCGCCCTTGAGTTGCTTAAAGACAATTTGATATTCTGAAGCGCCCTCAATATTTCCTCTCGGTTTAAACAAAAAAGACCCAGAAATAATATTATTGTGTTGTTTTTACATAAGCTGTAACAAAATCTTTTTCTTGGATTATCTCTAATTACTTTGTCTGCTTATTTATCATCTTGATCTTGAAGAATGTTTTTATTTTTCATAGCTACACAGTCGCGCTGGGTGTGACTGTGGGCGCCGGGTGCTTCCTGCTGGCGCTGAACGTGCTGGTATTCGCTGGGATCTACCTCCAGCGAGGTCGCCGGAGAACTGCCCATCGCCGTCCAAGGAGAGAAGGTCAGCATTATAAAAACCTTTCAACATAATTGCTCGCCCAGCACAAAATTACTCAGGGTCCCAGCTAAGTTATTACAAAAAGTAACCTTACGCAAGAAGGTCTCAAATTGTTGCGTCTAAAGGAATAAAAAAACTCCGAAGTAAAGCGTCGAGTCAACCGCTTATCTTTCCAGCTCAATGAAACGTGTCAACTGCAGGAAACGCTTCCATTCTAAGATTATTGTAAACGATTTATCCCAACATAATAATATTTATGTACGTCGCTAACTTTCGTTTAGGTTCAAGGCTATGAATATTCGAAGGGAGCAAAGCAAACCACATTTTTTACATGAAAGCAAAAAAGACGTCATATCTAAAACCCATTTTTATGAGCGCCCACTTGGGAGCAGACCGTACTATAAACTACGCGCTCGATTCTCACTTAACCGCGGCGGGTCCACGCTGGTCCACGCTGGCCCAGGCTGGTAAATTACATGAGTTATGTCGATTCCAGCAGAGAGACTTTGTTATTCATGGCCTATGGTAGGGACCGCGGACCGGTTGTAACTCACGCGCTATTCGATCTGGTGCCAGAATGAGGGTGATAGGCAACTGGCTCGTTTTATGTCATCAATTGTGGTCACGGTTTTTCAGGAATATGGTAAGCAGATTGCTTTATAAAACTTTTTAGTGTGTTTTTGTTACTTGTGTTTCAGGTTGGTTTCATGTTCGTCTATTCGATGTTTTAATAGCATTATTTATGGCTTTATCCATCGCTCTGGTAATTCCACATTTACAGCCAAGTTTTGATATTTGTTTTCAACAAATATTGTTAAAGAAAAAAATATCTTGTGTCCATCACACAAAATTTGTTTTGGTGTTGTCACAGGTTTTGATTATTTGTATTGCTAATTTAGCGTCTTATGCCAACGTAACAAGGTATGCTCTACAAGTTGTGCCGAACACATTGTTGAGTGGGCATTTGTTTCCCACTTTCTTTACAATAAACTTATAGGCTAATTTCCCACCCGAATAGCCCATTCTGTAAACCATTACATTTATTTATTCAGTAGCCTCCAGCAGGATGTCCTAGTGCGGAGACAACTATAATATTTATTAGGGACGTGCGGGCGATTTATCCGAGGCACACGAAGCGACTGCATTCATGTGCCGACTCAATGCACTTCCCGATTCGAAGCCACTCGACCCAGACATTTCATGCGGTTCTAATATTAAAATTCAGAATGTTATTTTCTTCGTGAAAAGAAAACGTATTTTATGTCTATCTTTTATCGTTTATTCTGGTTTACGTTTCTATACTGTATATTTTATGTCGTTTCAAAGGGTTTGTTTTACATTCTTTGAAAGTGTACTGTAAGTGACTTTTGAAAGTTTGCTATGAAATGGAATTCAATACGGTAACATTTGTGAAGGACTGAGGAATAGTAATTTTAAAGCAATACGTTATTGTTTTGTTCATAATTCAAGATTATAATGATTAAAAATCAATTGACTAATGAAATGATGAGTAATAGCAAAGCTTGTAAGAAAAACGCATGCTGCAAGTTATAAGAAAAACATGCTACGATAAGGACAGGGGAACGATAAAGAGTCTAAGTTCAAAGTATTACTTCAAATGAAAACAAGTAAGTTTCCATCGCAGGAAGTTGCAGCAGCCGCAGCGGAGCCTCCCTCAGCAACGAGCCGGCCTCCATCACCTCGCCGCGCAAGAGCACTCTTAAGGTAATCATATTGTTTTAAACATTACAAAATTATAAACTTAAAACATAACATAATTGTATTAAAAACAAACTTAACAGTAAACTAAAAAAAATTGACCTCATCGCTGTCAACCGGTAATGAAGAGACTGAGCGTTGCCTGACAAATAGTTGATTTTCCTAACAAAATTCTTGCATGTACTCCACATCCAGTTATAAAAGTTGACTCCAACATAGTAAAGGAAAAGTTCGGAAGCACAAGCTCTGAAGTTCATAAAAGACTGTCTCCTCAAATAGTGGCTATCGTCTAAAGTACACGACACTAGCTGGTCATCAACTAACATATCTTTCGATTTCCACAGCGCAGCAGCGAGTCAGAACTCAAAGAGAGGCCGAGCAGCGCCGGCGTCGCGCCTCCAAAAAAACGCGTCCAGATCCAAGAGATATCAGTGTAGATGACTTCTAGACGAACACTGAACGTTGACTGATGATCACACCGCTTCTCTTCTCCGTAGATATCAATCACACGGACGACATGTTCAAAATTACGAACAATGCAGAAATCAATATGAAAATTGTGCAGTATTCGTTAGTTGTGGGTGTTAATATTGTTTTTGATGAAAGTGCGATGCTTGAAATAACGTGAGGCCAATATAGACGGAACTTTATGTGAGTAGTTGTAGCAATGAAACTTTTGGACGAGAGTGATTCGGGTCTCCAGTTGAACTAAATCAACGTTGACTTAAAACTTAAAACCGATTTGTACTCACATTGAGAGCACAAATCGATTCTGAATTATGTTCTTAAGGCCACAAGGCTATGATAGCGGGTGTGTATTGTGAACGTACTCGTAACATAGTTGTGGCGTATCGTAACGTGAGAAGCGCACGGTTGAGCGGAGGCTGCACTCCGCTGATCGGCTGCAGCAATGGATGCACTATATACTACATAATATACATATGTGTCCGTGTGTACGCGACTCAAAAGATTCTCTCTTCACTGCTGGAATACACTGCTGGCTTACACAGACCCAATCCACTCCAATCGCGAGGTCAGAGCGCAATCGATTCGTGACTCCGCAATCGGCACGTCTGTTGTCGGTCATTACAGTAAGGGCTGTGTATTCCGCCATTCGTGTATCTACCTCCTGACCAATTTAATGGTTTAGTGCAATTACTGTTTTAGTTAAATCTTCGTTATTGTTCATCTTGAATTTACATAGTTTACTTCAGTGTCTAGACACCTCTGTTAACAAACTGTTTCTATATTATGTGATAGTTGAATATTTAATGGAATCATTGTTTGAGTTGTGAACTCTGGTACGTTTAGATTTTTTTGTAAAGACTTGTTATACTAATCTGTATATAATAATAATGATAATATAGACCGATATAGATATCTCGAAATCAATTTGTGGAAGCGAAGCCGTATGATTAACTCTGTACATAACTACTATTAGTTTCTACTAAATAACATTGTAAATATTAGATTGTCGTGAATATCTGTGAACTCTGATGATTTTATCATCTATGAAAAGAGGTTTTAATAAAGACCATTTTTCCTGAACTCTTGACTTTTTATTTATCTGTCTCACATTTTGGCCTTTGAAGCTACTTTAGGTAAGTCAGGCAAAGCAGGGAGGTAATGTTACATAAAACGCATTAGCAATAAAACAAGTAAAAAATTGGACCAATCATTACAGCCAGATAGTTTATCTGCTTTGATTCGAGAAAACAAAACCGTCTACAAAAAAAATAATAATCCATTAACACTCGTAAGATGGTGGCGATAATTTAAAAGTTAATTAATTTCAAAGCAGAACGTTATCGCGATCGCGGTAGGAACGGTGACTGCGCGAAAACCATAGACGCTTACCCCAAGTAAAAGTTTTAATGTCTCGCCACAAGTCAAAAATTAAAATAACTCCTACCATCAACAAAATTATGTTGATCTATTCTGTACAGTATTTTCGGAAGGCGCACCTTTTTGTAGCCTTTATTATCGCGGCTCCAAGTTTGCGAGGATAAAACATCCTTTAGATTTTGATAAATCGCCTAAAAGGTCGCGATAAAATTGGGTTAAAAATTACGGGGCCATGTTACTGAACTTTGAATCTCGACGGAAAATCTCGGCAAATTATTGGGCAAAAAAAAACAAGGAAAAAACTCCGAATAAAAGTGCCATAAACACTGCAAAATGAAAGATTTGATTCAGCATACAAATGGCTAAATCTGTGTTCTAAATTTTGACGAAAACTGTAAGAAAATACTTCAAGAGAGACTCTTGAAATTATGATTGTCGCGGACGGCGAAAAATGTAGAAGTTTCAAGACGAAGTTAGTGATTCAACGACCTAGAACAGTTTGGAGCTCCGGATAAAGATATGAATCTCTGCCAGAGATAAACTTTGTGAGTTTTTCTTTTTTAAAAGAGTTCCTAATCTATAGAGCCTCGAACCTTTTGAATAATTTTCCTCAACACGTTTTCTCTCTGGCTTATTTTGATCTTACCTTATTTATTTTCTACTCATGTTTAGGGTAAATGATTTTTTAAAGATTTCCTCTAGCTTTTTTGTATTGAGCAACCTGATGAGATTTTTCAGTAATGGAACAAGCTAGGCTTTGAAAGAAATTTTATGGGATACGTAGCTCAAATACGTGAAGCTCTAGTACCCCTACATCTACCCAATCAGTGATGTGTATAAATCAAACAATCCACTTCCAACTAACAATTCCTAAATCCAATCCGCGCGAACATAAAACGGTACACACCTGAAATTCAACACAAAACACGAACAAAAAATACCGTTAAAACTTTGATTACTGGTAGCCATACAAACCGAACAAATGGCCAGGTTTATTAAATTCGCACACAAAAAGCGAGGGAGGCACCGCCGCCGCGCCTCCAGCCTCCGTAAAACAATCGCTATTGAACTCCCGCCGTTTATTGTACGCCAAATGAGAGTGCACTTAATTTATGATCCAACCGTGAATGCTGAGGAGCCCGGAGCCCGGATCCCGGAGGGCGAGGGATCATCAATCAGCGGTGCCTTCCATGGAAATGAGATATCTTACAGTCATTTGAATCAAATGTGCGAAATGGAGATTTTGATGTGAATTTTAGCATTGTTGAGATGACTCTGTAACAATTTGCTTCAATGAATTGTTATGTAAAGGTTGTTTTTGATAAAGAGAATCTTTACGTTATACATAGAAACATATTGAAGAAGGTGTACAATAATGTACATGCTAAAGTCGTAGCGTTATAAGATACGTTATGCTTCATATTTAAAATACTAATAATATTATACTTATTTTACACATACAGGATTTGATTTCTTATTAACCATTAATACTTTTACTACTTATCTTTGCCAATATCAGCAACTTCAAAGGAAACAAACAAAGCTTCAGTCGGTGACTATACACATTTACCTGTTTACCACACCTTGCACACGTTCTATACCGCTACACTAGCACCATAACTTCGTTTCCTCACTACACAAAGGGTGTTGCATTGCTGTTACTTCCGAGTCGATGTTCGTCCCGGTACTCCCTGAGTGCTAGCCGGGCCCTTGCCACCGGGATGGGATAATGCGGCACCTTTGTGTAACACATTTCTAAGGCTAACTTTGTATTTGGCGGCACACGTCCCGCCTTAGATACGGTGACGGCGCTACAGATCTCTGTTTACACTGAGATTCTAGTCTTAGGTAAAAAACGTTGAAATAGAAGTTTCTGGTATTGTTTCCTTTTTGCTTAAATTTTTCTTGTTATCTTGACTGTGTCTTTGTATGTTTCGGCTCGAGTGTATCTTCAAGATTAAGCGAACGTTTACCTAGGTCAGTCGGTGGATGGGTGACCATTCAGAAAAAACCGTGAGTGAGAATACCGATGCCATGGAGTATCGTCTCACTAAATTGTAGAGGAATTAAAGACCTCCGCTCCACTTAAAACTTTAGTATTTATAGCGACATCTCTATGTACTGAAAACCGAACATGACATTATAATATGTATTTGAGAAAAGGCTGTGTGTGGTGCCTTGTTTCTATATCTACCTATAAAGCTAGCTGAATGTTCGAACGTTGATTTTGTTCCGTCAAATAAAGAATTCATATCCCGAGCCCCGACAAATACATTAATGTTGAATGAAGGCTTTGATATAAAACTGTTATTGTGGGAATTCTAACAACGTCATATTTTATTAAAGTGATACATTTGTAATAAGTTCGGTTGATTTATAATTTGTAACATGTTCAGATCAAGGGCTTTACATGTTTAGGTAATAATACAGGCTCAACCAAGCAAAGCTAGCAAAACTATTTATACATACATAAACTATTTATATTTTACATAGGCCTTCATGGGCACTTATAAAACGTCGAAAAAAGGTGCACGGTTCGGGTTGGTCGTTTCCTATGGAGAAGAAACTACATGGTTACTCTTTTAAAATAATTTGGTTTTACAATGTTGTTGTTACAGCGTTAGCAATTAAGTATGAGAGGACAGCGTAGGCCCGACAATAAGTCATTGCTTACTTTATTAAACGTAAATTAGATAAAAGTTAACAAACGTCTAAGAATCTACAAGGCCAACAATAAAATAAATAAATATCTTGGGACTACTCGCACACGGCTATCTGATCCCAAGATAAGCAGAGCTTGTGTTATGGTAACCAGACAACTGATATACATACTTATATAATTTTATAAATACAACATACATATTATAGATAAATCACACCCAGACACAGAACAAACAATCATGCTCATCACACAAAGTTTGTCCTGGGTGGGAATCGAACCCACGACTTCCGGCTCAGCAGTCAGGGCCACTAACCACTAGACCAACAGGCCCGTCAACAATGTTCACGCATTTAGAATAGAAATACTGAAAATCGCTTATATATCAATGTGTATATAATGCAGGCCAGTGTTTGCCCGTTTATGATACGTATCTATCAATCGTCATGGCACTAAGTGGCTATGTATCACCGATACCTACGCATTATGTAATGTATAATACGTGTAATCCTGAGTTTTGGAGCGTTACGGCGTTATTAATGTAATTACTGGCGGTTTAGGTCATGTTTGGGGCTCACAAACACACACTTGGGACACGTTACAAACGTATGTTGATATGCAGGTACTTATCATGCGAAAGGCTTATTATGGGGACCTACTGTTGGTCAGGTTCATTGATCTACATTCGAGCTTGGTATAACAGGGGTTTACTATGACACTCTTTACAAAACGACACACTTTCGTTTTAAAATATTTTCAACGGAATTTTGAAGTGCTTTGTGTAATCTTATCATTGTTTATGCATTATTATTCGGTTATTGAAACAAAGCCTCTTGGACTAAAAAAAACGCCGAGGTGGTGGGTTGTTCGAAAGAGATACCGCGGCCTCGGAACATAAAGGGCAACAGAAGGAACATGGGTGGGTTTAAATCAGTACAAATCAGACACTCCCTCTTTATTTGATGATTTCCCAACCGCAAATAAGGGCTAAAACAACAAATTCTAACATCGGCTCGATGTTAAAATCGGCATCGGAAAAAAAAAATATTTTGGAGAAAACGTTCTAAATTTAACTGAATGAGGAAGCGTGATATAAAAGCGTATTCATTATTTGCATTGAAGCGGTTACTTTGCAATGAATGAACCAATGAATGCTCTCAATTAGATTAAAAAGTAAAAGTAAAAGATCGGTTTTCCTTCTCCAAAACGAATCTTTTCCCTATACATACTGTGATCATTACAGGTTGATATTAATTTGAAAGTAATGTTCCCGTCGAGCGAAGAGTCGCTTCACTTAATAATCAAGCCAATAATATTTAATCTTCGCAATTCTCCTCTCTTGAGGCATGCATCGTCGACTCACGATGGACCTACATTTTTAATTACATGTCGGGACTTAAGTGGGCGTCCCAGGAGAGAGGAGGGGGGGGGGGGGTGAGGGGTCGAATCTGATTACTGCGTAATATCAACTTATTCGTTTCCGGTTTAATTGGAAATTCTTCACGCAGAACCAAGTATTACCTACTCGTACTTTTGTCCTTCGTATACATAATTTTGTACTTGAAGAGTGAGCACGATTCTGTATAAAGTTTTAGGGTTAATTTATTACTTTTCACGTATGTTTGATGTAAGGGTTGTCAGTGTGAGGATTCACAAGCTATTGAATTGTTTAGGCGGTCGGCTACAATACACTACAGCTGGGGCCTAAGTCTGCTATTACAATAGTGTCAGAATGGTCGATCACTGATTGCATAATGGTTGATTTTGACAAGTTTAGTATGTAGCAGATTACCAAAATCAACCATTATGCGATCAGTGATCGACCATTCTGACACTATTGTAATAGCAGATTAGGCCCCCTGGACATGAGATGCTTTGGTTTAATTTCTAGGTCTAACAAACAGATAAGATTTGAAAACCAACAACCAGACTCAAAATTTGTGACTTGAACGCAACTGGTGAAATGTGGATGTACCTATAGGTTGATAACTATACGTCTGCCTGTACCCCTCGACGATGATAGGTGTGATACTAGGCATATAAAAAAACTCATGAAAGCAATAATCGTAAATCTGGTAAAATAAAAAAGCTTCTCTTCAATATTCCCTTTCTTAGTTTCTTTTTAGGTCTGGTTTGGTAGGCGTACATTTATGATATTAATAATATCATGAAAAACGTACAACGTTTCACAGAAAGCTACTTAGTGTCAGTGTTTCGCAAGCAGACGTTATAACGACATATTGCCAGGCACGAGCACGAGCCACGAGCCACGAGCCACGAGCCACGAGCCACGAACGACCATATTCACGACTCGTCCCGCACAAATAATTGTGGCTGAACATGTTAACTTAGTCGCAGCAAGTAATAAATATTCATAGTTAGTTAGCGACCTGCTTGTACTCTTTGAAAACTGACTCTAACTTATGCATGGCTTTTTACTTTTCCTTCGCAGGTTTATGTGTCACACACGGTAAAATGTAGCTATAACGGGCGCTAATACAGACATCACATACATACATTAGTAGAGTAAGCATTATTTAGAGCATACATTAGTATACCATGAGTAGAATGTTATTAGAAAACTTTTATCTGACAATAGAAATATATTCCGTTAATAGTTTAAAGTTTTACCATTCATAAATTACAATTAAAATAATATATTTCAAAATCGCATGTTTATTCGCCTTTGGGGGGAAGTTCACATTAAAATAATTAGATAAAAAGAACATATTTGCCTGGCACTATGCTATCAAAATATACATTTCAAAACGTGCCTAGTAATTTAATCATGCAAGTTTTTCCCAAAAAGTTTTAGTCAGTTACCTAAAAATCATGTCAACTCGACACAAATTTCACGTGGATTTTTTTATGACAGTAAAAATATATTCGCTTATCCATCGTAGTACGTCACAACAGTATGAAAACTGAATTTTGGAACGTAAATTAAAATTATAAAACAGTTGCAAAAACAAGGAATATGCAAAGAGATATTGTCTGCTTTATTAGATAAAACATTTGAATAAACTATCTCTAGTTCAAAAACTCACATTGTTTTGTTATATTTGCTTCTTAAGGAAGAACACAAAATTATAAAAAATCTAATTACCAATTCCAAATCCTTGTTTTAAAACAAGGATTTGCACTGATTTTTATTCCATTTCCTATAATTTATAGAATACGAACTGTCTCTTGTTTTAAAACTCCTATTGTCTTTTTTACTTTAAGAGGAAGGCTATAAAGTGATAAAGCAGCCACACTACTAAAGCATTAGTAAAGTATTCGCGACACTGCTTAGGGCGGTCACACACTGTTGCAGCGAGTCGTGCCGGGTTTCCAGGCCGCCGGCCATCTCTGCGAAGCAGTTTGTCGCCGGCTGAATAATGCAGGACTTGCCAACACGCTGACACGGCTGCCACTACCATCTGACGTCATGGGAACGAATAGCTGACCTCTGAGTATTCATTTATGAAATAGAAATAAGGAAAGTTTATGATACCATTGCTGTTTAACCATATATACACAATATGAATTTTGGATGTAAAGGCGAATGCAGTATGTGAGTCAAAACTTGAGATTCGTAAAACTGAATGCAAATACTATTTTCACATCATTAGTTGGCATTTATTTAATTGGAAATCTGATTTGAATTTTAACTCCTCTTCATTGTAATGTAGTACGGTAAAATCTAGAATGGAAAACCGTCACTTTTGAAGTGAAATGGAGAAGTTTTAAGAAAAAAGTTTTACGTGCTAGACTTTGACATTAATGTATTATTTCCTCTTTTTTGCATAAATCAGGTCGCATTCTACATCCTATTCGTACTCTCAGTGAGCCTACTAAATAATGTGTTTGCTTTGTGTCGTAGAGGCGCAGAAAGTCCGGGAGTATGGAATTCATTCGGAATGTCGATATGGCTCCGGTATGCGCTGTTATCGTGGCTGGACGTGTGTTCATTTGGCTAGATATCTCATTACTGGACGCCGTCTACTAAAGGCATTCGTGTTGTGGTTGTGTATTAGGAATTTCTGATGATTTTAGGACAAATGTTGTGATTTTCTAAACTGCTTACTGAAATCCAGTTTTCCTACTAACATTATAAATGCAAAAGATAGTAAGATTTCGATTACATTAGTTGGACAGATAACCCGATAGATATAACCTGGATTGAGACATAAAATACTTTGTATCCCGGTAGTACGATCCTGTGGGACAATTACCAGTCTTTGTACGTGCGGAGCCGCGGGTTCGTTAATAAAATCATAACTTCAAAATGAATCTTTCTTCTTATTGAAAACCTTTCGATGACCTAGTAAAGGCAACGTATGTTCTCTGGATGCGGAAATAGAGAAACAGGCAATCTGGTTTCTCTTAGGCAACCACAGTGATCGTCTTTAGGCTGTTAAGAAGATGGTAATAGCGACAACCACAGATTTACTAATTACTTAACACAACTACAAAAACAACTTTACTCATTTACTTCTAAAACATCGATAACATTTAACAAAAGTAACGAGTAACGTTCCTGGCCATTACTTCTAACTGCCGAGCACTAACCGCTTTATTAAAACTGCGGCATTTCCATAAAATTTAACGGCATAGCAAACATTAGGCCTCTGAACAGTCATGCATGGCTAAGTGCGGGTTCATTCCAATCAGAATGGGTTCAACCCCATCGCCATATTTTTATTTAGGGAAATACAAACACAAATACTAAAAGTCGTATAATTAGATGAAAGCTTTTGCATAAAATTTTACTTTTTTATGGTTAAGTTTCAATCTGAATATGTCGGCAGCAAAACGACGCAGTCTAGATTCTTGCCCGGACGATGGCAATGGGCACGCCCTTTATTGTCGGATAAGGACTAACGCGTATATACAGCTCTGCTTGGTCAGACTGAGGTGTAGTTAGGGGATTACAGATGTAATATAATGGTTGTCAGATACACTTATGAAAAATTTTGAGAATCGCAATTCTGGTGAGAAAATACAAGCATATCTCAAATAAGTCAAGAAGTTGACTTCTGATGTAACAGAAGTCAACTCTTCGGCTCATATAAATACATATTTAGACTAGCTTTGCCCAGCGGTTTCACCCGTAGCTCAGCTCCCCATCTAAAGAGGGGCCATCCTTATCACTTCGAATTAAATAACAATAGATTATAACTGATTCTCAGACTTAAAGAATATAGTTCTAAAATTTCATAGTAATCGGTCAAGCCTGTTCTAAGCAGAATGGCAAATAAAACTGTGTATAAGAAGAAAGAATGATATGACCCAGGAGCATCGGTGTTAAAGTGGTGAAAAAACAGTGTAGCCTACGAACATTTTCTATATGTAGTATCCATGACCCGCTTCAAAAATCCTTATATACCTTGAACCCCGTCCCCCGGCGACATCATATTTTCATAAGATATCCTACAAGCGAGATCGTCAATATAGTTTTCTCATTTTCGCGCGGCTTCAGAGGATTCCGAAGACGAACGGCTTCAGACTCGAAGGGAACTTGTTATGAAATCCTAACGACTCTGCGCCCCTGGTTGCTCTGGATTTGAGGACAACCTAGGCTTCCAAGTTGTGCCACACCGCCACCGCTGAGAAAAGTAACACAAGTTTGTGTCAAGCCTGTTTGTTAAAAACAATGTTTGTTTGTGAAGGTTTGTTATCCGGACTTTTTTTTTAAACTCAAAAGAGCTATTTTAAATCTTTGAATAATAAAGATATTGTAGATTGCAGCTTTGCCCGCCTGCTAATTTACCTACCCAGACAATAAGTATTGTATGTAACCTAACCTACGTCAAAGGCTAACAAAATCCGTTCACCCGTTAAGACTTGACAAAAATAGAAAGACAAGCTTAGTAATTTTCGCATAATATATAATATTAGAATGGAAGGTTTTAAGACAGATTTGTTTGCTCTGACATATCCAAATAACACAAAGGTGCCGTCACTACCCAAACAATACTTGACCCACTAGATCATACTTCAAAAAACAGATCCCACATTACAATAAATACATCTTTAAAGATTTCTTCGAACAAAACGGAGTCTTCAAGTTATGGAGAGAAATAACAGCGTTCAGTTGTTCACATATTTATGTCGGACCCTGTGAGGCGCCGGTCACACCGTCGACGTTAAGCGACAAGCGAGTTGAGCTAGCAATTTCAAAAAGCCGAACAATTAATATGTCCTTCGGATACTGTTGTTGCTTGGCTGAGCAAGTGCGCTAGTTTGATGATTCTTGCGCTCCGTCGATCGAGAATCTCTTAGCGAGAGGCAGTCTCGCCACTGGTATAAAAAGTCAGCGATCAAATTGCTTACTTACATAAAGTGAAAGTTAGTGAGGATGGTTAAGACCAAAACTACGGCGGATTTAAGTGGAATTTGCCACACATTTTGTTTAAAATCCGAATTAACACAAATAATACTTTTTATCCCGATAATACTCCTACATTTATTGTACGTTTCTTGAACGAGAAAATAGTCCAAAACTTGGCAGCGGTGAGACTGGTGCCCGAAGGCCAGGGTTCAGTGAGAGCCGGATGAGAGATGGCCGCACTTACACGGCCTGTATCAATAATGTAAAGAGTTCACCTTTGTCTAACTCTTGGATATTGCCTACACAATCCATTTACGTCTATCGCTGTTGTTTGTCAGATATAGAAACTAAATTGTGTTTGAGCTAGAGAACTTTATTGTTTTGTTTATAAAGGTGAAGATTTCATAGTAAATGTTTGTTTATGTTTACTTTTAGCGATAAACTGTTTATTTTGAAGAAGGTTCGTGTTTTTCTAACCTAAAGGCGTGTGATGAAAGTTCTATTTTATTTTTATTCTATGTTTAAAGATCTTATTCATTGAGGTAGTTTAACAGGTCGAACGAAAAAGTATACAATGAAATCAGTGGACCGTTACTAGCGTAGTAACGTAGACAAATTAGTGCGAAATGTAGCATCCAAAACGTAGTTTCTTCAAGTTATGCATAAGCTCTCCTTAAGTCCCTGAAGAAATGTATACGCTTCAAAAGTTTCCACAAAGCTCCGGTGGAAGCTTTCCACTTTATGCACCCCGGTAACTTACCAGAAGTTGCCGAACAACGCTACAGGAACATTCTGGACTCTTAGCTGCCTAGGTATTCCGCCTCAGAACGTAAGAGCACTTTATTCCAGATTTCAATTTGGGCGATACTTTTCCATACACATTCCATTCGACCATCGATTTTTACTCCGGACGTGTTCAGTTAATAAGTTTAGACGCCTTGGGCTTGTACGCGGGTTGAATCCCGAGTATAGACAAACTTACTAGCACCGCAACACATTCAAAAACTTCCCTTATTTCTTTACAGTTACAGTTGATTACAAGAGAACAGATACTGTGGTAGTCGAGTTGCACATCGCGAGCAGACGTGCCGGGTCGCCGAAGCCGACGAGTGCCGATATATTAGCGTGTCAGGTCGGAGTCAGGATGTGTTATAAACTAGCAGATGGATGAAGAGTCAACGAATCACGACCTGTCACGGTCGTGCGCGGGCCATTTAAATACTTTTTGACTGGTTCTGTTGCTCACGTCAGGTGTTTTCTTGGGAAACGGTGTAGGTACGAACCCGAACCCTTTTAAGCGGCTTATATTTATTTTATGTTTGTTGGTGAACGGGTTTTAATGGAATGGATAGGAATTTTGTTTGTTGCTTTCTCAAACAGTGAAACATGGAAATGTTTATTGCTAAGCTTCTTGTTGAGAACAAAGATGGTTACAAAAGTAACAGGCAAAACTCGACATATCCTATAAAAAAGTTAGTGGTCTGTAAGCACGTATTCAAAGCTCAATAGTATCGTTCGATTCAATACGCTCTCCACTCTGATAATATAAAAATAAAGTGCAATGATAATAAAGCCGGCATTACAATAGCTGCCAGCTAATCGGGGAGTTTCCGAACACCGCAAATTTCCACCAGTTTTATCACTTCCTGTCGCAGGATTTCCAGCCTTATTCGAAAGAGGTGAAGACTGATAGTGGGGTGCAGAAAGACTGGCTTGCTGCCAAATTTTGTCGATTGATGGCAGTGGGTTACTTGAGTGGTACCGACAGGACTGAACTCTGCATGGAGGATTCAAACAGTTTTAACCTAAATATAAAACTGATAAATCTCTATTATTTTCACCCGGCTGCTGAAAAAAGGAAGGTTATGTTTTTCGAGCGTATGTAAGTATGTATGTCTAATTCTTTGGCACGCACCACAGCCTAAGCCGTTTAATCGAATTCGACGTATGAGATGTCTTTGAATTTGTCTCAGTTGAGGGAGTGACATTGGGTAACTAAAAATTAAAAAAAAACTACGATTTTATAAGTACGATCAAAAACCTGGACCAGCTCAAATATTGCTCAAATATACTTTTAAAGACTGGATTTTTTTTAAGTGTTTTAGGCAGTGTTTTACAAGTTTATTTAGTGTTGTAAAAAGCAAATACTGTTAGTGTAAAATTTTCGTCTAGAAACTGTCTGACTTTGCCACTCTATAGATCACTTCAGTTACTTAGATTGAAAGATTTCGGAGAAGCAACAGGCACGTTGGGTATTACAATGTTGAAGTTGGCTGGTGGGTACACGGATCTGTAAGGGCCGAGACGTTGCAAACTGTTACAAAGACTTCATCAGGTGGAATGAAGCATTCGCTATGGCTTGATTGCCAAACTAAAAAGAGCTCAGTTTGTCAAAGCAAAGCCACGCTTTGTGTTCAAAGAATATCGTACACATGAAGTAGCTCCCCGAGCACACAGACTTTACCGTTCCTGGTTGCGTGTCATATACTGCCAACTTTCCTTACCCATATTCTTGATAACTGGGAGATTGAAGGTTTGGTATAAATAGACAAAAGAAGGCTAGCAGTGAAAAGAATTTTACAAATCCATGAGGAAGAAAATGGCTCTGGGCGGAGCGGGGGGAGTGACAGACTTGTACTGACTAAAACCCACTCATGTTCCTTCTATTGGCCTTTACGTTCCGGGGCCGCGGTATTTCTTTCGAACAACCCACAACCCCGGCAGGAGGCTCAGGCTCAGTAACTGTTTAATGGCGTGTTTACACTAGACCGTTAATGTCGTTCAAGAGTATTGTAGTATTGTACAACAAACTCTTCATTCAATCTTTTTCATACTTGTTATTTCGTCTCCTTTTTGGAACGATTACATTTAGATTCCCACTGTCATGCAACAAACTAAGTCAGTGATAGCAACAAAGGGCCGATTTGTCCTAAACAGTAAATGTGTCCTCTCAAAATGACAAACTTATTAGTCGTATAAAACTTAAACTAAACCACGCCTACTCAGAACATTAATAAACTATTAATAGTGAAGTTTTCCATATGTCATGCGTTGAGCGGGTTATTTTTTAATCATTTCCGGTCGTCGTCTATATACATATGTATGTCTATAGGTTCTGGTAAACGGCGTCTGGGTAGAGACGTGTGATGCTGACAGCACCCCAGCAGGGACTGCTACAATGTGATTATTGTTTGTTTGGGAAGGCGTGAAGGGAAAGGGATCGGCGAGTATGTTCAATATGCTACGACATTTGTTTTGTTCGGTTAACTTTTTCAACTAGGCCATTTATTTATGGGTGGAAGTTTAGAACTGAATAATGTTTTAAAATTTTGTATTTCGAGCGCTTCTTTTAAAACTTTTTATTAAGTATAAAAAGTTATTTAACGAAATACTCAAATCAAAAACAAGGCAAGAACCAGTCTTGTAATCAACCTAAATCAAAAAGTAGAAGATCTATGAATTGAGCCTTGAATTATTCTTTAATTATTTTGTCAAACAAAAAAGAAGGAAACAGGCAATGAAGTCGTAGTTACAAAACACGTATTAAACTTCCGTTTCCTACAACTTGGCCCACAAAAAGAAGCCTCGCGATAAAAACACGTAAAATGTGGAGCACCAGGTGTCGCCACCATCGACCGTTGAGTTTAATGTGCGGACGTAACGTCCTGCTGTCCTCACACCTATAATGACCCGAGGTGTTCCGCACATCATCTGTTATACAGTTTAGAAAAACATGAGCAAGTATGTAGGTTTAAGTGTTGATAAGAGATATAGCTGTAGGTGTGGGAATGGCAATAAGGTCGCAACAAAAGTTAGTGCAATCTATATTATAGCGAAAGGGGCAGCATCGCTCAAATGAAATACCACGTATTTGTTACATTTTGTGAGCACCGATGTCCATCCACCGTGTATGGCTGTAGCCCGTCAGGCTTCGTATTATGTCGTGTTAAGTCTATAATCTAATGACTGTTTGCTCGCAGGGTAATCTTGTTTATGATGATAGTTAGACAATCAAGGCTGGCTTAAAATAACACGGAAATTAATCCTCAAAATTGCAAATAATTGTCTTCACAGCTTGTTCTTTAGCACAGAGGTGCGAAGTATTTGTAGATAATATCTTATTCATAATACGCTGCATGCAAAAAGGTCCGCTGTAAGGATTCGGACAAAAAGCCTGTCCCTTCCTACCCGGCGTCCCCTGCAGATGACGCCTCTAAGCGACCGTGCCATTTCCTCCTCGTCATTACACTCCAATCTGGTGAAACTTTATGATATCGAAAACGCAGCAATCAAAAGTAAACGCAATCCTGAAAACTCAATCTATTGTGAAAAAGTTAAAACTCGCATTCTCATAATTTTCTATGAAAGGGTAGACGACGCCATTATGTCCACACCCCTCATATGAAGTTCCAACATTACAAAAGACTTTTTTTGACAATAACCATATACGTGGAAGAAATAGGCGGAAGTTGAGCGTCGCGACGGTAAACAGAAAATATTTTATCTGTACGAGGAGTCGCTGACGCGGCCGGGCTGCCGCGCCGGGGCGCAGCGCACTCCGCCTCATTAAATACGCCTCCATGACCTACCTAGAGATGTGTGGAGCGTGTCACTACAGCCACAACGTCGTCCATCGCTGCATGTACCTAAAAACACCACATGTAGCTCCCAAAAAGCTGGCAATGGTGCGTAAAGTGAACTACGAGACTTGAGTCGGTCGCGCGGCGTTGCTTAGATCGGCTGCAAGCGACACGACGCCGAACCGACGCGTCCCAACCGCCAGCCATGCGGAAAACTGAAAGCAGTAAATATTTCCCGGGACTCAACTATCGTGGTAAATAAAAATTCTCTGTTATTATCACAAGAATTTAGCCCCGATACTCTCTAGAGTCCGCAGCGATTGAGAAAGGGATTGTTACGTTTGAGTTTGAACCTTCCTGGCTGCTATTCATAAAATAAGTCTAGTACTTATATGGAAAAAAGATGTGGATTGGAGCAAAAAAATCGACTATAATGTAATATGAAATCAGTCATTATAAAACATGTTAGAGCCGAAATACATCATGATACTTATGTCATTACCAAAGGGTTGAGTATTGCGTGTAGTGGGACTAGACATTATAGGGCTCGTAGTTGGATCCATTCATTAGGATTGGTGAGTGAGATATCATCCTACTAATATTATAAATTCGAATGTTTGTGAGGATGGATGGATGTATGGATGTTTGTTACTCTTTCACGTCAAAATGGCCGGAACGGATCTTGATGAAATTTGGCAATAATATATTATTGGTTCTTTTATAAGCATTTTTATAAATGACACCTATATTTCAGATAAACGACTGTCATTTACATTCTCTGGTACAAAAACAAGTAATTATATTACGAGTAGTTGAAGAAGAACGTCAGTGCTCTCAATAAAATAATAGCAATACAATAAGGCACTGAACAGATCCATTAGGGAACCAGACAATATTGAAGTAGTTTCAGTGCAAAATGAAGTAACCCAAATAAAGTTCAACAGCTGTTGTATAGTTCATACACTTAGCCTCGCATTTCTATACTTCATTTAAAATAATAGGTATGCGTTATCAGATGTCAGTGCTTGCGAATGCCGGGAACGTATTGTCATCCCGGTGCGCCGGGATCTGTGTCACATGACATTTCATATTTTATACTACTAAATGATATTCCTGTATGATTTGTTTATTTAAGAGTAGATAATATCTATTGTTGTACCAAAATCTTTAATTTGATTGTGCGAAAGAGGACGGCAAAACAAAAGATGAATAAATTGTGAAAAATCAAAATCAAAAGTCATCTATTCAAATTAGGCTGATAATCAGCACTTTTTGAACGTCACATTACAAGAGACAGTCCCACAAAAACGCCCTGCCCTTCGCCACTTCCTAGTGTTTTAGCTGGGAAGAAGAAGTGGCGGAACAAACTCCCCAGGAAAGGAAAGAAAAGGACTGATATGTTATACGTCTCTCAGGGGAGAATGGGCAAGGGCAAGAAGATGATGAAACTACAATTTGATTAGGTACCTCTGAAACGGAAAGAATCTACTTCTAAATAAAAAATGCTTTATTTATTCGAACAAGATTAACCTAAATCACGATGAAAAAAATGTCTTTTAAATTAGCTTTGTTTCGTTAATTTATTTTTCTATTTTAATAGCAAAGCGAGATCCGATTAATAATAAAAAATACACGAAGCTATCTCAGTTCATAAAATGTTAATTACTGACAAAGTCATGTAATATTTTATCTCTCGTGTAGAGGCAGTTAAAAAACTAAGGAGCTCGTATAATTTCGGCAGATCCCGTAATTAAGTGGAATCCCGCATAATCCCGGGTAATTCTAATATAACACCGGGAATTCCCGCCACTCGGTGTATAATGCGCGCGGAACTTTTTTATTAATGAATTCTATTTTTTGACGGGAATTTAATTAATTAGAGGATGCCGGGGAAAAGTGAATAGCTCCCGGGAAAAACCGTGTGACGATATTTTTAGGTATTATTGAAAAAGCAATTTGTGCGGACGCCATCTCGCCATGAGAATGTACAGGTGTGGGTTGGCCCCGTTTCTAGTTTGTGTCAAACGTGGAATAAAAATTCTCTTTGGAAAGTTTACAGAGTTTAGTTTCGAAAGAGATACACTTTAAATGTAAATAGACGGATTACGATGTTAGACCATGACAAAGTGTACAAACTGTTTTGAATGTATTTTTGCTGAAAATGTTAGTATGAAAAATAATGTCGAGATTAGTTGCGGTAGCTTAGAAAGTATTTTTATAATATTATGCCATCGCCGGCTAGTTACAGTGTCAGTGCTTGCTGTTGCTATTTTTTTGTAAGTTGAAATTCTTACATAGACTTGTTTCACCGCTTTAGTAAAAAGTTTACATCCAGAAACAAGTCCAAACCGATCAATTACACTTTGGCCCAGCCTCCTCTAATTTTTAAAGATTAGACTTCATTAAAAGTTTTTCGCGTGACTCTCAATTCGCGAATTTAGTTGGTAATTAATTTTGGGATTATTTACGTCAT
Source organism: Ochropleura leucogaster (assembly GCA_958449745.1). Taxonomy (NCBI): domain Eukaryota; kingdom Metazoa; phylum Arthropoda; class Insecta; order Lepidoptera; family Noctuidae; genus Ochropleura; species Ochropleura leucogaster. Next base: position 288,787 of record OY288208.1, read on the forward strand.
TGTTTACTTTTTATCTCACTTTTGAAAATATGAGCCGATTAACGAAAATACAAGAAGTAGATTACATAAAAGTAATGAGTCTTATCACGTCATAACCAGCCACGACCACCAAGTCTTATTGCTTCCTACTTCGTGATGAACTTGTTATTCGTAATAACGAACTCAGTTATAAAGCCATCGACACGCTTTACCCCGCCATGTCAATATTATTCATACTTCCGCCATTTAATTCGGCGTGTCGCGTGACAAACTATGTTAGTAGCTGGCGCGGGCGTGCTCAAAGTCTTGTCACGGCGCCGCCGTGGTCCGCCAAACCAACATCGTTTGTGGGCGGCTTTATTAAAATGTTAGTTAAAGCTAACTGCGACGCCGTGTTCCGCTCCGGACGGGCTTAGGAAATTGACACACTTTTGTAAATATTATGTGAAAATTGGTTGAGCTGCGGTCTTTTACCGCTTTTGCTAAGCTGGACGGTGTGGCATGTTTACAAAGAGATTATGCTTTTTGGAAATAACATTGTTGTTAACTTATTTGGCATTACCGGCCTTTGATGTTCTGACAGCTGGGCCGCAGGTCTCCTAATTGTTAGAAGAAATAAGCTGTAATATTCCACGCGGTGCCGGTTAGTAGACTGTCATCTTTGACTTATTTCGATGCTACGCTGGCTTACTTAACATGTTGTTTTACCGTTATCAGTAGGTTATGCATCTAATCTATGCATCAAATTGTTTTTACTCAAACAAGTTTACGAACAATACTTTCACACGAACAATTCAACAAGAATTTAAAGTTGAAAATATGTACTACAGAAGTGGTTTCATTTCAAAAATAAATCCGAAGTCACGCCAAAATTAATTTTGAATATTTCCACTTCACATTTATTCGGGAGTGGCTCGGAGAGATATCCGTAGACGTCGGTTATCCGAGTTCGACCCGGCTTAATGTTGTAGATATGAAATAATTGACACACGACGTGTACAATCCACTGAGTTTAGGTTCCAATATTTCCTATATAATATGAATTGCTCCAGGAAAGATATTGAATTACTATTTTCTTTGTTAATATGTAAATGTTATTACTTGAAACAACATCTTCCACAACATGTATTACTAAATATTTTCAGTTTCAATTAAGAAGATCAACCAACAAATATACACATATTATCTTAGTAGCTGTGCCCCGCGGTTTTACTCGCGTGGTGATAGAAAGAAGAATTGTTATAATGATTATTAGATACAATAATCTTAGATATACTTAATCTAAGTAGAATAGTAAACTTAGCTAAACATGATAATCAATATTTTTAAACTTTTTCTACAATGTGCTGAAACTGACATAAAATCATTTCACTACAACGCAAAACACCGTACTTGTTTACTATCTATATATCTCTATTTATCTGACATTCATAGTAAACTCACGACTCAGCACTTTGACATCATATAAACGTATATAACGTTGCGAAATAAACAGCGTCAGTTATTTATTATAGTCTCTTATTTACGAATACGATACGTTATTTATTTTTTTCGTGTCGACAGTTTTTTTTTTTGCTGAAATCTCTAACACGAAAGTAACTGTTCCTAGTGCGTTTGTTAAAGGTATGAATATTCTTTGATATAAGATATTCTGTGTTTGATATGGTCAGCAAAAAGTCAACATATTTTGTAGTATGGTTTACAATTTAGTTAGTGTCTAGTTCATTCAATGATGGTTTAAGGTTTACAGCTTTTTCCTTTGACACTAACTAAATAAATACGTATTGTTCAAACTCCTGAAACTTCTAACTCTAGAATATAATAGAATATACTTTATTGCATACCAAAATTGAAACAACTGTTTTAACTACAGTTGAAGTTGTTGAAACTACAGTACTTTCACAAGTTATTATGCCTTGTGACCGGGACTGTAGATTAATTTTGTTTCTTGACATTCAAAAGTGCCTGTAATGGTCTAATTGAAATAAATGATTTGATTTGATTTACCAAAATTGCGAGTTCTATGGTTACAATGGCGGTTTTGTCGCTGATAGCAGTATTTTCCAGACAAACTATGGATAGACTGCGCACGAATATTAAACATGTAAAAAGGGGTAGTTCGAGTAAAATTACTTTTTTTTTGTTTGAGAACACCAATGTGTTCTCAAACAAAAAAAAAGTAATTTATAAAAATAATATAAATAAATAAACAAATTAAAGTATAAATACACATTATTATGTGTTTCAAATATGATATGGTATGCAAAATAATAAGATAGGTGTTAACATTTTGATTCGGTAATTTAATAAAAAATTAAGGGGAGCGAAGATAATTTGCAACTAACGTCTCAAGGGCTAGTCTGCGGTTACTCTACAAAATTCTACAGATATAATATCAACAGAAAATATAGTTCTAAGAGTTTATAACCACACTGGCAAGACTGTTGGCTTAATATTGCCTTTGAAATGATCCTCGACTGTTGCTCCTATTGTACTTTAACACTAAAACCAGCAAAAAATAAACAAAGCCATCATTGCCAGCCTCTAAAATGCAAATATACTTACAGTTTTTATTTAAAATTCTCATTGTGGCTCGAGTAAAAAGTGGTCCATTTCGCGCTAACACTGAATAACTGAATAACAGTATAACCACTGGAAAAACCGCAAACTGCTTCAATTGGACGTAACGCGGGCGAAAACTTGCAAAGGCGAGTATTAAAACAATCGACGCGGTATGAATTGAGTAGAATTAATTAAACGCAAGCCACTGAACAGGTGGCCACAGAAGGTATGCTGTTCAAACCGCACCATTGGAAAGAGGAACAGAAAATCGGCACAACCGAAATAAACCCTCACGTGGCCCTTTAATACACAAATATTCTGCTGTTGGTAAAACAAAGAACAGATTTTCGACTCTAAATCTTCATGATAATTGTAAGCAAATGTTTTGTCACCGTGATCCTCATATCCTTATCCAAAACTTGTATCTGGTGCAGCTTGTCTTCTTTCAAATTTTATTTATAATTTCATTGGGCACCCCATTATAGCAATATTTATCCCAACTCTAATAAAGAAAAATCCACATTCATACAAAAAGAAAACTCACAACCAATTAATTGAAAATCTTGGCAAGCATTCACATGATTGTTGTTTCAAATAAACCTTTTGCTTTTCTATAGTTAGTAGCAGAGGTACGACAAGACACGGTAGGGTTAGTGTGAGCGTTGGCTTTTTGGCCTTGGGCCAGACTGTGACTACGAGGCTGTGAGTTTGACACCCGGGCAACCAACTAATAAAGGGGTTTTAACATTAACGTTCAAAAGAACAACTTCAGATTGAAAAACCAAACAGCACTGCCTGAACCACGAATCGAACCTAGGATCTTATGCTCAGCAGTCGTGCTTGTGACCAGCGACAACGAAGCAGTCCAAGAAAGAAAATAAAAGCCTTTTCGTGTAGTAAGCACATGAGTTCATTTTTAAATCCTGGCATGTTCCCAAAGCCTTAAGACTAAAATCTCCAGTGACAATTGGCATAAGCCGAGAGTTGTTGCAACATCACGTTACAGTATCGGTTGCAGCAACAAACGCGTCGCTGATGTTATATTCATGTTGCGATCTGTTTGGACACGTTCACTTCGTTGTACACTGAAATAAAAGCGAAGCAATTGTAGATGGCAGAGAAAACTTCAAGAATTTCAAGTTACGGAAATATACTCTTCCACTTCGTACATCGTAGATAGAAAGAGACACACACGTGCTTACATGTGTGTGTTTCTTTCTAAGTCTTGTTGGTTCATTCTGTTGAGAGTTTTAGAAATATGAAATGATTTCAAGCCGGTTCCCACTTCTCTGGGCTCCTAGAAACCAGCTCTTATTTTACTTTTCGTCTGTAACACGTGCTCGCAATTGATATTTTATAATTACATCTGTAATACTCTAAGTAAAGTCTGCCGCTGATATTTATTTTCTGATTTTATTAGTTTCACAGGCTGCTGATAGTTTTGTAATTAAAAACGTTTGAACTTTTTATTTGCTCACTGATGAAAACAAAAAGTTCAAGGAATTGAGATTTTTAATTTATACCATCAATATGTGGACAATTAAGTGGCAAATCGAACTTGAGTTATTCGGGATCGTTCTATGCCCAAACTTAACTGCCGAGTTTTGTCTTACCTTACTGGCGTGATGTTAAGACAAAACTCGGCATTGTAAAGCTTCTCTGTCACTCATACCTGGGCTATTGTCACTAAATAATGAGCCTCATTGGTTGAGGCATACTACGAGAATGAGAAAAACAATCAAATTGATAGGTCCACAATTATTTCTCGAATTGCTTCAACCACGACACGATCCTGCTCAAGTCTTTGATATCATATTTGATAGAATCCCTGGTACCTCCCGTTAGTCTCGGTTGCCTGGTCGTGTCTACAGCTGGACGTTATGAGCCCGCGACGCGGTGGGAGCCTGACATCTGTCACTCGACACGTATTATATTAATTGCGAGTGTTTTAGTCCTTTATGTTAAGAATCTTTTTAAGTATCATTACAGTTAACGAAAAGTACTAAATGTAAGGCGCCATAGTACAGGAAAAAAAGAAATTAAATCAAAATTAGACCTCCAATGTGCCAGTAACTAAAAGATTTCCAAGTATGGTCCGAGACAAATAAAGTATCGAACGGGAAGAACATGTGCGTTTTGACTTCTTTAAGAATTTAATTGAACCCGCCATATCTGTTGCCATGGACTTGCATCTGCATGTACTTCAATAAGACTGCTTGCTGGGGTTGCGGGTTGTTCGAAAGAGATACAGCGGCCCCGGAACATAAATGACAAAAGAAGGAACATGGGTGGGTTATAGCCGGTAAAGTCTGACACTCCCCCCAAAGCAGGGGAAGTTATTTGATGATTTCCCATCCGAAAAACCTAAAACATCATGGTCTCTTGTCTGATTTCTTTGTATTTAAACTGGTCTCGGTTTGACGGTTTATAAGTACTTATTTAAAATGGACAACATAAACAAAAACTTTTAAAAGTTGGAAGTAATCCCTTGCAGCAGTCTGCTCTAAATTACTCTAGTTACAAAATAATACAAAGTTATACAACTCGCTTTTCTACTTCAAAAGATTTAAAAGGGGGTTTAAAGTTAAAAGAAAGATTTTCTTTTACACTTTTGCAAAGAATTTAGAGCAGTAGGTATTCAAATTAAAAATATGGTTTTCATAAGAATTTTTAGGGTGAATTTTACCAATGAAAAAATCAGCACCATGATCACAAAAAATGGCGTTCAAAAGTTGTCAGTAATATATATATTTCTTTGTATAATATTAACGCATATATAAAACTTTGTGTCCCTGTTATGAACCGCTGAATCCTGGATACAAGATGAAGTACCCAAAGTCCGTCATAAAAACGCATTGTCCCAGAAACTAGAAGTGTGTCCAAAGGAATTGAAAGTGTGTCCAACATGTCAGCCTAATCTATTAGAGGAACTTATTTGGATTTTTTTTGCTAAATTTTACTACTACACACTTACAAATCAATTATTAAGACAGAAGTGAGCTAGGGCACGCTACAATAGTGGCGGTAAGTCCCCTCTTTGAGGAGTGGCTGGAGAGGCGTCATGGCGTCCTCACCTACCGCCTGACGCAGGTCCTCACCGGACACGGAAGTTTCGGGAGGTTCCTGCACATCATCGGGCGGGAGGAAGCGCCCGGGTGTCACCATTGTGACGATCGCCCGGAGGACACGGTGGAGCACACAGTGGCGATCTGCCCGGCTTGGGCGGAGCACCGCCGTGCCCTCGTAGAGGCGATCGGCGGCGGCGATCTCTCGCGTCCGGCCCTGGTCCAGGCCATGGTCCGGAGCGAGAGGGAATGGGAAGCGGTCACCACCTTCTGCGAAGCAGTAATGTTAGCGAAGGAGGTGGCCGGGCGTTTGAGGGAAAGAACATCTGCCCAACCCAGCCGCCGCGGGAGACGCCCATGGCGCCGGGCGCCGCGAGACGACTTCCGGCCACCGTAGATGCGGGCCTGTGGGCGGTGAGCAATGAGTAGTTCACCGTCCGTCCGTCGATTGACGACAGGCCGTGTCGACGGCGCGTTCGTGTTTCACGCGCGCCTCAAAGAGAGTCAGCAAAGCAGAGGGGCTTGCCAGAGCCTCTGCCTGCCGGGGTTGCGGGTTGTTCGAAAGAGATACCGCGGCCTCGGAACGTAAAGGGCAATAGAAGAAACATGGGTGGGTTTTAGTCAGTACAAGTCTGACATGCCCCCCCGCTCCACCCAGAGCGGGGGAAGTCATTGGATGATTTCCCACCCGAAAAAAAAAAAAAAAAAAGACAGAAGTGAGCTAAAAATAATTATGTTTTTATTGATTAGATAAATTCTATGGTTTTGGATGCATCAAACATTGCAGCTCTAATGGCATCTCCTTTCCATCTCTGTTTTTCTTACACTGTTTTCGTGAAATACAGAGGATAAAGGGAGCTTCATTTGCGTTTTAATTGTGATTGTGGAAGTGTAGTGGCTTTAATTTGCATGTTAGTGGTATACACAACCAAAAATATACTCTGTAAGGTAGTCTTGAAATTACGAATGTTTGGAGAACGTGATTGTGTAGACAAATTGTAATAAACTGCTTGGGATGATTTGGATAAATTAAGCAAAAGCGACGATTGGTAAGATTACACAATATGTCAGTATTATTACGAAATTCACCCATTTTCATTATACAGCACGGCACACACCATTTACTAGGGATTTTATATTTTCTACTTAATAGTCAGTTAGGCCGCATAAAAACTACATATCAAGCAAGTTGCGGCCAAACGCAAACCTATTCACCTAGTTAAAAATAAAGGGCACGACTAAGACGACACGACTGGCACACTGACTGACCGATTATTAGCGGTAGCGATATTTGCTGCACTATGACGTGTTGAGTGTTCAATCCCCGCACAGAATAAATTGTATGAAATTCTTGTGTAGTTGCTCATCTTGTGTGTTTTGATATTTGCAAACCCACCTACTTATGTCCCTTTTTTGCCCTTCTTGTTCTCTTTTGAAAAACCCGCAACCCTGGGAAATCCTGTGTCGTATTGATTCTATAGTTAAACGCTTTTTTACAAAGTACCTTACACCGTGTACTCGCGAGTTTAGATATAAATAGTGTGTTTTTAATATGTGTTAAGTAAGTATATGCTTGTAATAAAACTATAACAAGCGTTTTCGAGAGGAACGATAACCTAGGCGTCCATTATTGCGCTCAGCTGGACGCAGTACAAAGCGTCGGCGCTGCCATTGTAGAGCTTGTCTTAGAGAAACAACTTTGAGGTGTATAACTACGAGGGAATTATTTTACTTGAGGGATTATTAGGTCTCTTCAGTTACTAAGTGGTAAACGGCTAGACTTTTATTCGTTCAAAGTGGAGTTAAATAAACAAGGATACATGAATTACAATAGTCGAACATTATAAATACGAAGTTTCAGTTATTATTTTTGTTAGAAGCCCATTAGTGCCGGGTTTTTTAATTCCCAATTTCTGAGAACAAGGTTCAATAAAACTTTATTTCAGTATTTTAGCCTAAATAAACCTCAACTTTATTAGGATTATCGGATTTGTGAAAACCGTGAACAATTTTAGCTTCGGAACAAAATTAATGTTTTATGATCAATAGGAGATATAACAATAAGCACTGGCCTCCGATTAACATTAAATGTTTCGATTTTAATAGAACACGACACTATTGTTATTGACACCAACATTAATCTGTAATCAACCATTTATCCACATTTAATTATAAACTTGTGATTATTACAACGCTAATTTCGTTGTCAGCCATTTGTAATTACGTTGAGAGCTGCAAAATCGTGTTAAATAATATTGCAAAAATGCGTCGCAGATAAACGTTATCACATTATGTACCGAACGTGATAACTTGTTTACTGTTTTATTGCATCACCCAAAATTACCGGCATTTGACTAAAAACCGCGACAAGAGCAGACATGGTGAAAGTGGCAGTAGTTACCGGCTCCAACAAGGGGATCGGCTTCGGGATAGTTAAAGGTCTGTTGAAGAGGTTCGATGGAGTCGTGTACCTTACTTCAAGAGACGAAGGAAGAGGACAAGCTGCGGTCGCCAAACTGAACGAGCTCGGCCTGAAGCCGGAGTACCACCAGCTCGACGTGGCGGACAGAGACAGTGTGCTCCGCTTTAAAGACCACATCAAAGAGAAGCACGGCGGTATCGACATACTCGTCAACAACGCAGGGCTTGGTACTCGTGACGAATTCTTCAGCTCATACGAAGTGTGCAAAACTATTATCGACATTAATTATTTCAGTATATTGACTATTCAAGAACTGTTATTTCCATTGGTGAGGGACAATGGACGTATACTGAACATGTCAAGTGCCTGCGGACATTTGTCGAACATACGAAATATGTTCTGGATACAGCGGCTGTCGAAGAAAGATTTAATTTTGAAAGATATTAATGAGTTCGTGAACTGGTATTTGGACGGCGTAAAAAACGGTACTTTCAACTACGATGATATCGCTGATAATGGGAGAGCAAGTGCGTACAGAGTATCAAAGGTGGCTCTCAGTGCTATCACCATGCTGCAGCAAAAAGAACTTGAAGCCAAGAACATATCAGTGAACTCAATGCATCCAGGACTAGTCCGGACGGATATGATGCTGGGATTGGGCTTCTTTGACACAGACCAGGCAGCTGAAACTCCTATATATCTAGTACTGGATGCTCCCGACACCCTCAAAGGAGCCTTCGTGTGGTACGACAGACGAATCCTCGACTGGTTTGACTACGAAGCTGATTATTACTTCAAGACCGACTATTTTACAACGGGTGTGGAGTAATGTAAACAAGTTAAATGAAACCGCTAACTATAAACTATTTGTTTATTTAATAAATGAGCTTTTACCCGTGGATTCGTTTGCGTTTTACTCAGAAATTATACTCCAGGAATGCTTTAAATACAACCTCCAGAAGGAATCAGATCAGTACCGATTGTTTGTGAATGAGTAGTTTTTTTTTATTTCGATGCTTGGCAATTTTTATCTTATTTGACGTTTTGTAAAGTAAGCAATAACACACACTTATAGTAACGCAGTTTAAAAGAAATTTGTAAATCAAATGATTTTTAAAATCAAAATCATTTAATTCAATTCGACCTTTGAATGTCATCGAAACAAAAATTTATGCTGCTACAGTCCCAGTCACAAGACGTAATAACTTGTGAAAGTACTGTAGTTACCCATTCCAAAGCGTAGATCTCTATGGAGAGGAATGAGCTAATAACTCCATGGACACTCTTTTAAATCATAATATTTTTACAAAACCATGGATACATCATTCATGTTGTGATCATAAATACATGTGAGAACGATGTAGAAAAATGAGCACATTAAGAGCGTTCCAAGCAAAAGTAAAAACAAGAGTTTAATAGATAAATTAATCAATTAAAACAAACCGTGGCGGCTAATAGATGACTAGTCACAATTGATAACGCCCGTTCACAAACATGACGCATTTATCAGCCCCATTCAGCTCAACCATTTTGAAGGGAACTAAATGACCCGATACACACGCCACCATCAGTGAGCATGACAATCTCTCAACCACCAGGGCAACCGTCGAGTCAATTAAATTACATAGTACTCACACATGGGCATGGGTATGGGCAGTATTTTAAAAGAGTAACCATGGAGTCTCTTGCCGGTTGACTGAAAAAGATAGTCAAGTCAGGTCAGATTGCTCGTTTTCTATGGAGTGGTTCATAGGAAACGACCAATCTGAACTGTGCGCTCTTTTTGCGATGCTTGCCATGTGCCCATGTAGAGGTCTACAGTAAAGATAAATAATAGCCTCTCCATACAAAACTTGGTTCTTTTTATAATACTCGTATGGATTTATGTGCATACATTGACGGATATACTTATTATTAACTAGCTGTTCCCCGCGGTTTCACCCACGCTGCTCAGCACCTGTTGGTCGTAGCGTGATGTTATATAGTCTATAGACTTCCTCAAGAAATGGACTATCCAACACTAAAAGAATTTTCCAAAACCAACCAGTAGTCTCTGAGATTAGCGCGTTCAAACAAACAAACAAACAAACTCATCAGCTTTATAATATTAGTATAGATTAACAGTTCGGAAAAGATTCACTAATATCATGCAAATAGACATAGATAAATGAATATGTAATAAAGACGATAACTCTTACATTGCCTAAGCAATATAAATACAATTTATACATAATTTTATTCAGGTGGTCCCACCTGAAAAATATACCCTATCAAACAAAAAAAGAACTTTGCAAATCAATCCAGACGTCTTTGAGTAATCGATAAACATACATACAAAAAAAAACCGGCAAATGGAAAACCTCCTCCTTTTTCTGAAGTCGGTTAAAAACTGAATGCATGTATGCTTTGCGGTAAATATCATCACACCATAACACCACGCGTGTAATAAACTCACATCACCAGCCGTGATGAAGTCCAAGGTAACAAGGAGTAAGCAGAGGGGCCTGCCGGGTTGCGGGTTGTTCCAAAGAGATACCGAGGCCCCGGAACACAAAGGAACCTGAATGGGTTTTAGTCAGTAATATTATAGTCTGACTCCCTTTCACTCTAGATCGAATATAAAATAAGTCGTGGTAGCTGCGGATGACCAGTCCCAACTGATAACGCCCGTTCACGAACATGGCCGTTTTGATGGGAACTAATAGACGACACTCCCACTACCACCAGCGACACATTTGCACACGACACGGTCGGCGCAGTGACTGAGCGATCGACTGCTAAGATTCATGTGACGGTCGAAAAAATAACTGAGCATGACAATCGCTAACTACACAAAAACAACATGAATATAAGTATATTTACAAAAACTTAAACCTAGTCATTATTAACACAATCAATGTAGGTGTAGGTGAGGCCTGTGGTGACTATATTAAATCAATTTATCGGCAAAATGTACGACACGACAAGTTTGATAAGGTTATTGATCAATCGGATACGAAAAGGTGCAAATAAGTATTTTGTGTGGCATTATTAAAAGTAGCAGTATTCGTTTGTTTGCCTTTTTGTCATATACAAATGTTTTCATTTTATAAGAAGACACTGGAAGTGACATGAATCCACATTCAATGTCTTATACTTAGTTTTTTTTCATTATAACAATTCATATACATATATATACTCTTAATACGACAAAAATATATTGAAAGGTGTTAAAGAAATGAACAATCAAAAATAATGTAGGAGTGTGTGATGTACTATATCACATACTACTACAAATTTCACATTCATCTCATTGAGATATAATCGGTTGGTAAATTCCAGTAGAAAATACCTAACTGGAATCTCGTTATGAAAAGTATATATTTTAAAATCTTCTTTATTTGATGAACGTAAAGGCACCGCCAACATAGCATTGAAAATACATTATTTATTTAAACATTTTGCTTGCGCTAAAATTACTTTAGGCACAGATAATATAATACTAACGTACAGATACTCCATCTCATACAAAGAAACGCGACCGCCATAACTTGCTCATTTCTCCGGGCTATCCGGGCTATTTTTTTTTACTCACAACGGCGCTAGATGGTGCTTGCAGCGATAGCTCAAGTTCAGTTTATTTTACAGAGAACCAATAGATGGCGATAAAACCAAACTATACTTTTGTACTGTAAACTAAGGTAGGTATATAGCCCTTTGACCTTGAAGCTTACGTCGTCAGTCACTCGGCAATCGCCATTAATAAATTCACGTTCTTTCATGCCTAGTATTATATTATCTGAGGCGTGGGGTATAGCTACATGTTTTTCGGTAGACTGAGGCATTTGTTAGGTTCAGCGTAAAAGTCAACGCAAATTTTGATAATTATCAAGTATCTAAGTCAATCAAAGTTATTTATAATATCGAAATAGCGAATAGAGGAGCTCGTGGCTAAAAAATAGCAACCGCTCGGGTTGTTCTTTAGGTTAAGCTGCGCTTGCCTAGGTTGGTCTGTGGGTGGGTGACCACCCGTTACATACCGAGTTTTCTCCGTGCCTCGGAAAGCACGTTAAGCCGTTGCTTCCGGCTGTCATTTGTAGATCTTTGACAGTCGTTACAGGTAGTCAGTGTCCCGAAAGTCTGACAACCAGTCTTACCAAGGGGTATGGTATTAGGTACCCAGTAGGTACTGACTGAGTTGTGCTCCTCCTCAAATTGTGGAGGTTAGATAGGCAGTCGCACGGCGCTCCATATAAAATAGGTACCTACTGATATTCAGCTGCATCCGGTTAGACTGGAAGCTGACCCCAACATAGTTGGGAAAAGGCTAGGCTGATGATTATAATATCGAAATAGGTAGGTAGCTCTTGAAATGATATTTGCTGCAAATTAGATGATTTTAAGCAGGGAGTTATTTTTTAACAGACTCAGGAGTGTGTAGCATATTTTTATTTTATTTTAAATACAAGTTGTTACTTAACTAAGTAGGTAGTAATATTTGTATGCTGTGTTGGTACCTACAAAAGTAGGTAAGTATACTTACCGGCTCGAATCTTGGGCGCTAGACGATAGAGTGCGGATGACCTTGCGTGTTGTACAAAAAAAGAAATGAAAATAAAGCTAAAACGCCTCTCCAATACTATCTACCTATACCTACATCACTTAAAAATTAAAACTGTTATAAAAACCTATCACTACTATGCTTAATTAATAATACCTTTAATATAATTAATAAAAGTACCTACCTACGCTTTTACCTACTTGATATAAAAAAAACTTAACTTAAATTAACCAAAACTCGGTACCTACCAACCTATCTAAAAATCTATGCGTACCTACCTACTTTACCTAAAAAGATATTAAATGTAAACTATTATTAATTCGTAATTTGAACGATTACCTATTTAAACACTACCAAAATAACTAATAAGTACCTATTTTATTAAATAACAACAAAAGAAATCTAAAAATCAATTATTTAAAGACTAAAAGTCGCGGTGATAAGCATTGTCTGTCAATAAGGCCGAACACTCTGAACGTCTATTCGCATCAACAGCCAAATATTACGGTAGCCGCGTCGAGCGCACACAAAAATAATCCTTATGGCATGATCCAGTATTCATGCGCGATGGCTTATTAGCGTATTTCATGTATAACTTTGGTGTTTCTTTACCGATATATATGACTAGCTGTTCCCCACGGTTTCACCCGCGCTGCTCAGCACCGGTTGGTCATAGCGTGATGTTATATAGCCTTCCTCAAGAAATGGACTATCCAACACGAAAAAAATATTTCCAATTCCAACCAGAAGTTCCTGAGATTAGCGCGTTCAAACAAACAAACTCTTCAGCTTTATAATTACCGATATATATGATTATTTTTTTATTGTATAGGTAATAATTTTAACTATTTTTAATAAGAGATGAGTGAGAGTGTTATTAAACGTAAGAGTAGACAAATATAATCAGAAAGCTCCGAACTGCTTAGCTATCGGGAGTTACACGTGTTTTTGTGAGTTAACCATTAAAGATAGACATATGCTGTATGATTATTTTTTATATAATTTTAAGGAGAATATTTCCGTCATACATGATTTCTGTGTAGCTTTAACCATTAAGGCTTCACACGCGACAGAAGCTTAAAAAATGGAGTAACTTCTCCCGTTTTCCCAACATTTCCCTTCACTGTTCTGCTCCTATTGATCGTAGCGTGATGAAAAGTATACTATAACCTGCCCAGGAGTATAAAGAATAATTTTCCCAAGTTTCGTTAAAATCCGTTTTTGTTTCTATAACGAACATACAGACAAACAGACAAAAATATTACTGATTGCATTTTTGGCATCAGTATCGATCACTAATCACCCTCTGATAGTTATTTTGGAAATATATTTCATGTACAAAATTGACCTCTCTACAGATTTATATAAGTAGGTATAGATAGTTTGTATTTCATAATATTTCATTCTATCAAAATAGGTATGGTAAATGGTAATATTGAGCTGTGTAGTAAAACTCAGAAAATGAAAACAACGCCATATATTCATAGAAATAACAGTAAATGAGTTACCTAACCACAACGTAGTACAAATTGTTCTCACCAGAGCCAACACCATAATATTATTTAGAAAAATCATGGAATTTGGAACTAGGAGCCCATTATTCCTGTTTTTTGTGTTATGGGGATTTTTAAAAACAAGAAAATACTTCTTCCATGGTCAAATTTAAACAGTTACACAAACTTCAAAAACAAATCGATACACATAACGCCATCTATTGATGTTTTTTTGAACTACTTTTTCTTTCCTCGCAATGAGATCCCATGCTTTAGGTAAACATGCATCCGATTATCCCATCTTTAATAATAACATAACTGTTTCCGGCCAAAACTGGACCTTGTCACTAGTTTAATTATATAAAGAGATACCATAATGACGTGTCGCCGATAGGCGTTATCTCAGTTCTCTGAATATAACAGGTAAGGATGATTATTTTTACATTATCACTCTCACCATATTATATGCGAGGTATCACAGATATTGCTGTCATTTCACGAACAGTATCTTCACAGTGCAGACATGGTGAAAGTGGCAGTAGTTACCGGCTCCAACAAGGGGATCGGCTTCGGGATAGTTAAAGGTCTGCTGAAGAGGTTCGATGGAGTCGTGTACCTTACTTCAAGAGACGAAGGAAGAGGACAAGATGCGGTCGCCAAACTGAACGAGCTCGGCCTGAAGCCGGAGTACCACCAGCTCGACGTGGCGGACAGAGACAGTGTGCTCCGCTTTAGAGACCACATCAAAGAGAAGCACGGTGGTATCGACATACTCGTCAACAACGCAGGGGTTGTCAACACTGTAGAGCTTTACAACTCCTATGACGACTGTAAAACTATCATCGATATAAACTACTTCAGTATATTAACAATTCAAGAGTTGTTATTTCCATTAGTGAGAGACAATGGACGCATTCTCAATATCTCTAGTGACTGTGGACACTTGTCAAACATAAAAAATATATACTGGGTAAAGAGACTGTCCAAGAAGGATTTAAAGGTGGAAGACATCAATGATTTCGTGAACTGGTTTCTGGAAGGAGTTAAGGAAGAAAACTTTGACTACGATAGTATAGCGGACAAAGGAACAATAGCCTCGTACCGAGTGGCAAAGGTAGCACTCAGCGCCATCACCATGATACAGCAGAAGCAACTTGAGTCGAGGAACATCTCCGTGAACTCAATGCACCCAGGACTAGTTCAGACTGGAATGACACAAGGTGTTGGCTTTTATGACATAGACCAGGCAGCTGAAACTCCCATAAATCTAGTTCTTGACGCTCCCGACACACTCAAAGGAGCCTACGTGTGGTACGATGGAAAAGTTCTCGACTGGTTCGACTACAAAGCTGATTACTTCTTCAAGATCAAAACCTTAACGAAATAAATAAATGTGACCAAAATAACGATATAGATGTTTTATAAAGACACAGATAGAACTTTGATTTACTAGCAAGTGTAAATTAATTTTGAGGCAATTTACTTTGATATACATTCTGAGTTAAATGATGTTGGTTATCTTTGTTTATAAAATTAATTACTGTTTGTTAACTATATCCGCTGCTGGACATCGAATTTTTAATAACTGATGATTTACTTCAGATTAATGTAAATTAAATTTGCTTACATAACATCGTGACGATTGATAATTCTACCACAATGATAACTTCATGAAGTTCACAAGGTTTGCCAATCGTGGTTATTATAGTATTATCGATAACTGTAATTTATTCTCTGACGAAATTATAATTCATTTGTTTAATTATTTATTATTATATATTTATTAATAAAAAAATGCCAACTAGTGCATAATTACGTCACGTTTAGTGTGGCCAAGCTACAATCACTGTTGTGTTTGTTGTGCATTAGGTAACAATTGATTAATACTGATTAATTTATTATCATAATATATTAGCCAACAGACAGCATTAATCTTAATTAGCGGAGGGAGTAATTTAATGATTACCCATACGCAAAGAAAAAACAGAAATAGGGAGGGAGCCTGTTGCCATCAACCAAAGGGATATCAACAGAACTGCTCAAATCAAGAAAGTGGATAATGGTTATCTCTATCACGTAATAACTTATCTCGACCATCTTGAAAGATGAAGCACCAGTCAGTTCCAGTTATATGGCATGGCGTAGAGAGGTAAATATAAAGATACATTATCTTGCGTATATGGGTGTAGTACATAGTGGTAAATAAAGGAAAACAGGACCAGCCATATTTACCTGTTGGCATGCAAAACTTAATATAAACTGAAAATAATTAAATAACAAACACTACACAAACTTAATAAAAATGTTTTAAATAAAATGCACAAACAAAACACCTTTTGAAAAAAACTAAGTAATTACCTACATCGTCTTAAACTTGAAATTCCTTTTCAGTTAAAAAAACATTTACACTGCAATAGACTTTAAGGAGTAGAAATTGACGAACCGTTTTTTTATTAATTTTGTGAACTGCAGTTCTTTCAAATCTTTAGGTAATTTGTTGTATAAACGCAGCTATCGGCCAGCGAAAGTTCTATAAAAGTCGAGCTAGCCGTCTCTAAAACAAACAGATAAACCAAAAACTGTGTTCTTGTTATAAGTTGGGATCTATCTTCATAATACACTTGACGAAAAACTGAGACATTAGAGAAACAGACAGTGAAATTTTAGTTTTTTGTATTATATCGAGTACATAAACATATTTTTATACCAACAGTAATGATAAAAACGTTCGGAAAGCAGACATAGTAACAAAAATCATTAAAAAAACCCTTTTACCAGCTAGTAATTAGGAAAGAGATACCGCGGCCCCGGAACGCAAAGAAAATGGATGGGTTTTATTCACTAAAAGTCTGACACTCCCCTTCGCTCTGGACGGAATATAAAATAAATCGTGGCAGCTGCGGATGACCAGTCCCAACTGACAGCGCTCGTTCACGAACATGGCCATTTTGATGGGAACTAATAGACCCGACACTCCCACTACCACCAGCGACACATTTGTACACGACACGGTCGGCGCAGTGACTGAGTGATCGACAGCTACGATTCATGTGACGGTCGAAAAAGCAACTGAGCATGACAATCACTAATTACACAAAAAAAACAATATGAATATAAGTCTATTTACAAAAAACTTAAAACTTTAACCAAGTCATTATTAACACAATCAGTGTAAGTCTAAATTGATTTAGTATAGCCACCACAAGCCGCAGCCTGTGGTGACTATGCTAAATCAATTTATCGACAAAATGTGCGATTCCCGTCGATATGACAAGTTTGGTAAGGTTCAGTATTTCGTGTGTCATTATTAAAAGTGCCAGTAATCGTCTGTTTGAAATTTTGTAACAATCAAAATGTTAAATTGAGTTGAGGACACTGGGAGTCGATTTAATGCTCATTGTTCAATAATTTATGTAATTTAATTTATTTTTTGTTTATACGGCGGTAAGTGAAGACGCCATGGCGCCTCTCCAGCCACTCCTCAAAAAGGGGACTTAACCCCTCGTGGCATGCCCTTTCAGTATCACAATATAAGTCATATTGTAACTCTTAATACGACGAAAACATATTGAAAAGGGTTAACGAAATGGATAATCAACATAATTAGTAGTAAATGTGATATGTCAGATGTATGTCTACATCTCTTATGAGATATTAATCAGTTGGTAAAGTAAGTGAGCATGGCACTATTAACCGCCAAGGCTTCGTCAAGTCTTGGGCTTAATAAATATAAAAAAAAAACTAGAGAATTGATTCTATACATTGCAAAGATAGTCTTACAATCTTCTGCAGCTTTCACTATAGCTTCTGATACTAATCAATGAGTTTACCCCTATGCTTGCGGAGCAGGACCAGCATTGAGCCAAACATTTTTATCATTAATATAATCCCCCAACTTATAATGATTATGCTTACCTACATAGTGTGCGAATTCTAGTTTCTCTTGATTCATTACTATGTCACAATCACTACTTTTGGCAGAGCAAATCTTATGCACTTCGTTTTTTTCCCATTTAATACCAAATTATTGGCGGTGAACCAATCATTTACCTGTAATAGGGCGTTATTTACATCGTCTAGATTTGTGGCACGTCTATTTATCTTAAATATTATAGAGGTATCCTCAGCAAACAACACCATCTGTGGTTTGTTTTAAAAAAATGGGGTAGATCATTAATATATACTAAAAAGAAGAAGAGACCTAATATCGATCCTTGTGGTACACCCATCTTTACATTTAAACTCATTGAATTGACACCATTTATTTGCACTTGCTGCTGTCTATTATTTAAATATGATTTTACTAAACTAAGCGCAACATTCCTAAGGCCGTAATGTTCAAGTTTCAAGAGTAGGGTTTCGTGGCTAACACAATCAAACGTTTTTGAAAGGTCACAAAAGATTCCTGTGCCTCTTCCCACGCAGTAAATATGTGTTTTAACAAGGTAACACCAGCGTCAGTCGTACAACGTCCTTTGGTGAAACCATATTGTTTTTCATGTAAGAACACAAAATATTAAGTTTTTTATGAAGCATAGAGAAATAATTGTGGTAAAAAATCTTTCTTATTTGATGAACGTAAAGGCACCGCCAACATAGCATTGAAAATATATTATTTATTTAAACATTTTTCTTGCGATAACATTACTTTAGGTAAGCATGCATCCCATCTTTAATAATAACATAACCGTTTCCGGGAAAAGCTGGACCTTGTCACTAGTTTAATTATATAAAGAGATACTATAATAAAATTCCGCTGATATGCGTTATCTCAGATTGATATAATAGGTAATGATGACAATTTTTACATTATCTCGCTCACAATCAAATACAATATTAAATGTGAGGTATCACAGATATTGCTGTCGTTTCACGCACAGTATTGACACAGTGCAGACATGGTGAAAGTGGCAGTAGTTACCGGCTCCAACAAGGGGATCGGCTTCGGGATAGTTAAAGGTCTGTTGAAGAGGTTCGATGGAGTCGTGTACCTGACTTCAAGAGACGAAGGAAGAGGACAAGATGCGGTCGCCAAACTGAACGAGCTCGGCCTGAAGCCGGAGTACCACCAGCTCGACGTGGCGGACAGAGACAGTGTGCTCCGCTTTAGAGACCACATCAAAGAGAAGCACGGCGGTATCGACATACTCGTCAATAACGCAGCCGTCGCTAACAGTGAAGAGCTTTACAGCCCCTATGACGACTGTAAAACTACCATCGATATAAACTACTTCAGTTTAGTAACAATACAAGAGTTGCTATTCCCATTAGTGAGAGACAATGGACGCATTCTCAATATCTCTAGTGACTGTGGACACTTGTCAAACATAAAAAATATATACTGGGTAAAGAGACTGTCCAAGAAGGATTTAAAGGTGGAAGACATCAATGATTTCGTGAACTGGTTTCTAAAAGGAGTAAAGGAAGAAAACTTTTACTACGATAATATAGCTGACGGAGGAACACTAGCTTCGTACCGAGTGGCAAAAGTAGCTGTCAGCGCCATCACCATGATACAGCAGAAGGAACTAGAGTCGAGGAACATCTCCGTGAACTCCTTGCACCCAGGACTAGTTAAGACTGAAATGACGAAGGGTATTGGTTTTTATGACATAGACCAGGCAGCTGAAACTCCCATACATCTAGTTCTTGACGCTCCCGACACCCTCAAAGGAGCCTACGTGTGGTACGATGGAAAAGTTATCGATTGGTTCGACTACAAAACTGATTACTTCTTCAAGACCGACCAAAGAAATATATAAATGTTACAAATTTAACGATATAGATGTTTAATAAAGTGACACCGATGGGAACTTTGATTTACTAGCAAGTGTAAAATAATTTTAAGGCAATTTATTTTGAGATCCATTTTGAGTTAAATTATATTGGTTATCTTTGTGTATAAAATTAATTACTGTTTGTAAATTATATCCGCTGCTGGTCATCGACTTTTAACAACTGATGATTTACTTCAGATTAATGTAAATCAAATTTGCATATATAACATCGTGACGATTGATAATTCTACCACAATGATAACTTCACGAAGTTCACAAGGTTTGCCAATCGTGGTAATTATAGTATTTTCGATAACTGTTATTTATTCTCTGACGATATTATAATCCATTTATCAATACCCAAGTTAATGTTTGCACAACAGTATTTTCAATTTTATAAATCAGAGGTACTGTACGATGTTTCAATTTATTCTCCGCTAAAACACATTATATCCGTAGATATAATTATGTGAAACATATTGCTTCGTGCATTCGGCCACGTTTGTTCTGATGTCGCCGGTCGACACTTCGCTGGGCTCCTAGGTAACACCTCATGGCTGGTTGCTATGAGGTGTGCTCTTATTTTACTTTTCGTCTGTTACACGTGCTCGCTATTCATACTTTTATAATTTCATCTTTAATACTCTAAGTAAAGTTTGCTTCTGATATTTATCTTCTGATTTTATTAGTTATACAGGCTGCTGATAGTTTTTTAATTAAAACGTTTTGAATTTTTATTTTCTTACTGATGGAAACAAAATATTTCAAGAAATCGAGATTTATAATTTTCACCATGAACGTGATTGTGAACATTAAAATTACACATCGAAATTGAGTAACGCGGGGATCTCTACCACTACTTTTGTTTCGGGTGGGAAATCATCTAATGACTTCCCCCGCTCTGGGCGGAGCGGGGGGGCATGTCAGACTTGTACTGACTAAAACCCACCCATGTTCCTTCTGTTGCCCTTTACGTTCCGAGGCCGCGGTATCTCTTTCGAACAACCCGCAACCCCGGCAGGCGGAGGCTCTGGCAAGCCCCTCTGCTTTGCTGACTCTCTTTGAGGCGCGCGTGAAACACGAACGCGCCATCGACACGGCCTGTCGTAAATCGACGGACGGACGGTGAACTACCCATTGCTTACAGTCCACAGGCTCGCATCTACGGTGGCCGGGAGTCGTCTCGCGGCGCCCGGCGCCCGGGGGGGATCTCTACCCTGCACTGGGGATTACAATTACTGGTGTTAACACAAAACTTGGCTTTATTAAGCTTCTTCTCTGTCACTCATACCTGGGTGAATGTCACTTTCTTAATAATGAGCCTCATTGGATGACGCATACTATGAGAATGAGAACAGCAATCAAATTGCAATGTCCACAATTATCTCTCGAATTGGTTCAACCACGACACGATCCTGTTCAAGTCTTTGTTAGACAATCCCTGGTACCTCCCGTTAGTCTCGGTTGCCTGGTCGTGTCTACAGCTGGACGTTATAAGCCCGCGACGCGGTGGGAGCCTGACATCTGTCACACGACACGTATTATATTAATTCTACATGTTCTGGTCCTTTATGTTGAGAGAGAATCTATTTAAGTATCATTCAAAGCAATGTCGTATTTCAAGAGATCTTTGGTACGACAAACTCCTATAGTACAAATGCCAGCAAACTTATATTAGTAGATACGGCGATATAGTGCTTTCAAGCAGTATTTATTGCAAAGCAACATTTTAATGATTAAAGAAAGAAACAAGACCAGTTGTCAGTGTCTTAAACCCACATACAAAAGGTTACAAATTACCGTACGGAATGAATATGAATCAACTTTACTAAATTTAATAAAAACTCACTAATAATTATTATTTATTCAAATTAAATAGTTAACACACAAGTCCATTAATTAATTTACTCTCATTCTTATCACTTATCTCGATCTTCTATTATCGATTTAGAATCACTAAGCTTATTTAATATTTCTGAACCAACAATGATAGTGTGATTTAAAGTAAAATATGCCAATTAGAAATCCTTACTAATATTGTAAAAGCGAAAGTGAGTTTGTTTATTTGTAACGTCTTCACGCCTAAACGGCTAAACCGATTTTGATGAAATTTTTTACAGAGATAGTTGGGACCCAGCAGACGGACATAGCCCAAAAAGTGAGAAAAGGAGGGAAATACGAATACAGCTTCATTCGAAATCAAATCCGAATTAAAACCGATTGTTTGTAAATGTCACTTGGGAGATGTTTTATTTTTTATTTGTTTGGTGTCTTATCTTATTTTCAGTTTTGTAAAGTAGGCAATGGTACTTAAGTAGTAACGCTGTTTCAACAACATTGTAAAATCAAATGATTTTAAAAGAGTTACCATGGAGTTTCTTGCCGGTTCTTCTCCATAGGAAACGACCAACTTGAACCGTGCATCTTTTATTTTTGATGTGCCCTATTTGCTATATTTATTATTTTCTATATTTGCATACGATAACCTCCCCAACCAAACTTGGTTCTTTTATAATACTCGTATGGATTAATGTACATATGTACATTGACGGATATACTTATTAATAATTAGCAGTTCGGAGAAGATTCGCTAAATTACTCACGGATTACGAGACAATTTTTGTTTACTGAGAAAGTAAAATCGAAAATATGAGCAGCTAACTAGTTTCGTAAGATGTTTTAGTGTATTCTAGATTTGTGTAAGTAGCTTAGTTTGCTTTATTATTTAGACCTGAAGGAATAACAAAGTATTTTCAATTTGGTAACATTTATGTACTTAACATAAATGTGTTTAAGTTAGTCACAGTAGTTGTTAGGCAAAACTATAATGCTTGTAGGTTTTTGTGTAATCATCATTACGTCACTGTAAGACACTCACATCTCACCGTCATGTTTGAGTCCAAGGTATTAGGGAGCGAGCCTATTGAGGTTGAATTCATCAACCTAAGGGATATCAACAGAACGACCCAAATCAAGTGTGTAATGGTATTCTCAATCACATAATAACTAATCTCGACCACACTCCCAGTCACATAGCATGACTATTTGTGAAAGTGGCTACCAGCCACTAGCTTTCCATTCCAAAGCATAGAAAGATTGAGTAGAGTGGGCAATAAACTCCATCGACACTCATTCAAAATATTATGTTTGGGGTCGGCGCAACACGTTTCCTTCTTCCATTCTCCCCTATCAGACGTCCCGGAAACTCTTTTCTCCTTTTTTTAGCCTTCCTCTACCTCTCCATCATATAAAACACTCTAGTTTCGTCCCTCCTCATTACATGTCCAATTAACAAGTCTAATCATGGACTTGCCACCGTCGCGCGATTTTTTGGGCGTCGGTTGCAGTGAAACGACACCCGGCACCGTAGAAGCGGCTCTGTAAACGGTGAGTAATGGTTAGCTCACCATCCATCCGTCTAGTGACACAGACCGTGTTGAAGGCGTGTACGTGTACGTGTTCCACGCGCGCCTTTAAGAGATGTCAGTCAAGCAGACGGACCTGCCTGCCAGGGTTGCGGGTTGTTCGAAATAGATACCGCGGCCCCGGAACGTAAAAGAAGTTTTAGTAAAAGTCTGACACTCTCCCTCACTTCCCTCACAGCGGAGGAAGTTATTTGATGATTTTCCAGCCCTAAAAAATTAAGCATATATAATAAATCGTGGCAGCTGCGGACGACCAGTCCCAACTGGCAGCGCCTTGTTCAAGAACATGACCATTTTGATGGGAACTAATTGACCCGACTCTCCCACTACCATCAGCGACACATATAAGTGACTATTACTCAACCAAGATAATTATACAATATGAATATTCAAAGTCTATTTTCAAAAAAACTTAAACCTATGATCAAGTCATATTAACACAACCAATGTAGGTCTAGGTGTGGCTTGTGGTCAAATCAATTTATCGAAAAATCTAGCATTTCCGTTGATACGACAAACTTGATAAGGTTATCTATCAATCCGATACCAAAAGGTGCTAAAAAGTATTTTGTGTGTTGTTATCAAAATATCAGTACCTAATCGTTTGTTTGCCTTTATATACGATGAAAATATCTGGTAAGGCGTAAATGAAATAGTTACTCAACATAATAAAATTAGTAGTAGTCTATAATGTGTGAAATGTATGTCCACATCTCTTTTGAGATATTAATCAGTTAATAAAAAGAACCTGAATAAACCCTCTTAAGAAACGTATTATATACCAATGCATCATATAAAAATCTTTCTTATATGATGAACGCAAAGGCGCCACCAACATAGCATTGAAAATACATTATTTATTTTAAAATTAAAAAATAACTTAAGATAAACATACAACCCATTAACACATCTTTAATAATAACTCAGTTGTGTCCGGCAAAGCTGGGCCTGGTCACTAGTTTAATAATATAAGAAGATACCACAATAACGTTCCGCTGATAAACGTTATCTCAGTTCGCTGGATGTAATAGGTAATGATGATTATTTTTACATTATCTCACTCACAAACATATACGATATTAAATGTTAGGTATCACAGATATTCCTGTCATTTCACGAACAGTATTGACACAGTGCAGACATGGTGAAAGTGGCAGTAGTTACCGGCTCCAACAAGGGGATCGGCTTCGGGATAGTTAAAGGTCTGTTGAAGAGGTTCGATGGAGTCGTGTACCTTACTTCAAGAGACGAAGGAAGAGGACAAGCTGCGGTCGCCAAACTGAACGAGCTCGGCCTGAAGCCGGAGTACCACCAGCTCGACGTGGCGGACAGAGACAGTGTGCTCCGCTTCAGAGACCACATCAAAGAGAAGCACGGCGGTATCGACATACTCGTCAACAACGCAGCCGTCGCTAACAGTGAAGAGCTTTACAACCCCTATGACGTCTGCAAAACTGTCGTAGATATAAACTACTTCAGTATATTGACAATACAAGAATTGTTATTTCCATTACTGAGAGACAATGGACGCATTCTCAATATCTCTAGTGACTGTGGACACTTGTCAAACATAAGAAATATATACTGGGTAAAGAGACTGTCCAAGAAGGATTTAAAGGTGGAAGACATCAATGATTTCGTGAACTGGTTTCTGGACGGAGTTAAGGAAGAAAACTTTGACTACGATAGTATAGCTGACGAAGGAACAATAGCCTCGTACCGAGTGGCAAAGGTAGCACTCAGTGCCATCACAATGATCCAGCAGAAGGAACTTGAGTCGAGGAACATCTCTGTCAACTCTATGCACCCAGGACTAGTTCAGACTGAAATGACGAAGGGTATTGGCTTTTATGACATAGACCAGGCAGCTGAAACTCCCATACATCTAGTTCTTGACGCTCCCGACACCCTCAAAGGAGCCTACGTGTGGTACGATGGAAAAGTTCTCGACTGGTTCGACTACAAAGCTGATTACTTCTTCAAGATAAAAACCTTAAAGAAATAAGTAAATGTGACCAAAATAACGATATAGATGTTTAATAAGTGCCAAAAAGTAAAGTTTGATTTACTAGCTAGTGTTAATAACTTTTAGGCAATTCCTTTTGAGATCCATTCTGATTTCAATTATAAAATTATGTTGGTTAACAGTTCTATTATATCTCTTTGTTGATGCCATTAATTACTTTTCATCCTACTAATATTATAAATGCGAATGTTTCTGAGGATGGATGGATGTTTGTTTGTTACTCTTTCTCGTCAAAACGGCTGAATGGATTTTCGATGAAATTTGGTACAGAAGTAGATTATAGTATGGAATAATACATAGGATATTTTTTTCCCCTATTTATTAATTATACTAGACATCGACTTTTAAAAACTGATAAATCTAGGATAAGGAGTGCCAAATTCGTTACGTCAGAATAAAAGTAGGTGTCGATTAAATGTGCTTATATAACATCATAACGGTTGATAATTCTACCAAAATGTTTACTTCATGAAGTTCACAAGGTTTGCCAATCGTGGTAAATATAGTATTTTCGATAACTGTTGTTTATTCTCTGATGATATAATAATGCATTTATCAACACGTACCTAAGTTAATGTTTGCACAACAGTATCACTTTGTATCTAATATTGCCCTGTCTTGTATTTTCAATGTTATAAACAATCAGAGGTACTGTACGATGTTTTTATTTATTCTCCACTAAACCACATTTCATCCGTAGTTATATATGAAACATATTGCTTCGTGTATTCGGCCACGTTCGTTCTGATGTTTGTCTCGCAAAGTTTTGATTAAATTGAAACGAAATATAAGTTGATGTGAAACGTGTAATCAAATAAAATGTTTTATTGTATTTGTCTTTTGACTTTGAGCTCAGGTAACTTGTACAACTTTATGATACATTACCTGATTCTAGACTTGAGTAAGTATACTTTGATAAGTTTTATTCCCCGAGTGATAATTATAACTTGGAGCTTTAGACTTAAAAAACTTGAATTCACGAGTGGAATGTTATTTATTTAGCCTTTTGTAAAATATTATATAGGTACTTTGGAAAATCGCTCGCCAATGACAAGAGATACATTTTAAAACATATTAGATGACGCATACGAATACATTTTAATAAAAAATGCCGACCAGTGCTCAATTACGTCATCTTTAACAGGTCAAGGTACAATCACTGTTGTTTTTAACACAAAAATTGCTTAACATAATTTTTAAATGCTACTTTTGTTGTGCATTATGTAACGACCGATAAATACTAATTAATACATTATCTGTAGGCAACAGACAGCATTAATCATATTTAGCATTCTGTGGATAGGATATCATGAAATAACTTCCCCGACTCTGCAGGCATAGCGGGGGGTATGCCAGACTTATACTGACTTAAACCCACCCATGTTTCTTCTTTTGCCCTTTATGTTCCGGAGCCGTGGTATCTCTTTCGAACAACCCGCAACCCTGACTGGCAGTGGCTCTGGCAAGCCCTTTGCTTTGCTGACATCTATTTGAGGTGTGCGTGGGACACGAACGCGCCGTCAACACGGCCTGTCGCCTCTGGATGAAGGGATGGTGTGGAGACCTGTATCTATGGTGGGCGGAAATCGGAGCGTCTCCGGTTGGTTTGAGGTTATCTCCCTTAAACGGCCGGCCACCTTCTTCGCTAACATAACTGTTCCGCAGAAAGAAGTGACCGGTTCCCATTTCCTCTCGTTTCAGACGATGGTCGGATACGAGAGATCGCCGCCGCCGATCGCCTCTACGAGGACACGGGCGGTTGCAATCTTATCTTCAGTTAATTCATACGTCATTGAACTGCTACCATAAACTAAACAAGCAACAGCCGCCTTGTGGTCACCAAACTATTTAAAATCTGAAAGGTCGCGACAAAGGAATTGATCTCTTCAATAAAGCTAACTTTATGAATAAATCCTTTACTCATGTGATTAGTGTTAAATATAGTTACTGACAACTGTACGTACGCTACGGCCTTCATACACAAGCTAGTTCATACAAACAAATTACATAATTTACGTTTATAATACCCACTAGTCTGGCTCTATTCAGAATGTAAGCGTGTTCGCGTCGGAGCCGCGCTCGCTGTTTATCTGGGAAAGTTTTGATTAAATCCGACCGAAACAATAGTGATGTACTCCAATAACATAAATTGGAGCTTGTTAGTTTGTTTTTTGACTTTGTGAACACAATGTGAGGACTGTAATTAGACGCAGCGTAATTGTTGCTCTTTTAGCAGGTGTGTGTGCTCGACAAACTATCGCGTGGTGTACAGCATACTACAAGTTGGATAGAGACAGACAAACTTTTAACTTATTACTAAAAAATACAATTACTGATCTAGTAGTAGATAGAAACAACGAAATAGAGTTTTCTCACCACGTGGGATATTAACAGCTACATGTTAAAAGCCTTGTAACATACACACAGTGGCAGTCTGCCCAGCTTGGGCGGAGCACCACCGTGCCCTCGTACAGGCTATCGGCTTCGGCGATCCTCTCATCCAGCCCTGGTTCAGTCCATGGTTCGGAGCGAGAGAGAATAGGAAGCGGTCACCTCCAAAAAATTGTTGGTATTAAGCACCTAGTGGCTCGATAGACTTAAGGTTAGAAGTTGCTAGTTGTATGTTAGCTAGCAATTTCAAATTACATTAAAATTAAAGCTGAAACTCTCACCCTGTAAAAATTACAGTACACAATAAAATAGTAGCACTACCTGCTTGGTATTTATCATCAACATTTCAAATCTCTATAACAACTTCCAATAATAATGCCTTCTATCACAATCAATATTCGAGTGTAGCCATTATGAGATACTCTCGTAAAATACCGCTGTTAGATAACGCACGGAGCGATCAAATTCATCCCATAACGATCCATTGCTTGCTCTCTATGAATAATGCATGAACGCCGCACGGCATCCCATTAACGCATCCCCATGTAAGTGCTGTATGTTTTGTGCGTCGTTTTTACAAACATTGTTTCTGTTTGGATATGTAAACATTGAATATCAAGGAGCTTGTGTTCACTGCATTATTTATCTATTAAGGTTAACATGGCCGTTTGCAGTCCCTTTCGTAGTATGGAAATGGAAGAAAATTTTGAGTCACGAATGTTATGTCAAAAGAAAGGCTCGTATTGAGTCAGTCATCACTGTTTAGCATGTTTTTGTTTGAGCATTTTAGTTTACGCCATTTAAGTTCATTGGATGTTGAAAAAAACTAGCACAGACATCATCTTCCCCACCATGTTAGTATGTTTTATTATTAGTATTTTTTTCTGACATCAACGATCCGCCAATTAAACAGTATTGGGTACCTAATACTCCTTGGTACCCAATACTGGAGAGGCTGTTGAAGATCTCCAAACGACAGCAGAAGCCAACGGCTTAACTTGGAAGAAACTGGGTATGCAATAGATGGTCACCCTGATAATCTGTGGATCGACCCGGCAAACGATACTAAAGCATGAAGATCAACCTGTACAGCTATTCTTATTAGTAAGAAATAACAATAGCAGTAGTATTCGTTAATAATAAGGTGCTAATAGCAGCACTCAGAGTACAAGTGAAAAGATTTGTGATGCTGATGGTATGTACGTACTTCGAACACAATCGAGATACATTTAGAACGTAGAGCCGCCTGTAGCCGCGCGGGCGGTGTACAGCCATAAATCGAATCACTGCGGGCAATTTGGCACCAAGCCTATTTCCTACATTTTATTAGATTTTATAAATAACTGCACGAGTATTGCAATGAAGATATTTCAGATTTGTTGAATAAAACAACATAAATGTCATGTCGTTTGTATAGGGCACGTATATTGCAAAAACGCAGCGAAATGTTCTACCGGAAAAATACTTCACGATAATAAATACGTATTGATCTGTTTATTCAACGATACTTCTGTTTACAATGAACTATGCAACCGGTCGTTATCTTATCGCAAATTAACTTCTGTTTATCAAGGAAAACAAATAAGTGCTCATTATCATAGTCCAACAGACCGAGTTAAGGCATTTAGCTAGCGCGCTAGAGTTAGTGCTCACAGTAATCATGGTGAAAGTGGCTGTGGTCACCGGCTCCAACAAAGGCATCGGCTTCTCGACTGTGAAAGGACTTCTGAAGAGATTCGATGGAGTAGTGTTCCTCACCTCCCGAGACGACGGCAGAGGGAAGGCCGCTGTCGCCAAGCTGCACGAGCTTGGTCTACATCCAGAATACCACCAGCTCGATGTAACCGACCGAAACAGTGTCGCGAGATTCAGGGATTACGTCAAAGAGAAGTACGGAGGCATCGATATCTTGATAAACAACGCTGCGGTCTGCAACTGCTCCGAACTTTACTTGGGCTATGAAGAAAGTAAGAATATCATCGATATAAACTATTTCAGTTTCTTCATCATCCAGGAGTATTTATATCCTTTGATCAAAAACAATGGACGAGTCCTTAACATTTCAAGTGACTGCGGGCATTTATCTAACGTAAGGAATGAGTACTGGATCAAAAGGCTCTCCAACAAAGATCTGACCGTGAAGGACATCAATGACTTTGTCAACTGGCATCTGGAAGCAGTGAAGAAGGGCACCTTTAACAGATCTGATATAGCTGATGATGGAACGATTGCTGCATATAGAGTAGCCAAGGTAGCTGTCAGTGCATTGACTATCATCCAGCAAAGAGAACTGAAAGCTAGAAACATATCTGTCAACTCCATGCATCCTGGCTTCGTTCGCACGGATATGACGAAAGGTGTGGGTTTCTACGACGCAGACCAAGCCGCAGAAACTCCTCTGTATATGGTACTGGAGGCTCCGGCTAGTATTAAAGGCGCGTATATTTGGTACGACAAGAAAGTGCTGGACTGGTATGATCCTAAAGCTGATTGGTATTTCAAATCTATTAATTTTACTTGCAGTCAATAATTTACTTATGTGCCTCTGTTTCAAAATATTTTGTTAAAAAATATCTTAGTTTAATGCTTCACAGAAATTGGTGCTATTAAAAAAACATATTTTTTATTCATTATTATACTTTGAAAAAGTGTGAGTTTTATGCATATTATTTTATATTTAGATAGATTTATTAAATTAGTTGATTGTGATGTGTATGAAAATAAAATTATCAATAATCTGACATAGGAAAAAATAATTACTTTAAGCAATTAACTTGCTGTAAGAAACATAACCTTCCAACCAATAAAGAGAAATAGGTTCCCATATAAACGTAGTTGACCTAAACGAGTTCATTTAGCGAGCCAATCACCATTAGCCTGTGACGTCACCAACATGGCCACCGGACAATTACGTCAAGTCAAGTTCACGTCCGATATCTTGCGAGATAATAACAGCCGCTACGTTATATCACACTGTATTTATGTTCATGTTTATGTGGGAGAGAATAAGGTCTATATTACTGCGTTTATTTATAAGGTCTTCTATGTGGTAGTGACTGATATTCTTGTCTTATTTGTTGAAAACATTTCCTATAAGGAAACATATCTTTAACATAATAATCTATTCAAGAACTTTGCTGGTTGAAACACAAACAAAAGTTGCAACCATTACATTACCATACACCTGGGTCCCAACTAAATAACTTATATTATTGATATGCTCGCAGACCTCTTCAATCAGCCTGATACACCGCAGATAAGTATTACTTACAACGATTAAACTAACATTACAACACAAAACTTGCACAATAACAATAATTCAAACTTTTCCTTCTTCATAAGCAATTTCCCGAATTCACGTGTCTTCAAAACAAGCATGGTGAGGGATAACCAGCCTTATGGTAACGGGTGAAGGTTTCAAGTTGTGTACATGTGTGGTGTAAAATGATAATACCCAAGTGAATATTAACGCGACTGCTAATGGAGTAATGGCACTCGTACATATGAATAATTCACGTATCGAATTAAAGCGAGCCAACTTTTGTTCTGTTTACATTGGAATTAAAAAGTTTCCCAACGCGGGGCACGGAGGGGCGAGGAGTGGCGCGGCGGGGGAGACGGGGGGGTGAGTGAGGCTAGCATTGAATTCGCAAAAGCGGCAATTTCCGTAGAAAGGATGATGACATACGGGAAGTGCGGTGAGGACGAGCCAGCTGCCACGTAGTGGGAGAAGAAATTGAAACCATACTCGAGATCATTGTGCAGCGCGAAATTGTATTTTGTTTTTTTTTTATACGGTGTAAAGCACAGCAGAATGAACTGCATAATATGACAACTGAATGCACAAGTATTACAAAGTGAAAATACCCTTCAGAAAGTAATATTACGCCTTACCCATCCACCCAACTTGATTGGTACTCTATTTATTTTTTGCAATATTTTATTATAATATCATTAACAATTATTAACCTATTTACTTGAATATAGGACATAACAAATTGCATCAACAGCTATATACCCCAGATTATAATATATTACCGTCATAGTGTAAACACACACGGAATTAAATTAGATTAACGCTAATTTATGCATTAGCTTATCATTTTCAGCTACTGGCAACACTATAAATCAGCCATAGTCTAATAGTAGCTAACTAATGGCTTATGTATAACCAAATTATATTTAGGTAGCGTATGCTAAACTAACCTAAAATGGTCCCACTGTTGGGACACTGGCCTATCCTTAATGAGAAGGATCTTGTAATGGACAACACACGTCTTTGAATGGTTTGGTTCAAGGATTAATTGGTTTGCTCACGACGTTAACATGCAATGTTTTGAGAGTAGTGGTGTTGAAATAAATCACACAAAGTAACGTGCTGGAGTGAGTTCGAACCCACAATCTACCATCGTACGTCTAACGTCAAAGCCATAACACAAGGAGTACACAAAGCCGACAACCAAGCATTTCTGACATCAAACTAAGTAACACTCCGTACACACGACACGGTATGCGCTGTGGTAAAGGGATTGATTGCTGACAAAAACAGAGAAAGAAAACTTCTTTATTTGACTCTAGCCACAAGTACACACAACATGGAATAAAAAAAACATTCACTAAAAAAGAAAGTTATTTATTACAACTTCATAGAAAAAATAAATTAAAAAATCAAAGCTAACAAAACCAAATATTTGAATGACTGTATGACCTATAGATAGTTGTTTCGTGTCTGGCTGTTTGTGTAAGTGAGTTTAAATGTTTTTAAACACTGCCACGGTACAGGAGACTTGCAGAAAAAAAATACCTGGCCTTAAATGTAACGCACTGAAAACATTTGCTGATGGATGTATAAAATAATACAAAGACCATGGAGGTATTTAAAGTAAAGTTACTGAAGTAACTAAACTTTAAAAGAAAAAATAGTTGGAGACCACCCAACTAGGTACAGAACTCTAGAACAAAAAAACGCAAGGAAAGGGAGATTTAAGTCTCTTTAGCTACGTTTAGAGTCTTTTTACACCAATTATGTAGGTTATATTTTTTTAGAAACTTATATTCATTAAATAATTCTCCGTACGTCAAAGGCTTTAATCGTGAGTCTTGTTAAACGAAAAAGTTTATAAATTGAAAAACTTTTAGTATTGAATTTGTGCGGAATCCGTTCTGAGCTGAATAAATAAGTGTGAGGTTACTGGGTGATAGGTACTGTAGTGACTTTGGGATATGTGTGTATTCGTAAATAAAAGAAGCATAGAAACACTAGAATTTAGTTCAACATTTTACCAATACAAATCACATCATCCTAATTCTAATTCCTACTTCTTACTTGCATCCTTACTATATATTTTATATATTTATATATAATATTATAAAAGCGAAAGTGAGTTTGTTTGTTTGTTTGTTACCTCTTCACGCTTTAATGGCTAAACCGATTTTGATGAATTTTGGTACAGAGATAGTTGGGAACCAGGAGACGGACATAGGCTATATTTTTTTGAAAAAAGTGGGATGTGAGGGAGAAAGAGGGAAGAAAAGGGAAAACTTAGCGTTGCTATTACAAATCAATAAGGCGCAAGGGGAACTGTTTTACCCCGAATTTAACGCGAGCGAAGCCGCGGGCAAAAGCTAGTATATTATAAATGCGAATGTTTGTGAGGATGGATACTTGGATGGATGTATGCATGTTTGTTACTCTTTCACGTTAAAACGACTCCACAGATCTTGATGAAATTTGGCATAGAGTTAGATTATAGTCTGGAATAACACATAGGATATATTTCTTTTTTATATCAAACTTTAAAGTACCTTAACCTGAAATCGAGTGAATATTGTCAGATACTTATAGGTACTAGCTTTTGCCCACGGCTTCGCTCGCGTTAAATTTCGGGTATCATGGTTCCCCTTGAGCCTTATTGATTAGTAATAGCAACGCAAAAATTAGCCTATGTCCGTCTCCTGGTTCCCAACTATCTATGTATCAAAATTCATCAAAATCGGTTCAGCCATTAAAGCGTGAAGAAGTAACAAACAAACTCACTTTCGCTTTTATAATAATGTACTATATATTAGTAAGGATTGCAGTGGGTCATATGTCAAGTTTTATGATTGGTATAAGCACTGACATACGACAAAAATGGAAATGTTTTTGAAATAGTAGCTTTAGAACTTTATTTTATTGACATTAAGTAGGTAAGTCGGTAGCTGTAGACGGAAAATACAGCCACTTAAAATTTGTTGCATTTGTATGTATGTTGGCAATGACTTGGCTTAGAATTTAAACTATTAATGAACAAAGTTGACCAAATTGGCACTATTTGTATCGCCTATAGATAGTTGTTCCCGGTCGCGCTGTTTGTATGTCTGAGTTTATATATTTGTAAACACACTCATCGTTTCAGGAAAAAATCAAAATGTGGGACAACGTTCAAATAATAATACCTCGTGACTCGAGTTTGGGTTCTGTTTACTGTTAGCTGTTTTTGGCTTAGTTTTGACACATGAAAAATGGCCAAGTGCGACTTGGACTCGCGCACCGAGGGTATTGAACAAACTTGCGACATAAACGGCCATATTTTTTGACTTAGGTTGATTTTCCTAAAGCTCCAAGAGACCACAGATTTGAGTATATGGTTTTAATTTCAAATTCATATTTTAATGCGTTCCCGAGATGAATTGATGTCTTGTCATGCAGACAGACAGAGTGATCCTATCAAAGTTCTGTTTTTTCCTTTTGAGGTACGGATCCCTGAATAGGCAAAGTCAGATCTTATACAGGTAAGTACAATTTTCGTTAACATTATCCGTGGTCGCTTGCGACTTTGGTACTTGTTGCAAAAGCATATGTATTAGAGTACTACATCGATTTAAAAATTGAGATAATGATATTTTGACTCAGTAAATCTTACGCCCAGTCAGCCCAACCTAGAGAAGTATGGACATCTTTGGAGGAGACCTTCACCTGTAGAGGGGTTCTTGCAGAATAATTTAATATATTATAGATTAAGATAAAAATAAATAGTATAGGCACTAAGAAATATCTATTTTAAAGATATACTAAAACACAACTAGATTATTTAATAAGTACTAACGCGTAGTTAAGTTCTGTCATTATAGTATTTAAGATTTCAAGAAATATAAGGTTTTTTTTTTTAATCTTACGCCCAGTTCAACCAAGACCCCAGTAGTAGTTTAGTTAGTAGACAAAAATGTTTCGTAGCTGCTACAGTCCCGTTCAAACTAAATCCCGTATATTCCATAGGCGCGGGCGTACGAAACGTAATGTGATGTGGTTATGTCAGAGAGTTCGCGACGAAATTAGATGTGAGTCGAGAGGTCTGGCGTGTTTTGTGAACGTACGGGCGCCACCCGGGTGCATTGTGCCAGCCTGCTTAACCTTGCTCCGGTTATATAGACGGATAACCGGATGAATCCCTTCCACGAAACGTGGGAGGGGGAGCCATGAATACAGGCCCTGAAACTACCGGGGGGAGGGGAGATTGAGGAGGAAAGTACCGTATGACAGGTAAGTAATGTAAAATTGGGTATTCGTAGCAACTGAATGTTGCTGTTGTATTATTTTGATATTTAAAGGTTGTTTCGGTCCTTTTATATTACAGTGTGATTTAGCTAGATTGTGGATAATCGTGTATTCTTAGAACTCTAGATTTTATGTTTTCATCACAAAAGGAACCGTCCAATACCAATACGTTTCCAATTATTTAACATGTTGGTTTTAGTTACTACCGTGTTTATTATCTTGACACATTTATCTCACTTAAATATGCATTAAAAGGCACGTGGTTTTATGAAATGCATATTGAAAACGAAAAATTGCAATTATGTTTGAAGTTTGATGCCTGAGCGGATAACGATGTAATTGTATCACTAAAAACAAAAACATAACATTCTAATACTTCTCATAGGACTACATGGGCACTTATAACACTTAGAGATAAAGTGAATGGTTCGGGTTGCTCGTTTCTTATGCAGGAGAGCCGGCAAGAAATTCCATGGTTACTCTTTTAAAATTAGTTGCTTTTACTATTTTATTTTATGTTACAGCATTAGTACTTAATGGGAGGACAGCGCCGGTCCAACAATAAGTTGCTCAATAAACTTACTTTACAAAAGCTTAGAACAAGATAAAAAGGTTAACAAACATCAAGGTATTTGCAAGACCTGCAATGCGCGAACATTCACAAATAACCGGTTTAAAAGAATCTATGCAAAGATAAAAGAAAAAAGAGACTGTATTAACTAGGCGATACAACCCACACACCACAAGCCACAGCTACTTTTATATAAATAACATAAACGTTTGACAAAGTTTGCACTGCATTACATTTCGTAAGGAAAGCGGCGCACAATCAATGACACGCAGAGATGTCTGTGAAGCCACCGCGTTTGATTGATCACCGACCGGTGCCCACCGACGCGATCACTACCACCCATCAACTGACTGAGTTTTGTTGTTCTTCTACTTTAGCGCGTATTGCTTCCATTGATGGGAAGGGTAAGATAATATTGAAGGAAACTTTCTGGTAGTAATCATAACATAACGATGATTCCCTATGTCTCCCATCTGTGTATGTAGACTGGAACAAGATTTTAAAAATCGTGTGGGTAACAAGCAGATTTGGCATAGGGAATCACAGAAATATCCATAATTAATTTTATCATTGTAAAATTAAGCCTCTATGTGTTGTTTTGTTTCAGGTGAGTAATCATCAAATAACTTTCCTCGTTCTGGGCGGACCGAGGGGGAGTGTCAGATCTCTACTGACTAAAACCCACCCATTTTCCTTCTATTGCCCCTTACGTTCCGGGGTGCAGTATCTCTTTTGAATAACCCGCAATACAGGCGGTGGCCCTGGCAGGCCCTTCTGCTTTGCTGACATCTCTTTGAGGCGCGCGTGGATTACTAACGCGCCGTCGACTCAGCCTGTTGTCAATAGACGGACTGTGAACTACCCATTGCTTACCGTCCACAGACTCACATCTTAACGTATGATCTGTGCTAGAACATAACATACTTTTAAATCCGGTAGTACATTCACGCTGGGGGCTCCACGTTTGCAAATGAAGCTATGATGTGAGCACGATAATATCGCTATAATTTGGCTTTACTTTTGAATACGAAAAAGAGATACGTTAAATTACCCTTATTTCCTCAGAAATTACCTGTCTCACGACCTTTCTATGAGTTCAGATTATCTTATCTGAAGAAAAACTTCAAAGAAATTCTTATTATTTTCTTTTATTTTCCAGATAGCGCCTTTTACAATAAAAGTAGATCCATTTATTGTACTGTACGGACCTTATTTCTTATAAACGTTCTTAAGAGAAAGCATTAAACAATATTCTTGGATACTCTGTCAACCATTCGATATAACTAAGACCACGAGTTCTTGTTTTCTCTCTCTACATGCTCAGGTTTCCACCCATTTAACATGGTTTGTAAGCTCTTGAAGCTTCTCGCCTACTTTTCTTAAAAAATCATGCTTACGACGACGTTTTCCCAACGCAAAGTCAACAGTTGTACGACCTAGTAACAGAACTGTTTCTAGACGAGAAATATGAAAGATAATTAACTCATTAGCATTTCATTAACAGAAAAGAAGTCCCAATTAGTCATAGCTCCGTGATCAAGTAAAAAAAGATTGTTCGTTTTCAGTTTCAAAGCAAAAACTATAATACATATAATATAACAAATGTCTATCTTTCTAGAAAGGTCAACTTTGACTTTATTTAGTTTAAAATCCTCGATTATACTAGGAGAATAACTCGACCGTCGAGAGACGAGAGTCTAGTCTGGTGAGGTACCTTTAAATATATTTATTTAATTATTTTGCGAACATGGGTTAAGTAGGTACATACCTTTTTTGTACTATAACTAGCTTTTGCGCGCGGCTTCGCTCGCGTTGAATTCGGGGTAACACAGTTCACCTTTCCTGATCTGTAGTTTTTACCTTTTTTTTTTCATCAAATAACTTCCCCGCTCTAGGCGGAGCGGGGGGTGTGCCAGACTTTTACTGACTGAAAACCCCCCATGTTCCTTCTGTTGCCCTTTACGGTCCAGGGCCGAGGTATCTCTTTCTAACAACCCGCAACCCCGGCAGGCGGAGGTTTTGGCAAGCCCCTCTGCTTTGCTGACATCTCTTTGAGGTGCGCGTGAAACACAAACGCGCCGTCGCCTCTTTTTCCCGCGGCTTCGCTCGCGTTTAATTTGGGGTAACACAGTTTTTCTTTCCTGATTTGCAGGTACCTGCTACTTGTTGGTTTTGCGCTAGCGCCTGGTTTTTTGTAATAGCAATGCTAAGTTTTCCCTCTTTCAATCATCTGTCCGTCTCCAGGGTCCCAACTATCGCTGTACCAAAATTCATCAAAATCAGTTTAGCCATGTAAGCGTGAAGACGTAACAAACAAGCTCACTTTCGCTTTTATAATATTAGTAAAGATAGTAAGGATATCTCAATGTTGAGGCTACTAGACCAGGATACGCCGTTATGACTGTTGCTTGACAAGCCGCTTTACTTAACACGTGCAAGGCATAAGAATGTTGGTTCAGTTTACTGCATACATTGTCAATATGTGAATTTTAAACCTTTTTTTAATTGAGCTAAATATGTTATTAAAATCAGGAATATTAACTCGCAAAAATAACCAGTACTTAGTATTGAAATTGCTGGCAAATAAGATGGTATCTACAAACATTGCAAACTTTAATCGAATTTTGAAGTTGGCTGGTTTGTGCCTAAAATAAAAAAAATTGTGTTCATATTTTAAACAAAACAAAAATAGTTTTCCAACTGGTTGCAGAATAAACTCAAGTTTTGCACTGTTCAACTGTCACCAATAAAACAGTCACATTTAATTTATGTTATAAAGAAACCTTATCGAAACACGACACAGCGCGGCACAGCGCGGCACAGGATACGTGCCCGTAAATTGAGTAAAACAACCGAGTGTGGCCGCCACTGCACTTTAACTCACGATGAAACAAAAATGTACATTTTAACACAAAAATGTGCATAATTATGCAGATATTTGCATAAGCAGCCGACTTTTTACGCGACTCCTGAATATACTGACCAGGCTTAATGCTGCAAGAGAGAAGAGAACGCTGTTTTAAATATTTAAGTAAATAAAACCCTAGAACAAAACTCTTCGTCATAAATCGGGCCTTGGTTACTAATCTTGTAGACCAAATGAGAGAAATTTTCAAACAGCGATCAAGAATTGTGACCTTCAAACGAAATGTCCGTCTGACATAAACGGTTTTTAAGTGCCTGCCAGTGTCCCCTGTATCACGTTTAGGGTAGTTTTTGTACTTTGAGTAAAGGTACGCATTAAACAATACTAGAGTAATACTTACCCCTTACCCTCTCCTCGCTTGCACCTTTGCACCTATTTACCGGCGTTGCGCGCAAATGTACGACTGACGGGTTTATGCACGCGTGACGGCCGAGCATCAGGGTACAGAGGGAGAGAGGAAGGGGGAGCTTTGTAGATGCAGCTTTTTAAAACGGAATTTGACATTGATTTGTAGAATTTGCGAATTTATTATTAGTGTTGACACTGCACTGCACTGACTTTTAAGATAGATCCAATATGATTTTAATAATCCAGTTTGATACATAGAGTAGTGTTACAATCTTTTACTTGCATGCTTAACTTATTGGTTTACAGTTGACATGTTGAGAACTTAAAATTAAATGGGGTTTAAATTACAAACCTAACATAATGTTACCGTTTTTTGATTTGGTTTTCTACCCAGTTAAATCTCATATATGAGATTTTGTTCGTGTAATATCAGTACAAAATATCTCATAAACACTGATTCAGTGTTTCACTTATCACAAAATCTCAGACACTACAAGTGTAAGGAGTCTCAAATATTGCATTCCCCCGAGCAATATTTGAGACTGCAATATTTAGGACATAAAAAGGTCCTCTCCTCGGTAACGTTCGTATGGGAGAACACAATTTCTTAACCGGATTGACTTGAAGTTTGAAAGCATGCTTATACGAAATTAATCACTAGCACCGAGGAGATAAACAGCGGTTGAATATTGCATATCGCTGGATGCTGAGCATTTTGAATAAACCTGGAAAAAAGGATCCATTGTCATTTACCATTGAAAGTGCATGAATTCAGCACAAACTAAACTGCCATCAAAGGTAAAAAAAAACTTAGAAAAAAAAGCATAATATAATGCAGGATAAAATCCACAAAAGTAATTATTCTTTATCGTATTCTCTTTGCGTCCGGAGCGCGAAACTCGGGAGCGAGGCGTTTGTACATTTGAAAGTATTTGCAAGTTTGTAAGACAAATAGCCGCAATGTTAATGACGTTGTACTACCGTTATATTAAGAACTGTATATATGTATATTATGTATAGAGCGGTAGTTGCAATGTGTCTGTGTTTTTAACTGAAGGTACTTAAGTAAGTTCTAGGAAGTGGTATTTAAAAATGCATTAAGTTTTTCGACTCATGTTTTTTTTTTGTTAAACTTTGCTCCGCACTAAGAATGTTTACAACATTTTTAACTCACATACACAAACAGTCAGACCCGGAACAGGTAACAATATTTAGGCAACACAAATATTTGTTGCGTGTGTGAATCGAACCCGCAACACGCAGCACAGCAGTCGATCGCTCAGCCACTGCACCAACCATGTCGTCTAGATTGTTCTGTAACCTCTTAATATAAACGCTCCTGCTCTGCAAATTGAGACTTAGGATAATCTCTAGGTTTGATAAACATGGTCCCAAAATTTAAAGTTTGTGGTTCTATTCCCCATGGGAAAAATCCTATAACCTAACCATTGGTTTTGTGTAGAACGAAGATTAACCGACCAACCGCTTTTGTACCTGATGTGGTCTCACAAACTATGAGTGTTTAAAGGTTCGTTCTGAATACCAGGCGTTCCGGACAATGAACTAACAACGTACAGACATTTCTGTACATTATCTGTAATACCTCGGGGTCTGGGTTGGAATTCACTCCACTCGGTTTCAAAACAAAACACGGGGCGTCACTTTTGCTTTCTGAAAATCCCTAAAAATAAAATCTTTCCTTTTTCCATGGAAATTCTTACTAGAAACGAAGTATAACATAATCTACTATCAATTCCCTTACCCTTCGACATGACGTGCCCTTAACCATCTGTCTTCCTGTTGGAGGGGTGGGTAGGGGGAGGGGGAGTATCATGTTATTGGAGCAAAAGTTAGTTGCCAGTAATAATAACTGTGTCTGGTCGGCTGTCGGCATTCTGTGTGATTGGCGTTCGATTTACAATCACATACTTCACCAGAAACCATTTATTTCTTTCCTTGAACTATTTGTGCGCGTACAATAATGCGGTTCAATATCAATCTTGTGTTTTTATGAAATATCGTGAGTTCGAACTGTATGTTGACACAGTTTTATATTATATTAAGTTTAAACTATGTAATCAATTTCTCGAAATCCCAAATGTATTTAAGATAACCAGAATTATTTTAATGAGTTTCTGGAAACACCCTGGCTTGGTTATTTATACTTCGGATAGCGGGTTTAGTTAATATACCAATATTAGCAGAAGGCCTAGATAAGCAACTAGCGCTCTCAAAACATGGCTTAAATCTACAATGACCTTCAACGTGATTGATATTAGGTTTCTCGATTGTTATGTTTTATTTTTACACAATCGTTATTTCTTACAGTCTGAATAAGAAAATATTTGATTAGAAAAGATTGTTCAATTGAAATCCTTTTCTGAAGTCCAAGTCTAAACAATTCAACTCCACAAATAACCAACAATAGAATAAAACCACTATAAAATTCAACCACAAGCTAGATTGCCATTACGTTTGGCTTTTTCCCTCCATAATGGAAAAAGGCGGGAAATGTGACGCGCCGCCATTTTTGCATAATTTGCAATCCCGCGCCACTCGCCAGTATTGACGGCAATCTAATCGCCGAATTATTACGAAGTCCAGGAATGAAGTTATCAAAGTTAATATCGAAATGAACTGCTCGTCTTTATTTTGATTAGATTTTTGAAGAATATTGAACGTTTTATTATTTGAAATATCAGCGAGAAAGGCATTGTTTTAAATTAAATGTAGTCAGCTATTATTGTGAAGTGTAGATGAATATCAGTTATGAAAATTTACGTGGCTACCTACTGGGCCCAAGGAAATGAATTAGAGCAGAGAATTTGTTTGAAAACAAGAATGTTAAAGTTAAAAAATGTTATAAGAATGTTAAGTTTTACACCAGGATATAGCGTCGTGTCATGACCTCATGATGTAGGATTGGTCAATCAAATGAGGCTGTTCAGGAGATCATCGTATCGTATCGAGTTTAGACTGGATAACCATTCGTTCTAACAGCTTTATCTTTGTAAACTTCAGACTGTTGTCCAACTAAAACTCTTGCTAAACGGACAAAAAGATAATACTGTGCTACAAATATATATTTCGGCAGCTGAA
The DNA here is from genome assembly GCA_958449745.1 of Ochropleura leucogaster. Classification (NCBI taxonomy): domain Eukaryota; kingdom Metazoa; phylum Arthropoda; class Insecta; order Lepidoptera; family Noctuidae; genus Ochropleura; species Ochropleura leucogaster. The sequence continues at coordinate 330,948 of OY288208.1, forward strand.
TGGTATTGATTGAAAATGGCGATGTTCTCACACATAAATAAACTAACGTCTATATCCCGAACGGGTAGGCCAAAACTGCAGGACACTCTCTGCTACGATCCTTAACCTTAAACAACCACATACATGACAACTGCAAAAAACGAAAACGCTGTCTGACCTCTTTTATTCTTTTCAGCGTTGGTTACCGCTGACACCAACAAAGTTACATCGGCGAGTATCCGTGGGTACCGACTCCCCCACCGACACCTCCGAAGCTCACAGTGTTATTACCCCAATCCCGCAACTATCACGTTATACAACCACATATTATTCCATGGGAACGCCATTTTGTGGTCGTCGATACTAATGCCTGCCGTTTGTCGGAGCGGCACAATGTCACACTTTCGGTAATAAACACGGTAATAGGGTTGACTGCTGTGGTGTTATTGTCGAAACGTATTGTTATTATTTATGATTTGATTTAAGAAGATCTTATCGTTTTTTGACATAGTTGGATATATTTTTTTTACAGATTTTCATGGACATACAACCCCATCAACCACGCTGGTGGTTGATGACCCACACCTTCGCTGGTAGAAAAAAAACAGCTCACTAGGATTTTTTCCCCAAATAAAACTAATATGAGTGGACTATAAATAAAAACACACGTTTGAAATCAGAAGTTGGTTTCATATTCGTGTTTTTTTTTTTATCAAGTCAACAAATTTATACCATGTCAACTTATTTTTCACAAAGCCTCAGGTCACATGTTCAATTTGAAAAATATTTTTGATTTTGTTTTTCTCATATTTGTGGAAAGTTTAAACCTCGCCTTAATATTGATTGATCAATACCTTAAACAAGACTACAGAAGTGACACCTTAGTAATCAGTTGGCGCCACTAGGTGCACTCCGACCTCCGCTGGGTTCACTAATTACTAGCCGGCTACCCCTTTGTCTTGCGTAATAAACAGCAATATTACTTTGTTGCACGTACTGGACAATAAGAATATCATGTTGGTTGGGACAAATCATTTTTATAAACCTTGTTGTAGCTGCTCGATCGAACATCGATTGATTTTTAGGGTTCCTAACGTCAACATTGAAAGTCAAAAGCTGTGAAAAAGTCAACCCTTGGATTCTACGCAAGCAAAAGTTTATCTTTGATTGGTGGATTTGGTTGATTTTCTCTCAGTTTTAAAAGAACGAAAGCTTCAGCATTTGGCATTAATTTTAACTCGATACCTCAACGTGTTTCTGAGATAAAGGTTAGCAGGCAGACAGATGTACAATAAAGTGGACCTATAAGGTTTCCTTTTTTTTTTCGAGGTACGGAACCCTAAAAATGTAATAATCCTTAAAAAATAATATGTTTGGTCAAGATTAAATTATTTTCAAACAACAAGCTCCATTTATACGTCAGGCCGGGTACATCGCGAGGAAACCAACATGTCTGAGAGATACATCTCGGCGGTATATTTAGCCAAGTCAGAATCCCACTGCATTAAAACACGTATAAGGTTAGGCTCCTAACAACACGATGAAGAAGAAGGAGAATAATAAATCATTATATCTACTCCCTTATGCAAGTGTAAAAATATTTCTGAAACTTTCAAATTAGTAGAATAGACTGTTCAATAAATTGGTATAAATATATGTTTCCTTGTCAAAACAAACACACGCTTCTCGCACATTGAGGTCAGTACCCAACGAGAGGATATCTGAATAAATAAATACATTTAATTTAAAACATTCTTTGTGAACCTTTACATTAATGATTAACAAACCTCTAATTAGTGTCGCGAGTGGCCAACAAAATGGCCTCTTCGTTATTTGTTGTTATACTGCGGCCATTGAAGCAGGCTTCTTTTAATTGGGCCCGCTGGACTGACCTTCTGATAGCCAAGTATGCTTAATTAATACCCAGCATTAAAGGCTCTTTTGGAAACTCGCTGACGGGGAATGCTCTTTTAAAGCTCGCAAAATTATTTTAGGTTTAAGAATGAGCGGGAGATCGCTAAGCCGTGCTGAAGAGAGCCAGTCAGACGGATTTAGTTGATCTCATTTCGTATAAGTTCTCAAAGTAGCAGAGATTACACCAGGTAATTGAAATTCCTTCAACACTTACTTGATAATATTAAATTCAATTGCAAGCCTCTTTGGATTGTAAAGAAGTTATACAGAAACCAAAAGCTAATTCCCCTTTTCAAAGATTGTATAAGAACGGACGAGAATCTTCAGATACCCCATTTAAAATCAGAAAATTGGTAACAGTTCGATCAATTATTCTAATTTCAATTTGTAATGAGCGCCATCCACTACGCATAACTCACAGAACAAATCCCAATGTCACAACCAACAATTTTTGTACAAAAATTAGTGTTCTTGTTTCCAAAAAAGGTAATTATGTCACTCATTTGTTTCCTTTGTATTTGTAAAGCCAAGTTTTCCTTGGGATGTTACAAAAGTTTTGACGTTTGCATTCTAAATGGACATTAATAAATTCCAGAAAGTAATTAGGATTCAGAAGTTTTCTTTTTCTTCGTATTTTAATGGCGGTTACTGATTGAAATACTGTCATTTGTGTTACAAATAGAGGGAGAGGAGCTCGTGGCTAAATAATAGCAGCCGCTCGGGTGGATTGTTGTGTTAAGCCGCGCTCGCCTAGGTTGGTTTGTGGATGGATTCCCACCCGTTACATACCGAGTTTCCTCCATGTTTCTAAAAATACGGTAAGCTGTAGATCTTTGACAATCGTTACAGTAAGTCAGCGTCCCAAAAGTCTGGCAATTAGTCTGGAGGTCAGATAGGCAATCGCTCCATGTAAAATGCTGGTATTCAGCTGAATTTGGTATCACTGGAAGCCGACCCTAACATAGTTGCGAAAAGACTAGGCAGATGATGATGTGTTACAAATATATTTTCTTAGAAACAAGACATGTTTTGTAGCAGTTTAGCTTTAATGTCTGAGTTTCTTCAGGCTTAATTGCCTAAAATGACATGTGTCTTAGTGTAATTATGAGTAATGGTTCTAATTTGCCTGTATTTAGAAATTGTATTATTGGTGTTATGTATTTGACCTTTAGTCTTCGTTAAGTGTTAAATAAACTTGCCTACCGTAGTTACTTACAGCGGCATATCAGACTCACAATTTTATTTATTGTGATTTATTGTTGTACGATGCGATCGTTAATTTTGTTCAAACAATGCATTACGGTTTTCCTTTTTGAAACCTTCTTGTGAGTAAATTGTTTAGAACAAAGCATCACCAATCCACTCAATACATAGGTACAAGTTCAACTTAAACCGCTCTATTATCGATGTTATAACCGTCAATGACCACTGACATCTCAAAGCCTACATAGTTCAGCAAATCAATCACTACAAGCGGACATTACAGCAGTCGGCATCAATCTCACGCGGTCGGCAACAACACATGTTTGTCGCATGTGTCGGTCGCATAAGAGGGTAGCCACACGGGCGAAGCCGGTGCGTTTAATGGAGACTAGCAACGCAATGCAACGCTACGATAACGCTTACGTGGACTGGTTAAAAATCTTTCAAAATAATAAACAATACTGCACGCTGCGTTTTGCGTTGCGTTTTCGCTACGACGATGTACCGCAGGAGCCGTCCTCGATTTTTCTGTTTGTTCTATTTGTGCGATTGTAATAGGTAATAGACTTGAGAGACCGTTCCAACTAATCATTTCAAAATATGACGAAAAAATAATACGAATATGAAAAATCAACTCAATATTATTTTTCAATCGTAGCGAGATAAATTATGTCCAAAGTATGTTCAGAATAACAATTCAATACTATCTCAAAACTGATTTTCGTTATCTTCTTAAAACAAAAAAAAAATACGAATAATACAACCGGAACCGTGAACATTTTCTCGACGTTTTATTAGTGAATATAACACACAAAAAACAAACAGTCTAAATTGATAAATTCAATCGAAAACTTGACAAATAAAAAACTCACAAAACAAGATTAGCAAAACAACAAACAAAGTAACTAATAGAACAACTTAAGACTTCATTGACCTATAGTTAGTACCCAGCCTGCCTTCGTTGTAGTCAAGTGGTTGCAAACGCGACTGCTTTCAAAGAGGTGTTGAGGTCGATTCGCAAGTCGTACAAAGTATTATTGGGTTTTTCCAACAAGAATCCTCAGTACGTACCACAGACTTCTAATTTCTATCCGGTTGGTGGCAATAGGGTCGCCATCTATATACATAACATGCTACCTTAATATAACTAAAATAAATTTAAACTAATTAGTTGTTTGTCACACGTGAAATATTAGTTCTTATGATTATTACAGACAGACTCGCTGTAACATATCTTTAATGTGTACAATATTTAATTAGTCTTTCGATATTCGTTTAACATTAAAATTATATATCACCAATCACCATCATCATATTGTATGTAAGTTGTTAAGTAACAGACAGTTTAATTTGTAAGAAATCAATCTATCTAATATATAAAATCTTTCGTGCCACTTTGTTAGTTATCATACTCCTCCGAAACGGCTGGACCGAAAGATTGATTTCACACAAATTAAACCATTCATTAAAATTATGAAAAATAACAGTGTACCATTAAACCTCTGCTTACCCCTTCCAAGCTTTCAGACATGATGTTATGTTAGGTGTTATATATAAGAGAATATTGCAGGTGAAAGTCAGACATGACCCTATTTGACATTAAGCTGTATTAACAGCCCGTTTCAGAAACGCTATCGTTTACCCGTACGTATGCTGCACATAAGTACACAGGGTTGAGGCGCGGATTACCGTGCGCTCTTTACTGCGCTAATACAGAGGCGGCGCCGCGGCTCACAGCTAGCGCGCTTGTTAAATTAATACTAGCGAGATATTAAGCACTGAGAGCTTCCCTCCGGCTGCCGGCAGTGGGCAGGTAGGAGGAGTAGGATCGCGGTGAACGGGTATCAGCGTGGAAGACATGCAACGTGCAGTGTATTGTATAGTTAATTGTTGATATGTATTATTTTAATGTAATTGATTATAATGTAAATTGATAAACATTTTGAATTTTATCAATTTACTTACTTTTTACTTACTTAATTGAATGTTATGCATTTTAACACTTAGTTTTTTTATTTTGTATACATATGTTTTGTATAGTTTAATTTAATTAATTCATTTAAAAGTATACTAGCTTGCGCCCGCGGCTTCAATATTGAAAAAAAGTATCTTATGTATTATTCCAAACTACAATCTATCACTGTACCAAATTTTATCAAGATCCATTCAGCTGTTTTGACGTGGAAGAGCAACAAACATTCATACATCCTCACAAACATTCGCATCCTTATTAATATTATAAAAGCGAAAGTGAGTTTGTTTGTTATCTCTTCACGCTTTAATGGCTACACCAATTTTGATGAATTTTGGTACAGAGATAGTTGGGAACCAAGAGACGGACATAAGCTTAAAAAAGTAGAGTGTGAGGGAGAAAGAGGGGAGAAAAGGGAAAACTTAGCGTTGCTATTACAAATCAATTAGGCGCAAGGGGAACTGTGTTACCCCGAATTTAACGCGAGCGAAGCCGCTGGTAAAAGCTAGTTTATAATATCAGTAGGATGCTGTACTACTATTTTAAGAAACAATAAATTAAAATTTATTCTGAAATACTAAAAATAATAAATTTAAATCATATATAATATATTGTGTGCCACCATGTGTAAAAAATTGTATACCTAAATCAAAAGTCATTTATTCAATTCGACTGATAATGTTTTCGTAGATTTAATAAAATGGGCCTTCTGAGTTTCCTTCAAATCCCCCTAAATCGCAGAGAATCGAGTAAGGTTGTTCTAACCAAATGTTCTGTAATGAGGAAGTTGCGAGCTGTGTAGTGCTCTCGGCGAGCTTCGGGTATCTTCGGGGAACTTCGGAATTATTAAGAGCTAACAAGACGTCCTAATTGTTTGAAGTTCATAGTTTGAGATTTGTATTCTTAAAACTTGTGAGCAGTTATAAATCTGTGAGATAGTTGTCAATCACTGACAATAGCATTTAAATAAATTATTCAAACAATAAAAAAACAGTTGTGATTGCGACTACTACACCTGCAAGACAGTTGTGAGTGTAAACTGTCAATCCACGTTATACAGTTCCAAAAATAATCGATCCTCTTCACAAAAAAGATCCATGTAAAATGTAAAAGACAAGCGCAGCCCTTTAGCACAAGAACCCAAATCAGGTGTAACCGCGATGCTAGTAAATAATGTAACGATGACGTCACCGGCGCGGCGCAGTGACACGCCACGCCTCGCGGGTCGGGACGGGACGGGATATATTATTCAAGATACGGCCCTCTTAACATTAAATACTGATACTTTACTTCATACATATTCTTAATGCACACATTGTTGGCAATATGTGTATTCACAACTGAGTTACACGAAACATACTCATACCATCAAGCTAATAACTCTTGAAGGGTTAGGTAGAGGTGTACCTAATCGTACACCCTCATTACGCTTGCTGTGTTTAAGTCCCAGGTAATAGGAGGCGCGCCTATTGCCATCAACCAGGCACATGTAAGAACACCTCGGCTGCCACTAAAAAAAAACGGCTTGAAAAACCCAATAACACTTTATTAACCGATTCGGGAATCGAACCTATGACCTGATGTTCCTTAATTCCGCTAGACTACTAGAGTAACAAGGTCATCAGCACGCTTGTAGTGCTCGAAGGATTTTACAGATGAATAAATATGTAGTTCACTTTCACATATACTGCCCAAAAATAACTGACTTTATAATTAACTAGCTTTTGCCCGCGGCTTCGCTTGCGTTAAATTCGGTGTAACACAGTTCCGCTTTCCTGATTTGCTGGTATCTGCGACCTGTAGTTTTGCCCTTACGCCTTATTGATTGTAATAGCAAAGCTCAGTTTTTCCTTTTTTTTCTTCTTTCTCCTGCAATACCCACTTTTTTAACCGACTTCAAAAAAGGAGGAGGTTCTCAATTCGACTTCGATTCTTCGATTTTTTTTTTTTTTTGTATTTGTTACCTCATAACTCAGGTCTGAGTGAACCGATTTTGATGGTTCTTTTTTTATTCAAAAGCTGGTGCTTGTCGTTTGGTCCCATAAAAAAAAATATCAAGATCCGACAAGTAGTTTTTGGGTTATCTTTAATAATACGTATTAGATTGACTTCGTGTACGTTGATGATATACTCATTCGTCGATTATATTTTAGAAGTTGTCGAAGACAAATGATCAAAAAATGGTATGTACTACTATGGTTTGGAAGGTCATCGCAGTAATTTGGTGATAGATCTTCAGTGATATATAACGGCACTCTTTAATAAATGACAGCAAATCTGCCGTGATTGCTGCAATCACATGTAGGCAGGCGAGTGGGAGCAGGGTGACCGTATCCCCTCCCCACCCCTCACCTAGTCATTAAGAAACATAAACATCAGATCAAGTATCAGCTGTATCCCCTAGGGGATGATGCATATGATTTCTGAATTGGTTTAATACTAAAGCATAATATAGATACTTAGTATTTAATCTATACTTAGCTTGATGTGGAACTAAAAATTGTATCTAAGACGGGACTAAAGCTAAAAATAAAAACTTTTTAACCGTGTTTGCGAATTATATCATAATACAATAACTAAAAATGTTGAAATAAAAACTTTTTAGTAAAATAATAAAACCGACTTCTAAAAAAAACTAAAAACTGGAAAATAACTTTATTTCCGGAAGTCGGTGACCAATAAAGTCAACGAAACCAACAAAAGCCACCGACTTCCGGAAATAAAGTTATTTTCCAGTTTTTAGTTTTTTTTAGAAGTCGGTTTTATTTTTTAAATTAGCCTTTTCCCGTCTCTAACTATCTCCGTCCAAAAAATCATCAAAATCGGTTTAGCCATTAAGGCGTAAAGACGTAACAAACTCACTTTCGCTTTTATAATATTAGTAAGGATGCTATCCAGTCACCCCCGGGCGTTAGAGTTTACTTAATACAGATAGTTATAAAGCTACAGTGGAACTTTTAAATGTACACTTACTTCGTGTGAGACGATTCAAGGCCACCGTAGACCCTGCCGGGGTTGCGGGTTGTTCGAAAGAGATACCGCGGCTCCGGAACGTAAAGGGCAATAGAAGGAACATGGGTGGGTTTTAGTCAGTAAAAGTCTGACACACCCCCCCGCTCCGCCCAGAGTGGGGGAAGTTATTTGATGACTTCCCACACCAAAAAAAAATAAGGCCACCGTAGACGTGGGTCTGTTGACAGTAAGCAGTGAGTGGGAAGGTTACAGCAAAATAGTTATAAAAAAGTCTTTACCATTAGGAAAAAGAACCCAATTATAAAACCCCATCGTCATCATCATCCCGATCAGCGAGCAGATCCAACAAGTGCCGCTCAGCCGTGCAACTGCATTAGTTATAATTATTGCGCCTCGAGCTTCCATTGAAACATTTCGCTAACTTGCCAAAACTTCGATAGTGTAACAAGTAATATCAATACAGTTCTACCGCAACGAGTTAACTGTTAACATTCACTTAGATATTGTTAATGCAAACATTACACGCTTTACTAGTTCCCGTTTGCTTAGCGATCGTTACACTTACATTATTCAGTTATCGTTTGTACGGAAATGGAAAATTAGACTTCTGAAGATGTTATCCAAACTATACGATAACTTCGAATCGTATTTTGTGGTCAGTATTTTATACATATAGTACATAGTTACACCACTTAGTTTTCAATTGTATTCGGTTAGATTGGAATCCGACGCATTGGGGTCGGATTTTCTCGATGTAGATTTTTCTTGACTACTTGTCGAGAAAATAAAAAGGCTAAGTAGATCATGATATTTATAGATAAGCTGTGAAACCGTCGTATTTATTCATTAAAATAAATTTATCAAACATCAGTTCGTCAAATGTTTGTACTTTAATAATTAAAGTGAGAATGTAGTGTAGTACTGAAAGCTGCTATTTCAGTCTGTATGATGTTATTTAATTCAAGCACCTAAACAATATAAATTCATCTTGTAATTACGTTCCGTATTAATTAAGCTCATCGCAGAAGCCTTTCATAACAAGTCGGTATTTCACCCGTGGCATATTATTCGTAGCCCCGTAGCTCGTAGCTCGTAGCAGCGTAGCGGCGTAGACCAGCCGTAGACGCTCACGTAGCACACAAATCAGGCCAACACAAATCTGTTTGGAATACACTGGCTTTAAGGCTTAGGACTCATGCTGAAGTAAAATAAAAAACATTTTTACAACTGTTACATTGATACAACAGTTATTAAAATCTCGTGACGAGGGTTTATGTAATCAAATACAAATTTGTCAGTATTTTTTTACCTTTTATTATTAGTAAGGGCGCGGCGATCTGAACAGTACTGATGTAAAACCTTTTTAATATTGAGCTTCATAATAAAAAATATGACTCTGAGATCATTGACGGGAGTTTCCGACTCAGTAACGCGTAATCAAAGATCCCCTTTCCACCTGTAACCCGTGTGTGCCGCCCTTAACCCGTCACGAGCCTGCTCGAGTTTTATTTGATATGTAATTTACTTTTGAAATATTTGAAAAGATTATTACTTTTTTGTTGTTGAACGTTGGTACAGTTTCAATATTTACTGCTGAACCCTCGGGACTCTTGTTATGGGGAATTATGCTAGCGTAGATTTGTGGAGGGCTTGATTTATGGATTTAATATTGTATTTTTTATATGTGAGTTGCTGAAATATTGGCCGAGGAGCTCGTGGGAAAGATGTGTTGTCATCATACCGGTGGCTGGAAATTTGTTTGAGTTATTTTGTACGAAAGTGTGTCGTTTTTTGGTGCTAATGTAAATGTAGTCTTGTTACCAAGATTTTGGTGGAGTTAATTAGTGCAATTTACTTAAAACGTAGAGCTTATTCTAAATTAATGTTAGATCTCATCTTTGAAATAAATACACAAGTTACCAAAAATTCTTAAATCGTAAAATCATATTGTATTCTACTTTCTACTAATATTATAAATGCGAATGTTTGGGAGGATGCATGGATGAATAGTTGTTTGTTACTCTTTCACGTCAAAACAGCTGAACAGATCTTGATGAAATTTGGCACAGATGTAGCTTATAGTCTGAAATAATACTTAAGATACTTTTTTTCGATAACACGCGGGCGAAGCCAGCTAGTGGATTATCAACCAACAACTTAAGTTTTAAACACATGGATGGTAGAGCACGTTTAGTAGAATGATCTCTAACTTAAAGAGATAAGTAGATCACTAGGGTTTATATTAATACTCGCAAATTAATCCCACAATAAAAACCGCCACTAAACCCAGCTCGTACTTACTGCCCGACTGCGGACTGCCGTGTATTTAACTAAACGTCCACAATTCCACGTAATGCACCAACACGCTTCTGTCTTTACGACTCCTCACGGAAACACTAAAACTCCCCTCTTTTATATCCACTAACCTCTTTACAGTTCTAAATCGGATCACTAAAACTAAATCCGGTTTAGATTTAGAAATTCAGAAAAACAAAATGGAGGTTTCAGTGACAAGAATTAAGTGATAAGCGCCAGGTTAATGTTCTCAAAGTTTTTTTAATATCTTCTAAAAATATTTTATTTGTTCTGGAACTTAACTAAGGTTTAAAGTTATCACTAACACTTATATAGGCAAAGTAGCAGAATCTTCTGACTGCCTCGTTGGTCGAGTGGTTGCAAGAGCGAGTGCTGAGTATGAGATCCTGGGTTTGATTCCCGGGTCGGGTAGCATGTTATTTAAGTCGGTCAAAACAATAACAAAAACAGGAAGTCCTTTTAACAAAATTTGTACAGATTACCGCTCATGGTAGAAAGTCTAAGAGTAAGCTGTACAAGCTTATCCTTCAGTTAGAATGGCGATAGATTTTATGAACTATTACACCAAGCCAGAGTCAGCAGTCCATTAAACATTCATAATTTATCATTAAACGCTGCATTTAGTGTACGCGGACCATTAGACATTCAGCTCCAGACTTGTGACAGCAATCTCATTAAAGTCCTTTCAAAAATATTTACAGAAAAAAGATTCACGCGAATCCGTATAATAAAAGTGAGCCAGAACCAAATAGAACCTGTTTAGGAAAAATATTTCACGTCATATTTTAAACGTAATGAAAAGACCGCTTAAAAATATTTATTTTTCAAAACAACATTTTCTTTTAGCTGTGTTCATGCTCGTATAAATTGTATGCTTACACTCAGCCAATAACCGCTCAGTACTATTTACGTAATGAAGCCAGGCTGTTTGGTCTCTAAACCTATTTATGGTAGTAAGCTTCCGACAGACGAAATAGTGCCGTCATTAGCAAGGCAAACTCATAAATCGGACGGACGTAATTACTAGTCGGATACTGGGTGTTCGCCGAATATCCACCTATCAAATATTCAGCTATTCACAAACTGTAAACACTTACTGCTTCCTTATTGTTGACGCCGACGCCACATGAATTATTCATCAATATCACTCGCGAAGGTTTTTCTACTCAAACAGATACCTAGTAGCTGTTATAATGCGTGTTTAGTAGTGACGTGCCTCGCTCGTGAGTAATGACTATCCGGCCGCGGAGGCGAGGAATCTGTCGGCGCATGTTATGAATATAATAAGTGAGCGCGTGCATACGGAGAGATAGATTATGTGCGGATATTAAAGAGTTGTGGTTGAAGTTGGGAACTGCATTTAAGTTTGTCTCACGCTTTTGTTCTTAGTGGGGTTTTCAAAGACATTCGTAGTTTATTATGTTTAGTTCATTTCTTCCAATAAAAGTACCTCTAACTATATATTGTTAGCTGACAGTAATTACTACTAAGAAACACACCTAGAGCATATGATAAACATAAACTTAAAATCTAAACATAGTATCTGCTTAGTTGTCACTTTTCTAACACAAGCAATATCTGCTTATAAAGAATTCACAACAAAATGTACAACTATAGTCACGTTTTTTTTTTTACTGATTCATTCTAAAAATAGGCCACAATCAACGTCATTCAGTGATCATCAGAAGTATTTACTCACCCGTTCACTGAAACAGTATTAAATCACTACATTTATATCAAAAGTATCTTTTGGTATCACAAAACTAAAAGATTTAACTTAACATTGGCACATTTTGTTCGTATCCATTCATTCGGTTCTGGTAAACGAAACACAACAAATCCTCCCTCTAATACGATCACAGCGAATTGTTCGCGCTTTTTATCCAATAAACCAGATTACCGAACAACACATACTACGAATATCCGATTAACTTAAGCCGGATAGTTTTCGGCGTGTACTCGGCGGTTGCGCATCACTATTCGTACATGTTTAAGTGACGTGAAGCTGGCGTGACGTTTTGTTGGACAAATCCAGATGTATCGACGGGCACGTTTTTTTCTTAGTATTCATGAGCGAGTAGTGTCAGGCACGAGAACTTGTTTCCATCCGTCCATATGCGTGTGTCACTTAATGTCGGGTCAGACAACGGCGTTTATAGGTGAGGGTGGCACGCATCTAGTTTCACTCCTATGAAGAGGCGACGGAAAAATTGATGAAAACAAGTCGACAAGAGTATTTCTTATGTTGATGTTATGGATGGTACTGAGTGATGTGGATGTTAGCAATCAATCAGCCGTCGCGCCGGAGTAACTCGATATACTATGAATAAGCAATGGCTGTGGTACGGAGTGAGGAAAATAAGAGCGAATATTACGTATGGTTGTAAATATTTTTGTGTGAATCACGTTTTGTTGCTGAGTTTAGTTCGTCAAAACGTTATAAAGTACATTACGAAAGGATTACCAGTTTAATCTATACTAATAACATATTACTAAGACTACAGCTTGTAAGTTTGTATGTAGGGAGTAATCTTTGGTAAACTTACTAATATTTTGAAAGCGAATGTGAGTTTGTTTGTTTGTTACGTCTTCACGCCTAAATGGCTAAACCGATTTTGATGAATTTGGTACAGAGATAGTTGGGACCCTGGAGACGGACAAATGCTTTTCTTATTTAAAGTGAGAAACGGCCACTTTTGGTATAACTAATCAATTTGTTATTAATTAATATTTTAAGACCATCAATCAACTTTAATTTGATAAAAATATAATTCTTATGATATAAGCCTGAATGTATTGTTGGTGATTTAATTCTGAATGCACACCAAATGAGAATATGTATATCACCAGCTATGTATCCTACATAGCTGGAACATTCAGTAGTACATAGAATAGCCAAAGGCGGTTCAATACTATCCTGTTACACAAATACAACCTGTTTACCATTTGTACCTACCACAGGTAAATCCATTGAGCCGAGTTACTAGCGGATGACGACATGTTCCCAGCCTACACGTGCGTGTCTAGTCTATTTGGGATCTATGCGGAGCTTACGTCTGACATCTAAATCAATGCAAATAAACAAAAGCGCGGTGTTAAAATTTCAGCTTTTACCACTGAGCCTTGTAAATCAATCTTTCCATCATTTTGGTGTCACCTAACTTAGTGAATAAGGAGATATTTCTCGACGTCATAAGCTAACTCAGGAGCTGATGGGCAGCATTAACCACACGTTAAGGAAGAAGATATACAAACGGCCACTATATTCGCAAAACGATCAATCTACGTCCATATACCCAGATCATATTAAAAATTTAAAACACACAACAAACAAACAACCTAAAAACACATTAATCATTTCCCTTTCACATGTTAAACCTATCTCCTGAAAGTGGCCAAAAACAAACGAAATGATAAAAACATTCGTTTAAAAAGCAGCTCATACAATTTGGTCTGTTGGTCTAACAAACAACGGCTGTAAATATGGACGGTACAACCAATGAATTTCGATAACAGACAGTATTACCTTTTACATTAAGGTTGGGTGTGGCATAGGGACGGTAGCTACGTGCTTGTTTAGTACAACATTGTCGCATTAGTGTTTGCAAGTCTGCGCGACCTTATAATTATATGGTTGAAGATATTTGTTTGGATGTGTGAAAAAGGATAATAAGGAATTATTTTTTTGTTATGTATGGATTGTTAACCTTTTCACAGCGTTAGACTTCAATAGAAGTTATATTATAAGTGATATTGAAGTCAAATAGCAATAGAAACCTTATTCAACCAGTATTCTCCGATTGAATTGATAATTAATCGTGTAGGATTTTTTTGCCTATTTTGTCCAACTTTTGGGCAAAGGCCTCATGTCACTCCTTCCACCTCTCATGTACTCGCGTGTCCTCCTTCCAGGTCTAATGGAACCTATCTGTGTATCTCCTTCGTGCCTGCCCCGACATCGGCACAAAGTATGTCCCATTTGAGTTGAGCAACTTTTTGAGCCACGTCAGCTATATTTGTTTTGGAACGAAGTATTGCGTTTCGAACACGATCCGTTAATTGAACACCTACATAGTATAATACTATGTTTCATTACTCGTTGACAAAACTTCAGCTTGAACTTTGGCATGTTAGTCAGAGACAAAATCTGTGCAGAATATGTTAAGACGGAGAGAATACATTCATCTGTAAGTTAACGTTTCTGTGCAAGTCACCCTTGAATAGTTCCTTCACGAACCAGTAGCTCTTGCAGGCGTTTTCTGTTCATCTTGCGACCAGTCTGTCTTGTCTCGACAGGAAAGAGACTTTTGGAAACTTCTACTCTCTTCTTGTAATCCTGGTTGTTGGACTCGTACAGTAAAACTCACTTTTAAATTCAACTAAATACTTTATTCCACTGACTTTCTAGTGCACGGTTCGGGTTGGTTGTTTCCATGGAGAAGAACCGGCAAGAAACTCCATGGTTACTCTTTTAAATCATTTGGTTTTACAATGTCGTTGTTACAGCGTTAATACTTAAGTATAACAGGCTAGCGCAGGCCCGACAATATGTCCTTGCTTACTTATCGATCATAACCGACTAAATTTAAAACTAACGCGCCACACTGACAACTCGAATGTTGCGCGCCACTTTGGTTGGTACAACCGGGTAATATGAATATACGACAAACAATTATTATAGATTAAGTTTTACGTATTCGATTTATCGTAATATAATATTTCAGGAATTAATTAAACATTATTATGAATATCAATTCTATTTTAAAATGAATTGATAAAATGGAAACATATCAAACAAAAGAAGCGCCATCTAGTGGTCAATGGTTTATGATGACAGTCGTACCAACTTAAAAGGCATCATCGCAACTACTTATACTATTGACCACAAATTACTAACAAAATACAAAAGTAATATTAACTTATTTTCTACATTATTCTAACATTCGGCCATCCGCATAACTTACGCGTCCTCGCGTATGTATACGAATAGCATTATATACAATAATCAATATTGCGTATCTAAATCAACTGTTCCAGTTACAATGCAACTATTGAAGCCATACTGGATATCTTAATTAATCATGACTAACACATCCAACTGTATGAAATAGTTTGTTACTCGTCGCTACTACTTTGCACCCTATTCCAACATTCGGCCATCCATGTAACTTACGCGTCCTCGCGTATTTAGGTAAATGGTTTTTTATTTGAAAATATTTCAATTGTAAACAGTTATACAGGTAATATTCAAATCAACAACACAAAGCAATTACAACCATAAGTACCTAACCATAATACACTAAGAATCAACTTTAAATATTATAAATTGGTGTAAATATATGAGTGGTGCAAGTCGCTATTACCTTAAAACCACAAAACCGTTTTATTTACTAGTGGTACAAGTCGCTACTAGTACTACCTTGAACTACCAAGCCGTCTTATTTACTAGTGGTACCTACAAGTCGCTACTACCTTGAAACTACCAAGCCGTCTTATTTACTAGTGGTACCTACAAGTCGCTACTACCTTGAACTACCAAGCCGTCTTATTTACTAGTGGTACCTACAAGTCGCTACTACCTTGAAACTACCAAGCCGTCTTATTTACTAGTGGTACCTACAAGTCGCTACTACCTTGAAACTACCAAGCCGTCTTATTTACTAGTGGTATAAGTCGCTACTATCTTGAAACCACCAAGCCGTCCTATTTACTAGTGGTACAAGTCGCTACTACCTTGAAACTACCAAACCATTTTATTCACATGTTTTTAATTATAATTAGATCAATCAAATAAAATAATGACAATAGCTAACAGTCGGCCTTTCCTGACAAATTCACGTCTCGGGAATTTAATCTTTACTAATATTATAAAAGCGAAAGCGAGTTTGTTACGTCTTCGAAATTGATAAATGTTGGTGCAGAAATAGTTGGGACCCCGGATACGGATAAAGATTATTTAAAAAAAAGATTGAGATATGAGGAAGAAAATGGAAAACTTAGCATTGCTATTACAAGGCACAAACGCAAAAACTACAGATAACAGGCACCTGTATGTCATGAAAGGGAAACCGTGATAACCCGAATTTAACGCGAGCGAAGCCACGAGTGAAAGCTAGTATATGTAATAAGCTTTTACAAGATTTAATAATTCATCATACTGAATACTGAAGCCCCTTTATGTCTTCAGTACTGCTGAGCCATTCCACTGGAACCTCTACACATTTCCGAAGGTTTGACAACAATTACTATAAACTATCAATACTGAAGCCCCTTCATGTCTTCAATACTGCTAAGTCATTTCACTGGAACCTCAACACATTTTCAGTGGTTTGACAACAACTATAATAAACTATCAATACTGAAGGCCATTCATGTCCTCAGTACTGCTAAGTCATTTCACTGGGACCTCTACACAATGTCCAGTGGTTTGACAACAACTACAATAAACTATTAATACTGAAGGCCATTCATGTCTTCAGTACTGCTAAGTCATTTCACTGGGACCTCTACACATGTCCAGTGATTTGATAACAACTACTATAAACTGTCAATACTGAAGGCCATTCATGTCTTCAGTACTGCTAAGTCATTTCACTGGGACCTCTACACATGTCCAGTGATTTGACAACAACTACTATAAACTATCAATACTGAAGTCCTTTCATGTCATCAGTACTGCTATGTCATTTCACTGGGACCTCTACACATGTCCAGTGATTTGACAACAACTACAATAAACTATTAATACTGAAGGCCATTCATGTCTTCAGTACTGCTAAGTCATTTCACTGGGACCTCTACACATGTCCAGTGATTTGACAACAACTACTATAAACTATCAATACTGAAGTCCTTTCATGTTATCAGTACTGCTATGTCATTTCACTGGGACCTCTACACATGTCCAGTGATTTGACAACAACTACTATAAACTATCAATACTGAAGTCCTTTCATGTCATCAGTACTGCTATGTCATTTCACTGGGACCTCTACACATGTCCAGTGATTTGACAACAACTACAATAAACTATTAATACTGAAGGCCATTCATGTCTTCAGTACTGCTAAGTCATTTCACTGGGACCTCTACACATGTCCAGTGATTTGACAACAACTACTATAAACTATCAATACTGAAGTCCTTTCATGTCATCAGTACTGCTATGTCATTTCACTGGGACCTCTACACATGTCCAGTGATTTGACAACAACTACAATAAACTATTAATACTGAAGGCCATTCATGTCTTCAGTACTGCTAAGTCATTTCACTGGGACCTCTACACATGTCCAGTGATTTGACAACAACTACTATAAACTGTCAATACTGAAGGCCATTCATGTCTTCAGTACTGCTAAGTCATTTCACTGGGACCTCTACACATGTCCAGTGATTTGACAACAACTACTATAAACGATCAATACTGAAGCTCCTTCACGTCTTCGGTACTGCTAAGTCATTTCACTGGAACCTCTACAAATGTCCAGTGATTTGACAACAACTACTATAAACGATCAATACTGAAGCTCCTTCACGTCTTCGGTACTGCTAAGTCATTTCACTGGAACCTCTACAAATATCCAGTGATTTGAAAACTACCCAAAGTTCATCTTTAAGAGGTTCATTAACTCTTTTGATCAGTTTACTTCTCAGTACTTAATCTCATTACCACATTTACAATCAAATCAATCAGAGAGAGAGACTTGATAGGCCAATAAATTGCCTAAAACCTTGTTGTCCTCCTTTCTAGCAGGGCAATCGTCAACTAAATGTCCTGCTTTATTATGTAACCACAGCAAACTCAGCCAACCGCTGAGAACCAGATATTGAGAAGACAGCCATTATAACGCCATTCGGATTATTCGAATACCCTCGAATGTGTCCAGGTTACAAAAAATGCAGGACAAACTTTTCAATGGTTCATACATCGTATGCTGAGTAGATTGGATTACGTTTTCCCATTTATCGATGACGTAATCATAGAATCTGACAAAGCGAAACAGCACAAGAAAGACTTCAAGTTGTCTTACAAAGATAACATGACCATGGAATCACAACTAACCATCAAAATGTATTTTTGAAAAACCAAGCGTTAACTTTCTCGGCTATGACACACCGTCCAAAGGAATCAAACCACCGAAAGATACAAGTTAAAATCATCACTGGCTACACTAGGACTGAAACCATTGAAGATCTTATTATATCTTATTTAGTTTCCTGGGAATGGTGAACTTGTATCGCGACAACATTCCAAACGCCGCGCATGTACAACACCTCTTAATGCATATCTACACAACTGTAAGAATCGTGACAAGACAAAGATAGCTGGACAGCGGAAGCATCAACAGCTTTTGAGTCATGTAAGGCTAGCATACAAACCGCAACCTTACTTGCTCACCCGTCACCAACCGCAGCTATGTCACTAATGTGCGATGCGTCTAACAACTGTGCTGGAGCCGTACTACAACAGCGCATCAACAACAAGTGGGTTCCTCTCAGCTATCCCTCAAAGAAATTCTCAGAAACTCAGCTCAGTACGTTTGACAGACAATTTTGTCTATTTATAAGGCTGTCAGACGCTTCAGAAATACTTTCGAAGGAAGAGAATTGATAGTGTTTATCGACCACAAGACGCTGACCTACGCAATACACAAGCCATCGTCTAAGAACCAAATCTGACAGACTCGTGAAGACGCCTGTACGCTTCGCTAGACTGGGAGCACTGTAGCTGTATACCAATACATCGTGGAACACAATACACCGCTGGACTGAAAGGCGCGCTGCCGCCACCTATATTTGTAAACTTCGTCCATTTTGTTTCTCCGTTAAGAATATTCCATTTTTATGTAAAGCTTTGTGATTGGTCAAATTAATAAAACTAAGAGGCAGATCAACCACTACATGCCAGTTCCAAGAAAATAGTAGAAATAAATCGAAACATACAAGTTGCAACATAGTGTTATCATTCATTATCTTTCCCTACGATACACTACAATTACAAGCAGTACACCGTTTGATTGCTTGTTTACACTTATAATATGGGTGACTTCTTCGCCACAATTATAGCATTTAGCTATGGTTTCTGACATATTGGTTTCATTATCAATTAGCCTGCTGCACCGTTTTCTCAATTTCTTTGTTAGTTTTAACCCCCTTCAAGTAAACTAGTAATTTATCGCGATCAGAATACTGGACTGCTTCCGCAAAAGTTCTCATAGAACGATCTTCGATACCCAAAAATATGCAATCAATGGCATTCTTGCACGTAATTGTATATCGATTAAGTAAAACTGTTTAGTCATGAAAATATTCCTCTAATGTATCTCCTAAACGCGATTTACAAGCAAGCATGTGTAGTTTGTTTTGCCATTCAGACTAGGAGGCCTACCATGAACTGTTATTGCGATTCAATTGATGTTCTACAATAAACTGTTTTGCCATTTCATACCACAATATCCTTAATACGATCTAGTTTAAGCAACGCCAGATCAAGTCGGCAATTGGATCGCAAACTGTTTTCATTCATTCTTTTTTTCATACCATAACGTGACCTATCAACCTAAATTGGATAGCTTATGTGTCAAATTAAGCAATTCATATAAGTTGCTATTTCTTGGCGTGAAGTGAGTCGTTTTGTTAATAACTTTATAAAAATTGTTATAATATACGTAATTCAAAGTATTTCAGTTGAATACTGCCCAATTTCCTGATTACCGTAAACTCCAAAAGAATACTTATGCCATTATTCGTAATACTAATTAATATAACTTCAAATAATACTAATATAATTTAGTAATTAAGCAACAACAATTTCAACTTTCAAAACAGCTGTCAAATCCGACATAAGTGAAGGTGCGTTCCTAACTCGTCTTAATCATTTTATTTTAACAACAACAATAAGCAAACCTTTGATATTTCTAAATAAAATAATTATTTAAACTACTATCATTTACTACTAAAATTATACTTACTAATAAGTATATAATCTAACGCTAGAAAACGTAATTTAAAAATGTTTTTTGTAATTTTTATACAGATGAAGTTTCGAAACGCAACGCATATGGTGCGAGTTAAAGAGACAGACTTATGTTACGACTTTACAGCGTCAGCTCTTTCTCACACCGCGGACCACAGACAAATTTCGATCTTTCATTTAGTCCGTGAGCGATTCAAACGCCTGTCAGCTAAAGGCACTTCATGGTACGCTCTGCATGATTTAGTTTAGGTACTTATACTGGATTGCATCGGAAGTGAATGGCAACTAAAAAAAAATCGATGGTATGTCTACAGGAAAACATTACACTGGGAAGCTCTTGGTACCATTTTTGCACCGAACCTACAAGTTTTGGCAGTTTGTACTAGTTCGTAGCGACTTGTTCACCTGTCTGACATGTTGTAAATTTGTGCACACTCGTTTACTTTGCATATCCACAATGTTTGATTTCATTTTGATGGATCCAATTCTAAAATAACATTAAAAACAGGAAAGCATTCATTGCTTCCATAAGTTTACATGGTCTGAATGACGTCTCTTAACATTTGCGCCAGTAAAAACTGATTACTGAACTATTCGGCAATGTTACCTACACCTTGAGAAAGCCTCGAGTTGCCACAGCTGCGCCTCGAACAGCTCCAGCTGCGTCTCGAACAGCTCTGGCTGCGTCTTGAACAGCTCCGGCTGCGCCTCGCACCGTTCCGGCTGCGTCTCGAACCGCTCCGGCTGTGCCTCGAACCGCTCCGGCTGCGCTTCGTACCGTTTCGGCTGCGCCTCGTACCGTTCCGGCTGCGCCTCGAACCGCTCCGGCTGCGCCTCGAACCGTTCCGGCTGCGCCTCGAACCGCTCCGGCTGTGCTTCGAACCTCTGCGGCTGTGCCTTGCACCGTTCTGGCTGCGCCTCGAAACGCTCCGAAAAACAAATCATACAAGTATTCATTACAATTATGGAATAAAAATAAACACGCGCACACACCCAATTATCTGTGTTTTATTTATAAAAGAAATCATACAAGTATTCATTCCAAAAGTTAACCAGTGGGAAAAATATTAATTAATGCTTTTCGTTTAAGATATCACTCCGTGTTATTAGCATTATAATTACCATTCCATTTATTATACCTACGTATAATAAGATATCAAGCGAGTTACACTATTTATCTAACTGCTGGTCATTTGATTGAATTTATAAACGGATAAAAGAAACTGTACCTTAATATTGCGCTTTGCTGGGCGTTCGGTAACACTGAGATACTTAATTGTTTCTAGTGCTATCCCACTTCTGTGTTGGACTCGTACAGTAAAACTCACTTTTAAATTCAACTAAATACTTTATTCCACTGACTTTCTAGTGCACGGTTCGGGTTGGTTGTTTCCATGGAGAAGAACCGGCAAGAAACTCCATGGTTACTCTTTTAAATCATTTGGTTTTACAATGTCGTTGTTACAGCGTTAATACTTAAGTATAACAGGCTAGCGCAGGCCCGACAATATGTCCTTGCTTACTTATCGATCATAACCGACTAAATTTAAAACTAACGCGCCACACTGACAACTCGAATGTTGCGCGCCACTTTGGTTGGTACAACCGGGTAATATGAATATACGACAAACAATTATTATAGATTAAGTTTTACGTATTCGATTTATCGTAATATAATATTTCAGGAATTAATTAAACATTATTATGAATATCAATTCTATTTTAAAATGAATTGATAAAATGGAAACATATCAAACAAAAAAAGCGCCATCTAGTGGTCAATGGTTTATGATGACAGTCGTACCAACTTAAAAGGCATCATCGCAACTACTTATACTATTGACCACAAATTACTAACAAAATACAAAAGTAATATTAACTTATTTTCTACATTATTCTAACATTCGGCCATCCGCATAACTTACGCGTCCTCGCGTATGTATACGAATAGCATTATATACAATAATCAATATTGCGTATCTAAATCAACTGTTCCAGTTACAATGCAACTATTGAAGCCATACTGGATATCTTAATTAATCATGACTAACACATCCAACTGTATGAAATAGTTTGTTACTCGTCGCTACTACTTTGCACCCTATTCCAACATGGTATATTATAAAGTAAGGTCATATACTAAAATTTAAAAATAAAATCTCTACTAATGTACTTATCTTGATATGTTTTTCATACCTACTTACCAGTCTACTCACTTCTACAACATGCTTCTGAAGTCGTGACTATTCATTCTTCTATTCAGTGTCTGATCGCAATGGAGTTGTACCCACTGTTATTGTGTTAATCTGTTATTTCAAGTAACTTGTTAGTTTAATAAAACCATTGTTTAGCAGCTGTAGTGTTTTCTTTGCACTAAACTCTTTTTCTGCCTATACATATAATGTCCGAATTTAACGGAATCAATACTGTAATAACGATTTATTTTATCGTTAAAAAACCGAATACCGGCTCAATAACGCTTTCTGAGTACCTACTGTTATAACTGGTATTTTCCGTATTCTCGGAAACTGAAAAACCTATTAAAAGTGTTGGTTATCAAGCTACCCATGATCAAATATTTTATATTGACGGTTTAAAATATCAACTTCAACGAATATATTTTATTCAACACCAATCTCGTGTTTCATATAATCCCTGTGATAATAATTACAGTGTGCCGAGCTCGACGTTTTTTATTCGATTACGGTTTTAATTGAATGTTATATAAACCTGCCCAGAGCGGATTACGCAGGCATAATCAAACTAAGGCAAAATACATTAAAATTTCAAATTCTGGCATTACGTAATATATTCAGATTTCCAGGGTTCCGCACGTAACTGATTAAATTGTAAATGTAGTGTTATTTCTAATATCACATTTGGTAGATCAAAGAAGTTATTAAGTATCAACAAAGAAGAAGAAAAATAACAGTGATAGTGGTGTGATCGTTGGACTGCCAAAAACCTTTTTTTTTAAACGTTGATCCACACTAGGAATTTCTATACCTGCAGGTCATACAAATATTTGTTCATGCGGGGATCGAACCCGAGAACACGCAGCGCAGCAGTCGATCACTCAGGCACTGCACCAACCGTGCCGTGCCAACTTTTCTGATTCATGTGCCTATTGTATCAGTTAGCATAACTGAGACATATTTCTCGACAGCTTGTAATGCCTAATCAGAAGCCTTCAGGTGGCTTAAAGGTTTTGACACCTGGAAAAACGAAGGACGAGACGCAAAATGTTCTGAGGGCTTCTAAGCAACATTCCATGACGCGCAGTGTTGGTTGATAGATGTCACATATGGTCAATTTCCCATTAATGTTGAGTACATACTTGTTTCGTTTTACAACCAGTGGCCTATTAATAAAAAAAAATGCAAAATTTAAAAGGCTTACTTGGATTCGAACCCATAGTCCTATATAACCTAAGCAACCGAAACCGTTCCAAGAAAGCTGCTATCTTCTACCCTAATTTATAATTTGATGGTCAATGCTAACCTGTTATTATCTCTCAATTGGGTGAAAACCTCGGGATACGTATTTAATAAGAAAATAATTACCCAAACCAAAGTTGACTCTTAGTTGGGTAGTTGAAAATGACGTGAAAATAAGACTTGGAGGTAACTTAGACCGTCGAATAAGTTTCCAAGTTAGGATATGGCAACCTTGGGGTTTACTAAGTGAAACTATTTATCATCCACGTGGATTTATTAGACATTATGAACTTAAAATACCTAGCTTGAGTCATTTGTTTTTACTAGTTTGATGTCCTGGTTTCAACTCTCAGAAAAATGATAACAAAATTTTACTAAGATTTACATAAGGAATTATTAGTAGCAATAGCTGAGTGTGGCTGTACTATTTACTACTATTAATCACCATACCTCTGGCTAATGTAGACGTTATGTTATGTTGTTTTTAATGATAACTACTTATATTAATAAAATATTGATTTCTTTGTTAGCGTTCCATACAAGCAGAAATATCAGTGCAACTACAGGCAACGTCAAAGTGTCGCCAATCCCCATGGTGTTGGCTGCTTTTAACGTTTGGGAAATCGTCAAATGACTCTCTGTTCCAACCAATGCTAAGGGGTTTTGGGCGGTGCGAATGGGGAGAATCAGACGTGTACTGCCTATAACTAACTTATTTATTAATTACTTGTCTTCCGACGCCCGGAGCGTCTCCCGTGGCGGCTGGTACGTGATGACTATCTCTTCCTTAAACTACTCTTTAATGGCATGATTGTTTCGCAGAAGAATATGACCGCTTCCATTCCCTCTCGCTCCGGACCATGGATTGAACCACGACCGGATGCGAGCGGTCACCACCGCCGACCGGCTCTTATGTTATTTTATGTTTCCTATATAAAAAGTTTTATT
This sequence comes from Ochropleura leucogaster, assembly GCA_958449745.1. Taxonomy (NCBI): domain Eukaryota; kingdom Metazoa; phylum Arthropoda; class Insecta; order Lepidoptera; family Noctuidae; genus Ochropleura; species Ochropleura leucogaster. The sequence continues at coordinate 355,669 of OY288208.1, forward strand.
TCACCGGCAAAAAAAATCATTATTTATAACTGCACACATAGGCTTAGATATTTTAACATCAATATTTCTTACACAATCCAACGGTCGAGAGTTCCCCTCCAATGTCCCAGCGCAGGTCGCAGCTCGCTATATCTACCACAATAGGCGATTGTCTCCCAAACTCGAACCCGTAATGACGTCGCTTTAAATGCAAACGGAGCTTCCCGCTAATGAGTTTAGGGGACTAAAAATACCTAATTCTGGAGCAGAATGTGTCAATTTGTTGTCATTATAGCCATTGGATGGGGTCAGAGGTTTCATGACTGTATTCGAGGTGATGTGGCTCTGATTTTGTAATATTTTTAGGTTTCATGAGTTTTTAAAATGACTTAGTGCAAAATCGAAAACTCAATACGAATAATAAGCATAGTGAAAATCTGTTTTATGTGAAAACGATGGTTATTTTAATGTTTTTTTTACACAATTATATCAAAAAGATATAAAATTTGGGTTACAATTGATTAACATTGTTTAGCGCAATATGTATGTAGTCACCATCTTTACAGCTTTTCTCAGCAGAACGTGAATTTGTACTTTTTTTGTCAAATTTTATGAAGTAATACCCTTGTTACAGAGTACGTGAAACCTAAAAGTTGAAGTATGTTGCCCGCAAGGTCTACCTAAAAACCTTGCGGGTAACATTCTTTTACTTTTATGATTGCTCTCCGGAGCCCAATATGTTTATACGTCCCGTTTTTTTTTTTGTATCATGACATTACAAATACAAAAGTTTATGTACAAGCAGACAGGAAGAAGGCGTACTGTACCCGTCACGACAACCAGACGGTGAAATATGTACAGAGTAGTGTGGCGACCGTGCAACACAATGATATCTGGCAATAAAATGCAAACTCTATTCCAGTACTATTTCTATAAATAATATTGTGCAGTCGCCACACGGGCGCAACGTGCGATTTATCCCCGTAGAATAAACGCAGCCGCCGTCTGTCGCAAATTTTCGCAGATTTTTATCGCTTGTTTATTCAATGGAACGACGAACCTCCGCCAGTTTTATAGATACAATTATATTTTTAGTTGCTAAAGTGTTTATTCACTATTTCATTTGCTTTTGCGTTGGTATTTTATGTCCTTAATGTTGAAGGAAAGAGTATCGTGTGAGATGCAAGGTTGTATCTGGGTGGCGGTGTTCAGATATGCCTATCTGACCACCAGGTCAGTCCGTATATAATACCAGTGCTCAACTGCATCTGGTCAGATCGAAAGTCAACGCTAAAGTAGTTAACCAAAGGCTGGGTTGATAATGATGTTGTTGTATATGAACGCATAAACAATTTATAACTTTTCAAACTGACATGCTCACTAACATTATTAATAACGTTTGAATAAACGGTCTGTTTAATGTTAAATTTTAATCGTCACCTAAGTGAACGGACCCAGAAGCGAACTGTGTAAAGCTTCTACCTCTATTAAGTACGTGAAGTATAACTATGGAACACGGGGCTAATTTAAATAAAAGTTAAAACTAACGTCCTCGATACCTCATCAATTATCTCCCGCCATCGATTAAGTCTCGCGATCGACAAGTCTCGAGTAAGCTGCACTCGCAAATCGAACACTCGTAATCTCGTATGCAAACTTGTGCCGGATTACGACAACTTGAGTCTTGTTCGACAACTTTAATGTATGTACTTTAGTTTAACGCTTAAATATTCTGAATATTGTACTAGTTGGTGAAGTTGTTGGGTTCCAGAGTAGCTACTTAGGTGACAACGTATTGTGATGTGTTTTGAACAAGCCTGGGAACTTTGACATAGTTTGATGGCTCGAGTTTAAGGTATCTTAGTTGTTGTGACCTTGTGGCTACAAGGCTACGAGGTTACAACTGCCGTGAGATGCGTGATCAACTCATGAATCTGTAATCTGTGCGCTGGCTAAATCGTTAAGCAACCTGGATGAACTTTAAATAAGTCTAAGTCGGTGTGCATAATGTTACTTTATGAAAAATGACCGGTTTACTGCGACTCGGGCAAATCGTGGGAAAAATGCGCTGTACTAAGACGTAAGGGAACACGAGAACAGTTACATCCAGACTTGTCAAGGTCAACTATTTGGGCCAGTGTTGAACGGCATTTAGGTCAACATTGAGGGTTATAATGTGTAATTCCTTCTGCACTCTTAGGGGTCCATCCGAAGCTACAACAAACGCCGTCAATATAGAGTTTTAGTCGAAGCTGATCGGAGGAGAAAACTTTACACAAATTCTGTAAACATTTCTATTGCATACCTTTTACGGTTAAAAATTTACAGATCTGTCTGTATGTCACAACAAAAAGACAGAAGATTTAATAATAGAGGTCCGTTAGTGGTTAAAAAGGTGCGGAACCCTCAAAAAGCGGGTAAAACTTTTTAAACAATAAACCCAACGACGACTAACAAAATAACAATCAATTTGGACCCAAAGAAGTTAAATCAGTAAAGTTGCCTCGACAGAAGTATGTAACAAGTAACAAACCGGTGACTTCTATCAGCCGATCGCAATAGTTCAAAACTAAAGGCTGGGCGGTGCCAATCCTTTGATCCCTTTCACTCGCGGCGAAGGATTCCGATACCTTCACGTGGAACTGTTACAACTTGTGTATTTACGGTCAAATAAAGTGGATGATGTGTTTATACTGGTTATGGACCTAAGTCTATGGCAACAAGTTTTTTGAGAGTTTGAATTGTAAAAGTAAGTCTCTTCTTTGTTTAATTGCTCTTAAAGTTTTGTTTAAATGAATATCAAGAGAAAAAAAAAATGAGGAACAATGATAGAAAAATAAAACTATTAAACTACTTTGTTCCATTAAATAAAACTACCATACTAAGTTTGGAACTCAATTCAAGACAAATTCTAGCCATTTTAGATATCTTTTCTCTATAACTTTATAAAACCAGCCTAGGTAATCGTCAGGATAATAGTAAAGTGAATAACCTGTAAATTTTAATTTAAACTTATTTTATCATTACCAACATTGACTTCATTAATAACAAGGGATGCATGGTGTAAACCGATGAAGCACTTTATTTAACTGAAATATTGTAAATACATCGGGATTGACACCTGAATAAATAAAAGTTGGTGAAAATTCAAAATTCAGGTGTCATTTTCTCCTCACTTAATTAAGTAAAAAATAATAATTTCAATGGTGAACTGTTCACGCTATGAAAGCCTGAGGCCGATGAATGGCCTGGCAGCCTAGGTTGGGGAGATGCGTGGCCTTGACGCGACTTTAAATGGGCTGCCGTAATTAAGAGCGGCTCCGGCCCAGCCCGGATCAAATTACGACAGCAGAGTATTTAACGAGCTTTTAAAATACAGCCCGAGGATTGCCGGCTGGCTTGCAAATGATGCCGGGTTGTGGTGGACTTTGAAAGGTTTAATGGTGTTCAAGATTATAATTATGTCACCTCTTTACTCAATCTGTCTTACTGGCATCGCTGAGGAGTATGTACACTAACCTGAATGAGGACCAAAAGTATCTTTGAAGAAAACCCAAAGTGTGGTGGACCAAAATAACCACTATTTAGAAACCTAACTCAGTGAGAAGGTTTGAGATGGCAAAAATTAACGACCTTCGGTTAACTGGAAGTTATGAGCCTTATTTAGCTTTTGCCCACTAATAAGTCGATGCAGACTAGCAATAACAATATGTCAAAAATAATGCATTTTCATTAACAAAATGCAATGATTTAGTTCGTGAATATACACAATATCTTGGGAATATCTTGGGACAACTCACTCACACACGGCTATCTGATCCCAAGCTAAGCAGAGCTTGTGTTATGGTAACCAGACAACTGATATACATACTTATATTATTTATAAATACATACATATTATAGATAAATCACACCCAGACACAGAACAAACAATCATGCTTATCACACAAAGTTTGTCCTGGGTGGGAATCGAACCCACGACCTCCGGCTTAGCAGTCAGGGCTACTAACCACTAGACTAACAGGCCCGTCAAATCAATGGAAAGTTTCATTTATGTTTTAAATGTGACTGGTTCAGTTCATTGTGTAACTAAATTATAACTTATTAAAATGATTGCGAACGCGATATGCAACATTAATTTTAAAGTGCCATTGTGAAATTGTTATCATTTATTCGGATGCCACCATTTCGCAACTTTCACACAATTACACCGACAGCCAATAATAGAACAAAGTTTTATTCTAAACTATGATAAGAGAGACACTGCACTGGATAATTATTTTCAATTAGTTTTTACTATTATTTTACATGAAACAACAAAAGGTAACAAAACTTTTCAGTAAACAATGCGAGCTTCCGAATCAGCCATATGCAACGAATGACAAACGACATCAGAAAGTCTCATTCATTTCCCGCTCCGCACTCAAATTATCCGTTATTTATCACAAACCACTTTATCAACAGTCAGTTTAAAACATAATAACAGGCTGAATGTGTGACAGTTAAATTAAAAAAAAAACTGCCAACTTTGTCGGCAACACGACGCGCGACGCGCCGCGATTAAGCTGCCAGTCGCACTATGCAAATTATATATTTGCAACGCGCAACCCACTGTTTATTTATTAAAAATTGCTTGCGTTTATTTGCATAAAGAATTTTGTTTGCGTTTGTATTTATAATTTTGTGGTTTTGATAATAATGTTTTGGGGATTATTATTGTTTTGTCATATTTTAATTACACATAGAAAACTCATAATAGTTGGTTTTGGTTAATCGGGTGGTGTTAATACTAATTTGTTTTTATTATTTGTTTATTATCATCACGCTTGTAGTCCCTGGAGTGTTAGGCAGTGATATTGCCAGTTGTTTTTAAGTCCCATGTTAAAAAAGAAGCCTTTTATATCATACTAGCTGTTCCCCACGGTTTCACCCGCGCTGCTCAGCACCTGTTGGTCGTAGCGTGATGTTATATAGCCTATAGCCTTCCTCAAGAAATGGACTATCCAACACTAAAAGAATTTTCCAATTCCAACCAGTAGTTCCTGAGATTAGCGCGTTCAAACAAACAAACAAACTCTTCAGCTTTATAATATTAGTATAGATAGATTTATTTATTTACAAAGTCAGGTCATTTTTGTGTGAAAAGGCAGGTATTTTGCCAGTTATGTTTAAGTCACATGTAAAAAAGAAGCCTTTTATATCATCTTTATTTATTCACAAAAGTAAAGTCACTATAGTGACTATTAATGTGAAAGCGATTTCACTTTATCAATGCTTCTTGGTAGAAGCATCATCCACGGTAACTTGAGATGAGAATTTGAAGATTGAAGATGTTCGTTTAAATAAATTACTTGGCACCTAGTTTTTTAAAATACACTTTTTCAAAACAATACAATAAGTTTATTTACCTTTGAAAACGTATTGAATAAGCTGATTTCACCCATAGTTTATGCGTTGTGAACAAAATAGAAAGCCACTACCTTTCATTCAGTTTCATAGAAATTGAATGAAAGCCAGAGATATCCATATCACGCTGGATCCTCCTCCTCTGCGCAGCACGTTACAATTCTCACGTAAAACTAGTGAAGAGCACGTTGCACTTGTTATCATAGCTGCTCCATATTTTTCTTTCATTGAAATTCAATTTGCGCGAGAACTTAACTTTTCTATTTTTCGTTTAGGAATGAATTCACTTTTTCTCTACATCGACACGTGGGACATGACTATTTTGTTGTCTGAGAAAGTAATTGCAAATGGATCATCAATTATTTTGATTGAATGAGAGTAAAATTCATTACTAATAATATAAAAAAGCGAAAGTGAGTTTGTTTGTTTGTTTGTAACGTCTTCACGCCTTAATGGCTAAACCGATTTTGATGAACTTTAATACAGAGATAGTTGGGACCCTGGAGACGGGCATAGGCTAACTTTTAAAAAGTGAGAATGAAGAAGAAAGAGGGAAGAAAAGGGAAAAGTTAGCATTGCTATTACAATAAATAAGGCGCTAGGGCAAAAACTACAGGTAGCTGGTACCTGTAAATCAAGAAAGGAGAACTGTGTTACCCCAAATTCAACGCGAGTGAAGCCGCGGGCAAAAGCTAGTAAACTATAAAAAACTCGTCCTTAATGCAGTCTACTGGTAATAAGCTCAGGAGACTGGCCGAGTTTCCACGTTGTTTTAAAAAAAAAGTCATTTATTCAAATTAGGCTGATAATCATCACTTTTTAACGTCCCATTACAAGAGACAGTCCCACAAAAACACCCTGCCCTTCGCCACTCTCTAGTTGCTGGGAGAAGTGGCGGAAAATACCCCCAGCAACACATCTGTCTGTCGGGTTAGAAGAACCAGGTTTTATACAATTCCGTTTATAACAAATTACATTTAAGAAATTATTCATTGACATGTCAGCTATGGCGACTCTTGGCTAAGTTTCACCTTACAACGTGGAAACTCGGCCAACGGCTGTTGGTCAAGATAAAATACCGGAAAATATATACATATAATACTACCAGCTATTCAATCAATCAATCACTGGTGGATTCTTTATGTATGCAATAAAAAACAAAAATTCAAGCTTCTTTAATTTTTTATAAATATTTTAAACCAGAGCATAAAACTTTTTCCGCATTCCATATACCCCACGGGGCAAAAAAAAAGACTGCGATACTAAGCAGCGGAGGTGCGGGTAAACTGCTAGAGACAATTCGTTATACTATATACTATATACACAAAGTCATGTATTTTGTTCATTTCCGACTGTAATTCAACAATGCATCGAGCATTATGCACAATCAATACTTTATCTTTCCTTTTCAGAGCGCAGGTTATTAAACCGCAATAATTTACTGAACCAGTAAGCGCGTGCGACGCTTGCAATAAATCAATCATGGCGACGATAAGCGCGCGTTGCAATGACTGCCATATTCCTCCGCTATTTATTATATGAGCTATATGAGTAATGCCCCAATTGTTCGGACACTTCGTTTGCCTTCCCTTCCAAGTGATTATTTTACGCGGCGCTTGTTTTTTTGGCTTCCGTCGAAGTTTAATGAGTTCCTGCGGGGAGAGAATGAATGAATTCTCTTTTTGATTCTTTCGGACAGATTTGTTTCTGCTTTGGTCGGCGTTGTTATAATTGAAGTATTTGTTCGATTACACCTAAAGAAAGAAGAAAGAAAAATATTTATAAGTCGCAAATGAGCATTGAAACACTCAAAATTAACATTGAACATATAAAATATCACAGATAAATAAATACACCTAGTAGATAAAATTAGAACACAATAATATCAACACAATAATGTCCTGTATATTTTTACTATAAGTTTATTAAATACTTACACAACACATATCCAATTTACTTATTCAATGACCTCAAAGTTACGTAATAAACTTTAACAGGATTCCAGATTAAGATGATAAATAATTCCCACATGAACGTTGGTTCCATAAATAAATGATATTTACATAATTTTTAATAAGGTAGCCTACTTAATTTTATGCTTAAATATTTATTACTCGAAGCTGTTCAGGCAAAAGAAAATCAGTTTTAATTTATATCCTTATTAAAATAACATGCAACGATGGCCGCACGCAATATCCACTGCAGTACAAATAGCAGAAAATGCAGCACTAAACAAAACTTGGAGCATGTTTCAACGGAGCAAATACTCTGAACACAGAGCGTTCAGTGTGCATGTGAAAAGCCGAGCACGGCAAGCAAACTCGTGTGTTTAGACTAGAAAATTATATCCAACTAGTTTTGATCCAACATAGGTATACTAAGTAGAACTAACGTTTTGTTTAAAGTGGCGTTCGTGGTCTAATTGGACCCCACGAAATACCCGACCATTTTTCAAGCAACCCAAATTCTCTGGTACAAAGCTAAACATGTTAGTTTGGTTATTACCTGCCAAAACGATAATCTGGCGCAGTGCCAGCTGAACGGAGCCTCGCACCGCAGCGAAAACAAGCCTTACATTAGATATATCGGAGCTCGAATATTTCAGCAAGAAAACGAGATGAAAACATTCCTGCCCAAATGAATGAAAGAGCCGTATGGAACAATATGGGTGATAAGTTAACTTTATTATTCAAAAGCGCTGGGAAAGGCAAATGATTTGTGAACGACCCATTCTGAGACAGACCAATTCAATTTAGTCACCATTATGCAATATAAAAGCCAATACAGCAATTTAAATTAATCCTTTAAACCACTAACAATCCAAAATGTCACCAAAACATTAATTCTATTGAACAGCCAGTCTAAACACGTATTATCCGATCGCCGTTAATTCCCATTTATCACCACTTGGCTGGCGAGCCAAGCCATTAACGCTGTGAAAATCTCCCAGTACAAGGCAGCGTTTAGCGAGTCCTATCCAATCAGTGCACCGAATCGTTCAGCATATGAAGACTGCGGTATGTAGGTCAGGGCAGCGGGTTCGAGGCCGGCTAATGCAACGGGATCCCGCAGGCTTTGCAGTGCGCCACAACTGTGTGGGATGAGGGGGTGAGAGAGGGAGGCATGGCTTTTTCAAATTGATGAGAAAGATATAAGTAATAGTCAAGTTGCGACGAGTGGTTGTTGGCTTTCTACGCGTTGTGTGTGTGTGTGACTGATCGTCGCCCTGTTTGCCAAACATTTGTCTACCGATATCAGTTCCAAAAAATTTTGTAAAGAAACTTTGATACCTATATACATTTATTTCGTCTTTGTATTGCTTCTAATTAATTAAAAATGAAGTTAGTCCTTTTGATGATTAATAAATTATACACCACAATTTCTCTGAAACCAAAACACTCCCAAATAATCCGGTTCAACATGCCATACTTCGAAAATGCAAGCAAACAATGAGCCAAACAGGTTCTGAAAGCGGAATTACCCCATTGTTACCTGAGAATTTAACTAATTTTAAACAGTAAAACACTGAAATCCAACTAACTGTTTGTTACACTATTATTATAACAAGTACAAACAAGTCTAGATTTGGAAATTGAAACACAAACTTAAAGGTCGATTCCACCATCGGAATGAAGTCAAATGCGAAAGAGGATTTAATTAGGGCTTAAAACTACGGCGAACTCATAACAATAGGATTCTCTCAGACCGACGTATTTAACTCCGCCATTAATTCTACTGGTAATCCCTTATGATATTAGAGATCTGTGGCTGTGCGTTACAGCGGGGAATCTTTCGTGTTTATTTAATGGAGAGAGATGAATGTGTGGTGTTTTTGTTTATGGGTGTGTGTGTTATTGTTGATATAATAATATGTGTCGGTCGAAATACAAGATTTGGGTTACCGTTGCGTTTATACTTCATGTGGAACTTGTTGGGTTAAATTGAACGCGTGAATGCTCATTTTAGTCTGCGAGAAAGACTAACATAGCCTATTTGCTTGAACCTGGAGAAAGAAGTTGATCTTGAAAACATTAGTTAACAAACGTTTCCAGATTCAATCAACTAGCAGTTAGCATATATATACCTAAAGCTATTTCATATTTTTAATTGAAAATTTTAGAACAAATATTGACACCCAACAAAGTTTATGAACCATGTTGTCCCATAAAGTAGCAATTGGCGTAAATCTACGTAATAATTTATAAAACCCGTTCATTTGCTAAATTCAAAAACAAACACATTAAAATGAATTGTGCTCGACCGCATGGCACCGTCCAGCTTAATGCGTTATGATCCGTGTTATACATCGCGGGATGGGCAGGCTTAGTGCTCAACACAACGACGTTAGCTCTAAGATGGAGTCTTGTGGGCTCAACATAGCGGTAGATACACGCAACACAAACACTTAGTATTCAGGCAAATACTACTCGCTTTAGCACTACTCTGTCAATATTCGTTTTAAGGATTGTATATCCAGAGGGGATTGCCAGGGCCTCCGCCTGCCGGCAGGCGGAGCTCCTGGTTGCGGGTTTTTCGAAAAAGATACCGCGGTCCCGGAACGTAAAGGGCAATAGAAGGAAGGAACATGGGTGGGTTTTAGTCAGTTCATGACATATTCCCCCCCGCTCCGCCCAGAGCGGGGGAAGCTATTTGATGCGGTAAAACATTACTCTATTACTAGGACTCCACCGTCAGTCCTATATACTCCTAGTCCTATATACATGAACCGAGATAGTTAGACAGTTGAAGTTTTCACAGATGATTTATTTCTGTTTCCACTATAACAACAAATAGTAAAATAACAGAATAAAATAAATATTTAAGGGGGCTCCCATACAAGATACATGACTTTTTTACCGTTTTTATAGATAACTAGCTTTCGCCCGCGGCTTCGCCCGCGTTAAATTTGGGGTAACACAGTTCCCCTTGCGCCTTATTGATTTGTAATAGCAACGCTAAGTTTTCCCTTCTCTTCCCTCTTTCTCCCTCACATCCCACTTTTTTCAAAAAAATATTAGCCTATGTCCGTCTCCTGGTTCCCAACTATCTCTGTACCAAAATTCATCCAAATCGGTTCAGCCATTAAAGCGTGAAGAGGTAACAAACAAACAAACTCACTTTCGCTTTTATAATATTATAGTAAGGAAGGACTAGCTGTGCCCAGCGGTTTCACTCGCTGCCCACTTAGGGCTATGAAAAATAGATGTTGGCCGATTCTCAGACCTACCCGATATGTACACAAAATTTCGTTTAAATCGGTCCAGCCGATTCGGAGGAGTATGGGAACGAAAACATTGACACGAGAATTTTATATATTAGATAGTAAGTAAACCTTCGTGCGCGAGTCCGACTTGTACTTGGCCTTGAATAAACAGTATCCTACTCAGGATACATTCATGTGTGTGACTTTTAGACAACAGACAGATGGAGCTACATTCGATTTAGAGTAACTATAGCTAGCTTATATCCGCGGCTTCGCCCGCATGGAGTTCCGTGATTACCCCACGGGACCAAGGGATACGGGATAAAGGGAATATAAATACCATAACATCTCGCTTGTAATTCCCGAAGGGTTAGGCAAAGCGCTACCTAATAACAAAATCGGTTTTAACATATTTTCGAACGACTTTGCAGAACTATGTTACTATCAAAAATATCAAAATTCTAGGAAACTTTAAAGACACACAGGTATTGTTCTCATAAACCACTCGGGTTTTTGTTACCAAAGGGTCAACGAACCAACATGAACCAATAAATACTAAGCAAATTGCACATAAACAAGCCGCACATGCAGTATATTGTGCCAGTAGCTGCACTAACCCGCGTCCAATGCTCTGAGGCAGTAACCGCGCCAGTCAAGTGCACTGACCCGGCTACTGGCTGATACTTGCACGATGTTATGTAATTTACATCTTGAGAGGCCCCGCGCGACTCGCCGACTATTTGTTGTGTTGGACAAGTTGTAGATACTGCATCATGGATATTGTCCACTGGGCGTTGAGCTTTAACTTGTACGAGATGCATACGTCACATCCACTATGTAGATCCCCTTACACATTATAATGTTCTGAAGATAAATTAAAAAAAAAACAGAAACCATTTACCCAAATGAAGCTGATATCAGCACTTGTTTGAACTCGTAGCCATAGAATAGCAGCCACTCCTTTCGATCTTTAGGTTAAGCCACACATGCCAAGGTTGGTCTGTGGATGAGTGACCAACCGTTACATACCGATTTTCATCCGTGCCTCAAAAACACGTTCAGCTGTTGATCCCAGCTGTTATTTGTATATCTTTGACAATTGTTACAGATGGTCAGTGTCCCAAAAGTCTGAGAACCAATCTTACCAAGGGGTATCGTATTATCCAATACTAACTGGGTTGTGGAGGTGAGATAGGCAGTCGCTCCGGGTGAAATACTGATATTCAGATTCATCCTGTTAGTTTGGATACCGACCCTAACATAGTTAGTAAAGGGCAGGTAGATAATGATCAGCATTTTTTTGAGAAAAAGTGTTTTGGTAAACTCCTTAAAAACAATACTGTGTGATCAGTGAAAACTGAAATTTTTAAGCTTTTGTGGTAATTTCAGATTATTATTGACAAATCCCGCACAATTCTCACCACCGCTATCATTTGAGGGAAAGTTGAATCGAAAGAATCTTAAAACGTTTTATTATTTAAGTAATTCTTTTCTTTTTAAACATCATGTTATATCGAAAAAATATCGCTTTTGTGATTTTTAAATATCACGATTACTTACTACAGGGAATTTTTGTTAATTAAAATTTCATGGTACCTGTCGGCGTTGCGAAAGAAATACTGTAGCCTCGCAACATAAACGGCAAAAGAAGTAACATGGGTGGGTTATTAGTAAAAGCCTGATACTCCCGCCTCCCCCAGTTATATGATTATTTCCCATTCGCAAAAAAAAAAGGTGACAGGTAACATTATAAGATAAAGTAGTGTAGGTAGGTAAATATGTTTAAAATTTGTGAGATTTACAACAAAACAAAACCTTGTCACAAAAATAGGCAATATACTGTCTGAGTAAAGTAAAAACATTCTGCCAAGCAAAGCATCCAATTAACTAGCAAGAAAAAGAAACTCGAGAAACAAATTACCAAACTCCAATCATTTTATCAATCTATCGCAGAGTACTAGCAATAAAAGTGTTCAGACTGCCTTATAATGTTCTCCGCAGCACTTCTGGAAATGGCTCCCGAACAACTTGTAAAGTCAATCGAAGGAATGGCCTGTTTTATTGGCAATAGGATCTCCTAGCTACCTGGCCTGCTACTTGTAGGTATCTAGACGGCTGGTAAATTTTTTAAACTCTATATATACGTTATTGCCTTCCAAGGCTTTAGATCGAGGCGCGCGGGAGATATTACAGACTGCAGTATTGAACGATATTACTTTGCTAACAGTTTATTCTACTTTTCATGTTATTGTTTGTTATTCCTTTAAAAACACTTTTAGCGTTTGCTGTAGCTGGACTTTCTGAAAATTTATTATTTTTGTACCTACGTTTTGCGTTGAGTTCATTAATATTTTGTTACTGTACAAACAAATAGATGGCTATGCAGGAGTAAAGGCTAATTGAAAACACTGGCACTTTGAATTGTGAGTTAATTCTGAGAAGTAAGCACAGTTTGGCGAATCGGACGCTACTTTACACTATAACTATTTCACTATTAACCAACACGCAAAACCTCTAAGATCCAAACAAAACACTTGTCGAAACTAATACAAAAATAACTGGAGAGTGATCGATTCGTTTAATTACTTCTCTGTTCATGAAGCAATCAATCAATCGTCTCTAACTCGACCTGATCCGTTGATTGCGACTCTAAATCTCTGTAGCCTACGCCATGCCAGGCGACGTGGCGTGGCGTGGCACGTCGTCACTTCGACGACGCTGTAATTGCATCGCACACGCCGAAGTAAACCGCTGGCTCAAGACATTTCATTGCGGCGGACTATTGAATGTTGGCATGGAGTACAGAACAACATGGAGTGTTAAGTTATCTAAAATACACGAGAGTTTGCAAACGCAGCAGCGTTAAGATCTGATCTGAGCAAGAAACTCCATGGCCACTCTTTAAAATCATAATATTTTACAAGATCATAGTTCCATCATTCATGTTGAGGTTATACAAACATGTGAGAACAATGTAGTTAAAGTTAGTAAACGCACACTTTAAAATGGAAAACAGAGTAAAAGCAAAAATGACGATTAAAAATATTAATTAAAATAAACCGTGGCAGTTGAGAGATGACCAGATCCAAATGACAACGCCCGTTCACGAACATGACGAAATTAAAGTATCATTAAGTTGTTCAGGCCTAAGTTTATGGAAATTTCTAACAAAATATTGATAGAAAATTGCAAAATTTAAGTAGTAAGAAATAATAAATACTCAAAGTATAACTAAACAATTTAACTACCATTGTGAGCAATGAACAGCTGACTAATTAAACGGAATTAGAACATAGCATTTTGCAATATTCAAGTCATACACACACACACTCATATTTTAATACTTCACTTGCATACTATTCCATGTTTTGTAAAGCCCATGTTATTGACCGGTCTTTGGAGACAGGTTCAATCAACACGTTTGGCCGAGCTTGGCACGTCACTGTAGACGCACACAATGTTCTTATTTATTTATTTATTCCTATTAGCTGCCAAAACAAGGAACATTCAATTTTTGAGTCAGTTCCTTTTATTAGAGTTTCTGCAAAATGACGACTACGATTATTATTCGTGAATCCGCCATAGAAACTTGTTCAGGGTAGGAATGTAACTTGCCGGAAGAAATAACAGTCGGAACAGCGCGAATTTTAATTTATTCTTTAGAATTCCCCGTCCCATATTAAACTCGCCATAATAACGTGCAGTCTAGGCGCCTTCCATTCCGAGCATCCAACAAAAAAATACAATATTAGCAAAACTAAAAACATTCACATTTCGCTACAAACCGTGCGCCATATTCGTTTTGAACCAGCTCGCACAAGGCTTTCATATTTCCTAACTATTTACATTTATTCGCTTGTTTTCGCGCATTTTGCCTATTTTTAAATGGCCATTTGTTATTAAACAGGCTGGTGGTTCAGTGTTTCAGGCACGATTATATTCACCATTGCACGCACCCGGCGTTCAACGCGTAAAAATCTACGTATCCACGTTGTTTAAAGTTTTATGCAGCCGAATAAACTCAGGTTGTCGGAGCACTCGGGAGCAGTCGGGGGAGTTCGGGATGAATCGCGTTTATGCGTATCAGGACACTTGTGCAAAAAAACATTTGCGCTAAGGACATTTGCACGTTTGAACTTTTGCGCGACTGGACTTTTGCACCAAACGGATATATGAACTGATGGGCTGGACGAACGACAGACGCTTGCGCTTATCCCAGTTGTGCGCATCTATTTGGATGAAAGAGGCTTATCTACTTGTGCGACTTTATGGCTTTAGACAAAATATAAGAATAGAAGAAGAGTGGACTGAGTTGTAATTATGTACAATAAGTTCGAGGCAGATGGGGATAGGGATGGAAATACCGTTGTTTATTTTTATTTTAACTCGTGTCAGTGAATTAGAATAAACAGCGATCTGAACTATAATTATCCTCCCAGTAATTAGACTTACCACAAACAATCTCAACTCAGCTCATCATTCAAGGAATATCAAGCGTGAAGTTGTTCCTGCAAAAGTCCAGGCGCGCAAAAATCAAGTAGGTTCGCGCATGTGTCCTTCGAGCAAACAGTCTTTCGCGCAAATGTCCTAGATCCGCGTTTATGCCGATCGCTGCGACAAAAGGCCGTTTTGTTCGGGAGTTGTTTTTGATTAATAGAGGCAGCCTGAAAAGGATTGTTTGGCGAAACAATATATTTTGTTGTTATTTTATTGTTGTGGTGTTCGGTACAAAGGATTGTGTTGCTATGAATACGACATTTTAATCCAGTTCGATTTATTCTATTATCAACACTGTGTGACACTTTGACACCGCGATAGAAATATTCTGAATGACACCTGCCGGTACACTTAGTTCCTAATATAATTTAAACTCTTAGAAAAACCAATATTGAACGTGCGATACCGATAATCCGTGTATAAACAAAGAAGCAGTAAATAGCGCACACGTACAAGCTCACCGGGCGCATTAGGTCTCCGATGCAGCGTGTTAATGCTAATCTTCTCTTTCCTTACCTTCCTTTTATAGTGGTGCATTAAGCGGATAATTCCTAGACACATATATTGTATAGAACCGCGTGCCGCGGCGTGTGTTAACCTATAAAGCTTTATAAATGTTTTTCAAAACTGAATTTATTGGTGCATTAATTTGTTTACATTTAGCTTTTATTCATTAAAAAGGTCTCTCTTGGAGCTTTTTATGTCACATTTAATTGATAGAGAATAATCAACATCATTAACAGCATGGTTGCATGCACCCATTGCAAGAACAGGCCTGCTTTCCTGGTCTGTACGTGTCTCATCCAGATCTTTCATACGATATTCTGCAGGTCTTCAAGCCACCTGGTTTTATATCCGTCTTTATAGAGAACAATAAATGCAGATGCAGTTTGATGAAACGATTCAAAACAGTTCCGTTAAGTGCAGAATACTCCAACTCTCTAAGATTTGAGAGCAAACCCGTTTAACCAATGGGAATTTAATTAGCGCCGTCTCCCAAACATTGGAGTTAGGAAACAAACACATCAGTGTAAGAGAACTGTTTCAAAGTTAATTGTGCCGCGATGTTGTCGCCATTGCTCACGAAGCTCCTTTAGCAACGGTGAGGTTGTCCACAGACGGGCAACGGTGAGCGATGGATTAAATGTCTTCTTCTTCCATACTTTCCTATAACTCGTCAGCACAGCAGTTACCTCCGATCTAGCTTGTCTAGTTTCAGAAAGTCCATTTATAGCCATCGACTGAAGTTTTTTCATAGACATTGTTGGGACACATAACATTTTTAGAACAACGTAAATGCCCGATCGACAGATTTGAATATTGCCAAACTCTAAAAGCCATAACACAATTTCGACTGGTGTGCCGAGCGCTGAGTGCCACAGAGCCCGGCACAGCTGTCGCTAAAAGTGTACCATCTGCAGCGAGCATTAAGTGCACCTCTAGCGCCGGCTGCTGGGCCGCTGTTTACTCTACAAATATTGCTGGCGTGAACGTTGAATGGCGCACGCCGCTTCGCATGTATCTTAGTGGGTATATCTGGTTCTGGGGCAAACTGTATGGGGCTAGGAGAGGAGCGATGACGGTTGGGTTCATGGCTCAGTAGAATTGAGTGACATCAGCGAATTTTCGAAACTTTAGCTTCTGGCGTAAAACTTTTGCAGGTTACTGTAGCTTCATGTTTTCGTGAGAGGACAGGATAGGAGATGAAACATAGCTCTACACTCTATTGCCGTTCCGTGGAGATAGTCGATCCGCGATCACCGCGATTACTAGATCTGATTTATTTTATTTTCTTCTGATATTCGACACAGATCTGTCTCACGTTATGGAAAACATAATCATAAATATCTACCAGCCAATGAACTTACTTTAGATAAGTAATAGCTAACTGGAGTTAATAAATTATATATTGTTGCTTGTACGCAAAATTTATAAATAAGGATACTCCATAACAACAAGCTGTTGTGATAGCAACTTGAAGTAAAAAATGCTAGATGAATAATAATTTAAATTAGCGTGTTATGGTCTCAACTAAGGAGAGTCTAATCCCTCCTTAGTTTAGTGCCTAAGTACAGTTGACTGTATGTGAATTAACTTGCTTGCTCTGTTTCGCCAGTGTAAACGTATATTAAGTTATATCAACCACTGGGGTGATGGCAATCACCCCAGTGGTTGATATTGTGAGAGTAGTCGTAAGTGATTAATCGCGAGTAAACTTCAGTAGAAGTTCAGTACAGACGTATGCAGGAACACTTTTGTCCTGCGACTTACATAGAGACTATAGTAAGCAATTTGCAAAGGGATGCAGGTGTCCTACGTGTAGGAGTCCCACGTTCAACTGTCACGCACTTACTACTACTTAAACAACGAGACAACCGCCCCAGTGGTTAGAATAACTATATATACTTTTACACTATCGAAACATTCACATACAACATGTAAACGTCTCTATTGTCTTGCTGCCCCCCTCTAGTAATTTTTGCTGTATCGTGGGTGCGTTTACAAAAATTTAAACACACATACACAAACAGCCAGGAGATGTAGAGGAACCTATTTTATAACAATAGGTTCCTCTACATCCCCGCTGCTGTCCTGGCCCGTCTAAACGCAACGTCTGTATGCAAATGCTCGGCGGCGTTATCTCTCGCCGCCGCAGCGCACCCCAGACGTCTTGATTTCACGCGCACAAGATAACACCCGCGTTTTGTTCTCACTTACAATACAAGCCTTGTTGCTTAGGACTTGGTGTTTATTATTTTGTTTGAAAAGTTATTCGATTAATCAATGTCTTACAAGATAGGCTTGAATAATTCATTCGTTAACTTTTGTATATGGCTAGGAACGCTGTAGCACAGTTTGTGCTACGCCGTAGCAGTTTGTGCTATGCCTTGGCAGTTTTTGCTACGCCGTAGCACAGCATGAGCTACGCCGTAGTCCAGTGCGTATAATAATAAGCCATAATAGCAGTACACTACGGTGTAGCAAGCCACCCAGTGTAGCAAAACGCGTTCCGCTACCGCATATCCTCACTAACATTATAAAAGCGAAAGTGAGTTTGTTTATTTGTTACGTCTTCACGCCTAAATGGCAAAACCGATTTTGATGAATTTTGGTACAGAGATAGTTGGGACCCCGGAGACAGACATGATAAGCTTCTTTTTTAAGATTGACATAATTATGAGGGAAAAAGAGGGAGAAAAAGGGAAGTCTTAGCTTTGCTATTACATTAAATAAGGCGCAAAGGCAAAAACCACAGGTAGCAGGTACCTGCAAATCAGCAAAGGGGAACTGTGTTACCCCGAATTTAACGCAAGCGAAGCCGCGGGCAAATGATAGTCTTCTTTAAAATAATTGGTCAACCCTTTCTCTAAATAGAAAGGCTTGAGAAAAGAAGAACCTTTACTAGACAGTGTAGCGACATACGCTGAAAATAATACTGCAATACAATTCAGAATCCATTGTACGTTCCTATTGACGTATTTACACTCCAGTCCACATATCAAACCAACAAGTGAATTCCGAACTGAACCGCTCCAATCCACTACCCATAAATATGTCCAATCAATTCCATTCAATCATGGGTTGCATCCGGGGTATTTTACGACCCCTCCCCCCCTCCCGGCTTCACCCCACCCGCTCGGCTCCAATGGGCCGCATTTTATGAGCTCTTTACCTAATTATGAGATTGTAAAGTCGTTATGGTGCAATTGCTGAAAGAAAACCTTTTGGCAATAATGGTGTAGGTTCTGGTCGTATCAAACAAAGTTTACAAATAATTGGAGGTTAGCGTGTGTTTGTTTTGTTATTTCACACACCTGCCACCTAGAGGTACTGTTTGATAAAATATAATTTAGAACTTTTATATACGTACGTGGGTACGCGGGTACGTGCTTCGCTACGTATTTACAAAAAAATTGTGATGCAGCGCCATCTGCCGGACAAAATTGTGAATCTAAACCATTCCCAGATTCCCTTGAACACATACAAAAAATTTCATCAAAATTGGTCCAGTCGTTTGAGAGAAGTTCAGTGACATACACACTCACAGAAGAATTATATATATAAAGAAGATACTAGCGGCCCGGTACGTGCTTCGCTACGTATTTATTTTACAAAAAAATTGTGATGCAGCGCCATCTGCCGGACTGATTTGTGAATCTAAACCATTTCCAGATCCCCTTGAACACACACAAAAAATTTCATAAAATTGGTCCAGTCGTTTGAGAGAAGTTCAGTGACACACACACTCACAGAAGAATTATTGTATATAAAGATATTATATTTTGTCGAACTTTGCAAAATAGATTCTCTAGATGATTAAACCGGGTTCCCTCTATCTGGCAGAATCTTGATGTTCCGAAATTTATTTGGCATAACACACTTAGCATAATTTTCTTTAAACGAACATTTTAAATGCATAAAAATTATTTGATATAACTATCGTTTCGCATAATGTTTAAAACTTAGAATCTACAATGGCATACCTTTAAGATGGCAGAATTACATTTAGCATAATTTCGATTGGCAGAGTTCAAATTTCGCATAATATCGTTCAGCATAATGCTCATTTAGAGCAATGATTATTTGGTATAACTTTACTTGGCATACTTTGCTGGTGGGCGAATTGGTTAGGTTAGGTTAGGTTAAAACTGTGACCTGCTACGCACGAGCCGAGCGAGCGAAACGAGCGGTGCCGCGGCAGCGGCCGGCGAGTGTCAGAAACGACTTGCATTAATAGAAAAATGAGATTGTTTTTAGTAGCTTACCCGGAACTGAACTATTTTGATTAGGATAATTACTTATTGTAATAAATGACATTATTTCAAATTCAATTGAATAATAACTAAAATAAATGACAGTAGTTCAAACTCAATTAAATAATAACTAAAATCAAATTATTTTAAAGATTAAAATAAATGACAAAGATGATTCTAACTTTAAACTTTCTGCGATATGACAATTCTGCCGTTTGATGATTATCGATGTGAAATATATGCCAAAAGACGATTCTGACTGTGAACTTTCTGCGATATGATGTTTCTACTTTTTAAATATTATGGATATGAAATTTATGTCAAGAGATGATTCTGACTTACAAAATTAAGAGTTTTGAATGTATGATAAATGAGTATCTGCCAAACAATTTTCTGCGAAATGAAGTTTATGCTATCCGTTGATATACAAAATAAAATTATGACATAAAAAGTTCTGCTATAAAGAGTGGACCCGATTAAACCGCATTAAAACTCAATTGGATAGTTTAGAAAAACCACGCACACATATACACACTTACAATCAGTACCCAAGTAACTTAAAGCTTTTGCCCGCGGCTTCACCTGCGTTAAATTCGGGGTAACACATTCTTTAATGATTTGCAGGTACCTGGTACCCGCAGTTTTTGACCCTGCGCCTTGTTGATTTGTAATAACAAAGCTAAGATTTCCCTTTCCTTTCCTCTATCTCCCTCATTTCTCCCTTTAAAAAATAGCCTACGTCTGTCGCCTGGTTCCCAACTATCTCTGTACCAACATTCATCAAAATCGGTTAAGCCATTTAGGCGTGAAGTCGTGACAAACAAACAAACTCACTTTCGCTTTTATAATATTAGTAAGGATGGTAGGTGGTGGTAGGTATTATGTAGAAACGTGTTGTGTCTCGAGCCAATACGAGGACAACATAAAGAAAATCATTGTTATGCAACAAACATGAATAATGGTACAATTGAAATCACCTTTCAGAACGTCTTAGTAGTTTATCGTGTGATCGCTAGCGGGTGACCGCGAGGCGGCGCGGCGCAGTCGGCGCGACGATAGCCGCCATCATCAAACTGGTTTATGAGTATCGCCTGACTACTGAGCATAACTAGCAGTGAATCAAGTTTGAATTGATTGTCAATGGTATCTATCGTCCAAGGTATATTTTCTTCACGTTAAAATAATATATGTAATTGGTGCTATTTATTGTAATTGGTGCTATACTGTTTTAATTAACCACTATAAAAAAATAAATAAAAAAAACTTGCAATTATTTTTAGGGTTCCGTACTACAAAATAAAAAAACCCTTATAGGATCACTTTGTTGTCCGTCTGTCTGTCTAAAATTAATCCTCTAAGTCGACGTAGTTAAAAGATATGGCTGTACGGAACCCTCAGAGAGCGAGTCTGACTCGCTCGTGGCTGACTTTTTTAAATCGTAATGTTACGAAATTTGAGCTCAAACCATTTAGAGCCACTTTGCACTGTCAATTGATTGTCATTTAATCAAAAAGGTGAAGGAAGTTACTACCTATTTTAAAACGAAGATCAATGGAGAAGAACCAGTGAAGAACTCTTTTAAATCATATTAGGTAAAAATCCTGACTAAATAAAGAAAGTATACCATACCTTTACTGAATTAGTTATTCAGCCCAAAAACGATTAGTTTACTTTCCAAGTATGCCTATGGAATCTGCCCGTAATTAATTTCCCTCAAACATTGTATAAAACAATTTCACCAAAAGTCAGGAAGTTGATTTTTCCATTCACACCGCGCCCATTATAAATGACCCCAATCTTTTTATACAACCTGCACTTAAGATTACATCAAAAGATTCAATCTTTTGTCTCATAAACGTCCATTCATAAGAAGTTATCGCTGCGATCTTTTTCATGAGCCAAGTAAAGCGAGTGCAGTTAGGAGAGAACAGATGACTCCAGTGTGAGTAGTACCTATAACTAAGCGTTTTATTCTGCAAGCTAGGTTAGATTGAAATGGAGCCCTTTTTTTAGTTTTTAGCAATGAATGCTGTATATATCTTCATTCTAGTTGGAATCCTTACTTATATTATAAAAACGAAAGTTAGTTTGTTTGTTTGGTACGTCTTCATGCCTAAATGGCTGAGACGATTTTAATTAATTTTGGTACAGAGATAGTTAGGACCCTGGAGACGGACATAGGCTAGTTTTTTTTAAAGTAAGAATTGAGAGAGAAAGAGGAAAGAAAATGGAAAACTTAGCTTTGTTATTATATTAAATAAGTCGCAAAGGCAAAAATTACAGGTAGCAGGTACCTGCAAATCAGGAAAGGGGAACCCCGAAATCAACGCGAGCAAAAGCTAGTAAGTTTTAAACATGCAATTCTCATAAAAAAATAAATGTGTAGTTTCTCAAATCATAAAATAGGTGAGAACTGAACATAAAATCAATATATAACACAAAGAACTTTCATTTTTCGCTTTTTTTAAACACCTTTTTGCATTTGTCCCATGCACACAGCAGCCGCCGCCGGCGCTACACACTGTTTGCTTCCTTCCCTTGTATCCGCCATGCTATGGTGTATACGGACTTTTTATTCATAATATCATTTCTCACAGATACAGCTCTTTGTTATTTTTTAAATTCTATTACTTATTTATTCATTTTTAAAACGTTTTTTGTCTTTTAATCTGATAACTCTAACACAACTGAAAACATAAATAGAATAATACAGGAATGTATTATTCTATTTATGTTTTCAGTTGTGTTTTACAAACATTTCACTACTCATTACTAATTACAATACTCATTTCAACTCACATACACAAACAGCCAGACCCGAAACAATTATATGTAGGCATGATACAAATATATCTTCCGTGCGGGGATTAAACCCGCTACAAGCAGCGTAACAGCCAATTTGCTCAGCCACTGCACCAACCATGCCGTCAATTAATTCACAATGCTGATGAATGGAGAACCATTGATTAGATTTCACTTTATGACTGTTAATTTAGTTGCAGTGACCTTTTTCGACTGAGGATTTTTCCTGATAGAAACGAAAATCAAAACCTTATCATAATGAACGATGTGCGTAAATGTAACGCCAAATGACATCTAGTTGTGAAGTACCGTGTGGTTCTACTGTCTCATATTTACTGTCCTGGGCCCCTTCAGCGGGGCTTCAGTTAACGACCCGTCGAATTAACGAGCGAGATAATACCGCCATTAATCGTACACCTCTCGGTTATGACGTCATCACACTGTATGGTCACACCTTCCGGGGTATTTGACACCCCACGCCACTGCTGAGCGGTTAGGTCTTAAAATGTTGAACAGATTATAAAATTGTTATTTATGGTTACAAAACAAATTCCAGTTGTCACTCACGGTCTTTCAAGATAGCAGTAGATATATAATTAAAGGTAAAGGCGGTCTAACATAAAACATTTTCTTTCTTTATGTCTTTGCAGCAAGCTAGTACCTTTTTGGTGGCTTTGTAGTTAAATAGTGAAAAAGCCATGTCAAAACAATCGTAGACAAAACGATCTGACGGCAAATATTCCATAGTTGAAAAGTCCTGTCGTCGGAACTAACAAATGCCAACCATTCTGTCGGCGAAACATCCATAGAACCATCCATACAACGATGTCATCTATAACCAAACCAACACATCGCTAATATTACAAATCACATTACATTTACACGCACCTCTAGTATACATCAGTGCGTGTATGACTGTCAATCAAAATCAACCAATCAGAAAGTAGAAGTTTTATTTTAACAGTAGACAACTAGTTTACAAACCCGAATCTGACAAGAGCCCTCTCCAGCGCGTGTGATCTAGCTAGGTCACAAAGGTAGACAAGCTTTTATGTAATAACATTGTATCTGATGTGACATTACGTAGCTTTTTGTTTCGTAAATTCTATTTGCGTTCGAGATGAGTCTACTTATTAGTTTATGAGTTGCTATTAAGAAAAACAATACGTATCCACTTAGTTTGTGAAAGTTCATGTTATATTTAAGAATAAGAATAATTTATTTGTATTTATCTATAAAAACATGGTAGTTCACATAAAGTTATGTGAACTTAACATATTTACCATATGATGGCATACAAATATCAGAGCATGTTATTATGAAACATACAAAATCTTAACAATAATATAGGTAAATGAGTAATAAAAAATAAAAGAAAACATAGAACACATTGAAAAAACAATATAAATAATAAAACTTAGTAACCATATCTGTCAGTCACTTTTTGATTAAGAAATTCTTTAACATTGTAAAAACAATTGTCTACCAGCCATTTATGCAACTTTAATTTAAAATATTTTAGAAAGAGCTCTCTTAATTCCTTTGGTATGCTGTTATACATTTTTTTTACAGTAATTAAACAATTTTTTGGCATAATGTGCTTTGATTACTATATTTTAAGTTCTAAACAACCTACCTGTCGCAGTCACGACGTGAAAGCTATTTTTATTTTGTGTGTTCGTCGTAATTTGCAACAAATAAATGTTTCTTTCTTTCTTATGTTTTTTGTTCTAACTGAGTGAAATCCCTGTATTTTTTTTTTGAGAAATTGATTTCTTTAACCATAAGTTTTTATTTTCGTTGGTCTCTAGGCCGCGAACTATACTGGTGCCATCAGTCCATAGATGTTGGACTGTATTCTGGTTTCAACGCATTCTTCCCAGCTAAAACACTAGGAAGTGGAGAAGGGCAGGGCGTTTTTGTGGGACTGTCTCTTGTAATCTGACGTTCAAAAAGTGCTGATTGATTATCAGCCTAATTTAAATAAATGACTTTTGATTTTGATTGACAAATTAAAGATCAGGCATTTTATAATGACGAATTTAAATATTTAGATATCATCAATTATATTGTTGGGGTTTCATCAACAAGTACTTTAATATGGCAACATAAGTTTATCAAGTTTTATTACGAGATACAAACACTACAATTTCATTCACCCCTAAAAAGTATTTGTTAACGCTATTAAACGAATATAAGAGCACTTTTTCACATAGTTATCAGAGCACATTAAACTGGCATGCCATTTTATCTGGCGTCGCACATATACTTGTATATAGTGTACATCGTGTTCTGGGCCTGGCGAATAGCCAGAGAGATATTAAACAGAGGCTAACGACTTGAAAGGGTTACATACGGTGTGACATTGTACCTTATTGTATGTGTGACGTTAGGATCGGCTTCACGTTCTCTGTACCATCAGTAGCGACCGCTCTCAAGTCGAGTAGGATCGTTTGTAACCATATTATAGCAATACCGTGTATTTATTTAACATCTTATGCTCGAGGTTCAAATTAGGGCAAGTATCTAAGTCACTATCATCACCTAGATAGCTTTTTTTCAACTATGCTGGGTTCGGTTACCAGTCTCATCAGATTCAGCTGGTAGGTCAAGTACTAAAGTGAGGAAGAATAACCGGCCAAGTGCGAGTCGGACTCGCGAACAGCGGGTTCGTACAAAATTACGACATAAAAGGTCATATTAGAGTTTTGATCATGTACCCTTATTTTTTTTTTCGCTGCTGTATATAGCCATAAATTTAAGTGTATGGTTTTATTTCAAGCGTAGCGTTCTCAAGAGAAAGTGTTTTGACAGACAGACGGACAACAAAATGAGCTTAATGCGGGACTCTAAAACTAGCCATAGTGATAAATATTTTACCTTTCCCCCAATTATGAGAGCAGTCCTTTGCCCAGTGTATTATTTTAACAGACGACATATCTTGTATCCAATAAATCTTTTCTAAACACAGTTAAGTTTTTAATTACAATGTCAACTCTCTCAAATGAAATATCTTAAATATACTTTAAAGATTAAAATACTTTGAAAATTTGCTGGCATTTTTTTAGTATGTAGAGTTTTATGTATTTTCAAACAATATAAATTATTGTTCTTGAGGACGTCTACTAATTTCAGCGGTATTTTAAAATCATGTTATTTCTTACCCGAGCATAAATGGTTAATCGTTACAAACTAAAATGGCGTCCATTTCCCATAAAGTCAACAAAATGGCGGCACATCACCGGGAGTACTTAACACATAGTAAACTAACAAAGAAGTAATACAGCGATAAAATTTGTGGCTCGTTTGCTTAAGGGTGGCTCATAAAGTTTTTGTCCGAGGGGCTGCTCGTAAATCCTACCCGACCATTAGTAGTAGTACTAGACGCTCATAAACAGTGTGGACACGCCTTTATAAATTGATTTCATAAGTTTTATGGCGTGTGATATCATGTTTATTGGTGCCGGACAATGTGCGTGTGATAGCACTTTGTTTATGATGAAATCGGTAACGGAGAAATATTGCTTAGACTGAGTTAATAATACGGAAGCAGATCGTATTATTTTTTCCGTTTTCTCTTGGATTTTCGGCCTGCAGTAAAAAAATAATGATAACAAGGGCTTGATTGCCAAGGTTGTTCGAATGAGATACCGCGGCCCCGGAACGTAAAGAGCAAGAGAAGGAACATGGGTGGGTTTTAGCCCCCGCTCCGCCCAGAGCGTGGGAAGTCATTTGATGATTTCTCACCCGAAAAAAAAATACCTAAAGAGGTTCTCATTAGGCAGCTGGATGGACACGACTCGTATTGTTAGAAGGTTTCTTTGGAGCCCTGAAGGGCTACCATGACATCTTATAGCAGTTATTATTCCACTGAGAGAAAGAGATGGTGCTAGACACCCTGTATAGCTCTGTCTCTTTCCCTCAGTAGAATAAGAACTGCTTTAAGACGTCATAGTAGGGTAGCTGAACGCTAGTAACTTGGCCCTGTTCCCGATACCGGTGGGGTACTAATTTTGTATTTTTTGTGCTCTTTTTTTAATAAGAAATATGTCAAAAATGTGTGTAAAAATACATAAACGAATACTATTTTCACATTTGAGGATCTTTTTAAAGTAAAAGAATCTCAGTTCATTGACGACATAGATCACATTTCTCGCTAGACAAACATTTTCATACTTAGGTTATGTCTAAGAAGGCCCGATTTCCCAAGAGCGTCGTGCAGCAGCTAAATAAACTAAATATATGAAAAGAATGTCTTAGTTATAAATCTCCTCTATTTAGATTTATGCATCCTTCGAGGCTGAATTTTTAGCAGTTTCATGGTTTTTTAAAACTTGTTCGCCCAACCAACATTGTTAGAAATGTTAAAATAACGTTGACTCTGTTTTATCTTTTCTATAATAATAAAGTATATTTGTGTTATTTTACACTTTGTTGAGTAAGTAAATACTAAAGTTTAAAATAAACCAGTTACTAAACTTTTCAAGAAGATATTTTTTTTAAAACATTTGCTTTAATTACGAAGTTTTCTCTCTTGTAACGTAAGTACAAAGAAAAATAAAATGTCGGCACCGACTTGTAATCCACTTTTCCAAAGTAATACAAATTACTATACTTAGAAAGTAGTATTTAGTGTGTTAGGTTATTTATGTTCTCGGACATGCTACTTACTGCAACCACCCTTCAGAACATAAAATAAGTAGTTCTCTTGAAAAAAGGACAATTTTCCCAAAAGTTTTACAATAAGTCTTACCGGGGGCATCGTGTTATCCAATAATTGGCTTATGGAGCTCACGTGAGTAGTCTCTGCATGTTAAAAATTGGCCTTTATAAGCAAATATTGGCCAAACAAAAGGTGAGGCAAATGATAAAAACAAGACACAAAGCATTCACAAAATTAAATCATCAAATTTTTCACACAATATCCGTCAAAATTTCACCTGAAAAGATACACAATTCCATCGTACGAACTCGACATAACCAAACAAGCCGTTAGTTGGAGATGACCAAACAGAAACAGTTGAAATTGCGCCAAAACAAGTGACAACCTGTGAAACTAG
Source organism: Ochropleura leucogaster (assembly GCA_958449745.1). Classification (NCBI taxonomy): domain Eukaryota; kingdom Metazoa; phylum Arthropoda; class Insecta; order Lepidoptera; family Noctuidae; genus Ochropleura; species Ochropleura leucogaster. The sequence continues at coordinate 383,370 of OY288208.1, forward strand.
CCTTTGTGGCGCAAACTCAACCCGACATGACCTGCAGAATAGTGCTAAAAGGGTACGAGAACCTACAACATAAAAATCCTTTGAAAATTTTGCTATAGTGACTGTTGAGCCTGAATTGGAACTATAAATCTGTTTTGTTTTGCAAAGTGTGTCATTGTACGTACAGAACTAAAGTACAAGGAAAAAGATGTTCTACTGCACGGGATTGTAATTTTCCAATTTACGTAGCTAGCACTGCAGGTAGTGATTTAGTAGCTATGAGTTTTTTTTTTGCATTTTTTCCCAGGGATCAGCTAAGCTTTACCTGCAATAAATTAAAGCAAGACGGACCTAGACAGATTTAAACATAATTTCGACCAGCGAGTAGTTTATTTGGCTGTATCCTACGACCCGGTTTGAATAGTAATTATGTTTCACAATTTTCTACGTTTGTCTTTAAAGCCGACCCTAACTGTAATGCCTGAGCGGGTAAACCTTTGCTTAGCAGTTAGGTTAGACTCATGATTAAAAGTTTCATTTGGAATGGGGTTAAGTTTTGGATTAATAATATAATTATGTAAGGCTACGAACGCACTGACAGTTAGGCCCCGAATCCACCAAAGCGGAGAGCAGCGGAGCGGAGAGGAGATGGGCGGAGACCGACCAATCACATTGCTTTAAATCTACATCGCGTCTCTCATCTTTCCTATGATTGGTTGACTCTTTCACATCTCCTCTCCGCTCCGCTGCTCTCCGCTTTGGTGGAGACCGGGCCTTAGTCTGCTTAGTACCTTGCAGAAAAGTAATAATAATAATATGCATGTGTATATATGTGGAATAAGAGCTCGGCTGTTATGGTGCCGATAGTAATTACGGCCAATGGCCTGATGACCAAGAGCATCGACGACTATCTCTCGAAGCTCTCCTTAGGTGGTTGGATTAAGGGCGTGAATCAGAAGGCAGTACTTCTCGATACGGCCGCCTTTTGAAAGGTGGTTCCTGTATCTGGAGCCCTAACCACCGGTAGCTTGGACCCTGCTCCCGATACCGGCGAAAACCTATTTTCATATGTTTTTCTACATCTTATTTAAAGAATATTTAATACGTATCGAAAATGAATAAAGGGAATAATATTAATCTTTATTGCCATAAACAAATCACAAACATATGAATAAATTCTCTAGCTTCTGCGCTAGTGTACACTGTATTACAGAAGCTAAAAGTGAAACGAATACTCCTAAATCTTCGGAACCGACCGCTCTAGATGCTTGGCACCTTCGCTAGTAGTATATTGTGTAGCGCCTACCAGTGTGTAGTTAGTCTAAACGTCTGATGGACATAGCAACTAACCACACTTCGGATACATCCCAGTACTGCACATTATGTCAGGTCATTCGTGAGCACACGACTAATTAGCTCTTTGTCCATCGGCATCGCGCGGTTCACGCCTGCACGCGGAATGCGCATAGTTCACAGTCGGCATGCGACGGACGGCGCCGACCGCGCGGACCGTCGTTATTGGTGGTAATGAGGCTACGTACATTGTACTAGGTTATGACACGTATAAGAATTATAATTTTAGAAAGGATATTTTATGATTATCAGAGATAAAACTTGGTTTTACCTTTAAAATAAGTATATTATTAGGAAATTATTAAGACATCTGATTTTTACTATTACCTACTGATAACTTAATTCGAGTAACAAGTCAGTTACAAATCAAATCTATAATATACTAGCTTTTGCCCGCGGCTTTGCTCGCGTTAAATTCGGGGTAACACAGTTCCCCTCTTTCTCTCTCAAAACCCACTTTTTTTAAAAGCCTATGTCCGTCTCCTGGTTCCCAACTATCTCTGTACCAAAATTAATCAAAATCAGTGACGCTTTAATGGCTAATTAAAGCGTGAAGAGGTAACAAACAAAAATACCAACAAACTCACTTTCGCTTTTATAATATTAGTAAGGATTGAAACTACGATCTTTTTGATAGATATTTTAGTAAAAAATCAGTAATATACTATAAAATAACCCTGGCAATGTTCTTTTAAGTGCCAAGATTCAAAAAACTTACATAAAACGTTAAATATTACACGGTATTCAGTTCCTATCAAACTATAATATTAAAACCACTATCAAGTTAAGATTCAAGCTCAAACCATCCATAACTCAAGCCGTGACGTCACGAATGGTGAGAGAAGCGTTTTTCCGAAAGCGTTCACTTAGCGCTCGCGGGTGAGAATCAAGTAATTTTACTTAAAACTGTTGGCGGGATGCCCGAGGGTTGAGATATAGTGGTAACACAGCTGGACACGTATAAGAGGATTTTTAATAGTGGAAGAATGTTATTTTAATAAAAATAAAGAACTCTAAGATTTCTTATACCTATCGAATCAATAATGATTACTAGTACAATACAGCCTATAATTGAGACTGGTCTCTGCATCACAGTTGCTGTGAAACTGTCTCCTCATGCTGCACCATCATACCCTGTCCTCCGCCTTCCGCAGTCAATGTGCCACTCAATTCGTTAAGGCCATCGAGTACATTTACACTGTGACTCCATCATACCACCACATTACAATAAAGTATCTTCCTTCACAAACGATTCCTAGCGAAGCACAAATTAATTCCGCATAATTAAACCCGAAGCGAAGTTGAAATACGGCGCCATTCCTCACGCCAAACATAAGCTGTCGTAAGCAGAGCTCTAACAATGGCACAAACGGATCGGATCCGATGCTATCGCAAAAACCTATCGAATGTCCTAGAACCTTTGTTGGGCATAATGGTGGGTCCTTTTCTGAGAATCCTTGGATTAGCATAGATTATAATGATAAAGGTATTAATATTTGAAACTGTCAGAACATTGTCTACTGGTTTCTGTGAAATTAAACTCATAGTTTGGAAGTGACCTATATTTATGACTTGAATTATTATAAAAAGTTCCACACTTCTATAACTACCTAATTTATAAAAAAGATCTAACTTGTGAGTAGTATAAGTGGTTGTTTATTAGGTGAGATAAAATGGTTAGATGTTTCATTTTACTTCACGTAATAGGTTTCCATTTGAGCACTCTCGCGTCTTGTTGCATTTTCAATATAAACTGTTATCCCTTTCCACGTATTTTCGTCTTAAAGTCACCATAATCCCTTCGTTCCAAAGAAACTCACTTTCTTCATTGAACCTTAACTCACTTGTATGATAGCTTTATTAAATCTGCACAGCGCGGTAACATCAGTGTTACCAGCAGTAAATTCACACACAGTGGTAATATCGGTGTTGCCAGCGGTGAATTTATCCCACCTCGAGCGAATAAATCCAAGTTATTCTACGGTGCAAAGGAATGAGGTGTTATGACGCAGGTTGTAGAAGCACAGAAGTACTACTTCGTACATCGGCTGTCGCCACAGCATGGAAAATTATTAAGAGATGGAATTTGTAACAGTGAGGGGCTCATGCTCACGCGGATAGATCTTTAAGGCTTAGAATAGATTAAAATATATTTATTGCATACCAATTTTTTTTTATATCAGTCTGTGGATGTCGTCACCTAGCCACGGATCGACTTATGTCGTAACTTAAAACGTAATCATTACATACCGATATCTTACCGTTGGTTACTCACAAACTTTTGGCAGTCGTCGCCAGTATTACGCCTAAAAATTCCACAACTCTGAGGCTTAAAAATTACGATTATAGATACCCTAGACTAAGTACCCATAATAGAATAGAGAATGCGGTCGATCATGAGAAAACTTTCGGTTTAGTTATTCTCATTCCAATTTGGAGCATTTTAAATAATGACGAATAATTGAGTTTGACTTCTGTCCTTCTATACTCTGTGGCATAACCCAGCTAGGTGTGTTATAGAGTGTAATGCAAGCGTACAGCTGTAATTATTGTAGGAGTCGCTGCATTCTTTGGAGAACAGACTCGCTTCAGGACATACTCGTTTAATTATTGAGAAGAAGCGTTCTAGTGAGGAAGACTTGAAGATGTTTTATAAAGAGTGTATTGTTGTTTTTGTTTCCTGTAAAAGTACTTTCATATGTTTCGAAAACGGCTGCAAAACAGCTTGCTTGTAAGATGATTGACCATATATTATGACTCGTGTAATAAGTCGTGTTTTGATTGTTTCTGTGTAACGTCGCTCCGCAAGTGGCTTCTCTGATTTTTAACATGCTCTGAACCAATCCATTCATTTGTAATCGCACCAAACGCAGACTTTTCTTTTTATTCCCGGACTGATTATATATAACACATAAGATGATATCACTAGCTGTGCCAATCGGTTTCACCCGCTGCTTACCACCCTTACAACTTAGGGGTTGGAAAGATAGATAGTAGCCCATTCTCAGATTGACTGATTATGCATAAAAAAATCATAAGAATCGTTCGAGCCGTTTTGGAGGAGTATGGGAACGAACATTGTGACAAATAAAGCATATGGGGATCGTGGGTACAAACCACAGATCCTGCGTTCTCTGGTTTCTGCCTATTTCAAACATAATAGAAAAAAATATTAATATCCTTGAAAATATGGGTTTTTCTTTAATCTTTTTGATAACAATAAACGATTGGTATTTGATCCCTTTGCCAAGTTCACATTACGTTTGAGGTTTCTCGCTGCCGTAATCAGTCCTTTCGCGGAAGGCGGGAGTCGGGAAGCTGTACAAAGGTGCTTAGTGAACTACGTTCATAGGAAAACGGATTTACAAATTAATAATATTTACCTTTTAAGGTTACGGTACGTATTAGTTATTTTGGTTAACAATTTAATTCGACATATATGTACAAACAAGGTAATTAATATTCTTTTGTTGACTCTGTCGACTGAGCAACAATTTTATTGACATTTAATCAACATCAAAGGTGGAATGCGCTCGTTAAATAAATATTTATTTGTTAAAACAAATGTTTGGAAATCCACGCTGAACATCAACATATAATATGTAAAACATCTTTCAAGGCGCCGCTTCGCTATAGATCTCAGCAACATATCTGTTTGATCAGCTCAGCAGTAACCTTAAGTATGTGTGTGTTTGTTCTAGATGTCGCGGACTCCTAGACTGACTTACTAATATAATATAACTATCAGCTGTGCCCAGCGGTTTCACCCGCTGCTCAGCTCCTTTTCTAGAGAGGGATATTAAAAATAGATGTTGGCCGAATCTCAGATCTACTCGATATGCACACAATATTTCATATAAATCAGTCATGCCGTTTCGAAGGAGTATCGTAACTAACACCGTGACACGTTATTTTTATATTAGTAGATAATACCAGCCTATTCTGTCCCACTGCTGGGCAACGGCTTTTCCTCCTGCAGAGAAAGAGAGTGATCACCACGTTTGTTCAAAACGGGTTTTTGATTTCACACTTATATTAATTTTTAACATTAGGTTTGGTATTTACCCGCACCCGGATTTAAGCCGACAACTTCATGCATAAGAACCGAGGAGATTAACCTCTGGGCCGTCCTTACTGACTAACGGAAACCTTTATTGTGAAAACAAACTTGAAAAGACAGCGACAAAACACTTTAACAGAAATCAAAGTATCCCAAAACCAATTAACTAATTACAAAAAGCTCCAAACACTAAGCAAATTAATTATTCCCATAGTTAAATAACTAACAAAAAATAAGCCGGCAATATTTGACGCAATTTAATCGGGGGTGAGGTTGGTTCAGAAACCTTTGAAATTCGCCCCTGAAAGGGTTGTAAGCAGTTGTTTCATCTATAGGGGTGAGTTCGAGTACAATTACGGGAGTGAAACTCATTATGTTGCCCCAGAGAGGCGGTCGACGACAAATCCTTTACAATTAAGCTACATGAAAAGTGATTTAATAAGTTTTGGGAATATTTTAAGTACCTGTGGGCTTGTTGTGTTATTGTTTGAGTTCAAAGTTTCCGGAGTTTTTTTTGTTGTGAAGTATAGTTTATCTGTAAGTCCTATGTCTAAACACTGTTATTTAGATATTACTAGCTGTGCCCAGCGGTTTCACCCGCTGAGGTTTAGGGGTACGAAAAATAGATGTTAGCCGATTCTCAGACCTACCCAATATGTACACAAAATTTCGTTTAAATCGGTCCAGCCGTTTTGGAGGAGTATGGGAACGAAAACTGTGACACGAGAATTTTATATATTGGATTTAAGAAGTCATGATACCTTTGACTAACATACTTACCGAGGATATAGTTTTACTAACTAATATGATTTGAAGTAGTTTGTAAGATCTAGAACTAATCCAAAAACTCTTGCGCTAGTGGAGACCTATATTTTCGCCGAATGTTATTTAATATGTATGTAAAAAACGTTCCTGTGGAATAATAATGCAAACGAAACTTCGGGCTAAAGCTAGTACAGTAGCCAGCATTTAAAAATATATATATTTCGATGTCTGTCTGTTACGTTGTCCATCCCACTAGACCAGATATAGAAAAAATCTATATAGACCCCGGCCTGGGTTACTTAGCAAAACATAACATATTATTTGTCGTGGAAGTATGTACCCCCGGGATTATTTTCATATTCACGGCGGGGTAAGGGTCAAACGCTAATATCTAATAAAAAATAAATAAAAGCTTTCTTAGTTACGTTGTCAATTGAATGAACACAGGTTGTATTTCCCAGAAAAACCGTCACTACTCTTTATTTCAAGAACACAGTGTCAATGCCGCGCTTGCCTAGGTTGGTCTGTGGATGGGTGACCACCGTGTTTCTTCCGTGCCTTGGAAAGCACGTTAAGCTGTTGGTCCCGGCTGTCATTTGTAGATCTTTGACAGTCGTTACAGATAGTCAGTGTCCTGAAAGTCTGACAACCAGTCTTACCAAGAGGTATAGTATTACCCAGTACTAATTGGGTTATGAAGGTTAGACAGGCAGTCGCTCCATGTAAAATGCTAGTATTCAGCTGCATCCGGTAAGACCGGAAGCCGACCCCAACATAGTTGGGAAAAAGCTAGGCTAGCTAGATGAGTGTCAAAGCGTTCGTACGACTATTTCATTACAGTAAGCAAACGTTCTACATCCATTGCGCCCTCTCAAAGCGAAAGCATTTCTACAGCTAAAATAAGCACACTCTCGAATGCCTAACTCGACCCACTTCACTATGTAAGTCTGGATTACAGACGGATAGATAGAGGGTAGTCAGTCGGCTAGATATTACACCTATCAACTTTTTATTAGTCTGCACCAAAGCCGGGCTTAAAAGCTCCGAACCAATAATAATTTTCTCGTGACGTCGGACTCCAAAAACGTTGTTAGGACTCCTACACATTGATGTGTAACTATGTCTATGTCATGACTTTCAAGTTCAATATGTCACAAACTATTTTCGACCATTAACTAAGGCATTGTTGGAGGTTGCGGGTTGTTCGAAAGAGATACCGCGGCCTCGGAACGTAAAGGGCAAAAGAAGAAACATGGGTGGGTTTTATTCAGTACAAGTCTGCCATGCCCCCCCGCTCCGCCCAGAGCGGGGGAAGTCATTGGATGAATTCCCACCCGAAAAAAAAAAAAAAAAAAAAGGCATTGTTGGAGCTATCAATTGGCACGCTGTACCAACCACCAAATGCCAAACGTCCGTTCCGTTTTGGTATGACTGACGCATTTGTTTTACGAACACATGAAAAATCTGATGATTATTGATTGCGGTGTATTTATTTATTGAAAACAGGCACGCGGACAATGCACTGCTCGCGTGCTTATTTTAAAGAAACCAATAATTCAAAAATATAAATATTCAGGTTTTTATTTTCATGTATTACCAATAATACAGTATTCTTTAAAGTATAAAAGCATTTTAAAATTATTATTACAAAATTAAAATCTTGATCTACATTAGAGAAATATAGTAAATATTAAAAAAAAAACTGGTCCGCCGTTGACGACAAAACACAGAGATCTGAACTCTATATATAAACCTTTCACACCAATATTAGCAAATAACAAACTTAGACTTTGAGACAATTTTGATTTAGCTTATTAAATTACTTTCCGCCAAACTTACGTAATTACAATTTCTAGCACTAAATAAATTCTGTAGACCTAATAATCTTTACCAAAGCGTCTTTTTATTAATATTTTCTGTATAAATAACTACATTCCATAATTAATATTTCAACAACAACCCAAAACCGACGCATCTCAAAAATGTTCTCAAAATACTTGACAAACATGAATATTCACACACACTGTCATAATAGCGCGCCACAGTGCACGAGGGGCTTAAGCTCGCCCAAATTAAAATGGAAATGCCGTAAACGACCACCAGCATATTAAAGAGATACGGGAAAAAACCATTTAGCAGCTATTTGCATAGGATTAGTGGTGACTAGACGCAATTTTGAAGCTGCAACGCAGTCCCACTTCGGTTTCATTAGAGACCTATGTCGCAATTGGGGGTTGACATAACATACGGATGAATGATGACAATGTTAGGTTAGGGAGTAGAGAGATTTGAGGAGCGGAGGATGCGTCCCTCTCGACTATAAGTAGTTAGCGGTATAACCCTAACATATGAAATTATTTTCTCTATTTAACCTACGGACTCCAAACTGTGAGTTGGTAAGCATCTTTCAGTTTTAATTAAACCCAATTTGCCCAATTAGACACGGAAGTACTTCTACGAGCATTTTCCACTAAAATGTAGTAAACACTAATCAACCTTGCAAGCTAGTAAAGCTGGAATGAGCCAACTCTGCGGTTACCTACTTTTTCGATTGAACGGACATTTCGGACTAATCGATGTTTCAGTAGAAGACGTGATTTTAGACAAACGAAGTCAAGATTGGTAAATAAATAAATTTATCTTCTTTGAGAACATTCTCCTACTGTCAGCGACCCTTGAGAAGTTGATTAGATTAACAAACATTTTAACAATTCTATATATAATGAAATTAAAATAAAGTTAAATCGTCTCGACGTTTACGCTTGCTGACTGTCTGACAGTTTTAAAGTTAACTGTCAGTTTGACAGCTGTCATTTAGCTTATCTGTCCGCCGCCTAACTAAGTTAAACCGTTCTTGCTGTATGTGCGAGTTTGTTTTGTATTGGGGTTTAAATTAAACTTATAATACGACGAGAAATGTTTGTGCTCCTTTGAGTATAATCTCTTTGAACACTGAGGAGCATGCAGTATCAGCAGGGAATGCAAACATATATTCTTGTGTTTCATTCTAGGATATTATTATTCGCTTTATGTGACGTTTGTTTTGCAAGCTAATAACAGCCAGCTCTGTATTTCCTATTATATGACTTTAGCACTTTACCCGACAGTTCCGTCACACTACCAAGGACTTTAAATACGATAAATGCATCTCTAGATTATGTTATTAATTAAAATGTAAAATAAGGAACTTAAACTTATCTAGCCGAGGTTTTACCAATTCTCTGAAAATCACAAATATAAGATAAAACACCATGAAAAAATATTTTTATTAAAGTTGGAAATATGACCATCCGCTGTGTTAATTAAAACATGATAATTAGTGGGCTCGATAAAAAAACACGAATGTGAAAATAACTCATTTCTATGAAATTGTCTCGGAAAAGTATTTGAAAGTCACGTAATAATTTTTATAAAAACAAAACTGCTATTGCGGGTCTGCGAAGTCTACATGCACCGGACCAGAGTGCCCACTGAGAAAAAAAGAGGACCTTTACAAGGGCAGAATATGGCGTCAGCTAAAAAAAGCACTAATAAAAATGCTAGGTATATCATGTTTAGCGGGCAGAAAACAAACAAAACATCACCTCTAATGGGTACAAGAACAAAGTACCCCTTTATTCAGGTACAACTTTATTCAAAGCATAACCCCTTACAACCCTACAATACACCTTCAACCCTTCCCTTCCCCAACAATCAGACGATGCCACCGTCAGCTACGTACTACTTAAACGGGCAGTTGTTTAGGCAGCGCCATCTTTAATTAAGGCGCGACGTGAGTGGCGTGCCAACCGCCAGGGGGCGCCACTAAATCTGGCGAGATTGCGTGATAGTGTGCAGACAGCTTTATGTGGTCTTATTGCTGGTGATGTGGTTTATGGTGATTGGGAGAGACACTGGTTTTCCTGTTTCGATTTTTTCTTTAGTATCGGAATGAGCCATTTATATAGGATTTTGAGTTAAAACCAATGTTACCATTACTCCGTAGCCGTAGTCTAACGAGCGTGCCTTTTGGATGAAACAAATGGAATGTTTATCGCAAGCAAATGTTTGATATCTGCCGTCATTCAACTGTATGCAATCACAATAAACACAATTATCACCTCAAGGTTTAGTCAAAACACGGATAAACTGCGGACGCATCTTCGGACGCCACACATAAAGCTCGTCATAAATGCATCGTCAGTGTCCGGTGTCCGCAACTGATCTACAATTTGTCCATACCGGGTTAATCAAACCTTTAGGAAATGTACCAAAAACATCTGTGCTGTACTCGGTAAGTGATTTATACCAGAAATACATACTAACTACACCGACTTTTATTTCTTACTCTTAATCTGCTTTCACGACACCCACGCGAATAGCTGGAAATAGACAAGTAAACGCTAATCTTTATTGCTTTTCTAATAATAACTGAATAAGCATACTAAGAATATTGTCACACATAATAGAAGCTGTCTTCCCGGAACCTTTGGAATAATTATCCACAATATATAGTATATCAAGTAACATAATTATATGAGTCATGTAGTGTACTAAGTTCGTGCAGCGTGCGATTGGCAGCGCTTGAGACAGGATTACGTACGATATCGTGTGATATTGGACTATATTGTGCGATGTTGGACGACTTCCAAATGCCTGATTATGTTTATAATAGGGGTTTGTGCTTCAGGGCGCGTAATGATTAGGTAATTACTTGTCAGGCAATTATATTACAGCGGCTTAATTGATTAGGAATCGGTCTGACTATGTTCACTTAAGTAACTTACATTTGAGAACGATTAAACCCTTTTCTTTTTTTCTAGATTCGAATGTGAAATGAATAGCAATCCTTTAGGTCGTCGAAATGGTAATCAATTATTATCACGGAAAAGTTTTAAAGATAGAAACTAGAGAACGTGTATAATTTTGGGCCACAACTTGACATAATTATGCTATTTTTGCAGGTGCATTGTAGTTAAACTTATTTCACCATAACGTTTAATTGCGCGCCTCAAAGAGATGTCAGCAAAGCAGAGGGACCTGCCAGGACCACCGCCTGCCGGTTGTTCGAAAGTGATACTGCGATCCCGGAACATAAAGGGCAAATGAAAGAATATGAGTAGTATTACCCGCTCAAAGCGAAGCCGTTTATCGTTAATCGGTAATACAACCATTTAAACTGCTGTCTACACCTAACCTCAAGCTAGTCTTCCCAAGTATCCCCTCTCACCCCTCCTCCCCCATTCAGGGCGACCAACCACAGCTTCAAATTCCGGTTAACATCGCCTGTTTATACAGAAGTCATAGCATTTGCGTCGTAATTAGATCACGTCCCGCTAGATTGGACGCAACTCTACGCAATTCTACTCAATGTCATGACTGGAGGTAACTGTTATTTGTGCTTCTAGTTTTTTGGGTGTACCTATATTGTGTACAAGAAATGTTTTGTATCCGCTGGTTTTGTGGTATGTGCCCAAAGTCGAGAGTTGTGCCTGCTTTCGATCCGAAACTTAAATATTAGGTACTCCAAAAAGTGCATTCGAAAATTGGCGTTTCACAACACCGTTAACGTTTAAAAGCTTTCGCTTTCCTGAAATTACGTTCGCCTCCTTATTTCATTTCACCACATTTAGAGCCCCATCTCAGCCCTATTGAGTTTGAGTAGCTACATGAGGCGCTACCTCATGTAGCTACCCAAATTCAATAGGGAATCCATCAAAATAACTTCCTAAAGCTTCTCTATATAGGAAATTAGAAACGACGGAGCATTACCAGCCTAAATAAAGCACACATGCGTTTTACGGGACGCGGAAATTTTAATTTGATCTTATTACAACACCCTTGCCCATCTCATTTGTAAACCTACCACACAACCTGACGTACTCTACACGGGAATTTAAACCTTATTGATTAATGGGTAAAGGATACAGATCACGAATCCTTCAGATTGTAAACCCAGGACGATGATTGTGCTTTTAAATGAAAACCATCCAGATTATTGTAAAAACTGTGTTCTTAATTTGGGAGTTCCCACTCGAAAAAGGGTTGTTATTCTAAAAAGGGTTTACTTGCTTATTTCGTTGAACATTTGTGTCAAAAAGATTATCAAAATTGTCTTTGATTTTAGGATCATGAACTTTTTGTTCATTTGTAGGGTTGAATGGGGTTAAGTGGTTATTAAAGTTAGCGATTATGAGGTATAATTATAACGTTAATGATGTCAGTTAAGCAGGCGGCGCACGTGGATGAAGTTAGCTCATTAAAATCTACATGATAAGTCGTGATCATTATTTTATGAGGGATATGCTGCAATTTACATGAGAAACGAGAAGCTCGAGGGAGAGTTAACAGAGTCTCACTTTGTCGTGGTTATAATGATGATCAGAAAACTGACACTACGCATTAAGCGAGAAGTCACTATAAATGCAAAAACAACAGTTGACTTAATGATATCCATAACAGACCACCAAAAGAAACAGTAAAATAATACTTATGAGACTAATAATTGGGCACAGTTTTGACAAAATTCAAATACGTTATTGTATATGGTCAGTTTATCATTTCTTACCAATTTACCTCAGTAACTGTGTAGACCTTAGATATTCCGTCGCAGATCTGTAAGTGGCTTCATTAAACTCCCTCGGTCCAGTTAGAGTTCCCTCATTATAAAAAATAACCAATCTATCAAGTATTACATAATTTCCTTTTCACTTCCCGAGTTTATGTAAAAAAAAGCATCGTTAAAAGTTTTAACAATCCTTCTTTCGTTTAAAATGGTGAAGTCTTATTCTGATTAACGATGTCTCGAATGGCGGACTGGGAGCTCCTCGGGTTACGCGGCGTCAACCTGGACAGGGCAGCCAGGTATCGGCGGGTTAGCGGGATTTAATTACCGTGCCTATTAGATGTTTGTTGTATATGGTTTCCCAAGGGCAGCCAAAATTCGATATTTTTAGGGTTCCTTACCTCAAAAAAAAAACGGAACCATTATTGGATCTTTGGTGTCCGTTTGTTTGTCTGTCTGTATATGAAAGTTGAAATTTAAACTACGTATCTGCTTTAGTATATAGTTTAGACTATGGTCCGTCGGAGTAGTGGAAAAACCATAAATATCTAAGTCGGCCGTTTACGTCACAAGTTTGTACTGAACTCTCGGTGTGCGATTCCGACTCTCCCTTGCCTAACACATTATGTGTTAAACTGGTCTAACACATTATGAGTTTCATCGACACGAAAAGAAGAAAAAAAGTACCTATTTATTTAAATGTAGTATTTCTATTCTTCTTTATATTTTACTTTCTCAGTTCAATAAGCTAACGAGTTTAAGTGGTCACGGAACCGTTTCTGGTAATTGCAATGCTAACCAAACGATTTATAATCGCATTTTCTAAATTCTTTCGAGCAATTCAATTTCCAAAACACGTTTTTTCTTCATCCCAGTCGTAACTTTAAACCCAGAACGGATGGCGACCCTACTTAAATATGAAACTGGACTTACGAGAAACCAATTTGGTTGCGCGTAAATAACTGTAAGTCGCCGTGGAGTGAAATGAAAGCTTTTTGTGCCTACCTGGGCACTTCCCCGGGTTTGTGTTGCCACTGGAAAAAATGTCGGCGAAGTTTCCGAGACGGTGTAGCTAGTTTAGTTTGCAAGAAAGATTTAAAATTTACTTTTTACTTTTGAATATTTTGAGAAGAAAAATTTGCAGCACTGGCATAGCAATTTCTTCGAAACAAAGGGTTTTCAAACAAAATATCATATCAAGGTTTCCTCAGTTTATACAGACGAGAAATGAAAATAGTACATTTTGGTTCAAGTGAGGAAATTTTGTCATTGCAGCCGAGGCGGATTTAACGCCCGAACCGGCAGCTGAGGTCTTATAGAGCCGAGAATAGCAGTGACAAATACTCACGTGAATCAAACGACTTTTTTATTACACTTACGGAGAAATTAAATAACAGAACATAAAATACTTTTGCCATTTATCACTACGAAACTATGATTTAATTTGTATTTTTTTTTTTGACACTGTTAATAATAATATAAAAATCTAATATTGTCGAATTTAGAACTCAATAAATGACAATTTGTTATAAGCAAATTATTTCATGAATAACCATGATTATTTGTGATATTCTGTTGGTAAAAATAATTTATTTCTTTATTTATATGAAGACTTTTTTATTTAGAAATATCCTTTCTCCTTATGCTATGCTCCTTGCGCTATGGTTTTTGAACAGATCTTTATTTTTGATCGTGGTTAAATCAGAAAAATTAAAAACCCTCGTTGAGTTGTGTGTTGAAAGCACACGTTTGAAATACATTGCATGTTGAACCTAATCTTAGCGCAATAAGAGCCAATTTTCAAGGAAGTATATTGAAAAATTCTTCTGCGCATGTGGAAAACGCATTAAGTGGCTAAAAACAAAGTTGTGAAAAAAATCAAACGTACAATCTAGCTTTTTGTGAATTTCCGCCTACACAATAGTTGACTACACTACAGAGATGCAATTTCCTGCGAATTACGGTTTGAAACTGATGTTCTGTAAGTGTGAAGGTAAAGAGACATCTGAATGAGAGAACACTTAAAACTAAACGTATTAAGTTGAAACACATCACGTCTACACGAATGAGGTGCAAACTTTGATTAGAAGATGCGTTCAGATGAGTTAAGTATAATTGTGTTACACATGTGTACATACTAGAACTGCCAGTACTTTGCACGGTCTTAACTACTTGACGAAACTTAAACATTATGTGTTACTAGGTTTTGCCCGCGGTTTCGCTCGCGTTAAATTCGGGGTTACACATTTCCCCTTTCCAGATTTGCCCTTGCGCCTTAATTATTGCATTAAATTGCTAAGTTTCCATTTTCTTCCCTCTTTCTCCCTCATATCACAATCTTTTTAAATGGCCTATGTCCGTCTCCAGGGTCCCACCTGTCTTTGTACCAAAATTCATTAAAATCGGTTTAACCATTTAGGCGTGAAGATATAACAAACAAAAACACTTTCGTTTTTATAATATTAGTAAGGATATACATAGATCATCTTTACTCTCTATTTTAAGTTTTACTTTTTTTGTAGTGTCTAGATTTAAGTTTTTTTTTATGTTGTGTGTACTTGTGGCAAGTAACAAATTCACCTGTTTTCTTTCTTTTCATCTCAAAATTCTCGAAATTATGGTGAAAATCAAAAGACTAAATATGTCCATATGTTTTTTTCTACTTACTTTTTTACCCCACTCTAGGAATTTCTCCAGTGAACACACATGCCTTTACAAATATGTAAACGCACATCGCAAATAGCCGGAACAACTGCCCGTAGGTCATTCAAAATTTGTTCAGTTCAGGAATCGATCGCACAGCCACTGCGCCAAGCAACCGTACTATCAATATCAAATATACATATATGTTTTCACATTGGTTTTTACAGGGTAGAAGCCAAATCAAACCCTTTTTGTGCACATATACCTGACATCACGCGCGTAATTCCGAAAAGTTACAACAGATGTATAATAAGAAATATCCTGCAATGATATCTATTGATAAGTATTATATACCTATATTTGATATGATCTATTGATAAGTATTATATACCTATATTTGATATGATCTATTGATAAGTATTATATACCTATATTTGATATGATCTATTGATAAGTATGATATATATTAAGACCATAAAAAAGTACTATACTCAGACATTAAAACCAATTTGAACTTTCGTCTACAAGATCATTTGGTACAATGGTGCTGATATCTTCCCTCTAAAAAACACTAACCTAGGCAGATAGATCTGTAGAAAGGTAATTACAAAACAAGTGTTCCAGTACAGAATTAATCTCCCCTGTGTTCGTTCATAGATTCCAAGCGCGGCAATACATTGGCAAAGAGGTGCAAAGCCATTCCCCGTCTGAAGCCGGCGGGCTCGATTAATTGCTGCCTTTGCTATTCATTGGCTTTCTTTTGCACCCGAGTGCCTTTGCCTAGTCAGCTATTTGACTGCTACACGGGCTTATTGTGCTGTTCGATTAGGGTTAGTGAATGAAACAATCGTTTGTTAATGTTAGCAATGTCTTTGTTTGAATAAAAAGGTTCTATTATATAGTTATCGAAAGCTCCTTTAGATCGTGTTGACGTAACATACGACTTTCTTAAGTCATACATCCTTACTAATATTATAAAAGCGAAAGTGAGTTTGTTTGTTGTCTTCACGCCTAAATGGCTAAACCGCTTTGGATGAATTTTGGTACAGAGATATTTGGGACCCGGGAGACGGACAAAGGCTATTTCTTTTAAAGATTGAAATATGAGGGAGAAAGAGGAAAAAAAGGGGAAAACTTAGAACTTAAACTTATTCCTAATACAACAAATAAGGCGCTGTAAGGGAACTGCGTTACCCCAAATTTAACGCGAGCGAGACCGCAGGCAAAAGCTAATTTTCTATATTTGCAAATGCACTTGCGAGTTCGTCAGTAAACAAGCAAAAAACGGATCAATTTCAGAATCAGTTAAAAGGAAATATAATATTATAAAGAGTGTAAAAGTACCCTCAATGCAGCCGAAAGATACCTGCTTGTTCTACCCGTCATTACGTTTTTTTTTCTAAACTATACCTTCTAGTCAGGGAGATATTGAGGGTCAAAGTTACAAACTTTGTCACTAGTTTTTTTTTACTAAATAGACTACTTTAATGCCCCCCGTACAAGTCAGTGTATCCATCAGCACAGTGTTTTGTAACATTGAGTTCTACGATAAAAGGTTATTTTTCAGAATAAAATGTCGTTTCCATGCAATAATTTCTGCGTAAAGTTATTAAGCTTCATGTACAGATACATAACAAATAGTTTTGCAGCAGGTCTGGCTGTTTATATACGTGCGTTTAAATGTTTGTAAACGCTCTCTCGATACAAGAGAAATTCCTAGTGTGGAGCAACGGTTTTAAAAAGAAAAAAAAATGATCTCAAAGAGCTCAACAACCTAAAAGGCTACGTAAAGTACTGAACTTGTCAGTAAACTTATTATCACCCCCAGAAATTATTTAACTAGATATGTTGAACCATGATATCATGACTTTATGCTATCGAGGAAGAAACACATTGCTACTTATTGTCAACCGTAAAACCTAAACATTGTTAGGGTAGAATGACCCCAGATTTAAGTAGAGCTAGCGTCAAGGTCTTAGGACCTAAGCCTTAGGTCTTAGCTATGGTATATTTATGTTAAACCACAATATGAGCCGACCATGAAACTTTATCTCCATATTATACCGAAACATTTCAGCATTGTCAAGAAAAAAGAAAAAACTTGAGCATCAATCTAGATTTAAGATTTAGGACGAAAAATACTTTAGCCTTAAGAGCTTATCTTAGTATTATACTTAAGTCTTATTAAAAAACGAGGGAGACATTCTGAGTCATCAGTGAATACTTGAATAGGTTAACAAATATTGATCAATTCAATTCAATTCATTTATTCATTTTGTGAACATAGGTGATTACAGGTGTTTCGATAAATTAATGTACAAACCATGTCCCGCCGATAGGCATACAAAATCAGTTAAGTATAAAATGATAATAGTATTAAATGTAGCAATGCATATCAAATTATCAAAATTGTGTCAATAAAAATAGGGTAAATGTCAAAAAAATAATAATAATGTCAAGAGTACGAGTAGCATGTCAAATCACCAAAATTATGTTGATATAGTAGTGAACATGTCATGAAAGTTTCATAGAGTTTAAGTAAAATAATGTTGTATAAATTATAAATGTTCATCAGAATTTGTCATCCAAATACTCTTTGACTGAATAATATACCTTGTCATTTAGTAACTTAAAGAGCTTATTTTTGAATTCATTACTATTTCTAATATCACAAGGTAATTTGTTGTACAATATGGGTGCCATTGCATAGACACTTTTATAAGCAAAAGCAGTCTTAGTAACTATTGTTTTTATCTTATCTGAGCGACGTTGACTTTCTACGTGACTAAACAAGTGGATATTGTGTTTCACAAACATCAGAACCTCATAGATATACAGCGATGGTACGGTCAGAATATTTAAATCTCTAAAGTGCGGCTTACATGTATCTGTTGTCTTTAATTTACAGATGGCTCGGATGCATCTTTTTTGTGCCAAAAGTACGGACGATATATTTGCAGCATTACCCCAAAATATAAGTCCATACCTTAGTGTGGAGGCTACATATCCGTGGTATGCTGTTAGGAGGGCAGTTTTGTTTGCGATTTTACCTAACATGTATAGGGCATAAGAGAATCGGTAAAGTCTTAAACAAACACTATCAATTTGAGATTTCCATGACATATCATTGTCAATGTGCAATCCCAAAAACTTTGTGGTTTTAGATTCTAGTACTGCGTCTCCTTTGTATCTGATTTGATATTGTGTCGGGGTTCTTTGTCGAAGTTTAAAGTCCATTATTTTAGTTTTAGTCAAATTAATTTTTAGATTGTTGGCATTAAGCCATTCTATTATTGACACAAGGTTTGAATTTATGTCTAATTCTATTTCTTTTAAATTACCCTTGTCAAAGACTACAGTGCTATCATCTGCAAATAAGCACATCTGATGACTTGTTACTTTGGGGAAATCGTTTATATAGCAGATGAAAAGTAATGGACCTAACACAGACCCCTGTGGAACACCATACAACATTTTTCTAGTACTTGAGGAGTATATTGTTTCAGTTTTTGTCTTAATGTTGACTTGGCTAATCTGAGTAAACTGTTTTCTACCTTCTAAATACGATTGTATAAGCTTAAGTACATTACCTCTAATACCATAGCTATAGAGCTTATTCAGTAGTATTTTATGGTCAACATAGTCAAAGGCGCGTGTCATATCCATAAACATTGCTGCAACCGGTTTTCTGTTGTCCATGTTGTGATGTATCTTTTTAAGGAAATTGTACACTGCCATATTAATAGTTTTGTTCTGACTAAATCCCATTTGTTCCTCACAAAAAATGTTGTTTTTTTCAAAGTAATTATTGAGTCTATTATAAATTACTTTCTCAAAATTTTTTGAAAAATTTGGAATCAGGGCTACAGGTCTATAGTTGCACATTTTAGTTTTTTCATCCTTTTTGTGTAGTGGCTTGATAATCGATATTTTTAGAGCTTCTGGAAAAACTCCCTTGTGTATACAAGCATTTACTATCTCGCATAGCACTGGTGCTATAATAGGTCCTACTGATTTGATCACGCTAGTCTTGATGTCATCATACCCGGTACTATTTGTATTTTTTAAGTTATTTATTATAGTTACCATTTCTTTTGGGACTATTGGTTCCATAAACATAGATTTGTGGGACTTCAAAACATTTGTATTGCTATAAGATTGAGAATCTACATTGGGTTGCACTAGGTCAATGAAATAATCATTGAAATGTTGTGCAATACTTTGAGGGTTTGTGATAAATTTGTTATTTACCTCAATAGCATTGATATGGGTTTTTGGTACGTTGCTTTTTAAATTATTAATAACTTTCCAGGTAGCTTTAGACTTGTTGTAACTGTTTTCTATGTAGCAGCTATTTTGTGCTTTTTGTGTCTGCTTGATAACGCGGCGGTACCTGGCGCTAAATGTCGATAAAGCAGTTTTTGTGTCCTTGTTTGGGTTTAACCTATATTGCGAGAGCAAAGCCCGTCTCTTTTTGCTACAGACTTTAATACCCGGTGTAATCCACTTTGGTCTATAAGTTGTAGATTATTTGCATCTTACTATTGGGAAGCATAGGTCGTAGAAAAGCTTGAATAGGTCAAAAAACGCATTAAACTTTTCATTACAGTCATTTACTTCAAAAATATCAGAAAAACTCAAACTGCTCATGCATTGCCTAAACCGATGCATGTTTTCCTTGCTGTAATCGCGTTTTTGAACATAATAATATTTCAATGCACACGTTTGTTGTACCGGAAACTGCATCAATTGCGCTAAATGATCAGATACTCCTAATTCTAGTATCTCACTATTACAGCCCCGTATGTTGTGAAAAATATTGTCTAGGCAGGTGCCACTACTGGGCCTAGTGGGTTGCTGTATTTCGATTTTAAGATTAAACTCTCTCGATCGATTCAAGTCAATGTTACTTTAAGAGTTTGTTTTAGCTTCTGTGAGTTCTCGTCTTTTGGTCATTAAAAGTACAGAAAATAATGACGTTTTATAATTAAGTAGGAACACAACGCATATAGTTGGATTATCGAAAGATTAAAAAAATACTCGCAAATTACGACGAGCACACAAAGTAACAAAAATAAAATAAACATGCAAAACATCACAAACATTTATAAATACATATGGAACAAAAAAAATATAGCTTGCACGTCGTGACTGCGTGCTATGGGAGCCCACAGCATAGCGCTGGTTATCAGTGGTAAATCCATGAGAAAAAAAAGTACGGAAGCCAAGATTTGGAAAACTAATATGTTCATATGAGGTTTACATCAAGGTGTCTATGGAAAGAAAAAAAAACATCAAGGTCTCTCTTTTTGGCGAAAACCGGCAAAACGAACAGTTCTTTTCAAGATCTTATCACCAAAGCCTCGAGTCATTGACCTTAACTAACTAAAGAATCTGGGAAAATAAAAACTGTTAATGATCTGAAGAGAACGTCTCGAGATAATTTTTCAGTTTCAGTTGGAGCTTCAGTAGCTCGCTCTTGTTTGACTTGGCTCGGGTTTCCTCGTCGCGACCGTCGACTCGGTAACTGTAGAGATTGGTGCGATTTTTCAACGGATATTTTATAAAATGATTGATACACTGCATTGTGGACTTTTTGCTAGCTTCAGCTTTCCATTTTTGAATTATGGATACCTGGGATACCCGGGTATTGTTATAGAATAAAAGGGCTGTAAATGGTGTCTCATTCACATAACATTTTAGCCGACTTGAAAAAAGTAAGAAATTCTCAATTTACACTATTTTTTTTGTATGTTGTTTTACGCGGTTTCTCTGTCAATTGTGACCGATTTCAAAAATATATATTTTTATAATCGTTTATGTATTCTTCCGAAGAGGTCTTATATCAATTTTATCTACATATATGGTAGTTTGTAAGTAATCATCTATGGTATACTACGTATGTATTTAATATTATAAATTCGAAAGTTTGTGACTATGGATGTACCAATGTTTGATCCTTTTTCACGAAAAAACTTCTGAACGGATCTTGATGAAAGTTTTTAAACTGACATGGTTACTCAAGTGGTTAGGTCAAGTCTTAATTATAGGATCTTGATGAAATTTGGCACAGAGGTAGATTATAGTACTTTTTTTTATCATCACGCGGGCGAATTTCATATTTCTTCTTTTAATGTATATATAGATGATATTTGTAAATATTTTAGTAGCAATGGAAAATAAATACTCGATTATAATTTGTGTGACATACCATCATACTACAACCAAACAGGCTGAAATAAAAAACTTTTTGCCAAATAATTAATCAAACAAAAGTCACTGTCTTCCGGAAGTAGAAGAAGTAGTCCGTTGTTTTTAGTCAGATGTTTGTATCGATCTTACTTGGTCTTAATTAAAATAAAATGTCTTATTAAATTCGAATCAAACAATGAAAGCTATCGAAATAGGGACCGCCATTGCACCGGTGTCGTACGAAAAAGTTTACAAAATGACTATCTAAACTTAGATAGATAGACATGCAGACATTATGTTGATACATCAATACGCACGCACAACACGTCCTAACTGTCTGTAACACGTAAATGAACTCGTGCCCTACAATTAATGAGCGAATTATTCTGCCAGAGATATAATGAGAACGAGTGCACACGACTCCCGCGCCCCGGGTGAGGGCCGCTCAGCGTCTGAATAATACATGGCTGGATAACTACTGGTCTTGGACCACTTACGTCTGCCCAGTCGGCAGACCTGCTTAGTGGTCCCGTGATTGTTCAAGATTCAGATGGTTAGTACCACCTTTATCTAATCAAATCAACCTTAATCTTTCTTTCTTTTTATTACTAGGGAATTTCTGCTGTATCGTGGGTGCGTTTACGAATATTTAGACTCACATACACAAACAGCTAGACCCGAAACAACAACCTGTAGGTCATGCAAATATTTGTCCGTGCGGGGATCGAACTAAAAAACCTTTTCACCTTGATCAGTCATCCGGTATTGATTTAGCTAGTTATTCTGCCTAGCCACTACTTCGCACGTTGTTCATGACTTGTTAAAACGTCCAGATTCCTTTGTTGTATGAAAGACCATTCACTATACACAATCACAATATTTCTGAAAATCGCATCAAAATTCATTGCAAAATAAAGAAGAACAATGCAGCCCCACAGGCATATACAAAAAGCGACTTTATAGAGGTGTAACAGAATCTAAAATAAATCCGAAATCGAGGACGTATTGAATGCTACTGGTATTTCATACCAGTTTGCCGTTCGCCTTTGAGCGATGTGGAGACAATGAAAACATGGCAGGTGTATTTCCGGGACTATTTATAGAGCTGAGTTAATTAAGAGGTATGAAACACACGTAATTAAAAATGAATGTTAACTGATGGATTGTGTCAGAAATTATATGAAGAAAAAAGGAGTACATGACGACGTGACGTCTGACAGAGAAGAATGGAAGGAGAAAACGTTTTGCGCTGACTACAAATAGAATGGGATAAGGGCAGAGAAATTATGAAAGAGGTGACCCCTACCTACGAGCCGTAGGTTTGAACCCTGCATGTCATAGCTAGAACCAAACATTCTAAGACTGCCAACCACTGTCATTCAGATCATTGTGATATACGCTACAGAGAGGTAGTCTGTGTCCTAACTGTTGGCATATTATCGGCTGCTAACGCTACGCCTATTTACCGGAAACCAAATCCTATTTATCATCGTTTAATCAAACGCTCCAGTTCCCCCCCAAGGACGCCTGTCGCCGTATCGCGGCAACCGCACCCAAGTGCTGATTAATAATACATTTGTTTGTAAATTAATCATTGCCGCCTCACACCTCACACCTCGTGCGTTGAGCGGTATTAGGGGAATCGCTGATGATAGCTGTGCTTACCTATACTGTGGAGGAAGGGTTGATGCCGGAAATAATTAGGGATTTCATTAATTTTGTTTCAGATAAATCCTTATTTTACCTATTAACAAGGATTATTATGTTCCTGCGAGGGGAGTTTGAATTATATAATGTAAAGTAATTCTAATGTTAAATCCTTACTAATATTATAAAAGCGAAAGTAATTTTGTTTGCTACCTATTCACGTTCAAATGGCTAAACCGATTTTGAGGAATTTTGGTACAGAGATAGTTGGGAACCAGGAGACGGACATATATATATAGGCTATTAAAAAAAATGGTATATGAAGGAGGACGAGGGAAGAAAAGGGAAAACTTAGCGTTGCTATTACAAATCAATAAGGCGCAAGGGCAAAAACTGCAGATAGCCGGTATTGTGTTATACCAAATTTAACGCGAGCGAAGCCGCGGGCAAAAGCTAGTACTTTATATAATATTTCACCTCATTCGACAAAAACTTTAAATATAAATAAATGAACGATTTGTCTTTTAAATTCTGTATTTTTTTTTTCTTTGACCATTTCCACAAATCATTACTTGTGTAATCGATTAGTAATTTTCTAGTATTCATGTTTAATAATAACAGTAATACCGTGTCAATATCAGCCAATCGGCCGACGATGCGAATTGATTATTGCTATACATATTATGTTGTAAATTAATTACACATAGTTGACGCAATTCATAATCCCGTCAGGCGTAGGACACTTGAAAACATACAGTCCGAAGTCTACAGAATATAACCAGCATTTCCGAATTAATTAGTGCACTAATTATAAAGTACACTTGCTAATTAATATGCTGTCATTATCACATTGGCTGTTGTTATTTCATTTTCATTAAAATACAACAATATAACAAAGAGTGCGTGTCCGGTAGTTCCGATGCGAAAATAAGGTCAACGTACACTAAAATAAGTAGTGTTCGAAATTAACATCTCTTTGTCGTCAACCATATGTCAACCTAACTTATTTTTTTTTATAAAAAAAAAAGTTGCTCGAAAAAAAGGAATTTCTCCTGTATCGTGGGTGCGTTTACAAACAAACAATTAAATTCACGTACAGCCAGACCCGGAACAACCACCTGTAGGCCATATTATAAATGTTTGCTCCGTGAGGGAATCGAACCCGCGTCACGCAGCGCAGCAGTCAATCGTTCAGCCACTGCGCCAACCGTGCCGTCGAAATTGACGAAACTATGTGGCTAACCGCTGCAGAGCGTCAACCTTCTTACTGCAGGCCATGCAGGCTGGCTACCCGCATTCATACGGCTAAAGGTCTCTCTATTTCAGTAAGGCGCTACGAAATGACAACTTGCCGTAAACGGAGTTGTGCACAGACTGCAGTTAAAACTAAAGGCAGTATGGGAGCCTGCTATTTGCCAGCTGATCCTAAATCCTTTTTTTTTTGAGGCTAGTAAATCTTCAAATAAGTTCCCCCGGCAAAACCAGAAATAAATTCAGACTTTTAGTGACAATAACCCACCCAAGTTCCGTCTTTTACCCTTTATGTTCCCGGGCCGCGGTATCTATTTCGAATAACCCACAACTCATCCTGGACCGGTTGTATTGAAGTACTGCTAATCCCCGGCACCGTTTATAACTGCGCGATGACCTTTAATTTAAATGAGGCGTGTGGGCCGGCCGAGCGGATCACATGAAATACTCTTTTATACAGCATTCACGCAAAGCCGCGGCTTTAACTAGCTTATTAAAACAAATAAATATTTGACTTAACCGATCAATCGAAGAAACACCATATGCTCTTAATTTTAAAGTTCAATTTGCAATGCAGGTGTAACTACAATTACTAATAAAAAATATACACATTAAATGAACCGAACAATCGAAAATAAACAATAAAACGTTCACCTGAAGGTTCAATTTTAGTTGCAGTAGCTAGAGTCGGTAAATAAAAAGAATAGTTGAATGCAAACAGTGAACAATTAAAATGGGTAAGTTTAATAGTGGCTACGTCACGCTAACCCCTTAGTTAGTCGCGGTTAATTTAAAGCAGGCAGTATAAATGGTTGGTAATCGTGAAAAAGTGTTCGGTACTTCCACTACTTCCTGCAGTTAAACTTTATTTCTTGGATTAAAAACGTGGTTTATTACTTAAAGTTATTTTATAGTTCTAGTTGATTAAAAACTGTTTTTTTAAACTAATCTGATATGTTTTATGTGTGTTACACATGGCTGGTTACATTTGGGTCTACTAGCACACCTCTGCCTTACCCTTCACCGAATTACTGGCGTTTTGTTACGCGATGTGTTACAATATCATGTGTGTATGCTGATTCATCACGAGTGGTAAGTGGAGGATCTTGTTCTCTGGTACAAAGAAGTTCCACAACGAAAGTTTCAAGTTTATTTTTTAAGAATTGTTGCCCCACACTAGGCGTTTCTCGTGTACCGTGGGTGCGTTTACAAACATTTAAACTAACATACACAAACAGCCAGACCCGGAACAACTATCTGTAAGCCGTACAAATAATTGTTCCGTGCGGGGACCGAACCCGCGATACGCAGCGCAGCAGTCCATCGCTAAGCCTCTTCGCCAATTATGTCTTCAATTAATTTAAAATGTTTAATTTTTTTGCAAAATTTTGGTTTTTAACATTATCTTGCATACATGGGACTTAAAAGTAACTCAGGAGTAAATTTTTGTGTAGCTTTCTATATTTGTCGTAGGTAATCATTTAGTCGTTTTTCCTAAAGTTTTAGCTACTTCTGCCTCCCTCTCTTTGCGGAAAACAAGCTTGATGTTGTCTATGTAATAAACTAAACGACAATATGATGTAGTGCGTTGTAGCCGGCAACCAAATTATTCTGTGGTTATTCTGAAAGACGCTTTGACAATAACCATTTGATGGCAAATATTGTGTCAAGTGCAGTGCAGTGTGCATTGCTTATCTGTGCAAGTTATAAGCTGAAGCGGGCGAGAGATGGTCTTCGATTTTTATAATAAATAGTTGTCTTAAATGGTTTTACTCGCGGCTTTGGTAAATGCCCCACTTCCGTTGATAGTAGCGTGATGTTATATAGCCTGTGTTACTCTGTGATGAAGTGGAAACAGGCAAAAAAACCCATTGCCTATTTTGTTGTTTCGAAAGTGGATTAAATGGCTTTAGGGTATTAATCACGTCCGGCCCTGGTTCAGGCCATGGTCCGGAGCGAGAGGGAATGGGAAGCGGTCACCACCTTCTGCGAAGCAGTAATGCTAGCGAAGGAGGTGGCCGGGCGTTTGAGGGAGAGAACATCTGCCCAACCCAGCCGCCGCGGGAGACGCCCATGGCGCCGGGCGCCGCGAGACGACTCCCGGCCACCGTAGATGCGGGCCTGTGGGCGGTGAGCATTGGGTAGTTCACCGTCCGTCCGTCGATTGACGACAGGCCGTGTCGACGGCGCGTTCGTGTTTCACGCGCGCCTCAAAGAGAGTCAGCAAAGCAGAGGGGCTTGCCAGAGCCTCTGCCTGCCGGGGTTGCGGGTTGTTCGAAAGAGATACCGCGGCCTCGGAACGTAAAGGGCAATAGAAGAAACATGGGTGGGTTTTAGTCAGTACAAGTCTGACATGCCCCCCCGCTCCACCCAGAGCGGGGGAAGTCATTGGATGACTTCCCACCCGAAAAAAAAAAAAAAAAAAAAAAGGGTATTAATCAGGAATTTCTAAACCCCAGCCCGGAGTTTTGATTTTTCCCAGTTAATTACAACGAGACACTGGGTGTTGTCTTTACAAGACCCAGTTTAGATAGGTGGAGGTAACTTTGTACCTCGACCTAACTGTTCCGCGAATAAAGGTTTAATGTTATGTTAATAAACTATTACTTTTTTGACACAGTTGAGAGTTTTTCAATAATAAGGCATTCGTGAAAAGGTATCCAAAAACACACAAATTACGCAAATCTTTTGAAAGAAAGAAAAAGTATTTATTTATTATTTTATTGATATCTCTGCACAAATTAATTCTATTAAAAACAGAGATAACGTAACGTACCTCCATCAGTCAGTACCTGGCTATCAATCAAAATAGTGTAAGAACACATTGTCAACACGCTACCTCTCATCGCTCACTCCACCGCCACAATGACAGTAAACACACATCGATCGTGGCCGCATCGGGGACTGTCACGACTCGGCATCGAACCCATTACCCACGCCGGACGCGACAGATAAATTGTAATAGATAAGCTTTTCATATCACTGTCACGCCGACATACGTATCCATCAACATATTGTATGTCCTCCATTTTGTTTTTCATAAACCATATTTTAGATAAAAGGTTTTGATGATACATAAATATGGATGGATGTGATCTAAAATCAACGGTTTCAAACGTTGAATTTGAATATGGGGAGCGGTCATTTATTTTCGAATTCGGGCTTTCATTTCGCTTTGAACGCTGCACTTTATCGTCGATAGGCGAAGGGCGGGCGTTTTGGAGGCCTCATCATTCTTCTACCCTTATTTCAAGGGAGGACTGTTGTTGCGTGATTGACGTTCAAAAAGTGGTGATCCACAGGCTAGGTTAAATAAATGACTTTTGTTTTGGGGTGGTTCTACCCCTGGTAGTTAGGTTATAGGTAAGTTCGGCTAACCCAGATAGATGTAAACAAAAAACCAGCCAAGAGCGAGTCAGACTCATGCACCGAAGGTTCCGTACAAACTTGCGATATAAACTTTTGATTGCGTAGACTTCGAGGGTTGATTTTTTCATAGCACCAAGTGATTACAGACGTGAGTTTATGTATTTAATTTCAACACATTACCTTCAAGCGTTCATGAGATAAAGGGTCTTGGCAGACAGACAGAAGGACAACAAAAAGATCTAATAAGCGTTCCGTTTATTGCTTTCAAGGTACAGAACCATAAAAAACCAGGCAAGTACAAACTTGCGGCAGAGGATTGTTTGCGTTCAAGAGGGTTGTTTTTTTCGCAGCTCAAAGAGAATGCAGATTTGAATAAAACGTTTTAATTTCAACTCGATACCTTCCCGCGTTCCTGATTTAAAGGCTCTTGACACACATACAGTTGGTCAACGTCAAACGTCAAAAATACGGAACTCATATAAGATCACTTTTTATATGGGTTCCGTATTTTTCCTTTTTAGAAACAGAACCCTAAAAAAGCAACCTTATACCTTTCCTTATAACTTTCTTTACTTATAACTTTCCCACAGTCATTAAATGATCTCAAATTTGTATATAAGCGAGGCGAGGCCACAGTGGACAAGGGCTGAAAGGACCAATATTGTAAATTTATAGCGAGTTGGAGTTTGCGGCTTAAGTGCGTTACCAAAGTGGGGTCGGCTGGGTCCAAAGAGAGATAGCAAGCCTCCTCCGTGTCACATGCACAACTATCAAAGAGATTTCCATGCAAGTAAAAGGGTCAACAACTGGTTATATTATTGCTTTTTCGCAAGATTTGTTGCTGTCAAGTTTGTTTATCCGTATCTTACTTTAGTTTGTAAGAAGGCCTTTTATATAATCTTTGCTTTTTCGATGTTAACAAATCGCTTATTCATCTAAAACGAACTTTCTGTACTCAAGACAAGTCAAACAAATCCTCTAAACCTTTTTCCGGAAACAAATTGAAAGTCGCGTTGTTCAATTTTTCAATTCTTTTAAAACCAAAGCAATTTCCATCAAAAGACCATTCTTCAACAGAAACATGGTTTACTGCCTACCTACACTTTGATAGAAGTCAACACGGGGTGTAGCTAGCTGGAGCCCCTCGCCGCCGCGCCGTCGCATCACGCCGACGTATCAATATTCATGAGCGGCTCCGCTATCCATTAGGGACTCCTCACGATTGACGAAAATGCCATTATTAATATCATTCCCAAAGACCACGTTTTTATTTGTGTATGGCTGCGGAATTACAATGTGGCTGTACGGATATGTTAGACGTAATTCGCTTTTATTTTAATCCTATTCCAATTTGGATATTTCATAATGAAACAAAGAAACGAATTACTTAAACACAGATTGCAAAATAAGCTTTTTAATACGTTCATTGATCAGTGCTATTTACCTATAATGTTACAAATAATAAAGTAACTCTGTTGTGTACCGTTGTGACTAGACTATATACCCTTATATTCTTCTGGTAGTACATTCCCATCGGATAAAGTTCAAAGCAGAAGGCAAAAAAAACAAAACATACTAGAAACATTTAATCAACTCCCTTTTTTTTTTTTCTCCAATGACTTCCCCCGCTCTGGGCGGAGCGGGAGGGCATGTCAGACTTGTACTGACTAAAACCCACCCATGTTTCTTCTTTTGCCCTTTACGTTCCGAGGCCGCGGTATCTCTTTCGAACAACCCGCAACCCCGGCAGGCAGAGGCTCTGGCAAGCCCCTCTGCTTTGCTGACTCTCTTTGAGGCGCACGTGAAACACGAACGCGCCGTCGACACGGCCTGTCGTCAATCGACGGACGGACGGTGAACTACCCATTGCTCACCGCCCACAGGCCCGCATCTACGGTGGCCGGAGGTCGTCTCGCGGCGCCCGGCGCCATGGGCGTCTCCCGCGGCGGCTGGGTTGGGCAGATGTTCTCTCCCTCAAACGCCCGGCCACCTCCTTCGCTAACATTACTGCTTCGCAGAAGGTGGTCCCATTCCCTCTCGCTCCGGACCATGGCCTGAACCAGGGCCGGACGCGAGAGATCGCCGCCGCCGATCGCCTCTACGAGGGCACGGCGGTGCTCCGCCCAAGCCGGGCAGATCGCCACTGTGTGCTCCACCGTGTCCTCCGGGCGATCGTCACAATGGTGACACCCGGGCGCTTCCTCCCGCCCGATGATGTGCAGGAACCTCCCGAAACTTCCGTGTCCGGTGAGGACCTGCGTCAGGCGGTAGGTGAGGACGCCATGACGCAATCAACTCCCTTGACATCGCATTGAATAATACAATACCGCAGGTTTGTTAAGCAATTTAGAAAATAATTTTCAGCAAACACTATTTTGATAAACTCATTGAATAATAACATCATAAAATATATTAGCATCCCAACTATGTGGCAACTCCAGCTGTCAGAGGCTCAATAAACAACTAATAACAAATTAATATGCAAAGTTGCAGCGCCAGCAAGCCGCGGCTTCTCAAACTTTATGCACGGCCGCCGAAAGAGACTACTTCACATGCTTCGAAACTGCAGATTAAATTAATACAACTGTTCTTCAGCATCACTCTTCAAGTACTT
This sequence comes from Ochropleura leucogaster, assembly GCA_958449745.1. NCBI lineage: Eukaryota > Metazoa > Arthropoda > Insecta > Lepidoptera > Noctuidae > Ochropleura > Ochropleura leucogaster. The sequence goes on from OY288208.1 coordinate 413,787, forward strand.
TGTTGTAGCTTCAAACTTCAAACACAACTTACTTACTTTACTTTATAAACCAATGGTTATGGTAGAAATGGGTTAATCTCCGCAAAAAAATAAGATTGCTCTAATGCGAGATTTCTATTGTCTCAAGCTCCACGTACACGAAAACGCCGAACGTAAACGCCACATTCACGGACGAACAATGTGAACTTTCCGAACCACTGGCACGTGCTTCAGCTGGGAGTCGAACCCGGTAAGTTGTGTTGAAATTAATTGAGAACGGCCGTCGTGCGGTGCCCGGCCAACATCCCGGCTTTGTTCGCACGACACACGTCCCCAACACCCCCTCGTTGTCACCAATTAAATCCATACGACACAAATTTACAGACATAGTTGGGTAGTTGAAAACCGCTATTTATTCAATAGATAAGCTTTGAACTAGACAAGTTCTAACGCCTGCTGTTCACAACTTTCGACAGTTGTTGAAAGCAGTTTTCCAATTTAATTTTGAGGGTATTTTGTTATACTTACCTAATTACGGCCTGGAGCCCAGTGAAGCATAACGCCGAAATTTCGTGAAAAGGTCGTGCAGTCAACGGCCAAAGTTCGTGAATGTCGTCTGAAAGGTCTGACAAGTAGGTTCCTATTTCATAAATTGTGTCGTTTTATATTTAGTTCAACATTTTCAATATAGTAAATAGTGCTCCTAAATAAAGTTTTAGAACATAGAACGAGTATTAAAAAACAATCACGAATGGGAATTACAATTGCATAGTTCCGCACAAAAAACATTCACGCTATTTCATAAAAACGAACATTAGAAAGACAAACCTTTAACAAACATTTCAGTATATATAACTGTAGGCGAAGTATTTCCGCACAATATTTCTTCGACCGCCCCAATTTATAATGGTGGAATCGTCCTGAACCAAAACATCAAATCAGCCTCCGGAAAATGTCCCTAAACGCTTACAGATGAATACGATTAACGAGACACTGTCTCTAGGACGTCTTGACCCAATTGAGACCCCGGGATCCCGGCGGAGTCCCGGGGCAGTCCCGGGGGAGCGCGGGACTGGGAACTCGATCAGCCGACGATTACAATGTCAGTAACGCGAATACATGTCGGCAAATTGTGATGTGAACAAAAATTACTGGACTAAGTTCGGTTATTTAGAAAGATTGAAAAAATATTCATTCTTACGGAGTAGGTACTAGAAAAATTGAAGTCACAAAAAGTTCTATTACTTACCAAAACTTTTGCTCGGAAAATCCATTTACCTTAAACCTCCCACGTACAGAGTTATTAATCTCCCATAAAAACGAAAACCCATAAAAAGTCCAAACATTACTCTAAGGTAACTCCATACCTCGGCTCTAGTTACCATTACGCCAGCAAAGTTTAGGAGTCGCGCAGTTCGAGAGGCCATATAGTTTATAAAAAGTAAATTAATATAATGTTATGAAGAAAATGAGATATTGGTTTGAAAGCGATCGCTTCACTGTGAGGGCACTTGTTATGACGCACGAGTGACGCCGGAGATAAATATTTCACATCCCTGAACACAAGTACCAAATATGATTAAATGTTTTCCATATTGGTTTTGGGGAAGCAAACATTTAATTTTTATTTGATTCTTCCTCGTTTTATTGATATTTTGTTTCTTGTTTGTTTTTATTCTTAAATCAATCGTCTAGCTGTATGTGCCTTCTACGTAAATGACGGACATTTATGAGATGTCTAGTTTGAAGCAAATCGATTGCTATACACATATCACTTACTTACTATAGCCCTTACAGGTAACCATGGATTTTCCTGCCAGTTATTTTCAATAGGAAGCGATCAACTGTGGCGTGTCAATTTTTCCAGGTTTTAAAAGTGCTCATGTAGACATGAAATTAAAAAAAAAGATTGTAATTTTGAGGTGCTACTCGAAAGTTTGGGTTCAAACTACAAACCTGACAGCTAATTAGCAGTCGCACATTCGGAATTGCACATTTTCAACTGACACTCGGTTAAAATGCGTATTTGCAACTCATCATAACACTATTAACTACATCCACACTTGAACGAGAAAGAAAGAAGAGGGTCACATGCCTCTCTTCGTTGGTGCAACCTCTAAACTCCTGTGTTTAAACTCGGTTCGGCAAAACTCGAGGGAACCGACAGGTCTTTTCTCGATAAAATATCTACATAATACACACACACACACATGTAAAACATGGTAAATATCCCATGTTTATAAATAATCTACATATTATTCGTTTTGTGCTAACAGTGCCGAATTATGTTGGACTAAACTTCATAATAATACTAGATAGAACAATAAAATAAACAAATCTCTCGTTAGAAACATTACAAAGTCAACGAAACTTTACCGTCTAAGCTCTTGCTCAATATTCTAAACACACAAACGTACATTTAAAACGAGGAACAACAAGCCTAACAATTCTATCTCAAGTCAATACAAATCGCAGGGAGGAACTTTCCAGTTCATCGGAGAGCGCAGCAAATAGTCGCTCGTCTGCACAGCCGCGTTTGTTTGCGAACAAAATGATGCAGCTTGTAGCTGACTGGGGTATCAAGTCGTTGTCATTAGAAATTGTGACATTGTTAAATCCAACCAATAATATAAATGCGCCAGTTTGTAAGAACGTACAGATGAATGGATACATGATGTTTGTTACACTTTCATACACTTTTCGTAGAAATTAGGCTCACAGATACTCACAGTAGTTTAACATCTGTATTGACACATCATAATAATACTTATGATCTCGGGCGAGAGATCCCATGGGACAATTACCGTTCCCTACTAATTCTGTATTTTTACCCGACTGCCGAAAGGAGGAGGGTTATGTTTTTTGGTACACGTAACATAATAATTAACATAACAATTATGTCTGTAATCTCTGTCCGTGCATAGTATGAGTGTCTGCGGGTCGGTTCGAAAGAGGTAGGTCCGGTGGCCCGAACACAAAGGGCAAAAGAAGAAACATAGAAAAAATAAGGCATGGGTGTAGATACAAATAATCTTACTAGCTATGGCCAATACCTTCTTGTGTAATAAAAATGCGACGAATGAACTTTTTGCAAATAACCAAACTCCGCAGATACTGAGAATAACAACAGAAACAATATTATTATTGTAATAAGTCCCATTACAGATTATGTTAGGATTACGTGCGTATATATCTGACAGACTATAATCTAGTCTGCTACAGACATTTATCGTATAAAATAACTAATTTAAAAGAAATTAGATATTACTGTCCCTGACAGGTCTGTTAATAACTTTCTGCTTGTTTCTGCCAGTTGGGACTCCATTTGACCTTGATTTATTTACAAAGGCCTAAGATTAACATTGAACAATCTGTCTTAACTGACCTCTCACACTAAGTACTGCCTTCAAACAGCAGTTTACGCGAGTTCTTGGGAAGTAACGCTAAAAGCTTCGGTCATTTATATTGTGGGTCTACCTGTAAACTAAGCGGAGAGGTGAGGTTTGTATCAAAAGATGTAGCCGTAGGTAATTAGTATGAGAGCTATGAACCCGCGGTTTTTGTAAAACCTGCATTGATAATGTGTTTATGGTATTTAGTCGTATACGTTGCTTAAAGTATTGAATAAATCAATTGTTTAGTTTCAGAAATATCTTTTCTGAAACTAAAATGGAGGTGTTTATAAGTATTATGTTATTTACATAAACCAAAAACTATTTAACACCTGTATTTTTTATTGCTTCCTATAAAAATAGGCCGCGATATGATGAATGAATGTGTTCATTCAGATATGTCGCAGTCTATGTATCATATTATGTTCAAACCCATTCTGTGAGACGAAACGTATTCGTTACAAAGAAAATACAACAACAAATAGGTCATAAAAACAAGATTTATCAAACGCCGAACATCGCATGTCGTCCAATTTATCGGAATTTCGGCAGCCAAACAAAAACCGCGGCTCAGTACCCGCCACCCCGCGTCCAAACACGACGACAAAACATCGTCCCTGGGAAAAACTAATTTCCTAACAAAACATAGGATTGAATTAAAATACAACGACGGAATATATATCGTGTTTTTGCTAAAGCAATAGATACGGCGATGTTTTTGTTCGTTTGTCCCGGAACAAATAATGTCCAGCGTGATATTGTTTAAAGGTGGGGACAGACAGGGCACAGGGGGTTGTAAATATATTATTTCAATGTCTACTCAAAGACTGGCTGAATTTCTTACGGCTCCTAAGAGTATCTTTTATGCCCTTCTAAAGACGACCAACCAAGAGGAACAGCCGTACTACAACTGCGGCAGAATGACTTGTTTGCACAAGATTTAAAGTTTTGACGGTCACTGAAGCGGAAGCCTGTTTGGCATTTCAGCGGGACATTGATACTGTTCTGGATTGGAGCGCGAGAAACAAACTGCCGCATAATGTGTCCAAATATAGTCAGCACATTCAAATTCATTTCATCATTCATTCATTTCATTACATCAAATATAGTCATTTTACTTCTGCTAACAAGCTGGGGGATACTTAGCTTATACAGTGGCTTTAATTACCACGAACACATTAAAAAGGTGTGCAAAGATGCTGATAAATGATGAGAAGGCATGAGGTTTGTTTTGAAGGTTTTGTCACCAGAACTTTGTTTAAAAGTGTCAAGATTGTAAAGCTGCTCTACAATGCACATGTTAAGTTATAAACACTTATGGTTTCATAAACTCAGATAAAAAAAATGGCAAAATGTACCCAAACTAACATACGGATACTACCCATTTTTTGTATCCATTTTCATTTGAGTCGTTTGACATAAAATTATAGTGATCTTTTCTTAACTATTGTTATTAGGTACAAGGTGCTTTTTGACATTTAATTGGTTAGCATCTAAGCGTATTGGTAAAAACTATTAGCTTAAAATAGATTTGTAAATAAACTGGAGATTATACCTCACCTGTTAACTTGTCGATATATACAGTGCAACTAAATAACTATTATTTTATCAATAATATCAGTGTATCAATTAACATCAACTTTTAGCCTAAACGGTTCATTTAGTAAGTAGTTCCCTCGAGTCGGATCAAATTAAACTGTAAGCTCTAAACTAAACCACACAGTAAATATAAATTTACTGATGTTATATCTTAATCCCACTGCAGCTTAACTCTAATACTCCATTGTGAAATCCTTCTCCGATACAGCACGTCAGCACCGGATGAAAGAAGTATTAGATTATTTTATAATTGAATTGTCGGCATGTTGTTCTCCGTTCGTTTGTCAGACGACGCACTTATTGAATTACGTTCCGTGAGGAATTTGTTTTTTACAGTTCCTTTGTTATTGTTCGTCAGCCCGGCAGCCCCGCAGCCCCGCAGCCCGGCACTCCGCCCCCGTACTCCGGTAGAACACGTTGTTTGTTAGATATAATGCTGCTGGAATTCAATTTGAAACTGTTATGTATGTTTGTTATTAAGCCTCTATCATTCTTAAACTGGGATTTATGTGATTCTTTGAATTGGAAATTATAACAAAAAATAAAATACACGTATTTGTGTCTTTTAATATTCTTTGCAAACAAATCAAAATTACAAGAATAAGAACTTTTGTTTTTAATAGGCAACACTGCGGTCGAGAGTCGTATTTTTTGGAACTATTTCGTTAGTTCGGACTACAAGCAACAGTACGCAATTATTGAATGAGATTAAGTTTTATAATTTTTTAAGCGTTTGTACTGTATGTTGGCAACAGTCTACACGACGATACAGAATGATAGAGGGTTAAGTTTATTATGTTGAGTTTATTCAGGCATCACAATCATCTGCCCAGCCTTTTCGGTAGATCGATCCAGTCCAAACAGGTGCAACTGATTAACAGTATTTTACATGAATCTAAAACTATGGCATTCATAACTGTCGAAACAATGTGTCGCTAACCTGAATGATGCTTGACAGAGACAAGACTTTGGATTGATACTTGAGTGATGGTCAGCTGTCACCGTGCCAGTGAAAGGCTTTCACAAAGGCTAGCCGTACGTTCACGTAGCCTTTTCCTCTTCCATTATCATTCAAATATGGCTACCTCAAAATGTATCAAAATCAAAGACTTTAATACCCTGTGTTTAAGACTATTTTTCGCTGACGAGACATCCTATTTTTGTATATAATGTAATAGCAAATAACAGGTATATCCACACACTGCTGACCTTTTCCTCAGGTTGGTCTTCGAAGTTATTAATTTACTTTCTGCCACCTTTAGATGAAATATCGACATATCTGACATCATATATCGTTACAGGACATTGAGTGATGACCTTTACTTTGAGGTAGACCCACACGCCTACGTTATAGGTTGTAGTGAGTAATTCTGTGTTATTTCTTATTACAGAAAGCAATCACTGGATGCGTAGCGGTTTGGCGGTTGGCTACGAAAACCGAGCGCTACGAGATTTCGTAGACGATTTTACTACGCCGTAGCATCAGTCCAATTTATGGCTACACTGCGGTACTGTTACTCATAGTCTAAGATCCGGCTGCAGAATCAGTGTACCTATCGAGTATTTGCTGAAAACCAAATTTTTACACATATTCATGATTAGGAGAATTTATATCCACCAGGTTGCCTATCGAAATGTGGCCGCTAGTATTTTTAATTAAATTATTAATAATTCATAATTTGTTAAATTTGTCATTGACTTTTTAATTTTTATTTTAGAAAAGAAAGACGTTTCTTTTGGAGTATTTATTATTTTGAGTCGTACCTACTATTGTTTGAATCGGAGGTTGAGAACACTAACATCTGACGCATGCGCAATGGCTTTAAACCGTCCGACAGCTGGCAATCGCTATCCTCGTCTGACTAGACAGTGGTGTTACGCGCTAGCTCTCTTTCACTCTACTTTTAATATTTACTATATTTATTAGCCAGCAACCCTTATTGGCGGCCAGATTTAATTAAGCAACCGTATATAATAATATACAGAAAAAAATTAGCTTTAATTTGATATATAAATTATAAATGTACGTTGTGGGTGTATAAATGTAACAAATTCATACCTGTGTATACCTGGCTGCGAAGAGGTGCGGCCAGGTGCGCAACGGCAACCATAATTTTTCAGAGTCTTTATAGATGTTGCCGTAAAGTAGACGACATTTCATTGAAAAAAAAAGTCAATGAAATTTCTTACGGATTATGAATTATTAATAATTTAATTAAAAATACTAGCGGCCACATTTTGATAGGCAACCTGGTGGATATAAATTCTCCTAATCATGAATATGTGTAAAAATTTGGTTTTCAGCAAATACTCGATAGGTACACTGATTCTGCAGCCGGATCTCGTACTATCAGTTGTTGTCGATACTCTAACTAATCAACTATAATTTTTATAGGTTGTCTTTTACTCCCATACTATTCAAGATGTAACAATACGTAAGGGTAGTTAAATCACGATATCCCCTCGTCACTTGGTCTAAATCCAGTGTTTGCCTGACTGATTGGATTGACTTGATCACTTTGTAATGTTGTCTGTTTGTCCGTGCCAAGTTACACGGCTCGTATCTGTCGGGGCACTGTCGGGTTACAATCAAGTTGTTTACACTACAACAAGATGCCTACTATCGTTTTGTAAATAGTTGTGCACGAAGTACACTTTGTTACCATTTCTGATTGATTGTTTTTTTCTGTATACATTTCTTGCACTCATAAATAAAATCATTTTAAAAAGTTAATTTTCATAGTTGTTTTTTTAATATTGCTCTTATTAAAGAACGAGCACATTTCAACAATTATTTGTTCTGTGTTAATCATAATAACGGTACGGTTGGCGGACTGTCTGAGCGATTATCTGCTGCGCTATGTCGCAGGTTCGATCCTCCCACGAAACATATAGTGGTCCCTAGTCTGGTTGTTTGTGTATGTGAGTGTAAATGATTGTTAAAGCACCCACGATGTAAGAAGAATTCCTAGTGTCAAGCAACGATTTTTAAAACAAAGGAAATATATGCACAAATTGTAACTTACTCATCACTATCAGCGTAAGAATCAATTTATATGGGCATGATTTCATGTCTTAATTGCTTAACCACTTCGTCAAATTCCCAAAGAGTAGTTGATGCATTATAAACACTGATAAACTGAAGATATTAGCTTTATTTAACTTAAAATAGTACGTAATTAAGACATCGATACATTAACAAAGAAAAGAAGTGAGGACAGTTGTCAGTAAATATCATAGAGAAATATATAGATGTATTGAGTAACTAAGAAGTTCACATCATTCACCCTCCCATCTAAGTGGTGTCGTAGCTCTGAAGGTATGAGGGGGGCTTTCGTTCTCGGCCAGAGCGACGGACCTGAATAGGTTGAGTATCCTCAACAAACAAACCAGGAGATGGATCGTCATCACTAGACTGAGCTCTTTCAGTGTCTGGAGTTAGATATTCATCATCAGACGAACTTTCTTCAGCCACTGGACGTGGTGCTAAACGTCTGTTAGAGACGGTTGTCTCGCGTCCATCTGGTAATCTGATATAAGAATAATCAGGGTTGCTCTGTAGAAGCTCGACTTCTTCAACGGCTGGATCATATTTTGAGCTCCTCACGTTTTTCTTCATATAAGCAGGTCCCGGCGACAGTAACCAGGTTGGCATTGATTGGCCATTTCCAGAGCGTCGGGGATGGTTGAACATTCTCTCGTGTGGCGTTTCGTTTATTCCGGTGGACAATAGAGATCGTATGCAGTGCAGAGCCACAGGTAGTGCCCTCTCCCATTCGGTGATCTCCCGTTCGGTAGAGCGAAGGTGCAGCTGAATAGTTCGCCACAATGTTCCATTAAGTCGCTCGACTAGGCCATTTCCACGGGGATTATAAGGAGTCGTGCGGCTGCAGGCTATGCCAAGAGATGTCAGAAACTTCTTTAATTCTTCAGATAAGAAGGACGATCCTCTATCGGAATGTATGTAGGCTGGAGTCCCAAATAAGGAGAAAAGTTCTCGAAGACATTTTTCCACAGTTTCTGATGACATATCTTTACAGGGGAAAGCAAAGGGAAACCGACTATATTCGTCAATTATAGTTAGAATATATCGATTGGAAGTATTCGACGGAAGAGGTCCTTTGAAGTCTATGTTAAGACGCTCGAAAGGTGACGTCGCTTTTATGAGTTGTCCTTCATTTTTGGCATATCTAGGTTTTATTTCAGCGCAAACTGGGCATGCAGCGGTTATCCTCTTTACGTCCTCGACAGAGTACGGCAAGTTCTTTGCTCGGATCCAGTGTATCATTCTTGTGATGCCTGGGTGACACAAGGAATTATGCAGTTCCGTAAGTTTATTGGAAGAAGTGTTTATTAAAGCACATACTCTGGACAATGCATCAGCAGCTACATTTTGCTTTCCCGGACGATATATAATGTCGTATTTATAACATGACAGTTCTAGACGCCACCTTTGAATCTTTTCGTTTTTGATTTTGCTCGAATGAGTTTGGTCAAACATGAATGAGACTGATTGTTGATCGGTGACGAGCAAAAAGTGTCTTCCTATCAAGAAATGGCGCCATTTTCGCAAGGCTTCTACGATGGCACTGGCTTCTTTTTCTATGGAGGGGTGTCGACGTTCAGAGTTATTGAGTGAACGTGAAAAGAATGCGACAGGTCGACCTCCTTTCCTATAGCATGCTCAGAAGCATCAGTTTCAACCGAAAATAGTTGTTTATCATCGATTGCGGCGAGGGTTGATTCAGCGACGTCAGACTTCAGACTAATGAAACAATTTATTGATTCTTTTGATAGTGGGAATGTTGCTTCCACCAATGGTCTGATCTTGGCAGAAAAGTTGACTATCCACTTTGAATAGTGAGCAAACAGTCCTAATGCTCTCTTCAAGGAGGCTGCATTCGAAGGAATCGGTAGATTTATTAGTGGATCCAATCTGGATTTGTCGGGTTTGATTGAGTTTTTGTGAATTGTATAGCCAAGAATACTGATAGATTCCGATCCAAAGACACATTTTTCCGTGTTAAGAGTGAGTTGATATTTTTCAGCAGCCGCCATGAATCTGCGTAAGTTAGTGTCATGGTCTTGCCGGTCCTTTCCACAGACAGTTACGTCATCTAAGTATGCATAGGTTCCTTGTAATTTCTCAGAGTTTATAATATAGTGAAGGGTTCTTTGGAATGCAGCGACTCCATTCGTTATTCCAAAAGGTATTCTCGTAAATTGGTAAAGATTTCCGCATTTAACTTAAATTTATACAAAACATGTCTGAAGAAAAACTAAAACAAACGGCCTTGCTGTCTTCACATACATCGCGATACTTACGGCCCGAACGTTTCGACGTTGAGCCTACTGCTGCGGCTTCGGATTTAAAATGGATTCATTGGCGGTATTCTTTCGAAAATTTTATATCTGAAGAAATGCCGTTGGCTACTGAAAAGTACAAATATATGATTCTTGTCAACCATATTTCGCCCACTATATTCACTTTCATAAGAGACTGCAATGAGTATAGTACCGCCATTCAAGTGCTGAACGATACTTATGAGAAACGGCGAAACATTACTTTGGCCCGTCATCATTTGAATTCTAGAAAACAACTAGTAGGAGAATCGATAACAGAATATTCGAGAGCTCTTAACTTACTCGTTCATGACTGCCACTTCAAAGCAGTAACTGCCAAAGAATATCAAAACGAATCTTTACGTGGCGTACTTATCGCAGGGCTTATCTCCAACAAAATTAGAGAGCGATTGTTAGAAAAATGCACGTCAACTCTAGATGAAACATTAAACTTAGCTATCTCTCTTGAAAGTGCAGAAAACACTTCCCAAGCAATCAAAGCCAAAGCTTGCCCTGTTTCTTTTAAATAATAAATTGATGCATTATAAACACTGATAAACTGAAGATATTAGCTTTATTTAACTTAAAATAGTACGTAATTAAGACATCGATAAATTGACAAAGAAAAGAAGTGAGGACAGTTGTCAGTAAATATCATAGAGAAATATATAGATGTATTGAGTAACTAAGAAGTTCACATCAGTAGTCCAGGACCAGACCAATATCCTTGTCCTCAGAAACCCACACTTACTCATGCATCTTACTGTTACTTTAGACCGCATACAAACACGTTATAGGTATACCCCCATGGTCCGCGGTTTGCGGAAACTACGCAATTCGCTCTCGTATCGACAAATATAATATACCGGCGGTAATTTATATGAACAGGGGGTAAGCAGGGAGGTTATTTGATCGGATAACCGCACCGACAGGCCTACCCGGAAATATCATGTGTTTTCCGCGAAATTTTACTTCCCGATATGATGAAATATTAATCTCAACGATAACTGGGGTCGGTTGAAATTGTTTTACGTAAATAAATTGTAAATTAATACAATTGTGAAGGATAAAACCTAAAAGCGGACCTAAAAATATTATACGTATATCAAATAATTCCTCATCGTCACATGCATTTCTGCCTTTTCGAATGCTATTTTGGTATTTAGTATTTTTTTTTCAATTTGATGTACTTTATTTTTGGCGCAATGACGTGTTTGAACAAAAAGTTGTATTAGTAGTCTGATATAGCAGGAAGTGACATACTCTATGGGGTAGTTTTTAAAGGAAAGGTCTATTGAATCTTAGTCCATGTTAAAAAAAAAGTCCTTAACTCTGGCATACGAACCACACGTACTTAGCAAAACGAAATCCCGTGATTTCACAAGTTTTTCATTTCAGTAAAACGAGTGTGAAAATAACAAAGGTATACAGAACTGTGAATAATTTTCATTTTTCGCTCCGCGGCGACAGATATGTAAATGTGGGTAGAAAGAATTCGTTTTAAAAGAATCGAGGGTAGGTACAGGAATGTTGGTAAACTCGTGGAATTTGACCTGAATTAAGTGAATATCCTCATGGAACATGGCGAAACACAATGAGTGGTGAACTGTAAAGGCTTTGCAGGCAAATTGCCATCATGCCATTTTTAGGTCTACGTTGGTTCTCCTAACCTTGGAGGTTTGGAGATGGCAATTTACCTGTAAAATGAATGTCTGATGGAGCCAAAAGCAAAATGCTAGCAGTGGAGTCCGCATTCCGGATGGTACGGCGTTGGAGCTACATGTAGGTGTGTAACGTCAATATCGTACGTGGGTCAATAAAATCAATTATTGCAAAATCCGTCTAACTTCCCGCCACCATACAATTTATGAGTAGCGGCCAATGTCACATTATGCTCTCAGCCATACATTTTCTTAATTATTAAATACGATGCAATTTGGATAACGTCGCTCCATCAGTAAACACGCCTAAGCTGACCACAGAAACGTGCCTCAATTTTTCATTCCATCAATCACGGGCACTGTCCCATCCCTAGTCAGTAATGCGGGGGCGGGACCGCGGGACAGGTACTCCCGCGGTCAGGCCATCCCCGACAGGATATAAAGCGGTGGCATATCCACTGGACTGACCACGCTGTTGATGTTAGTTCATACTTTGAAAGAAAGATTTAGATCTATCGAGTATCCTCCGCGAGCTTCAGGCCGTGCAAAAGATAGTGAATACTATTTTCCATTTTGGTACTACATAAATTATTTTGGCGATATGTATTTTACATTGTTTGTATTTTTATTGTTAAGTGTGTAGTAGTATTTTTTTTTATACATTAATAGTATTTTAGATGATTGATGACTAAAATACTACTGGTATGATACACCATATCTAAAATACTCTTAATAATAGATACATTGAACACGAGGGCCAGGGAGGTATTTAAAGTGTAATTACAATATCAATAGTTTGTTTTTTTTTTTAACTTTGCAACAAAGTTGAAATTTTGACCTCCAATATCTCCGTAACTAGAAGATTCCCAGGTTTAAATGATGTGTTTATTTGAAAATAAGTCTTTACAAACTCTTTTACACATCGTTGTGTTTTTAACTGTGTAGATGAGGCCGGTGTTTCGTACCCGACTACTCTGAGAAGCAACGTCTGAGATAGTCTTTTTAAGAAAGAACTATACAGATTGGAGTGGACCTGATTATTCAGTTCAAGCATTTGTCATTTATCGTGTAGTTCGTGTAGTATGGTCTAGTACAAAAACTATTCGACCTTTATTATTAATATCCTAGTTGTAACTACAATAAAATATTTTGTATAAAATATTTTAGTATTAGAAAAATTATATGCCTCTATGGAATTATCACAGTATCTAGGGTTCTGTACTCTGTGTTAAAATGTGTAGGTATATTAGATAAATATACATACAATTGGTTTTGTAACATGGGAAAGGGCTAAGCTAGCAATTTAAATCATTTTGTGGTAGTTATTATTGTGACAACCCAAGCTTCGATTTTGAGAATCCTTACTAATTAATATTATAAAAGCGAAAGTGAGTTTGTTTGTTGGTTTGTTTGTTACCTCTTCACGCTTTAATGGCTGAACCGATTTGGATGAATTTTGGTACAGAGATAGTAGGGAACAAGGAGACGGACACAGGCTAATATTTTTTTGAAAAAAGTGGGATGTGAGGGAGAAAGAGGGAAGAGTAGGGAAAACTTAGCGTTGCTATTACAAATCAATAAGGCGCAAGGGGAACTGTGTTACCCCAAATTTAACGCGGGCGAAGCCGCGGGCGAAAGCTAGTTACCTATAAATTTAGACGCTCGCTCCGCTTAGTCAGCATCAGCAAGCGCCCACAATTTAACATTAAAGATTCAAATTTGTATGAAGTCCAGAATTACCTAAGTTAAAGTAAACGAAAACAATTTGACCTAACCTCAATTCAACAAGACAATAACACGAACTCTAACTAAAATTAAAAAGGTTAAAACTTGGTCGGTTCCGTTCAGTTCCGCCGAGATTAAATGAGAGCTTATGATACAATATCCGCCGACAATACCGGTTAACTGCAAACCGTTACTACCTCGGAACTCTCGTCTGGTAACAAGAAAACGTTATGTAGGCACCTACTGAAGTTTGTAAATCGACATGAGCAGATCTGTCATATCATAGTCCATTAAGGTAAATAATAATTGAAAACTAAAAACCAAAGTAAACTAAAAAGGAAAAATAACTTTATTTCCGAAAACAGGTGGCTTTTGTTTGTTTCGTTGACTGCTTTTGCCACTTCCGGAAGTAAAGTTATGTTCCACATTTTTTATGGAAGTTTTTTTTTTTAGATGTCGTATAAATCTCATACAATTTTATCCAGTTTTCATTTTCTATTGTTACTAAAAGCAGATCATCATAAAAACGTAGATTAATTAATAATATGTATTATGGACGATTACATATAAACCACCCATGCAATATAAATAAAATACGGTCGAACATAGAACCTCAACCTTTTTTGAAGTCGGTTAATAAAATAAATGAAATGTTTTGTATCTCTTTCCCCTGTAAACTGGTTAAGGCAATGGGCAGCAGGAATAGCTAAGGTGGAGACCAACACTGACTATAGATACTGAGGATTCGTAAACTCAAAACTGCATTAACTGAAAGACTAGGAGCGGTCTGTATAACCCTATGATTATTGAAATACTGAGTCTGTAACTGAGGGACCTCACGAAGGGGTAAGGTTCGAGATCTTCGAACACGGGAGCGGCGGAGTTGGGCAGTTCACCTTAGCTTATGTGGCCATCAAATGTGGCAATCAGGATTTTAGAATGTCAATAATCGTTTCTAAAAGGCTCGCCCTTCACCAAACCCAGCAACACAGGGAGCAGGCCTGTCTGTGCTATACTCAGCAGTTAATGGAACTCTGCTGCCAATGATAATCACGACATGTTAAAATTCTTTTGCTGGTATCAGTAACACTGACTATTGACTATTTTTAAACATTGCCCCATACTAGACGCTATCGTGGGTGCCTTCACAAAAATATAGACCCGGAACACTTACAGTAAGTCATACAATTATTTTTTGTTCGGTGCGGTAATTCAACCCGCGAATCGTAACACAGCAGTCAAACGCTTAGCCACTGCGCCAACCGTGTCGTCAAAATTAATTGCAAAGATGTAAGAAAATAATAAGTTCGCGCAGTTCTTAAGAACTAACTATTTTCTTAAAGTTTACTTGTACTCAACGGTGGCTAAACATGAAACGTTTCTAAAAACAACTTCGCAAGTAATTTAATTGAAGTAAAACTGCCTTACCTACATGCACTGCAGGAACAATTTCAATCAAGGGATATTAGTGAACTAATAGCGATCGGCGCCGGCGGTTGTTCAGCATTTATCGACGATAAGTTTTAAGAGTTCGTGTGCTCGTGGCTCGCGGTGGTACCTCAGTACGAGTGCCTTACCTGAAGTTAAAGTAGGGATACTAACATGATTAATATTATATTGTGATTTAACTAAGAACCTACTATCTGAACAGTCTGTTTGGCTAAACTAAGACTTATTTTTTATTATAAACAACAGAAAGCAGACATAAGAGATTTCGAAAAGATAATCAATACATAGATCGATAAATTATTAATATAATAATAATAATAAAATAATAAATATCTTGGGACAACTCACACACGGCTATCTGATCCCAAGCTAAGCAGAGCTTGTGTTATGGTAACCAGACAACTGATATACATACTTATATAATTTATAAATACATACATATTATAGATAAATCACACCCAGACACAGAACAAACAATCATGCTCATCACACAAAGTTTGTCCTGGGTGGGAATCGAACCCACGACCTCCGGCTCAGCAGTCAGGGCCACTAACCACTAGACCAACAGGCCCGTCAAATACCTACCTAGCTAATACCTACCTAATATCTACCTAGCTTCATAAACAAATTATTATAGCTGGAAGTCAGTAGACGAAAATGACCAAAGACGGCAACCACGTGGGTACCTATCACATTGCCTTAATGGAATTAAACTTTCAAGTTCTAATAATAGCCCTCCCTAAAATAATGAACGACCCACTCCCTTACGCCCGACATACCTAGTTACCCACCACCTACCTGCTTAGTTCACAAATTAAATCCGAAGCCAGTCGCTACAATGTTCCCGAGTGGGCTCCTACCGGGCTTCAATAGACAGGTAGGTACGGTTTGTTACTCCTAACTTTACCTCTCGTAAGAAAACTACGGACTTCGGCAAAATAACAATGTTGTACCAATAATTACTCAAACAACTTTGCCAGTCGTTACCTACGAGAACGGTTATTTTTCTTCAAAATACCAAGCTGAAAGTTTTTTGTTATTTAAACTGAAATGCTGAAAGTTAAGTAAAGTTGCCAATAAATAAAAAATAAATACGGTATACATTGTTATTTTAAAATTGGAGTTTGTTTTATTAGATCTGTAATTGTTTTATGTGGGACGTCGACAGGGTAGGGATAGTTGGACTGAGTGCTCAAAGAAATCTCCCTATCTTTAAATATAAATTCGACCTGATGACTTTCAAAGTTAAATAACTGAAATGGCATAGAGCAAATATTGTTTTTTTACACTA
The DNA here is from genome assembly GCA_958449745.1 of Ochropleura leucogaster. Lineage (NCBI taxonomy): Eukaryota > Metazoa > Arthropoda > Insecta > Lepidoptera > Noctuidae > Ochropleura > Ochropleura leucogaster. Next base: position 430,226 of record OY288208.1, read on the forward strand.
CGACTACTTTAAAATAATTTCCAGGCAATCATATAGTGCAACGGTTGCGGATTATTCGAAAGAGATACGCGGTAATGCGGGCCCGGAACACAAAGGGCAAAAGAAGGAACCCTTCCCAGAGCGGGAGAAATTACCTATTTGATAATTTGCAATTCGAAAATAAGGCAATCAATAATATATTTAAAGTATATTAGGCAGGTGGTTAAACCTACACACAGTTTGATCATAAAACATTGATTAAAAACATTGTTAATATTTAAAGCCGAGTTAAAGTCTCTAAGTGCTCTTAGATAAAGCTTACTATAGTTTTTTTTTTATTATTATTTAATCAATTATGTATGTGCTGAATGTTTAGATATAAGTTTAATGAATATTGTTTATGTTTAATAATATTGTGAAAGTTCCTACCATACGTGATATTAAATTCTCTGCGGCATAACAGGGTCATGTACTCATTGGTTATACCTAAGCCTAGCGTGTAACTTTTTTGTACATTGTGCATTTAATAAATAAATAAATAGATAATAGTTATGTAATTAAAATAATTTGTAAATTACCTACTCTTTCTGTTTGTTCTACTACGGCTATGCTACGTTGTGAATTTGTGATGTGTGAAGAGGTCGCTTGAATTATGTTATGGCGTGAGTCTTAAGCATGTGGTGGTTTTTCAAGTTTGAGACACCTGGAAGAGGTCAGCCATTTAAAACAAAACCACTTCTGGTTTTCCAAAATGTTTGATCTCGACTAGTCAAACTCAAGGCATTTATTTCAATTAGACCATTACAGGCACTTTTGAATGTCTAGAAACAAAATGATGAAGCTACAGTCCCGGTCACAAGGCATAATAACTTGTGAAAGTACTGTAGTTGCCCATTCCTCAACAGGTTCGAATCACCTCGCACCCGCTATCACAAACCATCATAATCAATTCTATTAATATCTACTGATAATAACAATGTTAAAGTAATTAGTCTTATTTACTAAACCATACCTTTTAACTATAGTCATAGTCATAGTATTTTATTGATAAGGGATTCTTACAAGTCACAGATTCTTAATATTCATTACATTAAAATCAAAAATGTCAAATCAATAAAAAAATGTCAAAACAGTAAAAGAAATTAAAAAGCTAAAGAAAGCAAAGCTATAGAAATTCGATCTCCCTTTCATATTTTAAAACAAGCTAAAAATACTTCCCGTTCCTAAACCAACAAACACTTAGAATTACAAAAATAGCGACAAAAACCGTCCTGTGTTGAAGCTGGACATTAGTCCGGTAACCCGGCGCCATTATGCCGCGGGACGCGGGACGCCGGCGCCGGGTGCTGCCGCCGCGGCTTTGCTTCACTTATTGCGGGATAATCTGGCTAAGGCTGGATCAGGACGGACTGTTGACTCAGCGGACACTGCCCTCGTTGTGTTGAAGGGAAGGTTCTTTACGTCACTTTAAGTGTAGTTTTTTTCATGGGTACATACTAACAAATTATTTGGGGATTGTATCGTCAATTTTTTACTGATACAATTTTCTTTACCAATTAGATTTACCTACTTTACAGTTTGTACAGTTGAACGTAATGCCAATTATGTAACCTACAAATTGGCTGTGTTGAGCCAAAAAAGTCTAGTGAGTTACTGAAAAATCTTGCGGCTAAAAACCACTCGTTACTTACAAATTAATGCTTTCTTTTGAATACGTTCCGCGTCAATGAAACTTCAGCCTAAGATACACTATTTCCAGGACAAATTGGCAACAAATAAATTCAAACAAATATAAATAATCATAAATCTTTTATTATAACCAGTGTTATAATACATTTCGCTTACAACTATAAACTTGAAGACTCCCTCGTGAGACTTTTAAGTCATAGACAAAGTTTCAATTGCAATAATAGAATAGCATTCGTAATATGCAACAAAAATATCATCAATGTACACAGCGACTAGGCCGAACCCCAGGCTAAGAAAGCCATTCATCATAAAAAAAAAACTGTACTGTAAAGTACCCGTATTGACATCTATGGAAGTGTGCGTGAAATACAGATAATGCACGAAAACCGCTGTGTGTGATCTAAAGATGTATATACACGTGAAACAAAATGAACACAGCTTCAGACAAGACTGATCGATCATGGATTTATTTGAACTAGAGGTGGTTAATCTATTCTTCTTCGACCTGCGACTGTCGTTTCTTCTTCTTCTTCTTCTCACTCTTAGGTTCTTCTACGGTCTCTTCTGCTTCCTCTACGGGCTGGACGTCAGACTTCTTTTTCTTCTTCTTCTTTTTCTCGGAGACTGGCTCTGCTTCCTCTTGTTCCTCGTCAGCGGCCTCCTCTTTCACTTCTGACTTCCTAGCTTTCTTTTCTTTTTTTGGTGTGACCTAAAAGGAGTTTGAAAGTAAGTTTGATATTAAATAATATAAACACCGCGCCTATTTTCTCAACGACGTCGGTAGACATTCTCAGTACAATTTTTGTTAGATTCTATATTTAAATGGGGACTGAATAAACCGTTACATCAACCTAATTTACTCCACCATTATTCCACTATTGATTTACTACTAAACATATGCAATAGAAAAAGCATATTCATTACAATTTAGAATGTAATAGGAACACTACAATACAATCCATGTTGCTAAAATCAATCTACTTTAGAATATGCATAAATGAAATTGCTCTGGCCGAGCAGCATTGCTGTTTTATGGGAAAATGTGATATTTATGCTTTGATCTTGTTTCTTGGAGCTTGTGGCTCAATAAAAGCAGCCGCTCGGGTCGATCCTTAGGTTAAGCCGCGCTTGCCTAGGATAGTCTGTGGATGGGTCACCACCTGTTACATTCCGAGTTTCTTCCGTGCTTCGGAAAGCACGTTAAGCCGTTGGTCCCGGCTGTCATTTATAGTCGTTACAGGTAGTCAGTGTTCCGAAAGTCTGACAGCCAGTCTTGACAAGGGGTATCGTATTACCTAGTACTAATTGGGTTATGCAGGTCAGATAGGTAGTCACTCCATGTAAAATACTGATATTCAGCTGCATCCAGTTAGACTGGAAGCGGACCCCAACATACTTGGGAAAAGGCTAGGCAGATGATGATCTTGTTTCTTTGTTTTGTTACATATTTGTTTAGATACAGCAAGAACTGTCAGGGGAGCTATTTGTTTAACCACAAAAAAATAGTGTTACTTACATTTTCAGCCCCTTCTTCTAGTTTGATCTTCTTGGCGGAAGACTGTCCTCCGTCTTCATCAGGCGAGTGTTCGCGCTTCACTGGCTTCTGGCCCAGCGTGCTGTCACCAGCCGTCTGGTATTGGAACACCTCGCTGCGAAAATTATGTCAGTTTTAGTGCTGGCTATCAATTACTAATTAATCTTTTCACCACCACAGACTTCACTATAACTTCTAGCCTGTTATGGCCTTCTATGGTAGTGAAAAGGTTAAACAATTTGAAGAGATCGCATTATGATAAGACATCATAATTATGCTTTAGGTGTAAAAGGAGACATAGAGACCATCAATTTGAATTTGAAGCATTTCATTTTCTAGTGAAACATCAGTTTTGGTAAAATGTTATTATTTTCTATAATTAGAAATATTTAAATTTGCTTTTGCAGCACTTGTAGTATTTCTTAATAAAAGTTAAAAGTGTAGACTAACCTCTTGCTCTGGTACTTTTCGAACTTCGCCTTAGCCTTGCCTGTCCCACTGATTCTTCTCAAGTTTCCTTCCTCTAGCAGCCTCAACCTGTTTTCTAGCTTGACTTTGTGTTCAGCTCCTAGCTCAAAGGTCACGTCTTCTCCGAAGGCATCTACCCTTGTCGCTAGCGCCGCCTTGGCCGCCAACATACGCGACATTTTACCCTTATTCTTTGTACTACACTGACCAACCAACTGCGCATGGTAGATCAGACCATACTTTGGTGTATCTTTCTTTGTTTTTAAGGCTCTGAATAAAGCTTTCTCAGCTCCAAATATCTGCACAGTCGAAGCAGGGTGCTTGGCTAAGTTCATCAAGGAACCAGCATGAGCAATCAACCTAGCTCCTATATGCTCGCCGATCAACACAGTGAGATTCGGAGCCATAGCCATCATTCTAGCTTTCAAGTAGTCTGTTAGATGTGTTCTGTAGTCTGTTATTGAAATGATCTCATCACACAAGTTCTGTATGTTCAAGATGTCGTCGTCAGAGATCTCTGTACCCATGGAGATCTCAGCTGCTTCCTTCACTTTCTCTTCTAAGTCTTCAGGCAGAATGTCCGACAGATCTGTCTGTGAAGCATTGTCTCGCGTGCCAATCAATTTGACTATTTTGACAAACAGTGTGTTGTCTGTGATGATCTTACCAAGTTCAGGGAAGTGCCAACCGTACCACTCCCGGCATCTCATGACGTAGTTGTTCAATTCTTTATCTAGGTCATCAAGCAGACATTGTGCTTGAACAATCATTGTGTCGATCTTGTCTGGAGAGAATTTCAGCTTGTATCTGGAAAGTGAGTGAGCCAGACCAAGGGCCATTGCTGTCATTTCCTTTTTGGGTAGACCAGCAAGGAGGCTGTCCATCTGTGAGCGGATACATCTGAGCAGTTCCTGTACATTGTTGTTGGAAACACATTGTAAGTCAAACTTTTCTCTGATGGCACTGCCAAGCTTGGCATCTCCTACTAGGAGCTGGTCCTGCACTTCCTTACTGATATACTTTTTGAGGGCTTTCTTCAGTGGCTTGGACACTTTGCCTTCAATAGCTGCTGTAGTGGCTGCCAAGGCTTCGGCTGTGTCCTCGAACTTAATAAAGTTCTTTAGTTTAACACTGTGAAAATGGGCTTTCATGAAAAAAGAGGAAATCAAAACTTCAGATAGAACTTCCAAGAAAAATCACACAGACATTAACAACATAATAAATGATAAAGTAAAAAAAAACAATCTACACTTTATAATATTATAGCTGATTATAAATTTAACTTACACAGAAGAAGCCCCCTCGGGAGTGTTGAACTCCTGGTACAAGTCATCAATCTGTGACAACTTGGACTCATCCAATAACTAGAACAAAATAAAATCTATTAGACAACTCAAATAACTATTTATTTATTTATGTGAGTACTGAAAGCACAATGATGCTCTTGATAAAAACAAACAATAAGGTCAGAATAAAGATTTAAATATATGCCTGTGCGGTTGATGTATACAACTGTTCTCATTCTGATCTATTTAGATTTCCATTTAGAATTTAGATATAAAATATTCAAAATATTTGATTTCAATTAGGCACTAAACCTGTTGAATGTCCCAACAAACGCGAAAATTCTACGAAATGTCGACGAATTTATAAGTCACGTTTTAGTGAGGTAGGCCTACAGATAAAACAAAGAAAATGTTTAGTATAAGTAGTAGTAGTAAGTAATAATAAAGAGAAGTATATTGTTCCCCGTGGGTACTTAAGACATGTGTGGCATTTTGTCTTATGTTCTCTGACTTAACTACATTCAAGGCCTGACGGGCCTGTTGGTCTAGTGGTCAGTGGCCCTGACTGCTGAGCCGGAGGTCGTGGGTTCGATTCCCACCCAGGACAAACTTTGTGTGATGAGCATGATTGTTTGTTCTGTGTCTGGGTGTGATTTATCTATAATATGTATGTATGTATTTATAAATTATATAAGTATGTACATCAGTTGTATGGTTACCATAACACAAGCTCTGCTTAGCTTGGGATCAGATAGCCGTGTGTGAGTTGTCCCAAGATATTTATTTATAAGGGGTTAAGTGAAATAAAATTAAGTACCTATATATATAAAACATCAAGAAAAGGATGGTTGTTTCCTATAGAGAAAAACCTGCAAGAAACTCCATGGTCACTCTATTAAAATCATTCAATTTGGCTGTATAATGATGCTGTTACAGTGTTAGTAGGTACTCAAGTATGAGAATACAGCACAGGTGACTTAAAAGTTAACAAGGGTCTTGGTATCTACAAGGCCCACAATGTACAGACACCTGCATGTCTAGCTACCCGAAACTGTCAATTTTTCCCAATGAACCTTGAACCTAATACTTTAGAAATAAAGTCGAAAATCTATCAAAGAAATATGACAGATTGTAGTAGCTTGATGTGCAGGCATCTGTACACTCATTCACACATAGAAATAGGAAAAATATTCCAAACAAAAATCAAACCTTACGAAAGAAGTGACACACATGTTGGTATCAGTACTGTAACTATTCTGATAAGGCTGTATAAACATGATTTAATTATTATTGTAAAAAAAACAACTGATTATAATAAATATTGATTTTTCTACTTTGTTCCATAAGTAAGCTGCATGAAAACTACATTCTACTGTTAATAAATTAATACACAGTAAATTATAGTTGGTATGGGCTATGAGTGGGTCGCATGGTAACATTGACCAACTACAATGAAGTTAAAAACATTTTATTGTTATCAAACAATGTTGGAAGGAGTGAACAAAAATTTGCATAATGAGAAACTATAATGAAATAATTGCGAAGCTGAAAGAAATGGGTCAAAGAAATGTCGAATTCAGTAGCAGAGGCTTTAGTAAGTAAAGTAAATTTATTTAACCTATGATTGTTAAGGCTGGGTACAACTTTTTTGAATTCATAAGTATTTTGTTATGCAGAGAAAAAAACACGCACAAACAAGGTTAAACCACAAACGGGGCATTGTGAAATTAATTTTAATTAACCTACTCCAGACAAAAAATACAAAACGTGTTTACACTCCAATGAAACACATTGTTTACATTGGACTTGCATCAAAAATATGAATGAAATCCTATAATCCTAAAAGACAAACGTGTTTATTACTGTAAAAAATTAGACTAAGTAGTAAATACAGTATATTTCTGAAACAAAATCGCGTTCAGGCTTGGAGGTTATAATACACACGTGTTGAATTTACCTTGAAGATGGCGTATCCCGCCGATGTTTCGAACAGGATCAACATTTTGAAAACTCACAAGAACACTAATATAGTATTTCACACCTATTCAATGAAGTAGTTTCACAAAACAATAATTTTAACATAAACAGGGACGCTATACTACCATCGCGGGAGCTTCACGTTCACGTTGACAATGACAGTTTACAACCAGTATTGCCAGGCACTAAGTAAGATTTTTTATAATTTTGTAGCAACATTTTCATGTTTTTACCTAGTGTTGGCAAATCAAAACCCATTATTAGGAAAATTCGGTGTAGATTTTAATAGGTCGACTTCTATACTCTTTTTTTTCCACTGACTTATTTTCCACTTTTTAGTGTATTTAACCGACTTCAAAAAATGGATGAGGTTATCAATTCGACTGTATTTTTTTTATGTCTGTTACCTCATAACTTCTGACTGCGTGAACCGATTTTGATGATTCTTTTTTTATTATAAAGCTGTCGCTTCCCATTTCCCATTATATTGCTTAAGTAGGTGGTTTATGAATTCCTTAAGGTGGAGGTCTTTAATAGATTTTTTATATATGTCTAATATGAATACTACTCGAAAAAAATAAGAGATATATCATAACTCAAAATGCTGAAATAAAAATCTTTTTTGTAATAAATAATCGGTGGCAATAAAGTTAACGAAACGTTATTTTCCACTTTATCGTTTTTTTTTTAAGTCGATTTTTTTTTACATAATAATGTTTTTTATAATTTTTGAGTAGGTATTCCTTTTACATCGCTTCTAAAATATATTATTCATACATACAAAACATAACCATGATTTTTTTTTGCCGAATTGAAAACCATGCGCGGCGCGCAGGCGCCGTGCATTAAGAAAATATGAAAGCGCGGCTAAAAAGCAAAATTAGACAAGCTGCGTGTGGCTTGGCACCTGTCCATTTCCATAAATAAGAAATAAAGAACACCGTAGCCATTTTATTATTGACTAGCTGTTCTTCGCGGTTTCACCTACGCTGCTCAGTACCTGTTGGTCGTAGCGTGATGTTATATAGCCTATAGCCTTCCTCAAGAAATGGACTATCCAACACTAAAAGAATTTTCCAATTCCAACCAGTAGTCCCTGAGATTAGCGCGTTCAAACAAACAAACAAACAAACTCTTCAGCTTTATAATATTATAGTATAGACTAGCTGTTCCTCGCGGTTTCACCCACGCTACTCAGCACCTGTTGGTCGTAGCGTGATGTTATATAGCCTATAGCCTTCCTCAAGAAATGGACTATCCAACACTAAAAGAATTTTTCAATTCGAACCAGTACTTCCTGAGATTAGTGCGTTCAAACAAACAAACAAACTCTTCAGCTTTATAATCCTTACTTCCTTACTTCCTTACTAATATTATAAAAGCGAAAGTGAGTTTGTTTGTTTGTTTATTTGTTTGTTTGTTTGTTACCTCTTCACGCTTTAATGGCTGAACCGATTTTGATGAATTTTGGTACAGAGATAGTTGGGAACCAGGAGACGGACATAGGCTAATATTTTTTTTAAAAAAGTGGGATGTGACGGAGAAAGAGGGAAGGAAAGGGAAAACTTAGCGTTGCTATTACAAATCAATCAGGTGCAAGAGCAAAAACTGCAGGTCTGCTTGGTGTGTTATACCGAATTTAACGCGAGCTAAGCCGCGGGCGAAAGCTAGTATTAGTATAGATTAGTATAGATAGCATTGGTCCGCTAGTGCAGCGATTGTAGGTTATGCTATAATTGACAAAGTTAAAACAATAAGTTAACAGAACTATATTAAAACATAAATATTAAATCTTCCACATATCACAACAACGTGTCTGAAATGACAGGTTGGACCAGCCATCCGTCAAAGGGAACATTTTTCCCATATCAAACACATTGAGGCGGGCTTTTTAAAAACTAGATTTACGAAAATTTTAATGTTTCCAAATTTTAAATTTTTATGTAAGATTTATAAACAATAATTTAATCATTGTTTATTCTTATAATTAATTATTTAAAATTATTACGTTTTAATAACAAATTACAATTACTAAAATTTGCAAAATTAATTAACTACTTAATTGAAAAAAAAATAAAATAATAAAATCAAAATTTAAATTTAAACAATTGAGTAGAAATTTAAACAATAAATTTTATTCAAGTACCTATGTGGTTTTCTTTTGAAAAATGCTACGATTCCATCAGAATTTTCTTAAGACGTTGTCACGTTCAACTACCGTCAGTAAACCGACTTTACAGACAACCAATTTTTTTTTAATTTGAATTGTCTATTTTTACCGCCCCTTTTTATGCTGCCCGGGCGGACAGCCCCCACCGCTCCTACTACGCTAAGCTACTGGTCACAGATCCTGCAGCAAAGTGTCTCGGTCAGTGGCGAGGCAGAAGATCATCTGACTTACAGTTGGTTTTAGTTCTAAGAGATAACTCTTTCAGTCAGCCTGTCTAGCCAGCTGGCGTAAAATGCAAACGGGTATCGTGGAATAGTTACCATAAAGTTGGAAATCAATAGGTACACTTAGCTAAGCCAAATCTAGCAAGTCTTAGTTGACTAAATTTTGTGAAGGTACCTACCACCTTTATTTACTTGTTACTGGAAGTTTCTTGGTAATATCTTGGATGAAGCAAGAATCGACAGGTCAACTGCTCAAAATAAAGTAAGTAGGTTTACAGATATTATGGCCCGAAATGAAATAGCAATAATTTACCTACCCACAATAATTTCACCTCACCAAGCTGGCTGATGATATGAAATCAGAATGAAGAGCACGCTCCAAAACTTATTATGAGCATTAAGTGCCTTCCCCATCGTTACGCGTATAAATATTTGCCAAATGGATTTTTGTCTGCGCGCTTCGAATCAGGCGCTCTGTGAATTCGGAAATTCAATAATTCTGCATAAAGGCATGCATCTACTCGCAAGTGGGGTGAATGATTGAGCGAATGGACGAGTGAATGGATTCCATCGAGCGAAGCGGTGAGTGAACGAGCGTCTGCGTCAATCCGAGTAAGGAACGTGATTATTTTGTGTATTGGATGTTCCGATTGAAACGTAGGTATTCCGTTTATTTTCAAAACATTTTAGGCTTATACAAGAAATTGGATTGCGCTGAACGCTTTTAGATTTTTCCATACAATATTGCCTTAGCGTTCTCTGAGAAATGAACGGAAATATAAAGTAGATCGACTCAATAAAGTTGTAAATTGGATTGTATGTTTACGATAACTGTAAATGTGGTCTCGGTTCCGATTCGAAGCACTCAACTGCTCCCACGGGACTCGTTACAACCAGCCCCGCAAGCGACATTAGCAATGTCCTCTTGTTGTTTCGTTGAACCTGAAATCAAATCTTTTTAGATGTCTACATGTTCGACACAAGTGTGGTACAGACCACTAATATTCAATCAGTTCGGTACACAAACAATCACGGGCTAACTGACGCCAGCTCACTCCATTATCCCACACGTAGGTATGTGTCAGGAGCTGATGCCTTTGTGCGGAAACTGGGTCAATTATGTTTAGAGCCTTTTCACATCTTCCGGAAGCAAAATTCGTATAAATATGAAATTCCTCAAAGAAACTTACAGCGAAGGATTTCGGGTATAAAATCTTAACGATTTTATGTTTACAGCGCGTCGTTAAACCGGCCGGGCTAATGTGCGCCGACGAGGGTCGCCCAGGGGAGCGATTAGCCAGCAGTATCGACAAGCGATCCGGCCGAGGGTTCGCCTATTTGATGGCGCACCGCAACACACCTGACGACTGCCAGACCCGCGCTTATGAGCCCCAGCCTTGAGTGGGAGCGGTGAGCGGTGACAGGCCGCGCCAGAGACAAATGTGGTCCATCGTTACCGCTCCACACGTTACCTGCCTTTAGATTTGTAGACGACCATTTTCGCTTGATCTTTATAAATAGCTGCTTTCGCATACAAAATCTTTGCAGGAAACAAGGTTCGGGTAACTTATTGAAAGAATTTGGGACTGAAAAAAGGGTGGTAAAAGTTTAACGTAGAAAATGTTCGAAAGAACTGATAAGGTAGGGTACTTTTTCAGAGCGTTTTTCTTTTGTGGGATTGTGAATTTGACTCTTGGGGACCTTTTGAAGTCAGCGGCTACGGGGGCAGGTCAGCATTTATGTAGGATTACTGGTTATCTTAGTGGACGAAAATCTATAAACTTTAAAGTTTACGTGTAAAATAGCAGCGAAAACAACCTTTACAGTAGGTACTTAACCCCGTTTAAAATGCCTTCGAACCATCAACAAGGCGTCGAACTCACTTCTGAACATAATTTTCTCGCTCCGTAGTCTATCTCAGCGATATTGAAGGGAATTGCCGCCATTATGAAGCATACGCCTAGCCGGCCGACCTAACGGCGTGCCTATAAAGCTGCCTCGTCCGGAACAGGGGCTTCGTAAGCCCGGCCTTGTAAATAACTTACAATATCCATAGCTTATGTCACCTACGACGTCTTCACTTTGTTAATATTGCTCGAATATGATAAGGTTGGAGGTTCAGGCTTTTTGATACTTAGAATAGTTTGTAAGAGGACGCGTTCAATGGTGCTCGCTGGTACCTAACACTGTTCGTTCGTTTTCCTAAGTTTTTACAAGTCTTATTATGTAACCTATCAGTCATGTACCTATATAATAATACTGTTAGTTATTTTACGTAAGTTTGTTTTTAATATTAGTGTCTCAGATTTTAGAATATAAGTGGTTGTACTGTTAACTTTTATTCTTTTTAATTAAATAAATGTCCCAACTGTTGAGACACTCCAACCTTCAAGCGCATACCTAATAAATAAATATTATGTTCCAACGTACCTAGTTTAATTAATATTCACGTCCAAAACAGTTTTTATTTCAATTACATTGTGTTGTTGAACAAATACCTAATCAATATGCTAACACATTCTTATAGGTTGTAGAATTTTATCTGACATTAACAAACACCGCTTTTCTTAAACTAGATAGAATAATGGTCCCAAACCTTGGGTGATAACAGGCAAGCCAATAATTTAACAGATTGAATGACAATTTCCAATATGCACAACAGACAAGTGCCTCTTGAAACAACGATCTGTAATTATAACAGGTTGATCTGATATTTGATATGAATTGGATATTTGACCACGTTTCATTATGGAAACGTGGTTAAATATCTAATTTACTATAAGTTTAAATAGTGATAACGAACTCAATTAGGAATTTGTTGTGTTCGTTGTAGTCCAAACTCACCTAGATTTATTTAAGTACCTTATTTATCATCTGTAGGTATGTATTTAAAGAAATCACAAAAAAATAATATTATTATCAGGTAGATAAATCTTTTATTTGATTTTATAAAACACACACAATACAGGAATCAACACAAAATACGTCAAGCAGAGAACAAAGACATACTTAAATTTCAAAAATAGAATATAGATTGACCCATAGACAATTAGACACATCACATATTTCTATAAAAATAAAGTCACGCATCACTGGGCCGTGTGTGTCTCAAGGAGTCCAGCTTATCGTAATAACAGGTAGAATACCTGACGCTTTAATTAAAAGTATCCTTAGCTAAGCTGTCCGACCTCAAAAATAAAATTAACGTCACGTCGACGTTTTCCTAAAACAGCAACAATAGAGCCGCTGCTCTCGGATTCAGAGGTATAACCGTTCAATGATACTTAATGTGCATGACAGCCATGACAGCTATAACGTTAAACAATTATAATAATTTAGTTTGTTTGCAGACGCTAACAAGCTCGCTAATTAGCAGTCAATTTGGATCGCGTGTCGGCAGACTGCGATTGATGTATTTGCTAATGCTGTAACGATTGGCACCTCATTAAAATGATGACCCGACAAATTAACTACGGAAATGAGATTCGCTTTCATTAAATTAAAACATTACAATGAGATGAGATTGTTTTTATTCAGGGTATTTTACCGTTTTGACTGACATATTTCATCGGATCAAAGAAACTATGGCAGTTTCCAGCAAGTCTTTTGCGCATAAGGAGGAAAATCCCGTCTGTTATGGTTAATCTCTTAATCCGTAGCCTTATTAGGTATGTTTAATCCGGTTTGGGTAGTTTTAATGAGGTGGTGATTTTAGTTCTTGCTCCGCAGTGACCCATGCTTAAGCTGCCAATGTGCTTAGCTTCGCTTTGTATGAAAGTGCAGGCGCTACCAAGGTACAATACCTGAAATGTAAGGATTGCATATTAAACTGAAACTTACTATATTTAATGTCTTTTCCACCTCAATAAAGTTAACTTGAGCTGAAAATTCATAAATATTCAAGCTGATGTCAATTTGTTTCTTTAAAACTTTGCTTTACATACAAACTCACACACACAAACCACCAGACCCGAAACAACTATGTGCAGGTCATACAAATATTGTTTCAGTGCGGGAATCGAATCCGCGACACGCAGCGCAGCAGTCGATCCCTCAGACTCTGCGCCAACGTACCGTCAAATTAAGTAGCTACGCTAATTTTGTATATTCCCAAGAAGACTATCATATAGCCGACACGATGACGCGAGGCTAAGCAGACACCTCTACTTAGTAGCCTAGCTACATTAAAGACACCGCTCAGTGCTTTGCTACATTATGAACAAAGAGAAAGCTTCAAGCATTGATAAGTGATGAAGCATAAAAGGACTCAGAAGTTCGATAAATTAAAATTGAATCAAACCACTCACAAATTAATTACAGGATTGTAGCAGTAAGGAATATACCTACAGTTTGACGACACGATTGGCACAGTGGCAGAGCGAACGACAGCTGCACTGCGTGCCGCGGGTTCGATCCCCGCAAGGAACAATTAGAGTACTTGGTCCGAGTCTACGCACCCGCGACACAAGAGAAATTCCTAGTGTGGGGTAACGTTTATTTAAAAAAAAATGTTTGACCTATGCGATACAAAATTTTCAGTTCCCAGCTAAGTTGAAAATCTAATAGCGCGCTTTAATTAATAACTGCTTAAATTATTTTGGGTATCGCTCATTGTGAGTTAAAGCAGGGAAGTGACTGTTCTTCCTTGAGTTTGTACTAGTTTAGTTTGAACCCTCTGCCCTTATACGTTGATTGCCATAGCTTACTCGTGCGAAATATTAAGTGATAAGTTATTACGATTGTAGATATAAAGATTCTATTGTATTAACCTTATATAACCTAATTTTCCCTTTAATAAGAAAAATACCGGCTACGTGCGAGTCGAACTCGTGCGCCTAGGGTTCCGTACAGCTTGCGACATAAACGGCCAATCTTTTGACTGCGTTGTGTTTCTTCACAGACTTGAGATATAATTTAAATTGTTAAATTTTATCTTCGCGATACCTTCACATGTCCCCGAGACAAAACATTTTAACATACAGACAGACGGACAACAAAGTGATGCTACATGAATTCAGTTTCACAAAATTTCATAAAAATTTGTCGTTTCCGAAGAGCTTGGAAACTAAAACTGGAATAAGAGAATTTTACAAAATAAGAAGAAAGAAGATAATAAGAATTCCAACAGCAAATAATTAGTATCCGCTGAGGTCGGCTTCCATGACCGAAAGGAAGGCGGACGACTTGGAACCCACCCCTTGAAATGATCAGCGAGCTACGAGTTAAAAATTACTCATGATATCAAAAAGTAAATAATATAAAATAAACGTCGTTTATTGTTAAGTAAACTTTTCACTCCATAAAGTAATAGTTGGCCAAATAAAAACATCAAAGGCACCGCCTGAGCGTTTGACGCAGGAAACAATAAAAGTCACCGTTAATCTCGTTCTCACTACAAACACTATTTTTACGAAAACCATTTATTTTACAAGAATTTTATGTGAAGACCACAATTTTCCTTAAGTTTTTTAGCTTTTTGTCTGTTATCGAATATCCTTTGAATGATATTTTCTCAATCGGTGTCAAAATATGTACTGTACTGTAAAATATACATATATCATGTAAATGTTTATATACAACGTCATATTATAATGTCTATGTTACCGAAGTATTACCCGAAGTACTATACCTCAGCCTAAACCGATGAGGATTTATTTGGATGGATGGCGTTGTTGAAATTATTTGTAGGTTACTTCATTATTTCTAGAAACGTGTTTAACCTGGGACTGCACAGTAACATCCAGTCAGTTAACCATAAATTTCCTTAGAGTTATATAATATATAACTATACTACTATACTACTCTATATATATAATAATCTGGGACCAGGGAATTAAACTCGATACCTCACACTTATTTTATCATTTTGAAATAACTGTACTAAAGAGGAATGATGTTCATACACGTGTACGATACTTGAGTTTATTTGATCAAATCAGCATCGCTGGAGTTTTCCCAAGTTTGTTCGAGTTAAATCTTCACATGAGAGCGGTTATTGAATTGTCTGTATTTCTGTAGGAGACGTCATTATCTGTGAATGTAGACGGGTATTGTTGTAAGAGTTTAGAAACTGTTGAAGTATGTACATAGGTAGGGAAGCGAAGTGTGAAGGTACGTGTAGTCAGTTCCGAAAGTAACTTGATTATTGTTTAAAGTGGTATATATATGTATTCGGCCTTTTTTTTCAGGTGGGAAATCATCAAATGACTTTCCCCGCTCTGGCCGGATTGGGGGGGGGGGCATATCAGACTTGTATTGACTAAAACCCACCCATGTTCCTTCTGTTGCCCTTTACGTTCTGGGGCCGCGGTATCTCTTTCGAACAACCCGCAACCCTGGCAGGCGGAGGCTCTGGCAAGCCCCTCTGCTTTGCTCTTTGAGGCGCGCGTGAAACACGAACGCGCCGTCGACACGGCCTGTCGTCAGTAGACGGACGGACGGTGAGCTACCCATTGCTCACCGTCCACAGGCCCGCATCTACGGTGGCCGGGCGTCTCCCGCTGCGGCTGGGTTGATTTGAGGTCTTCTCCCTCAAACGCCCGGCCTCCTCCTTCACTAGCATTACTGCTTCGCAGAAGGAGGTGACCGCTTCCCATTCCCTCTCGCTCCGGACCATGGCCTGAACCAGGGTCGGATGCGAGAGATGTATTCGGCCCTCGGGTAATGTTTCCAGCGGCAACGCTGAGCGACAAGCCTCCTGTTCGTGGGACGGATACCACATGGGTGCAGTGATGATGATGATTATGATGAAATAATTATACAAACCGCCAGTCTAGGTTCGATCCCACAACCTAGAACTGGTAGGTCGGAACTGTTACCACAGGGTCACGACTTCTCACACTTTCCCTTAGTCTCGTAGAGGCAGTACGCCTTTCCTGTTATCTTTACGTAGGAACTAAAATAATGAAACTCATCCCTCAATTCTGGATCGATTTGACAGGCTAAGAAGATAAATGGCATACAATTTGTCATAACCGAAAATTCGTCCTGAACACAAAGACATGTTCTTTCCACGCATACAGCACACACTCGCGATCTCATTACCTACACAAGTTAATTCGGAAATTCCGCAAGTTTTGGCGAGGGGCGTGTGATTAAACTTCTCCTTAATAAAACATCTGACAGGAAGACCGAGGTGCGGGGGGAGGAGAGTGACTGAAGAGTGCCTGGGGTATGAATGGGCCAAGTATGCAGCTGTGCTTTTACGAACAATTACATACATGTACTTTAGTATGTAAAAGGGTCACAGTAAGCTATAATTTAACCTATTATAATTTTACCTCATTGTTTATCCGTTTTTCAGCAAGCCCCGAGTTTACAGGTACAAGATATAAGATTGTTTACTTGTAGTATGTGATGTAGAACTGTTACACGATTAGGAATTAGTACATATTTTCACTATTTCTGTGGGTATTAGTTCTTTCTGAAGATATAAGTAAAGCAAGAGCAAGAACAGGAGGCATTAGTTAGTGGTTACTGCAGCTTGAAGCCCAATAATGAAATAGCCTCGGGTCTTGCGACAGGTCTTGTCGAGATCTGGGTTCTAGTGACAGCATCACTAAAATCGTGTTCCCACAATCAGATTAGCGGTCCACAGCGTATTCATACTCTGACGTGCGCGGCATTCTTCTCCAAGGTATGGAAGTACGTGACAACTTCGCCGTCGCTAACTAAATTATGGCTTGCGTCCTTTCTGTTACTTTGCAAACTCTTAAGAGCGGATGGGAGGTAAAAATGTTGCCAGTGTACAAAATAGCGAGAAAGAAATAATAAATAACGCTACCTTAAGACTCCTAGCTGCATTCTACAAACAAAAATTGCAAATGAAATAAAACTTTAAAAAAATATAAACACGCTTGACGATAGATAGATAGAATATTATTTATTATGTACACCAAAAAAATTAAAAGAATAACATTAAACAACTTATAAATAGGGTGACACAATGGGCGTTCTTATCGCTAAAAACGATCTTTTCAAGACAACCTTTGGATGGGTTTAAAAGAGGAGAAACAGTACTGTAGGTAGTCTGTGGCATATCATTTTCAAATACATTTAAAAACTTAAAACTTTTTAAAGATATCGCATGTATTGGTGATGATCTATAGAAATATCAGGGGTTTAGTAGTCACAACTGGCTTGCGAGTTCGACCAGTTGTGTGGACGTGGACGAATCTAAATGAGTAGGTATGTGCAGATCGTAATAGGTTGGTGTTCCGTAAATACTGCTTGAAGGTAAAAACTCAAACTCAAAGCAGGGATTTGAGTTTAAGTTCATATTTATGTGTACAATGCACTCACTTTTGGTCCATAGCATAAACAGCGAATAAACACAAGCAGACATTGTGTTAACTCGCTATTCGGCAATGAGTAACAAATATGATAACCACAGAATGTAGTACATTAAATAACGTATCTAAATAAAGATCATCACAAAATAACAAACGCATGACGACCTCTTTGGAAAAAAACCAGAAGTACCTACTACCTATGTACGCCGAAAGACAATTACCCATTGTTGGAGCGAGCACGCTATTGGAAATGTTTGTACAAAGCTGCGCAGACATTTGAGAACATTCGCATACACGTGCGCTTGTGAGCTTAGAATATATACATACGCACAGAACAGGACGCATTTACACAAATTCTGTTTCGGCCTTAACTTTTCCCAACTAGGTTTGTAGGGGTTTTAGCCGCTCGACTCGATATTTAGCTTGCCTATATTGGCCCATAGATGGGACCACCCCGTTGTTCCCGGTTGTCATTTGTAGAGCTGACAGTCATTATACTGCCGCTCTTGGGAAAAGTTAAGGCCTGTTGGTCTAGTGGTTAGTGGCCCTGACTGCTGAGCCGGAGGTCGTGGGTTCGATTCCCTCCCAGGACAAACTTTGTGTGATGAGCATGATTGTTTGTTCTGTGTCTGGGTGTGATCTATCTATAATATGTATGTATTTATAAATTATATAAGTATGTATATCAGTTGTCTGGTTACCATAACACAAGCTCTGCTTAGCTTAGGATCAGATAGCCGTGTGTGAGTTGTCCCAAGATATTTATTTATTTATAGGTAGTCATTGGCTGGGAAACTCAACAGTTTTACAAAGGCGTATCGGATTACCCAGTAGGTACTAACCAGGTTATGGTAGTCAGGCAGTCACTCCATGTAAAATGATCCATGCAAATAGTTTTCATGATTACTGATGATCGTCACAGCTAGGTAAGCCTAGTTCGCTGCAGTCATCATTCTTAACTTGGAAATGTTAAATTCTCTAGAAAAAGCCACTCTATTGCGCTCGAAGTATGTGTGCATTTATAAGTAGCCGACCTTCTGTAACTATTCATCTTGTGTGTTAAGGTTGCAAACTGCGCGTGCATCTAACCTCCTTTGTTCCCGAAACTTTGCGCAATTCTCCGCGAGGCAATATTGACTGCATTCGATAGATGCTACCTCACTCACGTAAAACTAATTGTGTTCTACTTCGATAGTATCCAAGTTTTGATGGAATGTTGTGTGAGTTTGTCTGCACAAATAACAGTTTCCTACCAATTTTACTCACATAGAAAAAAAATACGGAAATAATGATATAACGGAATTTCTGTTTTCAGGGTATCAGTCATGATGGGATCTAAACATAACTGACGAAATGCGTAAAACACATACTACAGGCCTCTGCTTATCACTTCAGAGATTATATGCGTGAACATATTTTAGAGTTATATATTACTAGCTTCCGCCCGCGGCTTCGCCCGCGTAGAATTTGGGGTAACACAGTTCCTCTTGCGCCTTATTGATTTGTAATAGCAACGCTAAGTTTTCCCTTTTCTTGCCTCTTTCTCCCTCACATCCCACTTTTTTTAAATAAAAATTAGCCTATGTCCGTCTCCTGGTCATTGTTCAGGTTTGTTCCAGCCTGGCCATTAAAACGTGAAGAGGTAACAAACAAATAAACTTCACTTTCGCTTTTATAATATTAGTAAGAAAGTAAGGATGCCAGGTTAATTACACAAATGTACATATTATACTAACTCAATAAGTAAAAATAAATCAAGCGACTCCACTATCGCCTTTTTTTTGCCGATGGGAAATCATCAAATAACTTCCCCCGCTTTGTGCGGGCGGAGGGTTAGTTATGTGTCAGACTTTTACTGATTAAAACCCACACATGTTGATTCTTTTACCCTCTATGTTCCGGGGTCGCGGTTTCTCTTTCGTACAACATGCAGCCCGGGCAGCCGGTGGCCCTGGCAGGTTACTCTGCTTTGCTGACATCTCTTTGATACGCGCGTGACACATGATCGCACCGTCGACACTGCTTGTCATCACTAGACAGACGGGCGGTGCTACCCGTTCCTCACCGTTCACTCAGATCTACGGTGGCCGGGAGTCATCTTGAGACGCCCGGTTTGGTTTGAGGTTCTCTCCCTCAAACGTCCGACCACCACCTTTGCCAGCATAACTACTTCCCAGAAGGTGGTGACCGCTTCCCATTCCTTCTCACTCCGGACCATGGACTAAACCAAGTCCGGACGCGAGAGATTGCTGCCGCCGATTGCCTCTACGAGGACACAGCGGTCCTTCGTTCAAGTCCACTATTGCCTTATGTCACTTTCCATGATGAAAGCTTGACAAATAGTGTTACATATTTGTACCGGAAACATTTGAATGTTGCAATAATTAGTTTAACACAGTCACGTTAACTCAAGTAGCTCCAACTGATGCATAAACACATGACAAACAGCAATGTATATATACTTCAGCGGCGCCTCGCGACTACGACGCCGACGCGACACCCGCGCGTCTAGGCCACCCAACATTTTGACACCCAATATCGGGGAGTGCCACTACACGAACTAGATGCTAAACTTGCCAAGCGAGGCACTTGACGGTGTAGTCTGAGTGTTTAGACGAGATAGATTTTTTATTTAGTTATTTCGAAGAATTTTAACATTTAATTCATATTAGCTTCCGCCCATGACTTCGTCCGCGTGGCATAGTTACTTTGGCCTAACGCTAACTTTAACCCGATCGAAAAAAATTGTTTTTTCTTTCCCATTTTCTTCCCACTTTCTCCCCCTTTTTCATATGTCCGTCTCCAGGGTTCTAACTATCTCTGTAGCAAAATTCATCAAAATTTGTTTGGCCATTTAGGCGTAAAAAACAAACTCACTTTCGTTTTTATAATATTAGTAAGGATGGTAACTGGTTGGGCCTGTCTTCAAAGGTTCAAAGTTAAACTCAAAATCAAAAAGCATAGTTAATTTGACTGAGAATATTTTACTTCATATTTATTCCTTAAGACAGCCAAAACACCCTTATGAGAATGCAACAATAGAAAACTCAAAAAGACACCGCAATAAATATAAACAAACCTACGAACATAGAACAACAAAACAAAATTAATTTGAAAACATTAAAGTAATATGGAAAAAGCACAAAGTTTTTTAATAAGGCGGTGCGCAAACTGTACCCGGGCGAGATGAGCGGGCGACACTCAATTACAGCGCGAGTAATTGGTCCGGGGAGACGCGGCTGTGATGGATGGACTCACATGAGGACACACGGGGGCCGAGGACCACCGAGCTCTTACGAGCTATCGATCTATAAGATTGTGTTGTATCTAGACGTTTGTTTTGTTGGTCCTACATATGAGGCTACATACTCTAAACTCACGCTTATTTGGCAATGGCGCAAACTTGTCACATCCACGTTGAAACGCGCTATTCATAGACGCACGCTGCGTAGTACTCGACACTGATCTTTCAGAACATCATAGCCAATAAGGACAGTATATCTAGTTCTGGATGCTGGTGCTAGTCCTGGTGTTGGTGAATTTTATCCAAAGCCATTTGAATAGACGGGACATTAATATCGTAATCTAACTGTTTGTTCGTCTAGTTCTAGGTGTATCGTGTGCAATTATTTATTTTCACTTTCAGGCGTAGAGAACAAAATCATTATCTTCTTTCAAAAGTCAACGCGCTCCCGAAAGAAAAGGGCCTGACAGACAGACAGAAACCAAAGTGATAAGAGTTCCGTATTTTCAGTTTGAGGTACGGAACCCTAACAATGATTCTTTAATGTAACCGCATCTGCTTTAATAGGTTTTCGGTCTACCAGAAACATTGAATCAAAGGGTTCTAAAATGGTGGGCGATAACTTAACATAAATTAAACAAAATCTGCCTAATTCCTACCACAAATCCGTTCTCCTAAATGGGCTACTAATCAAAAACAACCCTCTCTTTACCCATTTAACCACAAAATAGGTTCCTCATTCCTAACAGAACAAGAAACTCAATAACAAAGTACATAACAAGTCTGTTCGCGCCGATATCTCTTAGTTATGCGAAACGGTTCGAATAATGGAGTTTATTCCAATTTATTCGAATTATTCCAGTTACCGGATGTAATTGGCCGGAGAGAGCAGGGTTTAATAAAGAGAGTTGGTAATGCGTGCTCATTCGCTGTAAATAATTTAAATTGAAATCAATGATAGAGATTATTAGATTGTTTGAGAGTTACACAATAAGCTGCCATGACAGACTTAATAGCGGGTGTTTATTATTGATGTTTTAATAATGGTGAGAAACCGGCTGGTGGACGTAGCTTGTACCGAGCGGTGCATGCTGCAGGAGACCGCATGCCTTGGAGACGGCTCAAGTGTGACGAAGAAGAAGAGGAAGAAGAAATGATACATTGGATGATTTGCTAGAAAGGAGGTGATTGCTAAGTTAACGACTGATAGAGAAGAATGGTAGAAGATACAGAAGAAGATATAAATTGGAGAAGAGTTTGATGACGATATTAGTAAATGTTTTATTAGCCTACAGATAACTATTAGACAAGTTAAGATACTTGAAAGTGATAACGGCTCGAAAGGTTTGTAATAATTCTCAAATTGACTGCTCCATTGGTCGCACGGTCGCAAGCGCGACATTTGAGCACGGGGTCTTGAGTTGGACTCCCAGTAACGGCAAAAAGTACTATATTGGGTATTTCCATGAGGAATTCCTCATTAGCAGCCCGGAGTTTGGAAGTTGGCGGTAAGATACCCCCGTGTCTCGCAAAGCACAAAAGCCGTTGGTCCTGATCACCCTCCAATCATCGGACTATGAGAATGACGGAACAGAAAGTGCGCCTGTGCATAGTGTGCATGCCCGCATACTTGTGCTAATTAATAATAATTTATGATTAATTAATCAGTAACATGTTTTTTCTACTAAATAATGTGCTTGTTTTTATTTTGATTTAATTTTTAATAATGGTACTGACAGCATTTCACTTAATTGACATAGTTATTTTTAAATTTGACATTTAACTTCTTAATTTTATTTTTATTTATAATTATGTTTTAAATTTTAACTTTGTGCGCCATCTATTGGCAAAACATAGTGAATCTATATCAATTATACTACCTGTTAACACCTATGTTTTACAAAATAAATGATTTGATTTGATTTGCACCATAATATCTGCCGCGTCGATGCCTAATCTCCGCTGAGATTGTCCGCCGTGGAACGGTCAGGAAGACTACATAATTAACTAGGTTTTGCCCGCGGCTTCCCTCGCGTTAAATTCGGGGTAATACAGTTCCCCTTTCCTGATTTGCTGGTACCTGCTACCTGTAGTTTTTGCCCTTGCTCCTTATTTATTGTAATATCAAAGCTAAGTTTCCCTTTTCTTCCCGCTTTTTAAAGAAGTCTATGTCTGTCCATAATCTCAACTCTCTCTGTACCAAAATTCTTCAAAATCGGTTTAGCCATTTAGGCATGAAGACGTAACAAACAAACTTACTTTCGCTTTTATAATATTAGTAAGGATGATAAGTACAGTAGTAAAAAATACTTTCAGTGTATTTCCTACGAGCAGTTTGCGAGTCCGCTGCTTAACAGCTGATGAAAAGAGATCGACTATACGAAAAGGGTAACAGTAAAACAGTTGTGGACTGACGTAAGCTACCGAAGCGCTTACATTAATCTTGTTTATAGCGGTTGTAAAAACACGATACTCTTTAATAGCGATAGCTAGTTTTCCACACAGTACGGAGCCACCAACAAAAATGTTTGTTTCAAGATTACTACCTGAAAGCAGTGTGCATCCTTACTATCCTTACTAATATTATAAAAGCGAAAGTAAGTTTGTTTGTTTGTTACCTCTTCACGCTTTAATGGCTTAACCGATTTTGATGAATTTTGGTACAGAGATAGTTGGGAACCAGGAGACGGACATAGGTTAACTTTTTTTTAAAAAAAATAGGGATGTGAGGGAGAAAGAGGGAAAAAAAGGGAAAACTTAGCGTTGCTATTACAAATCAATAAGGCGCAAGGGGAACTGTGTTACCCCGAATTTATCGCGAGCGAAGCCGCGGGCAAAAGCTAGTATTTTAGTATTATCTTTAACACATTTATTGCAAAGATTTGAAATGCAAACATTATTACCTGTTCAGTGAATATTACGCGATACTAACGAATGCATGTTCATTCATTAACAGTAATATAAATTCACTGATTTATTGAATGTATTAATTAGTAACTCGTTCAATAGAACTCATCAGTAATCACTTCCATTGAGTAACGGCCTGCATTCAGTTTCACATCCTAGATTCTGGAATATTCCAGATTATTCTTGCTTGTTTTACTTCAACTGAAAAGGCTGTAATTAAAAGTTGCAAGTCAAAGTTATAGGAAAAACATTTGAATCGTCATTTTGCAGAATATTTTGAATTCTGAATTAGTTGATATAAAAACGTAGAGCCCTAGTTGTTTATTACATTTGGTTTTTAAAGATATGTTTTGCCTCTTTGACTGTTTTTTGTGAGGCACAAAGCAGAAAGAAGCTTCACGTTCACTTCACGAGTAAGCCCAGCATATTTGGTACTAATCCTGTAACAACAAAATTGTAAAACCAAATGACCTGCCGGTGGTACTGGTTGTTTCAAAGAGATACGGCGACACCGGAACACAAAGGAAAAAAGAAGGAACATGGGTGGGTTTTAGTCAGTAAAGGCCTCTGACTCGCGAGTTATGTATTTGATGATTTTCTAACCAAAAAAAGGACCTAAACACAATTTGACTTTGTGAGATGAGAACACCCTGGCAACACCTTGAGCTTTCTTAGGCCTATAATATAGTTGGTATGTACCGGCTGCGTGTTCACTTTTAACACAGAGGAGGTACTTTTCTCTTTATGAAACCTATACAACTAAAATAAAAAATAATACATCGAAAAATTAAATTGCATAATCAAATTCTCAACACGAATAGAAGCAACACATCGCTACGGCGTAGCGCCTGCGTAGCTAACAAGCACCATTTGTAGCACGTATTTGCAATATCCGTAGCACCGGCGTAGCAGTTGGCGCTACGATGCAACTTTAATATTTGCTTCGATTGTGTTTCAATTTCACAATTTGTATCGTGTTTTATATTACTTTTTGCACTAGTTGTAGCGTGCGATTTCACGTAAAGTGTCGTGTGTTTTATTTCATAAGCTGTGTTTGGCATTCAAAGAGAAAAATACTTTGACTATAAAAACATTTAAACATGTTACTTTGTCAAAAAAACATTGACAGTATTGACAAAATAATAATGAAAAGGAATAAAACATAACACGTCAGAGTGAAGGACGTCGCTAATATTTCGAACCATTTCCGATGTTAAATAACAATTCACAAAATATCGATACAATTTTTGAATTGATGGATTGTTACATTAAACATTTCCTATTGTTGTGGTTTTATTTAAATGTTATATTTAACATGTTCGTGGACAGTATTATCTCACAGGTAATGAGACACTACTTTTTTTATACATTGCCCACGCGCGTTTAAATAACTTTTGTAAATAATGTAGGTAGTGACAGTACTTAAGTCGTAATTATACCTGTGATGACAGTACAACATGCCGTTCTTTACGATAGTATGAAAAATCGGTCGTCGTGTGGCGTGCTGATTTTATGCAAGTATAAACTGATACGTACTGAGGCGTACTGTCGTATCACTTTTAGCTATATATACGCCTTACTGTTCACGAACGTGTTAAACAAAAACCACAAAAAATAGATAATATTATAGAAATAATTACTATTTAACAAAAAATGTTTCAAATCTCTGTCGTGTTATGTTTAGTACTCCTTACTTATCTTTTCCCAAAAAGGGGGTTCCAGAACGCAAAACCGTTTTCGTAGGGAAACCCTTAATAAAAACACTTTTATAAAAACTTTTCAGACTTGGCATGGCAAGCCGACATCATCTCGCAACACAAAATACTTTTCCCAACTCCGCGTGAAATATCAGCCAAAACATAGATCGGCAATAAATTCATAACATTACAACTTATTTTATAACCTGCGTCAACCCGCTTACACACATAAATTAGCTTCAGTTCCAACGCAAGCGAGGAAGCGAGAGGCTTTTGACAGCTTTATATAAGCTGAATTCAGAGATTCGCGTATTACGAAGTCGTAAGACGAATGAGCCATGACCGTATACTCGTGCAAACAGCCAAACCAAGAAAGGTTGGATAAGCAACCTAGATAGATAACTAGAACAACGTTTTCGGTACAAGAGATGTTGAAAGTAGCAGGGAACAAAGTGGCAGCACTTGGTCAGAGAAAAAAGTTTAAGGTAAAGAAATACTTTATTTTGCAAATATGGGTGCAGTACATAGTGGTAAATAAAAGAAAACAGGACCAGCCATATTTAACCTGTTGGTATGCAAAACTTTGGCACAAAACACTTTACACAAACTAAAAAAATAAATATACTGCACAAACAACATCTTTTGAAAAAACGAGGTAATTACGTACATACCTTAAACTTGAAATTCCTTTTCAATTAAAAAAACATTTACACTGTAATATGCTTAAAGGGCTAGAAATTTACGAAACTTATTTTTTTTTGTTAACGGTAGTTCTTTTCAATTTTTAGGTAATTTGTTATATATAACCAGTGCCATGAAATACACTAAGCCGAAACACTACTAAAACTAAAACGAAATACGAAGAACAAGAAGAATCCTTGACTTTTAAAACCGCTGGCGAGAATTCAAACAAACAAACAAACTTGCTCTCATCGCTTATCGCTTATCGCCGCCACTGGGACAGGTTCCTAAGAAACAACAAAAAGTAGAATTGTTTAACGTTACGAGTTCAAAGTAAGAATTTGAGAAATTTGCACTTCCGGCGTATTGAGGCGGTTTGAGTTTTGGTAAAACGTTTTGTATGCGTATTATATTTGTTTGTAACGTAAGGCGGGCTGCACATGATTAAACTTACTTGACTTGGGTTACTCTTTGCTGGTTCTTTGTGTTGTCTATGCAACAAAGAGCCTTAGTTCAGGAAAGTAGTGCCCGTCACTGGTTTTCAACTGCACTTGGATTAGAGAGGTTACGGATGTAAACCAAAATACTTCTCTTATACTGGTCGTTTAAGTAGTAACTCGCAGTAGAAGCCCCTTTCTAACCAAATTATAATTTCTACATAGTGCATTCAACAAAGCACATTAAGTTCGTACTGTTTCGCGGCAAAATATTATGACGTGCTTAGTGATTTTGCTCAAAAATGTAAAGTCGTTCAGAGCAATAAAAAGTCACCGAAGTAAAAGTGTCCACAGCTTGCAGGCTGCCTTAATCCCGTCAGTCGGCGCCCCCACGAGGGGCACATAAAGGAATTTACATGTTATGCGTAAATTTCTCGTGAAAAACTCGTCAACACTTAACGTACACCGCGGGGTCGCGTGTAAATAAACCTGTATGTACACTCAAACATTACGTCGTAGAATATTTCAAACACGTTTTACTCTTAAAACGTATTGATTAAAACGTTGCGACGATGACAGTGAATGTCATGCTTCTTACTAACTGACTGTCCATACACATGTAGATTAGAACTTAAACCACTACCAACGATGACGTAGCTAGTAACCTTCTGGCTCCAAGAAGTTTGGTGAGACAATTGATAAGAAGGAAGGAGTATACAGACACATATTGGTAAACATAACATTCCTGTAAGGTTAGAGAGAGATTTACCCCATATTATGTTTAGTTGCCATGTCATCGGGGCGAACCTGTGCATCAACGGGCCACGAAACCAGACGCCGTGGCTGCACTGGAAAATTCTTGATGGAAAACCTAAAAACACTTTGTCCGACTCGGGAATCGAACCTAGAACCTCATGTTCAGCAGTCGCGACCAACGAAGCATCACGGGATATTTAGGGTTCCATACCTCAAAAGTAAAAAAGGGATCCACCGTGTACCACTTTGTTGTACGTCTGTCTGTCTGTTAAAACCCGTTATGGGAAATTCGAGATGTTGGGAAGGCGTAGATGTTGAAATTAAAACCATTCACTAAAGTCTGTGGTTATCTGGAGATGTAAAAAAATCAACTCTGTAAGTCTACACAGTCAAAACTTATGATCGTTTATATCGCAATTTCGTACGGAACTACCAATACGCGAGTCTGTCTCGCACTTATTTGTGTTTGACAACAGTAAAAGTTTTACAAACCATTTTTGTAAAAGCATACGTAATGGTATGCTTTTAGTATTGTAGTTAATATAGTAACTGATAAAGTTGCTACATGTAAACATGTAAGTTCTGATGACTGTACTTATATACGCGACAGATTCTTTATATTATCCGCACGCATCGACGTCGTGGCTTATCCCAGGAAGTATAATAAAGTGAATTTATTATCTTGTTGTGTACACAGAGTTAAATATGTTCATGGCCGGTCTCTATGGAAACACGGCTATGAGACAATACCACTCTATGTCAACTTGTAAACCACGAGCAAGGAATTATCTATAACCATAAGCTATATGTACTGTGGCGACCCCATAAGTATTTGACTACCTCATTCATGGAAGCCGAATTAACCTAGCTACAAAAAAAAAACGGCCAAGACCGAGTCAGACTCCCGCACCAAGGGTTCCGTTCAAACTTGCGACGTAAACAGCCATATCTTTTAACTGCATAGACTTAAAGAGTTAATATTTTACAGCATAAAGGAAACCACAGAGTTGAGAATAAAGATTTAATTTCGCGTTCCTGAGATAAAGGGTCTTTTCAGACAGACGGATACGAAAGTGATTCAATTAGGGTTTCGTTTTCTTCTTTAAAGTACGAACCCCTAAAAAAACCTCAAGTTAAAGTACCTAAAGTTCAGATATCTGTGAATTTTGTTTGTTTCATTCAGTTTATTTTATACTAGCTGTTCCCCGCGGTTTCACCCACGCTGCTCAGCAACTGTTGGTCGTAGCGTGATGTTATATAGCCTATAGCCTTCCTCAAGAAATGGACTATCCAACACTAAAAGAATTTTTCAATTCCAACCAGTACTTCCTGAGATTAGCGCGTTCAAACAAACAAACAAACTCTTCAGCTTTATAATATTAGTATAGATTTTTTATTCTTTACCACTCAATACACACAATAATTGTTAACAATAGTGCAGTACATACCACCTGAAACTCAAAACTAAAACTCAGCTGAAATTGTATTCGCTACTATGGCTAGAACTCTTTCAGAAACATATTAAGGGCCCATATTAAAAGTAATACAAATAGAATACACAAACAGTATCATATATCACAATCTGTCACAGTTGTATGGAACTTAAATTACAACTGGCCAGTTCTAAAAACTTTGTCCGCCTCCTTGGAGAATACAATGAACTGATGACGTTACATTACAAAGTTGCCGTACTCAAAAACCCTCAGTTATAAAGCACGGCAACACTAAACTAAGTATAACCCCGTGTCCGGCGACGTCACAACTAGTTTGTGATAAAAGTTGTGGGGACAGCGAGGTGTGTCCCGTGGGGCTGGCCTCTCGTACATCTTACCAGTCGATGTGACTGCAGTCCAGCGCTGTTGACATGACGTGATTGATGTTGAATTCACAGAGTTGGGTAGGTTATTTTTAACTTTTTACTAGGCTACGTTTATCCAATAAATGTGACTTAACCCTTATTCAAATATAAGGATATTATTTCCCAGCCGACAATGATCTACATTTTGGTTTTTTTATAATTTATCGATTATCGATACTTGAAATTATTTCGATTTATCAAATAATCCTTAGATACTAATATTATAAAAGCGAAAGTGAGTTTGTTTGTTTATTACCTCTTCACGCCTTAATGGCTAAACCGATATTGATTTTATATACAGAGATAGTTGGGACGTTGTAGAGGGACATAAGCTATTTTTTTAAAGTGGGTTATCAGGGAGAAAGAGGGAAGAAAAGGGAAAACTTAGCTTTGCTATTACAAATCAACAAGGCGCAAGAGCAAAAACTGCAGGTAGCAAGTACCTGCAAATCAGGAAAGGGGAACTGTGTTACTCCAAATTTAACGCGAACGAAGCCGCGGGCAAAAGTTAATATGTACCTATATATTTATATTTTTTGCCATATATTAAAACAGAAACAGGTATCGGGAGCAGGGTCCAAGCTACCGGTGATTAGGGCTCCAGAGACAGGAATAGACAGGCAGCTATGTGACGTTAAATATTTGTAAACGCACCCACAATACGTGAGAAATTCCTGAGAAATATCGCTATACACATGTAAAAAACGGTGGTATGAAAACCTGTTTTTAATACCTTTTTTTTAAATCATCAACTAACTTCCCCCGCTTTGGGTGGAGCGGGGGGAGTGTCACACTTGTACTAGCTAAAACCCACCCATGTTCCTTCTATTGCCCTATTTACGTTTCGGGGCCGCGGTAACTCTTTCGAACAACCCGCAACCCCGGCAGGCAGTTGTTAATACCTCAAGTGCAAGTGGGTAGTTTGATTTACCCACTAGTGTAGTGGGAGCAAAGAAATGTGTTATGATTAGCAACTCTTCTACCCCACGAGAACCCACGCGACCCCACGGGATCCTCTCAGAAAATACATCACAATCAACAATAAACAGTTAAAACTTCGTTAACACGGCAACACTTTTGTTTCGGTAACATTTTTAACACAAAAAGTACATTTGGAGCATAAAAAGGCGTGTGTCACTAAAACGCAATTCTAGTTTAACTTCAGGTGTAAAATAAAATGAGTCAGAAGGTTAACTCTGTCCGTAACAATGAAGGAAACGAACATCAGGTGAGACCGGGCACCAAGCAGTAATAGAGAAATTTCGTTGAGTGACTCCAGAATGAAATGAATTACCAGCAATGAAGTGGTACAGCCCCCCCTTTGTCAAGCTACTGAGATAACCAATTCCGGTTTAGTTATTGCAGTAATTTCCCGTTTTATTATGGTTTAGGTTACCATTGCATATTCTCTGGTTACCTAAGTAACTGGTTTAAATATTTTATCGTAGTTCTTCTGCCCATATATCTTTCACATAGTCACAGGGACTTGCAAATGCGCACTTTAAAGGCCGGCGCACATTAGAGCGACTCATTACAATTTTATTAGTCGACTAACACCAGTACAGTGTGTCACGGACGTAAAACTCGGCGTAATGTAGTCGTTACTCGGGATTACTTATTATGAGAATTACTGCGACGTGACGAGTGGGATTTCTGTAATTTGCTTTAGAAATTGCAGGAATATGAGACATTTGTAAGTTGGCAAGGAATCGTTACAACCTCGCAGGTGTCTATAGGTAGCAATAACCACCAAGTGTTAATATTATTTCATCTAATATAGAAATGTTTTAACTCTCTGAGTTGTGTTTAAAATGCTTCAAAGCCTCATGTGCAATTACCTATATGGTTACTTTAAAAAAAAGTCAATTTAAAAATTCTTACACGGGAAGCCCTTTACTTCTACAATCCTGAATACAGACACAGAGTTCACGTCCTCATCAACAGCAACTAGCACTACTCTCAACGACCCTCAGTCGACCCTCTAATATAGGACAACACTCGTCCACCCCACTGGGAATACACAACCGGGACGTAAACAAGCAATTGTATAAACACCACACAAACTAATAATCAATTTCGCTAATACAACACATGGTAACAGTTAACTGTTGCCCAATTCCGGTGCACAATGGCGGGAATTCATTTATCAACACTCCCGATACCCCGATAACTAAGTACAAACGTAAGGGAAGTGGAACAGAAGGATCACTCCACACAATAACACTGCTACTGTAAAATCTACCTTAGCCTTTATTAAAAGAACCAACTCCTGGCTGGTAGTGGTGAACGTGGGGCGACATCTGCTGTGCTGTTTGGGAGATTGTTGCAAAACACTATACAGCTGAAATTCTGAAAGGAAATGCTGAACCGTTTGTGGAACTATTGTCTATAACAATTCGTTTAGAATATCATAACTGAAAAAAAATCAAAAAATAAAACCGACTTTACGTAAAATAACTTTAGCTTTATAAGTCGGTGGCAAACAAGCTGAACCAAATAAGTCACTTCAGAATTTAAAGTTGTTTTTCCCTTTTTGCTGTTTTTATGAAGTCAGTTTTGACGTTCCAAAAGTTGTGAGTATAAACAAATAAGAACCTAGCAGCTGGCTGTATACAACAGCTTTTGGCATTTCATAAGCACAAAACTTAACTCGTGAACAGTGGAAGTTCTATTACATAAATTGTGAGGTGGTCCACAGATCGGGTAGCTCCCGTATAAATCACAACAATTCTTGCGATAACTTTTAATTGATTCCCGAACTCGGCTTTCGGCTTTCGGCCGTCGGCCCGCTGTTTGTTTATAATCAGCTGGATTTGTAACAATTCGTTCTGTGCTTTAATAAGATTTGGTTTTGTGATCGGGGTGAAAGAAAAACTGATTGGAGCTCGGAATGAAATAACAAATTGTTTCGTTGTGTTTACAGGAAAGGTAACAATAATATTGTTGTTCATTTTGGTTTATTACCTGTTATAATCATTTTATTGGGAAATGGAATTTAATTTATTTTTAGTGTTAGTCTCCACCATCCTCCTGCTCCGCCAAGACCGTCACAACGTTATTTTATTTGTCCACAAAACGAAATGCCAAAACCTAAAAGAAACAAATTATCGCATTAATTACTATATGGTAGTATTAAAAAAAGGAAAATCACAGGGCGTCAAAAAATTCGTCCGTATCGCAGTCAACAGTGCTTATTTTTTGTGCAAATACAGGTCACGAGAAGAGTCGACCAACCGCTTGGCGAAATCGAAATACTACATGGGCACTCGGACCCCATGGATCTAGTTTCAACCCCAAACAGCTCAAAATTATAACTACCAATCAAATTGTGATATTTGCGCCGTTTGAGGTTTTCAGCACCTGCAGCAGCAGCTCCAGCGCAACCCACCGTGCTAGGAAGATGGGATGGTGCAAGGGTGTCGACACAAGTTGCATCTCACACCAAAGATCTACCCAACTTCCATGGCATTGGGTTGTATTTATAGTAATTAATTTAATAATAGTAATCCTACTACTATTATAAAGGCGAAAGTTTGTATGTATGGATGTATGGATGTTTGTTACTCTTTCACGTAAAAACTACTGAATGGATTTGAATGAAACTTTACCACAATATAGCTTATACATCAGAATAACACATAGGCTATAGCTTATACATCAGAATAACACATAGGCTACAATTTTTGAGGTTTCTAATGTGAGGTCGTAAAAAAACACATTTTTTGCGCTTACATTGCAAACGCTGACTGAATCCTACAAGATAGATCAAAACAATGTACTACAGTATTGTACAACTTAAAAAGGTCTACAAAAAAGTCCGTGATGATATATGTTTATCTCTTAGGAATAACCCACAATAACTATTTTTTATCCTTTACTTTGTACGAGAAATAATGGCTTATTTACGAAGCGATTTTAAGCAATACAGTATTAATCCTTATCCAATTAAGTATCTTAAATACATTGTGCATTTAATAAAGATCAATATGGCTTTTTACAGCATGTAAATTAAATAAATATTTTCGAAGATATCACAGATTTAAAATGCAGAGTCATAGCAATTTCGGCGATAAATACTGTTTCGGTGATAAATACCGGCAGCGGTGCCAGGCGAACGGGGCGTGGGGGGAGCGGGGTAGGTGCGGTGGGGAAGAAGTGGCTGATCGCTGAGTGCGCGACCCGAACACGGGCAGACGCGTGAGGGCAGACGTCGTTGACGGTTGTGTCCGTTCTGCGAATTTTCAAGGCACTAGCGATTTGATAAAAACGTATGGTCGCCTACTTTAAGTAATATAGGCCTAAGGTTAGTTATTGCCAGGTTTCTTTTTGGTTAGGAGTTACACGTACAAAAAGATACTTTATTTTTACGAATTACTTCTTTGATAATTCAATTACTATATAGATAGGTTACTTACAGTTAATTATAACAAACTAACTTCCGCCTGCGACTTTGTCCGCGTGGCATAGTTACTTTAGGCTAACGCTAACTTTAACACCTGTGATGATCGAAAAAAAATATCCTTCTCTGCCCTTTTCTTCCTTCTTTCTCCCCCTACTCTATTCTCACTTTTTAGGGTTCCGTAGTCAACTAGGAACCCTTATAGTTTCGCCATGTCTGTCTGTCCGTCCGTCCGTCCGTCCGTCCTCGCTTAATCTCTGTGACCGTTAGCACTAGAAAGCTGAAATTTGGTACCAATATGTATATCAATCACGCCGACAAAGTGGTAAAATAAAAATTTGAAAAAAAATGTTTTATTAGGGTAGCATATGTAAAGTGGGAAGTGATTTTTTTTTTAATTTCAACCCTAACGTGTGATATATTGTTGGAAAGGTATTAAAAACAATGTGTCCCCCCCCTCTAACTTTTGAACCATAAGTCTAAAAAATATGAAAAAAAACTGAAAAGTAGAACTTTATAAGGACTTTCTATGAAAATAATTTTGAACTTGATTGACACAACAGTTTTTGTACAAAAAAGACAAAAAGTTGTACAAAATAATTTCTGGACTAAGTTTGTAGTATAATCGTATGTGCAAGCTTTTTTTGTAACTTTGTTTACATATTTTATTATCCTGAACGTATCTTTTTTCAAACAAAAAAAGAATTATTGAAATCAGTTCTCGCAATCCAAAATTACCACCGAAATTGCACGTCTTTGTATTAATTAGTAACCCTATTCCCCGAGAGATGGCGCTGTAGGTACTTATTACATTGGATCGGGTATTACCGAATTGTTCGGTTGGCCTCATAACTGGGAACACTTATTGTGACGGACGGGAAACTAGGGAACCATACACTGAGCGTGGCCCGACACGCTCTTGGCCGGTTTTTTTTAGCCTATGTCTGTCTTCAGGGTCCCAACTATCTCTGTAACAAAATTCATCAAAATCGTTTAGGCCATTTAGGCGTGAAGAAGTAAAAAACAAACTAACTAAACTAGAATAGTGCCGAGTTGATGGCAATAGGCTCAACCCTTATTACAACGGACTATAACACAAATGCGCATTTATGTTATAAAAAGCAAGTATTAGTGTGTCAACTTAGACAGAAGTGTATAATATCCTTATCCTTACTATCCTTACACCCTACTTATCCTTACTATATAATATTATAAAAGCGAAAGTGAGTTTGTTTGTTTGTTTGTTACCTCTTCACGCTTTAATGGCTGAACCGATTTGGATGAATTTTGGTACAGAGATAGTTGGGAACCAGGAGACGGACATAGGCTAATAATTTGAAAAAAGTGGGATGTGAGGGAGAAAGAGGGAAGAGAAGGGAAAACTTAGCGTTGCTATTACAAATCAATAAGGCGCAAGGGGAATTGTGTTACCCCAAATTTAACGCGGGCGAAGCCGCGGGCAAAAGCTAGTATGATGAATAAATAAAAAAATATATCGCATTTAAGTTTGAAAATATAATAATTAGTTTTAAAGAAACAATCAGAATAGTTTTCATAATTCTTCGCGTACATATTTTCCTTTTCTATTAAAGCGACAAACTTGTAGGAAAACTAAATTACATATTTTATTCGTTTTCATTTACTCTAAGTTTATTTTTTTTCTTTTCAGTACATGTTTTAGCGCAGTCGGGTAAAAATAATACTTACTCCATAAACACAAACCGTTGATTTTCTTTATTATTTTTCTTCAGTTATAGATGTTTTAAATAGTAACAGTTTTTTAAATAAAATCACAGTATTTCGATTAAAATCAGAAGCAAAAATTCAAACTACAAAATAATTCGAGTAAGAGTAATACATAAAACAGATTCGGACAAGATAAGACAAGACCTCGACCTTAATTGATTGAAGATGGTTAAAAATTAGAACGTGATGGTATACTATAATTTTACATGACTGTTAAAAACTCAAAACTCAAATAATATTTAGTTTCTAAAGTTTTTAGTACCCTTATTTTTTAACGGTACCCGATGTTGTTCGTCGAAAAAGTAATAGATTTCCGAACGAACTGAATCATTTCACACTACTACTAAAATCTAGAACAAAACTGAATAAAATTTGAACATAACTTTTAGGACACCGAGTCCTTCAAAAACTAAGCACGAATTTCAGGCACATTTCAATGTCACACGGGCACAAAGAAATACATTTGAGAAGATTGATTTCAGCGCCAACCCTCCAACACGTCGCCTCACGCACAGCCGCCGGCCCTGATAGGCAGTAGGCCCCCTTGGCTTTGATACCAGCCTGTAATCTTCACGCTTAGCTCCACAAAGGCTGGCAGAGGGTTTGGCAAGTATGTGTGTGATGTGAGCACAGGATGTGTGCAAGGGGAGGCTTACATAAGGGGTACATGCGTCATGGAAATAATACGCGTGTATTTCAAAACATTGCACGGTGTAGACGACGTACTAGTAATAGTGAGTGGAAGCATTTCGTCCTCAAAATACGAAGCAACTACCCTTTATTTATTGCTAGCTTTCGCCCGCGACTCCATCTGCATGGCATAGTTACTGTGGGCTAACGCTAACTTTAACTCGGTTAATGATCGAAAAAATAAATAAAAAAAGTGAGAAAGGCGGCGACCCCTTTTTCACTTTTTTTATTTTAGCCTATGTCCGTCTCCAAGGTCCGAACTATCTGTGTACCAAAATTCATCAAAATCGGTCATTCAGGCGTGAACACGTAACAAACAAGGATTTTGTGAGTAATGAGGTCACCACACTTATAGATGCGGAATTGAATTGAGCGATCACTTATCAATTTGTAGCATTTAGTTTGCCGCGGTGTTGAGTCCCGTCTCATCCATACTGAAACGAGGCAAATGACGTTTGTGTCGCTTTTTATTGCGTTTTTATTATGCGGCTCATGCCTATTCCACGTCGATAAGCATGGTCACTCTCTGAGAGCTTGGAACGTAGCGACAACACACATATTAATGAGGTAGTGAACATCTGGTGAGCTTTATGTCGGAGTACCAGATAGTACTATATACTAGGGACTAGATAATACATAGTTATGACAGCCCAACCAAGCCAGATAGGGTCACGACCCGAAAAGTAATAGTATACGAGTGTGATAAATGTATCCGATATTTTTTTTTATCGTAGTTATAAGTAGAAACTTAAATATTTATTGTAATGTTATGTTCCGGAGGTTTGATACCTGTGTCGGAGATACTTGTTATATTCGTAGTTTAGTGGTTTTGGTTGATGGTCATAGTTTTACATAAGCTATAGGTACATAATACTGTCTGGTTCCATGCTAATTATGGAATTGCTTAAATTACGCTGACCGCGTAGACAAATATTTTCTACTACCCCTCATTACATAAATGAAATTACTACAATAGTTTTATAAGACTACATTATAATTATGCTAAATTTATGAATGCTTTATGTTGTGATAAGTTTGCAAAGATTATACTATCCTTACTAATATTATAAAAGCGAAAGTGAGTTTGTTTGTTTGTTACCTCTTCACGCTTTAATGGTCAAACCGATTTTGATGAATTTTGGTACAGAGATAGTTGGGAACCAGGAGACGGACACAGAAAAAAATAGTGGGATATGAGGGAGAAAGACGAGAAAACTTAGCCTTGCTATTACAAATCAATAAGGCGCTACCGAATTTAACGCGAGCGAAGCCGCGGGCAAAAGCTAGTATAATTATAAAGGTGGCTACTAGCCAGTAAAAGTGTTTGTTGTCAATTAAGTGTTACTGTTACTTTAATATTGAAGGTCTACAGGTATATAAACTCTTTAAGTTAATAAAGAATTTTACTAAACCAAGTTATGGAATTGCTATTTTTGTTTGTTGTCAAACAGGGCAAGCTAGGACACCTAGTCCTAGCCTGCCCTGTTTGAAGTAAAGTAAAGGGGGTGGACATAACAATGGTTTCCAGTAGACCATTAGACTGATAACTTACCATTAAACAATTTTATAAATAAATAGGGATTTTTTTAAACTGAAAAACTTGCTTTCTCGCATTTTCATAGTAAACCCTTTAATTAGATAACTACCCATATCATGAAAATGCTAAATGGCTATCTTTAGGAATCCGATATTTTGGATTTAGTAAGATGTCTCTTAGCGCTAACCACCATATATTGTCACCCAAACTAAACAAGTATTCAATATTTCAGCTCAGTCGGACACCGGAACCGGAAAGTGGGTCATATTAAACTTAGTCTAATTTAAATTGTGTTAAAAATTTGCCCGATCCCATAAAAATCCCCTGTCAAATCCATATGACACCTCGCCCCCTCATATCGAACAACAATGAACAAAGAATCAAAACAAAATGTCACCTAACTCGAACTTGTCTCAATAAGTTCAGAAACTTGAACTTGTAAGAAGATTAGCGAGATTCTGAACCCGTCTGAACTTCTGAAGTTCGATGGCTGTGTTCTGAATTATTTATCGCCGCTTCGAACCGTCTGACACACGACGAAGGACGACGGTTCTGAATAAAATAATTCACAATTTCAGTGGCCGAATTGTACAGTTAGATAACTTTGCGCCTTTATTACTTGAATGGGTTAGAACAACGGTGTCTCTGAATAAGTATATAATACATATGTACATTGTACAATTAAACACTAACTTTTTGGACGTTATGTAAAACTTAATGCAATATGACAG
Source organism: Ochropleura leucogaster (assembly GCA_958449745.1). Taxonomy (NCBI): domain Eukaryota; kingdom Metazoa; phylum Arthropoda; class Insecta; order Lepidoptera; family Noctuidae; genus Ochropleura; species Ochropleura leucogaster. Next base: position 468,527 of record OY288208.1, read on the forward strand.
CACGGTTGGCGCAGTGGCTGAACGATTGACTGCTGTGCTGCGTGTCGCGGGTTCGATTCCCACACGGAACTACAAATAGTTGTTTCGGTTCTGGCTATTTGTGTATGTGAGTTTAATTGTTTGTAACCCACGATACAGGAGAAATTCTTAGTGTGGAGCAACGTATATATATATTAAAAATATATAATAATAATATATATTAAAAAGTTTTTATATGCGCACAGTCAAGCAGTGGAATTCCCTGGGTTTCTGGGTTCCCCAGTATATACAGCCCGGAAGTGTTCAAGTCAAGAGTAAGCCTTCTTTTAAAAACATCAACAGCAAGGCGTTGCTGACTTTACTTGTGGAGTTGGGGAGAAGTTATAGCAGCAAAAGAGGCAGCAGAAAGGGAGAGGGATATAACTTCCAATTTACCTTCCCGCACCCGAAGATCTGGGTGCAAAAAGAGGGCCGATAATGCCCTCTTCCGCCCCCCATAAAATGGCCTGATCTCAGTGGACTTGGCGAAGTCTGTTGTCCAAGCAAATAGACCTGAGCTGGCCTCGCGTGGTTGTTCCACGCACCTTTAATATAGAATGACAGGGAGAGGAGTAGCACACTCCTCCTTTACCTGGAAAGGGGTTTGCCGCAACGAAAACTATTGTTTTGTTGTTTTTCTGTTGTTTTTGAATTTAAAAACTTTTACAGATAGTTAACATGAGTATTTAGTATCAATATGTTGGTGTTGGTTTATCAAATTTTACGTAACATGATAATGTTTCACATCTATTTAAAAATACTGCTGAACTTTCAGCCAAATAGCCATTACGTTGCGCTCGCTTGGGGTGTGAACTGGCACAGTTAGGTATCGTTAACCAACTTGTTCGATGATCAAACTGTACTGGTGGAAAAATCCAAATTGATGTTAAAAATTGGTTTGAACAAGTATCTTTAAAAAACAAAATGACAAAACAATGTTTTTGACATTAGGAACTTTTTCACCAGATTTGGTTTTTTAAAAGAATATATTCTTTTTTTGCGGTTAAGTGCTTCCATTTATTTTGAACGAGCGTTTCTGTGTCAGGTTGAATTTTGATCAAAAAATGATTTGCGACCTTAACAAATATAGTTTTCCATGATCATTAATAATGATCATTAAAATCATCAATACAACCCTCTAAAGTGATTTAATACCATTAAATGTCTTTTTTTATAAAATAATCATTAAAAAAAAATGATTAACAAAATAAAAAAAACCGTGAGAAAATTCTACCATTACTATTAAACCTTGACGATTCCATCTTAGGGCGGGTTGTTTCAAACAGTCGGTTAACGTTACATACGAAAGGTTAAAAGTTACTATTACGTGTGATGTTTAACGTTCGTTAAATAAAGAGCGTTGTTTCATCACAAAAAATACCGAAAGTCAAAGTTATTCGGGTTGCCAGTAAAAAGCAACACTTTTTCCCGAAAAAAAAGGTTGGGAATTTTTTTCTAGTATGGCAATGTTATACCATTCACGTCAAAATTTGATCTGCCGAACGCGCGAACTTTTAAATAACAAACTGAGAAATTTTTTATTGACCAGTGAGTGACCTGTACTTATTGTTTATTTATCAAAAACTTAAGGAAAAACAAAATGGATACGTTTACACCAAAGTAAGTACCAAAAATGTATAAGCACGATGATATTTGTTAAACATTTATGATAGAATCTTCTGTTTCTGTATATTTTGGACTTCACGTGGTATTTTTTTTTACAGAGAACGCTCTTCAAATTTTTCACAACTGGAGAAACTGCGCTTCCAAGCTTTAATTGAGAAGTATAAGGATGTTTTATTCTCAAAAAAAACGGACCATATAAATAATTTAAAGAAAAATAAGACTTGGGCTGCCATTCATGCAGAGTTTAATGCTGGTGGTGATCAGCCGAGGACTTTGACGCAGCTCAAGTCCAAATTTGATAACATGAAGAAAACCGCACGCAAGGTAATGTAGAGGTCTTACCTTTAACAATAGATACATTATGTGTTTAAAATATTTGGAACAATTTATTAAGAACCTGTAATATATTGTTTCTGTTTTAGGATGCCAGTCAAGAACGGCAGTCAAGGATTAAAACAGGAGGTGGGCATCCTGGGCCTTCTGTTCAAAAAGAAACAGAATGGTTCCGCACAGTTATGCCAATATCAATGGATGGACTACCAAGTGTTGTTGATGATGATTTCATTGACTATGAACCTGTGGCCGAGAATCATTCTCAAGAAGTAAGTGTATACCTGTTTACATAGTCGTGTCATCAGTATCATGTACTATTAGTCTAGAGGGCAATATTTACTTACTTTAGAAAGGCATCATAATAAAATAATTTAATATTATGTATATTTTTGCTATAGGTCATCATCATCAATCAGCCTGAAAATATTGAAGCAAGCAATCCAAGTGAAAATGTAAGATCAACTGGTACTTTTTTTTATTGTTTAATAGCATTCATCAAAAAACTCAAGCTAACTTTAATTTACAGATAACATACACTGTTTCAGAGACGGTGGTATTGGAGGACAGTGAGTTTAACTCAAAGTCACCGGCATCATTACTTCGAATACCAGTGTCAAAACCACTTCGTAAGTAAAATAGGTTATTTCAGCCATTGTATTATTCTATTACAGAAGGAGTTCTTATATTCTCTTGTTTTTATTTGGTTTCAGGTATTCGTAAAAGGACTCACAACAGATACCAAGACTTGAAGTGTGAAACACTAGAGAAAGTTAAGGAAAATGAAGAAAATATTTATAAACTTAAAATTAAACACATGGAGGAAAAGAGGAAAGAGGAGATGGAGATATATCAATTAAAGAAAAAGAAACTTCTTTTAGAAATAAGTTTATTAGAAAATAAATCATAATAAAACCATTCATGACTTTTTAAACCAACCTGACATGGCATGCAATTTATTAATTTGTCCATCACCAATAACACCAGCACCAGTAAAATTAAGAAAATCTGTGAATAAAATTTATGACCTTGTTAATACACTTAAATCATATTAATTATCTATTCTTACAGTTCTTCTTATTCCTTTTTTAGCATACAAGCGGTTAATTAAATGTGCTATTAATGATACATATCAGCCACACTTTAGATTTTGACCAATGGTGCAATAAGTTATTTAGTTATTTTATAACAGTGATAGAACATTTTTGATAATAGAGAAGTATTTGATAGATAAGCTATCTATCAAATACTTCTCTATTACCAAAAATGTTCTATCACTATTACTATTAGTCTAGAATATTCTATCTTCTATCTACCTAGATAGAAGATAGAATATTCTAGACTAATAATTATTATTATGGATTTTCAATAGTAATAAAAGTACCTGCTAAAGTAATTATTAATCAAATAATTCCTTGTAGTTGAATCTAAATGATTGTTAGATAAAATATTGCTTGCTTCATGAATTTCTTCATTTAATTGGACATTGTCTGGTGGTTGTGCAACATTTAATTTTCGGCAAATATTGTGCAGTACTGCTGTTGCAACAATTATGTACTGGATATTTTCTATTTTTGAGCGTACTTTGGTTCCAATAATTGGAAATCGTCGTTACCAAAGTCCAAATAACCTTTCTATTGTATTTCGTGTTCGTATTTGGCTTTCATTATAATATTTTTCAGCCTCAGTTTGGGGATCATTTAAAGGAGTGAGCATGAATGATCTCAAAGCGTAGCCAGAATCCCCCAGTAGCCAATAATCATTATATTCACCAGATTCCAATCTACTCTTTAAATTTGAGCTATTAAAAATGTGGCTATCATGTGCTGAACCTGGCCATCTTGCAACTATGTTTCTTATGCATAAATTTGCATCACCAACAACCTGAACATTGATAGAAAATGTACCTTTTCTATTTCTAAAATCTTCTGCATTTTCACCACCTTAAAAATCGAATATTAGGTAATATTTAATAAAATGTAAGTGTGTACCTATGTTTATTGGTATTTATGTTAGGATGGGTTTATAAGATACTGATAAAATAAATGTTTCTTACCAGGAGAAAGAATTTGAATATGAGTGCAATCAATTGCACCCAATACTTTTGGAAATCTGCATATTTTATAAAACTCAGTTGCAACAGCCAATTTCTCTTCATCGTTAGTTGGCAACTTGATGTAATGAGGTCGTAGTTTAGCTATAGCCCGAGTCACTCGATGAATAATACGGCATACCGTTGATTTATGCAAGCCTGACATGTCTCCGACACATCTCATAAAAGATCCTGAGGCATAATATTGCAGAGTTGCAAGTACTTGGTCTATGGGTTTAACTGCAAAATTTCTGAAATAATAAAGAATCATTAAAATTATGAAGTATCTGTATGGTGACAGAATAGTAAGTAGGTACTAGGTATCAACACTTACTTTTCTGTGGAAAAACTTATTTCTTCTTCAATAAGGCCTGTTAATAGTTGAGCCACTTCCTTAGATACACGGTATCTTGCAATAAATTCTTGTTCATCCCATAGTTGAAAGTTATACAGACGCGTTTTAAATACTTTTTTCTTTCTTTCTACACTGTTTGTATCATAATCAGATGAACTATCGTCGAAAAGAAACGAAAACAAAAGAGAGTCCATAATGTTTTATTGTTTGACGTAGGCAAAGTTATTTGAAAACGAAAACAATATCCCGTAAAATGACGTTAACTAATGGGGAAGGCATCGGTTAAAGTTATAGTAACTTTTTAACGTACGTTAAGGCCGCCATTTTGTGAAACAACCCATTTTTTGTTTTAACGAAAGTTAGCGCCATTTTTTACTATTACCGATGAGTCAAGTATAGCTGAAGCAACCCGCCCTTAATCAGTCTAAAACTTATCTAAGTTCGGCGTTGCTAGATCAAGTTGCAAAGTTAATACCTATATAACTAACTTGCTATAATATCAGGTATCAACGTTTACGTTCCTGACATATTTTAATAATAAAGTTTATGTGTTAGTTATATCGAAACAAGTTTTCAGCATATCTTAAAAATATTATAATGATAATGATGTATAATTATATCTCAGTGAACATCCCGAATGTTATCCGAACTTGTCACGAACTCGCTCGGAAGTTATCCGTCAGATTTGTCACAACTTTCCCTTTTATGTAAGTTCTGTTAATTATTATAACAAGTAACTGTTGCGAGTTCATTTCTTGGAAGACGGTTTATTTACGACTCGTTTTAGGGAACATGTTTACGCTCTATTTCAATGAACTTCGTAATTATAATGTTGGAACTAAGTTAATTTCTTTGTTATTAATTTAGAAGCTGTCAAGGCATCACTCTTTATTTGTAAGTTCCTTATTTCAAGAGCCTTTACGATTTCTCGCCACTTAAAGTTATTCCTCTAGTAACCTAGGACATCACCTCTCCAAGAAACTGACTGTTTTTTTCTAATTTTCAATTATATCGTGCTTCCCAATACACAGAAAACGACCTATATAGTCAAAGTTATAGGCTGTTATTTACCACGAATCTCTCCAAGTTACCCAGTCTCCTCTTACAAATTCAATAATAATGGATACATTCAAATAGCTATCAGTTTCTTAACCCTATCTACATATCTCCACAAACAACATAAAGGTTGTTACACATCTGTTCGATACAGCAAATTCGGTTCAACAAGATTTTTACAACAAAGCTACTACACATCGCCTTATCGTAGAATATAAATTTACGAATTATAGACATTTTTACTATGCAGCCATAAACAATACCTTTTTTTAGGGTTCCGTAGTCAACTAGGAACCCTTATAGTTTCGCCATGTCTGTCTGTCCGTCCGTCCGTCCGTCCGTCCTCGCTTAATCTCTGTGACCGTTAGCACTAGAAAGCTGAAATTTGGTACCAATATGTATATCAATCACGCCGACAAAGTGGTAAAATAAATATTTGAAAAAAATGTTTTATTAGGGTAGCCACCCTATATGTAAAGTGGGAAGTGATTTTTTTTTTAATTTCAACCCTAACGTGTAATATATTGTTGGAAAGGTATTTAAATAATGAATAGGGGTTTACTAAGATCATTTTTTGATAATGTCAATAATTTCGGAAATAATCGCTCCAAAAGTAAAAAACAATGTGTCCCCCCCCCCCCTCTAACTTTTGAACCATAAGTCTAAAAAATATGAAAAAAAATCTGAAAAGTAGAACTTTATAAGGACTTTCTATGAAAATTATTTTGAACTTGATTGACACAACAGTTTTTGTACAAAAAAAATTCTGGACTAAGTTTGTAGTATAATCGTATATGCAAGCTTTTTTTGTAACTTTGTTTACATATTTTATTATCCTGAACGTATCTTTTTTCAAACAAAAAAAGAATTATTGAAATCGGTTCTCGCAATCCAAAATTACCACCAAAATTGCACGTCTTTGTATTAATTAGTAACCCAATTCCTGGAGAGATGGCGCTGTAGGTACTTATTACATTGGATCGGGTATTACCGAATTGTTCGGTTGGCCTCATAACTGGGAACACTTATTGTGACGGACGGGAATCTACGGAACCCTACACTGAGCGTGTCCCGACACGCTCTTGGCCGGTTTTTTTTAAACTAATAATTAGACGGTCAAACAAAACACATGGTTCGAGCTTGCATTCGGGTTTCAACTTGTACCGATAGGTAAACTCCGTTCGGCATTTATGTTCCTACTCGCCACAATTAGAGCTGAAAAGTCAGGCTTCTTCTTGAACGCATATTATCCACATAATATTTTTGATTTCGTGGCCGGTTGTTCCGAACGCTGCCGCCCGGATGTGTCTGTGACACCCCTAACCCGTTCCAGCCTCACACATACACAGAATACATGCGGTGTTGCTCTCAATCGTCCGACATGTAACTGAGTTACTGCTAACCTACTTACAGCCCGGCTGATTGCTTATTACGAAGCCACGGTAAACAAGACTGTCTTCCTAATGTATCGGCCGATATTAAGGTTTAGATTTGTGTGGCAACGTACTCTGAGTGCTCCTTTTGAGATCTGTTAAGGAGTTTGCAGTAATAATTGTGGAGGACTATTTAGTTGCGATCTACCTTCTCACTTTGTAATTTAGTTTGTCAAGAATTTGCATGTATTTCAAACATGGGCCTTACGGATGTTGCAACAGTTTCAATTTACGCGGGTGGATTTCTAACCCCGTTAGAGTGAGGTATTCCTCTTAGCGCTCCCATTTTGAAGCGCTCCCATCTAAGCGCTCCCGTTTTGTTCCTCTAAGCGCTCCCAAAAGGAGCGCTTCGAGGAACGATTAAAAATATTAAAATTTATTTCCTCAAAGCGCTCCCATGATTAACTTTCGGATAGAGATGGGACTATACTAACTGAAATTATCGATAATAACTAGGTAATAAGTAGAACACATTGTTATACTATAATATACAACTAGCGGCCCGTCCCGGCTTCGCACGGGTTTGGTATTTTTTTTTGTTTTATTGTAAATCCTTTAGTCCACCAAATCGATGAATATAATCTGCCGACATATTTACCTATTCATATTTTTTTATTGTTTAGCTTATGATTTCTCTCCATTATGTTTACCATTACTACCCCCCTCCCCGCACACCTGGCAATGAGGTGTCTATCGTTTACGCTCATCTTACGGGACTTCCTCAATCTCTTCCCCTCATCCTATTAGGGCCGGTGTCCCTCAGGGTTCCGTCTTATCCCCCCTCGTCTTCACGCTGTTCACTAGCGACATTCCCAAGAGCAAAAAAGCTCAGTTAGCTCTGTTCGCGGATGACTCGGCCATTTACTATACTGACCGCTGTACAAACGCTATCGCTCGTACCCTTCAGACCCCAGCCGACATCCTAGGCGCTTGGTTCAAGCAATGGAGAATCGAGATGAATCCCGGTAAAAGTCAGGCGGTTATCTACTCCAAACCGCGCTTTAATCCACTGATCCCCAGTTTGATCACTATGTACGGCAAGCCTATCCCCTGAGAGAAGCAAGCCAAATACTTAGGTGTCATTCTCGACAGCCACTTGTCCTTCGCGGCACATATTGCTATGGGTTTAGGTTTCACTTTTTATTTCAGGCAGAAAGCAAATTGTCACTTAAGTGCAAATTGCGTTCATACACCGCGGTCGTCCGTCCCATCGTGACATATTATATAGACCTTCATAAGATGTAGACCTTGCAAAACCGATTCCTTCGTAAAATCAGGAGCCCGTAACGATAGTCTTCACTTCGACTTAAGAATCCCCACCGTCGTTCAATTCATGAAGCGTCTTTCCATGCGCTTCTTTGACTCCGCGTTAAAACATCGCAACCCCCTTATCGCATCGGCCGCTCAATACGATCCCTCGCGAATAAGTAAAATTCATCGTCTTAGACATTTTCTCGTCACTCCTGACGATGCTATAACCCTGCTCCAGGAGAGCAGCAGGGAGACTAGCACTCTGCGCAAATTCAGACGCAAAGCGCCGTCATTCCATCCTCGCCGACGAGGCCCGTCGCGACGTCCCGGTAACTGCCCCACCCGTCCTTTGCAAGAGCCAGCCCGCGCTGCTGAGCCAGTAAGTTTAAACCAGTCCATAAATAATATCACTCAGATCCAGCCTGTCCCTTGCTTTCCCTCAGCGTCGCCCTAAGCCGAGGCTCGTACCCCACAGGGGGTGCCCTTAGCGTGTAGTCGCTTAGTTTGTAAGTTTTCACCCTGGCTGGAGGTCTTAATTTTTAAGGCACCCACAGGATTCGCCCGGTTAAGCAGACGATAACCTCCTTGGTTGAACTGCGAGATGCCATTCCTAAAAAAATCTATCGTTTACGTCAATGGTAGAAATGACAATAACATTGGCCCTTGTATACACATAAGAGTGCCGAAAGCAAAATGATATTATTCTCTCAATTTCGTAATTTGGTTAAGCAACTTCACAAATGAGTTTTTAAAAATTATCGATATAATTCATGACGTTTACTTCATGTTTTTTCCTATTTTTAAACGTGGGAGCACTTCGAGGAAATAAATTTTGTTATTTTTAATCGTTCCTCGAAGCGCTCCTTTTGGGAGCGCTTAGAGGAACAAAACAGGAGCGCTTAGATGGGAGCGCTTCAAAACGGGAGCGCTAAGAGGAATACCTCGTTAGTTAGAGTGGTATATTCAGAAAGATGTTTCTGTCATTAAATCCTTAATATTCCTTACTAATATTATAAAAGCGAAAGTGAGTTAGTTTGTTAACTCTTCACGCCTTAATGGCTAAACCGATTTTGGGACCCAGGAGACGGACAAATGCTATTTTTTTAAGTGGGATATGTGGGAGAAAGAGGGAAGTAAAGGGAAAACTTAGCTTTGCTATTACACATCAATAAGGCGCAAGGGGAAAAACTGCAGGTAGCTGGTACGTCCAAATCAGGAAAGGACACCAAAAATTTGACGCGAGCGAAGCCGCGGGCAAAAGCTAGTGCAATAATAAAAATATCTGACTTGAAATGTTGTTCTTAGAGTTATAGCTCTATGAAGGCTTAATGTTGTTCACTATTTATACCTACGTACATACCTATATTGTACGGGACAAAGCAAGCAACTTTGTAATCCACTTGCTATGCAATTCTGGTTAGTGATAGTAAAAATATGTGTTTGGCAATGTATGTCGTTTCACTGAGATATGAGATCTTAGGTTTCTAAAGTATTTCTTCTGATGACCTTGCACAATAAAAGAAAAAAAAACTTTTTTGGTCTCCATTACGACGAGCACACAAAAAAACATTGCATACAAAAGCATCACAAACATTTTATAAATACATATGCAACAAAAAAAATAGCTTGCACGCCGCAACATAATCTATCATAACAAAACAAATAAGCTATCAATCAGATTAAAAGTTCACAACCTGTTGCCATCCTCTCTCAATCAATACCAGCGACCACACAATATACTCAACAGATGATGAAGAAAACATCGTTAAAACATGAACAATGTTTGGTCGGCGCTATCTATCATAATTAGTGTCAGTAATCAGTTCGGAGTGGCTACTGGCGACAGTGGCTACAGTGACTACACTGGCTGTAGATCGATCACCGTGCGACACTAATCACTGGGCGACTCGTGAGAGGATACACTTAAATTTGTTTGTGTTTATTGTAGCTGACTTTTACTCTTTGGTTACATGATTAATTTTCGCTGTTGGGATGCTAGTTACGGCTGTAGTTGGAATAGTGCCAAGTAAAATAGCTGCCAGAAATCGTATAGTAGAGTAAGTCCTATTTATTAATACCTACATTTATTACAATTAAAACTATTTAAGGGTGAGTTGCTTCAAAAAAATCACGTAATCAAAACTATATTCACAAACTGCCAGTGAGATTTTTAATTTTGACGACATCGTTTCAATGGTGACATTGACCCTAATAATTCACATAAGCAGAAATCCGTAGACGAATAATTTATTCATGTCATTGTATTAAAAATATTTAACGGGTATGATTGAGAAATTATTTGCAAAATATTTATGAGTGTAGTATATTTATAACTGCAGTGTTGGGTATCACACAACCTAGGAATGGTAACAATATGGATGGACAGTCAATATTGCGGTGCATAAATCTCTTTGTTGTTATAGCAAAACAAACAGGAAGTGATCCACAAAAACCCTTTTATCAATTTCAAATCTATTGAGATCCTTATCCTAACGCTGTTTGAAAAATAAGGGTCTAAATATAATGTTATTTTTATTTATGTCTTGTACCCTGCTTGATAAACAGTCGCAAGCTCATGGTTAAATAATAATAGCCGCTTGGGTTTATGTGTAATTTCAACCTGGGCAAGGTTAGTCCGTGGATTGGTGACCACCCGTTGCTTACCGAGTTACCTCCGTGCCTCATAAAGCACGTCAAGCCTTTGGTTCCAGCTGTCAATTGTTAATTTTTGACACTTGTTACGGGTGGTCAATGAAAACCTGACAACCAGACTTACCTTGAGGTTTTTTTTTAACTACTAGGAACTTCTCCTGCATCGTAGGTGCGTTCACAGACGTTTAAATTAAACCCACACACACAAACAGTCAGACCTGAAACAAATAATTATAGGTCACACAAATATTTGAAGTGGCGGAATAAACCCCAGAAACACATCTGTCTGTCAGGTTAGAAGAACCAGGTTTTATATAATTCCGTTTATCACAAATCATGATAAACAACCTGAAAATACGAAAGGAGAAAATTAAGTCCGTCAATATAGATACGTTCCAGTACGAATATTTTCAGATCCATGAATTTTAATTCGGGATCATGGGCAATTGTCCAATAGTGTTTCCAATCACTTTTAGGTTGAGTCCCCCACTAATCTTAAGTCCGTCGATATACGGAGGTGGAGACTGAGATGGAGATGGAGACTCGTAAGTTCGAACGAAAATACGGGTTCCATGCTTAGAGTATGACATTTCGATGTGAATAAATAGAACAATCTGTAGATCGGTGACTGTTTTTAAACATTAAATCTTCACAATTTATATGAATGAATGAATTTCTTTTATTTCAAAATCTATACTATCTATACTATATATCTATACTTATAAAAAGCTGAAGAGTTTGTTTGTTTGTTTGAACGCGCTAATCTCAGGGACTACTGGTTGGAATTGGAAAATTCTTTTTAGTGTTGGATAGTCCATTTCTTGAGGAAGGCTATAGGCTATATAACATCACGCTACGACCAACAGGTGCTGAGCAGCGTGGGTGAAGCCGCGTGGAACAGCTAGTAATCTATATAGTGTTAGTAACATTAAAATGCATCCTAGTGTTATTAATTATCACTCTCTGCACAAATTTCTTAACAATCGAAATAATATAAAGAGACATTTTTAAGAGAACGTATTTTGTATTGAATGGACGGTAAATTACTAGTGCAGGTTTGTTAAAATAATAATATTAGTCCCGTCTATAACATATTAGTATCCATCTAAAATGTAGCAACCAAGTAGTAAGCAAAAGTTCAGAAATAAATAAGAAACCAAGAATCAATGGGAAATCAAAGTCAATGGGAGAGCGGATATCTTTCCCATACACGTTTATACACCTTTATTACCCCAGAATCCCACGTTCAAACCATCAATCTATGAGGAAAATCGCCAAAAATCACCAATTAGACGTAATTACTGCCTACTTAACGCCTATTATCATACGGGGCACAGCAGCGAGAGTTACGACGCCATCTCTCCTGCTGACACTTTAATTAAAAGCTCTAGCAATCAATCCGTACTGTCAGTAGGTACTGAGATAACATCCGTCTCAGATTGAAGGAAAACGATCATGTCGTCTGGTCAAGTTTTATTTGAGGAAAAGATTTTGTACTTTTGAAGGTGTTTGGCTTAGTTCAATGTAATACGATGTTCTTTTTGTTTATTTACTTTGTGTGTGTGAGTATTTGAGTTTATTTTTGTTTTCCTTTTCTTGTAAATATTCCGAAATCAAAATGTTTATTTTATTTTTAATCTCAACACCTGTAGCCTTACTATGACGTCTTAAAGCAATTCTTATTCCGCTGAGGGAAAGAGACAGAGCTATACAGGGTGTCTAGCACCATCTCTTTCACTCAGTGGAATAAGAATTGCTATAAGATGTCATAGTAGCCCTTCAGGGCCCCGAAATCATGACTTTGTTTACAACCAATGGCATGATATTAATCAGTAAAACAAATCAATTGACGCTGAAATCACCAAAATCAACCCACGCTGTATATAGCCATGCCATAAATGAACAGACATACATATATAGATATCTAAGACTGCCAAATACATTACCCTCCGCCATTCGAGTAAAATATTTGGTACGACGCGACGTTACAAAGAAAGCTGCTAAAACTCCTTAATTAGAAATCCAGGAATAATTGAAATAGCGCACTTATCTCGACTACTTACATTCAAACTTGAATGTGTGAATTTTATTGAAGGCTCAAACTGGACGTAAAACCGTCGTTAACAGTCGCTTGCACGATACAAACGGACGAGTCTGTTGGAATCTATTAGCCAAAGCGTCGCTTCCTCGCGGCCATTACAGTTATAGCCAGGCTAGTTACTGGCCTGCAATGGCCGGAGGTTATGGCCAAACTTCCATCGACTTATTTGTTCAATTAACTGATAGGATTTCCTGTTAAAAGTTTTGTATTGATACAAATATATAGTTTGGATGTAGAAGAATACAAAAAAGGAAATGATAATCGAAAGAATAGATAAAAAAAAAATATTTATTAGATTTAATTGGTAGAAGATTTGAGGCCAAAGAAACGAAAGATAGACGTAGATGATGTGAAAGATGATGGCAAGAAAGTAGGAGTCCGATGAAATGACGAGTGATAGACCCCAAATAACTTGGGATAAGGGCAGGAGAATGATGATGATTATAGAAGTTTGGAGATGTTAGTTTTTCTTTTCATAGACTTTTTAAAAGTATGTTCAAATACAAAAGTTGTGAACTTGGTGTCCACTGGTTGAATACAGTGAGTCATTTTCAATGTTAAATTACAACTTTCACCATTTTTTTCACTAAAACATGGAGTCCAAGCGCTGCCTCCGACGACGCCATGGAAGTCGAAGCTTTGTGCCAATGAAGTAATTACACTCACCAAGAAGACTTTAACCCAACAAGTGATATATACGCTAAAAACTTTTCAATTATAATTAGATCTAGAATGCAGAATGCACAACGACCACGTCCAATTTTGCTTTCAAATAAACACCCGAGTTTTCTACGAAGAAACGTTCCAATCCCGTCTTTTATACGAGTTTCCGAAGAAAGTAGTTGGAACAAGGATCAAAAAGTTGTCCACTGCAATCCCGGGGTTATTACGCGACAGAAATATTATACGTTGAGAGAGAACCACAAACTCCGTATAACAATGGAACCAGGATTGTGCTGCATCCAGCAGGATCACGTTAGATCACTTTTTATTTTCAACTTTTTAGTTTCACTTTTCGTAGTTCTCAGCAGTTTCAATTGTTGTGTAGAATTGTCAATTACTGCTGCGCTGAATAAAAACAATAAAAACTGTTTTAAAAAGTAAACATTTTACTTCTGGAAGCCGGTGAATTTTGTTTATTTTACTGCCTTTTTCTCTTTTTTTCGAATCCCGGACACCCCGAAAGAAACACAAACAGTTCCTTCCTTCATACTTACTAATATTATAAAAGCAAAAGTGAGTTTGTTTATTTCTTACGTCTTCACGTCTAAATGGCAAAACCGATTTTGATGAATTTTGGTACAGAGATGGTTGAGACCCTGGAGACGGACATGGGCATTTTTTTCTAAAGTGAGAAAAGGGGGAGAAAAGGGAAGTGAGAGAGTTCGCGTTAGTCCAAAGTAACTATGCCACGCGCACGAAGTTGCGGGTGGAAGCTAGTTCAATATAAATTGAAGTACTTAAGTGCTAACGCTGTAACAACAACATTGTAAAACCAAATGATTTTAAAAGAGTAACTATGGAGTTTCTTGCCGGTTCTTTTCCATAGAAAACGACCAACCCGAACCGTGCATCTTTTCTCGACGTTTTATAAGTGCCCATGCAGGCCTATGTGAAATAAAAATATTTTGATTTGATTTTGATTGACACTTTTTATTATTTTTTCTACACAATATTTCAACCGGAGTAGAACTTAACCCTATATCAGAATCCTGTGCTCTTCTGTATTGATGTAATGCCCTATTAACATTTTTATGTGTACATAACAGTGTACACAAAACCGCACAATCCGTCCATAGTAAGTGTCGTCGATTATTTTTACGGTTTCACGTATTTATTCAGAGTTCATCGTCCGGCGCTAGTGGGTCCCGATTGAATATTCAAGAGCTATCTAATCCTGCGGACGGGGACATAAATTCTATCAAAGTAAATTTGTATCGTGTCGATACATATGTATTTATGATAACTAGCAAAGGCGACGGGATTGCCTCCTAATGGCTGTCGCATAATATCCTCTTCCGCAATAAACTTGGGTTTTCAAATAACTGTGGCATGTCATGGGTGTGGCTGTTTATCTGAAGCATCGTATTTTAAAGGTTTATATATGCTGTTTTTTTTAAGAAAACTTTGCCCCACACTAGAAATTTCTCATGTGTCGTGGGTGCGTTGACAAACATTTGAACTCATATACACAAACAGCCAGACCCGGATCAACTATCTGTAGGCTATGCAAATATTTGTTCCGTACGGGGATCGAACCCGCGACACGCAGCGCAGCAGTCGATCGCTCGGCCGCTGCGCCAACCGTGTCGTCATTTGTTGGCCTGCTACTAAATAAATGAATGTGGGCCGTTAGTCGGCTTAATTGGCTTAGTAGTCTCGACCAATATCTCAAGAGGCTTTCGGTTGGCAGCTGGAGAAGGGGCTAGGTTCAGAAAGCAGTACTTCTGGAAACGACGCATAGTGTTAGGAGGTTCCTCATTCAATGGCCCTGACGACTGGTAGCTCAGACACTGCTGTATGTGGACTGCTATTTTTTTAAAAGAATTGGTCACCATTCTCCTAGCCTTTATAGCAAGTTAT
Organism: Ochropleura leucogaster; assembly: GCA_958449745.1. NCBI lineage: Eukaryota > Metazoa > Arthropoda > Insecta > Lepidoptera > Noctuidae > Ochropleura > Ochropleura leucogaster. The sequence goes on from OY288208.1 coordinate 484,024, forward strand.
TTAGTGTCGACGCAGCATGTCTGCCGCACTCCTTTATTATTCGCCATTATTTTTTTCGGAGACCTCCTTTCTTGCCCTGCCCTGCCATCGTTTAAGAACGAAAAAAAAAGTATGGGTAAAAATGTATGGATAAATAATTGAAAAGAAAACAGTTCGAAAATTGTAGAACCAGAAAAGTGGTATTTTCTTTTAACGCGTTTAGGTTTTTTTTTACCACGACACTCAACAGGATTGACACAAGACATTCTGTAGCTAATAACAATCATTAACCTTGATAGAGAGCCATTTTGTCTAGCCCCTCTTATCTATTTATTTGTAGTCAATTATTAGTCTAGGGAATATTAAGCAACCATATCGCTCGGCTGGATTCCATATGTCATTCCATCCATTCCCGTTTTAATTAATCTTTTTACTTTTTGAAGAATAAAATAACAAAACACGGTGGTGAATTCGTGCCAAAAAGCAGCCTACCACGGATTAATTGTCATCATAAAGCTAACAGTATCGTAAGTTGCATTTTGTTATTATAATTGCATCAGCCACCGTGCCGTCCTTCAGTCTCCGGGACCCTGGCGACTTGCCAATTAACGTAATGGCGCGTCTTCCGCCTCATAATGGCTTCAGCGTCTCCCGCAGTAAACAAACCACTAAATATCCCCAGTGCTGATTGGAACGAATACAATTTATAAGCAGAACCATTTTATAGCTTACTGAGCGAAGATGCTAAGAATTTAAGGGAATTTTCTTAAATGGCCCAGCAAGCGGTGTGGGTCTCGCAATGCTTGGTCGCTCGTCTGTGATCTGTAATTGCAATATTGTTTACTACAACTATAAAGCTCGAGCTACGAAATGTTTCGATTCATAAAATAATACGGAAACAGATTGCAAACTATACCTATCTATACTGCCAATAACAGTTCCCACTAAACTAAAAATCCATTGCAACGGTTCAATATTGAAATTCATAGCGAAAATATAACACTGACGCGAATACTATCCGCGCACTGAATACAAAATGGATTCAATATTAAAACGTGGCATTATAACGAAATATCATATTGTATTCGTAATATTTGTCCGTGACAGCAACTCAATCGTTGAATAAGCGTACGAATTAATAATAATTTATCTTGAAACGAAGGCATTTAAAGAGCCTTCCTCCCCCATTATTATCGAGGCATTTGGCGTAATTTATGCGGTCATAAAAATTTTAATGCACGTTGTGCCGCGCCCCGTCACGAGCGGGACACTCTGCATTGAAATTATTCACACGTTTGCACAGAACTGAACGGGACAGTCCACAATACGGGGCAGGACGGACCACACAACGGGACGGAACCGTTTACTTCATACTATTCACCAGTAAACTCAGTCATTCAGTATCTATTTTTGACCCTCGGATTTTAGACTAGACTTAGAAACAAGGTAATATTGATAATAATGTTCGATCAATGAACCATCGCAAATGTAAGAGACATTTATTATATACGTATTTAGCAAATGGCCTCAAATGTAGCTACAATTAAAGTTAACAATCTATAGTTTTACAGTTGTTATCATTGAATTAAAAGCTGAGTGTTGCAATTTAATTAAGTAGTTAGTGTAGGATTAAATATATCTTTAATGTATTAAAGAGAGTGTTATAAAACATTATTGTTCCAATTCAATCCATGCGAAATGATTTGAATTCAATTTAAAAGCAATTTGGTTAATAATATAAACCAAAATTTGCTTTTAACCGTGAAAGCTGTATACTGCTTTATAAAACTTAAATTGAGTTCTCACTAACACGTTTTACGAGACATCTTTATAGTGCAGGAGTGTCGTTTGAAAGCTCTCGGAGTATTGCGCTCATTCGATGACCTCACACTTAGAATAACGAAATAAATCTCTACAATCCCTTTTTCTTTTATTAGAATTACTTTATGTACTTACTTTCTTTAATTTCAAAAATGTTGCTATGGTAATTATAAAAATTAAGTTTAGAATAATTATTTAATCGGGTATATTTTCAATTTGAAGAACGGTTTAACTTTGACAACGCAAAATAACTAGTTCATTGTCTTCAAAACACACGAACTTAAACTAAAGATATTTAAACGGTACAAACACAAAGGAACCTAAATACTTAACAGCAACTATTAAACTAAACGAGATTCTCGCTCAAACGTACAGATAATGATTAGAATAGTCCATGTTCAATCTAGCGAGGAATAGTACGCGTGTAATGGCGTGTTTTGCTCACGATTAGCGGGCAAAGCCGCGCGGCCAATGAAGCGTGCGCCCTATTACGGCCGGCTCTGTTTGACCAATGAGCGTGTGACCTGAGGGTCGCCGCCGTGAACAGGCTTGTGAGCTTGGAGGCTTACACAAGTCGCAAAGTGAGTCCTTACTCACGAGTGAATTACTTTGTGAAACAATAAAAGGAGACAAACACTTGTAATTGTTAAGGATAAATTAAATGTAGAACAGGCCAGGCCTTTTACTTTGTTTAATTTACATATTTTAAAACGCCCCGTACTAGGACTTTCTCCTTTATCGTGGGTGCGTTTACAAACATTTAAACTCACACACACAAACAGCCAGCCAGACCCGCAACAATTATCTGTTGGCCATACAAATATTTGTTCCGTGCGGGAATCGAACCCGCGACACGCAGCGCAGCAGTCGATCACTCAGCCACTACGCCAATCGTGTCGTCAGTATATTTGATACTACTGCTTTAAAAACTGTAAGAAAACGAGGCTTATGAAAAGAGGTATTCTATGGAAAATACGTGGTGTTTACCAACCCACACTGTACCAAGAAATATATATTTTGAAATCAAACAAAACAACCAGTTTTTTCTGAATGTATCTCATTGTAGTGTGATCAAAGAAACAACTACAGTTAAAGTGCTTGGAACAAAGGTGAGCTCCCGGAGATAATACGTTAGTTTTTCCACGAAAATACCAAATCTACGAGCAGTAACAAAGAGTTTTTTCTTTGTTACTTTTTATTTATTACTTTAGGAAAATCTGCTACAAAAAATAGCGGATTGTAGCCTTACCGCGTGGCCACGAGCTATACGCGCGACACTCGTGTTGCGCAGGTCACAGAGGAATTAGCAAATGAAAGAATCATGTTTTGTGCATGATACGACAAATCGCATTGATATGATTGAAATGAAAGGAACAAGTGATTGCCTTATGCTTGACGCAAGCCGTGTAACAAGTAGGTAGCATCGCCTGAAGTCGTGGACGAGTCGTTATAAGAATCGAATTAGGTAGTCTTTAGTTTAATAAGATAAACCAGGATAAAAAGATTATGTTCTAACAAGACTTAGCTTTCTGGCGATTAGAGAAAGGCTTTGCCAAGCCTGAGAATTGGACACAAAGCTTTCAGGACAATGACTCGGGAAAGAAAACTACAAACGTCGGCTATTATACCTAAGCTGGCTCAAAAACTTATTTCTAATTGATGTTATTTTTGTTTAAGCGACTAGAAATGTAAATTAAGGTGATTCTAGATAGACTAGTGCTATTAAAAAAACGACAAATTATTGAAATTGTAGCTGAAATTTACGTAGTAATAATTAAAATTGTTTTACCAAAAACATTTATTTACATGTTGGGAAATTCACGTACGTGCGTTTCATAGAATTACTGATATACATATCACCACGCTCACCACAAAGCCTACAGTCCACAAATTGTATGATATTTCACGCGAGACGAGAATTTATGTTATTCACCATTTGGGAGACGGAAAGGAAAAAAATATTCTACACACACACGTAGAGACGTAGATTTGGAGCCATGTTTTAGAAGATTCTAGTAAATGTGACGCACGAATAGTCTAGATTTCTCAGTTGCCTACTTGGAGGTAATGATTTGTAAATAAAAGAATGGTTTGTATTCAATTTAAATACTGTTCTCTGTTCTGTGCTTAAACGTTTTTGTTCCGTTTAATTGTACTTTGGCTTATTTTTGTGGATGGGAAATCATCAAATAACTTCCCCTGATCTGGGCGGAGTGGAGGGAATGACAGACTTTTACTGACTAAAACCGACCCTTGTCCACGCACTCTTTTGCCCTTTTTGTTTCAGGGCCACGGTGTCTCTTTCGAAGAATCCGCAACCCCGGCAGGTGGTGGCCCTGGCAGGCCTCTCTGCTTTGCTGATATCTCTATGACGCGCGCGTGAAACACGAACGCGCCGTCGACACGGCCAGTCGTCACTGGACGGGCGGACGGTGAGCTACCCATTACTTACCGTCCACAGACTAGTATCTATGGTGGCCGGGAATCGTCTGGCGGCGCCCGAAGCCCGGAGCGTCTCCCGCAGTTTGAGGTGTGCTTTGGCTGTGATATAAAATTTTATAATCGCCCATGATGAAACTAATATCTATGCTTAAACGTAGTTTAGCAATATAACGACATAATCACATTAAACTTCAGAAAAAAACAAGTCAATTACGATGCTTGTATTTTAATCCAATATATTAAATTCTCGTGTCACAGTTTTCGTTCCCATACTCCTCCGAAACGGCTGGACCGATTTAAGCGAAATTTTGTGTACATATCAGGTGGGTCTGAGAATCGGCCAACATCTATTTTTCATACCTACTACCTAGCAGCGGGTGAAACCGCTGGGAACAGCTAGTATATTTATAATATTGGAGAATTTAAATAACGTTCATTGTTCCATCGAAAGATAGGAATTATAATAACAAGAATACCAAACATTACACAAATATTTTCTGTATAAATATGAAAATTCCTACCGACCCAAACTGTCTAAACACATATTATAACCTAAATAGTTTTGTCACCAGATACCGGACACCACCGTTTAGCGCCGGCAAATACGGCCGTTTGCACAGTTTGCACAGTCCTGTGCTACGCTGTGCAAATGTTTGCACACTTTTGTGTGGATCCACAAACGCGTCGTGACGACTTGTGCTTTGAATGGCATATCGTGTTTTCCGCCGGGAGGTGGCTTTTTAATGACAACTTGGAAACGTTACAGTTAACTCAAACGACGTGTCAACGTGACGAACTTTTTAACCGTGTCAGCTGCTATTTCTGCTGTTTGACTACGGTAGGCAACACACAATTGAATAAAACTGACTTGAACCATCTTGCGTCGTGGTGTCGGTGGTTTTGCGTAAGTTACTAGAAAATCATTTTATAATTGTTATACGGAGACCAGGACATCGAGGCTATTATATAAACTATAATAAGGGGAAAACTCACTCTAACGACCACTACACCAACGAGGACGGGTACTGCTGACGATGAGGTCCTGGGTTCGATTTGCCACATCGCGTCGGACACACTGATTTATTGGTATTTCCATCAGAAATTTCTCTGCTATCAAACGGGCACAAATTCAGGCTCTATGTCTGAATTTGATGGTAGCCTCATAACTAGCGAAATGTGGGTGTATAATAATACAAATGGGCAACTACAGTACTTTCACAAGTTATTATGCCTTGTGACCGGGACTGTAGATTCATTTTGTTTCTTGACATTCAAAAGTGCCTGTAATGGTCTAATTGAAATAAGTTATTTGATTTGATTTGACACATTGCACTTTTGCGTATCCAGTACAACCATAAATGGCCGTAACAGAAATAGGTATACTGTTCTCGCGGTAGCATGATGCGATTGGCATTAGATAAAAATACATGTTTAGGGATGGGATGTACTACTATGATGTGTAGTCCTGTACAGCTATGCTATTCAGAGTAAAGCCTAAAATCGGTGACGTTCATAAATTGCTGTAACGTTCCAGATTCAAGAGGAATGTCATCCGCACTATGCGACGGCGAAAAGAATAAAGTTTCCGTTGTCGGCAAATAGTTTAATTTAGCTGAGATCTGACAACGCATACTTCATCTCATTGGAATTCAGTGAGGTAAACAAAAACGCATCAGTAAGCTGAAACGAAACATTTCACCAGAGAACTCACCGAGCTGCGCTCAGCGCATTTCAAGTGGGTAATGTACTGCCCGGGCATCCGGGCGTTGTCCGGGCATCCGGACCATAAGTATTCCGTTTTCTCATATCCTGAAGCAACACTAAAACCGGCTGAAAAATAACAAGTACTCCTTTTTGAACGAGGATCGTTGAGGACATTCGTTAAGTAAAGCTTGAATCCTACTAAAGAGAACTATGCGATAATATGTTGGTTCAGAACAATATCAGTATCCATGGAGTTTCTTGTCCATTCTTCACAATGAAAGCTACATCGTGGAATGGGCAACTACAGTATTTTCACAAATATCATGCCAGTTACCTACTGTTAGAAGCCAGCCACCTTCGTGACCCTTATTTATTAGGGGTCACCGCAGTTTGACTTCTATCAAAAACTTAGAATATTAATAACAAACTGAAATTTGAATAATTTATTTGGTAATTATTATATGATTAATGACAAAATATATAATTGAATGACTGCATTTGAGTTTTGAACACAAATTCTATTATCTGGGGGCACGGCAGTGCCCCCACCAAGTCGAGCAAAAAGCGTCACGGCCGTACCATCCTTTTCTCGAAGCAACTCAGACCATTTTCGACCCCCTGTAACTTCGTTGTGGATAAAACTAGAAAGCTGAAATTTTAGTAATCTTGCAAGCATAGTAAAGACACGGTATATTTCAAATTTCATTCAATTTGAACCAGTATTTTAAGAATTATAACGGGTCAAATTTCTTAATTTTGTCACTCACTGACTCACCGATCATCAAAATGCTAAGGCACTTCTAGCAGACCTAGAAGCTTGAAATTTGGAATATAAGTAGTGTTTGGTGTATGAATCAAGGAAAAACTAAAAAATCTGGACTAGATAAGATCGCAAAGAAAATTAAGGCCATACAGCCAAATTTTCAGTAAAATTTTTCAATATTGGCTTTATTCGTAACGATGTTTTACGGGTTTAAGCTAGTCCCATATAAATATAGGCGCATGGTAGTGCCCCTGCCAAATCGAGCAAAAAATGGGTATTCCCGTCATGAAAACACGTGTAAATTAAATTATTTTATGCAAAAAACGTACCTACGTGAGTATTCGTACTTAATACAATACATTTAATAACGAACATGTTTACGAACTTTGTCCGGTTAAAACTAAATTTGAAATTATTAATAGCGCTTATGTTCATTGCGAACAGTTTCCCATATGTATAGCCTATACTTTAACTATACATAAAAGTCAAGGACTAAGTCTACATAATGCACTGATGGATATCGGTTCTACAGTATTCACATCCGGTCAAGCTTACATGGCACTTTCGAGAGTTACAAGTCTGGGCGGTTTACATCTAATTAATGTCGACTTTGGAAGTGTTAAGGCGCAGAAATCCTCAATTTGTGAATACAACAGACTAAGAAGCATTTACCGTCCAGATTTGTCAAAAATTGAAACATCAAAGCCTCCCAGAAAAACGCATAGAGACAGGGAGTGGGCTCTTAGAAAAACTGTAGCTGAAGCTCAAGAAGTAGTACCGGAAAAGAGAAAACGGAAGGCTACCTACAAAAATAAGAAAAGTTCCTAAGTCAGAGAGAGGGCTTTAAGAAAATTCGTTGCTGGTAGATATACATATATACAAAAAAGTGTGTGTGTCAGTTCCGACGCACGACTGGAGTTTACTCCTTAAGTACGAGTATCTAACCATACGCAAAAAGAGTTTATTCAACTGAAAAAAGATTAATATCATATGAAAGGGTAAATTCACAAATTACACACAGTACACGCGTTAGAAGTTATACTTCTTTGGCGTATAGAAAAAAATAAAAACTAAAATGCTGTAGTGATTAACGATAAATATAAAAAATAATCAAAACAATGTGAGCCGTCGCGGGACGCCTGGCAGATGTGAAACATCGACATTATTTTGTAAAAGTAGTATGCAGAAACGAACAGATTGTGATAGGAACTAAATATGTCATTCAAAACATCATTATTTTGTTTCATTGTGGACTTACCAAAAGGACATCGTTTTCGTTTTCGTGTTCAACATCGTTTATGAATTCGACGATCGAAGGCACTTTGAATAAAAACTCTATTACTGGCTATCTGTGGTATCCCATGCATTTCCAAACCTTGGCAAGGGTTGCTTAACCTGGCCCCCTGTGGTAACCCATCCATTTCCAAACCTCGGCAAGGGTTGCTTAACCTGTCTCCGTGTGGTAACCCATCCATATCCAAACCTTGGCAAATGTTGCTTAACCTGGCCCCCTGTGGTTACCCATCCATTTCCAAATCTCGGCAAGGGTTGCTTAACCTGTCCCCGTGTGGTAACCCATCCATTTCCAAACCTCGGCAAGGGTTGCTTACCTGTCCCCGTGTGGTAACCCATCCATATCCAAACCTTGGCAAAGGTTGCTTAACCTGGCCCCCTGTGGTTACCCATCCATTTCCAAACCTCCGCAAGGGTTGCTTGGAATGTGAAATTAATTTAATAAGAACACCAAAATAATATTTATTTATTATGAAACACGTGTTCTAAATAGTCGCTCCATGTAAAATACTGATATTCAGCTGCATCCGGTTAGACTGGAAGCCGACCCCAACATAGTTGGAAAAAGGCTAGGCAGATGATGACGTGTTCTAAATATAAAAATACTAGAATATACAACTTGAACATAGTTATCGATTTTCATGCCACCTAGAACTAACTCCACGATGTCGCTGGCTAAATTCACTCTCATCATTTTTCTCCATCGCGCCAAAAGAAGTATAACTTTAAAAAACAAGCCCATTATCATATAGTATATAGGTATAGTCGCCTATACAGCATACCACATGTACGTCTTAATACACTCACAGCCAAATTAGAAAGTTGCGCACTAAAGGTGCGCACCAAAATCGTGACACATTTTCGTTACTTTAGCAGGTTTTACCCCTCGGATTTTTCTCATACCGGGCGCCTTACGATAACTGCAATTTGAAAGTCAGTGTCAGGTTGTGTGTTGAATTAAATATAAATCGCGACCGATTAAGCATCACGGTGTTATAATAATTACAATCGTTAATAAAAACCCCCTGAGTTCATTTAATCTCATAAAATGACTATCATAACAAAAACTCGGGATTATATGATCACACAAGGGTTGTAAAGATGATTTTAATCTTTATTAAGAAATTTTAGTTATGCATACAATCTGATAAAGAGCCGCAAAAAGGGAAACAAATCCTTAGTAATATTGTAAAAGCGAAAGTGAGTTGGTTTGTTTGTTTGTAACGTCTTCACGCCTACATGACTAAACCGATTTTGATTTTGAATTTTGGTACAGAGATAGTTGGGAGTCTGGAGACGGACATAGGCTAAGTGAGAAATGAGGGACAAAGAGGGAAGTAATGGAAAGGCGCTATGGCAAAAACTACAAGTAGCAAGTACCTGCAAATCGGGAAAGGGGAACTGTGTTACCCCGAATTAAACGCGAGCGAAGACGCGGGCAAAAGCTAGTTATAAATAAAAACAATCTAAATAAAATATTTAAAAGTACTTCCAATGAAAAGAAATCGCAAAAAGAAAAAGAAGACCTTGGGTTTGATCCGGCGTAATGTTGTTTGACTATCCGTTTCTTTACCAAACACGCTATTAGATCATTAGAACTGGGATTGAAATTACTGATCGTATTGTGCGCACCAAAATCGTGACACATTTTCGTTACATTAGCAGGTTTTACCCCTCGGATTTTTCTCATACCGGGCGCCTTATATATGAAAATCGATTCTTAAGGAGTAAACTCCAATAAGTAGAAGGTACCGAAAAGGAAAAAAGTAGAACTATCTACAAAATACAAAAAGAAATGAGATCCCATCAAAAACAATACTTGTCAAAAAAACCAAGTCTCGCAACACTCAGTTGTGCTGCTTTAAAAAGTTGTGAGATCCATGTAATACCAAGTCGATTATTAATTTATTCAGTCTCTACTTAAGCGACTTTCTGTCTTAATACGTCCAGTCTCTAAGACCACGATCGTGGTCCATAACAATTGAAAATCAATTGCGTCTGGAATCTCCGTACTCGAAGCATTAAGTTGTTACGTAATAATTAACAGCATCATATAGTGACGCATATCAATATTAAAATTCTTTAATGTTTCATATAAATATATTGTGACTTGGTCATCGCCTGAAAACACGTGTAAATTCAATCGCCTGAAAACACATGTAAATTCAATTATTTAGTGCGATGGCCAAGTTTCGATATATTAATATGAAACATTAAAGAATTTTAATATTGATATGCGTCACTATATGATGCTGTTAATTATTACGTAACAACTTAATGCTTCGAGTACGGAGATTCCAGACGCAATTGATTTTCAATTGTTATGGACCACGATCGTGGTCTTAGAGACTGGACGTATTAAGACAGAAAGTCGCTTAAGTAGAGACTGAATAAATTAATAATCGACTTGGTATTACATGGATCTCACAACTTTTTAAAGCAGCACAACTGAGTGTTGCGAGACTTGGTTTTTTTGACAAGTATTGTTTTTGATGGGATTATGTAGTTCAGCTTCATTAAGCACAAAATGTATAACGTATCTGAAAATGTACGAAGTAATATTTGTTAATTATAATTAAATGGTAGCCGATAGTGGAGCTGCAAAACCTACACATAGAAAATTAAATGCTGAAATAAGTATATTATATACAAGACTATTTATTCCTAATACAAACCATACTATATCATACCTTCTACCATAGATCTAAAAACAAACCTTGATAGCAGTACAACATAGATGGAAGGTCTTTGCTACATCATTACGTCCACAAATACGATTATATTGTAATGTTTAGGGTTCCGTACCTTAAACAGAACACTTATTCTGTTCGAACGCTCGGTGCGCGAGTCCAACTCGCACTTGGCCGGTTTTTTTTTATCCAACTCTTTCCTATAAAACTGCATTACCTACAACCTGTATAATAAAAAAAAAAAGAGACGTCAGGCATAGCAATCCTCCTCGATAACACAAACTAGTCATGTTCATCGCTGACTTTATTTTTTAATCTCATTTCACATTCTATCAGTAACATCGATTATGGACAAGCCAATAATGTATTGTAGGGACACAAACTACTAAAAATCTTCTAAGCAGTTGGTTAAATCTTCTTTTTTCTTGGACTCCTGTTCCATCGCCTCGCTTCGCCTACCTCCTCTTGCTCTACAGCCCACAGCGTCATTATGCAGGGCGTGTTAAAGTTTGTAACAAACGAGCGCCTCGACGACCCCCCCCCCTGCACTCCCTGAGCTGACTGAGACACCCCTTCCCCCCACGCAATAGTTCACCGCAAGAAAAACTGACGGGGACAGTAATGAAGACGTGGACTTATGGGAGTGTTAATGAGAACGCAATAATACGGTCAGGTGAGAATTTGGACAAAGATGACCCTCTCTGGTCCGAAACTCTTTTCTCAAATTCTAGATATTGAATACTTGTCTGTGATGTTGACTCGAGGGGTCGTAAGCGCGAGTTATGAACATTTAAGGTCATGGTTTCGATTTCCCGAATAATCAGTTTTGATAAACGAAGCAAAATGTGTTAGTGTTAACTAAGTTAAGGGTGACATGAACTTGAGGCTAGATAATTACAGCCGAAAGCACGTTAAACCGGCTGGCGCACTTGTAGACCTTTGAGATTCGTTACAGGTAGCCTCTCGTCTGAAGGTCTAACAACCAGTCTTACCATGGGGTATCGTATTACCCAGCATCAATTGAGTCATGGAGGTCACACAGCAACTGGCAGTCGCTCCACGTAAAAATATTGGTATTCAGCTGCATCTGGTAAGACTGGAAGTGACCGGCAGGCAGATGATGAGGTGCAAGTTCTACTCAAACTCCACCAGCAAATTACTATTGTTTATGTCCACCACGTTCTTGTCAAACATTTTCCTTTTAATCCCAAACCCCTATTTAAAATAATAAAGGCAAGAATTAAATCCAAACTATGAAGGTTCTAGCAATTAAAGTAATGGTAGCGACGGAAATATTAATTTCAGCTTAATTGTTTTAATTAGTTAAATTATTATTGTTTTAGTAACGTCGTTTATAAATAACGCAGCTATTTCAATTTTAGAGGTAGCAATTAATTTCCTATTAAAATCTTGGCAATCACTCGCTGCTTTTATAGTCTAAAGAGATACGGAATGAACTTTGGTAAGGATTTTTAAACTTTTTGCCGTGAACAGTTTTAAGATTAAATACGGAGTCAAAGTAAAGCTATTTATTTTAAACTTCTTTCATTTGAGTACTTTAAAACCTTCCTTAAACGTCGGTACAGTACATACTGTACCGACATTTAAGGACGGTTTTAAATATCTAAGCAAATGCACATGCTTTGGCTTAGATATTATATAAGATATATTCCTGTCTCCATCTTGTACAAGTAATTTGACAGTTCTGTGAATGACGGAAGCAACGCGCAAAATTCAAAAGTGATTTTCTCCTATCGCTTTAAGCAAAGTTTTCACCGACATGTATATTGGAAGCTAGATACTACCACGAAATAGCTCTTATCTCAAAGTAGAAATCGTTATTTTACGACAAGATCAGTTTTATTATTATCTAGCTTATGCCCGTGGCTTCGCTCGCGTAAACTTCGGGGTAACACAGTTCCCCTTTCCTGGTTTGCAGCCGCTACCTATAGTTTTTCCCTAGCGCCTCATTTATTAGAATAGCAATGCTAAGTTTTCCCTTTTCTTCCCTCTTTCTCCCTCATATCTCAATCTTTTTTTTTTAAATACCATATGTCCGTTTCCAGGGCGGGACCCTGGAGACGGAGATTTCAACGGAGATTTCAACAATCGAAATTGGTTTAGCCATGTAGGCGTGAAGACGTAACAAACAAACAATCTCACTTTCGCTTTTATAATATTAGTAAGGATAACGTTTGAAACGGGATATTTACCATGTTTTTTATTCAAAATGAGTTCCCGATATTTCGTCGCTGTTAAAACCTTCTTTGATAAGTGTTTACCGTTCATTGCTCCAAAATGTATGTACTTGCTGAATACTATTTATAGATCTCGGGCAAGTGTGAACAGAAATTACTCTGACTCACTAATATAGACTGATCTTTATATCGTTGAAAATATTGTTTTTCGAGAATTTTGACGACACGGTTGGCGCAGTGGCTGAGCGATCGTCTACTGCGCAGCGTGTCGCGAGTTCGATCCCCTTTTGGAAAAAATATTTGTATGACCTGCAGGTAGTTGTTTCGGGTCTGGCTGTTTGTGTATGTGAGTTTAAATGTTTGTAAACGTCCCCACGATACCGGAGAAAGTCCTAGTATGGGGCAACGTTTTCAATGAAAATAAATAAAAGAGAATAGGATGTCTGATGAGATGACAAGTTCTTGTAAAAGAGCAGTATGGAAGTAGAAGACATGCTGCGCCGAATGCTAATGAATAAGATAAGGGTAGGACACTGATAACGATGTTCCTAGATACTATTCCATGTTTATTTAATACTAACTAACTAGCTTAACTTTTCAAATTTCGACTACTTATGTATCTGGATGGCTATAAGCGTAAGAAAGACCAAGAAAAGGATAGACGGACTGTGTCAAGGATGATATAGCTATATAAGAGGTGACTGCTGAGCCAACGAGGAATTTAGAAGAATAGGAGAAAAAGACATGGTGCATAGACCCAATGAGGGCTGAAGATGAGGATTCAATGTAGTAGTAGTTCAGAAAAGGCTGATAAAAATAAATAAAAAATGATACCGCGAGTTCTTATGCGGTTATCTCTTTTCGGCAGAAAACCAAGTCTCGGTCAAACGAAAATGATAACAAAAATGAATTGAATCTACCTGTGCCACCGAAAACCGAACGCAGCAGTAAAATTATTTCATTTTTCTAATAGTGATTGATTGTTTGATCTCAGATATCTTTTCCAGTGTTTATAAAGATTATTTTTGGAGCAGGAACTTAATATTCCCATACAGTACAAGTGAACATAAAACAGAACAAAGCACTGTTTACAACGGCTGTAAGCTCCAGTTTCAACACTGAACTGTTCCACAAGAAACTGGAGGTGGCTTTTTAGCCAGGATTAGGTGTCGACTCGCAGCTGAGACTTGACTGTACAGGCAGATTCCAGAAGGCACACCATACACAATGCACCGGGGTTTGTATGACAAGAGTACATCATCAGTTCATCATCATAAGTTGCCAGTTGGACGGGATATAGCTGAATATTAGTATTTCCATAGAGCAACAACCAATCTGTTCTAAATCAAGCCAAGAGTGTCTGGCAAACTTTCTTTTTTCAGTTTGAAGATTGTCAAACGTCTGGGGTCTGGGGTCTGGTAGTTCGAAAGAACAAAGGAAAAAAAAGATGTACCGTGGCCCCGGAATAAGAAGGCAATAGAAGGAACATGAATGGGTTTTAGTCAGTAAAAGTCTGACACTCTCTGGGTGCAGCAAAAAAGTTATTGGATGAACTCCTACCCCCAAAAAAGACTGTCAAACGTGTATTGTATTGCTGATAGAAATATGAAGGTGTATTGAAATCATAGTTGCAATTCTACTATTTTTAAAACAGGATTTTCTTTACTTATTTTTGTTTTGTTTCTCGTTCATTATTCATTGTCATAAGATAATGTCTTACCACATATTAGGTGGAGTGAGACTTCTTTACTTTCTTGTTTTACAAATAAAAAGACAAACAAACACGTGGTCAGTATGTTTGTTCTGTATTGCTAACTGCCGTTACTCTTAGCTTGTTGTTTAGTCAATATTACGTAGTAGCAGCTAAACACTAACATATTAGGCTAAAATAAAAGCTTGTGTAGATCCTTACTTATAATATTATAAAAACAAGCGAAAGTGAGTTTGTTTGTTTGTTTGTTACCTCTTCACGCTTTAATGGCTGCACCGATTTTGATGAATTTTGGTAGATAACTGGGAATCAGGAGACGGACATAGGCTTACATAGATTATAAATGTAATAGTTTTTTTTAAAGTGGGTTGTGAGGGAGAAAGAGGGAAGGCAAGGGAAAACTTAGCGTTGCTATTACAAATCAATAAGGCGCAAGGGGAACTGTGTTACCCCTAATTAAACGCGAGCGAAGCCGCGGGCAAAAGCTAGTATTCGATATATCTTTCAATGGAATGGAAATTGTAACAAAAAAAGAAGTTCTGTCTTAAATCTTATCTATATCTATACTAATATTATAAAGAGGAAAGATTTGTTTGTTTGTTTGTTTGTAATGAATAGGCTCCGAAACTACTGGACCGATTTCAAAAATTCTTTCCCCTTTGGAAAGCTACATTATCCCCGAGTAACATAGGCTATATAACATCACGCTACGACCAACAGGTGCTGAGCAGCGCGGGTGAAACCGTGGGGAACAGCTAGTTACAGATAAAGTCTTTCAGTCTTACTAACTAAAATTTTATATTGTTTGTAGCATATCCGGCACAATATATTATTTTTATTTGAGTCGCAAACAAAATTATACATTAATATCTATCAGAATACAAAACATTAATTTTGTACATTATTGCATTGTTGAACACTTTACTATCGTAGCGTAGTGTTACAAGAGTCTACGAAAACTCTACAGCGTCTACGAGGCGTAGCACTTCGTAGACACTATCGTAGCACAGAGATAATAAGTAATGTTTTTAAGAAACCGAGCATTATTTTACTTTGTTTCGTTATTTAAATTGCTCTTTACGTATCTTCAGTGTTTTATGTACTATTTTCATCATCCATAAACTGCTGGACTAAAGGTTCTTGTATTTTAATACCTTGCCAGACCTCGAAAACATCAAAATATCTTAACGTTAAAATTTTACAAGTAAACTTTTTACAGCCATACCCACATAAAGCGAGTTCTATCTCCGACCATTTAAGACGCCACCTCGTATATTGGCGATGATAAAACAATAAAAATATGTTGGTTGCGGTTGTGGAAGTAAATAACCAACTGGAGCGAAGCAACACAATGGCAACCAACAAATGTACCGGCCAGATAGCGAGACAATGCCGAGGAGCGTTTGAACGTCGTGTGTGGTACGGACGAGAGTTCGTTTACTAGTAAAGTGACTGTCTTCACAACGACAACCATCAATTATGACGATAACTAACTTTTTAAGTGATAAATGTTATCTTCATTGTTATGCATTTATTCTAATACAAAGTAAACTGTGAATTCACAAAAATACGATAAGTTAGTCTTTCTCAACAAAAAAAATATCGTTACTTCTTTCATGGCCGATTCACAAGCAACTTTGTCCTGTGTCTTGAATTTGATGTTAAAGCTATGGGAAACTTATGATTATGTTTTGTGTTGTGTTTTCTACATGTCACTGGAACTGATGGACGCTGCTGCAGCTGCCAAACTGTTTCTGAAAATTCTGGAGCGACTCAATTTAGATAACCATCGATACCCGAATAATAAGACTTCTCCCATAGTAAAATGAGAATATGGAACAGTAAATAAACTCGAGAGCAAGTAACTATCCAAGTTCGAACACGTCATAGCGGGAAATGTTATATTATCAGTTGGTCCAGCGAGCGCTGAGCTATGTGACGTCACACACCGATATTTAATATTATTGCCAGCAACGGAACGTTCGTGGCTTTTCGTTTACAACTTCTATTTGTATTGAACACCTTTTAACAATACAAAAAGTACAAATAATTTGGTCTTTCTTTGTAGGCCGTAGATTCATCACCATTGCTGTCAAAATGGTGATCACCGACGTGATGGATGTCGAGAACAAAAATCTTAAAGTTGAGAGACATCTACCATCACGCACTGAGTACGCGACGTGAGTTGCGGCTACTTACAAAGAGAAGGCCTACAGCCCAGCTGTTAACAGGCAAGGTAACTAAGTACACTTTAACCTCAAAAATAGGAGTAATATGTTTATTAATCCAAAAATATGCGTGACTCTAATAAACTCAGTAGCGTTTGTAGCTATTTTTGTTCAAAATATTTCTATGGAAAAGGGAACAAGAGACCGATTTAGAATGTAACTAGTTATTACCTGCGATTTCGCACGCGTTAAGGTCGCGATTTGCTTAAAATAAGTTTTTGAGTCAGGAGGTTTTTGTTTGCATTCGTCACCTGATGTCTCCAGAATTAAAACACTATTATCAACCTTAGCTTAGAGCTTTTTTTATTATAATGTTTGTCATGACAGTTGTCAATTGTCAAAAAGTTGAAGATTAGAGGATTTAGTTTGAGATAATACAATATTGCTCACCCCCTAAGTCATTAGCGTGATCATATATAGCCTATGTCTGTCCCCAGGTTAAAATCTCCTTACCAAATTTCATTACGATACGTTCAGCCGTTTTGTAGTGAAAAGGTGACAAACATGCAAACAGTCACTTTCACAATATTAAAATGGAAGTATGGATTGTTTGTCGCTAAGCTACACGCAACTCGAAAACGATTTCGAGGAACGATAATCCACAATGGACGCCTTCTGAGAAAGTTTTACTTTGTTGTACAATTCCAATAACTTTGATGTCTCGTTTTGACGTCAATATTTATTACGATAAGCGACATTTTATTATCCCTGACATATTGTGGGGAAAACATAACATTACGCTTGTTAGGCCCGATGGGTTTGGCAGAGAATTTTTTTTTATGTACAGCATACAAATAACATTTATAAAAAGAAAACATTTTAAATGGGGTGACACAATGCGACGTCTTGTCGCCAATAGCAATCTTTTTAAGACTACTTTTGGATTTTGGTAGTCTATGAGGAGTATATTACAGGTGTGCCTACCTAATTCACTTTCACAATTTAAAAGTAGGCGTAAATATGGCCATAAACCACAATAAATCCAGATTACAGCTACTGAGAAATCTTTGATAGAAGTAAAAAATAACACGTTACCCAACCTAGAATCGAGCCCGAGACTTTGTGTTCATTAGTAGTACTTGCGATCAATAGACTAATTATTATTTATTCAGGTCTTTACAAAATTTTTGTTTATTTATTTATGCGCACACAAAATACACGACAAGACATAACATTAAGACAGAAGAGCAAAAAGCTTATTTCATAAGAAATTTCTTGAGGAAATATTGTTCTACTAGTTTTTGCCCGCGGCTTCGCTAGCGTTAAATTTGGGGTAACACAGTTCCCCTTGCGCCTTATTGATGTGTAACAGCAACGCTAAGTTTTCCCTTTTCTTCCCTCCTTTTCCATCACATCCCACTTTAAAAAAAAATTAACCTATGTCCGTCTCCTGGGTCATCAAAATCGGTGTAGCCATTAAAGCGTGAAGAGGTAACGAACAAACAAACAAACTCACTTTCGCTTTTATAATATTTTACTAAGGATCTACGATAAGAAGAGTGGAAAGTCGGCAATGTTTTAGATCGACATATGCCAGTGTCAAACTTTTTTAGTAATTGCCTTGAGGTAAGACCGTCGGACTCCCAAGACTTAGGTCTCAGGTTTGAACCCATAATACGCACCTGTGATGTTCGAATTAACGTGCGTGTTGTATTATTATTATCACTTCCATTCGGTGAAAGAAAACGTCATCAGGAAACCAGCATTTCTGCGAGATATTTTTGACGGCATTTAAATCCATATTGGAGGCACACGGGTGACATAATTCTGACACCAGATTGGGCGCACTATCCTCACGATAAAAAGAAACCTTATGTAAATCCTGTTGAGAGTCAACAAATGCTTTCACAGTGATCACCACTTATTAGCCTAGCTACGTCTTTTTAAACCGGAAAATATTGGGAACTTTAACCCATTAGAAGTCACCGTACTCAATTGAGTACAGCCATATTCTTAAGTGTGGATATAAAATTCTCAAAAATTTACGGTAGTCTGTTTCTTATTTTATTTCATTAAAATACTGTTCAAAGTTATACGTTTATATTATGTGGGAAATGTGATTTTTTTTTAATAAAAGTATCAGTTGAAGTCGTGTCACCGAAACACTGTGCGGATAACTGAATTGTTTTGGAAATATTATCCAAAACACTGAGAAATACTTTATTTTCTCATTCAATTAGAACTCAATACATGCCAAAGTAACTTATAAACAACAATATAGTAAAATAATGTTCATTTCAAAAAAGCTATAGCCGTATGAATCTTGCTGTACTCAGTTGGGTACAGTGACAACATACATGATAAAATAACTATTTTTTTCTTCCGATTCGTAATAATGAAAAAACAATTATTTTTGGGCCAAAACTGATACAAAGGGCTTTAAGAAGTCATTGATGCCATTATACGTGCTAGAGATGATGATGAATTTGATATGGCTATCATACCACCTGATCCCAGTGCATTGAATGATGAAGAAGGAACCGATGAGGATACGTTATATCCTCATCGGCCCTTTTTTCATCCATACCACTGGATGTGCCTGGTACTATTTAGATATTTCGAGTCGCGAGGATGGTGGTAACGAAGATAGTGGTAACGATGATAGTGACGATGAGCCGCTGGCGTCTAAAAGAAGGCGACCAGATAATATGATCCATCAGCCAATGCCAACCTGGCGGAAATGTTCCCCTTCATACACCTCAACTCATTACTCATTTGATTCTTATTGTGGAAAATCGCAGATAATGACTTCTGATCCTATCCTATAAATTGAACTGTACCCCAGAAAATCACGAAGATTATTTTGACAACTTTTTCACCAGCTGCGAACTTTAGTTGACTTGACTTGAAACCTAGGATAACGTGCTACAGAGACTGTAAGAGAAAATAGGACTAAAAAGTGTCCACTGAGTACACAACTGACTGTTCAAAAGACATGAAAAAGAAAGACTGTGCCTATTACGACTACAGGTTTGACAAGGAAAAGTGAGCTGCTACTGGTAAGGTAGAAAGACAATAGTGTTTGTACAATGGCAACTTACTATGATACCTTTGAACCACTAGGGACTGTCAAACGATGGTGTTCAGTAAAGCAGGAGAAGACTGACGTAGCGAAACCACGACTGTAAGAAGTGTCTAAAAACACTGGGTCGAGAAACAATGATTAGAAATTTTTCGTACTTAGAAGGTCAGTGTACTCAGTTGAGTACACCCCTGTAAATTGCTGAAAACTAACTTTTTGTATTTTTTTCTTTGATTTTATGTTTTTTTGTTTTTATTTAAATACAAAAATAACGGTTGTACCAAGAAAATATTTTTACTTTTCATTTGACCTCTAATGGGTTAAACCCTATTCACAGCTGCAATATGATGTACTTAATGTCTTCTTTCTTAACTTTGCCGGACTAATAATGGATATTCGAGCCGAAATCCTCATACTCAGAATATGCTACTACGAAACTAGATCAAGAAGGCAGTCAACTTATTCAGTAAGCGTACAACAATGCTAACTTAGTTTTTTCATCGAGAAGCACGTAACACGAACTTCTTCCAATAGGTTCCACCGCAGCCGTAGATCTGCAGGCATCTTGGCAGGCAGCGCATTAGCTCGGCAGTACATCACGTTAATTTATCGCGAAGCCGTCACTTACTGCAGCTTCCTGCCTCTCTAAGTGCAGACAAGCCTTTACGGCACTTCCGGAAAAATACTGACGAACAATTACGACTTAACATGCACTTATTTTGTTGTTTACACATTTTGTAATAAAATGGTGTACGAGTGAAGTGAAGGTGTGATAATTGTTCATATCGGTTCCCAGTGTAAAAAGATGCAGATTTTAAACAAACCAGTTACTCAGGACACGATTAATGAATGTTTGTCAGATTTTTGGGCTTCTGTGAGACCCCGTAATAACTGACAAAGATCGAACAACATTGATAAAAGTAACACTGAACTGGCTGAGGGATCGACTGCTGCGCTGTGTGTAGCGGGTTCGATTCCCGCACGAAACAAATATTTGTTTGACCTGTAGGGCTACTATGACATCTTATAGCAATTCTTATTCCACTGAGTGAAAGAGATGGTGCTAGACGCCCTGTATAGCTCTGTCTCTTTCCCTCAGCGGAATAAGAATTGTTTTAAGAGGTCATAGTAGGGCTACTGTAGATAGTTGTTTCGGGTCTGGCTGTTTGTATGTAAGTAATATGTTTGTAAACTCACCCACGATACAGGAGAAATTCCTAGTGTTTTAAAAAATAACTGCCCTTGAACTTCCACAAAGTAACTTGCATCGTGTACAACCGCCATTAGTCTGAAGAGAAAATCTCAGAGGCACAGGTTTGTTCGCACTAAGCGATAGATATCCCGGTACAACTACACACATGTAAACATTAAATCAGCTGAGAGGCGAGACCCGCCATTACCGGGCCACGTTAATCTTACGCCCGGGTAGGGTGGCCCAGTTATAAATCAGGGAAGACGGACAAAGATCATCATTTACCCGGACATAGTATTTCAGTTTGTTCCTCTATTTTGCTTAATGATGGGAATTATTCAAATCAAGCCATTTATTTTAATACTTTTAATATAGGCTATAATCGTGGTTGTTTGTTGGAAGTCCAGCCACTCGACTATATGTATCGAAGGTAAACACTGATAATCAATGTTCCTTCCAGGCTGACCAAGATCAAGCATTCCAGGCAGTCCTTGCTAGTGACTTCAACACAACATTGTCCAACAAACGCTGAGCTCTTGGTCCGCCTACCGCCGCTCTTTCTTACCCCACCGCTGAATATATGCCCTTCACTCAACTCGTATTTTACCGCTAATACGCTCAGACCTCGTTGTATGAAAGCGTTCGCCTAAAGAACGTGTGTAAGGATTACCGAGTGCTTACAACTGATTTGGGGTTCGATCTCAACAGCTACTGGGTTATTTTGATATGGTTTAAAACACATCAAGTATTTGTAGCATTTGATTTGTAATTACACTTATACATTCTGAAAAACCCATACTCATCTCACTCTCAGTTCTACACTCACACGTGCATCACCTCACCACCTCACCTTCACTTCTGCTTTATCACTTCTTCTTCTACTGCTGTTCTTCCTCTCTTTTCTTATCCGGGTCTCTCTAGATATCGGCTTCCAGTCTAACCAGATGCAGCTGAATACCAGTATTAGCAAATAAACCATTATATTCTGTTCACATCGAGAAGTAAACAGCTCTTTGACACATGAACAGACAGCGATACTTAAGCCAATAAGGGTCCCGTACGAATTAATACGATACCCCAAAAAAAATCTTAATAAACTGAGCTCAAACTAAGTTGATATTTTAATTTCACACAGATACCTTTCAAAGTTTTGTTCGCCAAATAATTGTTTACGTTTGAGCACAAAATTAATCAGTTTTCGTCGATTGACAGTTTTAACGAGCTTAAGATAAGAACCGCCAAGAAAAACAGCCTGTCCCACAATCTGTTTGTTTTTAATTCCCAATCAGTGTGGAAACGTAAAACTTCGTCGATCCACGATGAAGTATACCGAAACAATTTTGTAGTAGTTATAAACTTCAATTTGTAAGGAAACTCGTTTAAGTTAGCTCCAATTTATATTGGAAAACGTTATATTTTTAGTCTTTTATGTAATTTTTAGGTTAATCTTTAAGCTATTTTGTTGAAAGTTTTTTTCCTCGTTTTCCTTTAGGGTAGAAGAACTATATGTAGGCGGATTATTAAAAGACTTCCCTTTGTGCCTAAGATAAATTAAATAAAGATAAAAATATCCAACAAAATTCGCTCAATCCATTCTTTTAAGCAAATTGTACGTTGGAGAAACGCCAGAAACGCAAAGAAGAAGAAATATTAGCATTAGATATTATAAGGGTGCATTAGCAGTAGGGGTGGAATTACGACATTTATTCGGGAGCAAATTGCGGCGCGGCGCCATTACCGTAATAGCACATAACTCCGGCATGTAGTACGTGGCGCCGCGCCGCGCCGCTTGTTCCACCTAATGCCCATCGAACGTCACTTGTGCACATTCAAAGGGGCAATTTTGACATAAATAAGTAGCTAACTGACTTATTTAATTACCACATACTCAATCCATTCGTTTACTACATTCCACAATGTATTTGCTTAGATGCTAATAATATAATGCAAACGTGGACCCTGTCGGGCACAGTACACACGGCAACAGATCAACCTATACAAAACCAGTTTATGCGGATCTCTCATTGTACTTGAAATTTATGGTGTACGATCCGTTGTTGAGAGAGCAGCATAAATTGGTTTTGTATAGGTTGATCTGTTGCCGTGTGTACAAGAAACAGACAGGGTATTCTCCATCGACGCGGAAGATATCAACTATAATATGGGTAGTCTCCTTCGCAAACACTTGTGCACTAGTCCAAATGTGTGCGCAGACATAGATGCACTCTCTTTTTCTTTATTCTCTTTGTCCGATGGGAAAGCAATCTGACTAACATCTTAGCGTGCTTTCCACGGTACAGGGGATTTACGACATACCACAGCATAGCAAGGTATCTATAATGCTCCTTCTTTTGGGACACCGATCTCCAACGACACCAACAACATTTAATTAGAACCTACGCCGTGTGAGGTTACTTAATAAGAACTTTTCGAAAAGTTCAACTATTCATAGTCCACAATGTACCCACATAACTTATCTCCCCACATACCTAATAATCTCGAGGCACTCCGACCAGCGCTGCAGAAGTCGGGCTGCCTCCGAAAGACATCAGACAAGCCTGAACTCCGACCTCGTACAATGCAAACTTCGGCGCGGCCCACACTACCGCAAACTTATGCATATCGTACGTGACCCGGTGTCCTACGTGGAGGATAATGCGATACGATGCGATTAAACTAGTTTAGAATCAGTAACACATTATGGGGATTGTTATGTGTAGACATAGGGGTAAGCAGACACCTACTTCTGCAAGTTTTGCTTTAATCTCTATTGATAGAACAGCAATCCTAACTTCTTAAATATTATTATTATGTGAACGTGAGTCTCTTTGTGTGTAAGTCACGCCTTAATAGATACTTAGAGAACTTTTGTCTAGGAAGAACATCTCATATCTTAATAACTGACACTAAATGAGGCACCCATCAGCAGAATAACAGTTATCATCATCATCATCTTCCTGCACCAGTCCCACGTCATTTGGGATCGTCCCGGTAGACTAGCTGGCGCCCGCGTGATAACAAAAAAATCTTATGTGTTATTCCAGACTATAATCTACCTCGGTGCCAAATTGCATCAAGATCCGTTCAGCCGTTTTGACGTGAAAGAGTAAAAAATTCATCCATACATCCTCACAAACATTTGCATTTATAATATTAGTAGGAAATAGGATTACTGGGTAAACAAGACCATTCGTGTATTTTGGGCAAAAATATGCATATAAGGTTAAATGTCCAATATCTATATATAATAGTATAGCAAAGCATCGTATAGCTTCTTCCCCTCTGCAGGGCGATGGGCGATGCATCTGATAGCTTGCAGCTAATTAGTTTCGCTGCTAAAAGTTGATGACGTATGGCCGGCGCTAAGAGGTACTTAAGTTGAGGGGTCGAGGGTCATTGTACGTGAACTTAACTCCGCGGAGGTAAGGAAAACTTTGTTATTCAAGTTTTTGTTGAAAGATTTTAGTTTAAGAAGAAAAATCTTGAAGTTTTTTGTCGACAGGCTTTTAGTATTATTCTGAATATAATGTCGTTGCTTTTAGTGAGAAATGAAACTTATTTCAGTCTGAAGGAGACAGCTATAGTTAAAGTACACTCATATTTTTTCACCTAAGTTCCATCGTAAATTCAAATGAAATAAATATAAATAAAATACATAATATTCATAGATATAGGTCCCTTTTTTGCAAATCTTGCAATCGAAGTAAGAATTCAAAGTTAACCCCGCTGTTGTACATATATTATAATACATATTATATTGCTGTAGATAGCTATATATTGCAATTTATGTGTATTTCTTTTGTTTGTGTGTAATCAAGAATATTAAAAAGAATGATAGACCTCTTATCGCATGAGGGAGAGACAAGAAGTAATCTTATCCAGTTTTAGAGTAATCTACTTTACTCAATAGTAACGTTGTACTTAATTTTAGTTAATTCTCTAAAGTAGTATAGAGTATCTTTTGTTCAACGATGTAAAACACAACTGAAAAAAAAATTGCAACAACAAATCAAAAAATAACTTTGTCAAACAAAACCACTTCACTAAATACAAGGCAGACTAACAAACCGTAATACATTGAGCAGACGTAAACTGCAAACAGTGCTCAAAGTTAATTAATCACGCAGCTACAGGGGGTGACCATAAACATATAACACAAGTTGGGACACCCTGTAACCGCCGCCATCGTTACAGCATTATTTACAGTGTCGCAAATTTCACTCTACTGTGCCTTCTGAGAGCACGACACGGGGTCGAAGTTACGTTGGAGATGACGCTGGCTGACTAAACATTTGTATGATGGGAAATTATCTTTGTATTCTTTTTTAACATTGTAAATTTGGGTTTAAGTAGAGCCGTTTGCTTACACCCGTGTTAATTAAACATGGATGTTATCATAATGAGTGTGTACGAGTAGTACCTACGAATCGACTTAACTCCTTCCTCTGTGGGACCACTATCGAAATCGCTTCAATAAAATCAGTTGTCCTTAATATTTAGGTCGAGTAGGTATTGAAGTTTAGTAATATACAGCAGGTTATATTTTCGCAACCAATCTGTGTACATCAGTTGTATTTCTGCAACAATTTCAAAGCGATTAAAGATATGAACTATATGTTAGCGTAGTTGTGTAAGTTATATATTAATAATAAACCATTGACTAATTAATGAAGCCGCTAAGATATTATAATCTCATCTATCTCACAAAGATATAAGCGTAAATCTAGCAAATATACATTTGATTTAAAGAAAATAGACCGCTGCATTTTTTCAATACTCGATCGATTCTCGAAGTAACTTCTAAACGCGTCTACTCCCCGTGCCACTAACAATAACTATTAGGAATATTGTTAGTGCACATCCGTAAATATGTCCGGATGCGGGCCGTTCAGCCTCCTCCCGCTCAGCCGCTCAGCCGCTCAGATAATGCGATAGCCGGGTGATAGCCGGGTGATACGGCTAAACTTTGACACTTTTAGTCGGCAGTTCGCCGGAATGCGGTCGTATTCGGTTTTTATGGACGATTTGACGGTACGTGCGCGGAAAGCGAATGCCGCGGTTCGAATCTACAGTTTTGTGCGAATGGATGTGATTGTGTGGTTTTGGTGGAGGCTCTAAAATATCGATGGGTTTTATCAGTCTCGCCATCCGCGCTTATTTCAAAAGAAAATAGAGCAAAAATATTGGTATAGGTACTTTAGGTTTTGAGCAGTGCTTAGCTTTGCTATTCTTTACCTTGCATAGTTTTAAACCGACTTAAAAAAGGAAGGTCCTTAATTCAAATGTTTTTATTATTTTTTATTTGGTTTGTTTGTTGTTGTTATGAGATTTTCATAATTATTTTTACTATCGAAAGGGTATACTCCCGAAAGGGTCTCATATTCATAATATGTATATTTCTTGTGTAGTTTATGAGTAATGTTCTGTACCTAATACATATAATTTTCTTCTTCCAATGAACGATACGTTAATATTTCTTCGTATCAATGGAAACGAATTTTTTAATTCCCAGTCTTTTTAATGTTTTTTTTTTTTATATCGAATTTTTTATATTTTGTCGAAATCAACTTCTCTGTTATCCGATCGGAATCCTGTTATGCAAATACCCCTCCATTATACCTAATTACAATGGTTGAGTTACTATATAACCGTTTAGCCGCTAATCTTCTTTTGCCACTGAAAATAAAAATTCACATCGCTTTTATTCAAAATCACGTCGAGATTCTCAAGATTCTATACAATCTAATAAAGCATTGAAAGCTATTGAATCATATTATTCCACAAGTGCTCGTATAATAGATATATATCCAGCGATCTACTCCGCACATCAGCGCACAGACGCCGCCACCGCCGCACGCTGGAGCTCGTCTATTGAAAAGCGTCTCACTTGAGGAGAGTAATGCGTTAGCTGGGAATTGGAAAATAATTATCGAAAGAGGTTTTTTAATGGAATAAAATATCAAACCTTTTTTGTGAAAAATAAAAAACGACATCCAAAACTGTTCAAATAATGTTAAGGCGACTCTGTTTAGGGCCTACTGTCAGTCTTTTTATACTTGCAGCCTATGGGTTGACTACACGCAGAGGGCTTACAACGCCTTACGCGTCCAATACAATAACGCATACAGGGCATTGTTGAGGCTGCCGCGATACTGCAGCGCATCTGGGATGTTCGCGGAGGCACGTATTGATAACTTTTATGCCATTACCCGAAAGCGAATCGCATCCCTGTTGTGGCGGGTGCGTGACAGCGCCAACAGTCTCTTGATGACCGTAGCAAATAGGACTGATGGCGTTATTTGTAAACACTGGACGACGACGTTAGTGTTGCCTTCAAACCGTTGCCAGAAATAATGCGTGTGTATGTGTTGTTATTGTGTATGTATTATAAATTTTGACATGTAATGAATTGACCTAAGTATTTACGTTCTAACTTTAGTTTGTAAGTTGTGTATGTCTTTACTAACAATAATGGATTCTATTGATCTGACAAATATATAAATTATTATTATTGATTATAAAACAAAAACTATAATGTGGAAAATAACTTTACCTCCGGAAGTCGGTAGCAAAATAGTCAACGAAACCAACAAAAGTTTCGTTTTTCCTAATGCTCGATGCATTAGGAATAAATTATGTATTATGATAGGTGATAACTCATAAACTACCTAAGCAATATAAATAAAATTGATATGCGACGACCTAGGAAGAACACCCTAACAAACAAAAAAGGTATTAATTTGCAAATCGATCCACGCGCGCGTCTTTGATTATAATATTATATATTTATAAGTAGGATTGAAAAAATATATTTATCATTAAGAGACTAACACAACAGGACGTTTAATATCAGTTTTATTTATCACATTTTTTTATCTTTTCTTGGTTCCAACGTGCAGCGGCAGTAAAAACCATCCCCCAATTCGCGTCGTTCACTAAACTGCTGCAGAATTAATATTCACGTCGCGAAAACACAATATGTCGGTAAATTTATTACATAAACAAGTTTTTATCGTCGATATGATCAACAACAAGCCGTTATCGGCTGGTGGTTATTGAAAACAACGTACGTACATTATGTTTAACCTGACTTTGTCTAAAAGTTAATGTATTGTGTTTGTTTTCAACATTATTGGAGAGTTTCGCAATTTTCATTAAAATTGTACAGAATTTACGTTGTAATAGGTAACCTATCTTGGTGTATGTGTAGATTTTATTAGCACAGCAATTTAAACACTGAAGAAAAAGATAATGAAGAAACTGGCATGACTTACAAACAAACATTTAAGGACATTATATATCCAGGGTTGGTTCAAAAGAAATACCGCGGCCCCGGAACATAGAACGGTCAGTAGAAGTCTGACTCTCCCCCTCCCCCGCTCCGCCTAGAGCGGGGAAAGTCGTTTTATGATCCGCAAAAAAAGGTCATTAGACATCTACACGGTACCTTGATGGAGGACATTCCCCGATATATAATAAAAGTAAAATCATCTTTACAACTAAACTCAATTTACAACACCTTCAAAAAGTGCAGAATCACAAGAAACATTAATCACTGTATCGGTCTTCAATATCCTGACACCGGCTGACCGAGTCACGCCAATTTGTGTCTTATGCTGTGTTCATATAGTGGTGAAAGTGGCATTAGTCGGTGAATCATAAATCTGTGCGGCCATTTCGTAGGTGACATGGTTTCGAAAATGTATCGAAACTTGATTTCTTTCGGTTAAAAATATACTTAAGTTTTTATATAGTAATATGTGGTCAACTTTAGTTGGTGCTTTTTATTTTAAACTAACTGACGCCCGCGGCTTTGCCCGCGTGATATCGAAAAAAAGTAAGTACAACAAACATCCATACATCCATCAAACATTTGCATTCATAATGTTATAGCAGGATAGGATATAATATTAGTAGGAAGTAAGATAGCTGGCTCCTGCAGCTTTGCCTGCGTGATATCGAAAAAAAGGATAAATTTTTGTACTGTTTTTGATATATTTTAACTGTATGGTTCTTTAAAAATCCCGACTCAAATCTATATTGCATAACATGTAGTTTACCTCTGATCCTAAATGTCAATTCAAAATAAACTTGATTGTTCATACTCGAGAGGAAACCAGATCGACAACAATTCAGCAGAGTCGAATTCTACACCTGTGAGTGTGTAGGGTGACTATACATTAGATTTATGATGTTTCTCCGTTTCTCAGAATTCCTTCGTAAAACTTTATAATGAATTTTTAACAAAGTAAATATTTGATACCAAAAAAGCAGTTGTCTCATTCTTGGATTTCTCCTGTACCGTGAGTGCAATTTACAAACATTTAAACTCACATACACAAACCGCCAAACCCGGAACAACTACCTGAAGGTCATACAAATATTTGTTCTTCGCGGGAATAGCACCCGCGACACGCAGCATAGCAGTCGATAGCTCAGCCACAGCGCCAACCGTGCCGTGAAATAACGAAGTTTGAACAGCCAAGTTACCTTAGACAAAAGTGATTAAACTACGTCACAGAATTGTTGAGCCCATTACTTAATTAGTCAAATTAAAAAGAAACAAATTCAGTAAATTACACATCATCTTTGTTTTTCTTAACTAGAAGTCTTAACTCCTCACAAAAAAGAACCACATTTCCACCTACATAAAAATCTAAATATCCTGAAACAAGCCACTTCATCATGGCAGCAGTGTAATGTCGTTAGTACACATACACTCGTGACACCGCGTCATGCCCGTGATATATAGACACTGACACCCGACACCGCTCTCGCGACACCGCCGAACATCGCTACTTGTCGCCATCAACGTGATGGAACACCTTTTATTTTTCACGTTTTTATACAACCTGTATAATATTCGGAGCGTTATACTAGGAGCTACTCTATCGCTTCAGGGAATTGTGTTTCGTAAGCATATTTCGAGGATTTTCTAGTCTCCTACAGTAAAACAAAACCGGCCAAGAGCGAGTCGGATTCGCGCACATAAACAGCCATATTTATTGACTGCGTAGACTTAGAGGGTTGAACTTTTTGAAGCACAAAAGAATCATCGAGTTGAGTATATGGTTTTAATTTTAACTCTATACCTCCACGCGTTCTCGAGATAAAGGGTCTTAACAGACAAACAGACGGCTAACAAAGCGATCCAATAAGGGTTCCGTTTTTTCTTTTGAGGTACGGGACCCTAAAAATCGATGACATTAAATGTAGCCAAACCTTGTTTGATGCTACTGTTAATTACTGGGTTTCTTGCTTGTGCATATTTTTGCTAGCAAGAGGGTGGCGCTATTAGAAAAACTGCAATATGGCTTCAGGAAAAATCTACCCCTTGTAAATGTCGAGCTTCATAGTTTCTGCTCACACCTCCGTATAATAAAAAGGTGTGAGTATGTGATTGAAAGTGGCAGGTGCGCGGGCGTCAATTAAGGACATAAAAGCTTAGTCGCTTTGATTGAAACCCCACGTTGGATGGTAATTACTCTATACGTTACCTAAGTTACGATCATTTTAACTACCTTGGTAATTAAAGCAGTCATGTTTGATTACAAATTATATTGTCATTTGGCTTTAGGTAAGCATGTAGGTAGTCAAATAATAATAACTAAATGCGTCAACAAATGATTTAAATGTTGTTGTTGTTTATTAAAGTTAATGTTTTTAAGCGGAAGACGTGACAGAAATATTGAAAACATTAAACTTCGTTTGACCATTTTGCTGCTGAAAAAGCTTATTCCGTTCTTTCCGAGAACTAATTAATAAGATAGGTCAAAATATTGTTGTGAAATAATTTGACTTGATTTTTCCATGTGTAAATTAAAAAATTGTCATACATTAAATTCTCGGGTGGCGGTGTTTGTTACCAAAACAATAAATGGATTCGAATTTGAATTTGAAACTCCTCCGAAACGGCTGTACCAATTTGTATCAAATTGTGTGTGAACATCGGGTAGGTCTGCGAATCGGCCAACATCAATTTTTTATACCCCTAAGTGATAAAGGTGGCCTGAGCAGCAGTTGAAACCTTTGGCACAACTAGTAAAAATGAATAATTATCTCATATCAGGTACCTGTGGTAGACCTATATTTCGCCACCGGTTCCATTCAGACTCCATGAAGAACCCTTATTTTTTTTAATTTAATATTTTTATATTATAAATGCGAATGTTTGTGAGGATGGATAGATGTATGGATGTTTGTTACTCTTTCACGTCAAAACGGCTGAACGGATCTTGATGAAATTTGGCACAGACGTAGATAATAGTTTGGAATAACACATATAATATTTTTTCGCGCGGGCGAAGCCGCGGGCGCCAGCTAGTAGTGCATAAAGTCATGGTAAACATATTATGCAAAAACCATACATATGAAATATATCAAAAACGGTACAAAAATAATCCGTTAAATTAAAATGGTAGAAGTCGGTAAAAGCCAGCCGTCGTTTAGTAAATCATATCAGAGCTCCAACAATGGTTCCCATAAAATGCGCGATATTTTACAACAGGTTTATGTGTCCATAAACTAGCGGTATAGCAATATGTCGGCAGCCACGGGGACGCCACGGTATTTGTAAGGGATTTATCCATGGGACTTTTAATAAAAACAATTAGGTACTATTTGATTTCATTTTGTAACAACAAACTAACTCCCTTTCGCTTTTTTTTAACAAATATTGGTATGGACCAGAGTGATATGTTTGTGTATATAAGTTTAAATGTTTCTAAACGCACCCACGATACAGGGGAATTTCTTAGTGTGAGGCAACGTTTAAATTTAAAAATAAATGAGATGAATTGAAATTAATTACTGGTTGGTAAATAATAAGGTCCGACCACGGACCACATAGACGACACTCGTGTATGTCGCTTGTGATTGTAGCAAGCTTTAAGGTGGAGAAAAATGACATAATCATATTTTTTCATAAAAATTACGCCCTATAGATACGACATAAGCAAGGTACTCTCACTAAACGCTTTTTTTGGGGTTTGATATAATCAAATAACTTCCCCCGCTCTGGGCGGAGCGGGGAGGAGTGTCAGACTTGTACTGACTAAAAACCCACCCATATTCCTTCTTCATCCCTTTACGTTCTGGGGCCGCGGTATCTCTTTCGAACAACCCGCAACCCCGGTCACTAAACGCTTATAATGTTTAGTCAAAAGTTAGGGCCATAATTGGTACTGATTTGAACCCGGCACGCCGGTGGCGCCACCTGCAACACGACGCACGTACCCTCGTTGAATAGAAATATCATTGAAATACTGTAGAATGCGAGTTTACTTGTAATGGCCGACGGTGGCACAGGTTCAACTAGGTACCTTTATTATAGAAATAATGTTACTTCATGCATTCTAGTAGCCGGAGGAAACACTTGTATTTAAATAATGATTTCTATAGTCGCATGACTCGCATGGTCTATTGCGAAGCATGAGATTTTGGGTTCGAGTCCCAAATCGTGCTAAGTGTTTATTTATTTACTTAGTAAGGCACTTCAACAACTTACTCACATACATATAGCTACACAAAAATCACAATCACTGAGGCTATAGTGAGTTCGTCACTTACAGAAGTGCACAGCACTTGCAGAATCATAAAAATGGAAAAGAGAACACCGAGATTATAATTACATTAGACAATAAAAAAGTGAAATTATTATTAAGTGAAATGTTAATGAGTTTTGCATCAGCGATTTCTCAGTGAAAGCCCAGTCTAATATGTGTCTTGTTAATGGCGATCAATTGATCCCTTACGACTTCGGAAGGAACTATGGAATTATGGAATTTAAATGTATCTTATCTTGCTAGTGAAATGTGCGGACTATTGCCCAAGGAAAGGGACATTTGAAAACCGTGATTTTTATGATTTTGTCACATTTAATTATCTCTCCTAATTAAGATTAACTTAATTACCGTTGCTGTCATTAACGTTTCAGTGGACAAACATTATCGTGAACCTCATAATCTTATCAACCCCTAAAACATTATTTACCGTTCTTCATAGTAATTATATTATTTAGCAATCTCTATTATTCACAAGTAAATACACATGGTTCCCTGTTAGCAATAGCCGGGCGCGTTCGCCGCCCCTCACCCCCCCCCTCACCCCGCACCCCTCACCCCGCATGCAGCGGGTGCGCTTTACGCTCCTTTAAATTGGAAAATTGAACGAACCCATTGCCACCGACCCACCGGCTGCCTGCATACGGAACCCTTTATTTTCCATCTGATATCTACGTTCTACGGATTCCTGAAACTCTCTGACCGACTAGTGACTTCATTTGGATTTGTCCGATGGAGTTGTTCGACCAAACTCGCTGTTTTAGACTTTTGTACCGTGAAAAAGCTGTTTGGGGTTCCGTTACTAAATGGCAAACTCGGAATCGTGGTTTCGTTCTGTCCGTGTCTCGTATCTGATCGTCTGTATGTATGTATTCACAACCATTTTACTCCCAGACTTTTGGCTTCATACAATGGCTCCATACAAGCAGGTGTCCTTTATAAACCACTACACTAAAGCAAAGTGAAAATGAGAATGACCAAAAAACGGGTTCCCTCTATCTGGCAGAATCTTGATGCTCCGAAATTTATTTGGCATAACACACTTAGCATAATTAGCACACATAGCATATTTCTTTAAACGAATATTTTAAATGCATAAAAGTTATTTGATATAATTATGGTTTGGCATAATGTTAAAAACTTCGAATTTATAATGGCATACTTTTAAGATGGCAGAATTACATTTAGTGTAAAAGATTGTCAGAGTTTAAATTTCGCATAATATCGTTTAGCATAATGTTCATTTAGAGCGATGATTATTTGGTATATTTTCACTTGCATACTATGCAGATGGCAGAAATGGCTAAGTTAGGTTAGAAGTTAATGCTATCCGTTGTTATGCAAAATTAAATTATGACATAAAAAGTTCTGCTAGAAAGATAGGACACCTAAAAAAGGAGTGGCCCATATGTAACTGAAAGTTAATTGCTTTATAATTACTGCGAGCGATCTTTATCGACAGCTTTTCAAAACAAATATTAATAGAGTATCTAGTAGTACTTTTTTAAAGTCATCTGTTGATGAGATAGGTATTCCCTTATAAAGCAGTAAAAATCGTATCCCTGGTTAAGTAAGACTTTATTTCAGACTTTTTAGTTGTGCATGCATGCAATATTATAATTTAAAAGAGTGTCCATGGAGTTTCTTGCCCATTCTTCTCCATAGAGATCTACGCTTTGGAATGGGCAACTACATTACTTTCACAAGTTATTGTCTTGTGTGTGTAATGGTCTAATTGAAATAAATGATTTGATATGATTTGCATAATGATATCTCGCACAATTTCTTATCGAGTATCCATTTTTTATTGCTACTCAAATATATTAGCATATCGTCCATATACATTAGAAGAAAAATATATATGATAGAGGATAACTCATAAATTCCCCAAGCAATATAGATAAAATTAACATAGAACCTCTTTGGTAGTATACCCTTTCGATTAGAAAAATAATTTGAAAAGTCGGCTTACAATTGACGGAGAAATCGCGTAGCTCAAAAAACAAAAAGACGCAGTCGAACTCCTCTTCTTTATGAAGTCGGTTAAAAACAGTTCTGCTATTGAATGTAAATTAAACTATGAACAAGCGTTTAAAAAAATACTAGTATTGTCTGGTGAAAGGAACCCCTAATGCGCGTGGCCGACCTACCCTCGTCCGTTAGTGATTGATATACAAAATCCAAGCCAAACAGGCTTTGTGAATGTTAGGATTGGTTTATACGAGTTTTAGCAACGAATGGAGTACAATGCTTGCTACATATGTCTGTGCCCTATGACACATCTACACAAACACTAATAAACCAAAAGTTGACCAAAGTTAGTTTGACTGCTGCGCTACGTCTCGCGGGTTCGATTCCTGCACGGAACAAATATTTGTATGGCTTGCAGATAGTTGTTCCGGGTCTGGCTGTTTGTGTATGTGAGTTTAAATGATTGTTAACGCACGCACAATACAGGAGAAATACCTAGTATGGGGCAACGTTTCTTAAAAAATAAATAATAATGAATATAGGTTGTCTAGAATATATCGCTAAGCGATGAGACCGCCATTGTAACCATAGATTTAGATTTTTTTGTAAAACAGTTTTGTTTCAGTTTTGGTGTGCAATAAAGTATATTCTATTCTATTCTAAACAAGAAAAGTATTCCACATTCCTTGAATAAGCAGATGTTTCCGCATACTGCATAACTTTGCTTAATTCGAGACCAGAGGATTACGTCCGACCAAAACCCTGCTCAACGTAAAAATCGAGCACATACTTATCGAATCGAGCAACCCAACGCATCTCATTAACATATATCAATCCGTGGGTGAAAGAGGACCCTTTGCTAACCACCCCAACCCTGCCGATCTCATCAACTTGCAGAAAATCTAGCACTAAAATACACAACACACAAACTATCGTATAACCTTTTTATTACCAAATGAACTGTGGATAAAACCGCAGTTTTCTAAGGTTGCTAAAGTGAAGTATTGTTACAAAGAGAACGCTATTCTTGTGAAGGAAAATAACTCAAGTTTGAGAAGCGTCGATAAGACTCTCGTCGCCCGAAGGTGTCATTTGGAAAAGGATTGCATTGTTACTTAAACTTAGTTTAGGATTCTGTGTTCAGTTTTCTGCGATAGAATAGTCTTACACTGATTTTGGTTTGAAATAAAAGTAAAACCATGTTTATTTTTAACTAGCTGTTCCTCGCGGTTTCACCCACGCTGCTCAGCACCTGTTGGTCGTAGCGTGATGTTATATAGCCTATAGCCTTCCTCAAGAAATGGACTATCCAACACTAAAAGAATTTTTCAATTCGAAGCAGTACTTCCTGAGATTAGCGCGTTCAAACAAACAATCAAACTCTTCAGCTTTATAATATTAAAAAATATAATTATTTTAAATTATATATTATAGTATATAGTATAGATACAGAAAAAATTAACCGGCCAAGTTCGAACTCGCGAACCGAGGATATTGTACAAACTTGCGACATAAATGATCATATCTTTTTACTGCATAGACTTAGAGGATTTTTTCACAGTTCCAAAGGACTACCAGATCTGAGTACATGGTTTTAATTTCAATTCGATAGCTAAACACGTGCCCGAGGTAACGGGTCTCGACAGTGGAACAACGAAGTGGTCCTATAAGAAATCCATTTTATCCTTTTACCCTTAAAAGTAATCTACATAGAATAAAATAGTCATAAGGATGACCAAACTAATCCATATTCATATGTATATTATAACCACACGAGTAACCCTGTTATCAGTCTATAAGCGGTTCCAAACGGATTTCGGTTTCGAGTTCAAATTTACAAAGTCCGGTCTAGAAAATCGGATTTTTTTTTAGGAAATCGTGAGCTAAAGCGTAGTTTGATAAAGAAATTGTTGAAAATTTGGCGTTCCTCAAACTGCTACTGCAGTGAGTGTAGTAACATACAAAAACTTTTGATCTCTATGCTCAATCGAAGTCAGTCACCGACTGTCTGTAGTCCCTCCTCCCGCCGCTGCACTCCTAGTCTACATTGTGTTTATCTACCTGCCGTGCTCTTGTCTGAGATAGTGTTAAGGGGCTGAGTATAAGGTATCATGTTACATCATTTAAATAAAAAAAAAAATATATCTTGGGACAACTCACACACGGCTATCTGATCCCAAGCTAAGCAGAGCTTGTGTTATGGTAACCAGACAACTGATATACATACTTATATAATTTATAAATACATACATATTTATAGATAAATCACACCCAGACACAGAACAAACAATCATGCTCATCATACAAAGTTTGTCCTGGGTGGGAATCGAACCCACGACCACCGGCTCAGCAGTCAGGGCCACTAACCACTAGACCAACAGGCCCGTCAAATTTATTTATCATAATATGCCCCACAACGGGGTAAATTAATTCGTGAATTTCCATCTAAAACAAAAATAAAATCCCGGATGTTATATTGAACCAAAAACGATCATGTATCATCAAAAAAACGTTCCACAAATAGAAGCGTATCTTAATTTTTAAAATTCATCTGCATAAAAATACACACTCAGTTTTTATAATCACCTAAAAACTCTTTAATTAGCCAGTCAAACTATCCTTAAGTGGCGCAAACTAAAAATGTCAATAGCCACTCTTAAAGCAGAATAAAAATAAAAACGCCAACTAAAAGTTTCCAACCTCTTGCAAAGTTGGAGAGCCGTCACCTTAAGAAGACTTTACTGATACCCCCCCCTCCCCTCCACTCCGCCCTGCCTCACGCCCTCCCGCTCTGAAGACGTTCAAGTATCAAAGATGACATGAAAAGACACAATAATAGTCCACAACGTAATGAGTTTAGCACGAGGGAGAGAATTAAATCTGTTGTGTCGCCGAGAAATGTAGGACACAGTGCAGGTCTGGGGATAATAATAGATGTTCTGTTGGGAGCTGGAGACGTCAGGATAATATCCAGCATGCAGTCTTAGACGCATACTGAGGTAATTTCCATATCTTACCTTGTATACCTAAAGAGAGCTGTGGAAATTAGTCTGTAGACTAGAAAACTATTTAGATCTATTATTGGTGGCGTTGGGTTTTTCAAACTCAAACTCAAAGTATTTATTTTTACGACACGGTCGGTGCAGTGGCTGAGCGATCGACTGCTGAGCTGCGTATCGCGGGTTCGATCCCCGCACGGAACAAATATTTGTATAGTGCCACACCCGGAACGCGATGATTTTAAATGTTCGTAAACTCACTGATGATACAGGAGACATTCCTAGCGTGGGACAACCAGCTAGCTACAGTCTATAGAGAAACGAGCCAAGAGGCTCATCGGCAACGACGCGCTGGTTGAGTCAAAGCTCCAGAGCCTGGAGCATCGCCGGCGCGTTGCCAGCCTTTCGGTTTTCTATCGGTTACATTTCGGAGAGTGTGCGATGGAATTGCACAGCCTAATTCCGCCAAGCCCGTTCCATCATAGGACTACAAGACGTACGGCGATGCGCCACCGTTACATGGTAGACATCCCACCCACACGCACTAAACGGTTTGGGAATACCTTCATTGTGCGTACTGCTAAGGAGTGGAATTCCCTGCCGGAGTCTGTATTTCCTGACAGCTATAACCTGGGGGTCTTCAAGTCAAGAGTGAATAGGTTTATTCTACGTAAGCGTGCTTCATCGTCGACCACATCATCACTTACCATCAGGTGAGATAGTGGTCAAACGCGAGCCTATCAATAATAATTAAAAAAAAATACTTTTTATAAAAAAAAAATTAGGCCGGTACAAGCACGTTTGAATGTCAAAAAACAAAAAGATGAAGCTACAGCCAGACACAAGGCATTGCAAGGCTTGTGAAAGGACCGTAGTTGCCCATTCCAGAGCGTTGATCTCTATGGAGAAGAATGGGCAAGAAAGTCCATGGACACTCTTTTTAATCATAATCTTTTTACAATCATGGTTACATCATTCATGTCTAGATTATACAAATATGTGAGAACGATGCAGCAATAGTTTAAAAAAATAAGTAATTAAGATAAACTGTGGGGTCCATAGGGACCACCCTATAGTCCCCATGGACCCCTCTATTAACCACCCCCTCTATTGCATGGGACTTAAAAATATAACTGACTATAAATGTCATTGTACCTATATCTATGCCTAAACCTTTTGGAAGACAGGCGTTATGTTACTTTATTTTTATTTAAAATCTAAAACTTTGAAAGAAAAATTGTTTGACGCTCAAAGTTAAAACGAACATATCGAACGAACGTCTCTTTGACGATCACCTAAATATTTGAACCGAAAGGGAATCGAACCCACAAACCAAAAACCACTATACTACTGTGTTCATGCCGCTCTCATTATAAATCTCAAGTAGAGTCTGACTGCCATACTTACTTACACTGACATTAATTAAATGCAATGTGGTGTAATTAGTCAGAATTCACTCCGCTGTTTATTCAAAGGAGTTTAACCACAAGACACGTACCACGAGCGCGTCAGTTCTCAGCGGTTCTTTTCATAAAACATGGCTTTTAACAGACTTGTTTAACTCAAGTTAAATGGTATACAGTTAACTGTTGATTTCAAATAATTTGCATAAGATTCTTGAGTTTGTATTGTTTTGATGTCTTTTGTTTTACTGTGCCCTCAATGTTTTGGGTGCTGTCAAATGTTTAACAAATACTCCGCTGATGACGTCATTTGGGCACCAGGAGATCCTTGTAAAACTGTAGGAATGATGTACACTTTAAGAACACTGTGCTAAATTGGTAATAATAATGGATTCAGATATTGGAACGAAATTGCTTCCGAAACCCGCTAGACGGCAAAAATTAGGACCAAAAGTTGTAACGACACTTTTTGCTATTGTTTTTGCTTTCTGTCGCTCTCCCTCTCTCTCATAGAAAGCAAGCCAGTAATTTTCGTTTCGTCTTTCTATTTCGCATTGAACAGCGTGGTGTCGCGATGATTATTTTTGCTGAGTGTATGCAGGTTTTATGTACACAATTAATAATAACTTCGTTCCATACGAGTGTCCCCTGACACCTCTCAAGTTTTTTCAAACTAGCTGCGCCCAACAATTTTATTTACCCGCTGACCAGCTCCTAAGTGACTCAGCGCGTTGTTATAGGCCCTTTCTCGGTAACTAGGCTATTTAACACTGAAATAGGTTTTCAATTGGAGCTAGTACTTCCTACCATTGTTATTCGATTAGTTATGAAATGTGATATTTATGATATCTTAAATAATGTGAGATGTACACAGCCGAATTTATATCGCTATAAAGAATATACAATAATAGTTTATCGTCTAAATATAAAAAAATACAATGACAAAAATACAATTACAGACACGGATGGTTCCAACACGACTATCATTAAATATTAAAGCACACAATATGCAATAAAACCTTTTATTATAACAATTTACTATCATAACGGAACAAACGATGCATAAAATGGGGAAGCAAATGAACTGCGAACCGTAACCGAGCAACGCGTCGTCGGGAGCGCGGCCGCACTATTACGCCTCGTCGATACACCGGCCGAGGTGCAAAGCCACAGAGTAGATATATACAGAAATCTCGCTACATAATTAGTATTATTCAGGCTAGTGCCTATAACTGTTTTACTGCATGCCAGCGTGGAGATCAATGCTCGTGCAATAAGAACTAATATGCTAAACGAATAAGCTAGAATCAGTTAACATCTCAATCAGCTTACCTACCTACAAGCTGCAAATCATACTTATTGACGTGGGATCGGCTGAGTCAATGAACAGAAACTATACTTAATGGGCTTAAAGCTCTCTCAGCTCGGTTAAAACCGAATCCTCGTCAATAACACTAGCCATTAATTCTACCTACTGGAAAAGTTTAAGCTATACATTTCCAGTAGATAGTCGTTTTGTGCGTACAGTTTAATCAACCTGCCGTGGTGCATACCTTACCTCTGAGAAGTCACAAACCACCACACATGCCTATTAATAATAGTTCTCGAACTTTTGGTTTAAAAAAAGTTTTAAGTTAAACAATGCCAAATGCGAGTGGCCTTCACCCGATGTTCATAGACAAAACATCTTTACTTAATATTATAAAAGCGAAAGTGAGTTTGTTTATTACGTCTTCATGCCGAAATCGCCTAACAGATTTTGATGAATTACGGTACAGAGATATTTGGGACCTTAGAGACGGACATAGGCTAAAAAAAATGTGAAAAAGAGGGAGTAAGAGGAAAGAAAAGAGTAGAGAAAGATATATTTTTTCGATTACCTCGCGAGTTAAAGTTAGCGTTACCCCAAAGTAATTATGCCACGCGGATAAAGTCGCGGAAGCCAGTCTTTAAATAAATGCGTGAATATGTTTTAACTGATTGTAAAGAGTAGTCCTTCTATAGACTTTTTTTAATGTTGTCCCACACTAGGATTTTCTCCTGTATCGTGGGTGCGTTTACAAACATTTAAAGTCACATACACAAACAGCCAGCCTATACACTATTTAGTCTGTGGCATCACTCTGCGTAGCGCATGATAACGCCGTGATAGAGACAACGTTTTTAGACTTGAATATGCAAACGTGAAGTAAAAACCAAAATATTAAAGAAGCTACACCTATTTTACAGAATTGAGCGCCAGTCTTACCAAGGGCTATCGTATTAGTCGGTACTATCTACTATGGGTTGTGGACAGATGCTCCATCTTAAATAATGGTATTCATTCAGGTGCGTCCAATTTAACTGGAAATCTCAAGGTTGTTGGATAAAGGCTAGGTAGGTCATGATGAGTGTTTAGAAGCACTGCTAGATATGTGTCGTGTTTATAAATGTGCTCTAGAATCAAGCCTTACTTTGGGGAAATTCGTGACATTAAATGTTTTGCAAAATATTACTTCTGCAAAACGAAAAACGAAACATTTAGTACTATCGAAAGTAAAATTAATAATAAAATAAAATAATAAATATCTTGGGACAACTCACACACGGCTATCTGATCCCAAGCTAAGCAGAGCTTGTGTTATGGTAACCAGACAACTGATATACATACTTATATAATTTATAAATACATGCATATTATAGATAAATTACACCCAGACACAGAACAAACAATCATGCTCATCACACAAAGTTTGTCCTGAGTGGGAATCGAACCCACGACCTCCGGCTCAGCAGTCAGGGCTACTAACCACTGGACAAACAGGCCCGTCAAATTAAAAAGGAATTTTAATTAAAATGTCCAATTTAAAATATATAAAAATTTAATCACGACCACTGTATGTGACAGCTGCGTGTTAGTCATGACTCGCGTTTACCAATCCATGATCGATGCTCGAATTTAAATAAATACCTAGTACGTAAATAAACTTTGCGGTAAAAATACATCATGATTGTTATTTAAAAAAAAAACGCTGTTCCATACTAGGAATTTCCCATATATCGTGGGAACAAACATTAAAACACACATACACAAACAGGCAGACCCGGAACAACTATCTATAGGTCATACAAATATTTGGGCCGTGCGGTGATCGAACCCGCGACACATAACGCAGCAAACAAACGCTAAGCCACTGCGCCGACCGTCTCGATAACATTATGCATAATTACTGTTTATACTATTATTTACCATGTTTTTTTATTTAACATGAGTTCTCAACATTTCGGTTCATTGCTAATGGTTAATAATATACTACACTGTGATTTGGAGAAATCATTAAATTTATCTGTAGAAATATAATTTTCGATACATTCACAGAAAATAGTTGCATTCATAAATACGTAAATCGTGAGAACACATTTAAATTGACCCAGTCAATTTTCCCATTTATAATTTTCATTGATTTCCCGGGAAACTATTTTAGTAATAAACACGTCATTATGAACTATGTGACACACACACATACAGTTTGATACTGATCCGCGCTGGTTTATGCAGCAGAAACTGTTCCGCTTGGACTGTCACGCACAGCCAGGCATTACACAGGTATTGTTCACTGATTAGGAATTAACTGAGCGTGATTGTGTGATATGTTATCGACTAATAATTACAAACAACTGTAGCAATGTTACAGACAAATATTGGCTAAGTACTTCGTTATATCGTTAAGCCGCTGGGCCCGGCTGTCATTCGTAGATCTTTGCCGATAAAGCCTTTTTGGTCTCGTACAGGACCATAGTACAAACGGTTGGCGCAGTGACTGAGTGATCGATTGCTGCCCCGCGTGTCGCGGGTTCGATCCCCGCAATGAACAAATATTTGTATAACGGGTCTGGTTGATTTTTTTAAAAATCTTTGAATGCTGTTTTCTTTCTTTTCAAAAATAAAGGAATGTTTTCTTTGAGTAAAATTTTCTATCTAAATTATTAAGACTTCCTCTTCAGGTGGCATTACAAAATTCCGCCCTGTATATTTAAGGTTGTATTATTTTATTTTGTAAGCTGTTTTGTTATATGCGACTCGAATAAATACCTTTTCTTTCTTTCTTTATTTTCTTGGTATTCCGACAGTATTTTTTTTTACCCATGCAGTGGCTGGGTTATGGAAGCGAGTTGTAGAGCAAGTTGTATGGAGCGAATACCCATCTAGGGTATTCGCTCCATACAACTCCATACAATACCGCTATTCAGCTGCTTTCGGTTATACTGGAGCCGAACCCAATATAATATGGTAAAGGCTAAATAGATTATGATGACACAGTAGGTACTAAGCAACTACTTACGTTATCTTATTTTGTCAATACCATAATTATGTACATATGGTATTATACCATTGTACACTTTACACTATCGTTAAACATACGCACTAACACATCTACACGACAGTGCATTCTTTTATATGTATTTAATTTGTACTTTGTTCTTAGCTTATTTTCTTTATGTTTTTTTTTATTTTATCACTCCTTTATCTTAATTTCTTCTAAAATGACATGTCCTTCAATAACTCTAAGATTAACTAGTGGAAGAGCGAAACTTCATAACAAAAGTGTATTCACTTAAATGGAAATTCCTAAAAACACATGCAAATTTATTTTTGCGTTATTGAAATAAACATTTTTTTTTGTACATAAAAAATCAACATTGTTATTTGTAGAATTTCAATCATTCAAGTCATACAAAGGTAAACAAACGGGTTATTAATACATGCATTTGCGTTGTCAGCGGTGTCCGGGGCACTGTGACAGGGCAGTTCTAATCACAGTGGAGACCGCAAATCCACTCGATAATATTGCAGGTATATTTTAGAGCCGGAACGCGTTTAGCCGCTGAAGCGGGCCGCGGTTGAACGGGGCGGAGCGGGGCCGAATTTTACCGCAATTATAGGGTTGCCACTACTTAAAAAAAAAAAAAAATTAATTCACTATTAGATACAAAAGAGCAATACATGTATTTATTTTAATTTTATTTATTTACTAGCTTTTGCCCGCGGCTTCGCTCGCGTTTAATTCGGGGTAACACAGTTCCCCTTTCCTGATTTGCAGTTACCTGCTACCTGTAGTTTAGGCCCTTGCGTTATTGTAATAGCAAAGCTATGTTTCTCCCTTTCTTCTTTCTCCTTCATGTCTCAATCTTTTAAAAAACAAACAGCCTATGGCCGTCACTAGGGTCCCAACTATCTCTGTACCATATTCCATCTAAATCGGTTTAGCCGTGGTTTATGCGTGAAGAAGAAGTAACAAACAAACTCACTTTCGCTTTTATAATATTTAGTAAGGATTAAAACTTTATGCACAATTAATAACTGTACAAAGGCAGACATGCCTTAAGCATTTTCTTCCAGTCCACCTTAGGTTGACGCAGAGACAAAACACAGTAGATGCGATAACAGAAAAAAGGAATATTAGAAAATAAATATTTAAAAAAAAAATAATATTCATATAGATAACTATAAATACATAAAACAAAATTATATAAAGTAAAGAGACCGTAACAAAACAACAACCGCAACTATTTTTACCGTCTCCTTACCTGCGTCTGCTAAGCACAAAGCCCTCAGTTCGATTCCCAGGCCGAGTAACATGTTATTCGGTTTTTCCATCAGGAATTTATCAGAAGTAGCCATGGAGTCTGTATTCGTGTCCTGTTGTTGGCAATAGGCCCACCCCTTATTATATGGAGCTTAAACATAATTGACGTAAAAGTCTACCATTAAGTTAACTTAATATGTTTCCCAATTTTAGTACATTATA
Organism: Ochropleura leucogaster; assembly: GCA_958449745.1. Classification (NCBI taxonomy): domain Eukaryota; kingdom Metazoa; phylum Arthropoda; class Insecta; order Lepidoptera; family Noctuidae; genus Ochropleura; species Ochropleura leucogaster. Next base: position 528,790 of record OY288208.1, read on the forward strand.
TTAAACTTCAGAGTATTTTTTAAATGTTATTCAAAAAGGATTACAAAAATAGAACCCTCTCTCGATACATAATAGTACCCTCACGGATCGGACAGGGTTATTTATAACACAGAATACATATTTATTTGGCTAGTACTCGCCGATCGAAAATATACCTCTATGTGTTAATTTAGTTTCTGTTTAATTATATTTACCCTTGATCAGAAACATTTTTCGTTAGTTAAAGTTTTCAGTCTATCAAAATATTAACCCTGCAACTACCTCAAACAAATATTGAAGCTGTCAACTAACATCCTGAACCAGTCAGATTCCAATTGTGATTGTAATTTAAATGACTACGTACAAGAGAATATGCAATCTATGGCCGCACACGCGCGCGTATAGATAATGAGGGCTCTAATAGTGTAGTGTAGTCATATTTTAGAGCTGCGCCGTGTTTAGCGCGGGACACGGCGGGGAAATTTGTAAATCGAACAGGGCTGTATCTAGGATGCGTGGGAATATTCTTATTCTCAGTGACTTCTGGGAGTTGGTTAACCTGTAATTGGCAACTGTATAAGTCCAATACTGTGTAATTTTTATTCTTTAATATATTTTTACACAGAAGCTGTTGGTGACCTTTTTAAAAAATAAATAGACTTCCAATCTCCCGAAGAGAGCAAGCACACTTATTGCCTCAATTGGCTTGGCTAGTCAGAAAAACCTTTATATCTATGCAAAAAAACTTTTCTGACTGATACAAATGAATACAAACCGGTATCATTACTACATAGCGATATATAAATATCTACATATGAATTTAATCAATAATTTTGGTACCTTATCTTTTATTTCGTGTAAATTTATTTATTTTATATAAGTATTAATGCTCTTTATAGCCTGAAACAGGTGCATTCTAGTTCAGGTAATTAAGCAACTGTGCTCTAAGTATTGACTGTTAAGATATTTTATTGCATACTAGCGACCCGTCCCAGCTTCGCAGGGGCGTTACAAATCTTTGAAAATCCCCACTTTTCTCTACTATAATATGTATGTATAATATATAAAAACCTTCCTCTTGAATCACTCTATCTATTAAAAAAAAACCGCATCAAAATCCGTGGCGTAGTTTCAAAGATTTAAGCATACAAAGGGACATAGGGACAGAGAATTCGACTTTGTTTTATACTATGTAGTGATGTGCCTCATTTTTATAAATAAATGATTATTATTGTTATAGAAAGTCATTATAAATTAACATAATGTTAAAAAGGCATTCATAAAATAAATAATTAAGTTTGTGAGCATTAGCTGCCATGGAATAATATTTACTTCATGAGCTTTACTCTAGAAAAACACTTAAAGAAGCGAAGCGTGTTTAACATAGCTCACAAGAAAAGTCATTATAAAATCACGGCTGGCGACTTTTAAATAACGAGTCTAGAATAATGAGAAAAATAATAACATTTCTCCTGTGAATATTTATGAATTTACATGTTTAAAAGGATGGCTTTTCTTAAAATTGTTAGGAGGAGCCGGTTCGGTTGAGTATAACTGAGACACGGAATGCAAGGACGCGATTTGCCCTGGCTGGAGGAATGCTGCTACTCTTGAGGCATCTACAGGATTTGTCCGGTTAACCAGACGACAACCTCAAAGGTTGAACTGCGAGATACCATTCATAAAAAATAAAAAGTAAGGACTCGGAAATGAAGTTCCCTTTATATCCGTTCTCTTCTCGTTATATATATTTAGTAAACGTTGTCTCTGTAATAAGATTTTCTCCCGTATAGTAGGTTCTACAAAAATTTTAACTCACAAACAGCCAGACCCGAAACAACTACCTGTAGGTCATACAAATATTTGTTCCATGCATTGATTGAACTCGCGACAAGCAGCGCAGCAGTCGATCGCCCAGCCACTGCGCCAAAAATGACGGCATCTTCATTGTTAAATAATCGGGTTCAATTCTTTACTCTGTAGTCGTCGTGCCAGCCCTAATCGTAGTGCTGCGCTGTTCGTATATCGATTATGCATTCGATTCGGCGAGCAGTGCGGTGCACAGCGCGCGGTCACTCCGTTTATTTACGCGACACCTCGTTGACAGCTCGCCCTTGTTTAGATATGTCTCTGAATTGTTTGACTATAAGTGTTCGCTGTGAGCAGAACTGTTTAATGAAATTTTGAGTACATATGTAATTCGTACAGGCTGTTCTTTCCCAAAATGCCATAGAACTAGAATTTTGTTCAGTAGGCTTAAATGAGACAATACACACCAAAAGACACAGAGGTGCGACACATGCTCTCATCCATCTCAACCACTAATTTTATCTGTTTTCTACCTTATCGCTGCCACGAGACGCGTTCGGCCACAGAGTAAGATTGAACTGAAGAAATATTACGTTTGTAAAATGCCTATTGTTTCGACTCTACGGCTACAATCTTGCAAAGAGTAAGCCATCATGTTTTTTTAAAAATGATCACAAAATAAAAAACTTGAAAAACCACAACACAATTGACCAATCAATCATCTGGGGATTGTGGATGCAGCAATGCACCATGATTAGTTGCGATAAGGTATACGTTTAAGGTATAAGGCACGTGCAACGTTTGAATAATAAATTGACTACGGCCCATTTTTACGGTCGGGAAATCAAAACGCATTCATATCCCTTCTTTTGCCCTTGCTCATTGTAAGTGGACACTGCCCTCCGACTCTTCTCAAGTAATAACCGTAATCTCTGCGCTCCTCTGACACAAATTTCCGCAGTGTAATCAGAGTGTCAGGAGTGTCAGAACAGTTGGGAGCTAGATAAATTGAGTGTCAGTGTACATCACAGTGACTGACGTACGATTAAATATTTCCGGTCAGCCGCTGTACTCGTGTGACGACAAGATGCCTTACAACTCGGCCGTGTTTACTTTTTAACCGACTTCAAAAAAGAGGAGGTTCTCATTTCGACTGCATATTTTTGTATGTTTGTTACGCGATTCTGCCGTCATTTTTTTATAATCGAAAGGGAATACTCCCGAAGGGATCCCACATTAATTGTATCTGTATTTCTTTGGTAGTTTCTGATTTATGTTGTTTTTTTTTCTAATGTATTTTAATGGTATGCTTATATATTTTAGGAGCAATGGAAAATCAGTAATCGATAAAAAAATTGTAAGATACCGTTATACCACAAATAAAAAAGCCACAGTAACTAATAGTAACAATAGGTTTCTTCACCTTCGGACATTTTTGAAGATATTCTCATCCTGAAAATTGTAGAATTATATTAACTGTCTGAAAATAAGTATAAATTGCGATAAAAAAAACTTTGATTGACAGTAATTGACAATTATATGTTTTCTATGTACTTTGTTTGTATTTTATTTATTAATAACCATCTCGAATTAACAGCTATACTTACGCTAGCTATAGGTCAGTAAAAAGTGAAACCAAAGCTTTTCATTGATTTCAACAGTTAAGGAACGTAACAGTGAAGTAAATGTTATCTAAGTAGTAATATTATTTTATCATTATCCTACTAAATTTTATGTTATAAATGCGAATGTTTGTGAGGATGGATAGATGGATGTATGGATGTTTATTTATCTTTCACGTCAAAATGCCTGAACGGATCTTAATGACATTTGGCACAGAGGTAGATTATAGTCTGGAATAACACATAGGATACTTTTTAGTCATCACGCGGGCGAAGGCTCGGGCACCAGCTAGTTTTGTATAAATTACGTTTATTTTGCCTTTATCCGGGGTACGTTAAAGATAAATAAAGCAAAACACCACGTTACGTTATCACAGAAACCTGAACTGTACTTTTCAAAGCCTAGTTTTACACATCAAACGAAACAAAAGTGATTAAAAATTCAATACAACACAGCTTCAGTAAAAGCTACAATCGTGTCCAGGAGTAGAACCCGCCTGCGACCTGCGACCTGCAACATAGTTCGACGCTATTTATTCCTGACTTAACTTTCATGGCCCGGATATAACTGTGGCGCACTGGTAACGGTGGGTTCATACAAGGACACTGTTGAGTGAAGTACGACACGATTGGCGCAGTGGCTGAGCGATCGACTGCTACGCTGCGTGTTGCGGGTTCGTTTCCCGCACGGAACAAATATTTGTATGATTTACAGATAGTTGTTCTGGGTCTGGCTGTATGCGTATGTGAGTTTAAATGTTTGTAAACGTACCCACTATGCAGGAGAAATTCTTTGTGAGGCGCAAAGTTATTTTTTAGTAGCAGAGGAGACTTGAACTGTGGAGTAAAAGGAGCTTTTAATTGAAACGTCTGAACATAAAGTGAATATTTGATTAATCAATATTTGCCTAGCTTTTTCCCAACTAATTTCTTCTTCCAACCATGATAAATACTAGCATTCCGCTGTACCGGTTTAACTGGTAACCAAACCCACCAGTCTAACCGGACTTAGCTGAATGCCAGTATTTTACAAGGAGCTTGCTTATTATAAATTCATAAGTGAACCGATTGAACTATGTTTAATTTCGACACCCAGCATTTTTAACTAGTCTATTAAATGATTAATAGATAATGAAAGGAGAAATTTAACCTCAATTTCCGAGTTATTTTCATATTCATAAAATAACTCGGAAATTGAGGTTAAATTTCTAAATGTAATAAAATGGAACATAAACTGAAAACGAATTAAAAAACCGGCCAAGTGCGAGTCGGACTCGCGCACGATTACATGTCATCCTTACTAATATTATAAGAGCGAAAGTGAGTTTGTTTGTTTGTTTGTTTGTTTGTTTGTTACCTCTTCAGGCTTTAATGGCTTAACCGATGTGATTAATTTAATTGTGATGAATTTTGGTACATAGATAGTTGGGAACCAGGAGACGGACATAGGCTAATTTGTATTTAAAAAAAGTGGGATGTGAGGGAGAAAGAGGGATGAAAAGGGAAAACTTAGCGTTGCTATTACAAATCAATAAGGCGCAAGGGGAACTGTATTACCCCAAATTTAACGCGGGCGAAGCCGCGGTCGAAAGCTAGTTATCTATAAAAACGGCAAAAAAACATGTTTATTGTATGGGAGCCTCTTAAATATTTATTGTATTCTGTTTATGTTTTGTTATAGCGGCAACAGAAATACACCACCTGTTAAAGTTTTAACTGTCTGTCAATTCATGAGAAACATGGTGACAAACGGAGAGACGGACAGGGCAATATTTGTTATAGGGTTACACTTTGAGTACAGAACCTTAATAAAACGGTCACCCGAGTTTCTGGTTTACTTAAGTACAAGTATTGGGTCTCTTAAGTGAATGAAACGTTTGATAAACAGACCGCAGCGAAAGTTTACCGTGACTATTATTATTATTACGCTAAAACATCCTTACTAATATTTTAAAAGCGAAAGTAAGTTTGTCTGTTTGTTTGATTGTTACGTCTTCACGCCTAAATGGCCAAGCTGATGTTGATGAATTTTGGTACAGAGATAGCTTAGACCCTGGAGACGGCCATAGACTATTTTTTTAAGTGAGAAAGGGAAAGGAAGAGGGAAGAAAAGGGGAGAGAAATATCATTTTTTTTTCGATCATCATGCGGGTCTAAAGTTCTCGATAACCTAAAGTAACCACGCGGACGAAGACGCGGACGAAAGCTATTAAATAATAAACTTTAGCAACCAGCTGTAGCCCATCTGAACAAGACATACGGCTAACCCTATTGTTTGTGGTGGCCGTTGTACATCGCATGTCCATACTAACGGGAACAAAAACTACTAGTGCGGTAACAAAACGTAACGCACCGCCCACAAAATGTAACCGACGCAGAGAGAAACGCCTGCAATATTGTTGCTTTAACAATTTTCTAGCACACAGTTTAGTTACGAACCTAAAAAATATTTAAATACTACGAAGAGTTTTGGAACGAAGTTCCTTACCGCGCGTTGCGACAAGGGGCTAGACGGAAAAAAAGTATTACCAAAAGTTGTAACGACACTTTTTGCTATAGTTGTAAGCCAGACAGACAGACAGAGAAACACGCGCACGCCGCACCGTGCGCGTGTTTCTATGTCTGTCTCTCTCTCTCACTCATAGAAAGCAATCCAGTTATTTTCGTTTCGTCTTTCTATTTCGCATTGAACAGTGTGATGTCGCGACGATTATTTTTGTTGAGTGTATACAGGTTTTTTGTACCTAATAAATAATAACTTCGCTCCATCCGGGTGTCCCTTGATACCTCTCAAGTTTTTTGTTAACGAAAAAAACAAAAAACAGTCACTTAGGTACGTACTACACGTACCTAAGTGACTGTTTTTTGTTGCACAGCCCACCACGGTTACAACATGGGATGGTGCAAGGGTGTCGACGTAGTTTGTTTCCTACCTTCCAAGGTATCAGCATCTCGCCGTCTAGTCTCTTTCCATCATAACGTACGGTTAGGTTCTAGTAGGTATTACATCCAATCAACAGCATTCTATGAGAATTATGTAGGTATGTGCGATAATGCTGGCTTACAAGTGCATGTAGGGTAACTACCGTCCGGGGTCAAAGTAATTCTCATTCTATTTAATCATTTAATCCGTCTTTTAAATTGGGATTGTGACGTGTGACGTCACCCGTTTCGAAAAAATGCAGCTACACGTGACGTCACACGTAACTTTAATGGGCTATATCTTTGTAATTTTTATAATTTATAAATAAAAAAAATGTGTCCCGTATTTTTAAATAATCTAAAAGATGGCCAATAATATTTTTTTGTTGAAACTAGCCTATTGTGACCAGGAAGTCGGTGCTACTTCCAATTAATTAAAACTAAATTAAACATATAATTGCTTTACATAAGTTAAACACTCACAAGTATGAACTCCCCGTTACAACACAACCGAATATAATCCAAACCTCGATATGGAGTCACGAATATCGAAATCAAATTCCTTTATTCGACTCGCGGACACAATAACATATATATGTATTTCGGATCCCACACTATCGACGGAGCATATTTCCTAGAATATTCCAGATTTCCAGCGAATCGTGGCGCAGAATGCAAGCGTCCCGAATCAAATAACTTGCATAGACACACACGTGCGAAAATAGACTTTTGGGAGGTAGTTTTTTCCAGAAATCTCTTTTCGTATTCCCATGATGTTTGGAGAGAAGGAAAATAGTGAAGTGATTCTTTTTGGTTATGTGGAGTAAAGTGAATGCGGAAATGTTTGTGGAGTCTGTAAAGTTCAGGTTGCCGAGCTAGCCACCGTTCTTTATGCGTTATTCGATAAATTACATCTGACTAATCAAAAATATAGAGGATCTAGACAAGTGGATACTTTTGAATGGTTTCGTAAATGTACAAGGATTTTCAACAGGATTTCCTCTCTTTTTAGAGTTTCGTACCCAAGGCGTAAAACGGGACCCTATTACTAAAACTTCTCTATCCTTCCGTCTGTCCATCAGTCACGAGGCTCTTATGAACCTTGATGGTTAAACATTTGAAATTTTAAGATGATTTAAACTGTTGTCGCTATACAAAACAGAATATGATAAATATTTAAGGGGCTCCCAGCTCAAATACAAAAAACATGTTTTTTTTATAGATAATGGTACGGAACCCATCGTGCGCGGGTCCGACTCGCACTTGGTCGTTCTTTTTGGTATTCTGCATGGCAGCCCACTATCCACCTGTAAGAACTCGATTCCTGAATGTTAAAGTGACGGCACAATAGGCGCAGTGGCTAAGCGTGTGACTGCTACGCTACGTGTCGAGAGTTCGATCCGCGCTCTGAACAAATTTGTATGACCTACTGACAATTGTTCAGGGTCTGGATGTTTGTAAAAACACCCACCATACAGGAGAATTTACTAGTAAGGGGAACCGTTTTCTCTATTTAAAAAAAAAATCCACTTTAAACAAAGTACTCTTTGGAAAGTCCACAGGTAAGTAAATACCAAGAAAAACAATATTTACGCAAATAAATCTTGTACGAGTTGCCTTTGTAAATCTGAATGGGTACGAATGTATCCCACTTAGTACAAGCTCAGTTCTGTAGTGTATGGACACAATTTATGGGCCGGCCATGTTTGTTACCAGTTGGATCGTGTATTTTATGGCTTATTTTAGTTTTATGGATGTTGAATCATAGGATAAGTTATTCTATGAATAATTTACTGACCTCGTTCATTCATTTTTAAACATTTAAGTACCTATACATTTTTAAATATTTCTTTAGAAAAAAAAAAAGAATTATTTCAAATATTGTGTGGACCCAGACAGTGATAGTCTAGCGAAAACAAAGAAGTCAAGAATGCACAATTTTGTCGGGCCTGTTGGTCTAGTGGTTAGTGGCCCTGACTGCTGAGCCGGAGCTCGTGGGTTCGATTCCCACCGAGGACAAACTTTGTGTGATGAGAATGATTGTTTGTTCTGTGTCTGGGTGTGATTTATCTATAACATGTATGTATTTATAAATTATATAAGTATGTATCAGTTGTCTGGTTACCATAACACAAGCTCTGCTTAGCTTGGGATCAGATAGCCGTGTGTGAGTTGTCCCAAGATATTTATTTATTTATTTTACAATAATTTTCAATAATACGTTCAACGCCAAAAGTCGTAGTTATAACAATAATTATTCATTGATTCAGGATTTGCTTAGTGTCAATGAAAACCGGTGATATCTACTGTTTCGGGAACCATCTATTACGTTAGACATACCTTATTATACAGTATGAAAGAGACATCCAAATGTTTACGATGACTAATGCATTCGCAAAACGTATGTCAATCTTGTTGAAACTTGTACAAATACGAAAAGATGGAAGCAACAGCCTCTTGTCTTTGCTCTCTCACGATACAAAAAATACGTAAAGACCAATATTGTCCATAAACTGATTATCTAAATGTTCAATACACTTTGTATGATAGCAGCCATACATACAACATCTATAGGTAAAGCCGTATTTACCAACAATATCAAGAGTTGCCGCCGGTTGTGCATAATGGCGTAAATGCAACACTGAATGAAGTATGAAACTGTACGTATGAGACTGATATGGTTTCTCTATAAGGTTCTAAAAATATATTTTTTTTAATTTGGTCCTCAATTAAAGACGAACGTACTTTAAGTTCATATTGGCACTACAGACAAGCACTTTCTAAATGGCGTGTTTATAACTAAGCTAAAAGATAAAGCACGACTTACCTATCCTTAAATAATTAAATAAAGAAACTCTATAGTGTCTCGTGGAAAAGAAAATATTCTAATAATAGTTTTTCACTTCTATAAGATGTCTGGGCTTTTTCACCCTATGTTTTGTAAAAAACGAAATCATCAAATAAAGTTCACTTCCTCCCTATTCTCCCGCGAGCCTCTCCCGATATTCTCAACGGCTGAGAGTTCTCAACGCGAGTCGATATCAAAGCTAACACACTCCGCGCTTAACCCCATCCGAACGGACAAATAGACAAACAATCAAACAGACAAACACGCTTCAACAGTCAATACGGGATCGCGAGTACTTACTGCAACAGAGTAATTAGTTTCATGGATATTATATTGGCATCAATCAGGCTGCTGTTAGCATTGTCCTAGTTACAAAACTTCCAACCTAAGCTATAATTACGCATTCTTTCTTCACTACAGATGACAGAATCTACCAATTGAATGAAATTATGTCAAATTCAATCCTGACCGCTATTTGTTAAGCGTATAAATGTTTGTGTTATCCAGCTACAAAAGATCCGTTGATAAATTAACAATAATTGATTCTTCAATAAATTCAGATGATGATGGACGCCTGGATTGCTCGGAATTGGTCGCACTGGTAACATTTAACACTCTCCTACGGCGCACTCGTCATACGTCACTGTTACACGTCCAAAAATTGTGTAATGACACGCATTGCTCGTATTTATAACGCAGAATTTTCTAATAAAGAAATATTCGCAGAATAAAGCAGTTTTCAAAAAACAAATAACAAAAACTTTGAATGAAGGCAAATAAATGACAACCAATCATTCAATCTCTTTTTCTTAGTGTAACTTTTTCGAAATTTTATTTTAATTTTATTATAATATTTTATAAGTCCGTTTGTACATACACTAAATCCCAGTTATACAGGGAAACCTATTATTAGCCATATTAGACTGTACCTAAAATAATTTGTAATGTATTATATGTAAGTATCGCTGTTGGTTACCTAAATAAAAAAAATAAAACAAAATAAAAAACAACAAATAGATTTGTCGGCGCAGCAACAATATTGGATGACAGATTCTAGCTGTAAGTACAACGTATTAACTCAATCTTCTATCAAAAGTAACTATGCCATTACGAAGTAACCAATTCTCCGAGTAGACTCGAAGATGGCCACCTCTTACAAGACTCGCAGCGATTCCCGATAAGTTCCCGATAGTCGCGCTGTATTATAGCGTAGTTCTCGTAGTAACGAGCGCAGCCGGGCGACACAATTACCACTCCGAACCAACTAGCCAATTAAAGACATTCTCTTCGATGTCTTTAACGAACTTTCTTGTGCCAAAGATTTATACAACTTACAGTTGCTACTTGTTTTAAGTTTAGAGTCAAAGGGAAGGGAACTGCAAGTCACTGCTGAAAGAATTTGTTCCGGTTCGAACACGGTTAGAAATAGTCAAAATGTCTGATTAGGAAATGGATCGTTGTCCCGGTGAAGGCCATAGTAACACATGACTAGACGGTGTGGCCAAGCTTGAGTTGCTATGTCTAACAGTAGACGTCTTTAGGCTAAATTGCTGATGGTACTGATGATTGATGATTCATCTCTCTGAAGCTTCAGCTCTTCAACTTTGGTGTGGCTCTCTTTCCAAACGTTCAACGGTCAATATTCTTAATAAAAGTGTAATTTACTAACGTTAAGTAAACGATTTTCTGTATTTAATATCGAAGCGGTGCCTTAAGCATACATACATATATGAACAACAAACCTTAACAATAAATAAGGAGAATTCCCAGCTTAACACAAAAATAAATACGAGCCGAGACCAAGTCAAGAGAACGCCATTTTGTAAATCATTTTTATGTATTTCACGGAGCGGAGAATCTTTTTTGGAAGCAAAAGAAAAATATTAAATGTATATAAAGGCTTGTGGTATGTTTTCATGTACCTACTTGCCTGGGAGAGGCATAATACGTCACGGAACAATCGAATTGACAATCTGTATTACATACTATTACGATCGCCAAATCGTCTATTTAAGAAAAAATAGGACATAGTAAAAATCACTGATGAGAACACCTGGATGAGACCCGTATAGACCATGGAATCAGAGCGCAAATACTCAACAGAAGAGGGCTGCTAATACCCAGGGAGGAACACATCACTTATTTAATTCTTCTTTACCAAGTTTTTTGCAACTGAAATTTTAAGAAACCGTTGATGGCACCCGCTGGACATATTCTATTTTACACCTCAAAACAATAGTCATTCGCGGAATTTAATCATTAATTCGTGAACGACTTACTTACAAACAGGGCTGCCACACCATACTAAAACCTAAATAAATATAAAGTTAGAGAGGGGGAGAACCAGAGAAAACCATCTTTTAGGTGAAAATTGTGGCAATAGTTTTTCGAGTTCAGTGCTTTTAATTTCTTTAGTATAATACAACCGGAAGTTACATGTTAATGTGCTACAATTAATTGAATCAATTACACTTAGTTAGACTGGAAGTTCACCCTAGCACGAAACCTTGGTCATAAAATGATTTTAACATTTTTAGTGGGTGACAAAAAAGAATGAATGAGATTAGTTTATTAATACGGTCTACCAATTCCACTAATATCCTTAATAATATTATAAAGGAGAAAGTGAGTTTGTTTGTTTTTTTTACTTCTTCTCGCCTTAATGGCTAAACTGATTTTGATGAATTTTGGTACAGAGATAGTTGGGACCCTGGAGACGGACATAGCTTAGACTTTTAATAAGTGAGAATTGAGGGAGAAAGAGAGAAGAAAAGGGAAAACTTAACCTTGCTATTACAATAAATAAACTACAAGTAGCAGGTTCCTCTAAATCAGGAACGGGGAACTGTGTTAGCCCAAATTTAACTCGAGCGAAGCTACGGGCAAAAGCTAGTACGTAATAAAAGCGAAAGTTTTTGAGGATGTATGGATTTCTATACCTTCTAATCGAAATTATATAAAATTTCTCACTCATGAGTTTTTAATCTGGATTAACACATGGACCTTTAATCACGGAACTATGTTTCATTGGAGTAAATGTCGACATCCACGCGGACAAAGCCTCGGGCAACAGCTAGTTGGGAATAAATATAGTAAAGTGAAACTTATTCGTTTGCTTCTTGGAAATATCTAAAGAGTCGCTCTTCATCAAAATAGTTGCTCTGTCGCTGTTTGTAGCAACCCTAGCCACCCTGTGCTGTGCCCTCACTTTCATAAAGTTTCATAATAAAATTCTTGACGAATGAAACGTTTTATTTCACTTGGATTGTAGTTATTTATTCTTGTTTAATCTAAGCACTTTCACCCTTAATAAAAACTGCCTATTCGTTGTTCGTCTCAGGAATTTGGCAGCGACTGGAATGGCTCCGACATTTGATGGAAATTCTTTAATAATATCAGGTAGCACTTTCCGTGAGTACCTCTCTGTACTTTACTGAATTAGATGTGATTTTGTGAAAGGGTGGAAGAAACCTGTACCGAGTAGTTGTTGTGGTGTCACGTTGTTGGGGGAACAACGTTAAGCTGTACACTCATATTATTTTATAGGTTACTGTTGCAGAGCTGACTGCTGGGAAGATCTGCTTCTATATTACCCAATACGGCGAAACAAAATGGCGGGTTATAATTTTGACCGGTTTGTATGTTTATGTACTTTATCCCTATAATGTCTAAATTGTGCAGTTATTACGATCATAATAAATTAAAATAAAATACGCTAGCTGTGCCCAGCGGTTTCACCCGCTGCTAGACTCCTTGGTATCGTAACGTGATATCTGTTAATTTCGTGAAAGAATGCCTATACAAGATTTCATTTCAATCCGGTCGAGGAATCGGGTTAACTCATAATAAATTTGCATACTGTTTCATCCCATAAACGTTGTCCTACTTGACCTACGTCCTTAAAAAAAATACAAGTGTCTATTTTTGCATGGGTATACCCATGAGTTCTGAGTTCTTTGAGATAAGTGAGTCTTCGGGTTTTAGTTTTAGAATTTATTATTGCTCACTATAATACAGATAAATAATTTTACTACACTAAAAAAAGAACACCTCAAATCCAACTTGTTCACAAATTAAATACTGCCAACCTCAGTAGCTCCCTTAGGTTTAAACGCTCCTTAAATAAACTAAGTAATAAGTAAAATAAACTCAGTTGTGAGCTCTGCGACCGTGACTCCAGATGTAATGCGACGCAGTTAATAAAACAGATTGGATTAAGACGATGCCCAAATTCACGGTATTTAGACCTCAGAATTTATACCGAAAATAATTGGAAAATCATGGAAAATTCGCCCAATTTATGAACTATGCATAACTATCGTAAAGATGTTTAGTCAGATATCAGTCAGGGGTTCTTTAGTTAGAGCCAAAACTTACTTTACTTTTACTTAAGAGGAGCCCAGTGATAACAGCCGACTCATGTACTAACTGGAGAGTTTTTAAGTCCCATGTCATGGAGGCGATCTCTTTATTATGAACTGGCCATAATATCCAGACTCCGACGCAGCTACTGAAATCTTCTCCAAGGCAGCTATTGATCTCCCTAATAGAAAAAACCCAATTAATCAAAATCAAAACACCTTTTCTCGTTCGGGTTAGTTGTTTCCTATGGAGAAGAACCGGCAAAAAAACTCCATGGTTACTCTTTTAAAATCATCTGTTTTTAAAATGTTCTTGTTTCAGAGTTAGGACTTACCTGTGAGAGATCAGCGTAGGCCCGACAACAAGTCATTGCTTATTAACAGAAGTTAACAAGCGTCTAAGAATCTACAAGGCCAACAATTTCCCCCCACTCAAGAAATAGAAAACAAAATGCAAAAAGAAATACTATATGAAACGCGTGACACAGAAGTTGCCATGAAAAACACTTAACTGGATCTGAGAATCGAGTTCAAGGCCTTATAAATGCGCTTGCGAACATTAAAACAATGTGGCATTCTTACAATTTAAATAAGAAGACAAGTGACATCAACCGATCCCTACTACATCGACTGCGGAGGATTTTGACCTATTTCCTCTCACATAGAGTGCCATTCAAGTAGCACAACATTGAGGTCACATAGGCTGTTATCTAATTAACGCATTTTTGATTTCTGAGAAAAGGACGACGCTGTTACAAAAGTGTGTCGTGTCCACTCCGGGCCTTTCAAATAAAGATATTGTGCCATTACAACGTTACGCAAGAAAGTTTGCAGTAATCCGGTCACACGTACCAAAGTCCTCAGGTTCTATCTCCCAGCATAATTAGCTGGAGAGTTTATTAAGTTATTCTTTCATCCCATTTGTGTTGTTTCCGTAAACAAAGCAACTCGATAGAGGTACGCGCCTGATACAAAAACTTGGATAATCAAATAACACGGGATCAGGCGAACATCAAAATAAGTATGCGGACACACGCTGCGGCGGTTGTTGCTAGGACGCGTCTCACGCGGCCGAGCCGGTGAGACTGAAAAAAGACAAACAGATCACAAGCTGTAATCTAAAACTTCAGGCTATTCGCAGATAAAATAAATCTGGACTTTTCAGTTTTACGGAAAAAATACCTTCTGTTAGAAGAAAAGAAGAACGCCACAGGCGATGCGATTTGCAACACGACTTGTTTCATTGCAAAACGCACGCGCTTTCTATACCCTTACCGTCGTTCAAACAACTGCGTTTATTGCGCAGTCGGTGTCGCAAGACGCGTGTCGCGTCAGGGTGTTCCTTGAAGCCAAAGGATAGGTCCATCGCCTGTTGTGCTGCTGTCGCGCATTTCGTAATTTCGTAAGAAACCTTTGCAACGCGCTCTAGAAGCGTCCCCAACTACATATGTCGATGCAAACTTGTAACGGAACGGAAAAAGCCACACTCATAAGAACGTCACGTCGTCACGCCACGACGGGCCGTACCGTGTTGACGGCGCGTTCGCCTTCAGGGCCTCCGCCTGCAGGGGTTGCGGGTTGTTCGAAAGAGATACCGCGGCCCCGGAACGTAAAGGGCAACAGAAGGAAGATGGGTGGGTTTTAGTAGTAAAAGTCTGACACGGCCCCCGCTCCGCCCAGAGCGGGGAGGCGTGAAAAAAAAAGCGTAACCGCACAGACACACAGTCGTAGTTGGACAGGCCACAAAGTCGTGGTTACGTAAGCGATGGTATATATATGTTTAGTCTTCCTGACTGTTTTCAGCCAAGGCTGTCAATCTCAGCGGAGATTTCCCATCTGCGCAGGAGCTACAGGTGCACTCTCTGTTCCCTCACTCTTGTAGTCCGATTGGACGGCAACCCGACACGACCGGAGAGAGATCAGGCGCAGGACCAACGGCCTAACGTGCTTTCCGAGGCACGGAGATATCGTCCGTTACCGTCAACTTGCAAAGTCAAGGCTGCTACTGTGTCATTGCTAATCTAAAAACCCAATAACACTTTTTGCCAAACCCGGGAAACGAGCCCATTTCCTCGTTCTCTGCAGTAGTGCTTGCGGTGATGGTACACAGCCAGCGTCAGCATCGCGACTATCGTAGTATCACTTCCGTTTTGCGTTTATATCGCTGCAAAAAGATGTCTTGGGCAAGGACCCTTACAAGGTATTACTATAACGCATGGCTGTCGCGATATCGTCGGTCTCTGAAGCCGGTGATAAATTGAGGCGTCACGCTGTGTTCAAGGACGCCATGTTTTATAGCTTTCTGTTCCTTACTCTCAACTTATTTTGCGGCATTTGGGCTTGTACTTTTACAAGTTTTACGATAGATTCAGGTTATCGTAATTGTTTCCAGTTAACTTTGTATTTTAATTTTAGAATTAAGTCAACGCGTTAATAAATTCCTGTAACGATTAAACTGTAACTGCCCTAGCACGAATTCGCGGTGTACCCATAACGATAATACGTCAAATTTGTATTTTTTTTCTACATATGATATTTATAATTTTGAGAATATATTCATTTCTATGAATGATACTGATAGTGATGATTGTATCTATTAATTAATCTAAAATGCCACAGGACAGTTGTATTTTCGATTAAAACATCGACTATTAACTATTTGTTTACACTGCGCAATCTGTGTAGTAAAAACATTAGTTGCCTTGGATTTTGGTTTGGATAAAATATTTTAGTTTATATGGATATTTTTTAAATAAAACCTCTCTTTCTCAATTCATTTATCTTCTTATCTAACCACCTTACACAAGAACTTCTAGAAAACTGTTCTAAACGTAATCTTCATCCGTAAATACGTGTCCGGAAATATCTTCTTAATCTCCATGAATGTTTCAATTCAGACAGCCAACAAAACACTCCAGTAGTTTTTCTTCACAAAACAAGCGACAGGACGACTACCGAAGACGCGAAAAGAACGTTTCCAATCTCGGCAAAGAATTCTAAATCCGGATTTTCTTTCAATAGTCGGACGCCTCCTAATCGCACCGGCGAGCGTCCGGCGCGCCCGTTCGACTACGGCTTACCAGTCCGGCTTTTGTTAACTTCTGTAAGTACCTAATTGGTACCGGCAAGCCTTCTACCTAGCTAATTTAATTTAGCGTTTGTCTAAGTATAAGAAAGTTCATTTGTAAAAGATTGTTTGTCAAATGGACAGAAAATGAATGTCCAAAATCTCGTTTCAAAAGATGAAAATATAAAAAAATCACGTAAATTTTTATAAACATTGTTTTCACTTCCTGGAGTATAGTTCTATCATTGTCCCCTTTAGTTTTCCTCAAGTACTTCCCTTCTTTATCCCCGCATGCATATGCGAACCAATCACCCCGCACTAGCATGACGTTGCGCGCGACATCCCATCGGACGCGCGTCCAATTACCGATGGCGCTCGGACAATTTGTCGGCTGCGCGACAACACGACGACGCGACGACGACGCTTCTTGAAGGGGATCCAATCAGGACCACTATACGGGCGACGTATCGATTGTGGAGCTATGAAACTGTAGATATGGTTTCGTCAATCAAAATTTCTTGTAAAGTAAATTGTTTTTTTTTGTTATATTCCACTAGCTTTTGCCCGCGCCTTCGCTCGTGTTAAATTTGGTATAAGTAACACAGTTCCCCTTTTCTGATTTGCAGGTGCCTGCTACCTGTACTTTTTGCCCTTGTGCCTGATTTATTGTAATAGCAATGCAAAATTTTCCCTTTTCTTCCCTCGGTCTCCCTCGTATCTCAATCTTTTGAAAAAAATTATAATAGCCTATGTCCGTCTCCAGGGTGATGAATTTTGTTACAGAGATAGTTGGGCTATCTCTGTACCAAAATTTATCAAAATCGGTTTAGCCATTTAGGCGTGAAGACGTGACAAACAAATGACGAATTCGACACAGTTCTAAATCATGCATGAGCGTCGGTAAGAGTCTGTCTGTTCCCATCACTTATGTTGAGGCCCTGTCAATATATAAGGTAACCGATATATAAATGTTTCAGGGTTTCCTACCAGCTTCACCTTTACATGCAAAGCTACATCACACGCACTTCGAGATTATTTAGGACCTATACTGGTCTTAATGTTAGCAGACCGGCCACTATTAACAGTCAACTCGCTATCAAGAAGAAATTATCTTTACCTTACTTCCCACAAAATGCTAAAATATTTTAACCGTCGAAACTTTTAAAGTAAGGACGAAAATAAGTCAAATAAAATTTTGAGACTTCCTATCGCTAAAATTTAATTGTGTGTAGATTTCAACATTACCAAATGCCGCATCCACACATCTTCCCACATCCAAACCAAGTGTTCTTATTTCCCGAACAGCGCTGTTGTTATGATTCCCTATCGCCGGTCATTACCCCGGCCCGGCTGAGCTCGCGCGGATCCCATTTCCTACCATTTGCTACTATTTGCTACCATTTGCTGCCGAAGACATGTTCTAATCCGACATGTTATTGTCCGGGGCTTGCAGTTTTGATAGAACGGGTGATTGATGTTCTCAACCATCGTCGAAGAAAAATGGCGGCCGCGGAGAATTTTAAGTTAGCTGGAGGGTTTCGTTGGGTTATCCGCCGATATTAAACTTTATAGCCAACAGCTTGAGATATAAAAGTAATCCACAAAAGCCTTAGGCAGACATGTACCTTGAGCAAAAACACTTACTTTTGTCGAGTTTCTAAAAAAGAGCCAAGGTACAACTTTGCATACCTAATGGACATATAAGTTAGTATTATAATGTAGGTGATGGGATCAAAGGACTACCATGAAACAACACTTTTTAACTTTCTGAACGCATCTTGCGAGCTTCTAAAAGAAGCAGGTGTCACTTTCCATTTGATGGGCCCTTCGGCTATTCACCAACTCATAACATAAAAAAATGCCTGGCTGCCAAGTACACTTACACGCGCCACATTTCACGATTGCCAGTACATTGTCACTGACACTCTGGCACGCCAGAAGAGTGGCGGATGACAATAATTCGTAAAACTCCTGCTTTACGAGCAGGCTCTACATTCCCGTCAAGGTTTTTAACGACGCCAGCTTTTATGCGTTTTATTTAAATTTTCGTGATTTTTCGCAACAATTTAGATGGCAATAATACCCTTGATGGGCTGTTATGCAATGAGATTGAAGATTTGTTTTTTTTATATATATGGCGCTGTATTTAAATTTCGAAAGCTTTCGATTTGACTGTTGTAAAAAGAAATCAAATTGGATCGGCTCATACATACATAACCTATAGTATAGTACTGAATGGGCCCTTTGACCATTAATTAGTTGCCCTCATAGAGAAATCAGGGACCCGTGCAGCTAATCAAGAACCAAAAAGGGTACATTACCAGCATCATTAAAACTTAACTCAAACAGTATCGGGTACAACACCAAACGATCACACTAATAAGGTTCCGTAGCGAATCGAGTGCAAACATGATTAATCCCAATCAAATAGGGCACGGCTAATTGAATGAAAACAAATTAATCCTCCCCATTCCCCCCACAAAGCTCGGGAGGGTTGATTGCAGAGTATTATGAATAATTATTGCCGGAAAAATATTCGGACTGGTCGCTTAGCTGCGTTGTTGAGCGTGAAATGACGGGGGAGTAAACATAAACGTTATTTAGGGGATGAATTAAATTTCGAAGGATATTGTTTACTTTTTACTGCATGTAAAAAACTCAGAAAGCAAATTGCTAACCGACTACCAGCTCGTCACTGTTGGTGTCATCTTAGGCAGTAAAGTGCAGCACAATCTTATAGAGCTGACATTTACTTTGATTTCATTTAAATGCTGGGAAACAAGATGGCAGAGGAGAGCTAATGGGTGGTCCTAGATGGATTTCCTGGAAGATATTTTCTATAACGTCTTCAGGGTTCCCTTTCTTACTGCAGTGGTGGTTTTTTTATCTTGTTTCTTTGTCTCGTGGTGTTTCTTTGCAAATTGCTCCTTCTGAACGGCAAATTACTAAGATAGCAAATGTAACTGCAATTCATGATCTGAAAATCTATAAGCAAGAATATAAAAAAGTCTCTCAATATCAATTAAATATGCACCGTGTTCCACGTCGTCGTCTACGTTCATTTTAAATTGAAAACCGACAGAAATAGAGCACAAAAAGTAATATTAGCACAGTTATCATATTAAACCATGGAATGTGCCTAACAATGGTCATTCGTGTAACAAAAAGACGTGGCTAGCGTCGGCCGCAGTTACAACCGGGTCCGGCAATTGTATCGGGGTGGACGGCTTTAATTCCGTATCCGGCGTCCCGCGCGCCGTGCACAGGGAAAATTTAATTTGTTAGTTATGTGTATGACCGGATTTGCCAAGTTTTTAACATTTTTAGAGTACCGGCTTTACTGAAATTAGTTTACGGAATGGCCCACATTGGTTTTGCTATTTCGTGGGTTTTTGTTTTGTGAGCCAGTTAAGACGTTTCTAGGAATTTGTTTTACTTTTATACATACAGGATTCTTTTGTGGCAGTCCTTGTAAAAAGCAGTCTATATATAGGTACAATTTGTGTCAAATGAATGTGAATCAGTCTTCAAGGCAGAAAAACTTTATTTATTTGTTTTATAATTTATATACATTTACACACAGTAGACGAGACAAGAAAAACCATATAAAATTTAAGTAAAAAGTAAATTGAAAAAATGGTAGGCGCTAGTAAGTTCCACAACCTTACAGCAAATACCGAAAAGGAACACGAATAATAACTGGATTTGTGATAATAGGATTTGAATACTTAGTTAAAGTTAAACTATTTTAGTTAATTACTTATTTATACTTATTACTGGTGCTGTGATTGCTACTTTTTACTTATTGTACGCGAACACGCTATCACGGAAGTAAAAGAATCAGACTGGTAAGCCCGAACAGAATTATTTATCCTTCCTTTTCCAAGCCTTTGTAACAACAGCAAAACATCCAGCAAATAATAAATACATCCATAAAGTATCAAAATTATTCCCCCCGCCCTCCGCCCCCCACCTTGACTTAGCGATTATTTGTGATTCTTAAAAAGCAACTCGCGAATCCCCACCGCCCGGGGATTACTGATAATCCCCAAAACGCGTCCGCGACCCTCTCGATAGCCTTCCCTTATTTAAAATGGCGGCGGCTTATGACCCACTGTGAAATATAATTGAGTTAGAACGCTAGCCTATTTATTTAGTTTCTTTGGGATTAAGTCAATAGTGTAGGAAAACATTGTGGGGTAACTGGAATTTCTACGAACTAAATAATCGAAGTTATGTGACCAGCCCCCACTGGGCTGGCGTGGTAGCTTACTCTTAACACCCCCTCTGTTTCATAGAAGTGGGAAGACTATAGACTAATCATGTAATCACGGCAGAAGTGACACCAACGCAAAAACAGTCACCACATATTGAGTACTTCGTTCTAAACTCCCTTGCACGCAAAAAGTTTCGTCCATAATCTAAAATTCTAAACTAATGTTTTATAAGTCTCTACTTATAAAACTTTAGATTAGAATTTTAAAAAAATATTTGATTGTTTGCTACGAATTAACTCAAAAACTACTCAACTAATTGAAAATAATATATCACCATTAGAAAGCCACATTATATTGCTATTTTACGTAACATAATGCTAACTACCCACGGGAGCGTGGTAGTAACCAAAGACGGGGATGAAACCGCACAGGACAGCTAGTTTAATAAAAAAAAACTTCAAAATGAATAAATAAACTTAATTAAAACTATTTTTAAAACAAAAAAAGATTGCATTGCAATTAGAATTAAAAATAATTCACGTCAGTGAAATTAGTTTTCCATGACTTTAACCTCAACAACACAGTCAATGAGTACCTAGAAGACATATTTTAATTTATTAACATCTTATCACAATTATTATGATTGTATTATTTTACGGTGTTATTAATTTCAATTCAATTTTAGGGTTTATGTATTTTATTTGGCAAAAATTATTATAATTTTAATACTTTAATTTTTTTTATTAATTTAAGTACTACTTTTTATGAAATAGTAATTAAAATATTTCTACGACGCTGACAGCAAAACATAATGCTCATTATTTATTATTGAAACCTGTCCCTATGTTAAGTTTATCTATGTTCTACAAATAAAATTCATAAATCGAAAGTTATCCTCTCAAAATATGGAAAAGCTTATTCAAATGCTTTATTTCAACGAAAGTTAATGAAACTATAAACAAAAGTTTTATAACAATTCACTATTTAACGAATTGTTTAAATACATTTATCAAGCCTGTACGCGCGACTGACTGCGTTCACAACGAAAATATTTTATATTCTCCAGTTAATATTTAAAAAGTCAATCAGAAACGTTTCCATTGAAAACTGATTCGAGTTTGAATATTAAATAAATTTTCCTTTATATGCGTAAACTTTGTTTGTTTCCACAACGAATAAACCAATTATTCCGGAAAAACTTGTTCACGGTGTTGTGTTTTATTGACTCCATTTTTAAATTGTTTCGATTAAATCTACGAAGATTAATTGAAGTCAACATTACCGAAAATATCTAAGAGTGGGTGTAGCCATTGGTTCTCGTTTGGAGAAGTACTAGGGACTTCACTTTTATCACAATGTAGTCAGTTGAACAAAATATTGGTAAGTTAAATCAAAACAATATGTAGAATTAAACAGTGGATAGTTAAATGAGGTGAGGTATTGGGGTCGGTTCTCGATTGCAGGTTAGTGGTATTGGGTTTTTCCATTAGGTAATTAAACATACCCTATTGGCGAAATATCCAACTGGTGAAATATGTTATAATAATTGAAATTGAAAGCTTGGAATATTATGTGTACACACGACGGTAGGTCAACCTATTCTAAACTATTATAACGATCTCTGATCTCTCTAATACGGATCGCACACCGAAGTTGAGAGATCAGGTTAAAATGGTTTTGTGTATATTGATGTGTCGTCGTGTGTACTACTCAAAGCGACTAGTAGTTTTACCTATGTTTGGTTTTCAAGGCCATTTAATTATGGTTCTTAGACATTACGTAGGTGAAAAGCAAATGAAAGAGGAAATCTGAAAATGGCGCCGGTGACTGGATTCAGTTAGCGTAATACGGACATGAGTGCGGAAAATGTAGGTGTTTTTGATTATGACTGTGTTAGAGGCCATATCATTATTCATGATATAGCTAGTAAGAATGTGACTACTGAGATGGCGACTAATAGAAAATATATTTATCAATTCCAATAGTTATTTATTTATTTACTAGCTTTCGCCCGTGGCTTCGCCCTCGTTAAATTTGGGGTAATACAGTTCCCCTTGCGCCTTATTGATTTGTAATAGCAACGCTAAGTTTTCCCTTTTCTACCCTCTTTCTCCCTCACATTCCACTTTTTTTTAATAAAAAATAGCCTATGTCCGTCTCCTGGTTCCCAACTATCTATGTACCAAAATTCATCACAATTGGTTTAACCATTAGAGCGTGAAGAGGTAACAAACAGACAAACAAACAAACTCACTTTCGCTTTTATAATAATTATTAGTAAGGATTGGATTTCCAACAGAGAATTCACAAATAACATGAAGAGAATACAAATAGAAGCTGATTACTGTGCTTCTCAAATTACAGGAAACCACAGCATTCACTTAAAAACTAGTTACAAAAAGAAACACTGAATCTCCTACTCACATGAATTTCATCCCAATAACTCTCTCATATTAAACCCGTATATAAAAACATTCCACGTTCACCCTCCCTCGCGCGGCAGCAGGTGACGTCAGCAGAGATTATGGGATCATCCACATGCGAGGGCACCTGTAGATTAACAACATTACTCTCAACAATCTGGTTATAACAGGCATAAGGGGAAGGGAGCATATATGAGCAGCAAGATCAAATAGTTACCAACGGAATCAGTTGGTCATTCAAATTCCTAATTAACATTGTATTAAGAGGTTCTCGTTTTGATTATCATTTGCACATAAATAATCTAGAGGGTCTAGAATAGTGGCAATAGCTTTCAAAGCGAGTTATATTACTGTAACAACTTTCAACGGGATTAACGTTAGCTTTGATATGCAGTTGTGAATAATGTATATCCTTCTATAGAACGTATCTAGAATATAAATTCCTTGCGCAAGTGAGTGATCTTAGAGTTTGCTGCCGGTTCTTCTTTATAGACCTGAGCCTTTTCCGACATCCTTATCCTTACTAATATTATAAAAGCGAAAGTGAGTTTGTTTGTTACCTATTGACGCTTTAATGGCTGAACCGATTTTGATGAATTTTGGTACAGAGATAGTTGGGAACCAGGAGACGGACATAGGCTACTTTTAAAAAAAAAAAAGAGGCTGAGGGAGAAAGACGGACGAAACGGGAAAACTTAGCGTTGTTATTACAAATCAATAAGGCGCTACCGAATTTAACGCGGGCGAAGCCGCGGGCTAAAGCTAGTTTTATATAATACAAACTTTTGCCCGCGGCTTCGCTCGCGTTAAATTCGGGGTAACACAGTTCCTCTTTCCTGTTTTACAGGTACCTGCTACCAAAATCGGTTTAGCCATTTAGGCGTGAAGACGTAACAAACAAACTCACTTTCGCTTTTATAATATTAGTAAGGATAGCAGCGTACCTACCAGCAATATTGTGTAACACACAAGTGCCTACCACATATAGGTAGGCAGGTAGGTACTACATGAACATTTTAAACGCGACCTCACAAGTAATTCACGTTATTTCATCTAAATTCGTCCTCATTCGCGTTCATTAAAGCCGAGGGAGTACTCCAGGCACTTAATTGCGACCGCACGTAGCACCACCGACATTACGTACTGAGCTACGTATAGCACGTAATTAAATCTCTTCTATTTGTGACTCTTTGCGGGGTTATTGAACCTTTGCTTTAAAGCCTGTATGCCCATCGTTAACGCCTTAAATGTTGAATGCACGGATCTAAAAATGTACAGTACGGCCAACGAGAAGCGATACGAAAGGTCATTAACCTAAAGAACAACTGTGGCGTTGACAATCTAATATTTAGCTCTTTCCATCTTGTGCCTTTGTCGTAATGTCTCGTTCTCCCGGCAAAAACATGACAACGTTAAGACGGGTTCACCAACATTCAGGCGGCCATTTTATATGGGCTTCTCGTTGGCCGTACTATATGTTGAATTATTGGTGCCGATTCTAATCAACCACCGGATTAAACTAGACTAAAATTATAATTACATACCTTATTCACATATAATTTTAATCCACACCATTTCAGCCGCGATTCAATTTAGCTTGACAACCACTGTTTTTGTTGAAAAACGTCAATATCAGAATAGTGAGATTGCATTTTCTCTGAATTTAGTGACTAAACTACTTATCATTAATGCTGTCAAACTATGATACAGTTACGTTGAGTCTCAAGTGTCTCAAGTCTCAAGATTGCGGTCAAGTAGTCCTTAATGCTGACTAGGAGGTCTTGGATTAGGCAAAGTATCACAGGGTTTTTCCATCATGACTTTCTCAGTAGCCTCGATTGATGGCAATAGCTTCTCTTGGTAATACATTCTCCATATTGGTACCTTCTTTTGCCATCCAAAGCCTGATAGCTTGTGACATTAATTATCCACCCTTACTGCTTCCAAGACACAGTGCTACAAAAGTAACGGTAATGCAGTACACGTAATTGAAAAGGCCGTATTTTAGAATTATTCCCATTACGAGACTCATTTTTCTCCCTCATGAGTCCTTCGCAACGCATTAGAGAAGCCCAATAAAGTGTCTCGAAGGAACGTGCGCATAAAGAAAGCAGCATCACAGGGAAATTGTTCTAGCCAAATTATACAAACCGATGTCCATGCAACATACAACCTTATGGTTTCGAAAATAGAGGCGCTGTAGTAAGAAAAGTTTAGGGTTCAGTAGAGTGCGACATTTGGCAAGGGAATAGTAGGAAGTACTCGGCAAGCGGGTTCCGTCGGATGTGTTAACGGCGGATGAATGGCAACGGGACGGAGTTCGTAAGCTTGGAGTTTGAGTATTGAAATCAAGGACGTGATGCTTTGAAACGAAGATAGGGGAGATAGTGACGGCCTTGAACTTGATTTATATCTGATCACTCTGACAATAATCTGGTACAGAAAAGTCTACATAATACTGAACATTAAATTAGCTTAGAAACTAAAAATACGAGTATCATGCTCTAAAGAGAAATCACTCATTCACTTCCTTGTTGGCTTAATGTTCGCAATCACGACTGCTGAGCATGAAGTACACTGTTCGATCCCCGGCTCTGGCAAACTGTTACCTACGTATTGTTTTTTTTCATCAGGAGTCACTTAATAGCCACGGAATGTGATGTGCGGATTTATGCCCAATAGATGGTAATAGGTTCGCCCCTATTATATGGCACTCAAACTGAGGGTACTTTTAGGTGCTATTAGGTCTGCCCAACCCTTTGGGAATGACAGGGATAATGATGTTATGTCCTTTAATTAAGAAATTGGAGTATTTTTGATCATAACGATCAACCACAAATGAGGCGTTTTATTGTCCTAGTTGAAAGTGGAAAAACCTGACTAATGATCCAAGCGTTTGTATCTACCAGTGCAGCAGTGGTATAGTATATGGTTCCTTAATGTCCCTCTGGCCGTCTCGAGGTGCATCGTATGTGAAGCGAGGTGGAAAGCTCCAGTGATCGGGAACTTTCGCCTGCCTCTCAGCAGACGCGCTTGAGTCGCCTCATTGAGCTTAAGGAGCTACTATATCTAGACCTCTAAAAGTATTAAGGTTTCACTCGGGGAGTAGGTCGTAAATAGTGATTGAACTTTGCGTTTAGGTTCATATGTTAGGGATCCTATGAATTTTATTAATAGTTAGGGATGTATAGGTAGCATCTTATTTTGAACACACTGTAGCTGAATATGGCTGAAATAGATTACGAATCCAAAGTCGATGAATAAGGAAATACTAAATCCTTACTTACTAGTATAAAAGCGAAAGTGAGTTTGTTACGTCTTCACGCCTAAATGGCTAAACCGATTTTGATAAATTCTGGTAGAGAGATAGTTGGGACTTGCAATGCTAAGTTTTCCCTTTTCTTCCCTCTTTTTCCCTCATGTGTCAATTTTTTTTTAAAATTTCTGGTAGCAGGTACCTGTTAATCAGGAAAGGGGAACTGTGTTACCCTGAATACTGTGTTAACGCGAGCGGGCAAAAGCTAGTGTTGATATAATATTCGAGACACAGTTTACCCCTTACCTAAGAGAAATGACCAAGTCAACACTTTTGATGGATCCCGTATTCTTGTCCGCTATAAGCAAGCAGTACGACGCTAAACTCATCACACATTTTTGGGCGCACGGACAGAAAATAAACTGACGCAGAAAAGTTTGCAAAATGTTTAATTGCCAGACAATTTCTAGAAATCTAATAACAAAACCAGTAAACAATTTATTATTACGTTTACAGCCGCAGTCATAACAAAGTTATATTATTTCCTCGACGAAGCAATAAAGCAAGTTAAAAAGTGTAGAGCGACAATGTCTCGCGCTGATACAAAATTAAATGGATGCCTGAAATATGTTGCTGTAGAACCCGGCTTGGTGCCAACATTTTAAAATATTCCTTCTTTGCTGCAGACAGGGCTGCCAACCGTAGATTTTTGTGAAAATGTGGGTTATGATGTTGTGGATGGTCGGGATGTGGGTTACCTTTAAAGAGAGCAGGATTTTAGTAATTAGCTAGATCACTACCTTTTTATTTTAACACCCCAGATGAGAACGAGTTTTATTGCGTTTGTAGTTTATATTTTCAGGCATTATGTCCAGCCAAAAAATCTATTTAAAATACTAAATGGATCTTGATTTATAGAATTAAAATCAAAAACTTCTTTAGTGGGCCAGCCCTGACTTAAAATATAAGAACATTCATCACGGTCGTGTTCGCTGGGATAAGCAGTGTTCGAACTAGCGGTAAACGGGATGTTTCCTTGGTGAATGTAAATGTGGAAACCGCTGAAGATAAATACATGCAAGATGTTCACTTATCTACGATGCTTAACAGTTATACTTTGTCTATTCGTTATTACACTTTTAATCCAGCGTCAGATATACAAACGGGCAATTCTATAGTATCTATGAAGCTTGCAAAACATCTGATAAATTGAACGCAAATATTATCTTCTCAAGGAAAATGCAACAGTCAAAGAAAAAATATAATTGAAGTAAATATAACCCCACTACATCTACTAAAGAGGTATCTTTCAACCTGACCTTTACATCTGTCGGCCCAGACTCCTCCGGGACTTTCCTTAAATAGCCTGCCGCAACCTGCCGCTACGTTTGTCATAAAATACCCACTGAGCCGCTGAATTTCATAACGAAACTCCCCAAAGACAATGTTATCTTTCTCAGAAATGGTAACTCAATTCTTGTAACAACTTTACAAAAAGTCTCGATGAAGTTCGCTCGTTGTAAAGTTCGGAAAACTTAAACTGAGTTTGTAGTTGTGTCATAAACCTAAGCTAGGTTTAAAGTTGCAGCCTGGCTGCAAGCACTCGTGGTCAAACTGGATACTGGAGGATATTAACAATATACTCTTGTTCCTCCTTGTACCTCTTGTTGTCCTTGTGTCTCCTTACCTTATAGAAGTCTTGTGGGGTGAATTTGGTCTGCATTTAATAATATTACCATTCATTGTGCGCGACGCATTGCTGATTTACAAGTATCTAGTTCTTTTTATCATACCGAAAGTGCCGATTTCTTTATACATACGAGTACTTAGTATTTTAGCCCAGTAGGTTACGTTATCTACGATATCAAAGGCGTTGTTGACATCATCAAGTGAACACTTCAGCAAGTGGCCCATAGTCTGATTTTTCTTTGCTCTTCATTTACTTTTATTTCTTAGATATTAACCAAGATAGCTATTGAGTAATTTGCTGTGCTTCAGCTATCTCGGACATAGCTTGCAAGCGCGCAGCTCACGGGAAATCAAGCGCTGGCCTCTTAATAAATGAGTAGCACTTTAATTTACTGCATTTTATAAACGTAAACCAATTAGTTCGCTCTAGCAAGACTGTTGCTTCCCTTATTAAATTCTTGTTGATTTTCTTTGTTTACGAGACAAACTGAGGTTCAACGGTAGATACTTAACGGTAGATACTTCAATGTGTAGTAGCACTTGAAACTTTATTCTAACTACTCAATTATTATCAAATAGTACAGTAATTAAGTATTTTTATGCAACACATTTAAATAACTGGCATTTATAGTACATTACGATATTAGTGCGTTAAGATGGTTATAACATGCGAGTCAGAATTTCAGCCCGAGCCGCAGGCGTGGGCGTAATTGAGACGAGCATTTTATAACCAATACGCACGTATATCGTACGACGTTTTTTAACACTTTTGCGAGGAAACAGAAAAAAAAAAAAAAAAACTCAATCGGTGAATGCACACTGTTGCTTTCTCCGCCATTTTAACAGCGAGCTAGCGCAGCCTACTTTCGAATTAGTTCGAAATTTGAATAGTAACAGCGCTAAGCGATAAAACCCTTTAAATAAGTAAATAAAAAAAAAAGAATAGTAACAGAGTGCTGCTCACTAG
Source organism: Ochropleura leucogaster (assembly GCA_958449745.1). Lineage (NCBI taxonomy): Eukaryota > Metazoa > Arthropoda > Insecta > Lepidoptera > Noctuidae > Ochropleura > Ochropleura leucogaster. The sequence goes on from OY288208.1 coordinate 557,950, forward strand.
CAGCCTGGAGTCGTGCGGCGGCGATCAGTTCCAAATTTGAAATGGCAAATAAAGCTGTTATGGAATTTGTATGGATTATAACTTAACTATTTGCTTTGATAACACACGCGTTTTTTATGACCCTCTTTACATATTTAAAACCGGTGGAATTACATCAGCTTTACGAGCAAGGGTGTTAAAAAAGCTATTACATTTAGTAGCTAGTACAGACGAAGATTGATTTTGCAATAAAATCAATCCTCGTCTGTACTAGCTACTCACTCAAGGGAAATCCATAAGGCATCCATCCACACACTCGCCATGAATAAATTAAGAACAACTAGACTCTAATCCTTCGTTGCATCATAAACCCGCCTGAAGCACGTATCCAGTGAGGGAATACTAATCGATGAAACATACTGTTTGTGCGTTTAGACGGCGACACGGAGTACTACACGGGTTTAAAATAAACAATTTCTGAAGAAAAAATATGTACAAAAATCATTTAAATTTTCTTGCGAAAATTTTATGGTGAGCTTTTGGTATCCTTCAAATACTGAAATAGACATAATTATGCTTACTAATATTATAAAAGCGAAAGTGAGTTTGTTTGTTACCTCTTCACGCTTTAATGGCTACACCGATTTTGATGAATTTTGGTACAGAGATAGTTGGGAACCAGGAGACGGACATAGGCTAAATTAATGTAAATTGAATTTTTATTTAAAAATATTGGGATGTGAGGGAGAAAGAGGGAAGAAAAGGGAAAACTTAGCATTGCTATTACAAATCAATAAGGCGCATAGGGAACTGTGTTACCCCGAATTTAATGCGAGCGAAGCCGCGGCAAAAAGCTAGTCTATCAATAAATCTTAAAATATCTCTTTAAATTTGCTGGTTGTTTGTGTATGTGAGTACGCACCCACGATACAGCAGAAATTCCTAGTGTGGGGCAACGTTTAAAAAAAAAACATTACTTGTTTACCCTTGCTATCTATGGCCAGTAACATATTTTTTATAACCTGTACGTTTGGCGAGTGTAACTGATGAAACACCTATCATAGTCGTCTGTGTATCAACATCTGCCTAGCCTTTTCCCAACTATGTTGGGGTTGGCTTCCAGTCTAACCGGATGCAACTGAATATCAATATTTTACATGGAGCGACTGCCTATCCGACTTCCACAACCCAGTTAGTACTAGTAAATATGATACCCCTTGGTAAGACTGGTTGTCAGAATTTCGAAACACTGACTACCTGTTACGACTGTCAAAGATCTACAAATAACAGTCGGGACCAACGGCTTAACGTGCTTTCCGAGGCACGGAGGAAACTCGGTATGTAACGGGTGGTCACCCATCCACCCACAGACCAACCTAGGCAAGCGCAGCTTAACCTAAAGATCGACCTGTGCGGCTGCTATTATTTAGCCACGTGCTCCTCATTTAGCCACGAGCTCATCTGTGAAGGTATGTAGTTTTTAAATAACTTCAAAAATGACTTTTATTTTTTTGATGTGGCCCAACACCAATTGTATCAATATTGATTGCGTAGTTTACAAGGTTATCTTCTATAAAACATATTTTTTCATCTACAACATGCTAATATCTCTTAGTAGCAATAGAAAATGATTACTGGAAAAGAATTTGTGTGAGATCCATCATTATAACACAATGAAAACCGATGTTTTTTTTCTAACCTACTTCCAAAAAATACTGAATAGTCGAAAATATGTTTATTAAGTTTACTTCCGAAAGTCGGTTCCTAAAAACGGTAATAGAAACAGTAGTCTGACCGAATAAGTTTTTTCCATATTTGAGGTATTTTTTGGAAAGCATTGTTTTGTTGCAAAACAGTTTTTACACATCTCACCTTATATATTTTAATTATTTATCCATTGAACCAAGAAATGTACTTCGGAATATTTTTTTTTTTTTTTTTTATTATTGATAGGCTCGCGTTTGACTACTATCTCACCTGATGGTAAGTGATGATGTGGTCGACGATGAAGCACGCTTACCTAGAAATAACCTATTCACTCTTGACTTGAAGAAAGAATATTACTTAATGGAGGAAAAACATGCGAATGAAAGACATTTTCCCCTTGTACACTTCACCATTTAATCATCCATTTACTAACCACTCCGTGAACTACACTACACTATAATATCTACCTATCTATTAAGATGTGGCCTTCTCGTGGGAAATCTGCTGGATGTTGTATGTCCACAATTCCACATCCGTCCGTCTGTCACAATGACTGGTGAATGTCACGAGATACTTTCCTTATAAATTAGAACTATTAGTTAGCGACACTTTGATTATCTTTGGAGTAACTAGGTATTACGTTAGCGAGTATTTTGGCCTTGACTATTTGGGCTTCTACGGTATCTATTAAGGATGCTGTAGACACGTGCGAAGCGCCAGTCCGTGGATTTCACTACCGCCTTCTCTTTTTTCTAATCATTATAATCGGGATCTTTTCAAAGTTCAAGAGAATCGCTTTCTTCTAGGCAAGCATGCTCCACCCTAGCCCTTGCGACCGGGCGCAAGTCTAATTTGGCGACACGGCTGAAGCGTTGGCTGAGCGATCGACTACTGCACAGCGTGTCGCGAGTTCGATCGCCGCACGATACATTGTTATGGGTATGTCTGTTTGAGTTTAAATGTTTGAAAAACGCAACCAAGATACAGGAGACATTCTTTGTGTGGGGTTTACTATTTTTTTTAAAATCAATTTAGTAAAAAAACTGGTGTAATATAACTGGCACATAAGTTGTTATTGTTGTATCGTCTGTTTATGACAGAAATCTTTTACAATATCTATTTCAAATATTATTGCAATGGAATGTTTGGATGATTTTGTAAATAAAAATTGAAATAAGCTAGGTATTCCGTTTTATTTGTCAGCAACACACATAAACTTGCTCTCGAAAACTTTAAACATAACTGTAAGGTAGGTACTGAAACTTTGTAACAAAACAGGAAATGTTTCAATACGTCCAGTAGAAGTGCACGTGCCCTGGCTGGACCATTCCGGATGATGGCCAAGATGTGGTCCGCGGGGAAATCACCCAGCCTGGCCGGAACTGCTCCCTGAATAAATTACCAAGCGCATTTAACACCAACACCTTCTTGAGATAAATTTCAACATTAGTAAGATGTTTACTTTACTAGGTTGATAACTTAGATTTGAGAGTGGAAAACGTGATTTACAGTATTAAGGAAAGTGAGGTAATGAAGTAGATACTCACATAAATACATATGTGAGTATGTGAGGTGTACTATTGGGAGGTGCACCTCCTTCTAACACTCGGGATTACAGGTATGGTGTAACTTTTTATTTCACTAATGGCACAAAACAAAATACTTATCAAGTTTTCAGTTTTCTGCCTATTCGCAAGGGAAAAAGGCCCGATGTAAATTTTTATACCTTTATAAATATATTAGAACAACGTCGTTAATTTTATTGGTGTCTAAAGCAAAGCAACCCTACATTTATCTGTTTGTTACCATCTAGCTCACTAACAAAAACCCTGTGTTAGCAAATTATAGGAGGCAGGCCGGGAGCCCCCGAGACGTAGCGCGTCGCGTCCGCCCGAAATTAATAAATTAGCTGCAGCATTGTGAGTCTAGCCGTGGAAGACAGTCTAGCTTCTGTTCTAAAGAAAACTATATGAACTAATGGAAGGTGTTTTTTTGGAAATCTTTCGTAAACAGGCCGTAGAAAATAAAAGAACTGTACAATGTCACTCAGGTTCGATTCCCGTACACATCCTTACTATCCTTACTATATAGGTAAAGCGAAAGTGAGTTTGTTTGTTTGTTTGTTCGTTACCTCTTCACGCTTTAATGGCTAAACCGATTTTGATTAATTTTGGTACATAGATAGTTGAGGTTGAAAAAAGTGGGATGTGAGGGAGAAAGAGGGAAGAAAAGGAAAAACTTAGCGTTGCTATTACAAATCAATAAGGCGCAAGGGGAACTGTGTTACCCCGAATTTAACGCGAGCGAAGCCACGGGCAAAAGCTAGTGAGTTTTATAAATTTACTACGAATCAGATGCGAGCTTCAAGTAAGATTTAAAAGTTAAATAGGTACCCTGTATCATTAGTCTAAAAGCGAATAATAAATTAAATGAAATAGAACAGTAAAAGACGGCACGTAGCGTCCATAGTTCAATCTCGGTTTATTACTACCAACTAGGAGAAAATAACTGAAATTACGTCCACATTTCCCCAATAAACGTAAGCAAGTTAACGAGTTTAGAGAGATATATAATTAACAAATTCAATATACGTTGGCAGCATTAATCGAGAAAGTCCACGGTTGTTTAATCTTTGCATTTAAAAAACAATCATTTATGTCTGTATGTATGGTTTAATAAATTTATTCATATTAGTATTCTTTTTTTCGAAAATTATAGTATTGTCATCATTGTTACTCAGGCATGAGAGGAGAGTGTAGTCCGTGGACAGCGAGTAGGTACCAGGGAACTCAACGAAAACTTCAGAAATGCAATACAAGTATTTACCAGAGCATATAAGGCTCATATCTTTGTATCTATCACGGAATATTGCACCCTGACGCGTTAGACTATCGTACGGGAGCTAATACGACGACTTATAAACACGAGTAGGTACACACTATCAAACTAAGTTGAAAGTAGTTTCGGCGAACGGTTTAAAGGCATGTAGTTGAGATAGGTTTTTTAGGATTTCATAGTGCAATTTCCAAGGTGTTTTCTTTCTATACAAATCTTCTAACTTTGGTAAATAATTGAAGCGTTTAGTAAAGGTCAGAAAACTCTAATACATGTTGCTATTACCATAGTATACGTAGAATGATCAGGGACTGCCTTTTTTTTTTTTTTTTTTTTCGGGTGGGAAATCATCCAATGACTTCCCCCGCTCTGGGTGGAGCGGGGGGGCATGTCAGACTTGTGCTGACTAAAACCTACCCATGTTTCTTCTATTGCCCTTTACGTTCCGAGGCCGCGGTATCTCTTTCGAACAACCCGCAACCCCGGCAGGCAGAGGCTCTGGCAAGCCCCTCTGCTTTGCTGACTCTCTTTGAGGCGCGCGTGAAACACGAACGCGCCGTCGACACGGCCTGTCGTCAATCGACGGACGGACGGTGAACTACCCATTGCTCACCGCCCACAGGCCCGCATCTACGGTGGCCGGAACTCGTCTCGCGGCGCCCGGCGCCATGGGCGTCTCCCACGGCGGCTGGGTTGGGCAGATGTTCTCTCCCTCAAACGCCCGGCCACCTCCTTCGCTAACATTACTGCTTCGCAGAAGGTGGTGACCGCTTCCCATTCCCTCTCGCTCCGGACCATGGCCTGAACCAGGGCCGGACGCGAGAGATCGCCGCCGCCGATCGCCTCTACGAGGGCACGGCGGTGCTCCGCCCAAGCCGGGCAGATCGCCACTGTGTGCTCCACCGTGTCCTCCGGTGCTCCACCGTGTCCTCCGGAGGGACTGCCTCAAAGGTCGAATGGTGGCTAGCGTAGATACTGAGCATTAGGTCCCGAGTTCGATTCCCGAGTCGTCCTCTGTTTTGCTGATATCTCTTTGCGGCGCACGTGAAACACGAAACTTGGTAAGCTACCCATTGCTCACCGCCCAGAGAGCCAGATCTACGGTGGCCAGGAGTTGTCGCCACTTTGTGGTGTACCCTGCACGGGGTTGCGACAGTCCTTCCTCCATGCCACCATGAGATCGTACCAGAGATTTATTCGCTGAGCGGCGATTTGCCGCGACATCGAAGTTTCCACCCGGTGTAGTGACTCCGCGCGTGGGTGTTCAATATTATCGAAATTACTGATTAAAAACTCGCTCTAATCCTGATCTCGCAATCCAAACTTTGGATAAAATCTCCAATGTCTTCAAACGATCGTTAATACTGCCTAAAATTCCCCAAAACGGAACCAAACTCATAAATAAACACTTTACAAAACCATAACCTCGTATCTAAACTTGTTAACACCAACAAAACGAAACAAGATTTCCCGTTTAATGAAAACCATAGACGTCTTCATTCCACGCAAACAACGTTCGGAAACCACGTCTCGCGCCCGAGGGAAATCAGCCGGCGTGCGTTCCGAAACCTTTGTAGCAGTAATTACACTGACCGCGGCAAGCCTGAATGGCATTTTTCTTGTGTCTAATGCTTTTAATTAGTGCGGTCAAAGGAAAAGCTGAATTTCTTTATTTAAGCACTACGGAATGTGTGTGTTATAAACTTATTTTTTTTTTTGACTTATCAATTAGATAGGTACCATATCCAATACATAAATCTATACTAATATTATAAAGCTGAAGAGTTTGTTTGTTTGTTTGAACGCGCTAATCTCAGGGACTACTGGTTGGAATTGGAAAATTATTTTAGTGTTGGATAGTCCATTTCTTGAGGAAGGCTATAGACTATATAACATCACGCTACGACTAACAGGTGCTGAGCAGCGCGGGTGAAACCGTGGGGAACAGCTAGTAATTAAATAAATACCTTTATTAATACCTGAGAATATTGGCGTCAAAAATCGCTAAATATAGATTTTCTTCTTTAATTACGTTAAAATTCGTGAAATGGTCACCATTCGCTATATAATAGTGTCTGCGACCATTTTTTTTATCCTATTATGATTCTGCTAAAGCGGCCGTTGTAGACCCCCTGTTGGTAAGTAATTCATCGCGATCACAATTCACATGCTTTGAAAAAAACAATCCTTTCAAATAAACTTTTTTTTAATTCGAATAAAGTCATTCAAATTTGGAAACAGAAAACCAAATAATGATTCAAAACAAAGTTAATTGCTTTAGGGTAGTCCCACAAAAAAGAACCCATAGAAATTTGTGAAAAATTGTGCGGTATGTAATGTAATGCTACATTCGTTAGACCGTGATTGCCAACCCCTGCTAATGGAATTAATAATTTGCCAGGTCATACAAAACTGGACGCGTTTGCACCAAAAAAAGCATTGTAACTGCTTACAAGTACAGTGCTTTTTTTGCTGCGAACGAGCAATATTTTTAACCGACTTCAAAAAAAAGGAAGAGGTATTTTTTATATTTGTCACGCGATTTCTCCGACATTCGTGAGCTAATTTTTAAAATTCCTTCTATAATCGAAAGGTTATTCTCCCGAAGGGGATATCAATTTTATCTAGATTGCTTGGGTAATATTAGAGTAATTCTTTGATACATATTTTTACTTCTAGTATTAAGACAATATGCTAATATTTGCAACATATACCCCTTGTGCAAATCCAAATGTAAAGCAAAAATAATGAATTGGCTTCTTGATTTGGATTATTCTGAGACGGAAAATATTCTAGCTGTTTTAAAATTTTGATAGTAAATTAGTAGACCATATTTCATTACACACACCTACATTCACTCATACAAATATACTCTCTCACACATACACAACACACACACACACCATTCAGTACACACTCGCAGATTATTTTGTTGAGCAATTTTAAAATTTCCTATTCTACTTTTGAAGGCTAGGTAGTTTTGTACGTAAAGGCCTTGATGTGCTCAAATTAGTACTCAATACTATTGTTTAAGAGGGTGAGAGCCTGGAGATCTGTCATACAGGTCCCGAACCCATTATAGACTCCAGCTCTCACAAAGGTTATAAATCAGATTTGACATAATATGACATGAACTAAAGAATGTACCTTTTTGAGAGAAATAAAAACCTATTCTATTCTATTCCATCTCTTAATAGCACTGGAAAATGAAAATAAATTATTTACACAGGATTTCCGAACCATCATCATAATTGATTGAGTTACTCTTCTCTAACATCCTACCTAATCAACCTATCCATGCTATCTTCACCTATCGAAATATTTCGATAGGTACGGTACGTAGAACACGGTCAACACCCGTACCTACCTATGTATGCCTACAAACATAAATATCCAGTGAAAAATAAACACGTGGAATTGCGCAGTCTTGGCGTCGAGGAAAGGGTCAATGTGTATCAACCAGATTGGATTACCGTATGTCGGAGTAACGAGCAGGCATTTTGTTTTTATTTTGGCGGGAAAATTTTTCGTCGCCGACCGCCAAATTACGTAGGTAGGTCGTTACAGCAGTTCTGGAACTAGATCGTCCCCATCTCGTCGCGATACTAATCAATATTTGGTTTTTGTCACACATTGAGGACATACCATACTATCATATAGATTACACTCTGAAGACGTAGGCAGAAGTGTGGTAGCACATTAATGAATTAATTATCAGCGAACAATATTGAGTTCGGCACAGGTGAAAACTGTCCAATGTGTTTGTACCTAACGTAAACCAGATGAAAAAAACTACTACTAAACTACTTTGCAGTCAAGTGTTCGTAGACTTGCTATGAGCACATCCATCGAATTAATTGTTGCTATGATAACCACAAAAGATTCATTTTTGATTGGGTCAGAAGTACAGACCTATGTATATGTCATCAAATGACTCCTCTCGCTCTGGACGGAGCGGAACAGTGTCAGCCAAGTTTCTTTTTTTTTTAACTTTGCCCCACACTAGGAATGTGTATCGTAGGTGCGTTTACAAACATTTAAACTCAAACACACAAACCGCCAGAACAACGACCTGTAGGTCATAAAAATGTTTGTTCCGTGCGGGGATCGAACCCGCAACACGCAGCGCAGCAGGCGATCTCTCAGCCACCCGCCAACCGTGTCGTTGAAAGTTTTTACTAATTAATACCTATCCATGTTCCTTCTCTAGCTCTTTGTGATTTTTTACTAAACTGCAATAAAATATAATTTTAGACAAAGTTTGAAATAAATAAGTACTTATTTAGTTTAATTTGCTTGATGTAATTTACGTTAGTTTCAGATGAAATACCAAATAATATTTATAACTCGTTGGAGTGATACTCGCAGACACCGTTTAACGTATCGGTTGACCCCCGACCCCAGATCAGCTTGTCCTAGGTAATCCCCTCTCCCCTCCAAAACAAATTCCTGATTACGGCCTGGTAGGCCTGGTAGAACTTAAGGTCAAGTCGTCGCCCGACCAGTAAAGCCCAACTAAGGGGTGCGCGTGGTTCACGGAAAATGTGAAGAATGTGTGTCGGTAGATAGGCCGCACTTGGGGACGGGGCCCGCTTGGTAAGCGGGCTGATACCAGTTGGGGGTGCGCGCGAATGTATGTGTATATCCGGCCTCCGACACAGACACATGGTAGTAGTAGGGACAGTGTTTTAAATTTAATTTTTTATAGGCCACATATGAATATACTGCAGGCTACTGAAATTAATTAGACCAAAATAACCTGCCAGACAATTAAATCTAAATCTAACATACAGATAAAGTTGTATCCATACACAAAGATGAGAAACAATCTCCTAATTTACAGTCAATGCCATAAAAAAACACTATTTTTTTAGCTTAAACATCTTCAACTTGTTTTGTGTTGTTCGCTCCTTCATGGTAAAACGAAACGTAAAGATATATTGTATCTGTGCACGCCAGCTGACATTGACAAATGACAAGTTTTTGTGTTTCAACATTACAAATAAATACGTGAAAAAGTGTTGTGGATGCTATGGCGTTGAGTTATTTTAATGAAAGTGAAGCGCCCCGAGACTTCCGAGTGTCGTCTTCGGAGAGTGATGGCCATTACAAGAAATGCCTCCTATGTTACACAGTGAAGAAGAACTTTTACTGTCCGGATTGCGTCAGGGCGGGCAATTTCGTGCATTCCTCAATGCCTTATGCAGACAGGTCAGTTTTTTCACCTTAATTACGCAGTAATATCAATGAACTCCTATATTTATCACAGTCAGACTATCTCCACATTGATTGCAAATGATATTTTCGATTGCTGAAAAGGTAGCAATTTGCGCGTAATGTTTTGTTTGAGTCACCATATGCGTCGTTGTATGTGCAAATAATGCGGAAATGTTGTTTGCTCTGATTGAATGCGTGAAGATAAGTTGGGAGTACGATATTTGCTACAAAAACACAATGTGATAAGTCATTGTTATGCTGACAGATCATATTGGATTAATGTTTACAAACTTACATAACCTTGAATTGTAAATGTTGTCGTAGTTAGCATGTTGTAGGTTCAGCACAAGTCACAACAGACAACTGTATGACTCAACTTTTTGAATAAATTATAATACTTTTATTGGTCTTTTCCTATTAGAATGCTATTGGAGTTTTACATAAGTACACTATAAAATCTTTTGTTTGATTAAATTGATAATTCTGATTTCAGATAGTTTTCTTTTCTCAGTTGACCTCATTTAAATTTAACAGCCTTTTGATTTGGGATTCTTTTCATTGTCTTTTTATAAGAAAATTGTATTATACAAGTAGAAAACAAGCCAGCTAACAGCTGAGGCTTTGTTTATTTGGTCATTTTACAGCATAGTTTTACAAAGATATATGTTAGTGACCAATAAAAATAAATCAATACTTATGAACTGACCTAACACTCCACAGATACGCAGAAAAACAAGGAAAACTCCTTCGTGTAAAAGTCAACCGAAAACATGTACTGGACCGATGTGAGAAATTATTAACATCAAAACTAAAGAAAGACACATTACTGACAGAAGCCAAGCAGTCCAGAGACAATCTAGACCTCCTCAGACTAGCAATAGAACAGAGAAGGAGCAATATTGAGGAGAAGCGGAGAGAACTAAAGGAACTAAAAAATCATAACAATGAGTTAATATTAAAGTTACCAAGGTATAACAAACGTGTGTCAAGCCTTGGTAAACATGCTCAGATGCAGCGCATGGAGCTAGAGAACAAAGTCAGTACGTACAATGAACAAGCAGAATCATTGGCAGCTTTACGCAGGTCACGGATAAGGCAGCTCACCAAGTATATCTTTCCGGTGTATATGACATATGATACAAGGTAAGTAAGGCCATTGCTACTGCATGTATTTGTTAGAATATGGTTTTGTGTCTTTGGTTCTTACAGTACCTTCCGCCTAATTCCAGTTATACAGTAGCTTGGCTTGTCTCTTATCTTAGTATTAATATGCATAATTTGAGACATTAAGGTCACTATCTGTACATATCAGTTGTTATCTATCTGGGCCATTAGAGCTGTGTTGCTATAATGTAGAGTTATCAGTACACTCATCATTAATTACAGCCTAATGTGTCTACACTATCAGATCGGTCAATAAAAGTCTATGCAGAATAACAGTTGATATGAGAATTGAATTCAGATACTTTCCAATTTAGCTGGCAGAAAAGATAATTAAAACTATTTGCAGGTGGATTGCATGCCAAGTGTAATGACATAGCACTTCCATGTTGCAATGCAATGGACATACAAATTAACCTAATATTATCTATACTAATATTATAAAGCTGAAGAGTTTGTTTGTTTGTTTGAACGCGCTAATCTAAGAGACTCCTGGTTGGAATTGGAAAATTCTTTTAGTGTTGGATAGTCCATTTCTTGAGGAAGGCGATAGGCTATATAACATCACGCTACGACCATCGGGTGCTGATCAGCGTGGGTGAAACCGCGTGGAACAGCTAGTTAGAGATAAAGTTTGTGAGTTTGTTTGTAGGAAGTAATCTCTTGACATATTGAACCTTTTTTGAAAACTCTTTCAGTAATTGAAGCTAGATTATCCCGTAGTGTCAAAGGTGTATATTTATCATGCTTCGCTAGTTTCCGACAATTTGGACAGCAAAGCCTAGAAAAACCTGCCAGCTGAAACTAGTTTTATCTAGTGATCAAGTATGTTTAAGAGTATCGCCACAATTTTAGGATTGTTATTGTGGCTTTCTTTTTAATTGTTATTAGGTAGTGTATTTCACGATTTGAATAAAGTTTTTGTTTTTTAATCTTAATAATTTGTCTTATAAGTGCCCATGTAGGCCTATGTGAAATCAAAATCAAAAGATTTTGAATCGTCCATATTGACATAGGAAAAATATGTATTACAGAAGATAACTCATAAACAACACATCTTCTGCCTAACCTTTTTCTAACTATGTTGAGGTCGGGTACCAGTCTAACCAGTCAGACTGGAACCCGACCTAATACAAGTAATTTTTATTTAGCGAGTTCCTAACTGTCCGTGTGTGGTGTATTACCCAGTACTATTTAAGTGGGTTGTGGACAACCCACTTAAATAGTACTGGGTAATACACCTAGTACGACTGGCTGTCAGACTTTGTAAGGACTGCCAAAAATCTACAAATTAATGACATTTATTTCAATTAGACATGCACTTTAGAATGTCATAAAAACAAAAAAGATGATGCTACAGTCTTAGTCACAAGATATAATAGCTAATAAAAGTATTGTAGTTGGCCATTCCAAAAAGTAGATCTCTATGGAAAAGAATTGGGCAATAATTCCACAGGCACTCTTTTAAAACATCATCATGTCTCTAGTAAAACAGATTTGACATTGGTGCCTAAAAACACTGCCGTACTAAAAAGCGTCCCTTCGTCAACGGTTGTTCTATAGAAATCAACGATTTTATTCTGATTCCAGTGAGAGTATAGAAGATATGGAGTTCATCGGCGAGGAAAATGACGAGGAGCCCCCGAATCGGCCGCAGCTGCACATCGTGGCGCCCTGGATCAACACCGACGGCGACTACTCGCAGGTCCACGACTGGTGTGAGTACAACTCAATCAAACAATCTATCAACTCAGTCTACACCACTGTTGATTGCTACAGAGGCCTCTTCGAACCCAAGTTGTGCCATGCCATAGTTTTCCAGCTTTCGCGTCTTCTTGCTAGGAGGCGTTCTGTAGGGGTTCTTCTTCTTTATGGTTCCGCACTTGATCCTACCATTGGACCATTGTATGGACGTAACTCTGTAGGGGTTCTCGGTTAGAGAACGGATGTAAGCAAGACTGCTTGCCGAAGGAGACCACATCCGAAAGTATTGGCTCTCTGTGTCTTAAGCCCACTTGCATTACTAATCACAAAATAGATCGTTAAACGCTAAACATATTTAAATCATTAAGTTAATCAGAGGAGTGTAATTTATCTGGCGTCTAAAAACAATAAACGGAAACTAATAATTCCATTAATTTCGCTGCGAGATTAGTATTCTTTCACAAATCGATACACGACACCCTTCGGCTAAAACTCCTCTTTAAGGACGATCTCCAATTGATGAGTCGGCACCCGCACCACAAACGACTTCAAATTAGAGTCATGGCGCGACACCAACTACACGACTCTCAAAGTCTAGATGGTGGTGTGCATTTAAATAAGCCCTTGACACGTAAAGATTCGTCGTGGGTAATGCTGGACGCAACAGCATGTTGGATCCTGCCAGTGCGATGCTGCTTTAGTTCTGACAAGGAGGCTTTCCCTCTTCTTCTTCACCTTGCGTCGGATTTGGCATTACCTTATCTTTACCATGTTTTTATTTAATATGAGTTCCCGATATTACGGCGTTTCAAACGTTATTAATAATGATAGTGACAATATCACGTTAAAAGTTTAAGTAATGTTTGTTGATCCAGTGCGTCAGAACAATGAGAGCCTACCGACAGGGCCGGCGGGCGGCGCCAGCCCGGCGTCCCGCGCATGCGCCGCGCTGTCGCTGTGCGCGCAGCTGCTGGCGCTGCTCGCGTGGGCGCTGGACGCGCGCTTGCCGCACACCATCTCACTCAAGTAAGTGCTGGTTCCCACACCAAAAAAATCCAGGTTAAAGAAAATTCACCCAGTTAGACACAAAAGATCCTTGAGAAGTAAGTAAAACACCAACCAAACCAACCCAGTTTACTGGCAAAGTATATCTTGTGGCATTAAGTTCACCAGACTCATTTACATGAAGTTTGAATAAATATTCGACAAGTATCACATGCTGGGACGCACGCCATCGCCGGGCCTGTTGAGGTAGTCGACCTGCATCCGCCACACGGCCTGAGCGTGGTTTGCTTAACAACCCAATGTCTAATCCGTACTAATATTATAAATGCGAAAGTAACTGTGTGTAGGTACTTTACTTCTTAACCACTAAACAGATTTCGATGAACAAAGATAGAGAAAACCTAGGTTAGAACATAATACTCTTTATCTATCTTTTACTAAAAAATACTTACCAACGGGATAATTTCTGACCACCACACAAACGATATCAAAAGTGCTCAACTCTAATGAAGACCTACAAAGTCTTAGATGCGAAAGTTTGCCTGTAACGTACACTGAAGTTTAATTTTGATCTTCACAATGTAAGATAATGCTTAAGCTGATGTGTATATACAGGGCAACCGGTTTTTTTTTTCATGTAATAAAATCGATCCTTTTGCTATTAATCGAATGCGTACAAAATACTTAGCGTAGTTTCCTGGGAACGCCCATATGGTCGAGTCGCGTAATTCCAGTATAGGTTGATAAAAAAAAACATTTTTTTTCCGACTGACTTATTGAAATGGCACACAACACGGAATGTTTATGATTTAAATATAAACAGTAACCACCCAGGCTTTGCACAGTCATTCCATTTTTTTACTAATGGGAAATCATCAAATAAGTTCCTCCGCTCTAGATGGAGCGTGGGTGAGTGTCAGTTTACTGACTAAAAACCCACCCATGTTCCTTCTTTTGCCCTTTATGTTCCGGGGCCGCGGTATCTCCTTCGAACAACTCGCAGCAGTAATTACTAGTTGACAGGACATAGATATCTTTATTATAATATACCAATAATATACTTTAAATTTATAAACTTCTCCTAAAACATTCCCTATTTGATTGATGGTGTAAACCGCATCAAAATCCGTTTGATAGTTATGAAAAAAGAACGCGGCCACAGTGGCGCGAAAACGGATATTAATTTATATAGTTACGCGAGCAGTCAATTAGCTCAATTAGTGGAAAAACCCGATAACATCAAAAACATCCAATCAACTTTGCGGTCTAAATATTAACATTGTTATCGAACTTCAGCAGTAGATGCTAAATAACGACACACTAACACACGCCTCCATAGCTCAGGGGTTAGAGCACTGGTCTTGTAAACCAGGGGTCGAGAGTTCAAATCTCTCTGGAGGCATCGAACCTGTGTTTTTTTTATATTTTCTCTAAATATATTTATATGTTAATGCTGGATGTTAAGCGCTACAGATGATAGACATCAGATGTTTCAATTTCTCTATCGAAACATCCGATGTCCATTTTATAAAAATATTCTTGTATGAATAAAGCATTACCCAATCATTTAAAATAACAGGGTTGTTAAAACTTACTTGGGATCGGGGCTACACGGGTTTTCCTTACATTCTCCCCTGTCAACCGTCACGCTAACATTAAATCCATTTTCTTTTTTCAAAAGATCCACTTCCTGGTCTTAAAGAGAGTTCCCTTCCAACCCTTAGTATCTTGTTTTGGGTAAATTTTATCTAAATAAATCCTACTCATAATAGAACGAGAGGGTAGTTACTAGCTGTATAACTCTGCTTGACACTTCAAGGCTTTCAAGCGTGATGTTATGTTAAAAAAGATCTTGTAAACTGTGAGGTACCCACTCTTTACAAGTTTTTTTTTACATGAAACTAACATTGAACTGCATTAGGTGCTAAATAAGACTGTGTTACCATACGCCTCCATAGCTCAGGGGTTAGAGCACTGGTCTTGTAAACCAGGGGTCGAGAGTTCAAATCTCTCTGGAGGCATCGCACTAAAGTATATTTTTGATAAACTTCGTATTTTATCCACGAATTTATTTTTGTAATTAACTTTTATTTACTCCCGTAAATGATAATTTTACTTTATTATAATTCTTAGCTAATTGATTAGTTTTAGTCAAGTTAAAATTCTTATCAGGTATCGATATTTTATTCTTAATGAATTATGTTTGATTGTGATGACGTCATTAAACTGTATCGATTATTTTTACGATGAGACGTTAAGTTTTACAAGCCTTAAAATGTGCATAACGTTTTATTGTCATGAATTACCCCAAAGCAACACTACACATTGATTAATTTATAATTACTAGCTTTTGAAATTGAAATGTTGTGTTGTGCAAACAAAATGTTCTTTGTTTTCACTTGAATAAACAAAAAATATATATCATGTTGATGTAGTAACGACATCAAATCGCCAGTGAAAACCAAAAATTACCGAATAATTGAATGTGGAATTATGTTTTTCAAAGCAACTGTAGTGAATACCTCGTGGGTCTGTCTAGTGACGGAAAGCGCATCTGGTGTACTGTGGCTCATAGATTCCCAGGTCGAGTAAGGCTTTATTATCTTTCCCATCTGGAATTTCTCATTAGCAGATCAGAGTTTGGATTTACGCCTGGTACATAAGAATTAGCTCGCCTTTATATTGGACTAGCTTTTGCCCGCGGCTTCGCTCGCGTTAAATTCGGGGTAACACAGTTCCCTCTTTCCTGGTTTGTAGGTACCTGCTACCTGTAGTTTTTGCCTTTGCGCCTTATTTATTGTAATAGCAAAGCTAAGTTTTTCATTTTCTTTCCCCGTTCTCCCTCATTTCTTACTTTAAAAAAATATTAGCCATGTACAGGGTCCCAAATACCTCTGTACCAAAATTTATCAAAAATCGGTTTAGACATTGAGGCGTGAAGACGTAACACACTCACTTTCGCTTTTATAATATAAGTAGGTACACTTGTGCTTCTGGGTAATTTATCAGGGATTAAGTTATATCATCAATTAAATTGAGAAAAATAAAAATATATTTTTTGAATATTATACACAATTTTGTTGTTAATGATAATGCTTATTTAAAACATAATCAATCTATGGCCAAAAAAAATCCATTTGTTTCGGTGACCGCTTTTTGTCAAGTAAAACATAACCGTTTTCCAAAGAAAATACAGTGATATGGTCGTCGTCCTCAGTGAGTACTGCAACTGGCGCGTGACCGCGGGCGGCGTGTCGTGGCGCGCGCGCCGCCTGGCCGCGTGCGCCGCCGCACTCGCCGCGCGCGCCGCGCTGGCGCCGCCCGCCACCGCCGCGCCGCCCGCGCCGCACGCCGCGCCGCACTCCGCGCCGCAGTCCGCGCCGCACGCGCTGGCGGCGCTACACACACTAGTCGTTGCTGCTAATACTGATGATCCCATGCTGGGCAGGTAAGACGTCGTCAAGATTGAAAGTCCCCATTTTCATAGCAAGTCATCGTTTCTTCCGAACGAAAAACTAACAGAAAATGTAATCGTGCTTTATGTACTCAATCGCACTAGTCTGCAGAAATGTGCGTTAACCAACAAATTTTAGTTTCAAATTCGCCGCTGAGTAGGGCCAAACTCAAAGCATTTATTTCAATTCGAACATTACAGGCACTTTTAAATGTCAAGAAACAAAATTATTAAGCTGCAGTCCCGGTCACAAGGCATAATAACTTGTGAAAGTACAGTCATTCCA
The DNA here is from genome assembly GCA_958449745.1 of Ochropleura leucogaster. NCBI lineage: Eukaryota > Metazoa > Arthropoda > Insecta > Lepidoptera > Noctuidae > Ochropleura > Ochropleura leucogaster. The sequence continues at coordinate 575,298 of OY288208.1, forward strand.
AATTGTGAAAAGCGATGAAAGCAAAGTAAAGAGCATTCGATAATGTACCGTAGATTTTAAAGACTGCCAGTCGAACGCAACTCGTTTTGACAGAATTATTTTTGCTTCTTGCTCTAGTCAGAATTATTTTTGCGCCAATGTTTAGGGGGTCATATATAGCTTCCAAAAACACGACCAAATCTGACCGGTGCGTTAGTCAAATCTTTTTTAGCCATAATTATCTCCTTTATTTTTTACTAAAATGATGAGAACCAAAGTTGTTGCAAATTTGATTCTCCACAATGTGGCTAACGCACGCCATATTGTAGAGAATCAAAATTGCGACAACTTTGGTTCGGTCGGATTTGGGCGTGTTTTTGGAAGCTATTTATGACTCCCCTAAACATTGGCGCAATAAAAATTCAAATATTTTTGACGACTGGGCTATTGCGGCTAGTGATAGAATGGCTCCCTCTTTAAATGACCCCTAAATCGTGTGATCTGTATAGTTTCCACATTCCAGAGTGGAGTCGTGGATGTCATCGTGCGAGGCGGCGGTGCAGTCGGTGTGGGCGGACGCCATCGCCGCGCTCGGCGACCTCGACACGGACGACACCGAGCCGCCCGAGCATCTGCACTGGCCCGAGACCATGGAGGTCGTGTACACATCATTAAACATGCTTGTATTGACACTAACTCGGTTCGGAACGTTTTATAACAATAGTTATCTCGTATTCAACATTTTATTTTCAGATGGAAGAGCTAAGCGGCACCCCTCCCCAGGCGCCGCCGGCCGCGTCTCTGGTGACGTCGCTGGCGTCCATGTGGCGCGTCTTCACCAAGTGAGCCGTTCCCGCCAACCTGAAGCACACGCTCACTCCACACACTATATGTTACCCTACCAAAAACGATGTCGTCGGAAAAAATGTTCAGAAACATTTCCACAGTCGTCATGATCTGCCTAGCTGTTTCACACCTAAGTTGGGGATCCGGATACCTGATGCAGCTGAATTCAAGTATTTCACCCGGAGCGACTTGCCTACTGGACTTCGACTACACATTTACAGGGTAACATACACCCTTAACTGATTAACAGTACCATTGGTACTGATTAACAGTATTTTAGGTTTCTGACTACCCGTAAGGACTGTGTGAACTTAATACTCCTATCGTGTGGTGATTATAATATAATTGTAAAAAAAAGTATAAAAATACTTTTTCATCACTAGCACTGCAGCAAGTGGAAGTTATCAAATCCCAAACTTAAGTACATTTGAAAAAGTCTACAAAGATTATGCGATTATTTTACACAGTTTACAAAGTTTGCCAGCGTTATTAAAGCATAGTTTTATATAATGAATGTATGTGTGTTCTCACTAGCGAATCATTCACATGAAATCTATATATCTTTCTCTCTATCAAATAATAAGAGATGGCAGCATAAATCAATCGATCAAACATAGGTAATAATTACGAATGTTCCACCATCGTACAATAATTTCCCCTCATGTTTGACATAGTGCATTATTGTCAATTTCTTAAATTGTCACACTACTGACGACGATCCTTGCACGACTCGGGTCGTCCGCTCGGAGAGGCGTCATACGTATGTTAGATTTAACGGAATTCAAACAAGTCAATACGGCTTGAGGTCGTGTGAGAACCGCCTTAAGACTGCCTTAAGTTGGTCTGTAAAGAGAAATCGAACGTCAAATCAGTGAAACATATCGTTGGTTCCTTTTCAATTGTTCATACTCCAACACTTCATAGCAAACGTTTCATCTTTCATTAAATTAGATAACTCTGCACCATTAAAGTCTGTTAGCTACTCAAAGTGTAGTGTCATTTTAATGTGTTCATCTAAAAAGTAAACCCTATTTACCAAGTAACATAAAGTTCTAAATTATGTGTATTTTAGCTTGTATCATGGCCACAATGAACGAAGTATTAAGCGGGTTGTGTCAACTTTAATGTTACTCTCAACGAATTATTGACAAATTAATTGTTTCTTTTTTACATTTTTGTGCAATTATGACATGAATAAATGCAATATAGTTTTATAAAACTGTGTTATTATTTACCTACGAATCACCATTATCTTCCTTGCCCCGTATTATTTAAGGTCATCTATTCTCCCCATTCAACCGTCACGCTATAATTTACTCATTATTCTTTCGTAATACTTTTATTAATTCATTTTTGTACATATTTTTATATATTTCGTATTCAAAAATAAATAAAACAAGGAACATTTAAAATATATAAAAATAGTACAGGGTCCAAGCTAGCTTCACTCAGGGCTCCAGAGAGAGGAACTCCTACGGTACCAGCCGTGTCCGCTTATTGTATCAAACCCTTGATCAACTAGCTAACGAGAACCTCCTCAGGTGTTGGTCGAGACTCCTGGCAATTAAGCCATTGGCTGTAACGACTACCGGCACAACGACCACTGAGTCTACATCCACATGTCGACAACCTCGCGACACAAGTTAATATACTTGATTTGTTTATCTCTCTCGGCTTTCACGAGGTTCCCGTCATGCGGAACCGCTAGGTTAACAATCATTGCGCGTCGCTTTGATCGATCCTACTCCACAATATCAGGTTTATTAGCAACAATAGTTCTGTGGGTGATAATGGATTAATCCCGAGTATCCCGATCCCTGTATCCGAGAACAGTGATATTGCCATATTCGAGAACTGGGTCGGCACATAGGTACCTAATAGTACGGCACTTCCGATTTCAAAAGGCTGTAGGTTGGATAATCCTGGCTACAAGGTTGTGTCTACTAAAGAATCTCCGTTAGCAAGACGATTTTATTCACCCGGACGGTCGCATGCCCGACTTAATAATATTTCAACCGTGCCATTCGGTAATAAATCCATTAATATTTTAATATTTTTTTATTTACGTAATATTTTTATTATATTAATATTATTTTTATTATTATTTAAAAAAAGTGGGATGTGAGGGAGAAAGAGGGAAGAAAAGGAAAAATTAGCGTTGCTATTACAAATTAATAAGGCGCAAGGGGTTACTGTGTTACTCCAAATTTAACGCGGGCGAAATCTAGTAAATCCATCCGAAAGGTAGTTATTCGTCATCATAACCACATGCATGATTGCACAGACAAACCTTATATCTCTCCAAAAAGGAACTCGTCACGTAGCCAGGTTACGGACGTTGATTGATCTACATCGCGTCCATGTAGGGTCCGGAAAGAGTAACAAACATCCATACATGAATTAATCCTGACAAAAATTGGCATTTATAATATTAGTAGGAAGTAGGATACTTATGTATTTTCTTTGGCATTCCTCCAAAAAGTTAAACTTTGGTACCAAAAGGAACCTTCTTCCTCTCCATCCATCAACATTCATATTCTTCACTCTTTTAGTCATAATATATGATGCCTCCCTGCTAATGACAAGACAAGACATAGGACATGCGTCAAATAAAAGAACATGTATTAACAAAACAAATTATTATTAATAAATATAATCAACTATAAATAAGACTAGTAAATAATACTGTTAATACTAAAATAAATAAATGCACTAAAATGTCTTTAAAATAAATGCCTCAATATGGCAACACCACCAATACATTTTAAAGTTAGTAACCCTATTCGTTGGTTATGTCAGATCACGGTTAGATTTGAAATTCGCAATCGTACATGCGTATTAGAATATATCAGTATTTGACCGAACATGTATTATTATGAAGCTCAATTATAAGTAATTCATGAATAATATAGTTAAAGTAATTGTAAGTATGTACTAAGATTACCAATATTATAAAACTAACTTTCCAGGTATAAATCTAGCTTAAAATGGCTATTTGAGCAGCTATCGAGACTTGATCACATTTTCTTTTATTAATTTGTCATGGAGATGTAGACAATTTATCAGAAATTTTAAGCTTCTAGATACCTACATCCGAATCTTTTTAATTTTATTGTGTATGTAAGCTACCTCTCAAGCAATTCTACCTATTGTGAAGCCTATGCGTAAAAGAACTTAAAGTATTGTGCTATCCCGTTCTCGAACCAGACTGGCCTATTTCCGTTACCATACACACCACAAGGTCGTCGGATGGACTTCCCTAGCTGATCTTCCTACCTAACTTACTCGACTATTATTTAACGACACTAGTACAGCTGGGCCTACAGTCCTTCACCTTGAGGCCTGTGACAACAATGTTCTATAATTTCCGTATATGAGAGGCAGGTCACCGCGCGTCTCTTGGCCTCGTCCAACGCTGGTAGCCGTCAGCCAGCGCTTGTGTTAGCTGTTCCATGCGCTGGAGCAGGTCTTCAGTTGGAGACACGTCGCGCTGCTGCAATCAGACATTGTATTGTTTGAAATACTTACAATTTTGTAACGAGAAAAACATACCTAGAAAATGTGAAAATCTTTGTTTAATAACTAGATTTTTGATAGACCTGTGGGTGACGCTCATCAACTTAGACGTCATTTACCTAATTCGGTTTGGACGATGTTTCACCACGACAATGCACCGAACTAATTGTGGCTCAAGCTGCCGCGCTGCACGCGTCATACATACCGGCGCGCGGCCTCGCTCCAGCGTGAGGCGCACGTGTCGCACGTCGTGGTGGCGGCAGTAGGGCGCGTCGCTGGCCGCGCTGCACGCGTCATACATACCGGCGCGCGGCCTCGCTCCAGCGTGAGGCGCACGTGTCGCACGTCGTGGTGGCGGCAGTAGGGCGCGTCGCTGGCCGCGCTGCACGCGTCATACATACCGGCGCGCGGCCTCTCTCCAGCGTGAGGCGCACGTGTCGCACGTCGTGGTGGCGGCAGTAGGGCGCGTCGCTGGCCGCGCTGCACGCGTCATACATACCGGCGCGCGGCCTCGCTCCAGCGTGAGGCGCACGTGTCGCACGTCGTGGTGGCGGCAGTAGGGCGCGTCGCTGGCCGCGCTGCACGCGTCATACATACCGGCGCGCGGCCTCTCTCCAGCGTGAGGCGCACGTGTCGCACGTCGTGGTGGCGGCAGTAGGGCGCGTCGCTGGCCGCGCTGCACGCGTCATACATACCGGCGCGCGGCCTCGCTCCAGCGTGAGGCGCACGTGTCGCACGTCGTGGTGGCGGCAGTAGGGCGCGTCGCTGGCCGCGCTGCACGCGTCATACATACCGGCGCGCGGCCTCGCTCCAGCGTGAGGCGCACGTGTCGCACGTCGTGGTGGCGGCAGTAGGGCGCGTCGCTGGCCGCGCTGCACGCGTCATACATACCGGCGCGCGGCCTCGCTCCAGCGTGAGGCGCACGTGTCGCACGTCGTGGTGGCGGCAGTAGGGCGCGTCGCTGGCCGCGCTGCACGCGTCATACATACCGGCGCGCGGCCTCGCTCCAGCGTGAGGCGCACGTGTCGCACGTCGTGGTGGCGGCAGTAGGGCGCGTCGCTGGCCGCGCTGCACGCGTCATACATACCGGCGCGCGGCCTCGCTCCAGCGTGAGGCGCACGTGTCGCACGTCGTGGTGGCGGCAGTAGGGCGCGTCGCTGGCCGCGCTGCACGCGTCATACATACCGGCGCGCGGCCTCGCTCCAGCGTGAGGCGCACGTGTCGCACGTCGTGGTGGCGGCAGTAGGGCGCGTCGCTGGCCGCGCTGCACGCGTCATACATACCGGCGCGCGGCCTCGCTCCAGCGTGAGGCGCACGTGTCGCACGTCGTGGTGGCGGCAGTAGGGCGCGTCGCTGGCCGCGCTGCACGCGTCATACATACCGGCGCGCGGCCTCGCTCCAGCGTGAGGCGCACGTGTCGCACGTCGTGGTGGCGGCAGTAGGGCGCGTCGCTGGCCGCGCTACACTCGTCGCGCTGCACCGGCTGCTGCAACGCCTCATCACACATCCACACCTGCCGAGGTAATCATAGTAAAATTATTAGTTTAGTTAAATAAATAAAAAAATAAATATCTTGGGACAACTCACACACGGCTTTCTGATCCCAAGCTAAGCAGAGCTTGTGTTATGGTAACCAGACAACTGATATACATACTTATATAATTTATAAATACATACATATTATAGATAAATCACACCCAGACACAGAACAAACAATCATGCTCATCACACAAAGTTTGTCCTGGGTGGGAATCGAACCCACGACCTCCGGCTCAGCAGTTAGGGCCACTAACCACTAGACCAACAAGCAAAGTTAAGCAACAACCACTTAAAAACATTCGGTGCGTTCTTGAGAGCGGCGCGCGCAGCAACGCGGTGGTAGCCAGGTGGTTTACCCGGCTACCGCACTCACTCCGGCCAGGCAGCGAGCCTCCCTGCTGGATTGCCACTGTGGGATATGGACGGGGAGGTATCTCCGCTACCGCGGCCCAGCAATATTAAGGGCAAAATAAAGAACATGGGTGGGTTTTAATCAGCAAAAATCTGACACTGTCCCCTGCTTCGCCCAGAGCGGCGGAAGTTATATGAGGACTTCCCAACCGCACAAAGCTTAATTCAGTGTTCGACACATTCTCATGGTGGCATGGAGAGAGCGACTGTCGCAACCCCGTGCAGGGCACGCCACAATAGTGGCGGATGGTCCCCTTTTTGAGGAGTGGCTGGAGAGGCGTCATGACGTCCTCACCTACCGCCTGACGCAGGTCCTCACCGGACACGGAAGTTTCGGGAGGTTCCCGCACATCATCGGGCGGGAGGAAGCGCCCGGGTGTCACCATTGTGACGATCGCCCGGAGGACACGGTGGAGCACACAGTGGCGATCTGCCCAGCGTGGGCGGAGCACCGCCGTGCCCGAGCTAGAGGCGATCGGCGGCGGCGATCTCTCGCGTCCGGCCCTGGTTCAGGCCCGGAGCGAGAGGGAATGGGAAGCGGTCACCACCGCGTGCGAAGCAGTAATGCTAACAAAGGAGGTGGCCGGGCGTTTGAGGGAGAGAACATCTGCCCAACCCAGCCGCCGCGGGAGACGCCCATGGCGCCGGGCGCCGCGAGACGACTTCCGGCCACCGTAGATGCGGGCCTGTGGGCGGTGAGCAATGGGTAGTTCACCGTCCGTCCGTCGATTGACGTCAGGCCGTGTCGACGGCGCGTTCGTGTTTCACGCGCGCCTCAAAGAGAGTCAGGAAAGCAAAGGGGCTTGCCAGGGTTGCGGGTTGTTCGAAAGAGATACCGCGGCCTCGGAACGTAAAGGGCAATAGAAGGAACATGGGTGGGTTTTAATCAGTACAAGTCTGACATGCCATGAAGTCATTGGATGATTTCCCACCCGAAAAAAAAAGGGTTCGACACATCGCTGTATGTTTATGGATGTTACAGAATTCAATGTATTATTGTACTAGCTGTTCCCCACGGTTTCACCCGCGCTGCTCAGCACCTGTTAGTCGTAGCGTGATGTTATATAGCCTATAGCCTTCCTCAAGAAATGGACTATCCAACACTAAAAGAATTTTCCAATTCCAACCAGTAGTCCCTGAGATTAGCGCGTTCAAACAAACAAACAAACAAACTCTTCAGCTTTATAATATTAGTATAGATTACCCCGTACTAGCTGGATTAAAGCGGCAGATAGCAATCGCTCCTTGTCAAAACTTGATGTTCCGCTGCATAGACTTGAAGCGTTGGAAAAGTTGAAAGTTAGAAAGAAAGAAACTTTGATCATACTCACATTATTCCCATTCGGTTTCTTCCTCAACAAGCGCATCGGCCTTGTCGCGGGAGTCGACGAACAGCTTGGCATCTCGCTCACACTCGGCGCATGGTATTGTGTCCGTCTCATGCCACTCTTGGAGCAGAAGCTCCGCGCCTCTCTGCTCGATGGACACTTGGAACAAGATGTGTTGTCGCTCGCACTCGTGCATTGCGACTCGTTCTGTCTTTCCTCTAGACGGCGCTGTAAGGCTGCTATGAGAGATTCTTTCTCTTTGAGCATGTTATCTTTTTCTCTGCGAACAAATAATACTTTTTATGATAACTGGTGTGCCATTGTCATGGACGAAAGAGGAAAGAGTCATTAATCGGAAGATTGTATTACAATGTATTTACCTGTGCTGAGCTGCCGCGTACCTGTGCTCGTGTACCTGTGTTCGTATATCTGTGCTCGTGTACCTGTGCTTGTCGCGCATGCGCCGCATCCAGCCGCGCACGGAGCCAACAGCCCGTCGCGCCTCCCCGCACAGCTGCGCGCCGCGCTCGTGCGCCTGCTCCAGGTGTACCTGTAGCTCTGCCACGTTACTTGCCTTCTCCCTGAGTGATACAAAAAAACAGATTTAAGAAAGAAATAACACTCCTTTTATGGGGCAGTCGTGTAAAAAAACAAATTGCAATTTCATCGATTTTGACGAAAAACTGCTAGCTAGACCTCTTTCAAACAAAGTCACAACGACCGTTCCTGAACTTCTTTCCCGAAACAATCACGCAGTCATCCATCTACCCTGCAGGGATAACCCACGCTACAGGCTCCGAGATGCAGTCATCGAGAACATAGCCCAAAAGATTAGTAATCTTCGTCAAAAAAATGCCAGCACTGTTTCTAGAGTTTACCAAAGGCTCTTAAAATAGCCGAATATTTATAAACAGTGTGTACCTTTCACATGAAGTACGTGCAATGCAACCACAACTGTAACTTTAACACATTACCTATAGCAGGTATCGATATGAGCGGCTTGCGCCCGCGTGCGCGCGAGGTCTGCCTCGAGCGCGTGCACGTGGCGCTTGCTGTCGTCCAGCTGCGCGCGCCACAGCTGCACCTGTGTCGTCAGGTACGCCACCTCGCTGCGCATCTTGCAGTTCTAACCACACAACATCCAAGGAACATCTGAACTAATAAGTAATTTGAGATCATCGTTATCAACCCAGCATTATGCCAAAGACGTCGTGATCCGATGCTGGCATAACCGGATGCGGCGATTGTGAGTACAAATATTGTACAACCTATTTCTAGATAACACGCTACCCTCAAGGACTAATTACTTATACGAAGTTGACTATTCAAGCTATTAAAGTATTCGTCAGAAAGTCCGCTCACTTAGAGAAAATTGTGGTGACGCAAATAGAATGCGGTTCCTTTTCATCAGCTCAGAAAGACCGTTCTCTGTTCGTAGTATAATATCCTACCTCTTTGATGACGTGGTCTGCTTTGTTGAGCTCCTCTTGAAGATCTTGGATTTTGTTTGCCTGCGCCTCATTTTGTTGTCGTAGTTCCGACACCTCCGACGTCTTTTCACACAGTAACGCTACAACATGACTCGGTATAAATATTTGGAAAGATTCGTAGAATTTTGTTAACTCTGTTTCGGTTGGATATCCAACCCACTTAAGTTGTTTTAGCCCCTAGTAATTAGGCACTTTCGCAACTACTGATCTTGTGAGTTCTGGGTTGGTAGTATCAGAAATGGACACTTGATGGGCGTATCTCTCCTAAAAAATTATGTTACAAATACGTTTTAAACTAACCTTTTGTCTGCCCCAGCTTTATTGAGATAGATTCAACGGTAGAGCTATGTTCCCTAGAGCAGTCTTGTGAACGTATCAACTGGTCTCTGATGCGCGCCAGCTTAAAAGAGAAAGAGATAGTCACATAGTTGTGAGTGACAGAAATGACACTCAACAAGTCTCAAGTACAAGTCAAGTCAAGTCGTTTCGTAGCCACGAATGCACCAGGCAGGTGGCTTGCTCACGGCTATCGAGTAGTAAAGTGAAATGAACGTCTGGTATTTTCGTACCCAGCCGCACTGCAGCGTGACGCCTTAATAAGCAAGCCCTAGGCGATAAGCAGGCGTTTGTAGCCTTAAGCTTTATTGAGCGTCGTCTTTGTCACTCAGTGCGTTAATAGACAAAATATTTTTTTAACAAATGATGACATATAAGGTAAAATAACAAAAAAAAAAGTTGATAAGATTATGTTCTTCGGTAATGTTCATGTTTCCAAATTAGCACAAACGTCGAATCGTCGAGTAACCCCCAAAAGTTTGTATGGAGCTTACACTCAAAAGGTGACTAACCTACTCCAGTCGCAACTCCCTACCTATTACTATATAGTTATTTGTTTTTTTTTTTGTATTTCCAAAGATCACCCCCCAAGCGTGCACTTTTCCTGGTAGATCTGTGTCTTGTAAGGTAAGACGTGTTAGTAAAGGAGATCCCCTCACCTCTTGGTCTTTCATCTCGACATCTGCCTTACACTTGGCTTCGGTGTCCCGCTTGCTGGATAGGGTACATTCTAACTCGCACAACTTCTCTTGTAACCCGGATATTTTTATCTGCGATATATTTATTTAAATTTTATACACAAGTTAAGACATGCGTTAAAACGCGTATTGATTTTATGGAGGAAACATTAAAGAAAATTCACACGAAAATTATAACTAATAATTAATAGATGATGAAAAGTAATATAATAATATTTTTGCTTGCGGGATTATTGTTAGGTAGACCCACTATTTAATTTAGCCATAATTGCAAAGCCTTAAAATAATTCATGGCGTACAATCTCCAACAAACGCCCGTTAGTCGTTTGTTTATTTTCTGATCGTGGTGTTGAATCCTCTCTCACAGTATTTATGGTTATTTATGAGAAATCAGATGGATTTACATGTATTCAAATGAAACAACACCGTGCCACACATTCGAGTCACTTGTGGACAAACATTCGAGGGCACTTTTGTGTCTTGTGTCCGATACAAGCTAGGGCTAGATTAGATCTGCAATACTTGACTAGGAGAGGGGGCTACAGAGCCATACTCACTTCCAGATACTCAGCTTTCTTCTTTAGTTTCATATTTTCATCTTGTGAACCACATGTACAAGAATCGAACTGCAAGTTGACATTAAAAAAAATACAAATATTAAAAAAAATACTTAAGAGAAAAAAAGTATCTTAAATGCCAACCAAACACGTTTACCAAATGTAGGTACTTTACACTAAAGGAAACCCCTTAAACCCAAAAAATATGTCAAAAGAAAGTATAAATATCACGCTTTATAATCAACAATGTCTATAACTTCTTACAACTTTTCTAGTGACGTTAAAAGCAAGAAGTCGATTGATTAGCTTCCAAAATGACAAAACACCCGACATATGTATGTGGAGACACTAGAAAAAATTCTAACATCTGATCTTACAACCTCATCTAGTAAATCCATAGCCATCATACTGCCAAAGAGAGCACATAGTCCCACACACACACATCACCTACAGTGAGCAAGTCCTGCAGCCTGAGCAGCTGTTCTCTGACGTCATGGAGGTCGTCCTGCACGCCCGGCGCCGGCGCATACGACTCCTCACTGCGCTCCCACATACCCTGGCCCAAGGAAACAATTAAGGGATAGAAATTCGTTTATTGTATAAAGTGTTTAGTTAAGTTATACATTATTTTGTTATGAAATTGTGTTAGCATGTTGGGCCATATACAAATCCAGAGTAGGTATGTTATTTTTTTAAACATTGTACGCAGAAACACACGTCACTCATTACAGTATGCAATTCATGTGCAATGTGCTAAAAAACAATCACACAAATGTTAGTAGTACTTTCCTTCAGCCTGAACGCTAACAGTTATTCTCATTTCAGTTAGTTTTTACTGTAAGTAACATTGACATTCATGTCAAGCTATAGTAGCGCCCTCTGCATTAATGTTATCGTGTTAGTGTTGCCATACCAAAATGCAAAGTTAGCAGATTGCCAGGACAAAGAAGTACCGAGTCGTTGTTTGTTGAACTGGAACTATTCAGAAAGTTTGATATCTCCATCTTCAGACCGTCCACTTCCAAAGCGATATCCTGCAAGAACGAAAACCATATTTACTATTGATTAAACATGATCGATGCCTATCAAATATGTCAGTAGGTTCACTGAAGAAATTTTTGTGTCGGATTCTATATCAAAGGTGTTAAGGTTGGGCGCTGCGACACGACTCCCGGCCACCGTAGACGCGGGCCTGTGGACCGTCCGTCCGTTTAGTGACGACAGGCCATGGCGACAGCGCAGTCGTGTTCCATGCGCACCTCAAAGAGATGTCAGCAAAGAAGAGAGGCCTGCCAAGGCCACTACCTGCCAGGTTTGTGGGATATTTGAAAGAGATACCGCGGCCCAGAACACAAAAAGCAAAAGAAGGAACAAGGATGGGTTTTTGTCAGTGAAAGTCTGACACAAAGAACAGGGGATTAAGGAGGAGCCCGTGGCTAAATAATAACAGCCGCTCAGTTCGATCTTTAGGTTAAGCCGCACTTGCCTAGGTTGGTCTGTGGATGGGTAACCATCCGTTACATACCGAGTTTACTCTTTGCCTCGGAAAGCACGTTAAGCCTTTGATCCCGGCTGTCATTTGTAGATCTTTGACAGTCGTTACAGGTAGTCAGTGTCCCGAAAGTCTGACAACCAGTCTTACCAAGGGGTATCGTATTACCCAGTATTAACTGGGTTGTGGAGGTCAGATAGGCAGTCGCTCCATGTAAAATACTGATATTCAGCTGCATCCGGTTAGACTCGAGGCCGATCCCAACATACTTGGGAAAAGGCTAGGCAGATGATTTTAATATATGTTTTTTATTCTAGGAGATGCCAGTTTCTTCACGATGTTGTCCTGCAATTCTGTCAGGGTCTTGTGTTATGTAACAACATACCTGACACCTGTCCAGCGAGTTCTGCTGCGAGCTGATGACAGTCTGCAGGCGCCCGATCTGTTCCGCCTTCTGTTTGTCCCACTGCCGCACGTCCCAGTATGAACTGCGCAGCATTTCTATCAGATTCTCTTGTTTTGCCGTCTGCAATTAAGTAGGATAAGAACATAGATACCTTTTCACAATATATCTATCAAATTAGATTGCATCGTCAGAAAACAATGTGAATGAATATCTTACCTCATAGAAACACTCCCTGTAGAGGTCCTCTATGACACTCAAGTTGTTTTCCAGTGTATTCACGATATCTGTCTGATCTTCCATCTAGAACGATTGCAAGCACATCACGGACATACAATGATGAATCAAAACGGATTTTATGTATTGATATTTTTTATTGATTAATTTTAGTCTTTTCAACGATTAACGACAATAAATTCCAAATCAATTTAAGTAATTTATATATCTGTTTTGAAAAATGTCAGTCAGTTTAAATTTATTGCTTTTAATTTATTGGTATTAAGCTATAAAGACTTAAATATGTCTGAAATAAATAAACAGTTAAAAATGCACTTACAAAAACCAAATATTACATTTCATTTGCAAATTTTAAAGTCGCAATTTTATGTATGTAAGTAGATAACGAGGTCGGAGAACTTATCAGCAGTTAGTTCTAGTTACGTACCGGTCTGTCGGTGACGAGGCACACGTCAACCTTCTGAACAGGTTTGCAGCAGTCCACAGACTTGCGCAGCGTCGAGTACTAAAAACAAAGAAAAATACTGAAAAACCAACTTGAAAATACGTTTCAGACTTTTCTTTTCAGTGCAGTGAGTAATTTTGTTTGTAACATCAACCATTGCCCTGATTTCGTCTCAAGTCCTTGTACCTTTATTATATGAAATTAATTTCAACTCTACATCTCTATTCCAGGTCCTCATCTTTTTCTCCCATCAACTCGGAAGGACAAAAATATGAGTAAGTATAACTTATAGTCGTATAAGTAATATAAAAGGGTTCGTTTTTTAGGGTTGAAAAGTAAAAATGGAACCCTTATTCAATCACTTTGTTGTCCGTACGTCTGTCTGTCTGTCTGTCGATGTTAAAGGTTTTAGAGCTTATTTCTTTATTTAAAAGTCATAACCTATAAGTTTCAATTGCTGGAGTACCTACAGGACTCATCTCTGAAAGAGGGAATCTTCTTTCAAGTTAAGCAACCGTAAACGTCTCCTTTATTGACACGTAAGAGAATTATGCAGATGCGCCACTACCTCCCTGGTCTTCCGATCCAGTTCCCTCTTGAGCTCGTTGGCGCGCTCGTTGAGCGTGGCGATACGTTCCTCTGCGACCGCCAGGCTGTCTGCCTGCACACTTATCGTCTCCTCTTTGTTCTGCAACTATCAAAGGTAGCAGATTGATTAGATTTTGAGATCGTCTCTGATAAAATAAGAAGTATCTAATGTAGTCTACAGCTCAGAACGCGATGGCATATAGCTGTATTATAAATTATTTGGGAAAGGAAAGGCTATTAAACAGCAGGCTAAAAAACTGATGTAAGAAGTTTTATTTTCGGATCAGAATTCATCAACTGTCAGACTTTTACTGACTAAAACCCATTCATATTCCTTCTTCTGCCCTTAGTGTTAGGGCCGCGATATTTTCTTGGAACAATCCGCAACCCCGGCTCTGGCTGGCCTCTTTGCTATGAAAGAAGTCTTTAGGATTTAGGTTTAGCAGAGAGTAAAGAGTTCAGATTGCATGCAGCGCACTGTATGTGACAAAGATACTTACGACCTGCAGCGTAGCCAACAGTTTGTTGTGGTAGTATTTGGCACTAGCGTCGCAAGTTCCACTCGTACTGTCCACCAGACTGGAAGTGGCGCCACTGTCCTATACAAACAAAACTCAATATTTTATACAACTGAACTTATTCCACTGAGGGAAAGAGAGAGCTATACAGGGTGTCTAGCATCTAGCACCATCTCTTTACCTCAGCGGAATAAGTTCTGCTTTAAGACGTCATGGTAGGGTAGCTGCTCCGATCGGTTTTGCCCGCGTAGACTGGTAAGGGTTAAGCCTCCTGGGTATAAGCTATCTACATACAATTTTCTTATAAATCCTATTAGCCGTTTGAGCGTCAAAAGTAACAAACAGACACATACAAAGTTTCACCTTTATAATATTAGTGCGATGAAATTTTGTTTTTATGAGACTTTTACGAGCTAGTTACACAATGAATTTCGTGAAAAATAATAAATTCAAAAGTAAGTTCAAAAGGGCTACCATGACATGTTATAGCAGTTCTTATTCCACTGAGGGAAAGAGATGGTGCTAGACACCCTGTATAGCTCTGTCTCTTTCCCTCAGTGGAATAAGAACTGCTTTAAGACGTCATAGTAGGGTAGCTGTTCTCTTTTTAAATCCACCTTGCATGTTAACCAATCAATCATGAAGTTGCATCATTACCCAACTCATGTTTAAGCACAGTACTCAATGTGTTATCGACAGACAGGTGTTGCTCTCAGCCATCACAACATGATCACTACCATATGCTTGTTCAAGGTGCTCTCCCAAAGCATTTGTTTATTTATACTCTACGTGAAGTGAAGCGGTGTGTGAAGAACCCTTGAGGTGTAAGGTGTCAGATGAAACGTTATACTGACGGGAAATGTTATACCCGTGAAGAATGTTACGATACTTTTCAAATTGTTACAACATTGAAGTTTGTTGTTTGACTTTTGACGATCTTATAACTAAATACATCATCTCTGTCTCCTTTGGGCATATTTTGATACACGCCTCGACGTTTGCGTAACCTTTTCTCAACTATATTTGTATATAGTAGACGACTGAACGGTAGTTGTGGGAAAGTAGGTAGATATTTACGTGATTAAGCACTCATAATTCTGCTTTACGGAGAAACATGGATGGAAGTCTCATTGTTATGATCCACAGCCTGAATTTACCCACTGACGACACGGGTGGCGCAGTGTCAAAGCGTTTGACTGCAGTCCTTCATGTCACGGGTTCGATCCCCGCACGGAACTAATATTTGAAGACATACAGTTAGTTGTTCTAGTTCTGGCTAATTGTGTATGTGAGTTTAAATGTTTGTAACACACCCACGATAAAGGACAAGTTAATAGTGTAGGGCAATGTTTTATAAAAAGAAAACCTACTGATTTCTTGTGGCAATCTCCAGCCTAAGAAGAAGAAAAATAAGCGCAATTATTACAGAAATTTTGAGATGCACACAAGTGATCGCAGAGAAGACTTGCATGAGACTCAAACTCAAAGTCATAAAAAGTATGGCGCAAAATGGAGGAGACTCAGCACCTGGTAGCGCAAAAGGCTGCCTATGATCTTGAATCAACCATTTTACACAGCGCTCTGCAGTCAACGTGATAACAATTTCAATTGAACAAAAATACTAAATATCAATTTAACCAGTCTGTGTTTATAAATGTAAATACATCGTACCCAATAAAAAGCAATTCAACAATGAAGATAACACAACCAAAATAATCTTGTAGCCAACGTTGATGTTCAGGAAATCGTAAACGACCGCTGCAAAGGGTAAGGCAGTTAAAAGCCAAATATTCCTAATCGAGGTTGCGATAAAATTGATCAAAGGTAATTCGTAAGAGTTCTTCTAACGGGGTATATACACTAGAGTTACGACTGTACGGCAATATGACGGACCGTACCGATGGACGGACGGATGCACCGATGCACCGGTAGCGGCGCCGGCGCCGGACGATGGATGTGTTTTGTTTTGTGTGATGTTTGTTGTTCGTTAGGGAGTTCTAAAATATAACTCGTTAACGTCTAGTGGTAGAGGTGTAAGGTGTTCCTTCTTTTACATCGCTCTTTCATTTACGTATTTATTTTCGTATTTTAGACGCAGAAACAAAGCTGTTTAATAGTTATATAGTTAGCAAGTCTCATAATTATGTTGTGTTCAACCCATTAGTCATGGTTTTGGTGCGTGATCTTTTTTGGGATGTGGCATATAGGGAGTATACATGCGTGTAAAGGTTCATGTATGTAACTCGTTAGCGAACAGTCTTATAGTTTATAGTTTTTGGCCTTCATTGTGTCCCGACGCTGGGCAAAGGCCTTTCATTAAAACCTCACTATCTGTAGCAATCTCTGGCCATGTCTTCAGCTCGTTTACTTTCCTTCCTTTAAAAAATACTTTACAGAAATATAAGAAATGAAAAATCTTTTACACCATTACATTTGCGACTGTTGACAAAATCACAAATGGCTAAAGTTTATTTTTGTTCCAAAGACAATTATTAATCCCTCCCAAACAAAAAGCAAACAACAATTGTTTACGATCGTTTCATTACTTCTATACATCATAAGAACATAAATGTTACTTTGTTTGAAGTCAAAGTAGTTAGGTACTACTCAGCTTGAAGTGGTAAGACTAGTAAGTTAATTGAAGGCCAAAACATCTCAATTGAAGATCTAATAAAATGATCAAAGTAATTTGCGCCGATCCATTAGTTGCTACTTCTGAGTTACACAATAAATATGTTGGTATGAATCCGTATGAAAACAGGGTTTCTTATTTCCAGTCATCTTTTATCGATTCCCTGTTGCAAATGAAAGTAATCAAAAAAGAAACAAAATAAAAAGTCAAATAATCCGTATTTCAAAACATTTCCGGAGCAGTTAAAAATAAACTGAAAACGTTTGCAACGACCAATAAACTGAAAAACAAAATCCAATATTCAACACCAATCACAACACAACAAACCATAGGTAACTGTTATTACAGGTACTACTTTAAACACAACACTAGAGAACCACTTACTTTAGTAACATCACTAGCGTCGGAATCCGCGCACATCAACAATCCATTGAACATCATGTTAATATCGGCACCTCAAATACTACAAGTTATTGACAAACAGCAGAGCGTGCGCGGGCGCAGACTGCGTGCGAGTGGATGCGCCCGCGGCGCGACGTTGCACGCCGGTATATTTAGATCGTTGTAAATAGTCATTTTTGAAGGGACGGTGGCCCACTTGTATTCTTTATTCTCATAGCGAACCCATTGGGGATGACAGCGTGTTTTGATTTGGGTAACTTTATGCATAAATTTTTTTTCCCCTGAAAAAAAACCTGTTCTGATCCAGTTGGATAAATACCAAAAAATTTATTGCCTTCCCCGATTATTACTAATGAAATAACTCAAAGAATGTCTTTTTTTCGCCTTGTTGCTAGAAATTGCATGCAACAAAAACACAAAAAGAGACTTTAAACATGACAAACAAAGGAGATAACTTGAAGGACCGTCTATCTCATCAGTTAAAACAGATGAACACGTGCCGAGAAAAAGCTTATTTGCCACAAAAACAACAGCCTGTATGTGCAGGTGGTACATTAGTTAAAAACCGCGCCGTGAGCTGAGAGCAGGGCATCGGTTTCCGACGGCGACGTCCGCCCGTTTCGTCACAACATGAGATAAACATAGACTTAACTACACACAGAAATTATGTCGTTAATAACGGATTAGGGCTTGGTCATTTATATTGAAAGAAACTGAATTTCAACATCTCATAGGTTGAAAATGGTATTTCGTAATAGAAACCGGATCGGATTTATAATTCATCATGGAAGCGAAGAGTAAAAATGTCTTGTTACATGTTATTTATGCATATTCATAACGGGATTGGGAGATAGAGGGGGTTTACCTTGTCTCTTAAATATCAAAATTTCTTGAGAAAATTCTACACAGTATTATTTAATTACCTCTGGGTCGCAAGCACTAGGTGGACGCTTCATCTTCTCCTTTTTTATTTTCCTGAAACAAAACATACATTGTAAGTACATTTCAATGTAAGTTTAAAAACATCTTCCAAAATCGTTTAATAAAGAAAACACTAACTTTAACGCATCTGCAGAACACACCGGTTTAACCTGCAAGAATAAATAAATAATTAATAAACATTATACTACTCAACTACTAATGTCGGTTTTTTATGTTTGTGGATGGGAAATCAGCAAATAACTTCCCCCACTCTGTGTGAAGCGGGGGGGAATGTCAGACTTGTACTGAGTAAAACCCGCCCATGTTTCTTCTTTTGCCCTTTATGTTCTGGGCGTGTATTTCTCTCTAATAATCCGCAACCTAACGTAGGTTTGGCCTAGCGTTTTAGTTTGTCATTACTCAATTTTTATTTTCGTTAGCAGTAAATAAGAAGGTAATTAAATATTGTTTAAAATGTGTTAGCATGCTCACCTTAAGAAAATCGCAGCTCTTCTTGCTGCTATGACCCCTGAAAGCAGGTCGCAGTTATAAAAACGTCGGCAAGTCGTAAAGGCACGCGTTAACTTGTGCCACCAACATAAACACGTTGCGAGTTATATTTAGATGAACGTTAAATATTGAACAATTGGTTATAAGATTCTGTGAAACGCTGTAAGTGACTGATTAAATTAAATAAGGATTTATGTACGTTCCTTGACTAAAAATAAAACTTGTAAATTATCTTAAAGCTAAACTTTTTGATTAGTGAGTGGGTGAGCATAAATAAATTTGAATATTTAAATTACTAAAACTAAATTACTAAAGATAAGCTTAAGCACCGACCGTGCGACAGTAAGTTGTTACGCAACTGAACTGAATTACGCAAGTGAACCACCTCACCTAGGACTTGAACCGCCGCTTTTCTTGGCCTCATCATTGAAGTACAGCTCCTCAACACATTCGCACTTGTCTGCCGTCTCCAGCGCCTCCTCACTGGCACTTGAACACTCAAACGTAATCGTCTTTGACTTTGAGCAGCGTTTACATCGCTGTCTCGGGAGGCGGGACCTCAAAGACTCCTTACTGCTCTTAGGAGTTACTTTTGGGACACAAGTTCCAATAGAGCTAGCTAGTGTTGTAATTTCACTTGTTTTATGTGAGTCCTTGGGGAAAAAGTTATTAAGAGAACTCCTTGAAGTCTGGGGGGAAATGATCTTATGTTTTTTTGGGTACCCAGTATCTTTAGGTCCTATTAGAAAACAGATTCCAGGCGACTTTTTGGAGCTCTTCCTGGTCTTAGTACAATCCCTGGGGAGAAAGTTATTAAGAGAACTCTTGGAAGGACAGGTTCTAAGATCATTTTTGAGACAGCTTGTAGGATTTTTGCTGGGCGAGCAACTCCTGGGAGATCCCTTGGGACGGCCTTTCAAGAGCATAGTATTTACTAGGAACGTTTCGTCTTTGATTGGACAGCATCTCTTGAAGTGGCTGTAGAGGTCGGCAACTGAAGCCTCTGACACCAACTCTGGGACTGATGTGGACTGCAAACAATATTGAGCAATGTAAAAGAAAACTGGCGTCGACCTTAAAAAGTTCTGTTTGATATTTTATCATGTGTCTCCTTTGGTAAGTTGTGTGGTAAACGGTTGTTAGGGGATGGGCAATTGGATATGTGATACAGAGGATGTGATGTGATGAAAATGTCATGAGGAACTTTTTGTTGAGTATGGCTGTAGACATAAGAGTAAAGGAAGACCAAAGGAACAGGGGAAATGCCTTGTGTTGATGGTGTGGGTAGAAAAGAGGTAACTGCTGAGATGAAGAATAAAGAGAAGAATCAAAGAAGAAAACATGCTGCGCCCATCCCAAATAAATTGGGATAAGAGCAGGATAGTAGTGATGAGTCTCATTCAGCACATTGTACGATAGAAACCCCAAATTTAGTTTTCCAATCAACTATTTAATTCCGTAGTGCTAGTAACTCTAATATACATATTAAGATTAAAATATTATGATTAAGGAAAGCAACTCGTTCCAAAACACAAACAACATGACGACAATTAGCTACTCTTAATTACAACCTGACTCATTCTACGTAACCACAAAAAAGAAATGTACTAACAGAAGGTCAGTTTCATGCAACGGGAGAAAATAGGCACACGTACACATAGACACCTATGTACTGCAATCTCGGTCAGAAGTGCTCTTACAATCGCACACACAGTTGTACAGTATTATCCAGAAATAGTGTACTTCGATAATCGTCTCCATCTTACGCGCGATATTGAAATTACTATTCACACTAGGAATTTCTCCTGTATCGTGGGTGCGTATACAAACATTTAAACTCACATACATAAACAGCCAGACCCGAAACAACAACTGTAGGTCATAAAAATATTTGTTCCGTGCGGGGGGATCGAACCCGCGACACACAGCGCAACTGTCGATCACTCAAACATTGAGCAAAGAGTGCCGTTAAAAAAACACACTTCACGGCTCTGTGCAATTCTTTGAAACTTTTGACAGATCGGAGAATCGGAGAAGGTAGATTGAGAGCAGAATTTAGCGCTATATATTCTCCTCTCAATCACCTAGAAAAAGTTAAATATATTGCATGACATTCGTGCTAACACGCATGCTTTTTCTAGTTTACCTGAATATGCGTGTAATTTAGTTTGTTGTGAGACGGACCTTCTGTACTTATTCGTCTAGTGTTCTAACTGTGTCGAACGGAACGGGACATCAAAGCTAATTAAAAACAAAACGAAACAAACGCACTCTCTCTATGATGGATATGTTGGGCATAGACGTGGCGCATGCGATTCGCGGCGCGTAGCTCCCATTCGGAGTGGACGTCGCCACGCACGAACAGAACGACTGGACATTGTGAAGATAAAAAAGAAAAATAAATAGAAAATTAAGTTGTCAATAAATGTGCTTAAGTAAATAGATTTTTACACCCGGTTTTGTGACGAAAATCGACCCAAAAATTAAATAACATAGGATATCCATTTCCTCTGTTATTCCATTTTTCAAAACTTAACAATAAATCGAAATAATCTTGATAAACCGCCCCTCCAAGTCAATATTAAATAGAGACAGTTCTTGAACTAAGTTTGCGTGAAATTTGTAAACGGTTACTAAGATCAATTAAATAAGTTCAACTTTCACGAGTCATTGACTGTCGGACCAAATACCGGGCGTTAGTGTCCACGTTGGTCCAAACACAAGATACTTTAAATAAATCAATTAAGGAGAGCTCATTAGACAATCAAAGTGATCAAAGTACAGATAAGTACGTGTGAAGTTTCTTACCTTAACTTATAGCTTCATAACAGATAATTAGGGCACTTTGTCACTAAGTATAATACAATAAATTATTAACATCACAAACATTCATCAGGTTCGAGATGAAGAGAACCGTTCCTTTGAGAATTCCGAAATGCGATCAAAAGACATTATAAATGATAAGTTATTGCAATTACCTACTGTTTAATGACTACTAGCAACACTAACCATAAATAATATACTTTAAATAAAATATCTACCTGATTTTCAAGGCTTTTTGTGACATCACTTGGTTTTCTGAAGAATAACTTTCTGAACATTAAATTTAAGGTTACCTACTGTAACCAACTTGAATTTAGAAATTTCAGGTACTTTCCTAGTATAAGGATACATGATTATGTTTCAATAAACGCAAGCTATTCAGCTCTGCAATGAAGATATCAATATTTGCAAAATCGCGATTCCGCACCAAGACTATCTATTGAATTTTCTCGCGGAAAGAAATTGAGATAAATAAAATTATTAAATTGGAGTAGACATTTTCTAAAGACAATCGAAGAATAGTGTCTACAAAATACCAAAACTAAAACAAAGTTTATTTCTATATCAAAACAAAATCAATCAATATTAAGCGAGGAGTCGTCATTGGAGAGGTTGGCGGGCGAGCGACAGTCGCAGGGCTTCAGCGAGTCGCGCGGGGGCACGTCGCGCTTGCGCCGCGGCTGCGCGCGCACGCACGCGATCGTCACCGAGTCGTACGACACGGCCGCGCCGCGCGGGCACTCCGCGTCGCCGCTCACGTAGTCTTTCGACTTCAGGCTTGTTATCTCTGAGTTCGTGTCTTTTAACTGTGAAGGGAATGGGTGGGGTGGTGTTATTGGGATAATCTAGAACTTGATAACTTTAGGGTTAAATATGAAAAGGTTCAAATTCAAAATACTCATGACTTACGCACGAAGTCTGAGGCATGAGCTTTAGCGACTAATTGTCATAATTCTTCACTACTTAATTCGCTAACCCAGTTCTAATATCTACCAGAAACGATAAAAATGCAAATATCGTAAACAAAGTGAATGTTCATTGATGTACCTAATGCATACGATAAAACGATTTATTAGAGACGACGTTACGCTGACGTTCCATTGGAAACATGTGCTTAACCTAGATTATTTTAGCAGGCTATTCCTAGCAATGGTCTGATCCGTAAAATTCACAAAGCTGATCTCTAGGACCGACCTGAAATTTTATATTCTTGTAGATACTTACACGAATATACGTAGATAATTGTTAAGAAAAACAGAAGTGGGTGAGATGTGTATTTTCAGACATATTATGATGCGGTTTTTCAGTATTCTGGTCTTTCGGCAGCTGACTTATGACATAGAGCCCGGAGTCTTGGAAGAATATTTGTATTTTAAGCTCATACGCCGCCCCCATTGTATTACACTTAAACATAACTAGTAAAATATGCAGTTTAGGGTTGGCCCAGCCCTTGGTATATTAGAGGTATGATATGAACTAGTGTTTTCTTTATTTCTATTAGTTTGCATTTTTAACCGCCTTCATGAAAAAAGAGGAGGTTATGAAATCGACTGTTTTTTATGTTTGTTACCTCAAAATTTTCGCTTGGGTGAGCAGATTCAATTTCGTCCAGTTCTGACAATCGCATCTATGCATGGGAAAACCATTTAAGTCTTAATGTCGCTTTGTAATGTTTTTTAATATCACCTTGGCTTTGGCCTGTTTGAGCTGCCGCCTCATCTCCTTGATGATGTCGTCCTTGAACTGCGCGCGCATGTTGGCGGCGCGGCACTGCTCGTCCAGCGCAGCGCACACGCGCCGCATGGACTGCATCTCCTCCGTCAGCGTCACGTTCACCTTGCGGAGGGCGCGGACATTATCGCCGCTAGACTGAGGGGATAATAAATTATAACAATATTTATTGGTTCAAGACTTAATTAAACATTTGCATCGGGCCCAAACTAGGAAGAGGAATTTATGTGCTAAAAGCACTAGATACTTGTTGCCTGTAATTGTAGACAGGTTTTAAAAGTTTTAGAACCTTTAAAGCCCTCACTAATGGAAGATACGATTCACTACATATTTCGCAGCATTTTTTTTAAATCATAGTCTATGTTCGCCAACAGAATAAATAGGGCAAAAAGGTTGGAATCAAATAGAAAAAAAGTTATGAACATTCCTGGAGCTCCATATCTTTCAGTTGCAACACGACACCCGTCCAACGCTGCACATAGGCCTTAACGATAGGTCACATGCTGCCCGCATGCGGCAAATTCCCACGACTAACACCATATCCGATATTATGTGTGTCGGGAACTCGGAATGGAAATCATAAAGTCCAATGTCCAGACGGTCCTTTTCAGAAGCGTTATCTAATAATGATGAAATACTAGCTTTTGCCCGCAGCTTCGCTCGCGTTAAATTCGAGGTAACACAGTTCCCCTTGCGCCTTATTGATTTGTAATAGCAACGCTAAATTTTCCCTTTTCTTCCCTCTTTCTCCCTCACATCCCACTTTTTTCCAAAAAATATTAGCCTCCTGGTTCCCAACTATCTGTGAACCAAAATTCATCAAAATCGGTTTAGCCGTTAAAGTGTGAAGAGGTAACAAACAAACTCACTTTCGCTTTTATAATATTAGTAAGGATTACGAAAGCAACGTATAGATGCCCTTAATATGTAAACTAATAAAATCATAGAGTAGGTATAATGTATACCTTAAGATTGGCCTCCATCTTATTCACCCGCTCCTGGTACTTGAGGGTCTCGTCGCGCAGCATCTCGCTGAAATCCTTCACAGGCTCCCACTCGGCACACTGGGGCCGCACACATCATCATCGGAATCAACATGTACAGTCGGTGACCCGACTGAGTATCCACCTCACCGACTTAACTACTAGGAATCATCATCATAACTCATAAGGCTACAATAACCCTGGATATAAGCCTCTCTAATGTTACGCAAGTTTTTTTCTCAATCGTCGCTCCATGTAGCCTGAGTGCGCCTCTAACAAACATTTGCCAATACGCGGCCTACCGGTCTACAGTTCGACGGGTCTTTACCAGGTATAGCCTGCTAGGCGAGGCAGATACTTATATCGGGTCACCGACCGTACACATGTAATGGTGCTAAGCATTATATAAAAGCAATCCAAAGAAAAAAGACCTGCCAAAACAAATACCTAGTTTTATTGAATATCAGCTTTAATCGTTATATGAAGGTAACTTCGCGTAGGGCCCGTCCCACCATGTGACGAGAAGCTACTACTCTCAGTGTTCAAAAATGGAACAGGATTCGCAGAAAATTATCTTAGTAAACTAGTAATACCAGTAAGTTAATGGGAATATTTTTGGTTCTGAACAAGCCCTGCGATAAAAACATATTTCATCACGTAAATTCACAATTAATAACGGGAGTATCATGTGTTTGGACCGTAATATAATTCTTAGCACTTAGACTAGAAAAGCACCAACATTGTCCAGGCATACCTCGTTCCCGGTGCAGCACATGCCAGCCATCACCTCAGCATCCTTCATAGACACCTCGCTAGGGATGGGAAACATTATGATTTTAAAATCACGGCTGTATTTCGCAAAAGGGTTTATATTGAACTTAAATTAGGCTGAGAATCAACACTTTTTTCTGGGGAGAAAAATTAAAGCATCAAACACCCAAGCCACACACATCTACCTATTATGTTAGAAGAACTAATTATATTAGAGTCTTAGTTACGATGGTAACTGTCGCACCCTTTTAACTTAATCCCACGTAGTAATGGGCGAGCCTCCCGCCGCGGCAAAACGATCAACTGGACAGAGCGCGACCAAAAAACCTGAAATATCTGCGACCAACCTAGAGAACGAACCTGGTGTTTAGGAAATTAGCTACCAAATCAGTTATTCTACCACCTGCCATGTCACATGAATGGGCAATGCGCCACCATAACATAAGTTTCGAAGCATGAAAGACAAATACAATGTATTTTTGTATTTTCCGGAATTCATACGTCGTCACTTTCAAATCTATCGCAGGATGTCGTTGATGTTCGTGGATAACATGCTTAAAGCATATTTTATTGTGATTTTGGTTAGCTTTCTTTTTTATAAAGTCCGTTACAAGTACAAGTGATAGTTTATTTATATTTATTATGTATGATCTTTCATGTTTCTTGTTTCGAAACAATTTATACATTTCAATTTTTTTTTATCAAATCATAAGTGATTTGTTCGAATTGGATACAAATCGGCACTTGATGTTCGTCAATCATTGCATATACTAGACTGTCACTCAAAACGCCCGCCAAATCAAATCAATCAAATAAAATCATTTATTTCAATTAGACCATTACAGGCACTTTTGAATGTCATGAAAACAAAAAAAAAGATGCTGCTACAGTCCCAGTCATAAGACATTAACTTGTGAAATTACTGTAGTTGCCCATTTCAAAGCGCCCTTCACCACTTCCTGGTATTTTAGCCGAGGAGCAGAATTAAGTAGCACCATTTACTCCCCATGAAAATCCCGTGCATAGAAAGCGAGGCACTGATTACCACAGCAGCCCTAGGTAACTGGTTAAAAAATCCTTAGTCAAATATATCAGGAATAGTCAAGGAAATCTAAAAAAAACTCTGATATCTATGGACGTATCAAAATGAACTTACGGGTTATGGTGCTTGCAAGTGGACATCTCTTTCCTTAGATTCATTATGGTCTGTTCGTAGGTCTGCGCATCCTTGTTCAATTGCCTTATCTCTCTGTAAAACATACATCACAAAAATTAACTGAAAATACAAAATATTGATAAAAAATTGAAAGTCATACTTCACACAGTTTAAGCTGTATTTTGTTAAGAATAAATAAGAGTTTGTTTATACAATAATGAAAATACTGACTGTAGACAAAAAAAAATAGTTCCTTGTCCGTTTATTTTCTTTTTGCGCCTGACTGTACGAGCAACTGCGCGTCTTCTGGATAATTTTACTTAAAATTCGCCTTTATTTCATAGGAATGCTGGGAATGCTATTCATTTGTTTATAATTAGATCTTGTTGTACCTTTCTTTGGCCATATTCTCCTTATGCAGAGTCTCGTTCACCAATTTCAGCTCCGACACTTTGATGCATATCATGTTCTGCGGATTCGTCTGTAATGGTGCCCAAAATATTTATTTTCCCCTAAAAGGTCTAAATTGGTAACCTACACAGTTTTTTTAGTTTGATATTTTTTATGATCTTTCTAGTAACAAATACAGTATAATATATACAAAAATTTCGCTACAATTAACGAGGAAAAGACACCGAAGTGATTTACAAAAAAATAAATATGGCCAACGACTGTGGTAAGAATGTTGCGGGATCACAATAATAAAACGTGAAAGGTTACAATAAGAGTATAATAAAAATAAATTATGTAAAAAAACAATCAAAAAGGTTCTATCCGACTCTAAAATGTCGACTGGCTTTGTATTTGTTGGTGTCATGTTTCACATTGTTGCGCGTCTTCGCCGTCTCCGAATCTCCCTGCTCCATCTTCTTTTGTCGCCTGTGTTACGATAAGAAAGCATTAAGTAAATATTAAAGGTCACCCTCTAATAAAATCTCTACGCGGTCTACGCGGTATTTTTTCTCAAATTCATATATTTATTTAAGAAAAATTATAATTAATTAAATTTAAGAAAAATATTGTATACCTATCACTTGTTAATGAAAAAAAATCGTGAGGAATCCACAAGTTTCCAATTCGACGAAAATTTTCAAATTCGGATCAGTATTTCCGAAGATTACCCCATACAAACTAATATTACCTTTTTATTATCAAATCATATTAAAAATAAGTAATGGTATGCATTACAGTTATATAAAAATAATAAAACATCATCGTGTAAGTACTCACCATTCAACAGACCCAAATATATCTGACTCGGTGACCTCAAAGAAGTGTATTCCGTCGAGCGTGCAGTAGTCGAACTCGCGGAGCCTCCTGAGGACCTCCACCAGACCGCGCAGGTCGGAGTCCTTGCGCGCGAGCCGCCGCCGCAGCGCCGTGCACTCCGCGCGGAGCTCAGACACCACCTGATGACGTGCAAGGTTAAAGGGAAACCAGCATACACCGCCGACTACAGAGTGAAAATGAACATTTTTAGTTGGATTGAGTCAAAAACTGGGCCTGATATTGATAAAATCTGCAAGACTTACGGCCGTGTCAAGACTTGAAGCGTCTGTAAGCCTTATAGTTTGTTTTTTCAAGGCACCAATTCAATTTTTAAAATATATAGAAATCGCTTCAAGTATTAGATCTAACATCAGGTGGTGTTCGAGTCCTAGGTTTAAATAAAAACGTTGCGCCAAAAGCAAAAAGTAAATAAAACGTAAAATCTACAAAAAGGAAGTAAAATATCCGAAAGAGAGAGGATCGCCTAGCTATATTCGTAAAATTCGTGAATATTTAACGGTTACATTTTTCGGCATCGAGCACTATTAGGTATATTAAAATCACATTGAACACATGCTCCACCAAACTTGTAAAATCTCCCAACCACCAAACACAAGCTTCGATTTAGTCTTCCAGAATGACGTCTAAATCGGTAGGATTAGAACTTTTTATTGATAAAGCTTACTTATTTATCAAAGCCATGCTCTAGGCTGCATCTATCCTAAGTATCGGCTCACCTCGCCATTTTTCCGCCGCTCCAGCAGCAGTTTGGAGGTGGCAGCCGTCTCCAGCTCCTCGACGGCGCGCGCCAGTAAGGTGTTCTGTCCCACCAGGTCACCCACCCACGACCGGAACAGTTCCACTTGTTGCTGTCACACAATTTAACGCACAATCATAACCATCATGGCATTCAGCGGAAAGACCTCCACCCTTACCAAAACAACCGGTAGGTACTTTTGCGGTCAGCTAGGAAACTTCAGCTGCCTCAATAAAAACCTACTTCTTTTGTCGTGGTAAAAATATTAGAAAATAATAGGTATCGATGCTAGCTGTTCATTGTGTGCATCATCTCCCTGGCCTATGTCATAGCGCGTCACATTTCAAAACACACATGAGGAATAAACATAGAGTATCGTAGGCAAGCGAGGCTAAACGTGAAGGTAGACCCGAGCGAGCATTGTAACCCACTCATAATAAGTAGCCAAACGTTGCTTCTTTCGTTGCACTCTCTTCATGAATTTCGACGCTAGCTAGATCAGAAACCTTCGGCTCGGCACATTTTGGCCTAAGCGTAGCGAAAGGTTTGCCCGAAAGTGCTTTTGTTTGGCCGAACGTTGCCAAAACCGGAGCCGAAGCTGGCTTCGGTCGAACACTAATAAAATAATTTCTGATTTTATCTGACGAAAATAGCATGAAGAAGCTTTTGATTTTGAACTTGGCCCGTAACTTATTCACATTCTTTCTCAAGAAACTCACCTGCAACTTAGTACATCCTGAAGCCTTATTAATTTGCTCCATCCTCTCCTCATACAGCCGCTGTATCTCCTTTAGGATTTCGAGGGTTGGGCCTCCCTTGCACACACACATGCCGGGGTCCCGCTCGGCAAATTCACGCTCAACCACGTTGTGATCCATCGGGAATCAAAGCTTACTCAAAAGATACTTGTACATTGTAAAAAAATGTGCGAAAATAAGGCTGCGTCACTTTTAGATGGCTTTTGACAGAACTCATGTTTTTTTTTTATTAGGATAGTTTATGGCTTCTAGGTTCAAAGAAGTTTTACGTCAGAGGAGGTAAAGACTCTTTTTGACCTTATTTTAATTTGGGTGGTGCTGGAACAAATTCTTCATTTAGATTCTAGACAGTGAAATTGCATATTAAAGAAAGAAATCACTTGTTACCACAGTTTTATCAGTAAATAGCAATCCTTCAACGACCCTAGTTCTGGAACACAGATATCTCTGTGAGAATGAGTGGGCCTTCAAAGTTTCTATTTTTTATAAATTGGAGCTGTGTCAGGTGGGGTTTGTTGATTCAATTATGAATTGCGACCGTAACACGCATTTTTCTACATAATTTTAATTAATAAAATCATCAAAACAACCCTTATGCTCCGTAATCCATTTGCGCTTTTCCTCTCAAATCAATAGACTTCTGTTAAAATGAAACCACAAAATACTATACAATTGTGTATATTTGGATTATATTAATTTGGCTAATTCTTTGTACCTAGTGTATGTATATTCACAGTAAGCTTATAATTTCTAGTGTTTCACACAACTCATGCATACAAATAATTTGTTAAGCGACTTAAAATCCATTTACAGTAACAAATGCTCTTAAGATCATGTGACAGAGGCTTATAACGAACACTTTTCGTTATTTTTATTAATTAGTAAACACGGTGAAAACATGTAATTGAAGGTACAGTCAAGGTTTGAATTAGTTAAGCAATTTTCAAATTATTTCTCACCCACGTAACGGACGATAACGTCATTAACTGAAATCAACCTGAGATGCTTCACATTTTCATTCCTTGACTGTAAGTGTGCGTGCATACAAGAATATCAAAGAAAACAAAACTATTATAATTAATATAATAGTTGCCAGTACGCAGTACTTCTAAGAATATTTTATGATGTGATCAGAGTAAATCAAGTTTGTCTCTCAAAACATTTTTTCAAAATGTTTAGAATTGAAAGGGGCTTTATAAAATAAAATTCTACTTATTAATATAAATATGTACAAAATGTTCTACTTACAACCTATATAGCTTCGTTAACAAACACTTTACATAGTCTTCCTTGTGTCAAAACAAATGAGAAGTGTCAAAGTGCTGAACCTTTAGCACATGAGTAGAAAAACGGAACAGAGATAAAGCTTCATACAACCGCGCAAATCGGTTGCACTACTACAAGCACGCGGAGCATGTGTGCGTGACCACTGGCCGCTTGTCGCGTACGCGGCGAGACTGGAAAAAACCGGTTTACGCAGGCACAGCCAGTTGACAATCTCAGGGTTCGTGCGACGCACGTTTTTTGTTTTGTTATTTGCAAGTTTGAATATTTTAATATAAAACGTGGTATTTTATTAATAACAATGGTTGTTTATTATACTGTGTGTATAAATAATACTTTAAAAAATTTAAATATATCATACTTAAACTATCCCAAGGAGTACAATAGGTAATTAAATATTTGATGATTACTTTTTCAAGTAAATACCTTTATTGTATTGCATGATCCTTTTTTTAATAACAAGACGATACTATACGGTGTGTTTTTACCTTTTTATTATTATTACAAGTTTTTACTAATCATTTGTAGGTATGTGGGTGGGCAAATTATAAAAAGAAAATTATTAGAGTAAATAATTTCTAAAGTATTATATCATACTGAATAATAAAACTAATTAACAAATGTTTTTTTCTTTATTTGTCTTAACCTATTGTGACAACCCTACCAAAATAGGTAACAATTTTGGACGTTCTTAGGAAGCTTTGTCTCTGTTCCGTTTATCTACTCATGTGCCTTTAGTACCTTTTTAAAACTTTAGTTTAATGTATTGTATGCCACTATAGCAGTGTTCTAAATGGATTTGAATATATGAACTAATATGATAATATGACATTTCAATCCATATACATGGTGTTACAGAATAAACGTTTATTATCTTCCATGACATTTGATCCATAGATTAATTTTGCCACCGACTTTTGGAAGTGAATTTATTTTCCGTTGCTTTAGTGTTTTTTTTGGCATTTGACTTTTTTTTTATATTTGGAAATTCTTTTTTTTTACCTTTCCTATACCTGTTAATTTGCGTATCTACCTGTTAAGCGGATCGCCTTCCTAAGAAAATCTAATCTAAAGATCTCGTAGAAAAATAGTTGTTGAAACAACATGCGAGCGGGCACGAGTTTATTTTGTAACACCTTGTATATGTACCATAAATGTTTAAATATGGTACAGATAGCTAGCTATATCAATTTACTCTTCCACCAAGTATGACGTCACCAAACTTTTTCGGTAAAAAATGCGATGATAATTTTTTAACCTTTACTACCCATAACTCAACACATTTAAAAAATAACTTTACAAAAACGATCAAAGATTAACATTAATATTCGTCTAAAAATCAGCACTGTGTGCTTTAATCTCAATCTCACATGATATGCCATCATTTACCGTCATCACCATACATCATCATCACCATCATCCACTTAGCCCATCACCAACTATGTTGGTCGGCTTCCAATCTAACCTTATGCAACTGAATATCAATAAATTACAAGTGACTATTCAAACCAAATAATTCTACAACTTCTTAAAAGTAAATAAATTATATAATGTATCCCAAACGTTAATTTTGGCATATCGATTTTTAGAAAAAAAAAGTGGGAAGGCTCTTTTCATTGCTTAATTTGTTAATCACACCATATTTGGTTATTTTTTTTATAAATTCAAACTCTAATGAGATAGAGCTGATAAATACACCAGGCGCTAGCATAGCTCAAGCGCGCGGTTTGAACGCAATGTAAATACTTCGATTATTTAATTGAAGATACAGTTATCCTCTACCTATGTGGGCACCAGGTGGCGCCACTGGAGAGTAAGGAATTCCATTTAATCCCATGAATCTTATAAAATGTTTATTGTAATAAACATTTTTTTTTTTGATTAAATGGAAAAATTAACGTGACTTATATATAAAAAAAAAACTTTTTATAAGGTATTAACATAGTGTCAACTAAATGAAGCGTTTAAAAATCATTCTTCCTCGAAATAAGAACAATTTTGATCCTTGTTATTTAAAATCTTCAAGTCATAATTAATTAGGAATGATACAATCTTGACTCATACTTGAGCACCATCGTGAATATTAATTAAAATACGTTTTAATAAACGCGAAAAATATGACATCTGACATTTGTGAACACCTCACTCTACACTAACGCCTCTAGCGGAGAATTCATGCGCCGTAGCCCCCATTTAGTTAAGTTGTTTGCAACAAGCATAATCGGTATCAACTATGGAAACATTCTATCAGAAACGAGTATTTTATAAATCGACGTATTTTCGCCACGTTTACACCGCGCCCTCGTGCGTTCGTGAGTGTATATTTTGTTTTATAACGTGCAAATTACATTCAACCTTAACAAGGATAAATTCATTAATGGCCACCCAAGAAAAAATACCAACAATAAAAGTCAAGTTTTATCAATAAAAGGTTAGATCAGATATCAGACTTTAAGCCTTCTGACTGCCATGTCTTCACTCAATGTTACACATCATCCGCATAAATTAACAACCATCACACAGAAACAAATGTTTTGTGACTCAAATAACTTTTTAAAAACCGCACATATCGACGCGCAATCGCTTCGAAGCAATCAGAAAGAGCTTTATGTCCGTGTACTAAGAGACGCGTCGATCGAACTTTTGTTTATTGCTTAGTTAAAGCACAGTGTGCCAGAACTAACTGCTATTATCGCGATATTCTATATTTTTTAATTGCAGAGAATTATGAAAACACGATGTTAATTTTAGTTCTTCATTTCCGTCATAGATGTCGCTGGCGTCAATTAGTTATGCCAACAACACTGTATATACTGTACTGTATATACATAACAATAGAGCTGTTTTTTTACCGGCTCAAACCGACTCAGCTTCGATAAGTTTGGTCACACCCTTTTTTGAATGGGAAATCTTCCTCTTACGCACACATTCATCGCTCTACTGAAACTGAAATAATTACTAAAAATATATCATGTGTCTAGTATATTTTAGATTGAAAGTACATTTTACAAAAGTTAGTTAACATCAACACGTAAAATATATACAGAATCAGTGTATTCTACGCTTAGTGACTATAAGTTAAGTGTATATTACTACTTTGAACATTACTATTTATAATCAACACCCTTTATATTGTTGGGATCAGCAGTTAGTTAAACCAGATATCTCTGTACTCATGCGAAAAAAAATCTCCAATAATTTAATTTATACAGTATTTTACAAATCTTATCACACAAGTCAACTTACAACAAGACGTGAACTTAAAATTAAGAAGGAACTACATAAAATGAACGAAGTTTCTGTACGATTTTAACATAAAATAACCTACAAAAGCTCATTTTATTTTATTTAAATAACTCTTAAGTTTAAGCTGCTTTGCGATGTTAGTTTTAAACAATTTTATCTGTGAACTGTATTTTTTTTATATTTTAAGATTCTCGATAGTCGTCACCCACAATTCTTCGCCGGATTTACTCCTACTACACAAACTTTGTTTAAGTTTGTGTCTCTATTTTACCTTTCTAATTCAATATTCTGACACCAGTGACAATTATAGTTTCTATCTAAATAAATAGTGTTTCTATAATATTAGCAGTAGTACCAGAACAGTAGCTATAACTACGTAACATAAGCTCACTCATCTCATCATGCTGCCCAGATCTCGATTACTCTGCGCAATGGCGATCTGGAAAGATAAAAAAAGAATACTATCAAAATATGTATGACAGAAAGTGGCAACGGTGTCTGAAAAGGTGTATGGTAATTGGTTGGTTTGTGTGTCATGTCGTGAGGAAAGCTTTGAGTCTGAACGTGATAGGGGAAGACCGAACAAACAATGGATGGACCTCCACATTTACATCGCCCTTATGTCATAGCAGTAAGAGCAGTTTTCATGGTTCAAGGTTCACCCAAACAAAACAGATCAGTTCACAAGTGCGTACCTTATCACCAGCTCAATAAATCCAAGCCATTCACAGACGTTGAGTGTTCAGTACATCTGCTTGAGCTGCTCGTAAGAGAGGAAGAAGATGACGTTCCAGGGACCCATGCGCAGCCACGTGGGGATGAAGCCCTTGTACAGCGCCAGGAAACCCTCGTTGCGGACCGTCTGAGGATACAAGTAAGGGGGTTAGAGGTCTTACGAAGGGAGGCCGATATTTGGGGACTGGCGCTTTTCGCATGTACATTGCCGTCAGCTTCCAATCTAACTAGATGCATATGAATGCCAGTATTTTACATAGAGCAACAGTCTATCTGACCACCACAACCCATAATGGTAGGTAGGTAAGACAAGTTCTCAGACATTCAGGCCGTGACGACGACCAAGTCTATGAACTGCTAGTTTTTTGTAGGCTTTCTAACACAGTTATGACGATTAGAAGTGTAAACTCCGATTCAAAGTAAGGCATAGATATATGTGACCTTATTACCCTTTGATTTACAGTATTTTTTCAATTGACCCGTTGACAAATGTTGAATAACCAATATGAATGAGTGGTTTGATGCAAGATACATACCACAGGCGTGCACAGGGTTTCATGACCGGGTAGGCAGCGTTTATTTTTCCGCGAAAATTAGGAAAGATTCCGCAATTGCACGTGTTAGTTAGTCTTTTTTGCCGCGGAACAGAAATTATGTAAATCTGTAGGTATACCCCGAATGACTCCACACTGTTGTATTATTCGAATTAAATAACAGGCACGGAAAACAATATTATTTATTTGTGTGTATGCAACCACACAGCCAGGAGTATGTTTCATAATTTTTCTTATTAAATTTACGAGTTACATTACCTTTTTGCTGGGTTAATGCTGGTAATTCAAGCACACATCTACCTTTCGACACTATTTGAAGCTTTTTATTAAACGACAATTGAGAAAACCTACCATTTATTACTTTTAACAAACACACATTATAAAATTTAGAACAAATCGAACTGAATTTGCGTTTCGTTAATTAATTATTCACAAAAAAACAAATAATAACTGCAAACTTCACATAAACATTTCAAAATTTTGATAATAAAATGTTGACAAATAAAATTGCATCACTTTCAACCGGAATTGTACATAGCTAATGACTTCTTCAACTTGTCGTATAATTTCTGTTGAGCGCCAATCAGTAAAAAGCTGAGCTGTACCGACCAATGCAACGAGCTGTTCATGTCGCAACGAATTGCGACATGAATCGCGGCCCCCGATTGGCTTCTCATGCCACAGGAGATACGTCGCTGTGTGAGCCATACACGACGTGTCTGTACACGAGGTTTTACACACACACGCATACTTCATGCCTACATTTATCAATGAACTAAAGGCACTATTGAAGTTTGCCTATAATTCGCTCGTGACGATCTGTTGAACGCGAAACGCCTGCCATAGTGTTAAGTTAGGGCGGTGTGGAACGTTGCTATTATTTTTACGTTAGGAATTTATAGAAAAAGTTTAAATTAATTAGATATTTGTTTATTCTTTGATTTTTTTTCTTTCTTTGTTTACCTATGGAGTCTAGGGTCGGCAGTGCCTTTTTGCCTATATGGAGCGCACGCCCCTGATACATACCTGTAATAAACAGTCTATTGTTCCCTTGTATATCGTTTCGGTAGACTTCACCACCTCGCCCTTAAGTTTTCTTTGGTTCATTAGTCTTGTCTGTAAGTGATAAAAAAGAAAATTGAGTAACTTATAAGTAAAGTATTCATACTATATTCTCGAGTCATATTCGACTGGACAGTTACCTTTAAGACTGATATTAATCTTTGGGTCACCGCCAGCACCTTTTTAATAATGACAACATCGTACGTACCTATGTTACTTCAATACGAGGACAGTAAACCTAGACCCAGATGGCGATTATATGCAAGAAGGATTTGACGCGGTGGTTCCAACATCAGAAAAGGGACGTTACAGTCAATATTTAGAAAAAATAGATTGCATTGGAGATTTACACAACGATTGGTAGAAAGAATTTTAGAAGTAGTCTCACCCTTATAACATCAAGCGGCGTACTCGCCACGGCACTGCCTAAACTTGCCAGCAAGCTAGACGCGAAGTGGTTGAGTGGCGAGTCTCCGAGAGGCACAGTGAGGCGCTTCTTGCAGGCGTCGTACACCGGCAGCTCCACGGCCGCGATCACGGCCGCGCGCTGCGACGTGGGGCCCACGCCCCGCCACAGACCTCGGATCCCTTCCAGGTGGTAGATCTCGATGAAGCATCTGACTAGATTTCGTTTTTCATCGCCTACCTGAAAAGTCATGCTACAGTTTAAGTTATTGTTAGTCGTCTAAACAAACTGTTATGATCAATGAAAAGTTTTATCAACTGGTAATTCTTCCTAAAATAAAGATTATTAAACTGTGGCAAATTTTTGCAGAAAAATAATAAGATGAGAATCTATGTATTTTCAATATTTATTACTAAAAGAAATTAACTAAGGAAGAATATGAGCATTTCTTGTGAAAATAACAGTATGTAAATGTAATAGAAACGAACGTAGAAGATTGTTTGATATCTACAGTACGGCCAAAGAGAAGCGATACCAAATGTAAACAAAACCCATGCTAAAACCCCATCTAAAATGGCCGCCCGAATGTTGGCGAACCCGTCTTAACGTTGTCATGTTTTTGCCGGGAGAACGAGACATTACGACAAAGGCACAAGATGGAAAGAGCTAAATATTAGATTGTCAACGCCACAGTTGTTCTTTAGGTTAATGACCTTTCGTATCGCTTCTCGTTGGCCGTACTGTAGTGTGAAAAATCTAGGCCCTAGAATGAATGAATGAAGAAGAATGAAGACGGAATGAACAGCCCATTCCGTCTCGTACAGAGGTGGCCAGCTGAAGGAACATTATAGGCTAGTTTTATTAAACGACACTCGCGAAAAAAGAATAAATGTTACAACATTGCCACAATTTTTTTATTAATTACTAACGAATACATTCTACTCTAGGCTATACTGAGTATTAGGAATCCCTTTCATAAAATACACATCATGAATGAACAACATACCGTGCGAACTAACCTGCATGCGCACTTTGAGCACATCAGTGGGGTTGGCAATGGCGCTGGACAGGCCGCCCGCGAAGGCCGCGCAGAACGTATTCGTGGGCACGTGTTCTATGGAGCCCCCGTCCACCCGGTGCTGCGCTATCCACTTCTTGAGTGAGTAGTACGTGCCGAACTTTATCGTGCCGTATGTCGCCTGTCGGAGGACCGCAGGCCAGATACTGGGGACAGGACAAGGACTTGCATAATGAGGACTGTTAGAGTCAAATCAATATGTGCATCTGCTACTTTCAATGGATGTGATTGCTTGAATACTGTAAAAGGAAATTTTAAATAACATCAAGCCTGTAATCCCCAAAGGGACCCACATTTCGCCAGTTATGTTTTTGAAGTTCCATGTACTAACTGGGGAGCCTATATGCCATCAATACGGAGTCCGTGAGCGCTAAGAAATTCCTCATGGAAATACCCAATAAAACTTTTCCCGACCGAAGAATCGAACACAAGACACCTCATGCTTAATTGCTTAGCAGTCGTCCATTTAACCAATGAGGCAGTCCTGTTTCACGATGAGTTTAAAGAGACTGAATAAAACCTACAACACTATAGGTTGTAGACGAAGAAAATACGATTGTCCAACAAAAAATACTATTATAAAGCGGGAATATTTTTTTGTTTGTTTGTTGGTATTGAATAGGCTTTAAAACTACAGGACCGATTTTAACCATTTTTTTCTCTAACAGAAAGCTACATTATCAGGAAATAACAAAGGCTATACAACATCACGCTACTACCCTCGGGAGCGGGACAGCAACCGTGCAGGGCAGCTAGTATTAAATAAAAGCAGTAAAACAAGAAGCAGCGATTAGTGTAGGTAGGTACGAGTACAAAGTATACAGTCTGGTCTGTTTACGTATTTCCCCTGCATACTTAGGCATTGTTTGCTTCTCCATGGCATTGTTTGCTTTCCTCAATAAGTCTAAGTTGTTACTAACCGTAAAACGAGGCAAGCCAAACAAGTGACGCATGACATGACCGACGTGCAAGCCACCACGCTGGCTTGGGTTATTCGTGTT
The DNA here is from genome assembly GCA_958449745.1 of Ochropleura leucogaster. Taxonomy (NCBI): domain Eukaryota; kingdom Metazoa; phylum Arthropoda; class Insecta; order Lepidoptera; family Noctuidae; genus Ochropleura; species Ochropleura leucogaster. Next base: position 613,760 of record OY288208.1, read on the forward strand.
TTATGGCAATTGATATTCTAAAGAGCATGATAGTATACTTCGAAGGAAGTATGGTGAGACGACTTGGATGTCTTCCTAGAGAATTAAAGGTACAAATATGAAAATTGACGGAAAAGAACGTACTAGTACCTGTTTTCTTTGTAATTATCGATCTCTTTTTAGGCCCAAATACAAAAGATCAGTTGAAGAGTTCACATACGAGTTGAAACGATAAACAAAACGTAGATAATGATTTATAAATGTAAATTGTTTACATAAAAGTAATAGCAATCTAAGCTTAGTAGCAATAAAACAATTTCGGTGAACCCCGCTTACTGTTTGAACGTTCGCCAAGATTAAAATGTATTACAACCTATTTTGTGAAATTTGCGTCTTTTAGATAACACTTGTTTTATTTATATGTGCCCTAGTTTACAATTACTTGTAAACTAGGGCACATATAAATAAAACAAGTACTTAAGGCACAGATAATATAATACTAGCTAAGGGTAACCTTAGCTAGTATTATAAATAAGAGTAAGTAAGAGAGAGTAGAGTAAGAGTAAGATAATATAATACTAGCTAAGGTTACCCTTAGCTAGTATTATATTATCTGTGCCTTAAGTAATGGTGGACAGATATGCAGGCTGCTTCCTAAAACTATAATATTAGCCCGAAAGTGTTTTTAAAAGGTATATACATATATAACTATCCTGCCGGAGTTGCGGGTTGTTCGAAAGCCCCGGAACACAAAGAGCAAAAGCAGGAACATGGAAGGGTATTAGTCAGTAAAAGACAGACCTTCCCCCCCATCCGTAAAAAATGGGTATCTAAAAATTAAATAACAAATGATGATAAAATGTTTCTAATTAGAAAGCATTTCGTTTTGGTAACATGGTACAGACTGCTAAATAATTAAAAGATAGGGGAGGTACTTTAATTATTCCAGTTGGAAATTCAGCTGAGAAGCAGTAATATTGAAATTAGCATGTATACTGGTGGTGCATTAGCGTATTTCAAAACTAAATAATAATTTATGTTTGTATTTTCTTTTTCTGTGACAGTACGCAAAGTGCGCATCGTATTTTGGCAAGCCCAAAATAAATTACTAGTGCCGTCGAAATTGGAGACAGTGTGTCTGGGTGTGGGTAGTCTCGCGAGATTCATGTGAGAGGAGTGACAGTGGGCCGTCTTTGTTAACTCAGAATCTCGAATTTCTGACTCATCGCATTATTCTCTTGTAGGATTTCAAGCAATGGTTTGAAAGTTTTTCTACCTTTTTATTTTTAGACACTATGGCCTTCGCGGATCGCGATGTCTCGAACATCGTCGACATTACCTAATGACTTCGATTTCATAGGTCTTTAGCGATCGCGAGTAATGAAGGTCATGGATAACAAAGAATAAACACGATAACGTAAGATTTGCAAATCAACGAAATATTTCCATCGTACGATTAAAATAAAATGCCAAGCATTATCTACGTGGTTGCGGGTTGTTCGAAAGAGATACCGCGGCCCCGGATTTCCGTCAGTAAAAGTCTGAAAGTCAGTCAACAGCAGGTGAAGTTGTTTGATGAATACCAATCAGAAAAAAAAACGTATCTATATTAACCTCATAAAATGTAAATAACCAATACCTTTCCCTCTCAAATGAAAATATACTACGTTCGCAAATATTTCCAAAAATGTATTAGGTATTCCTAATAATAGTTTTTGGACAAACAGTCTGTAAAGCCCAAGTTCAGTTTGCACTATAACAATGAGTTGTTTTTCAATCCTTAAGTTCTAGTCACAAAGCAACATTATTTACACTCGCTTTAAGTTGATATTTGTTTAACTGGAAATAACATAAATTGGAAGCAAGGAGCTAAACGAAGCTAGATCTATGACAACAAATATTACGACGGAATTGTAACGTATTTATAGACGAGTTTTTTCTTGACTTAGGTAATTGAAGGACATTCCTTGATGAAAGCAAAAAATGTGACATCTTGGCACAGAATGAACACAAGAACAATCATAAATAAAATGCTCCTTACTCTAACGTAAACAAATCTTAAGATATCTGCCTTGTTTACGTGTCTAACTATAACGCAAGAAAACACGAAAACATTGCACGCATCGCTTATCGCATGATTCAATAAATTGCGTATTGTAGTGGTCTGCACACGAGTTTGTACGAAAGTCGCGACGCGATAACCACTAGCAATGGAGGCGGGCTATCAATGACCACTTATCGATGCAAAGGGGGGTCACTGGTATGAACTGGTATTTTATCAATGTTAGATCGCAATCAGTCTTTATTGTTGTGTTATACTGATATTATCGGGTTTTGAACATCACAAATGGGCCTTCAAAAGTTCAAGGTAAAATGTTTGGGACGAAAGAGAGAACTGGTATCATACGCAGGAGGTAAGAGTTGCGGCAAACAATAGGAAGTGGTGAAAGACGCATCTTGGTTGGCTGCCTTATATAGTTTAGTTATTCAAAATGCAGATTCTGAACCTTATCTGAATAAATTACAGTTGGGTATTTACTGTTTGTGTGAACCAAATGTTAGGGAAAACAAAAAGTTATTGTATAGCTATTTATTGTAAGTTGTTTACCCTGGGTGATGCAAATATAATTGTTTTGAAGGCAGGGCACCCTGTCAGAGTTGTTATCAGTGCAATCAACTGTATATTGCAATAATAAGACCAAAACACATAAGTAATGTAGCTTCAAGTCATAAAGGGCTGTGATTGTTCAGTTCACTATAATGCAATCATCATGAACGTAATAATTAAAGGCGCTACGTGTCGCGAGTTCGATCATTGCACGAAATAAATATTTTTTATGACCTACAGGTAGTTGTTTCGGGTCTGGCTGTTTGTTTATGTGAGTTAAAATATTTGTAAACGCACCCACGACACAGGAAAAATTCCTAGCGTGGGGCAAAGATTGGGACCAAAAGTTCCCTTATTAAGAGAACAATGCTCACCCGCAGTACAGTGCCTTGACTCCCTCCTGCTGAGAGGTCTTGACAAAGCAGTCCACCATGCCCGTATACCTGAGCTCCACATGGCGAGGGTCTATCTTCTGGCCCTGGATCTGCAGACGGGTCTTAGTTGTGTCTATTGGAAATGTCCCTGAAAAATAAAAAGTATTGCTTTTAAAATTGAGCTATAAAGCTTGGAGATCAAAGCTTTTAGCCAGTCAACTAGACAGCAGGGCTGACTTGTCATTTAAGCAGCCATCATCATCCACAGCCTGATTCCATCTACAGCTGGGTATAAGCCTCATTATAGTTGTGCCAATCTCTATGTGCATGTGCCAGTCTAATCCAGATTTTACCTGAGATGCCAATGAGATACTTTAAAACAATACAGTTGACTTTCATTTGGTTTATATTGGAGAATCTATATCAAATTGGAAGTAAAATTGTAGTTATATTGTTATCTTCACAGCAAGTTATTAATTATAGAGTAAATAAGTATTTCCACTGTTGTTGATATTCTACCTATTTCTAAATTGTTTCCAAATTGAAGTTACATACTACCTACTAGTCATTGAGAATATTTCTATTTTAATATAAATTATAATGACTATTATTATTTTACCATTTAGTTTCTTGCCGATTCTTCTAAATAGAGATATATGCTTTAGTTCCAGCAACTGCAATACTTTTAGTTACTATGCCTTGACTAGGACTGTAGGTAGCTTAATTTTTATTATCATTGTATTGACAGTTCTAAAGTGCCTGTACGTGGTGTACTTGAATAAATGTTGTTGATTTGATGAATTATGTGAAAGAAAGTAGTTGTGAAGTTGTTGTTGTTTAGACTTGATAACCAACATAGTTTTTTCCAAACACAAATATCTGTTGACATGATTAGAAACCAAGTTACAAATACAGTTTAGTTGTTATAAGTAATTAACAATTAAAGTATTAAAATAAGAATATAATATTTACAATGTATTAGTTAAGAGCTGTTGAACTTTTGTTTTATATAACAGTTAGCACACAGAATCAGCTAAAAGGATTGTTAAGCAGACAGAAGACAATACAGTTAGTTTATTAAAATAAATCCTGTACCAGTTACATAAAAAATAATTTACTAAGAGAATTGTGATTTTCTGAGGGTTTTTAGAGAAGATACTGAGCAAAATTAAGCATATCATTGCTGATTAAGGAATTATTTATTTACTTGTGAGTTTGTTTGGTTTGACTTAAAATCCAGTAAGATATTTGGCATTATCTTGGCAGACACGTAATTCAGATTTTAGTTTTAGAATTTTATTATAAGATCAACACTGTTCTTGTAGTATCAAATATTGACCAAGATTACAGCAGTAAATAGATATAAACCAATTCTTAACACATAGTTTTAAAATAATATTTAAGAAAAGGAGAACGCTATTTTTATATTTCATGATTAAGTTAATTATATTCATTCATTGGATAACTATAAATTCCAGGTGATATAACAATTTTAAGGTTATGTTCAACTGGAAGATCGATGTATTCCTTACCAAATTCGGCAACGATCGACGCAAGGCCGCCGTAGATAAACGGTCTCCAATCCCTATCTCCCATCACACATGAAGGTATTCAAGAATAACAAATTGTTTACTCCTGTAACCGGTGATCGGTACACTGCGACACTATTTTATGAAGTGTTTAAACGTTTATGGCGAAAGTCACAGATACTTGAATACGGAACTAATAAATGGGTAATTTTGATTAGTTATCTCGTACATAAAAGTAAACAGAGTGTTATTATTTCGTCAGTTCTACACTGCACTGCACACGAAACGATTACTTTTTCAGCTGACTGAAATTCGCACAAGTTAACATGACATTGACAAACGGAAGCTCTCTTCCTTCCCAGACTCCTCTGCCAGCCACAGACTATTAATACTTTAATACTGAGTATACTGACCATTCAAGAATGATTCTGATATTAAACTAAAAGTTTTTTGTAGGAGTTTCAAAACATATAATACGTTTCAAACTCATTGAAACTTGTTAGAATGTTAGGGGATTATTCATTTATTTTAATAATGAAATGGAAGATAACAAATATTATGATTTTGCAATATTCTTTTTTTAATATATTTTTGTTACATACATTACACTACACAACGTTGTCGTTTTTTATGTATAGCATTAATTCCGCCTGTGTACCACTATTGCACTTTTATGAATTTTAAGTAAATATTTTTTTTTACATCTAGTGTTGCCATTTTTATTTACTTAATTGTATTTCATCCGAGTTAGGTTCAATTCACAACACACAAGAAATATTTTTATTTCGCTTGCTGGTCCGAAATTGTTTGAAATCGTTCGAGGAGACCAGTAGTAGCTACATAAAAAGAGATATATAAAATAAACCTTTCTCAGTGAAACCTTTAACCGAGTACTAATGAATGTGAGGCGAGTGAGTTCCCTGTTATTCTATACTCGAATATTTCAAAACGAAACATCGACTTCGAATGCTCGATGTTATCCGAATCCGTGACAATGACATAAACTAGTGTCAGACGTCACTTGACGTCAGTTACCCACTACTGTCAAACCGTCTAGCCCAGCGAAAAGTAGATCGGCTAACAACAAGTGGTTTACATATTGCAACAAGTGGGATTTAATAAAATTATGATGTATCAATTCAATTGAAACAGAAAACTTGATTATAAGCAATTTCTACGCAAGAGATATCCCCAGTGGTTGATAAAAAAAACTAATTTGTTTTGCCGACGACGCCCAGGGTAACTATTAATAAAATGTTGTTTTCTCTACTCATATAGTTTTACATTGCTTATGACTTGTGGGCAAGAATTGATTGAGCTTAATTAGTGTTTTTGGGCGTGTCCGTAGACGATGCTTTTTGTTAAACAACATTAAAATGTTCATAAATTCTTCTACAATAATAAATGTAGGAAGGGAATGAGGAATAATTTATTGAATGTTGACGTTAACGTGCAACTTAATTTTCTCATTCAGATATAGTTGTATAAAATCCAAGTTACCAAAACTTTAGTTTTATCATCTAACATCAGGAATTAAAAATAAAATAACGACCTGTAGTACCAAAATCAATCATATCACCTGTCATTGTCTATCAAATATATCACAATATTGTTAATGTATGTGAAGCCGATGTTGCACTGATGTTTACCAGAAATGGGAATGATATAGCTTAGCAATGCTGCAGGATCATCACTCTTTCCTTTGAACACAAATTGGACCATGTAGTATGCTAGGTAACATTGCAGGAAAATGAGTTGAATAATTCAAGTAATATCATTTGGTATTATAAAATTATTATTAATATTGTTGTAGGTACCTATGTTATTATTTCCTAGCAAGTTTGATTAGTTATAGTACTCATCTATGTCTATAATTATTACCTTACTAAGTAATTGTTATTAAATAAGAAATTCAAGCCTAATAAATGGCACCCAGATTTTGTTTATGATGGAGTAAACAGCAATTATTTTCTGGTCCAATCTGTTTAGGTTTTGTGTAAATCAGAGCGCTTTTTGGGGAAATTTTTATGTTTACATTTCACAATGCTGAACCAACACTATGTTCCCAGTTTGCTGAACCAATGTCACTGTCTCTGAATTTTGAAGTCAATTTTGTAATTTATCTTTACCTTTATTGTTGATGAAATAACTCATTGGCAATAAGTGATAAATAAAGTTTATGACGTTAATTCAAAGAATTTAAAATCACATAATACCTAGGTATTATCCTATAATTTAAGTTATTATGTAATATATGAATACATATTAAATCTTTTGTTCCTACGCATAGAAAACAAGATGGTATAATAAAAAAGAAACAACACTTTTTTAAATTCGCGCTCTTACCTTTCCACACACAGACCTGAAAACCATGAATTCTGTTTTACTACTATTGTTCACCAATCTATGAGTCTCAGCTTACGACTCGCCCACATTGAGTAGTTTTTGTACCGACCAAGGGAGCCAGTCACACCATGTCATCTGCATAGCTTATGTCGTTAAAACAAGCAGCCGACACGCGTTCTGCTGAGTCACTCAATTAGTGCATTGACATACAGACCGAAGACCAGAGGTGAGGACAGGCCCCCCTGCCTTACCCCGCACCGGCCTGCATGTCTCCGACAACTCACCCGCCCATCGCACCTCGTGAGTCTCCTGGTTTAGATACCTATGCTTGAGGATGAACTCTGGTGGGTGCGGCATCTCTGCGAGCTTTTCCCAAAGGAGATCGTATGGGACAAGATAAAAGGCCCTAAACAGGTCAAGAAAAACGGCACATACAGGTGTTTTTCTAGCCGTATAATACCTGACAGCGTGCTTCAAGCTAATAATGGCTGTCTCGGTTGACAGCCCAGGCCGGAAACTAAACTGGGTTCGTCTCAAAGCTGCCCATGTTTATTTAGATTTAAGTTGAGCATGCTGTCAAGAACCTTGGCTATGACGGTGGCAACTGAAATAGGCCTATAATTAGATACATCACGTTGTCCGATACGTCATGTTTATATACGACTAGGTTTTGCGCGCGGCTTCGCTTGCGTTAAATTCGGGGTAAGACAGTTCCCCTTTACTGCATGATTAACAGGTACCTGCTCAAATAAAAACCTTTGACTTTGACTTTGACTTTGACCTGTAGTTTTTGCCCTTGCGCCTTATTAATTGTAATAGCAATTCTAAGTTTTCCCTTTGCTTCCCTCATATCTCCATTTTTTTAAAATAGTCTATGTCCGTCTCCAGGGTCCCAACTATATCTGAACCAAAATTCATCAAAATCGGTTTAGCCCTTTAGGCGTGAAGACGTAACAAACGAACTGACTTTCGCTTTTATAATATTAGTAAGGATAGTTTAATCTTACATTTTCAGCGTCTAAATCACAATGAACTTTAACTCGGAGGCACCGCCGCCGCCCCCTCCTAGGGCACCAAGAGACCCGCCAGCACCAACAAAAATTGTGAGGTTTGACAAGGGCTATGTGCAAACTGTGCCCGGGTTACTCAAGCTAGTACAATTGGTAAGTATTTGGGTTTTACTAATCTGTTTGAAGTAAAATAGACCTTAATGGTTTGGGCTAAATTCTCACGGACAAAACTCCACGCATAGTATCTTATGTTATGTGTTGTTTTGTTACCATCCAGGGCACTCATTTCTTGTCGCATATCTGACAATGGTGTTCAAAAAGTTTTGTTAATTATGATTAATCAAGCCATATATTTTCACATGTAATATTTCAACATTGTAAGAATTTATTGGGTTTCTTGTAATTTTAGATTTATTTCTTGGTCGGATCCATATAACCTCGATAAGAGGACATACGGCAATGGCCTATTAATTTACAGGATATTTCATACAAAACACCTGTGATATACAAATAAATAAGAAACAACTATCAACTCTACTAAGTTTCTCACAAGGTCAATTATCATTTAAAGATACCTTTCTCCTTTTTTCAGGTTTGTAACATTGTCGGCTTTATTTGCATAAAGATATCGTGGACTTGGGTATCTTCTATTTTCTACAACATCCTTTACTGGTTCGGGATCATAGTCACCGGGCTACTGCTGTTCCTGTACACATTCCACTTTGTAGAGAAGTTTGACAAATTGCCATGGTTAAAGTGGGAGTTCGCATACTGTTCTATTGTATGTCTGACTTATATTGGATTATCTATATTCGCTGCAACTATCGGAGAAAGTGTGGGGTATGCTGTAGGGGTGAGTTTATCAAATATTTATATTTTATTTTATTTGTATATGTATATGAATTATATGAAGATGTATATGAAGAATCCACAAGATACTGCTAATCTTATCGTGGTAAGATAAGTCATCAGACTGTGCACATTGTAGCCTTTTGTGTTATAGTATGGGCCTAGGCTAGGAGTCTTAAATTATACATGTATGCAACAACACAGTAGATAATGCTCTATTTATATCTTCAATTCCAGTTTTTCGGGCTATGCGCGATCATAGCGTATGGTTTCGACGGCTTCCTGAAGTACAAGGCGTGGAAGCGAGGGCTCCCGCCGCAGCCTCCACAGTAGACGCAATCTTCATCACGACGAGTAACGGTTCGACTTACTTCTCATTATTGTCAGCAGCCGTCGGCTTTAAAATGGAGGGGAAGAGAAGTTGTCTTTACCGAAATTGAATTATGATGGAAGTAAGATTTTCATATACCAGAGGTGTGCTTCACACTTTTTACTGTCAGCATTTTTAGGTAGACCCAGTAATTTCCATTGTTTTTCCGCCGAATCGGATGTGCAAAGGAATGTGTAGCACGCTTAAGATCTATAGTTGTCAATGTTAACATTTTAGTCTCTGTTTTAGCTTAAAATGTAATAAGTTGTTCAGTGAATTTTAACAAGCTAAAGTTAAGAGCAAAGTATTATGTATGTTTAAGTTTACTGATGGCATTTTATATGTATATATTTTAATTTTTGTGTTAAGTTTTACTCTGTCTGTTGGGTGAAAGATTTTCGGTCTTGAAAGTAGCCATTATAAATATATTTTTGTAAATATGGCAGCAACCATGCAATGCAATAAAAATAAGAATAGTAACATGCACTGTGCTGGTTGAAATGAACATATTAATGTTACTCAGCGATTTTTGATAATTACGAGTTATTGCTAAAGTGCTATTATTATGATTGTATAAGTTCGTGTTTTGGAAATAAAAAAAACTTAATAAGTCAGTATATACTTAATCTTCAAAAATCTTTACAAATATATTTATGGTCTAAATATTAATCTAACGATCTTAATACAATATAATTATGTGCTTATTAGGATAACTTTATATACCATTATTGTATACCTACCTAATTATGTCTATAATCACAAAAAGCTATTGTATGTGCCTTTTCTGTGTGCCTAACTGTTAAAAAAACCGATTTAACTAATGATTAATACCTCCAATATCGTTTGATAACAGATGTTTCGGGCTCGACGCTCGATCGAACAAGCTACGAACGTAAACTCAAATAGCTGAGTACACCGTATTTATTTAGATCTTAAGTGGAATGGCCAATGACTGTTGTATTGTGTTAAAGATACTTTATTTTGCAAATATGGGTGCAGTACATGGTGGTAAATAAATGGTGTGGCTTGTAGTTTTAGTTGCCCCTTGCACCATGCAAATGTATGCATTAAATCCAATTTTAGGGCCTAATTACAAGAAGAATGTCTCACCCGATTTGTCGTGAAAACGTCCGGCGTGTATCGCATTGTCTTTTTTTTGTTTTTAATTAACCTTGCCTCACACTAGGAATTTCTCCTGTATCGTGGGTGCGTTTACAAACATTTAAATTCACATACACAAACAGCCAGCCCAGATTCAACTACAAATCTATACCTACTAATATTATAAAGCTGAAGAGTTTGTTTGTTTGTTTGTTTGAACGCGCTTATCTCAGGGACTACTGGTTGGAATGTGAAAATTCTTTTAGTGTTGGATAGTCCATTTCTTGAGGAAGGCTATAGGCTATATAAAATCACGCTACGACCAACAGGTGCTGAGCAGCGCGGGTGAAACCGCGTGGAACAGCTAGTTATAAATATTTGTTCCGTGCGGTGATCGAATTCACGACACGCAGCGCTGCCGTCGATTTGCTTACAATAAGGATGTTATTCGGCTCGTATATGCTAAAAGAATAAAATTACTAGTGAGTTTATTCCACTGAGAAGTCAAGCCCGAAACAACACACCCGTTTAACGAGTGATAAAATAACAAAGTTGTCTATAAGACGCTATTTTTGAAGAGTTTATGCCACTTTTGAAAGATGATTTCGTAATTATATTTATTTTTGAATAATCGGGCCTATTGAAAAATAGTGTTATTTTACTGTACATAATATTAAATAACGTACTTACTAATGAGGGTATGCCATGTATATTTTGATGTTTTTATTAAGATTAAAGTTAACCCACCATTATTTTATTATTCTCAACGTTGGGTCCAATCTGTTTGGGCATTTTATAAATTGTAAGTCATTTCGATCGAATATTACTCTGCTTTTCCAAAGCATTATTAAATCATAGAAATAAGTTTTAATTAAAAAACATTGTTTAGTCATGGGTATAATTGCTTAAGAAGGATGGGATTGCACGTAGTCGGGCGGGAGGAAACGCCAGGGTGTCACCATTGTGCCTCCCGCCCGGAACACACGGTGGAGCACACAGTGGCGACCTGCCCCGCGCGGTGCCCCACACGCGATGGCGGCGATCTGCAGCGAGCGGCCTGCTGCAGTGCGTGCTGCGGAGCGAGACGGAATGGGAAGCGGTCACCTCCGCATGCCAAGCAGTCATGCTAGCGAAGGAGGTGGCCGGGCGTTTGACTGAAATAACCTCAAACCAACCCAACCGCCGCGGGATAACTTCCCCCTCTCCGCCCAGAGCAGGGGAAGTTATTTGATTATTTCCCATCCGCAAAAAAGGGTAATTTCACGGCGAGTATTGAACTCGATCAGCACTTATACACTGCGTTCAAGAACTGTCAGTAGCATCTTTGTTATGGAAACTGACCGCTCTTTATTGGTGAAATTCGCTCTAAGACGAATATATTATGATTTTGGTACTAGTTATTTATACTTTTTGTTTTGTTACTAAGGACATTGATCCGTACCTGTTCAATATTAATAATACATAAGAATAATATACTGATAACATAGGCTTTGTTAAGTTTCAGGCACAACAAATCACTAATTACGTTCATTAGTCCTTGGATCTTGGTCCCAAACTAGTTGTTTAGATTTTCTGTTTGGGACCTTACTGAGGGGTATCGTATTACCAAATAATAAGCTTGGGGAGGTCAAATATGCACTCTATAGAATAATACTGGTATTCAGTTCTATCCGGTTATATTAAAAGCCAATCGTAATTTGGGGAAACGCAAAAGCTGATGATATAATGTTTTATTTCTGTTAACTGTCTGAATTTTCATGTTGGTATGACAAATTACGCCCGTAGTTAAAAAAAGGGCAAAGAACACGATTTGTGGTGCAAGCGCGCCATAATGTTTAATTTTGAAGTTGTAATGGGTAACACAGTCGAACAGTTGTGTTGCCATAGTAAAATATCCAATCATCAATCAATGTATTTCATGTACTTATATTCGAATATTTTTGTTGACCTATGAAATATTTTCTTTTAATCACATTACAAGTTTATTTTTAGACGATAATTATTTATTGTACTGAGAAGCAGTGATCGAATATTTTATCGATTTAGACGTCATATAAAGTATTTGAAGTGTTGCCTAGTGTCGTCGCAGATACTATACGATATGCACAATTTTGGACGAAATATTGTACTCGTTTTGCTTCCAAAAATCTTTATACAGTTTTGATACGTCGATACTCCGATGTCAAAGGTCATAAGATTAATTTTGTGAGTCGTGTCTTACGCCCTTTCAAGTCGGAGTGTCGACATTTGTTGATTGTGTACGTTCGGGTGTCCCATGTGGAATTGAAATAATGTTAACACAATAAAACCACTCGGAATACATTTAAATTGTTTTATTTGATACAACAATGATCATAGAAAATATAAACAAAAATCGGTTTTACCGGAACATTTAGTAAACAATGCTTTTTCTGGATATTTTGCATTCATAAATATTTAAATCATAGATATACTTAGGGTAAATATACAAAACATAGATAAGCAAATAGACACGAGACATAATGATAACAATTTAATATAATTAAATTTCAGTGAGTTTAAAACCAACTTTAAATAAATAAATATCTTGGGACAACTCACACACGGCTATCTGATCCCAAGCTAAGCAGAGCTTACTTGTGTTATGGTAACCAGACAACTGATATACATACTTATATAATTTATAAATACATACATATTATAGATAAATCACACCCAGACACAGAACAAACAATCATGCTCATCACACAAAGTTTGTCCTGGGTGGGAATCGAACCCACAACCTCCGGCTCAGCAGTCAGGACTACTAACCACTAGACCAACAGGCCCGTCAACTTTGCCTATTGGAAGAGGATTGTTGAAATCCATTTCTCAATCGTAACGTCTTCTGTGCTTTATGCCAAACCCAGAGCCGAAAACGAAGTAGGTAAGTTTTGTTGTTATATATTATATTATACCTACATCATGTTGCCACGCCATGTGCAACACCATATTACTTGCCATAGGTATTACGTAAATGGGCCATAAATAGTTCTCGGCTATACAGTCACTTTTATTTATACTCTTATTTTCCTTATGTTTACGAATATTATTTACCATAAATTATTCTTGGTCAAGGTTAAAATGGTTATACTGAAGTTGCCACCACGAGTAAAAAATACTTTATTAACAACACATTTAAGTTTTTTTTTTTGCAAATGTCATTGTTTTTGGTTGTAGTGCCAATTATCTGTAGCATGTCCATTATGTATACTATGACTTTTTCTTGAAATAATCAAACAAATGGACTTCGCGGATTATATTGATTTTAATGATGATAGTTCTGTAAAGCTATGTTTGTTATGGTCGCGAATCATATTTTTGTCAACATATAACCTGACACGTAAGAAATTGGTATTTAGCAAGTTTACCTGGCGCTGCATATTGACATTGCTTAAATTACTATTTCATACAAATGCCAGAGAAAGACAGTTGTGCTTTGAATAAAAGTGGATAGCTTATCGATACAATTAAATGAATATAAATGCCCCTGAACTTGTCAGATTGCGTCCATATTGTTTTTTAAAAACCTTTTATTTGTTTCAGGCTACTCTGAACGACTCCTACGCATACCTATACATTTTTTCTTAAAGTATAATAATCTTGTGAAAGTTTAATACTTTATAAAATAAATGTGTATTAGAGCAAAATTTACAAGAATGAGCACAAATCGTAAAATCACGTGACTAAGATACATTTGACACAACGTGAGCAAAGCTTTAGGGGTGTTTATATAAACAGTGGACGGAAGTATATATAATTATAAACATCTTATGTATAAAAGGTAAGCTATTTGTACAGTAGTATTAAAATACATTCATATCAACGTTCTATGGACACTGCCTCTCAATATGATTAAGAATAAGCGACATCTATATCAATGATTAAAAACTCATATTATTATACTGTTGGAATATTAACTCTCGGAGCGATGCCAAGTGTTGAAAATCCAATAGTGGACTTTTATCTAGATGCCGTCTAGTGTTAATGTAAGCGAGCATTTGTACACACGGCGACACATCGAGCTATTCGTTTCCAGTATATCGCGGCATCGCCTTTTAAAGATTTCCAATACAATCACATATCCCCATAAATTAGTTACGTAAATAATTAGCTTGATTGTACGCCATGCGTAGTTTTCAGTCGCCCGACAAAATCGCTAGTACATTTTGATTTATAAATGATAATAATGTACACAGTTTATGAAAAGGATTTCTTAATAATAAGGATTCATTGATTATTCTCTTTTAAAGCTATGCAGAAAAGTTTTCTTGCCAAAGAAGCACAATTTGTTGCAATACATAATTATAAGAGTAAATATTTCATAAAGTAAATTTACAACAGTAATAAATGTTTATAAACATGACTAAATAAGTTAGTGCTTACTATAGTATTATCACAAAAATGTCTAAGAATAGATTTTTAATAATATTTACAACACAGAATACATTACTTTAAACATTAAATTTTACAAATCATAACTTTTACATAAATAAGTGCTTAAAAGTACTCGAAAAAACCGCTATATACGCGGAGTATCACGTAAAACTGTTACCGTGAAACCAGCACATGATTCCGGTCATCCCCAAACAGCTGTTCCATACATTTCGACCATGTAGAATATTTGTATGAAAAAGCTTTTTTTGGAATGATCTACAATTATGTATTGAATTCACGATAGCAGTTTGCCCACATAATATATTTGAAGAAATTGTTTTCCATGTTCAAAATCAAGTAACTAAGTTAATATAAGTACACGCTGAGGTAATCAAAGCCCTTGTGCAGAACTTACATAAATTGCCCGATTTCTGAATAAATACTGTTTCTTTACAATCAGGATATTTTCCCTGTAAGATTGAGGTTATGTTGTTGTTTTGTACTTCTGTTGCTTAAAACATGTGTGCCAAATGTGGACTTATTTTAGGTAATTTATGTACCTACGACACATGGCTAGAGTCCTAGACTTAAAATTGGTTAGAAAAAACCACTCGCGTTTTTATTAAATTGCACACACACCATTTGTGTGTCACAAAAAAATGGTGTAGTGACATATAGCTACATATCCAGTCAACCACCAGTATCAAAACCAACAACATAATCATACCCTAACCTGGTGACCCTGAAATGGACATCAGCGCAGGCTTCGACTAACATGACGTCATACATCATCGTTATATCACTCCCTCCAGCTTTCAAGTAGCGGGTTTAACAGCCAGCCAGCTTCTGACGAGTAGCCCTGACCACCAGCATGCAGGAGAAGCGCATTCCTGGTCAGCCCCTACAGCCTCATCATCTATCAGTCAGAATTTGGCTATAATTTTGGCACCTTAGTGGGTTAAACTGTTTTAAATGACTGCTAATGTTGAAATCTGTCAAAAGGCATATAAAATCAATTCGCATTATGCATGACAGAGTATCACTTCAGGACGGCTCGACTGATTTGGCAGTTTGTTTTTGCCAAGACAGGCAGTATGAAAGAAAATTAAAACATTTTTCTCATTTTAGTAAGTTGCACCCGAGCGAAGCCGAGGCGGATCGCTATATCAAAACACATATCACTGGATGCAGGATTCAATATTTATCTCGTGACGATTTATATTTTTCCTCAGTTTATCTGTGTCAGACAGATGTCATGATGTCATTGACACACTTGACTAATGTCACGATTGCCAGAAACCGGGCCACTAATATAACTTGGTGGGAATTAAATAAATACTAAATATACTTACAGCTAGTCTTTGTTAATAATTGTGATAGACGATCATCTTCAATCTGTATATTTGGGCTGTTCTTTGCCCATTGACTTTAGTAGCTGGTAATTATTGAATTTGATTTGTCATTTTTTTTACAATTCTCGAGATAATTTTTAGCTCACTTTTTCCTTGGTTTTTGTTTGTAGTTTGTTGTCAACTAGTAAGTGCATAGTCGTAGTTATAAGCGGTTATGATCGAACTATTTGTAATTAACATTTTGCAACTTGCGCTGTGAACATATTGCTAGACAACTTGTGCAAATAACTCGCTAAATGATTTTTTCAACAATTATTCTAATTCCATTAAAAATAATCTCTCTATAAACTCTGTGACATAGTTTGTTGTCACAGTCACGAAGGTATATAGGGTGCTATTCATTTTGTTCGGGTGGAAACATTCGAGTCGCCATATACAGGGTGGCAGGGGCACCGACTTACCAACAGAACTGAATATTATTTAGTTTATAATTCTGAACCCGTATATGTGGTAACTGTTTGTGCATCGGTGCCTCTTGTATTGATGAACAACAGAGCCGAAGAAATTATTATACATATTTAAACATTCAATGGACTCGTGCCGATCGGCAAACCTCGTTCGGCATCTACTATTGCTGACTTATGTTCAGTTCGGACCAGCACAATTACAGATAAACCGAGCGGCTTTTTTTATTTTCCTTTCGGCTATGCCGATTAACCAGACCGACTATGAGTGCCGGAAACATTAAATGATTCATGAACATGCGTCAATTATTGCAATTTCTACCTTATTACAATGACAGAAGAGTCCCACGATTACACACGAGAACCCAGAATCTCATTTCCTTGCAACTTCTTACCACCTCTCCAGCTACGGGAGCGCAGGTGGTGTGGTGACGTGTGTCTGCTTGGCCAACACGCGGTGACCCTGGGCCAGCTCACCGGCCTTCAGAGCCTTGTACTTGAGGAAGGCGTCGATGCCATACAGCACCATTGCTAGGTAGCCGAAGAACTGGAAAGAGATTTAAAAGATTAAAAGGTTGTTGGGAATGTAAGACATAGATTGGATCGCAACTGGTGTAACTCAACAAGCGCCATACTACTTAGCATTGGCGGTACTTTCATACAAGCCTAAAAGTTTGGCTTGTCCTTATAATCTACTACTCTTCAAGATATTATCCAAGTTTCTAAACAGTGTTCTCCTTATCGGTTTGTCGTAGCTATACCTTAGGCACGCCACCGTTACTTAGGTGCCAAACTGCTGATTGAATAGGACAACAAAAATTTTGATACTTTTCATACTTATTGCGCTAGCCGATGCGATATGTAGGAAGTCCAAAACTTACTCATTTTGACAAAAGGTCAAATTAGTCAAGTTTTGGATTTCAGTAACTAGTTATGGACTTCGTAATGATATGAATTCCTATATATATATATATTTTAATTATTTATAGGCTCGCGTTTGACCACTATCTCACCTGATGGTAAGTGATGATGTGGTCGACGATGAAGCACGCTTACCTAGAAATAACCTATTCACTCTTGACTTGAAGACCCCCAGGTTATAGCTGTCAGGAAATACAGACTTCGGCATAAATAAAACTACGACTATATGAATAGAATACTAGGTATATGAATCCAATGACATAGGCTATTTTTGAGATATGAGGGAAAAGGGGGAAGAAAAAGCAAATCTTAGCATTTCTGTTACAATAAATAGGGCGCAAGGGCCAAAACTACAGGTTGCAGGAACTGTGTTACCCCGAATTTAACGCGAGCGAAGTCGCGGGTAAAAGCTAGTGAAATATAAGTACTAAAGCTATTCATGACTGTAGTAAAATTATGCAGTGTGTGTAGTAAAAATACTAGTGATAACATGTATGTCTAACTTTAAGATTTGCGAGATGTGAAAATAAGGCCAGCATCTTTCAGAGTTACCTACAGTATCATTAGTTATGATTGTACTGATAACATAATCATATCATTTTGTTTTCAGTTCGTGTATGTGACTTAGTTCAGTTAACAGATAATTCGGTCGACAAAATAGTACTGAAAGTTTCGCCCTCGACCGAATACTGATATCAGCAAACAGTTAATGCATGTTCTGAATAGGAATCTACGCACAAGTCGTGCACTGGCTTATCTAAAATCTAGGACATGGAAAACTCAGTAAGCAAAGTGTTGTGAATAGAATTCGAAGCGGTTGATTTGATACACTTTAAATATTTTCTATTGAATCACTGTGGAATGTAAATCACTTCTAGCCACTTGATATTCCTGGACGGACCACGGATGGATGACGTTTGTGAAGGGAAACTTGAGTAGCCTTTAATAAGCACGTCTCTCATATAATATTAAACGAATGGCTCTTCGTAATGGACTCTATAAAGGCTTAGGAGTCGTAAAATGGATCTATTAATATAGTGATGTCATTACAAATTACGGTTAGTGCGTATTGGGCGAAGCAGAAAAAGGTGATCGTCAAGAATTGTAATATTTTCAAATGAACAGGTGATAGTATTAGCATCTGCCTAGCCTTTTTCCGACTATGTTAGGGTCGGCTTCTAGTCTTACCGACTGCAGCTGAATACCAATATTTTACATGGAGAGACTACCTATCTGACCTATACAACCCAATTTGTAGTGGGCAACACGATACCCCTTGGTAAGATTGGTTGTCAGACTCCATTATTTTCCATAATACATATTTTAAAGAGACTATGCCGCGTATTTTTTCCAATTCCAATATTTCGACGCCATTATTTTGATGAAAACGCCATGTGCCATTATCAAAAGCAGACAAAACATCGCCTTCTTCATTCTTTATGGAATGGTTATTGACTAACTTGGTTTCTATGCCGCCAATATCTCCCAACATGAAAAATATCTCTCAGGCATGCTGGTTGCCTCACCGAGGGAAACATTGTGAGGAGAGACCGTTAACCCACACTAAGAACTTCTCCTATATCGTGGGTGCTTTTACAAACAATTTTACTTACATAACTGACTAACTGTCTGCAACAACTGTCGCAGATCTACACTTCCGAAGCACGGATGAAACTCGGTGTGTATCGTTTGGTAACCCATCCACAGACCAACCTAGGCAAGCGCGGCCTAACCTAAAGCTCGACCCTTAGCAGCTGCTATAATTTAGCCACGAGCTCCTCAAGAAATAAGAGTATACTAACGAAAAAAGAGAATGGAAACGTTACTAAAATGTTTAATTACATAAATGGGATAAAGCTTTATTTAGCTTCTATGGATAAAATATACCGATTTAACAGATGCCGCTGGGGATTATTCAAGTTTAACCACATTTTATTTAAATGCTGGAAGCAGTGGCGTAGATAATCCTAAATAAGGCCTTGTGTAATTAATTTTTTGGGGCCCTTTGAACCTGAGTACCGTATTATTTTTAAAAATTTTGGAGACATTCATCCGAGCATACGGAATCTTATATAACATTCCAACACAATAAAAAAACATACCTATTTACGTTATTCTAATTCCTAATTGATAGTAAAACACGGCATAACGCAATACTAAACATATTTATAGATATTTAATAGGTCGGTCACGTACGGCACATAATGTAAGGCAGTCGGTTCGACTGAGTTGCCTTTTGTTTTCAATGAGTTATTAACAGGTGCGCGCGCTACAAACGAGCGGTGGTCGTGTTGTGTAGTAGTTTTATTCGAGTTACCTACAATTTAATTGTTATGGAGAGGATCCTTTCCATCGTTTGGTTAGATTTTAATGATGCTCTGACTATAACTAGGTTGAAACTCGAGTCTGCAATCAATTGAATCGTCTCTAAAAAGTTACTGAACATTATTTTTTGTTAACTACAACTAAATCCTACAGGGAAATTCCCATTCCCATTAGATTCGCCCTAATCAGCCCTTATAATTTGAAACAAAACATGCGTAAAGTGGGAGCATACATCCTACTTACATACATCTTTGCCCAACCCTTCATAGGTGTGTAATTCTTTTTCGCAAAGATTCGAACAAAATCTTGCAACAATGTTGAGATAAAATTATAATGAGATAAACGACTCAGTCACATATTGTCACACCTATTAACTACCGTTTTAAAAGTAGGGAACTACGTTTTTAGTACCGACATTGTGATCTATGTAGGTATGCTACAAGTACTATGATAAGACTAAGACGTAAGACTTCACAGCACCTAGTTGATTTACACGATAATATGACTAAGCATTCGGGGAATTCAGATACGTAACACTTTCAAGTGCCTATCTTATAAAAAAAAAACCGGCCAAGGGTGATTCAGACTCGCCTACTGAGGGTTCCGTACAAACTTGCGAAATAAACGGCCATATAAATATTATTGCTTTTTAACGGCACAACGACCACAGATTTGAGTACCTACATGGTTTTAATTTCAACTCGATTTCTCAACGCATTCCTGAAAAAAA
Organism: Ochropleura leucogaster; assembly: GCA_958449745.1. Taxonomy (NCBI): domain Eukaryota; kingdom Metazoa; phylum Arthropoda; class Insecta; order Lepidoptera; family Noctuidae; genus Ochropleura; species Ochropleura leucogaster. The sequence goes on from OY288208.1 coordinate 634,113, forward strand.
AGGGTCTTGACAAACAGACGGACAACAAAGTGATCCAATAAGGGTTACGTTCTTTCTTTTCGAGGTACGGAACCCTAAAAACGTAAAGTCTAGGTAATAGAGGCAGCTATTTGATTGCCATCTAAACTGCCGTGAAGAAGGAATGGAAAAGAAAAGGGAGTCAATGTCAGCGTGACGCTTGACAGTGGAGAATAGAAAAAAAGAAAACGAACTCACCCCTGCAGCAGAGTACGCAGCCGCTCCAAACGCCACAACAATCGTAGACGCAATCAGGTACAAGAACACCATCACAATACAAGCGAGCATCTCGATCTTCAACCACTTGATGTTGTGGTACTTCTCAACCACATGGAAAAGGTACAGCATCAGCAGGATGCCGGAGAACCAGAGCCCCAAGTGGGCCACTATGTTGAAGTACACCCCGCGCCCGTTTCTCCAGAACGCCGACGACTGGATGCAGATGAACCCGATCAGGTTGAATAGCTGGAAAAGACTGACATGTTAAAAGACTAATATGGACCAAAGCTACGCGATCGTGTCATAATTTTTATGGTATTTGCTCCTATTAGTATTCATATTTAACTCAAGCTAGTTTGTGGCCAAGCTAGGGGATCAGTTCATCCCCGATACACTTTTATTGTGTCTAAAACATTCAGCCATGAATTATCACGAATATTGCGAGTGTTCAAAACGAAGAGCCTTTCGACCACTTATCAGGGACACTAGGAATTATAATTAGCGGATGGGCAGCTGCAGTGTAATCGTGTAGCTGTAGAGTATACTATATTACTAACATAGTGCCTACGTTTGGAACTTTAATGCCTGGACCATTCAGTAAGTACACTTTGGCCAATCAATACCTTTCTGGTCTTGCTGGTTCTGCCTCGCAAATGTCTTGGTAAAAGAAACTGCAAGATTTTTTCGATTATCTAGGTACTTTGATCGTGCTTACGCTATTGAAAAAGACATTTAGTTTTACTTCGTACGAACGAAGGTAAGATCCAGGAGCAAAGACCTTTTCCTGGACTGCCGCCAGGTGTATTACTTATATCATTATTGCGCTTGAGATTAGTCACCTGTTGGCTGTTATCTATGCCTGTCACTAATGCGTAAATAATGGCTGATAGACGCAGTAATGACCGTTTACCATTTCAAATATTTGTTTTGTGTAGTGTCAATCGCGTGTGCGCCATAAAAAGTATGAGATTTAAATGCTTCACGCTAGGGTGACGACGTCGTAGAAATCGTATGCAAAGATTGTGAAGACAAGACAAATAGTTGTAAAAATGCGGAACTGAACTCAGCGCCAGTGACCGTGGCCAATACTAAACGCAAATATGTGAACAACTGATGGTAAAGATTCAACCTGCAGGCACAAATTATAGCTGTAACTTATTAAACGAGTATGGTTGCTGTGTTCTGCTAAATGTATCGTTTGTTTGTTTTGCTTTATTAGGCACAGTTAAGACTAGTCGTAGCTATGTATCTGCAGCAGTAAATGAAATTATAATGAAATACATCTTTTTCTGCACCGTCTTTTGCAGTTGGTATGCGAGTTTTCAATCGAGTGTAATCAAATTATTCCAGTCTATTTTACTAACGCGAAAAGGCATACATTAAAGAATAATGAGAAATACATGTCTAAATAAAAAAAAATACTTACAATAACAATAGCCTTCAGAATTCCCGGTACAGTCTTCAAGTAAGAAGGGTCGAATCGCGTCTCAGTGATGAATACTGTGTTTGTAGACCCCATGGTCTGGGGGGGCGGCGGTGGAGGCAGCTGGTTGGGGTACGCCATAGTGAATGCTTAGCTGAAATAGACGGATATCAGTGAAAACTCTGTTTCCTTACTTTGGGAAGATCTGTTAACAGGTGGCAGGTGTACAAGGAACTGATTTATTGCGACTTTGCAATGAGTTTGCGCAAGATTCTTCCGGAGTAATAAAGCGATTTCGTCTCTGCCTCGGCTTACACGCAACCTCAGAACTAGCGCCTTCCGGTCTTTAACCATCAACTTGGCAACTACTCCAGGATGCGTTTTCGCCAAATTCGAAGCGGAAGAAGAGTTGCAGGAATCGACCAGCTACATTGCTTGAAATCCCTATCAACTCCCACTTCTTCAGAGCTTAGGCGACGTCGCCTCACTGGAAACGCACGCGTAAAGCGTGTTGTTTGTAAGACAGGCAGGTATCTGTCATCAATCAATTTGCCCCCGAGGTCCTCATTAATCAAGTAAGTCCGGTGTTACGTCGGAATGAGCGGCGATTGAGTGGAGCCAATTCAATTAGTACCAAATTACCAATACAAGAAGGTACAGGATACATCTGCTAATTGGAAAAGTGAATCATTGAGTTAGTCACACAGGAGTGAGGTCAATAATAAATTGACTTTGCGACTGAGAATCATATTGGTCATGATTTATATTTATAGATTTTAACTTGATCAATTTAAACAAACCTAAAATGCGAATGTCCTGGATCAGAACATAGGATACTTTTTATCCTATTATATAAACTTATGTTACGAAAAATGTGGTATTTAGTTAATTTAGCTGAATTAAATGTTCCTCAAAAGCTGCACTGCAAACATCTCAATTACGAATAAAAACACGGATTAATAAATAAATGGAGTGGTAATAAAAAATAATGATGAGATTTAAATCACACATAGTTTTAAATTTTGCTAGATGCAATTAGGTTTCGCTAGGTTTTCGTAAATAATTCAGTAAATAAATACTGGTTGACAATTTATTAAATAATGTGCTAAAGATCGAAAGGTAATACTTTGTGACAACACATTGAATAAATAAAATAATTGTTAAATAGTTAAACCTTGAGAACAAAACACATGTTTTATTCAAAGTCATGTAGCAGACACTTGAGATGAATTCAAGGGATAAAGATCTATCACTTTATATTGAGTCAAGTAAGTGATAAGAAGATTACAGATGTGATAATGATTTTAAACAGCCAGCTACAGAGAATTATAAAATGGCAAAACCTTGAAATTGAACTATACAGTTAGCACACAGCATGTTAATGGTCAATGAAACATAAGTACTACTTATGCTTAGCACCTGTTTATTAAAATTATTTATGAATAATTTAAATTATGGGACAAAAATAGTATCAGATGAACAAATTCTGAAGGCATACACTAGGGCAGGGGTGGCGAACCTTGATGAACCAACGTGCCATTTTTCCTAAATAAATGTTGAATGACGCCACAGACGTGCCATCAAATAATTTTGACTAAGTGATTGTATTAGGAAAATAATTACTATCAATTCGAAACTGTTTTTACTGACTAGTAGAGTCATCGCCAAACGGTTTGTAAGTGAATTAATTTTATTCATATCTGAAAATAATGAATCGCTCCGGCGAGTTAAAAAATGATAGTAAGATAAAAATATGATTAAAATTGTTTGCGTGCCCAATTCGTTTTGTCGCGTGCCGTCTTTGGCACGCGTGCCATTGGTTCGCCATCTCTGCACTAGGGCCATGGGGTCCGAGTGCTCACCTAGGTTTTCAGGATATTGCCAAGCAGTTGGTGGACTCTTCACATGACATGAGGGATGGCCATTTTTAGGCCAAAAATTCAGCATTGCCATTTTGGATTTTCTGCCAACCATCTGGGCATTTTTCCCATTGAAAGTGATTTGGATGAATTTTTTGATGTCCTTAAATGTTTTACCTCTTTGAAAATTCTACTTTTATTTTGTTAATAAAATTGTAGTCACACTAAATTATTATAGATTGTATATGCATTATTAAAACATTAAAATAAACTTTGTATTAAAATTTTAAGGCATTTTAGAATTAAAGAATGTCTAAAAAATTTTAAACTAAGTGTAAGATTAGTTTCTCAGGAGTAGGACTGAGTATGTATTTGATGGCACGAGTTGAGTAAGAGAGCTGAGTAATCTACTGCTGCTCTGCGCGGGTTTGGACCTCACACTGAACAAATATTATTTTGACGAACATAATTGTTCCAGGTCTAGCTGTTTGCATATGTCAGGATAAATGTTCATAAATGGCATCCACAATACAGGAGAAATTCATAGTATGGAGCAGTTTTTATGAAAAAAAAATGTGTTTAGTTTTTATACTCTGTCGACGCTATTATTTACTAATACTTTAGTTTCACTTGTATGTAAATATGTAAATTCTTAATATTATTTAACCAAACTCAAAAGAAAATAAATACTTACATAAAACACGAACCGAACTATTCTGCTTAATATACACACTACACGAAGGAGCGAATCACGTAAACTGAAACAGCCTCATCGTGATAAGAGACGAGGATGCTCCAAGCCCGTAACTATTTAGTCACCGTCGCCTTGACACTATATTACTAACCGATACTGAGCTGTGTAAAACATCAATGACTCATATTTTTAAATAACATACCGTCTAAGCATACCGTGGTCATACATAATAGTACCTTCGCGGGTGTTATTTGTTTACTCGGACGAAACGACTTCATAAGTTCGTATTCGCACGTAATGATTAGTATAAATCCAGTATTAATTAGGCTTTACTATATTTTATGAAGTACAACACCAAGTCTGTACCTATTCATTTATTTACTGGGTAACTGTAAAATATTCTCAAGATTTTTATAAGAAAATTAAGTAACGCGTAGTAGTATCACCACAAAAATAAAATAACTGCTGTTCTAGTGATGCCCACATCGAATTATCAATAATCACTCGGAATCGAATGAAATGACAAAACACTGTAGACAAAATCGATTTAATGTATTTTAGTTTATGAAAAGATTTACTTACAAATATTTTTCTTTTACAAAAACAAAGTAGAGAAAAATTTCGGAAAAAATTGCATTGTGAATTATTTCTAAGAAATACGATTTTTACACAACACAAACATTATGCGGACGAAACCGTGCTGTAAAATTGATTCTCTTTAAATGCATTCATGAGTAAGACATCCTGCAGCACTCATAAGTGCTTCTGCTCCATCTGCGTTAGCCAATACATAACGAATACCTATTCTTGCATAAAAAATAGTTCGATCGTTAAACAAGTGAGTCTTAGCATATACTGACTATGACCATCCTGCAAGAAAACAATAGTGAAACCAGTGCGCTTAGAAAATACACATAAGTACAGATCACCGCGACTAAAGACCGTCACGATGTCCCTGTCCCCCTTCCGACCCTTTGCTGGAGCCAGCCAGAATTCAGATATACTTTGTTGTACTCCCCCAGCAACTTCTTAAATCGAGCCTCGTACCCCATAGCGGGTGCCCTTACCGTGCAGTCGCTTAGTATACATATAGGTTGCCCCTTACTCTTAAGGCACCCAAAAAATAATCAGGTTAAATAGCCAACTACCTCATAGGTTGAATTACGAGATGCCATTAAAAAAAACCTACGATCCCACACCTCAGTTAAAATACACAAAAGTTAATCCATTTTGCATATTGTTATGTTAACCCTGTGGCATTATCAGGAGTAACGAATTTCACTGTTGGTGGAGCAGGATATTAAGGTGATTTAATAAATACCCATTTGAGTGAATTTCTCGTTTTGCTTAAAATCGATTTTAATTTATAAGTACGCTTCCCTACGTAAATATCAAATGTCAATCGTCGCGTGCGTTCAAAACCTCATATTTATATCATGTATTTTTCACGGTCTAGATTTTAGTGTTCGTTTTCTATCAATAACTTATTGAAGGTCTACCTGGAATCTAGCAATGGATATTGTTTGATTACGATGTTTTTCATTTGATTGTTTTTTTTTGTATCTTCATAAATTGTATAAGAGCGAATCCTGTCAGTTTCAGTTTCATTTTATGTGCGTTCCGGTACTGGCAGCAATATTTGTTCTTTTCTATCTTTTGACCAAAGGATCTTGTTGTCTTACTCTGACTCATGCAAATTTGTACTGGAGTTTTGCTGTTTTTATTTTGAATGCTAATGTAACCAGCATTTCAAATATTTTTTGGGAAGAATATCATTAACTGACTGACGGTGACGTTTGGTTTCATATTGGTAAAGTAAATTGGTCATTTCGGATCTATCACCTGATATTAATTTACACTTAATTTAATTTTTATAGTATACATTCAGTGATTGTGAATAAAATAGTTACTTCTAAGAAAAAGTGTTTGTGGCTGAGCGAAACGTTTAAATATCAGGTAAGAAAAGGAATTTGCATTTTTGTACTAAGTTTCAAAGCAAGTGTTGTGTTTATTTCTGTGGTGTGTTGCCCAATAATCGCTATTTTAGGTCGTGACAGCGGCATATCGAGTCTTGAACGTGCTCGCTAGTAAAATTGAAGTAAGCATGGACTTGTAACATAGTTTTCAAACATACACCCCTTTGCATTGCATTCATGGGTATAGTTACACATTACATTCCTATCCTCAAACAAAAATACATAAATTGCGCAAATAATATAAAAGCGACCAGTGGTAGTTACACCCATTTATTAATTGCCTCTAGCTTATCAACAAAAATGTTCATAGGATTTTTTCCTCCCACCAAAACTTATTAATATGATTGTAGCTGCTCTGTGTTTGTGTCTATTTCCTTATTATTTAAATATGAATGTGAATTATCAATTAACATAACATAAAATTAACCATTATGATGTTTACTCTTTCCTATTAGAAATAGTAAAATTGAACTTTCTCTTTACAGTATAGATTAAAATATGGACTAGACCTACCAGTCATACTTTCATTCCCTTATGTGTAAAAGACAGTCTCCAATGTACCCATAGACATGTGTACTGAACCCCATTGTTTAAATATTGTTGTAATGCGGATATTGCTAGAAATGAAATGCTATCTGTTGTACACAAGCCTAAATATTTGGCTTTAAAAACTACAATAATCACTTATCTGTAGCTGTTTGAGTTTTAATTTTGTCCAATCGTAAAAAGCTTGAGTTGAAAACAATTGATGTTATCTATTTGTAATCACTGATGGTTCTACACAAGTTGGATTTACTCAGTCACTTAGTAAGTGATAAAATCAGCAATATAGGCATTATCAGCAGTTATATACCTACTGCAAAACAATTTAGTCATATAGATATTTCTTTATTTATCTATAGCCTTCTTTCAGAATACATTTTAGTTTGTAATTGCTTTTGATAATTATTTCTATGAGTGGCTTTTGGTAAAGGTATCCTCCAAAACTTTCCAATCCACTTGCTTCCATGCCAGTCTACTCCAGGTGTTTGTAGCTGGTTGACCAAGTCATCATCATATCTCCTGAATGCTTTTCCTTTCTTTCTGTTTCTCTGTCTTGGGTACCTACCATAGTGTAACCAGTAACTACCCTGTTCCATTTCCCTTTTCCTCAATTAGTGATGTAGTACATACATGTAAAATTATCATGGTGGTTAGATATACAGCCAGCAGAAATTGCCTCCTAGAATAGATACCCTTGATGTCCCAATTAACTCAATTACTCAATTGTTTAATATGATTAAGATTGGTCTCGTAATTTTGATAAGTAACAAACAGGGTATCTTTTCATTTGTGAGTAATTTTGATAAGTAACAAACAGGGTATCTTTTCATTTGTGAGTAATTTTGATAAGTAACAAACAGGGTATCTTTTCATTTGTGAGTATGGATACTGATAGGTTTAACCCTTAACACTGATCTTTACTTCTGTTCTAGTGTTCAACTTACCTATGAATTTCTCTTATACATATAATAAACTTGAAGTGATTGTCCATTTTACAGGCCAATTTGTCTGGGTTGCCCTATACAGTGAAAGAGAATAGAATTAGTACTCAAAACATTTTAGTCATATTAAAACAAATATTAAATATCAACAGATTTGGGTAAGAATCAGTCCCTCCAAATCATCCATGTTTCAACACTCCTCTGTGATATAGCTGGGAGGAAGATTTAGGTGGCAGAAGAAACTCCCCAACACCAATCATAGTTTTTTTTTTGCGGAAGTCGTTAACTTTGTTTGTTTCATTGACATTTTTGCCACTGACTTCTGGAAGTAAAGTTATTGTCTAGTGTTAGTTTTGATTTTGAAATATGGTTTTTTAGCAGAAAAGTTTTATATTTCAGCATTTTTATTTATGCTATTAATTAATATGTCCCACATTTTTGATCTAATATTCATTTTCCGGTGTCACAAAAAATATATTTCATAGACAATAACTCATAAACTACCTATGCAGTATAAATAAAATTGAATTAAAAAAAATCGGTCACTTAACATAAAATAATAAAATAAAAAAAACTGTCAAACATAAAACCTCCTGTTTTTGAAGTTGGTTATAAACAGAGTGTTCCTACATGTGGTTGACTAGAGTGCTAGCCTAGCTCTGGTACAAATGTCCAAGTGTATCAAATAACACAGATTTAGTGAGCCTCAAATGATGCATATGCAAAACCAGTGTAACTGATATCAGTGCTATCATGTGGAATATGTTACTAATGACTCATTAACATGGTTTATCTTTTTATTAACAAAAAATATGTGCAACTCTAATCTGTTAACGTGGGTTTAGGGACAATTTGTGTATCAAACTTTATGCTTCCAGTTCCAACTTTTAGAACAAGATCAGTTTGTGTATTGGTTCCTTTTTCTAGTAACATTCTTTCCTTCTTCTTTTTAGATAAAACTTTGCCCCACACTAAGAATTTCTTCTGTATCGTGGGTGCTTTTACAAACATTTAAACTCGCATCACAAACTGCCAGACCCGAAACAACTATCTGTAGGCCATACAAATATTTGTTCCGTGCGGGAATCGAACCCGCGACTCGCAGCGCGGCAGTCGATCGCTCAGCCACTTCGCCAACCATATCTTCAGAACATTGAATCTATGTTTTTTGTTTTACGTATTTAATATCTATATGATAAAGGGTCTCGTGGCTAAATAATAGCAGCCGCTCGGGTCAATCCTTGGGTTAAGCCGCGTTTGCTTGGTTGATCCGTCGATGGGTGACCACCCGTTACATACCAGTTTCGTCTGTGCAAAGAAAAGCGGTTCCGGCTGTCATTTGTAGATCTTAGTCAGTCGCTACAAATATTCAGTGTCCTGATAGTCTGAGAACTAGTCTTACCAAGAGGTATCATACTACGCAGTACTTACTTAAATTGATTGTGGAGGTGAGATAGTTAGTTTCTCTATGTAAAATACTGATATTTAGATGCATGAGTTTAGACTGGAAGCCGACCCCAATATAGTTGGGAATAGGCAGGCAGATGATGATAATAAATGGTCCCGAAAGTATCATTAAACTCCTGAAATTACAAAGCCAGTAAAACTGTAATTTTAAGAACTTGGAGTGATTTTTTATCTATTTGCCTTTCGACTAGCAGTTTGGAATAATCCTTGAATCAATTTCCTCTAAGTAAGGTAATGACTAAAAGAAGTTGACTAAAAAAACTTTTTTTTATTGTAGCTTTTGATTTTGCATAGTACTAACGGAAAGCGAGAATCGTTGAACAACGTCAATTTAGTTCGAAACAAAGTAGGGAGTTACCAGAAGTTTCGGCGCGGTCAGTAACACTTTGTATTTCATATTGGCCGTGCATCTAAAGCGAAAAGCACGTCATTTGCCTCGTTTCGTTACGCAACAATGATTTTTCATGTAGCAACCCTTTTTTACATTTTTATTGTTACGCCTTTGTAAGTCTAGCGCTTTTATTCGTAAACGATTCCCTGCCACTTCGATTTCCACCCTTATATTAGCCACATTTTGTTTATTTCCAGTTAACACACCATGGCAGAAATAGGATTCCCCGGACAACACACCACGACCACGACGGTCACTTCCAGCACCGCTGTCCAGACCAACATACGGTTTGACCCGTCGTATATAAAGACCATACCAGGAATACTGAAGATTGTTCAAGTCGTAAGTAGAATTTATGTAAATGTTTATGGTTCTGTAGACTATGGTACCGATTCTGATGAACCACCGGATTAAACTAGACTAAGATAAAAACGACATACGTAATCACATTTTATTCCGCACCCTTTAAGTCGCGATTAAAGATAGTGCGATTTAGCTTGACAACCACTATTATTGGTGAAAAATGGCTATTTCAGAATTGTAAAATTGCCATTTTCTCTAATTTTCAACAATACAATCGACACCTAGAGAAATTAAAAAAAAAACCATTTCAATAGCGTATGTTGCTGTTGAGCTACTTGATAAAATTCCAGTATACTAAAAATACAACATAATAAATCAGTTGATCAAATTTTCACTGCTATGCCTTCCTCCGCTGTGAGACAGAGAGGCCACGCAGGCCTAGAGCTGGTTGGTAGACGACATTATGTCTTCAACATTGGTTCTCGGTTCGCCGGGCCGTTCGGCCGGTTTTCCCGCAATGTATTCCATCTCCGGTTTGAGAGCAGTGATGAAATAAATATTACACAAAGTTGTGTCTGGTTTTGCACCCACGACCTAAGTCAAGGCCATTGCCACTGGACCACCACTGCTCCCATTCCTGTAAGTCGATCAGCAAAATCATGGGAGCTTCTCGAATCTGTCGAGCATTGTAAACATTCTGAAAGCCGTAAAAGCAAACATACTAAATAAATAATCAATACAAGGCGAAACACAGCTTTATTCAGTTCAAACACTTGTTCCATGTTTTATTCATAAAGTGAAAGGTCAAGTCCTTCCAGAATGGTACCTAATTCAATGTCGGGTTATCGCTTGATCGCCGGCTGTTATATGACGTCGTTCACGCAATATTAGCGCTAAGGGGGAGCTGGCCTTTTAACAAACACGGCATGCGATGTAACTGTATTAATTTAATCGTCACGCCTAGTCCCAAAAGGGACAGACAGACAGACGTAAAGGTGTGCTACTTTTCCCAAAGGCCTGTGTCTATCTGTACCTGTAGTTCATATGAGTCCACACTTTACATAATGACGATAAAGCTTGAATGTTGTCATCGTGCAACTGTGACCTCCACGATTACCTACTTCACATACCCATTCATTCGTCTTGTGACTACAATTTTGCATAGTTTCCTCAGTTCGTCACATGATGCATACAATAGATTTTAACGGCTGCTTTGCAACTGTTACGACATCGCGCCGTTAGGTTGTATGCATCACAACCCGACTTCTGAGATGCAAAGAGCCACGTTACGCGAGTCGCGTGAGGGTTGTAACAGACATAAGTGGGCCAATTACTGCACTAATTTCGGTTTCAATCGGTTTGTGCCGACCGGGTAGTTCATTCGGGTCGACACATCATTCGTTTCGGCAGTATTTGTGGAACGAAAAAGCCGTTTATGTGTGTAGCAACCCTAACACTACTTTTAAATCATCAACCTTGGCGACTGGCTAACCTTTTGCCACTTTGTTCTTTCGATTCGGCGCTACGTTCGTAAAAATATTAGCTAATCAGAATCTAGGCAAGTAGTAGGACTAATTCCCTCGTTGCTGAAAAATAAGAATTTTATCCATGAGAGGGAACTCATGAGGCGGCTGAAGTAAACTTAGCTGTTATTCACAACGCGAGCCCAGTGCAGGAAGCGTCCGACGTATTCAGGGTGAATTTGTCGAGTAGGCTGAGCAAAAACCTAAATTAAGGAAAAGTTTCGCTTTTGGATAAACCTGAAATTCCCTCATTGATTTTTTACAAAAAAAAAAACAACATTCCTAGTTAGAAATGGAACCCGTTGTTTTTTAAACCAAAACACACTTGTGTTTTTTGTGCAATTGATATTTTCTCTTATAAGTACCACATTCTGAGTAGTAAGGATATACGAAAAGCTGAAGGAAAATATATCAAAAACAATTCGACAAATTCGTCATTGACTTGATAGCACAATAACAGCGTTTCCCTTTTGTTTCGTTTATTGCGTTGAATCATTTTATGCATGGACAATGGGCATTATATACTTACCTGCGTAGGAATTTACGTCGCCAGATCAATACATTGCTAAACTATGTTTTTTGGGTTCTGTACCTCAAACGAAAAATCCGAAACCTTATAGGATCACTTTCTTGGCCGCCTTTCTGTACGTTGTCAAGACCTCTTATCTCGAGAACTCGCGGAGGTGTCTAGTTGAAATTAAAACCATATACACAAATATGTGATTTCTTAAAGCTGTGAAAAAAATCAACCCTCTAAGTCTATGCAATCAAAAGATATGGCTGTTTATGTCACAAGCATGTACGCAGCTCTCGCTGTGCGAGTCCGACTCGAACTTGCCCGGTTTTTATTAGATAGATTCCTTTATTTATTGCGTGTGCGTCCTTGTAGAACTTGCCCATCGATTTGTAAAACGATATTACCTAAAGCATGACGAATGAATTACGTCATTATTTAATGTCTTTGATTAATTTTCCGCGTATATCATCATCTAAATAAATTGATGACTGGTATCAGGCAATCCGACTGCAGCAAACGAAACGCCTGCCTATCTGGCCTCTTTAATTCAGGAACAGGTTGATAAAACCTCCTTAGAGAATGAGTATATGTTGTCAGAATTTCGGACTGCTGAGTAAGGTCTGTCGAAGACCTATAAACAACAGCCGGGACCAACGGTTTTCTTACATGCTTTCCCAAGCATGGTGGAATACATTTTCTTGAAATTTAATTTGGACATTGTTTAGGTCGTTATCGATACTACTAAAATCCCTCATTATTAAAAATCCATTATAGGCTCGTTTACACTGACGTAAACTTAAAGATGAAGCCTCAGTCCTAGTCAAAGATATACTAAACGTGAAAGTACTGTAGTAACCCATTTTAAAGCATAGAACTTTATGGAGGATAATGTGCTCCATAGACAATCTTTTGAATCAAAACATTGTTACAAAAATTTGATTACTTCTTCTACTCATTCATCTCAATCTTTCATTACAGCTTTGCAGTCTCCTCGGGTTCATATGCATCCAATGCTCTTGGCTCAGCAGCAACACCAAAGGCTTGTTCTTCAGCTGGATCGCAATGATTGCCTTCTGGTTTACGGGCATCCTGCTGGGCCTGTACCTGTTCCATATCCTGGAGAAGTTCTACAAGATCCCCTGGCTGAAGATAGAATTTGGGTTCTGCTCGCTATGGACCTTCTTCTTCTTGCTGGTGTCGATATTGGCCACGACTGTTCATGATAACTCTCATTCTGCTGCTGCGGTAAGTTATCATGTAGGACCAGTACTTTATCACTTAACAATCACATCTATACCGCATTCAAGAGCTATCAATCTAGTTAATATCTTGAATTGGGGCAATAGCGCCTATTGTAGGTTTTGTATTGTAAAAGCCCTTAATTTCTGTTGCAGTTCTTCGGCTTCGTCGCGATGCTCGCGTATCTAGTGGATGCGTATCTAAAGTTCGTGGCAGTTCGCGCCGGTGGGCTGGCGCAAGGCACGCGAGTCGTGTCCAAGCAGACCACCTCCGCGGTGGAGTCGCCGCCCCCCAGGGTCGGGTACTAATCACGTGGGGGGAGGCGGGCTGGGGTTACAGGGGGTATTAAACGCTAGTCTGCAAGTTAGGAACAGAGAGAATAATTGGCTTAGATTATTTCAAACAAATGTTGCTAATAAACTGAATGTGATCAGCATTAACTATTTATGGATGTCACTGGCAAATCTTTAACACAGTTTAAAATATCTAATCACGTTCAGTATTATAGGTGACATTACAATTCAGTTATTTAGTGCTATTCAAATTGCTCATACAAACACATTTTAGAAAACCACAGGAGTAGTCCCTAATCACGCCTTTGTATTATTTTTGAAATTTAAAGATTTAATTGGCACTATAATTGCACTATAATGTTGTTTAGTGTGGCGACATAGTGTTTGTAAATAATATTGAGCGAGAAATTGCCAGTTGTAAAAAAAATATTGATCAATTAAAATAAAAAAAAACTGCATTCTTATTTTTTAGAATACAATAGTAACTACGCAAATCACATGACGGATGTCGATTTCAAACAGTCTAATAATAAACTTGGAGACAATTTTAAGCTCAATAACTCGCTCTGGTATAAATGTTAGTTATTTAAGTAAAATGTTATTAACTAGACTAAGCCCGAACAAAATCATGTACTTATCAAATATTTTACACGAATTTTTTTTAAGTTTACAATTTTTACTCACAATCGCCATTGTTAATCATCGAACTATTTTACATATTTTTACTTAACTATTAATCAATTCAATTTTGCACAAATATTTCTTATTGTATTACCAGTTTAAAAGATATATAATATATTTTTTATTTTATAAATGGTAGCTAAAATTGGAGTGTTCAACGCAACGGTATAACCAAAGAAAAATGTACCTACAGGGTGTGATGGCTCAAGCAAATGATCTGAATGAAATGAAATCATGACACTTCTCAAGAATGTATTTTTTGTATATATTTTTGGAAAATGCTCACCTTCAAAAAGACATTGACAACAATCATGACAAAATGAACAAAATGTATTTTTGTATAGTTTTTGGAAGTTTCTTCTGCAAATAAAACTTATAAATGCCAGTAATCATGTTGTTGTGGTAGACATGATATAAACTTGTATGTCTTCTTTAAAGCACTATACACTATATTTTGTAGATGTTTAAATTTCACATTATACGCCTCTAAAATGAGCCTTAAACACTGTGCCTTGTGTTCTTAGAATTTACAAATTCTATAAAACCACCAAGTAGTTTAAAAAAACTTTGAAAAGTATTCTGCTTTAACTATACTACCTACAGTATTTTAGATAGCCGTTGAAGTATTTGTAGGTAACATTTCTAGTGTTTTAGACGCGTATATCCTTTAAAAAACTTAACTAGATAGAGAATTCGTACTCAACAGTATTTAAAACAAAAATCAGAAGAAATGCTGTCTCTTTCACTTCATTTTCTTTTTTATTTGATGTTCAAACATGAGTAAGCAGTTTAAAACAATTATCGTATAGATAAGTTGCTTTATTACTGCCATAATTTATCTCTTTTCCAACGAGTACCGCTTTTTTTTAGTTTTGTAATTATTGTACAGCAGTGGTAAAACTTGTACTGCAAAAATCACCCTTAGTGCTACGACTTAAAGGGGCTTTCAATTATTTATCAATGGTGTGCGGCTACTATCCCGTATCATGTTAATTTAGTTATAACGATATAGTTTACCACCTTTCTAATTAAGTATTAATTGCCAGATCAGGTACGTATGTATACTACTTTGTTTATACATATATACGGTATTATAGCTTTGTAAGGATTTAATCAATACAATTATCAATTGAAACATAATATCGCAATACTTTTATAATAGATTTAAGCTGTGGCTACACTTAATCAAATTTTGCGCGGGAAACGAGACGCCACGATTATTTTAAATGAAGATACACTATTCGCGCCAGGTAGAACGCTTATTTACACGTTTGTTGACATATGAAACGCGGGAAATGTCAATCCTCAATCGGCGGGATTTGCTTCAGTGTGACCCTGAGCTTTTAAATGACTGCTCATGTTATGTAGATAAATTATGCCATTCTTTATACAAATATTTTTACTTCTTTAAGGTTTTTATTGTGACTATAACTAATGCAATTAAAAAAAGATTTGATATATTAAAATAATAATTAAAGTTTACTTAATAACTGTTTCACATTGTTTAATAATCATAAGTAAAGATTTTTAATATATACTTTAAGTGTAAGTTAATTTTTTGAGTCTTTGTTCAGTTATTATATTTTTCAGTTAATTACCTATGTATATAGTGAAGTACAGCTACAAGTTTATTTTATCTTTAATATTATCTTATTGTGTGCTGATGCTTTTTGTGTATGTGTTTTGAGACAATTGATATAGTTATACTATGTATTTCTACGCATTTTACAAACTTTCAATGCTTTATAACTAAAATATAAGTATTTAATATATTTAGATAATATTATTGTGTGTCGACAATGAAGGGTGCCTTACAGAATTCCACATATTTTTAATATTTCTTAACATATCCTGAAATCAATTTATTAAAAGATAAAAGTGACATTTATGAGAATTCAATGGTAAAGACTTGAAATGTCAGTTTTGTTTATAATAATAATTAGTAGAATAGCGGAAAAATCACGTTATTTAATAAAAACCCACTCTGACATGCCTTATTGTTGTTAGGTTTTTTTTTTTTACAATTGTCACTTCTACTTTGCACATTATTATTTACAAGGTATTAAAATGAATTTATTTTATTAACAACTTATCAATGTATTTGCCTTATATTATAATACCTATTACACTGTTACTAAATGTATTACAATTTGGAAATTATATGATAACGTTTAGAAATTAAAAGTGTTAATAATATTGATTTGTTTTATTTAAATGAGTTATGGACTGGACTACGTAAAGAAAAACAAAAGTTTTGGAGGTAAATATATTTATTTTAAATGCATTTTAATATATTATAGTTATAATAAGTATAAGTTTAACAGATAAGGAGGAGGTATATACATCAATAAATACTACAGCTTCAAGCGCTTGATGTCTTCTATTTTGAAATCGGTCCTGAAACAAATTTAATTGATTATTTATTTATATTATAATGAGGTAAAATTTGATATGAAGTGTATACAATGTGTACTTTTGATCAGATTCCAGAAATTGTTTTACTAACAGAAAGTAACATTATGCCCCGGTATTTTAAATGAAACTTTTAGTTTCATTTAAAACTATCCCATGGATTACTTTCCGTACATAACGGGAGCGAAGCCGCAAACTGAACTTCATATTAAATGTCATGTAAACCTCACTACATAGTAGACGGCACGTTTGGCGCCGTGGCTGAGCGATCGACTGCTGTGCTGCGTGTCGCGGGTTCGATCCCCGCACGGGGGTAATAAAGTAAAGCAACTCAACTGGCATAACGATATAACAATAAATTCGAATTGTATTTATTTCCTTGCAGTAGGTATGAAAAATAGAGTACACTTCTCGCGGATTAAGGTGTCTTCATCTTAAATCCCTCACTTCTCTCAAGACTCTAGTCTTGACTTAAATTTTCCCTCGCTCTGCTCGAGATTCAAACCAGCGCTCGTGAGTTGAGAGACTGATTGATCCCCTTGCCCGCTTATATATTGGTCCGGGCTCTCCAGCGCCAGTAGCGCGGCGGCCTGCAGTTAGTTACCTGCGCGCCAGTATGTCCTTGGCCTCGGGCGCGGCCAGGCGCGGCGTGGGCAGCAGCGCGTCGCGCGCGTGTGGCGGGCTCTCCAGCGCCAGTAGCGCGGCGGCCTGCAGTTAGTTACCTGCGCGCCAGTATGTCCTTGGCCTCGGGCGCGGCCAGGCGCGGCGTGGGCAGCAGCGCGTCGCGCGCGTGTGGCGGGCTCTCCAGCGCCAGTAGCGCGGCGGCCTGCAGTTAGTTACCTGCGCGCCAGTATGTCCTTGGCCTCGGGCGCGGCCAGGCGCGGCGTGGGCAGCAGCGCGTCGCGCGCGTGTGGCGGGCTCTCCAGCGCCAGTAGCGCGGCGGCCTGCAGTTAGTTACCTGCGCGCCAGTATGTCCTTGGCCTCGGGCGCGGCCAGGCGCGGCGTGGGCAGCAGCGCGTCGCGCGCGTGTGGCGGGCTCTCCAGCGCCAGTAGCGCGGCGGCCTGCAGTTAGTTACCTGCGCGCCAGTATGTCCTTGGCCTCGGGCGCGGCCAGGCGCGGCGTGGGCAGCAGCGCGTCGCGCGCGTGTGGCGGGCTCTCCAGCGCCAGTAGCGCGGCGGCCTGCAGTTAGTTACCTGCGCGCCAGTATGTCCTTGGCCTCGGGCGCGGCCAGGCGCGGCGTGGGCAGCAGCGCGTCGCGCGCGTGTGGCGGGCTCTCCAGCGCCAGTAGCGCGGCGGCCTGCAGTTAGTTACCTGCGCGCCAGTATGTCCTTGGCCTCGGGCGCGGCCAGGCGCGGCGTGGGCAGCAGCGCGTCGCGCGCGTGTGGCGGGCTCTCCAGCGCCAGTAGCGCGGCGGCCTGCAGTTAGTTACCTGCGCGCCAGTATGTCCTTGGCCTCGGGCGCGGCCAGGCGCGGCGTGGGCAGCAGCGCGTCGCGCGCGTGTGGCGGGCTCTCCAGCGCCAGTAGCGCGGCGGCCTGCAGTTAGTTACCTGCGCGCCAGTATGTCCTTGGCCTCGGGCGCGGCCAGGCGCGGCGTGGGCAGCAGCGCGTCGCGCGCGTGTGGCGGGCTCTCCAGCGCCAGTAGCGCGGCGGCCTGCAGTTAGTTACCTGCGCGCCAGTATGTCCTTGGCCTCGGGCGCGGCCAGGCGCGGCGTGGGCAGCAGCGCGTCGCGCGCGTGTGGCGGGCTCTCCAGCGCCAGTAGCGCGGCGGCCTGCAGTTAGTTACCTGCGCGCCAGTATGTCCTTGGCCTCGGGCGCGGCCAGGCGCGGCGTGGGCAGCAGCGCGTCGCGCGCGTGTGGCGGGCTCTCCAGCGCCAGTAGCGCGGCGGCCTGCGTGTACCGCGCGCACCGCTCCCGCGCCCCCCCCGCGCTGCTCCCCGCCCAGCCCGCCAGGCGCCGCGCGCGACGCTCCACAGCTAGTCCGCCCTCCTGGCGCATGGGAAATAAAGCTTTACTAATAAACACATAGGTAGCAATTTTGCACTTTCGCTTAATAAATAATCATAAGGTATCACGCCAGCTTACTTAAAGCATCAATAGTTTTATGAATTAGCTGAAAATATAGCTGCAGCATTCATTGGAAGACTTTAAGGGAATAGTAGACTACTGAACTGATTAAAAATGATGATGGTAAACTGTTCAAACCCAAATCAAACACGTTCTTGTTAATATCAATTGTTTCAATGATTTTCCATACCCTGTCATATCTATTATGCTTGAGCGCGGCCTCCGCCCTTGCGGTCAATTCCGTAAGCGCGGCCACCAAAAGTGCATCAACTGCGCGCGCCGAGATATGCGCACGCGCAGCTTCTGTGAGTTGCTCCAGCGCTTGTGGGAGAGCGTCCGCATCGTCTTCCATCTCATCTGAAATGTTTCATTTACTTCTAAAAATACAGAATAGACAAGTTATTTAAAACCATAGAGTTTTTCATTTAATCCCTATTCAGGTTACCGAAAACGTCGTAAGTCTCGAAGGTTTCGTAAGACGGAACTGACGTTTTTTAATCGTCAGTTCGATAAAGAGGAAAGATTTTTTTGTTTGTCTGTTTGTATCGAATGGGCTCCAAAACTATTGCACCGATTCAAACATTTTTTTCACTAATAGGAAGCCACATTATAAGGTACGCTACTACCCACGGGAGCAGGGCAGTAACTAAAGACGCGGGTGTAATCGAGCAGGACAGCTAATCTATAATAATTCAATTAAGATTGGAAAACAAACACAAATGATTAATAATAACAGAACAAATTAGAACTTACAAATGGCTGATAAAACCAAAGAGACGAGGAAAATGCTCCTCGAACTCCTCAATAGTAGTCTCCTTGCTTTATAGTTCCATCAAACTAGTCAAGTTACCTGTATGTGGCGCCGGGTCCGCTAGCCTGTGCGCCCAGGCGACTAGCTTGGGGTGCAAGGCAGCGGTCAAGGCCGACAGCGCCAGGTCGTGCGCGGCCCTGAAGGCAGCCGCCGCGGTGCCCAGGCCGGCCGCGCACGACGTGAGTTTGTCTCGCTCCGCTCCGCTCCGCGCGAGCGAGGCGGCCGCGGCGCACGCTTCGCTCGCGAGGCGCTCCGCCCATTCCGCACCGGCTTCTGCTTCGTTCATGTGTGCCTGGATATTTAGATGTGTAATTTGGGATAAGGTCTACAATGATGACGATTTTGTCAACCATGAATTCTGTACTAACTAAATAAGTCTACGCAAAAAATACTGCTAAAAAACCTACTTTTGAGGTTTAAATTCACGTTCTACGGTAGATCATTGAATATTGCGGGGATCGAAGAGGTATTTATAGGAAAGTTATAGATAGCCATTAAAAACGTACATTTATAATGAAAAATTGGGAACTTTGGATACCCAATATCTTGCTATGACTAACTTTTTCAATTTTGGCTTCGGCTACCAGTTTTAACAAATGCAGGTTTAAAGTAGTATAACAATATTGAAGCACAGGAAGTGCAACAACTGATCGAGCATAGATTTTAATCACATCCGATTGAAGGCAGTGAGATGTTCAAGGTTCCGTTTTAGGGTTATGATGATAAATTCTACTAATATTTCAAATGCGAATTTTTGTAAGGATGGATGTTTGTTATTCTTTCGCGTCAAAACGGCTGAATGGATCGCGATGAAATTTGGCACACAGGTAGATTATAGTTTGGAATAACACAGGATACTTTTTTTTTTCAATATCACGCGGGTGAAGCCGCGGGCGCCAGCTAGTCAGTTATAATCTGATGTTGGTATCAAAAATATTTGGTTTCACTGACCAGGTACAGTATCTTCTGCGCCTCCAGGTCGGCATCAACGGCGTCGTGCGCGTGGCCGGCGGGCGGCGCCAGTGCCAGCGGCTCGTGCGGCGGCGCGCGCAGCCAGCGGCGCAGTGCGGCGCCCGCGCCCCGCTCCAGCGCCGCCGACACCTCGTTCAGCACCGCGCACGCGCCGTCCACGCTGCCCGACGATACTGCTCGTCTGGGGGGAGGCCGAACTTGTCTACATCGAATTGTCTAGAGCCGTGACTTCGATTTATATAATTATGTACATAGAAATCTGTATTTTTTTTTGTAGATAGGAAATCCAATAAAAGGTACAAATCTCCAATTAATTATTTAAAACTAACCTGATGACCTTTCTGGCGATGAAGAACACGTCATCCACCAGGCTGGACGTCGTGGCTCCGACCTGTGGCGATGCCATCTTCAGCGCCTTGTTTACGCTCTCTTCCAAAAAGTACCTTCGAATATTAAATTCAAATTTGGTTTTAGAGATTCTGAAAAAGTAGCTTTAATGCCTACACGATAAAGCTTATTTTCGGCTAAAACTTTTTAAGCTATTGCATAGCTTCTATCGCGGGCCATGAGCATGGAAACGGAATCCAGATATTTCGTAACGAAAACACCTAACATTACGAATACGGTCAGTTATTTCAATCGCGATTCCAATATTCAAATAGCGTGTTTGGTGGAGAATCGGATCGTCAATTAATATTACGCTGGATCAAGCCCAAGGTCTAATTTATACTTTTTTTTTTTATTAAAAAATCATAAATGTATCAATATATAATCAAAAAATCACAATATGTATAAAATATGTTTTTCTTTAAGACTGCATAATTTATTTTGCATAAGTTTTTTTTTATCTATTGCATAAGTTTATAAAAAATGCTATGCAATAGCTTTACCGCGGCAGTCTCCGAGTGCCACACGTTTTTTTTTTGTAAATTGTTTAGTAGTAGTAGTCATTCTGAAATCAACTTTATTCACACTATCAGCGTGTGAATAAAGTTGATTCTATACCTCTCCAAAGCCAAGTAATGTCCAAGTATGTCCTGTGCAGTCCTCATAAGGTCGCATTCGTTAATGATCTTCTCCACTGCGTCTACAGATGCTTTCTTATCCGCTTCCTTTAAAGGCGCTGCGTCCACCTGTGAAGAGAAAAGGCACACTGTATACCTATTGTGACTTTTATAATTTTATAATATACGGTTGATATTGCAATACGAATAAATGGTTGTTGTAAGTAGGATACTATTTAGAAGAACTGTTTTATTATGTAAATGCGGTGTTTTGAGTTTAGTAAAAATATGTGGAGCAGTTAATCTATTGAAACTTTTTTCATGTGAATGGTCTTAAGTAAGTAATAGGATAGTAGTTATTTCGGTGCAGTGCCTCGGATGCTTTAGCCTGATTTAAAGCATTTATTTCAATTAAACATGTTCTTTTGAATGGGTTTTGAAAAGTCGTTAGTCAGTCAGTTTGGCAATTATAGATCACGATGAAAAAGTTTTTTTTATTATAAAATCCTGGATCCTCCCACCTCAGCCTTTCTGCGGAGGAATGTGAAGTACAGCCAGATGCGGGAATGCGTTAGAGCCAGCTCAGCCAGGACAGGCTCCGCGCTGAGCGGGGAGATGCCGGCCCTGTGAGGATCTGACTCCAGACGCCTAGCCAACACCAGCTCAGTGAATATTCGACGGACTCCAGAACATACCTGCAAGGAATCGACGGGTGAAGAAGCGCTACATTATTTTAGAGAGATGCTGTTATAAACTAGTCTAGACGCAGTCTACTTATGGTCATGACGCTTCATGGTCTATGTTATAACAGATTCGATTGTGTTGATATCACTAACGACTTACGTTACACTGTACCTAGAACTGTGCCCTGACTGTTCCATACTGCAAGGTGCAGAACTCACGCTGCCGCACGGGCGTCGCTCCGACGCATCGTAGATACGTATAACACACATTTCATCGAACTTGATGGACGACAGAGCGATTCAGAACGGCGAGACGGAAGCAAGCAAAAATACGACTCATGCGTAGAGTACCTATGTCGTGTGCACTATGTAACGATATTAACTAATAAATACAGTCCACTAAGACCACCTTTTATTTATATGGCCTCAACACTTGTATTTATAAAAAATGTTGGTCCTTTCACCTCCAATAACTAAGAGATTTCTAGTGTGTAGATGTGTCTGTTCTCACACATGTACTTGATCGTCATAATATCCCCCGCGTCGATGGCACTTGAGTATTGTTATAGTTACCGCAGGCTGGATGGCCCGCAGAGCGCGATGCAGCAGTCCGGGCGCGTGTCCCGCGGTCGCCCGGCGCGCGCGCTCGAGCCCGGCGCCGCCCGCCTCCACCACGCGCGTCACGGCGTCCGCGAACACGGCGGCCTCCGAGCTCACGTCCGACACCACGCAGGCGCGACGGATCGCTGCTTCCGTCTGGAAATACATTTATTTTGTGATCGGTCGCACATGTTCTACCGTCGACGATTTTCGTAAAGCGAATAGACTTAAAAACGAACACAAACTTTTGTATCTAGTCTTTAAGAGAATGCGCGACTGTCACCAAGCAAGCCGCAGTTATTTTTTCGACGGCTCTTATCGTGGCGACAAATTAGTTCGAGACAGATCTTGGCATTAGCGACAGAAACTACATTTCTTCAGGGAGATTATAGTCGATACTTAGTATCTTTCTCTTCGGCAGTGGGTCAAGGGAGTTAATGGTATTAATCAGTTTCATTAAAGCAAGACGCGTAATGATAACTTACTTGTGTGGCAAGATACTTGGCGAGGAGATCGACTCCCTCTTCCGCGCGACCGATCTGAGGGAACAGCTTGAACAGGCGCTCAACACTCGGTTCGTCTTCCTTTCGGGCTGCTTCTTCAAACCTAACACACATTATAGCACACAATTAAAAAAAATAACTTGAGAGGTGGCACGGACACACCCAGATGGAAAAGAAGTTATTAATTATTTTTAACAAAAAACCTGAATAAACTCAAGAAAAATAATCGTCGCGACAATGTTCAGTGCGAAATAGAAAGACGAAAATAACTGGCTTGCTTTCTATGGCTTACAACTATAGCAAAAAGTGTCGTTACAACTTTTGGTTTTAATTTTTTCCGTCTAGCCCCCTTCGCAACGCGCGATAAGGAACTTCGTTCCAATAAAAATTATTAAGACGAAAAAAGTTGGTTGGTGTTTCCTATTTAAACACATAAAATTACATAATTATTTTTGGATGGTATTTAAAAGAACTTCAATTTATTCCCATTTCGTTTACCTAATTTTGCCTGTGTTGCACCAAATTTACTGAATGAGCACCAAAATATGTTAATTAAAATATGTCATAACGAGCATCAGGAAAAAGACAGCACTACAATAAAAAAGTGTTATATCTTTATCCATTTTCTATTAATGCAAGTCGTTACTGGCACTCGCCGGGCGCTGCCGCGGCACCGCTCGCTCCGCTCGCTCGGCTCGTGCGTAGGGGGTCGCAGTTTTAACCTAACCTAACCTACGCATTTTTTTAGCATTCAGGAAAGAATATTTGGTGCACGATCAGTATTTTTGGTGAACACAAATTTTTTTCCCATTATTTTTAGCCGTCCACCAGCCATAAATCTCGATCTCGTCAGGAAAATAATAATAATGTTTTTTTTTTCAATTTACATACTTGTGCACTAGATGTTCTCTGAGCGTGTTTGCCGCGCGAGTCATAGCGTCGCGAGGGTCTGGGGAGCCTCGGGCCCTTGCTGCCGCTACTGATCCAGGGTCCATGCTGAGGAATCTGGACACATGGCCAGCACCTGAAATATGCTTTAAATATGATAAAAGATCCTATTTTTATTTTTTTCTTTTCACCAAGTAACTGCTGCTCTGGGCAGTGGAGTGGTAAGGTGGTAATGTCAGTCTGTTTCGGTCTAAAACCCACCCATGTTCCTTCTTTTGCCCTTTGTGTTCCAGGGCTGCAGTTTCTCTTTTAAACAACCTGCAACCTTAGTAAATAATCCTTTATCACTACCATTTAGGGTACTAAATGGCTTGAGCGATCCTTCTAAATAAATGATTGTGTTTAATCTGACAAATACAATCACAAAAAGACACAAACAGTGGTATTAAAATGTTTTTCCCCAATTTTGCAACATAAAACAAATACACAAGTAAGTTATTAGAAACAAACCAGTTTCATAGTCATGTGCTTTGATAGCTGCCTCCACCCCTGCACTGCACAACTGCAGGTCTATCAGGTCATGCACACGACGCTGACATTCTGCAACGCGAGACTAGAAAGAACAAACAATATGACTGAGAGCTATGCTTTCAAAATATTTATAATAACAATCAAATATCATCATCTGCCCAGCCTTCAGTCTAACCAATTGCACTGAGTAGTGTTTTTTTTTAACATAGAATGCCTATCTAACCCCCCAGCCCTGTTAGCACAGGGTTATACAATACCCCTTGGTATGACTGGTTTTCAGACTTTAGGTGACTGACTATGTGTAACAACTGTCAAAGGTGGGAAACTCATGTATGTAATAAGTGGTCACTCATGTAAGGATCTGTGATCATCAATCTAGGCAAGTGCACCTTAATCTGAAGATTGACCAGGCTGATATTATTTAACCATGAGTAAAATACACAAATATTCACGTTCTTATTTACCCTCGCAAGGTCCAGCTGCCGCACTTTTGCACTAACATCTCTCGCAAGACCGGCAGTCTTGTCTACCATTTCAGCGGCAATTTGAGCATCGGTCTTCACTTCAGTTAGCTTCGTATATGCTTGGCTCGCCGCTCTGAGACGACCCTCGAGGGAACATGCCCTGGATAGCACTCCCGAGAGGGCTTCATCTACTTCTGACTGTGAAAATAAATGATTTTGTAAAACGAAACTTGTGCCACCGTCACCAAAACAACCCAACTTACCTCTTCTTTTTCAATCTCGTTTAGCGCTTTCTGTAATCCCTCGTCTGTGGATACATCGTATTTCTCTAACAGAAGACCCAGTGACATTTTGGAGACTGATTATGAAGTCTTATTTACTATTTTAACGTAATTTCATTCGAAAATCCAATTATTTTTATAAACAGTTTGGAAACTAGTTGGAAAATCAAAGGTAAACGTCAACAACTACTTGTCAAATTAGTAATGTCAATGTCAATTTATCAGCTGCGGGGCTGTTGTTTTCGATGCAACATACACAGAGTGCATTGTATATAGTGACAGCAACATACAAAATCAAAAAACTATTATAATTAATGATTATATAATTCCAAATCTATACTGGCATGAGTTTCATCACTAAGCTGATGTTTATTCAGAAATAAGAAAGATGGAAATTCTTTGGTCCCTATAAAAAAGTAATGGTGAAGTATTATTCTAATATGGCAATCGGGAACAACAAAATGACAAAACCTGATGTGCATTCAAAACCTTGACTCTTGTTGTTGAGATGATAACTAAATTGTATGATATTTCTTATAAATAAAACATGTAATGACTCTAAAAATGTAAGATAATTACAAAAGTACTTTTTTATAAAATTTGTATAAATTCATTTTAATTAATATTTTAAAATCCCAGAAAAGAAGTTTCTGATTGAAGGCCGTTTGTTACCTTGTCAGTTATTTTGATCAGACCTTCAAAAAATTGACTAGTGGACAAAAGTACGATACCTATGCTGCAACATTAGTAAACATAAAAACTTGTGAAATCGTAAAATCGATGTGCCGTTAACTGTTTTATATTCCCCAGGGCGTTTAATAAGTGTTTATCACTCCTTCGAGGGCAGGTTTCTTTGTGAGGTCGAAAAGGAATCGTCAAAGGTGAGTACTGAGTGAGACTGAGGGCATACATTGCATAAATTAGTTTGTATTGCCAAACAGGACTGGTTTGTGTGTGAAGCGGGGTTGTTTGATGGTAAGACTGGCTGGTGTGTTGCAGATTGACTCCGTGTGGGGCTGGGCTTCGCCCCCGCTGCGGTTGCAGCTGGGTAACTCACGCGGACACAAAAGGTGAGTGAACTTTCATATCATTGACAAATAATTGGCACGAATACTTTTTCTCATAGTTAGAATACTTTTTTAATTGATGGCCGTAATAACATGGAACATGAAGTCATTGTTTTGTGTCTGAGAGGTTTGTATTGTAAATATTGGACTGGCAACAGCTGATTGTTGATACTGCCCAGTAGCAACAACTAACACCCCATTTGTTATGTCTCACCTTATGAGAGAATGAGAGAGCAGTAGGAATCCAAGCACTTCTTCTTTTAAGATTGATTTTTCTTTAACAAATTATGTTTTTCTGAACCTAGGTAATGTGTGCTATTGTTAGTATTGTTTTATTTAGCAATCAGATAAAGAAATGTAAATACCTATTATTAATCTCATGAAGTATTTGATTCATGACGGAACTGATATATCAAAATACATTATCCCCATCATTTTGTTTTTTACTAACAAAGTTATATACACTTGTTAATTGGGTCAATAAACTGTTTACTAATTTTATTTAAAACTCAATTAGATTTACATACATATTAATACATGAAACTACTTACAATAGAACTTTTGTTTCACAAGGAATATTTGTATATTACACAAATCAACAACAGATGTTTCACATAGTTAGAATAATTCGCATGTCATTAGTCTTGTTGGAGTTCACCCCAATGTGATCATAACAAGTATGGTAATTAATACATAACTTAACAATCACTAGCCAATATAAAACAATTTTAGCATGTCCTGTTTTCTCCATTTTCTTTGCTATACCTTCATCTTTTCTAATTCAAATTTAGCATTGCACTGCGGGCCACAGGCTTATCCCAAGCTTCACCATAATTCTTAAATCATCTGCATCCAGTCACAGCCATATCTACAGATGTAGGTGACCTTAAGTTGTCCATCCATCTAGCATAAGTCATCTGCAACAAAAATAATTTGTCGCAGATGCACACAGAACAAATATTTGTATGACCGGCAGTCGAGTTGTAGTGACCTGATAGTGGTTTTGGGCCTGGCTGTTTGTATGTGAGTTTAAAAATACAGGAGAAATTCCTAGTGTAGGGCAACTTTTTTTTTAAATGTTACTGTGCGTCACAATACTGACCTACACACATAAACATAAACCCAAATTGTAGCACAATTAACCCAGATAAGAATTAAACTTATACATTATTAGAATGCTTTACGGCAGCAGGGTTACATCACTGTTGATGTGCACTACCGCTGACATTACACAAGGTGATTGTGTAAATATATGTGAATTAACAGCGTGAGCAATTAGTTTCCTAGCTGAATGTTTAGGTGAGAGTTGCTAGGGTGTGTACTGTGTAGCCTTGACTGTAAACTTGTTAACTATTTGACTACTTCCTCACACTTGGATGTAGGATGTTAAATCATATTTAGGTGAATTATTAATATGGATTTTTATATTTTGGATCGAATTTTGGGCATTCTTTCATGGATTCTTGAACTTATTTTATACTATGTGTTATGTCTGTTAAATACTTTTAATAAAACTTGGGTTTTAGAATTATTTTGTTATAAGGGTTCCAAAAAGAAAAAAATTGAATCCTAATAGGATTACTTTGAAGTCCATTTGTCTGTCATCTGTGAAGACCCTTGTATATTGAGAACGTGTGGAGGTATAAAGTTGAAATTAAAACCATATACTCCAGTCTATGGTCACTTGAAGCTGTCTAAAAATCGACCATTTAATCTACACAGTCAAAATATATGACCATTTATATAATAAGTTTGTACAGAACCCTTGGTGCGGCAGTCAGACTAGCACTTGGCTGGTTTTTAAGTTTGGTCTTTATGTCAGCTGAATGCTTCTCTGCAATAACATCATGTATTATCTGAACTAGTGTATGAATAGTATATGTCAATGATACTGTTAAAAGGGTTTGTTAGTATGAAGTACCTTTTAGATAAATGTTATCAGTCGATTTTATGCAGAATCGTGCGGAAAAGGGAGAGGGGTGTTGTCCTCCGTTGAATTACCCTATAGCGGGGTAATACTGTGTAATTCATTTTTTTTTAAATTATTGATAGTTACGCACTATTTATATTGCACCATAATGAAAATCCGATGTCTGCCTCCTAACTTTGAATAAAAAAGGCGTGGTTTCCTAACCATCGCTCTGTTTACTTACAATATTCAAGACAATGAGAGCACTAACCTTGCGTATTTCGCATTTGAGAAACGAGCAAGCAATTTCGAGACTGATATGTGCCAAGACGGCTAGTTTGACAAACAACTAGAGCCACAATATTGTACAGCACACCCTCTTATTCACAGAGACGAGGCCTGTGTCCCAGTTGTGGGAAGTTACAGGCCGATTATGCTACAGCCTGTATATTAGCTACAGTACGGCCAACGAGAAGCGATACCAAATGTAAACAAAACCCATGCTGAAACCCCATCTAAAATGGCCGCCCGAATGTTGGCGAACCCGTCTTAACGTTGTCATGTTTTTGCCGGGAGAACGAGACATTACGACAGAGGCACAAGATGGAAAGAGCTAAATATTAGATTGTCAACGCCACAGTTGTTCTTTAGGTTAATGACCTTTCGTATCGCTTATCGTTGGCCGTACTGTACAGAATTCGCGCAAAAATTAAAAAGTAGCTGTTTCAGTACCTACCTACTTAAAAGTCATCATTTATATTATGTCAGGAGCCCTTATCTCAATTTATTTAGGGTTTCTTGTATTTGGTATACATACTACAAAAGAATAAAAATTCAACCCTTATTGGATCATTGACTTATTGTTGGGCCTACGCTGTCCTCTCATATTTAAGCAACAACATTGTAAAACCAAATGATTTTAAAAGAGTAACCATGGAGTTTATTGCTGGTTCTTTTCCATAAGAAACGACCGACCCGAACCGTGCACCTTTTCTCGACGTTTTATAAGTGCCCATGTAGGCCTATGTGAAATAAAAATATTTTTATTTTAATTGACCACTTTGTTGTCCGTCTGTCTGTCTGTCACGATCCTTTATCTCGGGAACGTGTAGAGGTATCGAGTTAAAATTAAAACCATCTAAGTCTAAGCAGTCAAAAGACATGGCTGTTTATTTTGGAAATTAGTACGGAACCTTCAATGCATGAGTCTGACTCGCTCTTGGCGAATATACACGTTTTGCCTTTCTTTCTTTCTATTAGTAAAACAAAATCCTTGTGCGTTCCCGTACTTGTATTGTGAAATACGCCAACTGCATCACAATGCAAGAGTATTGACAAAGCTCGCATGCCAAAAGGTGGTTGACATTTTAGCACCAAGCTGACCTACTTACCTAACTTAGGTAACTTACCTAACTTGACTAACTTTCCTCCTAACTAATAAAATTGTTTTGTTTTCGAGCATTTAAATGCCGACCACCTTTTCTTAACTAGTAGAAATTGTCTGGAGGTCAGTTTCCAGCCCGTGTTAAAATCTTCGCGTACTTTTTCATGCCATCGAATAAAGGACTGTATCAGTTTTGTCTTTAAGTATAAAATTACACGGATCCTAAGGCATCAAGTCTGGTACCGGGTCTGGGTTTGTACCTTTTTATGTCAGAAATAAATAAATCCTTACTCATATTATAAAAGCTAAAGTGAGTTTGTTTGTTTGTTATGTTTTCACGCCTAAATGGCTTAAGCGATTTTGATGAATTTTGGTACAATTTTTTTTTAATGAGAAATGAGGGAGATAGAGAGAAGAAAAGGGAAAACTTGGCTTTGCTTAGTTTACCAACTGTGTTACCCCGAATTTAACGCGAGCGAAGCCGCGGGCAAAAGCTAGTAATAAATATATCAGTGGGATTACGTCATTCATAGAGTTGTAGCACTCTTCCGACTGTCCCTGTCGTGCAATTCAAAACCCACATCACATATTCCGTGTTCTATAAATAAGCAATAAAGTGATGGAACAGGTAGTGACCCATATAATTTCATGGGCATGCAGTAGGCGAGACCGCGAGACACAACTAGGTCATGAAGCGAATCCACATTGTGATACCAGTCCAGTGGACTGTTTTCTCTAGTTTATTTATAAAATTGTGATAATAATTTGTGGAGTTTCGCTAATGATCTAATTAGATAAAAGCAGATATTTTTAGTTTTGTTCACAGTGACTAATGTATGAACGGACGCGATGGCCGGAAGGAGTTGTATAAACTGAAGAGTAGATTTTATTTTAATATTATAAATCGTAGGGCGTACTTTTATGAGCTAGACACGTCAAATCCTATCTTTAACACAAAATATTATTACGTTATAATTTCTAGAACATTTAACGTAGTTTCATTTTCATATCCGCCCATCTATTTCTCAATTACAATCATCATGCACTGACTTTCTTTTTAATATTCTATCACCTTTTCTTATACACTACTCGACCTCAGCAAAAATCATTTGATTTCGGTCAATAGACTTTGTCTTAACTTGGTGCTGAAGAAAACGAACCACGTCAATCAATCGGTTAATTAAAAATATGAAACGAAAGATGTTGGTCGATTGGACGACTAAATTCATTTCCATGACTACTTAAAATAAGCAGCAAATATTCTTATCTATACCAATATTATAAAGCTGAAGAGTTTGTTTGTTTGTTTGAACGCGCTAATCTCAGGAAGTACTGCTTCGAATTGAAAAATTCTTTTAGTGTTGGATAGTCCATTTCTTGAGGAAGGCTATAGGCTATATAACATCACGCTACGACCAACAGGTGCTGAGCAGCGTGGGTGAAACCGCGAGGAACAGCTAGTGATTTATATATCTGATGTATGTATAAAGGAATGATCACACTTATTGACGCAAATCGCTTTGAGTCGGTCAGCTAGAGCTACAATAAGTCAATGCAACAATAAAAGCAAAAAAACGGTGATTTGCCGCGTTCGCCGTCTGGATAAGTGCGCTCATTCCCTTAGGCCCATTTCAGAGTGAGTGAAGCCGGATGCGCGCTGCGGTCGGGCGAATGTTGAAAAGTAAACGCTATCATACAAGTCTATGGATATCGAACCCACGACCTGCGCACACCAAAAAGCGCCGGTCCCGCTCTAAAATTGGCTTTAGTGTTTATATTTTTGACCAAGAATATGTATATATCCCTGTATCTATCTATATATCTCGCGAGAGCTTGTTTACGCTGACACACAAATCTATGTTCTATTTCAGCGAAACACAAGCTGAATCTCGCGGGCCGCATGCTGCCCTTTGGGCTTTCCGTCCGGCCCGACGCCATATTGTTTGAGGCCCGGAACATGAAGTAATTAACTTAAAACTTACAACATTATTTAAGTTAAAAGTTATTTGAATAAGTACTTTCTTGATCAAAGGTAAAACTTTGCCTATGTAGAGGAGTCTGTTACTACTACTAGGCCTGTCGAACAATCCCCTGCTTTCCGTGTCTAACTGCATAAACTATGCTATAATGTAATGAGTTTGCTGTATTTTAAGTTACAGGGCACCAATTTACATACATTTTTTTCGACTAAAACGCATCCAGTACCTTGCGCTGTTTATATCAACAATGTTACATTCAACAATTATGAACGTATCTTCAAACAAGGAAAAAAAGTGTGTGAATGGGAGCCTTAGTCTCCGTTTGCACCAAAGCGAAACGTGCCGAGCGGTACTCAGACATGCAAGGACCAATTATAGAAGAGATGATGATGAGAGATGGATGTCATCAACGATTTCCGTTCGACTTCGTCTGTTCGTTTCCGCTTGTGTGCAAACCGGGACTCGAAGCTTTAGGTGCTTTTTGTTTTCGCTTTTCTTTCTAACTATCCAAAGTAAGCTCAAGCGTGGACCCTCCCGCTAAGCCTTGTTCGGGTGTTTCCTCAGGATGGGCGAGGGCGGGTCGCCCGGGGGCGGCGGCGGCGCGCGGCTGTCGCATACCTCGGAGAAGCACCCGCGCGCCATCCTCGGTGAGCTGTCGGCGCTGCGCCGCCATCGCGAGCTCTGCGATGTCGTGCTCAACGTGGCCAACAGGAAGCTGTTCGCACACCGGTAAGTGATTCATGATGTTTATAAACAAATCCAAAGTCTCTTTTAAAGTCTACTTATATTCAAGGCCGAGTCATATCGGGATCACGCAGTTTCGAGAAATGTCAGAAACAACTGCAACTGATGTGAGTGTTCCTAACCAGAAAATGCAATTATTTGTCAGTAACCGTGTAGCTCAACTCAGCTCAGAACTTATGAAGCACAACGTTTTGATGAATAATACTGGATTGGCGGTGTGTTACAAAGTGACTAAGTAATGCACAAAATAACATGGTACTATTTGCAAACAGTACGTAAACTCTGTTATCTTTGCAAGGCTTTTGATATCGTTATCAACATCATTACAATATTCACTTTTTAAGTTGGCCTAGTTCTCTTTCTTTGTTTGAATATTTTAATGATAATAATTATCTCGTTATTGACACGACGTGGACACAACCTGAGAAATTCTTAGATGATGTGTAATGCTTTGTATCGTCCGATTTGCATTATTTAAACTCACGTTCCTTCTATAAAACATAATGAGGGTACATATCTAGCTCAAAAAGCGTCTTATATTGACCCAAAATATTCAAATACTTTGCCTTCATCGTTGTACCCGGTCGACTGCCAGTCTAACCACATCCAGCTGAATGCCAGTATTTTACATGTTACATGTTTTAGATTGAACACCTTTGTTTGCCTTTCTACATGTTTTTCGATGTTTTTTAGCTGGTATAAATCGGAGCATTTCCCCATCCTGTGCGATCTCTGTTCCATACAGCTTGCGAAAACGTAGTATAATTACACCTAGTGCAAATGCACTCGCGGTATTGTAAAGATTTCTTTGAACATTTTGTCTGCATTTCCAGGGTGATCCTGTCAGCATGCAGCCCGTACTTCCGCGCGATGTTCACGGGCGAGCTGGCGGAGTCGCGCGCCACCGAGGTGACCATCCGCGACGTGGACGAGCAGGCCATGGAGCAGCTCGTGGAGTTCTGCTACACCGCGCACATCGTCGTGGAGGAGAGTAACGTGCAGGTCAGGCCTACGAGAACATCATCATCATTATCCTGCCTCTTCCCAATTTAATTGGGATTGGTGCAGCATATTTTTTTTTTTAGTATCTTGTGATGTTCGTGCGTAGTATGAAGAATAGTAGAAACTTCCTCATCCCCAATTGAAATGAGAAGATCGTCCGTACAAACGTGTCTGGTAGGCTAGTGCTCGCCAGTTGTTGTCGCTTTGTGTTAATATGTTACTCATCTGTGTAGTCAAATATGAAGCGTAGATCATGTGCAGGTCTAAATATCGCCAAATTGAAGATCCTACTTAAGAAACCGCGCCATTTGTGAGTCTTGCGAAGTACTTCTCTTGCGTTTTTATAATATTGATGTGAATCCGATTCCAAAGTCAACAAAAAAAAAAAAATTTGAACCTCTAGAAAATATGTAAAAAACAAATTCAACTAGTATTGGGATTTTCTCTTCGCTCGACTCATCACTTTTAGTCAAATTATGAACCTCTGTTAAGACTTCACCGACCAGATAGCTTTTGTAACCTTTGGCCTGTAACCTTCCAGGCGCTACTCCCCGCGGCCTGCCTCCTGCAATTGCAAGAGATCCAGGACGTGTGCTGTGAGTTCCTCAAGAGACAGTTGGACTGCTCCAACTGCCTTGGCATCCGCGCCTTCGCCGACACGCACTCCTGCAGAGAACTGCTGCGGATTGCTGACAAATTCACACAACAGAACTTTCCAGAGGTATGTATGAAGATAATTTTTCCGCTCTAAGAACTGTATCAATTTTATTTAAGTGTTGTGGCGCCTGACCAGTTATCACCCTTATACTCTGAAAAATAAGGTTGAAGTGAAAGCACCCTTCCTTCAGGAATTTGCGCGGGTCACCTTAGCGCTGCCGTTTAAGTTGATTTCAGAGTGACTTGACTAGCTCTTAAATGTTAGAATTTTTAGAAAAAACTCAACCTTATTTGAAACTATAAAGTTATTTGTTCTTTAACCACATGAATTTAGAATTATTAAAACAAGTCAAATTGAAGCTCAAATCATTTACAGAAACTGGAATTGTCTCGAATAGGAGTACTCTATAGAGAAGAGCAGGCAAAAGTTTAGGTTTTTTTGTATCTTTGGTAAAACATTTCATAACCGTCCTATGGGGTAAGCAACTGTAAACTTAATGGCGTTAGCATAGCTAGTTCCAATCATCCTCATTGGTTGAAATATGTTAATGTCATTTTATATTTCAAAATATCTTCACATTGTTGATCAGATTGGGCTTCAGCTATGGTCACGCCATTTACAATGCGCTTTGGGATCCCCTCCCAATTTCAACTTAACGATGAAAACTTCACAATTCAGGTAATGGAAAGCGAAGAGTTCCTATTGCTGCCGGCCGCGCAGCTGATCGACATAGTATCCTCAGACGAGCTCAACGTGCGCTCCGAGGAGCAGACCTTCCAGGCTGTAATGTCCTGGGTCAAGTACAATGTAGCTGAAAGAAGACAACACTTAGCACAGGTCAGTAATCGTCGCAGCACCCCAGGCCTTATCCTGTTTTGCTCGCTGTCGTATTTAACGTAATTTATCTGTTACATATTCTTTTGGTTGGTCAACCTGTAGTCTATCAGTTAACCACATAGCTATTTATAACTTTGTATACGACATCACAGCTTAAAATAACATTATTAGTTTACCAAGGAATATGGTAAGTAAAATTCGAATGGAATTTGTATTTATTGTAACCTATATATATATAACAATTTGAATCCTAAGGTAGTCGGCTAGCTAGGATCCAAAGATCACCGTTGGCCAATCACGAGCGAGCTAGTTCGTGGGTTCTCCGTCCTATACAGGGTGTCGCTGCTGTCACTGTTCGATGGTGGAGTTGTCTTCTTAATAGTGATGCTATAAATATTACCGACGCGTCCGCTCCGCGCGCGGTCTTCGATAAGGCTCATGTCTGCTGTCTGGTACATTAGAATTCCGTTTATTTTAAGTAAATAGAAAGACATGACATATAACATAACACTTATAATCCCCGAAAGATTAGGCAGAGGTGTACCTCGTAGTATACACATATGGGCGAGCCTATTGCCATCAACCGGGTAAAAATCCAGATTCCGTGACTGATAATGAAATATTCTTGATGAAAAACCCAATAACACTTTTGCCCTATCAGTAATCAAATCCTCATGCTCGGCAGTCACGCGTGTGAAGGCAGCCAATATAAATCATGAAGATGCATGGTGGCATCAATCGGGTACCTCCGTTGTATAAAAAGAAATATTAAGGAGATACCCAATTAAATTAAATATCATTCAGTAATGTGTGAGTTATACTTCAGGTCCTACAACACGTCCGCCTACCACTCCTGAGCCCCAAGTTCCTGGTGGGCACCGTATCCTCCGAGCTACTCATCCGCTCCGACGACGCCTGCCGGGACCTGCTGGACGAGGCCAAGAACTACCTGCTGCTGCCACAGGAGAGGCCGCTCATGCAGGGGCCTAGGACGAGGCCCAGGAAGCCCACGAGAAGAGGTCGGTCGGTACTTTAGATCGGGGCGACATTTATGACAAATACGAATTAAACTGATAATTTTACGTCGCTGTATTAAAGTTATCCGCGTGATTAACATACTAACGAAAATAACAGAAATTCGTCAACAACAACCAGACAGTAGACTATCAGACAGGTCATCTTGTTTTTCGTAAGGAATCTGAGATGTCATACCCTGTTCCTTGAACCTTTTGAGTCAAACCATGGCGTCAATGCGATGAATTATGAAAGCAATTCGAGTGTGGTGTTTCAGGAGAAGTTCTGTTCGCCGTGGGCGGCTGGTGTTCGGGCGACGCCATCGCGTCCGTGGAGCGGTTCGACCCGCAGACGTCGGAGTGGAAGATGGTGGCGCCCATGTCCAAGCGGCGCTGCGGGGTCGGCGTGGCCGTGCTGCACGATCTGCTGTACGCGGTGGGCGGGCACGACGGACAGTCCTACCTCAACAGCATCGAGCGGTACGACCCGCAGACCAACCAGGTGCACACGCATACCATACTATTCTATCGACACTATCTAACTATAATAATGAACGTATTTAACAATAAAGTGTGGTACGTAACATGGCAGTGGTGCGGGTCGGTGGCGCCCACGTCGTCGTGCCGCACGTCGGTGGGCGTGGCCGTGCTGGAGGGCGCGCTGTACGCGGTGGGCGGGCAGGACGGCGTGCAGTGCCTCAACCACGTGGAGCGGTACGACCCCAAGGAGAACAGGTGGACCAAGGTAAACTCACTTTTACTACACCCAAAACATGAAAAAAACATTTTTACATTATTATATGTTGTGAGACAAAACAAATGAAACAGTTGACTTCAATTTTCGCAACTGCTGTGCGTATATATGTTATGGTAAATGGTTGATTACATTTTTTTGTATTGCAGCCTATACATACAGACCTTAAATATTTAATTCTGCTTCTACAGACTTATTATTATTGTGTCTGAAGTGAACTGAATTCGTTACATGTTAAGAGTGTGTTTGATATAATTTTTTTGATTATTTATGTCTTAGTAGTATAGCGTATGTAGTTCTTTAACCATTATTTTCGATGCGAAACTTGCGTGTGTGTAATCAATTCTATTTTTAGGTTTCTGTAGGATTCGCTCTGTCCGTATGTCATAGCCATTTTCATTAAGAAACTATGAAGAACAAATTTAGTTTTACGGTTAAGTGTAAACTTCCATTTAATTTGAATCTTGTTAATGTATAGTTGGGTGCTACGAAACCCTGTGTTGTGCGAGTCTGACTCGCATTTGGCCGGCTTTTTAGGGCTATTTTTATTGAATTACTTTATGGTCCGTCTGTCTGTCTTTATTTCAAGACCCTTTATCTAGAAAACTCATGGAGGTATCGAGTTGAAAGAAATCATCAAGTCTGTGGCCATGTTCTTAGTTTTCATTGTCGTGGGAATACGCCACCATTGGGATTCCAATTGACGGTTGGAGAGGTTCACATCGACGTCGAGACGCCGATGAAGTGCGAATCGCCCTTGACAGTCGGTGGAATTTCATGGTTCATTTCCGACGTTTGGCTCCCAAACTCGAGCGGGCGGGGGCTGCTTTTAAGCGGCTCGCACAATGTGAGGGGGGCAAGCGCGTCCTGCCTGCCGCTGTACCGCGCGCTAGCGGCGACAGCCCCGGGGGTACCGCACGACCTCCGGCGAGGCAGCAAGCCTCCTTGCCGAACAGCCACCGTAGATCTGGAGGTGATAGTGCTCGCGGGCCTTATGCTAGCGAAAAAGATGGCCGGGATTGCGGGTTCTAAGAAAGTGGTACCGCGGTCCCGGAACGTAAAGGGCAAAAGAAGGAACATGGGCGGGTTTTAGTCAGCACAAGTCTGACACTGGCAAGTTATTTGATGATTTCCCATCGGTAAAAAAGCCCTTTAAAATAGCAAAATAGCTTTGGCATTTGTAAATTTTGAACGAAGCTCTTTTTCATGTTTACTTAGACTTGTTTTGCGTCAATAGTCTTGGTTTTGCAGCAAGAGTCTCGCAAGTCTTGCAATTAACCATTACCCTACTGCTATTTATTAAACATCTTTGTTTAGATCTTAGAACAACACACCAAAGTATGTACATTCAATTTCGAGCTTAAATTGACATAGGCATAGAGGACCACTTCTCTCGTATCCTCACACATGACGCTCCTGGTCTTTCTCATCACGATATGATTTTCTTTTCATATATTTTGAAACCTCCCAAACCAACAGGCGTCGTTTTGCGCGAATGAGTATTGAGTAGTAAGCTTCTCAACATTCATCCGGATGAGGATGCAAGATGGGATTAGGAATCTTGTCCATCGGAACTTACTTATTAGATCTCTGTAATCGGAGTTCAAGGCCACGTCACAGCACTGTTTCTGCCCTCTTCAAAATGATTGGCGATATAAGGGCAGGACTAGAAGACAACAAGGTAACTGTACGATAGTGCTAGTCGATTTCTCGAATGCCTTCAACACTGTTAATCACGACATCCTTTTAGCCATTTTATCCAATATTATGGTCTCTACCGGTGCACTGGAATGGTACTCCTCTTACCTTCAGGAACGCCAGCAGTCCGTTAATGTTTCAGATTCCTCATCATGCTGGTGTGACTTGGAAACTAGTGTTCCTCAAGGCAGTATTCTTTCTCCTCTTCTCTTTTCTAATTTTATAAATTTACTAACTTCTGAGCTTCAGTGTGCGTATTATCTAAATTCAACTTGCAGTTGTACTGTCAGGTAAACGAATTACCAGATCTGGCTATACAAACCTAGTCCGATAAATTTGGTCTGGCAGTAAACCTATTGGGGTTTACATGTCTAGCGATTACCAACGGCAGTTTTCGCAACTTTAGTAAGTTGGATGGCATGACCCTGCCGCCGGTTCTTTTTTTTGACGGTACGGTCGTACCTTATAGCTCTGACTTAAAGGATCTTGGCTTGTTTATTGATAGTACTATGAAATGGTATAATCAAGTCGCTCGTGTCAGTCAAAAGGTTACTGGTACGTTGCAGGCTCCGACAACAATGCAACAATGCTTGTACATTCTTTAATTTTCCTATCATTGACTGTGGTGGTGTGTGCTACTTTGACCTGAATGCAGAACTCCTTGATAAACTTGGCCGCCTTCTTAATAACTACATTCGATTTGTATTAAATTTTCGTAAATATAATCGCGTCTCTGAGTACCGGTCTCTTCTTAAGTGGTTGCCCATACCGTAGGGAGCAAAGAGCGTTAACCACCTTGTTTTCTTTTTCTCCTACATCCCCTAGTTACCTTACTCCCCACTTTCAGTAAATTTGTGCGAAGCACAATAGGAATCCTGCGGTCATCGAATAACCGTATTGTTCAATGACCCTCTTACCGCACTGACTTCATTCACCGATGATTCTTCGTTCAGTCTATTTCTTGATGGAATGCGCTTCTCCAAGAAATCAGAATGGCAACCAATACATCTTTTATAAATAAACCACCAAAACAGATTGATTGTGTTCAATTGAGTTTTTTTGGAAAGACTATGGCACTTGCAAACCAACGATTCTTCACCGCAAGAAACT
The DNA here is from genome assembly GCA_958449745.1 of Ochropleura leucogaster. Classification (NCBI taxonomy): domain Eukaryota; kingdom Metazoa; phylum Arthropoda; class Insecta; order Lepidoptera; family Noctuidae; genus Ochropleura; species Ochropleura leucogaster. The sequence goes on from OY288208.1 coordinate 673,569, forward strand.
GGAATTTGTCCAGTCGGTAAACTCTCCCCTTTACTTCTTTATCAAGTCATATTTCAAAAATTATTTAATCGTTCGGGCGTAAGCGTAGTTTTATACTCAAAAAATTCTCCTCACTTCTGTAATTTTTTTCCATTCCGCGAACTTTTTGACTTGCCATCGCATGTAAGTCGTCAAGCTGGCCATAAATCGCTAGCTTGACGACAACATTGACGGATCTCTGGCGGCAGGTGGCGGCGATGACGACCCGGCGGCTGGGCGTGGCCGTGGCCGTGCTGGGCGGGCAGCTGTACGCGGTGGGCGGGTCGGACGGCCAGGCGCCGCTCAACTCCGTGGAGCGCTACGACCCGCGCACCAACAAGTGGGCCGGCGTCGCGCCCATGTCCACGCGCCGCAAGCACCTGGGCTGTGCCGTGTACGACGGGCAGATATACGCAGTGGGGGGGCGGGATGATTGTACTGAGCTGTCATCTGCAGAGAGGTGAGTGTTCCATAGTACAGCTGTGGGCCGGCGTCGCGCCCATGTCCACGCGCCGCAAGCACCTGGGCTGTGCCGTGTACGACGGGCAGATATACGCAGTGGGGGGGCGGGATGATTGTACTGAGCTGTCATCTGCAGAGAGGTGAGTGTTCCATAGTACAGCTGTGGGCCGGCGTCGCGCCCATGTCCACGCGCCGCAAGCACCTGGGCTGTGCCGTGTACGACGGGCAGATATACGCAGTGGGGGGGCGGGATGATTGTACTGAGCTGTCATCTGCAGAGAGGTGAGTGTTCCATAGTACAGCTGTGGGCCGGCGTCGCGCCCATGTCCACGCGCCGCAAGCACCTGGGCTGTGCCGTGTACGACGGGCAGATATACGCAGTGGGGGGGCGGGATGATTGTACTGAGCTGTCATCTGCAGAGAGGTGAGTGTTCCATAGTACAGCTGTGGGCCGGCGTCGCGCCCATGTCCACGCGCCGCAAGCACCTGGGCTGTGCCGTGTACGACGGGCAGATATACGCAGTGGGGGGGCGGGATGATTGTACTGAGCTGTCATCTGCAGAGAGGTGAGTGTTCCATAGTACAGCTGTGGGCCGGCGTCGCGCCCATGTCCACGCGCCGCAAGCACCTGGGCTGTGCCGTGTACGACGGGCAGATATACGCAGTGGGGGGGCGGGATGATTGTACTGAGCTGTCATCTGTAGAGAGGTGAGTGTATATTCTACAACGTCTCATCTTAGGCAATCATGCCTCAAAAGTGAATGTAGCTGCGAAAAGCACGCATAATTCGCCTCCTGCTTTTGGCCCCTGATCACTTCATGCATAGTATAATCCAATCGTTTTTAAGTTGATGTTGAACAGTCAGACAAGTGAGACAACAGTCGGATGTGAATTTTATTCAATGTGATTGGTCAATTTCTGAGCGTACGTCTTCTCTCAGTTCCACTCGCTGATGTTTTGACAGTAACCGAGCCTCAAAGTACCCTTCAATAAATATCGTTTGTTCCACAGATACGAGCCCCACACAGACACATGGTCCCCCGTGGTGGCGATGACGTCACGCCGCAGCGGCGTGGGGCTGGCCGTCGTCAACGGACAGCTCTACGCCGTCGGGGGGTTCGACGGCACTGCATATCTTAAGTCTATAGAGGTACATACGACTAAAAATAAACATCATCAAGCGGACAACTTTTTATTTTCCTTGCGACTATACATATGTTTTTGTTGGCAGGTATTTGACCCGGAATCGAACCAGTGGCGCCTGTGCGGCGCAATGAACTACCGTCGTCTGGGCGGCGGAGTCGGCGTCATGCGCGCGCCGCATCACGACAACCATTACATATGGTACGATACGCACACATTACGTACCCTCACTTGTTCCCTGGGGCAAGCGGGCAAGTCTATTGTCAAAAAGGCCTGCAATTGAAAGTTCTTAATAAAAAAAATCTATCTATTTCCCCACCTCTCCGAGTCGAACCCACATTTTGAGATAGGTATCCCTTACGCCATGATACATATTATATCACCCACATAACATACAGTGTCATGGCGACTCTTATGAAGAGGAATAAACGTGTCTGCGCCCGTCTAGTGTTCTTGAGCCTGTATCAATGTCATAGAGTGGATATTCTTTAGAGTGGACACAACATCAATTGATAACAAGGATATTCTGTATTCATCCTCTTTTTCTTATTATTTCTTTGTTTTATGATATTGTCTCTTATCGTTCGTTGTGTTTGTTGCAGGAACAGAAAAGACTCAGTAGTGTGAGGTGCTGCCACTGTACTGTAAGATATTCCCCCTCCACCTTATCAGTTAAGTCGTTACTCATTTACTTTATTGTTAATACAAATATATTATAATTGACTATTTATAAATAAATGAAAAATACAAATTTTAGAATATTTACACACATTGTTTTATTTACTGTTTTACAGGTTTTTCGAACATATTTATGGTACCAATTTCAAGTTCGTAATTAATATGATAATATTTATCATAAAAAAATACAAAATAATCAAAAAAAACTTTACCATACGTGGAAATCTGGCCTGAGTGCAAACTACTCGCAGATCATAGATCTAAGACACGTATGGTAATTAAACCATAGCCTCTATCTCCATAGAGTTATTTCGACTTCAATAAGTAATAATAATAAGTTCAATATAAATAAGTCTCAGACTGTACCGTTCCTCAGTGTCTTTTAGAAGAGTACTTCATTGTCTTTTAACAATACGATTTGGGAGTCTCTTTTCTAAAAAACCCCTGAGTTTTATCAGCATTTTTTCAGACCCCAAATAACATAAGTTTAAAATAATAAAGTATAAAAGTCTTTCTGAAAGCCTGTTTACAGACTAATATTCTTTTTATTTCTTCGCAATTTCTGCCGAAGCCATGAGATAAACGTCCACAAGGCCATTTTCCTCATAGTGACTGTGTCCAAAGTGATAATGTGGGTGTATCTACTGCGCCTGTGGGGGCGGCGAGGTCGCCTTATCCGCATGTTGGTCCCCATTGTCGTCGTCGTCCTCCCCGTCGTCCCCATTCTCCTCGCCGTCCCCGTTCTCCTCTCCGTCGTCCCCGTTCTCCGTGTCTCCGTTCTGTTCGGTGTCGGCGTTCTCCGTGCTTTGTGTGCGCTCCGGTGTTTCTTCTGCGTTCTCTTCTTTGCTTGCGTGGCGTTTCTGGGGATAGCAGTAAGCTTGGTTTAAGAGTGAAGTTATGATTTTGGTACTACACAGGCAGTTTCATAAATTCATCCATTGTGCAACTAGGATAATGGTCATCCGTGATATATATTTTATGGCAGTACGTTTGTTTATGTGTGAATTCCATCACGACAACATTTTTTTTTTGCAAAACGGGAATTGACAATAACGGTCAATATTGACAATCCTGTTGACAAAAAACGTACGCGGAAAGATTGAGCATATTCGATGGCCATAAAATAAAATTGAAGTTAGTCTTACCTTCTTCTTCTTCTTACTCTTGGACTTGGGCTTCTTCTCCGGCTCACTGTATCCTGGTGGGAAGAACCTGGAGCATTCTTCCTGCCCTACCACATGGTCGGCGCTGACGTGTAGCGGTCCTAGAGTCAGTAGGTCCTCGGGAGGGCCTGGAGGGAACAGGTCCTCGGGTTCTGCTAGCTCAGGTTCTGCCAGGCCTACTGCGATCATTAGGACTATGGTCTCGCAGCTGCGGAGGAATTACGATAGTGTTAATAAGGTTACAGTCAATTAGTTTCGTTAACTAACTACTCGATAACGTTACTTAATTAATTATGTAGGTATATTCAAGTCTCATGCCCCAGCTGACACTAGGTGACAACTGAAAAAAAAATCAAATGCTGAACTAGCTAAATTAAAGTGCACAGTTGTATTTTCAACCCTCCTCTCACTGCCGAAAGTTCAAATCAACAGCCCAATTTTATTTAGGCTTTTGTTTAGGTATTTCGTAGTTTGTTTGAATCTGAAGCAGGAATCAATTTAAGCACCGTTTGTATCAGAGAACCTTCAGCTAATTGTTTGGTGTTGGTTTATAAGCATTCTCGTGTATGTAAGCTCGAATAATTCGTGGCTTCGATAAGAAAGAATAAAGAAAGTAAAGCTAGTCTAAAATAAAACGTACTATTCCTTGTCCGGCCTCTGATCATACTGATCGATATTCTTGCACAACAACTTGGGCTCTTCAAGATTAGGATCTGCGAAGAACCCGTAGCGCAGCAGCCGCGCGGCAGCCCTGGGCAGTCCAGCCGCCATGTGCAGCACGGCGCGGCGTTGCCACGCGCCGAACATTACCAGGATGTGCGGCGGCTCCGCGGCCGGCGCCGGCTCCACTACTGAGCTTACCATCTAGAGAACGAAAAACACAAGCTCTTTGAATAACAGAGATGTCTACAGTTTTTTCGTGTCGATCTTGATTAATTTTCTTGGGTCCAGTGTGTAGCCATGTTAATCACGGCTTCTTTGGCTTTTTTAGGTTATCCAAAGTGCAGGTATTGTAACACTTCGGACACTAGCAAGTGGAACGTGTGATTCTGAGCACCGCATTCATACTGTGTCGGAAGGATTTATACCTCTGTATGCTCTTACTTGAATATTTATTCCTTCAGCTCCGTTCAGAGCTGAAGCAGTTGTTTAATGATTTTACATCCGATAGAAGCCTAATCAGCCCATCCCAGTCTTTAAGCATACATATGGCAGATTTTGGTCAAGTTTTATTCACCCAAGTAATACTTATTCTACATATTAACATTAATATGCAAATCTATCGGAAATCTTTTTATGTCTGGGATTCTACCGCAAATCTGTTTTCGAAGCTACAGCCGATTTTAAAACTTTAAAAAATAAAAGTGATTGCTTCGATCAACACCCTGTAACTGTTTTCCAATAGGATCTTACCTTAGGAAACAGCACATCTAGCACAGCAGCCCTCTCGTGCCTGTCCTTAGGCACGAACAGTCCTATTGTGTTGCCATCACGAAGCTCTGTGGTGGGCAGCTTCTTCCTCGCGTCGTCTTCCTCATCCAGCCCGTCTCCGCACAGCGCTCGGCGAGTCATCTCTATGTGGAAGATAAGACGATTTTGAGTAATGAAGAAATCTTGCAACAATTATTTTTATTTCGGTTTTTGTCGGGTCATAGCGGCAAATTGCATTTTTTTAAGTTAGGTAATTAACTAATTATTTCCCACAGTTTTTGAGTTTAACAATGAAACAATCCCATTATGCCAGACATGCGTTAAGCGACCGAGCGACATCGCTTAAAGTTTGTATCTCGGTGGGTACTCTAATACCAATCTCTTTTTTTGTGCGACAGAAACGAAACCTCCCGAATTTCAGTGCTGCGCATATTTCCGCGTATCAAATATAACATTGGCATTACCAATAATATCTCCTTCTTTATCAGGCATTTTCTTAAATATCAAAGCCAGTGAGGGTCTTTCGATGATCGCCGCTGCTGCGTTAACTTCGCCAAGTTCTGGTTCTTCCACTGCCAAGATCTTGGCACCTTCTTTGCCCACCACAATCGGGCACTTGTCCGCCAAAATGACACCTGCAAATGTAAGATGCTGGATGAGAAAATTAGCAATTTTAGCCCAAATAAAAGAAATATGTATGAATGAATGGCATTTATTTGTTGTCGGCGCATCATGTCGAAAGTCTTCATTTGAGATAGCTCCTGATTCTCAGAGTTTGAATGCCATTAAAGTTGAATCTACAGTAGCGAAATCCGTAGTTTGTAGAAGTGGCTATAATGATCTTTACGGCAAACCCCGTGATAATGAAGAAAATAAAACACAAGCTAAAATTTTGCACTTTTTCAATAGGTAAAACTACTCTTCTTAATACTAAAGTGATTAAAGAACACACCGAAAGGTTCGATTGTATCGGTGATCTTTCTCAAATGTTTCTGCGCATGCGGCAACACCAGTGCGGGGCAGATATCGTTGAAGTGCATCTCCAGGCGCTTGGCCCTCGCCTCCCGACGCGCGAACCTTGCTGCTTCTACTGCCGCTGCTTCTTTCGCTTTCTTCTCTTCTTCGATCTTCTCTTGAGCTGTTGCGACCTCCTGAAAACATGAAGCGAAACATGTATCTTAAGAAGTTCAAAAAATTTTTCTTCGTGTGGTATGGTGTTGTTTCAATGTCATCTTTTAAATTGTCTGTACCAAACAGATGTAGTCGGGTGTTTTTAAGAATGAGGTAAGAGAATAAAATATATAAGTCCTCCTCTTGCTTCTTTTTAGTGCAGTTCTTTTTAGTCCTCCTTTTCCAATCACCTGTTCTGGAGTAGTGAGCTCATGTGGAGCTCTCTTCGGTCTTTCCAGCTCTCCTTTCTTAGCCAACACCTCATTCCGGAGCTCCTGCTCTATGGTCCGAGCGATGCGGGGCGCATCTGCTCCGAACACAACGTTCAACAGTTGACCAGCCTGGAATGTTAATGTAACAGATTTAGGAAGCTAGAGTTCTGGTTGTAAATTTATGAAAATTACGACGTAATCTTACAAAGTAATAATACAATCATTTCATTCAGTGTTTATTGCATCGATTAGAATTATTTCAGCAATATTTTTCTCGTTATTATTTTGTCATTATTCCTTTGCACTGCTTCACAGCACCCAAGCTTTAACCAACATGAATTAGAAACACCGTTTAGCAAATTACCTTAAAACTTCACTGCTAAAACAAAGTTTTCAAGCGAAAGTTTCTGAAGAAACGCGGTGGATATGTAAATGTATATGACTGTCGTTTTTTCAGACGTTTGGTCGATATCTACATTCGTGCCAGTTTGCCACATTTCTCTGTTCCATACATATGAGCTATATATAGCTGTTTGTATAACACCTATGTGTGTGAAGACACCTGTCGGGCAAACCTCGTACAGGGTTGTACAAGGCACATGTCAGTCTCGTTCTTTGTTTGAATATAATAGCTCATGTGTGTGCTTGTTATTTGTCATTAACTTAGGTACTCATCTCTCCCCGTCGTAGTAATTTGTTAAGATCGAGATGACTTTAGTACTTTTTTAGGATTCCCTAGGGGCCTAGCTTATCGTAAATATGAATTCAGAAATGGCCGATCTTTTTCTTGAACTCAGATAGCTTATGTTTTATGATGCCATGGAGTGATCGTAAGTAGGTATAAAAGCAGTACTTACCGCGATGAACATCCAGGTCGGTTGGCTGCGTTTTCTAAACCTTTTCAGATCTTCTATTGTGTCTGATTTAGCCTGTGAAGTAGAAGGATACATTTTTTTTTAAATTACTGATATAAGGATAAGTACATCAGCAGCCATTTTACATTTATTTCTTTTTTAATACAATCTTTAGTGGTTGCTCCAGTTGATTATGAAAACCAATGTGCCGAGACAATGCAGCTCGGCCAGAAATTGCGCAACATAATACACGTAAGACGTACCACGGCTAGGTGAAGATTGTCTCCACCCAGTTCCACTTTGATCTTCTTGAGGTTGCCGACCATACCGATGCAGGGCCCACACCACTCTGAGTACACGTCCACCACTGGTGATCCATAAATAACATGTCACTAAACATAATTAGTTATAATTTTTTCGAAGAATTTGCGAAAGTGAGTTTGTTTGTTTGTTACCTCTTCACGCTTTAATGGCTAAACCGATTGTGGTACATAGATAGTTGGGAACCAGGAGACGGACATAGGCTAATTTTTATTTGAAAAAAGTGGGATGTGAGGGAGAAAGAGGGAAGAAAAGGGAAAACTTAGCGTTGCTATTACAAATCAATAAGGCGCTACCGAATTTAACGCGAGCGAAGCCGCGGGCAAAAGCTAGTTAGTTATAATTTTTTCGAAGAATTTTGCAGAAAGTATTTGACTCTAACAGCTAGGTGTGATTTAAGGCTCTTTTTACACAAAGGTTAAAACGGGACTCTATTACTAAGACTCCGCTGTCCATCTGTTCGTCTGTCTGTCTGTCACCAGGCTATATCTCATGAACTGTGATAGACAGTGGAAATTTTCACAGATGATTTTCTTTTGCCACTATAACAACAAGTACTAAATGAATAGAATAAATGTTTAAAGGGGGGAAACGTAATTTTTGGTGTTTGGGAGCCCCCATACAACAAACATGACTGTTTTGCCTTTTTATAGATATATAAGTCCGACTCGCACTTGGCCTGTTTTTTGCATAATCGCCAGTCTTGTCTGGTCAAATAAACCTCGAGACGAACAATGCAACACTTTTGGGACTCTCCATATCTCGACTAAGTAATTGAGTATCAAAGAACTATTTCTTATTTGAGACTTTCTAGGGTGTCTGTGCTCCGAAAGATTAAAAAAAAATACTACTTTTTCGTCATGTTTAACATGTGTTTTAAACGCAATATTCGGACTTTTGATTTAAGAACTTAACAGATACGGTTAAACTAATAAAATCATGTACTTCATTATGGAAAAAGTTTACGCGTAACAAACCAAATCACCAATGAAACTTACCCAACAATCCATCTCTAGCCAGAAACTTTCTCCACTCTTCATCTGTGTTCAGCTCAGCCTGTAACTGGACCTGTGCGTTCTTCTTGCCTGCGCCGGCCGCGGCAGCCGCAGCGGCAGCGTTGGCGACCGCACTCGTTAGCGCCATGCACTCGAGTGCCGGCTGGCACCGGAGGGCCGGAGACAAAGGGGGGCGCGAAGCAATGTGAGTGATGTGTGAATAGAGGTGTACAAGCGGAGGTGGTATCAAGGTAGGCACGAGGTGAGGACTAAATGTGTAAGCGAGGTACAACAAAAGGTGTGATGTACTTCTAGTTCATACTAACCATAAGCAGAATATTCATGTTAATCCAACTATCAATTAGTTGTTTCCCGAAACACAACAAGTGCAGGAATGAGGCGAGACGACAGTTTCCAGACTTTTCTCATTTTGGGGCAGTCTTACAAAAATAATATCTAGGGTATATATTAGTTACCTATGTCCAAGCTTTGGTCATCAACGCAAGCATACAAGAATCCAAATCAAATTTCTACCAAATTCCTCACGGCTCTATGTTCCTCGCATGTCAGACGAAAAGTAGCAAAAAGAAACATTTTATAGTCCGTAGATAACTATCAGTTCTCGCGGCCGTAAACACCGGCGTTTACGAACATGTCGCATCGATTTATTGTAGAAAAGAAAGTAGACAAGTACTTTCTTAAAGTAATACCAGCTGTATAGGCAGTTACTATCAAGGAAAACATAAGAAAAGTGTTGTCATGGCCATATCTCATATTATGCTCCTATATGCCACTTGGTTGTTAAAGGAGAGTGGAAGACATCAAATGGATGGTTTAAAAGATGAAGGTTGGCTTCAACCTGTAGTATAATTCAAACACATATGTTTGAATGTATGCGTGCGAAGAAAAAAATTTGCTGTTTAGAAAAAAAATATAATATTTATTGTCTTTAATTTAAGCACTCGAGTATAGCGCCCTCTATGATGCCAACAATATATTTGAAGAACTAAATCCAGTTACAGCGACATCTAGCGACGAGTAGAATCAACTAAAAGATTTGGCGTTACTCATCGCTAGATGGCGTTACTATTGCAAAGCTTACTTAGTAGTGTAGAAAAACAATACTAGATGGCGCTTTCGTCAAGTCAGATTTATTGTAAAAAGTTGTGGCACATTCATAAAAGTACCTATTAATTTATAATTAGACACATTTAAGATTTGCAAGACATCTGATGTTGTTAGTCAAAATCATGTTGCTTTCAATAAAAAATATCGTATTTCCGAATACGCTTTTCTTGTCACTGGTAAAAACAGCCATATTCAATTACAGAGTCTTCAGTTAATCGGATAACGCAATGTAATCAATTACTTGGCAAGTTTAACCGTCAGTGGGTAATGGATTACCCGGTGGTCGTAACCGGCGGGTTCGCAATCTGTCACCACCTAGTTAATGCATTAATGCAATCTTTTAACTGAACCTCCCTCTGCTCCCCTGGCTCCCCTAAGCTCGTACTTTGCAGGAAATTAAGAAATATTGGAGCATTCTGTACGCAGTTGAAACATGGCACTTTTAACGTTGGAAAAACAAATGAATTGGTGACTTGTAGCTCCTAGGTCGATCAGAGAATGAATTATCACAACCCATCTGTTTTTTTCCAAAATATATGTTAAGGTCGAGACCAGAATTCATCACAGCCTGTCAGATTTTTTGATGAATATCCTTTGATATGCTTACCTGACCTTCACAATACAGTTATTGGACAACATACCCTTTTGATATGTGACTGGTTTTTAAGACTTTCGGAATTTGACAAAAATCTATACGAATGACAGCAGGAAACATCGGCTTAAAGTTTTAATTATAATAAGCTTGTATTGAACTTGCTTAGTGAATTAGTATGTTTAAGTCAAATTTGGCAAACCAGTTCCCCCGAAATTTTGCACATACCTTAGGTTCTTATGACAATATAGTAGTCATGACAGACGACTTAATCTAGCAGCTAGCTTCGTGTCGTCACGAGACAACATCTCAGCGGTAAAAGCATGCACAAGTTACTTTGTATACGCATTTCATTTTAATAGATTATTCGAATTTTCTGATATTTATTTTAATTAATTGGATCTTGTTTAAAAAAAAATACCGATGTTCCCTTTTGTTCTTTTCTTAAAGAAATTTTAAAAGTGGATTGTTTGTAAAAACTAGCATACATTATTTTTTAAGTTAAAATATATTAAAGAATTCAATGGCTTGATTAATTTATTTGTTATTTTAAAATGTAGGGCTGATGACGTCATCACTCCGATGGATTCCTTTGATACTTCAACGAAACGCAGTTAAAGAGAAATAAATACAAAGTTATCTTTATTATTCACTTTTTCAATATTTTCATTACTGCATAATTGAAAAAAAATATAACTTTTAAATTAATAACCACTGCGAAAAACGTATGGTTTGTGGACAACAGTGTTCTCAAGTGATTTTTCTCAGTGACTGATACTCTGATGACGGTTTTTTTTTATTATAACTGTTCAAAAAATCTATCATATCTACATGGAGCTAAAGCGTATTTCACGATATTCTTTCTTGAGATGATGTCAATGCAAATCAAATAAAGGCATATATACCACATTTCTTCAGAAATTTAAATAATGAGTTTTTTTTTTAACTATAAAGGAATGACTATTCCTCGAAATGATTTAGCAAATAGCAAACATTCTTGTCAAATGGCCTATCCCATTGTGAAGCTTATAAGGACTACTATTAACAGAAGGCTTACAATACATGTTTTGATAAATCTGTGCAGCATCACCTCAATGGTCTGACACCCCTCCCCACTCCGCCCAGAGTGGAGGAAGTTATTTGATGATTCCCACCCAAAAAAAGGGCTAGAGATTTACGAAGCGTTTTTTTTAATTTTGTTAACGGCTCGATGTTAAAACCTCCGCTGGCTCGGTACTGGCCCCGAAAGGGGTCGAACATTTAGGTCATACGACCTCCTTATTATTTTTGTAAATATTTTAAATTTTGGTTAACGATATTTTAATAAACCTTATGCTGGTATTTTAATAGTATGTTACCAGAATAATTTAAAATACAATGATATAGAGGACAGGTTCTATATAAAGACCAGTTTGACTAACATTATTAAATAAACCCAGTCTTGAAGGCCGAGTACTGACTGTTTGACGAAAAAACAAGATTTACGACAAACTATTAGTACTTTTGAATAATAGAGCTGTTCTCTTTATGGAAAGACATTAATATCTTGGATATAAAAGAAACGTTGTTGTTTTGGAGTATTTTAGTTTATGAATATCTACTAAAAAACTGTCAGAGACAAATCGGTATCATGTTTAGCTTTGAATTTGAAATACGAACAAATAAAGTAAGTACTATTTTTAGACAGGTTAAAACTGTGCCTTCGGTCTAGTGGTGGGTTTTGCGGGCTGCCTAGCGTGATGTCGCGGTTCTGCTCTTCATCATCATTTTCCTGTTCTTGTCCCATTCTATTTGGAGTCGACTCAACACGATTTCTTCTTACATTCTCCCCTGTCAGACGTCATGGCGTCATTTACTCCTTTCTCCTTCATATCATTCTTTACACAATCTATCCATCTTTTCTTTGGCCTTTCTCTCCCTCTCCATCCGTCAACATTCATATCTATCACTCTTTTAGTCACATGCGTTCCGTCCCTCGTCATTACATGTCCATGCCAAGACAAACCACTCCCTTTCAATGTTTCTGTACCAGGCGCAACTTTCAAAGTTCCTGATATTTACTCAATTCCTACTTTATCTATTCTTGTCACTGCACACATTTACCTCAATATTGTTATCTCCGCTATATGCATTTGTTTTGCATCCATCTTTTTTACAGCCCAGCATTCTGGCCCATGCAGTACAATCACGGGACTATTTATTTTCTTCTTTAACTTGAGGGGTATCCGTGAGTCACGAGTTATTCCAGTGACCTGTCACCATTTCATTCATCCTGCATTGAACCTCTGTTGAAGTCGAAGTACTACTCTTAAGAGAGAATCATAGGCAAAACCTAAACAATAGTGGCGGTAAGTCCTCTCTTTGAGGAATGGCTGGAGAGGCGCCATCGCCATGGCACTTTCTCACCTATTGCCTGACGCAGGTCCTCACCGGACACGGTAGTTTCGGGAGGTTCCTGCACATTACCGGGCGGGAGGAAACCCCCTGGTGTCACCATTGTGACGATCGCCCGCAGGACACGGTGTAGCACACAGTGGCGGTCTGCCCAGTTTGGGCGGAGCACCGCCGTGCCGCATTGGGTTGACGATATTGTCAAAGTCGAGAGAAACGGATGGATGAAGGACGAGAACAGAGAAGAATGGCCGGAGAAAGAGGAGGCCTATATCCAGCAGTGTGTGATTGATGATGAACACCTAATACCTATTTCCTAGTTATAGCTTGGAATGTTCAATTTTAGTGACAGCATGAAATACTTAAGTTATTTTTTTTTAAATCTATATTGTATCTTATCATAATTTTCTCATTATTATGACAAAAGCGAAAGTTTTCGAAGATGGATGGATGGATGTTGTTTCCTTCCGCAAAAACTACTGAACTGATTTAGATGAAACTTTGCAGTGATATTATGCCTCATAGACCAGAGTATAGGCTATAATTAACAAAGATATTGAGTGATAAAACTGAATTTACGCCGGTGAAGCCGCAAGCGAAAGTTAGTTGCCATTAAGCTTTTCAAGTTAAATTTTTGCCGTGTATCTAAAATTCTGAACCTAACAAACATCTATTTAGGACTTGCTGTTATCGTGTTACCCTGTAATCTAAGGTTCAACATATATGGTTTAAACCCTTTTTTATGTATGGGGAATAAAGTTAAGCCTTTAAGCAATAAAACCGAAATAGAATGAAGGTTGCTGATATGATCTGTATCTGTAAAGTCAAATCGTAAAGCTAATTTAATCAGACATGAAAATGGCAAAGGGCTTTAAAGTCAGCGTACAATGCAAATATTGCATGACGTGGACTGCTGCTTGCCTGCCGTCGTAAATAACGGCGCAATGTCACAACTTGCAGAATTAATTAAATATATGTTATGCTGTCTAATGCAGGAGGTATATACCTCTGGGTGACGTTAGGAATTGGTACGTTTGAAACTCTAACAAACTGCGATTTAGATTCAGTGGTTTTCAAACGATCGCAGAAGTAAAAAATGAAATTGTTGATTATGTAATTCGCAATCATTTTGCACCAGTATTTTTAAAGCTAGATATTTTGTCGACCTCGCGTGATCCCATCTGTCTAGGTATTCCTGAAAATAGCAAAACGAAATCAGGAATTCAAAAATGGTAATTACTGATTTTCGTGACTTTCATTAAATCATTTTCCATGCAGTTGTACATTTTTCATGACTTCATCACGTATTACTTAATTGGGATTTATGTTTTGAAGTGGTTTGGTGTCCAAATTAAAAGTAAAAGTATCTGAATATCTGTAAACATTCAACGAATACCAACTGAGGGACGTAAAACCTTGTTGTCATAAATAGTAAATAAATGATAAAGAAGATTTTGAATACTCTCTTATAACTATTTATCTTTTTCCAACTTTATTGTCTTGTCAATTTTTTTTTGTAACTAGTTTTTAAATGAATGCTGTTATTTCCTGTAATTGGAGGAGCACAGTAATTAGCTCCTATTTGTATTTTTTGTAATTATGTTATTAGTGCATTCTCTGTTAGAAATCCAAATAAAGAAATAAATAGGTACAACAATAAACCTAATAGTCGACGGTGCGGAACCCACTATCCCAGTTCTTTTCCTACTGACTCCTAAACAACCCTCCATTCAGCTACGTAGTCGAACATGACATAATGTTCCGTAACCATTAAAAATGAATGCAGAAAGAATCGTAGCTAATGCCAACTATTTGCATTTACCTTCTGTCGTAAATCAAGCCAACCCTGGCTGGGTTACACCGTGAACCAGTCGACCTATGGTAAAGTTGGTTAATTTTATGGAACTCTCTGATTCATGGGTAGGCAGACACGCAAGGACCACGTGATACAGTGTTTGTTGTGGTACCAATGGCGGTTGGCTTTAAGTGTTATTTTACTTTGACGTATTGATGGCGGTTCTAATGGAATTTTACTTTTATGAGAAGACTTGTGTATGAGAAAGTGGGGCGTTTGGTAGTTGTCGTGGTATTTAAATATTTGTATAGGAGACTATAATCTTTAAGGTGACGTTGTGTCAATATTTTTTTTACTAAATATTGTTCCAGCTTTAAAATGGAGAAAAAAGAACAGAGTAAATACTGTTATGAAGTGTCTTGAATAACGTTAGCATAGAGTAAACTGTCCAAGGCATGTGTTACGCTGTTCATAGTGTAAAAAACTGTCCAACTCAATAGCTACAGAGTTCAGATAACCAGCTCTTCATCCCAGCGTTTTCTCATCTATGTTGGGGTCGGTTTTTAGTGCAACCTAAGACTGCATAGTTGCTGCGAGTTTTGACTCGTTTTTGATCAACCGAAATTAATTAAGAAGCGTAATAATAAATGTGTACACAAATAAATTAGAATAAACGTGGTATCTAGTTTCATCGTTTGACCCCATTCTCCTACGGAATGAAGTTTCATCAGCGTAATGGCTGAGAAATAAACGTAACTACGGAAGATATCGTTTATCGACTGAAATAGAGTAATTTGTACTGTAACTTAAGCAGGGATTACGTAAAAAGAAATCATAGATTTAGGTCGATTTTAGCTGTCAGGTGGATCGTCAGAAAAATGTATACGTATTTTCGGAATTTATGAAAAGATTCTTTCTTATAGGTACTCATAGAAAATAATTCAGTGACAGTATTTTTCTTGGAACTCGATATCCCCCAGAAGTTTACATGTTTTAAAACCAATATTTCGAATACACTGGACCACCGTGGTAGATTGCTGCCGATTTTCCTCTCAAATAAAGGTATGCCACTAATGGGAACTATACTTAACTTTATTTTCACCTTGTCCTTGATGACATTAAAGTGAACAATTGTTATAAAACTGATTTAAAATTTGCAACATTATGCATACGTACAGTCAATAAAAAGACTCTATTTTTCATAATTCATATCTATTATACTAAATTAAGATGGCAGGTCTTACAGCAATTTCATCTACTTATCGAGTATCTTAGGTTTATTTTTCTTAGATTAAGCCTTAAAAAAATAAGTATGCGGCGGTTACATTACAGGAGGTCTACTGTAAGTCCTAGGATACGCGGACAAAACAAGGTCTAAAGTCTAGAAAAAAAAACATTACTAATGTTCACTAATGTTGACGATGATTAAAAATTAAACAGGACTTCCACGAGCCAGTAATATGTAAATCCCTTTGAAATACGAATAAATGTGAAGGCTTTTAAAACAATTGACCCGAACGCAGTGATGAGGAGATGTGCAAGATTTGCCAATGACAGGAAGAATAGAAACGTAGAGTACATTGCGTTTCGTCTTTTCAACCAATGGCGGGTTTCCGCCCGCTTTCTATGTATTTATTCGGCCCAAGCGGAAAAACGCAGTGCTGGCGTGCGTATATTCAAGTGATAGTGCCAATATCCGAGCAGAATGAGCATTATGAAATCCATTATGAATTTCAGTCTCAGTGATCAAAAGATCAAATAAATCCTTAAGACGAATTTCACTAATGGACCTAATGAATGCGGCTTAGATACACCGCCTGCATGAGCTGTCAGTGTCAAAAATCCTTAAGAATAGAAATACTAAGCTCAATGAAATTATCTGTTTAAGGGGAACTTAAGTTTCCTGTATCCGTAGGTACTCTATATGCCCCAATGACATCAAAACAGTGTTAATAAAGAATGAAGCCGTGTCCAAAGTTTTAGCCACATGTTTGGGTCTACAGTAGCCCCTAGTCTCTTACTCCCAGGGGCTCGTTTGTGGAGCTTTGCGTAAAGCGGGGGCTCATCACAAAGCTAATGCGAGCTTTAATTATGTACGGCGGAGGCCCGATGTAGGGATCCTCAGCCACATTAATATGCTAATAATATATTTTCATACCCGGCAGTGGCTTGGGTTCCGTATTGTTAGGCTTGTATTATAGTCTTTTGGTTAACAGGACTAGCCGGAGATTGTTCAGTTCTTTAAGTAATTATAAATTAGAAATAAAAAAGAGACATACATTGCAGCAAATTACTGAGGTGACCGCAGAAAGGTGACGAAAGACAAAGTGTCAAATTATTACGAATAATACGAAGGAAAGTTAATGGCTTATTGTAATTGTAGAAAGATATAGGAGTGCTGAAGACCTAGAAACGAACACTCTCTATTATCGTCTTACAACTGAGCACGGGGTCTTGGGTGCGACTCCCGGGTCGGGCATAAAGAGCTATTGGGTTTCAAAGTAGCAGCCCAGAGTTGGCAGTTGGCGGTAAGATACTCCCGTGCCCCAAAATGCACGTTTAGTCGTTGGTCCTGCGAATGATCTCTCTCCGGTCGTGTCGGAATGTCGTCCAATCTGTGGTCAGATTAAGATCCGAGAGTAAGGAAACAGAGTGTGTACATGTGCCCGCGCACACACTTGTGCTTCGGCTAGATTTCCGGTAGATTAGTGGCGGTGGCCTAAAACGGTCAAGAGGGCTGTATTAGCGATGAAGGAAAAGGCAAAATTACATTACTCTGGCATGATTCATGATGCCGAACAGCAATACTTTTTCTTGTTAGCGAAACGATAGGAATGTTCTAATGTGCTGGGTCCAAGTATAGTCGCTGCACTAAGCCTAGCACGTTACGCTGTCTCCACCCAAGGGCACGTTTTCGCCAACGGGCATTGGTTCTCACTGCCACTTCAGCTTACATATTTTGAAAGCTATATCAACATTTGGGTTCTGAGGACCTCGTGGCTAAATAATAACAGCCGTTCGGGACGATCGATCGTCGACCACATCATCACTTACCATCAGGTGAGATAGTGGTCAAACGCGAGCCTATCAATAATAATAAAAAAAAAAAAAAACGATCTTTAGGTAAAGCCGCGCTTGCCTAGTGTGGTCTGTAAATGGGTTTCTACCCGTTACATACCGAGTTTCCTCCGTGCCTCGGAAAGCACGTTAAACCATTGGTCCCGGCTGTCATTTGTAGATCTTTGACAGTCGTTACAGGTAGTCAGTGTTCCGAAAGTCTGACAACCAGTCTTACCAAGGGGTATCGCATTACCCAGTACTAACTGGGTTGTGGAGGTCAGATAGGCAGTCGCTCCATGTAAAATACTGATATTCAGCTGCATCCGGTTAGACTGGGAGCCGACCCCAACATAGTTCGGATAAGGCTAGGCACATGATGATGATTGACATTTGGGTTCTCTGTCGGATCACCTCGTTTCGGATACTATCTCAACTTGCACAAGTTTTATTCAAATCCATGGTATTATTGCCAGTATTACAAATAACATGTAACATACGAATGTAATCTTCTGTCAAAATCGTGTGTAGATACAGAGATACTAAAACGTAGCCGTGAGTACACACGCGACGGTATTCATTTAATATTATCAAAGCTATTCAAAAAGCATAATTTTATCATGGCGGCGCTAATCTTTCCGGAGCAGGGCATTTATTAATATTAAAGTACTTCCTTCGTGGTTTTCCGTGAATACAGGACGTTGTTGAGTTGTTTATTTCACGATAAAATTGTGTTCCGAATTTTTTTTCGGTCACGTTTTTTCAATTTAGATTTGGAAATTTGGAACGCAGGCTTGGATCTGTCATTACTTTATCTTTGACAGTCGTTACCTCTTGTCTTATCAAAGGGTATCTTATTAGACGGTGATTGGTTTAGGTTGTGGAGTTCATGCACAGATGCCTGCACATCAAGCTACTACAATCTGTCAGATTTCTTTGATAGATTTTCGACTTTATTTCTAAAGGATTAGGTTCAAGGTTCATTGGGAAAAATTGACAGTTTCGGGTAGCTTGCATCCAGTAAGGTTGGGAACGGACTAGGAAGAAGAATACTAGGCAGATAATAATGATGATAATTTGCAAATCGTAACTTATTCCAGCTAGATCGACCGACCATTTAAAAGTCAGACTGATGGTGGAACGCGGTGGACGGGGTGAACAGGAGAGGCCAATGTACAGCTGTAGACTACGATGGGTTGATATAATTGATAATTTTGAAACGACAGTAACGTTATGACGTCAGTTTTAAATTAGGTATGCAGATATAATTCAGCATTGGTATTTGCCTACGACCTTAGCATGTTTGATTTCAAAGATCCAAATCTTGAAATTTTTGAAAAGCATGCAAATCAGAAATTGTCTGTATTGGTACCTATAAGATTGGTATTCCTATTAATATTACAATAAACTTAGCTAATTGTTCGAAAAGTATCAATCAATTTTGAACGACTTTAGAAGCGGTACAATTCGTTTACACTACAACTTCTATCTCTGTGCAAGACACAAAGCCTGTTTTATTTTTCGAAGGTGACACCTAAATCAATGCCTAGGTGAAAACGCACAGTTGAAATTTAAACGTTCGGTTCAGTGCTGTGAGTTTAAACTTCAACAGTGTAATATTATTTTGGCATTCGTTTACGTACGTTAGTATTATATTATCTGTGGTTTACGTCACTTACCCCCGAATACTGAACGTCACTCAAAATTTAAGTCCCACTTAAATTTAACAGAGACTCAGAAGTGACGTTTGCCCATACAAAATGTAAAGTTTAAGAGCTGCTCAAATGTTAAGCAGCCCTTACATTTTAAGTGACGTTTCAGTATTCGGGGGTTAGTCTTAGAAAAAATAGCATAACCTTCCTATAATTTCATCAACAAGCGTAGAAAACAGTCCAAAAACATTAGGAAACCAGCTAAAATCATTTACGTCTAGTAATAAATGAGAATAACGTCAACTTGAGTGTTATCTTGATTAATGAAGGGTGCAGGTCAGCTGGAATGCAATTACTGAGCAACGCAGCTACAGCACACATTTGTGGGATTCTTAACATAGCCTGAGCTTCAGTAACTATACTAAGTTATTACTGTGCTCAGTTGGTTAACTTGCATAATATGCTATAGTTCTAAAAATACTACCAGTAACAACTAACTGTAAAGCTTTGGTTTAGTTGTGCATAGAAATATATTAGTTTATGCCCGCGGTTTCGCTCGCGTTAAATTCTGGCTAACAGATTCCCTTTCCTGATTTGCAGGTACCTGCTACCTGTAGTTTTTGCCCTTGCGCCTTATTTATTGTAATAGCAAAGCTTTAGTTTTCTCATTTCTTTCCTCTTTCTCCCTCAATTCTTACTTAAAAAAAATAACCTATGTCCGTCACCAGGGTCTCAACTATCTCTGTACCAAAATTCATCAATATCGGTTTAGTCATTTAGACGTGAAGACGTAACAAACAAACAAAGTCACTTTCGCTTTTATTTATAGTAAGGATGAGCATTTCTCTTACACATAAAACTTAACACATTTTCTATGCCAATCCGAAAGAAATTAGTACCTAATTGCTTTTGAATAACTTTGCCAAACAACGACATGTATTGAGTTGGCAAAACTGTGTTAGTGAGTGGGCTACTCTGCTGGTTACCTTTCATCCTAGCATTGTCCTCATTATAATCACAGAAGATTTGGTTCCACCTACCCATTTCTTATAGCTGGATCAGCTCCTATAACATCTGGCTGATACCAAACAGTTCAGTGCTTTTCTACCAAGTTTTTCCAGAATGTATGATGGTTCCTTAATTGTAGCAGTTAAAAGGAAGCGGTGAAGAATGGTTGTTTTCTACAGCTATTACTCTTGTGTGGGCTTTATCTATTGAGTTGAAGCACCTCCTCAAGGCGAGGACTGCTTACATCTCGATACCTTAAACTCAAGAAGATGATTCTATGTTATGAACTTATAAATACAGTGCATCTTTTCAATTTGAAGTGTCTCAAGCCAAGTGCAATTTGGTGCAAAACATCCTAATGTCTCCAGTATAAAATGCTATAAATATTGGACACACTTCGATGACCAACGCTGCATGTATAACGAAGTTTCACTAAAGTAAGTATTAGCGAGCGATGGACATAGAAGTGTGACCAACATTGGCCAAGCACGGCCAAGGTTACTGACGGGCTAGCCTCATGGCGGGAGCGGATTTCAAACTTCTTTACGCGAACAAATTCATTTTAGTTCTTTTGTAAACTGCACTTAGGTGGAAACTTGCTGTTTATAGTTAAGTTTAAAAGACTTTTCATTAACAAATCAATCACTGTCAATTATAAAGTTCAAAAAGTTTCAAGTTTATTCTAACCACTAGTTCTGCACGATTTACAAAGCTGTGTTTCCACGAGTGACGTTACCGCGACGGTATGAGTGGTGGGACTGCTGGTGACTGGCGAACCTCGTCGGGTGGTGTCCCGGGCTCCACTGCGCCCCACCGGCAGGCCTCCCCAATTATAAGTTGGGCGGGTTGGGCCAACACGCGATCCAGTCTTCGCAGGTATCTGCCACATTTACATAAGTAATTTAAACTCGCTTTGGGGGTAATTTGAAAATAATTTG
Organism: Ochropleura leucogaster; assembly: GCA_958449745.1. NCBI lineage: Eukaryota > Metazoa > Arthropoda > Insecta > Lepidoptera > Noctuidae > Ochropleura > Ochropleura leucogaster. Next base: position 694,577 of record OY288208.1, read on the forward strand.
GTTGTATAAAGTTTTATGGCAGAATTATTAATGTATATTTGCTTCTTACGGTTCGGTTAGGAAGTTATGTCTTGTATCAGTTGTTTATCGGAGTATGTAGGATTTAGGTGAATGTTACAGTCATTCAATTTTGTCTGAATCTTCGCAGGGAAACACATAAACATTGATTCCTCCCTCAATAACCTTTTCTATTACTAAAATTCCCATAAATTTACCAGGTAGAAGATGTCTGGGAATTATTACCAGGCCAGGGAAGTAAAAATTTATTTATTTTATTTTATTAAAATGGATTTTTCCATCATATATTTCTCAGTAGCAGCCGGAGTCTGGATTTTTGACCGTTCTGTAAGATGGGACTGAAACAGTACAGGCAATATGTGGGCCTTGAGGTACAGTTTTGCATTTTAAGCGTCATAAATAATAATTTAGATGGTTTCCCAACATCTCAATTTTCATTAATTTTTTCGGTGGCATAAGTCGAGGTGGCGAGGTGAGGTGGCATTTCGTGGAATCCAAGAAGCTTGTGCATCCAAGGATGCTTCGACCTGCTGTATTCCCTTACAAGAAATTTTGTACCATCAGCAGCATCTCCCATTAAGTGTGCCATTCTACACCAAATAAGCAGGTATCCGGCTCGAAGGACCAATTCGTTTCTGATAATATTTTGCAATACAACTTCACGCTTGTTTTGCCGCAAGGCTTTAGTAGAGGTGTACCCGTGTGGTACCGACACATTTAGCCAGGGGCTTAAAAATAACTGACCGAGTGGGTGTCTACCTAACCCTACCGGAAAACAGGCGAGATGTTATTTTAGGATATAATAACAAGTCGTTTTTGGAAATAGGAGTGAATAGCTTAGTGAAGGACGACGCTGCCAACTTGAAAAGAGAACATCTGGTATACAAAACATAGTAGTAATTTATATTACTAGCTGGCGCCCGCGGTTTGCCCCGCGTGATGATCGTAAAAAGTATCCTGTGTTATTTCAGACTATAATCTACCTCTGTGCCAAATTTCATCAAGGTCCGTTCAGCCGTTTTGACGTGAAAGAGGAACAAACATTTAAACATCCATCCATCCTCACAAACATTCGCATTTATAATATTAGTAGGAGGTTTACTTTATTTTGAAAATCGAATTACAAGGAGATCTAGGAATGACAGCTGCGCTTGACGATCTCCGACCACCATAAGCAGGTGCCTGCGGGTGAGGAACTTAGGGTCGACCCGTCGTCTGATCAGCAAGGCCCAGACAAGTGGTGCACAGGTAGTTCCTGCCTGTCTTCAAGGAGAATGTGCGGTCGGTGGAAAGGCCGTACTTGGGGATGGGGCCTGGCTGTATCTCCTGGGCCCCTGACACATTGTAGTAGTCAGAACAGTGGGCTTTTAGTTAGGTAAAATCCGATATAACCCTGCGCCCCCCAGACAGAGGGTATCCATGAGGATTTTCCCATAAAAAAAACCATTATGAAACCTGGAAATCGCATCAATAGCAAACAGGCATTGATCCATTTTAATTTAAAAAAACGTTTTTAGTTTAGTCATAAAACATAAAAATACTGATGACTATTATAATACCAATTAACAACATTGTAAAACCCCCCATTTATTGCACCATTGTCTTAACCAACGACCATTACTTACAATATCATCTAACTTAAACGAAAAACATTCTGAAAAATTGCTGAATAATCTGTTCACGAGCAATTAACTTCAAGCTTTGCCTGTAAGCAGCTCGGCAGGGCTGGGGCGACGACCCCCGCGTACCACTGTCAGGGACAGAGATTACAGGGACCCCCCCCCCTCCCCTCACCCCCCAGGGCTGCGGTGTTGCCAACACATGGCAATTTGGCAATGGTTCAGTGCTAAATAACTTTGACAAATAATAATATCTTTAACAGTTGTGCCTGTTTGTTAATTTTCATAATATGCTGAATTGTTTATTTTTTTTTAGATTAATTGTGTTACAGCTATTTTGATTAGAGGTATTTTTTAATAAGTTAGAAAGGTACTAGTAATACATTGGTTTTTAGGGTTCACAAAGAGGTCGTTTGCCGCTATAACAAAAATTAAACCGAATAAGCTAAAAAAACGGATTTTATATTTAAGTTGGCAAAATCATTTTGTTGACGTTTTTAAAATTAACAACTGTGTATTGCATTCATGTATGCATGTGTTTTGTTATATGAGACATAAAAAATAAGGATTTTGTCTGTAACGTGTAGGTGATATTTTATTTTCATATCTGATTTACAAAAACTAGTTTTTAACTCAGGTTCATAAAATGCATGTAAGTAGACGTTTTTATACTGACTATAAGTACCATTATTATTGTTACTAAAAGTAAAAGAGTATACTCTGCAAAAATATAATATGCATAACACGACGCAAAAAAGCCATTTTCAGTAAAAAAATGGTTAGGTATGGCAACTAAATTATCTGAACACATAATAAATATTAACTTATTTTTTAAATGAATATTTATTAGATTCATAATTTATTAGATTTATGACGATTAAAATTAGATAAAAAGCAATTAAACGAAATTCTAGTTGTAATATATTATCACACAATTAACGACAACATATTTAAATGAATGCATTTATTTCCCTATGATCACGTGACATGTACTTTTTGTAATTATTTATTTTTAGGGTTCCGCACCTTGAAAGGAAATAACGGAAACCTCATTAGATTATTTTGTTGTCCGTCTGTCTCTCTGTCCGTCTGTCAAGACCCTTTATCTCGGAAACGCGTAGAGATATCGAGAGAAAATTTTAATTGAAACCATATCCGTGGTCCCTTTGTGCTGTGAAAAAAATCAAACCCTCTAAGTCTACACAGTCAAAAGATATGGCTGTTTTAAATATTGTAAGTTTTTACGGAACTTGACCGGAGCGAGTGTTATGAGACGAGACGCGCACTCTTAGGCGCGTCGCCCACACGACCAAGAGTCGAGGCGCAGTCGCGGCGCGGGCACGTTAGGCGCGTCGCCCACACGACATTTGTAAAGAAAATCTCGTTGCGGCGTGACTCTGATGTGAGATTTTCTTTCTTTCTTAGCCGGTTTTTTTATCATTCATTCTCATTCTATTTTAATGGTAAACCTGCTTAAATTTTTACGCTTTAGCGCAAGACATAGATTGAGTCTCTATATTGTATTCGTAACACCCAGGGCTGGATACATACCCTATGTTTACAATAAAAAAAAAACTATTTTCAAAAGCTTAGTATTAGTTCAGTCAGCTGCACGACCTGGTGATTTGAAACTCGGTATAGAAAACTCTATACGTTTGTTGTCATTGAATTTTTCTAAATCAATGTTTGACAACTATCCTATTTGTCAACCGCATAATATAATATTATAACATAATATTGTATACAGTCATGATAAATAAATAGATTATGTGTATTTATTTATATTATTTGAATAAATAACTTTATTTTAATTATTTGTGTAGTATTAGCAGACTATACACCATTGACTACCCCATGTCCATCCCAAGGTTGCCTGGAAGATATCGCTATTAGTGATAAGACCGCCATTGTAACCATAGATTTAGCATTTTTTGAAACACATTTATGTTTTAACTAACTTTTGCCCGCGGCTTTGCTCGCGTTAAATTTGGAGTAACACAGTTCCCCTTTCATGATTTGCCTGCCTTTTTTTGGCCTGCAGTTTTTGCCCTTGCGCCTTATTGATTTATAATAGCATAACTAAGTTTTCCTTTTTCTTCCCTTTTTCTCCTTCGTGTGCCTCATATTTAAAAAAAAAATAGCCTATGTCCGTCTCCAGGGTGCCAACTATCTCTGTACTAAAATTCATCAAAATCGGTTTAGCCACTTAGGCGCGAAGTCGTAACAAACAAACTTACTTTGACTTTTATAATATTAGTAAGGATTCGAAACCCACTACGAGATCCTGTACAGCTACTTAATATTCTATAGGCTCCATCATCGTCCAAAATCTTCGTCACATCACTGCCAGTGTCATATTCTATAGCGGGGCGATATTTTACCCGGAGGCTGGCAACACCGGAACATTAATCACTCTGTTTTGGCGGCCGCTGGTAATGAACTATTGTTACAATCAATAACCCTGCATGCTGAGTGCCGGGATTAGGATTGGGGAGCTCCTCGATTTATGCAACCGCGCTTTAGTGTTAATTTGTTGTTGTCGATGAAAATTGGAACGGGTTGAAATTGATTTTGGAAAGCAAACGTGGCTATGTGTTTGTGTAACTTATGTTTTTAGGATTCCGCACCTCGAAAGGAAAAAACGGAACAATTATAGGATTTATTTTATTGTCCGCCTGTTTGTCTGTTTGTCAAGACCATTTATTTTGGGAACGCGTGGAAGTACCGAGTTGAAATTAAAACCATATACTGAAGTAAGGTCCTTTGGAACTGTTAAAAAAAAAACAAACTCTCTGAGTCTACACAGTCAAAAGATTTGGGATTTTTACGTCGCAAGTGTGTACGGAACCCTCGGTAGGCGAGTCTGACTCGCACTTATCCAGTTTTTTTTTTAATATTTTCTTGTTTTTGCAATACGACAACAAGTTATAATGGATATTATGCAGACATGGTAACTTGTAATATTGCCAAGACTGTTTCATTTTCTAACTGTTACTGAACGAAATGTGACGGCATGGTTGGCGCAGTGGTTGAACGGTTGATTACTGCGCTGCGTGTCGCGGGTTCGATCCCCGCTTGGAACAATTATTTGTATGACGTACAGGTAATCGTTTCGTTTAAATGTTTGTAAACGCACCCACGAGGCCACGATACAGGAGAAATTTCTAGTGTAACAGATAGTGGGGTAAAATTTATCTTTAAAAAGTTATCCCAGTAGTGGTTGCAAATTACTAAGTGTGTGGTCTTGGGTTTGATTTCGGGGACAGACAAAGTGTTATTGTGTTTTTCCATTAGGAATTTCTCAATAGCAGTCGCAGAAATGTAGCCCGGAGTACAGCCTTGCGCCTGGTTAATGGGAATAGGTTCTCCCATTTTGTCAAGCCTCGGGGTTAATACTTAATAGTCGTGATGTGAATGGTCGGAAAGGATGGATGGATGTATGGCTGTTTGTTACTCTTTCACGTCAAAACGGATCTTGATGAAATTTGGCACAGAGGTAGATTATAGTCTGAAATAACACATAAGATACTTTATTTTTCGATCATCACGCAGGCAAAGCCGCGGGCGCCAGTTAGTATAATATAATTCATAACAGAATACCTAGTTATCAAACCAGTAGCTACAATGTGATTGACGTATGTTGTGGTAGCCGACAATCACACTTGGTTGGTTTTCCGAGCCACTGCGTTTTGTCTATAGCTATAATATGTTAGGCTAGCTGTATTAGGTTTCTAAAACTTTTAGCGAATGATATTTAAGTTCATTCCCAGGATATAGATGTCGTAGATTATAATCGTGGTCCTTCGATTCAATAACGTTTTCAACAATTATTAAGGGCATTATGCATATACGGTAATTAAACTGGAGAGATGTTAAGACTAGAGATGCCACGAATATTCGGCAACTATTCGGTATTCAAAGAAGTAAGAAGTTTGTGACTTGTCTTATTCCAGCTAACGCGCCCCCACCAAGCATGTACTTCGCGCCGAATATTCGGCGTTTCGGTCAACAGTGTTGCCGAATATTCGGTATTCGGCCAATTCACTATTCGTGGCATCTCTAGTTAAGACATCTTAAAAAGTGTAGTTTAACAGGTAATTATGATATTTTTAGGGTTGCGTACCTCAAAATGAAAAAGCGGGTTCCCTATAGGATCACTTTGTTATCCGTCTGACTGTTTATCAAGACCCTTAAACTCAGGAACGTGTGGAGTTATCGAGTTGAAATTAATACCTTAACTTACTCGTATCAACGATAATGTAGGTTTTTATAGAAACGCTTGGTAAGACTGGTTGTCAAATCCTGTGCGGTTGTCTGGTTTTGGCCACTGACTACCTGTTACGATTGTCTATGATTTACAAATGACAGCCGGGACCAACGGCTGAACGTACTTTCCGAGGTTCGGAGGAAACTAGATTTAAAAAAAAAAAAACTTTAATTGTAAAGGTACCCCTTTACAACAAAACTCACATACACAACAGACTAGAAACAACTACCTGTAGGTATTACAAATATTTATTAATTATTCCATGCGGGGATCGAACCCGCCACACGCAACGCAGCAGTTAATCGCTTAGCCACTGTGCCAATCGTGCCGTCGGTCATATAATGGGTGGTCACCCATCCACAGACCAATATAGGCCGGCGTGTCTTAACTTAAACAACGACAGTGACCTACTACTCTAGGTACTAGACACTACCTAAGGTTATGATCTATATCCAAAACTTGATTTAGGTACCAAAGAAAAAGTTAAAACAAAAGAAAAAGTATGTTCCACAGTTTATATTGAGTGACGAGACAATACACAAATCTTAGTTATTCTTATTATTACGTACAATATCATGTTACGTTATTACTTCATTAGATACGTTACACTGTGACTCAATTGAGTTCGACTAGCAACAGAACTTAGAATAAAGCAGTTTAATTATATTGTTGTTTTTTTCAAATCAAATCATTTACTTCAATGAGACCATTACAGGCACTTTTGAATGTCAAGGAACAAAATGAATCTACAGTCCCGGTCACAAGGCATAATAACTTGTGAAAGTACTGTAGTTGCCCATTCATTGACTGGCCTGTTGGTCCAGTGGTTAGTGGCCCTGACTGCTGAGCCGGAGGTCGTGGGTTCGATTCCCACCCAGGACAAACTTTGTGTGATGAGCATGATTGTTTGTTCTGTGTCTGGGTGTGATTTATCTATAATATGTATATATTTATAAATTATATACGTATGTATATCAGTTGTCTGGTTACCATAACACAAGCTCTGCTTAGCTTGGGATCAGATAGCCGTGTGTAAGTTGTCCCAAGATATTTATTTATTTATTTATTTATTTATTATTATTCCAAAGCGTTGATCTCTATGGAGAAGAATGGGCAAGAAACTCCATGGACACTCTTTCTGTCAGGCACGGAACCTGGATTTGTGTCCGGATCATGGCTATAGGTTAACCTCTGATTAACCCGTTGGGGTGGGCAAGCGTGAAGTTTAACATGTCAAATATTTAAGTACATAAAATATTTAAAAGCATTTTTCAATTTCTTCCTTTCACAATAACATTTATAATTGTTCAATTGATCATTTAATCTAAACGTAAGTAACATTTTTTTATATAAGTTTAGTAATCGAGGAACTTAAGACAGCACCCACAGACGTCAGATAACGATAATGTAGGTTTTATAGTTAATTATAGAGTTAAGTGCTCAAAATCGTGCAGCGTGGCGCTTGCATTCAATTCCTCTCATGCGAGTAGTCTAAAATGACACTGGAAAAGTGCTGAAGATTCTCGGAAAGTGGTCTGTACTTGTTTTTCTTATAGTTAAGTTTAAGTGCTTAAGCTTTTTACTTAACAACATAACTATAAGGCCCTGAGCAGACAATGGCCTATTCGTACGTCAGTTGTCGTTGTCGTGTTGTTTCTTTAACCATTGTTGTCTATGGGTAGTTGGTAAAAATAATCCGCGTCTGTCCGGCGGGCATAGTCGATCATCTGCTCAGTGGTACTTACTACGACCGTACCTTCTAGACTTACACCATAATATTATAACTTACATCGATCACTAACCACATAAGTTCAGTCTAAGAGATCCGAAAACGAGTATTAATTAATTTACATATCTAATTATCATAACAGTTTTTTTCAATTAAGTTGACTCTTATTCTCAACCAGTTGTCGTAGAATTTGCATTTTTTAACAATTACAGTTTAACAAACATTAATTTACGAAGTCATTAGCAATACACGTTACTGTATAGTTATAAAATTTATAAAAAAGTATGAAAAAATAAACATAATTCTGAATGACATTATCTCAACATAATATGAAGCAACTAATCAACATACTACTAAAGAAAAATCTTTGAAGGATAATATTGCACACGGTGTGGAAAACTATGTATTACGCTAGAACTCATTGGTCCGCACTCAAAATATTGTGCTGGTGGATGTATTGTATAGTACGGGGATCGGGGAGGTATATACAATAAAGTTTAAACATTAAAAACTTGGAAATATCTTCGTTACTAGAAAGTTCCCAAATTCCCAGGACTAAAACAAAAAAATATTCCAATGCCTGGTAGAACTACTTTTCGTTAGGCACTTTTACACCAATTATGTTATTAAGCATTTCATGTAAATAAATAAATAAACAATGACGAGTTCTGTAATTACTATAGCTATTATTAAAATTACTTTTAAATGAGCTTTTTAAGTACTTACATCACAAGAAATATCAACGAACCCAGTTATGAATGACTATCTCATTAAATATGAGTTCACTATTTTTATAAAATACAAAATTAAAGGTCAACAGCAAATAGATACCGACGTGGTGAAAAAAACATTAATTATATTTGACGATTAACTGTTCCACGCGGTTTCACCCACGCTGCTCAGCACCTGTTGGTCATAGCGTGATGTTATATATATAGCCTATAGCCTTCCTCAAGAAATGGACTATCCAACACTAAAAGAATTTTCCAATTCCAACCAGTAGTCCCTGATATTAGCGCGTTCAAACAAACAAACAAACAAACTCTTCAGCTTTATAATATTAGTGTAGATACAAGTTAAAAACACCTTTTATCAAGATGAACTATACAATAAAATAAAATAGATTACAACACCTATTTTGAATTATTTCTAAAAGATATTTATTTTTGAGAGTAAAGAACTAATCCCGAATAGTGTAACTATACTTCTCTAATATTTCGTTGTTTTGAGAAATATTTCGTATTTTATTTGAATTATATACATATAAAAGCCTTTTTTTCGTTGCTTTATGTAATTCCATAGAACATAAAATTATTAATCGTTGCACAGACTAAATATTAATCATTAACCAAAGATGACAGAGAACGAAGGCTATTGCAAATGTGTTGCAAGACTGTCAAATTTTCAATTGCTCAAATAGTCAGCTTTATGTAAGATACTGGAATTAAATTGCATCATCCGGTTAGACTGGGAGTCTAACATAGTAGGGAAAAGGTTACCCAGTTGATAATATGGTAGATTTCTTATTTATTAAGCTATCGTTAGTTAATGACTTATAAAACTTCTGTGAGGGACGTGAAAAGTTACAGTACAGCAACTTTTCGTTACCCTGGGCATAAGAATAATAAATAACACCATATTATATAGTATTATATCCTTTGGTTTCTTATGCATTTGGTGTGTCGAATATTCGAGAGTGAAGCCGGGCGGAAAGTCAGCGATGTCTCCAGTTCTGAAACAATCATTATAAACATTATCAGTCGCTAGTTATGCTCGATAGTTAATGAGTCGCAATCACGAAAGTTCAATAAAACGATTTCTATTGATTTATTTTCCAGCGTGCAGACTGTTATGGAATAATATTGTGTGTCATATGATAACAATTTATAAGTTACTTATGTTTTTGGAACGAAGTTCCTTATTGTGAAAGGGGGCTAGACGGAAAAAATTCTTACGAAAAGTTGTCACGACGCTTTTTGCTATAGTAAGCTATTGTAAGCTGTGCGGCGTCGCATGTTTCTCTGTCTGTCTCTCTCTCTTATAGAAAGCAAGCCAGATATTTTCATTACTATAGGAACTTCGTTCCATCTGGGTGTCCCTTGACACCTCAAAAATTTTATTCCCCCTCACTAGGAATTTCTCCTGTATCGTGGGTGCATTTACAAACATTAAACTCACGTACACAAACAGCCAGACCCGAAACAACTATCTGCAGGCAGTACAAATATTTGTTCCATGGGGGAATCGAACCCGCAACACGCAGCGCAGCAGTCGATCCCTCAGCCACTGCGCCAGAAGAAGTCAAGAAGTAATAATTTTGCCAGCCATCATAGCCAGATCATTGACATATCGTTCACAATCGTTCTTCACTTTACGCGGATGTTTAAAGACATTGACACGGACAGATATTTCGGGAAGTAGTTGTCTGTTTCCGGAGCTTCGTTCGTAATAATAGATGTTAAAATTCCCTTCACGATATCGTAAGACACAGGTTTTCCCTATCATGGCAATTTTTTAGTCCTGGATCATACCGACTAGTTACAGGTCAATGTTCAACTTTTTCAAATGTAGTATGATATTTAGCTTTACTACTTTACTAACCGTTGCACCACACAAGGAATTACTCCTAGATCATAGGTGCGTTTACAAACATTTAAACTCATAAATACAAACAGCCAAACCCGGAACAATTACCTGTAGGTAGGTTATAAAGATATTTGTTACGTGCGGGGATCGAAACCTGCGACACGTGGCGCTGCAATCAAACGCCTAGCTACTGCGTCAACCGTGTCGTCTTTAAAACCATCATGGCACTATAAAATAACCATCAGGACAATGTTTCTAGACCGAAAACTATGATTTTCACCTAAAGAGTTTACCAGGTGTATTTTTGGTAGAGTTAATTAGTTTATTATTCAGAACGTTTGGTTGCCAGCGTTGTGAGTTGTCTGTTTACAACTTGTATCTCCACACCAATGTGGCAGATCTTAAAAAGGTACCTGAGGCATAGTGTAATCCTGCCGGGGTTGCGGGTTGTTCGAAAGAGATATCGCGGCCCCGGAACGTAAAGGGCACTCGAAGGAACATGGGTTGGTTTTAGTCAGTACAAGTCTAACACTCGCGCACACAGAGCGCGGGTTATTTGATGACTAGCTGTTCCTCGCGGTTTCACCCACGCTGCTCAGCACCTGTTGGCCGTAGCGTGATGTTATATAGCCTATAGCCTTCCTCAAGAAATAGACTATCCAACACTAAAAGAATTTTTCAATTCGAACTAGTACTTCCTGAGATTAGCGCGTTCAAACAAACAAACAAACAAACAAACAAACTCTTCAGCTTTATAATATTAGTATAGATAAAAGTATAGATTTCCCATCCGCGAAAAAAAACATTGTTTAACAGGATTTTAATTCGAGTCTCGGAATTGTATAATGAGAAAATGTCTGTAAAGATTTTAAACCATCAATAAAGCCTGGAGTTTAAGATAAATCACACCCCGTTCTGTGGCATTCACATTTTGTGCTTTATTTTCTCACTGTCAAATAAACTCGTGTACACGAAACAAACAATAGTAAATTAAAACAATTGTTAACGAAAGCCACAGCGTATTAATTATTGACAATAGCGTAATTTGGCGTCCATAACCAAATGTGTAGCGACCTCATTGTGGTTCCGAATTGTTCCGGCAGAGGGCGACACAATCAGACCGTTCGTGTTTATATCGTTAAATATTGTTTGACTATGAGCGTAGAAGGAAGGGAGATGTTCAATAGGACGTCAGCGTCGGCTGAATTTCAAAACAATCATTTTAAATAAATGAATATGGTCATCCAATCAAAATCATCATCATGGTTACACACTAATAGCAGCGAGTGCACTAACTTATGCAATAGTTGGTACCTAAAGTAAACTGCAATTAACACCGAGCCCCGCCATCTCCCAACATTGGTTTCATTTTTAGGGTTCCGTAGTCAACTAGGAACCCTTATAGTTTCGCCATGTCTGTCTGTCCGTCCGTCCGTCCGTCCGTCCGTCCTCGCTTAATCTCTGTGACTGTTAGCACTAGAAAGCTGAAATTTGGTACCAATGTGTATATCAATCACGCCGACAAAGTGGTAACATAAAAATTGGAAAAAAATGTTTTATTAGGGTAGTCACCCTATATGTAAAGTGGCATGAGATTTTTTTTTTAATTTTAACCCTAACGTGTGATATATTGTTGGAAAGGTATTTAAAAATGAAAAGGGGTTTACTAAAATAATTTTTTGATAATGTCAATAATTTCGGAAATAATCGCTCCAAAAGTAAAGAACAATGTGTCCCCCCCCGTCTAACTTTTGAACCATAAGTTTAGAAATTATGAAAAAAATCTGAAAATTAGAACTTTGTTAGGACTTTCTAGGAAAATTATTTTGATCTTGATTGACACAACAATTTTTGACAAAAAGTCTAAAAGTCTTTAAACTGACATGGTTACTAACATTATAATTAACACTTGAAACGGGATATTTACCATGTTTATTATTTATATCGAGTTTCCGATATTTCGGCGATGTTGTAAACGCCATGATCACGGATGTTAGTCGTCGAGGTTTGAGCGCTCCCCTTTGTGTTCGCGCTAAAACCGTCACAAGTCGGAGCACCTTCCAAGGAGCGTGCAATTTTGCACACTCCTCCACCTTTAAACTCATAAGTGGAAACACTTATTGTGCCGGACGGGAAACTACGGAACCCTACACTGAGCGTGGTCCGACACGCTCTTGGCCGGTTTTTTATTCTTTGTCTCTCTTTGCTTCGGTATAATAAATCAAAGTGGACCGCAATAATAAATAGGTAGCATTGAAAAAGTTTATGACACCCTTCCGAGTCCTCGCTGTTTATTATCATTCATAGTTACTTATCCCTTTTGAATTCCGAAAACTGCTAGTGTGATTATTGTTTTCTTTGCAAATAAATAGTAAAATGAATGAAATGATATTAAGTAGTAAAGCGAATAAAATGACCAGTCAAAAATTGTTGAATAAACATTATCTAAAAATTCACCAGATATATTATGTATGAACCTATATCTGTTAGCAATCTGTTAATTAAATTATAGGTACATTTGCTATAGCTAGATTACATTGACGAAACACTGATAATAAATATTATTTAGAAAGTTCTAACGACCACCACTGGTGGCCGTTGGCACAAAAAATAATGCACTGTTCTAACGGCCACCACTGGTGCCCGTTTTAGTGGTGGCCGTTGGGAGTAAACCAAAAATAGGGGGCGAGCTTCCGTCCTGCTAATGGGAAAAAGTTATATGGAGCAGAGTTTGAGTTTTTTTTTTTATTATCCTAAACTCCCGTTTGCTTACATAATACTAACTTTGTCATTGATAAATACAAAAACACTTTTCAGGATTTCAGTGTCATTTTCAGGACATCAGTCCTCTATATATAAGACCCTTTTTTCATCATCAAATAACTTCCTGAACTCAGGGCGGAGTGTCAGACTTTTACTGACTAAAACCCATGTTCCTTCTTTTGCCCTTTATGTTCCGTGTATCTCTTTCGAATAACTCGCTACCCGTATTTGTTGTATGCCTACATTGAACAACCCAAGCCAACAAAACTAAGTCATTTGTCACCTCTCTCGTTTCTTAGCTCCGTGTTTCCGGACGGCCCGTCGGCGGACACCGGACAGCCACGGCTAATACGTGATAGTTTAGTGTATTTGTTGGTTAATATGATGTAATTATGCCGAATACCATTTGTGGTGGTTTGGACCAATCCGATTGTGGTTGTTAGGTTCCAAATGTATTGATAATTGAGGCTTGGGCTGATCTGTATCCATGTGTCACCCGAAATTAATAGCAGAGAATTATACGAAATCTTTATTTATTGTTAAATAATAATTGCTTGAGAAAAAAATTATTACGTTTAACACTTGAAACGGGATATTTACCATGTTTGTTATTTATTTTGAGTTTCCGATATTTCGGCGATGTTGCTAACGCCATGATCACCGATGAACATTTCATCATCCGTTCATCCGAGATCATGGTGTTTGCAACACATGGTACATAACATGGTGAATATCCCGATTCAAGTGTTAATTATAATATTAGTAACCATTTCAGTTTGAAGACTAATAAATATTACGGTCAGTTATCACTAAAGAGATGACTTAATGATGATATTAGTAACCCTATTTACTAGTCATTCACCTAGGTATTTCCCAACTATATTAAGGCTTTCGGTCTTACCGGATGCAGCCGAATACCAGTATTTTACATGGCGCGACTGCCTATCTGACCACTACAATCGAGCTAGTACTAAATAATACGGTACCCCTTGGTAAGACTGGCTGTTAAACTTTCGGGACACTATCTGTAACGATTGCCACAGATCTACAAAAAACAGACGGGACCACCGGCTTAACGTTTTTTCCGACACACATACAGACCAACCGGCAAGCGCAGCTTAACCTAAAAGATCGACCCGAGTGACACAATGACTCGATAACCGAGTTGACGTTATTTCAATTAAGCCTTGTATCTAACCCTTACTAATATTATAAAAGCGAAAGTGAGTTTGTTTGTTACGTCTTCATGCCTAAATGGCAAAACCGATTTTGATGAATTTTGGTAACAGAGATAGATGGGACCCTGGAGACGGATATAGAGTAATTATAAAAAAGTGAGAGCAAAAGAGGGAAGAAAAGGGGACAGAAAGTTTTTTTTTTCGATCATCACACGGTTAAACTTAGCGTTAGCCCAAAGTAACTACGCCACGCGGATGAAGTCGCGGGCGCAAGCTAGTATACCATAAAAGCTCTGATTAGTTAACTAATACATACATAACTAATAACTATACTTCCTAATGTCCCGAAATTCTAGGATTTCACTGTTAATTTAACTACATGTTGCACAAGGAGACGAATGATTTATCAAAACAAATGGTGCATGGCCTTACATCTGAGTCATTCATATGCGCGCCAGCTACTGGTCCAAGGTAAGCAGAGATTGCGCAACAGATCTCAACTATGCGGCCGTCTCGTGTGATTAATTCGGTTTTTGCTGCGGTTTTTTTTACGAAAATATAGATTTGTCTAGCTAGAGGAGCTTGTGGGTTAATATTAACAGTCGCTCGGGTTGATCTTTACGTTAAGCCTTGTTGGACTTGGTAGCTTAGTTGGCTGTCCTGACCACTCATTCACATGCTGAGTTTCTTCCGCGCCTCGGAAAGCACATTAAGCCGTTGGTCCCGTCTATTATTTGTAGACCTTTGACAATCGAAAAAGTCTGACAAGCAGTCTATCTAAGGGGTATCGTGTTACCCAGTTCTAACTGGGTCGTAGAGTTCAGATAGGCAGTCGCTCCATGTAAAATACTGGTATTCATCCGGTTAGACTGGAAGCAATATAGTTGGGAAAAGGTAGGCTAGGCAGATGATGACTGTTTACTGTTTATTATTTTTACGTTTGATAAAATAATAAGCGATAAAACGTAAAAACAGTGGAAGAGCTAATGGAAGGAACATGGGTGGGTTTTTCTTGGGGTATTCATCCGGTTAGACTGGAAGCAATATAGTTGGGAAAGGGTAGGCTAGGCCGATGATGACTGTTCATGTATATTATTTTTACGTTTGATAAAATAAAAAAGCGATAAAACGTAAAAACAGTGGAAGAGCTAATGGAAAGAACATGGGTGGGTTTTTCTTGGGTGGTGCCCGAGAAAAACTCACCTATGTTCTTTCCATTGCCCTTTATGTTCGGGGGCCACGGTATCCCTTTCGAACAACCCGCAAACCCGGCAGGAAAATAAACCTTTATATCATGGAAAATAACATCGGGTTTCACGGTGATGGTGTATGCATAACATTGTTACCTAATTGCTGTATTTGCTGGAAAACAGTTTATAAAATCGAGTATTTATATCTGAATAATTAGCGCATTGTTCGTGGCCTACTAAAAAGTCATGAGCGTGTATATTACCGTGCATGTGCTGCAGTTGCAGGCAGACTGGTAAATCAGTGTGTCGGTAATATTCCTAATTAGTTGCTGAAGTTGCAACGGAAGATTCAACAATACTTTCAAACAAAATACATAGTCCACCTACAGTAGATTTAATGTTACCATTAACCTCTCAAGAACCGTCATTATTTACGTCAACTATCCGTCAAGCACCGCCGGGCGGGCGCTTATCGTAAGCGTAATTTGATTTTAAGACTTATCTTTACTACAAATACAGTTTTAAATCGTCGGGGTTTGGTGGCACAAATTTGTGCCAGCGGTGCTTAACGGTTATACTTGTTTACTGGCACGTTTTTGTGCATCTTTGGGGCTCTAGAGGTTAGTGTGAATTTTGCAGCAATAGTACTGGGGGTGCTCAACTGCTTATGTCAGAGTACTACAAAAAGGATAGCCGTGGTAGGATGAAGAAAGACGACACAGTTGGCGCCGTGGCTAAACGTTTCTCCTACTGTGTTACTTATTGCGGGTTCGATCCCTGCACTGATCAAACATTTATATGACCTACTAATAAATGTTTCGGGTCTGGCTGGTTTGTATGTGAGTCTAATAGTTTGTTTACCCATGATACAATGAAAAAAAAGTGCGGAGCAAACTTTAAAAAAGAAAAAAACCTTGACAGCTACAGCTGTATTTTGTAGAAAACAGAAAAGAGTAGAAACTCTTTAATTAGCACTAGGTTTTGCCCGCGGCTTCGCTCGCGTTAAATTCGGGGTAACACAGTTCCGCTTTCCTGATTTACAGGTACCTGCTACCTGTAGTTTTTGCTCTTGCACCTTATTTATTGTAATACGTTGCTATTACTAAATGTAAATATGCTAAGTTTTCCCTTTTCTCCCCTCTTTCTCTCTCATATCTCAATCTTTTTTTATTAAATAGCCTATGTCCGGCTCCAGGGTTTTAACTATCTCTGTACCAAAATTCATCAAAATCGTTTTAGTCATTTAGGCGTGAAGACGTAACAAACAAACTCACTTTCGCTCTTATAATATTAGTAAGGATATGCCTGCTCCTCAGAGAAGTACTTCCTAGAGTCATAATTTTTACAGTATGGTCAAGTTGTCAAAACGGCAGTTTCGCTACATTGCCTGCGACTCGTAAGTACGTGTACAACAGTACGGCTTCGGTTGCGGCGCGATCGGTACCAGCTCCGCGCGCCGACTGTAATTAGCTTCAACGCTGGGTTGCCAGCTACCACCCGCAAGTTACCACTACCATATTGAATAACATTAGATATATCTCGTCTGTAATACCCGGACGATTAGCCAGTACCTAGTACATTCACATTTTTCTAGTGATTTTAAAGTCCCCAACCCGTATAAAACGGAAAAAAGGAAATGATGTATTTGATGGAAAATCAATCAATAATCAACCGGATAAAAGAGTTCAGGCGGGTTGCCATTGCTGGCGCCTCCTTTTTTTGATATAGTTCAAACATAGGTTTAATGCTTTGAGTTTTGAGTCCGCTCGTGAAACCTTCATAATAGAAAACCCGTTAAGGGTTGGTTTTGGGGATCTCAGGTGATGGGGTCATTGTATGCTCAAGGAGAACTGAAGTTAATGCTATTGCCGATTGATTGACTCTTGGCTAACAGGCTGCGTTGGTTTTTGTCCAAATCAATGTTTAAGAGAGTAAACAAAGTGTGGTAGCAATCCTTACTTAATATTATAAGAGCGAAAGTGATTTTGTTTGTTTGGTACGTCTTCACGCCTAAAAGGCTAAACCGATTTTGATGAATTTTGGTACAGAGAGTACTAGTTTTTTAAGTGTGAAATGAGGGAGAAAGAGAGAAGAATAGGGTAAAATTAGCTTTGCTATTACAATAAATAAGTCGTAAGGGCAAAAACTATAAGTAGCAGGTACCTGCAAATCAGGAAAGAGGAACTGTGTTACCCTGAATTTAACGCGAGCGAAGCAGCAGGTAAAAGCTAGTAAAGTAATAAAAAGAGTAATGATAATAATTATTACACCACTCTAAGTTAGACTGAAAGCTATTTAGTCAAATATGAAATTCCACAGCCGCTGCTCTGCCTTACTATTTGAGACAATTTGATCCATGGCTCCCCATAAGATTTTAACAGATTACTATTTATATGGACGCTATTAATGCGCACATCTTTCTACATCGTTCTGACGTCTAATCTCAACATAAATGATGTAACCTAACCGCGATTTATCTTGTTTCCGGCCCATTCTTCTCCATCTTTGCCCATTTGCCCATTTGAGATCAACGATTTAATGGGCAACTACAGTACTGTCACAAGATATTATGCATTGTGTCTGGGATTGTAGCTTCAATCTTTTGTTTTTGACATTCAAAAGTCCCTTTAATGGTCCCATAGAAATAAATGCCTTGAATTAGAGTTTGCCTTTAATTTTTTTTTCCATTACCCGAGTAAAATTCAGTGTAGCTGGCAACACAGTGGTTACATAGCGAATACCGCGAACCTGTCGAATATAGTTTCGCGTGTCTTCTATTCTCGTTTGAAGGCACAAAAAGTTTCAATTTCGTTTGTTTTTCTAACTGACTTTGTGCACGATTCGTACCTTAGCAAGTCATTTGGGACCAAAAGAATTTTCGTTAATTCTTTTTTTTTTAGAAATAAATGGGAACTTCGGCTTACCAGCAATTTTACATAATTTTTATCCGATGTTTTGGTAAAATTGATAAGATCTGATCGTTTAAATACGGTGCAAGTAAAATCGTTGTCACGTATATTTTAATACCATATGTATGATGCAGCTGATTAACTTCAACTTGTGTTTAATATCGGCAAAAACTGATCATTGTTTCAGAAAATAAATGATTTATGAATTCGAGGTAATCGGCGGCGGCAAGATCAGCAGGCAAACTAATGTTTGTGGATAATTGCTGACACGTCACCAGGTTCGAGGCTTTCTAGTACGTTACGTCCGTCCTGAAGAACATAGAACTAACGAATCAATCACTATTAGACAACAATCATAACTATTATGTCGTCAGTAACTCAATAGGCAATGGAGTTGCTCGTAGCTGAATAATAACAGCCGCTCGGGTCGACCTTCATCTAATCTATCCTGTGGTTGGGTGGGTACATGCGTTTACAAACATTTAAACTCACATACACAAACAGCCAGACCCGTAACAACTACCTGTAGGTCATACAAATGTTTGTTCCGTGCGGGGATTAAACTGGCGACACGCAGCGCAGCAGTCGATCGCTCAGCCACTGCGCTAACCGTGTCGTCAAGCTGGCGAGTACAATTAGGTAAACTGTAACCATTCGCGGATTACGATAACTGACCGACAACACTAATAATTCAGGGTACGTACATATAAGTATCTACTTCACATTATAAGTATTCCTGATAATTAAATGTTTCCTGAATCATATCGGAGTGTTAACAGATAATATATGCAACTAGGTAGCTTATCACACAAATCTTTTCTACTTCATTCTGAAGTGCTGATAATAACTGATTATATATTAAATAAACGTAGATATCTGTATGTGACTAACGTTATTATAATATTACGTGTAATGTGACGTCTTCTAATCTTGTTTTATTTGAATCAATGTATTTTTTTATTGCCACGAAAAAAAAAGTTAGAAAAAAAAATCGAATTGTAAAATGTTGTGCAATAAATATTATAAAAAGCACTAGAACTTAGTTTTTGTCTGTCTTACTGCTCAGCTCCATTCATAAAAACAAAACATTAGCATTGTATAAATTATACTAAGTAATCAAAATAAAATCGACCACCTTGGAAGTTGTAAAACTTTTGTGAAATACCTGGCCATCAAATGAGGATCTTAAGGCGCGTCGCCCACACGACCAAGAGTCGAGGCGCAGTCGCGGCGCGGGTGCGTAAGGAGCGTCGCCCACACGACATTTGTAAAAAAAAAACTCATATCAGAGTCACGCCGCAACGAGATTTTCTTTACAAATGTCGTATGGGCGACGCGCCTAACGCGCCCGCGCCGCGTCTGCGCCTCGACTCTTGGTCGCGCCTTAGATGTCACACACCACCAAACTGGATTTTGGTTGTTCGACGACACGGTTGTCGCAGTAGCCGCGCTACGTGTCGCGGGTTCGATCCCCGCACGGAATTAATATTTGTATGGCTTACAGATAGTTGTTTCGGATCTGGCTGTTTGTGTATGTGAGTTGAAATGTTTGTAACCTACGATACAGGAGAAATACCTACTGTGGGCCAACGTCAAAAGAAAACTTTTGTTAAGGTACTGAATAGGTTTGTGCTGTAAAAATAAGCTAACAGATTATATAATGACCACAGACTTGACGGTTCCACAATAAATGAAGAAGCAAAATGTTTTGTTCGTTTTGCTTTCTAAACTCGACAAGATCGCTAGCCCAGGTTGTTAAAACCAACATTTCTGGGCTATTGGTACATAATAATTCTAGTTGGCGAACGGGGCTTTGCACGCGTGGTGATCGAAAAAAAATCGTACATGTTATTCCAGACTATAAATCTGTGCTACATTTGACCAAGATCACTTCAGCCGTTTTGACTGAAAGAGTAACAAACATCCATCCCTCCGTCCTCACAAACATTCGCATTTATAATATTAGTAGGATATAAGTAGGAAAAGTAGGATAAACTTATATGAGATAAAATATGTATCAAGTATAACAAACAAACATTGACCTAATACCATCTTTCAATTAATCTTGAAATAAATAACTATTATCAATGAATCAAAGTTAATTAATACCACAGTAAACATAGTTGTGTGACCTATTAGCGATAAACGAGCCGTTACTGCATCATTAGCAGCTCGTAAACATCTACCGCGGTATTAGACTAGGTACTGATGTTTGTTACAACGGAAATAAACGGGAAAACACTGACATTATCCTTGTGTCCACCATCGCACTGAATATAGTCACTGTTTAGGACCACGTATTTAGTGGATTAGGCTAGTTTAAAAAAAAACAACTACTTTGTCTTTAATTTTTAAATAACCTAAAAGCGGACTAATAGAATGTAATTACTTTGGCCAGGAAACTACCCTATTCATCGGTCTATGTAAAATACTATTCAGAGAAAAGAAACATCAGTTTGGCAGTTGTTTTTTTTTTAATTCATATGCGAGTCTCATCGGGTTCATCTGAATAGTATTTTACATAAACCGCCTGCCTATCTGACCCCCACAACAATTAGTACTAGGTACGTTAGTATTATATTATCTGTGGTACTAGGTAATACTAAGGCGCGTCGCCCACACGATCAACAGTCGAGGCGCAGTCGGGGCGCAGGCGCGTTAGGCGCGTCGCCCACACGACATTTGTAATGAAAATCTCGTTGCGGCGGGCCTCTTATGTGCCTGCCCCTTAGCTGCACCTCGACTGTTGATCTTGTTGGCGACGCGCCTAATGCGCCCGCGCCTCGACTGCGCCTCGACTGTTGGTCGTGTGGGCGACGCGCCTAAGCGATTGACGACACGGTTGGCGCAGTGGTTCGGTGGGGTAGCGATCAACTGCTGCGTTGCGTGTCGCGGTTTCGATCCCCGTACGGGTTCACGTAAATAGAAGGCCGTACTATGCTATACGACGTACTACGATACGTAATACGATTCGGGAAACATTTAATTATCAGGCATATACTGTGAAGTAGATACTATATGTACCTACCCTGAATTATTAGTGTTAACGGTCGGTTATCGTAATCCGCGAACGGTTACGGTTTTCCCTAATGGTACAGCCACACTTCTCCAGCTTGACGACACGGTGAGCGCAGTGGCTGAGCGATCGACTGCTGCGCTTCGTGTCGCGGGTTCGATCCTCGCACGGAAGAAACTAACATTTGTATGGCCTACAGGTAGTTGTGACGGGTCTGGCTGTTTGTGTATGTGAGCTTAAATGTGTGTGTTCTTATAACCAGAATTCAAACGTAGAATACTTTTATCCCGGTAGTTAGTATCTGTATGCAAATTTATTCAGTAGATTTTCCGTGAACAAGTAACAAACATACATTCTCAGAAACTCTCGCATTTTGGATAGAATATGTCTTACCTGAGATCATATAACATAATTCCTGCCGGGCTGCCGCCTGCCGAGGGCGAAGGGCCAGGCCCTGGCGCGTGCAGCAGCGGCGACGTCTCCGCGCAGCAGCGCCACCACGTCGTCCAGATAGCGCAGCGCCCGCGCCTCAGCCCCAAGCGCACGCGCAGCCGCCGTGCAGCGACGCGCGCGCACTGATGACGCCTGTAATGATAGAGGGATTTTTGGTAAGGGTACTTTGTGCTTCGTGTGTTCATTAGGCAACAATTCAAGTGTGTCATATGACTATTCCTGTCTGGAAGGGGGAACTAATGTGGATGCTATTCTGCAGGAAGAGAATTTAAATTGTTGTCTATTGAATGCACGATTTTAGACTGCACTTTTTATTTACATAACATTTTTGGAAGTAACATTTTTATTTTCTTTTTTCAAACACACAATAGAATCGCCAGGAAAATCAAAATCGGATCGGAGAAATCACATTAAGTGCGATGAAGTAGACTGCTACAAAAAAACTTCCCTGTCAGAGTCAAGACTAAACTTACTTGAGAATGACCGCGTTGCCACGTTGTATGGCAACGCTAAGCCTCTGGTTAAAGTAAAACCAGTCCTTGTGTCACGGGAAGTGTCAACCAAACGTTTTTAAATATCGTTAAAAAAGCTGTGAGCACAAGGACCCCACGGTCCCAGATTTTCAACCCTAAAGAAAGGCGAACTACTGCCATACTACTAACCATGAAATAAATGCGGAACACAACTGCTAGACTCTGTAATCGAATTGAAACAAAACAAATGAACGAAAATTATTTAGGTACTGTAAAAAAAACAGGAAAAATCGACAACTCAAAAAATTTGAATACCAATCTAATTATAAAGAAAACCGTGGAATAATTGCTGAATAATCGATCGCATGTCTATGTTTTAATCATCTACAACAAAAAAGATGTGTAACTACATTATCTATTTAAAACAACACGAAGTATTATTATGTTCTGTTGATCGTTATTTAGTGAACTATTTCCTCATATTATATAAACTAGAACTAACTACCATAACAGGAAAGTGCAATGAATTGGAATACCTAGAAATATTAAACTGAATTTTCAGGAAGAACATGTATATCTTGAAATAAACAAATACTAGGTACAGTAAGTTTTTGTTTTTTTTATTTATTTATTGTTTTGATTTTTTTGACAGTATATTGGGATTTTTAAATTTTAATTTGTATGTCAGTATGACAAGACATAGCAAGAACGAGCTTTACTTAGAACATCCTATGAATGTAACAACCTATGTCTTACAAATAAATAAGTGATTATGAAAAAATGATTTGAATAATCATTTTTTCATAATCACTAGAAACACCATCAGGTTTACGAGTTGTTTCGAAAGAGATACCGCGGCTTTAGAACGGTCAGCATACGTCTGACACTCCCTTACGCTCCGCTCAGAGAAGAAACAGTAATTTGATTTCCCTTCCAAAAAAACACCCGTGACCCCATATATGGATTGAGTTAACATTGATACGGCTTGTAATGGATGAACTGCAGAGAAAAGAAGAAAAACACATATTCCTCTTTTGAACTTCAGTCGGTTAAAAATACGACAGCTACATAAGATGTAGAATTTGTATCTTCCTTTGGGACTGAATGACCGATTCGACAAAGAGAAATAAGAAGAATCATTAACATCGGTAAATCATCATTTGACTGCCATTTCTCGACTATACTATATTAGCGTAGGCTTCTAGTCTAACCGGATACACCTGAATTTTTATGGAGTAACCTAGTTAAGAATGGGTTATACATACAACATCCTATGGTTAGATTGAAAAGTAACTGAAGAATATTTTTAGATGACATGTTAAATCGGTGTCAAACATCACGCGTATACTTCTACATTGGGTAGGCAGGCACAAGTGGTCTGTTTAGTACATTCTACTTTAGTAAGTATTATAAATGCGAAAGTTTGTGAGGAAGGATGGATGGATGTTTGTTACTCTTTCACGTCAAAACGGCTGAACGGATATTGATGAAATTTGGCACAGAGGTAGATTATAGTCAGGAATAACACATTGGCTACTTTTTTTTTTCAATATCATGCCGGCGTAGCCGCGGATGTCAGATAGTATATTTTAAACGGAACTCATGAAATGTGGTCAATACAAAAAAAATACTCATTAGAGCAGTTTAAAAGATATTATGTTTCAAAAATAAATAAAACTAGTCTTCTTGACTAAACGTTATTCTCCGTAAGTCACGTCAATGTCAAACATGCATATTTAATGTTATCAAAACGTGATTTAAACAGTATTTAATTTATTATTGTATTCATTCTGTTTGGTCAGACGATTGTTATCATTTGTTATTGTTTGAGTGGCAAATGTTTACCGATTATAATAATTATACCTAATTAACATTATGATAGCAGTTTCATGGTCATTAATTAAATATTATTGGTGTCGAAAATGTGTATTAACATTTACAAGTGGGTTTCTACCTAAGCAAAGCATTTTGGTAACTCGGCTTATCATCTGCCTACCCTTTTTCCAACAATATTGAGGTCGGCTTCCAGTCTAACCGGATGCAGCTGAATACCAGTATTTAGACAAAACGACTGCCTTACTTGCGTCTATAACCAAGTTAGTACTGATACGATATACCTTAGTAAGTCTGAAGCTACTAATTCTCTCGATCTGACAGAGTTCTGGTCGAAGCTAAGATTTCTAACGACACGAACAAGAAGAACAGGTACATAAATATAAGTCTACGAAAATGGTCAAAAACAAACCCTATATCACATCTGGTGATTGTATTGATAGTTACAAAAGTTCCTCTTTATGCAAAAATACACCAGGTCTCTACAATAGTCCACAACAGTGGGCTGGCCATCGCACACCAATCAACTTGATCCTTGGTCTTCCCTCATCCTACTTCTACCCAGAGAAGATCATCACCATCCTAGCCTAAGGGCCATCTAGCATTGCCAGGGTGGCGGGTTGTTAGAAAGATATACTGAGGCCCTGGAACATAAAGGGCAAAAGAAGGATATGGGTGGGTTTTCGTCGGTACAAGTCTGACACTCCCGGTCCGCCCAGAATAGATACGGCCTAAAGATGTATGTGTATGTGAGTTTAAATTTTTGTAAACGCACCCACGATACAGGAGAAATTCTAGAGTGGGGCAATCTTTTTTTTTTAAAAAAAAGTTGGCCAATTAATCAGTGAATAGATATTAATTCTCTAAATAAAGTACCGTCTACTTACACACAGCTAGAAATAGACTGCCCTACTGATATTTAAATAGACGTTTGTGCTTACTATTTGAGCAGAATCTTTAAATGGGAGTTTCGCGAGTGTCATGAAACTTCAAACGCAAGTATCTGTCCGATGATATTGTTCGCACATGCCGCATACTGGGTGTTCATGTGGCCGGTGGAGCGAAACGTTCCGCATTGATGAAGAGGATTATAAAATTATGAAATCGCGTTTCGTAGCTAAGTTGTAGCTGTAGCTTCAAGATTACTAGTTTACTTAGCTACTTGCAAACATAGTGTTATACACGATATATTTGTTTTGATTCTACTAATATACATCTTTAAGTTTTCTACTGATACATAACACAAAGATCATAATCTCACCGCTGTCAATGATGAACAATTTAGAAATTAAAACTTACGGCAGTTAAAAATACCTTCAGTAATTTTTTTCACTTCAACGGAACCCGATGTATTTTTAAGTCCTAATTGTGTACATCGCTATGTACACAATTATATTTACGTGTCACTAACAACCGAGCTATGCAGCGTGCAGCGGGAGACAGAGACAACAACAAAGTGAAAGTAGCACGAAACACAAGATAATGTATTACTTAATGATGCAGTAAACTAGATCGGATTGTTTGGAGCACGCTGATAACGAGCCGACTGACCGACGATGTGTAGCTGTGTGCCGACTGAACTGAACCCAAACAACTATATCGACACATCCGCTTGCGATACTCCCATAGCCAGAGACATGCTTATGAGCCAGCAAATATTCCGCTCGACTGAGCTTCGGACTACGAGGAATAATTGAACGAAAGGAAATTGATTTCCTCCATGAAGGTCGGTGCTACGTGCGAACTGAGTGTGTGCGAAGCGTGCTCGGGCAGGCGCAGAACGGTACGAACGCGTCAGAAGTCGCGGGTGGCCACGCGGCGGGCCAGCACCTGCAGGTCCGCGTGGATGTCGGCCAGCTCGGCGTGCAGGTCGCGCGACGTGGCCAGCAGCGCGTCCAGGCGCCGCGCCGTGGCCGACAGCGCGCCTTCCTCCTCGTCGTCCTCCACTGCCAGCGCCAGGCGGCCCAGCCGCTCGCGCTCCACCGCGCCCCGCACACCACCACCGCGCCTCCACTCCCGCAGCAGCTCGCGCCGCGCGCCCGTGCCGAGTGCCTCTTCCTCCGCCTCCCGCAGCTCGTCCGCCAGCGACCGCTCCAGGGCCGAGTTCTTAGGTTTATGACTAGATTCATCTCTCGGATCTGGATCTCTGTCAGATTCTGATGTCTCTGGTGGTCTGTGATGGGACTCTGGTGTTGAAGATGCAGCGTAGAGTGCGTGTGGGGATTGTAGAGCTCGCTGGAGGAACCTTCGCGTGTCGTCGTCGAGAGGCCTGGCGAGTCCGCGGCGGGGGACGGGCCGCACGATGGCCTCGAGTGCGTCGCGGCCTGGGTCCTCTGGCCGCAGTAGCTCCAGGATGCGGGAGCGGGGTGGCGACATAGGGGCGCGCACATCGTAGCGAGTCAGCAGTGATCCCTTGCTGTCGCCAGTGGGAGTGTAGGCGCGTATGTTCTCGTCGAGCAGCCGGTAGTTGCGCTGGACGATGCCCTCCGGAAGGCCGGAGGGCTCGCAGGCGAGAGGGTCCGGCTCCACGATTTCGATGTAATGCGTGGCGCGCGGCTCGTCGCGCGGTGTTTGCGTGAACACGTTCATGTCGCGCTCGGGCGGCGCGCGCGCGACCACTGAGCGCGCCCCGCGCCGTGCGCCGGCGCCGACAGATAGCGCGCAACCGGAGCGTACGCGGCAAGGACGGATGGACGCGCGGGACCTAGCGCGTCGCGAGACACCACCCAACTACACCCCTAACACCCTACTCACCGCTAATTTAATTACAAACCTTAATTACAAAGCACCACAAAAAGGAATTCCGAATACCCATGTAGTATGCCGTCAATATTCTTATAACTTCACATTGTAAGTAAATGGCGACTTGGAAAATACTCATTCCGTGTAGAGTGGCCGTGAGTGCTGTGAGTGGCTGTGAGTGCGATGTTCTCTCGAAGCGGGCGCTGTTTCACTTTGTTACAGTTTATTACTAACTTGCTGAACGTTCCGATGCACATGAAATGTAATTTTTATTTCTTTGCGCTACATTTTTATTATGGATTATTATTTCTGAATAACTGCTTTCCTTTCTTGGTATACGAGTAGCGCCGACCAGAAGTAACATGGGATGGACGAGACCAGGAAGACGATGATGGTAATGATGGTAAATTATGCTTTTCCTTGTCTACTCAAACTGTGTAAGGTATTTTTCACAAAACGCCAGTCCGGATGCTCCCCTGTACTTTGTTAAACGATATTTTTCATAGTTAATGTCTTCACCGGAATGTTTGTTTGTCAGCGGTCAACCCCTGCTGAAAAGACAATCATGTTTTTTTGTTGATATTAAACGGAATAAATAAGGTAATTTTGTTTCGTAGTAGGTACTATTTAATGTAGTAATAACATAACAACAACAACATATTTTTAATTAACATTTAATTTTTACCAAAGCTGTGGACTGTGTGTTGTTTTAGTTTGTTTTAGTTTGTCAATGTTCTTTCTCAAAAGGTGTTTTTGTGAATGGGAAATCATCGAATAACTTCCCTTGCTCTGGGGGGGAGTATCAAAGTATCAAAAAAAATATTAAAAGTCATAGTAATTACTGTTAATTTTCTCGTTTTTATTCATTTTTTAAATGTATTTATTAGTTTATTTCGTATGTTATGTGTATTATTTTTATACATTTAGTATAAAAACATACTTTTCCGGAAACAAATACCCTATCACAATGTTGTCGTATTTTACCCAAACGTTGACTAGTAGAAAATGCCTTATGGCATTAAGTCCGCCTATGTACCACAATTGTACATGAAGTTTAAATAAAACCCACCCGTGTCCCTTCTTTTACCCTTTATGGTATGTCTTTTGAAAAACCTGCAACCCCGGTAGGGACTACTCCGAGATTAAAATCTTGATTAAATGAACGGTGCCCCAAAAGGTGTGAATTTTTGAACGTTTTGTCGTGGGTATAGACGTAAGTGATTAAATAAGATGGCGCAATAAACTGGTTCAGTTAATGTAAACCGCATGTTAATCGCGGTTTTGTTACATTGTGGTATGTCGTCTTCTAAATATATGTTAAAAATATGCTAATTACAATGAATATTAAAATAGTTAGTGAGATGAGTTAAGAAAAGTTAAATTGAAAACATCACACATGTTTTCTTTACTTTTAATTTAGTAATTAATAAATAACTTTTAAAACATATTTTACTTTTGCTTCTTTTCTTTTACGAATCATCAAATAAGTTCTCCTGCTCTGGGTGAAGCAGGGGGGAGTGCGGGACTAAAACCCACCCATGTTCCTTCTTGTGGCCTTTATGTGCCGGGGCCGCGGTGTGACCCCTGACAGGCCCCTCTGCCTTGCCAACGTCTCTTTCTCGTGGTACACGAACGTGTCTTCGGACGGACAGTCACTAGACGGACGGACGGGGAGTCAACTGGCCGTAGCAACGTTCTCTTCCTCAAACGTCCAGCCGCCTCCTTCGCAAAAGGAGATAAATAATAAATAAATATCTTGGGACAACTCACACACGGCTATCTGATCCCAAGCTAAGCAGAGCTTGTGTTATGGTAACCAGACAACTGATATACATACTTATATAATTTATAAATACATACATATTATAGATAAATCACACCCAGACACAGAACAAACAATCATGCTCATCACACAAAGTTTGTCCTGGGTGGGAATCGAACCCACGACCTCCGGCTCAGCAGTCAGGGCGACTAACCACTAGACCAACAGGCCCGTCAAGATGAAAGAAGAGTTACGTTGAGATGTTTAGTGCTACATTACACCTGACTCCATCCTCCAGCTTCTCACTTTGCTTGAACCGGGAATCGCACTCAGGACCTTTTACTTCAATTAGGTCATTACAGGCACTTTTGAATGTCAAGAAACAAAAGAATGAAGTACAGTCCCAGACACAATGCATAATAACTCGTGAAATTACTGTGGTTGCCCATTCCAAAGGGCTGCTCTAGTAGCACTCGCTCAATTGACAAATATAAACTAAATGGGCACCCGCAGTTTCACCCGCGTAGGATATAAGCCTATGTGTTAGTCCAGGGTATAAAGCTCTCTATATCTACTTACTCAACCAATTTCATCCAATTCCGTCCAGCCGTTTGAGCGTGAAAGAGTAACGTTCATACGCCCTATAATCTGTACCACATATGCAAACTTTCGCCATTATGATATTTTTCGCTAGCTGAAGTTAGTAATCAAAATATGTGGAGCCATTCATATCATAATTTTATGCAAAATAAAGATATAAATATGCATAATTACTCCGCCGACCAACACTATTAGATTACAATCTAGCCTAGTAAAATCAAACACAAATTGATTAAATATGTTCTAAAAAATTGTAGGTCGAATATCAAATGACAATACAAACAATAAAGAAGTTTTTTTTTGTCAAATTTATTTATTTTATTAGTTTAGTTTGTTATTTATGACTTTTTAAATAATGTGGTTTCATGGTATCTCATCGAAATTCTTATCGAGTACTTATTTTTATTGCTATTAAGAAATAAATTAGCATATAACGTGCGTTCATTTGAATAAAAAAATATATGTATCATTAGCTTCCACCCGCGACTTCGTCCACGTGGAATAGTTGCTTTGGGCTAACCAAATGATGATTAAAAAAAATATTTTTATTATAAGAGAGGCCTGCCAGGGTGAACCGGTTTCCCTGGCAGGCCTCTCTTTCCTCCAGCAGCCTCTCTTCTTTGGTGACATCTCTTTGAGGCGCGCGTGGAACACTAACGCGCCGTCGACATGGCTATGTAAAAGCCTTACGCGAATTCCAGTTGTGGACATACTCAATTAACCCTTGAAACGATTACTAGCGTGATGTTTGTACTAGTATGTTCAACGTGCGTGCAGCAATCAGGGTAGACAGACACAGAAGGCGAGGCCGCTGTTCTTTATGTTAAACGCTTCAGTAGCTCTGCGCTTGCGCACCGTTGCAATAACAACCGACTTGTACTGTTCGAGATTTATTTTCAAAGTACATAGACAATATTATATGAATTTGGAGAAACTAGTTTAGAGCCCACAGAATTGTTTGTTTGTTTGAATTTTTCAGAATGATTCGTACGAGTTACGGTTACGGTTAGTTTTTGACGGCACGGTTGGCGCAGTGGCTGAATGATCAAGTGCTGCGCTGCGTGTCGCGATTTCGATTCCCGCACGGAACAAATATTTGTATGGCCTACAGATAGTTGTTCCGAGTCTGGCTGTTTGTGTGAGTTTAAATGTTTGTAAACGCACCCACGATACAGAAGAAAATCCTAGAGTGGGGCAAGGTTTTAATAAAAAAAAAGTTACGTTGGAGGTGATATTGGTAATGGAAATAAAGACCGTTTATTCCATTTTTAAATACGAATTTCCACGTTTACAAATACCAACTTTATACTTGTGTAAATTAAGTTGATAACAGAATTACTAGAAAGTTTGAGGTATTCTTCGCGCTCCCGTTTTGTTCCTACAAGCGCTCCCAAAATGAGCGCTTCGAGGAACGATTAAAAATTTTAAAATTTATTTCCTTGGAGGCTTGGCTTAGAGGAACAAAACGGGAGCGCTTAGATAGGAGCGTTTCAAAACGGGAGCGCTTCGAGGAATACCCACTTCGAAAGAAAGTTTGTCGGTCATCAAGTTTACACGGTTTTCTTAACAAATATGCATTTTTGGAATAAATAAAGGTGGAATAGTTTAAATGTGTTTCCGTTTCTTAAAATGATAATGAATACAATTTTATTTTATTTCTGTAGTGGTAGCAGCATCAATGATTTTCAAGCAGAAACCCAGCAGTGCAGCTTGCTGGCAGAAGTACCTCATTGTGATGAACTCGTGGATAGTATGGTACTTAGATAAATAGATAAATCATTTATTTGATGCAAAAAGACACAATACAAGAATTAAAATAAAAAAAAACATAACACAGAAAAAAAATGGAACAAAAAAGTAAGGTAGACTGAGTTAAATCGACCCGTAGGCGTTTAGACACATCACATATATTTATTAAGGTCGCCCACTAATGGGCGGTGTGTGTATCAAAATTGCACCAAAAAGGAGTCCAGCTCATCATAATGCCAGGTGGATTTCCTGACGCTGGTATTCTGCTGAATCCTGCTAGTGACACACGGATGTCGAGATAATGTGCGGCGAATATTATGCAGGTGGGTTGTCGGTAAGAAAGATTTTGAATATACTTCGTAGAGTTCTACTTCAATGTTAAATATGGGTGCAACGCAGGGCGTGTGTCATCTCTTCATCTGTGTACCTATAATGCTTAATGCTTTAGATGTCCTTCGTTCCGCAGACATTTTGGTTTCTTACCGTTCTGCAGAATATCTAATGAAACGGACATGTTTCGCTAATAATAATAATTGCTATGTCATATCAAGATATTGTTGTAGCAATAACGTTGTGTCTACGTCTCACAATCCATCGATATCTGTTCAGTCTTTTCCTGCAAAATTCCATGTTGTAAAAGTTACAAGAAAAAAACGACACAATTATGCAAATTCAAGCAATATCTTCGTTAATAAACGCATGCATAATCCCTCCAAAACGAAAAGATTAGACACAAAGCAAAAGAAAGGAAAGCTACCGACGTCCTCGATCATCGATTAATTACGTGAATCAATCAAGATTATCCTCGAAAAAAAGGTTACAAGATAAAAAAGAACATTGACCAGGATCAGCAGAGGTCTCGAATACCAACCGGCCGTGGTTAAGAGGAGGCCGCTATTAGGTACCCCAGGCCACCGCTGATGATAATAACAAGTCGAATTTAGGCTCTACTTCTACACGTAGCACATATCTGCGATTGTTTGGGTGATAGCAGCTTATCTGAGATAATTTGTGTACGTGTAACGATAGTGTATCGTGATTTTTATTAATTGCTGCTGACGTATGGGCGGAGCTTGTGTTTGTTGACATACTTATTGGTGTCTGGAATGTATAAGCTGTGCATGATCTGAAGGCAGTGCTGCTAAGGTTATATATTCGAGAAGGATCCATGTCCTTCAATGACGTCACCAAACCATGCAGTACAATGAATTAAAAGCGTTGATGTGAAAATAGGTGATGCTCCTACAATTTATTTCTAATTTTCTGCCTCTTGAGTATAAAGTTGACCACAAACAGTCAGTCAGGCGCTTGAAGGTAAAAAATTACGACCACTGGGGTCGATCTTTAGGTTACGCCTAGGTGGTTTTGTGGATGACCACCCGTTACATACAGAATTTCCTCCATACCTCGGAAAGTACATCTCTCTCATCAGCTGTTGGTCCCGGCTGTCAATTGTAGATATTTAGCAGTCGTTACAAATAGTAATGTGTTCCCAAAGTCTGACAACCACTCATGCCAAGAGACAATGTATTACCTAGGAAAATCTGGGTTGTGGAGGTCAGATAGGCAGTGTATTCCTGTACTAGTATACCTGACAAACAGATGTGTTGCTGGGGAGGTTTTTCCCCTACTTCTTGTTCCCAGCTAAAACACTAGGAATTGGCGAAGGGCAGGGCGTTTTTGTGGGACTGTCTCTTGTAATGTAACGTCCAAAAAGTGCTGATTATCAGCCTAATTTGAATAAATCACTTTTGATTTTGATTCGGTTAGTTCCGGTTAGACTAGAAGCTGACCCCAATATAATTAGACACACGAGGATGATTCCATGTCCCAGTTATTGTGCATTGCGTTAAATAAACTAGCTTCTGCCCGCGGCTTTTGCCGGTGGATGTCGCATGTTATCCTACCCGTTACTACGTTTTATAGTAACGGGTGAGAAGTATGTGCTTATGTAGGCCATTGTCAAACATTGAAATCCGATCAGCTGTGAAGGTGTGAAGGGGAAACAGACGGACAGGCGGAGTTCCCTTCATAATAATAACATTAATTTATAGCCAATGGCTTAGTTAAGGATGACTGGTTAGGCAGCTGGATCAAGGGCTTGATACAGAAAGCGATACTCTTGGACACGGCTCGTATTGTTAGGAGGTTCCTTTCTCTGGAGACCTGACAACCGGTAGCTTGGACCCTGTTCCCAATCCCGGATGGCTACATTTTTTTAATGAGGTATTTATATATTTTTTATAGAAATATAAAAAATTGATATTATTCTCACATACAAAAACAGCCGGACCCGAAACAACTACCTGTAGGTCATACAAAAATTTGTTCCGTGCGGGGATCGAACCCGCGTCAAGCAGCGCAGCAGTCGATCGCTCAGCCACTGCGCCAACCGTGCCGTCGTGCCGTTTAAAATAATATACCTAAACGAAATATTAACTTTCCAATTACAAAAACAAAGGATCGTATATATCCTCTCTCGCATGACCCCATTGCCAATTTACCCCGAAACACAACAAAAGGAGTAAGGTAACTATGAAGGACCCAATTGTTTTTGTTACTAGATACTTTACGTAAACAATGAATGACGCCGTAATTAACTGTGATGGAGATCTATTCAACAGATTCACCTTACTGCCAGAACTTGACTTGAGTTATCGATACTTTAGTTAGACAATAGCCTTCTATGATGAGGGAGTACCCTGAATGTTTCACCATACTACACAATACCTGTCAATACAAGAAATGTGTGTCAGATTACTATAGCGCCAATCACTGTTTTCTTCATATTCTATGCTTTTGTTTTGGAATAGAAAGCATCAAATAACTTCCCCCGCTCTTTAGTTGCAGACTTTTATTCAATAAAACTTATTCGTGATTCTTTTTTTGGCTCTTTGTGTTCTGGGGCCAGCTTTATCTTTCGATTAATACCAGCAGGCCATAGCCCCGGCGGGCCCCTCTGCTTTGCCGACGTCATTTTTTAGTAGTGGGTTACTATACGCAATCAAAAAAAGGGAAAAAAAACTTGGGAAATATTTGAACACCATTCGGCTCCTGCTAAACCCTCCGCTTAATACAGGCGTAATGTCATGTCCACACGTCGAACACAAAATAAGAGCCAGTATACACGAGCAGGAAATCGCGCGGTGGAATAGCAGCAAGCGTCAACTGTAGCGATATGACCATCTCAGTGTTAACGCTGGCAATTTCCTACCCGGCTCTCTGTCAGGGGGCTATCGCGATCGCCAGTCAGTGGGAACATGGCTTTAGATTATTTTTAGGAGGTTGTACTTCTGAATTTAAAAAAAAGAAACCTGTCAAGTGTGAGTCGGATTCGTGTACCGAGGCTTCCGTACAGACTTGCGACATAAACGGCCGTATCTTGTGACTGTATTGCCTTAGAGCAGGGGTCGGCAACCCGCGGCCCGCGGGCCGCATGCGGCCCGCGGACGTCTTCCTTGCGGCCCGCGAATGTTTCGTAAATAAGTTATAGTTATTATCAAAATCAACGCATTAAGTAAACGCGCCTTTTAACCCCTTTGC
Source organism: Ochropleura leucogaster (assembly GCA_958449745.1). Lineage (NCBI taxonomy): Eukaryota > Metazoa > Arthropoda > Insecta > Lepidoptera > Noctuidae > Ochropleura > Ochropleura leucogaster. Next base: position 729,007 of record OY288208.1, read on the forward strand.
TCGGCAACACTTTGAAATGTGTCATGCTAGCTGATATTCTCAAAGTCCTTCGATGAATCCAATGATCTTGTTAAATGACATCTGATTTTGACGAGTTGAAAAAGTTTGCTAATCAGTTCATTACAATTTATCAATTGGCAATTATAAAAAAACAATATGCTTCTCGCCTTACAGATGAGCATTTGAACACTATTCTACAGCCAAAAATACCACCCCGGGACCCAATGCAATGGCTTGCACGGCAAAGCCTGAGTCTTGGCCTTGGAGGCTCTCGGTCCCCGATTATTAGGGCTCCTAAGATACTTGCATGCTTGGAGAGGGCCCAGTTCCCACTTCGTTAGAAGACGACGAAGCTGGTCCTCATACTGAAGCCGGGGCGCCCTGCCGACTCTCCGTCCGCGTTCCGGCCCATCGTGCTGCTCGACGAGGTGGGCAAGCTCTTTGAAAGAGTAATTGCAAGCAGCCTCGTCGGGCACCTTCTGGGGACGGGGCCGGAGCATCAGTATGGTTTCCGCGGGGGGCGCTTGTCGTTGGATGCCATCATGCGTGTGAGCCCTCACGACGGGGCCTGCAGTGTCCAGGGGTGAGGTTGTCGTGGCAGTTTCTCTCGACATTGCCAACGCGTTTAAGACCATGCCTTGGGGCTGCATCAGGGAGGCACTCCGGTACAACCGGATGCCGACCTACCTTCGTGGTGTGGTCGGGGCATATCTGACGGACAGGGCCTTCATCTACCCCGGTCGCTCTGAAGAGTGGAACCAGCGAGACATGTCGTGTCTCACAGGGATCGGCTTTGAGGCCGCTCCTGCTTTCCTCCTCATCGGTTACAACTGGGTGCTCCGCACCTACCTCCCTAGCGGCGACACGCTGACGACACGCTCGGCCTGGCACAGGGGGGGTCGAACCAGGCGGTAGCCGAAACAATGACACCCGGGGTTGCGATAGTCGCGGAGAGGATCCGGCTACTGGGTCTTAAGGTGGTGTTGCACACACCGAGGACATGGTCTTTCATGGTCGCGGGAATACGCCACCGTCGGGTTCCAGCTGATGGTAAGAGGGGTTCGCATCGATGTCGGGTCGACGATGAAGTACCTGAGAATCGTTTTCAACAGCCGGAGGATTTTCGTGGAGCATTTCCGACGTTTGGCTCCCAAACTCGAGTGGGCTGGGGCTGCTTTCAAGCGGCTCCTGCCCAATCTGAGGGGCCTAACTGGACACGGAAGTTTCGGGATGTTCCTGCACATAATCGGCGGGAGGAAACAAACGCCCGGGTGTCACCATTCTGACAATCGCCCGGGGGACACGGTGGAGCACACAGTGGCGGTCTGCCCAGCGCGGTGCCGAGCTAGAGGCGATCGGCGGCGGCGATCTGTCGCGTCCGGCCCTGGTTCAGTCCATGGTCCGGAGCGAGAGGGAATGGCAAGCGGTCACCTCTTTCGCATGCTGGCGAAGGAGTTGGTCGGGCGTTCGAGGGAGAGAACCTCAAACCAACCCAGCCGCTGTGGGAGACGCCCCGGGCACCGTAGATGCGAGCCTGTGGACGGTGAGCAATGGGTAACTCACCGTCCGTCCGTTTCGGCGGCGCGTTAGTGTTTCACGCGCGCCTCAAAGCGATGTCAGCAAAGCAGATGGGCTTGCCAGGGCCTCCGCCTGCCGGGGTTGGTTGTTCGAAATAAATACCGCGGCCCCGGAACGTAAAGGGCAATTGAAGGAATATGGGTGGGTTTTAGTCAGTACAAGTATAGTATTCGATGATTTCCCTACCCCAAAAAAAAATTACGTGTACAAATTAAATTCCCTATATTTTAACAATTTTCAATGGCATATATTTTTTATAGTAGATGATCAATTATTATATCTAGGGCTTCTTGGGTTTATGCGAGTAAAATGACTGCGGCCCGCCTTTAGTTTAATTTGTCACCTTGTGGCCCTTGCTTGCCAAGAGGTTGCCGACCGCTGCCTTAGAGGGTTCAGAGGAGCTCGTGGCTAAATAAAAGCAGCCGATCGGGTAGATCTTTAGGTTAAGCCGCGCTTGCCTAGGTTGGTCTGTGGATGGGTGGCCACCCGTTACATACCGAGTTTCCTCCGTGCCTCGGAAAGCACTTTAAGCCGTTGGTCCCGGCTGTCATTTATAGATCTTGGACAGTCGTTACAAGTAGTCAGTGTTCCGAAAGTCTGACAACCAGTCTTACCAAGGGGTATCGCATTACTCAGTACTAACTGGGTTGTGGAGGTCAGATAGGCAGTCGCTCCATGTAAAATGCTGATATTCAGCTGCATCCGGTAAGACTGGAAGCCGACCCCAACAGTTGGGAAAAGGCTAGGCAGATGATGTTGACTTAGAGGGTTAATTTTTCACAGCACCAGGGGACTACAGAGTTGAGTATATGGTTTTAATTTCAACTCGATAACACCACGCATTCCCGAGATAAAGGGCTTTGACAGACAGACGGACAACAAAGTGTTCCTATAAGGGTTCCGTGTATTCCTTTTATGATACGGAACCCTAAAACATAATCGTTGGTGTTGTTTTTATTATTTTGAGAGTAGTAAGTAGTAGACGTAAACAAGTGTCACAACATAGAGTAAAGAGAACATAGAGTAAAGAGAACATAGAGTAAAGGAACATAGAGTAGTTGTGGCAAAGTGTTGACGAGCTGTGAGTTGTTAGGCCGTGGATTCGAACCCTGGCAAAGTGCGTTATAGTTCTGTGCAAACTTAAGGACCACATGGAAGTTAGCTGCGAGTGTTCTGTGCAACTTTCAGGTATTACTGAAAACAAGTATAATCCTTCAGATGTTCACTGTTGGATTAAACGTTTCAAGAATAAACAAAGGAAAAACATTAAATTGGTTATCTTAGAAAGAAAACAGGTTTATTTGGCACTTAAAAAAATAATCTAAACACCAAAAAAATTAAAAATTTAACACTTCAATATATTCATTGAAGTGTTAAATTTTTAATTTTTTTGGTGTTTAGATTATTTTTTTAAAAAAAAGACAGTAAAGATAAAAATAAAAAGCAAAGCTAATATTGTGTGTCTCACGGCTGCGCCAAGTAGGCCCAGTTCAGCAAAAGCCGGGCAGCGAATGCCCGACGCTGGTTGTCACTTGGACCAGTGGGGTTACCATGACATCTTATAGCAGTACTTATTCCTGTGTGAGAAAGAGATGGTGCTAGACACCCTGTATAGCACTGACTCTTTTCTTCACTAGAATAAGTTCTGTTTTAAGACGTCATGGTATGGCAGCAAATCTTATGATGGTCAGAGCGTCTTGAAAAGTAATTCTTTACATCCTCGTCACATGTCAGATTTTATTTTATGATCATTGACATCTGTACTTATGTTTACCTATGTTCTACAAATAAAAAGATTTGATTTGATTTGAGAATGCAGTTACAACACCAGCACAAAGTCGATTCTTTCTATTCATGGCTAATATGAACCACTAGGCTCACTTATTCCTAGTCTTATACCCGGTTTCACTGACACTAGGATACACCTAAATGAATGCCTAAGTATTTTTGCCTTTGGTTTATTTAGGCTTTCATTTGGGTTTTGCTTATTATTGGTGAAAATTGTGAATTCATTCCACAATGACGTTTAATATACTCGCATTAAAAATACTCTTTTTAGATTAGTTAACAGTGCGTATCTGATAAGAAATCTATTTTATATTATGCGTTTCATGACGAATACGAACATGGTTTGTTCAAAGTTTATCCTCACTTATTATAAAAGCGAAAGTGAGTTTGTTTGTTTGTTACCTCTTCACACCTTAATGGTCCTAAATCGATTTTGATGAATTTTGGTACAGAGATAGTTGGGACCCAGGAGACGCACAAAGGCTTTTTTTTAAATTGTGGGATATGAGTGAGAAAGAGGGAAGAGAAGGTTAAAAACCAATAAGGCGCAAGGGCAAAAACTGCAGGTAGCAGGTACCTGCAAATCAGAAAAGGGGAACTGTGTTAGCCTGAATTTAACGCGAGCGAAGCCGCGGGCAAAAGCTAGTTTAATAGAAATGACTAATATGACACGCATTTCACTATCTTTGGTTATCCTTGTATCTAATCTAATTTATTAGGAAGGAAATATTGCAGACGGGCGATAAATGGCCCGATTTATTCATGTTAGCAAGTCCGGCAAGTGGTTGTTAACTGCTGAGCGTTCGGTTTAATTCCCAGGTTAGACAAAATAAGCTCGCCACTATTCTCAAACCACTATAGCTCCTTTAGTCAGAATTAACTGAAGCGTCCACCAGAAAATCGCCTAGACAATGAAGCTTGATGAAGTCCCGGAGAAATAATTGAACTGTGTTGGATCTTGGAAATTAATCAAAAAAGAATAGCAGACAAACAGTTTCTACTTCCCTCCCTAACAGTGGCAAACAGGACAAGGTCAATAGCCACAAAAGGACGTTAAAAACTGGAACAAGCCCAGTTTCTTAGCAGCCAACATCTTCGTGGTTCAAGTCGACATTGCCAGAAACATGACCTCTTTCCCAAGGCTGCCGTCACAAATTCTGACATCTGTCTGCTTCAAAAAATTTCTAAATGAAATATCATCTGAACCTGGGGATCGAATCAAAGCCTCCTTCTTGCATATTTTAAGTTGAAAGAACATCGACTGCATTATTTTATAGCCCCAGTTAATTGAGAGGACTAAAGAGGACGTTATATAAAAAAAAAACTGATATCTACGACTAAATCCCTAAATATTTTTTTCATTCGTAATTTTAAAATGACGTACTATCCATGTGGTAATCGTTTGTGCACGGATGTCATCCCTACCACCCTCTTTATTGTAATTAATCATAAACTATCCAAACATATGTAATGGTTATAATTTGATTCTCAAACCAACCCAGCCGCCGCGGGAGACGCTCCGGCGTCGGGCGCTGCGAGACGACTCCCGGCTACCGTAGACGGTGGGCAATGAATAGCTCACCGTCCGCCCGTCTAGAAACGACAGGCCGTATCGACGGCACGTTCTGGTAACACGCGTGCCTCAAAGACATGTCAGTAAAGCAGAAGGGCCTACCAGGGACACAGCCTGCCGGGGTTGTTCGAAAGAGATACAGCGGACTCAGAATATAACGGGCTAAAGAAGGAACATGGCTAGCTTTTAGTCAGAAAAGCCCCGCTCCGACCAGAGCCGGGGATTTTATATAATGATTTCCCATCCGTAAAACCGCCAGTGTTAGCTTTCAACTTTAATATTTTACAAACATTACATTAAATATCATACAAGAGCAATAAAGCAGGAATGAGCAATTTTAACTGACAGATGCTGTTGGTGTAGTGGACCCTAGTGCTACTGTTGGACATTAGGTCTTGGGTTCGATCCTAAGATGATTTAAAGTGTTATCTCAGAGTTTAAGAGAAACTGCCAGAAATCTGGATTGCAACCCGGTCAATGGCAATGTAAAACTTGAACATTATGGCGAAATGTGAGTCAACTGTAGGTGCAGTTTTGCCAAGCACTTCGGGTACGTGAATGACGATATCCCTACTAATATAATAAAAGCGAAAGTGAGTCTGTTTGTTTGTTTGTTACGTCTTCACGCCTAAATGGCCAAACCGGTTTTGATGAATTTTAGTACAAAGATAGTTGGGACCCTGGAGACGGACATAGGCAAATTAAAAAAAATAAATAAGGGGGAAAAAGAGGGAAGAAAAGGGTAGAGAAAGATAATTTTTTCGATCATCACGCGGGTTAAAGTTAGCGTTACCCTAAAGTAACTACGCCTCTCGGACGAAGTCGCGGGCGAAACCTAGTTATGTATATTTCTTATTCTTTTATTAAAAAGCATGTTTCAATGTTATGTGTGTGTATTTTCGAGTGCCTGATTCATGTTGCAAAGTGTTTTCAAACTGAAAATGAAATTTAGGCGTTTTTTTTTCATTTTGCAAAGTTAGTTAAGTAAACTTCTTTTAAATGAATCTTAGGTCTTTAATGATTGTGTCGTCACCAAAAATGAACATAAGGCAAGTATTACGTAACATTACTTGTAAGCTAATCTTGACACGGTTTCATGATTCCATATACTCAAAACTTGTCAAAAAGATACCTTTGTGTGGAGGGTTCTCCACTCAAGTGGCTCTCGTGAGGAGTGGCTGCGCAGGAGACGGGGGCGGAGGGAGGGGAGACAGGCAGCAAGGGTACCCTTCCACCGTCAACTTGACAAGTCGGCGTTGGTCTAAGGACCTGACACTTGCTGGTTCGAGACTAATACCAACTTTAGGGGGTTCGGGCCTCCTTATCTATACTCGTTCTTTCTTTTTTCTTTTTGAAGGCTTTTTGACAAGTTATGTAGGTTTCAGTTGTATGAGTGTTGCGTGTTATGAGTTATGTACCTACTGATAAGGTTTTATTGTTTTGTTTATTGTTATTTTTGGATTTAGATATTCTGTTTTTGGGTCAGGATTTTGTTTTTACTTATCAGTTTTTTAAGGTTCTACAAAATTTTTTGATGTTTTTTTTATGGGATATTTGGAGATGATGTTGTTCATGTTGTGACCAGTTTTGTTGGTATGCTTTCAAATCTTTCTGTACGGTTATTGATGGGTGGCCAGGGTTCTATTTTGTTTTCAAACTGGTTTTTATATAAGTGTTTTGTATTTATACGGTAGCGTAAGTTAATCCAAATATTTTTTAACGTTTCCATCCTCATTACTAGACAATCATTTTGTATGACTCCAAGGTTAATGCTGGATTGGAGTTTAATTATGATTGGAAGTATTGTAAGGTAGCCTAGATATCGCCGTAACGCTTTTCGTGATAAGCGATTTCTTCCTTATCTTTTAAAACCAGTTGGGCTAGGAGAGGGTTGCCAGGTGTGACATCATGGCGTTTCATGTCCTCCTAAGTGCAGATGAATCGACGCTTTGGACACTTCAGCAAATGGGCCATGGTCTAGTATAGTATAGTATAGTACATATAGTAAACAATGACTGTCGGAAGTATAATCTTAGGGCACCCCTATAGTGCGGACGTAATGGGTGGCGTGATAAGCTTCTAGAAGCAAATTGTCCGAGGGTTATCTCCTCTTCATCATAGGAACTGAACCATTACCAATTGATCCAATCAGTGAAGCAATCGCAGTGATTGCAATCTTCCCTTTAACGTTCATTGTGTGATTGTGTGCAGTTCAACGTTGATTGGCACGTGATAGACTTGCTAACTCAACTAGAGGAGACGTTGGTGTTCTAGTTCACACCCGCTCTGAATACGGTGTTCTTTTGGCCATAAATCAAAGATCACGGGGTAAAATAATCAAGGGCAATCATTAATAAGGCATATAAAAAATAACTTATGAGAACCTGATCTCGGTTTCTTAGAAGTCTCGGGTCGATCTATAGTTTATGACGCGCTTTCCTAGGTTGGTCTGCAGATGGGTCAAAATCAAAATATTTTTATTTCACATAGGCCTACATGGGCACTTATAAAACGTCGAGAAAAGATGCACGGTTCGGGTTGGTCGTTTTCTATGGAGAAGAACCGGCAAGAAACTCCATAGTTACTCTTTTAAAATCATTTGCTTTTACAATGTTGTTGTTACAGCGTTAGTACTTAAGTATGAGAGGACAGCGTAGGCTCGACAATAAGTCATTGCTTACTTTACAAAATGTAAAATAAAATAATACGTTAACATAAGTTAACAAGCGTCCAAGAATCTACAAGGGTGACCAGTGACCACCCGTTACATACTGAGTTTCCCCCGTTAAGCTGTTGCTCTCGGCTTTCTCTGATCTTTGAGAGTCGCCTCAGACAGTCAGTGTCCCGAGTCTGACAACCAGTCTTATCAAGGGGTATCATATTACCCAGTTCTAACTGGGTTGGGAGGTCAGATGGCCTACTGGATGGATGGATGGATGGAGCAGTGACTCCATGTAAAATACTAGTCTTCAGCGGCTTCCAGTTTGACTGGAAGCCCACCATAACATAGTTGTCATTAGTAATGTCAGCAAGGTGTAATGACGGCACGTTTGGCTCAGTGGCTGAGCGATCGACTGCTGCGCTGCGTGTCGCGGGTTCGATCCCCACACGAAACAAATATTTGTACGAGCTACAGGTAGTTGCTTCGGGTCTGGCTGTTTGTGTATGTGTGTTTGAATGTTTGTAAACGCACCTACGATACAGGAGAAATTCCTAGAGAGGCAATTTTTTTTTTTAAATAAATATAATAAAATGTCACCCTATTTGGTGCAATATCCATTACAACTGCTTTTTACCCGGACCTACAAATTATTATAGTAGGTCCACAGACAACGTCACAGCGAGCAAATTTTCAGATGAAATAAGAACTGTGGTCCAACGGTAGCGGCGTCGACTTAGGTCATAGTTTCGTTTTTAATATTGCTGATAGGATTCATCGTATTTCAAACCTTGGCAGCCGCTTTAATTCAAGATTGTGCCTTCTGCTCTTAACTCGTTAATGTCCTAGTATGAAACAAACGAATCCTTACTAATATTGTAAAAGCGAAAGTCAGTTTTATTCTTTGTTTGTTACGTCTTCACGCCTAAATGGCCTAACCAATTTTGATAAATTTTGGTACAGAGCTAGTTGGGACCCTGGAGACAGATATAAAAAAAAATAAAAAAAAAGTGAGAAAAGGGGGAGAAAGAGAGATGAAAAGAGGAGATTTTTTTTTTCGATCATCACGCAGGTTAGCGTTACCCCAAAAAACTATGCCATGCGAACGAAGTCGCGGGCGGAAGCTAGTAAGCTGATAAATATAGTTGGTGCCGGAGTACTTCCAAGTGTCGGTCGTGTCGGACTGCCTTGTCAGGTAAAGCAAGAAAGAATGCAGCAGTGTTTACAACACTTGAACACTTGTGCAGTATAATGTCTCCTCCATCGATGGATAGACTCCCGAGTTTGCCGGCCATGACTGAAATTCAGTCTGGACTCTTTCATGAAGCCTTCCTTTCCAGACCATAAACAACTCAGGCCTTTTTCGCTAGCTATCGATTGTTAAAGATATTCGTTGTTAATCCCTTGCAGCCATGTGTTAGTAAATAGAGTAGTAATGCAGCATTGATTGGCGGCGTCCGCTCACTCGCTTGGCATCGTGTCGTTCATTCACTCTGTGAGTCATAGGGCGCGCGAGCCCGCGGGACGCCGTACGATGCCTAGCAAGACAGGGTTGCCAGCAGCTGACCCGTCTGTGGGTAGTTTTGGGAGTTATCCAATTTATAATGATGAAGTCTACCTTGCAAGGTGAGGATCCTGGTTCGTTTGCCAGAGCGCGCCTTGTTATTTTGATTTTGTCATCAAGAATTCTCCTGGTGGAATTCCAGAGTTTGCATTTGAGCCTGGTTAGTGGTAATAGGCTCCACCTATGTTACATGGGACATTAAATTAATAACTACAATAGGTACACAGCTGACTGAAAAAGAAGAAAATAATGTCGGGCACACAGTCCTTGATCTGGAAAATAATGTAAACAGTTTAGGAACTAAATATTTTTGAAAATTTGGGCGATGTTTCGAATTCATTTGGTAAGCAACCAGATATGTCTGCGATTGTTTGGTACTGACCACTATCTTAGTACGCCTCTTCCATGAGATTTACCTATGAGAACGACTCTTCTAAGAGCTCCTCAAAGAGCTGTCTCAATGACTGATGAATGATGGTGATTTTGCAATACATAGTTTTGCTCGCAATTTTCCAACTAGTAAAGCCGTACCTACTTTATTCTATCCCACAGATAGTTTAAACTTTCACCCTTATTAAATTGAATTAAAGGAGCCTACACTGAACCAGCAAATCAACTACATTCACCGTTAACCACCGAAGTCTTCCACAAGACCACATTTTCTTTCTTACCCTGAAACTTTTCCACATTTTCCAGAATTTTCGCGACCAGCAACCCTGTGTGTGTAGTGAGCGCGTGCGGGGCGGGGCTGTCGGGTGCGGGTGAGCGGGGGCCGGCGGGGTGGCGGGGTGGCGCATGCGCGCTGCGGGCCCCGGGTCGATAGGGCTCCGCGCTCAGTCCGCGCCGCGCCGGGCCACAGTGAGCCCGCGCCGCCCCGCCATGAGGGCGCGCGCGTTACTTTTCCTCCTCGTGGTTTATGCTACCTACAGCCATGCCGAGAAGAGCAAATTCTGTGAGTCTTTTTAACTGTACATTATGTATTAAAATCTAAGGCATATTCAAATCTGATTTTTTTGGTATTTACTGAGGGCGACGGGTAATTGGCGCCGGTTTTTTGTGTTTCTTGTGTCAGGTCTTCAAGTTTCAACGTCTTCTGTATTCCAGACGAAGCTTAATTTATTTGTGACACCCGTTTTTTAGTAACTATAAGCACACGTATCTTTCCGTCAAACTTTCGCGGCAACTTGCCCAACGCTGTCGGCAACTCGTAAGTTCCACTCGCAACTACCAAAAACTCTAATATCCTTATATAATAAATTGGAGTTTAGCCGTTCTTGCCCAAATAACGTTCAGGTTAGTTATGTAAAATTACGTTTTCTCTTATATTGTCCGGAAATAGGTCACGAAGACAATAGCCCCTGAAATGTAAAGCGGCGCGCGTCGTCCCTCCGAGGTTCGCAGTGAGCGTATCTAATATACCAGACGATTCATTACCTCTAGTTTGGGCGTACGACTTTCTTTATATCGTACGTATCCTTAACGATATTAGGTCGTTACGGCGACGTGTCGTTACGTCTAAATGATACTTCATAAATGTGTAATCTGTTTGATATTGTTCGTGTTGAGGTTTTGTGTTTTGATGGCGGTTCTATTGATTTTAATTTGGTTGTGGGTCTTCGTTTTGTTGTTAAATGTTCTCTTTTGGGTGTACGTGTAATACCTGTTACTTTTTTTTCTGTTTGTGGGTAGGTAGAAATGTTTGATCCAGCTAAATGTTTCTCCTCCGTGTTGATAACACAGTTGTCAAGGGACCAGATTTACCGATTCAATAATTTTTTTTTAATTAATACAAATTGAATTAAAACCCACTTGTTGCAGCAGTAGTTTTAATAGTAAAACAAATTAAATGTACAAGTTAGTTCACTTAACAAAAATAAACTTTACAACAAATGGCGGCACAAAACACATTCATTTTTGTTCTTTTCGAGAAATAAAAGAAAAGCAGGAATACCGCGTTTAACAATTGTGATACTGCGGTTTTATTCAGCATTTTTGATCATTCCAAACATATCGACTACTAACATTATTTTATATCTCCCATAATTCTCTATACTATTTCTAAAACATAAACCTATTAACTAAAATACTTGTTGATCTTTTGCCACCCCTCTGACAGTTTATTGGCAATTTTATCCACCGGGCCAGGACCCCCACAATGTCTGGGTCCCCCAGCAAGTAGGACTGTCTGCCCAGGCGCCAGCTTTATGCTCTTATCCATCGCCAAATGAGTGGCCGGGGCAAAGTTCGATCCTGTGGAACTGGTTGCTACGGTCATCTCATGAGGGATACCAGGAACCTTTGAAGGGTTCACTTCAGTTGGCTCCTTAGCTAGATTAGCGATGAGAAGTAGGGATCCAGTCGAACCCCACCTTAGGACAACCACAGCTCCATTTTGGCGCTTTATCTGCAAAAAGCACATCGAGGGTCGGGAATTAATTTATTTTGATTGTCATTTTTACCGAGACAAGGGTTAAAAGCTCAGCTGGCCCTTTATGACCTTCTGTCCGTACATACACAATTTATTTGTGCTGACGCTTTTTTAACTAAATGCATTAGAAAAACTCATTAGTGCTAAACATTTTAGTGCCCAAGTTATAGACTGTTGAAGTTTTTATGGGCAGTAAAATCATTAACACTGCAGGCTTTGAGTTTAAAACTTTAAACTTTAAAGTAATTTGTTTTAGCAAAACTTTATAAGGATTTTGAGGTAGACATTGGAGAAATTTTAATTTGGAATAATTTGAAGAATAGTTTAGTTTATGGGATCCTTAGTAATATTATAAAAGCGAAAGTGAATTTGTTTGCTTGTTACGTATATACGCCTTAATGGCTTAGCCGATTTTAATAAATTTTGGTACAGAGATAGTTGGGAACCCCGGAGACGGAAATAAGCTATTTAAAATAAAGTGGGAAATGAGGAAGAAAGAGGGAAGAAAAGGGAAAACTTAGCTTTGCTATTACAATCAATAAGGCGCAAGGGCAAAAACTACAGGTAGCAAGTACCTGCAAATCAGGGAACTGTGTTACCCCGAATTTACGCGAGCGAAGCCGCCAAAAAGAAACTGGAAAAGTTTTCACAAATTCTTAAATCAAGTAATGAAGCCATATCTGGAATATGATACGGATATTTCTAATGAATTACGGTCGCTTACGCTCCATACTTTTCTATCACCCCATGAAAAGCAATATCATCCGCGAACGATGGAGAAATATACGCCATTATGGCTGCTTATCTCCCTCCCGGCAATCGGGGAGATGGCTTATTGTGAATTGCGCAGGCGTTTGCCTTAAAATCAAAGTGATAGTTGTGTCATTTCACACGCATCCAGTGAATTTTATTACGCTGATAACAGTTCGAATTGAAATCATGCGTTACTCTTTTATTTTGATGTGTTTTTGTTTTTTTTTATTTGTCATGTTTATGGTGTGCGTAAGACTTATTTTTAAATGGGAAAAAATTTTGTGTTCACCAAAAATACTGATCGTGCACCAAATATTCTTTCCTGAATGCTAAAAAAATGCGTAGGTTAGGTTAGGTTAAAACTGCGACCCCCTACGCACGAGCCGAGCGAGCGGAGCGAGCGGTGCCGCGGCAGCGGCCGGCGAGTGCCAGTAACGACTTGCATTAATAGAAAATGGATAAAGATGTAACACTTTTTTATTGTAGTGCTGTCTTCTAACAGTATAGTATAATTGATTTATTTGATGAGCAAATTTAGTGTGCAATTCAGTATTTTTGGTGATAATTTCGAATATTTTGATTGAAAAAAGGGGATTTACAGTTAAAGTATTAAATACCATCCTTTTTAAATTATGCTGCCTTAAAAATAGACACAAATTAATAAAACCTTATTTAGTAGAAGGCAGAAAATCGTTTTTAAGTTTTTTTTTGTGAGAAGGACGTTTATTCTGTAAATGTTCTTTAAAGATTGTAAGTTTGTATGGGTGGACTTTTTACGTAAGACGGAACGAAGCATTTCGTTGCGTCGGAGGACTGGTTTGTTTGTCATTTTGTGAGCGTATCTCATCTGCTTGTACTCGTCGGCCCACCTTTTCTGAGATTTTTTATGTCGTGGTTTTTTATGGATGGTATTTAATACTTTAACTGTAAATCCCCTTTTTTCAATCAAAATATTCGAAATTATCACCAAAAATACTGAATTGCACACTAAATTTGCTCATCAAATAAATCAATTATACTATACTGTTAGAAGACAGCACTACAATAAAAAAGTGTTATATCTTTATCCATTTTCTATTAATGCAAGTCGTTACTGGCACTCGCCGGCCGCTGCCGCGGCACCGCTCGCTCCGCTCGCTCGGCTCGTGCGTAGGGGGTCGCAGTTTTAACCTAACCTAACCTACGCATTTTTTTAGCATTCAAGAAAGAATATTTGGTGCACGATCAGTATTTTTGGTGAACACAAAATTTTTTCCCGTTTTTTATTGTTATTTGAAGACAAATCCTATCATGTACAATTTTAAACTAAATAAAATACCCACCTCCACATGAGGCCCGAAAGCCGGCGACTTCCTCAGCGCAGCAGCGAGCCTCAACAGACTAACATGGCTATAATCATTCGCGAACTCCGTCTTAGCGTTCGCGTATCTATAGTTAGGAGCTAATGGAAGCCAGGGTTCCCCAGTCGTGAACCCCCCAGTTGCCGTATCATCCCAGGGGAAGGGGGCAGCCCAAGGTACAGGTTGGTTGGGCGAGCAGGTGTTCCCAGAAACCCATTCTAGTATGGTATCTGCTGCAGCCAGCTCGTCCCCTTGCTGGATGACTGCGGACCCTGGCAGGTTCAGTGCGAGGAGGTTCACCGTGTCCACCATGTCGCTGCCGAAGCGTGACGCTGTGCGACTCTCGTTTGTACTGCTCGTCTGAAAGTATAAAGGGGTCTGTAGGATGTAGGGAACTGGAACTGATGTAAACGGCTAGTAAGTTACCGTGGGATTTAATTAAAATCAAACGGATATAACAAAATATGATTAAGCTAGTTTTCGCTAACTCTATTTGTGACCTAAATTAATGCGTAATACAATTATTTTTGACCTTATTTTCATTTATTTAGGTATCTTCTAGTGTTAGTGAAAACATTTATGGGTTGGTCCATCCAAGAATATGCGGCATTGTATGTTTTCTTTATCCATCGTAAATTCATACGTATCTTCGAGTGGTTAGAGCTGGAATGAAAGGTCCTTTGATACCCAGGGACCGATTTGTTAACATTGGAACTTGTATCCTTTACCACTGTTTGAGTTTACGTTACGTAAACATAAAATGTCATCTCGAGAGTAACCATGAAGTTTCTTGCCGGTTCTTCTCCACAGGAAACGACCAACCCGAACCGTGCAACTTTTCTCGTCAAGTGCCCATGTAGGACTATGTGAAATAAAAATATTTGATTTGATTCGTGTCGTCCTCATTAATAATTGCATGCTTATGTTCAAAATACTACCGTAATTCAATTAACTTGCTATTTTCACAAGTAAATTCATTTAGGCGGCCATACGTGATGTCCCATGGGTAATAAATAAAGTTTATCACGGACCGAACCGCGGCCAAAGCTGCCATTAAACGACTTAGGTCTCAGGGTCCCTAGGCAATATCCTTTGGAGACTAGACTTCTTTCGGACCCTTTATTTCATGGGCATGTAATTGCCCATTTATTTCTTTAGTTGCTATTACTACTGAATAAGAAAAATTAATGTGCGCACAAACATAAAAAATACCAAAGACACACATTTCAGAATCTAGTTAATTAAAAAAAAATGGTTCCAATTAAGTCATCACTAAAAAACTTCGTGGAAACTATTTTTAAACCTCTAATTCTATACAATGTGTGATTACACAACAGACACTAAAATCCTTTTAAAAATAGAACCAACGGATGATCCAATTTTAAATTAACGAACTGCCCGATCTCTGTTGCGCCCAGTTTTCACGACTTGACAATTTTATTTATAAGAATGTATTTTACCCACACAACATTAAAACAGTTTTCTTTATGATGCGGTGTCAGAGTTTTTATGCCGCTTAGAGTTGGGTTTACATGGCGTCGAGAGATGTCACTAACGCCCGTTTCCAATAAACAAAAACGATCCGTTTTGCTTACGGATAGTAGTATTTTGACATAAGTTCTATGAGCCGGGCTTTAGACTTACTGGTTTTCTCACGATGTTTTCCTTCACAAAAGCTAGTGATCATTAAACAATACGCACATGAATCCAAAAAAGAGGTGCGTTACTTGGGTTCGAACTCGAGACCTCTGACTTAAAAGACCGACGGGCACACCAAGAGGCTATCACTGCTTCCATTGCATAGTTAGAAAATTGAATACTTACATCACAAAAATAGGTACACACGACGGCACTAACCTATTCTAAACTATTATAATCTGATCTCTCTACTACGGATCGCATACCAAAGTACAGAGATTAGGTTAAAATGGTTTTGTATGTTATGTTGATGTGCATAAACAAATATAGATAAACAATAATCAAAGACAATTGATAATTGTGAGAGAATAATTTTAAAATATATTTTTCAACTACTTAATCCATACAAAAAAGTGTAGATACATAAATGATCTATATGATCATTAGAACTCACGACCCATGTAGACGCTTCTAGTGGTGAGGTCAGTATAGAGGCTTGTAAACCCAGCACCATCTCAGCTGTAGACCTGAAGGGCAGCGCCAGGGATCTGCTGAGGATGCTGTTAGCTCCTACACCACCCCCGTCTCCGTAGTACATGGCAGATTCCTGCGGTATGAGGGACGAGTCCACGAGGATGGCCCTGGCGGCAATAATGAGGTTGCAATACATACATTGTTGAAAGAATAAAAAGACTATGGACTTGGAATCATCGATTACATCATCATCACCATTTGCCTAGCCTTTTCTCAACTATGTTAGGATCAGCTTCTAGTCTTACCAGATTCAGATACCTACCAGTAATTAACATGGAGCGACTATCTGTCTGACCTCCACAACTTATTTAACAACTTGGTAACACGCTAGTCCTTGGTGGTTGTTAAACTTTCGAGCTACTGGTACCTATAACGACTGTCAAACATCTACAGATGACAGCTGGGACCAACAGCTTAACGTGCTTTTCGAGGCATGGAGGATAGTTTTTTTTTGTTTTACTTGTAGTCTCTTTTCTTTTCTGTTTCTGTTATATGAATTGATAATCTCTGCAAAGAAATACTTTTATTGTTTTTATATTTTTTAATTACTGTGATTACTTGCTAAATATTCCCCAGCGTTTGATAGTTTATTACCAGTACACGTGTTATGGCAAAATTGTGGTAGATCTCGTCCACAAAAGCCATTAATGAAGAGTTGAAGTTGAGGTTGAGGCATGGAGGAAACTTAGTACCTATGTATCGGGTGGCCACCCATTCGTGGACCAACCTAAGCTTGTTCTGATTACTTGGATATTTTTTTATTCATATACGTAGTTGACAATTTCAAATTGATTTTGTACCATTAAACCAATAAATGGTTTGTAACTGTTAAATGTGGGGGTATCAAAGGCACACCTGTGCTTATCCTTTTGTAAATAATATGCGTGATGTTTTGCTATGATAAAAGATCGTAAGTTTTTATAAGCGACTTCAATAAAAGGAGGAGGTTTTAAAAAAAGTAAAATTATTTTTATAATAGAAAGAGTTGGTTGGTTGGTTTTTTACCCATATAAATTTCTCATCTAATCTATGTGGATGATAATAATATGCTTTTTTTTTGTAGGAGCAATGGAAATTAATACTCGAAAAGAATTTGTTTGAGATACCATCACATCAAAACCAAACACGCTAAAATAAAAGACTTCCGAAAAAAAACTAATTTTCCGTATTTTATGGTTTTTTTATTTCAATTTAGTTTTTTTATGTACAGCTATTCGTCTAAAAAAACGCTGGGAGTTAAAAGCATATTTTTTTCCCAAAAATGCAAATGACAACACATTTCATAAGTAATTAACGCCTTTACCTTAGCGCATCTTGAGCTAATTAAGCCATTATTTCCAGTACATGTTCTACCCAATGTCCAGATTAAATAAGATACGACAGAGATCCAAAGATGTTATTAAAAAGTACTTCTAAGCGTGTCTATGGAAATTTAAATTGCTTCTATCCAGAATACATTCTAACAGATAATAGTTTCCAGGGTTATGGGTTGTTCGAAAGAGACACCAAGGACGCGGGACATAAAGGGTAATAAAAACATGGGTGGGTTTAAGTCAGTACAAGTCTAACACTCAACTGAAAGTTATTTGATGAATTCTCATCCGCAAAATAAAGAGTATCTAACTAAGCGAAGGATGGGCGTTTTGGGGGACTGTCCTGTTTGTCTAATGACATTCAAAAAGTGCAGATCACCAGCCGAGATTGACTAAATGACTTTTGATTTTGAACTTACGGAGTTTCCAAACCGCTGCTGCGCGCGCAACTCATAGCATCTGCAGCCAATTTCTTCAGTAACTGCTCCCCGCAGCTCAGTTCTCTTGGGAAGTCAGGATTGAGGAGTACTCCAGCGACTCCTCGCTTGAGCCAGGTGCACTGAGCTGCTAACAGCTCGGCTGCCACGTTTTTGCAGCAGAGGTTCAGGACCGCCTCGTTATTGAAGGTGCCGAAGTATGAGGATCGATTCTCGTGCCATCGCCAATTGATGCCTTCTTCAGGCTGGAAGATAATTAAACAGTCCAAGTTATTAATTACATATTTTTTTATCAGTCATGAATTTTACACTTACGGGTGGAGACTTCTCCCGAATTCTTCAAGGTGACCCTCTGTCGAACTGTCTATATTATCGAACAAAATTATTGGCTTTAACTGTACTCTTCGTGCTCACTTCTAGTGTGCATCACGAAGACACACGGCCCCTCGTCAAACAGTGCAACATCATATACGTACTAGTTCCTGCCCTCGGTGTTGCCCGCGTAAAGTTCGGTAATTGTCCCATGGAATCGCTCTAGCGCAATTAAAACTAGGTATTTGGTAATCCAAGTTATAAAATATCACAGCGCGAAATTTCTTCCTAATCTGTTCCGTAATTTTTGCGTGAAAGACTAACAAACATCCATCCATACTGCCTCAGAAACTTTTGCGTTTATAATATTAGTAGCATGTATTTATGTTTTATCGGGTGTCAGTGAAAACAAGTATTTATTCTTATAAGTCCCTACTATGATAAGTTAAGGTAGGAACTCACCGGTGGTACATCATCAACGGCGCCATCCTTCCACACAATTCTATGCTCGTACCCTGGGACCCGATCAGCACTCGATCTGAACCACTCAGATGCTGTGCTCACAGTCTGTAATGGCAGTGTGATCACAATTTTCAACTCTGTAAAAAAATTGTTTAGGTTGAAATTCCACCGTGTGTCTGAAATAGTAGCTAATGTGGTCGATTCAGATGAAGCGCCGGATTTTTAAACTAGACCAATATCAAAAAATGACATACCTAATCATATCCTATGTTATTCTATACCATTGTAGTCGCGATTATAGATAGTCCGATTTTGCTTGACAACCACTATTTTCGGTAAAAACGTTAATTTCAGAATAGTGAATTTGCGTAACTAAACTATCATTAATGTTGTCAAACTATAAAACTTATAGTGAAATTGTGTCACTTCAATCAATTTCAGAATAGGAAACGCCGTATGACAGGAATGAACTAAATTTTTGTGATTTTTAGACAACAGAATCGCGTGTGTATTGAAATATCCTCTCCTAAATCAAATCGTGGTCCAAGTCAGCGTGAACAGTAACTCAACAAACAGACACATATCATATTATGAATTACATCAGCCTATACTTACCGACTCTTCTGACAGACATTAATTAACATTGATTGGAAAATTATATCTTACGAACAAAGGTATTAAATGCTTTGTTAGCCATGTAGTACCTACATATAATTGTCTTCACTTAATGTAATTGTACTGATGGTCTGTGACAGGGGTGGCAAACCTTTGTGGACCAACGTGCCATTTAATTATGAAATGGGAAATGACACGTGCCGTCAAATAATTTTGACCTAAGTCAAAAACACGTTTTCTAACGAGAACGTTGTGGAGGAGTAATTCGAAGACTTAAGTGTGTTAAGTTAGTTTATGTTTAGTTAATTCGATTGTCTCAATATCTATAATTTTGTAAATAATATTATTTTAGTTTCTTCAAGCTATTTAATTTTTTTTTGTTGAACATTAAATTTTATTAACTTGACTTTATTCTAATAAAGTCAAAATAACTAAGGATTATTGGGAAAATATTTAATAGTACTCGAAACCCTGTTTTCACTAACTAGTAAAGTTATCGACAAACAGTCTATAAGCGAATCTTTAAAGTTATTCATCTCTGACAATAATGACTCGCACCGGCGAGTAAAAACATAATAGGTAGATGAAAATATGATTAAAATTGGTGGAGTGCCCAAAATATGGTGTCGCGTACCATTATTGGCACGCGTGTCATGGTCTATGATGAATGAATGCTATGCCGTCTCCTGAACTGATGAACTGTCTCGTTGGTTTAGCATAGCATAGCGAGCATGAGTTAATGGGTTCGATTCCCAGCTCGCCCAATATGGTTATGCTATGGGTGCAACTCTGTCTAACCTTTCCGAAATAGTAGGCGTGATGCTATGTTATATGAGGGGCCTGCCAGGGCCAGTGCCTGCTTTGGATACAGATTGTACAAAACAGATACCGGGACCCCGGAAAATAAAGTAAAAGAAGAAACATGAATGGGTTTAAATCAAGGGAAAGTTTATTTGAGGATGTCCAATACGACAAAAAAATATAATGCTGTTGTTCAATAAATACAATAGTATGTTTCAAACTAATTTTAGAATATAGATAGATAGAATATTCTTTATTATGTACACCATACAAATAACGAGAATAACATTAAACAACTTATAAATAGGGTGACACAATGGGCGGTCTTATCGCTAAAAGCGATCTTTTCAAGACAATATTTGGGTGGATTTAAAGGAGGTTAAACAGTTATCTTACCCAGTTTCTTAGCCTTCACCACCAGATTGGTGAAGTCCTCCAAGGTTCCATATCGTGGGTCGATGTCACCGAAGCCTGTGGTTCCAGGTTGGGCACAGTCAGCACTCTTGGGCACTATCGGTGATAGTATAATAGCATCCGATCCTAACGCACGCACATAACTCAGTTGCTTTAATGCGCCTGAAACAATATTGTTATCGGTTATGTTCGCCGTTTGTGATATTTCTCGTCGTTTTCTATCAGGCGTTTGTATTAAAGGACTATAATGATTGAGACACTTGGAATCTTGGAGCTCAAACCGATCTTTAGGTTAAGCTGCGCTTGCCTAGGTTGGTCTGGGGATGGGTGAGCACCCATTACATACCGTGTTTCTTCCGTGCCTGAACGTTAAGCTGTTGTTCCCGGCTGTCATTTGCAGATCTGTGACAGTCGTTAAAGTAGTCAGTGCCCGAAAGTCTGACAACCAGTCTTACCAAGGAGTATCGTATTACCCAGTACTAATTGGATTGTGGAGGTCAGATAGGCAGTCGCAGCGTGTAAAATACTGGTATTCGGCTGGATCCGGTTAGACTGGAAGCCAACCCCAAAATAGATGGAAAAAGGCTGGGCAGATGATGAAACTTGGAGTGAACGAGTCAGACTCGCGCACCGAGGGTTCCTCACAAAATTGCCAACATATGGAATAAGAAAGTCAAAAATTATTCACAGCTTTCAAGGACCATATTATACTTGAGCATATGGTTTTAATTTCATCGCTATACTTCCCCGCGTCCCTAAGATAAAGGGTTTTGACAGACAGGCAGACAACAGGGTGTTCTTAAAAGGGTTCCGTCTTTTTTTCCTTTTGAGGTACAGACGCCTGCAGGTCCAGCTACCCGAAATTGTCAATTTTTCCCAATGAACCTTGAACCTAATACATAAATAAAGTCGAAAATCTATCAAACAAATCTGACAGATTGTAGTAGCTTGATGTGCAGGCGTCTGTACAAAAGCTTAAAGTACCCAAAAGAAACGTAACATACGGAATTATGGAATGACTACCAGTCACATAACTAAATCTCACCCCTTAAATCACCAAGTCCATCCCCATCCCCATCCCTGAAGCTGTCCACCATCATCCTGTAGTACACGGCGTTATCCCACCACTGCACAGCATCACCTGCCACCCTGCTGACCATACACGCGACCACCAACCACCACATCTTGTACACAAATAAAATAATTGTATCATCATCTAATTATGGTCGACGGCAAGGTCGACCGTCGACTAGTGCTGGGACATTGTGTACTAGGTTTAAGTCAGTTGTATTTCGATAGGTTTAAGTCTGTCTGTTACCCTTACTAATACTACGTTAGTATTATATTATCTGTGCTAATACTAATATTATAGAAGCGAAAATGAGTTTGTTTGTTTGTTACCTCTTCACGCCTTAATGGCCAGTTGGGACCAAGGAGACGGACATTTTTTTTTTAAATTGACATATTAGGGAGAAAGAGGGAAGAAAAGGGAAAATTTAGCTTTACTATTACAAATCAATAAGGCGCAAGGTTAAAAACTGCAGGTAGCAGGTGCCGGCAAATCAGGAAAGAGGAACTGTTACCCCAAATTTAACGCAAGCGAAGCCGCGGGCAAAAGCTAGTATATGTTATGTGCCCAGGTTAAGGGTCTCGCTTCTCATGCATGAGATTGTAGGTTCAAATCCGGGCAAGTACCAATGGGACTTTTTCAATTCATATGTACACATAACGGCAGGTGAACCTAGTAGAGAGATCAGCTACTTTACCATGACGTCTTAAAGCAGAACTTATTTCACTGAGGGAAAGAGACAGAGCTATACAGGGTGTCTAGCACCATCTCTTTCTCACACAGGAATAAGAACTGCTATAAGATGTCATGGTAACCCTATAGGTTAAAATAGTTTTGTATAGGTTGATGTGTTATCGTGTGTACAATGTATAGACATTTAACTTCAACCTGGCTTAGAAGTTAGGATCAACTTCGGTTTGGTTGGATTAATGGGTCACAGGTGGGGCGGTAATTATTAATGATGTGTATTGATTAAAATTTGTTCAGCACCTAAAAGGTTTCGGTTTAGTACAAAGTTGAGAGTGGGCTTCTACATTTAATTTTCATGATGAAAAGAATAGGTATTTTGCAGTCCGCAAGGATCGTTCCCAGTAAAGATATCATTACTAATATTTTAAAAGCGAAAGTGAGTTTGTCTGTTACGTCTTCACGCCTAAATGGCTAAACCGTTTTTGATGAATTTTGGTACAGAGATAGTTGGGACCCTGGAGACGGGTATAGGCTAACTTTTTTTTAAAGTGAAAAGTTAGCTTTGCTATTACAATCAATAAGTCACAAGGGCAAAAACTACAGGTAACTGCAAATCAGGAAAAGGGAACGCGTTACCCGGAATTCAACGTGCACGAAGCCGCGGGCAAAAACTAGTATAAAACTAAATAATTAAGTGTCAAATATGTAACTGATTGTAAGTTTTTCAAATCTACCTATACGATTATCAGATCTACTTTTAAGTTTTAACTAAACATTGTTGAGTTCAATTAGGGTTTTAACTGTAAGTGTTTGTTGCATTTGAACAAGTTATATTTATAATTAATCATAATGAACGACTTAAGATAATTGAATTTGAGATCTAAGAAAGTTCAAAGAAAAGGTAAGGGTAGGATTGTCAGAGGGCCTGCCAGGGCCTCCACCGGGGTTGCGGGTTGTACGAAAGAGATACATGGGTGGGTTTTAGTCAGTACAAGTCTGACACTTCAGAACTTGGTGCAGCCGTTTTGGAGGAGTATGGGAACGAAAATTGTGACACGAGAATATTATATATTAGATTAAAAATATATAATAATTACATAATCTTTTATTAGTTTATATAATAGTAAACTTACAACAACAACACTTACAAGTAACAATACATATACTGTGAAGGTGCGATCATTCAACAGCTGTTTAGTAATAAACTTCAAAACCTACTCGACTCAAATGTACCTACACACGGCAACAGATCAACCTATACAAAACCAGTTTATGCTGCTCTCTCAACAACGGATCGTACACCATAAATGTGGTTTTGTAAATAAAACTGGTTTTGTATAGGTTGATCTGTTGCCGTGTGTACAGACGCCTGCACATCAAGCTACTACAATCTGTCAGATTTCTTTGATAGATTTTCGACTTTATTTCCAAAGTATAAGGTTCAAAGTTCATTGGGAAAAATTGACAGTTTCGGGTAGCTGCAGCCGTCTGTACCAAATAGGACAGCTGTTTTGTAGTACTAATTTGTTTAGCTTAAAGATCTGAATCACAGTCTAAAATACGACTAAAGCTTTCTGGAAGCAGATGTTATTCATAAGGGTCTATATACACAATCGACACCTTTTTGCAATGAAAAAAAGATCACACAGGTGTAAAATCAGAGGCAAAACCACTGCAAAAAATGAGTACAATCAATGGACGGAACTGCCGTCGCGTCTTGAATTTTACCCATACCATAATTAGCTATTTCCATAACTTCACTAGTTCTATTTTTCATAATTGGGAGAACTAGATTAAAAAAAAATAAACCGGCCAAGTGCGAGTCGGACTCGTTGACGCCTTCCGTAGCATCTATAAAAAAGTGTGTGTATCAGCTCCGACGCACGACTGGAGTTTACTCCTTAAGTACGAGTATCTAACCATACGCAAAAAGAGTTTATTCAACTGAAAAAAAAATAATATCATATGAAACGGTAAATTCACAAATTAATGAAAAAAAATAGCAATATAAATACATCGACACTGATAGAAACGAACAAGCCCAATAACATATAGGTATAGTCGCATATACAGCATACCATGTATGTCTTAATACACTCACAGCCAAATTAGAAAGTTGCGCACTAAAGGTGCGTACCAAAAACGTGACACATTTTCGTTACTTTTAGGTTTTACCCCTCGGATTTTTCTCATTCCGGGCGCCTTTTTTTTTTTTTTTTTTTTTCGGGTGGGAAATCATCCAATGACTTCCCCCGCTCTGGGTGGAGCGGGGGGGCATGTCAGACTTGTACTGACTAAAACCCACCCATGTTTCTTCTATTGCCCTTTACGTTCCGAGGCCGCGGTATCTCTTTCGAACAACCCGCAACCCCGGCAGGCAGAGGCTCTGGCAAGCCCCTCTGCTTTGCTGACACTCTTTGAGGCGCGCGTGAAACACGAACGCGCCGTCGACACGGCCTGTCGTCAATCGACGGACGGACGGTGAACTACCCATTGCTCACCGCCCACAGGCCCGCATCTACGGTGGCCGGAAGTCGTCTCGCGGCGCCCGGCGCCATGGGCGTCTCCCGCGGCGGCTGGGTTGGGCAGATGTTCTCTCCCTCAAACGCCCGGCCACCTCCTTCGCTAACATTACTGCTTCGCAGAAGGTGGTGACCGCTTCCCATTCCCTCTCGCTCCGGACCATGGCCTGAACCAGGGCCGGACGCGAGAGATCGCCGCCGCCGATCGCCTCCACGAGGGCACGGCGGTGCTCCGCCCAAGCCGGGCAGATCGCCACTGTGTGCTCCACCGTGTCCTCCGGGCGATCGTCACAATGGTGACACCCGGGCGCTTCCTCCCGCCCGATGATGTGCAGGAACCTCCCGAAACTTCCGTGTCCGGTGAGGACCTGCGTCAGGCGGTAGGTGAGGACGCCATGACGCCTCTCCAGCCACTCCTCAAAGAGGGGACTTATCGCCACTATTGTGGCGTGCCCTGCACGGGGTTGCGACAGTCGCTCTCTCCATGCCACCATGAGATCGCACCGGAGGTCTGCCCGCCGAGCGGCAACTTGCCGCGGCAGTGGGTTTTCCCCCCGGTGTAGTGACTCCGCGCGCCACTCAAACAGGCGCGCGAGGACTATCGCCTCCAGATCCCACGGTGATTCCGGGCGCCTTATATATGAAAATCGATTCTTATGGAGTAAACTCCAAAAACGGCAAAAAAGTCGTGTTTGTGGTATGGAAACCCAGTGGTATTTATTTTTCATGTCAAGAGTCAAATGAAATCAAAATTATTTATTTTCAGTAAATGACACATTTCGCCACAATGTGGCATGTGACATAAATTTTAACAATATGAAATTTTCAATATTTTTAAAAACGTTAAAATAGGTACATATTTAAGTCTATCATTTAGGCCTTAAAAACTAAATAAATGAATGTAAGTTGTTATCATGTTGGTGGTGCACGAAATACTATCATTTCTCCTGGCTGTAGTGTTATTTGTTCCAAGGGCAACTCGTTCCTGAAAAAATAATAAACAGTGAAATTAGTATCGCTAAAAGTATGTTAAAACGTTGCTATGGTAACGAGTGTTAGTAATGGGAAAGAGAGCGCTAGACACACTGTATAGCTTTGTCTCTTTCCCACACTTGACTTATCACTGGCCTAAAACGATTTTTCCCAGATACAAGACCATAGATATGTCAATTTCTCGCCCCCATAAACTATAATATTACAACTTTTGTCGAAATCTTTAGAGCTGTTTTCGAGACGTGATTAAAATATTGCTCATTTAATTCTAAATTGTCAATGTTTAGACTTAAAGTCTCCGAGTGCTATTAGTGATATTTCAGTAATTAAGAGGCGATGTCAACTAATTAAAAACCCTCATCTGCTTAACCTTTTCCAAACCACACTGGAAGACTGGACTGGAAGTGGACCTAGGGCTCCAGTCTAACCGGTTGAATTAAATAGAGCATGAAACGACTGTCTATCTGACCTACACACGTGTGAACAAACGACAAGCAAAACTTTTTATTCGACCATAACTAAAAAAGCTGAAATAACAAACTTTTGTTAGACGTTTTGGCCACTGACTTCCGGAAATAAAGTTATTTTCCATTTTTTTAGATTTTTTTTTGGAAGTCGGTGTTATTTTTTACAAAAAAGTTTTTTTTAACCAACCTCAACTCATTTCACGATTTATAATCAAACTAGCTTTTGCCCGCGGCTTCGCTCGCCTTTAATTCGGGGTTCAGTTCCTCTTTCCTGATTTGCATTGCAGGTACCTGCTACTTGTAGTTTTTGCCCTAGCGGCTGATTTAATGTAATAGCAATGCTAAGTTTTCCCTATTTTCCCTCTCTCTCTCTCGTTTCACACTTTTTTAAAAATAAAGTTAGCTTATGTCATTCTCCAGGGTCCCAACTGTCTCTGTGCCAAAATTCATCAAAATCGGTTCAGTTCCATGTAAGCGTGAAGACTTAACAAACTCACTTTCGCTTTTATAATATTCGTAAGGATTACATAATGTAAACATTGTTTTATGAAGTCTTGAAGGTTCTATTCGTAAACTCATCGAATTGCAGGCAATAAAGATAAATATAAGTCAAATAAATACTTGTAAATAAGGAAAGGTACTTTTTACATATCAATTTATTTAGTGATAATCTTATTAAATGTTATCATTGAATAAATAGATATTTACCTATCTGGTTTTGCTATTCAAAGAATATCAATAGAATTCTGCAATAGAAGTCAAATGATAAAATTCAGTTTAATAATAATTGACGTTCTACAGCATAGGATCACTTATTTTATCTTCCTTGAAATATGAAAAGAAAATTATAGCGAAATATCTATTATTTATTATGAGCCACAAGTGGCTCAAACAAGTGGCTAAAACTGGTAGTCAGACTTTTGGGCCACTGACTAACGACTGTCAACAATCTAAAAGTGACAGAGGGAAGAACATATGGTGGGCATAACGTGCTTTCCGAGGCTCAGAGGTAGCTGGACTACATTTACTATACTACATCTATACATCTACATCCATAGATGATTAAGCAAACGCGACACATCCTGAAGATTGACCAGAGCGGTTGTTATTATCTAGCCATAAGCTAGCATACCCAAATAAACTAAAGATAAAAATCCAATAAATTCCTTACCCTGCAACCCGGTTGCTATGCACACTGGCAGTATAAATTGTCAATGGTTCCGATAGCAGCGTGAGTCCACTGAGGTTGACAGTGTCAGCCGTGCTGCCGACGTTGAAGATCAAGCCGTATGTGTCAAAGGTCCTGAGGTACCTGAGCAGGAGCAGGGTGTTCTCCGTCAAGGCTTGCACATCATATTCGCCATGTGATAAGGCTACCTCCTTGCGTAGTTTTGTGAGGGATTGGTAGATCTAGAAAAGAATTTTCATAATATAAAAACCGTTAAACAGCAATGTTTAAAAGTCCAGACTTGGACATACACATTTGCAAGTTTCTTTTTATACACGCTGTTTGTCCAATTTTCTTTCTGGCTCTTAGACTCAGTTTATCAATATTCTAAGACATGAATGCTTTAAAATCTTACCTTAAAATGACTAATAGATACATCTTTCTGAGCCTGAAGATTGATTTCCATATAGTCTTCAGCTACTGGCAGCCAAGTATTAGGATTTGTTGAGAACCCAGCGCTTGTAGTATTGTCCCAGTGGAACGGTGTCCTGCATGGATCCCTGGAGAACTCCAAGTAGTTTGATTCATTGCCTTGGTTTAAAGCTGCAACGTCGACGGTATCCTCCCAACTGACGAATCCATCCTTCATGCCGAGCTCCTCGCCTTGGTAGGTGATAGCTACCCCTGGGAGTAACATGTTGAGACCGTTCAAACCATCCACCATGTCGCCTCTAAATCTGGATGGCATACGGCTCTGGTCGTGGTTTCCGAACTAGAACAATACGGTGACGGATAATTGTATTCTTCGGATCGGGTAGTCATTATTTTACAGTTTCTGAACTTTACTTACCACCCAGTTAGGTACTTTTCCCTGTGGCATGTATGTAAGCCAGTGCCGGATGACGTAGGCGAAGTCTCTGGCAGTAGACTTGGCAGACAAGGTTGTGATAAAGTCAAAGTTGAAAGGGAAGTGTGCTCCGACCCTGCCGCTCTCGTCTCCGTAGTATAGCATCGTCATGCTGATGTTAGCGTAGGCTTCGGCAAGAAGTACCCTGGATGAACAAAAATAATTTAAATTCATGTGTGTATATGTATTTTGAAGCATTGTTTTGTTAAAGTCTGATAAAGAATCGTGAAACAACTTAAAGCTGAAAAAAGGTTAGTTAAATCGACATCAAAATCAGTAAAAATGCTTTACTTACTTAGTCTCTGCATTATTCTGAACAGCCCACTCGTCAACAGCCTTTCTCCAATCATACACCACATCGTAGAGCTCTATCAGGTCCCTCACATGTATCTGCGTGGTGTATCCAGCCTGTTCGGGGCTCAAAAACATATTCCCAGATAAAGGTTCATCGGGGTAGTTCCCATTGGCATCAGGAGCCGTTTCGAATAGATGAGGAATGGCATCCACCCTGAAGCCGTCAGCTCCTCGGGCTATCCAGAACAGCATGATGTTGACCATTTCGTCCTTAACTGCCTGCTCTCGGAAGTTGAAGTCAGGTTGCTCTACAGCGAACTGGTGGAGGTAATACTGCTGGCGTATGTCGCTCCATTTCCAGACTGTTCCACCGAATTGACTGATCTGTACCAAAGAAACTACTAGAAAAACTTTTTATTGAAAACATAACATAACTCCCGTTATCCCCAACGGCAAAGGTGTACTTAATGTTACACGCACAGTTTGGCCAGTTTTTTTTTTATTATGAAAACTACTGTGATAATATCTGAATTTTCTAAGTTTTAATTACACAAAATAGACTTACCCAGTTAGATGGTAATTTTGAGTCAGGATTTTCTGGATCATTTCGAGGATCAGCCCACACGAACCAGTTTTCATATCCTGGCTCTCTGGCTTCTGATTTGATGAAGTACTCAGAATAATTACTGGCGTGATTTGGCACGTAGTCTAATAAGACTTTCAAACCTATAATATAAAAGAATATTAATTCAGAATCTGTTGTCTACTCGCGGCATTTTATTTCTTTGTTTCATACCTAGAGTCATCAATATGATTGAATTTCACTTGTTATCTCTTACCTAGCCCTTTCGCCTTGTTAACCAGATCATCAAAATCTTGCATCGTTCCATACTCATCATGTATATTGTAAAAGTCGCTGATGTCATAACCGAAGTCTTTCATAGGAGACTGAAAGATTGGAGACATCCAGAGAGCGCCGACCCCAAGGTCCACTAGATGTTCCAGCTTACTGGTAATACCTAAAAATAATATATAAGTACGTATAATGGAGCGCTTCAGGTATTTGATAGAAAATAGAAATAAAGGATTTGTGATAACCTTTTGACAGATGAATGTTTCGCGAAAATATAGATAGGTATCACTGGAAGATCATAAAACTTTGTATTTTTGGGATTTCACCATTAATTTTACACAATTAATCATCTAGCATTAATGACTGAAGTCCGTAATTAATAGCAGAAGGATAACTCTCGGTGAACCTCAAGGGACCGTCTTAGGGCCGCTAGAGATGAACGTGTTCTTTAATCAGAAACTGGAGAACATTAC
The DNA here is from genome assembly GCA_958449745.1 of Ochropleura leucogaster. NCBI lineage: Eukaryota > Metazoa > Arthropoda > Insecta > Lepidoptera > Noctuidae > Ochropleura > Ochropleura leucogaster. Next base: position 758,652 of record OY288208.1, read on the forward strand.
ATAAAGGTTTTATATACAGGTATTATATACCATTGTATTGTGATTGCAACGTACAAACCAGATTATCGTGTAGGTAAATCTGATTGAAGTTCAAGCTATATTCAAGTAACATAATTACACTCGTAAATTACTTAAATGAATACACATTTAAGTGGACCCTAAATCTAATTCAGACGGTTAAACGGGTTTAGCTGTCTCGTCTTTCACAAATGGCATCCCTTTTAGACAAAATCGAAATTAATTAACGACCTTTTTGGCTTTGCAAAATCGTACTTTACAGGTTTGAATATACCTTTGATAATTGAAACAAAAGGAACATGTGACCTAAAATAATTGGATTTTTTTAAGATCTTACCTTTTAGATCCCCGATACCATCTCCATCATCGTCCTTGAATGATCTGGGATAGATCTGGTATATCACAGTGTTTTCCCACCAGTCAAGTTCCCTTAGCTCTGGTGGTGGTACCTCTTCCTCCCTCATCACAGCCCACACCACCACTCCCACTACAGTCCCCACCACCGCAGCGGTTACTATCGCGACCAGCACGGACTGTTTCCACGACATTATTGGCTAGGCTTTACCGGTTTCAAACAAGGACACCTGTTTTTAAAGACTTCTTATCGACCTGTACTATAAACTTTTATTAAGTTTTAACTGATTGTATTGATATTGGGTGACATTAAGATAATACCCCCTCTGATCTGATTATTTAGTCATTTGATGGTATCATATCTTATTACTGCGTACTTTTGTGCATTATTATTTACGCACGTGGTGCGTGCGTGATCATACTGATCATGCAAGTCTTATCTACCTATGCCAAAATACAGGGTGGTAGGGCAGTTTTTCCAAATTACTGGCGATGATGATGATGAAAATATCCATGTTAGGAGAATTATGTACGTTGTAGCCGTGATTGCATTTGAGAGATTTAAAATAGATCTTCGAAATTTTGTCATTCACATTTGTTATGTTATTAGGCTAAATAAGAAAGATAAGGATGGTAGTATAGTAAACGTTCTGCAGTTTCTGCCTACCCTAAAGGGGGCAAAAGCCGTGAGTTATTTATGTATGTATTCTTCAGCTCACTACATCACTAGAACAAGCGGATGTGGACTCGGCAATTTCCACGGTCGAGCTGAGCGGCCGCCTGACTGTAAATTATAGTCCGTTCCCACTGTGTATGAGAGCACCATGCAATTACCCATACAACGTACACCATTGTTTGTTCCATTACTGCAAGTTGAATCAGTACATACGTAATGCGGTTGATTCAATAGGAAATTGAGCAGTTTTTAAGGTTCCAAATCTCAAAAACACAAGAAAATTAAACCCTTATTTCAAAATCAAAATCAAGTCATTTATTCAAATTAGGCTGATAATCAGCACTTTTTGAACGTCAGATTACAAGAGACAGTCCCACAAAAACGCCCTGCCTTTCGCCACTTCCTAGTGTTTTAGCTGGGAAGAAGAAGTGGCGGAACAAACTCCCCAGCAACACATCTGTCTGTCAGGTTAGAAGAACCAGATTTTATACAATTCCGTTTATCACAAGAAATTATAAAAAAATAAAAATAAGAAATAATTCATTCATTGTCACTTGTCAGCTAGCAAACACCCATTATATATAAAAATAAAATTAAAAATTACCCAAGTCTAAATAATAAATTCACCAGTCTAATGGGTGTGCCCGCTTACATGTGCAGTGAAGAAGTGTCAGGTGATAAACTAGGACCATAGTGCAAAAGAAATAAGCTAAGCATAAAAAAGATTTACCAATAACAGTAACAAAAAAAATATATATATTCAGTCAATGCTCGAGGTCACTAGTTAACCACATGTCAATAAATAAAAACACACAAAATGAAACAAGTATATAAAGAAAAAAAAGTAAAAATATAAAATTACATGACGAAGACATGTAACGTATCAATAAGCTAATTTGGTGAAAGAACATGAAGAGAAAAAAATAATAATCGTCTTGAGTTCAACACAGTGACCAACTATGCTTATCGTCTAAATAGTCGTTAATAGAATAGTATGCTTTTAAACAAAGGTTAGATTTTACTTTAGCTTTAAATGCAGTAAATGGCAAATCTAGCAAAGAAGAAGGTAGCTTGTTATAAAAAGTTATACCAAGGCCTACAAATGAATTATGAACCTTATGAAGCCGGTGGAAGGGAGCACGTAGTTTATGCTTATTTCTAGTGTTTTTTTGATCGCTTTGTCGTCCCTCTGTCTCTCTGTCAAATCGTGTCAATGCGTAGTAACGAAATTAAAACCATATACTCAAATCTGTGCTTCCTAAAAGCTGTGAAATCAAACCTCTAAGTTTACACAGACAAAAGTAATGGCTGTTTATAATGTCGCAAGTTTATAGCGAACGGTGCGCGAGTCCGACTCGGTCTTGACCGTTTTTTTTTTTAATAACCGCCAAATAGGTGTGTTTTTGGGTTGGATCTAGTATCGTTTGGCAGGATTTGGGGGGTAAAAAGGGTCAAAGCTGGTAGAGCTTGGGTCCCCAATTATTACGCTACCACTCTTATTACAAGGTAATGCATATTTTTCGAGAAATTTACTAAATAAGTTTCTAACCTCAAATTAGATAAAAGCGAAAACGGAACGTTAAAATGGATGATTGACAACTAAATCTGTCACAATTATATTGTCTGTGGTGTAAAATATCGTGCAAAATCGTTAAACGGAACGTAGAAAAAAAAAAGTTGTGTCATGTGTTGTATAATTGAGTAAACAAGAATGATTTAATATATGAGTATTTGTGGAGAAGAGATGTAGAAAGACATAAACGAGATCCTTTTGAGGAACTTATAAAAGTAATTAACTATGGTTTTAATAAATAGATTTTGATGAATGTATTGTTGTTTTATTTTTTTTATATATCATTGTAGAAATCTTGTTTATTAGAAAGTTAGTGTAGTCCCACTACTGTGACTGGGAAAATGTAGGATGCAAGAGCGAGCGAAGCGAGCTCGGGACTTAGGGCACCCCGACTCGGACAGGTTAGGTTAGAAGGGGATGGCGGGGTCTAGTGAGCGAGCGAACACAGACCCCGCCATCCCCTTCGTGGTTATTTTTTTTTAAACCCTTGAGCCCCGCGAAGCGGGGCTCCGACTACGCCTTTTAAGCAACTTTTGAGTGTATTGAGGTTAAGTTACAAAAAAAACCATTTTTGTCGAAAACGGTGAGTTATTTTTTCATGGTTGTGGTGCCCAGGGTGGAAGATCAACCCCCCCTTTCCCCCCAGCTCGTACCCGCCCTCCTCCTGCCAAACGATCGCCTTTTAAGCAAGTTTTGAGTGTTTTGAGGTTAGGTTACAAAAAATCGTTTTTCTCGGAAACGGTGAGTTACCTTGTAACGGGAGTGGTGCCAGGGGGGAGGGGTATACCCCCCCCTCCCCCACTCCACCCCTCCCCCCTCTTTTTCTGCCAAACGATACTAAATTTTTACCGTGTTTTTTACCATTGACAAAAATGATGGGAACATCAAAAAATCATTCGGTGAGCATAACCTACCAGATTGCCAAGAATCTTAAACTACGAAAGTGTTTTGTATTACTACTTTTATCAGCGGTGGCCGGGAGTCGTCTCGCGGCGTTACACCCAGAGCGTGTCCCACGGCGACTGGGTTGGTTTGAGGTTCTCTGCCTCAATACCCGGTCACCTCCTTCGCTAGCATGACTGCTTCGCAAAAGGAAGCGACTGCTTCCCATTCTCTCTCGCACCGAGAGACCGGACGCGAGAGATCGCTGATCGCCTCAACGAGGGCACGGTAGTGCTCCGCCCAAGCTTGGCAGACCACAATGTGCTCCACTGTGTACTCCGGGCGATCGTCACAATGGTGACACCCGGACTTTTCCTCCCACCCGATTATCTGCAAGAACCTCCCGAAACTTTCGTGTCCGTTCAGGACCTGCATCAGACGGTAGGTGAGGACACTATGGCGCCTCTCCAGCCACTCCTTAAAGAGGGGACTTATCGCCACTATTGTGGCGTGCCCTGTAAGTGGACATCCTAAAGACGAGATTCTCTCAAGAATGTCGCATTAGGAATAATTATTATACATACCTACTTTAAAATTTATCTTAGCTAAAACATGATATTATTCGTGTTTTTAATATCATTATAATATCATTTAAGATAGGAATGTAATATTATCGTTTCAATGTCCAACTAAAGATAATGATTAATTGACAGCGAAATAAGCTAGCATAAGTTGATCTATAATTCAGTTGACTTCGTATAAGAGCATCGGTTCTAGTTTCGACGGACATCGATAATATTGAAACTAAAATAAACAGTTGGAAAGTTGGATTCTATTATTAGAAAATATTACGGTTCTTGAAACTCAGAATCAATAACTTTGGTACAATACAACGTTCTCGAAACATCGACACGATCAATGAAGATCAATTATTCAGAGCTTCTCCAATCACAGTGCTTTTGAAGGGGGAAAGGTTAAATTTTCTTTATTATATATTAAACAAGTTTTGCCCGCGGCTTCAATCGCGTTATATTCGGGGTAACACAGTTCCCCTTTCCTGATTTACAGGTACCTGTTACCTGTAGTTTTTGCCCTTGCGCCTTATTTATTGTAATAGCAATGCTAAGTTTTCCCTTTTTTTCCCTCTTTCTCCCTAATTAAATATATATATATATATAAATAGCCTATGTTCGTCTTCAGGGTCCCAACTATCTCTGCACCAAAATTCATTAAAATCGGTTGAGCCATTTAGGCGTGAAGAGGTAACAAACAAACAAACTCACTTTCGCTGTTATAATATTAGTAAGGATGAGTAATTCATCATTACAAAGAAAATTATAAATTTGTTTAAATGTAACTTATTTTTGTGTTAAATTAATAATTAATTATTATTTTTTATCGTTACAAAGGCACTTATAATGGAATTGAAAATTGTAACTACTCAATACTCTTCAGCTTGTACTGTGGGGACGAATTAAAAAAAAAGTTTAAGAGCTCCTTTATTTAATCTAAGTGTTCATAATTAAAATATTCTAAAATTCTCCATCACTTTGTAACGCTACCGTACCGAGCTAGTTTTTCAACTAAAGAATATTAAAATTCTAGTTTTATAGTATCTTGATACCCTCCTTTTCTCCCCCATCTCCCCCACCGCATCCTTAGTATCTGTTTTCCAATTAAAAGCGTCCAATTAATGTATAGTTTGATGAAAAAACAAGTAATAACAGGTAACACCGATAGTAGGCTAACTCTGTTTACCAATATTACGGCTTATTTGTAATGCGGTGAGGTTTTTATTTGATTACTTTAAATAAGTCACAAGACAGCTGTTTGATTGGTAGTAAACAATGGGAATATCTTGTTGGTTCTGCTACTCCCGGACAACAAACATGTATACATTACTAGCTTTTGCCCGCGGTTTCGGTCGCGTTAAATTCGGGGTAACACAGTTCCCCTTTTCTGATTTACAGGTACCTGCTACCTGTAGTTTTTGCCCTTGCTCATTATTTATTACAATACCAAGCTAAGTTTTCGCTTTCTCTCACATTTCTCACTTTAAAAAAATGTAGCCTATCTCTGTACCAAAATTCATCAGAATAGGTTTAGCCATTTAGGCGTGAAGACGTAACAAACTCACTTACTCTATAATATTAGTAAGGATGTAATAGTTTAGTATTTATTTCTCTACAAGTGATTTGTAATAATTAGTAATAAATAAGTACAAACCGCATTCAGCTGTATCCGGTTAGACTGAAAGCCTACCCAAACATAACTGGAAAATCGGTAGGCAAATGATGATGATCGTTTTTTTTAATTAGGGTGTTTAAATTGACAGTTTCATTTAAACAATTTGACGTTTTGCTCATTACATACCGTGTAATAAAAAAACAATATGCTATAAAAACAAAAAAGTAACTAAAACTAAAATTTTATTTATTTAATAATTTATTTAATGAACAATTAATTCTATACATTAAAACAATTAAATAAACTAAAAATATTAAATTAACAAACAACAAATTGTAAAAGGGCATCAGAAAACTCGTCCTGAACGCGTCAGCTGGTAATGTATCCAAGAAACTGGCCGCGTTGCCACGTTGTATGGCAACAAAGCGTATCAAACAACTTCCCCCGCTCTAGGCGGAGCGAGGGAGAGCGTCAGACTTGTACTGACTGAAACCCACCCATGTTCCTTCTATTGCCCTTAACGTTCCGGGGCCGCGGTATCTCTTTCGAACAACCCGCAACCCCGGAAAAGCCAGCCTTTAGGTAGGGAAGCGTCAACTTAGCGATTAAATATAAATCTTATAAATTAATATCTCCCTATGTACATTTTCGTTTATTTAACAATAATATTAGTTTTAATACATTCTTAGACGGGTGGTGCCCGAAGTACCAGCGCCTCTCCGGCGGCCAAAGTCAGGTAGCTCCCGTCAATTGGAGTTCTGAAACACAAAAATAGTTATAATGTTATAAATATATAAATTCATCCCCAAATAACTATATCCTATACTAGCTGTTCCCCACGGTTTCACCCGCGCTGCTCAGCACCTGTTGGTCGTAGTGTGATGTTATATAGCCTATAGCCTTCCTCAAGAAATGGACTATCCAACACTAAAAGAATTATCCAATTCCAACCAGTAGTCCCTGAGATTAGCGCGTTCAAACAAACAAACAAACTCTTCAGCTTTATAATATCAGTATAGATATTAGTATAGATAGTATAGATTTATAAGCATCTTTTATGAAATGTTACAGCACTTTGCTGAGGTAGGGTCTTTTTGCTAGTTTATTTCGTTTCATTCCTATTTAAGTTGTGAATAAATCAAACCTCTAAGTCTACACAGTCAATTGAAATGGCCGTTTACGTTGCAAATATGTACGGAACCCTGTTCTGTTGTGAATTAAAAAAAAAACCGCTGTTTAATTTTTTTTTCCTAAAGTTTTTGGGAAATAATATTGTTCTATAGATCACCGTTGTAAACTAAAGAATAAGCAAAACTACCAACATAAATTTTCCCTATATTGATATCATAAGTGTCACTCAACTGTCAAATTGACGAAGGGAGGGAGAATTGAGGGAGGAAGGATTTGCTTGACATTTAACTTCTCTGAGGGTACGAAGTTGGCGAGAGCCTTCAGTTTAGTGTTAAACACGAAGTGTCAGCGTTTAGTTGTTCTTAACAACTATAAATACTAGCGGACATGACGAACGTTGTCCTGTATTTTTTTGGTCTGATTTGTGAATCTAAACTATGCAAGGCGCCACCCAAACGGGTTAAAAATTCATTCAAATCGGTTCAGTCGTTTGGGAGGACTTCAGTGACATTCACACGTACAGCTTACAAGATCGTTTCGAAGAGCTTTTCTTACCAATATTGAACGCATGTTCGAGACTAAACAGTTTTATTTTTTCAAGTAGTGTTCATGTGTAATGTTGAAAGACTAACTGATTCAACAGTTTTAGCTTTTATTTTATGTTGCGTCTATCTAGAAAGTCACCTGCAAGGCAGATGACTCAAGTTACTCAAAAATCCAAGATTACATTTATATTAAAACTAAACTCAATAAATCCCTCTAACTATATAAAAATAACAAAAGTATTCTTACCCAACAGCTCTGATTGAATGAATGCTAGAAACATATACAGTAGCCGGTGTCCTCAAATGTGGTATCCTGCTCAAAACGATCGTGTCTGGTTCCTCTCCAACATTGAACACGAGGACCAGGGTGTCATGGCCCCTGAGGCTTCGGACCAGGTAGAAGGAGCTGTCTGAGAGGGCCCTGATGTCGTATTCTCCGTGGGAGAGTGCCTTCTCCTTACGGAGTTCTGTGAGGGCTTGATATACCTGAAGGATTTTTGTGAGTTAGGCAATATTGTCGGTACACATTTATTCGAGTAAGGTATCGTCAAACCGATTGTTATGGATGGAGTAAAATTGATTAAGATATATCGGAATGAATCTCGAATTCGAAACATCTCAGATTTCTGATAAAACCTTGTTTTACCCAACCGCGGGAGAAGGAGGGTTATGTCTGTAGGTATTCGATTTTTTGTATTCATTGACGGAATTAAATGTTTCAATAACCACTGTTATCGGAAAATCTATAATTTTATAGCTAACCTTAAAATGACTCCTGGCATCCGCCTTTTGTTTAGCCAGATTAATTTCCTCATAATCTTGAGCAATAGGTAGCCAGGTCTTCTCAGCAGTTGAGAACCCAGCGTTCAAGGAGTCATCCCAATGGAAGGGTGTCCTTGCAGGGTCTCGAGAGTACAACATGTAGGTGTCCTCGTCTCCTCTGTTCAGGGCTTCTACATCGACGGTGTCTGCCCAGCTGACGTACCCGTCTCTCATGCCGATCTCCTCGCCCTGGTAGGTGACAGAGGTACCGGGGAGCATCATGTTCAGAGCGTTGAGCCCGTCCACCATGTCGACACGGAACCGGGTTGGCATTCTGTTGTTGTCGTGGTTGCCGAACTGCAATTGATTTACAGCATTTAGAGATACAGATTAGATGTAAGGATTTCAAGATAGGGCAAGAATAAGTAAGTTCTGTTTTTTAGGTATGATTATTTTACAAGTACCGTAATTACTTAATTGTAGGTTTTCAAAGCGAGTTCCTTGTCCTCTCTTGTTAAACAATCTAAAATTAACTCATAATGTTGTCATCAAAATATTTTGTTTTGAAGTATTCCAATTTGCAGAGGGGCCTGCCAGGGCCACCGCCTGCCGGAGTTGTGGGTTGTTCGGTAGAGATACCGCGGCCCCGGAACGTAAAGGGCAATAGAAGGAACATGTGTGGGTTTTAATCAGTACAAGTCTGACCCTCCCCCCCGCTCCGACCAGAGCGGGGGAAGTTATTTGATGATTTTCCATCCGAAAAAAAAAGTTTCCAATTTACCTGCCAGTTAGCCACAGCTCCATACGGCATGTAAGTCAGCCACTTGAGGATGGTATACACGAAGTCCCTGGCGTTGGACTCGGCAGACACATCAGTGATGAAATCGAAGTTGAAGGGGAAGTGCGCTCCGATCTCTCCCTTCTCGTTACCATAGTACAGCATCGTCATAGTAATGTTGGCGTAACCCTCGGAGAAGATCACCCTGAAAGGGAGAGGAAGATGGTTAATTGGACCAAAACAGCCAAATTCAAATTCATTTTTTCACTAGCTTTTGCCCGCGGCTTTGCTCGCTGATTCGGGACAACACAATTCCCCTTTCCTGATTTGCAGGTACCTGCTACTTGTAGTTTTTGCCCTAGCGCCTTATTTATTGTAATAGCAATGCTAAGTTTTCCCTTTTCTTCTTCAATTCTCACTTTTTATTTTAAAGTCAGTCTATGTTATAGTTGGAACCCTGGAGGCGGCTCAGGGTCTCAACTATCTCTGTACCAAAATTCATCAAAATCGGTTTAGCCATGAACAAACTCACTTTCGCTTTTTTATTAAGGAATTTGTGAACACAGGGTACAATATTGTAATGGCCCGCCGAAACTCATACAAAATAGCGTTGTTCGTTCAAGTTTCAATTGTTATAATTTTTAAAAACAAAAAACACTACTAATGCTCATGAAAAATGTTATGTTAGCTAAATTAAAATTATGCAGTCAATACGTAGTGTCAGAGTCAGTTTCCTGAGGCATGCTAGATTAGATTTTAGATAGGCTTTTTTATTAGAAAGATTATTTGTTAGAAACTCAATAAAAATGATTTTCAAAGGTTAGACCTATTAGAAACTTTTCCTAAGTAACTAAAATAGCAGTATTAAAGAAATACGAAAATCACAAAGTATTAAATATTGTAATTTCAAAGTTCTCAATCTCCAATTTGTTGTTAACTGAAGTATAATAATTTGGGGCTTTCTTAGAAGATTGAATACTTGTGTAGGATCGGAATTATTAAAGAGTTTTCTTACTTAGAAGAGGAAAATTGGAAATATTCCGTTTAATCACCGTAAATATCCGTTTTTCTTTGTAAAATAACAAAGATAAGGAAACCATTGAGTTGATTCAATAATAGCTGGTATTATTCATAAATTATGAACCTTGATATATTATTAAATATTGAAACTTCTGTATCCCAAGAAAAACTTGAATGATTTAGCTGCTGAACTAACCAATAATAAATTATAAAAGTTTACTTACCTTGTATCACCCCCTTTTTCTTGATTATACTTGTCAATGAAGTCCCGCCACTCATATACGATATCGTATAGTTCTATCAAGTCTTTAGTATACAGAGGGATAGTATACCCGAGCTGGTGGGACTCAAACTGGGACATCCCACTCAGGGGATCATCAGGGTACACTCCACCATGATCAGCAGGATCAGCCTCGATCATGTACGGTAAGGCATCGAGTCTGAACCCGTCTACTCCCTTGTCCAGCCAGAATTTCATGATTTTAAACATCTCTTCCTTCACTGCTGGGTTCCTAAAGTTGAAGTCTGCTTGTGCGATGGCAAACTGGTGGAGGTAGAATTGCTGTCTCTTGTCACTCCATTCCCATGCTGATCCGCCGAATTGACTCACCTGGAATGAGAAGGTGGATGTAAACAAGAAAAGTTTCATGATGGGGTGATCATCATCATTTTCCTGTCGTTGTATCATTCTATTTGGGGTCCGCGTAACACGATTTCTTCTTCCATTCTCCCCTATCAGACGTCACGGCATCTTTACGGTTTATGAAGGGTGGTGGTGGTGATTTATGTATTTTTGCAAGTACTGGAGCTGGTAGTTCAGCAGACACTAGGTTCATCTGAACCCGTGGCAGGATGCTATTTGATACCATGATTGAAATCACAGCTGTCGTTCTTAGAGTGTTATTGACATCTTTGATTTAAAATATGTTTTGTAACTGTACTATTCATATGCAGCATCGGTCAAGATCGTAACTGACTACGTACAACCTATCTCTTTAAAACTTAAACATCTCAAAGTAAATGTTATGTTAATGGAAAATCCTCATTACGCATTCGGAAAGAATCGAAGTTTTGTAAAAGTTGTAAACTGCTGATGTTTATGGCGCATCTCTCTTCATGCTTTTTATGTTAAACAACGAAATTACTGACGGTTCAAGTTTATGAGGTTGATTCCATTTAGCCTAGTTCCCGCATGCCGAGTAAGGGTAGCGGATTTCGACTGATTTCAAAATTGAGAATACTCGTTCGCACATATTTTGAACGTAGTCTTCTACTATTTTTGCTTGTCAAAAAACTGAAAACCAAAATGTCAATCCAATGTCATGTAACGGCTTTTCAATACGGTATGGGAATTCCAAGTACCAATCTCAAATAATCTTAAGAATGTCAAATGTGTCCAATCCAAGTCTACGCACCGTGCGATATTGTCGCGACCAAGCTAAGCAAAGCGCGTAGTTCATTGGAAAAAATGCAACCCTTGTTATTGGTCGATAATACGTTTAAATAATTGTAGCCAATAGGAACCGTTAGTTGTAGTTTTGGATTTTTATCTCTGTTTTAATCGGTTAAAGTTTTTATTTGTTAGTGAGTTGTAGCAAATAAGATTCTGTTTTTATCCTTAAGTGTGTAGTTAAGCTTGTAAATAAATTCATTCAACCTTCTGATCTGGAGTCTGCTTCATCTCTCTGCCACCATACCCCTAGAACGGCTTTAATTTGTTGACATTTAAAAACAAAATTAAAATACGTTTATAATAACAAAATCTAGCTCATTCGGCACTAATACACTGCTAACAATTTATCAAAAGAAAATCAAAAGCTCTAACCAAAAATACAGCCAATCCTTAAATAGTTTGGACTAAGCTCTTAATAATGGAAAATGCAGTAGCATCGCGGTGCAATCGAGTGCACGCTAATTTAAGGCTAACCAACTAAATTGGATGCGAATTTAATTCATGGCTTTCGTTTTAAAAAATAAATAATGCAGAGTATTTTATAGAAAATACTAGCTTTTGCCCGCAGCTTCGCTCGCAATAAATTCGAGGTAACACAACTGTGTTGCCCTTGCGCTTTATTTATTGCAATAGCAATGCTGTTTGCCCTTTTCTTTGCTATTTCTCCCTCATTTCTCACGTTTTTTTCAAAAAACGTGCCTATATCCGTCTCCAGGGTCCCAACTATCTCTGTACCAGAATTCATTAAAATTGGTTCAGCCATTTAGGTGTGAAGACGTAACAAACAAACTCACTTTTACTTTTATAATATTAGTAAGGAAGTAAGAAATATAGTAATTATAGTATATAGGAAGGAAGAAGGATAGTAGCATCTTACCCAGTTTGACGGTGGCAACCTCTTTCCGGTAGGGTCCAGAGGGTCCGGGTACCCATCAGCCCACACGAAGAAGTCCTTGTATTCGAGATCACCTGCCTCAGATTTCAGGAAGTACTCAGATTCATTACTGGCATGGTTGGGCACAAAGTCGAGCAATACTTTAATACCTGAAATTAAAAATAAAAACTAAAGTTAACATTGTCAAGGATAACTGGTCAATTGTCTGTCAACCTTTGCCGACCATGACTGTTTTAAATGATAAATTATATTTATTTTGCAAGTAGGTCTTCACAAACAGTTTTCACATCTTTTAATCATTGATGAGGCCGGTGTTTCGTACCCGACTACTCTGAGAAGAAACAGCCGAAACAAACAAGGTCCAGACAAAAATCTTGGTCAACTTACATGATGACTATGCAGATTAGTGTCTGAAATGGTCTTTTTAAGAAAGCACCACACATATTGAGTGGAGCTTGTGATAGATAGACAGATGGACATGGTCTAGTCAGTGCAAGCATTTGTCACTTATCGTGTAGCTCGACTCATAACCCAAGGACCTCAACGACACTACGAACAATACCAACAAAAGGACATTTGTGTATAGTACGGCCAACGAGAAGCGATACCAAATGTAAACAAAACCCATGCTAAAACCCCATCTAAAATGGCCGCCCGAATGTTGGCGAACCCGTCTTAACGTTGTCATGTTATTGCCGGGAGAACGAGACATTACGACAAAGGCACAAGATGGAAAGAGCTAAATATTAGATTGTCAATGCCACAGTTGTTCTTTAGGTTAATGACCTTTCGTATCGCTTCTCGTTGGCCGTACTATAGATATATCGCTTATAGTACTCAAACTGCCAGACATTCGTCAACAAAAAACAATGTAAATAAAAGTAATGATCAACAAGGTCCTCACATTCCCAATAATCAAATTAAAAACTTAAAAATATTTAAAAAATAAATTATATTGAGTGGTCAGTGTGTCATAGCGGAGCTTGGCAGAAGCTTATTTCCAGCAGTACACTGTATAGGCTACAAGTTGATAACCCACTGCTGTCTTATCAAACTATACCCGCGTCTTTTCCCCGACTCTCGACTCTCCCCACAAACAGGGTTTCGTAGCACTAAACAATATTATTAACGGTAATCAAATAAAATTTTAATAACTTACACTCAACCGCAAACCTAAATTTGTCCTTCATAGTATTTTAATGAAAAACAAAGTTAAAAATTTTCTTGTAAAGATTTTTTATAACACCATTGATTACCATTACCTACTGGCGCCGGGATTTACATTCTGCAAATTGGATGAACATCCTCTTAACAGCAGGATTTGTTGAAAACTTCTTCCACAATACTCACCTTTGTTTCATAATATTATACAAAACTAATGCATTTCATGCTTTGAGAATTTAGACTTAGTGACCCAGTGGGTTAGGCTGTGTTTAGTCTGTCAGTAAATCAAAAATTTTTACCCTACTGCGGCGGAATTCAAAAGGATGAAAATGTTTTATAAATAAATCGCACAATTTTCTGATTAGCGCCGGTAATTACCTACAACATATTTAAAAATATTATTACGCATCTATTAATCAAAGTAAAATGACAAACAAACAATTAATCATGTAATTTAAGAGGATTAGTATCCTGAGTAGTCCGGATACAATCGGTAGAAATGTCGAATCAGTTAATAAAATCTTTTGATACAAATATGTTTGTCCTTTTGTGGAGATCTTATCTCAGACAGATCTATACATTGATTAAGATACGTCATCATGAACACAGTGAATCCCCGTGTGAAAATGATTTTGAGGACATTCTAGAAAGCCTTCAGATAACATGCCTTGCGATGGGTGATGAGGGGGAGATGCAATACAATAATCTTAATGGTGATGGATCCTGCCGGGGTCGCGGGCCCTACCAGGGTTGCGGGTTATTCGAAACAAATATCGCGGCCTCGTAATATAAAATAAGGAACATGGGTGGCTTTTAGTCAGTGTAAACCTAACACTCCTCCCCGGGGGAAGTTATTTGATGAAATCCCATCCACAAAAAAAATGCTGATGGATGGAGAGGGAGAGGAAGACCAACCAAACAGTTTAAAGAACGAAACGAAAAATAAAGGAGTAAATGATAGCGTGGTGATTGACTCCAAATAACATGGAACAAGGGCTGGAAGATAACAAGGGTTTTAGAGTAGACACGTGAGGTCTGATGGTATAAAATCAGGCATTTATATTGTCTATTGCTCAAAACATGGAAGGAAACTCACTCTTAAGGAATCACAGACCTCTAAGGTGCTCCCTACGAAAAGATTCGTTTTTCAAATGGTACCTAGTACCTTAAAAGGCAACAAAAAAAATTGCAGGAGTCTTAGTGATTTATGCTCTCAAAGAAATATTGTTTCATATATTTTGTTATTAAAATAAAGACAAACAAGAATATTAGAGTTACATACTAAAAAAAAAATGTTTTGTGCAAATTTTGATTTAATTTAACTAGAGTGTTAATCATGTAAATTTGAAATTTATACCTATCGCTAGAGAATTGTGAAATTGGAATGGTTGTCGTTTTAATATTACTGCAGCATTCATGGAGTGATGATTAATATATAGCAACGTTGAGAAATACTTCTAAGTACGTTTCGTAAACACGATCCCGGTTCGAGAAAATGTAATTTTTTCCTCTATAAAAAAAATACCGCAAAGTTACCTCTAAAAAGATTTTCAAATAGTTATTTAAAAAAAAAAAAAAATTAAAACTTCGTCTTAATAAAAGAAATAATATTAGGTCTATTACTATAATTCGTTACTGCTGTTTTGGCCCTAAATTAACATATTTCCTACGTGCTTCCCCTTTATGGAAGCACACTAATCTTTTGGATAAAATGGATCAAATTATCAGACATACCTTATCTTTAATTTTAAATGTGGCTCTGGACGACCGAGCTTGGGCTCAAGCCACTCTTCCCATTCGTTTGGGAGGACTCGGCGTCCGCAAAATTTCTAGTATTAGTCTACCAGCTTTCTTATCCTCGGTCCACGGTACTGAGAAATTAATCAGGAATATTCTGGCTTCCACACTGATTGATTTTGATGTGCCATGCTTCTCCGAGGCTTAGGATGTTTGGAAAGTCGCTTGCCCGAACACTGAACAACCCGACAAACCATTTTCCCAGAGACAGTGGGACGAGCCGCTCTGCAGAGTAGTTCAGAATAATCTACTGAACACGACTGCTGAGCGTGCGCGCCTTTTGGCTGTGGGCAAGTGGGAGTCGGGTCTTTGGCTTTACGCACTACCGTCGTCGAGCATAGGCACTTTGTTCGACGACACTACTTTCCGCCTCGCTGCTTCCTTACGTTTAGGTGCTCCTTGTTGTTCTCCTCATCGCTGTCATTGTGGTGAAGTAGTCAACAGCCTTGGACACCACGGCCTGTCATGCAGCCGAAGTGCGGGCCGTTTTGCGCGGCACGCGAATATTAACGACATCATCCGTCGAGCTCTTGTCACCGTCGGCGTTCCAGCTGTTTTAGAACCCAATGGCTTGGCACGCGACGATGGCAAAAGACCGGACGGTATGTCTTTGTTTCCTTGGAAGTTGGGTAGGCCTTTAGTGTGGGACGCAACGTGCGTCGATACTCTTGCGCCATCCCATCTTCCTAGCTCTTCGTGCTGCGCTGGCGCTGCTGCTGCGGCTGCAGAGAACCTCAAGCGGCGTAAATATAGTAACCTTATTGGGAACTATATTTTCGAGCCGTTTGGGGTTGAAACTCTGGGACCGTGGGGTCCTTGTGCTCACAGCCTTTTTAAGGCAATATCAAAACGTTTGGTTGACACTTCCCGTGACCCAAGGGCTGGCTTTTACTTTGGCCAGAGGCTTAGCGTTGCCATACAACGTGGCAACGCGGCCAGTCTCTTGGGGACATTGCCAACTGACAGCGTTGAGGACGAATTTTTTGACGCTATTTTTAATTTATTTATAAGTTTAGTTAAGTTTAATAATTTTAGTTTAATTTATAATTAGTTTGAATAATATTAGGTCTAACTCTACTTTACTTTTGGCAAATAAGCTCTTCTTAAACCACAAACAACCTAGTGCCTCGTGTGTATTTTTTAATCATTTCGATCGCTGTGGTTTTAGCTACTATCGGCTCAGCATAGGTAATCAGTAACATAACGCGACGTACGCTGATTGCGAGATTCTGACGTTATCTTCGTTTGTTAGTCTTCAGTAGAGAAGGTCTTACTAAGGGGTATCTTATTACCCGCTACTGGCTGGGTTGTGGAGGTCAAATGGGCAGTCGCTGCATGTAAAAGACTAGTATTCAGATGCACTCGTTTAGATTAGAAAAAGACTCATGGTTCTCAGTAGACACCAGCAAGCCTTTTGTTTGCGGATGGCAAATCATCAAATAACTTACCCTGCTCTAGGTGGGTAATGGGGGGAAGTGCCAGACTTGTACTGACTAAAACCCACCCATGTTCCTTCTATTGCCCTTTACGTTCCGGGGCCGCGGTGTCTCTTTCGAACAACCCGAAACCCCGGCAGGCAGTGTCCCTAGCAGGCCTCTCTGCTTTCTTGACATCTCTTAGAGGCGCGCTTGGAACACTAACGTGGAACGCGCCGTCAACACGGCTTGTCGTCAATAGACGGACGAACGGTGAGCCACCCATTGCTCACCGTCCACAGGCCCGCAAGTTAGTGAACTTGCGGGCCTGTGGACGGTTAACCTTAGGTTAAGGATGTTTTTGGGCATACAGTGAGTAATTATTAATTTTTTAATTCAATTCTCAACAGGAAACGGAACCTTTATAGGATCACTTTTTTGTCCGACTGTCTGTCTGTCTGTCAAGACCTTTTATCTCAGGTCCACGAGGAGGTATCGAGTTGAAATTAAAACCGTATACTCAAGTCGGAAGTCCCTTGGAGTTTTGAATAAATCAACCCTCTAAGTCTACACAGTCAAAAGATATGGCCGTTTATGTTGCAAATATGTACGGATCCCTCGCGGCCTCGGCGCGTGAGTCTCGCATTTGGCCAGTTTAAATTTTAACATGGCGCCCTTGGCACTCCCTCTATTTTGATAAAAATTGTGCATTAACTTCAGATTGAAATCGATTAAACTGATAAAATGACCTGCCGTGTACGATCACGTATAAATTATAGTGTTAATCTCTTAATTACCTACTTAGGTAAGTCAAGATAATGATATACTGTTTAATTATAGGTTATTTAATTAGATGTTATTCCTAAAATTCGTTGTCATTTGACCTTTTGTAGGTTTAAATACTGCAATTCATTAGATTGAATAAAACAAACACACATTTTGAATTGCAGGAAACTGTAACTCTTATAACATACTTTAACAGAAGTAGCCACGGGTAGTGGGCAAAACAAAAACGTAATAAGACTCGAAAGACAATGTTTATGTTTTCTTAGAAACCGATAGACGTCTTTAACTCAAATTTTATTTATCCAAGGAGCTGTTTCTTTAACATCATTATAAGATTTATTCAACATTCATGGATTATACGAAAATTTCATCTGACGTACCTGCATGGTTATATATCTACTTTGCTGACTGTACACTTTGACCTAGAGCTAGTCATACTATGGAGACGCAACAGAGATACCGCGGCCTACGTAGTAGCTATTTAGTAATCTGTGCCGCGGCCCCGGAACATAAAGGAACATGGGTGAGTTTTAGTCAGTATCTACAAGTCTGACGCTTCCCCCCGCTCCGTCCACAGCGAGCGAAGTACTTTGTTGGTTTTCCATCCGCAAAAAAGGAACCTAACCGGAGTCCGTAATCCCAGAATTAGTAGTATCGCAAGCTTCATATTGCTGTATGGTAGGTACCCAGAAAAGTAAGACAGTCTTACCAATTTCATGTGCTCTGCTCAGCAAGTTATCAAAGTCCTCCATGGTTCCATACTCGTGGTGGATTTCGTAGAAGTTGCTAATGTCGTAGCCAAAGTCGACCATAGGAGACTCGAAGATGGGTGACATCCAGATTGCGTCCACACCAGCGTCTTTGAAGTGCTCCAAGTGGTCCATAATACCTGTAAAGAGGGTGACAACTTTCAATTTTGAAACCAGAGGCCAAAGTGAATAATTTTAAACTTTATACACATAGTTACAAGTATCTCTTAAAAGCTCGAAAAGGTCATAAAGTCTTTTAGTTTTTCTGATTTCATGACGGATAACGACATAATAAACAAATGAAATCTCTATAGCTGTTCGTGATTTTTTTAGAGCAAGGTGGTGCATGATTAAAAATTAAAAAAAAAATGTTTCTCAACAGAATATCACAAATAGACATGATCATTAATAAAACAAATTTTCGTTCATTTGAGTTCTAAATTCAAAAATATTTGGAATTCTTATTTTTTAAATTAGGCTGTTTAGCGGGGTCATACCTTTGTTTGTCTTTTAGTCTGAAAAGACAAAGCGCGGGAAAAAAGCAAATTATATCAGAGTTTTATTATTGACTAATGACAACAGCACTTTTTGTTCTGTTTTTTAATTCTGTCCTCTCCGAAGTATATAGAAGAACATCGTTTGATTCACGTAAGAATTCTCATTCTTCTGTTTTCAAAATTGTTATTAGGTCAACCTGTGACAAATAGTTAATATTAGGGTACTCGTGACAAAAAGTAGTCTATTCTATGCTAGATTACTAGATAGATAATAATAACCTAAAACAGACTAAAACGGTTAGAAGCATATTACGAACAGTTACCCTATCATGATGTCTTAAAGCGGAACTTATTCCACTGAGGGAAAGAGACAGAGCTATACAGGGTGTCTAGCACCATCTCTTTCCCTCAGTGGAATAAGTTCTGCTTTAAGACGTTATGGTAGGCCTGCAAAACCTAAAAATGAATTCATGTCGCAGTCAAAACTGTTTAACATCAATCAAAAGTTATTTTAGACTGATATAGTTTATCTGTGACATTTATATAAAAAAAAATCCTAAGAAACCTATTTGTTTGTTAAATATTTTTTACCTCTTTGAAAATTTTTAGATAGGTAACTGTCACTAAAATATTGATTTAACGATTTATGTACGTCACACTGAATTCAGAAAAAAAGACAGGAACAGAAAACAGTTAATGCTTATTAATATTTCAATATTTAATGGAGAAAACGTGTTTTAACAAACAATTTTATCGGAAACCAGTCAAAACGATTTTGACTGATTGATAGTTTGACTATAAGCTCGGAACACATTTACATCGACTCACACGAATAACCATTATTGACATTATCAAACATTAACACACTAGGTAGCTAAACTCGTAATTATAATGACGATGATTGTACAAAACGCTGTCATTATTGCGGAAACAGATTTTTCAGGTACAATAACAACTATATCTGATAGAAATATATGTTTATGCGCGTTTCACCAATACCTCAATGAACACCTAAATAGAGGTTCTGCCATTTTCAACCATTAAGTTGGCTCTGGAAGTTTTAAACTGCGAAACTAAATAAGTTCGATATTTAGGTGTCTCATAACGAAAAGGCATTACAGTATTTTTTTATAAAAATGGCCTGCTTTTAGGGTTCCTTACTTCAGGAGGTTAAAACGGAACCCTTATAGGATTACTTTGTTGTCCATATGTCTGTCAAGACCCTTTATTTCGAGAACAAGTATGGTTTTATAGTTAACTAGCTTTTGTCCGCGGCTTTGCTCGCGTTAAATACAGTTCCCCTTTCCTGATTTGCAGGTACCTCCTACCTGCAGTTTTTGCCTTTGCGCCTTATTGATTTGTAATAGCAAAGCTAAGTTTTCCCTTTTCTTCCCTCTTTCTCACACTCCTTTTTTTTAAATGGCCTATGTCCATCTCCTGGGACCCAACTCTTTCTGTACCAAAATTCATCAAAATTGGTAAAGCCATTAAGGCGTGAAGAGGTAACAAACAAACTCACTTTCGCTTTCATAATATTAGTAAGGATTAATACCATATACTCAACTCTGTGATCTCTTGGAGCTGTGAAAAAATCAACGCTCTAAGTCTACGCAGTCAAAATATATGATAGTTTATGTGGCAAGATTATACGGAACGCTCCATTGAATATTGTTTCAGCTTCCAAGGGAAGAAGATAAATGATTAAATCTGCAAAAACCAAAAAGTACCTTTCAAATCACCGATCCCATCACCATCACTGTCTTTAAAGGAGCGTGGGTAAATCTGGTACAGCGCGCAATGCTCCCACCACTCCAGGTCCGCCAAAGGTTCAGGCGCAAGAGTCGTTGGCATGGTCTGAGGCCCCGGCACAGTCACATCTCCGGGCGGCAGTGTTTGCGGCCCTGGTATGGTCACTGTGGTCCCTTCTACAGGTGGCAGCGTTTGGGGCCCTGGTATGGTCACTGTGGTCTCATCTGAAGGCGGCAGCGTGGTCTCATCGTCAAGCGGTGGCTCTGTGATCTCCTCCGCGGGTACTAAGCATCTATTGCTTGCTATCGCGCCCCAAGCTATAAGACCTGGAAGTAAAAACAAGTTCAGTGTACTGCTACCCTATCATGACGTCTTAAAACAGAACTTATTCCAATGAGGGAAAGAGACAGAGCTATACAGGGTGTCTAGCACCATCTCTTTCTCACACAGGAATAAGTACTGTTATAAGATGTCATAGTAACACTGCTGGTCATGTCGCCAGGCGCCTGCCTTTAGCTAACTTAGTTGGGATTTGCTTCGTATTCATTTTTAAAGGGAAATTTTTAATATTATGTATTTTAGGCCAGAAATGTTTCTATACGGGATGGTTTATAAAAAAACGGAAAATATTTTTATGTATGTTGTTTTTTTCTATGATAAAAATGATACGACACGGTTGGCGCAGTGGCTGAGCGATCGACTGCCAAGCTGCGTGTCGCCGGGGTCGGTCCCCGCACGGAACAAATATTTGTATGACCCTACAGATAGTTATTCCGGGTCTGGCTGTTTGTGTATGTGAGTTTAAATGTTTGTAAACGCACCCACGATACAGGAGAACTTAATAGTGTGGGGTAACGTTTAAAAAAATAAAAAAAAAACCATATGCTGCACAAAGGTCTCTTACCTCCAATAGCACCCAGCAAAGCAACTGACCCCACGGTCAGTAGTATGATATGCAACGTCTTGATCGCCATGTTGGCATTGGGCGACTGCTGGTCACCTGTGGCTTTATCTAGGATTAATATACGACGTATCTACGGACACCGATATTTATGTACTCATTTCAGGGTTCCTTAGAAAGGTAAGAAAAACGGCACGTTTATGAAATCATTTTGGTATCAATCTACTTCTTATAAAGTATGTGAAAAGGGTGGCCAAGTTTTAATACAGCAAAATTATTTTTAACTAACTTAAAAAAAAGGAAGTTCTCAGTTCGACTGTTTTTTTTTTTTAGGATTGTTACCTCAGAACGGGCCGGGTGAAACGAACCCTTTGATTTTTTTTGGTCCCTTTTCAATTTGGTCTAGTTCTGATAATGAAATCCATGATTTCTTACAAGTATATAGACGATTGCTTTTAGTAGTAATGGATAATGAATACTAAATAAGAATTTGTGTGAGATGCCATAAAAATCCTGAAATAAAAAACTATTTTGCAAATAAAACAATAAAGAGTCGGTGAGTTTTGTATGACCGATCGTGTTTTTTTTTGTACAGTTAAAATGCCGCATCGTTCATCTGTCTTCTAATACACTGTATTAATTTTAATTGTTTCCATAATTTAATGTCCGAAACTACTAAGTACCGATGTTAATGAAAGGCTCGAACCATATACGGTTGTCTAGCTTAAAATATACACTACATCATGTGAAATATAGTTTTGAACTACTAGGTGGCGCCAGGCGAAGCTGGGGCCTTTGTCAGTTTAAAACATTATCATGTTATTCTACCTGCGAAATAGATAAATTATGATATAATCAAGGATTATTAGATATGCGGGTGATATAACGATAATAAATTACTTGTTCATTCCTTGATTAGCGAATAAATAATTCACGTGAGATTTTATCTTATGAGTTATGTACTAAACTCGGGGGGTAACCGTTTGTGCGCCTACGTGTATACTCAAGACATTCTTATTGTTTTGAGAAGCATCGTCGCAAGCAGTTCACTAGTAAACATATAGGAAAAATCACAAACTTTTAAGCACTGTAATCATTATGGGAAACCTTCAGAAAATTTTCAGGAAATAGATAATGTAAAAGTCTGATGAATTAGTTAAACTCTGGATTGCTTAAAACTTCTTTTCATTCAAGGAAATCAGAAAACAATAATAGTATTACTCTGTTATCTAAAACAATTCAAAACTGGCCACTAACACGATTGTCTATGACAAACTGTTGACAGAACTCTTTTTAAAAAACAAAACTGCGTGCAACAATATTGTATTCCAAATTTAAAAATAAATACGGAAACTCAAACTTGTGACCAGCTCACTTGGGTATTCAGTCAATGAATGAGTAGTTTGACCGAGAATGGACCAACATAATGAACGATAGTCCGATAGTGCTATTGTGTGCATGCTTCAGGGTCAGCTTGGGGAAATTGGTACTTAATTGATGTAGTTTTGAATACTAGTTTTTAATGATTACAAGGACTAAAAACATGTGCATTTTGTAATTAAAGTGCAGTCGAAAAGATTTAAGATACCACAGATGTTATTGTCTGCCTGAAAATAAGAGACCAAATCGTCCCTTACAAAAATTTCGGAATTGTACCATACGAACATTATGCATCATAGTAATGAATGACGTATTATCGGGATGAAACCTGGACATTAGAATGCCCAAACACCAAAATATATGAAATTCGTTGATGTGTTAAAATGTAAGTAAATGAAGTATAGATTTTAATTTACCACAAAATTTCAACAAGTCTTACACACCAACGATGTTTTCAAGACAAAATTGATTTGAGTTACCAAACATTTTTAGCGTTGAACATTAATCACGCTGGGACGAACGTAATTAATCTCGTTGGGGGCAAAAAGATCGCTGTCGATACCACTCTCGCCCCTCCGCGGTCCACACCGAATATAAAAATACCCCCAAAGTACCCCCGCACTACTATTTGAGCCCGTGTTTGCCTAAATCTGGGACGTATCTTGCGTTTCTTGTGTCATTTTTTATTCATATTCTCGCCTCGTTTTTCGTCACCGATTTTGTGGTTGGATCTAATTTTATGAGATGATGTTGGATGACAGTGATGTGCATGCAAATGTTTGAGGAAAAGGGTATGAGCATCTGCTTCCATGCTCTCCCTCAATGAATATCCGATAAGATGACGAGATAAGCAATACGACACTATTCTGGAACTATAGATAGAAACGTTTGTATATTGTGTACACAACTGACTTGCTGCATTGAAACTAGTTTCTGCCTGCGGTTTACCAGCGTTGAGGTCAGAAAATATCCCATGAGAATAAACTACTGCGATTTTTGATTAAAGTATGCTATGATACCAAACACTGATATCCATACGAAGCACCAACCAGACAACTTTTACAATTTATACTATACTAGATTCCGCCCGAGACTTCGTCCGCGTGGCATAGTTACTTTGGGCTAACTTTAGCCCGCGTATAATAAATATCTTTCTCTTACCTGTTCCTCCCTCTTTCTACCCCTAATTTCCCTTGTTTTTATAAATTAATGAAGCCTATGTCATCGAAATGCGTTGGGCCATTTTGGCGTAAAGACGTAACAATTCTATCAAAATCTAGTATTTGAAAATAGAAAATTTGTATTGGACTCATTCACCTAAGAATGATTCAGAAATACAATCTTCGAAAACTGTTCCATGTAGCTAACAGAGGACAACTGTGGGATATAGCCACTATTTCATTAAATGTAAATATGCGTGATACGCAGGGGACGTGCGCGAAATACGCAATACGCAGATATTGGGGAAATTATTACTGACAGCTTCCTTTAAATGCCAGTGAACGAAGTTCTGCAAACCAGGGGTAATCAACTGTTGGCTGCGGTGACTAACAACTGATATTTTGATGATAGTTTTTTGGACACAGAGGAATGAGATGACAAGTTCCTTCAGTCATTATTAAGGATAAAATCAATGAAAACCGTTCAAAAAGTGCTGATTTTCAGCCTAATTCGAATAAAAGACTTTTGATTTTGATTTAATATAGTTACAACCTAAAAGTTATTTTATGATTTACCGTTCGCAAAAAAAAATGCCATACTTAAGTACACTTACGTAGATACATAGGTTGGTCCGTGGTTGGTTAACCCATTACATATCTTCCTCTGTAACTTGGCTATCACGTTAGTTCCAGCTGGCATTATTTCGCAGATCTTTGACAGTCGTTGCAGGTAGTCAGTGGCCCGAAAGTCTGACAACCAGTCTATCAGAGGGGTATACTCAGTAGAAACTGGGTTGTGGCGGTCAGACCTACAATAATTTCACAAGTTATTATGTCTTGTGACTGGGACTGTTACAGTATTTTTTTTTGTTTTTATGACATTCAACTTTGCCTGTAATGGTCTAATTGAAATAAATGCTTTGAGTTTAAGTTTCAGATAAGCAAACCAAGGGAAAAGAGTGAAAAATTACGGAGAAAGTGGGAAAAAAAGGGAAAACTTAGCATTGCTATTACAATAAATAAGTCGCTTGGGCAAAAAACTACAGGTGGCAGGTACCTGCAAATCAAGGGGAACTGTCTTATCCCGAATTTAACGCGGGCGAAACCGCGGGCAAAAGCTATTCTAGAGATAAACGGAGAAGGCAGACGATGATGACCATTAAATAATATAATGGTGTCAAAATAATTAAAAAAAATAACCGGTACACCTATGCACATTACTAATGCCAAAAATCATCACGGCTCACTCTATTTTGACAATATAGACTTAAACATGAATAATATAATTTATTATTTCCTGCACATAATGCTAATGGCCTTGATAGACAACCCAGAGCCGCACGTATATTGTAAATACCGCTCAGTAATATAGGGACGTGCTCAAAATACGCAATACGCGCGTCCCGGTACATTATTGGCGTATTATTGGACACCCCGGGCGCCTTAAGTGGGAGGGTTAGGTTGAATTTGTAAGTAAGATGTCGTTTTAAGTTTCGATCAGCAATTTAGGTTATTTGCGATATGTGTGTATTAAATTGTAGTGGAATTGTAGACGTGTCTTAATTGTAGGCTTGCCCTTATTACAAACCAAAGGAGTGAACAAAAATTATAATAGATATTTTATGCGAGTTGGTAATTATACGTAATTAAAAGAAGCATAAATTACTTAAGGATTATATTTTTACTTTATATTTCAGCAATACATCTCACATACTCCTAAAGCCATTTTATTCTATACTAGCTTTTGCCCGCGGCTTCGCTCGCGTTAAATTCGGTAGCGCCTTATTGATTGTAGCAACGGTAAGTTTTCCCGTTTCTTCCCTCTTTTTCCCTCATATCCTACTCTTTTTTTAATAAAAAATAGCCTATGTCCGTCTCCTGGTTCCCAACTATCTCTGTTTCAAAATTCATCAAAATCGGTTTAACCATTAATTAAAGCGTGAAGAGGTAACAAACAAACTCACTTTCACTTTTATAATATTAGTAAGGAAGTAAGGATTTAAACAAGCTGAGTTTTCGACCGTCTTCGCAAACCAGCTTGCACTTTTGAAGTTTTACTACAACGAGATTGTTATGTTTAAAATGATTGGACAGTAATGTCAATGTAACAGTAGCAAACGTTTGTGATCCATTCGCGCCGACCCGTCTGGTCGGCAAGGTGCCGATGCGTCTGGTCTACCCAATGCCATTACGTCTGCCGCGTGCGGGTGCCGTAACGTCTCCCGCACGCAGCCGTCTAAACGTTAGTCTGGTGGTTATTTTATCTCCACTTGTTTCCATGGTTTCAATCTTCAATGTTTTTTTTTTTTATAATTAAGAATAGTAACATTTTCATTTCAGTTGGATTTTGTGCAGAGTATTTTAGACTGTTAATGTGTTTGTTTATGAAATCGAGTGAATGGCAAATGGATGAAAATCAGCATCAGGTGGTGGCCTTGTGTTGCCATCTGGTGGAATGCTGAACTGAGGACCTTTTCGTATTATCAGTTAATTTTATATTAAGGTGTTCCTGTTTTTTTTATTATTTAATAATAAATAAATAAATTCTTTATTCTCAGACAACAAGATCCAACATGTTAGTAAAAATTCTTATAATTAGTGTTAGTAACAAATTAGTTAAGTAGGTATCTCTCTTACATAATTAATATCTTTACCCACTCCTAGTTCGCCTCATGTGTTCGATGAACAAGCGAAAGGAAACTCACTCATTCATCACCCCCACAAAACGTCCCAGAATAGGAGAGTAGATATTCTCCGCCACTGTCCTCAGAATACTGTTGTCACTGTCCCGCAATCTCGTTATCAAGGACGAGATTTTTTTCCGAATGACCGCATAAAAGTCGTCAGTCCGATTCAGCGTAAACATCTCAGATGCGCTACAAAAACGGGGCAACCCCAACAGCATGTTGAAAACATTATTATATTGGATGCGCAGGACCTCCAGCGATCTTTTGGTAAAGTTGACCCACAGACTTCCCGTGTACATACCCTGACAATAGGCTTTGAAAAGGGTTATTTTAACCTGGTTAGTACAACGGTAAAACCTAGGCGCCAACATATTCCCTCTGACCGCCAGTGCCCTGCGCTCCCTCTCTATGTCCACATTGTCCTTAAGGTCGTCGGTAAGTATGTGCCCCAGATACTTAAAATAATAAAAAATAAGATACTTAATTATTATAATATAATGACCAATAAAAGCATTTTTTTTTCATTTTCATTCCATGGGGACAGGCAAAAAATTGCGAGTGCATGCTTCGACTACATTTCGCTTCTTACTAATCATAAATAAGTACGAATCGGTTCCGTACAAACTTGCGACGTTTTAACTGCCAGATCTTTTAACTGCTCAGAGGGTTGATTTTTTCAAGGGATCATGACCATAACTTGTGTGTTTATTTTTTTATAATTTCACCCCCCATACCTCCACGCGTTCTCTAGATAACCTTTCGGATAGAAGTTAACTTTTATCCGTGTTTATGTTAATTAGATGCATCATATCTTCTTCTTCCCACTTCTCACATAACCATCAATATTAATTCGCTAAGTTTCTCAAACAACACACACAACATGTTTTATTATACTCTGTTCTTTAACAGCCACTGTTTGCAATTCAGCGAGGGCGTAAAGCGCTGAATAGTATAGTAAAGCGGTGTTCACACTCGCCATTTAACGACGTGAGACATGGACACCAGAATGTGTCGCGGACACTTGTGTCCTGACTGGATGTCCATGTCCACAAGTGTTCACCTGTGACCTTAACTGGATTTGTCGTTAGTGCAGTATCTTGTATCAAGTTTTATAACACGTTGCGACTAGAAATTTCTCCGAATCGTGGGTGCGTTTACAAACATTTAAACTCACATACACAAACAGCCAGACCCGGAACCACTATTTGTAGGCAGTTATACAAAAAACATAAATAAAAAGTAAGTCTGCCGCCCATGACCCTTGTTTTACCGGTTGAACGGATTTTTAAAAGTAGATTTTTATTTAGTTTTTATTAATTTTTGCTCACAGCAAACCTGAATATTACACAATAACAATTAAGTGATTGTGGTTTTATAATTACAGCACGGGGCGCAACTGCCTTAAAGATACTAGCCGTTTCCCTTTACTAATTTAAAACATTTTCACAAGAGGTTCATTATGTTCAAGCAATTTATAGTTTACTAGCTTTTGCCCGAGCTTTGCTAGCGTTTAATTCGGTACCCCGAATTAAACGCTAGCAAAGCTCGGGCACAGTTCCTCTTTCCTGATTTGCAGGTACCTGTTACTTGTAGATTTTGCCCTAGCGCCTGATTTATTGTAATGGCAATGCTGAGTTTTCCCTTTTTTCCCTCTTTCTCCCTCATTTCTCACTTTTTTTTAAATCAAGTTAACCTATGTCCGTCTCCAGGGTCCCAACTATCTCTGTACCAAAATTCATCAAAATCTGTTCAGTCATGTAAGCGTGAAGACGTAACAAACAAACTCACTTTCGCTTTTATAATATGAACTAGCTGTTCCACGCGGTTTCACCCACGCTGCTCAGCACCTATTGGTCGTAGCGTGATGTTATATGGCCTATAGCCTTCCTCAAGAAATGGACTATCCAACACTAAAATAATTTTCCAATTCCAACAAGCTATCCTACTATGACGTCTTAAAGCAATTCTTATTCCACTGAGGGAAAGAGACAGAGCTATACAAGGTGTCTAGCACCATCTCTTTCCCTCAGTGGAATAAAAATTGCTTTAAGATGTCATAGTAGCCCTTCAGTAGTCCCTGAGATTAGCGCGTACAAACAAACAAACAAACAAACTCTTCAGCTTTATAATATTATAAGTAATAAGTATAAGTATAGATAAGAATAAGGATTAACAATGTGACAAAACAAAGAAAATAATAAAAAAAAACTTTAGCTAAAAGGTTTTTTTCCGTATGTGCAGTCAAACAAGAGCGACTTTGAAAGTTTAGCAGTAATAAGACCTAGGACCTAGAACAGAAGATATTTCTTGTCCCGGCAGTAGGTTCCCCCGGGATCAATTCTGAGCCGTACACGGGGCAGCCCCGGACAAAGACAAGTTTAGATTTAATGTTACAAAACATATTTTATTCTATTTATTTGTTAGTTTACCTCTTAATGAAAAAAACAGAAACGTTATAGGATAACTTCGTTGCCCGTAAGTCTGTCTGTCAAAACCTTTAATCTCTGGAACGCGTAAAGTTATTGAGTTGAAATTAAAACCTTATACTCAAGTTGGTCCCTAGGAGCTGTAAAAAACAACCCTTAGTCTACGCAGTCAAAAGATATGGCCGTTAATGTCACATTTTTGTACGGAACCATCGGTGCGCTGGTCCAAGTCGCTTTTGGCTAGTTTTTTTAACAGTAATGTAGTTTGTATTGCCGACGTACTTATAAATATTACTCTCTAGCTGGCGCCCGCGGTTTCATCCGCACGGTATCAAAAATGAATTATCCTATGCGTTATTCCAGACTATAATCTACCTCTGTGCCAAATGTCATCAAGATTCGTTCAGTCGTTTTGACGTGAAAGAGTAACAAACATCCATCCAGCCTCACAAACATTCGTAATATTATAGTACATTTATAATATTATTGTTCCTACCATGGTTACGGTATGGTACTACGGTAACCTTTAGTAAGAATGGGTATGAAACTTTTAGGCTACAGACTATCGTCCTGTAAAGGATTACAGGACGATAGTCTGTAGCCTAAAAGTTTTTTAAAACTGAGATGTACTAACTTGTATTTCGGTGCATCTGGTAAGACTGGACCTCAACCACATTTTTTTTATGAAAAAGGTAGACAGATTATGACGTCTTACTTATTACTATAATTATATTCTGTGACTACCCATAATTTAGTGCGTTTAAAGTATCAAAGATGTTTAATATTCGGGGTGCGATGAATATGAAATGACGTCCGCAAACGGGTCCAACGGATTACATTGATGAAGTGTGAGTAACTGGGTGGTTCCGTATACTGGCTGACTACGTTCCTGATTGGATTTCCACCACACAAGTTTTAAAAAGATATAGTATATTATAGTCTATATATTTTTACTTTAAGTATAAAAAATATTTCCTTAATAATTAGAAGAGGTACTTCTTCAGATAAACCTTATCATCGAATACTTTCTAATAAATGGAAACATGCGTACAAATCTCATAAGACAGCATCTTGCCTTCCATTCACATACCCTAAGCGGCTCCACTCATCAAAGAGCCATAAAAATATTCTCCTCCGCAATACTAAGCCCTGTTGAATTTGTAACGAAAACCCATAACGACAAACGTTCTACTCTAATACTTACATTGTCCTAAAAACAAATAACAAACAGGCTCAATATTGGAGCAAAACAGAGGAAAAAAGGAAAAAATGCCTTTGGTAGCTACGACGCTACGAGGAGCTACGCCGTAGCCGCCTACGTTACTGCTACGCGGGGCGCGGGGTGAACGACCCAACGGTATGATGGCGCGGGTCGATACCCTCGCCCCACCCCCCGACACCCTCAACCTCCCCCTCCCTACTTCTAAAGAGGGTGTACTCCCGACTTCGTTTAGGATGAGTGAAGTGCTTTCCAGACCATTATCCGATAGACTAAAAGGTTTCATATAAAACCTTAAACATATTATCTTACTGAACTTGAGTCATACGTATACTTCAAGTGGTCTTTAATATTTACTTACTAGAAATTGAACTTAGAATAAAAAAGGTAATTAAACCAATAGCTACCTAATTGCTCAACAAACAAACGTGCTTCTAATTCTATGTATTTGTTGGCTCTTAAAGTAGAACAGAGTAATAGTTGGTCCACAACAACTTAGTGCATTATTGCAAGTTGGAAACTTTTTTATCTGCTCTAACTTGGGCACTTACGTATATCGCTCTCTTTCCCTCCTCGAGAGTTTTAGTTTCGAGTGGTGTCTAGTGTAAAGGGGTGTACACACGAGTTTTTGAAGCGATTTAGTGGTGACGCGCGACGTGTTTGTGTTTATGTGTTATGTGTACCTTACTTTATGTTCACCCTGTTTTTATTGCGTTTGAAATTGGGATCCCGGTACCCGTATAACAGCTTACGTGTAGTGACAATTCTGGGAACGCTAATTAATTTTGAGTACGTTAAAATACTGGGAAATGAGATGGTTGAAAAATTTGCTTGAATTCGCTGAGTTTCATTATCGGAGCTTATCCATGTAAATTTTTACT
The DNA here is from genome assembly GCA_958449745.1 of Ochropleura leucogaster. Taxonomy (NCBI): domain Eukaryota; kingdom Metazoa; phylum Arthropoda; class Insecta; order Lepidoptera; family Noctuidae; genus Ochropleura; species Ochropleura leucogaster. The sequence goes on from OY288208.1 coordinate 789,737, forward strand.
TACAGGAGTTGAAGTAGAACTTGGGAAATAAACTTTAGCCTCTTCAGACTTAGGTGTAATTTTTTTTGACAGGCAACGTCTGTCTCAAGTAAGGTTCCCTTGAAGAAGCGTAAAAATGAACCTTATTAACATGGACGTATGTATCTTTAAAACAATACTAACTAACCAGTTTCATTTTCCTACTCAATAAATCTATATGCTTTCATGGCAAACAAAAACAACCTTATTTACTTTGCGTTATAAAAGGTCACCCAACTAAGACATCTCTTTTAAGAATTACCGGAGCCAACATTAATTCACCTTATCATATACCGCGTATATGCGCTCTACGCGTCTTCACATTCGCGTGGGTTACGGTGACGTTGCACATTTTCTTCTTGGATAAGTCTCACGCGTAATTTACTCCGTATGTAGAGTGTGAGTGCGACCGTAATATATTATCAGAATAATATTTTTTCGTTGCTTGAAAGATATCTATATCTAATATATAAAATTCTCGTGTCACACTTTTCGTTGCCATACTCCTCCGAAACGGCTGGACCGATTTAAACGAAATTTTGTGTACATATCGGGTAGGTCTGAGAATCGGCCAACATCTATTTTTCATACCCCTAAGTGGGCAGCGGGTGAAACCGCTGGGTACAGCTAATCTAATATATAAAATTCTCGTGTCACAGTTTTCGTTCCCATACTACTCCGAAACGGCTGGACCGATTTAAACGAAATTTTGTGTACATCTCGGGTAGGTCTGAGAATCGGCTAACATCTATTTTTCATGCCACTAACTGAGCAGCGGGTGAAACCGCTGGGCACAGCTAGTAGTATATATGTTGTGTGTACACAAAAATTTCACCACAACTAACGTTTTAGAATATTGCTAATTCTATGATTACAATTTCGGTCTTATGGCTGATAACAATATGTTCACAGACACGGAGACCACGGTGTTTATTCAGTATAATAAATATTAAGTATATAGTTATTATGATTCTTTCATATTCGTTTATGTGCCCTCTTGATTGCTCGACTCGCAATTTGTTTAAAATGGTACTAACACAGGCAAAATGTGTCTGGATTTACAATCTGTACATATCTGCCCGAACCTTGATCCGTTGATCACAGTCGTGACAGTAATTTGTTGTTTTTGTGATCAACTTTTTATATTAATTTTAAAATTTCATTGCACCATATTCACATAAATTCTGTAATGTTTAATTAGTTTTTTTTATCAATGGTTAAATCAATTCTAATTCTCATGGACTAATTTTTAATTTGTATTATCTTACTAGCTTTCGCCCGCGGCTTCGCTCGCGTTAAATTAGGTAGCGCCTTATTGATTTGTAATAGCAACGCTAAGTTTTCCCTTTTCTTCCCTCTTTCTCCCTCACCTTTTTTCCAAAAAATATTAGCCTATGTCCGTCTCCTGGTTCCCAACTATCTCTGTACCAAAATTCATCAATATCGGCTTAGCCATTAAAGCTTGAAGAGGTAACAAACAAACTCACTTTCGCTTTTATAATATTAGTAAGGATGTCTTAATTTTCAGACACGATATGAATTGTTATCGAACAAATACCTAAATGAAATGAAAATATAAACACAAGAAAAGCAACTTTCCTCAGTTGATAATTGCTACAGTACTTAAACACTGAATCTAAGAGACAAAAGCATAAATTAAAAATAAACTCCTTCGCCACAGGCGCAGAGTTATAAATTATAATAAAAACGAGAATAGTACAGCAGCTTTACTTTGTTAAATTAAAAATTCTCTATTAAACGTTATTTACGAGGGACGCGGGTTTACGGGCTGTAAAAAAAGAGTAATCATAATTCGGACAAACCTTGTTTTATACGATCTGGTGAAGAAGAGTATAGATCTAGAATATTTTACATCTTTTAAGTACTAGTAAAAGCCTGTAAAAATTCTTTTTTCGAGAATATTCTTCCATCTTCTTGCTATATTCAGCTCCTTATTGTCGTAGTGTGATGTTAAATAGTCTATTAATTTCGTGAAAGAATGCCTACTTAAACAAGATTCGGAAAAGGAATCGTATTCTCCCATACAAGATTTTTTACAAAATTCTATCTTAATTAGTCCATACGTCTTAAAAGTAAACCCATGCAAATATGATTTATATTTATATTCAGTTACTTATGAACTTAATTTAAAAAAAAACTCCACACTTGGATTTGCTTCTGTATCGTTATCTACACAAACCACCCGTAGTTCATACAAATATTTGTTCCGTGTGGAGATCGAATCCGCGATTTGCAGAGCCTTTTGTTGATGGCCCAGCCACTGCAATAACCAGGCCGTCGTCACAATGTTCAGGCACAACTGGACACTCTATGGCTGCTGCAGAGGAAGCAATTCCCCAAACCCAGAACCTCATGCCTAACAAGCAAGTCTAATCAAGCCTGACATCTCTTATTCTACCCTGAAAGCCTTCAAAACTTTGAAGTCTATCTTAAAAACGGATAAAATAATGACGCAACATGTTCCGTCAAGTGGCTCTCATATACAATTCACCACCCCACTTACACTTAAGGCCCGTCCATGTCGCGATATGTCTGCTCTTAAATCTTTCACACATACACACACACACACACACACATACACACTCACCCTCAACACATATACATAATATAAGACCCTTTTAAATACAAGCGCCAATTTTTGACTTCATTATATTCAAAGAGAAGTCTGCAAATAACCCTTTCGTCCGTCGGTTACGATATAAAGGCGGACTTGTGTAAAAACTGGGTTATTACGACCGGTAGAGGGTTAGACAAAAAGCCTGAGCAAATTAGAACGGCGCGCTAGGGTTGGATGCTTTTTGTTATGATGTAATATTTAGTGGGCATTGTTGAATAGCTTCGAGTTGCTTGTACTACGTTTGTTTGGGAGATTTGTTGCGTGTTATTGTTTTCCCCTTTGAGATATATGATATCCTAACGACCATATACAAAGGCGAGTTCTTTTAAAACTGTCTTCGCTTTTTGTCAAATATTTAGCGTTTTATAAGTAACTAGCTGGCGAACACGGCTTCGCTCGCGTGATGACTGAAGTCCTGTGTTATTCCAGAGTAATTCTACCTCTGTGCAAAATTTAATCAAGATCCGATCAAGCGTATATACGTCCATACAATCATCCTTCCATCCATCCTCACAAACATTCTCATTTATAATATTAGTAGGAAATAGGATAAGCCAGCTAATTAACAGTACTTTACATGAACTTGCGAGCAATAAAATATATACATTTAGTAAAATTCATAACACAATAGTTTCTACTTTCAGAAAAAAAATATTTTGTAGTAGTACATATGACCTCCAAAGTACATACTACGTTTATGAAAACGTTTAAATTTCATCAATACAGTTAGAGAAAATCACTTTTTAAAAGTGTTTACATTTTATTGGCGTGTATTGCCCAGTGCCCGATCCTTATTGGTGAGAAAAAAATAGAGTAAAACGATCACTTTAAAATTCATAGAAATGGTGCTTGTGTGGATGTGTGAAGGATGATTTCTAATGATTTTTGTATTGAAAAATATAATGTTAAACTAGATTAATAATTACATATACGAATACGTTAATTTATCTTCGTAAAACATTTTGTAATTCATTGTTAATTTTATGTCTAAAGCGGGCTAAACATGAAAATCATTGGGCGCAAAATTTCGGAAAATTTTATAAACAGTTTTTATTCGTACTGTGTTTGATCTTTTTATCCTCCTCTTCACTCTCCTCCTTCTCTTCCGTAGTCGTTCAAGGTCACTCGTATTTAGTGTCGCCTTAACTCATCATTTCACTATTCGTCACTACCACTAAACTTGACATCTCTAATTACATTTTACAATTTGAAATTACTCTCTTGTTGGGCTACATCGCAGTTGGGTCGAAAATGGTTATCATTAAAGGATATGAACAATAAATAATATAAATAAATATCTTGGGACAACTCACACACGGCTATCTGATCCCAAGCTAAGCAGAGCTTGTGTTATGGTAACCAGACAACTGATATACATACTTATATAATTTATAAATACATACATATTATAGATAAATCACACCCAGACAGAACAAACAATCATGCTCATCACACAAAGTTTGTCCTGGGTGGGAATCGAACCCACGACCTCCGGCTCAGCAGTCAGGGCCACTAACCACTAGACCAACAGGCCCGTCAAACCTATGATACCTATATTTTAATCTAAGTCCTACGGTTGAAATACAAATCTGGCGAATGGTAGAGCCAGAGGTATACAGAAAGACTAGCGCCATTTCGTTACCTTATATGTGTTTCTTTGTAGGACATACGACCCCAGAGTTTGAAAATGACTAACCCATGAAAACACACCTCTACCCAACCCTTTGGGAAAAACAGGCGTGAAGCTTCGTCATGAAACAGTCATAACAGTACATTTAATTTGTTCAATTAAACTACACCTTATTGTTACGAGCTTTAGAACTATTGACCCTGGCGGTTGCCAGACTGCAATCAGCCTAATTGTTCTCGTTCCATCGCTGGCCCAAAGATTTGGGGCGAAAAGGCTAGTTTAACATCGACACAACGAAGAAGAAGCAAATTACTTCTTCTTCAGCATTATCTGACTGCTGGTAATGCAGGGCCTTCCACCATAGAGCACGGAGACGGTCGGCAGCTGTTGAAATGGCATTGTCAAGATTTTCTTAATAAACTAAGCTTGTATCGTTTTTAGGGTTACCTTAAAAGGAAAACACGGAACCCTTATGGTCTTGACAGACAGACGGACAACAAAATGATCCTGTAAGGGTTCCGCTTTTTTTGTGAAACGGAACTCTAAAAAGGATGTGAATCAAGCCTTTAGACGTTGCCAGCAAAATCCAGCGAATTTAGCGAGCAATGTACGTCAAATACCTGTCTTCTTTCGTATATGGGTCAATGTGTGCCCACAACGCTTGGTACGGAGAACTCCAAGATTGTGGCCCTCGCTTATTAGACGGATTAATATAAGTATAGTATACGTATATAGTACGTAGAACGGTCCCTTTGATCTGAGAAAGGTAGGGGACGCAGATATGTATGTCAGATGCGCCGCTTCCCATGCATTTTGGGTCTGGGTAGGTCGTATATACAGGGTGAACATTTTGATTGGGGGTGCTGACCGGTATTTTAACGTCTTTTTAAATGAATTAAAATAATATTTAAATGTTTTTAAGCTCAGTTATTAACAGATATTTAAACCCATATGTTAATTAACCAACACTTATCGAAGTCATAGAGAGAATGCTAATTTAAATAATTATTTTAAACTAGCTTTCGCCCGCGTTAAATTTGGGGTAACACAGTTTTCCTTGCGCCTTATTGATTTGTAATAGCAACGCTAAGTTTTCCCTTTTCTTCCGTCTTTCTCCCTCACATCCCACTTTATTAAAATAAAAAATAGCCTATGTCCGTCTCCTGGTTCCCAACTATCTATGTACCATCAATAGCAATTCATCACAATCGGTTTAGCCATTAAAGCGTGAAGAGGTAACAAACAAACTCACTTTTGCATTTATAATAAATGCATTAGTATGAATTTTAAAATAAAACAATTCCAAATGTTTGAGGTCCCAAATGTGAAAAGGTCAAAGTTGATCAACAAAGACTTAGAAATATATTCTAACCGTGATTCTAACAGCCACTATTATCACTATATCCTGAAGTAAATAAAATCATAATGAGTCTATTCCACTGCATATCAGTGCGGGATAGCCTCATTATAATTTAACGCGAAGGACGAGGGGAGGATGGGCAGTAAATATTACGGGATGTTATGTCTGCTTGGTGGTTATTACTACTTGTGGCGGTTATTGCCCACCTGATGGACACCGTTTGTTGTTATAAGTTCTTGTATGTTTGGGAAATTCGACTTTTTCCCTTCTTCTTTCGTGTCCATGTTTTTTTTCTTCTTTGACATTTTATGCTCAATTAATACGACAACCTCTTTTTACCTAGTTCCGTAGGCCTACTATGACATCTTAAGGCAGAACTTATTCCACTGAGTGAAAGAGATGGTGCTAGACACCCTGTATAGCTCTGTCCCTTTCCCTCAGCGGAATAAGTTCTGCTTTAACACGTTATAGTAGGCCTACTGGACTTTTTCTCAAATGTTTTATACCATTTCAAATCATCATTTTACTACCATAGTATTTGGGGTCGGTTCAACACGTTTTGTTCTTCCATTCTCCGCGTTAGACGTCACGTCATCATTCATGCTTTTCTCCGTCATATCATTCCATACACAATCCATCCATCGTTCTGGCCTTCCTCTGTAATACCATTTCAAATATTACGGATACTTTAAAAAAAAACCGGGCCTGAAAAAAATAATGTTTCTTTTATAATGACCGATAAAAATTAATAAAAAAAAAACAATATCAAGTTACACCCTGTATACAAAAGTTAGTGAAAGAAACAAATGAAAACCACCGACCATGGTTATCAGTGAGTTTGTTTCTCCTATTTTCCTCCTAAACCGACATTACCGTTGATTTGATGGAGTAGTGTTTGCGGGGGTCTTGTGGTAACTCATCAGCCCCACCAATCCACCATTCTACGTGACCGCTTCGGCTGACATCGGCTACTTTCGGCTATCTTCGGGGTTCTAATAAATGGTTATTGGGGGCAAGGGATGGTGGTCATTGTTTCCATTATTGTTTGCTTAGATTAGTACAAGAAAGATGAGAATAGTGTATCCTGATATCGTCAAATTAATATTTTACTCGCAAGTCTTACATTTCGAAGCATTGACTGCGCAATTGGGATATTTTCGACAATTGGGATATTTTCAGATAGGATCCTGTACTGCCAAAATACTGATCAAGAGTCGCGGATTTGATATGGGACTTTTTCGGATACCCCTCGTCACGAGGATTTTAATGACGTCATCACGACGTATCACACTGCACTACAGTACTTTCACAAGTTATTATGCGGTGTGTCTGGGACTGTAGCTTAGTTTATTAATTTCATTCAAAAGTGCCTGTAATGGTCCAATTGAAATAAAGGCTTTGTATTTGAGTTTATGTATAATGATGGCGAGCATATTTAGGTTCATCCACCAGGAACAAGTCCTCACTCCGGGTAGCTACTGAGTAGTTCCTGCCAAATAGTGTTAGAAAGTGATTGTTAAGTGTGTATTGTGTATGATTTCTAAGGTCTAAATTGTTTAAATAAAAAGACTTAACATTTAATTTAATATTATTTTTAATAAAAAATATAAAAATGTACAACATGCTTTTTCATACAAACACATTTGTAATTTTACAATGACAAATAGAAGTACATAGTTAAAAAATTAAAACTAAGCGTTAAGATTATCTGTGTATAAATCGTAATAATATAATGATACGAAGATTAGCGTGTCGCGGGTTCGATCCCCGCACGGAACAAATATTTGTATGGCCTACAGATAGTTGTTGCGGGTCTGGCTGTTTGTGAGTTTAAATGTTTGTAAAAACGGATCCACGATACAAGAGAAATTCCTAGTGTGGGACAAAGTTTTATAAAAAAAAAAAAAAAAATCTGGTACATTGTAAAATACGGATTAGTCGACCCCTATCTGTTTCAAAATGCATTATTTATTTGTTCACTGTATATTTACCATTCTTTTGCTGACCTATTTGCCTGGCATCAACAAAACACTGCCAATTTAAAACGTTTTAGTCTGACTACCCTCAGGCAATTCAGAAAAAATAGATTTAAAATTCCGATTTTTATTATTCGTTTCATACGTGCGTCCCTAACGCATGAAACGAATAATAGCCAAAACTAACAACCAATTTATATTATCTTTATGGCCTAGTACAAGTGGTACCTAATATCTTAACCTAAAAAAAAACAAAAATACTCTTAACAGGTCCGTCTACTTAGTATTCTGTACATCCCACTTAATAAGTCTTCGCAAAAATGGTAAATCACGGTTTACGACTCAATGTAACCACTCCGAATATTATGCTAATGAATTGGATAGTATAAGGCCTAAGGAGGTTTTAATAGTTAAGTTATAGATTTACAAAACAGGAATTTTGCCCTCCAATAAGTCCATAATATTACTAGAAGGTAGCCAGATGTGGTCCAAAACAAAACAATGACCGCTATGACGGGGGTACAAAGGAAGGCAGTGTCATTCGACTTCAGTAAGGGTCTCCACTTCAGACTTTTTCTTAATCAATATAGCTGATAGAGCATCACTTTGGCTGGTCCCACTTTTCAAAGATATTATAGTTTCCCAAAAACCATGCTACAAAGTTAATAATGGAGGGTTCAGAAATCAAAATCCAAATTACTGAACGTAGACAAAGCAGGCACATCGTATTTCAATACAACAATTTGCATATAATTAGCGAACTGTGTTTGACTTACAGAAAATATTGCGCTAGTCAATAATCACTTTATTGACTTTTAAATGAAATAATCTTGCTACTTCTTCTTTCTAACAGAAGTGTAGCAGAGTTTAATTTAAAGGATCCAAAGATAAAGCAGGAAACAGGTCTATGAACAGGACAAAATCTCTTTTTTTTTTCAAAGTACACTTTTCATTATATACTAGAAAACCTACAGACAAATGCTTACACGGATTGGAGCGATCCAATCAAATATGTGTTGTTCTTTCTTAAATATTACCATTTCAGACACAATCTGGATGGTCTTCATGTAAGTTTACCAAAATTTTTGTCTGGCCCTTAAAAGAGACTAACCTTATTTTGCGGATGATAAATCTTCAAATAACTTCCCGAAGACTGTGTCAGACTTGTACTGACTAAAAACTCACCCATGTTCCTTCTATTGCATTTTATGATCCGGGGCGCGGTATTTCTTTCGAACAACCCGCAACCCCGGTAGGGAGACTAAGAACTCTCAGTTTAGGCTGTTTCCTATTAGAGTATTCGGGTAAGACACACCGGGCTCATCTACATTAAAAAAAACGTGCAAAGTGCTTGTAAAAACCTACTTGCAAAATAAACATAATTTATCATTTACTTACTTTTCGAATTTAACTTACATCAAGCCTTCTTAAACTCATATTATTATATTCCTAGTTTCTCGTTTATCTGTGCGATAAAACGATATCTCTCTGAGTGAAATAGTTCAATATATTTGCTTAAAAGCAGAATTCCTGAGTATCGTAATGTTTATCTTGTTTGATGTTTCCAAATTCAACTTTGCGGATCTGTTCGAATGATATTCCTTTGAGTTGAATTCCTTCAGTTAAAACAACGTCAACCATTATATGGTTATTGAAATCTCAGTTTATTATTTGCTTTTGACTTGATTTGATAATTTCGTCATTCATATGATACGATCGACCTCGATATATATCTTAAGGCACAGTTTTTTCTATGTTTTAGGAATTGAATACAGTTTATTGTTTGTGTCTTGACCAATAGGTCGGTTTACCGTTTTACCCAAAAGTTGAACTGCATTCAAAGCATTCCATAGCATTTTTAAGAATCAAAGTGTGTGCATTTTCCCGAGTAGTATTAGTTTAAAAGTATTGTTTGTATAAAGTAGAACGGTAACTATTAAGTAAAACTGAATGACGTCTAAGAGTCTCTTATCTTGTCTTTTTATCATTCCCACGTTTTCGTTCTGATCTCACGGAGTTATATCTTTGTTATCTTCAAATTAGAGTTGTTTATCGAATAGCATTTCCTTTCAGGCTTTAGTCATCCTTACTTCACTTTCTTCTACATTTACTGTTTCAATAGTGCGTGGTTTAGTTTAGCATATTTTCTTGTTGGATTCCGTGGCATATTCTTTAACCGTAATCTTCGTATCTTTAATCAAATATCCTATCACGCACAATTTTTTGTAATCCCTTTAATCTTTCATACATACACTTAAGTTAGTTAAAGTCACAAGCTCCCCGAAAACACTATTCTCCAACTGAACTTCAACACTTTAATTCGTAAACACTTCTATATTTCCATTACTGTCCGTATGCACATTTACGACAAACTGCAAGGAGCCAGTTCCCACTCCAGTTCCAGCTATAGCGTCAGTAGGAATCTCCAAGCCAGTGGTCGATCCTGACACCATGGTTCTGAGGAGTCGAGAAGCCGGTGCTGATGATGAACCGGCCACCAGAACCACCAGTATCAGAACTATGCTGCAGTTGGACCTGAAATTAACAGATGATAAAAATGAGCCCGGTCGAAATTTTTAATTTGAGGAGATTGAGGATTCTTAGTTTAGTGTAGGTAATATAACAATGTGCAAAGTGGAGGAACAACGGGAAGGAAATCTCGCTTTGAAATAAACTATATTTTGACTACAATAACAGACAACATCAACGAACAGATGAATAAACTCACATTATATCTAAAGAAGCAGACAAAAGTCTGCAACCAGCACTTGTTCTTAACGCTCGGTAGTTTCCTGAGTACTGGCACGAAACCAATAGATAACCTATCTCTAGATATCTAATCTTTATCTCATCAGTACGTGAAACAAGATCAACACAATTTTAAACCTTTCTCGGGTAGGAGAGAGTTTAATACAGATTGGAACGACGGTCGGGATATCGTGTGAAAGTATTGTAGATATGATAGAGTAAGCGTTGAATAGAATGCGATAGTTCCCGATATAGATGATGGAGATTCATTGGGCTATGAACTAGGAGAAGCAACAAGAAAGACAACTCAACCTTTTTATTTGTTGATGAATTTTGCTAAAAATAAGTCACACAAGGATTTATTTAAATTCTGGAAAATACAGTTATGATGTCATATTTCCACTGTTTCTTTAACATCCGCTTGCTTCCCAATACATTTGATGAGTTTTCATATGGAAGACTAAATATTCTTGCTGATAATTTTTTGATAAATTATTTATTGCATGTTAAAGGTGTTGACAATAAAACGGTCGAAAGAGTACTCAATTATAATTAAATAGTCACTTAACAATAAGGTAAAAATGCTTTTGATAGCAAATATAAATATGCGATGTAATCGTACAATAATATTTATGAAATCGTTGAAAGTTTCTAATTATTTTCACAGCAATATCAATGCTGTATTTTCATATCCTTAACTAGTTTTAAAATCTTCTTCCTTACTAGTATTTTGTCTTACCATAACACAGAGGATGCTTGGTAATTTACTTTACAAACACATGGCATATTAAGTCCTCGGGTCCCTTGTCACCCTCCGAAGGGTAAAGTTAATCGAATGTCCGTCACTGAGGACTTAAGGTGAATGTTTGTCTTGCGTCGTATCCACCTCGTTCAGTTTGCCTGCTAGTAATTTATCGTCATCTCAAGACTTTGTATCGACCGTCGTTGAGAGCTTACTTGTATCATCTATCGACTGTTCATGGTAATTAGTAAAGATGATGCTTGTTTGTGTTTCTTAGAGAAATGTGGGTATGCTTCTGGAGTTAAAATAGTTTATTTATGAAGTCATTCCAGGCTCCTTGGTTGATATTGCCCACCTTGTCGGACATTCGGTCGGAAGGTTAATATTTTGACAACATGGATTCATCGGCGCTTGCAATGTCTTTATTAACATTTTGTTATTGTAGTCTAAAATTATTGTTGTCATTTATAAAGCGTATTCTGATTATTTTAGCTTCATCAAAAACTTAATTTCTTGAATTTTCTTTACTAATAACATCTGAAACGGGTTATTTACCATGTTTTGTCAACTTTCCAATATTATGGCGTAGTTGTGAAACGCCAAAATCACGGAAAACTAAAAAAGTTGAATTGATTTTAAATTTCAATTTATCTTGTCCTCAGATTACATGGATTCCCTATGCAAGGACCACTTCCTCCAGCGGCAGTACCGCAAGGTGGACGGCGGCGTGCTCTGGTCCCGCAACGAGCGCAACCTGGACTGCACGGTGACGTTTCAGACGCACAGCATCCTGCAGCGGTTCATGCTGCACTTTGACCTGCTGCAGCTGGACTGCAACGATCATCTGTATGTGTATGACGGGGCACATGCGACGGCGCCTCCAAAGGTGAGGGTTTTTCCTAAGCTTTTTCCCAACTATGTTGGGGTCGGCTTCCAGTCTAACCGGATGCAGCTGAATATCAGTATGTTACATGGAGCGACTGCCTATCTGACCTCCACAACCCAGTTAATACTGGGTAAAACGATACCGCTTGGTAAGACTGGTTGTCAGACTTTCGGAACACTGACTACCTGCAACGACTGTCAAAGATCTACAAATGACAGCCGGGACCAACGGGTTAACGTGCTTTCCGAGGCACGGAGGACACTCGGTAAAAAAAATTGATTGGAAAATGTTCCGCCACAGACTAAATACACTACTGTTTCTCCTCTTTTTAAATCCATCCAAAGGTTGTCTTGAAAAGATCACTTTTAGCGATAATACCGCCCATTGTGTCACCCTATTTATGAGTTGTCTAGTGTTATTCTTGTTACTTGTATGGTGTACATAATAAAGAATATTCTATCTGTCTATCTATCGGTATGTAATGGGTGGACACCCATCCACAGACCAAGCTAGGCAAGCGCGGCTTAACCTAAAGATCACTAAATCACACAAACAGGCTACTATTATTTAGCCACAAGCTCCTCGGGCTGATAATGCAGAGTACTTCACAAATATACTTTTAAATCTTCCGCCTCATCCCACGCCATCGTGCCATCCGCATCACTTATGGATGCCTCCACTGAATGGAAATGGATGCCAGACCAATGACGATAAACTAACTGCTAATATGCGCCTTTTAGATAGACGCTCAAGTTTATTTTGGTCTTTAAACGTTTCCTATTATTTAGGTGTACTTTTCACTACTCAGTTACCGAGTTAAACTCTGCCTCCTTCAAAGTATTGATAGAAATATAACGATGTTATAAGTAGACATGGGTACAATCACGCCTGCAATTCCTGAAGGGTTAAGCAGAGTGTCCCTAATAGTACAGCATATCTCGCCGGTTATGTATCAAGTCCCATGTATTAGGGGGTGAGCGTATTGCCATCAACCGAGCACAAATCCGTGGCTGCAAAGTTCCTTATATTATAATACTAGCTTTCGCCCGCGGCTTCGCTCGCGTTAAATTCGGGGTAACACAGTTCCCCTTGCGCCTTATTGATTTGTAATAGCAACGCTAAGTTTTCCCTTTTCTTCCCTCTTTCTCCCTCACATCCCACTTTAAAAAAAAAAATGATGTACGTCTCCTGGTTCCCAACTATGTCTGTACCAAAATTCATCAAAATCGGTTTAGCCATTAAAGCGTGAAGAGGTAACAAACAAACGAACAATTAAACAAACAAACTCACTTTTGCTTTTATAATATTACTAGCTTTTGCCCGCGGCTTCGCTCGCGTTAAATTCGGGGTAACACAGTTCCCCTTGCGCCTTATTGATTTGTAATAGCAACGCTAAGTTTTCCCTTTTCTTCCCTCTTTCTCCCTCACATCCCACTTTAAAAAAAAATTATGTCCGTCTCCTGGTTCCCAACTATCTCTGTACCAAAATTCATTAAAATCGGTGTAGCCGTTAAAGCGTGAAGGGGTAACAAACAAACAAACTCACTTTCGCTTTTATAATATTATAAGTAAGGATTCAGTAAGGATATCCCATCATTTTTATCGAGTATTAGTTTTCCATTGTTACTAAAATATTAGCATTTTTTATTATAGCTGATAACTTATAAACCACCTAAGCAATATAAATAAAATTGATATGGCACCACCTGGGAAGTATGTAACCCTATTAAACAAAAAAGCATTTTGCAAATCGATCCATACTTAATCGGTGAATATACGAAAAAATAAAAATTTTGCGATTGCGACGAATTGAGAACCTTTTTTTGGAGTCGGAAAAATGCGTCATTACTGGCCTTATCTTTTGATTGTTTAGACTTAGAGGGTTGAATTTGTTCTTCAAGCTTCAAAGGACTGCAAAGTTGAGTATATTGTTTTGATTTCAACTCGATGTTCTACGCATTCCCGAGATTAAGGCTCTGGACAGACAGACAGACAGACAGACAGACGGACAACAAAGATGATCAAATAAGATTTCCGTCTTTTCCTCGTGCGGTACGGAACTAAAAATACTCATATCTAAATGCCATGAAGCATTATTTACTAGAGTAACTAGACCATCTCCATATTTTTTCATTTCTTAGTAATTTGGCAGTTACGATCAAAGTAATTAGTAATTAGAGGAGCTCGTGGCTAAATTATAGTAGCCGCTGGGGTCGATCTTTAGGTTAAGCCGCGCTTGCCTAGGTTGGTCTGTGGATGGGTGACCACCCGTTACATACCGAGTTTCCTTCGTGCCTCGGAAAGCACGTTAAGCCGTTGGTCCCGGCTGTCATTTATAGATGTTTGTCAGTCGTTACAGGTAGTCAGTGTCCCGAAAGTCTGACAACCAGTCTTACCAAGGGGTATCGCATTACCCAGTACTAACTGGATTGTGGCGGTCAGATAGGCAGTCACTCCATGTAAAATACTAATATTCAGCTGCATCCGGTTAGACAAGAACCCGACCCCAACATAGTTGGGAAAAGGCTAGGCAGATGATGATGAGCAAAGTAATTAGTATAATTTTAGTCACTCCCCGATGTCATTATAGATTCATACTATGTCCCCCCCTCCCCTACCACGGTGGGATTAAATTGAACCTAATTTGCTCTGTCCCTTCATTCCTTGCGCTATAATAAATCTAATGGGTTTTTAATACAAAATGTCATGGTTATGAGAACGTTGTTATTGAACGTGGAAATAATGGAGGTAGATTGTAATGACTATATTTACAGTACAACGTCATCATAATGGGTCTAAAAATACCTCCCTGTCATTGTATTTTTTTGTCCTAGACCATATCTAGGAACCTTCTAGCAACGGAGGTATGAGGGGTCAAATTTACAAGTTTTTTTTTTTAATACAAGTTTAGATGTTATAAATACCTCCACGACCATGAACGAATCCTGATAAATGCGAATGTTTGTAAGGATGGATGGATTCGCATTTATAATATTACTAGCTGTTCCTCGCGGTTTCACCCACGCTGCTCAGCACCTGTTGGTCGTAGCGTGATGCTATATAGCCTATAGCCTTCCTCAAGAAATGGACTATCCAACACTAAAAGAAATTTTTCAATTCGAACCAGTACTTCCTGAGATTAGCGCGTTCAAACAAACAAACAAACAAACTCTTCAGCTTTATAATATTAGTATAGATTATAGCTGGCGCCCGTAGCTTTGCCCGGGTGATTTATATAAAAAAGTATCCTATGTGTTATTCTAGACTATAATCTACCTCTGTGCCATTCATTAAGATCCGTTCAGCCGTTATAACGTGAAAGAGAAGCAAACATCCATAAATCCATCTTCACAAATATATGCATTTATAATATTAGTAGGATTTAATATCACTGAAGTAGTTTGAAGGTTTCCAAGCCCTTGCACGCTCCTTTTAAACCTTAAACAGAAGTTTTCATGGCATATCTTGCACCGCATGCCCGATCACCAGTGCCCTTAATGATCTATGTACTGAATCAGTTAGCATCACAATGCTAAGAAGAATACGAAGTAAAACAGATCGATTTTCATAATATAATTAGATAATATTATGCCGATTCTGATGAACCACCGGCTCAAACTAGACTAATATTAAAATTACATACATAATCACGAAAAGATAAATCTATACTAATATTATAAAGCTGAAGAGTTTGTTTGTTTGTTTGAACGCGCTAATCTCAGGGACTACTGGTTGGAATTGGAAAATTCTTTTAGTGTTGGATAGTCCATTTCTTGAGGAAGGCTATAGGCTATGTAACATCACGCTACGACCAACAGGTGCAGAGCAGAGTGGGTGAAACTGCGGGGAACAGCTAGTTAAAGATAATCCGATTTAGCTTGATAACCACTACTTTCGGTGAAAAACGTTAATTTGAGTGAGATTGCGATTTTCCCTAAATTGAGTAACTAAAAAACTATTTTTAATGCTGTCAAACTAAAATATAGTGAAGTTCAATCAATTTCAGAATAGAAAACTTTGTTTGTTTGAAAAACGAAAATTGAGTGATTTTTAGTTTGGTTAATATGATTGGAGAATCGACGCTATTGATTAATGAATTAAACAAAATAGTGAAAACAGCATTTAGCACCGTTGCCAACTTTCAAAAACACCATCTGAAGGAGCTTGTAATTTTCTGTGTCCAAGTTTTCATTTGCATTGCATTATAACAGGGTCTGGAACTAAATAATTCAAAAAACTTAACAACAAATTAATTCGTATTGAAATCTAAAAAACGCTAAAGACGCCAGGTGTTGAATGGATCCCAAATAATTAACAAAGGAATTGTAATGCAACTTTTGTCAATTTTAAATTTAAATTCGCCAAGTTTGCCTGGCAACGACTCTTGGAACAATAGCGGCCAAGTTTTAGCTCCCATTGTAGACTTGCCAAGTTTTGTGCCAAGATGTTTATTTTGTTCTGCCTGTGCGTTTATACTTTGTGGGGAATGTGAATTAATATTACAAATGAATATTGCGATTAGTCAGCTGTTTTAAATTAGCACATTTTATTGATAAGATGTGGTAAACTAAAATTTAAAAAAATAAGTAATCGTTGTAATACATCCAGCGTCCTTATAATTAGAATTTATGTTAGTTTTTTACATACTAAATAGGCATGTGTGTGGTCGCAACGACGGTGGGGCCTAAAGTGGAGCTCGCTTGCTTAGAAGAAACCTATTATACACCAAACAATTTGTCTCAATGATTGCTATAGGTAGTAACTTAACATTTAAGTTATTTTCTCACGTTATTTTACTTAACACTACACCACTGGCAGCCATTTCACAATAAAAACGTCCAAACTACGATCATACCGTCGTATTTCAGCGAGGCAATTTCTGACATTCAAACTTTGCAATCCCCACTTCCACATGTAAAATATATCCCGTAGCTATTCAGTAGTCGGACACTTGACAAAAGCCGGAGTTAGGACCTCCCAACTTGGATTACCAGGCTCCAACTTCGCCGCACTAACCTGCAGGCTGCATCGGCCAGCGCTATTCTTAACAATATGTGGTTGTCACAGAAACTTTGACGGTTACATAGAAATGGAAGTTTTAATGAGGAAACTGTGACTGCGGAAGTGCGGATATGAAGCCGTGATAGGCGCGACGTGTGTAATTAAATGCTAAGTGAAATGTAAACAGGCGTTAATGGAATTTAAATATCAAGCGGGAATGGAAATGTTCGAAACTGTTCACGTGTTCGGGTGGCAATGAGCTTTTGTTCTAAGTTCGTTAATGTTTTCATTCGGGTGAAGGATTAAATCAGGGAAAATAGATCGCTAAACAGTATTTGGGTACAAATTCTTAAACTACAAACAAATCATTAAAATGATCGCCAGGAATGTTAATTACCAAAAAAACTAATTCATTACCTGCCCATTTAGTAAACAATGTACATTCCGAAACGGTTTGTGAGAAATTGTTTGAAGAAACATACCAACAATATATTACAGCAAACGCCACATCACACGAAACATTTGAAACGCTGCGCGCTGGCCAAACTTTAGCATTCCGTTTGGAATATTCCGTAAAAATTCACGCAAAACCGCGAAACAATACAAAATGTAACATAACTGAACTTAAATGGAATAAATTTGTTCGTCGGTTGAGGGAACTATTTGTGGATATATTACGCACAAAGGATGGCCACCTGTGTGGAGTTGCCAACTATCTGCGACACTTTGAGACAATAAGTAACAAACACTTTGATGATCGTCGGCCATGTTTGGAATAGTTTCGCAGCTATGCGGGTGTGGACATACTCCTGTGACCACTATTGTGTACGGCGCGTACAAACGAACTCAACTTTAGATTGGTTTAACTACTTACATTCTTAAACATACCAGGTTGATGGAGAAAGGTTACAACGCGTTTTTTTTTGCATTTCAAGACCACAGCACTCCGATTGCGATACACCTCTTCAATACAAACAACATCTGATTTCGGAAGGAAATGTCTAATTCATTTACTTCAAATGTTGGCAATGCAAAAACGGCAATGACTTGTTTAATTGTCATACTGAGAATAGCAATCGAATCTAGATTTAATGATTTTGGTAGAACCCGTTCAGCGATCGCAAGATGTTTTCATAATCCAATAAAAAAAAACATTTTTTAATAAACTTGACATTATGTTTTGCATTGCCTATTTCAAATTATTCACCAAATATCATTTTGAAGTAATAAAATTATTGATTTTAATGACTGTGTTGATAAAGTCTTTATTGAAATAGCTAAAACTTTAACCTGCCTCAGTTAATTAGTATAGGTAAGGATAACAGTTGTTACAGGTACTTTCTGTGCAAATTAAAAACTATTCTATTCTAAATACTCGAGAGGCCAGAGCAATTAAAAATCAAATTCATTTATTTCAATTAGACCATTACAGGCACTTTTAAATGTCATGAAAATAAAAAAAATATGCTGCTACAATCCCAGTCACAAGACATAATAACATGTGAAAGTACTGTAGTTGTCCATTCCAAAGCGTAGATCTCTATGGAGAAAAATAGGCAAAAACTCCATGGACACTCTATAATATTTTTACAAAATCATGGATACATCATTCATGTTCTGATTATAAATACATGTGAGAACGATGTAGAAAAATGAGCACATTAAGAGCGTCCCAAGTAAAAGTAAAAACAAGAGTTTAATAGATAAATTAAATAATTAAAACAAACCATGGCGGCTAATAGATGACCAGTCACAACAAATAACATCAAATAAGTTTAGTCCCCATTTATGAAGTTCTTTCTAATAATATTTAGGTTTCAGTTCCTGGTTTGAGAATGGTCCAAAACATAGTGGATGTTGCTTATATTTCGAGTCACGTAGTCCGAAACGATTTAGAGAAATAAATTACTAATGCTCCCGAGGGCGATGGGCGAACAATCTATCAATACTTAAACGATATTGCAGCCTTTTAGCACATTATTGTTATTAATGGGTCCGAGTGTATTGGCGTATTTCAGAGCTGGGCCTACTCTGTTGTTCTTACACTTAATTAAACTTGAGGTTTATTGAGAATCATATTTTTGGACGTCACTTAAGGAAATACCGCGGCCCCGGAACATAAAGGGCAATAGAAGGAGCATGGGTGGGTTTTAGTCAGTACAAGTCTGACATTCCTCCCCACTCCGTCCAGAGCAGGGGAAGTTATTTGATGATTTCCAATCCGCAAAAAAAGTGTAGTCAAAGTAAAAATGCAAAAGCTGGCAAAAAAGTACACATTTGGAGTTAGGAGTAATTTGTGAGATTTGAAATCCCAATTTCTACTGTGTTCATATATTTAACCGACTTCCAAAATGGAGGAGGTTCTATGTTAGTAATTTTTTTATAGTTAATAATTATAGAAAATTTTTATAGAAAATATTTTTTTTAACGCCAACTGTGGACCGAATTTCATTATGCTTTTTGTGTTCGAAAAAGTGTACTTCCGAGGTGGATCCATGTCAACTTTATTTTGGGTAGTTTATGAGTTATCTAACGTCTCTTATAAAAAAAAATCTTCTATGTCGACATGAATAATCTTCTAGAATCTTTCAGTAACAATGAAAATTCACAACCTTATCTAAAAATGCTGAAATAAAAAACTTGATTACAAAAAAAAACCGACTTCCAAAAACGAGCTCATAGTTGATTCTTGGTTTTTTGTTGACTTTTCCACCGATTTCCGGTAGTAAGGTCATTTTCCATTTTTTTTTTGGACATTCTTATCTTATTAAAACTGAACACACAGCTTGTCGAACTTCGAAATTCCAAAAACAACACAATTTGCACACAAAGTCTTGCAACAAAAGAACTTTTCAAACCCTTCAAAGTCACAGATTCTTCAACATAACTCACACTAACTAGTTTGAAGCCCCCTATTTAACTGGGAGTGAGTGAGCTGTAAGTCCTGGAAGCTGCATCACGTTTCAAAGTTACCGTCTCTCGGAGAACGAGGCTCAGTGATGCGGCCCCTGAATAGCAAGTAGGTGCAATCTTCACTGCATTGTACGCTAAGAATACCAGTCTGTCCCCTTTTGTTGAAGAATGAGGGCGTAATAAAGAGCTTGCTTCTGATTGTCATATAATTATGAAAAGGATTCTGTTCTATTTAGTTCTTGCTATAACATGAGAGCTTGGTATTAAGTTCAGTTGATTTAATTGAAGAATTACGTGAATCGAACTTATTGACAATGAAATGGGCTATTAATCACTTAAGAAACACGTTATCTGCTTTTAAAAATGTTACATCTCGCTTTCTCCATAATGGCCGAGTTTCGGAATACACGATAATTAATTGTCTTTTTTAACCGACTTTTTTAAATACTTCTATAATACGGACTAGCTGTATGCCAAAATGTACATTTTATAGTATTTTACGCGGCTAATAATATCTGCCAGCCGCGCTCTAAGCCTAATGTTAAGAATACCTATGTTATATTTAATTATATTAATAGTTTTCATGCATTTTAATGTTGCGCTTAGTCCACTTAGGCTTCAGAAAAAATACATAGGTCTATATAATAATATATTGTCTAGGTAGGAATTAAAAAAAAAAAAAAAACTAAAAGTGTCATGATATCATTTTTCAGTATCTTAAATATCAATCGGAGTTATGAAAACTCATGCCTAATATTCGTTATTATGGTTCGATTATAACCTCAAAAACTACTACTTTTTTTTAATATATCTCATTTGCAGCTAGTTCGCTATTAAAATAAGATCACAAAGGAGTTTACTAATGACAGAGAATACAATACATCATTTTCCGATGCTCTTGGCTCCAGGTCCAACAATGTATGAGCGCAGAGCAATGTCCTTTGCAATATTCTCCAATAAAATAAATAATACTAATACTAAAAAGCTATCCCCATTTACACGGAAACTTCAAACTCACTGTAGAAAGACCTTTTGAAAGCGCTCTGTAATTGTAAAACTAACAAGACAGTCACAAACAAGCGCCATCGCAAACTTGGTAGTTTTGCAGAAAGAGAACTCGTTAACTCATTTTGCTCAAACTTTCAAGTGCTCCAACTGATTCTCTCCGGACTGACTAATTAAAACCATGTTTTAGGCGAGGTATAGCTATTAAAGTCTTTAATACAGCCACCCGAGGCATAGTTAGCATAACAAAACCCTTCTTAATTCATTCCTCGCCGTAATCTGGAGCTAAGGAAGAATTTTTAATATCAACCCGAGAGCTTTATTAAACGCAGTATATAAGAATAAATGCAAGTCCACTAGTGCCTTTGAAATGCAAGGGGGGAGGGTGTCTGGGTCCGGCGAGACGTGATATATAGGGCGGGGGGGAGGGGCTGTTTAAATCCGGGGGTCGTCACGTCTTCGCTATCGTTCTCCCTGAAATATGACAGCGATATAGCCCGGACATCGTCAGTAAGCCCGGCTCGATGAAGAAAATATTGCCGGCGCATGAGCGATCAAGCGACTGCCACCGATTTATATAGACTCTCCGTAAGCTATGATTGAACACCGTGGGAACTGTTGTACGATACTTTATTCGTTTCGGCGTGAGGAATGAAAATGTAGGGATGGAAGTGGAATATGCTACGGGATACTCTCAAGTGTAGTTTGACGAGTCAACTTGTACTGTAGTGTACTATACTAAAGTGTACTCTACCGTAGTGTACTGTACTGCTTAAACACTAGGAAGTGGCGAAGGGCAGGGCGTTTTTGTGGGACTGTCTCTTGTGATGTGACGTTCAAGAAGTGCTGATCATCAGCCTAATATGAATAAATGACTTTTGATTTGATTCGTACTAGGTATAGTGTACTATGTTCAAATCATTAGGTAGTTTAACCTCTAGAGCCCCAGCGACACAAAAACGTGCCAGTAAACAAGTTGAGCCCCGTTGGCACAAATTTGTGCCACTAAACCACGACCTATTTAAAACTGTATTTGTAGTAAAGATAAGATTAAAATCAGATTACGCTTACGAGAAGAGCCCGCCCGGCGGTACTTGACGGATAGTTGACGTAAATAATGGCAGTCCTTGAGAGGTTAAAGAAAATTATGTTCACAAAAAGAATAGTTAATCTTTGTCTCATTACCATCTCTTACCTACCCCTTTCAAGAACATGCTGTAACTGTTTTTGTCCATTGATTGTCCATTTGTCCATTTATGACATGTTTATAAACGTTTCAGCTAAATTGATGGTAATGTTTTATTAATTGCTTCTGAGTTTGGTTCCATTTTTCATTCTGTCGTAATTATTATAAATTAAAAAAAAAACAAAATGTTCGTAAGCTAATGGTCTTAGTTGTGAAAGCATAATTATTCATTTATTTCATTAATTGATTATTTTTCGTGCATGGTCAAGTTGTGGGGGAGTTCGGAACTTTTGATTGTAACATAGTGATAGATAGTTAATTACTTACCTACATTTTATCATTTCATAATCCTTGTAGGGTTACCTATTATTAAGACTCCGCTGTCCGTCCGTCTGTCCGTCTATCCATCTGTCACCAAGCTGTATCTCATGAAACGTGACAGTTGAAATTTTGAAAGATGTTGTATTTTCGTTTGACAGATGAAGTATTTTCGTTGCCGCTATAACAACAAATACTAAAAAAACAAAACTAAATAAATATTTAAGGGAAACACATTATTTTTTTTGTATTTTTTATAGATACGCGATATTTTTTTGGTACTGAGTCCGAGTTGTACTTGGCCGGTTTTTTATGAAGTCGGTTATTTGTTTTTCTCAGCACGTACTTTTAATAAGTTTGAATACGGATAATAAATGTTTCTTTCGACTTGTTTCTTCATGACTAGGCAATTAAAACTATTATAAGAGACTAGCTGGCGCCCGCGGCTTCACCCACGTGGTATCGAAAAAAAGTATCCTGTGTTATTCCAGACTATAACCTACTTCTGTGCCAAATTTCATCAAGATCCGTTCAGCCGTTTTGACGTGAAAGAGTAACAAACATCCATCTATCCATACATCCTAACAAACATTCACATTTTTAATATTAAAGTAGGACGTTTCTTTCGATTTGTTACTTAATGACTACGAAACTAAACTAAAACTATTATAAAAATTGAGGTAAAGAAATTGATAATTACCTTTACCAAGCTACACATTTACTGGATGTGCCAATCCAAGTCTACAGTACTTGAAATGTGCGGCGTACTGCAATCAAGTCTAATCTAGCAAGTATCAGAGCTATTGGTCCATTGTAATGTATCAATAGTAGTCTACTGTCTATAGTACGGCCAACGAGAAGCGATACGAAAGGTCATTAACCTAAAGAACAACTGTGGCGTTGACAATCTAATATTTAGCTCTTTCCATCTTGTGCCTATGCCGTAATGTCTCGTTCTCCCGGCAAAAACATGACAACGTTAAGACGGGTCCGCCAACATTCAGGCGGCCATTTTAGATGGGGTTTTAGCATGGGTTTTGTTTACATTTGGTATCGCTTCTCGTTGGCCGTACTATAGTTCTCGACACATGAGTGCAGTGTCTCGACAATAGTTCACGTCGGCTGACAAATGGACCCGAGATTCTGTCTTGAGATAAGCAGAAGTGATCTGCTGAGGTTACACTAATTGCTGTAACAGGTACTAATAGTCGTCTTGTATTTCCGATTCGTCCCTATCATATTTCACATTTACTAAGTTTCGGTTTACTTTTTCTGGATCGCTTGATTTTAGAGAGATTTTTAAGATTTTGTTGCGTTGAGAGAATCCTTACTAATATTATAAAAGCGAAAGTGAGTTTGTTTGTTTGTTACCTCTTCACGCTTTAATGGCTAAACCGATTGTGATGAATTTTGGTGCATAGATAGTTGGGAATCAGGAGACGGACATAGGCTAATTTAAAATTACAAATCAATAAGGCGCAAGGGGAAATGTGTTACCCCGAATTTAACGCGGGTGAAGCCGCGGGCAAAAGCTAGTATTTTATAAAGTTATTTAAATAACTACCAATGATATAAATATAAGAGTTTGAATGCTAGTTACTGGTTAATGCTTATGAAATTGAAAAATTTAATTTAAAAGGCACCTGAACGAACTTACAGGATACTTTTATTGCGGGTCGCGGCTCAGTCTTTTTGTATTTTCTGATGGCTCTTTTAATACATATATCGCTCTCAAATGATGATTTCAAGCTGTGGGCCACAATAACCACCATGGAAATTTCAAAACTTTTGGTTGACACTTCCCGTGACCCAAGGGCTGGCTTTTACTTTAGCCAGAGGCTTAGCGTTGCCATACAACGTGGCAACGCGGCCAGTCTCTTGGGCACTAACCAACTGACAGCGTTGAGGACGAATTTTTTGAAGCTATTTTTTAATTTTTTATAAGTTAGGTAGTATTTTTATTTTCAGGTTAACATTTGTAAATTAGTAATTTCCTGTTGTATTTCACTTAAGAAATTAAAAGTTCTTACATTGTCTTACCATAAAATGATGCTTGAATGTTCTAAAACTTGTCTTGCACGTCTTCCAGGCCGACCTCTCCTGCCGGAACACCAAGCAGCAGGTGGGCGCACTCTTCACCAGGAGTAACTTCGTGACGCTCAAGTAC
The DNA here is from genome assembly GCA_958449745.1 of Ochropleura leucogaster. Classification (NCBI taxonomy): domain Eukaryota; kingdom Metazoa; phylum Arthropoda; class Insecta; order Lepidoptera; family Noctuidae; genus Ochropleura; species Ochropleura leucogaster. The sequence goes on from OY288208.1 coordinate 814,325, forward strand.
GTCACCGACAACTGGGGCACCGACGCCAACGGGTTCCGACTGGTCATCACCTCCGTCAAAGACCCCAGTGAGTACTCTCATCTGATTGGTAAACTTTTTTTCTAAAAAATCAACATCAAAAGTCATTTGGCTGATAACCAGCACTTTTTGAACGTCAAATTACAACAGACAGTCCCACAAAACGTCCGCCCTTAGCCACTTCCTAGTGTTTTAGCTGGGAAATAGAAGAGGTGGAACAAACTCCCCAGCAATATACATATCTGTTTGTCAGGCTAGAAGAACGAAAATTTATACAATTTAAATTATGACACGGTAAAATTAAGAAATAGTTATTGTAAAAAAAACATACCCAACCAAAACTTACCTAACAAACGCTTCAAGATACTCACAAATCGACCTTTCAAACTTTCTTCGTCTTTGACAGCAAAGCAATGATCATTTATTAATGCTGGTGACAGAAATAAACCAAAGTTCAAGAATCTGCACCTATTATTGTGGAAGAAACTCTTTCTACTTGATATATTTCATCTCTTAACACTCAAGCAATCATTATCAAAGAAAGCGAAAGTGGTATCCCAGGACTTGGAATATCATTCTAGGTAGCAAATGAAATCCTAGGTAATAGATTGTAACAAATAAAAGAACGAAGTAATTGAAACTGCAATTTAATTACTTTTCATTTCAAGTTTCCGTAACTCTTTCCCCAATAGAGTAGAGAAACCAATTAAAATCACATAAAGGATAAAACTAGGCCGGGAATGAAGCAATAACCATCTGTTTGTCCCAATAAATTCGAGCATCTGAGCGATTTTATATAAAACTCAGGCACGCTCACGACCCTCCGGCCTCCATCGTCACCCTCTTTAATTTCACCAAATGTTTATTTATTCGAACAAACAGTCGACAGGGCAGTTCGTTTACACATTCCTCCTCCATTATATATATATATGTGTATTTATATTTTATTGTGTTCTCTGAGGTTTCTATGTTCGTCGGTAGACAATGTTGACCTGTTGCTTTGATGTTTTTCTTTATCTACACTCACTTTCGTTGCTTTTGCTTCATTTCTTCTTTTCATTAAACATTTCTCTATCAATTTTAATCATGTAATATTTTACACTGTCACAATAACTTTCTTTTATTCGGTCATTTTTTACTTCATAAACGATCGTCCAGGTCATTACGTAGCTCATAATGACCCACAAATGCCCATACTCATGTGTGGATGTATGGGTCAGCCGATATTTTAATTATCATTACTGTGTTCGGCTTCCCTAATGGTTGTAATTGTCATTATTGCTTTTCAATTTTAACTTACGACCTTTTAAGCCATCGGTTCAGTACGTTATGGATTTTTAGAAAATATACTTGTGAGATCATTTAAAAAAAAACTTACACTTAAGATTCACTCATTCAACTCAAAAAACCGCTTAGCAGAAGTGAGACTTGGCTGGCCACGTCTGGTGTATACCTTTTAAGCTGTGGGCCACAATAAACACCATGTAGCAGCCTGACAGAACCAGAAGGAGACACGGCAAATCTCGTAGAACGTGGAGGGACGAGGTGAATAAAATGAATGACCAGTGGCCAAGTGACATTCTAGATACTTATGTAATGAGTGTTTTAATATATTATTACGCTACACTTGGATCCATTCCTTCCCCGCTTTTTGGCAGCCATTTTGAGATATTCTCTATGCGTGAACAAAAAATAATCATATCTCTCAAAGTGTTGGTCTCACGGAGACGAAAATAGCCTTATTCGGAGGGCAAAAATATCGTCTATCGTTTAAATTAAGAAATGATGGGGTTACATTTTTATAACTTTAGAGAATAAAATTAACTTCCGAAAAATATGCAAATCAACGAAAGTTTTGTTAACTTTTTTTTTTTTTTATAATTGATGGGCTCGCGTTTGACCACTATCTCACCTGATGGTAAGTGATGATGTGGTCGACGATGAAGCACGCTTACCTAGAAATAACCTATTCACTCTTGACTTGAAGACCCCCAGGTTATAGCTGTCAGGAAATACAGACTCCGGCAGGGAATTCCACTCCTTAGCAGTACGCACAATGAAGGTATTCCCAAACCGTTTAGTGCGTGTGGGTGGGATGTCTACCATGTAACGGTGGCGCATCGCCGTACGTCTTGTAGTCCTATGATGGAACGGGCTTGGCGGAATTAGGCTGTGCAATTCCATCGCACACTCTCCGAAATGTAACCGATAGAAAACCGAAAGGCTGGCAACGCGCCGGCGATGCTCCAGGCTCTGGAGCTTTGACTCAACCAGCGCGTCGTTGCCGATGAGCCTCTTGGCTCGTTTCTCTATAGACTCTAGCGCTTCAAGCTGGTATTTGAACTTTTTGTGAAAAAAAAATGGTAGTTTTTTTTAAATTAACAATTTTGAGTACGAGAATGTTTTTTTTATATAAAGTACATAGAATATCGCTACTCCGTGACCGGACACTTTGTATAAGCCCTAGCAAAAAAAAATTTTTTTCTAAAGAACTGGAAGATATACATATAAATAAAAAAACCTTTGCTGGAGCCATTGCTGGAGAGGGATGGTGTAGGCTAACAGTACACCGAACACAATATGTTTTAATTACGTCAATCTAGCTGTAACACAACTAATGTTCTAATTTGCCTCACACCACACCAAGCGCGACAATTACACATATTGTTATCATAATAATGTTAGAGGCAGAAGTCGCAAAGCCTCACAATATAATTATAACCAAGGACACATCTCTTTCACTCAAGTATGCATATGAAATTACAGAGAGACGCACAAAGGAAGCAATTAAATTGTTCAAAACATTACTGGAGCAGAACCGTTTGTTTCGTCTTCACCTTTGAGCCGTACATAACACCAATTAGATTTTCCGCTTGGCCGCGTGGAAAAACATACTCCAAAGGATTTAGGAACACACGACGGGGACTTGGGAGGATCAGAGAAAGAAACTGCGAACAGGAGTCGCGAAAAGACACGATAGAATTTTAATGGGATTTTTATTGCTTGTCGGCATTTTTTGGGAGATTTGCTGGATAAATGACACGTCTTTGTAGGCCTATGAATAAGGAATGGTTATTCCTTTGATGTGAGGACATAGTACGCCTTTGTGGAATAGTTATTTTGTTAATCAAGTTTTATTATTGGTTCGAAATGAAAGTGGACCAATTATGGGTCCCTAGAGGACTACTTTATTCATTCAAGTATGTAGCGTGTCTTCAGTTCAATTTAGTTTGAGTATATGTTTAATTAGTGTCTATTGACATAATTACTACTTTAATCTTTTTTGTTTGTTCACATTGAGCGTTTTCGTTGTCTATAACTATGATCTCAGTGTTATTTTGTCGATCGAAAAACCGTAAGTTCCGCCGCAACTTATTGAAAGTTTTCGTAAAGGTGAAAAATACCTTTGTCCGGTGTATTTGCTACAGGAATTTCGGATTGAGTAATAAATATATTTTGTACGATCTTCTGTAGACTTGGCAGCAAAAAATACCTCTAAATATTTTTATTAAATTCGAAAAAAAACGGATCTTGAAAGTATATTGCCCTCTCCAAAACGTAGCTTAGTAAGGAGAAGAATGGGCAAGAAACTCCATGGATACTCTTTTAAATACTTCCGTACATTTAATGATTTGTAAATACTGTTTGTTGGTTTGTTGCTTAACGTGAATTTTAGAACTCGAAACCTGTCCGAGTTATGGATGCCTTTTAAAATCGTACCCGGGACCTCATGCTCTACAGTCGCACAGGCGACTCACCACAAGACGGGTGAGACAGTGTCCTACTGCATTAATTATCAAAAACATAAAAAACAATATGACTGTATCGAGTGGCATTTATCAAAGCTATAAAAAAACACCATTAAGCTGATCCATCGCGGATGAGATCTCGTATCATTTTTATGTCTTAGACATTAAATCGGAAGCCCTCAGAGCCTTCTGTGCGAACATTGAAAAAGTCCTAGCGCTTAAAGAAGTTATGGCCCATTAATACAAGGGTAAACTGAAATGGTAACGGAACTTTCATAAAATAGATTAGATAGTTGACAGTTGTAAAAGTGAATAAAAGTTTGTCAAATATTTAGCAAAAAACGTAGGGAAACGGCAAAACAATATTTAATGACAAACGATAGTGTGTAATAGTGAAAGTTGTTGCAAATGTTTCGTTGCTGGCTATCGATGCAACTTAGTTCATATCACCCGGCGCTCGATAATGAAGTGTGGGAACTTCCTAACTTTGCCCCATTAAGACATAGTTGGTGAGCGAACCCCAGAGACCCCTCTGGACATCGGCTGGTCGACTTTGCACCTCAACTTGCATACTTCCAAAGATGACTCGAATAGACACTTTGGGAAAGTTTTAAGTAAGATTTGGTAGTTGTTTTAAGATCTTCCGAGATGGTGTTTGTTACGATTATTGGCTTGTTTATAGGTTCTTTACTATGTACGGGTCTTTCATTGGCCATCTGTGTTTTTAGAACAGTAATAACTTGAGTTGATAGAGCCTGTATGTCTAATTTAGCCTGTTCAAGATTTATGTTTCAATATTTTAAAACATTTGAAGCTTCATTCTGCATGATCAAAATCTCAACAATGCTTGTTGTTTGAGCAGTGAACTCCCCTTTGTGCCCACAAAACGTTATCCCAACACAAATTCTTCATTAAATATCATCTTTAGCTCGCAAACAATGCATTTGAAATTATACGGCAGTTTTAAAATTCCTGTAAGCGCAACTGACTGGTTTCACAAAGCAGGATATGTTAAGCGCTCATACCATTGAATTATGCAACAAAAACGCGCTTGGCGACACCAACTGAGACGCCGGAATAACATTTTAAACAATGCATTTCATACATGCCGCGCTCTACATGAGCACCTCCCTGTCGCCTACCTGTACTGCGCGCGGTGTATAAGCGGCAGGGAGAAACAATCCCCCTTTCGAGATCAAAAGCAGTGTTTCGGTCGCTACAAGTCGTGTTTTGCTTCGCTTTACACAAATATTCAGCTGTTTTATGAAGGGTACAATTAAAGGTCTCTGGGCGATTAGCGTTAACCATATCGTTGCGTATCTTTGGGCGGGCGGCGGCTCGTTAAGCCCGGGGTATTGTTCGAGTCCTTTGGGCGGATTTTTTTCAACGATGAATGCCCAATTTCCCGACAGCGCGACGTCAGCAGTTTGATTGTCCAGTTGTAAGTGACAGCGTTTTTCAATTGATAAGGGTTGTTTTTTTTAACAGATGGCAGTTTTAATGTTTTTTTTTAAGACAAAACGGTATGATCTTCATTTGGTACGAGTTTTTGTAGTAGTCATAGTTTTACGGTGGAATAAGGAAAAATTTGGACGGCACGGTTTGCGCTGCGGCTGAGCGATAGAATGCTGCGTTGCGTGTCGCAGGTTCGATCCCTGCATGGAATTAATAGTTGTATGACCAATACAGGAATGATTCCTAGTGTGGGATAATGTAAAAAAAAAATATTTTGTTTTAATAATGTGCCTCTTTGAAGTCATATGTATGTAGATCATGACAATATGTTTTAATTACTATGTACAATGATCGTTACTTGTCAGTGTGTCCAAAAACTCATCATGATCAAAGACATTGTAGATGTTTTGTTGTTTCTTATACTTTTAATCGGAAATAGTCACAGAACCAGTCCTATTAAAATAAAGACAGCTCTATGGGGCTGTACAGACTAGCCATAACCATATTTTTTCGTTTTATAACGTCTGCGTGCAAGTCTATTTCACTGTCTCCTTTCCGACATTATCCTCCCTCCTTTTGCTCCTAGATAACAAATCTTATCGGAAACCTTATACTGGATATAATCTACCGGCTCAGTGTACGGCAGAGTACAATTTTCTTAAGGCGTACCGCCATTTATAAGTATGTTTTCCTTTTTCAATCAGAACCAAGATTTCAGGTCAGTTCGCTTGGTTGCCAACACCGGAGTACCGGATTCTTGTATTTTATCGGTTACAAAGAAATACATCTATATTTTTTTCGTTCTTTTTATAATATATTAAACGGATTTCTGGCTTCTCCCTGCGTTTGATGACTGGACAAATATGGGTTGGTGTTTGATCTTGGGGGGTAATTCAATGAACGAGGATATCATTCGTTCACTCATGTGGTAAGGAAGTAAATAAATGAGCTTTGCTTTTGGAGTGCTTTAGCAAGCCATGCTTAAATGAAGTTAAAACAATTTTGAGTTTACAGCGCAAAAACGCTGCATAAGATCCATGTTGCACTGCAAGTGTATCATATTAAAGAAAGCATAAATTCTAACACTGACAGCTTTGTATATAATTGAGCCCTATTTGTAAGATTACATACATAAATTGTTTACTTACGTATAGGATACTGTGCTAGGTAATAGGCGCAATGGCGTGCTGCTCTGATGCGGATAAGCATATTCTCCAGAGCCCCGCAAAGGGTCATGACCATCAACGGTACTAGTTTTTCTCATGCATCAAGATAAAAATTATATCACAATTATTTTCTTTATTTTTGAAAACATTCTTCAATTAGAATGCCAATTTTGTATAGGGGTTTATTTTGTAAACTTAATAAGTTATGAAATTGTTTTGATAAAATGAATTACCTACTGCCGGCTATTCTGACGTTAAAGTGTTGTCATAATTAAAATAAGTAAATATATTGAGAACTGTAATCGATTTTTTTTGCATACGATTACAAATTAATATAAATGTAAAGTCATTGGAAAGGTAAATCGCGAGGTTTTTAGAAATAATAAAGTGAGATATGATACTACTGTGGTACTGAAATAATTAGTATTTCACACACACAGTAGTCGTATTGATATTTTGCTTTCAAAACCAATTTCACTTTGTTGGCTAACGATACAAATGAATGATTGCATAGGTTTTTTTTAATTATCTTGCTTCGGTTTGATATAAATCGAAACTTTTTAATAAATTAATGATTATAGAACTAAATCAGTCATTTGAAATAATTATGTGTCGAGTGTATTTATTCGAGTAATCGATTTTTATTTAAAATCTAAAGTGGCAACATTAGTGTTGGTGTCTCAAACTGAATTTGTCATTGTCAAAAAGTCCAATGACAATTGCGCGTGGTGCATGCTAAGTTTGTTCATTGCGATTTAAATATTTCATTTTTTTTTTGTTTTGATCGAGGCTTAGTACTGATTTATTTAAGTCTCTATCCCATCAGATAATTAATTCGATTAATCTGCTCTCCAAACTACGACCTATAAACTTACCTCTATACACGACGGATATTTCTATTTTGAGGTTAAGTTACGTTTTCTAAAAAAACTTGGAAATGCGGGTTTTGATTCCAAAAAAGCAATTGTATATGGTTATTAGGTTAATTTATAAACCATCTAAAACAACTTTGGAATTGATGCAACTCTGAACCGAACCGTGGTCCATATTGTCGTGGTCATTCTCCTTTGTAATAAAATTCCTTAATTTTATAACAAATTTGCGGGACTACTATTACGTTACGTTACGTTTAAGTGCTACTATAATTTGAATGCCACCTAAATGACACTGACATGTTAATTGATTTAAATTATTATTTGTATTAATTTATTTTTAATCGGCCATCTAGGCGTGAAGGCGTAACAAACAAACAAACTAACTTTCGCTTTTATAATATTAAGTAAGGATAAGGATTATCAAAATGCTCATTCTCAAAATACATGCTCTCTGGAGTGATTCGAGTCTTGGATTAACATCCCACTTGTCGGCCCCGAAGGGTATCTATAATAGTAGTACATCCACATTTCGCCAGTTATTTATTTAACACTTCAAGCACAAAGTACAGAGGCAAACTTAATCTCATAGCCACTACCTACACACATACCACTACACTACCAGTTATGTATATGCTATGCTTACTGCAAATATTGTTATCTTCTAAGTTTTTGCCTTTAAGTGTTATTTGTGAGGGAAAAATAAAGATTGTTTGTATTATTTGTACTGTTTTGAACCTTATATAAAAGTACGTGAGCCTATTACCATCAACTGGGCACAAATCCAGAATCCGCGGCTGCTACTGTAAACTTCCTGATGGAACAAAACTCAAAAACTCTTCACTAACCCGGAAATCGAACCAATTGACCAACGACGCAGTCTTTTGACCGCAACATTGCTCTATAACACAATTCTAACTTTCCTCAGTCTATCATTCAATTTCAAAGTTACACCACAAACACTTCGCAACTTTCTTTTATCGTCTTCGTTAATCATTTGTCACGCTAACGCACATTTTGTATCACCTGTACCTTCAATGAGTTCACTCTATTTTTGATGTTTTTTCGCACCGTTGTTCCAGAACATGGCTGCAAAGAATTCCGGTGTAAGCAGCGCGAGTTCTGCGTAAGCGCAGACCTCACGTGCGACGGCGTGGATCACTGCGCCGACGGCTCCGACGAGGACACCGCCGCGCTTTGCCCAGGTAGAAACACTTCGGGAGGAGCACCAAGCTACGATCGACACACAATGAACGACACCCTTATAACTTCACAACACAATAGCGCATTAAAACTGTTGCCATATTCATTTTATTTGCTAACATTTTGCTTTATAATACACTTTTAGTGGATGTTTTGTCGCCAGTACTGAGGGCCTAGACTAGTAGCTTTGACAGACCGAGTCTTATGTCAAGAACGTTTTCCAATTCAACTGACACAAGCTAAAGTTTCGGTAGCTTCAATTAAAAAAGGTAAAGCTTCAATTTTTAAATTTTCCATCGAACGTTAGCGCTGTTCGAATGTTACTAGGTAGGCCCCCAATACCGTAGATAGTATTTTAGAATTAGTAGATTAGAAAGCTATATTTTTTGTTTTTAATTATCCTGTGTTTTGGCGTACCTAATTAAATTTATTTTCTTTCTTTTGTTTTTTGTTTTATTTTTAATCATCGAGTCTATAGAGAAGAGTTTCGGGAAACACCTGAAAAGGCTGTCTTTAGTGTTCAATCAAGAACTTGATGATTGAGCTGAAAGTGGTTCTTCTTGAGGACACGGCAGGTATTGTTAAGAGGCTCACCTTCTGGAACCCTGACTGCTGACGATGTTCGCGATATCTGCTACTTGGGTAAATTTTATTAGTATTTTTTTTTTGCTTTTGTTTTATTACATGTAAAAAATATTTATGCTTTTTTTTCAATTTTTATCTGGTGATCAAGAGAACTTTCCATGATTTTTGTCTTTTAAATCGCGAATAATTGCGATAATGTAAACTGATCGGCTGATATGAATAATATACTCTGAGGATATTAAGTCAATTAGTAATCAATTTTCAAACGATTTAAAAAAAGGGATCTTCCAGTAACTCTGGGACATTTTATAAAGTAAGTCTTCATGTGATTGTGTCAGAGAGCGGCGGGCCGGGCGCAGGAGGCATGTGGGTGGCAGGATGCGCCGGCGCCGCGGCGCTGGTTGCGACGGTGGCGGCTGCCATCACGTTCTGCGCCTGCCGCCGCCGCGCCGCTAGCCAGCGCACACGGCTACATAGTGAGTAAACCACTTCTAATCTCTTATCACAGACACAGTCATATTTTCACAGCACATATATCTAAAACAGAAAAGAATTCAAAGGCGTCAAAAAATATTTTCCCTAATGCCTTTGTTTTGGCGTAGTATTATACTATCTGTGGTCTCTCATCTCAGGCCGTTGCTATTATCTTTTAGGATGTGCACAGTTAAGGAGTGGATTTCCCTGATTGCTTTGGTGTTTCTGAGATCATTTTACATGGATCTATTTTTGGGTTCACTCGTTCCCTCGTCGCTCTTAGCTCTGTCCTAATAATTTAAAAAATAATTAAAGAAAACATCGCCCATACAATTGCTGCCAGACTCCTGGACATTTTCTCTGTGGAAAGCGATCCGTACGAATATGTGTTATTTTACTTGACTTTGCGTTGCTGCCGAAGTCATAGTGATATATTCTTGTGCCACAGCCTGCAGGGGTTGTGGGTTGTTCAAAAGAGATATCGGGGCCCCGGCGGTAAAGGGCAAAATAAGGAACATGGGTGGGTTTTAACCAGTTAAATTCTGACATTCCCCTCTGCTCCGCCTAAAGCGGGGGACGTTATTTGATAATTTTCCATTCGCATAAAAATTTGCGTTCTTGCGACAGTTATTTTGCGATTACTTACATAAATAGGTAACTGTTACCCATCTTAATACCAGTATTACAGATTCGCTTGAGAAGCTCTTGGACGATGCAATGCTATATCAGAGCAGATTGAATATAGAGTATGAAATTAATAGAAACATGTGCGGCCATGAGCTTGTAGTATGCCATGCAGTCACTGCTGGAAGTGTTATATCAAGAGATCAAGCTGCCCGTATGGCCGACGATATGTACTATGTGACCAATATAACGTCGTGTTTGGTTGCAGTGCAAGAGTTGGCGAGCAGTAATGGCGGCGGCGGGTGCGCGGGCGGCGAGGTGGGTGCGACGCGGCTGCCGGGAAACCCGCAGCCCCCTGCGGGCCCGTGCGGGGCGGCGCGGGCGGGCCGCCTGCGGCGAGCGGCCTGAGCGCCGTGCCGCACAAGGACGAGTGGTTCGTCTAGCGGCCCGGGGCCCGCAGGGGCCGCAGGGGGGGGCCCGCCCGCCCCCGGCCAGTGTTACAACATGTAAATTTATCGATATGACATTAAACATTTTTGGCTTATCGTTCGTATGTTATTGGGTCGAATTCGCCGACCCGAATCCTCATCCTTTGTTTGTATACACGTTGTAATTCTGCGACTATTCATAGATATTATAGAATAATTGTAATCGTCAAATAAATAAGTTTTTTGGTATGAGTTTTGAAAATTGATGTTATTCCTACCCTTTCTAGTGTGTAGATACATAATCACAAAGGACTTCTAAACCTTATGAAGTGCACTGCGGTGTAGATGAGAACCGCTCTCAACTCCATCAACCACCTGCTCAGACTAAGACAGTTCATTATTTGGATATCTGAGCTTCTACACTACTCATCTTCACTTCTTTCACAAGAAGAACTTTTTCCTTACACAATTGACAGTAGAAGTTAATACACACAGTCACCAACTATACATTTTAGGGCCAAACTACTACTGAAGGTGCCCCATTTACAGCATCAAGTGCAACAGGTACTACACAAGTGGTCACGCCAGCAGGCGACAGCAGTTCCTACGAACGTGTCTTGAACTGAATTCAAGTGAACATCAATTTAATAGTTTATTATTTTTAGATTATGTTCATTAGAATCGTCTTAAAGTTCACAGTCTTGAACGCATTTCAATCTCAACTCTGTCCAGCTTGGCTGATCAAATAAGGTCAAGTACACAATTTGGTAGTAAACAATGTTATTGCATAGTAAAATATGACTAGTAGAGGATACCTGTATTTAATAAAAAAAAAAGAGTGTGTGTCAGCTCCGACGCACGACTGGAGTTTACTCCTTAAGTACGAGTATCTAACCATACGCAAAAAGAGTTTAATCAACTAAAAAAGATTAATATCATATGAAAGGGTAAATTCACAACTTAATGAAAAAAAAATAGCAATATAAATACATCGACACTGATAGAAACAAACAAGCCCAATAACATATAGTATATAGGTATAGTCGCCTATACAGCATACCATATGTACGTCTTAATACACTCACAGCCAAATTAGAAAGTTGCGCACTAAAGGTGCGCACCAAAAACGTGACACATTTTCGTTACTTTAGTAGGTTTTACCCCTCGGATTTTTCTCATAATCTCATATAGACCCAATAATACTGCCCAACCCGAGAATCGATCCAGCAGCACTCTAACCCTCTATCGGCGTCCTTTGGTCGAAGTTTTAATAATACGAGTAAAAAACCACTAACAAACATAACTGAAAAGAAACTTACACGCCAACATAAATAAAGGGTCGTCGCCATACGAATTTAACTGATGATGGTCTATGGTTGTCACTCATACTATCGCGACATCGGCAACAATACACATCAATAACGGTATAGTTTTTCGATATTAAGTTTTAAAATTTGATTAACCTTACTAATATTATAAAAGCGAAAGTGAGTTTGTTTGTTTGTTACGTCTTGACGCCTAAATGGCCAATACAATTTTGATGAATTTTGGTGCAGAGATGGGTTGGGACCCTGGAGACGGACAAAGACTGCGTGGCAGTCCCAACACTATACTGCAATCGAAAGCTCACCGGGCAGACAGGCGCTTACTAATCGCACTCGATCTTTTCTAGTTATTAAGTACTAACATAGGCTGTCATATTGTTACTAACACACTGGACCACATTATAATCTGAAAATAAATAAATAATAGTAATAGGCCAAAAAACGTGAGAAAAAAGGTAGAAAGAGGAAAGAAAAGGGGAGAGAGAGATATTTTTTTTTCGATCATCACGCGGGTTAAAGTTAACGTTAGCCCCAAGTAACTATACCAGACGAAGTCGCGGGCGGAAGCTAGTTCAATCATAAAAACGGAGTGCTCAAAACTTTTGGTATATAACACTTTATTATTCGCTAATTATCACAATTCTAAGTAGAGCCTCTGATATCAGCTACACACAATAAGGTATCAACCCTGAAATTGTACAAGAGAAGTTGTGTTAGTACTGGGTTCAAGACTAGTCTATTCACTCCAACCAGTTAAATTGAGTTTTCAAATAAATCCGTAAGACTGATCTACGGAGCAGCGTCACCATACCTACGAACTATGAAACATTACACACCTTTTCCGCATCTCTGGAAATGGGGTTTCACATTTTTTTTTATATTTTGGCGACCTTTACCATCTGGCACCTAGAGCGAGCGCTCCTCTTGCTGCACCAGGGCCGGCTGAATCGAACCAAAGACCTCATTCTCAGCAGTCGTGCTTGCGACCACTATATCAACGAGAGACAAGACAAGCTGCACAAGATGAAACTTGGGCTATAGTCACATAGAAGCGCGGTAAAAACTAAATAAGTACGACTACATCACACACCTTTCCCCGTTCAGATAATAAATTTAACAGAACTGAGTCTACCTCTTCAGATTCCTGCTGGGCTTTGCACTTTGCAGTGCGTTTATTAAACGACTTCTACAAAACGGGAATGTTCTCAATTCGATTGTAATTATTTTTTTTCAAATAACTGCTTGGACGTCTCTCTCAGAGCGAACTGTCGATTAAAAAAAAAATGTTATTTCTCCTGGATCGTGGGTGCGTTTATAAACATTTTAACTTCCATACAAATTGCCAGACACGGAACAACTACGTATAGGCCATGCAAATATGTGAAAATTGAACCGGCGACACGCACGCAGAAACCTGTCGCTCAGCCACTGCGCAACCGTACCGTGTATGTTACTATACTAATACTATAGTATAATACTATTTACTACAATATTTTTCTAAAATATTTTGACAAAAAATGTGCATGGTGCCGACATGTTTTGTAGAAATAGCAAAATCAAGCAAATTACAAATAGTAACTTAGAGCGCCATCTCTTGAATATGTATTATGACCCAATTTCACCGGAGAGAGAGAAATCTAATACTAGATGGCGCTAGTTTTAAAAAAAATACTACTGGTATAGACTAAACTATCCTAAGATTATATCACTTACAGGCTACCGTTAATCAATTTTATTATCAGAAGATTTGATTGAGCATAATTACTACATTAAACCACTATATTAAATAGCGGAATGAAAATAACTTTTATTGTCATCAGCGCCATCTTGCGTCGAGTAGCAATACTACACACCAAAACTAGTTCTGTCTGCAAGAGCTTTGAACTTTGAACAAAATATTTCTAAGAAAAAGCTCGCTTCCATTAAAAGCAGTTTCTTGAATGAAAACTATCGTAACATTTATGACTAAATGATAACTATTACACATTTCGATTGATAAATTCTTAACAGCAGTTGTTTGACGTCTAAAAGTTTATTATTGTTGTGTGTTTACTGTTTTCATGGGTACCTCGGCCTGCCGCCTACGACCGGTTCGTGTCAAAAAGTCGGAACTCGGATTCAGTTCGGCCATCCTCTCGTCGTCAGTCGACCACTAGCTTTCGGTAGCTGTGGTGTACCGCGTAAGTTTATTCGTGTCCTCTCGTATTTCATTTCGTGCGTAACTTACAAACTTTTGTGCTTTCCTTCAAAACACGCGCTAAAAACCATTTATCCGTGTGAAACATTAGTGTAATAAGACTATTATGAAGTTTTTGATAAACAAGTGCGTTTTTATTATCAAAGTTTAGAAGAAATGAGTGCTTGATCGTGAATATTAGATAAAAAGTTGTTGTTTGGAACAAAATCTTCGTGTTTTGGTTGTTTATGTGATGTTAGGGACTTAGGATGCGGTGGGGTTGGCTCTGGTTGCCGCTACTGGTGACGGCTGTCACCGCCAAAGGGAAGAAACATCGGCATCACAAACCTGGTAAGTTGTGTTCATTATTAAAGTTTTCTAACAAGTTGTTGTGAAGAATAGCGTGTTATTATCGTAGAGGCTGGAAGACTTTATCATTTTTTTGTAGATATTACTAGAAAGCATAAGAAGATTTATGTGATTGATGGCCCTTCTTATTACTTACGTATAAATGAAGTATTTTATTTAATCTAACCACAGTTGAAGCGAAAAAGTGTCATCTGGCAAAAACTAGCAAATTACACTTTGTTGGTAACTAAGCCTTTTTGCGGATGGAAAACCAGACTTGTACTGACAAAAACCCATGTTCCTTCTTTTTCCCTATAAGTTCCGGGGCCGCGGTATCTCTCTCAAACAACCCGTTACCCGGCAGACTACCTAAGCCTCAGACCAATAAAAAATGTTTATTGATCTGAGACCTAAGCACTAAGTAATATCTTAGAGCTACTCATTTCGTTTGAATACCTGTAAGTACTTACTTGTACCTGATTATAAAACCTGGTACAAAAACAATAGGTAAACCATTTTATACCTACCTAGGCTATAAATTACTTTTCCAAAAAAGAAGTTATTATTAATCTATAAGGTACCTAGGTTCCTATTCAAATATTGTTCGAAAGAGATACCGCGGCCCGAACGTAAAGGGCAATAAAGGGTGGGTTTAGTCAGTACAAGTCTGACACTCCTCCCCGTTCCGCTCAGAACGGGGGAAGTTATTTGATGATTTCCCACCCCAAAAAAAAGGGCTGTCTCCTAAGATAGTTATAGGTAGTTGTTAGTAACAAACAACTGTATATAACCTACCTACTAGACCTATCTAAAAACGATGACGAAGAATGACGGGCCTGTTGGTCTAGTGGTTAGTGACCCTGACTGCTGAGCCGGAGGTCGTGGGTTCGATTCCCACCCAGGACAAACTTTGTGTGATGAGCATGATTGTTTGTTCTGTGTCTGGGTGTGATTTATCTATAATATGTATGTATTTATAAATTATATAAGTATGTATATCAGTTGTCTGGTTACCATAACACAAGCTCTGCTTAGCTTGGGATCAGATAGCCGTGTGTGAGTTGTCCGAAGAAGATATTTATTTATAAAAACCTATCGGCTACCTGGCTTTACTGCCCCATCTTAAAAACATACGGATCTTATATTACTTACCTTCTACTTTTGGACGCAAAAGTTAATGAATCGTAAATCCTACGAGATTAAGACGATATTCTCAAGTAAACGTCCGATGTTCACTAATTAAAAGCACAATTAATTAGGGCTGCTGTCAGCGGTGTCAGTTTCATTGTCAGCCCGGGCATGCGTGAGATCCCTTCTGGGAAATGAATCCATCCACTCCATTCACACCACATAGGTACCTACGATTCCGATATGTAGCTATAGAATCTGTGGTTAGTAGGTGCCTAGAAGGTGGACTGTAAGTTTATGGGATCCTGGACTAATACTATTTGGGGCCTTGCTTAGTTAACCCTTATGTCAAAAAACTGTTTTCGATAATGATACCTATACCAGGTACATACGACGACACATTAAGCGCATGTCCAGTATAATAAAGACCAGTATTTTAGTAGTTATGTGTTTGGTAAGGTTGCTTATGGTAGAGTTGTAAACCTGCCAAGTTACAGTATTTGGTTTTTTGTTATTCACAATTCACGATTGTCTTGAATGGTAAATGGGGGGGGGGGGGGGAACTTTATCCTCAAGAGGCCCTGGGCTATAGCCCAAAAAGCTCTTATATAAATCTGCCCCTGTAGAAGATGACCAGTCTACCATCAGTACACTTCATGATCTCTTGGTTCGTAAGAATGATGCTAGACTGGATTGATGCAAATTTTCTAAGTAGGTATTATTCATCTTATGCTAGAGTCGTCTGTTTTGGCAGAATGTGACTTGTGATGAGGTAGACTGAAAACAAATTGAGGTTAATGGGTTCAGAGACAGAAGAAAACCAAGAAAAGGTGAATAGATTGTGTGAGCAATGGTAATAAAAGAAAATGAAGTAAATGATAGAATGACCACTGGTAGGAGCGAATGGAAGAAAAAAACACATTTTGCGCCACTAAATGTCATAGGACAAGAGCAGGAAAATTTATTTAGGGAAAACAAACAATTGTACAATGTATGTTACAGAAAATATTATAACTAGAAATAAGCTCATCAATCCACGACGTTTCCACGGATTACCAAGGTTATAAGTACAGTATAGATAGACACAATACCACAACAAATACATAAAGACAGCAGAAAAAGAACACTACAGGCAGAGACAAAAAGCAAATTACATAAATTTACTTATGACTGATATGATGTATAAAGCAAATTACATAAATTAACTTATGACTGATATGATGTATAAAGCAAATTACATAAATTTACTTATGACTGATATGATGTATAAAGCAAATTACATAAATTAACTTATGACTGATATGATGTATAAAGCAAATTACATAAATTAACTTATGACTAGAAGATGATAATGAAACATATTTAATTGTTGGCTAAATAGTAATGTAAAAGTGAGCTGTAATATCGCACCATCAGCGTGAAAAACCTATTCAGATAATAGGAGCTGGACGGAAAGTTGCCAGATCCTAAAATAAGACAAATAACAAGAAAAAAGAAAAGATTCTGGAAATATCCATACTTCAGAGTTTACAGACGAAGTTAGAGGCAGAAATTTTTTATCCGATTTCGAGTCTAATGATGCCCAGAAAATATAATTGTAGGATAAGAAAGCGATGAACAACCTCAGGTCACACTAACGGGGTCTTCTTATCCCCCTCTATCCCTACAAAACGTTTGCAGTTGTGTTAGCCTCCTTCGAATGGCCAGAATTAATTAAAACGGGTACTTTAATAGCCCCTCGATGACCCCAACACAAATAAAGTAGTTGTCAATGTCGGTAATAAAATAAAAAACCGTGATAGATTCGTCTTTGTATGGTTGAACAGAAAAGGCGCTGTGCGAAGAAAGTTCCGCGCCATTGACTCTGGTTATTTCTAAGGAACATGTGTCTACTTTAGATTTTATCTATCGTCGTAAATTTTGGAGTAATTCTCTTCGTTTAGATGCCTTCAACGAGCTTCAGTAAATAAAAATCAAACGTAGTAAAGACTGAAACAATTTGGTGTAGCAATCAAAAGTCATTATTTTATTCAAATTAGGCTGATATCTTTTTGCGCGTCAACTAAGTCATTACAAGAGACAATCCCACAAAACGCCCGCATTTCGCCGTATTAGCTGGAAAGAAGAAGTGACAGAACAAACCCCAGTAAGACGCTCTTTTTCTCGCTTTAGAAAATGGCTGTTCTTAGAGACGGCAAAATATACGAGCATGGAAATTGTCAATCACAATTTCCATGCTCGTATATTTTGCCGAAGAACCTTCAACCCTGGGTAGTAATGTCGTCAGGAAAGTTTAAGCTTACTAGGTGGTATTCCAAAAAAACAATGGATGGAAGAAATGAGTGAAGTTGGAAAGCGGATGATTACTGAGAGCACAACTAATAGAGCAAAAAAGATGTACGCTGACCACAATTGGGAATGAGGAACGGATACAATTTTAATAATAAAATGATAGGTACCTAGACAAAAACAGATTTAGATTTTACCCTGGCATTAAATTCTACTACGCCATGTCTCTAATCCTGTATGGCAAGTGAAGTGACGCAATGTTACGACAAAATAATGTCATAACCACGCGAACAGAACCCTGTCCGCCAAACAGGTTGGCATAGTACACCTGTACAAGTGTACACCTCACTATAGTACGCACTAAGGTATCAGCGATTAAATCAATGTTACATTACCTCTATGAAAAGCTTTTAATGCATGTCTCAACGGGGACGTGGCATGGTAACCACTCTCAAAGAGATGAGCACTCTAATCGGTTGCCATGGTAACACTCCGAAAGACTAGATGTAACATTATTTTGTTACTGTCTCTCAAACTCCCTCTTGGTCTAGCTATACGACACTGCTTTGTATGATGTTCTTTAACCAATCGTTAGATTTTTTTTGTATTAGTTCGAACATAGAAAGAGCGTCCATGCAACTGGAAATATCTTTCAAAGTGCTTTGTGTTTCTACAATAACTTTTAACAGGATTGATCCAAGCTTTTTTCGTTATCTTTTTTAATCCTGAAACGATTCTTTGACTATACCATCATCGTTACCGCTGTAGAATCTCACTTCTTCACCCGCAGTTGTGTTGACTCTATAGTAATGACTCCAGGGGCCTTAGTCTGCTATTACAATAGGTTCAGAATGGTCGATCACTGATCGCATAATTATCTATTGTAATAGCAGACTACCCCCGAATACTGAAACGTCACTCAAAATGTGAGGGCTGCTTAACATTTGAGCAGCTCTTAAACTTTAGATTTTGTATGGTCAAACGTCACTTCTGAGTCTCTGTTAAATTTAAGTGGGACTTAAATTTTGAGTGACGTTTCAGTATTCGGGGTAAGGCCCCTGGACTCAAATCCAAGACCAACAACACTCGAAACCAAAACCGCTGCACTAGCTACATCTGCAATATTATTTCTATCACGAAGTGCAACCTATACATTGTCAATACAAAACGCACTCTGACCACACATGATTATGATTTTATGGTCACATTGCCGCTTCACTATCTCCTGCGCTATTAATATGCGCGCGCGCAGACTCGCCCACTGACATGAACGAGAGACTGTCTCTTTATGACCTGATTCATTAAAGTAACTGCTCCGACGCGCAATATGGACAAAATATGAATCATTTTCTTAGACTTCCGTGTTGTAAAGTGACTCGTTCATTGATGCTGGTTGGAGTGAGATGAGAGCAGAGACTATTGAATAAGTTTATAATACGTAGACAAGACAATGCAAACAAAATCATGATTTATTTGCAACATCAAATGGTTGCTGTCTCACAAATTTTCAAATGTATTTGACCGGTAGCAAATGGAATTTGACATTTTCACACCAGGCGCCTTTTTACGTTACTTCACCCCAGACGCCAAGCCTAGTAAAATGTATATAGTATAATGTATGTATATATAGTAGGTATGCTCCATAGTGATAGGTACCATGCCTAGCACATTTTCTATTGTAAGGTACACACAAAGGCACACTATTGCATACGATGCATGTTGCATGCGTTTATCTCACGTAGACAGAGCCTACTCCACACTATTACTCTTATTAAGTTGATTTAGACAACTTTAGTTGTTGTTGGCGTCTCAGCCACGCGCCCCTTTTAAGTTGGTAATGGCGTTCAATAGATTGCGGGTTCGATTTACGTTGTCAGAAATTATGTAACGAAACGTCGCAAAAGATTTAGCGCTAAACAACAGTTTAGTCAGCATTACAACATTCATCATTGAAACAAAAAGAAATTAATCCCATGTACTCAGAGAAATATTCTCGGTAAAGTTGACCAATTGAGACATTATTTTGAAAAAAAAAAACACGATTCTCAAATAGTAATTGTGGCAAAAATAAACACAAGCAAATCTTCAAAGCCCATAATTTTAACACCATACTCCAAAAACTAAAAGTTTTTAACGGTATTTCACACTTGGTTGTGCCCGTGACTAGTCAAACGCATTGTTGGGTGAGCAGAGCAGGTAGGGCCTTCGGGGAAGGGCTATTGTCTTGTGTGATTAGGCCCTATTTTGTAGCCGAATAGCCGAGCAAGTAATTATTTACCTACCGTGCCACCAGGACCTTTTGGGAGCTCAACTGAAGTGGTTCCTAATTGGTTTTGTTGATAAAACTTTTAACTGAAGATTAAACAATCTAGATAAACCAGCATTATATCTTGTGGTTGTCGAATTGATGACCGTTTTAAGATTAATTGGGCCCGGAAGGTGGTCTCTTTGAGTAGCATCAGTGGTGAGATGATTCACCAAGTAATGCAAAGTCAGGTCAGGGCAATATACCCACATTAGCTATTAGACGGGTCTCTTATACCCTATTTGTGAAGCTGTGTTTACAGCGAATCCGTGGAGGACGCAACTATTCGATTAACATAACAACAGTGGTATACCTTATAGACCACTAACTTTTACCCGCGGCTTCGCTCGCTTTAAATTCGGGGTAACACAGTTCCTGGTACCTGCAGGTACCTGCTACCTGTAGTTTTTACCCTTGCGCCTTATTTATTGTAAAAGCAAAGCTAAGTTTTCGCTTTTATTCCCTCTTTCTTCCTGATTTCTCACTTTAAAAAAAAAATAGCCTATGTCCGTCTCCAGGGCTCCGTCCCAACTATCGGTTTTGCCAACAAACTCACTTGCGCTTTTATAATATTAGTAAGGATTTGCCAGCCCTATAGAAACCTGTATATTTGTGATGTATAGGTACTTTAAAATTCAGTGTGCTGCCTGGAAATTAACGAAAAATCTTTAGATTCTCACAGGCATCAACAACACGTCGAAATCAGACATGATCCCGCCAACATCATTTAAATAAACGACGGCTTATGTGCCTAAAAGCCTTAAATATAATGTTATTTAAGCCGATCAAATGGTTTATTTGTATTCTAAATCACTGAACCATGCCACGCCGGACAAGCACGCCCACAATGCGACAAAGACATAAGAGTCTATAAACAAGAATTGTCACGATGTCCAACGATTACCAAAGAACAAAAATACATGGACGGGACCCATTTTGGATGGCATAGACTAAAAATATCGCTGTCTCATATAAACTTGCTGGTATAATGCAAAAGAGACAGAAAGATACAAATGATAACCTTTTATTGTGGTTTGGAAATCACCAAATAACTTCCCCCGCTCTGGGCGGAGCGGGTGGGCGTGTCAGACTTTTACCGACTAAAATCCACCCATGTTCCTTCTATTGTGTATTGTTCCCTTTATGTTCTGGGGCCGCGGTATCTCTTTCGAACAACCCGAAACCCCGGTCAAATGATAACCTTGGCAGGGATATGTAAACCATGAACGGCATCCGAAGGCTCCTTGGAATATGGAGAATCTTCATAGTTGGGCGGAGCTGGGGAACGTGTCAGATTTTTACTGACTAAAACCCACCCATGTTCCATCTATTGTCCTTTATGTTCCGGGGCCGCGGTATCTCTTTCGAACAACCTGCTACCCCGGTCAAATGATAACCTTTTCAGGGATATGTAAACCTTGAACGACATCCGTAGGCTCCCTGGAATATGGAGGACCTTCATAGTTAAAGATTTAACCGGTTATCTTGGAGAACTCTTCGAAAGTCAGTATAACATGAACATCACGGCTGTAATTTCTGAAGGGTTAGACAAAGGTGTACCTAATGATACACCAATATCGAGGACACAGTTGGCGCAGTGGCTGAGCGATCGACTGCTGCGCTGCGTGTTGCGGGTTCGATTCCCACACGGAACAAATATTTGTCTGACCTGCAGATAGTTGTTCCGGGTCTGGCTGTTTGTGTATGTGAGTTTAAATGTTTATAAACGCACCCACGACACAGGAGAAAAACTTGTGTGAAACAACGTTTAAAAAAAAATCTTCAGTTATGTTTAAGTGACGTGTTATAAGGAGCTAACCCATTACCATCAACAGGGCTCAAATTTAGTCTCTGTGAAATGATGTTAACCCAATAACAATTTTCCCGACCCCGGAGTCGAACCAAGGATCTCAGTCAGCTTTCCGGGCATTTGGCTATATCATTTAATATCAAATCTGCGTGAGATTCCCAGTGACCGTAATTACTAATACCAAAAATAAAATACACAGTAGGTATATATTACAAATCGGAAACATAAACAATGTCACTACAAAACAGCTTTATCTAGAAAATTTATTTTCTAACTACGCGGGGGTAAGTGACCGATGATTCAGCTCGGACCATTTAGAACCCCGTCGTAAGTCACAAAATTCTGCTGGATGAATTTGAATCCTATCTTGAAACGTGTAACGTTGACAATTGTTGACATGAAGTGTGCAGTACGGTGTTTGTGTGTCGTGTCAGACGGTCTATATCGGTAGTGAGTCCCCCCCTCTCTTGTCTTAGCGTACTATTTATTCTGCGCCCCTAGTTTTAGCGGCCCATTGAGCAAATCTGAGTGGAAATCATAACTCAGGTATAAACGACTCTGGATTCTGTGAAGGGGTACCAAAGGCGTCTGGTTAACATTCCATATGTCTTACTAGCTTTCGACCGCGGCTTCGCTCGCGCTAAATTCGAGATACAGTTCCCCTTCCTGATTTGAAGGTACCTACTAACTGTAGTTTTTGCCATTGCGCCATAATGATTGTAATAGCAATGCTAAGTTTTTCCTTTTCTTCACTCTTTCTCCCTCATTCCCCACTTTTAAAAAGGGTCCCAACTATCTCTGTACCAAAATTCATCAAAATCGGTTTAACCCTTAAGGCGTGAAGACGTAACAAACCAACTCACTTTCGCTTTTATTAATTAGTAAGGATTGCGGTTTTTTTTTGTTTAATAAGCTACTTCGCTAGTATCCTATGGACTAGTTATCGCACTTGAAGTTTTATGCCGTTAGTTGATCTTCTATAACGACAGGATCTTCACTAGTAATATGCAGTTGACAGTTGTATTATCTTATATTTGGCTCGACAAATCAAGATTAGACACCGAAATCCATCTACCATCTTTCGATGACTAATTTTCATTGGTCGTCTTCCGTAGACCACACTGTTTTGCTAATTTTTTTTCTAAATGGCATCTCGCTGTTCACTCTATGAGGTTGTCGTCTGCTTAACCGAACAAATGCTGTAGATGGCTCAGCCTCAGCCTCCAGAAAGGTCAAAATCTTAAGAACTGCATACACGCTAAGGGTACCCCCTGTAGGGTACAAGCCTCGGATTAGGGCGTTGCTGATAGAGGACAGCAACGGGCAGGCTGGATCTTAGTAATGTTTTGCTACGACCAATACTGCTTCCTTTATACTTATAATATCCCACTTACTAATCACAATAATATTATGAAAGTAAAAGTCTGCATACTGTGTATGTTTGTTACTCCTTTACACTCGAACGTCTGAACGGAATGATAAACCTGGATTATACAAATCCTTACTAATATTATAAAAGCGAAAGTGAGTTTGTTTGTTACCTCTTCACGCTTTAATGGCTAAACCGATTTTGATGAATTTTGGTACAGAGATAGTTGGGAACCAGGAGACGGACATAGGCTAATATTTTTTTGAAAAAAGTGGGATGTGAGGGAGAAAGAGGGAAGAAAAGGGAAAACGTAGCGTTGCTATTACAAATCAATAAGGCGCAAGGGGAACTGTGTTACACCGAATTAAACGCGAGCAAAGCCGCGGGCAAAAGCTAGTACGATATAAACGCGGGTGAAATATACCTATATAAACAAATAGTTTATAACCTGTAGTAACGCATAGGATACTTTTTTCTCGATATCGATAGTACGATGGATTGGGAGAATTACGGAA
This sequence comes from Ochropleura leucogaster, assembly GCA_958449745.1. Lineage (NCBI taxonomy): Eukaryota > Metazoa > Arthropoda > Insecta > Lepidoptera > Noctuidae > Ochropleura > Ochropleura leucogaster. The sequence goes on from OY288208.1 coordinate 838,164, forward strand.
ATATTTGCTGGCAAAGCCGCGGCCACTAGCTGGTGTTGCAATAAATAATACAATATGTTTGTACAACGACTATTCGGTATGGAAGACATTTAAATATGAGTTACGATAGACGAAACAACCCGACCAAACTACAACTTCAACTCTTCATTAATGGATTTTGTGGACGAAAGATAATATAAAGATAAATTTTTGAAAATAATACGTTTAAACTGATGATAAACTACCAAACGCTGGAGAATATTTAGCAAGTAATCACAGTTATTAAAGAAATAAAAGTATTTCTTTGCAGATTTAGATTTTATCAATTCATAACAGAATGACAGAAACAGACCAGAGACTTCAAGTCAAAGAAAGAAAAAAAAAACGATCCAAAAAGTTGCGACCAAACTTCTTAAGTCCACTTTCATGAGCCAACTGGTTGCTGTCAGTTAAAGTGGATCGTGTCAAACTTGACAATCGCGTCACTGAGACAAGGGATCACATCGGGTAAAAGTATTCCACTCTTTGGATCATATTTCTTCTATGTTTTGCCCAAAGCGTTTTCATAGTATACTTAATCTTTTTATTCAACACCTTTCTAAGTCAACTCCATGTTTGGTATCCTCCGGATGGTACAAAGCTCTGTATATTTGTGTTTGTAGAGTAAACTAGCTGTGCCCAGCGCTTTTATCCGCTGCTCACTTAGGGGTATGAAAAATAGATGTTGGCCGATTCTCAGACCTACCCGATATCTACACAAAATTTCGTATAAATCTGTCCAGCCGTTTTGCAGGAGTATGGAAACGAAAATTGTGACACTAGAATTTATATATTAGACTAGCTGTGCCCAGCGGTTTCACCCGCTGCTCATTTAGGGCTATGAAAAATAGATGTTGGACGACTCTCAGACCTACCCGATATGTACACAAAATTTCGTTTAAATCGGTCCAGCCGTTTCGGAGGAGTATGGGAACGAAAACTGTGACACGAGAATTTTATATAATATTAGATTATGCAAACTGGATATCATTCCTTGAATTTTGATCGAACTGGTTGAGATCCCTTTTAGATGCATTGTGTTCGTTTATCATTCATTAATCAATCAAGGAACCTATCAATAAACAAACAGCTTCATTACAAATCATTGTTGAATGCACATCGATTGCAGTTGGCGGACGAGTCAATTTATTCGCTACTAGCTGTTCCTCGCGGTTTCACCCACGCTGCTCAGCACCTGTTGGTCGTAGCGTGATGTTATATAGCCTATAGCCTTCCTCAAGAAATGGACTATCCAACACTAAAAGAATTTTTCAATTCGAACCAGTACTTCCTGAGATAGCGCGTTCAAACAAACAAACAAACAAACTCTTCAGCTTTATAATATTAATAATAATATATATTATAGTATAGATTCTTGATTAGGACATTGTTCTTTAAGTATTTGTATTTCAAGTGGTCTATTACGAGTTTTGTGTTCAGTGATTTGGTATTACATAAATTATTAGAATGATTTATCTTAACCTTCTGTCTGTGGCCTTTTTGACCAAGAAATAAATATACCAGCCAAAAGCGAGTCAGACTCGCGCACCGAGAGTTCTATATAAACTTACAACATAGACAGCCATTTCTTTTGACTGCGTAGACTTTGAGGATTGTTTTATGCACAGCACAAAGAGACCACAGACTTGAGTATATGGTTTTAATTTCAACGCGATACCTTCACGCGTTCCCGAGATAAAGGTCTTGACAGACAGACGGACAGACAGAGGAACAGCAAAGTGATTAAGGGTTCTGTTTTTCTTTTTAGCAGTAGCATCATGAAATATTAATTTGGGACTTGAGATATTTTATGCTCACGTAGTCGTAAGAAGCAAGATATAAAAACGACAGAGAGAGAAAAACTTATTTCTTAAATCTATGGTTTCAAGTTACTTCTTTTCTTTTGGGGTATGAGATCATCAAATAACTTCCCCCGCTCTGGGCGAAGTGGGGGGAAGTGTCAGACTTGTACTGACTAAAACCCAGCCATGTTCCTTCCATTGCCCTTTACGTTCCGGGGCCAAGGTATCTCTTTCGAACAAGCCGCAGTCCCGGAAGGTTATCTCTTCAGTAAGATCTAAGTACGCCTTGCTTAAAGTCGTCCAAGTCAATCGCGGTCTCTTTAAAAAAAAAACTCGTGCAGTTATGTAAACGAGACACGGAGATGGCGAGACTTAGCTAAATGTTTACTCGTGAAGTTGGTCCATATTGTCCCAGGATCGAGGGGAAAAGAAAAGAGAAGCTGCTGCCCTATAGTGCAGAACCATCTATAATACTTATTTATGTACTTATAAAAATAATATTATAAAGAGGAAAGATTTGTTTGTTTGTATCGAAAAGGTTTCAAAACTACTGGTCAGATTTTAACCATTTTTTCACCAATTGGAAGCCACATTACATAAGTGCCCATGTAGGCCTATGTGAAATAAAAATATTTTGATTGATTGATACATTATCAGAAAGTAACACAGGTTCTACAATATCACGCTAGTACCCGCGGAATTAGACCCGCTAGTAACAGATATATTGATAACCAACTGGCGCCCGCGGCTTCGCCCGCGTGATATCGAAACAAAGTATGATATTTGTTAATTCAGACCATAATCTACCTCTTTGTCAAATTTCATCAAGATCCGTTCAGCCGTTTTGACGTGAAAGAGTAACAAACATCCATACATTACCAAAAATCTTCATAAACATTCGCATATGTAATACTATAGTAGGATTGGGTGTTTATAAATGACAATCACCATGCCTTCCCATGACGTTTCTCCGATGGCCAAACAAATGAACGTACTCGACGTATATTTCGGTACGTTAAGCGACAGTCCGTCTCGTGCTGGTGTGCCAATCTATATATATCTAGAGCCGGGGCAATATGAGTCACTGTCACCACGCGAATGTGACTAAGTGTACATCGTTGTGGGATTCAGCTTGCAGATTGGGAGTTTGCTCTAAAAAGCGACAAGTATTGATTGAAGTGGACCATGAGTTATGTTATCCTGCTTTTTGAAGTATTACACTTGCGCTGAGCCCGCTATAACTGAATTATTTATTCAATAAGTGAACAATGTATGTTCTTCTGAATAAATAAAGAATCTTTAAATCCAATTCCGGTCAAAATCAATGATCCGTCCGACTGGGATCTATCTGATAGTGGTGCGTTGACCCCGAATCGAACCGATTTAGCTAATGAGTCAAATAACGTTTGTTTTGTAAACATCATGTGTCACTAGCGGGATTTAGCAGAATACTAGCGTCAGGTATTTTACCTGGAATTATTTTTTATTAATAAAATAAACGTAATAATTATACTGAGCTGAAGGGCTACTATGACATCTTATAGCAGTTCTTATTCCACTGAGTGAAAGAGATGGTGCTAGACACCCTGTATAGCTCTGTCTCTTTCCCTCAGTGGAAAATGAACTGCTTTAAGACTTCATAGTAAGGTAGCTGGTCTCCTATTTGATGCAACCTTGAGACTCACACAACTCAGTAGAGACCACCGTTATTAATGTTTGTGATGTGTCTAAGACTCTATGGGTCAATCTAAAAAAGACATAGATTAAAAATTAAGGAGGAGTCTTTATTTTTTTAATCTATGTCTTTTTTTTCTCAGTTTTATATTTTTTGGGTTAATTTCTGGATTGTATCTTTTTTTGCATCAAATGAATCATTTATCCATCTCTATAATAGTAATCGGGGACTAGCCAAGTGACGCGGTACCAACGATCAGTACTCACTCTTAACAAACTCCACACAAAAACAAACAAGTATGTATCAGCGAAGTATTCACAAGCAACAGACAAAATTACTTCAGAGTTCTCAAGAGAAAAAGTTGTATCACTTGTGAACACATATCCCGAACACGCCCATCTCACATTACAGAACTTTCCTATTAACACTCAATTATACATACAAATTCCATTGAGAAGTACTCGAGAGTATGCGCACAAACTGAACCCGGACCGGGCGGCGCGTAAACCGATCTTGGAACCGGTTCTACCCCAATTACCTCCTCCCTCCCAATACTAATTGGACTAGCTTTGAACTCAGCGTATTCCACTTATGAACACTGTGTCACTTCTTAAAACATGCTTCGTTTGGGAGACGACACTGTGTTTGCACTTTAGAAGGGTTGATTAGCCCGCTACTGTGAGTCTCCGTTTTCCATTTGGAGCCACCGTGTGAAGATTATTGAGTAATTTAGGTCCGGGAGTCGTGCACAGTGTCTAGGTTCTGTACTGTGTGACTGCTAATGTAAGGTTTCGGTATTCCAACTGCATATACGGTGTGATTTTTGTGTAGGAATATAGCACGGTGTAGTTTTTACGCGCGCGTTTCTTTCCGTGTGTGCTTTGGAGACATTATAGAGATTCCTTGAATGTCTAAGTTCTGAGACTCGTTTAGACTGACTCGCCTAGTTTTTGTTGTTTGATATTCTGGATAGCAAGGGCAAGCTATAATTGCATATTTTGGCAAAGCTGTTGGAGCGCACGGTAAACATTTTAAACGGTAATAAACGGGATTATAACTTCTAACTGTTTAAAAGGCTACTATAAAATTAAAACATGAGAAACGAGCCAAGAGGCTCATCGGCAACGACGCGCTGGTTGAGTCAAAGCTCCAGAGCCTGGAGCATCGCCGGCGCGTTGCCAGCCTTTCGGTTTTCTATCGGTTACATTTCGGAGAGTGTGCGATGGAATTGCACAGCCTAATTCCGCCAAGCCCGTTCCATCATAGGACTACAAGACGTACGGCGATGCGCCACCGTTACATGGTAGACATCCCACCCACACGCACTAAACGGTTTGGGAATACCTTCATTGTGCGTACTGCTAAGGAGTGGAATTCCCTTCCGGAGTCTGTATTTCCCGACAGCTATAACCTAGGGGTCTTCAAGTCAAGAGTAAATAGGTTATTTCTAGGTAAGCGTGCTTCATCGTCGACCACATCATCACTTACCACCAGGTGAGATAGTGGTCAAACGCGAGCCTATCAATAATAATAAAAAAAAAATATGTTGATTTCCCGTTATTAGGTGATATAACATTTTATCAATATAATGATTCTTCCTGAAAACTCTTAGGAAGCCGAAGTTTTTGAATTTACGTTTTTATCATGTGTCATCCTTACTAATATTATAAAAGCGAAAGTGAGTTTTTTTCTTTGTTACATCTTCACGCCTAAATGGCTAAACCGATTTTGGTACAGAGGTATTTTTTTTTAAAGATTGAAATATGAGGTAGAAAGAGGGAAGAAAAGGGAAAACTTAGCATTGCTATTACCATAAATAAGGTGCAAGGGCAAAAACTACAGGTAGCAGGTAAGTACCTGTAAATCAGGAATCACAGTTGTGTTACCCCGAATTTAACGCGAGCGAAGCCTCGGGCAAAAGCTAGTATAGTATATGAGGTTTATTGGCACACCCCGGTACTCCCATTAAATTAAGTTAAAACATCCTCATGAAGAAATTAAAGAAGCCTGACCGAAACCCGTTCTATCTATTGTTAAGGACAATTGACGGTCTAACAATGGTACGGGAAACACCATAATGTGCTGGTTTAGAGGCAAGCCTGGCCAAGTGGCCACACGCGTCGTTAATTAGTAAAGTGCAGGCGTCGATACCGTCACGAAGGCATCGGACCTGTGTTTACTTTACAAACACTAGCCGGTTAGTGACGTGTGCTCTGATTTAGAAGCGGCGGCGATTTATATATTTTGAGGTTATTTTTATCTACCTCAAAAGGCTGGCTTTTACTTTGGCTAGAGGCTTAGCGTTGCCATACAACGTGGCAACGCGGCCAGTCTCTTGGGCACATTGCCAACTGACAGCGTTGAGGACGAATTTTTTGACGCTATTTTTTAATTTATTTACAAGTTAGGTAGTTTGTTTAATAATTTTAGTTTATTAATAAATATCATTTACTTCATAAAAATAATTAAAAAAAAATGGTAGTCCTCAAAAGGTAAAAGATGGACCTACACAACCACTATATGGAGAGGACCGCTAGGCAAGAGGAGAGGAAGACCCTCTACACACTGGGACGACGAAATGGTGGTAAATAGCACAGGACAGAAATAGGTGAAGAGATATTTGGAGGAGGCCTTTACCCAATTTGAGAAACTCAATAATTAGCTAAATAGCAGTTATAAACACTATTATTTGGATATAAGTAATATTAAGTAAATAACAAAAGTAAACCATCTAATATATAAAATTCTCGTGTCACAATTTTCGTTCCCATACCCCTCCAAAACGGCTAGACCGATTTGAACGAAATTTTGTGTACATATCGGGAAGGTCTGAGAATCGGCCAACATATTTTTCATACCCCTAAGTGAGCAGCGGGTGAAACCGCTGGGCACAGCTAGTTAGTTATAAATATAACATTTTAGTATATCTAGATATATGTATGTAATACTAGCTGTTCCACGCGGTTTCACCCACGCTGCTCAGCACCTGTTGGTCGTAGCGTGATGTTACATAGCCTATGGCCTTCCTCAAGAAATGGACTATCCAACTCTAAAATAATTTTCCAATCCAACCAGTAGTCCCTGAGATTAGCGCGTTCAAACAAACAAACAAACTCTTCAGCTTTATAATATTAGTATAGATTAAAGTAAATAACATAGTATCTAAGAAAAAAAACGGAACTTATTCGATCACTTTGTTGTCTGTATGTCAAGAACTTTCACCTCTGGAACGCGTGGAGGTATCGAGATGAAATTAAAGGTCTATGGTAATCATGCACACGGATGCACAGAGCCTTGCTACCCGGGGTTGCGGGTTGTTCGAAAGAGATACCACGGCCCCGGAACGTAAAGGGCAATAGAAGGAACATGGGTGGGTTTTAGTCAAGTCTGACACTCCCCCAGCTCCTTCCAGAGCGGGGGAAGTTATTTGATGATTTCCCACCCTAAATAAAAAGAGACTTGTACTGACTAAAACCCACCCATGTTCCTTCTGTTGCCCTTTACGTTCCGAGGCCGCGGTATCTCTTTCGAACAACCCGCAACCCCGGCAGGCGGAGGCTCTGGCAAGCCCCTCTGCACAAACAAATAGCTTACGTTTTACATTTGCACCACCCACCAAGTTTGGTATGCTGCACCGAGTGAGCCGACTGCGTTTGACAACGGGGAAGTTGTGTGTTTCCTGCGATATTGCCCAATGCGAGATGAGACGTGAGAACACTTCGGTTCCTAATACTTATGCTGTTATTTCGGTCGACCAATCAAAACAGTTCACTGGTATTGCTCAATTGAAATACGAAACGTGAAAAGGCTGTTTGAAAGATTTCCATTTGTTTAGCACTAGCTTTTGCCCGCGGCTTCGCTCGCGTTAAATTCAGGGTAACACAGTTCCCCTTTCCTGATTTGCAGGTACCTGCTACCTGTAGTTTTTGCTCTTGTGCCTTATTTATTGGAATAGCAAAGCTAAGTTTTCCCTTTTCTTTCCTCTAGCCCCACATTTGACACTTTAAAGAAATAGTTTATGTCCGTCTCCAGGGTCCAAACTATCTCTGCACCAAAATTCATCAAAATCAGTTTAGACATTTAGGCGAGAAGACATACATGCAAATTCACTTTCGATTTCATAATATTAGTAAGGAAGTAAGGATTTCCCTAAACATATTTGGTGTTGGTTTCCAGTCTAACCAGATGCATCTGAATACCAGTTCTGCATGCAGCGACTGCAAATCTGACCGCCAACACCCGGACTTCGGGCTTCTGACTAACGCCTGTTAAAGATCTGCAAATGGTCGCCGGGACAAGATTTTCCCGGACCCATCTCGCCAAATATTGCTTTAACTTAAAAATAGACGCAACTAGCCGTTATTATTTTTCAAAACTCTCTCTCTTTTTTTTCTGCTACCTTATCTAAACTGTCACTTTTAAGACATCTTCCGTGATTTTTTATCATAGTACGCTCTCGATATAAGGGGGTTACCATTTTACCATCAAGGCGATAATAGGTAATGGCCAATAATAGCAATGACATCAAGAATATGAAGGGTGCACTTCAAGGGCTTCTCAAGCACTCAAAAAGAGGATTAGTGTTGTCGTATACGATGTTCAATGATGCCTTACAATTGCAAAGTTACCTGTAGTCTTTAGGATGCACCTTTTTACGAATCTTGGTGCGACTATTTTGCATCAGGGTAATTCTAGCAGAACACTTTAATTAGAAGCCCAGTTCGAAAATCAAAATCAAAATATAGGTGGTGTTTTTGTTTTTTTTTGTTTTAAAAACGTTGTGTTTTTAGTTTTTTTTAAAAATACGTTGCTCCAGACTAGAAATTTCTCCTGTATCGTGAGTGCATTAACGTTTGTAATTTATACTCACACTAGGTTTTGCCCGCGGCTTCGCTCGCGTTTAATTTGGGGTAAAGCAGTTCACCTTTCCTGATTTGCAGGTACCTGCTACCTGTTTTGCCCTAGCGCCTTATTTATTGTAATAGCAAAGCTAAGTTTTCCCTTTTCTTCCCTCTTTCTCCCTCATTTCTGACTTAAAAAAACTCTGTATCAAAATTCATCAAAATCGGTTTAGCCATTAAGGCGTAACAAACAAACAAACTCACTTTCGCTTTTATAATATTAGTAAGAATACACAAACAGCCAGACCCGAAAGAACTACCTGTAGGTCATACAAATATTTGTTGCGTGCGGGGATCGAACCCGCGACACACTGCGCAGCAGTCGATCGCTCAACCGTGTCATCAGTTGTGTCGCGATCGCTGTAACAGTTGTTCCTTAAAGCTCACTTATATGCATTGTTCTGGTTCAGCATCACCTGACGTCAAGTGAAATAGCTGATCCCCATCAGGAGTATGTCGCTGTCGTTACAATTCTTATAAGAGTGCGGTGCGTTGTTGAATATAGTTTCATAATAAAGTATTCAGAACGGCTCATCAAAAGACTTCCCCCGCTCTGGGCGGAGCGGAAGGGAGTGTCAGACTTTTACTGACTAACGCATGTTGCTTCTTTTGCGTTTTTCCGGGGCCGCGATATCACTTTTCCGAACAATCCGCAACTCCTGCAGGCAGTGGCCCTGGCTCTCCTTCTGCTTTGCTGACATCTCTTTGGGGCTACATCACTAGACGGACGGTGAGATACCGATTGCTCACCGTCCAAGATCGGAGTGGCTCCCGCGGCGGTTGGGTTAGTTTGACGATCTCTTCCTTAAAAGTTCAGCTACATAGTTTGCATAGTAATTGCTTTGCACAAGGTGTGACCGTCAATTTCCTCTCGCTCCGGACCATTGATAAACCAGGGCCGGCCGCGAGAGGTCGCCGCTGATCGCCTCTACACGATTCAATGGCTTATATTTGTAGCGTCTGAGTGAGCAGTAACAATGGTCTCCAACTAACCATACCCACAATGGTCTATGTTTTAATGAATGTTAAATCAGGTATCGCTGGGCCAGTCGCAAGCTGAGGGTTCAATAAAAATTAAAATAGGTGGGCCAGGGCCACCGCCTGCCGGGGTTGCGGGTTGTTCGAAAGAGATACCGCTTCCCGGAACGTAAAGGGCAATACAAGGAACGTGGGTGGGTTTTAGTCAGTACAAATCTAATACTGTCCGCTCCGCCCAGAGCGGGGGAAGTTATTTGATGATTTCCCAACCCAAAAGGAAAAAAAGGCTTCAATTCCTAGGTGTCGCAAAGTGTTATTAGGTTTTTCATTAAGAATTTCACAGTAGTCTAAATCTGTGTTCGGGTAGTGGTCAAGCCGCTTATGTTGTGTAAAACAAATTAGATAAGAGTATTATTGCAGTTGCATGGCTGCTGGATTATCAGGATATTGCATAAGAGCAAACCAATTAGTGCTATTGTGTAGTTAATCTCTTAAGTATTGCTTTAGCCGTTTTACCGCGCTTCAGCTGAATGAAACGGTATGTATCTTTTTTGTTGTATTGAGTACATACAACATTATGTTTAGTATATGCGAAACCTGAATATAGTTTGTTCAGAATAAGTAACTGAATCGATTCCAATCATTTTTACACCATGTTATATTTTTTCCCAAAAATGTATAAAAAGTTTATAAAAAAAAAATTGTTCGGATATCCAGGTAACATAACAAGCTTATAACTTTGTGGTTTTTCATGATACAGTTCTGAAATTTTGTACATAGATTCTTTATATAAAAATACTGGACAGGTGTTTCGGCTTTCGCATAAACTAAAAATAATGTTGTATAATGCCACGACCACCAGTCGGTTTACATTTAAGGTAAAAGCTCGCAAACATTTACTTGAGACATTGGCAGAGTCATCTCAAAATTAATTTGTTGTCAGTTTTTCATCATATTTAGTAGTTTTACTTCTATTTACCTTGTGTATTATGTAATTACTAGCTTTTGCCAGCGGCTTTGCTCGCGTTAAATTCGGTATAACACAGTACCTGCTACCTGCAGTTTTTGACTTGCGCCTTATTGATTTTTAATAGCAACGCTAAATTTTTTCTTTCCTCAGAACCCAACTTTAAAAAAAAAAAATGCCTATTTACGTCTCCTGGATCCCAACTATCTCTGTACCAAATTTCATCAAAATCGGTTTAGCCATTAAAGCGTGAAGAGGTAACTAACAAATTCACTTTCGCTTTTATAATATTAGTATTTTCTGTCACATTGCACCTACTACGTTTTTGTACAATGTTTTTTTAAATGTGCATGAAGTTTTAACAAATAAATTATGAAGGTACGTAAAACGAAAATTTTTTTGTCTGTCTGCTCAAGACTTACAGTGGTTTTTTTTATCGTGTGCACAAGGACCACACATCAACAAATTCTTATTTTACGACAGTTACGACAAAGCTATGTCATAAATTTCTCCTATTAGATTTTCTTGAAATCACCTCGATCACTTGTCTCCTTATTTAATCAACCTTAGATGTTACGAGACAAGGTTGAAATTCGTTTAAATGGCTCTGAGTGAGTATGAATCATATATTTCTTATGAAATAAGACAGGGATAGATATGGGGCTGACAAGAATGTCTCCCAAAACATTTTAATGACAAACATGGATTCCTACTTTCTACTCATTAGTTTTAATTTGTTAAGAAACTGTAAATTTAAGCAGTGCCTTTCTTATCAGTGATCGATTCGGATACATTATTTATTATTACGTTAAAACTGAATATAGAAAAATACGAATAATACAGCTATACCAGGTTTTTGTGACGATCCTACTTTGGCAGAAGAACGCTATTCTGGAATGTGATGATTATATTTTTTTTAATAAATAGATAATCTGTTTTTGCTGAACACCTTTTAGTACGTGGGGATATTAATGACATTGATATTATAAAAATAAAGTTATTTTTAACCGACTTCGAAAAAAAGAAGATGTTCTCAATTCGACTGTAAGTATGTGTTTTTTCGTAAAATGTATTTGTGTTGCCATTTTGGATTTATCTATGTGAGTATTACCAAATACGTACATGTTCCAAAATATTATTACAAAAAATATTAAATAAATATTTTCACTAGAAAAAATCTGCAAAAAAAATAATATTTAAACGTATTAAAGTCCATGGAAGCCGAATTTGTGTTATTTATATATATGTAATAGGTACAGGGTGGGAAAAAATTCGGGTCCTAGAAGGAAACCACCTAAAATTCTTAAGTTGGACCATTTTACTTAAAGGAGACATTATTACTTACCTTTATTTTAAAAAAGAACCAAAACTGCATTCAAAGATTTTTTAAAAAATCACTTGTTTCGCCCGGGATTCGAACCAACAAATAAAAAAACAAACGCTCGCTATTTTATGTATTATACTTATCCGTAGGATTAATATTCAGGATAAATATCTCTTTTATTCCTAATGTGGGAACATTAGGAATTCCTCCTGTATCGGGACTGCGTTTACAAACATTTAAACATATATACAAACAGCCAGACCCAAAGCGACTATCTGCAGGTCATAGAAATATTTGTCCATGCGGGAATCGAACCCGCGATACGCAGCGCAGCAGTCAATCGCTCAGCCACTGCACCAACCGTGCTGTCAATTTCTGAAGACCTTAGTCTAGACGAACTCCATTTATCTCAGTCTCAGTTAACCCCAAAAAATACAATCAGAAGCTCTGCTATTTCTGAGTTCGTGTCTTTGTATAGCAAGGCAGCAAAAGTGGCTCATCTAGTACCTTCAACCCGGAAATGTAGCTGTGTACCACTTCTACAGCCTAAATGGCCTTTCAACATCCCAACATTATTATTTACGACCCCCAAACCCATTGATTTATTACCCCACTGAATATTAGTTAGTGTGTCGGCACTTTTACAAGGCAACTCGTAAAACAATCGTTAATGTCGGACAAAGAACTGTTGACTACAGAATGTCGGGTTTACGTATGTTCTGTGTTGCCGTACTAAAATACTTGTTAATGTATTCTACATTCATACTTTGACTGTTTGCTCAACATAAGGTTTTGGAGGTATGAAGAACAGGGTGTAAAGTTCTCCATCCTCTATGGAAAAGGAAGGATCCTCCGACCAGACGGGTGTCGCGTCTGGTGGGCCACCCTGCCGGTCAGTTGCTTTTTTTATGAATGACTTCTCGCAGTTCAACCAAGGAGGTTGTCGTCTGCTTAACCGGGCGAATCCTGTGGGTGCCTTAAAAATTAAGACCTCCAGCCAGGGTAAAAATTTACAAACTAAGCGACTACACGCTACGGGCACCCTCTGTCGGGTACGAGCCTCGCCTTAGGGCGTCGCTGAGGGACAGCAAGGGACAGGCAGGATCTGAGTGATATTATTTATGGACTATTTTGACTTACTGGCTCAGCAGCGCGGGCGCGTTGGGGTTTCGGTTGCTGGTCGGGTGTTTGTATATATGCTAACTTCGCGTACAACTTTGCTTGCGCGATGTAGGAATTTTTGCTGTTAGTTCTTCAGTGGTTGCATAGATGGCGCTGTAGTACTTTTTGCCTCTTCATATTTATGTAATTACAGACATCTCCTGGGAACCTTAGACCTTTCTAAGGTTCCCAGGAGATGTCTGTAGTAGACATGGTCTGGATTTGTGCCCAATTGATGGTATACGGTACCTATGGATAAGCTCGCCCCACACCAGGGACTAAAACATAACTGGATTAATGTGGGTGTATTGTTAGCTTCACCTTTGCCTAGCCCCTACTGGAAATTCAGGCGTGATATATTGACACGATTGGGGCTGTGCCTGAGTGATCGACTGCTGCGCTGCATGTCGCGGGTTCGATTCCCGCACGGAACAAATATTTGTATGGCCTACATATAGTTGTTCCGGGTCTGGCTGTTTGTGTATGTGAGTTTAAATGTTTGTAAACGCGTTTACGATTCAGGAGACATTCCTTGTGTGGGGCAACGTTTTATAAGAAAAAAAAATGTTATAGTACACACGGCAACAGATCAACCTATACAAAACCAGTTTATGCGGATCTCTCATTGTACTTGAAATTTATGGTGTACGATCCGTTGTTGAGAGAGCAGCATAAAGTGGTTTTGTATAGGTTGATCTGTTGCCGTGTGTACATGCAACATTATATTATGTTAATAGTAACTTAGTCAGAATGTAAGTATCTTTTAAAACGACCAGGTTAAATCTGTAGAGGAACCAATCTCTTTCTTTAACGTGTGGTTAGGTGGGTAACCTAAGTTGTGGGTTGTTCGAAAGAGATACCGCGGCACCGGAACACAAAGCTCAAAAGAAGGGACAAGGGGTTTAAGTCAGTAAAAGTCTGACATTCGCTTCCGCTCTGCCCAGAGAACGGAGAAGTCATTTGATGATCATCAGATGGAATCCTTAAAAAAAAAGGAGCTTAACGTACGTAAGTTTTTATGATGGTCATTGGGCCTCTGGTTGATAAATATGCCATCGATAAATATTTCTCAGGCATGCTGGTTTCTTTGTGATGTTTATGTTCACCGGAGCAAGTGAATACAATTAGCACATGAATTCAAAAAATCAGAAGTGCGTGTCTGCGGTTCGAACTCCAGAGCTATGATCTTGCAGTACGATTGTCACACGACTATCAGTGCTAAATAAATTACATCAATGAGAAAATAACAGACAATTGATAATTATCAGCCTATGTCAGTCCACAGCTGCGCCACTTAGCCTGATCTTCGGCTACGCACGTCCATCTGCAGCCAGCCGACCTGCCCAGATCGTCAATTGATATTAAAATAAAATTATTTCTTACTAACTGGCGCCCGCGGTTTCGCCCGCGTGGTATCGAAAATAATAATAATATATAGTATCCTTTATGTTATTCCATGCTATAATCTACCTCTCTAAGATCCGTTCAGCCGTTTTGACGTGAAAGAGTAACAAACATCCTTACATCTATCCATTCACACAAAAAATCACCTTTATAATATTAGTAGGATGAATAAGCTTCTAATAAATTCAGTTTAATTGTGTTGGAGAATTTAATAGCAAAAAAAATATCCGGAATTTTCTCAGTATAAAGTATTATTATGGATCTGGGAACCCTAAGTTAACCGGAACTTATCAGATGGTGAATCAAGCCATTAGGGTAGCACCTAATAACAAGGATAGCAGTAAAAAGGGCGGTGATTACAATCAACGCCATTAAAACTTGTTTTATTATTAAAAACTGGTAGGCTATGAAGACGTAAAATATTACCGCTCTTTATAAAAGCCCCGACGTGTACTTCGACTGTGACGTTAACATGCGACGACACGACGACGACACCGAATTTTTGTTAAGGATGGGTAATCGTCAAATAACTTCTCCGGCTCTACGCGAACCGGGAGGGACTGTCCGACTTTATTGGCTAAAACCCATCCACGTTCCTTTTTTTGCCCTCTGTATTCCGGAACCTTTGTATCTCTTTTGGACAACTCACAACCTTAGACTAACCTGCAAACATAAGCACGTATTTCTATTTTTGCATTTAATTTTCATAGGGTTGCCAAACTCCCTATTTGTTTCCGAGGTAAATATATCCGTTCTGATTCTAAATTATTACAACATAGAGATCGAAGACACCAAAAAGTCTCAAGTCTCATCTTCCAGGTGGAAAATGATGAATTAATGACTAAATGAGTCATCGTCGACACGAATTTACCACGGTGGTGTTATCATAACAGTCTGTATAGTTTAAAACTTTTAACAACTGAATTTCACGAAAAACAATGTTTGAACTTTAAATTTTTGTAAAATGAAATTGGTCAATGTCGTAACGTATCCGTCTCGCTAAGAATAAACAACGGTTCCCCACATCCTTCTTTGAACAGAGCCATAGAGGGCGTACCACACTTACGCGTTTAATTATGATAAGTTCTATAGTTATAGTGTGGGAAATGAATGGCAGAAGCCGCCGCCATGAAGGGCTGTCCGTCATCGCGTCTCTTTTTCAAAAACTATTTCATACGCACGCGGGCTTTTTTTGTTCCTTTCATCTCGTGGGATCAAATGTTGCTTGGTTAATGACCTCCTTTTTACTGATGTTGAGTTAACTGACAATGAATCGTGGGTTAAACCTGGATGGATGGGGGTCTTTTTTTGTTTTGGGGTGGGTAATCAACAAATAACTTCCCCCGCTCTGGGTGGCTCTGACTTGTACCGACTAAAACCCACCCATGTTCCTTCTATTGCCCTTTACGTTAGCGGTACGCGGTATCTCATGGGTGGGGGTCTAAGCATCGAATTCTGGCAGCATTTTTAATCTACTGTCTAGCTACAGAGGAAAAGAAGGGAGGAATAGGTCGAATCGAAACCACCATTCGTCAAATTCGTATCCAATTGATAGATTTTTTACCTCAAATCGTTACGAAAATTCTATTTTAACAAGAATGATTCAACTTTGAGCGTATAAGTGAGACGGCAGGTCTTTGCCGTGTATGGGCCGCTCGTTACCGCAGCCATATTGGGACCGACGCGCGCGCAGCAGCGCCTTCATACCGCACGATGTTTTTGTTTCGAGTCAGGCGGATTAAGTGGTAAGTTCTGTGTATTTGTAATGAAGTGTGAAGTAAAGTGTACAGTAATTTACCGTTGACGTATTGAGGGTCGGGGTATTGTTTCTCACAGTATAAAAATAGGAAGATATCGACTGTAGTGTGGCTTAGTTGTACTATTTATTAGTCGTATGCCTTGTTTTAGAACTTCACAAAACTTTGTTTGTATAAACGAGGCTTTGTTAAACAGGTATTTTTCAGGTAAGTATTTAACTGAAACATGCCTAATTAAAAACGTTTTGCTCGTTGTTATTATCTTTACGGTTACACTACCCACTGCATCAAATTCAAACTGCGAATTATAAAAAAAAACAATTCAAATATTTTTACAATAAAAAAAAGATAGAAAAAGTTTCACACTTTCATAAATTAAAAAAGTGTGTTTATATATTAAGTATGTGTGTAGTTTAATTTAGTTTGCGAATCGTATGGTGTAAACCGGCTGTAAGGGTCGCCTCACATGAAAGGGCGCATTACTGCGCATTGATCAGCACCAGTTTGGAACTTATAATGAGAGGAACTCACAAAAGGAAACCCTTACGTGTACGACCATATACAGATGTAGGAATAAACTTATTGTTACCGCGTTCTGTGGCGGCACGGTAGAAAAGGATTTGTTAACTAGACAGTCCAAAACCGTATATATGTTACTGTAAAAGCTCGAACTACGGTAAATCTAAAAATTTTCCATTAAAACCCACTTACTACTATAACGTAAATCAAAAATATTATTAATGCAATTACGGAAAATCTTAAAAATGTAGAAAGTCATATTGTATAAGGCTTATCATTGAAAATAAACACTAAAAGTACTTTTTAAACGCCAGAAGTCGTGAAGTATCGAAATCTTGAAGGATCAGGGCGGAAAGTAAACAAACATGAAATAATACTAATAACTATAGCACAGTCAACGAGAAGCGATACCAAATGTAAACAAAACCCATACTGAAACCCCATCTAAAATGGCCGCCCGAATGTTGGCGAACCCTTCTTAACGTTCATGTTTTTGCCGGGAGAACGAGACATTACGACAAAGACACAAGATGGAAAGAGCTAAATATTAGATTGTCAACGCCACAGTTGTTCTTTAGGTTAATGACCTTTCGTATCGCTTCTCGTTGGCCGTACTATAGTTATTGCGGCAACCGGCACGCGCATAATATTTTTGATTTGCGTTATAATAGCCCTAATGCATATCGTGAGTAGAGCCTTAGTTTAAAATAATGCCCATAACTTCAATTGCACCCTGTATAGAGTGACTGCACTACTTGACGTGGGTCGGTTGAACTGGTTAGAAAGAGTTTAATATCTATGGAATACAAGCGGAAAAGAACTCGACACGTTTCGGTTCAGACGTCGCTCGCAGCGACTACACAATGCGTCGTCGCCGCCAGCGCATCATCGGCATATTCGCGTTAATCCCATCATCATCTGCCTAGCCTTTACCCAGCTATGGGTTCGGTTTCCATTCTAACCGGATGCAGCTGAATACCAGTATTTTACATACAATCGTTACTGGTATCTTCAAGTAATCGGGAAATATGTTATATATAAAAGATAAATGATTCAGAAAAATGGTGAACATCCTCCTTATTTAAAGTCGGTTAAATACTCAGCATCACTCTACAACTAACAATGTAGAATTGTAGAATATCGAGGATGTAATTTAGTTGCTTGTAAACTGTTGAGTATTACTGATAGTACTGATACTATCTATGAAGTGGACATGAAGAGTGCTCAGTGACATCAGTTCATGCGTATGTGACTAAACATGATGCAACTACTTAAACACTATCACTTGATAGCATTTCCATCATCTTCAAAGCATGCGTGGTCCGATGGAGCCCTACAATTTATAGGGAGCTTGGTTTTTTCTTTGAATAGCATCTGTCACTGTCAGGTCAACCAATGAGGTTCTTAACTGTTCGACCAGCTTATCCTGTGGGGGTGCCTTGAGAGTAAGGCCCTCTTGTCTGGGACGAAAACTTATATATCCTAAGTGAGTGTAAGCTTAGGTACCTCATTACCCATGCAGGGTACGAGACTAAGCTTAGGGTGCCGCTGGGGGAGTACAGCAAAGGGACAGGCTGGATCTGAATTCTGTTTAGAGGATGGTTTTAACCCTAGCAGGCTCTCATCTTCCTGCCCCAGTCCCATTCTACTTGATGCAACTCATTTTCTTCTTTAATTCTCTGCTGTTAGACGTCACGCCAACATTTACTCCTTTTTGGAGTTCTGAACATCACAAGGAAACTACCTACTAACTCTGTTGTCTGTCTGTCAAAACCGTTTATCTCGGGAACGTGTGAAGGTATCGAGTTGAAATAAAAACCGTATACTCAAGTTTGTGGTCCCTCAGAGCTGTGAAAATCAACCCTCTAAGTCTGCGCAGTCAAAACATATAGGCGTTTATGTTGAAAGTTTGTATGGATCCATTGGTGCGCTAGACCGACTCGCACTTGGCTGGTTTTATCATTAACTAGCTGTTCCACGCGGTTTCACCCACGCTGCTCAGCACCTGTTGGTCGTAGCGTGATGTTATATAGCCTATAGCTTTCCTCAAGAAATGGACTATCCAACACTAAAAGAATTTTCCAATGCCAACCAGTAGTCCCTGAGATTAGCGCGTTCAAACAAACAAACAAACAAACTCTTCAGCTTTATAATATTATATAAGTATATAAGTATAGATATCATACCTCACACAATCCATCCTTATTTCCTCTAGGCTTCCTTCTCTCTCCATTAATTAACATTCATCACTCTTTTAGTCACATGGGATCCATACATACTACCTCATAAAAACAAATTGATGGTTGATAATAGGTATGTTGAATTTTTGGTTTTTGACGGTCCTGTTGGTCTAGTGGTTAGTGGCCCTGACTGCCGAGCTGGACGTCGTGCGTTCGATTCCCACCCAGGACAAACTTTGTGTGATGAGCATGTTTGTTTGTTCTGTGTCTGGGTGTGATTTATCTATAATATGTATGTATTTATAAATTATATAAGTATGTATATCAGTTGTCTGGTTACCATAACACAAGCTCTGCTTAGCTTGGGATCAGATAGCCGTGTGTGAGTTGTCCCAAGATTTTTATTTATTTGTTGGTTTTCTCACGATGGTTTCCTTAACTGCTTTGAGAGCAGTGGTCAACCTAAGTTCGAACCCACGACCAGGTCCTCAGTCAGGGTCGTCACCACTACCCTTAACTAGAAATAAATGGAAAAATAATCCTTCTCAATTTCAACAAAGTGACTACAGATTGAAATAGTATGAAGAAGCAATAAAACCTATCGCCATAACTCAAAATATCTTGAGTGGGAAGTTCTCACGCTGCAGTAACAGACGCGGCTTCTCAAGTGAGATCACAGCTGACAGGCTCACTAGCTCGCAGCATCAATAGATGGTGCGCCTGCGCTTTGTGGCACCGATCACACTTGGCAACCTTATCTTTTATCTTGTAAGTGGCTTAAAGACAAGGGGTGATTTGAAATAATATTATTTTGAAAGATAGTCTGTTTGCTTGTCAAATATTGATGCCACAAACCTGGACTAATGTGGGATTTTTTTCATGCTATTTGATAACGGTCGGTTCAGAGTTTTCAGACCTAAGTTCATTCCTAGCCAGTTGTAACAAGATACAGATTCCAATGTTTGGAGATTGGCCCAATACATCGAAGACCGTATGAATTTACGCTGTGAAATATCCTGCCATGCAGTCCCGGTTTGCGCTGGCCTATTAGGCATGACAAGGCAATAAACAGCCAGAGATTCCTTCGCATTTATAAAATTAGTCTGGCAAATCCTCATCCAGACCAGCCAGACTCCTCTGCTCCTCTCTTTAAAACCACAAGGTTTTCTTCGTTTACCTTTAGCTGGTGTATTGGACAAAGGCAGTTCAAGGCAGTTCTAGGGCAAGATATTAGCCCGGATTATCATCTTACCAGCTTGCGTCCGCGGCTGCGCCCGCGAAATATCGAAAATGAATCCTACGTGTTATTCGAGACTATAATCTACTTTTTTAAATCATCAAAATCCGTTCAGCCGTTTTGACGTGAAAGAATAACAAACATCCATACATCCATCCATCCTCACAAACATTCGCATTTATAATATTACTAGGATTTATGTCTTGTAAACATCTGAAAATGAGTGGCCTATTCGTTTTTATCCCCAAAACAGGGTCTCCGCCGACCATGCTTTGAAAAAAAAAACGAATTACAATAAAACCTCCGTGTTAAGAACCTATAGAAATCAGAAATAATTTAAGGACTTGTACGTTTGTCACGGTACAACAAAAGCAGTTGTATAATTTTAATGAAGTGTCCTTTAAAGACACATTTATTGCACGGACGCTGCGGGGTACTGCCCCGGGGCGACGCAAGCAGTGGCGGAGTGAATGATGCCGTGCTCCACGTGGAGTGGCTGACTAATACCTGCTTTATCAGCAAGAAGAATATACCGACATCTACCTATAATATAAAAATGAATCTCTAAATTTAACAGCTGACCCGATTTCGCTAATTCTTTTTTTGTTTTGTTGGTCGAACTTTTTTCATACGAACGCTCTTCTGACATTTGTCAGAAGAGCGTTCGTATGAAAAAAGTTCGTAGGTAAGGTAAGTAGGGTAATTAGGTAGGTAGAAAAATTGCATTGCAACGCATGCTGCACAGCTACTTTACGGCACTCAATCTTACCTTCATTTGTAGATCTTTGAAAGTGTTTAAAAGTAGTCAGTGGCCTGGAGGTCTGACAACCAGTATTGTGTTTTACCAAGTACTAACTGGGTTGTGGAGTCAGATAGGCAGTCGTTCTATGTGAAATACTGTTATTCAGCTGCATAATATAAATTTGCAACAAGTGTTATGTAGTTAAAATAGTTTTCGTACGATCAGCAACGAATATCAATTTAATAATGTTCCGTTGCCGACTTGCAACACATCAGAACGATTTAATACACTGCGTTCCTCAGCATTTCTTCAGCGTTAAGAGTTTAATGCTCTTTCAATTGGAAAACTATTCCGCTTTTTTGACGGGCCTGTTGGTATAGTGGTTAGTGGCCCTGACTGCTGAGCCGGAGGTCGTTGGTTCGATTCCCACCCAGGACAAGCTTTGTGTGATGAGCATGATTGTTTGTTCTGTGTCTGGGTGTGATTTATCTATAATAATTATGTATGTATTTATAAATTATAAAGTATGTATATCAGTTGTCTGGTTACCATAACACAAGCTCTGCTTAGCTTCGGATCAGATAGCCGTGTGTGAGTTGTCCCAAGATATTTTTTTTTTGGCCGACTTCTGCAAAAAGGTTCGTCAAAGTAAACACAAAGGAAAATGTAGTATTATATATTCTGTCTATACCTACCCATGAGGAAAAAGTTTCAGATATGTCGACCATATCTCACACTGATGCATTCCGAAGATACATCTGACATTTGAAAACCTAAAAAAAAAACATCAACACACTAATAGTACCATCCCTTTGTTCAATTTCACCCTTGTCCGGTAGAGGCCGCCGCCGGCGCCGGCGCTCTTGGCGATGTGCGCGCGCGCAGGTAAGTGCGGGCTCACACTGTGAGCGGCGTCTGGGCTATTGTTTAAGTTTTCGAGATATATGTGTGAATGGACAAGGCTTGCATGTTTTTGGGCTGTTAGAAATTGGTTATTTATTGTGCATTAAAAAAAATTGTTAACACGCTCCAATATTGGTTTTAATGTCTCCTCCTGGACATTTTTTTCCTTTAAAATTAAGGCCAGCATACGCATTGTGTAACCACAATCCTTTTCATGTTGACTACTCAACGTTTTCAATTCCGTTCTACTAGGGCGATCATTTTCGCCGTAGGAGACGTTCCCGGCGTCAGGCGCCGCCAGACGATTCCCGGCCACCGTGGATGCGTGTCCAGGAGCAATGAGTAGCTCACCGTCGGTCCAGTGACGACAGGCCGTGTCATTTGTGTTGTCTGTCACAATCACGTGAATCCTTATTATATTACTAATCAGGTTGCTGATTACAGACGTGATGTACTGGTTCATACACGTCTTTCTCTATGCATCCCCACATTCTGCTGGAAACCCAGGTTGTACCAGAGATGTGCTATGAATGGTCGCGAATCATGCAGCTATGTTCAGATCAGAGTACATACCACTCCTCGTGTCTTCCCTACTGTCGATACAACGCATAGACTGCGGCTGCGCATCTTCATAGATAGCACATCTTACTCGCTACATAGCTTAGCATCAGTTGAAACGACGGCATAGTTGGCGCAGTGGCTGAGCGATCGACTGCTGCGCTGCGTGTCAGGGTTTCGAATCTCGCACGGAACAAATATTTGTAAGGCCTACAAATTGTTGTTTCGGGTCTGGCTTTTTGTGTATGTGAGTTTAAATGTTAATAAACGCACCTACAATAATACAGGAGAAATTCCTAGTGTGGGACAGCAAAAATCGTTCACCTAGTTTAGTAGCTTAGCCTTCACATCCGAGCCATATAGCTGCATATCACATATTTGGTGGAAATCCACCCTAAGGAGCATTCATTTGTTACGCTCCATTGCACGCATAGTCTCACAGACCGTCTGCCGATCCTCGGCTAACGTGTTCCGTTCCACGCCAATTATCTCGGCTGATTCACCATTTTATTATTTAGCTTTATTATAATAAGGTGACTCGAATGAGGTCTTGGTTCACTGGAGACTCGAGGCTAAAGTATAATGATACTAGTGGTTGCTTGTGTCTTTATCTGCGTGTATTTTTAGGGTTACCGTGTCTGAAATGGAAAAAACGGAATCCTTTTAAGATCACATTTATTTGTTGTCGGTCTGTTTGTCTGTAAAGACACTTTATCTCGGAAACGCGTGGATGTATTCTGTTGAAATTAAAACTATTCTAGCCGCGCTCCGCGGTTTCACTCGTGTGGTAATAGAATATGCAATATATCTTTATGAATTGCAGCCTATGTATTATTCTGATATGTAAGCTATATTGTTATGAATTTTCATCAAAATCCATTTAGTAGTTTTTGCGTGAAAGAGCAACAAACATACTAACATACATCCTCATAAACTTCTACTTTTCTAATATTAAATAATAGGATAATCAAGTCCATAGGAAAAGGCTAGGCAGATGATGATGAGTCCCTTAGAACTGTAAAAAAGTTTACCCTCTGACCTTAGGCAATAAAAAAAAATGGCCGTTCAGGTCTCAAGTTTGTACGAAACCTCCGGGCGCGTGTCCAACTCACCCTTGACCAGTATTTTTTGGTACCAGCATCAATACTAATATTATAATTAGAGACTTAAACCCTAAGTTAATTCCCTCTGGTTTTAGAGACTAAGTTATTTCCCTATGGTTTCCTTCCCATGTCACGGATTCAAATAAGTTCCGATTTCTTCGCATTACCCTGGAAATAATTTAATTAAAACCCGGACACGAGTAACCTCGATTGGGCGTGATTTATCACCTGACTGACTGGCCTTATACGAGTGTATAGATGCGCAAGAGTCCACCGCTTGTATGGAATTAGATCTAAAACAGGATAACGGGAAGCCGTTGATCCTGCGTATGTAGGGATGTTACTACATTAGTGTAACAGTTATTTTTTTTCTGATGTTTTTTTTTCTGTTACCTTGGATAAATTATATTTATTTTGTAAGTAAGAAAATTAGCTTTGCTATTATAAAATAACTAGCTGCTCCTCGCGGTTTCACCCACGCTGCTCAGCACCTGTTGGTCGTAGCGTGATGTTATATAGCCTATAGCCTTCCTCAAGAAATGGACTATCCAACACTAAAAGAATTTTTCAATTCGAACCAGTACTTCCTGAGATTAGCGCGTTCAAACAAACTATTCAGCTTTATAATATTATAGGTAATATAATATTAGTATAGATAAGGCGCAAGGGCAAAAACTACAGGTACCTGCAAATCAGGAAAGAAGAACTGTGCTACCCCGCATTTAACGCGAGCGAAGCCGCGGGCAAAAGCTAGTTTATAATATTTTTTAATATATTACATTAGCTGTCAACAAGTCGTATGACTGATTTTAATAGTCAGAAATAGACAGCCCTGTTCAGTCTGCCGGGGCATTCCTTCTAGCGCCGTTCATTCCCGTCCTATGAACTTCACGGTCGAATGTATACTGTTTCTCCTATGATGCTATCAAGTATCGTAGACTGATACTAAAGCCCCAATGACATAACATAACGTTTTAATCTCTGGAGGGACTCTGACTCAAAGGCTACCCCCATTTTCCGTCAGTAATACCTGGTCTAGTATGTAAGAGGAATCCTTACTTCCTTACTAATATTATAAAAGTGAAAGTGAGTTTGTTTGTTACCTCTTCACGCCTAAATTTGTACCTGCAAATCAGGAATGGGAACTGTATTATCGCGAATTTAACGCGGGGGCGAAGCCGCGGGCGAAAGCTAGTGATATATAATTTACGAGGTTATGTCAAGGCATGATCGTAAAAAGTGCAATTTAAAGTGTTATTATCAAAATTTGAAACATCTATTTACTAACACCAATTATATTTTTGTCATAAGTCTGTAAGGCTGACCAAAGTTGCCTGAAAATAAATTAACGACACGGTTGGCGCAGTGGCTGAGCGATCGACTGTTGCTCTGCGTGTCGCGGGTTCTATCCTCGCACGGAACAAATATTTGTATGGCCTCTACTTGTTCCGGGTCTAGGTGTTTATGTATGTGAATTTATTTATTTATTTATAAACGAACCCACGATACAGGAGAAATCCTAGCGTGGGGCAAAGTTTAAAAAAATATATAATATATTACTAGCTGTGCCCAGTTTCACCCCCATCTGCCAAAAAGGGCCATAATAAATTTAGTTAAACATTTAAAACTAATACAACATTGTATGTGTATGTGTTTGGATACATTCCGGTGGAAAATTTCCGACCTGAACGCAAGCAAAGTGAGGGTCAAAAGCTAGTCTTTAATAATAAACACTGACTAATCACACATTCTTGTAGACAGCATTAGGTTTCGCGAACCAGCTACATACATCGACATTCTATCGTACCGTTTCAACATCAGTAGCTCCACATCAATCCGTCTGGAGAGTCCACACAAAAACGCGCCTCCCGCCCTTATTTGGAGAGCTCTAATGAGCTCAATGGACCTCGGAGGGCCGGAGGACATCGCGCTCCCACGGACCGACTGCCTTTTTACATTGCTCTCCTTTTTCGAGGATAACTATCCCTTTGGAGGCTAACTTTTTGTAACATTATGCCGGTGATTTAATGTTTTTTTTTGTTTTTCAGTAATAAGAATAAACTCTGTTCTGAGTTCTGACTATTTGTCACTGAACTGTGTACGTACATGGACTCAGAAACATTGTGTCGTCATATCTAATATATAAAATTCTCGTGTCACAGTTTTCGTTCCCATACTCCTCCGAAACGGCTGGACCGATTCTTATGAAATTTTATATGCATATTCAGTAGGTCTGAGAATCGGCCAACATCTATTTTTCACACCCCTAAGTGAGCAGCGGGTGTAACCGCTTTGCACAGCTAGTATTTATATAATCGTGTTCAAAGGAAATAACGCTTTTAGCATTATTTTAGCATTTCGCCATCAAAAACAATAAAACGAACCAATATATAATTACTGTTCGTGCCCACACATGAAAGTGGGAATTAATAACGAGCTATAAATCTGTGAAACAATGGGCTAGGCAGTAAAGGAAGTGTATGCGTGTGCAGGCGTCGCGGCGCGGACAAAGCTACTCATGCCCCTCCTGGCTGCGCATGTTTTAGTACAGTCCATCCGTTTGAATAGTGGAAACCCTTTAAATTACGTGCTATTGGAAGCTAGGTATTACTGGAAAATTCTGGCATCGAACTAATCTTAAAAAGGCAAAGAGTTTATTCCTTTTTCTTTAACCCTTTTTGTTGGGGTCTTCTTTCAGTCTTACCAGGTTCAGTTAGATACCAGGATTTTACATGGATCGACTGCCCGTCTGACCTCCACGGCCGAGTTAGTGCACACGACATCTTATAGCAATTCTTATTCCACTGAGGGAAAGAGACAGAGCTATACAGGGTGTCTAGCACCATCTCTTTCACTCAGTGGAATAAGAATTGCTATAAGATGTCATAGTAGCCCTTCTGATCTCTCTACTACGGATCGCACACCGAAGTAGAGAGATCAGGTAAAAATGGTTTTGTATAGGTTGATGTGCCGTCGTGTGTACCTACCGTGCAACCAGTCTTGACACCCTTTGGTGTCAAGACTGGTTGTTAAATTTCCAGGACATTGGCTATTTGTAACGACAGTCAACGATCAACAAATTACACATCTAGATCTAAACGAAGACTACGCGAAAATCTGAAACTTTTAGTTACCTTTGAATTTGAATGCTCGGTGATCATTCGCAACTATCTAACATAACCTATTTATGATCTAAAATACATCCAATATTCAAAACTTCCAATAGAAACAGTATTATAATTTTATCTCATGAAAAAATACCTTTTTTGAGTTGTCCCAGTTTAGATCAAGGTGTGCAAAAAGACAGCCGGAACCAACAACTTTACGTGCTTTCCGAGGAACGGAGGAAACTCGGTCATCCCTCCTCAGATCAACACAGGCAAGCGCGTCCTCCCGTTCTGTTGTCACTTGCACCATGCAATGAGCAATTTCTTTCAGTCATACATAACTCGACAGCCGCTGTCGTATTACGTGTAGCTTGTGTCTCAGCGGTTAGACAATTAAACAGTCAAACGAACAACGAAACATTTTGACGGGCCTGTTGGTCTAGTGGTTAGTGGCCCTGACTGCTGAGCCGGAGATCGTGGGTTCGATTCCCACCCAGGACAAACTTTGTGTGATGAGCATGATTGTTTGTTCTGTGTCTGGGTGTGATTTATCTATAACATGTATGTATTTATAAATTATATAAGT
Source organism: Ochropleura leucogaster (assembly GCA_958449745.1). Classification (NCBI taxonomy): domain Eukaryota; kingdom Metazoa; phylum Arthropoda; class Insecta; order Lepidoptera; family Noctuidae; genus Ochropleura; species Ochropleura leucogaster. Next base: position 865,086 of record OY288208.1, read on the forward strand.
ATGTATATCAGTTGTCTGGTTACCATAACACAAGCTCTGCTTAGCTTGGGATCAGATAGCCGTGTGTGAGTTGTCCCAAGATATTTATTTATTTATTCAGTTACTAAATCCTTAATTAATATTATAAAAGCGAAAGTGACTTTTTGTTTGTTTCATCTTCACGCCTAAATGGCTGAACCGATTTTAATGAATTTTAGTACAGAGAGAAAAAGAGAGTAAGAGCGAAGAAATGGGTACAGAAAGATTTTTTTAATTCGATCATCACGCGGGTTAAAGTTAGCATTAGCCCAAAGTAACTATGCCACGCGAACGAAGTCGCGGGCGGAAGCTAGTTAATCGTAAGCAACATACACACCGGCCTCTTCAATCGCTCGTCCATGATGATACAGAAAAAATGAAAGCCCTTATTGTGCTAAATGTGAACAAACCACGAGTGTGAAATACATTGCATATTGAACCTAAACGTAGTGCAATAAGAAACAGTTTTCGATAAAGTGTATTAAAAAATAAATATCTAGTAACAAGACGTACGAATACAAGCACGATCAGTGACGTCACAGGCGGCTGCCTATCTCCACACCACACTTGCCATGCCAATTAGTCGCTCTAGTGTCAGTCCCGACGCTTCAGGAATGTAAACCCGCAGCCCGTCCCTGCTATCAGCACTCATTTAAATAAAACCACCTTCCACTGGCTTATCTGACGGAGAAAAATAAATAAAATGGTTGTCACCCGACTAAATGTTACGCTCGGGACGCCATGAACTCACTTTTATTTGTTTTGAAATGATCTGATTTAAATAATTGACTATTTATAGTAATGATATGCACTTTGTTAGCATCCATGAAAGGTTTGGTTTAATCTTTTTGGGGTAGAACATACAATAACTCTAAACCAATAGCTCAAATACATTCTGACTGGCAAATACACTGCCAGCTGCCCTACCATGACATCTTAAAACAGAACTTATTCCACTGAGGGAAAGAGACAGAGCTATTCAGGGTGTCCAGCACCATCTCTTTCTCATTCAGGAATAAGTACTGATATAAGATGTCATGGTAACCCTTCAGATCTCGAGTTTGGTTTGTTCTGATTCATGTGTGTATTGTTTAACTAGCTTCCGCCCGCGACTTCGTCCACGTGGCATATTTATTTTGGGCTAACGCAAACTTTGTCGAAAAAAAAACTGTGTCTTCCCTTTTCTTCCCTCTTTCTTCCCATAGTCTCCAGGATCCCAACTATCTTTGTACCAAAATTCATCAAAATCAATATAAACAAACTCACTTTCGCTTTTATAATATTAGTAAGGATTATCACTTGCTTCGGGGAACTGATACATATTTTTCGACGGCGTGTTCAGCCAAGTCAAAGGCGGCATAATCACTAGTTTAGACACTAACCACACGATGAAAAACGAACTAGACTAGAGTCTGTATTTATAAAGACAGAGGTAGTTATGCATATCATTCGCGAGTTCGTATTTTGGTAGTTAGTATTTCAGGAATCCTTACTAATATTATAAAAGCGAAAGTGAGTTTGTTTGTTTGTTACCTCTTCACGCTTTAATAGCTAAACCGATTTTGATGAATTTTTGGTACAGAGATAATCGAGAACCAGGAAACGGACATAGGATTTTTTTTTAAATATGGGATATGAGGGAGGAAGAGGGAAGAAAAGAAAAAATACAAATCAATAAGGCAAAAACTGCAGGTAGCAGGTACTGTGTTATACAGAATTTAATGCGAGCGATGCCGCGGGCAAAAGCTAGTACTCTATAAGCCCCTAACACCGAGTTCCAGAGCCACTGAATAACATCTCACTGCTACTAGACCGAGCGTTCAAAATTCAACGCAGCGCTTTAGTTAGGCATTCACTTAAGTGTCTCCTACGATTAGTGAAAACGAGATCTTCGCTCAGCTGTAAAGCTTCTAGAACAATGCAGAGACGGTAAAGGAGCTGCTAAATAACGTTTATAGGACGCAGTCTTAATAGTCTACACTCGAGAAACACACTGACAGGCTAATATCCTTTGAAGGAAAATGAACATAATTAACTAAGGATGAAAGTTCAAATTAGAGATGACAAGCTAGACACTGTAGCAGTAATCATTGTAAATAATTGGTGTTCCGTGTTCCTCGGTGGTTTTAACTGACTTTAATAAAGGAGGAGGTTCTACGTTTGACCGTATTTTTTTAATGTTTGTTCACCGATTACTCCGGAAACTGTGCATCGGTTTTTTATAATTGTTTTTGGTTCGAGAGTATACTTTCGAAGTGGTCCACAATATTAATTTTATTTATATTTTTGGGTAGTGAGTTATCGTTTATAATACATATTTTTTCTTCTAAGTCTATAAGTATGGATGTTCTTCTACTTAATATATTTTAGTAACAAAGGAAAACGGGTTAAACACTCGGTAAAATAATAACTAAAAATACTAAAATAAAAAACTTTTTGTAAAAAATAACAGACAGACAGACAACAAACAAACAAACAAACTCACTTTCGCTTTTATAATATTATAGTAAGGATAAGTAAGGAGTAAGGATAAGGATATTATACACTTCTGTCTAACTTGACACACTAATACTTGCTTTTTATAACATAAATGCGCATTTGTGTTATAGTCCGTTGTAATAAGGGTTGAGCCTATTGCCATCAACTCGGCACTATTCTAGTTTAGTTAGTTTGTTTGTTACGTCTTCACGCTTTAATGGCTAAACCGATTTTGATGAATTTTGGTACGGAGATAGTTGGGACCCTGGAGACGGACACAGGCATTTTTTTTAAAAGATTTATATCTCAAGGAGTAAGAGGGAAGAAAAGGGAAAACTTAGCATTGCATTAATCAGGAGAACTGTGTTACCCCGAGTTTAACGCGAGCGAAGCCGCGGGCAAAAGCTAGTTTACAAATGAAAATACATATGTCCCTTATTTTTGAATAATCTAAAAGACGGTCAATATTTTTTTTTTTTGGAAACTATCCTATTGCTGTCAACCGGGCACACATTTAAACTCTGCGCTACTACGGAGAAATTCCTTATGGAAGAACTCAATGACGCACGCAACTATAGTTGTATCTCCCGAGGTTGTGACCGGGTGACTACCCACTATATTGTGGGATGCATTATTGTTGCTGTGTGTGGTCGTAGGTTCGACCGCAGACGATGACGATGTATGTATGGCAACCACAAAAGTAATACCGAGTATTTTTTTTTAAATCCTTACTTTAATATTATAAAAGCGAAAGTGAGTTTGTTTGTTACGTCTTCACGCCGAAATGGCTAAACCGATTTTGATAAATTTTGGTACAGAGATAGTTGAATCCTGGAGACGGACATAGGCTAAAAAAGTGACAAAAGTGGGTGAAAAAGGGGGGAGAAAGATGTTTTATTTTCAGTCTACACGCGGGTTAAAGTTAGCATTAGCCCCTTTTTGATCGAAGATTAGCCCAAAGTAACTATGCCACGCGGTCGAAGTCGCGTTCGAAACATAGTAAATAATATTTTTCTTATATTTTTGCCCATCGCCATCGCCATCGATAATAATGACTTTTTCAGACTATTTTGTTACCTCTTCGACATTATCAATATCTTTCCTTACTGCTCACCTTTGTTTTAATAATGTATATAGTCCATTTATTCACTAAATATTTCCCCAAGTCCTGTACCTCTAAAGGAAAAAAACGGAACCCTTATAATTATATGATCACTTTGCTTTCCGTCTGTCTGTCTGTCAAGACCTTTTATAGCGTACTTGGAGTAGTACTTGGAACGCGTGAAGGTATCAATTTAAAATTAAAACCATATACTCAACCCGCGGTGGGATAAACGGCCATATTTAAAAATATTTATTTATTAAAAAGGTCACCAACAGCTTCTGTATAAAAATATCTTAAAAAATAAAAATTACATACTATTGGACTTATACAGTTGCCAATTACAGGTTAACCAACATTTTTACGTAATGAGTAATAACAATAATATTTATGTATATATAATAAAAAAAACTACTACAAAAACAACAAAAAATACTATTTCTTTAGGGTATAACAGAAGACACTTAAAACGAAAAAATACGAAACTTGTTACAAAAGGAAAAACAAATGAGATCAAAATTAAATTAAATTATAAATTAAAAACAATAGAAGCCAATTTGGGTAGGCAAGTTGCCAGATGTAGGTGGCTTTATTCTAAAACTACAAGTCCTTAGGAGATTGATTTGGCCGTTTATGTCGCAATCCTCGTTACTCAAGTATTGTGTCAGTCAAAGGTGATTGTTTCCGTGACGTATACGTTTAAGGTGAAATTTCCGTATGATGATGTTAACGTTATTAGTATTAAAGATTGTCTTAAACTTTCACGGTTTACTTACAGCATTATTTAAACTGTCATTGACGGGATATTTTCGGTGATATTTACTATTAATTTAATTTGAAGATTTGCTGACACTTCTGCTTGTCCTTTAAGTTACAAAAATATAGTGGTGCTGTTATATAAGAGAATATTGCCAAAAAATATAATATGACTTGTGTCTGTTTATGCCGAAGACTATATTGTCCAACAAGCTGGCGCCCGTGGCTTCGCCCGCGTGTTATCGAATATATATTATAAACTAGCTGTGCCCAGCGGTTTCACTCGCTGCCCACTTAGGGCTATAAAAATAGATGTTGGCCGACTCTCAGACCTACCCGATATGCACACAAAATTTCGTTTAAATCGGTCCAGCCGTTTCGGAGGAGTATGGGAACGAAAACCGTGACACGAGAATTTTATATATTAGACTAGCTGTGCCCAGCGGTTTCACCTGCTGCCCACTTAGGACTTTGAAAAATAGATGTTGGCCGACTCTCAGACCTACCCGATATGCACACAAAATTTCGTTTAAATCGGTCCAGCCGTTTCGGAGGAGTATGGGAACGAAAACTGTGATACGAGAATTTTATATATTAGACTAGCTGTGCCCAGCGGTTTCACCTGCTGCCCACTTAGGACTTTGAAAAATAGATGTTGGCCGACTCTCAGACCTACCCGATATGCACACAAAATTTCGTTTAAATCGGTCCAGCCGTTTCAGAGGAGTATGGGAACGAAAACTGTGATACGAGAATTTTATATATTAGACTAGCTGTGCCCAGCGGTTTCACTCGCTGCACACTTAGGGCTATGAAAAATAGATGTTGGCCGATTCTCAGACCTACCCGATATGTAGGTACAAAAAATTTCGTTTAAATCGGTCCAGCCGTTTCGGAGGAGTATGGGAACGAAAACTGTGACACGAGAATTTTATATATTAGATATACATATATTATGTTTTATTCCAGACTATAATGTACCTCTGTGCCAAATTTCAATAAATCCGTTCAGCCGTTTTGACGTGAAAGAGTAACAATCATCCATACATCCATCTATCCATCCCCACAAACATTCGCATAAATAATATTGGTAGAATAGTAGGATTATATCATGTAAACAGAAAAGTTTTTGATAAATAAATGTATGTCTTGTTGTCAGGTCGAGCTCTCCTAGACCGACTCACGAGCACAACGGTGAGCGAGGTACTCACGAGCGGAGCGACGAGCGGGCTGCTCCCTGCTCCGCTCGACGTGGCGCCGTACTCGACCGTGGTCGCGAACGCGAGCTGCGGCGACGCGGGCGCCGAGGAATACTGCCGCGACACACCAGGGAAGTAAGTACTAGAAAAAACTTTTTGGAAAAATTAACACAAAAAGTGGAAACTAACTATACTTTTTGAAGGGTTTATAACTTTTTTTATCGACTTCCGGAACCTCCTTTTTGTGAAAGTCCCTGAACTATAACTTAGTGGCCTAATAATAGGGTAGATGACACCACCAATCAATTGATATACTTTTTATGAGCTGTCAAAACGCGCTTCCCCCATCTGATTTTGTATGAGACTCGCAACGATGACGTCACTAAGTTGTAAAGTCAATGATGCAACTATTTATTGATTTAAAAGCAACTAAAAATCGAATTTTAAAGTTATTTTGAAATGAATGGAGTTCTCAGGTCTAGAATAAGGTGTTCTTTCAGAAAAATTGTGTTTTTTAATTATTGGTTAATGGTTTCAACTACCCAATTCAAGGGGGAAGCGTTGAAGGCGTTCATTGGGAAATATTTATGTATTTCGCAGGCTGCTCTGGCGCATTCCTTTAATAGCTCTTAATAGTATTATCACGGGTAACACTTACAAACTTGATATTTGTCCAGGCGAGGCGTGGTGTGCGACGTATGTGAGGGGGAGGGGGGCTCGGCGTGGCGGCGCCACCCGGCTGCGCATGCGCTCGACAACGACCCCGCCACCTGGTGGCAGAGCCCCTCACTCGCGGCCGGGGACTACCAGCACGTGGAGCTGCTCACGATACTGCCTGACGTAAGTTTATATCTATGTGGTCGGAAGCTTGACCACAAGGAATTTGGATTGCTATCCAACGTGGCAATTCTATCTACCTTCTGTGAACTTATCCTCCTCGTTGTCAGCGATGTGGATGATTTTTTAAGGTATAATTTTTTCTCCTTGATATTTGCATTGTTTTTATTGAAAATTATTTTAAATAAGTAAGATAGGAAAGTAAAATTATAAGTACAATAGTTGTATATTGTAATACAATACAACGATAGGGTATTTCATTTGTATAGTTGCTGTACTACTGCAGCATAGCGAAGTGCGAACCGCTGTACAAGTTGTCAACCTTTTTTTTGGGATGGGAATTCATCAAATAACTTCTCCCGCTCTGGGCGGAGCGGTGGCAAGTGTCAGACTTGTACTGACTGAAACCCACCCATGTTCCTTCTATTGCCCTTTACGTTCCGGGGCCGCGGTATCTCTTTAGAACAACCCGCAACCCTGGCGCCCCTCTGCTTTGCTGACATCTCTTTGAGGCGCGCATGAAATACTAACGCACCTTCGGCACGGCCTGTCGTCAATAGACGGACGGACCGTGCGTGAGCTACCCATTGCTCACCGTCCACAGGCATCTACGGTGGGCGGGAGTCGTCACGCGGCGCCCGGCGCCGCGGCAGCTGGGTTGGTTTGAGGTTATCTCCCTCAAACGCTCGGCCTCCTCCTTCACTAGCATGACTGCTTTGCAGAAGGAGCTGACCGCTCCCCATTCCCTCTCGCTCCGGACCATGGACTGAACCAGGGCTAGACGCGAGAGATCGCCGCCGCCGATCGCCTCTACGAGTGCTCCGCCCAAGCTGGGTTGCCCGCCACTGCGTGCTCTAAAAAGCATACCATATTTAGCAATATATTCTTTAAAACGAGATAGGTACACATTGATTAATATTTAAGCAAAGCATACCAAGTTTACACTTATCCTACTTATATAATAATTTTATAGTCCATTGAAAAGTTACAATAGAGGTTGCGTTTCTCAAAGGAAGCAATTTTATTTTTGGCGGCTGTAGGACAAGGCGTGGCTACCCTACAAACTTGGTTTTAGCTTTACACTGACCCCCACGACACATAAAAAAAAATTGCGCCCTCTAAAAAACGCCGGGTAAGGCCTAAAAGTTTAACATTTCAATGGACTAATAATACAAACGTGAAAGTTTGTACAGATGTTAGTTACTCTTTCACGCAAAAACTACTTAATGTATTTTAATGAAACTTTACAATAATATAGATTATACATCAGAATAACACATAGGTACATAATTATATTCATAAAGATTATATTGTATATATTCTATCACCACGTGAGCGATAATATAAAAATATAAATCTTTTATTGGCTAAAATATATGTTTACAGATAAGATGAATTTTATGGACATTGACATTTTAAAACCAAAAAACATAATTACAACATTGATTTGCGAATCAATGTCGCAAGTTCTCGTGGCTAAATGATAGTAGCCGCTCAGTTCGATCTTTAGGTTAAGCCGCGCATGCCTAGGTTGGTCTGTGGATGGGTGACCACCCGTTACATACCGAGTTTCCTCCGTGCCTCGGAAAGCACGTTAAGCTGCTGGTCCCGGCTGTCATTTGCAGATTTTTGACAGTCGTTACAGTAGTCAGTGTTCCGAAAGTTTGACAACCAGTCTTACCAAGGGGTATCGTATTACCCAGTATTAACTGGGTAATGGAGGTCAGATAGGCAGTCGCTCCAAGTAAAATACTGGTATTCGCTGCATCCGGTAAGACTGGAAGCCGACCCCAACATAGTTGGGAAAAGGCTAGGCAGATGATGATGAATGCCGCAAGTTCTCACTTAGTGGTTGCCGACATGTTTGTAACTAGGTACGAGATAAATACGTAGGTATAAGATTATGATCTGTGGTATAAGCGTCGCATCGTATCGATGATCGTATCGATGAAAGCAGACATCAATCTTTTAGTCGCAGTTGTGCTGTCTTTATTATCCTGCGACATGATATCGTTGGTAGAGCTGTTTAAATGTGAGTGTTGGTACTTGGTTTTCTAGAGTGGTCTGGCCTAATCGTTAATTGTTACGATTACACTGAATATTAACTATTTACAACCTTCACTGGTATAGATTATAGCACGTCAGGTAAAATTATATGTGTGGCTATTTATGTTGCATACCTACTCAATAAGCCTATGGAAACTTCCAGGATATATCGGTATCTTTTCCTTAAAATGTACGCTGATTATATGTTTAAAAAATCTTACAATAATCAGCAGTATCTATGCGAATGGCTGATTAATCCACCATCGAACTATGGAGTTCACTATCTGAGATCACGATCCGTAGGGAATAATAGGGGAATCCCTTCCTTTGTTTAAATGAATGTCTTTACTTTTATGGAATCAACTTTTAGAGCGAAGTGGCAGAATGTGTTGTACTTTGACTTCCGAAAAGCATTTGATAACGTTAAATATGAAATTCTTCTAGAAAACGATGTGTATGTGGTTGTAGGTATATGTTCTTCTGCGATTCTATGTCAACCACCTCCGCAGTAAATAGCAGTTCATCAACCCGAGCCATGATGAATATCTGCCGTATCACCCATGTTCCAGTGTCATTCAAGGATCGATACTGGGACCGTTATTATTTATGGTTATGTTTAATGGCCTTATCAGAGTTGTTAAAAAAAAATATCGTCGCAAAATCTTTGAAGCTGGTTCTAGAAGTGCCGACTATGGTTGCGCTTGCTTGGTACCGTAACTACGCGACGTAAACGCTATACATATACAGGGAGACATGTACATGTATGGGGAGCACCTAATAAAATGTTATACAATTGATAATTGCGCTCAACTTTGTGCCCCGGTAAAATCTAGACGACTTAGAAGCCTACATTGGGCAGGCAAAGATAAGAATAAAGATATCCTTACTAATATTATAAAAGCGAAAGTGAGTTTGTTTGTTACGTCCTCTTAATGGCTAAACCGATAACCGAATTTGATGAATTTTGCTACAGAGATAGTTGGGACCCTGGAGACGGCCATAGGCTATTTTAAAAAAAGAGTGAGAAAAGGGAAAACTTAGTTTTGCTATTACAATAAATAAGGTGCTAGGGCAAAAAACTACAAGTAGCAGTTACCTACAAATCAGGAAAGGGGAACTATGTTACCCCGAAACGCGAGCGAAGCCGCGGGCGAAAGGTATATACAAGAAAGATCTTAGTAACATGCTAAACAAAATCAGTTGCTTACGTCCCTGAGCAAGAAGGAACATTTGCGCTCAAAGCGATGCTGATAGGAGGTGCAATTGGTAAATAATGTAAACTTAGTCAATGAAATAATAATAAATATTATTTTTATTTTAGTTACTTATCAGATTACAAACATATACAATATTTTTACAATAGACATCAATTGCCTCCTTTTAAGTATTGGATACCTGTGCTGGGAGACCCCGCTCTTCTAAAACTAGTAACAATAATAATTTAGTAGCGCACATATACGCAAAAGAAATTCAACTTAAATCTAGGCAAGTAGGTATGTGTGTGTGGTGTGATGTAGTGTGGTGTATGTGTTTGTGTGCGTGAGTGTGTCTTTTATGGTTACATTATAATATCTTATGTTATTTTGTAACAATATCTCGATGTCGTCATAGCTCTTATATTTTAGCCAGTATATCAAACTATTTTTACATTCTGTATGTCATAGTATAAAATATAAATGTATTTATAAATGTTAACATAGCAAAAGATCCTTGACGACAGTACTTTCTTGATTTTTCATTTATGTCTCATTTGAATAGTAACTGTGCAGAAATAAAATTTGACTAATGTTTTTGTAGTCCAACTCAGTCCTGCGTTCATAATAATTCGTAATTTTCGGATCGTCATTTTTGTTCCAAAGGAACTTACCATTAATGGTTTGTACAGGTATAGCTGCTGCAGGTATACATAAATATTTTTGAGATAGAACGTATAAATTGACTGTACTCTTTTGATTACGATTAAAGTCTTCCCAATAATGGAAAGGGTCTTCTTTTTTATCCAGTGGTGGTTCAGCAACGTAAAATAGCACTGAAATATCTTTTTCGGAAGTTTGAGGAATAATCGTGTTTTTATATTCGTTTAATTCGTTACTGACATTTTGCTGCACGGATTCTGCTCTTTCTGGTGTAAAATATTTTTTTTTAAATCTGGGATCTAAAAATGTGGCGTTTGGTGTAATATCAGTATTTTCGTATGCATATAACATTTTAACAGTCCAATCCATAAATTTTTCCTTAAATGCTATTCCTAGATCAGTAGATACAGAACACTCGCTTATTTGTAATTTCACATCGGCAAGTAAAGGGATAACATAAGATAAGGTGATATACTGCTCACTAGATAACGTGTTGCTGAAATCTACAAATGGTTTTAAAATTTTGAAATATTCACTAAATACTCCTCTTTCATCTGCATTAAAGTCGCCAGCTCTATTCTCACTTATATTCTCTAACATACCATACAAGTAATGCCAACTGAAAAGTCCGTCTTTCTGTTTTGTAAGTTTTGTTGCGTCCGATCTATTTTTGTTGTACTTTTTTTCGATATCTCTAGATCTAAATGTTTTTAAAGATTCTTCAATGATCCTGTTAATATTAGCAGCTATGCAGGGTACAACTGGCAATTTTAAATTAACCACAGCATCTTTCAGAAGCTGTTCGTTATCTCCGTCATAAGTGACAAAACACACGACTTTTTTTAAAAGAGCCCATTTTTCTAATTCTTTCTTCATCGATTCGAAAACTTTTCTTGCTGACCGCAAGTTCGCATCAATTGTAAACAAATTTTGGGAAACAAGTTTTCCTTGATGAACAAAATGAACTGTTGCCGTCCACAAACTATAATCACACCTTCTTTCTGTCGCGGGCAACTTCCACGTATCTATTGAGATCGCCACATAATGGACTAAGTTCAGAGTTTTCTTGAAGTCAAACCTTACTCTGTTGTATTCTCCAGGAATTAGTTTTCCTGTAAATTCCTCCATGGATGGTAACTCATAATTTGGTATATTATTTGCGATGAATTCTCGAAAACCGTTGTATCCAAGGATGTAGTAAGGACCCAAATCCACGCAAAACATTTTAACTAATTGTTTGTCTTTATCTTCTTGCTTTGTTTCTGTTGTTGCTGTGCTAATCTTTGTTTTTTTACCACCTTTTATTTGAAAGTCTACTACTACATCCTCTTCCGCCATTATATCGTTTCAAAGAATGTTAATGTTACAGGTATTGTAATTCTGTTGTTAAGAAAAGTGCACTAAATATTACTATTGTGACAGTATTCTACCAACAAATAAAAATGGTTTATTTAGGTTTTTATAGCACTACACGACACTAGTTTCCTGTTCACTGAGTACGATATCACGATAGTATTTCCATCGACACTAACTTTATACCTTGTCTTATCTCGCTTTTATCTATATCACTGTAATTGCGTACCGTGTCGGTTTATAGTCTAAAATAGATAATTGATGAATATGATCGGCCTATGCAATAATCTTGGTAATTAAACATCGAAACAAAGAAAGGGAAGTTAACCTAATAAACTCAACACACAATTTTTCCTTTGTGTATGTGTCTGCACTTGATTTATCAATAACGTCAAGCATAGAAAATGATCATGACTTGGCCACGAACTATACGTTCACGCGACACGTGAATTGCGATAGTAAATTAGAGAAATTGTTTAGAATAAGCCACGATGTAATCGGGCGCAACCTGAGTGACGAGGCAGATTTAGGGTGAAGCCACACTAAGCGTTTTCAGTTCGTTTCGACGCTGCATCGTAAACATAAATAAAAACACTGAACGGCGACGCAAGTAACGCAACGCTCTTCTACAGGAAACACTCACAAAAGTGAGAAACCGCGCTTTTTGTATGACGTAAGTCCTATCGGTCGAGGTCGTGAACAGTAGGGTTACCATGACATCTTATAGCAGTTCTTATTCCTGTGTGAGAAAGAGATGGTGCTAGACACCCTGTATAGATAGAAAGATAGAATATTCTTTATTATGTATGTACCTACACCATACAAGTAACAAGAATAACACTAGACACAAACTTATAAATAAGGTGACACAATGGGCGGTCTTATCGCTAAAAGCGATCTTTTCAAGACAACCTTTATAGCTCTGTCTTTTTCCCTCAGTGGAATAATTTCTGCTTTAAGACGTCATGGTAGGGTAGCTGGACTTTTTACCGAGGCTGCGTGCTTCTATTACATTGTCTCTTGAGGATAAACTTGTAGATACCGATCTCTACCATTATATGGGCTGGCCATTTTGTTAGACCACTTAACTCTCCTGTGCATCGGGAAGTCTGCCGTAGTTTGTGGCATCCATTTTCGTAGATAAATTAATTGATAGTTCACGTTTATTCGAGGAGATTTTTAAGGTTTTATTTTTGACATAAGTCTCATAGAACTTATATCAAAATATAACTATCCGTAAGCAAAACGAGTCGTCTACGCAGTCAAAAGATATGGCCGTTTATGTCGCAAGTTTGTACCGAACCCTCGGTGCGCGAGTCGGACTCGCACTTGACCTTTTTTTTAATACTAATGAAACGGACGGATAAAGAAGGCATAAGTACTTAACTTCTTCTTAAATCGCGGTAACAAGCTAATCTTAAGGTATTCGCGGAAGTGAGGCTAACTGCTTACTGGGCGTGGTCTGACACAAGTACACGACAGTATTACATCGAAAGAATAGAAATAAGGTCGAAATTATTTCGGTGTTTGATTTTATTTGCATATCATGTCCCCCAAAATGTAGGTCATTTTGCAGATTAAATTGAATATAAAAAAAATACAGTTCTGTATTTGAAAAATTTTAGATATCTCTTTAGTCTATAAAATTTCCTTTGTTATAGATATAAAAAATATGATGGTTGTCGCTGAAAAAATTGAGAACTTCAAGACGAAAAAAATTTATTCGTGGTCTTTTTAAACATTTTTTTTTCTTAGTACTAGACCACTTTTGTAAACAGTTTTTGTTAAGTTAAGTCTTTACGTCTTCATGTATTGAACTTTACACGGTATTTATTGTCTAGGATGCCACTAGACAAAAAAAAACCGTGTGTACAGTGTACAGATACGGCTAACTTTGCGACGAAAATCTAGACGTTTTAAGAAGTGTTTGCTTTGTACAGGCGCCTTAACCCGTCTGTCTTATACAATTTTTGTGCCGGTACTTGCTAAAAGTATAGAAAAAGCTTTCGGTTTTCGTGATCAAAACACGTCAAATTAAAATAGCCTTTATTAAAAATTCTCCAATTTAGGTACGTACATTAATTTCATCTTTTTTCCCCTTATTACTTACTTGATAAAGGTCTTCTTGTAGTTGTTCCTCAAAACAAGAGAAATATTCTCTATTCAGAACTGAAAACTTTGGTACGGGCTTAAACCTTTGTCATATTAATTCGTTATATTATACTGGAAATTTTAGAGACAGTAGAAGGGTATTAATCACACCGAGAGCGCCTGCATAAATACTTATAGCAAAAATTCAAACTAGTGTTAATGTACTTTATAAACACAATTCAACAGGAGCTAATAAATTTTAAACTTTTTTAGTACTTAACTCTGTACCTACCTCCTACCTGAGAAATTAATCAGATTATTTATATATATATAAATAAACTCACGCCTCTTTCCCAAGGGGGTGAGCAGAAACCACAAATCGAATTCGATTATAATTTCATTCGAATAACCTCCTTATTCGAATGACTAAAACACCACAATTATTGAGTTGTCTTAGTTTCGATCTATGTGTGTTATTATTTATATGTTTTTTTTTATTTTTATTATTAGTTTGTGTAAATTTATAGGTTGTATATTAAATTTAATTATAATGTGTGTTATATTAAACATTTTTATTATTATATCTAAGACGTAAGTCAATACACAGATAAGTTATTTTTGGTCGACAATAAAAAATGAGATACTGGGTCGATTCCTGGGTCCGGCAAAGTGTTATTGGGTTTTTCCATCGGGAACTTTTGAACAACAGCCACGAAATTTGGATTTCGCCTAATTGATGGTAATACGCTCGCCCCATTTTACATGGGACTTAAAATCAACTGGCAAAAATTGGGTGTACTATTAAGTATACCCCTGCCTAGCGCTTCGGGCATTACAGGCGTAGTGTTATGATCTTGTTTTGTACATTTAATCAAGAACTTCTCAATCCTTAATACAAAAAATAGTCATGTTTTTAAATAAATTAACAAAAATGCTGGAAAATTATTTATTTACAAAAAGTACACACAGCCTTTATAAAATGTTTGTGTAGGTTTTTTTAAATATAATTTATGCTTAAAACTAGTTAGGACCAATTTCACCGATGGATCTAAAATCGATCAGTTTAATCACAAGTAAACTCCGTTTAAAGAGTACGTGTCAAAAACCCATAGCTATGATGACACATGTAGCTGCAGGTTAAATTCACGAACTGCATTTAGACACTGGTGTAACCCTTTGAGTCCAAAATGCTATTGAAAGTAGTAAAAAACATGATTTGGGACAAATGAAGATGGGCTCTGTTAGAATCACTAAAATAAATATGGATTTACTTTACTAAACACGCTTATTCCTAGTGAACCTTTTGAATATTGGAATAGTGGTTAAATATCCGTTTAAGCAAATGTTCTGTTCGAGACGTTTAGGTACAAACAATTACTAAAGTCAAAATCTACTAATGCCCTCAGCTTGTAATCATTTAACATATTTATAATAGCGTATGGAGTAAGGGGAGCTTCAAAGTCTAATAATGATGTCGCCAGCGACACACCATAATAAAATATGTCTTCCAACTTTATATCCACTTAACATAAAAATTACAAAAACTAACTCTTTGTTCACTGCCCGTGTAAAAAGAATATCACGAATGTAGGTAACTGATCGCGATAAACCCCACTACATCTAAACCCCGTTCAAGAGCCGGTGCCCTCATTATTGTGAAACCTTGCATAGCTCTTGAACGCAGTTTACGTGTGATGATCGCGTTCAGATCAAAGCCTCGATCACCTGTCATTTACGTATTCTCGTACCATGAAAATTATCTTATAAATGACTAAGTATGCTCCACATGCGACTTAACCATAATTGGCGAAATGTGGTGTACACGACGTGATGTAACGAATATCATTTTTATGATTTTCACTTTTACATTGAAATTTTATTCAAACGTTTAAATTCGAGGTTATGTGTTTTTAAAGAGAGTAAATTAAACAACAAATTTATAAATAATAGTTTTATTCTTTTTAAGTTACTTTTTGTAATAAAAAGGCATACTTTTTTTGTTTAATTTACCTAATAATGTTTTCACATTCTGTTTTTTCTTTCAAGTTATTATATTTAATATTATATGAATATATCGCATAATTTTCAAAGATATTTGCGAATGCGAATGTAAATATCGTAAATCAAACGAATATTCGTGAATGCGAATACGAATATTCGTTACATCACTAGTGTACACCTTTTATGTACACAGGTTTATTGTTCACTCTAAGACCCGCCATGCTCCTTCCAATATATCGTCAGGAATCGTGAATTCGCCAAAGTCTGAGAGGAGTCTACCCATCAAGCATTATAATTAACTCTTAAAACGGGATATTTACCATGTCTGTTCATCCGTGATCATGGCGTTTGCAACATCGCCGAAATATCGGAAACTCAATATAAATAACAAACATGGTAAATATCCCGTTTTAAGTGTTAATTATAATATTAGTATCCATGTCAGTTTAAAGACTTGTATCAAGCATTATGTCACTCTTCTTCTAAACTTTGTTCTCAAGATCTATCTGACGATACATTGTAGTGTGTAGCGGACTAGTGTACTGAAGTGCAATATTCTTTGACTTTTCTAGAAAAAGCCAAAGCATTTATTTTAGAACTAAGTCTTATTAAGCTAAAATTTCATCTTTTTTCGGTAGAAATCTGCCCTTTTATGCGATCTAAAACTGATCTTATTTTGTAATTTTATCGCATGCCAGTATGCTAAAGCTTATAATAAGTTATTTTAAATACAAATTACATCCAGGGAACTTCATTGTTAATCAAATTGACTCACTACTTCCATTTGCCGTGTTCAAACCAATTGATTCGAATTTCACAACTAACAAAAAAGATTACCCAACCAAGATATTATTTGAATTGAATTAGTGG
Organism: Ochropleura leucogaster; assembly: GCA_958449745.1. NCBI lineage: Eukaryota > Metazoa > Arthropoda > Insecta > Lepidoptera > Noctuidae > Ochropleura > Ochropleura leucogaster. The sequence goes on from OY288208.1 coordinate 881,693, forward strand.
ATAATCAACTTGTTTAACAATAAAGTTCCGTGACTTACACGTAACATCTTAAATCAGTTATTTTTACGAACACAATAATCTGTACATACACTCCATCACAATAAGAGTTTGTCATTTGGTACAAAGGCTTTTTGTAGTATTATATCTATATTAAAAGTCTATTCCCTCACTAGATCACTTAACCTTTCACCATTGGACCTTGACGCTTTGCAGAAGAGTCGTTCTCTTCTTCTTTAGTCTGGAGCCGAGGCCAGGAAAATGCCCCCAATAACCTCATCTGGGTCCTTTCCTGTGACCACCAAGATGACAGCTAGGCCTATTCCGGCACCCAAGGCGACTCCCACAGCGATGGCCAGGACTTTCTTCGCAAAAGACCACTTGGTACAGGCCCAGTACTGCTCGCGATATACACTGGAAAATATAAATTAGTTGTGTTAGTAAAAGATGGTCGAGATTTTCAAAGTATGCTATAAATTTATTATATGGTCTTATGTATTGTGGGAAAGAATGGGTTGTTATCTACCATGCGGGCTCAGTGTTGGTTCTGACAGGACATATTGAGACATGGCCGTTTTCTGACGATGAGGGTGATAATAAAGATGCAACAGGTTTTGTTGAAGCTAAACCTCTAAACAGTTTTAGTCCTCAAGGTGAAACCACGGGTTTTTTCATCTGGAATGAGATGGAGCTGTACGACCTGCATAGCTATAACGCTGCCCTCCAGTATTGTTTTGAAAGCTTTTATCTAATCTGACATTTGTTGTTAATATTTTATTCGGTTATCTGAAAATGTTTCAACTGCTGATAAAAACATTTGGAAGAAACCTCTTTGGTAAACCGGTCGAAAAACACTTTTATAATTCGCTTTTATAATAATACTAAGGATAATCTCTTCGTTAGGGTGGTTGCTAGACTTTCGGGGCATAAATTATGCTAAATAAGTACTTAACAGTAGAAATACAACAATTTATGTTTAGTCAAAATTAAGTGGCAATCTTATCAAGCAGAACTTAGGTACCGCAGAGTCAGATAGCAAATAAAACGGCCACCGACACTACATTGTCTTTAAATCAATAGATTACAAACATTGCAGTCAGTTTGCAAATCCAACCTGACTGATACGTTATCTTTTTGCGAGGTATATTCACCGTGTTGGGAACAAGGGGGACAGCTGTAGTTGCGCTAAAGGTCTACTGGTACCGCACACAGCTTTTATATTTCATCATTGGACACCAGGTGCGGGGATTGGATTATATATGGAACTGCAGTCGTACCTACCCATTCACAATTTTCCTGCCCTTGTCCCATTCTATTTGGGGACGGCGAAACACGTTTTCTTCTTCCATTCTCCCCTATCAGACGTCACGGCATCAATTACTCCTTTCTTCTTCATATCATTCCTTACACAGTCCATTCATCTTTTCTTTGGCCTTACTCTCGCTCTCCGTTCATTAACTGAACAAGGAATTTATCATCTGCCTAGTCTTTTCTTAATTATTTTGGGGTCGGCTTCCAGACTAACTAGATGTAGCAGAGCGACAGTCTGTCCTACACAACCCAGATACTACTAGATGGTACGACACACCTTGGTAAGACTGGTTGTCACCACTACCTGGAGTACCTGTAACGACTGCTAAAGATCTATAAATGTCAGCTATTTCTTTTGGTCACAACTATAATGTGTATCCCGGCATAAGGTATCTTTCCGAGGCACGGAAGAAACTCGGTATGTAATGGATTGTCAGTCCCATTCACGGACTGACCTTGATAAGCAAACCTGAAGGTAGACCCGTGTGGTTTATAGCCACGAGCCTCGCCAGAACAGGACATTGCAATTTGTGTATTTGTTTTTTGAAGATAGTTTCATATTATTTTACCGACAATGCAATGTAATCTGTGCTCTAAAAGTTCTTAACAGTATTGTTATTGTAGTTCCTTTATTTACTATCCCTCACACTTTTACATTTAATGAAATATGAAAATAGTGGTTCCCCGGTAAGCATGGTCCAAGCTACCGTTGGTTAGAGCTCTAGAGACAGGAACCTCCCCGTGATGCGAGCCGTATCGAGGAGTACTGCCTTCTGAATCAGGCCCTTGATCCAACCGCCTGACTGTACATTATCATTATCCTTATCTACCTAGCCTCCAACTATATGGGGATTAGCTACCGGCTCAGGACAAAGCAAATACAACTCGGGGCTGTAATTGAGAAATTTCAGGTGCATAAACCTGAAAGGTATCACTGTTCGAACCCAAATGTGGTCATAGATACAGAGAGGTTTGCCAAAACCACCGCCTGCTGCGATTGCGGGTTGTTCGAAAGAGATACCGTGGCTCCGGAACATTAAGCGCAAAAAAGAAATTAGAGGTGTCAAGGGACACCCGGATGGAACGAAGTTCCTTTTCTTCTATAAGAGAGAGAGACAGACAGGCAGACCGAGAAACATGCGACGCCGCACAGCTTACAATAGCTTACTATAGCAAAAAGTGTCGTGACAACTTTTCGTAAGAATTCACAACGCGCGATAAGGAACTTCGATCCAAAAAGAATATGGATCGATTGTTAGTCAGTAAAAGTCTGACACTCTACCCCGCTCCGCCTAAAGCGGGGGAAATCCGAAAAATTAACTTGGTAGTAGATTTCTTATCGACTATCTTACACAGCCACGCGTGCTTGCTTGAAAGACTAGCCAGATGAAGGTACATCTACAGTACTCCCTCATGCGAGTTGTATTTTTAAACTGCTTCGTTGGTCTAGTGGTCGGGAGCGCGTCTGCTGAGCATGAAGGATTCAATTCCCAGGTCAAGCAAAGTGTTGTTGGGTTTTCAAGAATCTGTCAGTACTAGATACCTACGGAGTTTGGATTTGTGAAGGTTGTCGGCTTTAGGGTCGCCCCTATTAAATGGGATGCAACTATTGAAATGTGGGAGTACTATTAGTTTGGTATACCTCTGTCTAACCATTCGGGGATTAAAAGCGTGGTGATATGTTACGTTGTTATTTGTTGGCACGCTTGACGCAGTAGCTGAGCGATCGACTGCTGCGCTGCGTGTCGCGGGTTCGATCCCCGCACGGAACCAATATTTGTATGACTAGATAGTTGTTTCGGGTCTGACTATTTTTGTGTATGTGAGTTTAAATGTTTGTAAACGCACCCACGACACAGGAGAAATTCCTAGTGTGGAGCAATGTTTTAAAAAAATATAGTACAATATTTTATGATGATGTTGTTGATGATGGAGAAGAATAGTAGGCACGGTGAATAATCCGCATATATTTGTTGTTTAGCGGAGTCGCTTTTATCTCACTAATCGATAAGATAAATATGTTACCACCCATGACTCACTCTTCATACTGGTGTCACTCAATATTAAACAGGAACATTTTGATCATATATTCACACCTCACTAACAGGGGAACAGGCAGAATTAAATACAGAATATTAGGAACAAAGATTAAGTAAACTATCTATGAGCTTATTTAAATTTCATCGAAATCGGTTTATTAGTTTTTGCGTAAAAGAGTAACAAACATCCTCTCATACATACAGTAAAAATCCTTCACATTAAAATAGTTATTATTATAAGATAAATATCGGAAACTCAATATAAATAATAAACATGGTAAATATCCCGTTTCAAGTGTTAATTATAATTATTATAAGAATTACTACAAGAAATAATACGAAGCTATCATCAGTCAGTTTTAGCAACAATTCACGTAATCCGCTTAATAGTTTTCGATTAACAAAATGATTACCATTGTTGATTTGTTGTTGAATTTGTTACGGAACTTAAATGACCAATCGTAATGATTTCTATTACGTCACAATGGCCGCAAAAGATATGAGTATTTATCGAAAAACTATCACATAATACCTATTGGTCATCGATATCAGAAGCTTGATGCTTCAATACTAAATAAGGCTAAATATTTCATTAAGGGTGGTCCAAATAGCGACGTCATAAAAATAGAAACTGGGCAAGTAATGAGTCGGATTTGCACAGCCGTTGAAACTTGCGACAAAAAGGGCCATATCATTTGATTGCGTAGACTTAGTGGTATGATTTTGCCACAGCTCCAAGGGACCATATACTTGAGTATATGGTTTTAATTTCAACTCGATGCCTTCACGCGTTCCCGAGATAAAGGGTCTTGACAGACAGACGGACAACAAAGTGATCCAATAAGGGTTCTGTTTTTCCTTTTTAAGTTTGGAACTCTAAAAATTATCGAAAAAAAAAGATATTTCATGAAAGGCATTTCTGGGATAACCATGAGGTAATGTATAATTTAGCATAAGTTTTTATTTCACTCAGGACAAAACTATAAAACAAAATTAAATAAAAAGACTCTTTGGCAAGAACCGCCCAGGCATATCTGTACACAGAACTAACACCGCCATCTTGTATTTTCAAATTATGTTTACCAACAGTTATGTCAACGTCACTCGAAAGCCAAAATATCCTTATAGCACTGTAATGTCGTTTGCTAGCGTCATATAATCGAGATTGGGGGTGGTTCGGAAGAGATACCGCGGTCCCGGAACACAAATGGCAAAAGAGGGAACATGGATGGGTTTTAGTCAGTAAAAGTCTGACTGTCCCTTACGTTCCGCCCAGAGTTGGGAATTTTTTAAAGATTTCCCATCCAAAAAAATAAAGCCAATTACTAAAAAAAAGGCATACAAGTAGCTTGCATACTATTACGACATGAGAACAACTATAAGAAATTGTTTAGGAACGCAAGGAACGACTGACGAAATACTTGCTTTATTCACCTCTATCTACACCTGAAACTGCAAGCATGATGTTATTTACAAATTTTGCTATAAACCTGGGATTCCCCACATAAGCTGACGTGATCGCAGCTAATTCGATCATAAAGTGTATCAAGTTTGATAAGAATATAAACGACACGTCGAGCGTCGTCTCGTCGGCCGACAAAGACTGATGGCACCAAATAATCAAGCAGTAAGGCTCATTGCCAGCAATTCTGGCACAGATTTTGTAACATCTTTCCATGAGCAAGATGAATCAGATAAACTTGTTGCAGGATAGGACTCCGTTACGTCAGATGGAACGACAAGAAACTAAATCTCACTTATTTGATCTTGTGTCCGAAAATTATGCGTTTTGGTGGTATTTCTTAAAAATCTGTCACTTACAATTTATGCATATATGTTTTTATACAGGTAATTATTATTATTTACTTGTATGTGAAGTTTATAATAGGTTAAGGCACATATTCCTAATTCTTTCGTTCTCTTTTAAACACTATCGTCTACATTTCGTTCTTATATCTACAGAAATTTGTCAAGAAAAAAATTAAGAAATTATTACTCAAATTTTATGTTTTTTAGGGTTCCGTAGTCAACTAGGAACCCTTATAGTTTCGCCATGTCTGTCTGTCCGTCCGTCCGTCCGTCCGTCCGTCCGTCCTCGCTTAATCTCTGTGACCGTTAGCACTAGAAAGCTGAAATTTGGTACAAATATGTATATTAATCACGCCGACAAAGTGGTAAAATAAAAATTGGAAAAAAATGTTTTATTAGGGTAGCCACCCTATATGTAAAGTGGGAATTGTTTTTTTTTTTTAATTTCAACCCTAACGTGTGATATATTGTTGGAAAGGTATTTAAAAATAAATAGGGGTTTACTAAGATCATTTTTTGATAATGTCAATAATTTCGGAAATAATCGCTCCAAAAGTAAAAAACAATGTGTCCCCCCCCCTCTAACTTTTGAACCATAAGTTTAGAAAATATGAAAAAAATCTGAAAAGTAGAACTTTATAAGGACTTTCTATGAAAATTATTTTGAACTTGATTGACACAACAGTTTTTGTACAAAAAAGACAAAAAGTTTTACAAAATAATTTCTGGACTAAGTTTGTAGTATAATCGTATATATGCAAGCATTATTTTTAACTTCGTTTACATATTTTTTATCCTGAACGTATCTTTTTTCAAACAAAAAAAGAATTATTGAAATCGGTTCTCGCAATCCAAAATTATTAAAAAAGTATTAATTAGTAACCCAATTCCCCGAGAGATGGCGCTGTAGGTACTTATTACATTGGATCAGGTATTACCGAATTGTTCGGTTGGTCTCTCCTTGGCATTGGCGGTATCTTATAACTACATAAAACTTCTATTAAGAACATGCTAAGGCAATTTAGAACAAAGCTAAAATTCATTTTTTTAACACCATCATAATGTTAAGGTAAAAACTAGTTCTTAAATGGTTCGATAGATGGCGTTGCGTAATGACGTAATTTTTTTAAAAGTCGATGTTAAGATTTTCCGTGCTTTCATGACCTACCGTGGTAAAGTAAGTTGCACCTTAAATATTCGTAATGTTATTTATGACTGCATAATTTAAGTAGTCGTCGAGGTTTGTGTTCGCGCTAAAAACCGTCACAAGTCGGAGCCGGAGCACCCGCCGCGGACTCGCGGAGCGTGCTAAGCATAAGCTAGCAATGTTGCACGCTCCTCCACCTTTAAACTCATAAGTGGGAACACTTATTGTGACGGACGGAAAACTACGGAACCCTACACTGAGCGTGGCCCGACACGCTCTTGGCCGGTTTTTTTTTTAATATGTCAATAAATAAATATTTGTACGTAATATCCTAAGACTGTGTTTTGTTGGTATAAAACCATCACATTTTAAAACTTGTCAAATAGTTTCATCTACAAAATCAGTCCTATACCAATATGATTAGATGATGATAAAATGTTGGACCAATCACAGCAACAAATGATTTGATTGCAGATAGCCAATAACAATCGATAATTCACGAGAGAATAAGCCTTGTATGTACTAACCTTGTAGGTGGTTCGTGTATCCTGTCATTCCTGGCCTCGGCAAGATTATTTACACTTCCAACATAAGCTTTGTTATCGTATACAAAGTCACTGGATCTGCTTGAAATTTTAGATTTCTCTCTTCTGCCTTCCCCGGAGTCAGCATGTGTGCGGCGCCGCTGCTTCTGTCTGACGCCGGCTTCATTCGCGTCACTTGGGTCAGCCTCACGCCTCGGCTTATGTGTAGCGACATCTCCGAGCTCAACGTCTCTTCGTTTCTTATGTCTAGTCACAATCGTTTTGTCGTCACTAGGGTCTACATCCCTGCGGTGCTTGTGTCTGGCTCCTTCCACTTTTACTTCACTAAGCTCTGCGTCCCTGCGCTTGGATCGCACCACGTCACCTGTCTCCGGGTCTCGTCTGTGCTTCTTCCTTCTCGGCACTTCCACTTTCACGTCACTAAGTTCTTCGTCGCTTGGTGTTTTCTTCGACATATCGAGTACGAGTGCTAACGTGCGCTTGCAACGAGTCACTGAGCGTACCTTGTTATCGTTCGTGATAGTGTTATCACTTAGGTAGACAGGTGTGTTCCGATGTTTTTATTGGATAATTTTTAGACTGTTTTTGCGATTTATAAAAGGTTTTGTCTTCAACTTGTTATCAGTGTCGTGATATGTAGTTGTCGTTTGCTTTAGATCCGCCTGAACAGGAAAAATCTTATGGAACAGGCGCGAACTTCCTCTGTTTGAACCGACTTCTGTATTATTTTAGTCACCCTGTGTTACATAACTTACTATCACGCCTGAAAATACATAAGGTTTAAGCAGGGGCGTATCTGAGACCTCTGTCCCAGTAATGGGACCGTTTTAGGCTGATTATGTTAAGTTAAGCTGCGTCTTGTGCGAAACAGCACTAATGTCCTCAAAGTAATCAAGAAGGTGAAGGGAAAGTTACTTATACTAATGCGTATAAACGAGATCGCCACGATAACATAAAAAGTAGTCATGACTCACTCACTTATTGACTCATCAACGCCTGATCTAAAACTTAGTCGCTTTGACTTAAGCTGGAATACGGTGGTCCAAAACGTTTAGGACCTCCGACCATATTCTATGAAACGTAGTCCTACGAATTTCGAACTCATAGGGTATTCTTATTCTTATTCTTTATTGCACACAAAACAATAATAAACACACAAATTACAATATACAGCTTATGTACAACGGCGAGCTTAACCCAGAATTGGGTTTTCGAATTTATGACAATATAATTACAAACGAATACATTACAACTAGTTCAGCCCTGCAGCCCTGGATTGAGGATCTGGAGACAGGACTCCCCCTACAAAGATAAGAAGAAGATTTGGGCAAAGACCCTCTGTCTTTGCTCAAAACTGGGACTTTTGAGACTAGCAGTAAAATTACAAACTAAATTACAGCAAAAGTCTGATCCTAACATATTATTCTTAAAGTAGTCTGATGTACTTTCTAAAGATACCTGTGTATGTTGAAGATAAACAAAAAATCTTTTTAAAATACCTAAAGAGAAGCATTTTATCAGTGCGTTATCTTGCCGCAAATCGTTTAAGCAAACATTCAAAATCAGGTCACTACAGTAGACATTCCTAATGATTAGGAGCACCCACTTAAGGAGTGGCTCAGTAGCCTAGAAGTCGTTAGCACTATTCCCAGGTCGGGCAAATTGATTTTGCGTTTTAAGGAATTTCGCAATGGCAGCCACGGAATCTGATTTGCGTTTGATGGCAATAGGCTCCCCCACGATGGGGCTTTTTTTTTTTTCGTGGTGGGAAATCATCCAATGTCTTCCCCCGCTCTGGGCGGAGCGGGGGGGCATGTCAGACTTGTACTGACTAAAACCCACCCATGTTCCTTCTGTTGCCCTTTACGTTCAGGGGCCGCGGTATCTCTTTCGAACAACCCGCAACCCCGGCAGGCGGAGGCTCTGGCAAGCCTCTCTGCGTTGCTGACATCTCTTTGAGGCGCGCGTGAAACACGAACGCGCCGTCGACACGGCCTGTCGTCAATCGACGGACGGACGGTGAGCTACCCATTGCTCACCGTCCACAGGCCCGCATCTACGGTGGCCGGGAGTCGTCCGGCGCCCGGCGCCCGGGGCGTCTCCCGCGGCGGCTGGGTTGGGCAGATGTTCTCCCTCAAACGCCCGGCCACCACCTTTGCTAGCATTACTGCTTCGCAGAAGGTGGTGACCGCTTCCCATTTCCTCTCGCTCCGGACCAAGGCCTGAACCAGGGCCGGACGCGAGAGATTGCCGCCGATCGCCTCCACGAGGGCACGGCGGAGCTCCGCCCAAGCTCCACTATGGGGCTCAATACACAGGGGGTATAATTGGCGCAATGTGGGTGATCTATAGGTACTGCTGCTTAACTTTCTGGGATTATAGGCTTGATGTTGCGCTTCTATTTTGACCTGTTTGTGTTTTCCGATACTGTACTCCAGAAACTCCAGAAAAAAGGTAAAATCAACTATAACGACTATAGAAATACCAAAGAAAACAGAAATATCCATTCGATTTAAAAATCATTAGGTATTGTAAAGGATGACCTTAATTAGCTTTCTTTTATATTGAGATTGTGACGTTTCTTTTCTAAGCTGTGCTTATACCGTGTGGACAGCGCATTAGTGGGGTTTCCCCTTTATGTTCCAAGGCCGCGGTATATAGATACATGGGTGGGTTTTAATCAGTAAAAGTGTGACACTCCGCCCAGAGCGGGGGAAGTTATTCAATGATTTCCAATACATAAAAAGCTGTGGATAGGTAGATTTTTTTTGCCATATATCAGTTACCAAAAAGATGCTAAGCAGATAAGGGTGAGAATAAAAACAAAAAAAAAACAGGGCGCTGGCACGTCGGGCTCTCGGACCTAGGGTTCCGTACAAACTTGTGACGAAAACCGCCATAACTATTGACTGCGTAGACTTAGAAAATATATTGTTTTACAGTTCCAAGGCACCACAGACTTAAGTTGGTTTTAAGTTCAAGTCGATACCTCCACGCGTTCCCGAGATCAAGTGTTTTGCCAGACAGATGGACGAACAACAGAGTGCTCCTACTTATAAGGTTTCCTTTTTTTTCATTTTGAGGTACGGAACCAAAGAGAACTACAAGTATATAGGAACCCTAAAAATTATCACAATGACGGGTACAATAATGTGCCTGACGGAGTCAAGACTCGCACGATATTATCTTGCTTCTTTAAGTCTATTTAAACCCAATATTCTATAGATAGGTGTACCTTTAGGGTAAAACACGATCTCTAAGCATCTACAAAAGAAACCATTTCTTATGAAAGCAAAAAAAAAAACTGCGGCTCACTAACGTGCAGAATATAATCGAAGTATTTCTAAACTTGTTACTGGCCGGTAAAGGTGAAACAGGTCCATAAAAGCATTGTATTATTATACCTAGAGGCCATAAGGGCTAATTAGAAAAATGTCTGGTTAATTGTGCAGTGACGCAACCGGTAGCGGCCACAGTCGCCTTGTACGGCGTCACTAATGAGGCGCAGGCGCAAACATCTCGCCGCGCACTTTTTGTTCACGTAACGTGTGTTGCTATGGACGTCGTCAAAAATGCTGCTAATGGCTGACCGTAATTTTCTTGAAAGGATTCAAAGCTGTGAGGAGTCGCGGCTTCTGTTTACGGAAAGACCTTATTTAAAAGCCCAGAGGCCATTGACCGATTTTTCTAATATTCCCAACAATAGTAAACCCATTCATCTTCCAGGAGATTTAATAATTGAAATCCTGTGTTCCTCAGACTATTATACGAGTATTTCCATAATTAAACTCCGTTTGTAAGTACCCACTTGTTGTTCTACGCTGTCCTACTTAAGTATGCATATTTACACAATAAAATAACTATTTATAACATACAAAATTATAATGAAGTAAAGAAGACGAGATTTTTGCCGTGATATATTTTAAGGATAAATTTATTTGGATAATAAATTCTTTTTCTATAAAAAAATATCGGCTATCCATCTTATCAATACGTCACTAAATATTTCTTGTCATCTAATGTCAACTGCATGATGCTAAAGCGCAAACAGTATGGTACACAACCCTATTTCCTCCGCATTTCGGTTAACTTATACGGGGTATCCTTGGTAGTCAGGATCAAATTCAATAGAAGCATAGACAAGGTCATTTCTAAACTTGTTAACCCCCAGAATGGAGGTCCAATTTTAAATGATTAACGGTTAAAAAGTTATGGTAAATGTGTTGGTAAAAATGTTTGTTCAATCACACAGGTCCATCTGGTTTCTTTGTTTCCAAGGCACAAATTGCCTATTCTGAACACTATGGTGATGTGGTTTAGGTTTAAATTAAAAAATATGTAGGTCACATATCTGCGGTAGGTACCTACCTACTTACTTTTAAAACAAACAAAAATTGTCATTACTTTTTAAATCGTAAATAATTGGAACATCATTCGCATTGTTAACAAGTTTGGTAATAACCTTGTTCAGGCCGATGTTCAATTTGACTCCTACCTCCAGGTAAACCTTCAAATATTATATTCATGTCTCATATCATAGGCGGTGAACGTACTGCTTGTCTTACTATTTATCTTTATACTGTGACTCAGACGTTAGTTATTGAAAGTAAGAGTATCTAAGTTGTACAAACGTCAAACAAGTCAGTTATCTAACACATTAGATTATGAGAATACCGCGTATCATATCTTTGACATTATCATCAACAATTGTACACATAAATGACTAAATGATAGCTATTTATACAATTTATTTATTATTTGCCTAAGAAATTGTTATTGGCAAATAATAAATATTGGCATGATATTTTGTAATGTTTACAAACTTTCTTATATTATGGTAAAAACAGTACCTAGCCACGGTTTAAATAAGGGCTGTTGTTTTTGAGCTTACCAGATGGCGCCACTGGGGAGTTAGGCCCTGACATTAATTCCACTGAGTATCAAGAACCTTATAAAAAGTTTATTTTATAACGTATTTCAACTTAGTGTTAACTACAGATACATAATATTCTCAATATTGTCCCTATTACCTAACACGAAACGTTTTTTAAAAACAATCCTCCTGAAACTACTAAAAATTTAGATCCTAAACTTGTCATTTGAAATCTTGGAGCCACAAGTAATTAGGAATGACTCAATCTTGAATTATTGTTGACCACAACAAGTACGTTATGAAAACGCGAACTGTATGACATCTGACATTTCTAAAGACCTCCCTCTACACGCGATACCCCCATTGCGGACGCGGTTTCAACTCCGGTCTGTCAGATACTTCAAATTATTTGGATAGGAGAATGTTGTGAAAGTTTCAGGGCTATTTTATATCATCAAATAACTTCTTGCGCTCTGGGCGGAACGGAAGAGAGTGTTAGACTTTTACTGACTAAGACCCTTCTATGTTCCTTCTTTTGCCTTTTGTGTTCCGGAATCGCTGTATCTCTTGCAAACGACCCGTATGCCCCGCAGAGGGAAAAGGGCCTGAGTGGTATTTAAAAAAAAAACGAGGAAACTATTCAAAGGTTGTCTTGAAAAGTTCGCTTATAGCGATAAGACCGCCCATTGTGTCACCCTATTTATAAGTTTGTCTAGTGTTATTCTTGATACTTGTATGGTGTACATAATAAAGAATATTCTATCTTCTATCTATCTATCTATTGCGGTCACTATCAGTGCCCGTAGAGTAGCGAATGGGGTCAGAATTCTTGGTTCCGTCCCTGGGGTACACCTGCTGCCTACCGGGCTTGCGGGTTGTTCGAAAGAAATACTGCGGCCCCGGAACATAAAGGGCAATAGAAGGAACATGGGTGGGTTATAGTCAGTACAAGTCTGACACGACCCCCCCTCCGCCCAGAGCGGGGATTCCAGTTCCCACCACAAAAAAGGGTACACTTGTTAGGTTCTACCATTTCCTATTAATGGAAACTAATTCATGTTTATAGAAGTTTCCTTGTTTCGCAGAGTCACAGAAAAATGCTGATCGAGGGCTTTTTTGTAAATTTTGTGAATTGCATATTTTAGACTTAATTTTGACAAATCGATCTTATGCTTTTTTTTAACGTTCAATCTCTTGTTTTTTTTTCTAGAAAATGGAGCTGCTCCACGTGATTATCAAGTCAGGCCCATCCCCCCGACCCTTGGCCTGGTCACTGGAAGTCTCATCGTCCGAGGATGGTGAGGATTGGAGAATGGTCCGGGCCTTCGGAGACCGGGACCATTGCCGTAAGCTGTGGGACCTTAGGCCCGAGAGACGGCGGCGCAAAGCCAGGGCAGCGAAGAGAATAAACAGGGCTGATAAGCCTGCCTGCTCTACCCAGTTCGCTAGCCCCAGGCCGCTGGAGAATGGAGAGGTATGATTATCGTCTTTCCCACAGTTTTTCTGTTTCTCTACGGTCTATAAATTATCCCAATAGTGGTTTATAAGGATGCCAATCTTTTATAGAAATGTCAAAAAATACGTTCAGTTTCCTATCAGTCTAAAGGAACTAGATTGAAGTGAAATTCTATTAGCAATAACAATGGATAATGACACCACGTTATTGATATACGGGCATCATCCTCATCTTTCTTCTTAGCGTGTCTACGGTAATTTAATTGCATCTAATCTAAGGCAACAAATTTGGCACTTACACTTGTATCCAACAGTGCCTGAATGCAAACACCAAGACAAGCAGGAGCGGGACACGATAGTAAGTGTCCCATCGTTTATTTGGTATTTTTTGTAGTATGTTATATGTTTCCCTATATGACAGATGCACGTGGGTATTGGCGAGGGTGTGGTGGCGCGGCGAGTGCGCGTGTCGTTCCGTGCTGCTCACGCAGCGCCCGCGCGTCACCAGTACTACACCGTGCGCGCGCTTACCGTGGCCGCGCGCTGCCTGTGTCATGGACACGCCGCCAAGTGTCATGTCAACGCTCAGGTTTGTACACATCTTAGAGTTCTTAGATGAACTACCTACTTAACCTACGAATTTGTTTGAAATGATACCACGACAACACTCGCGGCTTCCGACCACGACTTGTCGCATGACCGGCCGCTATCATTATCCTTACTAATATTATAAAAGCGATAGTGAGTTTGTTTGCTTGTTTGTTACGTTTCTAAACCAATTTTGATGAATATTGGTACGTAGATAGTAGTAGAGTAGTAAAGAAAGTGGGAAATGAGGGAAGAAAAGAGAAAATTCAGCTTTGCTATTACAATAAATAAGGGCAAAAACTAGCAGGTACTTGCAAATCAGGGAAGGAAAACTTTGTTACACTGAATTTAAAGCGAGCGAAGCCGCGGGCAAAAGCTAGTCTTGAATAAAACTGGTACGTCCGGTCGTCCGGTTGTGCGACCAAACTTTTTGGTTGGAGCTTCTGCGGCCATAAGCCGCAAGTTTTTTTATGCGTCACGACTCAAATAACATATCCATGTTTTTTATATTCCAGGGTGCAAAATGCGAGTGTGATCATGGCACCTGTGGGGCCCATTGCCAGCGGTGCTGTGCCGGTGGGTCGTGGGCGCCCGACCAGCCTTGTGATGAGCAGGACGACAGGACCGAGTGTTCCTGTGGCGAGCGCGGAGCCTGCTCCTACGATGATACCGGCGCCATACTTTGCGTCAATTGCACGGTTCGTAACGTTCATGTTAGCTAGTGAAACGCCGCAGACGAGAAACCCGTCTTTTCATTCGCAACAACATAAAAAACCACCTTACTTTGCTTTATAAAATGCATTGTTTTTGACCTTGCATTTCAGGTTGATTAATTTATTGGTGCCCCTAGTATATTATTGGAGTTTACTCCTTAAGAATCGATTTTCATATATAAGGCGTCCGGTATGACAAAAATCCGAGGGGTAAAACCTACTAAAGTAACGAAAATGTGTCACGTTTTTGGTGCGCAACTTTTTAATTTGGGTGTGAGTGTATTAAGACGTACAAATGGTATGCTGTATAGGCGACTATACCTATATACTATATGTTATTAGGCTTGTTTGTTTCTATCAGTGTCGATGTATTTATATTGCTATTTTATTATTCATTAATTTGTGAATTTACCCTTTCATATGATATTAATCTTTTTTCAGTTGAATAAACTCTTTTTGCGTATGGTTAGATACTCGTACTTAAGAAGTAAACTCCAGTCGTGAGTCGGAGCTGACACACACACTTTTTTTCCTTTCCCCACTCTAGGAATTTTTCATGTATCGTGGTTGCGTTTACAAACATTTAAACTCACATACACAAACAGCCAGACCCGAAACAACTATGTGCAGATGATGCAAATATTTGTACCGTGCGGGAATCGAACCCGCGACACGCAGCGCAGCAGTCAATCGCTCAGCCACTGCGCCACCCATGCCGTGCGTGTTCATGACGGACATTGGTGCGTCATTATAAATGGTCTCCCACCAGATCCGACCGGGTTCTCAAAACGTTGCACAAACAACGTTTCTGTAAAAGGCTCTACTGTTAATATTTTCCTTAGATACATAAGGTAACATGAAGCAAAATTTGATGTAGGGAAACCACTTCGATAACAGTATGTAGTTACTAGATAAGCCTATCTTTGTATCGTGTTCACGTGTGACGTGCTAAATTTATTATCTTTTATAGATACCTCTTGGTACCTATCTACAGAATGCAAGAAATAAAATATTTACAAAATAATCATAAGCTAGAACGATTAGGTATGTCTTTGTAGATATATTCTGTAATCAATCTTATTATTTGATAATTAAGGAAGAAATTACATTTTATAGTTATTTTTGAATGCGACTGTACAAAGCATTCAATTCCGTGATTCGCTTTAGAACATTTTGTCTATTACAATACTTGGTTGTGTTCATACCAGTTATTAATACCGCGTAATTGTTATTTTAACAATTAACAAACAATATAAATAAAACTGACACCTCAGAAGTATACCCTTTTGTTAAAAAAAGAATTATGAAAATCGGTCCACAGTTGGCGAAGTAATCGGTAATTACATTTAGAAAAAACCTTCAAAACTTAAAACAAGCTCCTTTTTTGAAGTCGGTAAAAAAATGGCGAAACTCAGCAAAACAAAGCTTCAAACAAAAATCTTCTAACCCCGTTTCGGGAAATCTTGAAAGATTTTAAAACTCAAAAATACCGAAACCAAAAATATTTCTGCGAGATTGCATTCCCTAGACGGTGTCCCAACAGTAGAAACTTTATTGGTTGATTAAATTTGTTCATCATCACCTGCCTAGCTTTTTCACCAAACCTGGGATTGGCTTCCAGTCTAACCGGATGCAGCTAAACACTAGTTTTTACAAGGAACGACTGACTATCTGACCTCCACAAAACATTTCGTACTGGTTATTACGATACCCTTAGCTAGCATTAAAATAGCTTTTCAATGTTCTTCTATGCACATTATGTACCTATCCTATTATGCAAATATTTTAATCATTAAGAAAGGTTTGCTGTAAGAAAACCCAATTCTGGGTTAAGCTCGCCGTTGTACATAAGCTGTATATTGTAATTAGTGTGTTTATTATTGTTTTGTGTGCAATAAAGAATAAGAATAAGAATACCCAGACAAACAGGCCCCCCGACCCGATTGTCAAAGATCAAAAATGACAGCTGACACGAACGGCATCATCTGCAGACCAAACAACAAAGCGTGGATTAGCCTAAAAATCGACACCCGAGCAGCTATTATCATTATAAGATCTTGGCACCATATGCAAAATACGCGCCTTAGACGTGGAGTTGCGGAAACCAGCCCGTTATACAATACAAGATCTTGGCACCTGAAAATGAAAAACCTTTCCGTTATAATGTGATCCACAATCTTCACAAGTTTGTATTCCTTTGTTACAGGAGAATAGAGCAGGTCCCCTGTGTGATCGATGCCTGTTCGGATACTACAACGCGTTGCCCGACGGTCCCTGCGTGCCTTGTGACTGTGACCCTCAGGGTTCTGATGGTAGGTACCCAAAACTTTCAGCTATGCCCATTTTTTACGTACGGAAAATCATCTAAAAACTTACCCCGCTCTAGGCGGAGCCGGGGGGGCGGGAGTAGATGTCTCTGACTTTTACTGACTTAAACCTACTCCGGGGCCGACAATCTCTTTCGAACACATCACAACCCCGGCCGGTCTGCTATGTCCTTGATTCGACTCCTAGCGTTCGTAGCATTACCGCTGCTGTTTCCTCTGCCGAATTCAAATATTCTCTTCAATTGTTTCAGGGTCTTGCAAATGGGATAAGAAGCACAAACAGACCACCTGCAACTGTTTCCCTGGGTTCGTTGGACACTTGTGTGATTCCTGCGAGGACCCGTCTGCCGTGTTCCCGAACTGCCAGACGCCCGTCACGCCGGCGTGCAAGTGTGACCCGAGAGGCGTGGTGGACCCTGACCGAATCTGCGATGATATCTGCGAGTGCAAGGTAAGTCTGCGTTGTATATTTTAATATAATAAGCTAAAAAAAACCATTGAAATATCACTAATCTCCATACTAGGATCTATATTTTATTTCGCCCCTATTCCCAGAGTAACGTGGTGGGCGAGAGATGCGACGCGTGCGCACCGGGACACTTCGGGCTGAGCGCGGCGCTGGCGAGCGGCTGCAGGCCTTGTTACTGCTCGCACATCACCGACTCCTGCAGCCTCGCCGGCCCTGACGAACTGGAACCGCCCAGAGATGTAAGTATAAGATAAAATAATGATTTATTTCTCACTGCAACAAATAAGTAGTTATTTACATTGTTAGGTTTCGTGAACAATCAAGATTTAGTTAGGTATATTGTGGGAGACTTGTTCCTAAGCTCGAGGGTCGAGAACCAGGAAAACAGGCCTTAGAGTTTAAGGCTTAGACGGAAGGTCTGTTTTTTGGGACCCAAATAAAGTATACTCAGCCTTTGATGTTCCCTCGGGGATGGGTCGAATGATCAATTTTGCCAGTTGTATGCAAACCACGCGGTTTGTTCGTGGTTGTTGCAAATGACAGCCCGATAAACAAAACTGGTGGACACAGCTCACCTATGTAGAATAGGCCAAAATCATGCGTGTCCAATGGTTGATATCACATGTTTTTTGGTTCTATATTTTTTTTGGTTTCCTTAGTACTAAGTTTACATAATTTTTAAGTTTTGACGGGCCTGTTGGTCTAGTGGTTAGTGGCCCTGACTGCTGAGCCGGAGGTCGTGGGTTCGATTCCCACCCAGGACAAACTTTATTACTGAAATGTGAAATGGCAGCTGTCTAAGTCCAATACATTTTTTTTATACAGAAGCTGTTTTTTGGAGGTAAGTACCTATATAATGTAACTAACTAATATAAAAAAAAATGTATATAACGAAAATAAATAAATAAGTTTGGTTTATTTATTTATTTTTGTTAACATATTTTTTCACGCGTAAGTTGGCGCCGATACCAATGTGCTATCACTGAGCTGCTCAGTATATTTAATTTACAAGAAGGTCCCAACTTACATTTCAACTAACTTTGCAATGCAGGTCAAAAACCTGTCCGCCTGCATTGAAATCAATGCATTTTAGGTACCTACGACAAGCATTGCCACCTTGATTGCAAACTTAAAGAGCAAATATGTTGAGGTTCCCTTAATCTTTATCCTACCTAAGAAATTAAAACTTTCGTTTTATAGTAACCGTGTTTTTCTGCCATATAAAATAAATCTTTCCATCAGTAAAATATTCTTTGTAATCATGTATCGGTATTACCAGAGATAACACGATTACACAAAAACAACGATTTCTTGAATTCTAAATGTAACGATGACCAGGTATTATTTTACGAATAAATGCCTAAGGCAGGTCCGCCTTTGCATAGTTTTTACGTGTGCATAAAGTTTTAAAAATGTATAATAGGTACTAGCTGGCGCCCGCGGCTAAGCCCGCGTGACATCGAAATAAAAAGTATCCTATGTGTTATTCCAGACTATAATCTACCTCTGTGCCAAATTTCATCAAGATCCGTTCAGCCGTTTTGACGAGAATGAGTAACAAACATCCATCCATCCATCCTCACAAACATTCGCTTTTATAATCTTCTTTATATATATAAATCACGTGTCACGTTATTTGTCCGCGATGGACTCCTAAACTACTAAACCGATTTTAAATTAAATTTGTACACCGTGTGCAGTTTGATCCAACTTGAAAGATAGGGTAGGTAGAGTAGGAAGGGTAGGTAGAAAATTGCATTGCAACGCATGTCGGGGGCACAGCTAGTATTATAATAATAAGTAGAATAGTAGGATTGCAGTAGCTGTAACCTTGGATATTTTCCTGTTTGCAGGTGATACTACCATTAGGAGAAGCATGGCTGATCACGGACTCTCAAGGAAACGAAACGCTGGAGCCCTCTGTCGACGAGCAAGGGAAACCTTTCGTTATTAGTTATGAGGTGAGTTCTACACACGTATTTTAAAAAAAAAAACTTTGCACCGCATTATGAAGGTCTCCTAAATCGTGGGTGCGTTTACAAACCCGAAACAACCACCTTATGGGTCATATAAATATTTGTTGTAAAACCTAAACAAATTGTAAAAACTTTATTCAAGCATAAATTGCAATTAAAATAAAATAAATTTATTAATTTTCAAAAAGTGTTTCTATGACATATGAATTTTGACGTGCAACATAAAATAATAAATTGTAAAATAAGTGCTCTCTTAGAAAATACAATAAGTGTGCAACATTGTTTAGTGGTACAAGGCAAAGCGTATAAAAAAAATAAGTTTTACATTGCTTGCATCATATTCCCTCTTGTTTACCAGGATTTTGATTAGCTATAGACTGAAGTCAGGATTTGTGCCCGGTTATCGACATCATCTTCTATTAAATGGAACTCAGACGTAACTAGCTCTATGTCTCTCTGTCTGTAACTGTGGGGATTACACGCGTGATTGAAAATGAAACTTTATTGAAATAATAATAGGGTATATTCTGAATTACCCAAGTAACGCAAGTGTTTGTGTTCTAGGTAGAGGGGTGGGAGTACTTCTACTGGATGACGAGCTCGTTTAACGGTGACCAGCTGTCCGCATACGGGGGCGAGGTTCGCGCATCTGTGTACTGGGGCATCGTGCGGGGAGACACCGGAGGAAACCCCACATTTGGCCCTGATGTTGTACTCCTGGGAACAGGTCAGTACAAAACTCTTAACATCCAAGTATGATACTTTAGCGTAACTTAAAAGTTTCTTCTTATGCACTTTCAAGGTTCATTCAAGGGTACTATTTGTCTGCATGGTCTTGATTTTTGAACAAGTGTAAAAATACGGTCCGTGTTACCTAGCTGAGATGACTCAGATGAATGTGGGCTAACCCCAAATAAATCGGTATAAGCGCAAAAATAGTAATCGTCGCTGATTTTCTTTTGTGGACCGCGGCTGCAACACGTTTTAGTGGGTGATCAGTATAAAAAGGTTTCTCTGCTGGCATCCTCTCCATGGAGTTGAGAGTGGGCCGTAGCCGTCCACTATGAGAACTTTTGACCTTAGTTTTAGTTTTAAAGAAGTAATTTGTATTATTTTAACAGACGGCACAATGCTGGCGTATTCAAACACGAGCCACGAGACACCTGGACAGCTGCAAATTTCAGTGCCACTGTTGGAAGGCGCCTGGAGAGTCCTGGGAGATGACCAGCTCGCCACCAGAACCCAGCTGATGGACGTCCTACGAGACCTCAAGGGCATTATGTTGAAGGCGCACTACCATTTCGATCAGGATGAAGTAGGTGTTATATTTTTAGTTTGATAGAAATTTAAAAAAGAAATCTTCAAAGTTTGTGGCTTATACGCAATAGTTAAATGAGGTTGTATGTATAAGGGGTAAAAAATAGTAGAATTTATGTTAATATACATTAGCATGGAAGTTTTTTTCTTGAAAAATTACTGACAAACAAATGTGTACTTAGCACCTCTTCTTTAACGCTTTTATTGATATCAGTGGCTGTTTGTCCCAGGTCCGGCTAGAGGGCGCCGGTGTACGAGGCGGAACAGTCCCGCGCGAGCGCTGCGTATGTCCGCGCGGACACACGGGCGCGCACTGCCAGCGCTGCGCCTGGCACCACGCGCGCCCCGCGCCGCGCCTGCAGTGCCTGCCCTGCGCCTGCAACGACCATGCCGCCTGCGATACCGGTCAGTACATCCACCTGCGTGTGTCCGGGCACACGGGCGCGCACTGCCAGCGCTGCGCCTGGCACCACGCGCGCCCCGCGCCGCGCCTGCAGTGCCTGCCCTGCGCCTGCAACGACCATGCCGCCTGCGATACCGGTCAGTACATCCACCTGCGTGTGTCCGGGCACACGGGCGCGCACTGCCAGCGCTGCGCCTGGCACCACGCGCGCCCCGCGCCGCGCCTGCAGTGCCTGCCCTGCGCCTGCAACGACCATGCCGCCTGCGATACCGGTCAGTACATCCACCTGCGTGTGTCCGGGCACACGGGCGCGCACTGCCAGCGCTGCGCCTGGCACCACGCGCGCCCCGCGCCGCGCCTGCAGTGCCTGCCCTGCGCCTGCAACGACCATGCCGCCTGCGATACCGGTCAGTACATCCACCTGCGTGTGTCCGGGCACACGGGCGCGCACTGCCAGCGCTGCGCCTGGCACCACGCGCGCCCCGCGCCGCGCCTGCAGTGCCTGCCCTGCGCCTGCAACGACCATGCCGCCTGCGATACCGGTCAGTACATCCACCTGCGTGTGTCCGGGCACACGGGCGCGCACTGCCAGCGCTGCGCCTGGCACCACGCGCGCCCCGCGCCGCGCCTGCAGTGCCTGCCCTGCGCCTGCAACGACCATGCCGCCTGCGATACCGGTCAGTACATCCACCTGCGTGTGTCCGGGCACACGGGCGCGCACTGCCAGCGCTGCGCCTGGCACCACGCGCGCCCCGCGCCGCGCCTGCAGTGCCTGCCCTGCGCCTGCAACGACCATGCCGCCTGCGATACCGGTCAGTACATCCACCTGCGTGTGTCCGGGCACACGGGCGCGCACTGCCAGCGCTGCGCCTGGCACCACGCGCGCCCCGCGCCGCGCCTGCAGTGCCTGCCCTGCGCCTGCAACGACCATGCCGCCTGCGATACCGGTCAGTACATCCACCTGCGTGTGTCCGGGCACACGGGCGCGCACTGCCAGCGCTGCGCCTGGCACCACGCGCGCCCCGCGCCGCGCCTGCAGTGCCTGCCCTGCGCCTGCAACGACCATGCCGCCTGCGATACCGGTCAGTACATCCACCTGCGTGTGTCCGGGCACACGGGCGCGCACTGCCAGCGCTGCGCCTGGCACCACGCGCGCCCCGCGCCGCGCCTGCAGTGCCTGCCCTGCGCCTGCAACGACCATGCCGCCTGCGATACCGGTCAGTACATCCACCTGCGTGTGTCCGGGCACACGGGCGCGCACTGCCAGCGCTGCGCCTGGCACCACGCGCGCCCCGCGCCGCGCCTGCAGTGCCTGCCCTGCGCCTGCAACGACCATGCCGCCTGCGATACCGGTCAGTACATCCACCTGCGTGTGTCCGGGCACACGGGCGCGCACTGCCAGCGCTGCGCCTGGCACCACGCGCGCCCCGCGCCGCGCCTGCAGTGCCTGCCCTGCGCCTGCAACGACCATGCCGCCTGCGATACCGGTCAGTACATCCACCTGCGTGTGTCCGGGCACACGGGCGCGCACTGCCAGCGCTGCGCCTGGCACCACGCGCGCCCCGCGCCGCGCCTGCAGTGCCTGCCCTGCGCCTGCAACGACCATGCCGCCTGCGATACCGGTCAGTACATCCACCTGCGTGTGTCCGGGCACACGGGCGCGCACAGCTTCTACACGCAGGTGGAAGTGACGCTCTAGCAAATGACGGTTCTGGGCGACAGAAAAAGATAGGATCATGGAGCGATCCGCTTTCGTGCTGCTTGATGAAGTACAACCCTAAAGTAACCCTATTTTGTTCAAAGAAGTAATTATTAATATTCGTTATGTCGTTGTCGTGTCAGTTGACTTATCCGAAACTTCCGCACTCCACAGTACGTAGCGTATCGATGGCAAAAAAGGTCAAAAATGTTTGCTCCAAATGCACATGCACATGAGATCTGAGCCGTCCGTGATTTGTGGAAAATGACAATTTCCAGGCCGAACTGAGTTCTAAGACAGTCTTTTTTTTTGTAGTACGAATGTTTGTGCATTCCCTGGTGGAAGTTTGTGAGATTAATATTGTATACTTTGTTCAGTGGATGGACCGTGTGGACCCTGTCAGCACAACACAACAGGACCACACTGCGAGCGATGCCTCCCGGGACACTACGGCAACCCTGTTCAGGTAACTCACGACTACATATTATACAGGTGAATGCTTCATGCGAGAACCTATTGACGTGGTTGTTATTTTTATACTAACTGATGTCTTCAACTTAAATTGAATTTATTTAAAGAACCGTCTAACTTTGTTATTGTTTGAATCAAATTAATTTTACTTTATTCTAAAATATTCATGGATTTTTAAGAACATTTTAACTGTAACTGACGAATCTCGTCTCTCTCTTTTGCTGACTGTACACCAAATATTTTTCAAACCAATTTTCGTTAAAAGTTTTTTTACGTTCTACAAACCTAATTTTTCAATGTTTCCTCTTAGTTTAGAAATAAGAGGCAAGAATTTTAAATAACTCTATTGAATGCCGGTTCCCAATGCGTATAGTAAGTTTGTACTTGTAGGGTGCGTGCAAACCGTGCGCATGTCCGTTGTTCGAGGCGAGCAACAACTTCAGTCCCAACTGCGCACTCGCGGGCGCTGAGGGCGACGAGTACGTGTGCACTCAGTGCCCTGACGGGTACACCGGCGACCACTGCGAGAAGTAAGTTGACAACACTTTTTACTTTCGACTTATAGGTTATACAGCAAGCAACAAGTAGCAGAAAAATATGTTTTGTAAATAATCCATCAGCTATCGTAATTTCTAAATCTAGCTGCTAAAGCGCAGTAGTGGACACCATTCAATCGTGAAGGAGAGTATGTGACCGGTGAGCGGTCTGCGGTGAGCAGCTAAGTGGCACAAAGCGGCTACAGGACGTATATATATGCGGCGTGCAGGCTTTTCGCCCCGCCAGCCTTTGACGCCTAAACTATTTCTTGTCACTCCTATATTACTTTGTTTCAGTCTCACGTTATTTTTTTGTAAAAAAACGATAAGAACACACTGCTAGATGAGAAAATTTAGTTAGTGTTAGTGAATTTCGTTTATTCCCAGTCGCCCCCGCAAGGATTGCCACCGGAGGCAAATGGGAATAAAAATTCCCAGTCGCCTCCGGCGGCGACTGGGAAGTCATTGCCCCCACTTCAGTTTCGGTATACATTGCTTTGTTTCTTGTGAAGTATAAAATAATAAGGAAATTTATTCCAAACCTACATCTATCTGATTGATGATAACATTGAAATAAAGTTTCCAACATAGACTTTGTTATTTTACCTTGCGTATCCAAATGTTAAACGTAAATATAAAAATAATGTTTATATCTATACTTATAATAAATCTGTAGAAGTGAAAATTCTGTACATTTAAAAAAATAAGTATTTATGAAGAAATGATTACTATGTATTACTTTCCTAATTTAATTACTGTCTTTAAGAGTCTGATTATCTGTGATACAAAATACCAGTATAAATGTTTAATTTTAACAAGTTTATTGATATCAAAATCAAAATAAATATTTCAATGCACTTTAGTCTTTTTTTCTTAGAGACAGGCAGGTTTAGGATAAGTTGCCTTATCCTTTTATTCTGTACGATAGAGAAAGCAATGTACAGCGAAACTGAAGTGGGGGCAATGACTTCTCAGTCGCCGCCGGAGGCGACTGGGAATTTTTATTCCCATTTGCCTCCGGAGGCAATCCTTGCGGGGGCGACTGGGAATATACGGTGAATTTGTGTCCACTTGTGTCATAATCAAATATCTGTGCAGCTGTGACTTCGGCTACTGGGGTTCGCCCACGACCCCCGGGGGGCGCTGTCTGGCGTGCCAGTGCGGGGGCTCCCCGTGCCACCCCGCCACCGGGCGCTGCCTCACCTGCCCGCCGCACACCGAGGGCGCGCGCTGCGACCTCTGCAAGGTAAGGTCGGCGCAGTGCCTCGCGTGCCAGTGTGCTACCTGCCACCCCGCCACCGGGCGCTGCCTCACCTGCCCGCCGCACAACGAGGGCGCGCGCTGCGACCTCTGCAAGGTAAGGTCGGCGCAGTGCCTCGCGTGCCAGTGTGCCACCTGCCACCCCGCCACCGGGCGCTGCCTCACCTGCCCGCCGCACACCGAGGGCGCGCGCTGCGACCTCTGCAAGGTAAGGTCGGCGCAGTGCCTCGCGTGCCAGTGTGCCACCTGCCACCCCGCCACCGGGCGCTGCCTCACCTGCCCGCCGCACAACGAGGGCGCGCGCTGCGACCTCTGCAAGGTAAGGTCGGCGCAGTGCCTCGCGTGCCAGTGTGCCACCTGCCACCCCGCCACCGGGCGCTGCCTCACCTGCCCGCCGCACACCGAGGGCGCGCGCTGCGACCTCTGCAAGGTAAGGTCGGCGCAGTGCCTCGCGTGCCAGTGTGCCACCTGCCACCCCGCCACCGGGCGCTGCCTCACCTGCCCGCCGCACAACGAGGGCGCGCGCTGCGACCTCTGCAAGGTAAGGTCGGCGCAGTGCCTCGCGTGCCAGTGTGCCACCTGCCACCCCGCCACCGGGCGCTGCCTCACCTGCCCGCCGCACAACGAGGGCGCGCGCTGCGACCTCTGCAAGGTAAGGTCGGCGCAGTGCCTCGCGTGCCAGTGTGCCACCTGCCACCCCGCCACCGGGCGCTGCCAAAATACATGTCATCTGAATACCACTTTCTCACATGTCAATACTATTTCCGCACAGGAGGGTTACTGGTTTGGCGTAGCCGCTGCAGGCGACGCGGGCGGCTGCGTGTCGTGCGCGTGCGGCGCGGGCGCGCTGTCGGCCGCGTGCGACGCGCGCTCGGGCCAGTGCGCGTGTCGCGCGGGCTGGACCGGACGCGCCTGCGATATGTGCAGTGGTGGACATGGTGGTAAGCACACAACACTTATAATAAAGCGATCAGAATCTGGCTTTTTGGTAATATTTATTTGCGTAAATATATAAAAGAAACCATCAACTAGAGAGCTGTTTACCTATTACAAATTGAGATCAAGGAGCCAACATCCAATAGCAGTATTACGTTAGTCACACTTCACTGTGAATGAATTTTATCTTGCCCCTAAAGTATTGTGCTCGCAAGCGCTACTGCTGGTCGTGAGGTTCTAGATGCAATTCCTAGACGGGGCTTTGTTTTTTCGATACAATTATATTCATCAGCACAATAAATTAATTTCTCAGAAATAAAGAATTTACTAAGTCCGGATTTGTGCTGTGCTGTATGTGTAAGTTGATGACATAGGATCGCCACCTGTCGAAATAAGAGTGGTGCTAGATTTCACCTCAAGTCAAACCTTCGGGGTGAACATCCTTGATGTTATGTGATCCTGCCTCCCAGGTGTGTCCGCCGGGTGTCCTGCGTGTCGCTGCGGTACGGCAGCCGTCAACACAACATGTGACGCAGTGACAGGCGAGTGCGCATGCGCAGAGGGCGCGGCGCTGCCATCTTGTGACTCCTGTCTGGACGAGCACTACGGACTCAACGCTACGGGCTGCTTGGGTGAGTCGCTTTGTAATTCACGTTTCTGTTCATAGATGGCAGTGTTTTAAACTTTTGTGATTTCATCTTGTTGCTCTTGTGTATTTTTTTTAAGGTAATTATGTGCTACGATTATTTTTTATTTAATCTAAAGTGATTATTCGTTATTTCATCTAAATACTTTCAGGCTACTAGAAATAACTGAGTTTACTTGTCGGATTATAATTTTTGAGTGGTTTAGATGTGTAAATTCGTGAAATTTTAGATTATGTTCATCATTATTTGTGTTTTGAAGGAAACCAAACCATCTACATTTACATATACCACAGAGCTATCAGGACATGCACTTAGCATGTAACCTAAGGCAAGACGCAGACTTGTGGGGCTAGGAACTACGCGCACTACAATTTTCGTAATTTGAAAACTGCTCCGTACATGCCCTTAGAACAGTGGGCAGTGGCTCTCAACTTTTTTTTGTGTAGTTATTCTTGGGTAACAACTTATTTCAATTTGAATATTAACTGAGAGCCTATTTGACGCTAATAAGGTTTAGCGACACGTTAATTAGTTTTTTTTAATTAAAAAGCAAAATTACAAAAACTACTTCCGTCCTTTCGGTCTCATAGCAATTGCCTTGCGAAACATGTTACAGCTTAGTTAAATAATGTGGTCAACTTACAAACAAAAAAAAACATACGAATTGAGAATATCCTTTTACGAAGGTGGATAAAAAACCTAATTATATTTCTAGCTGCTTTCTATGATTTAGTAATTTTTTATATTTTATTTATTCACAACAAAAGTTTGAGAAACTCTCTAGGACCCACCGCATTGATCGGGCACCTCCAGCTATTTGTAGATAGCTCGGAAACGCACAACGTACACTGCGCGTTTACATCAGCAATATTAATTTAGTACAGGACCAACCGGCGATGTATGGACCACAACATGATATAGTATTGGGTCATTATCTTTGTGCGTAGGGCTGCTAAATGATCCATTTAGGATAAAAAAAAAATATTGTGCGTATTTTGAAATGACAACCGTCATTCTCTTGAAAGCAGGTCAATAGAATTATGGTTGTCACGTTATATGACATGGCTACACAGCAAATGGACGTAGGATATGAACCTCCCGCCTCTCGGATCAAAATTCCTTGGCAGCTTTGTGTCGTATTCTTCCGAACGCAACAACCATTCGACCTCAAAGCTTTCGAACTGCTTGGTTCTTAATAATGGACTAAATTGCCGGTTCACAAAATATTTCAAACCGGATTTAGTCTACACTCGATATGGCATATAATTTACTATCTATGCCCAGCGGTTTCACTGGCTTCTAAACAATTTTTCAATTCAAACTAGAAGTTCCTTAAAAATATCGCGTTCAATCCAATAAACTCTTCATCTTTATAATATTGGTACAAAAGTACAGATTTCTGTAAGTTGGTTTTGTTTGCGTTTACATCAGTGACATTTCTGGGGATTTCAGAAACTGGGAATTATTGACGTGACAACCCTACAGGGTATGTTGTAGGCCCGTAAATAGTGTCGTCACGACGCACAGACCCATTTGTTTTGATTACTCTGAATTGTCGGGTTCTGTATGTTATGTGGTGCATCATTTAAATGCTTCCTACTTAAGTTTTACGTCCTCGATGTAAATGAAACTTTTTTTTTTCTTACTTGCTGCGCCCCACGGTTTTATCCGCATAGCCAAGATAAAAAATATGACCTATTTTTTATTCCGGGGTATAAACTGTCTACATACCAAATTTTATCCAAATCGGTACAGTCGTTTGAACGTGAAGGAGTAACAAACATAAATACACATACACAAACTTTTCCCTGTATTAAGTATATTAGTGTGGTTCGAATCAAGACTGTATTCTGGACTACAAGTCCACCACACGTGGGATGGAAGTGTCAGACTTTTACTGACTAAAACACATCCATGTTTCTTCTTTTGCCCTTTGTGTTTGTATCTCTTTAGAACAACCCGCAACCCCGTTAGGCAGCGGCCCTCGGGCCCTCGGGGCCGACGGGGCTCCCTACTTAGCTGACATCTCTTTCAGGTGGCCGAGGAACGCGAACGCGCCGTCGACCGTCGGCCTATTGTCACTAGAACCACGTGTGCCTTAGTGAAAGCTGGTGGATAACACACAAGTCTTCAAAGTTTTTGACAAGCCAGCTTCCTGACTTTTCCCTTAACTACCTGAAAAACACACACAAAGTAAATTGTCTGTCTTGGGTTGAACCCAGGACTCGTATCTCGGGTTCAATACTACTGGGTTACCTTCAGGCCACCATCTCTGTTCTACATTATAAGTTACACGAGAATTCCGATAAAAAAAAACAATCTATTATTCCGTTTAAACCGTTAAAACGTTCACTACCAATAAATCAGTCTTGACATAAAAGCACCAAAACTAGGCGTAGTTTACACCGCCTGAATCATCGTTACACTGGCGTGCAATCGGTGCAATAAAGTGTACAACTCTAACCAGCACTTTCGGTGCGCCACTAAACAGACCACGATGTGTAATGCTCGGCAAACATCGTGCAATATAAATAGCTTTACACTGATGAGCAGAATTATTGACCCATTAATTAAGAAAGAAAAACATTATTTTATTATTTCAAATGGGCTTGATGAGCTGTGAAGCCCAATAGACCTGTACCAACGGTATTGAAAACTACTTACATGAAAAAAAAAAACAACTTTCTTGAATATATTACAATAAGATTACACTCTTCTATAAATGAAATAAAGCTACAATTGCGTTTTTTGTAAAAACAAAAAACAACATATAAACGCATTACAATATTTCAGGTGTAGATATTAATTTTACAATATTAATATTGTTGTTTCAATTCCTAGGTGAATTTCCCTCACCGCGTGCTTTCACAGTTCACTTAGCTCTGTGAAAGCACGCGCAGTCAAAAGTGACATATATGAATGGTTAATAAAAAAAACGATAATGCTAGCAAAGAGGTTTTCTTTACTTTCTGCTTTCCCCATAGGAAAATGGCAAGTGTTTTTATATAATGTACTTTAATTTTTATTACTAAAACTTTAATTGTTGTGTTGTACAGCTGTCCGCCAGTGTACAAAAGGGTACCGCTTTTCTTAAATAGCTTGATGCCAAATAAGCCAACCGAGTGAATCCAGTGAGCATTTCATATGTGCATTGTCTGTATTTTGCATTGTTTTTATTTATCGAATAACGGCTTTCAGAAGAAAAGTTGTTTATGGCCAGTAGATTCAACTCCTTCGCAACTGGAAATGAGTAAAGTAAAGACTTAACTAACCAATTGGGCGAGTAAATCAGTTATGATTGATGTATTGCGACAAAATGTCGTGAACTCGAAAATAGTGAAAATGCATTTTTTATTATATTTTCTCAATAAAAATAGTGCAAGTACTAATAACCTAAAAAGCCGTAAAAAGAAAAAAAATAGAATCCCACTATTTTCTGCTACAATCTCAATCGGTGTCTGTTGCTAACCTAATCTATCGTCATTTAAAAAAATGGGGAAATTCGCTCTAAGGATTAGGACACTCAGGCATTCAGATAATAAAATAAAATAAAAATATTTTACTTACAGACTACTTTGGCACACATTGTGTTAGTATTATCATTAAATCCTATGTACCTATCCTAGTACTTATAGAAAAAAAAAATATAAAAATAGTGTAGCCAAACTCAGCTCCGGCCAGATTTATCAAGGCCCATGTAAGACATGTAGATTGACAAACCTACCCAGGGAAAGGCTGGATGTGTCTAATCCAGCCTTTCGGCAAATCCTCAAATGCTGTTGGTGTTTCCTCCCACTCTGCACAACACTGACGCCACCTTCTTACGCATAATTGCAAAATAGTTGTCAGTGTGCGCATCGGCGAACATCCCGGACGCACTACAAACGGGTGGAAGCGCCAACAGCATCCTAAATATGTACATATGCGATTACAAAAATACAAGCTCTGACTAGTGGATCCACCCGCTGCACACCTCCTGCGTCATATATACTTACTATTAGAAAAAAAGAAGTTGCGGAATAAACTCCCCAGCATCAAATCGTTACTTTGGGCAACAATAATTTGAAGTAACTAGAGCCTGCGCAAGCGCACCTTTGCATTTATCGGTTCGTAGCGCTTCTACGTAGCTACAAGCTCCTCACAGATTAATCTCAAAATGAAGTAGGTACTTATCCTCCTAATATTTACACAACCCAATTTCGTACACTACCTACAGAAGCGTCCATTGATCTTTATGCACCACATGCGCGTGCGCTTACCTTTAATGGTGTGTCAAATAAATATTGGTTAACAACTTACACGCTTAGAAGTTCAGCATAATTCACAAACACAAATCTCGCTTAAATTTATCCCGGAATTTCGGGGTCTTAAGGGTCTTAAGGGTCAATAGACAACATATTTTTGTACAAGTTTTGAAGGACGAAGAGCGAGAGGAAGGCCAAAGAGAAGAGTCAGTGTTGTCCAAGATAAAGATAGAAAGTATGTTTAAATTGATCAAATCAATTTATTTTGTTTCTTTGCACGTATGGGTATAGTGTATATGTGTTTTTGTATTTTGAGGTAGGTCCATAGTTTAACGTGATGAAAATTTGCATATTTTCATTTTTAATTTTCAAATTAAAAATATGTGGCAGGTTATTGAAAACCAAAAATAAAAATCATAATGTAAGCGTGGTCACAGTAAAAAAGAACAATAAATGTTAATGCAATATATTGTTAAAAATATAAAAAAGAAAGGCAGCCAGGATTACAATTTTTATGTCAGTTAGAATGAATGAATTGAAAAAGTACATTGTATTTTATAACGGGCTAGTGTCTGGAACTCCACGACCAAGGCACGGTTAGGAAAATCATTCGATTCACCCAGACTAATTTCAGAGCAAAAGTATGGTCCCTACCGGGAATAGTTTTTTTTTTACTTTGTCATTGCGGCCGAGGTGGATTTAACGCCTATTAAGCCGCCAAAAAGGGTGTTATAGAACCGAGATCAGCAGATAAATATCTCACGTGTTCGTGTATTCTCAATTTACAGAGAAATTAAACAACAGATCAACAAATACTTTTGTCATTAATAAATATCAAACTATGATTTAATTTGTTGTTTCCCCGCGCTTTTGTCTTCACATACTGAAGGAGAAACAAAGGTATGATACCGTATGAAAACTGTCTGTTATGTTCCAGTATACGTTCTTTTTAACCTAATACTAACGCACAAATATAGTTGGCAAAGTATGCGAAAACCGCGTCGCCCTGTCTGTCGGTCCATCGGAGTTGTCGCCCGCGCAATTAATAGCCCCCGTCGTCTTGTTGCGCGCGCGCATCGGGAATTACTCGGATGCTGCAGATGATAGCGATTGTTGCGGTTTAAGAATACTTTATGACATAGACAATTGCCTACCAAGTCTTACTGTGGGATTATACTTCTGAAACATAAACATACTAGATTTTGCCTGCGGTTTCGCTCGCGTTAAATTCGGGGTACACAGTTTCCTTTTCCTGATTTACAGGTACCTACTAACTGTAGTTTTTGCCCTTGCGCCTTGTTTATTGTAATAGCAATGCTAAGTTTTCCCTCTGTCTCATTTTTTTTTAAAGTTAGTCTATGTCCGTCTCCTGGGTTCCAATTATCTCTGTACCAAAATTCATCACAATCGGTTTAGCCATTGAGGCGTGAAGACGTAACAAACAAAGAAACAAACTCACTTTCCCTTTTATAATATTAATAAGGATAAGGATGAACTTAATTGTCTATCAGAAGATATTAATAGTTATTTCAACTAGTATTATGATAGATTCATATCTAGACTAAAAAACCTCGGGACGGGACTAGCAGGTTATTATATACTAGCTGGTGCCCGCGGCTTCACCCGCGTAATATAAAAAATATCCTATGTATTAATCCAGACTATAATCTACCTATGTGCCAAATTTCATCAAGATCCGTTCAGCCGTTTTGACGTGAAAGAGTAACAAACATCCATTCATCGTCACAAACATTCACATTTATAATATTACTGGCTCTGCCCAGCGGTTTCACCCGCTGCTCAGTTAGGGGCATGAAAAATAGATGTTGGCCGATTCTCAGACTTACCCGATATGTACACAAAGTTTCGTTTGAATCGGTCCAGCCGTTTCAGAGGAGTTTGGTAACTAACACTGGGACACGAGAATTTTATATAATAGATACATATATACCTAGTAGGAAACAATTAAGAATTTTCAATAATTTCCGTTGTGGAAAGTGGAAAACCGCTAATCTTGTGTCATTCAGCCATCCTATCGAACTATGAGAGTATGCTTAGGGAAAGTGCATTTGCACCCGTGTTTGTGAACCCTGATATCTCTCGGGTCGGTGTCTACTCGGCTAAATGAATCAGTGCCAGACACCAGAAGAAAAGGTCTAAAAAGATCAACAGTCGTTATAACTCATGAGTCATGCATGCGCAGGATTGTAGCGAGAAAGGCAGTCGTCGGGCGTCAATCCGTCTGCCGAGCACCGCGTGCGCATCTCAAATAGTACCTTTCTCAGAAGACAGAGCGTTCTATGAACGGGAAGATTAATGAGTTACACTTGTTTCCGAACACAAACTTTAGTAATAGTTCTAATACAAGGAGCGCTTGGCGCCCGAATGGCTGACGAAGTCTTTGTAAATATTTGGAAGAAAAAAAAATATAAAAAAAAGATGTTGATGAAGAGTCAATTTTGGCTAAGCGCTAAAAGATCTTGTTCAGGATTAACGTGGTTCTAAGAAACGGTGATTATAAAATGTTATTATTTCTCATTTCAATGCGACTTTAAATCGCACGGGCGGAGTAAACTGGACCCGTTTCTATGGTGCGGTCGTGTTCCACGCGCTCCTCAAAGATGTTCGAAAGATATACCTTGGACCCGTAATACAAAGAACAAAAGAAGGAACATGGGTTGGTTTTCTTCAGTAAAAATTTGACTCCCCTCCCCACCCCAGAGAGGGGGCAGTTATTAGATGATTTCCCATACGAAAATAATAAAAGGAGTAAACTGTAATGCTATGAAAAAGGTCTATGTTTAAAAGTGGGACAGTACAATTAAAAAATAAAACTACATCCAGGACAAACTAAACTAGAGTGGCACCAGGCCTGTTAACCCGCCACTGGTGACGTATGTGTCTGTGAGACCGGGTGGCTAATAACATTTACACCCGCCATTAAATTTTGTCGTGATTTTGAGTACCTGCTTTATTGGACGTCCTCTGCCGAGTCGAGTCCCGAGTTTTCACACTTACCCGGTCCGTGAGACCGGCGTCACCAATGATGTAAGTCAAACGGACGTTACCAGTGGCGGGTTAATAATGATTTGAACTATGAGTTAGTAGAATTAGCAGTCGTCTGGCCGACGCTCCATCGCGTTGTCCGAATGCATATCGACGTGCGAAATAGATTTAGCGCTGCTTCACGGATGCATGCATCCCTGAGATTTAGAGCGAGTCTGTTTTGTTTCTTATGTTGGCTTTTCTGGAGTGTTTTTTTTGTTATCAGTCTTCGAACAAAACCCTTTATAACCTTGCAAAAGTTACAATACAAAAAAAAATAGTAAGAGACTTGCAGCGTATTGCCCAGGCTGCGAGTGCGACCCCGGAACATAAAGGGCAAAAAAAGAATCATGGGTGGGTTTTAGTCAGTAGGTACAAGTTTGACACGAGAGTTATTTGATGATATTCCTCTTCACAAAAAAAAAAAACACCCAAAAAGCGTTTTGCCCATCACTTGGTCCGGGAGCATTGTACAGCAACATCCGGTTAGTCTGGAAGCTAATCTTATCAAAGTTGAGGAAAAGCTGGGATATTGATGATAATTTTACCTCTTACGAACTACCAAATACAGTCATGTATATTCAAGTAGAAGCTCACGCCTTCACGTCATCATACGCGCAAATTTGTGTCAAATGAGGTTTCAACAGCTCAAATTATTACCATAATAGGCAACTCAACAGTTTTCTCAATAAAAGCCATTCATTTCGAGCTATCAGGCTCACAATGGCACGGATTGGGAGCGGCGACGCGTGCGCATGTAATCTAATCTAGGGGCCTCTCGAATCCTGCGCAGTTTGTCTACGTGATGTACTGCTCATTGTGCAGCGTGGCCCACTGTGTACGGACCTTTCGTCTTTCTATATTAGCTTGAATAAAACAAGATATTTAATAGACATAGACATATATAGATAGAGACTTGCTTGACAGACAGACTGACGGAAACTGTTCTGAAATAGCATAAAAGGAAGGAAGATTGGAAGGTGGAGCCAATTTTTAAGCTTATGATGATGCACCCTAGAATTATTCTTTAACCAATTTATTCAAATTATTTTATTCTTTGTCATACGTAAAATAACATATACAAAACGGATTGTTGTAAAATAACAATACTTTCAATCAAATAAAATCAAAATAGTTTTTATTTCACATAGGACTACACTTATAAAACGCCGAGAAAAGTTGCTTTGTTACTTACGTCTTCATGCCTAAATGGCCAAACCGATTTTGATGAATTTTGGTACAGAGATAGTTGAGA
This sequence comes from Ochropleura leucogaster, assembly GCA_958449745.1. Taxonomy (NCBI): domain Eukaryota; kingdom Metazoa; phylum Arthropoda; class Insecta; order Lepidoptera; family Noctuidae; genus Ochropleura; species Ochropleura leucogaster. The sequence goes on from OY288208.1 coordinate 916,755, forward strand.
GTCTGGAGACGGACATAGGCAATTTATTTAAGTGAGAAATTAGGGAGAAAGAGGAAAGAAAAGGGAAAACTTAACTTTGCTGTTACAATAAATCACGCGCAGGGGCAAAAATAACAGGTAGTAGGTACCTGGAAATCAGGAAAGGGGAACTGTGTTATCCCGTATTTAACGTGAGCGAAGCCGCGGGCAAAAGCTAGTATGTAATATATATCATGATTCACGAGCTGGTATGATTCATCACTATATTCCTAAAAGCTGAATAATGGGGCACACAGTGAATTCTGTTAATTTGCTTATCTCTTAGGATACTAGAAGCTATATAGTATATTACACAACACCAAGATCTTGTCATTTATATGTAACCCATTGTGTCTACAACAAAGACAAAACGATACTTAGATCTTTATTTTCTTTCAAAATGCAGATTTTATTGAACGAACAAAATTATAAAGAAGCAAAAGAAGATTTAAAAAAATAAAAATATCTGGATTTTAACCGACTTTTTTGGAAAAATAAAACGATAGTCCGACTTGCGGAAGTAAAGTTATTTCCACTTTTTAGTTTTTTTATGGTATTAGTTTTATTTTTATGTCAAAGTAAAAACATTGATTTCAATAAGACCATTAAAAAGCACATAAGAACGTGAATCTCTAAAACAAAGGAAATAGAATTGATTCTACACCCACAAACGTAATTTGGTATAAAAAAAATAATAAGTAAATCCTTACTCTACTACTGAGTTTGTTTGTTCTACGTCTTCACGCCTAAATGGCCAGGGAAGAAAAGGGAAACTTAGCATTGTTATACAATAAATAAAGCGCAAGGGCAAAAACTAGCGGGTCTGTGGACGGTGAGCAATGCGTAGCTCACCGTCCGTCCGTCTATTGACGACAGGCCGTGTGGACGGCGCGGTTGTGTTTCACGCGCGCCTCAAAGAGATATCAGCAAAGCAGAGGGGCTTGCCAGGGCCTCCGCCTGCTGGGGTTGCGTGTTGTTCGAAAGAGACACCGCGGAAATTTTTTGTACGAAATCCTCGGTATGCGGTTTTAAAGTTCTTGTGAACTATTGAATGGATTTTTGCGAATATCCTTGAACCATTCAAGGGACCCGATATTTACCTATCTCAGAATGTATTTAAATAAACTATTATCAGGATCAATTCTCTCCAAAGCACTGTTCTCACGAACAAAATGAGCGTAACTATATGCAAGTGAAAGGAACAAAATGTTATATGGTTATAAATAGGATGGTAACCTATCACGATCGCTCAGGATATGTTAGAAAGTCCAATACGATGTTTTAATAACCTGCTGTACTGGACATAGTGTATGTAAAGAATGACATGAAGGAGATTGGAGTAAATGATGCCGTGACGTCTGACAGGGGAGAATAGAAGAAGAAAACGTGTTGTAAAACCCCAAATAGAATAGGAAAATGATGACTGGACATAGTTTTTGTGCTTACCTTAATCAGCGGATTCATATGACCGTCACAGCAAGTTATCAGGACTTGTGGACGACGGTACCCCCCCACCCCCCGCTGCATTGCCAGGCAACTACCTGGTTTTCTTGGCACCTCCAGCTTACTGCTTGATATTCTTAGCACCACTGTTGGGCCCACCGTCGAAGAACCTGGGACCTTAGTCTGCTATTACGATAGTGTCAGAATGGTCGATCACTGATCGCATAATGGTTGATTTTGACAAGTTTATTATGTAGCAGATTACCAAACTTGTAATAGCAGACTAAGGCCCCTGGTTCTGTTCAGGCTGACCGCTTTATTTTTTTGGAAATCATCAAATAACTTGTAGTGTCAGACTTGTACTGACTAAAACCCACCCATGTTCCTTCTATTGCCCTTTATCTTCCGGAACCGTGGTATTTCTTCCGAACAACCTGCATCCCCGGCAGGCGGTGGCCCTGGCAGGCCCCTCTGCTTTGCTGACATCTCTTTGAGGCGCGCGTGGAATCACTAACGCGCCGTCGACACGGCCTGTCGTCAGTAGACGGATGGTGAGCTACTCATTGCTCATCGGCCACAGGCTCGTAGACTGACCCCTTGCATGTACGATTATGCACATAAAACGGTGCAATGGCAATTGCCGAGCAAAAGGTTTCGATTCTCGGGTCGGGCAATAGGTTATTGGAGGTTTACATCAAGAATTACTCATCATTGTCCGGATTTGATAGCCGGTACGGCTTAACCCTTTGGGTATAACAGGCGTATGTAATTAACGTACACGATATAATCTTATCAAGCAGTAGCTTGTTTTGTAGTGTGGTACAATCTGCAGCCTCTTTAGGTTGTAACATCCATATTGCTACGGCTGCAAAAAAAGAGCATGGAAATGTCTATGGTCACATTGTTAGTTCGTTCGTTCATTCATTCATCTTAAGGGGCTTTTTTATTCATTCATTTTAAGTTGATGGTTGCTATAACGTTTTTAGTTGCCGCAACTTTATGGCAATCTGTCAGCAACTTTCATAGTCCAGTTGCTCAATCTACGCAGCGATAAACGTCCAGTGCCATAAATAAAAAAAAAAACAGCACTTGTTCTCATTTTGAAATCCTAACTAAAATTTAACATCCTTATTTTAGAAAGCTTCTAAAACCGGTATAATATTTAACAGTTGCTAGTTGCGGCAATTAGGAACTAACTTAGTCATCGATTACAGCGACGAATGTTGACGATTACTGGAACTCAAAACTCGAGTTGCTGTTGCAATCCAATAGGGTAGTTGACACCACCAATCAATTGATATACTTTATGAGCTGTCAAAACGCGCTTCCTCCATAGATTTTGTATGAGACTCGCAACCGATGACGTCACTAAGTTGTCAAGTCAATGATGCAACTACTTATTGATTTAAAAGCAACTAAAAATCGAATTTTAAAGTCATTTTGAAATGAATGGAGTTCTCGGGTCTAGAATAAGGTTTTCTTTCAGAAAAATTGTGTTTTTAAATTATTGGTTAATGGTGTCAACTACCCAATTGTAGTATATGTATATGAACAGCTAGTTGCCAGTTGCTGCAGTAATTGCTCCATGTGCAAGGCCTCTAATAGCGCATATTAACATAAGTTTTGGTTCATTGATACACATTCATATGCTGATGTCGTTTGTTGCTCCGTTACATCTCTCTGAGCCATTCGTTGTACTAGAACGACGCGGGCGCAACTAACAACATCCGTATTCCATATAATACATCTATCAATAAACTAGCTGCGTCCCGCTGCTTCGCCCGCGTGATGATAAATAATATCCTATGTGTTATTCCAGACTATAATCTACATTTGTGCCAAATTTCATAAAGATCCGTTCAGTTGTTTTTTCGTGAAAGAGGATCAAACATACATCCATACTCACAAACTTTCGCATTTATAATATTAGTAGGAAATAGCGTTACACCTGTATGCCCCGAGAGGGTAATACAAATGTTTATAGTACACCAATATGATGCGAGTTATCTTTATGCTCCATGTAAAAAAAAATAGTCACATTCGAAGTTTTATTTCACATAACCTACACTTTTGAATCGAGTAATTATGAAACACCAGAAGCTCGCGGTTTGAATTTTTCGGCGGATTGCTATAAATCAGGCTATAAATAAATAATAAATATCTTGGGACAACTCACACACGGCTATCTGATCCCAAGCTAAGCAGAGCTTGTGTTATGGTAACCAGACAACTGATATATATACATACATATTATAGATAAATCACACCCAGACACAGAACAAACAATCATGCTCATCACACAAAGTTGTCCTGGGTGGGAATCGAACCCACGACCTCCGGCTCAGCAGTCAGGGCCACTAACCACTAGCTAGACCAACAGGCTAAGATCCATAGTCCGGACTACTGGATGTAAAGAGCATCTTTCTAACTTTGACCAACCTAGATATCGAACATGGTGACGTCATGGTCAGCGATCGCGTTTGCTACCTCGTACAATGAAGTAGTTGGCGAAGGAAGGCTAATTAAGGTCCCAGTTAGTTTACATGGGCTCCTGTCTCTGTCTACCCACTCGCAGCTATCAGCCGTGATGGACGTGGGGCATGGACCGGCCGACCACCCGCGCGTTTTTATCATCGCTTATCACTGCGGCAATCTCTAGATCAGAACGCGGCCTAATTAGTGGACTCGCGTGCCGGCAGACAAGCCAATAAGATGGCGCTTTTTTCGTAAGATGACCAGATTTTTCTATTCAGTCCGAATCAGAATTAGTTGCTACTTTGCACACTAATGATCAGTCAATGTTTTAGTGTAATATTGTAGTGAAGTTAAATAAGTGATAAACTAAATTGAGTCGACCCTGAATTTAATGATTTTCATTTGTTATTTAAGCAATTTTACTATAGTTTTTGTCCTATTTAAGACTGTTTGGATTTATTCTAAGGTTTTTTTAAAACTCCTTCATTTTAATATCAGTAAGACTTTTAGAAGTCGGTGTATGAGTGTGAGTGCTGATTACATTTCGCAGATATGCTTAACATTTTATTCTGCCCTCTCTTGTCTTGTTTATTTTAGTAAATCTATTCAACTTAATACGTGCTCTTAAAGTTTAATTTACCAGATTTCGAAATCAGGTGCGTAATAATCATAGAAATATTCAAATCGGATACCTATTTTAGACCATCTACCATACATATCTGTTTTCTATGGTAGATGAACTCGCAGTCGGTGGATGTGAATGACCAGTTGTATGATCACAGCCAGCAGAGCCAGAAAGAAAACTAACTAGCTCTAGTGTTTCTGCGTAGCCCCATTTATAAAAGGGCGTGAGCTAATGAATGATTGTGTCTCGAAATCATCTGTATTTGTTCGTTCTACTTTTGACTTAGTGCACCCTCCCTTGAGCACAACTTCTGTTTGATTTGTGCCAGCTGAGCAGTGAGCTCTCTGTCTTCTAGTCAAAATCTGACACAAAGCTCATCAAAGCTCTCAGTCAGCCAAAAGCGAAATCTTAGGTGCCCAGGATAGCGTGGTGCGTAGTCCTCGGAAACGACTCGGTCTGCCAGTCGTCGTGTCACCGTCGGCGCGCACGCACGCCTCGCCACCACCGACCAGTCGTTCCATCTCCGTACATTAACACGCGGAGACGTTCATTCATTGTTACACACAAAAACACTGTTCAAATATCGTGAATCGAAACACTGGTAATTTAACACTTGTGTCATCTAGTGTCGTAGTGTACGCAAAAAAGTTGAAGTGAACTAGACTTTATCAATCACCTTTGCATAAATAGTTGAACGCTTATGTTCTATTTCTAATGAATAGTTATCGCAGTTTGTTTGGTGTTCAACTAAGCTTGTTTGAAACTTTAATCAGTGCTGTTCTCGTTGATAAGTCACGTATAAATCACAAGTGAGGTCTTTGCGTGAAGTGGTAATAATGTGAGAACCTATGGTTTTAATTATGGATAGTAGATGAAAGGATGCTGTAGTGATGCGTTGGTGGTTTGTTGTCGCGGCGATGGCCGTGGCGGCCTCCGCGTTGGCCGTGTCCAGCCCGCGACGTTGTGCCGGGAGACTGGCCCGGGAGAGATTGAAAGCTGCTGAGAAAATCAGGGATAAGAGATACTTCCATCTGTGTTGCACCCCGGCTTGTGGGCCCCTGTATCGTAAGCCGAGGCCCCCGCCAACGAGGCGCTACCAACCCTTCCATAAGACGTGGCTTGGACTCAAATATGGTACGTTGAATGCATTTGTTCTGGTTCCCCTATCTACAATTAGCGAAGTTCCGCTGGCAACTATTTTTGCTTATTGTTTGTAGGTCATATATGTCTGAAAAAATGCTCAGCTTGAGTATCATGAGCTTTGGAGAGTAAAACAAAAAAAATGTAACCCTTTTTACATTACCCTGTTACTACTACCCTAAGAGTAAGAAAGACGTCTACCTATAGTACAACTACATTTTGCTACTTGCAAGTATTTGTATTAAAATGAGATGGGAACGCACCTATTGCCATCCACCAGGCACAAATGAGCGACTGAGAAATTTCTGAAGAAATGGAGCTTTAAAGACAACTATGTAAGGGTCACCTTAAATTATGTTTCGAATGTATTTGTCCAAAACTTCTAATGAAAACCGCAAGTAAAAGGTAGCAATTTTTTTTTAAATGCGTGTATGTTTTTTAAAAACTTAATGCACAAGATAAAACTGTTGAAACGCGGACTTAATGCCATAAGCATTTTCTAAGAGTCTACCTTTAGGTGATGCAGAGACAAAACACAGTAGGAGCGATAAAACAAATTTGAAAGAAAAATAGCAAGTTGTAATATTAACCAATTATGAACGTTATCCGAAATAAAAGATTCGAGGAGACGGGACGAGAGACACGAGAAGCTCGTGGCTAAATAATAGCAGCCGTTCGGGTCGATCGTTGGGTTAAATCGCGCTTGCCTAGGTTGGTCTGTGGATGGGTGATCACTCGTTACACACCAAGATTCCTCCGTGCCTCGGAAAACACGTAAAGCTGTTGGACCCGGCTGTCATTTGTAGGTCTTTGACAGTCGTTACAGGTAGTCAGTGTCCCAAAAGTCTGACAACCAGTCTTACCTAAGGGTATATCGTATTACCTAGTTTCAACTGGGTCGTGGAGGTCAGATAGGCAGTCGCTCCATGTAAAATACTGGTATTCAGCTGCATCTGGTGAGACTGGAAGCCGACCCCGACATAGTAGGGAAGAAGGCTAGGCAGACGACGATCCGAAATAAAAAGATTATAATAATTAATAATTCTAAATTATTTGTCCGTCATTTATTATTCATCCTTGACTTCATTTCTATTGATAACCCTGTTTCCTAATAAAATACTATCCCGACAGTATAATTTATATCAATTAATTGCGTATTCTTATCATCAAATTCTGGCTAGGCTCATATAGGTCAGCGGATATAGAACACTCGTTTCATTCATTCGTTGATTCGGTTAAAAACACCGGAAGAAGTCTTAATGGATCTGATAATTATAAACAAGAGTGTAGTTATATCCTAATGGAAAATATATACTTAGTATTTGAAGATAAAACAAGCAAATTCGATCTCACGAAGAGCTGGACGACGCCTTCCATAGCAATCGAAATGGTTCGTAGTTCTACTAAAGTATGAACTACTTATCGTCCAACGGTCCACACAAACTATCAGAGGCGGGATTGTTGTCATTGGGGGAGAAACTCAATGTATCAGGTGCAGAACGCCCAGGGGCCTTAGTTTGCTATTACAATAGTGTCAGAATGGTCGATCACTGATCGCATAATGGTTAATTTTGTCAAGTTTGGTAATCTGCTACATAATAAACTTGTCAAAATTAACCATTATGCGATCAGTGATCGACCATTCTGACACTATTGTAATAGCAGACTAAGGCCCCAGATTGGCTTTTTATTGGCTTTTGTTTTTCGAGTTTAGTTTAGTTCTATTTTGCATATTATTATGCTTTTTTTATTACGGATGGTAAATCACCAAATGACTTCAGACTTGACTATTGCCCTTTATGTTCCGAGGCCGCAGTATCTCTTTCGACCGCAACCCCGGCAGGCGGAGGCCCTGGCACTCCCCTCTGCTTTTGTCAATAGGTATTTTAAATTTTTGATGCCATTACTAAAGATGGTTTATCTATGTTTTTTTTTTAATTTCGTCTTTTCATAGTCGTTGGCGATACTGAAAGATAGCTGTCAACAAGCATCTAAAGTTAAACCTCTGACTTACACTACAAGTCTACAGGGTCCTCGTGCAATACAAAAATATTTTTGTGAATATGTATCGTGAAATATTTTTTCACGATACATATTCTTACAGTCAATATTGGATGAAAATGCAAATGTGATTTTCTTTAGTCGGCAAGCGCACTCTTGCATGCCTAGTAATGGATGGTGTTTTCATATACATGCGCCTTCGCAGCTGACCCTTCGCAGGATGTGTGCGTTGCTGTCGGAGTGCTAACGACTTTCTAATACCCCGACATTGTCCCTGAAACTTGCACTACTTTAGCGGTACTTCTCTTATTTACACTTCCTTTGTTAAGTTTAAAACGTTTTCTGTGTAGTTTTTTCATAGGTATTGTTATTGTTTTCTTTTTTATGATAACGTGCATCAGGATGAAAAGCGTTGTCTTTTTTCCTGAAGCAGAGGCGTTTCTTAGGACCATCAATATATTTTATATGTTGGCTTGCAGATTTTCAAAATGCAACAATGGTGTCAAAACAACACTGTTTATTTTTTATTGCTAGGCTTTTTGTACCTGCAATCTGTCAGTGGGCCACATTATAGTCCCAACTATCTCTGTACCAAAATTCATCAAAATCGGTTTTTATTAAAGCGTGAAGAGGTAACAAACAAACTCACTTTCGCTTTTATAATATTAGTAAGGATAATACACTCGAAACATTGTTTAAAAGTATACATATAGAAATATGTATATGTATACCTACCTCTTAGTTTAAGTACATACTTGTACCTCGCCGTCCAAAAAATTTCTCCGCCTTTCGCCGTGGCCCGTCCGTATTGATCGCTCCAATTCCATGTAAATCTCAATGTAATTGGATCGCCGTGTTGTTGGACCACATTGTTGGCCCAACAGTTGGCCCATTGGTTCGTTGGACCTGTCACTGTAGCGACCTTTAACAAGGAGGTCGAAACTTCCGGTCAAACGTCGTTCTTATCAAAAGATATTCGGTTCCATGAACTTCTTTTTTTTTGCGAAGAATTTAGGTGACGTACCTACTTATAATGTTATGTCTGTTGTTGCAGATAATGATTTTATTCTAATTTAATTACAGTTTTCTTTGACGTTGTGTGGTCTTGTTAGTCATTGTGTAAATTGCAAAATATTCTTTAAGCGGTAACCCTCTTCCCTCTGTTATCTGACTACTTATCCTACCGATATTATAAATGCGAATGTTTGAGGATGGACGGATATATGGATTTTTGTTGCTCTTTCACGTCAAAACAGCCGAACGGATCTTGATGAAATTTGGCACGAACGTAGATTATAGTCTGGAATAACACAGAGGATACTTTTCTATTTCTTTTGATCATGACGCTGGCGAAGTCGCGGGTGCGAGCTAGTTTCTAATATTGCTCTGCGCACAAGAACCTTCGTTCCTCCAATAATCGTCGGCTACGAAAACCTTCTCATCTGGTTTTCTTAGATCTTCTAATAAAAGTCTAGGCGGTTTCCCTTTGGACTGCGCTCCCTATAAATATCAGGTCAGAAATGGCCGCTTAAGTTGCTAAGCTGCTGCTACAGCGTCCAGTTTATACCCCCAGGACGTCATACAATCGGTTCACATTAAAGGTAAAAGCTTGCGAAGTTGGCAGACTCGTCTCAAAATAACTTTATCTATTAAGTAGTAAGGGCCTTTTTTTTGGGTGGGACATCATCTAATGACTTCCCCCGCTCTGGGCGGAGCGGGGGGGCATGTCAGCCTTGTACTTACTAAAACCCACCCATGTTCCTTCTATTGCCCTTTATGTTCCGGGGTCGCGGTATCACTTTCGAACAACCCGTAACCCCGGCAGGCGGAGGCTATGGCAAGCCTCTCTACTTTGCTGACATCTCTTTGAGGCGCGCGTGAAACACGAACACACCGTCGACACGGGTAGTGTGGGACTTGATCAGGCTTTCGGTAAGTCTACATATCGCCAAACACAGTAATATCCATGTGTAAATTCTTGTATATTTTTTTGTTCAACCTGAAGTCTTTGACCTTAACATCTGTGATGTACGCGCCTAAGGTCGCTATAACTAACAAAAAGTTAAAGTTCATAAAAAAATAAAACCAGTTTGAATCCAACGATTGCATTAGCAAAAACTAATGTTCTGTCGGACGTTTGATTCAAAAGTAACTAATAATAAGTACGACTAGTTATAGACTTACAAGAAGAATCAGATTGTCTGCGTGTTTCATCATCATCATCAGGCTATATTAGTCCTCTGCTGGACATAGCCCTCCCCTAATGAGCGCCATAGCGCCCTGTCTTCAGCTTGCCGCATCCAGCATCTCCCTGCAGTCTTTCTTAGATCGTCATCCCACCTGGTCGGAGGGCGTGTTTGTATGATGCTTTTCCTGACAAAACGAGGCAATGAAGATACAGCCAAGTTTTTGGCAGTAAAACTCTATCATCCTGGAAAATTGGCAGCATGTACTAAATATTTAGGTACACACGACGGCACGTCAACCTATTCTTAACTATTATAACCTGATCTCGGCACTACGGATCGGACACCGTAGTAAAGAGATCAGGTAAAACTAGTTTAGAATGGGTTCCGTGCCGTCGTGTGTACGTAGATTAGTACATTATAATAAATCGAATCTGGAAAAAGTAGTCCAGATCTCCTTAATATAGTTACAAGTTTAGTTTCCCATTAAATTTTTAGTCACCCATCACATCAGTTATGCTTATTTGAAAGTCTTATTATATCTTAAAAGTGTCATAACAGTCAGACTCGACGCGACGAGTCAGACTCGGAGACGGAGGGTTCCGTACAAACTTGCAACATAAACGGCCATATCTTTTGACTGCCTAGACTTAGATGGTTGATTTTAGCACAAAGGGACCACAAACTTGAGTATATGGTTTTAATTTTAACTCGATACCTCCACGCGTTCCTGAGATAAAGGGTGTTGACAGACAGACAGACGACAGAATTATCCTATAAGGGTTCCGTTTTATCCTTTTGAGTTACGGAACCCTAAAAATATCACACTAACGGGTACCGTTTAGTCTATATATCGATGCGTGATGTCTCTTTCACCCTGCATTACTAAACTCATCTTCTTTTCTTTGCGGAGCGGGGGGGGGGGGGTGGCAGACTTGTACTGAAAACCCACTTATGTTCTATCTATTTCCCTTTATATTCCGGGGCCGCGGTATCTCTTTCGAACAACCCGCGACCCCGGCAGGCTGTGGCCCTGGCAAGCCCCTCTGCTTTGCTGACATCTCTTTGAGTCGCGCGACACGACCTGTCGTCAATGGACGGACGGACGGTGAGCTACCCATTGCTCACCGTCCAGAAACCCGCATCTACCGCGGACGGGAATAATAGAATGCCGCTATAAACTATGCTGATGATGGGAAACACAACAATGTATTCGATAGGCACGATGGCAAAAAGGTTACAAGAAAGAACATACATGTCAAAAGTCGCTGTAGAAATAAAAGAACCACTTGTCCGTACCTTATTCATAGATTAGAATAAAAGAAGGACTATGGATGGGTTTAAGTGAGTACAAGCCTGCCACTCCCCCCCGCTCCGCAAATCCGGGTTCCCCGCGCCGTCCAGTGCGGGAGGACACATTAGAAGACGTCACTCCCAAAAAGAAATACATAGAATAGAAGTTACCGTTAGATCTAGGAAGTTTCATTAAAAATACAGGCATTTCATCATCAAATGAAATCTATATAATTCTCTTAATTTAATTGTTTTATCAAAACAATTAATTACCCGTAGTTAATATACTCATTAGAATATATTGCAGCACCTAGGTGCACCAATCCAGACACAATCTAAGGAAGTTTCATTCAAGTCTGCGCACGCGCATGCTTCAGGTTATCGCGCGGCCCGGGGTGAATGACCCGCCGTTGTACCGTTGCCAAATCCATTCATGAAATAACTGATAACAGCTGCTCTGCTTATTGTTCACTTTGGAATATTACACGCAGTACATAACATCAAGCCTGTAATGTCCGAAGGGTGAGACAGATCAGTATGAACCCATTTCGGTAGTTACCATGAATTATGGGACGTGTCTGTGGTCATCAACTGGTGCAGACCCAGACTCTGTGGATGAGTTTCAAATTAATCTTTTGCCGACCACGGAATCAATCAAATTCTTCTTCTGTATGTACTGTAAGCATGTGGAAGATGTGTGTTGAGTGTGGTTGAAATAAAGCGCAAATAATCGTTTAAGAATTATAATGTTTAAATCATATTAATTTACAACTCACACATCAGAGAGAAAAACCTATTCTTCTTTTAAAAACGACATGAGTATTCGAACGCTATGCTCTATCAGCCAGCATTGCTTAGGTTAAATAAAACCTCTTACATGAGCTACGCCCACCCTTATGAATAAAAGGATCAACGTAGATCTTAAGTGAAACTTAACTTTTATTCATTAAGTTCGAATACTCAAGGACTTACCTATCCCTAGGCCAGAACTCCTACCTATGGGGGAATATAAAATAGGCACGCCTCTGGAGAGGTAATTTCAATACAATGACCGGTATAAAATAATGTGTCACTCCATTTAAAGTTATAATAGTTATACATTAACTTGTGCTAACGTGCACTTAACAAATCTTTAATCAAAGTATTAAAATTTTGTCGCAGCAAAACCCCGAAAAGCAACGATACGTACCCCTAAACAAATATATGATAAGCTCATATATACCCAGATGGGGTTGAAAAATAAAATTAAACTGTACATCATAATCTTTAACTCCATCGGACGCGATTGAGTCTCAAGGAAGAAAAGAAGATAAGGTCCAATTTACCTACATCTCTTTCCATTTCAGGTTATTCATTGCATTCAATAAAAAAATAAATATTAGCAGTCCATATTGACTGAACTGTCGGACTTCAATCATCAGCTATACCAATTGTGTCAACTCAACACACTTTACCAAGGCTATGCCTCTTAATTGTAAAGTTGGTTTCACTGAAGATTGAGTGTGATGCTGGTGACCAAGGTTGCTGCCCAGAGAGCATAACCAGCAGTGATGAGGAGGAGCTGACGGAAGTATTTGCGGAAGAGCACGAATCGGGTCAGACCTTTCCTACTATTATTCCAAGTGTCACTACGGAACATCTTGATGTGACGTTGACAAACACACATGATGATCACGATCATTACCCTACATTAGTTACAAATGATTCCACCACAATGGAATACCCGGCGCCTCCACCAAATGTAAGCATGTGGAAGATGTGTGTTGAGTGTGGTTGAAATAAAGCGCAAATAATCGTTTAAGAATTATAATGTTTAAATCATATTAATTTACAACTCACACATCAGAGAGAAAAACCTATTCTTCTTTTAAAAACGACATGAGTATTCGAACGCTATGCTCTATCAGCCAGCATTGCTTAGGTTAAATAAAACCTCTTACAGTACTTATATTTTGTGCTGTTTTTTTTTAATTTATTTATTACTAGCTTTTGCCCGCGGCTTCACTCGCGTTAAATTTGGGGTAACACAGTTCCTCTTGCGCCTTATTGATTTGTAATAGCAAGTTTTCCCTTCTCTTCCCTCTTTCTCCCTCACATCCCACTTTTTTTAAAAAAATATTAGCCTATGTCCGTCTCCTGGTTCCCAACTATCTATGTACCAAAATTCATCACAATCGGTTTAGCCATTAAAGCGTGAAGAGGTAACAAACAAACAAACAAACAAACAAACTCACTTTCGCTTTTATAATATTAGTAAGGAAGTGGCAGTGTATGATTTAAGCCTTCTGATCATACCTGTGTATTATTTTATTCAACAATTGAATAATAACAGCCGTTACTGTATACTGTTAACGTTCTGTAGGGTGAAAAGCACTGTTATCGGACTCGAAATTATAATAAAAATGTAACTTTTATTTTTAAATATTGAAGACCACTGTTTTCTAGCGATGAAATATACCGGTTATTTAAAAACGTCCACAAGCTTACTTACCATTAAACGTCAGTACTAAAATATTTCCTCTGTTCACATAATAAAAAGGATTACCAATATTCTTCCCAATTAACGTAATATGGCATAGCGTTTACTGCCATGTTTTAATTAAAACACGCTGCACTTAGAAGTGGAGAAGACTAACCAATATTTTATTAACCGCCGAGATTAACTGTAAGTGTCCTCAGCAGTAATTAAATAGTAAAATTGTATGCTTTTATTAACTTTGACGTAATTGCTTTAAGTTTTTATGAAAATAGAGTCTGTACTCTTTTACGGATTTTATTTTGTTGTTTATTTTTGGCAGTCGCTTTATTTCATGCCCTGGGCTTTGCCCGCATGGATTTCAATAATTGTTCTACGGCACTGTACCACCCTGATAAAACTTGTCCTATGTTTTACGCCAGGTTATAAAACCGTGTGTCAAACATCCAAATAAAAAAAAATACAATTTGACGGTACGGTTGGCGCAGTCCTCTAAAAACTAACTTGCTGTGCCCAACAGGGTCCATAATAGTTTCTCCTTAATTTACCTACCAGCCTTGTATACATTATGGGATGAAATAAAGTATTGAGTGGCTGAACGATCGACTGCGTGTCGCAGGTTCGATCTCCGAACAGAACAAGTATGTGTATGACCTGCACGTAGTTGGTTCCGGTCCTGGTTGTTTAAATGTTTGTAAACTCACCCACGATACATGAGAAATTCTTAACGGCAACAATTTTTTATGCTTAAATAATAAAAAAAACATTGTTTTTTCTGAGTAGATAAATGTAATTGGACTCTTATTCCACTGTTGAACAAAGACTTTTCCAACGGCTCAAACTGCACATAAATACAGTCTATAATAACTTAAAACTTTAAAAAAAGTTTAAATTAAACATTCTTTAAAAACAACTTCCTTGCCTAGAATCGGTCCATCCACCTTCCTTAAAATACAGGTATAGTGTTGTACCGACGCGGGACAATCAATCATCGGAATGAGCCAATCAATCCCGGGGCTACATGCAAACATGTACTAACAATGGACCTTTGAAGTCCGGGATAAAAATGGAAATTGCAAGGAGAGTGAAAAGCTATCATTTTAAAAAAGGATCCAGTAGACATAATTTATTTTTACTACTAAAGTTTTAAAGGCGTTTTGTATTTAATAACATTTTATCAGTGAGTTACTGACATTAGGTAAGCCGCAATCATACTGAGGTCTATATTATTTCTACATCAGATAAACTCGCGCTGATGGAGGCCCGCATAATATTGTCATCATGTTACCGCAATCCGATAACACTGTAATAACGAATAAGTCTCAATCAAGTGAACGCATTTATCAACCCCGGGAATAGGGCTTCCAAGAGTTCTTGGTGTAGTGGGACTTCCTGAAATGTTTGTTTGAAAAAACTAACTTAATTAATTTATTCATTTATTTTAAGTATCAAAACTACTCATTTAAGGTAGCATCAAACACAGAACACAAGCATTCCATTTTCAATTAAATAGAATAATGTCAGAAAAATACAATAAAATTACATGAAACAAATAAATTGCATAACATCCAAATTTATATTATTAATATTTATATCTATACTAATATTATAAAGCTGAAGAGTTTGTTTGTTTGTTTGAACGCGCTAATCTCAGGAACTACTGGTTGGAATTGGAAAACTCTTTTAGTGTTGGATAGTCCATTTCTTGAGGACGGCTATAGGCCATATAACATCACGCTACGACTAACAGGTGTTGAGCAGCGCGGGTGAAACCGTGGGGAACAGCTAGTTATTAATATTATTAATAAAATTGCAATAGATAAAACGTGCCCCACACTAGGAATTTCTTCCTGTATCGTCAAACATTTAATTAACTTCAACAAAATTCACATACAAAAACAACTACACAACAATTAGATTAACTGTCAGCAATTTCGAATTTCACCTCTTTTTTTTAATGGAGATATAATAAATAAATAAATATCTTGGGACAGCTCACACACGGCTATCTGATCCCAAGCTATAAGCAGAGCTTGTGTTATGGTAACCAGACAACTAATATAATACTGATATAATTTATAAAAATACATACATATTAAATAGATAAATCACACCCAGACACAGAACAAACAATCATGCTCATCACACAAAGTTTGTCCTGGATGGGAATCGAACCCACGACCTCCGGCTCAGCAGTCGGGGCCACTAACCACTAGACCAGCAGGCCCGTCAATAATAGATAGGGATACGTAAAAGATCAAAATATGCAACGCATAGCGACAATAGGAATCCGTTGTCGTTTCGTTTGGCATACGCTGACAAATCAACAAAACACGACTAATGGAGAAATAGGAATTATACTTTAAGTAAGGCATGTTTGGCTTAGGCCATGTCTGCCGGATGCCGACAAAACTGAAACCCTGAGACAGCTAGACGTGGTCACAGCATACCAAGGTAACAATAGCGGGAGGCCTTGGAGAGGCCTTTTTTCGTTATTGGCGGGAAAATGCGCAACATCGCGAAAACTGGAAGGAATGGGTGGCCTTCGCTCAAGAGTAGGAATATAAAAATAGATATGTTTATAATAAAAGACAAATAATAAATGTACACTTTTATTAAAGTAGATAAAATAATTGATATAAAAATTATTAATCACTCGAGAGTCTCATTGTCATTGTCTTCACAAAACAAAAATGATTAAATAATTTCACAAAACATGACATCATCTTTTATCCTCTCGACAGGCCCACTATAAAAGATAATCAGTACAAAGTAGTGTCAATTCCCGCGACCATTGCCAAGCTGGTTATCGTACGATTACGGAACGGGGGCGGGACCGCGGTACTATGCCGCGGAACCGGTGAGACCGGCCGGACCGCGGGACGGCCGAATCACTCAATGGGACCGATTTATCGATGCGTCCCATCACTATTCTATTGTCTCAATCGGACTTTACGAAGATTTTGGAATGTGCGATCTTTGTTCAGTTGTATCTGAAAATTTATACGACATTCGTTTTGTATAGCGGCTTTTGGAACGTCATGCTATATGGTATTAATAGTTCCCATAGTGGTTGACGGTGTCATCAACCATAAAGGGTGTTAGTTATGGGTTCAATTCATGTGAGGTGTTGTAATAAAAATGTAGGATATCGTGAGATAACTACGACATCTCTAACAACATTGTGGATTTCCTCTCATAGAGAGGAAGCCTGCATCCTAGCAATGTGAATATTATAGTTTAAATATGCTAATAGTGTTTAGAAGGATGGTTTTTTTAATACTTTATAGGCTTGGGTTTGGCCGCAACTCGCCTGATGGAAGTGATTACGCTTTAAAGATAAAGATATATTTATTTTTTAAAACATGAGTGTGTATGCTTTCCTAGTAAAAACCGATTCTCTCGATTTTTAAAGAGAGATAGATAAAGAATACTTATTATTATCAGAGAACAGAGACCCGGGGTACCAACAAACCGGGGTTGCGGGTTGTTCAAAAGAGATACCGAGGCCTCGGAACATAAAGGGCATAGAAGTAACATGGATGGATTTTATTTAGTACTAGACTGACACACCCCCCGCTCCGCACAGAACGGGGGAAATTTATTGATAATTTCCCATCCGCCAAAAGGAACAAAGAAGTGAATGCTAAAACTGGCAGTTAACACAATAAGCGATATCATTAACCACTCTGCACGACAGGATTTTGACACATGACACATCAGCTGAATCGGTGGGGTGACGCGAATTGTCATGAAATTCAAGAATTTTCATCAATTTACAGCATTCAATTTTGTTATTAAAAATAAGTCACCGGTGCTGTATCATATGATAAGTTTGAGGTTTATATTTCCAAAAACCTCATAAGGTCGATAAAACGGCGTCAATCTATTGTAAAATGTGTGTAAAATACATATTATTACACCCTTCCAAAAATTAGGTACTTTAAAAACGCTGGAAATAATGCACATACACAAGACAACCCTTTGATAATAAAATCGGAAATCCAAAATAAAAACAGTGACATTCCATCTGCATTCTTATTTTTGCCATTTTACATATAAATTCAAAATAAAACACGATACAAATCTCGACAAAAAATACTAAAAACTGTGTTGCAACATGACATTTCTTAGTGCTGACCGTAAATCTAAGTTTCATCATTACGATTAAAAAGTTGCATTCAACCTAATCGATAATCGATCGAAATGGAGTAAACTTTAAAAAAAAGTTTTGGGATCATTGAGGAATTTACCTATGGAGATTGCATATTATTCTACTATTGATATTATAGTTGTTCAAATATCTATGATATCGATAAGAAAAGAAAGACAACAACATTTTTTCACGTGCTTTTTTGTTATGCTATAATTATTTTCTTATGCGCCAAGATTTGAGGTACATTTTGCTGTCAAACGGTTTCGCGGTAAAAGATTTTGGCTGTTTTCTTGAATGACGATGAATGAAAATGGCGGCCATTTTTGTAGGAGGTCATGTTAATTCTGTATGTAACTAGTCAGGCACCCCAGCCGGCACAACCATACCGTACCGCACCTAGAAAGCCATGCCTCCGCAGTAGAGCCTTGTTTTAGACGGACAGGGACTCCGCACACATCGGGGCCCTAAATTATTGATATAGACACCCGACGCCCGACGCCCGATGCCTGTAGCGTCTCCCGCGGTGGCTGGCTTGGTTTGAGGAGCGCCTCCTTCCCCCGCTCTAGACGAAGCGGGGGGGAGTGTCAGGGTTATGCAATAGAAGGAGCATGGTTGGGTTTTAGTCAGTACTAGTCTGACACTCCCCCCCGTTTTGCCCAGAGCGGGGGAAGTTATTTGACGATTTCCCACCCAAAAAAAAACCCCGGTACACGACATCAAATAAAATCCAGGTTCAAAATGGACTCATTTTGAACCAAGAGTTTTCTTGGTGTCGTGTTTCCATCTCAATTGTGTTCTTCCTCTATAGGCCATTTTTACCCCAAGGCTTCCACTCCAAGAACACTTTGGCCTACGAGCCATGTTTTAGGAAAGAATGAATACGCTTTTCAAATAACCAATCCAACCAAACAATTTTGTCGAACAAATGTAATTAATCTTAGCTGATTTTTTTAATGCGCTTACCAAGATCATAATTGGCGCGTTCTATATTCAACCTTATTTATTCCTATTTGCAATTCACATTCAAATAGTAGGTACAAAACCAAATTATTTATAAAATAGCAAATAAACATTTTAATATGAACAGCGTGTGCATTCCTTTTTTGAATTTTTATCTGAAAATAAAATTGGCGCGAATTTAGCCATAGATCAGTTTGTACTGTTTGTTTTTGAATCGGTTTTAGTGGCGTAAAAAATATTATAATCAATATTTATAGTATTTTACACGTATTACAAAATTAATTTTTATTTTCATCTATCAATTTCTGATATTCCTTAATTTAATTATTCGAGTTGATTGATTTACAAGAAAATAATCGATTGAAATAATCGCATTTACACATCACAAAATTAAAAAAAAAAGAAATAGACGTCAATTTCGAAAGTGAATTTAGTAGTGGTTATGAATATTCCGTGTTATTGGTCCTATTATTGCAAATTACGATAAGATCTGGGCATTGTCATGTTATTTATAATATTTGAAATGATATTTGTGTCAGTTGTTATAGAATCTATTCGTGAATATATGATATAATGTGGAATTAAAAATGTAAACAAGCACGATTGGCGCGAAACTTCGACTTTAGATTTCAAAATGTATCATTACCACTACTAATATAAGTTCAATTACGAATGATTTCTTCACGTAATAAAAGGACACGTTAATCATGCCCAATAATGTGGAGTTTAAATGTCCGAAAACCAATTTTTTTATGATTTTTAGCGTCGACCTACACTGCCATCAAAATGGCGATGATCGTAATTTACGCATTTGGATTTTATAAGACTTAATTAAGAAACTTCCTCAATAATTAAAGAACTTCTAATGACGTTTACATACGAGTTTTTTATTCTACTATCTTAATGAATGCACACCCATATTATTTATTAACCAGAAAATATAATATTTACAAAAATAATGAGGAGGTCATATGACTTAAATGTCCGACCCCTTTCGGGGCCAGTACCGAGCCAGCGGAGGTTTGAATGTCGAGCCCCCGAAGGGGTCCGTACCGAACTATACGGTTAATTGATTTCAACTGACAACTGATCTTACTGTTGATGACGTTTTAAAAAAAAGAATAATCTACATCGGCTCAGTTGTCAAAAAAGAAAAAAAAAACTCGTGATACCTGTCACCTACTCCAGAATTTACAGCACAAATAAATCTTGTGTTTTATACACCCGTTATAAAGAGCTAATTAATTAAATATTTAAGCAAAGCTGCATGTTTTATTTAACGATTTAATTTATTCTGAACACGCATGGTTCGCATTCCATTCATTGGACTTGACTATGTTATGTGTGCTCACGCCAATCAATGACTTCAATATTTATTTATGAACCAATGAAGTCATTAAATCATTCAGGGATATAGTGATGGCCCACGTGCAATCTGAGAGGTTACTTTAGTTATCGATAGTAGCCAGACAAATCGTTTGATAATTAATACTCAATATAAATAAATAAATATCTTGGGACAACTCACACACGGCTATCTGATCCCAAGCTAAGCAAAGCTTGTGTTATGGTAACCAGACAACTGATATACATACTTATATAATTTATAAATACATACATATTATAGATAAATCACACCCAGACACAGAACAAACAATCATGCTCATCACACAAAGTTTGTCCTGGGTGGGAATCGAACCTACGACCTCCGGCTTAGCAGTCAGGGCCACTAACCACTAGACCAACAGGCCCGTCGATATCTTTATTGCTTTACCATAATGTGTACGTAGGTGGTAGTTTTTTATAATAATGTGATCGTTATGGACCCTGTAGGGCACATAAAAAGGGTAGAGGAGAGGAAGCTCTGTTTTATGAAATCGTTGTCATTTTTGAGAAGAAGACTTTGTCATCAAACAACTCAGGTGTTATTATAAATTTGTGTTTTTTTTATATTTAAATCTTAATTTTTATATATATACTAGCGGCCCGGTACGTGCTGCAAAAAATGTGATGCAGCGCCATCTGCCGAACTGATTTGTGAACCTAAACCATTCCCAGATCCCCTTGAACACACACAAAAAATTTCATCAAAATCGGTCCAGTCGTTTGAGAGAAGTTCAGTGACATACACACTCACAGAAGAATTATATATATAAAGAAAAGAACACACATTTATATTAACACCTGAATTGTTTGATGACATTATTATAAATTTAAGTAGTTTAGATAAGGAAAAACTGTCATATTTTAACAAAATGATTTGACTAATTAACAACTTCCCAAAAAATTTATCCCACCCTATATGATGACTTCCTAAAGAGAATCGCAATATTTTAGGATATATTTTTTAGCTTGCCATCGTGCTAAACGATTTGGTGACAATTAACCCCTTCTTGCACGGCAAAAACTTTTTCGTTTTGTTATTTAATTTCTCCGTAAGTGTATTGAGAAACGTCGCACATAGGGGTATTTTGACAATCTACGCGGCCAAAATTATTTTAAGTTCTTATTATTTTCTAAAGGATATAAATTAGTAGAAAAAATACATTTTGTGATATAAAAGAGGTTTTATTAATATATATTCATTTTATAATATTTTCCTAGAGTAATTATAAAAAAAATAAAAGAAAAAATTCAATTAGTGATTTTCTTCATCGCTCTCTGAAGTATCAACATTAGGTTCCCCAGGCATGAGAAGCGCGATAGTTTCAGGCAAAAAACTCTGCATTTTTCTTCTTTTTAAGCTTCTCATACTACTTATAAGAGGATCTGATGTCAAAAGCAACCGATTCAAAATATCTTGATTTCCGCAACTCAACCTGAGCTGCATGAATAATAATATCTTGTGCCACAACCTCTTCAGTTTCCCTCCTGTTTGTCCTTTCACTCGATTCGTTAAATAACTTAGATGGCCGTCCTGGTCGATTTTGTGAAACTGCGGGTATCTCAAACGTTCCTTCAAGCCATGAGTGGTTAACTTTGAGAAATACGTCCTCCTTCTTATGTGCTTTTAGCCATCTTTGCTTCATTTGTGATTTGAAGTGCGAAAAGTTACGTTTCAGGGTCTCAATTTGTTCTTGCGTGTAATCTTCACTAGACAATAAATGGCTTCTGAAGGAATTGAGTTTTTCCTCCAAATTCGGCAAAACATAGCTCTGCACACGACCAAACATGTATTTACGGGTCACTACTCTTACCCCCGAGGTACCTCGTAAACCTAAAACAAAGAGGTATTATATTTTTTTTAATTATAAGAATTACAGTCATTTTTTTGTACATTACTCAAAATAAGTTCAAATTATCGAAACATGACGTATCCGCACTTATCCGCGGCAGTATTTTTTATTTTTTACTACTCAAAGCTACAAACTTTTATTTGTCTATGGAATAATGGCAGGATCTAACTTGATAGTATAACAAATAAATAAATAAATAAATAAATATCATGGGACAACTCACACACGGCTATCTGATCCCAAGCTAAGCAGAGCTTGTGTTATGGTAACCAGACAACTGATATACATACTATATAATTTATAAATACATACATATTATAGATAAATCACACCCAGACACAGAACAAACAATCATGCTCATCACACAAAGTTTGTCCTGGGTGGGAATCGAACCCACGACCTCCGGCTCAGCAGTCAGGGTCACTAACCACTAGACCAACAGGCCCGTCAAAAAAATAGACGAAGAAAAAAAAAATTACAATGAAAAATCGCCCTAACATGTGAGTACTTTCAAATGATTATATCTTACCTTTGTACTAATGAAAATATTAAAAAATATGATAAAATACAGCATAAATACTTGTTACATCAGGATCCATCACAAACACGTCTCAAGTTCACGCAATATATTTAATATTTAACTTCTAAGTTAATGTTTTTGCACGAGCGCCGAGAACAGACACAAACAACAAGTTGAACGATCGAATTCCGACTAATTGCGTGACGCGACTAGTGCAGGTAGCGGAGCGGGGAGGGCTGGTTATTATTCCTTGGACTGTCCCCTAGCTCAGTTAGTCGTTATATTCAACATTATCTACAGTTTGTAAATTCTACTTTTGGCCGCGTAGATTAGCAAAATACCCCTATGTGCGTCGTTTGATTTGCGTAGGAATTTGTCACTGCCGTTCTTAGCTCTATAATACCCTCCCCTAACGGCTCGTGTGTTTATTCGACTTCAACGCAATGACAAAGTCTCCTTACTTGAATCCAAATGTACTATTCTACAGCAGTGTTGTGCTTATAATATCGATAAACCCAACAGCCAGTGATACATCGATACGATGTGGCAGTCACGGTCTTCCATCTATCAAAAGGGTCGGTTCACGAAACTAAGCTCTGGTTATTGTTTAGAACTTGTGGTTACTTTGAGATAATTTTGTGACCGATTGTCATACGATCAAATGGATGATCATTCTATGCTCTTTGAAAAGATATTTGTGTACATTATCTCCTGTGTGTAGTATTATCTCCAGTCAAGACAATAACTACAATTAATTACATGTAGCCACACCTTTTTACTGGCGAAGATTTTTTTTCTAATTATTTCCCCACTCTGTGATCGTTGGGAAGTGTCAGATTTTTGCTGACTAAAACCCACCCATATTTCTTTGCCTTTTATGTTCCGGGACCGATCCCAAAACCGTGGAACAACCCTAGAATAAGATACTGTTTGAAAACAAGTATAGTTTTGTTTAGCTCAAATTACAGGTGTAATAATTAAAGTCAAGTAAAATAACGTTCAAAACTCGTAATATTCAATTCGAACCAGTAGTTTTAGATTAACGTGTTCTACCAAACAACTTCTTCAGCTTAATATATTTTACTATTTATGTACACACAGTAGACAAGACATGAAAAAATACTTATGGCATTTGAGTAAGTACATACAAAGGTACTGCTTATTTCTTAAGCAATTTCTGCCAGCAGACCTGCGAAAGGAGGTATGAGAACGAAATGAAGACTATCAACGATCAGCTTTATAATACATACTAGCTTTCGCCCGCGGCTTCGCCCGCGTTAAATTTGGGGTAATACAGTTCCCCTTGCGCCTTATTGATTTGTAATAGCAACGCTAAGTTTTCCCTTTTCTTCCCTCTTTCTCCCACACATCTCATTTTTTTAAAATAAAAATTAGCTTATGTCCGTCTCCTGGTTCCCAACTATCTCTGTACCAAAATTCATCAAAATCGGTTTAGCCATTAAAGCGTGAAGAGGTAACAAACAAACTCACTTTCGTTTTTATAATATTAGTAAGGATTAGTGCAGATATATCATAAACCTATAATTTGAATTCTATTACTCCAGCCGATTTGCCGACTACAAATGTGGCCGGAATTCCCGTCTAGTCGGTACATCTCTAATATTATACCAAGAAACTTCTGTCTTTTCTCTCTACCCACCCTGTTAGCGGAACAAGTATAAAGCTCATCCAAACAGGACTTCTTGTTCGTGACGGCTCACTCGTACCGCGATTGTAAATCAAGACAAGTGCCGCACCGCGCAGCCATTCAGTCGGCGAGCTGACCCGTGACCCGAGGGTCACTTCAAGGAATCGAAGCGCCATACGCCACTTAATACAGAGGGATAATCTTGATAAACTATGAAAGAAAAAAAAAACTTATGAGATGTCAAGGGACACCCGGATGGAACGAAGCTATTATTTATTATGTACAAAAAACCTGTATACACTCAACAAAAATTAACAGCTATACTTGCAAAGTTCTGGGGAAGGATGAGCATCCATCACATATCGGGACCTCTCCACAACCATGAAACCATGTCCAAATAACGTGACGGTTGTTTGTAGAAGCTCGAAAAGGCTGCCAGTCTTACCATTGAGTTAAGCAGTCCCTCTACGTAAAATACACTAGTATTCAGCAGCCGACTCCAACATTGTGGAGCAAAAGGCTAGGCCGATGATGAACCATGATTTAATATCAATTGTGTGTCAATTTGTGTCCTTTCACTATTTCCTAGGTTGTTGTGTAATTTAAAGCTTTTGAATTGAATATGCGGTAGTGCGTAGAAAATCAATCAATTACTGACACTAACTGTACTATTGGCGCACCTCTTATTGATTACAGGTTTATTTACCACTCCTGCATTGGTCATATCATTTTGGGCCTCTAAGGCTGCGTTTCCAAATAGAGCGAGACAGGCTGGGCGGTGCGTCATGAAAAAGAATGTTTAAAATAATTTTCCTAACCTCGCTTAGCCCAGCTCAGATTAGGAAAGACTAAAATCAAAATATTTTAAGCCATTGCATTCCGTAACGAAAAAAACCTAACACTTAAATTACGAATACGGTCAGTTGTTTCCATTCACGATTCCAATGTTCTATCAGCGTGTTTGGTAAAGAATCGGACTGTCAATCGACAGTACGCTGGATCACACCCAAGGTCTTGTTTTTCTTTTTGCGATTTCTTTTTTATTGAAAGTACTTTTAAAATATTATAATTAAATATATATATTTTAATTTATTTCATACGTTTATAAAAAATGCTATGTAATAGCTTTACCATGGCAGTCCCCGAGTGCCACACGTATTTTTAGGGTTCCGTAGTCAACTAGGAACCCTTATAGTTTCGCCATGTCTGTCTGTCCGTCCGTCCGTCCGTCCGTCCGTCCGTCCTCGCTTAATCTCTGTGACCGTTAGCGCTAGAAAGCTGAAATTTGGTACCAATATGTATATCAATCACGCCGACAAAGTGGTAAAATAAAAATTGGAAAAAAATGTTTTATTAGGGTAGCCACCCTATATGTAAAGTGGGAAGTGATTTTTTTTTTTATTTCAACCCTAACTTGTGATATATTGTTGGAAAGGTATTAAAAAATGAATAGGGGTTTACTAAGATCATTTTTTGATAATATCAATAATTTCGGAAATAATCGCTCCAAAAGTAAAAAACAATGTGTCCCCCCCCCTCTAACTTTTGAACCATAAGTCTAAAAAATATGAAAAAAATCTGAAAAGTAGAACTTTATAAGGACTTTCTATGAAAATTATTTTGAACTTGATTGACACAACAGTTTTTGTACAAAAAAGACAAAAAGTTGTACAAAATAATTTCTGGACTAAGTTTGTAGTATAATCGTATATGCAAGCTTTTTTTGTAACTTTGTTTACATATTTTATTATCCTGAACGTATCTTTTTTCAAACAAAAAAAGAATTATTGAAATCGGTTGTCGCAATCCAAAATTACCACCGAAATTGCACGTCTTTGTATTAATTAGTAACCCAATTCCTCGAGAGATGGCGCTGTAGGTACTTATTACATTGGATCGGGTATTACCGAATTGTTCGGTTGGCCTCATAACTGGGAACACTTATTGTGACGGACGGGAAACTACGGAACCCTACACTGAGCGTGGCCCGACACGCTCTTGGCCGGTTTTTTTATATCACATAGGCCTACATGGGCACTTATAAAACGTCGACAAAAGATGCACGGTTTGGATTGGTCGGTTCCTATGGAGAAGAACCGGCAAGAAACTCCATGGTTACTCTTTTAAAATCATTTGGTTTTACAATGTTGTTGTTACAGCGTTTGTAGGTAAGTATGAGAGAATAGCGTAGGCTGGACTTAAGTCATTGCTTACTTTACAAAACGTAAAATAAAATAATACGTTAACAAGCGTCTAGGAATCTACAAGGCTAGGAGCTACACAACAGTGAACTAAAATAAAGTGTTAGATGCTTAAATGAAAGGATGTATAAGACCATGCCTAGCGAATTCTCCTTGTGTTTTTACTATAGAGTCTTCTGTTGTGAGAGTTCTTCCTGGCACCACTCAGCTACAAATCGTTACACGCATCGCTCCGCCTTCTCGCACCGCATAGGCTCTTCTCACAGCTTTGGTGGAAACTGTCAGGCGCGAACATGGAAACGGAGATGAGCGGAGCGGTGCGGAGTCGTGTAAGATTCAACTAATCACAGGATAGACGCGATGTAGATTTCAGGGAATGTGATTGGTTGATTTTCACACGTCACTTTTCGTGCAATTTTTCACAGCACCGCTATACATCCTCGCACCGCCCAGCTACCACACATCTTTGGTGACAAAAAAGCACAGGTTTTTTCTGTGACTCTTATGAACGCGAGTTTTAAACAAATGAACGCGTGTCGTTTGAAGGTGTGACGTCACGGAATGTTGCTCGTCATGTATAAAGACCATTTGTTTTGTTTTTGTTTGTACATGTTTCGACAGGTCTGTGACATGGATGAATGCTTGTGTCATTGTTTTATAATGACATCTAATATGTTTGTTGGAGTTTATGTAACGGGTTTTCGAAGCCAGTGATTTTATTGGTTCTTTGCTTTAGATAACTATTTACCAGTGGTGAAACCTCCATACAACTCCGTTTCAACACTTTCAACTGACTTCCAATTGGAACAACCACTAATGTTGTGTCTAATGCAACCAGGGGCTCTAAAAGGGCACTTAAGCAAACCAATAAATAAAATTTAGTTTATATTATTATCCTATTATGATTCTGGTGAAATGGCCATTTAGACCCCCAGATACGATATTATTTATTTTTATCTGTGTAGATAGACGCAAACAGCACAAAACACTTCTTATTCTGACTCCCTTCAAAACACAGAACACTAGAAAACCATTAACAACATGTTGTACAAAAATAAACCATTTAACCATACACATTAGATTGAAATCTAACTGTAATAGGCAACCACAATATATCATTGTTAATTTCAACCACAAAATAATCACATAAATTGACTTACTGATGTTGGTACTCTGTGGCACCTTAACCTACGATGATAATTACGGTACAAAGCAGTGATCATAAGATAAGCGAGAAAAAATGAGGGATCTGACAGGGCCACAGCCTCCATTGATGTGTCTGACGGGGCGACGACCCGGCTGACAGGTCCTGTGGTCCTGTTGTTTAATATCACGGTTCTTTCTTATGATAGGTGTAAGCAGATATGTAGCTTGTCATTGAAATAGGATTTTAAGCTTTCCAAGGGTTAGTTATGCTTACTATCCGTACATAATATTATAAAAGGGAAAGTGAGTTTTTTTGTTTGTTACGTCTTCACGCCTAAATGGCTTAACTAAATCTAGTTAACTAAGAGTCCCTTTTGATAGTATTTGACTGTTATGACCAAAATTGCTCAATTATACTTCGACTAAAATTCTTATTGAAGTCTGATAAAAAAAAAAACAAAAATAAAAACCGCTTTTTGTTGAGTTTTTTGCTATCGACTTGAGCTTCCTCAAGTCAAGATATTTTTTTTGCAAAAAAGTTTTTGTTTTCATAATTTTTAGTTATGGTATGATGGCGCACATTTCTATCCAGTTTTATTTTTCTATTGTTGCTAAAAGATATTTTGCTTATTGCTGAAATCCAACACAGAACCCGAAAATTTTTTGAAGTCAGTTAAAACACGATCCATGTTCAGAAGTGACCATCAATTCTATCACTACTCCTAAACAGTGCCGACAACATGTGCAAAACAAATAAATATCGCCTATCTCATAAGATCAATCCTTCATATCCGCCGGTGTTCTGCGCCTGCGCACCCAATCAACAGCTGATGCTATCTCCAAGATAAACTGCCCCCCAATGGCTTCAATTATCTCTCAGTATTTGCATATGCGTGACCGCTTCAATTTATGCTCTCATAGATTATAATTTATAATCAATATCATTTCTGTGGGTTTCCAGCTAAATTATTTTAATCTGTGCTGGATCTTGAGTTATCGCGTCGGTGTAGGAATGGTTCTTGAATCGATTATTGGATATTGAAGTATCGATACTAGCTTGTTTTCTCGGTGTTTTCTTTACTTGAAGAGGCGTGAGTGTATTGGGCATTAACAGCTTTATAGATCCACCAGGAATTTCTAAGGTTAATTCTTATTCTATTTAACCTCATCCTCCTCTAAAACTGATAATATTACTCTTGTTTGTGTGTCTAAATAAAAGAATTTTGCTTACATAGGGATCTTTGTCAGCAATTTAACTTTTTTTTTAGGTTCCGTATCTCAAAAGGAAATAAGGGAACTCTTAGAAGATCACAGACATACAGACAGACAGACAGACGGACTTATTGCCCCACGATATCCTATACGGTCGATAAACTTAGGTTGTTAAAACTGACGACTAAGTAGTTATTGGACTCAAATACTAAAAAATAAATAATTTGATATGATTTGAAAACCCTAAGTTTTCCTCAGAAATCGTTACTAACATTATAAAAGCGAAAGTGAGTTTGTTTGTTTGTTACGTCTTCACGCCCAAATGGCTAAACTGATTTTGATGAACTTTGGTACAGAGATAGTTGGGACCCTGAAGACGAACATAGACTTAGAACTTAGCTTTGCTATTACAATAAATAAGGCGCAAGGGCAAAAACTACTGCAGATACCTGCAAATCAGGAAAGACAAACTGTGTTACCCCGAATTTAACGCGAACGAAGCCGCGGGTAAAAGTTAGTATAAAATTATTATGATTTAATTTGAATGTACGAACTAGGACACTGGCCCGACCGGTTTAGCACGCATTACGTCACGCGCTTCCTGTCCGATACCATCATAACTTGATGATGGAGATAAATAAATCATAATAATTTATGTTTATTTGATGTTTGTATTAAAAGACGTCCAAGAAAAGGACTTCTCTTTTCTATTGATAGATGTCATCGATAAAACTGTTTAGTCATTTACTTCTTCTTAACCTCTCAAGCACCGCCATTATTTACGTCAACTATCCGTCAAGCACCGCCGGGCGGGGGCTCTTTTCTTATATTAATGTGATTTTAAGACTTATCTTTACTACAAATTCAGTTTTAAATCGGTCGGGGTTTGGTGGCACAAATTTTTGGCACGTTGTTGTGCCGCTGGGGCTCTAGAGGTTAAACATAACTGGCGAAAAGAAAGTCTCTGCTAACCCTTTGGATATAAGAGGCATCTTTGTATGTTTTGGTACACAACAATGATTACTGTAAAACTAATTATGAGTGGAAACCTGATGCCCTGTGATACTGGTGTGTGTAAACACGTAAAAACTTGTTTATGACAATAAAATAAATCTATCATTATTATGTTGATGTTCTTCTTCTTGTCGATGACAATTTAAATAACCCTTAACTTGGCGACAATTTTGGCGCTTTTAGTAGCGTCCATCAGCTCCTACAAAGTGTCCCATCGTTCGTGGGTCAACGATGAGGTGAGAAAATGATGATGACATGTAATTTTATATTTAAACCGTAAACTGTCTTATCCCTGACTTGTTTTAAACTGAATTAAAGTCATCCAGGGCCATTTAAAGAAAAAAAAATTAAACAGGCAAAAATAAAACCTCTATGAAAGATCTTCCCTTCTCACATGACAATCAAAGCCGTTACAACAACAAAATAATGCAACGTCCTTCTTAAAAAACCGCCAGTTTTAACTACAACACAATTACGAGCATTTAAACGTTATTAAAATAAAATTGGCACGAACAAATTACGTGAAATTAATTTGCGCGGCCAATTTGCTGGGAATTTGTCGATCGAGCGCGGCTCGGCGCGTCCGCGTCATGCGCGTAATAAACATGAAATGTTAAATATGGCGACCATTTTGTTAGTAGGGCTGCTGGCTTTAAGAAAAAAAAAATAATTTAAAGAACGCCTTTTTTATCAGTTTCTTAGGTCATTTATTGGTTTTTATACATATTATTACATTTTTAAATATTTCAAAAAAGCATAAAAAACATATGAAAAATATAAAAATAGTAGCCCACCGGTATCGGGAACAGGATCCAAGCTACCGGCGGTCAGGGCCCCAGAGAAAGGAACCTCCTAACAATACGAGCTGTGCCCAGGAGTACCGCTTTCTGTATCAAGCCCTTGATCCAGCTGCCTAACGAGAGCCTTCTCAGGTGTTGGTCGAGGCTCTTAGCAATTAAGCCATTGGCTTAATTATTATTATTTAATTATCTAAATATTGTCGCTTTAAATTTAATATACCTAGTTAAATCCCGGTGGCACTGCCGAAGGTTTTTAAAAAACAAACGACAGGAGTCTTGACACGAAGAGGTTTTATTTAAGACTGATCTATCTTCTAACTAAAGCTAATACATTTCTTAGTCTAAGTTCTTATCTCTATCGGATGCGTGTCGCCAGGCGTTAGCCATAACATCCCGGCGCTACCGTGAATGCTGTGTCAGCTCCGGCCGCCTAAGGCGCGTAACACAGTAACAATTAACATGAAGTTATAATATTGGGGGTCGATACAGCATATATAACTCCTCCCCCCATAAGTTCGAAATTATCGGAGGGATGATTATCATTGGGATGATTATTGTCACTCCGATCATTTCGGCACAAACATTTTTTTACGTTTTTTCCGTACTTACGAGCTATGAATACAGGAATGCTTAAAACTATAATAATATATAACACTAGAGTGCCGACGCTAACACTTTTCACATTAATTGACTTTTCACTGTCGATTTTCACTTCACTTCTACTAACTTCCAATAAGTTATTTAGGTGTTGCAGATTTGTTAAATCACTAGTCTCCAAATTGATAGGCTTGCGTTGCAGGTGTGGCTCGATGGGTGTTACATCAGGAAGATTGACAATTGTTAATTTCGAAGAGTCGATATTACTTGTTGTAGTTTGATTAGATTTTAGGGTAACTCTACCTATCTTGACATCGCAGTGTCCATCCAAGTTAAGAGAGTAAGTACCTTTTATTTCTTCTTTCGTTATCTCGTTATTGCAGATCTCTGATAGTATAGTTTCGGCTCTACTATAGATAATCCAACGCCTTTTCCCCACAGGTTGTATTTTAAGAGTGTGAATTTCCACTGGTACGGGATGACAGGAGTTTGTGTTATGGGAGAATCTCATTAATGCGGTTATGCAGGTGTCTTCCATTGGCAGCTGGGACTCGTCCTCGTAGCACAGGAACTTCGCCCCGTAGAGTTCGTAGCAAGGCTGGGAGAGCGAGACTATTTCGGACCCTTTTACTAAGAGGTAGGGGTGTTTGGGAATAATGATTGTGGTCTGGTTAAAATGATTGGTAATAGGTATGGGGATTGCTCTGTAGTAATTATATATTTCATCTTTGATTATAGGTATTTCTAAAATAAACGTTATTTGACTTCCCTTCGAATAAGCTTTTATTTCGATACACTGCTCTAACTTAACTAAGTTATCATAGCTTACTTCATACATTAGTTTATTAGATTTTTCTATGAACTTTAATGATTTGAACAGCTCATCAGACTTTATCAGAGACTGGTGTAATATTTTTAATTTACTGAATGTGATGGAAATTTCAATCTCATTCAGTCGACTGTACAATAGTTGAAAATTGTGTAAAAATAGATTATAGATATTTACAAAGTTATGTGTGGTAATGTTAATGCTATTTTGATTAATTAATTTTGTTATTTCCCAAATTTCTTCTTCAATTTGCATGAAATTGTTTTTAGTAGAGTTCGTTATTTTAACTAAAGCTTTAGAAATTTCTGTTATAAGCGTTACCTTGTTTGCTAATGCATCCTGACGTGTTTTTATATTATCAATCATGTTATCATATCTGCTAGCGTCGTCATTGTCTAAGTTACCGGTAATAATCTTAATAATAGATCCTAGAGGGTTTAGAATTCCACGTTTAATCCTCATCGATGGGGCTAACTGCTTAAATGTTTCTATGCTACTGTTCATAACATAATCCGTTTGGAGTTTTACATCAAACAGCTGATAATTCGAGGTATCATTTCCCAAATGTTTCTGTATATATTCATTAAAGTTTGCATATCTTTTAATATTAAATTCAAAATCCTCATGAATCAAACTTAAATCTAAAACCTTAATAATAGTCCACTTATTGTAACTTACGCTAGCTTGACCTTGTTTCAGAATCAATACGCCAGGGTTCTTATCTATCCTTTGAAGTTGAAGGGTGTGTATCCTGGAGGTCAGGGCCAGGAGCACGAGGAGGAATCTGTGGATGTCGTTTAATGTCCTTAAGTGTCACTTTTGTGTCACGATTATTTATTCTAACAGGACAAATTTTCCTAACGATTTCGCCTGATACTTGTGCTTTTTGAAAACGAGGTTTGTCTTTACTTCGTCTAATGTTTACTCCTTTTATGAATACAGTGTCTCCTTCTTGAATATCGAACGATGTTTCACCATCACGTTTTTCTTTGA
Organism: Ochropleura leucogaster; assembly: GCA_958449745.1. Lineage (NCBI taxonomy): Eukaryota > Metazoa > Arthropoda > Insecta > Lepidoptera > Noctuidae > Ochropleura > Ochropleura leucogaster. The sequence goes on from OY288208.1 coordinate 949,724, forward strand.
CCTTTTCTTTGTTTGCTATTATTTTATCCGTTAAGTATTGGTAGAGATACTTAGTTCGCTTCATGTGATCGTTAACTAATTGTTGCGTATATTGTTTATTAAAGTTAACTGCGAAGGTGCTATTCGAATCGGTGTGTCCAAAAACAACTTCAAAGGGCGTAAGACCTGTTGTCGAATGTATAGTTTGATTGTAGGACATAATCGCGTACGTCATTACGTCGGCAGCATCAGTAATTAGGTGCTCATATTTTGCGATACGATATATTTCTAAGATGGTTGAGTGGAAGCGTTCTATTAAACCCATAGAATTAGGGTTATGTGCTGTACCTATGTGCAGATCAATTTTATAAAATTGAAGTGTTTCTTTAAACAAAGTATTGTTGAATTCGGTTCCAGGATCGGCATCGGCACTTATCCGGTTTGGTACGCCATAGAACGAGAAAAATTTAATTAATGCGCGGACTACTTCAGGAGTGGATCGGTTTGAGAGTATGAAAGCCTGTCCTAATTTGCTAAAAGCGTCTATTATCGTCAAAAAGTATTTCCCTTCTATTGAGAAAAGGTCTATGAATATTTCAGCAAAGGGTTTCGTTTATGTTTGTGTTAACTGTAATACTGGTTTCAAGGGTTTACGATCGTATTTTAGTTTTTTACAGGTTTCACATGAATTTATTACCGTGGCAACAGTTACGTCAATATTTTTCCAGAAGTAGTTTCGCTTTATTTTCATGAGAGTTTCCTTGATGCCGCGATGGCTGGTTTTACCATGATGGTAGGTAAGTACGACTGAACGTTGTTCGTCTTCGTCCTCTACATATATAACTCTTTTAGTGCATTCGTAAATTTTAACAGTATCCTTTTTAAACAGTTTAATAACAGCGTCTGTAAACTGGCTACGGTGTATTTGATCCTCAAAATAAAAGAAATATTTTATTTTAGGATGTATGTATTCCAGAAGGAATTGTTTTACTAAGTGTGGATTATCTACAGGTAAGTGTATCTCAAAAATTTTTTGTTTATCACGTAATGAATCTTTTACTGATAATTGATTTCTGTTCCAGGTAAAAACAAGAACTTGATGGGGCTTCGTGTCTACAGCTTCATCTAGGATAGGGATACCGTTTGTATCGATATCTCGTGCTGAGTGTATTGTTTCAGGTAATGAATCCGCTGTGAGGGTGCTGGAGGAAGCTGCTCGGACTGGATAAGACGACATAATGTCTGAAGGTGACGAGGCAGTCAATGTTTCTGAAGAGTCCGATATTGATATTGGACTATCAGGTCTTTCAGTATCACCTACGTTACCCTGTAAGGATGTGTTATTATCTTGGTTGGTAAGTACATTTACTATTGTTTCAGTCCAAGGGTCTAAAGTGATTTCACATGTGAGGCTGTATACTATAGGTATTTCTGTATCTCGTGTTTTTAAAATTTGCGTCTTCATGTCTATTGTTGCATCTAACATTTTTAATAGGTCCGAACCTATTAATCCGTCGTATCGGCTATCGGCATCGTAAACATAGAATTTGTGTTTGAGGAAACTTTTGAAGGTTTTCAGTAAAGGTATGTCTATAACTTGGTCGTGTGAGCTACGTGCATGTGTACTGATAACTTCAAATGGTTCGTAATATTTGTAGGCAGAAAAGTATTGATCGACTTTTCCTGGGCTAATAAAGCTTCGTGTACTTCCGGTATCAATCATTAGACGGGCATTAATTTCTGGAATATAGATGTATGGTAATCGATTTATACTATTGCAATTTAAATTGATTACTTCAGGCGATCGTTTCCCGAGGCTATCATAGGATAATTTTACGTATTCTTCTTGGTTTGTAGTCTCGTTGGAAATAGGCTCCACATTTTCGAAGTAGAAATTATTGTTATAGGCGGTGTGTTCGTAACTATCAGTAAGGTGTACATTATTTGCACAGTTTACGTAGTCAGGTTGGAAATCCAAGTCTTGGAGTACTTGCGTTTCATTACTATTATTATACAAGTGAAGCGTATTCTCGTCATCGGAGTTATTTATAATCATATTATTTCTAAGGGGGCGGACAGTGCGCATAGACACATCAGTGTCTTGTGGCTGGGGTAAATTACGTTGTGGTTGATATTGCGGCGGTATACCGAATTTGAATTGCTGATTTGGTGGATTAAGATTGGGTCTATTATGTGCGTTATTAAGTTGAGGTCTAGATCCTTGTTGAGGTCCGATACCAAATTTAAAATTGTTCTGATTCGGCGGACCACCTGAAATGTACACTGGTGTATAGCCTTGAGGCTGTTGCATACCCGGTTTGGGATACGTTTGGTTAGGTACACCAAATCTATAGTCGTTATTGAAACCCGACCTAAAATTATTTTGCGGCAGATGTGGAACTCCAAACTTAAAGTTTTGGTTAACCGGATAACCGAAATTATTTACGGCTGGAACATAAGGTCTCATTGGAGGCTGGAATTTAAAACCTTGTTGGTTGGTATTCGGAGGAGGCTGGGCTGTTTTAGTATTACTTTTATTTTTTGCGTTATACTGAAATTGAAAATTGACCTCTTCCATTACGACACTGAGTGCACTTTCTAGGCTTGTGCAACTTTTGAGTCTTACGATTCTAATTAAATCCTCTGGCAGATTATATAAAAACACGTTAAGAGACAAGTTATTGTAAATTACCATTTTTGCTGCTTTCATTTCCTCATTAGCGAGCAAATTGACCTTGGAAATCAGAGTGCTGCGTATTTGCTGAATTCTGTTACAGAATTCCAGATAAGTTTCATTAGATTTAATTTTTAAATTTTCTAGCTCAATTGCCACACAGTCCTCTGATCTGGGGTCACCAAAATGTTGAATCAAAATAGATCTTAGTTGGTCCCATGTGTTTATATCCTCTCTTTCACTTAATAGAGCCGCTGCTCTACCACACAATCTACTAGTGATAGCATGGAAGTTAAAAGTAGTCTGAACAGCATTATTAGGGCCGTTAAAATTTCTTAAAATATATTCACTTTTCTTTATAAACAAATTTAGTATACTTTTGTCACCATCAAACTTAGGAATTAAACTTAAAATATCTTTAGGGATCATTTGGACAGTTACTCCGACTTGATCCGGCATTTTAATCAAATTAGTTTACTTAAACACTTTATATTATAAAATTATACTTAAAAATAGGCCTGCCAATTTTGTGCAGAAGTCAAATAACTCAAATTAGTTTACTTAAACACTTTATATTATAAAAATATACTTAAAAATAGGCCTGCCAATTTTGTGCAGAAATCAAATAACTTTCAACGATTTTAGTTTAAAAGTTACGCAATAAGTCCTACAGGAGCAACACAGGAAATAACAAGGACGAGACAGGATAGTAAAAAGGTCTACTTACAGTCTGCTCGATCCCATGCCTTCCCGTAGAGCTGCTCGTGCCGTGGACAGGAACCTTCGTCGCCACACGTGGTAAACTTATTTATTTGGTTCGAGGATACCCGAAGCCGCGCGCGAGACCGATTTTTGTGTACTCGAACACAGCGTTTAGAAAGCGGATATCCTACCGGCTGCGCCAGTTAAATCCCGGTGGCACTGCCGAAGGTTTTTAAAAAACAAACGACAGGAGTCTTGACACGAAGAGGTTTTATTTAAGACTGATCTATCTTCTAACTAAAGCTAATACATTTCTTAGTCTAAGTTCTTATCTCTATCGGATGCGTGTCGCCAGGCGTTAGCCATAACATCCCGGCGCTACCGTGAATGCTGTGTCAGCTCCGGCCGCCTAAGGCGCGTAACACAGTAACAATTAACATGAAGTTATAATATTGGGGGTCGATACAGCATATATAACTACCTACAAAATATTTTAACTCTTGTGTACAAAACATAAAATAGCAGTTTTCCTTTCAACAACAATATTATTCTCTTTCTCAACTAGTAAAGAGATGGTCTAGTCAAGAAAATTTTCTTGAAACATTTAAGAACACTCTCGAAATCAAAATCGGTTCATCCGTTTAGGAGCTATGACGCCTCATACAAACTTGTCCACATATTTTCACTGTCACTTTCTCGTGCTGTTTTGAGTTTGGTCATTGTTACAATATCAGCCACTCATTAATTGCAATAGTGCACTTATGAACTTCATCATTCGAGACAAGACTTGTGAAATTGCTGTGACAAGCACATTCCATTATATTAGGGTCGACCGGACATTAACCTATTATAATGTAATCTCTGTTTATTTTTACAGCTATTTAAAATTTATCTATCATTTATTTATTTAATATTTATTTGACTTGTATTTTGGCATGGATCTTTTTCAACACACTAATGTAATGTATTCTTCTATGATTATTTTGATTTCATTTAATTAATTATGAATGAATTAAGTTAATTCTATTTTATTATTTATTATATTATATTGGTAAGGAATATCATTTTTTTTTATATTTCTTAAGAACTCTTAAGAAAAAATATTGAAGTATTATTCACGGAAAATTTTATATTTCTTAAGAACTCTTAAAACAAATATTGAAGTATTATTCACGGAAAAGAATAAATATTTAGGTTGGTTGGCAACCCTACGTTCGTACACAGGTGGGAATTTCATTCGAGTTTCACAGTTAGCTGGATCCACCGAATCGATCTAACGGAACGATGCAGGACTTTGTTTTGACATTTATTACTCGATTCCAATACACATTGTTAAAATCAAAACTCTGGTTAGGCTCGTTAAAGTTTAACTTGTAAGTTATAACTATAAGTCTCAAGTGTCTACTTACACGAGTAGGTACTAAACAACCAAATATCAAAAACTTTTTAGGCATTACAAAATCTGGGGTTGTGGGTTGTTCGAAAGAGATACTGCGGTCCCGGAAATAAAGGGCTGAAGAAGGAACAATTGGATTTTAGTCAGTAAAAGTTTGACACTTACCCCCGCTCCGCCTAGAGCGCGGGAAGTTCTTTGATGATTTCCCAGTGACAAAAAAGTCGTTACAAGATGGCAAATCCCCGAAGTGTAACTAGTAGAACACCCCGTAGATATCATATATATTTCTATAGTACATCCGCATTTAGACTGTTATGTTATCTTATTATTGACTAGCTTTTGCCCGCGGCTTCGCTCGCTTTAAATTCGGGGTAACACAGTTCCCCTTTCCTGATTTGAAGGTATGTGCGACCTGTAGTTTTTGCCCTTGCGCCTTATTTATTGTAATAGCAAAGCTAAGTTTTCCCTTTTCTTTCCTCTTTCTCCCCTATTTGTCACTTTTTTAAAAAAATAGCTTATATCCATCTCTAGGTTCTCAACTAACTCTGTACCAAAATTAATTAAAATCGGTCAGCCATTTAGGCGTGAAGACGTAACAAACCAACAAGCTCTCTTTCGCTTTTATAATATTATTAGTAATGATTAAATTTATATTTTTTTAAAATGACAAAAAGAAAATTCAATCTGAAGAATAGACGAATCCGAAGAAAAACAATTCTCCTTTATATAATATCATAAACCTCTGGTCAGGAAATAACGTGTTTGAGATAAGTAGATGTCAATAATAATATGCTAAAAATCTGATCAAGTTTGTTCGCGACTCCGGAGCACCGTTGCTTCCACGAACTGACCACACAGGTCGCGCCACGGGGCGACATAGTCTGACCCGGTTATGCATGTCCTTTATATCATAACCATCACGCTTTCATGCTAAGAGGTAAGACAGAAGAGTACTGCCGTCATGACTAATACAACCGCCACCGCCGTGCCATCGTTGTATTGTGTACAATTTTAATCCAAAACTTAAGTTAATCACGGAGTAGTTAATAGAAATGAAGTGTTAGATATACGGTGCTTCAAGTACAATGTACAGTATGCATACAAAGAAAATCTGTACATTGTTAGTCATAAAAGTTCGTCCTCTCTGTCGATTAACGAAAAACAGGAAAAGTATGTAGCGGCTTTACTTATTTTAGTTTAGCGATACTATGGATTCAATTCAAATAGCCAAATCTAGAGAAGACTGGTCATCCTTGGAGGAGGCCTTCACCTGTAGAGGGGTTCTAGCAGAAGATTAAATAAAACCGTAGATTATAATTACTTTTTCGTTTATTATTTTTAAGTTACTTTTAATTTTTATTTTTTTAGTTACTTTATTTTTATGTTACTTTCACTTTTATTTTTTCCAACCATTACTACTAACTACTTACCTTCTGTTTAGAAATAAAAGGCTTTTTTATTTTTTTATTTTGTTTTATTATGATTTCGATTCGTTATACCATTGACACCATCTATCAAACTTTAATTCTCCCTGCGCAACCAATTCTAGAAGGTAGTGTTAACTTGACGTATTTACATGTTTTAAAATACAAAGTATAGAAAGACCTATCATAAAGGTATCAAATAAGTTTACGTCAACATTAGTCACACTGGGCAAACATTTTTGTTTTTTTTTTTTGTGATGTAGCTCTGAAAACTTAACGTACTTAAAAAGGTCCTTATGGGTATAGAATAGTAAAAGATCTTGGAATTATAAAGTGTGAAGTAATTACATATTAAAAATATTTTAAAAAGAAATAACGTATTAGAATATATATGAATTTTACCTACAATATCTCCGTAACTAAAGTTCCTAATTCCTTCTAATTGAAGGTTCTCTGTTTGGGTCCTGTGATTGCCATGACAGGAAAAAGTTTACCTTTCAGCTTCGTTAAGGCTGTCTTTACACCCGTTATATACCTACATAATTCTTCTCAATTACGCCCTTCATATTTACACTTAGACTTCTTACAGCTCCTAGGGCATTACGTCCAAACAACCTGGTCTAATATACCGGTTGTTTGATTTATAGTAGACTGGGTGCGCAGGCGCAGGCTGCTTTCAATTGATTGTGCACAGCGTAGTGAGCTAGTAGAGTAAAACGTCTTCATTTATTTTGCAGGCTAGTGATGATTGGATGGATGAAAAAATAAAATAGAAGAAAATAATAAATACTATAAATCGAAAAAATTACACCTATGCCATTTTATAAAACTGTCAAATTAAATATTCATTATTGCAGTAACTTTTTGACAAATTTAACTTAAACACTGTTTTAAACTGAAAAGTAAAGGTTCTTGTAAGTTTTATTTTATTAATACCTAAGTACTTTTTTGATTAGAAAAATTAATTTTGCTAGTGCTACGTGACGTCAATCTTTAAAAAAGGAGTAAAAAAATCTAAAATATGATGTACTTATAATAAACCGGATGTAACATTTTATGGATTTATTTAGTCATACATATAAAATGTATATGTTTTATGTATATTTAAAATAACATGTATCAGTGGTGTTATGATCATTAATCACCGTGATGATGAACGTTGTTTATACAAATAATTCATCGTGGCATTCGGATGCTAAACACAACATTAATAAGTCAAGCAAAAATGTGTTGTTTACCATAAGGTACAAATAGATGTGCATTCCATAATATCGGTTTATTTACATGGTATAATTATATCACACTATTTAAACTGACTTGTTCTGTAAACAATCTGACAACCTCACAAAACTTGACAGTTATGATCAACAAAAAATACTATCTAACTCACCCATAAACCTACCTGGAAGATAACTCGGTTTAATGTAATGCTTAATTTGCCTGCTTCAGTTTTAAAGTCGTCTCATTTCGTTACGTCATCGTCACTGCATTAAGTACTAAGTAATTTGTTTTTTCATAACAATAAAATTGTGGTAAAATAATAAAAATTGAAAACCATACTTAAATTAAATTAACATTCATTAAAATACATTCAAAATTTACAACCAATTATAAATGTCAAATAAAAATAATAAAATAAAAACGTTAGGGGTTTTTTACTGTAAATGTTGGCACTCCATTTTATTGTTACTCTTTGGCACGTTTCAAACAATAACATTTTTCAATAAGACGGGAACATTACATCGCTCTGATAAGCACAGAAATCTTTTGAAAAAAAAACAAGAATTTAAAATAAAATTATATATAAATCAGCATTCTTTCACATCACTCTTGCGCACCATCATATTATTATTAATCTGACAACCCCGTTAGGTCACAAGCAGGACGCAGGGTTCAACACAGGCACTAATTCCGTGACCCCAGGGGTCAACTGACTTGTCCGCCCTGTACTTACGACCCCGCTGTGGGTACTAGGAACATCATTTCAATTTTTCAAAATTGATAATTTCTGTTATTAATGGTAATGATTGGACTTAAGGGATCTCGTATAAAGGGATTGTAAAGGTCAGTGGGATACATGTAATTTGTGGAATATATTTTAATGGACGATGTTGTAGGTATAAATAGAGGGTACCTGCCTTGGAACTTCATAGGTACGCAACGTTGAAATTGGCTTGCGTAGGTTTTTAATGCGCTTAATTTACGCTTTTGAAATCTCCATTTTGGCACCCCTTTTATTTATTACTCTATGGTCAGTCTGATAAGCTAACCTGATTGTTTTACCCCGTTCAATTTCAGTTAAAAGCCTTTGCATCCGTCACCATAAAATAGACTTAGTCCAGTAAAAATTACTGCTAATTGTTTTGTATTTCTACGACTTTTAAAAACATTGTTACCTAAATACTTTTGGGCTTTTGTTTATTTAATCGGTTTTAATTGCAATAATGTGTCCAGTTAGTTTAATAAGTATAATATTTTTGACATTTCTAAAATCACTGTCGTCAGTAAAAACATATTTATGAAAACTGGCCAAGTTATTTATTTATTTATAAGTTCGAGTCGGATTCGTACACGAATTTCGTACCATTATCTGTAAAAATCATGTTTGAATATTAAATATTTATTTTATTCTGTTTTTAAACTGTTAGAGCAGCTACATAAATATATCATTTGAGAAAAAAAACAACTGTCAACTATCACGGTTCATGAGATAGAGCCTGGTGACAGATGACCAGACTGGTGGAATACATTATATAACCTCCTTTTTTTTAGAAGTTGGTTAAAAAATCCCGAAAAATACTATTTGGTTGTGTTAACGTTTCTCTTAATCCGAACTCCGTACAAATCAGCAAACATCGTTACCTAGGTCCCAGGTATCTTAATGTAATTCATGTACTCGTTAGTGTAACCGGCACCGGTGACGTAAAGCTCGGCTGAACTCGGCAGCCATCGGGACTGATCGGCTTACGATCGTCTTTGGCCCTAAGCGCAGCTTACCCTACTTCTTAGTACACTTTGTTAGACATGTTAATAGATTGTAGGGTAAATAGACCACTTTTGTGCTGAGAATCATGGCTAAACGAGAAACGAAGGAGCTGCAAGAATCGTATCTTAGAATTAGGCACTTGGATGAAAAAAGACCTAAGAAACCATGGATGGACTGTGTTAAGGATGAACTGAAGGAGGAAAAAAAACCGGGAAACTTCGAGTCAGACTCGCGTACCGAGTTTCCGTACAAACTTGCGACATAAACGGCCAGCTGCCCTACCATGACATCTTAAAGCAGAACTTATTCCGCTGAGGGAAAGAGACAGAGCTATACAGGGTGTCTAGCACCATCTCTTTCACTCAGTAGAATAAGTTCTGCTTTAAGACGTCATAGTAGGCCTACAGATCTTTTGATTGCATAGACTTAGAGAGTTGATTTTTTCATAGCTCCAAGATACTACAGACTTGAGTATTTTTTAGTTCAACTTGATAACTCCACGGTGTTCCCGAGTTTTGGGTTTTGACATACACATAGATAAACAACAAAATTATCGTATAAGGGTTCCGGTTTCCTGTGGACGGTGAGCAATGGGTAGCTCACCGTCCGTCCGTCTATTGACGACAGGCCGTGTCTACGGCGCGTTTGTGTTTCACGCGCGCCTCAAAGAGATGTCAGCAAAGCAGAGGGGCTTGCCAGAGCCTCCGCCTGCCGGGGTTGCGGGTTGTTCGAAAGAGATACCGCGGCCACGAAACGTAAAGGGCAATAGAAGGAACAGGGTTTGGTTTTAGTCAGTACAAGTCTGACACTCCCCCCCCGCTCCGCCCAGATCTGGGGAAGTTATTTGATGATTTCCCACACCCAAAACAAGGGTACCGGTTTTGCGTTTTGAGGTACGTAACCCTAAAAATATTAATCCTCAGATTATGTCATTTTCGTGCAATGCTAAATGTACATGCCCCCTTTTTTTTTTTTTTTTTTTCGGGTGGGAAATCATCCAATGACTTCCCTCGCTCTGGGCGGAGCGGGGGGGCATGTCAGACTTGTACTGACTAAAACCCACCCATGTTCCTTCTGTTGCCCTTTACGTTCCGAGGCCGCGGTATCTCTTTCGAACAACCCGCAACCCCGGCAGGCGGAGGCTCTGGCAAGCCCCTCTGCTTTGCTGACTCTCTTTGAGGCGCGCGTGAAACACGAACGCGCCGTCGACACGGCCTGTCGTCAATCGACGGACGGACGGTGAACTACCCATTGCTCACCGTCCACAGGCCCGATGTACATGCCCCCTTAAAGATACTTTGGTACGAACAGACACGATCTTACTCGTAAATATAATCGTTCCGAGCGTGCCGAATCGATTAAGTCTTTATCGATTCAGCATCAAAGTAGGACGATGAAGTAATCGATTCAGATTGTTTTGTGGCATTTACAATTTGTCTTGAAAATGGCTTTGGTACAAAAAGCTATCGAGTTAGAGTTAGGTGTGTGGCGAATTCATTAACCGTTATATGTTTTTATTACGAACAAGTTAAAATTAACTGCCAGTTACCTAAACGTTATGTTTGCTTGTGATTTTCTTTGTATTCTACTACTAGCTGGCGCCGGCGGCTTCGCCTGCTTGATATCGAAAAAAACTTTTTTTCCCATGTGTTATTCCAGATTATAATCTACCTGTGTGCCAAATTTCATCAAGATCCGTTCAGCCGTTTTACGTAAAGAGTAACAAACATCCATCCATCCTCACAAACAATCGCATTTATAATATTATATAGGATAATGGAGACGAAATTGCAGACTTTTTGATGACTTTAAAAGTTCATTTAAAAAAATGATGCCAGCCCTATTTTACAAGCTTTTATTTAACTTGCAATGTTTATCCGACAGTGTGCGACTTACGTTTACGATGGTTAATCATTAAATGAATTCCCCGCTCTGTGGGAAGCGAGTGTCAGACTTGTACTGACTAAAACACATCCATGTCCCTTCTGTTGCCCTTTACGTTCCGGGGCCGCGGTATCTCCTTCGAACAACCCGCAACCCCGGCAGGCGGTCTCCCTGGCGGGCCTTTCTAGCAGTAGTAGAATGGTGAGCTACCTATTGTTACTTTAACTTAAAGACGCAGTTTGTACGTAACACTAACACCTCCCCATGTTAGTTTTGAGCGCATAAATATCCACTCTTGAAAACTAAGCTAAATAATACTCCGTCTGCATCAGCAGATAAGATAGCTCAAAACTAAAATTCATAGTACCTAAAATAACGACATTTTAAAAGTTTGCTGTGTCCCACTGCAAAACAAAAGCCTCCCTTCCTATTGAAGGTTCCGTACCTCAAAAAGGTAAAACCGTAACCCTTTTAAAACATTATTTTATTTATATCTATACTAATATTATAAAGCTGAAGAGTTTGTTTGTTTGTTTGCTTGAACGCGCTAATCTCAGGGACTACTGGTTGGAATTGGAAAATTCTTTTAGTGTTGGATAGTCCATTTCTTGAGGAAGGCTATAGGCTATTTAACATCACGCTACGACCAACAGGTGCTGAGCAGCGCGGGTGAAACCGTGGGGAACAGCTAGTATATATTGAAATAAAAGTAAATTAATAAAATAATGTCCTAACAGGCGTTATCACCGCGAGGGTTAACGAGGCTGCAGGGAACGGGTTACCCGGCTAGTGCTTTTAACCTGTCACTGATTTATCCAGTATAGCGATGTTAAAGTCAGTATTATCGTTGTGCTACTACATTCAAACGGTTTCGACACACCCCATGTCAGTACCACTTAGGACTGGGAGCAGTTCTGTTAATAACTTGTATAGAATAGAATTTACTTTACTAGCGTTTGCCCGCAGCTTCGCTCGCGATACATATGGGTAACATAGTTCCTCTTTCCTGATTTGCAAGTACCCTTGCGCCTTATTTATTGTAATAGCAAAGCTCAGTTTACCCTGTTCTTCCCTCTTGCTCCGTCATGTCTCACTTAAAAAAAAATAGCCTATGTCCGTCTCCTGGGTCCCAACTATCTCTGTAGCAAAAATCATCAAAATCGGTTTAGCCATTTTAGCGTGAAGACGTAACAAACAAACTCACTTTCGGAGGAAGGATTGCACACCAAAAGTTGAAACAACTGTTTTACATAAATTGCTAATTCTATGGTTACAATGGCGATCTTATTGCTGATAGCGATATGTATTCTAAACAACCTTTGAATGGACGGTACGAATATAAAAATATACCGGGGGTAGTCAATGGTGTACCTACTGCTAAATACTACATAAATAATTTTAATATAGCTATTTATTCATTTTTATTTATTCTTGTATTTGATTATTTACTTTATAAAATTTATAAGAGGAGCTCTTGTCTAATTAGTAACAGCCACGCGGGTTGATCTTTGTGGTAAAAACACGCTTACCTAGATCATCTGTGGATGAATAACCATCCACTCCACACCGAATTTAAATGATAAATGATGTTTATTTTGCAAGTAGGTTTTCAAAAACACTTTTACACGTCATTTTTTTTTTAAACTAGATGAGGCCGGTGTTTCGTACCCGACTACTCTGAGAAGAAACAGCCGAAACAAACTCAGAGGTCATAGTCTCTTTTAAAGTCCAGACAAAATAATCTTGGTCAACTTACATGAGGACTATGCAAATAGTGTCTGAAATGGTCTTTTTAAAAAAGCACCACACGGATTGAAAAGAACAAGTCTTACCGTGGCCCATGGGGTATCGCGTAACCCACAGAACATAAACTATTATAAATGTTCATATGTTAAACCCAGTCAGTGTCAGAAGAGATTCAGAAATATGGCAGTATGCCAGTCTAACACTTAAAACGTACAGCCAGTAACAAAAGTGAGTCACATTAAAAATTGTAAATAGGAGGAACGAAGCGCAAGTTAAATGATTGTTGATCGATGGAGAGGTACAGGAAGGCCAAATAAAAGATGGATGGATTTTGTAAAGTATGATATGAAGGAGAAAGAAGTAAATTATGCCGTGACGTCTTACAGGGGAGAATAGAAGAAGAAAACGTGTTGCGCCGACCACAAATAGAATGGGACATGGGCAGGAAAATGATGATAGTTTTCCAGTATACCAATGATTGACCAATCGTATCCGAATGTACATAACTAACACATTAGTATACAAGTTATATTTAGTAGACACAGTTATAATGACTTGCACCCAATTCTCCTTAACGATCCAAATAAGCATTACCATCAGAATGACAAATCTAGGCAATATATCATCGGAGCCATCAACGATCAAAACTGATGGCGGCCGGCTGCGCATACGCAGAGCCAAGCAACGCGCGCGATCAATCAAAACGGCTTAAATCAACAGCACAAAAAATATAGAGCTTTTAATTGGGTTATAGACTAATTCGTAATTAAGTTAGTTTGATTTGCTTTATGAACATAAGCTAGCTAGCTAATGCCCGCGGCTTCGCTCGTGTTAAATTCGGGGAAACGCAGTACCCCTTTCCTGATTTTCAGGTACCTGCTACTTGCAGTTTTTGCCCTTGCGCCTTATTGATTGTAATGGCAATGCTAAGTTTTCCCTTTTCTTCCCTCTTTCTACCTCATTTACCACTATCTATACTTATTAATATTATAAAGCTGAAGAGTTTGTTTGAACGCGCTAATCTCAGGGACTACTGGTTGGAATTGGAAAATTCTTTTAGTGTTGGATAGTCCATGTCTTGAGGAAGGCTATAGGCTATATAACATCACGCTACGACCAACAGGTGCTGAGCAGCGCGGGTGAAACCCTGGGGAACAGCTAGTAAAAAATATTATCCTTTGTTCGTCTCCAGGGTCTCAACTATCTCTGTACCAAAATTCATCAAAATCGGTTTAGCCGTTAAGGCGTGAAGACGTAGCAAACAAAAAATCTTACTTTAAAAAAAAATTTAGCACCTGAAAGGCGCCACTAGCATCCTAATTTAATCTGTACATTCGTGCAAAAATCGTATTCCTCTGAAAAGAAGACTTGTTTCAGTTTCAGTTGTTCATTGATTTAGTTATTAGGATTCTGTATGCCTAAAGAAGTAATGGGAACCCTTATAGGATCACTTTGAAGCCCGTCTCACTGTCTGTATGTCAAGAACATTTATCTCGGGAACACGTAGGTATCGAAATTTAAGTTGAAATTAAAACCATACAGTCCACTCAAGTCTGTAGTCCATGAGAGCTGTAAAAATCAACACTCTAATTTTACGCATCTATACTATCTATACTAATATTATAAAGCTGAAGAGTCTGTTTGTTTGAACGCGCTAATCTCAGGGTTTAAAGATTTTTTATTTATTCAGAAGAACATACATTGTTCACTTATTGAATACATAAAATTGATAAAGTGTGGTGCAGTACTTTTTCATATAAAAGAAAAACTTATTAACCATAGAGTTTAAAAGAAGTCTCCATAGAAAACGAGCAACATGAACCTTATGATACCGCATTATAATATTACGAATTGTTTATGCTTAGGTTGCTTTACAAATATGATATTTTCCATCTCAGTATTTAGAACAGTGTTGGAATATGAAAGTGGTATGAAATGTTAACGTTGTAGGGATGTGAAGTATAGTTAGACTTTGTATCGACACGGCGACTCGGGTGCACGAAAAGTGATGATTGTCCGTATTTATTAGCGTCTTACTGCAATCCTGATATTTTATTACAGAATTCATGTCTTAATTTTCCGAAAAGGTATTCGGAAAAGGCGTCGAAATAAATTATTGGTTAGATAGTACGAGTTGGTTAGTAGACGAGCCTATAATATAGGCTCGCTACCTACCCTACCTAACCCACAAAAACAATAATAATTATGCATTTTTGTCCAAATAAATCTAAAAACTCAGCGTCGCGTCCGTCCGTCTATTGACGACAGGCCGTGTTGACGGCGCGTTAGTGATTCTCGCGCGCCTCAAAGATATGTCAGCAAAGCAAAGGGGCCTGCCAGGGCCACCGAAAGAGATAGCGCGGCCCTGGAATGTAAAGGGCATTAGAAGGAACATGGTTAGTTTAGATTTCCCATCCGCGAAAAAAAAGAAGGGGTAGGTGCTAGATGTGCGATTCGTATTTTAATCCACATACAATCTAGCACTACCCTGTAAAACCTAAGAAAATGTGTATTTCGCAGATTACCCTTTCTTACTTCACCTTAAACTAGAAAATTTCATCGCCCTTAGTTAAACCAGATAATGAGCATAACCTCAACAAACTACACCAATAAACGTCTGCCCACACCCCTTCTGAAGCTAATAATATTCAACATTTATTAGACAAGCTGCTTTCTCGGAAACCCGCAGTTAAACCAAGCAATGGATTAATTTTGTGCTTGAATCAGATGTAAATTATTGTTGAATTGGCAGACATTTCCTGTCCTAGAAAACAATGTCGGCGTGGAACGGATCCGATTTGATGCTGAAGTAATATTGAACCAGCCTGCACCGCGACTAAAAAATGAGATAGATAGAATATTATTCATTATGTACACCAATGTACACCATACAAATTAGGAGAACACAGCAGTATACAACTTATGAATAAGGTGACACAAGGGGCGGTCTTATCGCTAAAAGCGAACTTTTCAAGACAACCTTCGGATGGATTTAAAGGAGGAGAGACAGTAGGTAGTCTTTGGTGTAACATTTTTCAAAATTAATAGCTACATTAAAAAAAAACTATTACTTAAATAATAATAATAATAAAACCTAGAGATGAATTTCTGTCAGAAAAATACAACCTAGAGCTAGTCAGACTCGTGCACCGACGCGACGGTTCTGTAGAAATTTGCGACATAAACAGCCATATCTTTTGACTTCGTAGACTTATAAGGTTACTAGCTTTCGCCCGCGGCTTCGCACGCGTTAAATTTGGGGTAACACAGTTCCCCTTGCGCCTTATTGATTTGTAATAGCAACGCTAAGATTTCCCTTTTCTTTCCTCTTTCTCCCTCACATCTCATTTTTTTACAATAAAAGTTAGCCTAAGTCCGTCTCCTGGTTTCCAACTATCTATGTACCAAAATTCATTACAATCGGTTTAGCCATTAAAGCATGAAGAGATAACAAACAAACAAACTCACTTTCGCTTTTATAATATTAGTAAGGATTTTTTTTGACAGCACAAAGTCACTACAGAGTTGAGTATATATATGGTTTTAATTTCAACACGATACCTACACGCGTTCCCGAGATATAGTCTTGACTGACAGACAGGCGGACCACAAAGTGATCTATTAAGGCTCCTGTTTTTAATTTTTGAGTACGGAACCCTAAAAATAAAACGAAGTTGGACATTTTAAACGCCTTCAAGCTGTAGCTATCTCGCAATTTTTTTCGTATGAGAAACATTAATTAATCTTCTTGAACTGGTTCAATATATGAAACTGAAACGCGAAGATAACAAAGTGAAGTTCAGCGATTCCGAAGTAGAATCGGTGACTCCATGATATAACTATAAAAAATATTATGTCAGTAAATCACAGTTCTAATAAACAAGCATTTAATGTGGGTACTGAAATTGGGTACCTCAAGATGGCCTACCTTGAAAGAGGTGGAACAACCAACTGTATGGACAGCTGGTCTCCATGCCTGATTCCAAGAGGTGCAGGACTCCTGAAAACACTTGAGGGTCGGGTTAAAAACTAACAATCAGTAATTTAGACACATTCCTGAAGCCCCATCTTCAAAAGACTCCATGGTATAATGTAGGGCTGCATGCTGTTGAGATGTATGCAGACTTATCTCTCACCTGCGGGTCTTAATGAGCAGGGGGTCAGCCGGCGTGTGTGCGTGGGCCTTATGTAGGGCTGCTACGAAACACATGATGTTGAAAAGATAACATGTTGTATAAGTAAAGGCAAGGCTTGACGTTACGGGTTGTTCGAAAGAGATACCGCGGCCCCAGAACGTAAAAGGGCAATAGAAGGAACAGGGGTGGGTTTTAGTCAGTACAAGTCTGACTCCCTCCCGCTCCGCCCAAAGCAGGGCATTTCTCACCCCAAAAAAAAAGCCTAGCTCCTGACTACAACAAATATTGAAAAAAAAATGGCGTATTCCTATTAAAGATTGCATATTTCCTTAGACTCTGTTCTTAAGCGCTGACGGGGTAAATAAAAGATGGATGTGGAAGGAATGTTGTGAAAGAGAAAGGAGTAAATAATTGCTTGACGTCTGACTAGGAGGATGGAAGAAGAAAACGTGTTGCGCCAATCCCATATATAGAATGAAATTAGGACAAATGATGACAATGAGGTATGAATATTGATTTGATTGGCGCACTTTCGTTATAAAGTTTAAGAAGCGTACAAATATGGGTATTAAAAATGATTTTGACGACAATCAATAATGTTTAAAAATAATAATTAATGAAAACGTTTAAAAATAATAGTAACTGAAAAATTAGAGTACGTGTCATGTCAAAAATTAAAAAATCTTAATTAAAAAATAAAAAATAAAATAAAATAATTGCGACAGTAAACGGCAGCCCTATTCTGGTGCGCCCACGCAGACCTACAGGGTCTAGGCTACTCAGACTGCGCGGCCTCCATCATAAAATATATCGATGACTTAATGCATGCACCTCTCTCTTTGCTCACCCACCTGACTCTTAGAGCACTGTGCAGGGCATAAGGGTAATACATTGACGTGTTTTTTGGAATTTTTGTGATGATTTTTTTTTCTAAACTAATATTATTAATGCGAAAGTAACTCTGTCTGTCTGTCTGTCTCTCTCTTCTTCACGCCTAAACTACTGAACCAATTTTAATGAAATTTGGTACAGATATAGTCTGGGACCCGAGAAAGGACATAGGATAGTTTTCATCCCGGAAATCCCCCGGGAACGGGAACTATTAATCCACGCGTACGAAGTCGCGGGCAAAAGCTAGTTATACCATAAAAGAATGCAGAGTAGAACTATTTATCAGAAAAAGAATATCCTCATATATAGATTTTTTGTAAGATGGATGGATGGATGTTTGTTACTCTTTCACGTCAAAACGGCTGAACGGATCTTGATGAAATTTGGCACAGAGATAGATTATAGTCTGTAATAACATCCTACTTATTATAATATTATAAATGCGAATGTTTGTGAGGATGGATGGATGGGTGTATGGATTTTTGTTACTCTTTTACGTTAAAACGGCTGAACGGATCTTGATGATTTGGCACAGTAGTAGATTATAGTCTAGCTAGAATAACACATAGGATTTTTTTATCACGCGGGCGAAGCTGCGATTGCTAGCTAGTTAGATAACATATTTTGCGACATTCTTCTAGCTATCTCTCAGTTAATATAAAATTTTTGAGGCAGGTCGATTTATTTACCATCGATAATACTGCTGTTGCCAGCCCTAGTACGCTGCGCCTACGCAGACTAGCGGTCTAGGCCAGTGAGTGCTGTCTTAATAATAAAATAACTATGATTAATGTTCTCCACGCTCATTCACCGGCACTCGCTGTTATCTTATCTCCACTGATTCTGCTGGTGGGGTAAGCTGAATTCCTAGCATTTCTATGTGATGTGTGTTGTGGACTTAATTAATAGTTTTGAAATAGTTTTTACCGTTCCATGAGACAGAAAGAAAGAAAGAGAGGTCTTGTCGCTCTTCCTTCAGATTAAGCTGAGCTTGCCAAGATTATTCCGTAGATGGGTGACCACTGACCACCACACTCCAATTTTCTTTGGAGAGTACGCTAAGCTGTAGGTCTCGGCTGTCATTTGTACATCTTCCACAGTCTGACAAGGGCTACTATACAATAACCAGCCACACAATAACTACTAGTATATGTCGAAAGCATCAACGAAGAGATTTAAACAATTTAAATATATTATTAAAACAACCTTTGTGCCTGTAGAAGGATTTCAAATTTAGAAATGCCAGAGAATGTAACCCCTTTTTTGCGGGTGGGAAATTATCAAATAACTTAATATTTACCAGCTTTAAAAAGCAAAATTGGTGTGTTTTAACCAGTACAAGTCTGGCACTCTCCCTAAATATATCCTTACTAATATTATAAAAGCGAAAGTGAGTTTGTTTGTTTGTTACCTCTTCACGCTTTATTGGCTAAACCGATTTTGAATTTGCATAAAAAAATATATGGAACATGAGGGAGAACGAGAAAAGAAAAGGGAAAACTGAGCGTTGCTATTACAAATCAATAAGGCACAAGGGCAAAAACTGCTGGTAGCAGGTACTGTGCGAACGCGAGCGAAGCCGCGAGCAAAAGCTAGTACTTTATAAGTGTTGTGAGGCTGTCGGACCGGCCCTCCACTAGAAATTATAATCCTTTAGCAGGCAAACAACGCGCCCACACGAATTGGAAACGATTTCCATTGAGGGTATTTGAGAGCATTCATTCATAACCAGTGATAGTATTTATAGCGATATATCTAGCGCGTGCGCATGTCAAGTGGGTTCTTGTACTCGTTTCAAAGTGAATGGTATCCATGCTGGATTTGTTGAAGTATTCTTTGGGCGGGATTATGTACACCAATATACAATTTATAAATAGGGTGACACAATGGGCGGTCTTATCACTAAAAGCGATCTTTTCAAGACAACTTTTTGATGGATTTAAATTTATAGGAGGACAGACAGTACTGCAGGATTTTTGGCAAGTTAATGCTAATCAGACCCTAAATTAATTATTTATTTAGTTTATGTATTTGGTTAGTTATTATTTAGTTTATTTAAAAAGTAAGTATTTTATTATTTGCGGTGTCGAACAGATGAATTTCGCAAAGATCCTCCTCCTTAAAAAACATTGCAAGTAGGGGCCTGCGTAATGCAGATATGGTTTGATTTCGGGGCCTAAGTCTGCTATTACAATAGTGTCAGAATGGTCGATCACTGATCGCATAATGCTTGATATTGACAAGTTTAGTATGTAGCAGATTACCAAAATTAGTGATCGACCATTCTGACACTATTGTAATAGCAGACTTAGGCCCCTGAAAGAATGTTATCGTTTTATTTGCTGACAGATGTCCAAGGTAATTTCAAGTGTCGTTACAGATAGCCAATATCTCGAAAATCTAACTACCAGTCGCGCCATGTAAAATACTGGTATTCAGCTGTGTCCGGTAAGACTGGAAACCGACCCTAACATAGTTGGAAAAAACTAGCGGGATGATGAAGAATCCTTACTAATATTATAAAAGCAAAAAATGGCTAAACCGATTTTGATGAATTTTGGTACAGAGATAGTTGAGACCCTGGAAACGGACATATGTTTTTTTTTTTTAAAGTGGGATATGGGGGAGACATAGGGAAGAAAACGGAAAGCTTAGTTTTGCTATTACAATAAATAAGGCGCAAAAACAAAAACTATAGGTAGCAAGTACCTGCAAATCAGGAAAGCGGAACTGTGTTACCCCGAATTTAACGCGAGCGAAGCCGCGGGCAAAAGCTAGTATTTCATATTTATGGATTCCATAGATTTTTAAAGGTACAGCCTTGTTGTATCGACCCCGAATTCTCTCTAGGTTAGACAAGAGCTGAACCCAACATCATTAAAAAAGTGTAATAACTGAAATGACAATATCGAATAGGTATATAAAATTCTCGTGTCACTTTTCGTTCCCATACTCTTACGAAACGGCTGGACCGATTTGAACGAAATTTTGTGTACATATCGGGTAGGTCTTAGAATCGGCTAACATCTATTTTTCATGCTCCTAACTGAGCAGCGGGTGAAACCGCTGGGCACAGCTAGTATCCTTATAAAAGTTAAAAGGCTTTGTAACACAAGCTCCATATCGCGGAGTTTATAAATTCTTTCATTCTCGTTTCATATTACGTAATTGAACACTGAACGCCACTAGGCAATCTTATATGATGCTGACCTTATAATTGGCTTACAGGGTAATGACCTCTTGATCTAGATTAAATCTTTTGCCTGCCGTTATACCGAATTACTTGGGTTAAATATATTTAAGGACCTAACCCCCGAATACTGAAACGTCACTCAAAATTTAAGTCCCACTTAAGTTTAACAGAGACTCAGAAGTGACGTTTGACCATACAAAATCTAAAGTTTAAGAGCTGCTCAAATGTTAAGCAGCCCTCACATTTTGAGAGACGTTTCAGTATTCGGGGGTAAAAGTACTTTCTAGATTTTTTTTTGTTTTTTTGGCAACAGTCACGTTATTTCTTCACGCCCTTAAAATGGCAATCATCCTTACAATCCTTACTAATATTATAAAAGCGAAAGTGAGTTTGTTTGTTTGTTACCTCTTCACGCTTTAATGGCTACACCGATTTTGATGATTTTTGGTACAGAGATAGTTGGGAACCAGGAGACGGACATAGGCTAATTTTTATTTTTATTTTAAAAAAGTGGGATGTGAGGAAGAAACAGGGAAGAAAAGGGAAAACTTAGCGTTGTTATTACAAATCAATAAGGCGCAAGAGGAACTGTGTTACCCCGAATTTAACGCGAGCGAAGCTGCGGGCAAAAGCTAGTAATTATATATATTAAAAAAAGTTGCCCCCACACTAGGAATTTCTCCTGTATCATGGGTGCGTTTACAAACATTTTAACTCACATACACAAACAGCCAGATCCAAAACAACTACCTGTAGTCCAGACAAATATTTGTGCGGGAATCGAATCCGGAACACGCAGCGCAGCAGTCAATCGCTCAGCAACCATCTTTTTTTTTAAATTTCCGTAACTTTAAAGGAAAAACGGAACCCTTATAGAATCACTTCGTTGTCCGTCTGTCTGTCTGTCAAGACCCAGTATCTCGAGAACGCGTGAAGGTATCGAGTTGAAATTCAACCCCATATACCGAGATTTGACTGCGGTCTCTTAGGCGCGTCGCCCACACGACATTTGTAAAGAAAATCTTGTTGCGGCGTGCCTCCAATGTGCCTGCGCCTTAACTGCACCTCGACTGTTGATCTTGTTTTCAAATCACAGCAATACTTTGTCCATCGATATTTTTATTTGAGTAAGTACAACACTAGTAAGGCCAAGAGTTACTATGCAAGTATTTGTATTGACATCATCTGGCCATAATTAACTTTAAGCTTTTTTATCGTACTTTTTATTGCAAGCCTCTAATCGTTGGATTAGCACTTTTTATGGCCAATCAAAGTTGACCAGAGGTGTCCAACCTTTTGTATGAATAAAGTTACTTAAAATGTATGTTCCTCACACCATTCTCGGTATGTAATCTAAAAATGGCAAAATAATTTACATCATAATTAAACAAATACTCTTGGACAAGGCTCGTATTGTTAGGAAGTTTCTTTTCTCTGCTCCCTGACTGCCTGGAAGCTTGGGGCCTTTCTCCGATACCGTTCCGTTCTATTTTTTGTATTTTTATTTATGTAAAAAATATGTTTAAAAATAAATAAACGGAATATAAAATCAAATAAGTAAGCTGAAGTGGCAATGGGCCGGCCTTATCAGTCGTAGAACCGATGACCGTTAGGGTAGTAGTGTTCTTGAGTGGAGACCGCGAATGGACAAGCGTAAAGTGAGAGGCCCTCAGGCTCGGTGAAACGACGATCTAAGAAAGAAAGAAGAGTTAATTTCTCAGAATATAGCACTTACAAAAGATGTTACAGTTATTACAGATTCTATCACTTCTGCATTTATCTAAATTCAATTATAATTAACACAGAGAGAATATCACATTATCATACTTTTGTGCAGAGATTATTATGGTACACAGAATTAGTCTATGCATACTAAAAAACGAAAATATGAACCCTGCCTCTTAAACTAGGACACCTGTATCTTAAAAGACAGTGATCGGCCATCATTCTTCCCTTATCTCAATTTATTCAGAGAGTGCACAACATTTTGTCTTTCCACAATCATCTCAGAAATCACACCCTGTCCAGTGCCTAACCACATTACAATCTATAATCAAAATCGATTAAATTGCTTACTTTTTTAATCGGAATACTAGCAAAAATGTTGACGACTTCTTTTTCGTTAAACTGCACGAATTTGGTCTAAAAAAAACATGTTATAGTGACTCTGCCTGGTCTCGCTAGCTCCTTATAAGGAGATAGAGGCACACAGCTCCTTATAAGGATCGGCGTATGAGTTCCGATATAAACGATACAACCTTGATTCGACAGATTGACGTGCCATGAGTAATTTTAACGAATACAGGATTGCCAGCGGTAGATTTGTGTAATTATTATTAAGTTTTGTGTTTGAACTAGCTGGCACCCGCGGCTTCGCCCGTGTGATATCGGAAAAGTCCTATGGGTTATTCTAGACTATAATCTACCTCTGTGCCAATTTTCATCAAGTTCCGTTCTGCCGTTTTGACGTAAAAGAGTAACAAAAATCCATACATCCATCGTCACAAACATTCGCATTTATAATATTAGTAGGATATGCTAAATCAGCCCTCGTTGGAGCCCTAGGAGGCAGGTCTCGGTGACATGAATTCATCACCTCTGGGGTCAAGCACTAGTTGGTAGAAACACAATGTCTTCGAATTTTTAGTTCATGTTAGTTTTTAAGGGTTTCGTCTCTCAAAAGGAAATAAATTCCTTTAAAAGAACACTTCGTTGTCCATGCGTCTGTTAGGACCCTTTATCTCGGAAACTCGTGGAGGTATCGAGTTGAAATTAAAACCATATACTCAACTCTGTGGTCCCCTAGAGTTCAACAAAAATCTATTCTCTAAATCTACGCAGTCAAAAGATATGACCGTTTATGTCGCAAGTTTGTACGGAACTCTAGGTGTGCGAGTCTCACTCGCCCTTGGCCGGTTTTTATATAGTACTAGCTTTTGCCCGCAGTTTCGCCCGCGTTAAATTCGGGATAAGACAGTTCCCTTTTCCTGATTTGGAGGTACCTGCCACCTGTAGTTTTACCCTAGCGCCTTATTTATTGTAATAGCAATGCTAAATTTTCCCTTTTCATTCTTCCTTATTTTTCACTCTTTTAAAAAAAAATAATCTACTTATATCCGTCTCCAGGGTCCCTACTATCTCTGCACCAAAATTCATCTAAATCGATGTAGCCATTTAGGCGTGAAGAGGTAACAAACAAACTCACTTTCGATTTTATAATATTAGTAAGGACAAGGAGTTTTTTTTAAATGTTGCATAAAATTATTGAAGTTTGCTTACGAACCAAGTCAACGTCTAAAGTATACTGTTTTTAAGTACTGAGGTACCTTACTTCGTGTTGTTGAACCTTCTGGATCTTCGTATTTCAAACATAAACAGTGCTGCCGTTTCAATGGCAACGCGGCGTGCGCCCGCGGCTATATCGATGCATTCTTGTGAGTGAATGGAACGCTTGTGAGTGAACGATAGGTCTCGTAAACTATTGTATTGAACGGTGGTTATAACAAATACTGGAGTGAGGTTAGGGTTGCCTAAGAACTGAGGACCACCGGGATTTTGCTGTTTAAAAACCAACAAACTAATATTATGCAGGTTTTATGATCCATATTTATTTTTGTCTCTTGTAATGTTAACGTTCAAAAAGTGCCTTATCTTAGTAAATTTGATTATTAAAATGTAACTGAATTTCACCTAAAGCCGGTAGGTACAATAGTTTTTGCGAGCAAGGGTAGCAAACATCCATCCATTTATTCATCCTTACAAACTTTCACATCCTTACTAATATTATAAAAGCGAAAGTGAGTTTGTTTGTTACGTCTTTACGCCTAAATCGATTCAGATGAATTTTGGTACCGATATAGTTGGGACCTTGGAGACGGACATAGGCTAATATAAAAACCCAAAAGGGAGAGAAACATTTTTCTTTTCGATCATCACGCGGGTTAAAGTAAGCGTTTAACCAAAGTAACTTTGCCACGCAGACGAAGTCGCGGGAGGAAGCTAGTAATATATACTTCTTCTTTATCGTATGATTAGTGACGAACCTGGTGTCAGAGGTCCAGCCGTTTCGGAGGAGTATGGGAACGAAAACTGTGACACGAGAATTTTATATATTAGATAATTTGATTTATGTATAATAGTAGGAAGTTATGATATTTCTCCTGTGCGTCAACCCTAATCGCTGCAACTCCAAGCTCGCTCCAGAACCTACATTGATCTAAGTTATTCAAGTTACAAAGTGTTCTGACGATAATAGATATTGACTCGTCGTAAGCCGTACTAAACGGTAAACTCTACTTACCTTCCTAATACCTTGTCGTGAATTTACTTTATGCTTGTAAAAGCAAATAAATAACGTTAACCTATGGGATTTAAAGTGAATGAAGAAAAATATGAGATTTTAGAGCTTAGTTGTTTAGCGTTACAGTTTCCTTTGTGGAAGAAAAACCGGCCAAGTGCGAGTCGGTCAAGCATCGAGGGTTCCGTACAAATTTGTGACATAAATGGCCATATCTTTTGACTGCGTAGACTTAGAAGATTTTTTTTTACAGCAATTTGATACCTCTTCGCTTTCTCGAAATAAAGGGCCTTGACAGGCAGACAGACAGACGGAGAATAAAGTGATCATTATAATGGTTCCGTTTATTCTTTTTTTCTAATAAAATAATGGTTAATAAAAAAAATACTAAACACACTAATGAAAGGGTACAGATTAACTATTTCATAAAAAATGTCAATTTGATTTACATAAGTGTAGAATGTGGTTTATTTTGTGCACGCAAAGAGATTTTATAAGCTTTTTTTTTTAAAAAAACGTTGCTCCCCACAAGGAATTTCTCCTGTATCGGTGGTGCGTTTACAAATATACACAAACAGCCAGACCCGGAACAACTATCGGTAGGCCATACAAATATTTGTTCGAAGCGGCGATCGAACCCGCGACACACAGCGCAGCAGTCGATCGGTCAAATTGGAAGATTAGAATTATAGCTATAAATAACCATGCATTGTCTTCTAAACTAGTTCATCCTATATCGCTTTAGGGCTAATTAAATTAACTGGCAATACTAGAGACACCCATTACAGATGTAAAGTTTCACGCTTGTAATACCCAAAAGGTAGGTAGAGCAGACACGGACACACACGCACGGACGTTGACGGCACGGTTGGCGTAGTGGCTGAGGGATCGACTGCTGCGTTGCGTGTCACGGGTTCGATTCCCGCACGGAACAAATATTTGTATGACCTGCAGATAGTTGTTTCGGGTCTGGCCGTTTGTGTATGTGAGTTAATATGTTTGTAAACGCACCCACGATACATGAGAAATTCCTAGTGTGGGGCAACGTTTTTAAAAAGAAAGAAAGGTAGGTACCTAATAGTACACATCACATTTTGCTAAATATATTTAATGAATCTCAATACTGTCCCTTTTTGATATATACAGAGTAATCAGTCAAATTCAAAGTAAATAAGCTGGGCAACATTTGACCCTACGACCGCTCAACTGAATAGAATCTATAATTGAATTGGTTCCCTCGGTTCAATGGCCGAACTAAAAATACTAAGATCTCAAATTACAGGCACTAATAACAGTTAGCTCTTAATTCAAACAATGCGAAGCTAAACAATGCTGCGCCTGCGCGGCCGGTGTGAAACGCAACTCACGGAACAGGCACAGAATATCAACTCTGTACAGCCAGCGAGAAAGATTTCGGATGGTCTTTCGGACAAACAATGGGATGAAACTTAAATAACGAAAATATAGCGTTATTGGCTTACGCTTTTTGCTTCATGCCGTTTTGAGCTTAGCTAAGCTTAGCTTTATCAGCAACGTCCATTAGTTTTTGTAATGTACAGGCATCAGGGAACCATAAACCCATTTTTAGGGTTCCGTACCTACCTCAAAAGAAAAAAACGGAACTTTTTGGATCACTTTTTTATCCGTCTGTATGTCTGTCTGTCAAGACCCTTTATCTCGGGAACGCGTGAAGGTATTGAAATGAATTTAAAGCCATATACTTAACTGTGTAGTCCCTTTGCGTTGTGAACAAATAAACCCTTTAAGTCTATGCAATCAAAATATATGGCTATTTAAGACGCAAGATTTTACGGAACCTCGGCGCGGGAGTCTGACTCGTTCTTGGCCGGTTTTTTTTTATAAGTATTTCATATCTAATATATAAAATTCTCGTGACACAGTTTTCGTTCCCATACTCCTCCGAAACGGCTGGACCGATTTAAACTAAATTTTGTGTACATATCGGGTAGGTCTGAGAATCGGCCAACATCTATTTTTCATGCCCCTAACTGAGCAGCGGGTGAAACCGCTGGGCATAGCTAGTCTAATATATAAAATCCACGTGTCACAGTTTTCGTTCCCATACTCCTCCGAAACGGCTGGACCGATTTAAACGAAATTTTGTGTACATATCGGGTAGGTCTGAGAATCGGCCAACATCTATTTTTCATACCCCTAAGTGGGCAGCGAGTGAAACCGCTGGGCACAGCTAGTTTATATATATTATCCATATTTGCACTCCATACTGAGATCCCTTTTTAATATACAGTACGCACATAAATAAATATGAAATCCACAATGATCTGCGTCTAAAGTGTAAGAGTAGAACTTCTGTACATTTCTATGATGTGGTGCAATTTCGCTTCCGAGCCGCCAGTCACGATTCAAGTTACTGCATTCCCGGACCCACTAGTGATGGGGATATTCACACAGAATTCGTACTCAAATATAATAAGCAAAACTACGATAAACTGTCCGGTACAAAATTCACGAAGAATACTTGAGAGCCCCTATAAGAAAGGATGAAAAACATTTATGTGTCTTAAAATAAGACGAGCACACAAAAAAACATTAAACATTCAAAGCATCACAAATATTTACAAATAAATACATTAGACAGAATAAAAAAAGCTTGCACTTCGTGACTGCGACAGGTAAGTCACCAATATTTACGCCTCAATAACGTACCCAAAAGGCATTAGTTTAGGCATTAGTTTAGCATTAGTTTAGACCTTCCCTTGGCACAGAAGTCGCATGGTGTAATTTTTACCTCAAGTTTAATATCAATGTAGTACCTAAAGTAGGTAAGCAATGACTTATTGTCGGGCCTACGCCGTCCTTTCAAACTTAAGTACTAACGCTGTAACAATTCCATTGTAAAACCAAAAACAACAACATAACATAACACCAAATGATTTTAAAGGAGTAAGTAACCATGGAGTTTCCTGCCGGTTCTTTTCCATAGGAAACGACCGTGCACCATTTTTCGACGTTTTATAACTGCCCATGTATGTAAAATAAAAATAGTTTGATTTTGAATAGAAACGTGATGTCCCAACCCTATGTACTGGGGCAAGCTCTACAAATAGTGTTAACACGCGATACACTGAAGCCTCCAGCTCTACCATAACGATATTCTTCACAGTAACTGTGATAAATGGACAACTCGATACAAATGTCGGCTGTTTCATACAAATTGCACTTTTTGGAACGAAGTTCCATAACGCGCGTTGCGACAGGGAGCTAGACGGAAAAAATTAAGACCAAAAGTTGTAACGACACTTTTTTTTTATAGTTGTAAGCCATGAGGCATGCGCGTGTTTCTCTGTCTCTCTCTCTCATAGAAAACAAACCAGATTTTTCGTTTCGTCTTTCTATTTCGCATTGAACAATGTGGTGTCGCGACGATTATTTTTGTTAAGTCCATACAGGTTTTTTGTACATAATAAATAATAACTTCGTTCCATCCAGAAGTCCCTTGACACCAATCTCTCTTTTTTTTTAAAATACACTGGAGAACTTAATTTTGAAAACATAACAGCATAGTTGTTATTCTTTCGATGTTATAGGCAGAGGTATTACCTCTAGTACTATTTGGCCAGTTACGTTTGAGTCTCATGTAATAGGGGGTGAGCCTATTACCATCAAACTCCAGCTCCAAGGATCTGCACTGAAAAAATCCTGTTTGAAAATCCAACAAAAAATTGCCCTCCAGGGAATCTAGAACCTAATGTTCAGCAAACCAGCGCTATGCTAGATCAACATACTTTTAACGACAAAAAAACAAAATATTAGACAAAAATAAGAAGAGGTCTAAATTAGTCCCGTACGACGGTACGAGGCCAAAAGGTGGGTCATCTCAGGATTGTGCTGTAACATAAACACAACACAGCTCTGATAATTTGATAGGACCCAATATTCTTATAGGTACGGGAACCTTGTGTTCCATGGGCGCCTCAAAGAGACTTATGGCAAACATAGGACCCCGCTAGGGCAATTGCCTGCCCGAGTTGTAGGTTGTTCCAAAGAGATATCGCGGCCTCGGAACACAAAATGCTACTGCAGGAATATAATGACGCATGCTTTTTTTCCGCACAGGGTAGGGATAAGTTATTTAAAGATTTTTCTTTCAAAAATGAAGGTCTCACTAAAGTCCCCCCACTTTAGTAAGTACTTCATTGAACCTCACACGGTAAATGAACAATATACGTCAACATGCTCGACAACATACGCCCACAGTGCTGCTCACTGACCGGATTACTTCAAGCCTATTGTTGACGCCACCGATGATGGATGCCTACCTTCGGCTCCGCGCTTTCATGTCATCAATCAATTTGTTAACGTGGTAGACGATAATGAGAGGTTGTGAAGCCTTTGTTTAATAGAGAGACACTTAAGCTAACAAAAATATTGTTATTATAGCTAATAAATAATTGACGACCATTTATGGAATAAACATTTCGTGGGGGCCAAGGTAAAGCGAAAATGTTGGTCACCACCAACGCCTTTGAGCCACTACGCCACGCCATACTGTACTACGCCTTCGGGGTTTTGGGTTTTGGATGAATCTGACAATCAATAAACGGATTAGAAGTAGTTGACTTGGCTCGCGAGGTTGGTGGTGGGATGTGGATTCAGCGATCACTGTACCCATAGTCGTATTTTCTGCCAATGGCTTAATTGCCTCGACCAATACCTAAGTAGGCTCGTTAGGCAGCTGGATCAAGGGTTTGAAACAGAAAGCAGTACTCTTGGACACGGCTCGTATTGTTAGGAGGTTCCTTTCTCCAGAGCCCTGACTACCCGATACCCTGTTCCCGATACCGGTGGGTCCTCTCCACCAGTAAGAGGCTAATGTATGTATATAATGCTTCACGTATGAATAAAACCTAGTAGCTGAGTCCACCAGTAATTGAATGTCCTCTCAGAAGACACTTAAGTCTACGCAGCGTAGCCCGCAGATATATCTTAGTATTCCACTCGACATTGCGCCTACCATAAAATCTCCATAACTGTGGTAAACTAAATAAATATGCAACAGCAAAATGATCGATATGCATAATATTTCCTCGGCCAACGGCTTTAGTTCGAAACGTTTTGTCACTAAAAAGTCACGCACAGTAGTTTTATGGAATGCTGTGCAATATGTTTATACTAGTTCCACGGTTTCACCCGCATGGTGACAGAATCCTTACTAATATTATAAAAGCGAAAATGAGTTAATTTGTTTGTTACGTCTTCCCGCCTTAATGGCTAAATCACCAATTTATCACCTACTAAAAATCATCCATTATCATTTGAGTTTTGCTGACTACACTGGAAATCTTGAATCAGACTCCAACCAAGGTTAAAATGTGTTCGGATGGAGAGACGACACGGTTGGCGCAGTGGTTGAGCGATCGACTGCTGCGCTGTGTGTCGCGGCTCCGATCCCCGCACGGATCAAATATTTGTATGCAGTTTCGGGTCTGGGTGTTTGTGTATGTGTGTATAAATGTTTGTAAACGCACCAACGATACAGGAGAAATTTTTAGTGTGTAGTGGGGCAACGTTTTTAAAAAAAAAGAAGGAAAGAATTGTCTACCGCGGTGGACGACTCTGCCCTGAAGTGTAAATTGTGTTTCTTCGCAAACGTCTGGATACTTTTACTTCTTAACGCCGTATCTATAGTCGAGCTAAAGTGATTACTTGATCTTATGTAATTACTTATGGAACAGTTTACCGGTTGTTCGTTTTACTCAAGTGATCACTTTGACTTGTCTATAATTACGGGTCTGTACTGTTGTCATCATGTCATAAGATCTGATGGACACTCACACTGAAGCTGCTATACTCACCAGTCTGCTAGTCTTACCAGTTGAGCTGAATACAAGCATTTTACATGGAGCTACTGCCTATCTAACCTCCGCAACCCAGTTAGTACTGGGTAATACTATACCTCTTGGTAAGACTGGTTGAAGCTACTATACTCCTAGCCAAAATCTATGTCAACTCAATTGAGTTGCCATCGATAAGCTAACAAGTAGATCTCGCGTTAATAAATCCAGTTACACTGGACTCCAATACTGGATTAAAATACTGGATCGACGTGTATCTTAATTATTTCGAAGTGGACCTTCTGCCAACAACGTTATTAGCGACTTTGTAGAGCAAACACGGAATAAATAACTTGTGATTTACGATTTTGAACTGTGCTGCGCTTAGAGGGTTATTACTGGGAAACTTACAATGAATATTGTTTGTTGAAAGTAATTTTATGGCTTAATAGCTTTTGCCCGCGACTTCGCTTGCATTAAATTCGGTATAACACAGTACCTGCTACCTGCAGATTTTTCCCTTACTCCTTATTGATTTGTAATTGCAACGCTCAGTTTTCCATTTTCTTCCCTCTTTCTCCCTCACATCCCACTTTTTTTTAAATAGCCTATGTCCGTCTCCTGGTTCCCAACTATCTCTGTACCATAATTCATCAAAATCGGCCATTAAAGCGTGAAGATGTAACAAAGAAACAAACAAACTGACTTTTGCTTTTATAATATTAGTAAGGATTTTGTTTCCGTAGTTATTACGTGGTCTACTAAGGGTTCCGTAGTTTGTGTCTACAGTGCGTTCGTGTTCCACGCGCGTCTCAAAGAGATTCAGCAAAGCAAAGGGGTTTGCCAGGACCACTGCCTACCGTGGTTGTGGGTTGTTCGAGTAAGATACCGCGGCCCTCGAACACAAAGGGTTAAAGAATGAACATGGATGGGTCTTAGTCAGTACAAGTCTGTCACTATCTTCCGCTCCAGCGCCGGGAACCAGAGCCCAGCGCCGGGAACCAGAGCCCAGCTCTCAGAGCGTCCTGATTTCCCATCTTAAAACAAAATGAATGAATGAATGAATAAACTTTATTTCGGGTGGCATAGACCCATAGAAAACTAATATAACATTATTAAACATACACAGACACATTAAAACAGATTCCCTATCATTAAGAAACAGATTTATCATAAAAACAGATGCAATATCATTAAAATAGATTCAATATCATTAAACAACAGATTCAATAGCACTAAAATGGATTCAATATAATTAAATAAATTAAATTAAATTAAATTTCTTAGAATAGGTAGTAATAATGAGTAGTTAAATTTTGAAAACAATAAAAATATAATTTTATAATTTTACCTGCCCCAAGCCCTATATATGGGCGCATGTAATGCCTTCCAATGCTGCATAAAAGGCCCGTCCAACCTGTTTGCGACAACGTTGAGAAGACTGTTACCGCTGTCCCGCAGTCTACTTGCAATCGAGGTCGCTCTCTTGCGCATGCTGGCATAGAAACAGTCAATGCGGACGCTCGCGAACATACCCGAAGCGCTGCAGAAGCGTGGCAACCGCAGCAGTGCCCTCAACGCATTATTATATTGAACGCGGAGAGCGCTGTAGGATTTCTGCAAATATGACACCCACAAACTACCCGTATAAAAAGATGTGCAGTAGGCTCGAAACAAGGTTATCTTCACTTTCTTGGAGCAACGAGCAAACCTGCGGGCTATCATATTAGCCCTCACCGACAGCGCCCTCCTCTCTCGCTCAATATCAGCGTCGTCTTTCAGGTCGGACGTCACAATATGGCCCAGATACTTAAACGTATGTACCCGCTCCAAAGGCACCCCACATAGCCTCACTGGTGGAACCTCCGCCGGACACTTAGAACCCGCACTAAAAACCATAAGCTCACTCTTTCTCACATTATATTTAAGGCCATGTGTATGAGCGTATGTTTCGCAGATGCTTACTAGCTCTCTGAGTCCCCCAACTGACGCGCTCAGCAGCACCATATCATCAGCATAGCTGATATTGTTAAAGCATACATCATCAACATAGCATCCAACATGGCGACTGCTAAGCTCGGCAACAAGTTCATCGATATACAGATTGAAGAGCGTAGGTGAGCTCAATCCTCCCTGCCTCACCCCGCACTCCAACCTGTACGAGTCCGACAGAGCTCCCGACCACTTAACGGTATTGACCTGGCTCCCGTACCAGTGCTGGAAAATTTTAATGACTTCTGGCGCAACTTGCCTATCGAGCAACTTTTTCCACAACACTTCGTAGGAAACCAGGTCAAACGCCCTAGACAGATCGAGGAAGCAGGCGTAAACAGGTGTACTCCGATCTGTGTAATATCTGACAGCATGCTTTAAGCTCACTATAGCACTATCTGTGGACAGTTTAGGCCTAAACCCAAACTGGTTATCGTGCAAAGTTATTGTCCTGTTTAGCTGAGCATTAAGCATGCTGTCAAATACTTTCGCGATGACTGTCGCCAATGATATCGGCCTGTAATTGTTTTTATCAGATAAATCACCTGTTTTGTTTTTGACAATTGGTACTACGACTGTCCTCATCAGCTCGTCTGGCAAGTACGAATGGCGAAGGCAGAACGTGAACAGCATAGCCAAAACACGTGGCAGGTGGGGACCTGCATGCTGTAGGTGCTCAATGCTGAGTCCGTCATGTCCTGGAGACTTACCCCGGGTCATACACCCTATGGTTTTAGCTATACCCGCAGCTGAGAACTTAACTCTTGGTTCCAGGACAGTACACTGAAACTCAGCATCGACCACCCCAGGGGATGGAATAATGCTTGGCTCAACACAAAACTGGGACTTCAAAATATTAGCAATATCCCTTTCCGCAGATACGCCATCGACGCTCAAAGGCAAACCTGGTTTAAGGTTTTGCTTTTTTGTAGCTTTCCAGAAGTTCCGAAAGTCTTTTTTAGTGTGCAACTCGGCTAAAACGTCCATCTGTATTTGCTCTTGGTGATTCTGGCACCACCGTAACTTGGATTTAAAGATCTTACGAGTGTCACACATTTCATTATAAAGCACACCAGACATAGGTTTGCCACATTTAACCCACTCAGTAAATTTGAGCCTGGCGTACGCGTGAGCCCCACTTACGTGCCTATTCCAACCCACCACGCGCTTCGGCTTCCTACCAACAACTCGTTTCTCCCTGCTAACAGTGGCGGCCTCCCTTAAAGCGGATACCACATCACGATACAAACAATCTATTATTAGATTGTGACCCGAATCACTACACATGCGATCACAACAATTCGACAATACGCTAGGGAAGTCAATATTACGCAATCGCCGATGGCATTCTTGCCTATATGTGTGAATAGCATCTAAGCTTTTTTCACCCCACACCACTGAGTTAACGTTAGCAACACTCTGCTTAACTTTCGGCCTAATTATATTGAGATCACATTCGATCAACAATGGGTAGTGATCCGACCACATAACATCATGCTTAACGCTAACACTCCGAACAGTTTTCAGAGACGATTCTGTGCAGACACAGTGATCAAGCCATCGCCTAGCCCCGTTACAGTCACTGACATACGTAAACGTGTTCGACATCAATCCGAGCCTATCCACATCAACGCATGTAAAATTATTATCCGAACAGTAATTTAACAAGTCCTTAAAAAACAGCTCATGCGGATGCGCGTTAAAGTCACCAAGACAATAAACCGCCTCCACATCGCTGCCGTCCACGATTGCACTTACCAGTCCTAAACAGTGCGAGAATTCAGGCAGGTTACTCACTGCATCCGTGGGCATGTACACACTCATCACAAGGAAAGGCCTTTCACGCGTATTAATACGTATCGCACACACTCTCGAGTTTTCACTCGGAACGACTGACACTTCACTGAAAACACTTTTACGCCATAGCAGAGCCACCCCTCCATAGGGTCGCCCACGCAGTATGCCAGCAGACGTATCAATGGCCGATGTCCCCGTGCTGCTAAAGTCATCATGGATGGTGGTCAGAAACGGCAGTTCCTCAGGCAGCAGCCAGCACTCCTGAAGCGCTATTATGTCGCACGTCACACACAGTTCACGGACGCCCTCAATAGAACGTTTAAGGCTCTTACAATTAAAGCTGGCAAATCGTAATAAACAATTATCAGTCATTGTTATTGTTAACAGAGCCGGCCTTAATCGAGTACTCGTCCTTTCGTCTCTGACTATAATGCACAAAACGTCTGAATATTATATTTTGCGGCCAGATATTTTCATCCAAAAATACACAGACTTTAGACTCAGGTATAAAAAACTTGTACGCGTCATAGTCAACCTCTTTTTTAGGGTTCCGTAGTCAACTAGGAACCCTTATAGTTTCGCCATGTCTGTCTGTCCGTCCGTCCGTCCGTCCGTCCGTCCGTCCGTCCGTCCTCGCTTAATCTCTGTGACCGTTAGCGCTAGAAAGCTGAAATTTGGTACCAATATGTATATCAATCACGCCGACAAAGTGGTAAAATAAAAATTTGAAAAAAATGTTTTATTAGGGTAGCCACCCTATATGTAAAATGGGAAGTGATTTTTTTTTAATTTCAACCCTAACGTGTGATATATTGTTGGAAAGGTATTTAAAAATGAACAGGGGTTTACTAAAATCATTTTTTGATAATGTCTATAATTTCGGAAATAATCGCTCCAAAAGTAAAAAACAATGTGTCCCCCCCCCTCTAACTTTTGAACCGTAAGTCTAAAAAATATGAAAAAAATCTGAAAAGTAGAACTTTATAAGGACTTTGTATGAAAATTATTTTGAACTTGATTGACACAACAGTTTTTGTACAAAAAATACAAAAAGTTGTACAAAATAATTTCTGGACTAAGTTTGTAGTATAATCGTATTTGCAAGGTTTTTTGTAACTTTGTTTACATATTTTATTATCCTGAACGTATTTTTTTTCAAACAAAAAAAGAATTATTGAAATCGGTTCTCGCAATCCAAAATTACCACGAAAAATTGCACGTCTTTGTATTAATTAGTAACCCAATTCCTCGAGAGATGGCGCTGTAGGTACATATTACATTGGATCGGGTATTACCGAATTGTTCGGTTGGCCTCATAACTGCGAACACTTATTGTGACGTACGGGAAACTACGGAACCCTACACTGAGCGTGTCCCGACACGCTCTTGGCCGGTTTTTTAGAGACAGTTTTTCCAACTTGACAAGTTCGTGAG
This sequence comes from Ochropleura leucogaster, assembly GCA_958449745.1. Taxonomy (NCBI): domain Eukaryota; kingdom Metazoa; phylum Arthropoda; class Insecta; order Lepidoptera; family Noctuidae; genus Ochropleura; species Ochropleura leucogaster. The sequence continues at coordinate 986,071 of OY288208.1, forward strand.
TTTTTATTTCTATGTGCTTAATAATGTCAGCTGTATGTGAATCCTTGTGCACATTCGTAATGAACATCGGCACTTTCTTATCAGCAGCTTTAAAACACCCAAAAGTTCACTACTCATTGTCATTAGGATAGGGCCATCCAGAGAGCCTAAACTAGTGGCAATCGCTTTCGAAGCATATGTATTTAAACAACGGGAGCCACATAATTCTTATAGTAGCTTGGGTTAACCTTTTGAGCGCCTGAGCATAAACGCACGCGCGTGCCCTTTCCGCCAAGGCACTTATTTTACCTCAATTTTAATCACATATTTGTGTCGTTGGCGTCCAGAGCAAACGTTTGTTTGTCACATATATGTGACATTGGCGTTGAAAAGGTTAATCTAATTCATTTTTGTCATTCCAAATGTCTTTATCATGATATATACGTGACTTTGTTTAGGCACTCAGAACTTCGAAAATTAAGATTGTAAGAAGTTAACCTACGCAACAGGATTCACTTATAGTGTATACAGTGCTTAAAAACCAGCTAAGGGCGAGTCAGACTCGCACACCAAGAGTTCCGTACAAACTTGCTATATGAACGGGTCATCTCTTAACCTCGTGTCCATTGGCCTCGTAGATTTAGAAGGTTGATTTTTTCACATCTAGGAGATCACAGATTTGAGTATATACGTTTTTAATTACAACTGAATACCTTCACGCATTCTAAAAGATAGACAGACAGACAAGTGATCCTATAAAGGTCCCGTCTGAGGTACCCCTAGAAGCAAAAATCCAATGTAGGTAGACTAACAAATTGATAAGCTAATTCAAATAAACGACTTCCAGGATGCACTACGAACACGCAATCAAAAAATGTTTGAAGATAGAAAGTATCCAACTAAATCTACTGCTCGGCAAACATCCTGCGCTACAAAAGCGAAAAGTACGCGAATACTATCAGGCATCACCGTAATCAGTTCGATACGAAGGCAGTGGAACTGGTCGCACCACTTAGGGGTATCACCGCGGACACGCGAAGTAAAGGGGATCGGCAGGACATTAGCTCTCCCGTCATGTAAACATGCGATTACGGAACTGATTAGGAGAAATTCTTACTGCGATTTCAGTCATCAAGTTGGTGAATATCGGGTTGTTTACTGATTGCTGTAGAATATTCTTTATTATGTACACCATACAAGTAACAAAAATAACATTAAACAACTTATAAATAGGGTGACACAATGGGCGGTATTATCGCTAAAAGCGATCTTTTCAAGACAACCTTTGGATGGATTTAAATGAGGTGGGTGAAACCGCGTGGAACAGCTAGTTTTGGCATAAAGCTAGCCCGTGCTACAGAATAACTATACGATACTCTTCATTGCACACTCACAGGGCCATTTTGGCCATTGTCCTTTATACTAAAAGTCGTTAAAAACTTGCAACATAAACGGCCATATCTTTTGACTAAGTAAACTTAAATAGTTGATTTTTTCACAGCTCTATATGGCTGAAAACATGAATGTTGAACTGATGGAGAATATTGTAACTTTGATGGGTTTTATCTTGGAAACGTGACGCTTGCGAAGATTTGGTTTCATACAAAACATGTTTGTATTGCTGTCAGCTATTGATGAATATGTACCAGTTTAAACCATAGCCGCCATTTTGAAAATAAAACAAAATGCCGTAAGTTAGGCAGGCCTAAAATGTCCTTTCCCTAATCTATAATATACTACGCAAGCCGCAAGCCCTAACCTAAAATTACACTAAAACATCTTAAGTGCCTGGGTGTCTAGTTAACCTAGATCGTGCTAATTAACAGCTGTGAGCTAAGCGCCGTACCGTTGGGACCTAGTTCTAGTGACCCTAGGTTTAAGTAAACGCGTTTAGTGAAATATTCTGCTCAGACCTCGCTTTATAAGGTACTTAGTGGAACAACGTGATAAGTGTTACACGAACTGTTTGGTGGAACTGGTGGAAGTAAAGCCTTGTTTAATATAGGTACCTAAAGGCCCCATAACATCACGCTTCTTATACCTGAAGGGTTAAATAGAAGTGTAACTAATAGTACACCTATATTTCGTCAGTTAAGTTCCATGTAATAAACTACATGGTTAGTAGTTTACCACTGAGAGATTTCTGATGGATGAACCCAATAGAAGAAGAAAATACTAATAGGGTGTATTATTACGTACCTACATACATATCTACCTAACCCTACAGGGGTATCAGCGGTGAAGATATAAATAAATATCTTGGGACAACTCACACACGGCTATCTGATCCCAAGCTAAGCAGAGCTTGTGTTATGGTAACCAAACAACTGATATACATGCTTATATAATTTATAAATACATACATATTATAGATAAATCACACCCAGACACAGAACAAACAATCATGCTCATCACACAAAGTTTGTCCTGGATGGGAATCGAACCTACGACCTCCGGCTCAGCAGTCAGGGCCACTAACCACTGGACCAACAGGCCCGTCAAACATATATATAATTATGTATGTAAAATCAAGAAGAAGAAAAATCTACTGATTTAAATCAATTATCTGCTTATGATTCATAGATCAACGCCATTAATATGACAGAGTCGATAGATTACTCACATGTGTAATATTTATATACGTATGACTATTTTTTTCATGACACATAATAAGTTTATCAGATTAGATGGAGTTGTTATAAATGATTATTGATAATATTGTGATAGTGGCAATGGTGGATTTTTTTAGTTAAGACGGCCTTGAATCTACTTTTAAAAGCTACAGCTTTAAAACACTAACCCCCGAATACTGAAACGTCACTTAAAGTTTGAGGGCTGCTTAACATTTGAGCAGCTCTTAAACTATAGATTTTGTATTGACAAACGTCACTTCTGAGTATCTGTTAAATTTAAGTGGTACTTAAGTTTTGAGTGACGTTTCAGTATTCGCGGGTTAGTTAGGTATATATATAGCTACTAGTGGCCCGGTACGTGCTTCGCTACGTATTTACAAAAAAATGTGACGCAGCGCCATCTGCCGGACTGATTTGTGAATCTAAACCATTCCCAGATCCCCTTGAACACACAGAAAAAAAATCATCAAAATCGGTCCAGTAGTAGTCCATATATATAAAGATAGTTCTTTGCTCATGGTCGTATGGAATCAAAAAATACCACCAAAAAGTATTTGAATATTTTTAATAAGATAAAACATGTTAGTTGAAAAATGCATGCTGAATGAGCATGATAGATGAATCGATTTCTACCGTAAGTAAAAAAAAAACTAAATATTGGATAGAATTCGGTAGAATACTACAGCCTAACCGCGAATTTACGACTAAAACTAAACTACCAAAAACCACATTACCCGAAAACGGGCTTACATAAAAATTTTAATCGCTACAGGAAAACATTTGCCAAACTTTAAAAACCAAATCGATTACTTTTGAACATCAAATAGTGATAAAATAAACATCAAATCTCTCAAGCTTGACTTCTGAACTTCACTAAAATATCAATATTTCTTGTAAGCTAGAGGAAGACAGCGCTATTGGCATATACAGACGTCTCTCTCTAACGTTGGAAAAACATACTTTTAAACTAGTGTTGTAAAGTGTGGGATATCAAAAGAATCAAATATACATAAAAAGTTTTACGATTATTTTATAACTTGTAAAAATTACTAAACTCTTATGATAAAAGCATGTAAAGTGCTTTGAATTTCTGTTCAAAAACGTTGAGATTTTAAGTTTATAGCAATATTTTGGTTACGTTTTATATAGCTCTATCTAATATATAAAATTCTCGTGTCACAGTTTTCGTTCCCATACTCATCCGAAACGGCTGGACCGATTCAAACGAAATTTTGTGTACATATCGAGTAGGTCTGAGAATCGGCCAACATCTATTTTTCATACCCCTAAGTGAGCAGCGGGTGAAACCGCTGGGCACAGCTAGTTAGAATATATAACATGTTAGCTGTTGCCCGCGTGGAAATTTAGATGAGTATACTGTAAAGTAAATGTAAATGGGACGACGTGTCTCTGGTTCTCTAGTCAACATGGGTGTGCCTCAAGGTTCTGTTCTCGGTCTTTTCCTGTTTCTTCTTAAAATAAACGACCTCCCTTATATGATGGCCAAATAATGACGGACATAATTCTTTTTGCTGATGACGAAGTGTCATTAAATGATTTAAATTTCCAGCGTCAGGGTGAGAAAAAATATTGCGAAAATTGGTCTATGTGCAGACAAGTGTAATGACCCGGCAGCGCTTACACCATTCGTTAAGACTGAGCCCATGTGGCCATAATTTTTTATACTGTTTCAGGTGTCGAATGGTGCGTATGGCATTACATGACACGATGTATTCAGCGATATGATCTATTGCAATGAAGGGTAATACTTTACGATTATCATATTCGAGATTTTTCGTATAATCACGATCGTAAATCGCAGTAACGTACCAGATTGAAGAGGAAAGGGTCATTTAACCAATGTCATCCGCACGAAACAGTCTAAATAAGCATAATTTTCACAACAACCATTTTTTCTAGCAGCTCTTAGGCAGTGATGAAACCCTGTCTATTCAGCGTTACTTGACCAGATACCACTCCTTCGGCATTTTCTACAATTCCCACATTACTCATTTAACTGTGGACATACATCGTGACGAAATATTGTGAATGTGCCAAATGTCACATTCGCTAACACCTGACGTACCTTATAGTAGATGAATTGCAAAATATGTTACATTAGGCTTAGTATAATGTCAAACGGACACTTTGCGGGCCTGGGCTTTGAATTGTCATTATCATAGGGGACATCATAAAATATGACTTCTTTGAACGAGAGTCACGTTATTATCGTAACGAGGATTTTCATTTATTCTGTATTCATCACAGATAACAATAATATACTGTTCACATCCCTATAGTTAGCGGTGACTTTTTTTTTAGCAGTCTTCTATCAACAGTTTTTATCAGGATAATTTATAAAATAATTTTATTGTTTACAACTACAAATTGACATTCTATTTGAGTTCAATATACAAAAATATTTGAATTTCTTATTTTTAATATCAGGCTAAACATAATAAACTTAACACATTAAGCTATAGTTTTGCTTCTCCTTCAGCCTGAAATGAAAAAGCACGGGGAAAAAAACAAATCAAATCGTAGTTGTGTTAACCATAGTGATAAATGACAAAAATACTCTTCGTACTGTTATTGTTTTTTGCCGAAGTGAAAAACGCCGTTTGAGTCACGTGGAAATTTGTCACCGCTGTTTCTCAGGTCCATAACACCCTTACCGAACGGCTCGTGTGTGAATTCCGCCTCGATCGCAATGACAAAGTTTCCCCACTAGGACCATAATAAACTATTGATTACTTGAGAACACGCGCCCTTCATTCGGACCTTATCCATTAAATTACTAACTCGTACTATTTTTTTGGAGTTTATTGGAGTTTACTCCTTAAGAATCGATTTTCATATATAAGGCGCCCGGTATGAGAAAAATCCGAGGGGTAATACCTACTAAAGTAACGAAAATGTGTCACGTTTTTTTCTTTTTTTAACTGTAACGCTGTAGGTAAGTGACGATAACGATGTAATTAAGTCAATGCTATAAAGTCGTGGGAGAAAAGAGTTCATGGGAGGAATCGGGGGAAGCATTCCCCCACCAGTAGGACAACATTGACTTAATTTTAAAAAAAATGAAAAGGCAAAAATTTGTAATTAGAGGTTCTCTACCAAAATTTTTTAGAATTTCCAGTTTTGTCTAATATGATATCCATCAAAACTTGCTTATCTTTTATGCCGATGACACAAGGAGAGAATTGATGTAAAGCACAATAACAAAGCATTTCCCGCATAATTAATCACCAGCAGTTCAGTGATTTATGTTAATCGATAATTACAGCTAAAATCGATTGGCAATAGGTATCGAATACCAGCCAATGATAGATAATTATCTTGCCACACAGGGCTTGCGCATGAGTCATATCATCATATGAAATATATTAATAGACTATTCTCTGTCTTTAGGTATTATCCTACTAATATTATAAATACGTATGTTAGTGAGGATAAGTTTTTAGTCTAGTCTAGTTTGTAACTCTTTCACGTCAAAAGGACTGAACGAATCTTGGTGAAATTTGGCACAGAGGTAGATTATAGTCTGGAATAACACATAGGATATTTTTTTCGATATGACGCGGGCGAATGACTGACACTTCCTGATGATATCCCTTCCGAAAAAAATGTATGAATCGTGGTCACAAACGTAACTGTTTAAACATCACGACCTGGTTTCGATTCCTAGGTCTGACATAGTGTTATTCGGTTTTTCGATCAGTATTATCGTAGCTACAGCCACGGAGTCTAGACTTTTTGCCAGGTTGATGACAACAGAAACAGATTCGCCGCCTATTACGGTACTTACTTAACTGGTGAAAAGTATTATGTCCGGTGTATGTACTATTCGGTAAACCTCTGCTCACCCTTCGGAGATTGCAAGCGTGTTCTTATATAATTATGTTAATTTCCCAATGTATAGAGCACCAATATTTCAACATCGATGCGCTCACTGCTGCCTGCCCTAGGTTCTAACAACCTTTAATTATCCATTTCAATCTAATAAGGTTAAGAGTAGCCGCAGGCCATTAGTTAGCAATTAAGCAACCGATGCATTCATTTATAGATGCCTTTGTTTGTTTATTGTATTTGCAAATTGATTGGTAATTCAAAAAACCCTATTAAGTAAGTAAATGTTCCATCGCTGTATCATTATCGAAACACAATATTCTTAAAGCCGCTCGGGTCGATCTTTAGCTTAAGCCGCGCTTGCCTAGGTTGGTCTGTGGATGTTACATACCAAGTTTCCTCCGTGCCTCGGAATCACGTTAAGCCGTTGGTCCCGGCAGTCATTTGTAGATCTTTGACAGTCGTAACAGGTAGTCAGTGTTCTGAAAGTCTGACAAGTGGTCTTACCAAGGAGTATCGCATTACTCAGTACTAACTGGGTAGTGGAGGTCAGATAGGCAGTCGCTCTTGGTAAAATACTGATATTCAGCTGCATCCAGTAAGACTGGAAGCCGACCCCTACATAGTTGGGAAAAGGCTAGGCAGATGATGAACCTATGTTCTAGGTTTTCATGTAACTATGTTTGTTTCTCATGTACTTAAATACTAATACTTATTAATAAACTAGCTGTGCCCAGCGGTTTCACCCGCTGCTCACTTAGGGGTATGAAAAATAGATGTTGGCCGATTCTCAGACCTACCCGATATGTACACAAAATTTCGTTTAAATCGGTCCAGCCGTTTCGGAGGAGTATGGGAACGAAAACTGTGACACGGGAATTTAAATATTAGATGAGTCAGCAAGCAGTCAGAGCGTAGCACTCTTCTGTAACCCAACCTTACAGTTTATTTAGGTACTAGCTTTTACTCGTGGTTTCGGTCGTGTGGAACTCGAAAATCTTAACCCAGATTACGCGCATGCCATATCATAATCCGTTTAGCAATTAAGTCATGGAGGTGTGACAAACACACACACTAAAATAGGGGATCTGATAGGGGAGAATGGAAGAAGAAAACGTGTTGCGCCGACCCCAAATAGAATGGGACAAGGGCAGGAAAATGATGAAGTGTAAGCAGTCAATAGATATGGCCGTTTGTGTCGCGTGTGCGGAACCCTCAGTGCGCGAGTCCGACTCGCATTTGACCGAGTTTTCAGTTGTGGAAAACGTTTAGAATCAAGTAAAAATACTAAAATTTTCAAAAGCGATGACCACTTGTCAAAGTCCTTAATTAAATGTACATCTACTTACAATCCAAACGGTAACAAGAAGGCCGACACAAATCAGTTAATTTAAACACATTATTTCACCTATTAAGGAAGCGAAAAGCCATTATTAGAGAACCATTAAAAGAATCCAGTAAATGTATTACTGGACAATAAAATTCCCATTACCGACACTTCCCAAAACTGATCTCAGACACTTATTGCAACATCTCCATAAGAGAAACCAGCTTCCATTAGTGTCAGACATCGCTGTCTTACTCTCAGCAACTACAGTTAAATCGCTAGACAAGTTTCTAAGGCAGTGGCACTCAACCTGTTTTTTTTTTTGTTGCCATGGACTGTAGTGTTGAAGTTTAATTACTTAAAACTTTGAACACTTTCCTTGAATTCGTAGAATAGAAAGAAAGAAAGAAAATTAATAATTAAATTATTTTCTAGTTCTACTTTAAATTACCCTCTGCATAAGAATTTCTACAATTGGAGATCTAAATCACTACAGTTTATATAATAGAGAAGACAACATTTAAAACCACAATCGCTGTCGATTGTAATTGTGTAATTTTAAGGTTGTATATGGTGATAATAAATAAATAAATGCGTTTTCGAGACCTTGTAATTTTCTTAAATGTTTTTTTTTTTTAATTCCAAACCAGTCGAGTACTATATTTTAGTTTTTCCGAACCACCAGTGGTCCCCAGACCAAAGGTTGGGAACCAACGTTCAAAGGTACTTCAGTGCGATTTTCTCTTAGATTTATACAAATTGTTTAATTGCTTACAAGATTTAGTTTATTTACGATGGATGTTCTCGAGAATAGCTGGATAAATCTACGTTAGGAGCTAATTGTTGGAAAGTGGCCATTAGGATAGATTATAGATATAATCGTGAATTCGTGATGGATGACTGTCATGTCGTAGACTGTCATGAAGGTCATTTGCTATAACCGACTGCTAAGGTAGGTAGGAAGGTACTGTTTTCATTTAACCTCCCAAGGACCGCCATTTTTACGTCAACTATCCGTCATGCACCGCCGGGCGGGCTCTTATCGTAAGCGTATCTGTTTTTAAGATAGTTTAAATCGGTCGGGGTTTGGTGGCACAAATTTTTGCCAGCGGGGCTCAACGGTAATACTTGTTTACTGACACGTTTTTGTGCTGCTGGGGCTCTAGAGGTTAACATTGGTAACTATTTGTGGCTTAAAGATAACAGCTGCTAGAGGTAGATCTCCAGGTTAATCCGCGCTTGCCTGGGTTGGTCCACGAATGGTTTTCATCGATAAAAAGTTCTCTTGGTACTGCTGTCAGCTGTCATTTATACAATGTGTCCGGTCACGGACTAGCGATATTCTATATATTTATATAACAATACATAAAATACTCAAATTTATTGTAAAAAAAACTACCACTTTTTGTGAAAAAAAATTCAAAAAAAAAGTTTACAAAACTTTTGTTGAATTGCATATTTTTGGGAATTTAATTTTGTTTTCTAAAGTTACGAGAATGTCAGCTCATCATTTCTTAATTTAAACCATAGACAATATTGTTGCCCTCTGAATAAACCTATTGTCGTCTCAGTAAGACCAACTTTGAGAGACTTTATGTTTTTTTTTGTACACGCAAGAAGGCTGCCAAAAAGCGGGGAAGTGAATTAGACCCAAGTGTGTAGCGTAATCGTATATTAAAACACTCGTTACATAATTATCTAAAATATCGCCGGACCGGACACATTGTATATCTTTGATAGTCGTCTCAAGGTAATCAGTTTCCCGGAAATTCTGACAACCAGTCGGGGTGTATTACCCAGTACTAACTGGGTTGTGGAGGTCAGATAGGCCATCGCGCCAAAGACAGCTTAAAATCAAATGTCTTTTATTAAAATTAGGCTGATGATCAGCACTTTTTCAACTGGACTAACAGCTTAACGTGCTGGTCGAAAACAAGGGCAGAAGGATTACCATGACATCTTATAGCGGTTCTTATTCCTGTGTGAGAAAGAGATGGTGCTAGACACCCTGTATAGCTCTGTCTCTTTCCCTCAGTGGAATAAGTTCTGCTTTAAGACGTCATGGAATAATCACGAACCATAATTATAGTTTATTATGGATTAGTTCTCGTATTTAATCACAAGATTTAGATAAACCAGTGATTGGCTGAATTTGATTGAATTCTTTAAGTTGGCATTATTTCACTTCCGGTAATAACAATTACCTGTCAATTATTTCTATCAGCATTTCGATCATCGAAACTTGAATCGATAATATTTCAATAACATCGAGAAGCGTGGGAACCCGACCTAATAACATTTGTCTTCAATTTTGATTCCTAAAATTTAAGCGACTAAGTTGAAATTTGTTTGCTTTCGATTAAAAATGATACGGTCGGTACAATCAATTTTATCATCTAATTCTTATGTCACAGAGTTGGACTTACAAAATTAAAATAGTTGCGTACACCTGTATTTTGTTATAATTTTAAATGGCACCATACTAGGAATTTCTCCTGTATCGTGGCTGCATTTACAAACATTTAAACTCACATACACAAATGTCCGGATGTTTGTGTATGTGAAACAACTACCTGTAGGTCATACAAATAGTTCCGTGCTCGTCTCGGGTACGATCCCCATCGTACCCGAGACACGCAGCGCAGCAGTCGATCGCTTAGCCACTGCGCCAACCATGCCGTCATTGTTCCACCGTTATTAACAATAACAATGTATTCAATATCTGCGTCTCGAATTTCTGTACAATTCGCTCTAAATGCATACTAAACTGATTCATGGAATTGAAAGCACAATTTGCGTCTAACCTTGATTATTAAGGTTTTTATATATCACTAGCTGTGCCCAGTGGTTTCACCCGCTGCTCAGTTAGGGGCATGAAAAATAGATGTTAGCCGATTCTCAAACCTACCCGAAATTTCGTTCAAATCGGTCCAGTAGTTTTGGAGGAGTATGGGAACGAAAATTGTGACACGAGAATTTTATATATTATATTACTTTAATCTTTTCAAGGAACATAAATTGAGGAATACTAACAGTTATCCTTACTAAAGCGAAAGTGAGTTTGTTTGTTTGTCTTCACGCCTAAATGGCCAAATCGATTTTAATGAATTTTACTACACAAATAGTTGGGACCCTGGAGACGGACATAGGCTAAAAAAAGTTAGAAAAGGGGGAGAAAGCGGGAAGCAAAGGGGAGAGTTTTTTTTAACATCACGCGGGTTAAAGTTAGCTATAGCCCGAAGTAACTATGCCACGCCGACGAAGTCGCAGGCGGAAGCTAGTTAATTATAAACCAAAATTGATAACATGAAATAACAGTTAAAAAACCGACCACGAGTGAGTCAGACTCGCGCACCGAGGGTTCCGTACAAACTTGCGACATAAACGGTCAAATATTTTGACTGCGGAAAGGGACTATAAACTTCATCATATGGTTTTCATTTCAACTCGATACCTAAACGGGTTTGTGAGACATACAGACAAACAACAAAGTAATCCAATACGGGACCAAAAAGGGGCAGCATCATTAAACCAAGTTAATTTTAAATTAGCAAAATCCGGAGCAAAACTTAAACCTATATCTGTAAATCGTGTACCTCCATTACCCTACATCTCTGTTGATCCCATAAGCACTAATCGCTGATAAGTCTTATCTTTATAATATTGTTTACAAGCCTGTGATATCTCGGCTTTTAGTGCTACTCCTGCCGACCACTCTGCACGTAACCGTCGCAGGCGCAAGTTTGCGAGAAATAAAATTATTGTGTTTGTCCAGTGGTTTGTTAAGTTTTCTGTTTATGATTCGTTCAGCCATCCTTCATCCTGCCTGGTTTCGAAAGAGCTACCACGGAACTTAAAGGGCAAAAGAAGAGGGTAGAAGAGGGAAGAAGAAGGGAGTAGTTATTTGATGATTTCCCGTCCGAAAAAAAGCCATCCTTCATCAGCGTTTTCATAGACTTTAGCGCACCAGAGTCGTCATGCAGTGAATACCAGAAAGCGGGTGTCGTTGTTGTAGGAGATCTAGAAAACGCTGGCGTGTCTTTCTAAAGAATTGACAAGAGAAAACCCCATATGAAAGAAATATGGGTCGGCCTTTTACCCAGCAATAGGACAATACAAAATATAAACAAAATAAAATCATATCAGTATAAAGAACTTGTTGCGCCCTGTGGTTTAACCCACTATACTCCTGTGTCCATCTACTAGCTTTCGTCCGCGACTTCGTCCGCGTTGCGTTACTTTGGGCTAACGCTAACTTTAACCCTCGTGAAGATCGAAAAAAAAATCTTTCTATACCCTTTTCTTCCCTCTTTCTGAGCGTTTTCTCACTTTTTTTAGCCTATGTCCGTCTCAAAAAAGTGGGATGTGAGGGAAGAAAAGGGAAAACTTAGCGTTGCTATTACAAATCAATAAGGCGCAAGGGGAACTGTGTTACCCCGAATTTAAAGCGAGCGAAGCCGCGGGCAAAAGCTAGTATAAATATAGATTAGAGAAATCTGGCATTGATTCACGTGTCTGCTTTATGGTCTTTGTGTTCTGTTGACCAGAAGGGTTACCATGACATCTTTCAGCAGTACTTATTCCTGTGTGAGAAAGAGATGGTGGTAGACACCCTGTATAGCTCCGTCTCTTCCCTTCACTGGAATAAGTTTTGTTTTAAGACGTCATGGTAGGGTAGCAGGTTTCAAATAAGCTGTATCAAATATAAAGTTCCTGTAGCAAAGTATCGATGCCTTTTTAAATCCCCGCGGAAGTATAACAAGATCACTTTATATATCTTTATATCTGTCTGTCCGTCAAAGCTTTTCTCAAAAAGCTGTTTGCCATAAAAATTAGAAAGGCAAAATGTTAAGACAGATTTTATCGTCAGACAAACGAATCGACGGACAATCCCTACTTCGATAAAAGCATGTTTATAGTTTGTATTAGCATAAACACGTTGATAACGAGGCAAATTAACATCATCATGTATTTTAATAACTGCCGAAGTGTGGACCAATGGAAGACCCTGTCCCACTGTTAGGAGGAAGCGACTCAGGGTCACTATCGACTCTTTTCTCTTAAGAAACTTTGTAGGTCAGGTATGAGGAAGAGAACAGGGTTTTAAGATCCTCATTTCCTACAAGACGGGTGTTATAGGCTGACATATTCTAATCTTGTGGATAACAGCTTGCTTGATGTAGACTGTATGCGTACCGTTAAGTGGACATGTGATGTAGCGTAATAAATGTTGCTACTTCAGTGAAACCAAGAAGAATTCGTGGCTAAATAAAAGCAGCCGCTCGGATCGATCTTTAGGTTAAGCCGCGCTTGCCTAGGTTGGTCTGTGAGTTACATACCGAGTTTCCTCCGTGCGTCAGAAAGCACGTTAAGCCGCTGTTCCCAGCTGTCATTTGTAGATCTTTGACAGTCGTTACAGGTAGTCTGAAAGTCTGACAACCAGTCTTACCAAGGGGTATCGCATTACCCAGTACTAACTGGGTTGTGGAGGTCAAATAGGCAGTCGCTCCATGTAATATACTGATATTCAGCTGCATCCGGTTAGACTGGAAGCCGAAACCCACGTAGTTAGAAAAGGCTAGGCAGATGATGACTTCAGTGAAACAGTTCGTCGCCAGCGGGTCACACCCAACGAGACCTCCGTATAAAGGTCCTAGGTGTCCTCCTCCTCGTCCTTACATATATAAGAGTTTCTTTGTCCAACGATAATGTCAATTCAACGTGGTTTTGAACGCTCTTGCCTTCCATCTGGTTCATAGCTCTACTCGCTTCTCTTCTCGCTAATCGCCAGCGGTGGGACCGATGCCTAACCGTCGAGCTGTCAGGTGCATTAGCGAATTGATCTGGGCTTGAATTTGGAACGCGTGCGCCGAAGCGTGGGACTTGGGTTAACATGTTAATGTTTATAAATCCTGTTGTTTGTTGTCAGATGAAAGGAATGCGATATAATGACACGTCTTAAATGTCAACTCGAAATGTAATGCAAATTATAATATGAACGATATTGTGGTTTGTTTGTGTAAAGGTATTTGGTGAACTCCTTCTTACTGATAAGCCCAGACCGATATCGTGTACTTCAAAAAGAAAAATCGGAACCCTTATAGGATTATTTTGTTGTCCGTCTGTCTGTCTGGTTGGACCCTTTATCTCTGAACACGTGGAGGTATCGAATTGAAATTAAAACCTGCTTAAACTCAAGTCTGTGGTCCCTTGAAGCTGTGAAAAATACTACCCTCTAAATCTACGCAGTCAAAAGATATGGCTGTTTAAGTTGTTAGTTTGTTCTGAACCCTCAATGCGCGAGTTCGACTCGCACTTGGCCGATTTTTTATCGAAATTTTTGGTAAGCTTTTTTATTGTTAAAACGCTGTGCGACACCATGTGCAAAAAACGAACAACCACCAATTGTTGTTTCATTATAATTTAACTCTTTATTGACATGCATTAGTTAGAAGACATTATACAATTGTATTTATTCTATTTTCATTTGTTACAGGTTGCAACTGTTCGTCGATCGGTTCAGAGAGCAACGTGTGCGACATCCGCACAGGGCAGTGCCGTTGCAAGCAACACGTTACGGGCAGGGCTTGCGAAACTTGCGAGGTAATGTATCACTAAGTGGCCTAGAAATCGTATGTTCAGTTCATCATTTCCATCGATTGTCATAATTGGTAACATGTTGTAACCTTTTTGGTCCCAGAACATAAAGAACAAAAGAAAGAATATGGGTCGGTTTTAGTCAGTAGGTACCTACAAGTCTGAAACTCCACCCATAGCGGCAGAAGATATATCCCATTCGCAATCAACGCTTTGTAATGGGCAACTACAGTAATTTCACAAGTAATTATGCCTTGTGACCGGGACTGTAGCTTCGTTATTTTGTTTCTTGACATTCTAAAGTGCCTGTAATGGTCTACTTAATTGAAAAAAATGCTTTTGAGTTTAAGTTGAGCTTGCAAAACAAAGGTCCGGGGTTGCGGATTGTTCGAAAGAGATACCGCGGCACCGGAACGTAAAGGGCTATAGAAGGAACATGGGTGGGTTTTAGTCAGTACAACCGTCAGTCTGAACCTCCCCTCTGCTCAGAGGAAGTTATTTGATGATTTCCTATTCCCAAAAAAAAGGTCCACAATTCTTAATCCTACAAACAGTTTGTCAACGAGGAATTGCATTGGAAGAGATCTATAAGAAAACAATGTAGAGTCAATCAAGTACAAGTCTGACACTCCCCCCCGCTCCGCCCATAGCGGGGGAAGTTATTTGATGATTACCCAAAACAAAAAAAGTTTTTTTTTTAATTATTATTAAAAAAAAAACTCTAAAAAGGCTCGCGTTTGACCACTATCTCACCTGATGGTAAGTGATGATGTGGTCGACGATGAAGCACGCTTACCTAGAAATAACCTATTCACTCTTGACTTGAAGACCCCCAGGTTGTAGCTGTCAGGAAATACAGACTCCGGCAGGGAATTCCACTCCCAAAAAAAAAAAACAAAGTTTCACAATTCTTAACCCTACAAAACTGTGTCAACTAAGAATTGGATTGGACGAGATCTATATGAAGACAATGTTTTTCTTAATCAAAAATTAGGTTCCAAAGCCACCAAGCCCCATATGAAACTAAAACGCCTCCCGGCCTCCCTCCCAGCCAAACACAGTTAGGATTCCGAGCAAACAATTCACAACCATTCGTACTCCGCATTGATATTCAAATGGCGGTGTTTGAAATGTCCCCGTGACATTTCTAAGCGATAAACGGAACGGACTGAGGAAACGGAGCGGAATTTATTCGGTGCCGCAGTGGCTAAGCAGAGATGTATTTGATAGATCAAGTTGATGAAAGTTGTGATTTTTGTTGTTAAATAATTGTTTACATAAAAAAAATGTACCTACATTATTTAACAAATTTAGTGGTTAGTCTAAAAATACGTGTACACAAAAGTATTAATTAGCAATCGTTGGGATGGGTTCACAATTTAACCGGTACCATGTGGAGGCCTAAAATGACTGGTTTATGCAGAATTATTGTATAAATCCTTATCCTTACTAATATTATAAAAGCGCAAGTGAGTTTGTTACCTCTTCACGCTTTAATGGCTAAACCGTTGGGAACCACGAGACGGACATAGGCTAATCTATACTAATATTATAAAGAGGAAAGATTTGTTTGTTTGTTTGTTTGTTTGTAATGAATAGGCTCCGAAACTACTGGACCGATTTCAAAAATTCTTTCACCTTTGGAAAGCTACATTATCCCCGAGTAACATAGGCTATATAACATCACGCTACGACCAACAGGTGCTGAGCAGCGCGGGTGAAACCGTGGGGAACAGCTAGTCTTCTAATATATATAATTCTCGTGTTACAATTTTCGTTCCCATACTCCTCCAAAACGGCTGGACGAAATTTTGTGTACATATCGGGTAGGTCTGAGAATCGGCCAACATCTATTTTTCATACCCTTTAGTGAGCAGCGGGTGAAACCGCTGGGCACAGCTAGTTTTTATATAAAAAGTGGGATATGAGAGAGAACAAGGGAAGAAATGGAAAAACTTAGCGTTGCTATTACAAATCAATAAGGCGCAAGGGTAAAAACTGCAGGTAGCAGGTACTGTGTTATACCGAATTTAACGCGAGCGAAGCTGCGGGAAAAAGCTAGTCCTACTTATATAATCCTTGCTATTATTTTGAGTTTGTTTGTTTGTTATGTCTCGCGTCACGCCTAACTGGTTAAACCAATTTTAATGAATTTTGGTATAGAGATAGTTGGGACCCTGGAGACGGACAAAGGTTAAGATTGAGATATGAAGGAGAAAGAGGGAAGAAAAGGAAAAACTAAGCATTGCTATTACAATAAATAAAGCGCAAGGGCAAAAACTACAGGTACCTGTAAATCAGGAAAGGGGAACTATGTTACCCCAAACTTAACGCGAGCGAAGCCGCGGGCAAAAGCTAGTTATCAAATAAGTTCTTCCGCTTTAAGCGAAGCGAGAGGGAGTGTCAGAATATTACTGACAGAAACCCATTCATGTTCTTTCTTTTTCCCTTTGTGTTCCGGGGCCGCGGTATCTCTGCAACCCCGGCAGGTTAATTACATTTGCACTCAAAATTAGTATGGTAGTTATAATTCCCCCAACCGGCCATTTCACAAGAGCTCAACAGCTATTAAACTACGTGATTTAATTGCTTCAATATCGTTCGCTTATAACTGTGAAGTGGGAAACTGACAGAAAGTGAAGCGGAATTTAAACGTTGTCACTTAAGCTATGCTGCACAGGGACGAACTTAACGGGTGACTTTAAATTTTGGTTTGCAGTTTTATTACTTGGCGAAGTAAGCTTAAGTACAACATAAACATAATAACCGGCCAAGTGCGAGTCGGACTCGCGCAAAAAGGGTTCAGTACCATTATATAAAATCTCTATCTATTAAAAAAGGAAAAAATGTATTTGTTGTATGGTAGGTAGGGGGTTACCCCTTTGTTGTAAACAGAATGCGGTAACAGAAATACATTATCAGCGAAAATTTCAACTGTCTTAATTTCACTATTCAACATACAGCCGACCGATGGACGAACGGACAGCAGAGTCTTAATAATAGGCTCCTATTTTACCCTCTGGGTACGGAACCGTAAAAATTGTTTTATTTGTTGCTTAATAACAAGCTTGAAGCTGATAAAATATCAGCTTCGGTTTAAACAGGTAACTGCATAGCTAGTTAGAGCAATGTGTCAACATTATGAGGATCTGTTTTTTGACTAACGTTTGCTCATTATAAAATCCAGAAATATACTTACCATCTTCATTAAGTAGATTAGAGAGATTCTTCAGTACATAGAGTAGAAAACTTTGTCTTCTGCTTCATAGAGTAGAGAGTGAGATTTTTTGGTATCTCATGCAAATTCTTAGTTCTTATTTAAACATACCATTTAGAGTTCTAATTCGTTTAGAAAATTAATCGCACACAGCAAACCAGAATCTAGATCTTACAATTTACGTCCTAATCCGGCCCTGTGGACCATAATACCAATAATTGGTGTCGGTCGTATCGGAATTGTACCGCAGAGTCTCAATTAAATGTCATTGGGACATTGCAAGTATTCGCGAATGTGGGCCACAGCCACAACCGCCACAGCTGGCAAATATCTCATGGACATAATAGCCAGGAATTATGGCAGACAGGCGAGTTTGTGTCTGGATTAAACAAACTTCAAACGGTTGCTGGAAATTTGGGAGCGCTGGAGTTAAAGTAATTGGCACTTGGCAACGGCATTCGGGTTGTGCCAAAATCGTAAATGTCTATCACTTTTTGATTTGTATTGGCTTTGCGTTTCTTTTAGCAAAATCCTTTTAAATTCCTTGGTACTTAAACGGACTCCTAGGGTAGGTACCTATGTGAATATTACGCTTTGTTGCCACTTAGAGTTACGCAGATGTGTTTTACAACCACGTTTTGCTGTACCATGTTTGCCCCCATAGTAGGTACAGACGCCAGCAGGTCAAGCTACCCGAAACTGTAAATTTTTCCCAATGAACCTTGAACCTAATACTTTAGAAATAAAGTCGAAAATCTATCAAAGAAATCTGACAGATTGTAGTAGCTTGATGTGCAGGCGTCTGTACAATCAAAATCAAAAGTCATTTATTCAAATCAAGCTTATAAAATTAGTCAGCACTTTATGAGAACGTCAAATTTAAAGAGACAGGCCCCTAAATCGCCCACTTTCGCCGCTTCCTAGTGTTTTAGCTGAGAAGAAGAAGCAACACATCTGTCAGGCTAGAAGAACCAGATTGTATACAATGTCAAGCAACCAGGCTCGTAAGATGAAGTTGATTATTTTTAAGAAATTAAGAAAGAAATGTTCTTAATAAGAATGTTAAAGTAATCTTTACCTCCTGTTTACTGCAACTAACTGGGTCATTCGTAATCTTAAGATTTACGTATTTGTCGCAGTTAAATAACTTTTATAGATCTTAAAACGCATGCAAACAGTATTATTGGTTAGAAAGTGTAATTTATTATGTTTTAAATGTCAAATAAAATGTAATGAGATCATTAAATTAGGTATTTAAACCGCAGTTAAATTTTAAACCCTCTTCGTACATTTCCGGTTCCTTCACTTGGAGTTTAATGCAAATTTCATGCAGTGGGATTCTGTTATCTTGATCTGGTGTCGATTTTTATCAACAGAAGGTAAATGCTATTAAAAAAAATTCATCACTACTTTTCATGCTTGAAAACATTTTAATTAAAAAAAAAGTTGCCCCACACTAGGATTTCTCCTGTATCGTGGGATGCGTTTACAAACATTTAAACTCACATACACAAACAGCCAGACCCGAAACAACTACCTGCGGGTCATACAAAAATTTGTTCCGTGCGGGAATAGAACTCGCGACACGCAGCGCAGCAGTCGATCGCTAAGCCACTACGCCAACCGTCAAATTATAGTAACAGTTTTGACGGGCCTGTTGGTCTAGTGGTTAGTGGCCCTGACTGCTGAGCCGGAGGTCGTGGGTTCGATTCCCACCCAGGACAAACTTTGTGTGATGAGCATGATTGTTTGTTCTGTGTCTGGGTGTGATTTATTTATCTATAATATGTATGTATTTACAAATTATATGAGTATGTATATCAGTTGTCTGGGTACCATAACACAAGCTTTGCTTAGCTTGGGATCAGATAGCCATGTGTGAGTTGTCCCAAGATATTTATTTATTTATTTAGTTTGTATTTCTAAAGTTTATAAAAAAACTGGCCAGGAGCGAGTCTGTTTCGCGAACCGAGGGTTTCGTACAAACTTGCGACATAGCAGCCCCATCTATTGACTGCTTCTTAAAAAAATACAGCAAGTAACTTCAGTTTAAGCACCCTTACGGGTTCGATAAAGATACCGTTGTCCCGGAACATAAAGGGCAAAAGAATGAACATGGATGAGTTTTAATCAATAGAAGTCTGATAAGTCTGGAAAGTTATTTGATGATTTCCCATCGGAAAAAGACGCTTTAAGCCGTCTACGTATTTCACGTCAAGTGTTAATTGGATCTTTGTGTAAGAAAAGCAGTACTGAGTTTAAATAAATTAAAAACTGGCATACATTTTCAAAACCTAAATGTTCATTTTTGGATCAATATCATTCTCCAAGACAGACATAGGCTCAAGGGAATTACGTCATAGAACTATTTCATTAATTTGAACGCACCCACTAAAGGTACAAGGAACTTAATGGCAAAACGAATTATCGTCTTTCATGTCAATCAGTACAGCGATTGTATCTCGAAGGGTTAGGCAGCATTACATGTCGAACATTAACCGACGATCAAAACTAATCCCGGCTTAAGTCGACTAATCTGCGTTTACTTCACCAATGTTAATGTTGTTTAAAAGGTGATCGCGCATTGGATATATAGAATCATCATCTGCCTAACACTTTTTTTTGCCTTGCACTAACCAACTATGTAGGCTTTGCCGGGGCCCTGGAACAGAAAGGGCAAAAGAAGGAACCTTCTGCTCCGCCCAGAGTGGAAGAAGTCATTTTTTAATTAGCCATCCGAAAAAAAAATTGAGGTCGGCTTCCAGTCTAACCGGCCGGATGTTGAGTACCAGTATCTTACATGAAGCGACTGCCTATCTCTCCTCCACAGCATAGTAACTAAGTAAAACAACACACCCGGACAAGACGAGAGATCCAACGGAACCTGAAAAAATGTCAAAGATATAAGAATGAGACCAACAGCTTTCCAAGATACGGAACAGTCTCCATGTTTTGGATGGACACCAGTCCATGGAGTAACCTTGGCACCCCTTAGTGCCAAAGTTTTGAAGATGACTTAAGTGGTTGATATTTTTTAGCCCACCAGTAAAATAAAACCCAATTAGGTATTGCGAGCCAAAAATAAATCTGTATGAACTTCTCGATGTCTTGATTTACTTTCCGCTTCTATGCGCGTTTGGTTTGTGTTCGCGATCGTATCGTGCGCTTGCGCATTCTTGTGCGTGAATGGAACGCTTGTGGAGTGAGCGCCGATGGCATTCGTGAACCATTGTGCTTGGTTCAACGCTCCACTATTTTAGTTTAGGATATTTAAAAATAACTGTGATAATATTTAAAACTTTATTATATACCTGTTGTCACCCACATTGTGCTAGCTCTTTAAAGGTGACCCCATTGCCAGTAACCGTCCGGATATCCAGACCTTGTGCTGTAACTGAGGAATTCTTTTAAAAAGCGGCCAAGAGCGAGTCCAATTCGCGCACAAAACGTTCCGTACAATCTTGTATAAACAGTCATATCTTTTGACTGCGTAGACTTAGAGGGTTGTTTTTTTCACAGCACTACAGAACTACTACAGAATTAAGTATAGGGTTTGAATTTCAACTCGATACCTCTATAAGTTCCCGGGATAAAGGGTCTACAAAGGCACGGTTGTCTTAGACGGACAACAAAGAGATCCAATAAAGGTTCTGTTTTTCCTTTTGAGGTACAGAACCCTAAAAATTTGCATAATTGGGAATCAAGACCACCTCACACGTCTCGATCGAGGTCGATCGAGTTGATTAGCGAACGATTTGCAAGGCCTATGAGAAGTTGCGGGTAGTTCGAAGAGGTACTGCGGCCCCGGAACATAAAGGACAGTAGAAGAAACAGGGGAGGGTTTTAGTCAGTACAAGTCTGACACAGAGGGGGAAGTTATTTCCCACCCCAAAAAAAGGTCCTATGAGAACGCCAATAAAGTCAATTATTTCTATTGACAACAGTTTATACTTAACCTAAAATAGAAATGCTAGTTCTACTGTGTGCTGGTCTTTAAGTAAAATGGTCGTTTCATGGCAAAACGCCAGTACAAGTGGGACATTAAATTGATGGATTACGATAAACAGACGCACAGATTTCAAGATGCGATCAATTTTAGATTATGAATTGAGGCTACGGGGTTACGCTTAATGTCTCTCGAATTGGAAATGAAAACATCTACAAGATTTGATGAAGATCTAAAATAATTTATTTTCTAACGTTACGTATAACGGCTGTCCATACAATGTCAACGCAAATTAGAGGGTACCTGTGGACCTAGCATAGTATGGAGTTCCAAAGAACAAGAGGCCATCTTAGTCTAGTCTGATACGATGAAAAAAAATTGGGATCACAAGTTCAATCGGTTACCGATATAATTTGTGAAGTTTCTCTTTATTTGTGATTCCAATCTTTCTTCAATTAGTTGTTGTAGAGCTGGCTGATGGTGTAACCATCTTTCTTATCAATGGGACGTCTTATTAAACTTCGGATCAGTAGGTAGTCATTCAATTCAATTCAATTCAATCATTTATTGCTTCTCACATGTGTTTAACAGGTCTTAAATAATAATAATACAGTTCACATGGACCCTGTCGGGCACAACAATATGTAGAAAATAAGAAGTCTGAGTAATTATAAAAGTTAGTAAATTAATAATCATTGTCATTATAGGTATCAATGTCACAGGTAAATTTGTAAAAATATCAGATCGTTTCAATAATAAATCAATACATTATGAAAATACAATAAAAATCTAATACATTATGTCAATACAAACGAATAGAATACATTAAAACAAAAATAATCAATACAAACGAATAGAATACATTAAAACAAAAATAATAAGATACATCATGTCAATAAAATAAGATTATTATGTAAACAATAAAAGTCACTCCATTTTGATGTCATCATTAAAAAAATCATTTAGTGTGTAATAACATTTGTCAATTAAAAGTTTTCTGACCCGTTTTATAAATATTTTGTCATTTTGTTCCAGTCTGATGTTACTAGGTATTTTATTATAAATTTTTATTGAAGTGACGTAAGGGCTAGTGCTGTGTAATTTTAGTTTGGATTGCGGTAGTACGAGCGTGTTTTTAAATCGAGAACGCGGTTCATATCGGCGAGGCTGGTCAGAGATTTTAACGAAAAAGCTTGAATATTGTCTTACAAATTTACAGATTTCTAGAATATAAATAGATGTCAGAGATAGAATGTTCAGTTGCTTAAAGTATGGTCTACAGCTTTCGTCATTGTTAATTCGGACTAGTATTCTTATGCATTTTTTCTGAAGGATAAACAAATCGTTACTATCTACACTATTTCCCCAAAGAATTATACCGTATTTAAGCCATGCGTAGGCATATGCATAGTAAGTGGATAGGGCAGTTTTCAAATCTGTTGTCTTTTTTATTTCACGTAGTGCATATATAAAACTAGATAGTTTCGATTTGATTTTTTGAATGTGCGCTTTCCAGGTCATATGTACATCTAGTTCTAGTCCTAACAAGTTGAAAGTATTGACACATTCGACTCCAACACCGTCAAACGTAAAATTTATTACTAATGGTTTTTTTTGGTAAGGCCTAAATTGCATAATTTTGGTTTTTGTAAAGTTAATTTCTAAGTTATGGTCATTCATCCAATTTTTTACAAGAGACATAACATTATTTAACTTGTCGTGTAAGTGTCGGGAGTCATGACAAGAAATCATTACTGAGATATCGTCGGCGAACAGTACGCACGATTCCGTTATAATTTTGGGGAGATCGTTAATGTAAATCAGGAATAATAAACACCCTGCAACGCTACCTTGAGGAATTGAATTTTTAATACCAAGCGCATTTGATCGTATTTGACTGAATTCCCCAGTGTCATGATCCCAATGTTCAATTTCTACAAATTGTTCTCGATTTTGTAGGTAGGATACGAACCATTTATGGGTTATTCCTCTAATGCCAATTCCGTATAGTTTGTCGAGTAATATATTGTATAGGACTTTATCGTAAGCCTTAGTCATGTCAAGTAAAATTCCAATCGCATATTTTTTATTGTTTAAAACGTCCAGTACTTGTTGCGTAAATTTATAAGTCGCTAAAATCGTTGACCTTTTCCTCCGAAAACCGTTTTGGGATTCATCAAAAACATTAAACTTTTCGCAGAAATTATAAACACGTTTGCACATAACTTTTTCAAAGATTTTTGATGATGTGGGTAGTAGGGCAATCGGACGGTAATTATTTGGGTCGGTCTTCGAGTTTTTCTTATGAATAGGTTTAATTACAGATTTTTTTAATGCGTCTGGGAATATTCCTTCCGAAAATGATTGACAGATTAATAAGTAAAATGGTAATGTCAGTTCCTCAGCACACGTTTTTATTAATATGGGGGGCAGTTCGTCTAATCCGTGGCTATATTTACCTTTAAGGTGTTTTATTATATTTTTTATTTCTTTCGGTGTGGGTGGATGTAAAAACATAGTGTTATCAGTTGGTCGGAGGACAGGCCGGCCGCGCGGCTCAGTGTCGCCACTTCGCCTTGTTTGTCCTACTGATGCGAAAAATTCATTGAACGAGTTAGAAACTTGTTTTGGGTCGGACGTTGGTTTATTATGGATTGTCAATTGTATGTTTTGTCGTGTTTTACTTAGTTTTTTATTAGTACGCTCTTTTATTATTTTCCACATCGATTTGGTCCTATTGCTTGAGTTTTTTATTTCATTAATATATTGTAATTTTTTTGATTTTTTTACTGTTTGTTTCAATGTTTTTTCGTATAATTTATATTGTTTCGTTAAAACAGGATCGTTTGAATAAGATGTAAGAATTCTTAGCAACCGTTTATTTTTGCACGATATTTTAATCCCTTTTGTCAACCAATTCTTTTTTCTATTTTGATGTATTTTTATTGTTTTTATGGGTATACAATCATTTAATATTTTGAGTAGGAGCGTTTCAAATGAGTTATAATTTTCATCCATGGTTTTTCCTGAGCTTATTATTATATGCCAATTTATATTTTTTAATGCATTTTTAAATTTTCCCATGTTTATTAAATTAAAAATTCGCTTTTTTGTTTTCCAATTTTTGTTTTTTATATGCATGACATCTAGTTTTTTTAGTTTTGCTATTGTCGCTTTATGATCAGAAAAACCATAATCGTGGACATCAGTAATTATTAAATCAGATACAAAGTTAATAAATATTAAATCAAGGCAGGTCGAAGTGGTTTCCGTCTCTCGTGTTGGTTTATTAATACATTGTATGAAGTTATATTCTAGCATAAGGTTAATCAGCGTTTTAGTTTGCAAGCTATTTTTTTCCAAGACATTTACATTGAAGTCCCCTCCGAAAACGATTTTATTTTTATTATATTTTTTCAATAGAAGTTCTAGGATAAGTTTTAACTGTCTATAAAATACATCAGGCTGTCTGTTGTTCCAATACAAGGTTATTAGTATAGTGTTAAGTTTAGGCAATTCAATGGCACATACTTCTATAATGTATTCCACCGACTTATCCATAATATCCTGTCGCTCAATAAAATCCAAGTCTTCTCGTAATAGTATGCAGACACCGCCGCCTTCGTAGTTGCTCCGACAATATGATGCGGCGAGGATGTATCTGTTGCAGTTAATTAATTCTTTGCGTCCTTGTGATAACCAAGTTTCCGACAAGCAGAGTGCGTGATAGTGTCCGTTGTTTTCGTCAAGAAATTCTTCTAATAAGTCTAATTTATTGTTTAAACTTTGCATGTTTTGAAATAATACTGTGAAATCAATATCTTGGGTGACGAAAGGAACTCATTTCATTCTTGTTGGTCCCTAAGAGATCAGTCGTGTCGTGTTCATATAGTGTATTATTCGTGCTTTTGTTAGGAGTGTCATATTTTTGAGAATTAATAGGAACGTAGAAGTCAGTTTTTTTATTATTTGTCGCGTGGTTTTGATTCGTTATTGCAGTTAGTTCTTGTAGTTGACCGTCTATTATTAATTGGTTATTTTTGATTATTGCGTGGTGTCCCCTTTGTCTTGCTAAGCGTAAATTTGCGTGTAATGCCTTTTTTTGTCGTAGTGCAGTCTCATTAAGGTATTCGGTAACAAAAAGTCCTGTTTGTTTGAAGTACGTTGTGTTATTTAATACATACTTTGTCATACGTTTGCTGATAAGCTCAATAACGATTGGTCTCTTAAAGCTGTTGTTTCTTCCTATTCGTGAAAGATCCTCAATATATCCAGTCAGGTCAACATTTAAAATCTCTTTGAAAGCTTCTACAATACGGTACTCTAATTCATTTGCAGATTAAAATACGGATGTAGGGATTCTTTAGAGACACCAACCAATGGGCCATGCTCTGGCCCGACCAGATTAGTAGTACCGAGGGACTAACCAAGCGAAATTGCGGAAGGATTTCTTTTTTCTTCCGCACATTTTAATGTCATAAAGGATTGCATTGAATAAAGGATAAAAAAACGCGTGCTACAACCCGATGGTGCAATGACCCTGTCAGAAGGACTCGCAAACATTTTGCCAAATACTATTTTTTGGTCTAGACAGCATATGTAGGTACTAATACTCCCATATTTTTCTCTTCCAGGAGGGCTACTGGGGCCTGCAGCTAGGCGGCTGCCGGCGCTGCGCGTGCGGCCCGGGTGCGTCCGCGTGCGACCCGGAGACCGGCGCCTGCGCATGCGCGGACGGCGTTGGCGGCGCTCATTGCGATACCTGTCTGTCAGGCTACTACGGTTTTGGACCTGCTGGATGTCTACGTAAGTCAGGGTTCCTTCGTGAATTTAATGAGGCGATGAGGATGAATGTAAAAAGAACATGTTGGATTGTACAGTCCGATACTGGACCTAATTAAATTGTTCGTTTCTTGAACGAGAAGTAATCGGCAGCTAATTGCCCTTGTCGGCTCCAATCTCGTTGCCATAAAATAGCTTCTATTAAACGTATCCTTTATCTCATTGTTCCAGCGTGCCCAGTGTGCACAGACGGCAAGGTCTGCTCGCCCCACAGTGGGCGCTGCGTGTGCCCGGGCGGGTCCATGGGTGCCGGCTGCCGACAGTGCGCGCGCGGGTACTGGGGGGTCGGTAACTCTTGCCGGCCGTGTAGCTGCGGTTCCGGAGCTGTATCCAGTAAGTATTTTTATCATCACGGAAGCACGTATGGCAGGAAAGAGAGGAGATGTATTCTCAGCAGTCAGGTAGGTGCTTAAGGTCGGCTTTATCCGCAGTCCGACATGTAATTCGGGTTGCACATAGTTTTGATGTGGTTCCAAAGTCACACAGAAGTTGAAGCTGCAGAAGCATTTCCAGGCTAGCGAAGTCACTTTCCAGCGGCAGCTGAAAGCTTTTCAGCCAACTCAACATTTGAACGACCACTTTATTCGCGTCGCACTAGAGGCGCCGTCATTTACTCCTTTTTTTGGGGTGGTATATCATCAGATAACTTACCCCGCTCCGCCCAGAACAGGGGGAGTGGCAGACTTTTACTAACTAAAACCCACCCATATTCCTATGCTATGCTGACATCTCTTTAAGGCGCGCGTAACACAAACGCGTCGTCGACACGGCCTATCGTCAATAGACGGACGGACGGTGAGCTACCCATTGCTCACCGTCCACAAAGCCGCGCCATTTACTCCTTCATTTGGTCACTATTAAATTAACTAAAAAACTCCAATAACATTCTTTCCAGATATCTGCGACCCTTACACCGGTCAATGCAAATGCCGGACCGGTTGGGAGGGCGCCACGTGCGAGCAGTGTGCGAACGGACATTACGGGGCCAAATGCCGCCCGTGCCAGTGTCACGCTGCCGGCACGAGGGACTGCGCCGACGGCCTGTGTGGCTGCGACGAGTGGGGGAGGTGCCCTTGTAAGGTGAGTTGGACGAGTCACCAGCTCTCGTAACTAGATTAGCTGCCTCCCTTGGTGTTACCAGTTTGAAGAGGGCGCACAGGAACACAAACTTTTTAAGTATTGATTTTTGTATTAGGCAGATAAAACTTTTCATTTTTGAAACCAGGCCTGTATTTTCGGAGTTGATTACGTACATAGAAACAATGTAGTTCTGGTAAATATATTCTAATATTAGCTGTGCCCAGCGGATTTGCCCGCTATTTAGCTCTTTTTCTGCAAACGAAAAAATGTTGCCCAGTTCTCAAATCTACTCGATATGCACACAAAATTTCATAAAAATCGATCCAACCATTGCGGAGGAGTTTAATAACAAACACCACGAAACGAAAATTTTACAAATTAGATATATCATTCAGAATATATCATTAATCATGTCGATGTCGTACCCATCCAGGAGAACGTAGTAGGCGAGAAATGTGACAGTTGCCTGACGGGGACATTCGGCTTATCTGTTGACAACCCATCGGGCTGCACGGCGTGCTTCTGCTTCGGGCGCGTCGCGCAGTGCACGCAGGCGGAGCTGGCGCGTGCCGCCGTGCACGCCGCCGCGCCGCTGCATGTCACGCTGCAGAGGGGGCATCAGGATGTTATTACTACAGTAAGTAAACGAGAAATACGCTCATGGTTGGCACCGCTAGCGAAGAAGCGGGTACTTAACTTTCCTGACCAATAAACGGACATTTGATGCTGGTAGATTCAGTGTCAGTAACAGATTTATGTAGGTATTCGCATATTTATTGCTGTTGATCGCTGTCTATTCACACTGCGAGGTCTGGCTAGAATTCTCTAGTAGTTTCTCATAATTGCTCTAGAGAAATTTCTAGTTGCCCTCCAAGCTTATCGTTTGTGTTAAGAGTAACTCATTATCTTTATTTAATACTCATTATTATATACCTAACCTTAACCTTACGAAAATTAATTTTCTCCTTCTGTATATATACTGGAATTCGGCTGCATCTAGTCAAAAAAATCAAAATCAAATCATTTATTTCAATTAGACCATTACAGGCATTTTTGAATGTCAAGAAACAAAATGAATCTACAGTCCCGGTCACAAGGCATAACTTGTGAAAATACTGTAGTTGCCCATTTCAAACCGTTGATCTCTATGTAGAAGAATGGGCAAGAAACTCCATGAACACTCTTTTAAATTATAATATTCTTGCAAAATAGTATTTAGGTACATCATTCGTGTTGAGATTATACAAATATGTGAGAACAATGTATAAAGAAACGCACAGTAAGAGCATCCAGTTCAAATAGAAGCTCACTCTAACATAGTCGGTTGGATTATATCATTAAATAACCATGGAACTTCCTCCCTAGATGGACCAAGACTCCCTGCTGGCCATCCACACGCACAGCCCGGACGCGACCATAACGCTGCCGTGGCCGCCCGTGCCCGTGTTCGTGGAGCTGGACAAGCGCTTCGTGGGGGACCGCGTGACGTCATACGGAGGGTCGCTGCGCTTCCGCGTCGAGGAGGAGGGCGGCGCGGAGCTCGGCCGGGAGGTGCTGGCGAGGTTCCCGCTTGTGAGGCTGTACACTAAGAGTATTGTGTTGGAGTACTTTGAGGTTCGAACTTGACCTAATGCGAGGTTATTAAGAGAATTAGTTTGGATATGTTTGTGTGCATTTTTAAGCTATTGCATAGCTTTTATCGCGGGCTTTAAGCGCGGCGACCGAATCAAGAAATTCCGTAACGAAAAAAACCTAACACTTTCATTACGAATACGGTCAGTTATTTCAATTCACGAATCCAATGTTCTATCAGCGTATTTGGTAGAGACTCGGATTGTCACTCATCAGTAAGCTGCATCAAACCCAAGGACTTGTTTTTCTTTTTGCGACTTCTTTTTTATTGAAAGTATCTACTTTTAAAATATTATATTTACTTTTGTCTATGCAATAGCTAATAATGTTAAATAACTTTTTCTTTCAAGATTAACAGTATGCTGAAATGTGTTTTTGATTGTTTTTTTTTTATTCTGTTCAGATATTATTTTGATGTTTAACTATCACGCTGATTATGCCTTTTGTTAATTTTATTAATATATTTTATAAGCGGAAACTTGTAATTGGCCTTCGTCTTCATTTTGTATCTGACTACTTAACTGTATTAGCTGTAAGTTTTCTTAAAATGAATAAAATAAAATAGCTTTACCGCAGCAGTCCCTGAGTGTAACACGTATTTTTTTTTGTTCAGCACGCTCCTGTGATCAACGGAACGCACGCCGTCCGCTTCCACGAGTCACTGTGGATGGTGCGCGGCCGTGGGGTGGCGTCCCGATCTGCGCTCATGT
Organism: Ochropleura leucogaster; assembly: GCA_958449745.1. NCBI lineage: Eukaryota > Metazoa > Arthropoda > Insecta > Lepidoptera > Noctuidae > Ochropleura > Ochropleura leucogaster. Next base: position 1,015,883 of record OY288208.1, read on the forward strand.
TGGCGCTGCGCCGGTTGGACAAGATCCTTATCCGTCTCACAACTCGTGCACCTACCTATCAGGAACATGTTCACGCCTTGTAAGTACGACTGTCTTTTGACTGCCACGCGATTGTGGAAGGTAGCTAAGGGGATTGCATGTTCGGATTAGCCTGATTCTAGCTGTGTAAGGCCAATCCAACAATTGGCAACATCGAGTATATATTTCGAAGCGTGCCAACAGAAAGTTGCTAGTTCTTTTAAAGAGGTACCCCAGCTTCGGAACACAAAAGGGAAAAGAAGGAACATAAGTGGGGTTTTATTCCAGCCAGAGCAGGCGAAGCTATATGATGATTTCCCATCCCTAAAATAGGGCCAACACGAACCTGTATGTTGCACGCCTAACCACCTTGCCTTTTATCCTGACACAGTTATGTCCCCTTACTGAATATTATACCCCGTTGTGTTTTTATATTTGTACAGTCCATCCCAAGGTTGTCTGGAAGATATAAGATATCGCTATTAGCGATAAGACCGCCATTGTAACCATAGATTTTACATTTTACATATTTTTGTAAAATAGTTTTGTTTTTAGATTTTGGTGTACCTTAAAGTATATTCTATTGTAAAACTTCCCTCTACTCTAGGCTCCTCAACGTCTCCTTGGACACGGCGATCCCAGGTCTAAGCCGCTCGGAGCCGGCGGTGGGAGTGGAGCTGTGCGACTGTCCCCGCGGCTACTCCGCCAGCTCGTGTCAGAAGCCAGCACCTGGGTTCTGGATGCCGCCGCCCAGGTACGTTGCATCATGATAATATTTTGAGGAAATGTGGGTTAACTCAGGCCCACGCACACAAAGGTTACCACCAAATAATATTTTTATATTTTTAAATGTTTTTTTTTTATAAGAAATATGTAAAAATATAAAAAAAATATGATACTAATAAGTAAATGATAATAATAACAACATTTTTAATGGTTTTAAGTAAATTGGCCAATTAACTCAAAACCAAAACAATATTATATTTACCCATTCAAGAGCAAAAACAAGTTTTATAGGATGTTAATGAGAGACAAAGTTACTTAATTTTACATTATTATTAAGTGCACCTCTGCTAACCCTTTAGCAATTAAAAAGATGCGTGATGTTCCTTAATATAATCATTAACGTTACTGAGCAGGGTGCTGATGACAGCGGTGTCGGGCACCATCGTCATCAACTTGGAGGGCGAGGCGCAGCCCTGCGTGTGCAACGGCAGGGCTACCGAGTGCCATCCGGATACTGGCGACTGTTTGGTGAGCACACCAACTATTAAGAGCGTCCATAGGGCGTAATTGAGCCGAGCATGTTATAACCAATACGCACGTATATCGTACGACGTTTTTTAACACATTTGCGAGGAAACAGAAAAATAAACATTTTAAATAAACTCAATCTGTGAATGCACACTGTTGCTTTCCCGCCATTTTAATAGCAACAGCGCGCTGCTCACTAGCTGGAGTCGTGCGGCGGCGATCAGTTCCAAATTTGAAATGGCAAATAATACTGTTATGGAATTTGTATGGACTATAACTTAACTATTTGCTTTGATAACACACGCGTTTTTTATGACCATCTCTACATATTTAAAACCGGTGGAATTACATCAGCTTTACGAGCAAGGGTGTTAAAAAAGATCTAAGCGAACAGCTACGGAAGTGACTTCGTTTTATATTATGTAAAGAAGTTTCTTTTACTAATTAAAACTTATTTGTGTCCTCAAGTCAAAAATATTGGAGTATTTGTTTCTTTTATTTAATCGTCCGTCTCCCATTTCATCATCAGAACTGCACGCACGGCACGGACGGGCCCCGCTGCGCGTCGTGTGCGCCGGGCCACTACGGTGCGCCCGCGCAGCCCGGCGGCTGCCAGGCGTGTCCGTGCCCGGAGCGCGCGAGGAACTTCGCCGACGCATGCGTCGTGCACGACGGGAAGGTGCAGTGTCTGTGTAAACCTGGTGAGTTGCTGTTGTAGGTCTGCCTTCATTAATTGATGTGCAATATTTACAAACACTTGTTTACATCGAAATTTTGTTTGCTCACAATTTCCCCACTTTCTCAGCCCCGTAAAATAAGTTTAAATATAAATTAATCTTCGTGTGTTTTAAAGGTTACGCAGGCCCAGAGTGCGAGTCGTGCTCCGCGGGATGGAGGCGCGCGGGCGGGGCGGGGGGCGCGTGCGTGCCGTGCGCGTGTGACGTCACGGGCAGCGCGGCGCCGCACTGCGACGCCAGGGGGCGCTGCCGCTGTCGGGACTTCGCCACCGGCCTGCGGTGTGACCAGTGTCGAGCTAGGAGGACTTATATGGATGAAAATGGTTGTAGACGTGAGTATGCGCTTATTTTGATATTATAGTGTCATCTACCACTCGGCCTGGATCTGTCCCTATTATATAATTTGAATGTTAAAATATTATTGGTTATATTATATGCTTAAGGTTATGGAATATACAACGAATAGGTGATCTCCTCCATAAATTCTTATAACAAACGAAAAATATCCACACTGGGGCAATTTAAGCATGGAAGTCTTTTTCCTTTCTGTAAAACGTTGTCCCACAATAATTTCTCCTGTATCGTGGGTGCGTTTACAAACATTTAAATTCAAATACACAAACAGCCAGACTCGGAACAACTATCCATAGGCCTTGCAAATATTTGGGGATCTTACTCCCGATACGATCGCTCAGCCACTGCACCAACTGTGTCGTCAAAAAGTCCCACTTATACTCCAGTTTTTCTGAATGATGCATTTCTTATTCATGTTTCAGCATGTGACAACTGCACACAAACTCTCCTTGACTCAGTCGAGACACTAACATCAAATCTACGCACCAAAGCCGACCCTAGGGAACTGAGCCGGATACCGAAGCCCTTCGCCGCCGTACGAGAGTTCTCCCACAACGCAAGCACACTCAAATCTAGTCTGAACCAACTAAAGAATAATCTAGTACATTCCAAAAACTTAGAAGATTTGTTGAGTAACTTAGAAAGTACAGAACACCAAGTATTTACTGAAGCAAATGATCTTAAATCCAAAGCTAGAAGAAGAGAAAAAGAGGCAGATTACTTAAGTTTGGAAAGTATGAGTGCTTTAGAAGAAGTGCTCAAAGTGAGAAGGAAAGTGAGCGAGCAAGTGGAAGCGTTGGACGAGTTTGCTCGCGGTGAGAAGCATTTGAGCGCTCACAGAGCATTGAAGGAAGCGAAGCATTTGCTCAGGCAGATTAAGGATATGAAGCTCATTGATTTTGTGACGGCCGCCAATGATGTATTTGATTCGGTGAGTATTTCCTTTTTAACTGACTTCAAGAGATTATCAATTCATCGGAATCTTCTTTTTATTTATGTTATCTCAAACTTTTTTAGATTAATCAAAAACGCCTGAACTGATTTGCAAAATCCCTTTTTTGTTAGGTAGTTTATGAGTTATCGTCTATAATAATAATAAGTCGGGTTTTCCTTGCTGACGCTATAACTCCAGGACGCACGAACCGATTTCCACGGTTTTGCATTCGTTGGAAATGTCTCGGTCTTCGTGAGGTTTATAGCAAAGAAAAGGTAAGGTAGGTAGAAAGGTAAAAAATTACATAGCAAACCACGCCGGGGCACAGCTAGTCGTCTATAATACATATTTTTTTCTCTATGTCTATTAAATGATCTGCTAATCTTTTAGTAACAATGGAAAATGAATACTCGATTAAAAACATGTGATATATCGTTATACCATAACTAAAAATGCTGAAATAAAAAACATTTTTGTAAAAAGTAAAACCGAAAAAGTTTTTTATTTACACTTCCACTTCCTTTTATTTGTGCGGCAAAAGCGACTATTTTATACAAACTTTAATCCTTATTTAACCTCTTTAGGGGCTAAACAACGATTTGCCCTCTAGAAATGGCTTTTAAACATAACTCTGAGTAATCCTTCCAAGATCACATTGTATGATGATGTCATAAGTTATCATTTACTCACTTACGTTCTCCACCCACTTCCCTCCTTCTCCATTCCCCCTTCCTCTGTCTTTTTGGAGAGGTCTTAAGGCAAACCTTTCATGATCCTTTATCTAATAATCTTGGTACTTGTGTCCATTTTTTTTTTTTATTTCTGAGCTAGCTTTCGCCCGCGACTTCGTCTGCGTGGCATAGTTACTTTGGGCTGACGCTTACTTTAATACGCGTGATGATCGTTCTTTTTTCTCTCACCTTTTCTTCCCTTTTTTTCATTTTTTAAGCCTATGTTCGTCTCCAGGGTCCAAACTATCTCTGTACCAAAATTCCGTACCTAAATGGCCAAACCGATTTTGATAATCGGTTTGGCCATTTAGGCGTGAAGACGTAACAAACAAACTCATACCTTTTTATAATATTAGTAAGGATCTATTACATTCGATTTCTCCAGGCACATCTCCAGTCAACATCCGTCCAAGAGAGTAACTACCGTCTAGAAGACACGTACAGACGCCTGGCCAAGCTGCGCTCGTCGCTCAACTCCTGGGAGGAGAAGGCGGCTGACCTGCAGAAGTTGGCGGAGACCGTGTGGAAAGCTGATGATACCGTGACGGCGCTGAAGGAGAGGGTGAAGCCCAGGTTGGCCGCTGTCAGGGATATCGGGCTGAGGTGTCGGCTTGTGCTGGAGGTAGGTTTCATGGCTGTTAGGAACTTCATGACGTAGTGGCGGCTGCGGAGTTCGTTGCTAAATAATAACTGCCGCTCGGGTTGAGCTTTTATCCAGAGATTGGTAAGAGAGAACAATGGAAGGTTACGTGGGTAAAGGACCAACAGTGGGACAACATAGGTAAATATTAAAAAATATATATAATATTACTCCGTAAATTGATTTGGCCGGTTATTTAACATGAGAATGTGTGAAGTGCGAGTTGGTCTCGCGCATTGAGGGTTTCAAACTTGCAACATAAACGGCTATATCTTTAGACTGCGTAAATATGAACTTAGAGAGTTGATTTTTCACAGGTCTAAAATACCGGTAACTTGAGCATGTGATTTTAATTTCAACTCGAAAATTCCATGCGTTCCCGAGATAAAGGGGCCGGACAGATAGACAGCAAACAAAGTGATTCTCTAAGGGTTCAGTTTTTTCGTTTTGAGGAACCCTAAAAAAAGAGTATTTTAGGAATTAGATGGGATCGCTGTTGCCTATCCTGCTACTCTGACCAGAAAAACCGAAGCGTCACTTTCTCCACTCCAAACATAATCTTGTACATGCCATCTTATCACACCATTTTTCTTCCAGGACATCACCACCTTATCAGCGAACAACATCACGGACGAGATCCGGTCCTCACTCCTACAAAGTCAGACCTTCGGCATCAAGTTCCCAGCCCTGTCTTCCGAGCTGGCGGTCCTGACCCAAGCTGCAGAGGAGAAGGAGGGCATCCTCTACAACCTCACGCCGGTGTACAAGCAGAAGTATCTGGAGGCTGTTGAGAAACATGTTGCTGAGTTGGGAGTGAAAGCCAAAGAGTATAAAAGGTAAGGTCTTGATCATCCACAACTGATAACTGGCCGTGTCGACGGCGCGTGCGTCTTCCACGCGCGCCTCAAAGAGCTATCAGCAAAACAGAGGACTGGCAGGCCCACTGGCGAGGTTGTTGATTGTTAGAAAGAGAAACCGTGACCTCGGAACATAAAGGGCAAAAAAGCGTGGGTTTTAGTCAGTAAAATTATGACACTCCCGCCCAGAGTGGAGGAAGTTATTTGATTATTTCCCATCCGCAAAAAATAATTAAAATGATGATCCACAGCTAAACTCCATGCACTGGAGGGTAACTTTTTCGATAAAACGATTTATCTTGGCGAAACATGACTTCAAAATATTTTTGCAATAGATTCATATCTTTATATTCATACTAGCTTTTGCCCGCTTTTTCGCTCGCTTGTATTTGGGGTAACATAGTTACACCAAATACATACATAGTTACCCCTTCCCTGATTTGCAGGTATCTGCTACCTGTAGTTTTTGCCCTTGCACCTTATTTAATTGTAATAGCAAAGCTAAGTTTTCCCTTTTCTTCACTCTTTCTCCCTCATAACTAACTTCTTTTTCAAAAAACCCTTTGTATTAGCCTATGTCCGTCTCCAGGGTCTTAACTATATTTGTACCAAAATTCATCAAAATCAGTTTAGCCATTTAGGTGTGAAGACGTAACAAACAAACTCACTTTCGCTTTTATAGTATTAGTAAGGGTAAGGATAACAACTTCGAAAGTAGTTTGATATTCCAAATCTCTCTCTCCCAGTCTGTTCGCTGGCAGCCGAGCAGCTGCATCACTAGGTGTGTCAGCAGCGCAGGCCTGGGCCAATGTAGCAGCTGAAGTCAAGGAAGCTGCCGCAGCAGCCGATGCAGCTTCTAAAGCCGCTGCGGCTGCCACGTCGTTGGCGCAGGGCAACGTGCCCATGGCTCATAGCGCGGCTAAAGGAAAGGCAGCTTCGGAAGACCTGAAGAGACGAGGTGCTGCTGTACTGGCCAAAGCTGATGGTGAGTTCTTTTATTCTTAATGTATGATAACCATGAGGGTTATTTTGCTCACTGCTGGCGCTCGCGGCTTCGCCTGCATGATATCGAAAAAAAAAGTATCCTATGTGTTATTCCAGACTATAATCTACATCTGTGCCAAAGTTCATCGAGATCCGAGGTTTGTTTTTTTTTCAATTTTTGGTGTGCAATAAAGTATATTCTATCCGTTCAGGCATTTTGACGTGAAAGAGTAACAAGCAACCATACATCCATCCATCCATCTATCCTCACAAACATTCGCATTTATAATATTATGTAGTAGGATCTTTCCACATTGGGACTGACATATTTTTACTTGTCGGCAAACATAAGGTCCTGGGTCCGAATCCCGGGGGTTATTGGGATTTTCATCAGCATTTTTTCTGCAGCAGCCATGGAGTCTGAATCCGTTGATGGCAATAGGCTCGCCCCCTATTGCATTGGACTTAAACTGGTGAAACATGGGTGTAGTATTAGGTACACAATAGTACACATTTACCCAACTCTTCGCGGATTCTAGTTGTGATGTCATGTTAAGGTATTTCACTCGAGCTGTTTGCTTATTGCCACATGGAGTGCCAGCACTTACTGTACTGTCGACTATCAAAACCAATTGAGAGGTGTAGGTATAATTATTTTACAGTTATGTCGTCCTTTCTTAGAAGAACTGTAGTATTTAACAATAATAATAAACACACAGACACAACCTTGTAGTAGGATTATCTATCAACATCTTGCTCTAAAATACAGCCTTGTGGAATCGAAAGTGCCGTACTATAGGTATGTGCCCGACCCAGTTCTCGAACATGGCAATATCACTTCGTATTGGGATCAATCCATCATCACTGACAGAACTGTTGTAGTCAATAAGTAAGAAAAAGTGGTGGTGCATCAATCAGAGCAGCGCGCAGTGATTGTTGAAATAATGGTCACGACGAAAACCTTGTAAAAGCTGAGAAAGTTAAGCAAATTAATTATATTGACTTGGCTGGCGAGGTTGTTGACGTGTGGGAAATGCCAATAGCTTATTTGCCAAGAGCCTTGGCCATAATATTAACCCTCAGTTTTGAAGCAACAAAAAAATAAATTTTAAACACATAACTTCTCCCTCCAGAGCTACGTAACCAACTGGAGCACCTGCGGCGCGGCGCCGACGTGGTGAGCGTGGTGCTGCGCGGGCTCGGCTGGCAGGAGAGGGAGCTCAGCGGCCGGCCGCGGGCACAGGTGCGGCCGCAGCTGCAGGCGGCCAACGAACAGGCATGTATTGGAAAAAATACACCTTCCCGTTCGAACCCACACAGGCATTTTGTCCTGGGTAAAATATGGCCCTTTCCTTTTCATATTGAAGAGCCCTATATCCAGTAGTTGGAAAATTATAGGCTCATTATAAATTCTACTTCGTGTACCTTTCGTCTTAGAAGTACGCCTAATTTTTATTTTTTTCTGATCAGGCCGACAGGGTATTCGCAAGTACCAGGGTGCTGTATGATGAAGCCAGTGAGCTGAGGAGACGAGTGAGGTACCACTTGAGGAGGCAGCTCACTGAGTTGCAGAGACATGGGGATACGGCACTTGGGGCTGCGCAGGAGCATGGTGAGTTGTCTATATGTGTAGAAACTTTTCAAAATAATCTGTTGTCATGTTTGGTCTACGTAGGCTTACATATTACCATTATTTGGCCATTTCTTTCATGGTTATCAAAATTAAAAAAAAATTATCATAGTTGAGTAGAATATTTGTTTTACAATTGTATTATTTTGGTAGGCTCCGTCAGTCCGACCTCAAAATATATGTACAAGTGTCCTAACTCCTGCGCTCATCATGGAAAGTAACGGATCATTACTTCTTCTTCTTCTTTTCGATATGCCTTGCATTGCGTCCCGGGAATTTTCGATTTCTAAGACACTACGTTTGCGCATTGTGATACGACGGGGTAACGTGCTGAGATACGTGATCATAATGTGCTATATTTTGACTTTGTACATATTGGTAAATTCAAAGGTTCGACAAAATTGGAATTAATTTCTCCAACAAAATAATTGTCTTCATCCATAGTTTCCCAAATCCGAGGCAACACAGTTCGCGGCGCGGAAACAGCAGACGCACTAGCTGCCGCGGCAGCCGCGCGCGCGCGCCAGCATGCCGCCGCCGCCGCCACGCTCAGCCCAGCACTAGACAAGCTGCGGGACCAGGTCATGCGAGCCCGCCATGCTGCTGACGCGGTAAGTACACAACAGACGGATTTGAGCCTCATGTTGAACTAGCACTCTGCCACAGTAATGTTAGAAATTGCCTTGCGAGTTCAATCTTACGCTTAGAGCTCTCAAAAATGAAGTTTCGCTCTCTGGGCGTACGGCTGACTTCTATTATAAATGCGAAAATTTGGACGGATCGATGTTTGTAATTCAAACTACATTTGGAAAATCCCGCCTTACCCGGATTTCAGCCAACAAACTTATGCATCAGAGACGATGCCATTTACTCACTCCCACTGCTCTTTATGTCACACCAAAACGAGTGTGATTTGTTGAACTTATACAGTATACCTATTTATTAACGTCGTCTCCTCATCCACAGATCTCCGTGTCCCTAACGTCTCCCGCCGGTGCGGGCGCGGGCTGCGTGCGCGCGTACGCAGTGTCGAGCGCGTCTCCGTCCGTGTCGCGCGTTGCGCTCGCGCTGTCCTTCGATACTCGGTTACGGGACGGACCGCTGTTATACCTCATGGATGATACTCAGGTCAGCAGACAATACTATAAACGGAAGCTTAGATTGGATACCTATAGAGAAATACGGGAATTCACCAATCAAGTTGGTTGAAACCTCCTTCGACTTGCCTGCGATTGGTTGAATCTACTGCTAACTGGTCATTATCATCTGCCTAGCCTTTTCCCAACTATGTTGGTGGTCGGCTTCCAGTCTAACCGGATGCAGCTGAATATCAGTATTTTACATTGAGCGACTGCCTATCTGACCTCCACAACCCACTTAGTACTGGGTAATACGATACGCCTTGGTAAGACTGCTTGTCAGACTTTCAGAACACTGTCTACCTGTAATGACTGTGTTGATTTACAAATGACAGTCGGAACCAATCAATGGCTTAACGTACTTTCCGAGGGACGGAGGAAACTCGGTATGTAACGGGTGGTCACCCATCCAGAGACCAACCTAGGCAAGCGCGGCTTAACCTATAGATCGACCCGAGCGGCTGCTATTATTTAGCCATGAGCTCCTTCCTGCTCGTGTGACCAGTTGGTCATTACATTGTAATTACACCATCGAAGAATTTGATAATTTAAGTAAATTTAGCGGGATGCTGGAATTGCAAACAAATACTTTTACTACCCTGTAAAATACTTCTCAAATCATGCTTCTTCACACCACTCTCATCTGCCACTCTCCTAGGAAACAGAGAGCTACATGAAGCTGTCGGTGTCTGGCAACAAGCTGCGGTTGTCGTGGAACCTGGGCGGCGGGGAGGGCGAGCTCGTGCACCCAGAGCTGCTGCAGCCCACGCACGACGACGCCGACCACACGTCCTACAGGATCGAGATCGAACGGTGAGTTTGTAGTAAATCTACCAATGATTTTGGAGATCTGTCATACAGATCCCGAACCCATTATAGACTCCAGCTCTCTCAAAGGTTATAAATCTGATTTGACATAATATGACATGAACCAAAAAATTTACTTTTTTGAGAGAAATAAAAACCTATTCTATTCTATTAAGACATTCAAAAAAGCTTATACGTGCGTCATGATCATGCGCGCATGTCATGCATGTATTGCAGGACGAAAAATAAAACGAATTGTCAATCAATGTACAGCACGTAGTTTGCATGTCATTCGCATCAATCAATACAATTAAACGATCATGCATGCATGACAGCACGTAACACATGTCATGCTGCATTACCGTCTATAGTACGGCCAACGAGAAGCGATACGAAAGGTCATTAACCTAATGAACAACTGTGGCGTTGACAATCTAATATTTAGCTCTTTCCATCTTGTGCCTTTGTCGTAATGTCTCGTTCTCCCGGCAAAAACATGACAACGTTAAGACGGGTTCGCCAACATTCGGTCGGCCATTTTAGATGGGGTTTTAGCATGGGTTTTGTTTACATTTGGTATCGCTTCTCGTTGGCCGTACTATAGGGACCGCTTTTATTCACGGGGATTATAAACACGACAACATTAATTCGTAAGACTGTTTATTTATTTTACGATTTATGTACACACTGAACACAATAAAAAAGACAGGAATATTAAAAAGGCACAAAGGTACTATTGTGTAATTGACATTCAAAAATTGCTGATATTATAACTTACTTTGATTAAATCACTCCTGATTTTGCTGATTTTGATGCTCTTACATTAGAACATGGAAGGACCAATACAATAAGAAAATTTCTTGCAATCACTGTAATATTTCCATTATTTTTCCGGCCCCCAAGATACAGGCGCGGCCTAGTTTGGTGACCATTGTTTTCTAATTTTATCTACATAGAACTTGTTACCGATATTTGTAATGATGTTAGATTAAGAAAAATGTTTTAACACTGGTTTAATAAAATTATTCTTAGTCTTATCTAATTGCTCCAATATCGTTTTTACCCGACAAAAAAGGTCTTGGTGATTTGGTCTCGCTCAGTAGGTACAGAGTAGCTCTCAACCTAAAAGCGCAATTTACGCATGTTACCAAATACCTTCCCCTTCGATCGGCGCAGGATATGGAACACAGCGCGGCTGGTGGTGGAGCGGGCGGGCGGCGCCGCGGTGTCGGCCAGCAACTCCAGCGCGGGCGGCGCGGGCGGCCTGCACGCCACGCAGCTGTGGCTGGGCTGGCCGCGCCACGACGGCGGGCTGCCCGCGTGTGTGCACGCGCTCTACAGCGACGACAGGACCATAGGCCTGTGGAACTTCGTGCAACAGCCTAAAGAGGCGCAGTGTACTGGTTGTACCCAAAGGTTCGACATCAGCATATTTCCCTTAAATCCTTACTAATATTATAAAATCAAAAGTGAGTTTGTTTGTTTGTTACCTCTTCACGCCTTAATGGTTAAACCGATTTTGATGAATTATGATACAGAGATAGTTGGGTCCCAGGAGACGGACAAAGACTATTTTTTTTTAAAGTTGTTTATGAGGGAGAAAGAGGGAAGGAAAGAGAAAACTTAGCTTTGCTATTACAAATCAATAAGGCGCAAGGGCAAAAACTGCAGGTAGCAGGTACCTGCAAATCAGGAAAGGGGAATGGTGTTACCCCGAATTTAACGCGAGCGAAGCCTCGGGCAAAAGCTTGTTATTATATTATATGCCTTTGCCCAGCAGTGGGGCAGTTACAGGCTGTTATTATTATATTGTAAAGAACACCTAAGAGATGAATATTCACTATGGAAATCAACGGGTGAAGAATGATGAAAAATAAAACAGTATTAAGTTCGAAATTTGCCACAGCGCAGCGTACTGAAACACGCAGTCCGGGTACGTCCGAAGTTCTTTAGAGACACGATGATTGTCGTAGAATTATCTTGAAATCACGTTTCGCAACATTCAGGCATTTAGTTCAGCGCGGTGTAGTCACGACAGCCGACTGAAACCATCTTTCTCACTTTTATTGCATTGAGATGAACAAACTACGATCGATAGGGCACTTATTGTGTCCTGCGTGTCTTGTTGTTTGTTAATTACAAGTACTGTTGGAAGCTGCTGCAGGCGCCAAACTTATAGCCCAGCTCTATGTCAACCACCAAGAAACATAAACAGGGATAAACTGAAGCGTATCTAATAGGGGCATTTCCATAATGACGGTTTGGAGAATCATCTGCAAACTGCTGTTGGAGGACCGAAGGATTCAAAACGGTTATGTTTTTATTCTGGACATCTTTCGGTTTATTGATGATATTATTCACAGATGGTACAACGGTCGCGGCGCGGAACCGTCAATGGTGTGGTTCAACGGCGCGGGCTACGTGGAGCTGAAGCGTTCGCGCGCTCGCCCGGCGGACCGCAGGCAGTTCAGCGTCGCCTTCACGTTCCGGACACGAGACGAGAACGCGTTGCTCTTCATGGCACTCGATACTACTAATGTTAGTACTACATCTTTGCTATCTTAAGAAATATGTCATTAAATAAGGTTTTATCCTTAACAATCTAAGATGATAAAAGTAACACACATTTGCACAAAATGGGCATTATGTAAGGATCGATTAAAAAAACTACATATGCCAAGAAGTTGATACTTCCCGCTTAAACACAAGCCCTTTTCATCCTCAGAACCGTTCCGTATCCGTATCTCTCCGGGAATGTCGCGTGGTGTTCACAGTGGAGTACGGCGGGTCCCGGCTGGAGATCACGGCAGCCGGACGGCACTGTGCCGGCCGGCCCGCGCACGTGCAGGCCATCCGGGTGTTCGCCAGCAACAAGCTCGAGAAAGGTAATGTGCGCTGAACTGTCGCCTGTGAAGTAGTAGTAATAGAATGAGATGTAAATTGTGTCGAAGTGGTCCCGATATAGCGTGTGAGTGGGTCGGGTGTGTGTACTGAGTGTATTGAGGAGGTCCTGTGGCAGGCAGCCTGCGCGTGAACGGCGAGGAGACGCTGGGCTCGCCCGCGCCGCCCGTGCAGGCGCCCGCCGCGCTGCCCGACCTGGCGCGCGCGCCCTACTGGCTGGCGGGCGCGCCGCCCGGCAGGCCTGCGCCCGCGCCCGCGCTGCTGGGCTGCGTGGGCGCAGTCACCGTGGACCGCGCGGGGTACGATCTGCTGGATGCGCCCATCAGGCATGGGCTTGAGCCGCGCTGCGGAGAAAGGGTGAGATTCTACCTTTTATTTTTATCCTATCATGTTGAGTTCTGAGATACATCTTACTTGCCTATGAATACATAAGCCCCTAGAGGCAAACAATCTTGAATATCGCACAAAAATGATTACCGCACTTTGTCTACGAAACGATAAAATTCCAGCAGAAGCTGTCTTTTGAAGCTGAAATAACATTGTTTTATTTTTTCGGTTCGAAGAGTGCTTTTCCTGATTAACAAAAGATAATAGTTCACTTGCACACACAACTTAAAACACTTAAAAAAAAATTCTCATTCACAATTTCTTCTACTCAGACGCTTCGTTCAGCCATCCTGAAAGGCACCGGCTACATCGAGCTCCCCTCCCCTTACGTCCGCCGCCGGGCGTCAGTGGGCGTGTCGTTCCGCGCGCGCGCAGCCGACGGGCTGCTGCTGTACCGCGCGCCCTCTGCCGGCGGGGACAACGAAGTCAATGATGATGATGGAGACAAGCATTACCTGGCGCTCGTCTTAGTTGGAGGTTTGTCATTTGTGCATGGTATAATTTATTAGAGTATTGACTTTGTGACGCCATTTTTTGCCTGCTGAAACAATTGAAATGTACAAAAGTAAAAAGCGACCTGCAATGTACTTTAAATACCTATTTAAATAATAAAAAAAAACCGGCCAAGACCGAGTGAGAATCGCGCACCGAGTATATCATACAAATTTGCGACATAAACAGCCATATCTTTTGGCAACGTAGACTTAGAGAGTTGGTGTTTTTATACTACAAAGAGACCACAGCGTGTCGCGGGTTCAATCCCCGCACGGAAAAAAAATTTTGTATGGCCTACAGATATTTGTTTGTGTATGTGAGTTTAAATGTTTGTAAACGCACCCACGATACAGGAAAAATTCCTAGTGTGGGGCAACGTTTAAAAAAACAGAGTTAAGTGCATGGTTTTAATTTCAACTCAATACCTTCACGCGTTCCTAAATGCACAGACAGACAGACAGACTACAAAGTGATCCAATAAGGGTTCCGCTTTTCCTTCTGAGGCACGGAAACCCCAAAAAGCGTAGTTTCAATGTTCTATAATGATACTGTTTCTGTAGGTGAGCTAGAAGTGGTGGCAGAAGCTGGCAAGGGCGAGGCGCGGCTGCGAACCAACGGTACCAAGTTCGATGACGGGAGAATGCACACCGTGAGGATTATACGCATGCATAAACAGGTATGTAACGGTAATAAAACATAATATAGTTACTGTTCTGCGACGAGGATATGGTAAGGTTTGAAGGTATATTGCACAGGCTAATGGCCGGGGTTGCGAGTTCTTCGAAAGAGATACCGCGGCACCGGAACATAAAGGGCAAAAGAAGGAACAGACTTGTACTGACTAAAACCCACCCAGATTTTAGTCAGTACAAGTCTGACTGAATTATCAATTCAGTCGCTCAAATTGTAATACAAGGTATCAATATTATAATACAAGTTGTTTATCGTCTACTAAATAAATGTTTTCTTCCTTTAGCTAGAGTTATGGGTAGACGAAGATAATTTCGGCAGCGTTCCCCTGGCGGGTTCGGCGTTTGCCGCGCGCACGGCGGGGCTGTTCCTTGGCGGAGTACGGGAGCTCATGCACGCGCCCGTGCCCCTCACCGCCTTCAAGGGCACCCTGGCTGACCTGATAGTGGATGCGCAGTAAGTTCTTTAGTTTTTTAGTTTAGACTGGACAATTCTTTTTAGTTGATTGTTATTTAGTCCATGTTATGAATAAAGGTATTTGTCTGTAAACCTTTCTAATAGGTATAAATAAATACGACTTCATCAGCAGCGAAAGACAAAAAAAATACACAATACCAAATACAATAATAAAAAAAACCGCATTTGAACGGTTTTTTTTCCAAAACTTGGACCGCTTTTTTTTCGTAGGAAAACAAAACGGTTCAAGTTAGCAACTTATTATCTGTAAGAAAACTTTACATTATTAGAACAATTATAAAAAAACACAAATCCCTTCCTTATGACCCAAGCTCAAATTTAAAAGGAAGAATAGACTAAGGGTGGATTTCACCGATTTTGTAACATGATCTCGATTAAGGTCGTTTTCATGATCTAAAGATCAAACACTTTTTACGTTTTCATGGCAAAGAACTCAAAGATCGCAATTTTTTCACAAAAACGAAGTGCGTTTAGCTTTTACAACAGCCAAAAGCAACCTACTGCCTTAAGGTGGTACCGAGCTCTCAATGGTGCTGGTTTAGCCAATAAAGCGCAAGAAGGTGTGTTAAATCAAGTGATCTCGATCTCGATAAATTTGTGAAATCGGCCCTTAGTAGTTCCTCAAACCAAAACGAAATTTGCTAGCAACCAATTTAAAAAACGGTCTGCTCAGTTTTACAACAAATGTAATAGGAAAACGTATGTACACAATAAAACGATTTGAAAAAATATTAGCTGAATGGTTTAAACCGCTTAATTATGAAAGAACAGAGGCATTATTATTATAAATAGGGAATAATAATAATAGTTCCGAAAAACAAATTAACCTCTAGCGATCTATCTATATCTATCTTAGAGGAGGTGGTAATCATTTGTAAATATTAGAGATGTATTAATAGTAATGTTGATTTTTCCTCCCCAGATTGGTGGGGCTAGAGACCGCAGTGTCGTGGAGCGGTGCAGAGTTGGGCCGCTCGGACGGGCACGCGCCGCGCGCCGCACGCAACCAGCCGCGCGCGCTACAGGCGCAACCGGACACCGCCGGCTGTACCAAGGTAAACACCTCATTAGCCCGGTAAACATTCACACCTGGCATAATGCTAGGATTATCATCTAGGATCACATCAACTGAGAGGCAGGCGAGTTCCGGCAAAAACAAGCCTACCCTTACTAATATTATAAAAGCGAAAGTGAGATTGTTTGTTATCTCGTCACGCCTTAATGGCTTAACCGATTTTGATGAATTTTGGTACAGAGATAGTTGGGACCCAGGAGACCGGTAAAAGTGCAACATCAGTACTTTGGTGATGAAAAGAACACCGTTTATAAGTAAAAGCTGATTTATGCTTTATTTCCTTGAAATAACAGAGCTACTACGATCCTACCCCTTTCCAAAGAAAAATGGAAAGCCTGAACTGTAACAAATTATTTCCACAGACATCATCATACACGGTAGAAGCAGGCGCAGTGAAGTTCGGCGACACTGCGCACAGTCACGCCACCCTCAAGTTGAACCGGCGCGCGAAGGAACTAACGCTTTCCCTGCAGATACGGACTTATGCGCGTGATGGACTCATACTACTTGCTCCGGTAATGTCGACTTTAAGGGCTGAAACTGCGTTAAACGGGCACCCACGACAGACGTGGGTTCTGGGGGTATGTGAAGGACTCTGTCACAGGTACCTAAAGAGTTCATTCGCTTGGTACAAGCTTTTCATCAACCGTTATTGGCTGAACAAACCCGCGTAGGTTCACTTTTGTATGAAACCGCGCGGGTGTCCGTTTAACGTAGTTTCAGCCCTAAATACTCTATGGTTCTTATTTTATTTTTACATCTGCATAGACTTCATGTGCACTAATCTAATACTTATATGAAATTCTTGTCACAATGTTCGTTCCCATACTTCTCCGAAACGGATCGACCGATTCTTGTGATTTTTTTATGCATATTCAGTAAGTCTGAGAATCGGCTACTATCTATCTTTCAAACACCTCTCCAGAAAAGGAACCGAGCAGCGGATGAAACCGCTGGGCCCAGCTAGTATATAAAGTTCTTCGTCATTGAAGTTATTATCTCTGCCACCAGGGTTCGAAAGCCAAGCCGAAGCACTTCATGGCTCTGATGCTGCGCGAGGGCAGGCTGCGGCTTGTGATGCGCGGACGCAAGCGGAAGGAACTCACGCTCACGCCAACAGTCAGTGACGGCAGCTGGAGACAGGTTTGTGGCACAAGAGGTGATGCAGGATGTGGTGTAGACCTGCAAACACTTCATGGTGATTGGTGATTAAGCGCTTTCCTTGAAATAGGTGATAGGACTGGTTTGCAAGAATTTTGACCTTGATGATATGGTTTTACGGTTTGTAGTTACGGTACCTATCAATTATTTTGGAAAATTGAAGCCTCTTTACTGGATTGTAATTATATAGCTGTAATTTTATGTAATAAATGGTTAACCGTGGTTTTATTGTGGTTAAAAGAATAATGTCACTTTTACAGACCATTTTAAAAGACCATGGAGTTTCTTGCCGGTTCCTGTCCATCGGTAACGACCTAACGACCAACCCGTGCAATTTTTCCTAACGTTTTACAAGTGATTTGATGAAGTGTATGGTTTTGTTCCCCCAGGTGTCAGTCCGCGTGTCTCGCGGGCGCGTGTCGCTGTGGGCGGGCGGCGCGGGAGGGGCGGGCGGCGCGCGTGGGGAGGGCGGCGCGCGCGGGGCGGGCGGCACGTCGGCCGCAGCCCGCTTGGCGCCCGCGTCCCGCTCGGCGCGGCTGCTGGTGGGCGGGCTGCCCTCTCCGCCCGCGCTGCCCAACCTGCCTAATGCGGTCAGTTGTCAATACTCGTACAAATCTAATGATACCTCATTTGTTTTATTCCAGTTTCGAATAGAATAATAAACAAAGCTAGAGTTTTTGCTCACACCTTGTTCCTCGTTATGTTTTATATACTTTTGTTTTTAATAATATTTAAAAATGTAAACTATAAGGTCACGATTTCTCTGTGTAATCCTTTTTTTTCGGGTGGGAAATCATCCAATGACTTCCCCCGCTCTGGGCGGAGCGGGGGGGCATGTCAGACTTGTACTGACTAAAACCCACCCATGTTCCTTCTGTTGCCCTTTACGTTCCGGGGCCGCGGAATCTCTTTCGAACAACCCGCAACCCCTGCTCTGTGTTATCCTTAAGTGACGTTTAAAAATCGCCACATTTCACAACACAACTTGTTACCCCCCACTTATCTCCTCACTAACTTCTCCCCTAAAGTAAACAAAATTCCGTCAATTTTTTTAATGATATTGATTTGGTAATTTAATCTTCTACTAACATTCTACCAAAAGTATAAATAATTCGACTGCTCACCAAACAACGATGACGTCACCACACAACGCTGGCTGAATAATCGACATCGGTTCAATTGCCAAAAAAAAAACTTGCTAATGTCACAAACATTACGCGACCTATTCTGTCTTCACTGTGATTACTTGCTAAATATTCTCCAGCGTTTGATAGTTTATTTCCAGTACACACGGCAACAGATCAACCTATACAAAACCAGTTTATGCTGCTCTCTCAACAACGGATCGTACACCATAAATTTCAAGTACAATGAGAGATCCGCATAAACTGGTTTTGTATAGGTTGATCTGTTGCCGTGTGTACACGTGTTATTGGCAAAATTGTGGTACCTATCTCTCGTCCACAAAAGCCATTAATGAAGAGTTGAAGTTGATATTCTGTCTTCGTTGTTATTAGATAGAACAGACAAAAATGTATTAAAAAAAACAACTTCTTTTTTTAATTTTCAGATATCACGGCTACCCGGTTTCCGAGGCTGCATCCGTCGAGTCACAGTGAACGGTCGCGCGGAGGACTTGGTGCGGGATGCTCAGTCGCACCACGGCGTGGGACAATGTTTCCCCAACGTTGAACAAGCAGCGTACTTCGGAGGTAAATCATGTCTACTTTATCATCAAGAAGTGTCGGTCCATGGCAGCACATGGCGGAGGTACGCCTGATTGCTTTGTATACAGGATAGGAGGGCTCTCGAAACACAAGAGGTTACAAAGATAAAAATAATTTTAAACAAAAATCAATGTTTTCTTACAAAAAATTATGAATGTCTTATTAAAAAAATAACTCTACGTTTAGCTTGCTTTTTTTGCGGATGGGAAAGCATCAAATAACTTCTCTCTGGGCGGAGCGGGGGGGAGTGTCAGAATTGTACTGACTAAAACCCACCCATGTTCCTTCTGCTGCCCTTTATGTTCCGGGGCCGCAGTATCTCTTTACAACAACCCGCAACGTTTAGCTTGCTTTAGTTTTCAATTTGCCTACTTTTTGAGATGAACACAATACTCCACAAGGACATTTTCAGCCTGTATTGTCCCACTGTATCTCTCTAGGGAATTTCCTACAAATGCCTCATACAACGGCGACGATGTCCGGCCTCAGACACTTACTGCGTGTCGTCTCTAGCCCGTCGGTCCCGATGCAATCTACATACACCAACACACGAACGTTTAAAATTGGATCGTGTACGTTGACAGGCGACGCGCACGCGACGTGGTCGAGCTCGTGGCTGATGACGTCAGACGGCTCGGAGGCGTCCACCGAGCTACGGCTGCAGTTCCGCACCAGCGAGCCCAACGGAGTGCTGCTGGCGGCTGCGGGGTTACTGCTCGAAGTTAAAGATGGCGCCGTAAGTTATTATATGTATAATAGGGGCTAGCCTTTTGCCATCATTACAGCACAATCTAGAATTTTGAATGTTCACGTCTCTCAGTTATCTAACGGGTCTACGCCCCAATAGTAGTCTAGGGTATTGTACCATAGAAAACACCTACCATATTAACCTACCATTTGCAAAAAACGTTCCACAATTTTTCTAATATTATGGATTTCTCAATGAAAGATTGCGATGTATGACGACTACCAAATACAATCATGCGTTTAAAAAAGCTTTAATAAGTGCTTTGAGATAAGTTCTATTTTTCCGCAACTTATAGGTATTTTTTTAATCCAGCTAGTTACTATGGGTGAATTACAAATACATTCGTGCTGTTAAAAAGTCTTTATGTCTTTGAGTTAAGGTCACAATTTCATTAAACAAAATGTATTTTTACCTTGTTATGACGTGGTGGACATAATTTCAATTAGACGAAAGATATTTTCGTGAAAAATTAGCAAAAATAATGTCGGAAATTGATTCAGAAGCCTATTCTGAGCAAACAATTTTCAGGCCTTGCGCTTATTATGTTACACATCGTATTAGACGCTTGTTGAGTTGTTACCGCATGTGTTCCCAAGTTGGTGCTGTCCCGCTCGGCGGCGACGCAGGCGACGCAGGCGGCGCGCACGGAGTGGCGCGGCGCGCGCGCGCTGTGCGACGGCGCGTGGCACGTGCTGCGCGCGCGCCTGCACGTGCGCGCGCACGAGCTGCAGCTGGACCACGGCGCCGTGCTGCGCGACGCGCCGCCCACGGACTTGATCGTGGACACTGTACAGGACCTGCCCACGCCGCTCTATATCGGAGGATTACCAGGTAACGTACACAACTTAGCTGAAAGCTGGTTTCCACCGAAAAGGAGAAATACTAAGCTGTGCAAGATTTAACTAATCACAGCTGAGGTGGAAAATCATCAAATAACTTCCCCTACACTGAAGGGAGTGGGACGAGGTGTCAGACTTTTAATGACTAAAACCCACCTTCTTCTTTTGCCCTTTATGTTCCGGGACCGCAGTATCTCGCAGTTTACAACCCGCAACTCCGGGAGATTGCTCGCTTATCGGACGTTTTTCTCCACTGAACTATGCTTTGAAAACAATCGAGCCTTAGCTTCGATATTATTGTTTAAATATAATTTTGTTCACATGCAATCTCTCCCTACTTTTTTTCTCCTACATTTTTAAATAATTTGAAAAATTCCCCCTTCAAAATTGTCTATTAATTTTGTCTTAAACAAAGTGCAAATATACCTATAACTAACCAATCATTCATTTCCAGAAGGAGTAATGGAATCCACAGAAGGCGGGAAAAACTTCAACGGATGCATTCGTGACGTCACAGTGGGCGGACAGAAACGAGACTGGACCGAAATGGAGTCCCTACACAATGTGCTGCTCGACTCCTGCCCCATACCGCAGTAAACTTTAGAGACCACACATAAGGTTCAAATTCCAATGTTACCGTCGAAGGTAATACTTGAGGTGCCATGTTTAGCCTAAAAAGGACTTTACTTCATGAGAAAGACTTCGGAATGAAAAATCCGTCATATGAACTTAAAAATACAAAGTTAAACTAGGCAGCGAAACTTCTATGTCAGTAGTAAAGCTGGGTTTCGCTGTTTTAAATATAAATAAGACGTCTGCAAATCGTGCCTTATATTGTGTAAGTTTTACCAGATAGTGCCATTATATTGTATGCAGTAAATTATACGTGAAAGATGATTGTATTCACAGGATAATTGGAAAAAAAAATATCAAACGCGACTGTTGTGTATGGTTCTGAATTCGATTACCAGGTAAGACATCCTGTTATTGGACTTTTTAATCAGGAATATCTTTGTAAAAGTAACGGAGTAGGGTAGAGTGGTAGCCATTGAACCACCAAAAGTTTGAAGAGCTCTAGCTAGCTCGTTGTTTCAGTCTAGGAAAATATTTTTATTTCAGAAGATAGGTTATTTATTAAGCTGTCGAATTGCGTCAAACAAAATGGAAAATATTTGCTATTGCCTAATTTATACAGGTTTTTGTAAAACGAGGGTAATGGTTCATAGCGTACTCCTAAGGGTACATAATGAACCGGGGGGGTGGTATTAAATGAACCAGGTGGTACGCAATGAATCACGGTAATTTAAAAACCGGTAATTGTTAGTTTTAAAATGGAAAATAAATACAACATTTATAAGTTTCCATATTTATTAAGTTTAAGATTATATAAAAATCACACAATCAGTCTTAAAACTAATTTTTTAACATTAATTATAAACTTTTAACAGATAATTCAGGGTGTCTTGCTCTAAACCCTCTCATCCAATCTCGGCCTGCCATTTCATGAACTTCCCACGATGGTGGCATTTCGATTTTGTTAATCACTGCCATTTGGTATGCAATTCTGCGACAATCGTTAGAAGAAGAATTTATTTGCACAATCCAATAAATATTCCTTTATGCTGTCTTCTTGTTGGTCAGTAAAAATTTTACTTGCATCGTAATGGGGCTCTAGTCTACACGACGGGTTGTCCTTGTATTTTGAGATGTATATTCGCAGTGTTGGATAGGGAAGGTTGCAGTCTTTGGCTGCTTTTCGAATGCTTAGTCCAGACAAATGTTTTTCTATACCTTTTTGTATAGCTTCTCCGGTGTGAAACCCTTTTTTACGAGCTTCCCTCCCTACCGTGTTTCGTCCCATGCTGAAATAGACAAATAGTGATTAATTAATTATACGTACTCATTTACACTTAGAGATTGACTAGAATATTACTCCCTACCCGTTTATATAGCATAATACAAAGCACTTAGATGTGGTACACAATGAACCATGGTTCATTGCTTACCCAGGATAAATGGCTCACAGCGTACCCACCTCCTCTTACGAAATGTTAGGTTATGTTTTATACAAAAACCGTTGAGAATTAATTCCAAAAAATAGTCTCAAATAAGCCTAAAGACCTACAATACACATAGAATTCACACAAAGTTAAGTACGACTTATATTATTAAAGTAACTACAAAAAGAAACTCACGTTTTTTTCGTCGTTTTTGCTTTCGTAAACACGAGGACGCGGCTCACGCGTACGTATATCGCGACAAGCGCGCGGCGACTGGACCAAACTTCACGATGTGGCAAGCGAGTCTCGACATGATTTTTGCGGGAGCTGGCAGCGTTGCGTATAGCCCGTAGGTGTTATGGTTCATAGTGTACACGTGGTTCATTGGCTACCACCCTACCCTATAGTTGTTAAATTAAAAGCAATAACGAGCCGCGTATTACATGGGTCCCAGATACGGTAAAAGTCTCAAGTTACACGGTGTCCCAAACATATAACTGACGGAATGAGTACTAATAAGCGCATCCGTCAGTTCAGAATGGTTTTCGAGATATTCTTAACACAGGGTGTGTAAAAAAACCCTGCACGAAGGTTTCTATGTAAAAAAAATTCGCAGGGAAACGACTTTGTTTTTTGTGTGAAAAATTACGGTTGATATACCTACTATATTCGCGATCCAATTTCCAATTAAGAATAACAACACAAAATGTCCAATATACATGTTTGTATTCACAGTATATTGATTAGTACGGGGGTCGAGAAGGTACTCTTAGCAAAATTTTAACATTAAAAAAACTATAAGATAAAGTCGGAACACTCCACTCCAAATATCTCCATAACGAGAAGCTATAGTAGCTAGTCTAGAACAAAAAATATCGTTTTGACAAAGAACAAATGCCTTTTAGCCTGTATAGGCTGTTTTTTTGCATAAATAATCTAGAATCCATATATTTTTTCCAATTATACTGCCTTCTCTAAATTTTGTACTGATGATCGTAAATACTTAAAATCCTGTATTTCAAAGTATATTATTTTTTATTATTGAACGTTTTCTTGACCACGAGGCTTATAAGAGGCTATGTAAATAATAATGATAAGTTAGTTAAATCAGAGAAATTAATTGTTAAGCTTTACTACAGAACAAACAGCTACCCTACCATGACGTCTTAAAGCAGAACTTATTCCGCTAAGGGAAAGAGACAGAGCTATACAGAGTGTCTAGCACCATCTCTTTCTCACACAGGAATAAGAACTGCAATAAGATGTCATGGTAACCCAGCAGTTCATAAAAGTCAAATTACAAGTTCTGTCATTCTTTGACAGTTCTATTATTGATGTATTGTCAATCTGCTTAACAATTAATTTCGCCGATTGTGCATCACTCTAGCGACCAATACTCGTTGTAAATAGAGTACTTAATATTTCCACCAGTATTCTTAAAATAATTGTACATAACTTAGTTTATTATCTTTACTTTTCATTAAGGTATCCACCAAAATTCATGGCCGACGCTATCATGAAACATGGAACTGAGATTACACGCTCCCATATATTTATTTTAAGGGTGTGTTCACGGCCGCACTTGTTTCATTTTGCGTCTAGGGACACGCAGACGGCATTTTGTTTACGTGGCGGTGACACAAAATCCTCTAGAGACCTTTTTCATTAATTTGTTGTTTAGGGGCTGCGTAAATGTAAACATTTTTTTCCAATCATAGAAATCCGTAGTTTTTAATCAAATATATCAAATACATTGATAGCTTGTATCCGACAGGAGACACAAAAAAGTCTACCTTTGTGCAGAACCTTAATCTCTTGTAAACGCGCATTCTTCTGCGAAAGAACCGGCGCGGCTAAGGTTACGCTTTGACTGACTAAGTACTGTTACCTATTCCTAGAGGTTCAAGCAACTGTTCCCACAGACGCATTTCGATTGAGCCTGGCTCGTGCCTAATTAGTACATGCAACGTTTCATGCCGCGACTACCACGTATCTTGGACGTTTATTTGATTAACGTAAGTTAAGAATGTACTACCGACAGTTCCTTGGTAAAGTTGTACAAGGGTCCTTTTTTAGTGCGCGGGCTAAAATTCTAACTTAAGTACGCCGCCATCTTGTTTTTGACACACGTAAATTAGCTTTACCAGTAACTATGTAAACAAATCTATGAAGACTTCTTTGACTCACTTTTTGGTTTCTGATTGATGTGAAATTTTGCATACAAGCTAAGTGACGCCATTTTTAATACAATATGGCTGACTGCCAAAGATGACGGACTTTTTTTACCCGTGTTATGGGTATCAAATGAAACGTTTGCCAAGTAGAGTACGACAATGTGTTTTAAAGTATTTTTTCAACTGTAACACTTATATTCTATTTGCCAACATCTTTGGTTGTCAAAAGATCTTTGTTCTCTGTCAGAAAGCATTGAACGCAATCAAATAATTCGTAGCAGTTTTAGAGATTTTGGATACTTTTCTTTTTTTTTTTTTATAAAGATGCATTTAAATATAGTCATTAGTGTAAATTAGAACAATAAAGCCAGTGCAACGTGCGGTAATTTAATAAGAATAAAAATGTTCAAGTTATTCTAAATCAGACCT
The DNA here is from genome assembly GCA_958449745.1 of Ochropleura leucogaster. Lineage (NCBI taxonomy): Eukaryota > Metazoa > Arthropoda > Insecta > Lepidoptera > Noctuidae > Ochropleura > Ochropleura leucogaster. Next base: position 1,041,071 of record OY288208.1, read on the forward strand.
ATATAATTTTTCTCTTTGGATCAATTAACTCTGAAGTTATTTCATTTTGTATTTCGATTGGTACTAGGCCCGGGTTGCACCAAAGCGGAGACGGAAATATAAGTTTTTAAAGTGAATGGTAACTAACATTATTTATAGCATTTAATAAAATAGTAAGTATATTTACTATGTTTCCTATTTATTTTTATAACGAATCAGGAAGAAGGCAGATCGTTTTGTCTGTTTATAAACATTCACCCGCTATAACTTGTGTATCCGTACAACGTGCGCTGAAAAATCGGAAACTCGAAATAAATAGTTAACATGGTATATGTTCGTTTCAAATGTAATAAATATCTTAAGACACATCTATTGGTCGATACCGTTTCCCCTCCGCATTGGTATAAGCCGGCCCTGTATCTACTCGTATTTTATTTTAAATTAATTTGAGGTTTTTCATATCTTTTATTGATTTGTTGTTTGAGCACATGCATAAATGCGTACAATGAAGTAATTTTGTAAATAAATAAAAATAATAGGGATCAGCTTTAATAGTTAAACAGAGCGATTCTTTGTCACAAATATAATTTATTTAATTACTTAACAAGTGTTCAGTAGATATAAATTGTACATAAATAGTTTGGTCGATGTATATAAAATACGTATTTATTGTAACTGCTTTTCAGAGGAAGAAATAATAAATAAAAGTCGAGTGTGGCAATAAAAAACATTTATTTTCTTTTTTTCGAATCTTACATCAATCGGCACGGCTTACGGAAAAATGAATATTTAGTACTAAACCGAGATGACGCTTGTTTTTAGTATTAAAGTCACATTTTTAGTAAGTTGTCATTGATCTGCTATACGGCAAACTTTTATAGCAGAAAGAACCAAATATATGCGTAAATAGTTTAAAATATATAAGTCGTGAAAGTCAGCCGTATAGTAGATTTCACCCGGATTCAAATTCCCGACATTACCCTTCGCGTTCCATCACCTTACGAATTATCTGCAGTCGATAATAAACGAGAAACACTTAAGCTTATTTATTTGCTCGACTGCAAATAACCTAGCTCTGGGCAACTCATTGCCATTTACAAAATTATTATTTTTATACTCTGGCGACACAGTATTAATGAAATGTCGATATAATCTATGGTTGTCAGTGTTGCTATTCTCCTTTACTTTCCCGCTTTTCCTTATTAGGATTGTTGTACTTAAATGATGTTATTTAACCTTTTATCTTAACATCACTGATGACCATAGACCTACATAAATACAGCAATGCTATTGTCCAGCTTTTAATTGTTACACTTAAAATAGTCTGAATACTAAATTCTAACAAAAGAAAGACACTGCATTCATTTTATTATAGACTAACTACAGCTAAACGGATTTTTATAATATTAACGGATATTATTATGGACATTTTGACAATGAATTGACTCCAATATACATATAATGTTTAGTTATACGTGCATATAACTGAAATGATAAAAAAAATATCTTTGGACTAAACAAAGCACATAAAAACATAAAAAAGTTAAAAAAATGCAGAAATATTCAAATAATATAATTATTGCAAAATTTTGACAGACAAAATATTATTCTACCCTCCTTCGCTTTAAATTACTACAACACATCCTTTTAAAATGTTACTGTAACTATATTAAACAGTTTTTTACACTATAATGGCCGAAACAAAAATGGCTCACAACGAATTTATTATCTTTAGGAAAAACGATTTATTTTAGTACATATCTTGTTATGGACAGTTCGCTAATGATTAATGACAAAGGGCATTATTATTAAGAAAAAACAAATTAAAATATCTTTGTGAAATAATACCGGAATCAATTAAACAAGGAATAATCAGTAATTTGTATTAATTTTGAGCAAATTCAACTATACACCATCTGCCCGCTAAAACTAATGATTTTAAATTATTTTTTACGCCACTATTTGGAATTAAAACATACAGTTATTTCCTGTCAAATGGAAAAACACAAATTAAAAATGGAATACGTATTTGTCTATGACATGACATTCGTCTATGACTCACAGTGGCCAGTCTATACAGTTATTATTATTATACCAAACAAAAGCATGCATGGACGATTTAAAAAAAATATGGCTTTTAGAATTATTAATTATATAAAGACAATACAAGTACAATGAGGGATAGACAGAGAACTGGAATTTAGCCACGTTTTATGAGGGTGCGGGTAACTGCGACGCAAATAATGAATAACTGTTTCTATATCTTCATATATTGACTACTTTCGCCGATTCCTCCTGGATGGCGGTTGAAACCTGGAATCACCAATAATTTTAATTACAAGTTTATAATACGTTTTAGGCTTTATTAAAAGCTCATTGCTCTTGAAAGCCAGGGCATAAACAAAATCGCGTTTCCTCTACGCCATAAACGCATCTGTCCTAATTTTTGTCCCATATTTGAGTCGTTGACGTCTAAGCCATGATGTTGCATGTCACATATATGTGACAATAGCATTCAAAATGTTAAACTGTTACTGATCTGTGCATGGGTGACCATCCTCTGCAATGACTCGAAAAGCATGTTAAGCCGCTGGTCGCGGCTGTCATTTGCGCGTCTTTGTACGTCATTACGGGTAGTAGAAGCCTAAAAGTCTGGCAAATAGGTGGAGAGACTAGAAGGCAGTCCAGCTCCACGAAAATGTTGGTATAGTGCTACTGGTTTAGATGTATACGGTGGCATCTACTTGTCTAGAACCTGACACCAACATACTGGGAAAAAACTAGTCAAATTAAGCCATGGTAGGGCACGCCACAATAGTGTCGGTAAGTCCCCTCTTTGAGGAGTGGCTGGAGAGGCGTCATGGCGTCCTCACCTACCGCCTGACGCAGGTCCTCACCGGACACTGAAGTTTCGGGAGGTTCCTGCACATAATCGGGCGGGAAGAAACGCCCGGGTGTCACCATTGTGACGATCGCCCGGAGGACACGGTGGAGCACACAGTGGCGATCTGCCCAGCTTAGACAGATGATTGGACAACTACAGCACGTTCACAAGTTATTATACTTTGTGACTGGGACTGTAGCTTCATCCCTTTGTTTCTTGACATTCAAAAGTGCCTATAATGGTTTCATTTAGATACTCACTTGTGTAGTCTACATGGAGAGGTACCCGCGGGCGGCGGAGCGTCTGCGGCCCACGAGGTAAGCGACAAGCACGACCACGACCAGCCCGCCGAGCGCGCAGCCCACCGCGATGGGCACCGCGTCGGGCACGTCGCCGCTGCCGCCGCACTCGCGAGCTGCAATGCAGGGTTCCAAATTATCAAGATAATTATTTTTTTGACCAACTCAATATTTTTGGCAGAACATGTCTGTAAAAATAAAATAGCAGAAAACTGGCGCTTTGGCAGTGAGGCGGAGTCGCGGCAGGCCACGAAGGATATGGCGGTACGAATTTGACGGTTTTTTCTTTGCTTTAGGAAATCATCAAATAACTTCTCTCGCTCAGACTTTTACTGACTTAAAACCCACCCAAGTTCCTTCTTTCCCTTTACGTTACGTATGTGACCGCTTCCCATTCCCTCTCGCTCCGGATCATGGACTGAACCAGGGCCGGACGAGAGATCGCCGCCGACGGAACTGGACAGCTTCCATCACAAAAAGAACTTTGACGCACAGGTTCGCGAGAAGTTGAGAGAGTGAGGCCTTTGCCCAGGTGTAAGATAAGATGACATTTTTATTTCAAAAATAAATAAATACAATACAATTAAAGGTTTTACAATGTATAGAGAAACAGCCATATTTTGCAAATAACAAGGCATGCAAAAGTACAGTGTTTAAACCACATAATTATAGAAGAATAAACTTATAATGAAGTGGGACAAAGCAAGCTTAGAAAAAAAGTCACGGTTATCAATTTAGATAGCCGACAAGATTGGCGCAGTAGCTGAGCGATCGACTGCTGCGCTGAGTGTCACGGGTTCGATCCCCGCACGGAAAAATATTAAAATTTGTTTGTGTATGTGAGTTTAAATGTTTGTAAACGCATCCATGATCCGGGAGAAATACCTAGTGTGGGGCAAAGTTTTAGTAAAAACAAAAGCACCAAATAAACACTATTTTCGAAAATAGTGTTTTTTATTGATAACAACTATGTATGTGACTAATTAGGCGGTAAAACGATTAAAAGTCAAATAACAAAAATATATTTGAATATCCGTGGCCTTACTTAGTTTTTGAAATTTCAACTTAATGCAAAACAACATAAAGTCGAGTAAAGCTATTAACTAATTTCGTCTCTATTATTATTACTATAATATGCGTTGACCCTGAATGTCGCCAAAATACGATTAAAATAATTATGTTTTGTTGCCTTATCAGGGTTTAGCGTCCGCTTACGTTGAAATCTAGATTTGGTACAGTGTAAAACTTGTGTTTGTTAACGCACTAATAATTTATTGGAATGACCTAACCAGGATAGCGAATCCTTACTAATATCCTTATCCTTACTTCCTTACTATATATATATATATATATATATTTATATATATATATATATATATTTATATATATATATATATATTTATATATATATATATATATATATTTATATATATATATAATATTTTAATGTATAAATTAAGTCCTAGACACTCCCTCAGAGAAAAATTTAAAGAGATTAACATACTTACTGTGCCCTCTCAGTTTATTTACGAAAACCTTTTGTACGCGCATAAAAATATAAAATTGTTTAAAAAATACAGTGATATCCACGACATAAATACAAGGAACAAACACAAATTTGTTGTTCCTGCAACGAGGCTCAAAAAAATAGGAGGTACTTTCACATGCCAATGTATACGTTATTATAATAAACTGCCAAGCGATATTCAAACACTAAGCCTCAATAAATTTAAATCTTTCATAAAACATAAACTATGTCTCAAAGCTTACTATAACATGAATCATTACCTTGAAGATAAAAAGGCTTGGGATTAAGCTGCTCCAATTTAATTTACTCAGTGAGTGTCAAAATTTGCCTTTGTTTCATTTATTTATTGTCTATTCCTTTATTTTATATACTTTGACATTAATATTTACTTTATTTTTACATTCTTTTTATTATTATGATTAGTGACATTTTATTTTCTTATTATTTTCATTTATGACATTTTATGATTTCATTATGATCTCATTAATTATTTATTTTTTATTTGTTTATTGTAAATGTGAGGACCATGTGGATCATTTCTTTTATTTACTTTGTTTTTTGACGAAGGTCTGGCAGTTTGAGTGCTATAAGCGACCTACACAAATGTCCTTTTTTTGGTATTGTTCGTCGTGTCGTTGAGCTCCTTAGGTTATGAGTTGAGCTACACGATAACTGACAAATGCTTGCACTGACTGGACAGGTCCACTCAATCTGTGTGGTGCTTTCTTAAAAAGACCATTTCAGACACTATCTGCATAGTCCTCATGTAAGTTGACCAAGATTATTTTGTCTGGACTTTAAAAGAGACTATGACCTCTGAGTTTGTTTCGGCTGTTTCTTCTCAGAGTAGTCGGGTACGAAACACCGGCCTCATCTAGTTTTAAAAAAAAATGACGTGTAAAAGTGTTTGTGAAAACCTACTTGCAAAATAAACATCATTTATCATTTATCATTTATAAAAGCGAAAGTGAGTTTGTTTGTTTGTTTATTTGTTTGTTTGTTTGTTACCTCTTCACGTTTTAATGGCTTAACCGATTTTGATGAATTTTGGTACAGAGATAGTTGGGAACCAGGAGACGGACATAGGCTAATATTTTTTTTGAAAAAAGTCGGATCTGAGGGAGAAAGAGGGAAGAAAAGGGAAAACTTAGCGTTGCTATTACAAATCAATAAGGCGCAAGGGGAACTGTGTTACCCCAAATTTAACGCGAAGCCGCGGGCGAAAGCTAGTGTATTATAAAAGCGATAGTGAGTTTCTATGTTTGTTTGTTACGTCTTCACGCCTAAAAGGCCCAACCGATTTTGATGAATTTTGGTAAAGAGATTGTTGGACCCTGGAGATGGGCATAGGTTATTTTTTTTAAAGAGTGAAGGGGGAGAGGGAAGAAAAAGGGAAAGAAAGATATTTTTTTTTCAATCATCACGCATCATCATATTAATATTTTCTTTGTCGAGCGCTCGATCTCAGTAAAATTAATGTTTTAATTTAGAGTTAATATTAAAGACATGATTTACAAATTTTAATAGAATTAGTATTCATTTAATAATTATTTTGTTTTATTTGATCTCAATAAAATTACTGTTATCATTTGGTTAGTTAATATTAAGGATTACTTTGGTCAATGTATTAATTTTATTTTACAATCCTACTAATATTATAAATGCGAATGTTTGTGAAGATGGTTGGGTGCATAGATGTTTTTTACTCTTTCACGCCAAAACGGCTGAACGGATCTTGATGAAATTTGGCACAGAGGTAGATTAAAGTCTGGAATAACAAATAGGATATTTTTTTTCGATATCACACGGGCGAAGTCGCGGGCGCCAGCAAGTTACTTCATACTTTTTTCCTGTGCCCTTAAGGGTCCGTAATTGTACCTTAGCTTTTAAGCCCATTGTAAGATCTTCACACATTAAATGCAAATAAAGATATGAATATAAGAAGCACCGTCGAGGGGCGAACCACGTGTTTGGTATACATTTGGGGACACGTATGCTCATTACTACTCTTTTTCTTACACTTGCATTTTTTAAGGGCTGTACATTTAAAACGAAATATTTAAAAAACAAAAATGGCGCCGCTTATCACTCGCTGATTCATAATTAAAAAAGGCAACAGGAAATTTATTTCAATTTATCGATAAGTCTAAAATATACTTCGTGCTCTTGTTCAATTATAAATATAAATAAATAAATATAAATATCTTGGGACAATTCACACACGGCTATCTGATCCCAAGCTAAGCAGAGCTTGTGTTATGGTAACCAGACAACTGATATACATACTTATATAATTTATAAATACATACATATTATAGATAAATCACATCCAGACACAGAACAAACAATCATGCTCATCACACAAAGTTTGTCCTGGGTGGGAATCGAACCCACGACCTCCGGCTCAGCAGTCAGGGCCACTAACCACTAGACCAACAGGCCCTAATAAACGCACGTCGTATTTGTCGTTTGTCCAGACTTAACGACTAGAGAGGAGTTTTGGGACGGATAAAAGCTAACTGAGTATACAAGAATCTTGTCAAGTGCGTATCGAATTCGGAAAAGAAGAGTTAACAAAGCTAACATCACGTTTGTAAGCCCCGAAAGGTTAGACAGAGGTGTACCTGATACACCCAAATTTCATAAATTAGATAGATTTATAAAGATGTTCTGACGTATCTCTTTCTGACAACCCGTAACCCCGGCAGACCCCTCTGACATGGTGACCCTTTTTTTTGGGGGGTAGGAAATCATCAAATAACTTCTCCCGCTCTGTGTCAGACTTTTACTGACTAACCATGTTCCTTCTATTGCCCTTTACGTTCCGGAGCCGCGGTATCTCTTTCGAACAACCTGCAACCCCGGCAGAATCCTCTGACATTGTAAACCTACATCTAGATTTGAATGTAAAAATCACATAATTATAAAAACTATCACTAGTCACTATACCACGTTTCCGATGTTATCAGGTCGCTCAGTTCGCGTTATCAGGACCTTATCAAGCGTCTGGCAAGCGTGCGCTGCTATCGATGCGCTTTTAATGCGCAAGCAACTTTTTTTGTTTGCTTTTAAGGCCTTGGGATTATTTATTGCATTTAACGCCATTTTCCAATTATTCGATCACCATCAAGCCATTTATTCAAATTTTGCAGTAAAAATATGTCTATATAGAAGATAACGTCTACCCAAGCAATATAAATAAAATATGAAGTCATCTAGGAAGTGTTATTTTCGATTATAAAAAGAATTTTAAAAATCGACGGCGAATTCGATTTCATCCTTATTGTAGAAGTCGGTTACAAATAGCATGAAGAATTCATATTAGAGTTTATACTCGATTTTTTAGCGGCACCTATACAGATAACAGACCATTAGAGCTTATAAATTCCTCTTATCAGTACTGAATCTATTTCCGTAAAAAACCCAAATTACAGAACTGTCTTACATCCGTTTTATGTCACATCTCAGGTCCAGTTTAAAACCAGCGTCGGGCATTCGCTGCCCGGCATTTTGCTGAACTGGGCCTATTTGGCGCAGCCGTGAGACACACAATATTAGCTTTGCTTTTTATTCCTTATTTTTTTTTATTTGTTCTGATAGAATTGTATTGTATGTATAACGGGCTGGTGTCCTAGAATAGATTAATATGGTAGTAGTGATAGGTAGTATTTTTTTTAGTGTTAAGATTTAAGTTTATTTTTTTAATGTTGTGTAATTGTAAGTGTCTTGTGGTAAGTAGGTAACCAGTTTTTTTCCTTTCTTTTATTGATTCGGGGTACAATATTATACACCTCTTCATGCAGCCTTATCAGGGTCGGCACAGTCACAGCATATATACATTTCGGAACAGCCTGTTGTATTATTAGCTTGAACGGTTTTTATCGGATAACAACAACAATTTTTTGTATTATATTTTTTTATTACTTGTTTGAAATTTATATCATTTTTAGGGTTCCGTAGTCAACTAGGAACCCTTATAGTTTCGCCATGTCTGTCTGTCCGTCCGTCCTCGCTTAATCTCTGTGACCGTTAGCACTAGAAAGCTGAAATTTGGTACCAATATGTATATCAATCACGCCGACAAAGTGGTAAAATAAAAATTAAAAAAAAATGTTTTATTAGGGTAGCCACCCTATATGTAAAGTGGGAAGTGTTTTTTTTTTTTAATTTCAACCCTAACGTGTGATATATTGTTGGAAAGGTATTTAAAAATGAATAGGGGTTTACTAAAATCATTTTTTGATATTGTCAATAATTTCGGAAATAATCGCTCCAAAAGTAAAAAACAATGTGTCCCCCCCCCTCTAACTTTTGAACCATAAGTTTAGAAAATATGAAAAAAATCTGAAAAGTAGAACTTTATAAGGACTTTCTATGAAAATTATTTTGAACTTGATTGACACAACAGTTTTTGTACAAAAAAGACAAAATAATTTCTGGACTAAGTTTGTAGTATAATCGTATATGCAAGCATTTTTTGTAACTTTGTTTACATATTTTATTATCCTGAACGTATCTTTTTTCAAACAAAAAATGAATTATTGAAATCGGTTTTAAAATTACCACCGAAATTGCACGTCTTTGTATTAATTAGTAACCCAATTCCCCGAGAGATGGCGCTGTAGGTACTTATTACATTGGATCGGGTATTACCGAATTGTTCGGTTGGCCTCATAACTGGGAACACTTATTGTGACGAACGGGAAACTACGGAACCCTACACTGAGCGTGGCCCGACACGCTCTTGGCCGGTTTTTTTAATTTAAATCTCAATTATAAAATAATAATTAATGTTTGTTTGCCTAATATAAGGTAGATTGTACAAGGCTCACCCAAGCATTGTTAGACCTTATTTTTTGTACCTACAATCTATGCAAATAAATTTTACTTTAAGTACTAAGTTTTTTACTTTAAGTACTTTAAAAAAAACGTCTGTGGAATCTCTTTACAACTATTTTAATAATTACAACACAGTCTCATATGGGCCCGTTCTGGCTTGGCTTAAGTGGCCCCTAAGCATGGCTGACAAATAAAAAAAAAACTAACCTGCGCTGAATCCGGTTCCATTCGTGGTGCGATACGCTTCCTCCTGCAGCCTGGACAGGGTGAGCACAGCAGCTCCGAGAGACTCGGAGGTCATGTTGAGTAATGTCGCAGACTTGCAGCGGTAAGACGTGGCCAGGGGAGTCTGCCACTCCGCACCGTGGTACAGCTCCATTGGGTCCTTGGATGCTGAAAGGGAGAAGTAAAATTATAAAGGTCTGAACGGTATAGGATATTTGTATCTAATAGTTAGGGAACTTTAAAAAAATAGGCTGACAATCAGCACTTTTTGTCTGTCACATTACAAGAGACAGTCCCACAAAAACTGCCCACCTTTTTGATTCCGTTGCCAAAAAGCAAATACGGTACCCTTAAAGATTCGTTCTGCCCGGCTGTCTGCCTGTATGTCACTATTTTTATAGAAATATCAATAATAATAAGATATAATAACATAAAGAGATAACTATTCCAACGAGATTATGTTTTAGCAAAGCTTTTTAGGAAAATATTTGTAGCGTCATGGCTACCCCGGAACAGTTAAAGATCATCCCGAGGTTATGAACTGCGTTTGCGAAGGAATTTTCCAAGCATTTCCCACATGGGCATCCAGTATGATAACGTTATAAAACCTTATCCACTGCTATATGTAAACCTATTTGGTTGGTTAAGAAAACCTTTTAAATCTAAGTTTAGCAATTTTTTGATAATTTTATTCCTTTAATGCACTGTTGCGTATTTACTGATTCTATTTGTAACGAACTTCTTAATGTATTTAAGTGAACCCACCTATAAAGTCAAGATCAAAGATCAATCAAGTTCAACTAGTGTGTAAATTGTACGCAATATGATTAAACTAATTTATTAACTGATATAAACAAGTATGAGCTGATAATCTTACTATTCTCTTTTCTTGATAAACTATACCTTTCACCCTGGAAGGAACAACGACGCAAAAACGGTGTTACTACGTTTTGAAAACCTAAATTGCAGGTTCAGAACGATTTTTTACAGTACGGCCAACGAGAAGCGATACCAAATGTAAACAAAACCCATGTTAAAACCCCATCTAAAATGGCCGCCCGAATGTTGGCGAACCCGTCTTAACGTTGTCATGTTTTTGCCGGAAGAACGAGACATTACGACAAGGGCACAAGATGGAAAGAGCTAAATATTAGATTGTCAACGCCACAGTTGTTCTTTAGGTTAATGACCTTTCGTATCGCTTCTCGTTGGCCGTACTGTACAACACGATTTGCAGGTTGAGAGTCAGGTTTATTCATCAAGTACTGTATTTTGAAAGCAAATAATGATCCACCTTCCATTCGAACCCTGACTCTTATGCATGCCAAAACATGCAGTCGAAGTTACCTCGGCGCTACAACCGACGATGAACTATGCTCAAATACTTGGTCTCTAAATAATTTCGTATCAGGAACACGAAGAAGAATATATATTTGATAACAAAAAATGTGTCATCACCATAGCAGACTATGGACGTCCACTGCTTCTTACGTCACGTCCACGGCCTTACTTAAATTCAGCCACAGCATGGTCTTGAACCACTTGCAACCACGTTTACCGTCCAACTGGTGGGGAACCGTCCTCCCACTCTTCGTTTCCCGGTACGCGACCGCCACTCGTTAAATGATGTTTATTTTGTAAGTAGGTTTTCCCAAACACTATTACACGTCTTTTTTTAATACTAGATGAGGCCGGTGTTTCGTACCCGACTACTCTGAGAAGAAACAGACGAAACAAACTCAGAGGTTTTAAAGTCCAGACAAAATATCTTGGTCAATTCACATGAGGACTATGCAGATTAGTGTCTGAAATGGTATTTTTAAGAAAGCACCACACAGATTGAGTGGACCTGTCCAGTCAGTGCAAGCATTTGTCAGTTATCGTGTAGCTCGACTCATAACCTCAACGACACGTTAAAAATATATACTCACAACTATTGACAAAGTTCTCAGGGCTCAGGGAGACGTTCAAGTTCTTAAGTCCATAGTTCTTGGTCGTCTCATTCCTGTGGTAGACCAGCGTCATGTTGTTGGGCAGAGTAGCGTTGGTAGTCGTCCAGCTGAGCTGCAGCCACTGGTCAGCGTCTGTGCAGTTTCCGCCGGTGACGGTCGCGTTGGCGGGCACGTTGAGAATGACGTACCATAGAGATTGGGCTGTGGACAAAGGAGGTTTTTAATTAAAGAGATTGTATTGTTTTTATTGCTGCATGACCATTGTTGATAAAATCAATTCAATGATTTATTACAACATTAGTACATCAATGCTAGCTTGCTTATGTAATAAAATACACTACTATTATACTTTCGTTGATATTTAAATCTACATTCCAATTATACAACAACACTTAATTAGTCATGAAGTTATTTATTTTATAAATATACAACTTGCAGCATGATTCATACATATTATTTCACAATAATTATAATCACAAAAGAATATAAAATTCCCGGCATTGTTGCAAAATGTTAGTTTAGTATAATTACTGCCGTTTAGTGATTAATAAACTCTATAACATGGCGAATTTCAAAAAAATTAGAACTAATTTGATTTGATCCTTTAGTACAAAAAGGAAAGTGAGTTGGAAAAATAACAGTATGTATGCTTTGATAAAGAGATTTAAAAGACTGACTCGTAACTATTACTATTTTAATGTCTTTGACTTAATTAGAAATTTAATGGCTTAGCTAAACTACCACAAAGTAAATCAATAAAGTTATTAAACTGAGCTTTTTAATTTTTAAATAAGTAACATATTTTGAATTGTCTGGACCAAAAACTGCATGTAACATTTTGAAACAAATAAAAAACACTGGCCGTACAAACTTGCGACATAAACGGCATCTTTTGACTGCGAAGACTTAGAGGGTTGACTTTTTCACAGCACAAAGGTACCACAGACTGGAGTAAATAGTTTTAATTACAACTCGATACCTCCACGCGTTCCCGAGATATACGTCAGACAGACAGACGGACGACGAAGTGATCAAATCAAATCATTTATTTCTTTGCAAACATGGGTATAGTGTATAGGTGTTTTTTTGTAGCAGAGGTCTCCATATTTTACCGTCACATGGGCATGCAAATATATATACAACTAGCTGTGCCCCGGCATGCGTTGCAATGCAATTTTGTATCTTTCTACCTACCCTACTTCTCTTACCGGGATGAAAAGTATACTATGTCCGTCTCCTGGTTCTAAGCTAACTCCTCACCAATTTTCAGCTAAATCGGTTAAGCCGTTCTTGAGTTATAAGTGGAGTAACTAACACGACTTTCTTTTATATATATAGATTTTCAAATTAAAATATGTGGCAGATTAATAGAATCCAAAAATAAAAATCAAAATGTCCGCGTTGTCACAGGAATAAAGAACAATGAATCAATGCTATATAATGTTAAATTAAAATCCTAAAAGAGTTCCGTTATTTCCTTTTTGAAGTACGAACCCCGACAATACTCCTTCAATATGCATCGTGCACCACAACCTGGTACAGACCTAACCTTCGCGTGACACCAACCTCATCGACTGCACGTCAATACTTAAACGTATTGTTTGATTGGACTGCGACCCCTGACAACTGTGTCAAGCCTATGAAAACCTTTATTGTATTCACTATTCTTGACATTATCTATTATTTAATGACCTACTTGATAAGTATTATTTATACGCTATCTCTCTCTAGATAGCGTATCCTTTACACATATCCTCAGATATTATCAAATCTTTTAAAAGTTCTTCGTTCGAGTAGTGGTGATCAAGTGCAACTGTTTAAAGTAAGGCCAACTAGCAGCGATACGAAAGGTCATTAACCTATAGAACAACTGGGGCGTTGACAATCTAATATTTAGCTCTTTCCATCTTGTGCCTTTGTCGTAATGTCTCGTTCTCCCGGCAAAAACATGACAACGTTAAGACGGGTTCGCCAACATTCGGGCGGCCATTTTAGATGGGGTTTTAGCATGGGTTTTGTTTACATTTGGTATCGCTTCTCGTTGGCCGTACTGTAGCGAGTTCCTTGGGTTCAATCCTGTTCGTGGTATTAAATGGAGGATTTGGAAAAGTTGGTTGCAGTTATTTTCGATATGTAACATAACTAGCCGATGTTCGCGGTTTATAAAATATAATAAAAATATAATATTATAAAAGCGAAAGTGCGTTTGTTTGTTTATTACGTCTTCACGCCTAAAAGAATAAACCGATTTTGATGAATTTTGGTCCAGAGATAGTTGGGACCCTGAAACTTATGATACTTGGACATATGCTATTGTTTTTTTATGACGGAAAAAAGGGGAAAACTTAGCATTGCTATTACAATCAATAAGGCGCAAGGGCAAAAACTACAGGTACCTGCAGATCAGGAAAGGGGAACTGTATTACCCCAAATTTAACGCGAGCGAAGCCTCGGGCAAAAGCTAGAAGTATTATATTTGTCAATGCAAGTTATAAGCTATATGTGTATTAAATTTCGTCCAAATCCGTTCAGAGGTTTTTGCGTGAAAGAGTAAAAAATATCCATAAGTACATCCTCACAAACTAACGTGTTTATATAATGAGTAGGATCGGCGTCTGCAAATAGATTTGCGGCAAAATCAATAACTGATACGTCGGAGTCAATAAAAGCTAAATATAACGATACCAAACTTCTCCAATTCTTTGAACTCGAAGTTCTGGAAAATTCCGTAAATCATAGCTACAGTAAGTAACCAAGCCATAGGTTGCGACGTTAAAATAGTAGCGTAGTCGCAAGCGCAACTCTTTGGTTTAATTTCGCGATGAGCCAAGTTTTTAATTTGGATTTTGGGAATCCCTTAGTAGCCGGAATTCTGAAGAACTGATGGCAAGGGGCTTGTCTTCAATCACATGGGATTTTAAAAACAATTATGTGGTGATATCTAATTAAGCTGTACTTTACCTAGAAAGACAGCCTTGCTTTTATATAAAATTATATTAAATAATGGTAACAAAATTAAAGCAATACTGTAATGCAAAAAGTTCGTTTATGTAATTCATTGTATTGCACGACAAAGTAATTTCAAACGTTAGTGATGCACTTTGTGATCGTTGTGAAACCGCGAACGTTCATCTTTTGTTCGTTTTTGTTAAAAAAAAATAACTTTCACGATTACCTGACTCGGTTTTGACAACTTCCGTAATGATGGATCACGCTAAATGCCACATGCAATGATACAAGTTAACCAATCATTATATGCACTTTTGTTTTTAGACGGGTTTGGACGTATAGACACATAGTTCAGAAGTTAAATAGAATATTCTTTGTTATATAAAATAACTAGCGACCCGCCCAGCGGTTTCACCTGCTGCTCACCTCCTAAGAGTCATAGCGTAAAAGTATTATACATATAAACCTTCCTCATGAATCACTCTACCTATTCAAAAAAAACCGCATCAACATCCGTTGTGTAGTTTTAAAGATTTAAGCATACATACAACATAACAACAGACAGACAGCGACTTTGTTTTATACTATGTAGTGATATCCTTACAGATGGAAGGACTGTGTAATGAATGATATGAAGGAGAAAGGAGTAAATGGTGCCGTGACGTCTGATAGGGGAGAATGGGACAATGGGACCCCAAACAGAATGGGACAAGGGCAGGAAAATGATGATGATGACAGATGAAAAATACACCACGCCATCTGTGCTCCAAAACATGCAGTCAACTGATAAGGTAAAGACATGAGGATACGCAGACATGTCACTGCGTCACCCTACATTCAGTTATGCAATACCTCGAGGATCATCAATTCGTCGAACCCAGCAAATGCACTGAGCCGAGGCTTATAAGGCTTCCTAAGCCAGTCTTTATTATATTTCCATTGACTGGTTCACTCAAGGTTGATATCGGGGACTTATTTCCACGAAAATAGAAATTAACTTCACGCGCATGTATTCGCCGATGGGTAAGGTAGAGAGGTGCCTTAGGCGCGTCGCCCACACGACATTTGTAAAGAAAATCTCACATCAGAGTCACGCCGCAACGAGATTTTCTTTGCAAATGTCGTGTGGGCGACGCGCCTTAGGTAGCCAATTCCACTTATGTTTAATTTATATTTTGGATCGATTCCGTACTGCAAAGTCCTAATAATCTTGCCAGAACTAGGACCGGAATCCGCTCCATGTCGTCTATTGTTACTACTTCGGTTTTAAACCCCAAATACAGAAAATAAAATACGGAAATCGGTTCATAGTAATTGGCGCAGTTATTGGTGATCATAAATTAAAAAAAAAAAACGGTCGATCATTGAACCTGTATCGAGAAAACCTCAAAATCAAGTTATGTGTTTTTTGTCTATTCGTGGAACAAACCAATAACACTTTGTTTAACCTGAGAATCGAACCCAAAACCCTCAGTTCAGCAGTCGCTTTCGCCACGACACCAAACAGACATTCAAGGCAATTGTTTATTAACAACCTTTCGTAATCAAAATAGCCTAGTTTTGAAACAAAGAGATAGTTTATTTTTTTGTTTTTTATCTAGAACACTGTCTGTGAACAGTCGCTAGTTGCGTGTCTGATGCTGTGTGATAGTGAGCTCATTTTATTTCCATTTTCCTGGTCAAGTTGTGACTCATTACCAGAAATGTTTTTTTACATATTCATTCGTTATAATATCCTTACTAATATTATAAAAGCGACAAGTGAGTTTGTTTGTTTGTTACGTCTTCACGCCTAAAAGGCAAAACCGATTTTGATGAATTTTGGTACAGAGATTGTTGGGACCCTGGTGTCGTACATAAGCTAAAAAAAAGTGAGATAAGGAGGAGAAAGAGGGAAGAAAAGGGTAGAGAAAGATATTTTTTTTTTCGATCATCACGCGGACGAAGTCGCAGGCGGAAGCTAGTTATCCATTAAGGATTTTCCTCATAATTAAAATGTTTAGGTACCTATAACATTTTGGAATGTAATTTATCAAGTACTAGCTTTCGCCTGCGGCTTCGCCCGCGTTAAATTTGGGGTAACACAGTTCCTCTTGCGCCTTATTGATTTGTAATAGCAACGCTAAGTTTTCCCTTTTCATCCCTCTCTCTCCCTCACATCCCACTTTTTATTTTTTTTAAATAGCCTATGTCCGTCTCCCGGTTCCCAACTATCTCTGTACCAAAATTCATCAAAATCGGCCATTAAAGCGTGAAGAGGTAACAAAGAAACAAACAAACTCACTTTCGCTTTTATAATATTAAGTAAGGATTTTGATGTGGGATTTCCCGTCTCATATAACGGTGTGATTATACAAAACTTGGCAAGATTCAGAAATTACTTAGTTCCATTCTACACTACAACCATTTTTAGTGTTGCGTACTTCAAAAGGAAGAAACGGAACCCTTATCACTTTGTTATCAGTCTGTCAAGACACTGGAACGCGTGAACGTATCGAGTTGAAATTTAAACCTTATACACAAGTCTGTAGTCCTTTTAAAAATCTTATCTCTAACTCTACACAGTCAAAAGTTTTGGTCATTATCTAATGTCGCAAGTTTGTACTTGCCGGGCCTATTCAAACGTTAGTAAATCTATTTATGTATATATAATCTATCTTTAATACTTGTAATGTTTATGCAGTACATCATTGACAACCCCCTTTATATTTTATCTTTGTACAGTTCATTCTTAGGTTGTCTGGAAGACATCGTTATCACTGACAAGGCCACCATTGTTAGGTACAGACGAATGCAGGTCAACCTATACTAAACTATTATAACCTGATCTCTCTACTGGGAATCGCACACCGTAGTAGAGAGAACAGGTTAAAATGGTTTGGTGTAGCTTGATGTGCCGTCGCCTGTACCATAAAATGCAATCTATACTAATATTATAAAGCTGAAGAGTTTGTTTGTTTGTTTGAACGCGCTAATCTCAGGGACTACTGGTTGGAATTGGAAAATTATTTTAGTGTTGGATAGTCCATTTCTTGAGGAAGGCTATAAGTATAGGCTATATAACATCACGCTACGACCAACAGGTGCTGAGCAGCGTGGGTGAAACCGCGTGGAACAGCTAGTACTGTATAACAGTTGTGTTTAAATTTTGGAGTACAATAAAGTATTCTATTATATCATGTTCTAGGAAACGGAAACCGCGGATGATTATAATGCAGGATGTAGAACAGCATACCTAGAAGTTATGGCGATAACTTTACAACTAAAATATTGTAAATCCGATAACTATCTCTATTCTACAGAAAAACTCCAGATACCACGCGGCGCAAAATTGCTGCGCCATACATTTTAACAGTGTAGGTATATTGCACTTAGTATGTTATTGTTAACTGTTACTGTACTGTTTAACTGTGTAAGAGGAGCTCGTGGCTAAATAATAGCAGCCGCTCGGGTCGATCGTAAGGTTAAGCCGCGCTTCTCTAGGTTGGTCTGTGGATGGGTGACCACCCGTTACATACCGAGTTTCCTTCGTGCCTCGGAAAGCACGTTAAGCCGTTGGTCCCGGCTGTCATTTGTAGATCTTTGACAGTCGTTACAGGTAGTCAGTGTTCCGAAAGTCTGACAACCAGTCTTACCAAGGGGTATCGTATTACCCAGTATTAACTGGTAGGCAGTCGCTTCATGTAAAATACTGATATTCAGCTGCATCCGGTTAGACTGGAAGCCGACCCCAACATAGTTGGGAAAAGGCTAGGCAGATGATGATGTTATTGTTAACTGTTCCGTTGGTCTGACGTTGGTTCGATTTCCGTGTTGGACAAAAAGTGATATTGTGTTTTTCCATTAGGAATTTCAGGAGGGAGGAAGCACTAACAGCATTTTGAGGATGTTTGCCGAAAGGCTGGATGGGTACCTTGGGTAGTTTAACAATCTACATGTCTTACATGGGCCTTGATAAATCTGGCCGGGGCAGAGTTTGGCCAAACTATTTTTATTTCTTTTTTTTTCTATAAGTACTAACATAGGATTTAATGATAATACTAACACAATGTGGGCCAATGTAGTCTGTAAATAAAAGTATTTATTTTTTATTTCAGAGTTGGTGGAAGTTAGCGGTAAGAGACTTCCATGCCTAGGAAAGCACGTTAAGCCGTTGGTTCTGCACCTTATGTCTCTCCAGTGGTGTCGTATTGCTGTCCCATCGGACTATGAGACTAAGGAAACGGAATGCAGCTGTGCCTGCGCACACACTTGTGCACTATAATAACTCCCGCGCCGATGTCCAATCTCCGCTGACATTGGACACCGTAGCCGAAAACGGTCAAAAGGACTATACTTGTTACTAGCTTCTGCCCGCGACTTCGTCCACGTGGCATAGTTACTTTGGGCTAACGCTAACTTTAACCAGCGTAATGATCGGCAAAAAATATGTTTCTCTTCCGTTTTCTTTCCACTTTCTCCACCTTTTCTCACGTTTTTTAGCCTATGTCCGTCTGCAAGTTCCCAACTTCTGCGTTGGGTTTCATTCTGTGTTATTCCAGACTATAATCTACCTCTGTACCAAATTGCATCAAGATCCGTTCAGTAGTTTTTTTCGTGAAAGAGGATCAAATACATCCATAATCACAAACTTTCGCATTTATGATATTAGTAGGATGGGATTGAGTAACATTTTTTTTTATTTCTTATGACATCTAGTAATTTACATGAAACTACAGTACGGCCAACGAGAAGCGATACCAAATATAAACAAAACCCATGCTAAAACCCCATCTAAAATGGCCGCCCGAATGTTGGCGAACCCGTCTTGACGTTGTCATGTTTTTGCCGGGAGAACGAGACATTACGACAAAGGCACAAGATGGAAAGAGCTAAATATTAGATTGTCAACGCCACAGTTGTTCTTTAGGTTTATGACCTTTCGTATCGCTTCTCGTTGGCCGTACTATAAAAACATAACCCTTAAAACGTGTCCTATAGATACACCTCTACCTTACTCTTTGCTTATTACAAGCGTGATGTTAAATGAAGTCTATTTAACTGTAGAACATGGTAGCGCGTCAGTAACGCGCTACGATCTACCGTACAGCATAGTTCTGCTACTTATCGCCGCACATGTGGCCGCGTTGCTATGACACAGTTTGTGCACAACTAGGCATGGCATACAGAAGTCCTACGATGTCACGTGACTAAGAACTTCATTGTAGTTATCCTTACTAATATTATAAAAGCGAGAGTGAGTTTGTTTATTTGTTACCTCTTTACGTTTTAACGGCTTAACCGATTTTGATGAATTTTGGTACTTACAGAGATAGTTGGGATCCAGGAGACGGACATAGGCTAATTTTTATTTAAAAAAAGTGGGATGTGAGGGAGAAAGAGGGAAGAAAAGGGAAAACTTAGCGTTGCTATTACAAATCAATAAGGCGCAAGAGGAACTGTGTTACCCCAAATTCAACGCGGGCGAAGCTGCGGGCGAAAGCTAGTAGAGAATAAAGCTGGTTGCCAAGTTGTGCTGCTTAAGTTTAGACTAGAACATAGCAGATGAACATCACGCCCGTAAGCCCCGAAAGGTAGAGTAGAAATGCACCTAAGTACACCAACATTTCGCTAGCAAGTTTAAGTGCCATTTAATAGGGGGCAAAACTATTACCATTATTTTTTGAATGTCAAGAAACAAAATGATGAAGCTACAGCCCCGGTCACACGGCAGATCAACGTTTACGCATCTCTATGCAAAATAATAGGCAAGAATCTCCATGAATCTCATGGAAAGAAGTCAGACTGTCAAGGAGAGGGATATGTCGACGTGTCACTCCAGCCTCTATCGGATGCGGAGAAACCCCTTGATATTTGCTGAACACTAAAAAGTGGTGCAGGATTAGTGTTTTGGAAGGAACTAAATAGGCTTGCGTGTGACCGCAACTCGCCTTATATGAAGCGATAATATGGCCTAGGGAGGAGCACGATTGTCTAAAAGAGACCGATTCAACTTAAACTTTGAAAGTTTGAAATAACGCATTAAATTTTCCACATTATATTGCTAGTTGTTACCCGCTACTTCGTACCCTAACGCTAAATATTTCTTACTATTTACTAGCTGGCACCCTCGGCTTAGCCTGCGTGATATAAAAAAAAATACTATAATATACGTCAGTGCCAAATTTCATCAAGATTTGTTAAGCCGTTTTGACGTGAAAGAGTAACAAACGTCCATACATCTATCCATCCTCAAACATTCGCATTTATAATATTACATAGTAGGATTTGCCTTATAAAACGCAAATGGGCATAAAAAGCAGCAATACGGTGTGCTGTCTGTAATTTTGGTTTTGTTAAGAATGCACTTTCTGTTAGTCTACTGCAGCATGACGCATGTTTACATTGTAGCTACAGTACGGTACTAACAGCCGTAATGAGTCATGTACCTGAATCAGCGCGCAGCCATGTCCCCGACATATTTATTTACTTCACACAATTTTTTCACTGAATCTCACTGTGAGTGTGTGAGTCCTGTTATTTGACACTTTTGTTACTTTACCATGAATTTGTTTTGATGTTTGTTATTTTATTTAGTTTATTCACAATTTAATCTTTACTAATCCTCACTAATATTAAAAAAGCGAAAGTGAGTTTGTTTGTTAGGTATTCACGCCTAAATGGCCAAACCGAATTTGATGAATTTTAGTACAGAGATAGTTGGGACCCTGGAGACGGACATAGGCTAAAAAAGAGTGAGAAATGATAAATCATTTCTCAATCTTTTTGAAAGAGGGAAGAAATGGAAAACTTAACTTTGCAATTACAATAAATAAGGCGCTATGGCAAAAACTACAGGTAGCGGATACATGCAAATCAGGAAAAGGGAACTGTGTTACCCCGAATTTAACGCGAGCGAAGCCGCGGGCAAAAGATAGTTATAAATATAATATAGGTGTACCTAATAGTCCACCCACTTTTCGCCATTTATGTTGAAGTGTGGGTGTAACATTAGGTACGCCTCTGCTTAACACTTCGGGGATTACACGCGTGAAGTTATTTGAGTTTATTAAAATTAAGTCAGGTATGCTTCGTTCGTTTATTGGATGCCACCGCGCCTGCTGCGCGTAAGGTCCTAGGTCAAGCAAATTGTTATTGGGTCTTTCTTTGATAATTTCTCAGGTTTGAACCCGGTTGATGACAATAGACTACACTATGAAGACCACATTATGAATTTCTCCTGCATAGTGTGTACGTTTACAAACATTTAAATTCTCATACACAAACAGTTATAGCAATACAAAGTCATAGTAAAGTAGTCAGTCATACAAATATTTATTCCGTGCGGAGATCAAACTTGCGACACGCAGCGCAGCAGTCGATCGGTCAGCCACTGCGCTAACCGTGCCATCAGAACGATAATATACTTTTATAAACCCTGCTTTCAATATAAATCACGTCAATATCAATCAGAGTCCTGGAAGCTATTTATCAATGATTACATTATTGGACTATCGCTTGCTTCGTACGTGACCGATACCGTGGTAGGTGTCACGTCTGTGAGTATTGTGGTTGACATTCCTTGTTCAAGGCAGTGAAGGGAACTTAAGGGGAACGGAGAATTATGGGAGAAGAGAATACTATATATTACTAGATATTGACTCTGGACGCTCTTACTGTGCACGATTTTCTACATCATTCTCACATATTTGTATTATCACAATATGAATTATGTAAATATACTAGCTGCGCCCAGCGGTTTCACCCGCTGCCCACTTAGGGGTATGAAAAATAGATGTTGGCCGATTCTCAGACCTACCCGATATGTACACAAAATTTCGTTTAAATCGGTCCAGCCGTTTCGGAAGAGTATGGGAACGAAAACTGTGACACGAGAATTTTATATATTAGATATTATAGTGCCTTTGTACTCTTAGTTTTTTTATGATGTTTTCCTGTGTTTTCTCTTGTGTGTACCTACATAAATTATTAAATAAATAAATAATTTAAAAAATTAATTTTCTGGGTCTGGCTGTTTGTGTATGTGAGTATAAATGTTTGTAAACGCGCCCACGGCACAGGAGAAATTCCTAGTGTGGGGCAAAGATTAAGAAAACCGCAGTGTTTTATATGAAGTGACTGCTTATCTCATTTCAACAGCAACAGGTAATACGATGCTCCAAAGCTTTGTTATTTGCTCAAATATCTTGACACAAGAGTACAATAATATCAGGTATTCTTTGAAGCAAAAAAAAACGTTGAACCTCGTAGAATAAAACTATAGTTTGATTAAACATAAGGTACTTAATTATGTTGAAGAAACGACAGTAATATCACGAGTTATTGTTAAATTAAACGGTATTTTTATAAACTATTCAAGGAATTGAATCCACCCACTCATTGTGGGAAATATTTGTTTAAAGATCTTGACTAGACTTTATGAAACATAACATCGTGATGTTTACATTCCGAAAAGATGTAGGCACTAGAATACAGAGGTGCCTAAAATTTCACCCTAAGTTGACATGATTTTAGACACCCCAGCAGTAGGCTGCCAGTGAGCCGTATTAAAAAAAAAAACGTTGCCCCACACTCAGAATTTCTCCTGTATCGTGGGTGCGTTTACTAACACTCGCATACACAAACAGCCAGACCCGAAACAACTATCTGTAGGCCATACAAAATATTTGTTCCGTGCGGGAATCGACCCGCGACAGCCAGGGACATCAGCTCGAACGCCTCTCTTCCTGCTATCCCTCTGTCCCTACATATTTGTACCTTTAAAATTACGCAACGGATTTTAATGCGTTTTTACTACTGTGTGATTCCAGAAGGTTTATATGTATAATATTGTATGTATATTGCACCCGTGCGAACTCGTGGCGGTATATAATATTTCCGCAAGTCTAATATATATATAAAAAACTCTTGTTAGTTACACTAATTTATAACTCAAGAACGGCTGAAGCAATTTGGCTGAACATTTGTAGGGAGGTAGCTTAGAACTAGGAGACGGACATAGGATATTTTCATCCCGGTAGGTACAGTAGGTGGGGTAGGCAGGGTAGTTAGTAAGAAGTTCATTGCAACGTATGGCCGGGCACACCCAGTAATCTATATTACTGGGTGTGCCCGGCTATGTATCAAGAGTGTCCATGGAGTTTCTTGCCCATTCTTCTCCATAGAGATCAACGCTTTGGAATGGGCAACTACAGTACTTTCACAAGTTATTATGCCTTGTGACCGGGACTGTAGATTCATTTTGTTTCTTGACATTCAAAAGTGCCTGTAATGGTCTAATTGAAATAAATGATTTGATTTGTGTAAATTATGTACAGACGCCTGCAGGTCAAGCTACCCGAAACTGACAATTTTTCCCAATGAACCTTGAACATAATACTTTAGAAATAAAGTCGAAAATCTATCAAAGAAATCTGACAGATTGTAGTAGCTTGATGTGCAGGCGTCTGTACCTACGAACAAAACGTACATTACAAAGCGCCATTGAATGTTATCATTGAGCGAATGCAAGGGGCGTTCACTGTGCGTCATATTTACGGATTCGTTATCAATGTGTACTGGAAATTGGATTGTTTCATTTGTTTACGTGTTTTTTTATTCTTTAAGTTGTGCCGTTAAAAGCACGAAAATTATACCCAAAAAGTTGTAGGTACTGGAGAAGTTCTGAGATGGAAGGATGCGTGGGCTCGCGAGGAGACGCCTCTGTCTCGAATTTAATTTAACATCATCTGCCTAGCCTTTTCCGATGTTGGGGTCGGCTTCCAGTCTTACCGGATGCAGCTGAATACCAGTATTTTACATGGAGCGCCTGCCTATCTGACCTCCACAACCCAGTTAGTACTGGGTAATACAATACCCCTTGGACTGTTTGTCAGACTTTCGGGACACTGACTAGCTGTAACGACTGTCAAAGATCCACAAATGACAGCCGGGAAAAACAGTATAACGTGCTTTCCGAGGCACGGAGGAAACTCGGTATGTTACGGGTGGTCACCCATCCACAGATCAACCTAGGGGAGCGATCGACCTGAGCGGCTACTATTATTTAGCCACGAGCATTACATGAATTTAATAAAGAAATAAACAAATACTGGAATAATAATTAATAGAAAGTACTTTTGTAACCAGCTATCACATTAAAAAGAATCAGTTCGAACAGGCGAAAGATCCGAGGCAAAAATAAAAAAAATAAAAATCCGAACCTTTTTTGAAGTTGGTTAAAAACTGGATAGTGAATATACACTAATATAATAAATAATAATCCTTACTTAATATTATAAAAGCGAAAGTGAGTTTGTTACGTTTTCACGCCTAAATGGCTAAACTGATTTTGATGAATTTTGGTACAGAGATAGTTGGAATTGAGATATGAGGAAGGAAGAAGGAAGAAAAGAGAAAACTTAGCTTTGCTGTAACAATAACTTAGGCACAAGGGCAAAAACAACAGGTAGCTGGTCAAATCAAGAAAGGAGAACTGTGTTACCCCGAATTTAACACGAGCGAAGCCGCGGGCAAAAGCTAGTAAATATATAAAGTAGTAAATGAATGGAAAACAGTTACTCTTCCCAGCATAATTCCAGTATACAATGTTTCGCTTCTATCCCAGCTTAACGAGGAGTTAATTAATATTTAACGTCAAAATGAATATTTGAAACATTCCAGCGTTATCTGGTAAAGCCTTGCTGAACGAGCCTCAACCAATTTAATTAAGGTCATAAACATTAATTACGTAAAATCATTTTAATCATACTTAAACGAGAAATACTATCGATTTTTGTTTAAACTGATTAATTATTTTGTACATTGTTCATTAATTTTTAACTAATATTACAAAAAAACCGTACAAACTTACGAGATTAACAGCCATATCTTTTGACTGTGTAGACTTAGTGTTGGAGACTACAGACTTGAGTATGTATATGGTTTTAATTTCATCTCGATACCTCCAAGCGTTTTTGAGATAAAGGGTCTTGACAGACATACATACAGACAGATGGACAACGAAGTGATCTAATAAGGTTTCCGTTCCGCCGATTAAACCGCCAAGAAAGTATTACGTATGACGGCACGGTTGGCGCAGTGGCTGAGCGATCGACTGCTGCGCTGCGTGTTGCGGGTTCGATTCCCGCACGGAACAAATATTTGTTTGTGAATGTGAGTTTAATATTTGTAAACGAACCCATGATACAGGAGAAATTCCTAAACCCATGATACAGGAGATTCCTAGTGTGGGGCAACGTTTTCTAAAACAAAAATAAATTATTTACACCTATCTGTTGCTTTAGCGGTTGAAGACCATGACCTAAGCTAGGATATAGACCTAGGATAATTTTAGAGCTCAACTCGGGCAGAACCAATCACAGATAGGTAAGTATATCGAAAAAAAAATACAGTCGAATTGAGAACCTCCTCCTTTTTTGAAGTCGGTTAATAAACACAAGCGATGATGATTCATCGAACCGGCCTTATCGAAGTTATTGACATTTTTGTCTGATGCGTTATAATCACGTTCTCAGATGTTTCTCATTTCGCGGTACTATGCGTCAAGGAAATACGTGTGTTTTCCGTTTGGACCAACATAAGACAACGCCTAAATGAATGCCTCGATATTAGACAACAAGGGTATGAGTAAATTAATAATCTAATATATCAAATTCTCGTGTCACAGTTTTCGTTCCCATACTCCTCCAAAACGGCTGGACCGATTTAAACGAAATTTTGTGTACGTATCGGGTAGGTCTGAGAATCGGCTGACATCTATTTTTCATGCCCCTAACTGAGCAGCGGGAGAAACCGCTGGGCACTATATAACATCACGCTAAGACCAACAAGTGCTGAGCAGCGTGGGTGAAACCGCGAGGAACAGCTAGTACCTTATACTTTTGCATACAAATAAAGTAAGTATGCAGAAATACTTTATTTTCAACCTTTTCTGTGATGCTTTCACTGAAGTTTTTTTCAGTAATAAATCAAAGAGGCGAGAAAAGAGAAAAAGTGCGTCAATGAATTTAATTAAAAACGAATAGTTTATTTATTTAAATTTTGATTGTCGAACAAGCTTTGAAACATTTAAATATAACAAAAAAAATTTACCATGTAGTAAAAGCACACAAAAGTACGTTTTTAAAGCAATCCTTACTAATCCTTACTAATATTATAAAAGCGAAAGTGAGTTTGTTTGTTTGTTTGTTTATTTGTTTGTTTGTTTGTTACCTCTTCACGCTTTAATGGCTAAACCGATTTTGATGAATTTTGGTACAGACATAGTTGGGAACCAGGAGACGGACATAGGCTAATATTTTTTTGAAAAAAGTGGGATGTGAGGGAGAAAGTGGGAAGAAAAGGGAAAACTTAGCGTTGCTATTACAAATCAATAAGGCGCAAGGGGAACTGTGTTACCCCAAATTTAACGCGGGCAAAGCCGCGGGCGAAAGCTAGTAATATTATAAAAGCGAAAGTGAGTTTGTTAGTTTGTTTGTTACCTCTTCACGCTTTAATGGCTGAACCGATTTTGATGAATTTTGGGACAGAGATAGTTGGGTACCAGGAGACGGACATAGGCTAATATTTTTTTTTATAAATGTGGGATGTGAGGGAGAAAGAGGGAAGAAAAGGAAAATCTTAGCGTTGCTATTACAAATCAATAAGGCGCAAGGGGAACTGTGTTACCCTGAATTTAACGCGAGCGAGGCTGCGGGCAAAAGCTAGTAAAAACATAAAATTTAAAAAATACTTGTTTTTCATTCAAATACTTTATTTTTTTCCTATCTAAACCATTTTACGTTACTGTTATCAAAAAAAGTTGGCAACCCTCCGCCATCGTACCAAGTTATCAAATCTTTCGAACCGAGTAACGTACCTACTTGTTATTTGGCAACGTCTGCCGAGAAAGTAATACTGCGCCACTTAGTCATTGGGGATTGGGTAAGCACCATAACTGCCGAAGGTCAAGTTAAATACGTAACAACTACATCCACAAGGAAAACTTAGAAGTTAAACTGGAAAATTAATTACGAAAACTGTTATTATTATGTAACTAGCGACCCGTCCCAGCTTCGCACGGGTGTTACAAATCTTTGAAAATCCCCACTTTTCTCTACTATAATATGTATGTATTATACATAAAAACCTTCCTCTTGAATCACTCCATCTATTAAAAAAAACCGCATTAAAATCCGTGGCGTAGTTTCAAAGATTTAAGCATACAAAGGGACATAGGGACAGAGAAAGCGACTTTGTTTTATACTATGTAGTGATAGTGATTTCATGGCTAGGTCTCTGTTCAAATCTTGGAGGCTTTCCTGTTATATAATAACAGCAGTATGTGCATCTTCAACGTTAAGCGAAGATTGCCAAGGTCTGGTCATAGTTGGGGATTTTTTTTTGGTTTGGGCCATCATTAAATAACTTCCCCTGCTCTGGGCGGAGCAGGGGGAGTGTCTAACTTGTACTAACTAAAACCCACTCATGTTCCTTCTATTGCCCTTTACGTTCCGGGGCCGCGGTATCTCTTTCGAACAATCTGCAACATGGGGGCGTCACCTATCTATTAATACCGCGACCTCTTCGCGGTTCGGGAGCATGTTTTATCTTGGTTTTGACTGATTGTAGAGAATTTTTGGTCAAAAATTCAGACAATAAGTCTTGCCAAGGAGTCCTTTTATATAAAGTACTTGTTTTGGAAGACAGTTCAAGGGAAGAAAAATGTTTCGGGTTGATCGAAAGAGATACCGCGGCTCAAAGTGCAAAAGAAGGTAAGTACATGGATGGGTTTTAGTCAGTACAAGTCTATCCCTTCAGCTCCGCCCAGACCAGAAGACATTTGTAGATTTCCAATCCGAAAAAAAACGGTGAGGAAAATAAAACGAGAATGATGTATAGCATGACGATGTGACGAGTATCAGTTTTAGATGAAGTAAAGTTTGATAGTCTTACAAAATATCCTTAACTGAGTAAAGTTAAATATTATGGATGGTCGCAGTTAAGGCGCTGCACATAGTAAGCACTTTGTAAAACGTCTAGATTTTCGTCGCAAAGTTAGCCGTATCTGTACATACCACAAGCCCAAAAGAAAATACTGCGTATATTCAAATACATAAAGAAATACTTAACACAAGTGGTCTTGTACTACGAAAAAAAATGTTTTAAAAGACCACGAAAAAATTTTTTTCGTGTCGAAATTATTTCAGCGACAACCATCGCATTTTCTATATCTATGACAAAGGAAATTTTATAGACTAAAGACATATCTAAAACTTTTAAAACACGGCACTGCCATTTTTCAAGTTAAAACTGCAAAATGGCTTACATTTTGGCGGACATGATATTCAAATAAAATCCAACATCGAAATATTTTCGACCTCATTTCTATTCTTTCGATGCCCTACTGTCGTATACTTGTGTCAGACCACGCCCAGGCTGCAGCTAGCCTCACCCCTGCGAATACCTAAAGATTGGCTTCTTACCGCGCCTTAAGGTCAGTCCCTTTTTTTTATTCCATCGCAGCGAGCTTACTTCCAATCGAAGTCACGACCCTGAGCGCAGGCGGACGTTACCGATGCACCGTTCGTGGCATCAATTGCATTGACCCTCCAACAGTTTGCAAAAACCACGGGTGATTAAACCCGGAACTGACATCTCGCATTACGGACGAATGTTTTTGAAACAAAAGAAGTTTATTTTATCACAAAGGATCAAAGAAACTCTTAAATCTGTTAGTTAATTTACGGTGGTTGGAGACACCATGAAGATTTTTGGTGTTATTCGTGTTTTTTATGCTTTTTCCTGGCTTGTATTGGCTTAAGACCTTGCTCTATAGTGGTTTAAGTGAAGACTTATAAAATCTAGAAATAAGAAATCACTAGGTTTTGCTTCAAAAGAGCAGAAATGGTGGAGAAATCCTTATTAATATTGTAAAAGCGAATGTGACTTTGTTTGTTAAGTCTTCACGCCTAAATGGCTAAGCCGATTTTTAAGACTTTTGGTACAGGCATAGTTAGGACCCTAGAGACGGACATAGGCTATATTTTTACCCCGAATTTAACGCGAGCGATGCCGCGGGCAAAAGATGGCCTCAAATAAACAATCTTGTCTAGTTGTCTATCTGGAGTTACCATCTCTCTTTATCCTTATTACATGTATTATCCAACTTAGGACGTATATATAGTTTCTAGTCTGTATGTCAACGCACCCATGATACAGGAAGAACATCAGATTTTTTATTCAAATCAAGTTACAAACCCGTTCATAATTTAAGATAAGCTGATCTCATAAATGCGTCACGATATTTGGCAACAGCCTTAAGATATCCGATATCTTCTACTAATTGGACCGTCGAGGTCAGATTGCAATCGAACTGTGTATAAAGTAAACTGATCTGCTACCCTACCATGACGTCTTAAAGCAGAACTTATTCCACTGAGGGAAAGAGATGGTGCTAGACACCCTGTATAGCTCTGTCTCTTTCCCTCAGTGGAATAAGTTCTGCTTTAAGACGTCATGGTAGGCCTACTGCTTCTATTTAGGTGCAATGCAATTTGATCTTAACGTTGAGATAGAGAAAGAGAGAGAGATAGATAGCCAAGAATGATGATTTAAAGGTTGAATTTTCGTCATGACACGTAAAGGGCACCTCAACTATTGTAGCTCAGGTAAATATTGTTAGAAGTCTGTCCTTAACCTTTGGAGTAACTGCTTCAATCGATTTCGAAGAACACGCCAAGTCCTAGCCGGACACGCGCACGAGACTCCATCCATCCTTACTAATATTATAAAAACGAAAGTAAGTTAGTTTGTTTGTTACTTCATCTCGCCTAAATAGCCAAACCGATGAGTTTTGGTTCACAGTTAGTTGGGACACTAGAGACGGACATAGGGCTAATTTAAAGAAAAACTGAGATAAGGGGAGAAATTGTTAAGAAAAGGGGAGAGAACATTTTTTTTTTCGATCATCTCGAGGGTTACAGTTGATGAAATTTGCTACAGAGTTAGATTATAGTCTGGAATAACAAATAGGACTTTTTTTCAGAAATCACGCGGGCGATGCGGCGGGCGCTAGCTAGTAATTCATATTATCCTATTATGATTCTTCTATAGTGACCATTTTAGGCCCCTCGATTATGATACAAGTTCTAAAGATGGAGCGTCTTCAATAAGTGCGTAAGCTCATTGACACGATCCCTGATATCAACCGCTACGTCATAAAGACGTATTTTGTTTATCTATTAAAACGATATTAATTATCAATATACTAAACACGTACCTACGTATACTATATTTTATAGAATACTAGCTTTCGACAGCGGCTTCGCTCGCGTTAATTCGGTATAACACACCAAACAGACCTGCAGTTTTTGCTCTTGCGCCTTATTGATTTGTAATAGCAACGCTAAATTTTCCCTTTTCTTCCCTCGTTCTCCCTCATATCCCACTTTTTTAAAATAAAAATATATAGCCGTTGTCCGTCTCCTGGTTCCCAACTATCTCTGTACCAAAATGCATCACAATCGGTTCAGCCATTAAAGCGTGAAGAGGTAACAAACTAACTCACTTTCGCTTTTATAATATTATTAGTAAGGATTATCATCTTTGTGTAGGTGAACGTTTTAAAAAAAGATAACTATTTTATAGATGTAACTAAATCAGTGTTTCCGAATTAACAATTTAATATTGAAGGATGATTTTTGTTTCTTTATTTAGAGACCAAAGAAAAACATTGAAGAACGCTCAGAGTGTTGCAATTTAAAATTCAAGAGTTTATTTGCGTTTAAGCATTCATTTACATAAATAAACATAGATCAAGCAGTAGTCATTTTTTTATAAAAATATGTTTTTCTTACCCGCGTAACAATGTTCTTGTTTAAATAAACATTCCCAACTAATATATTCTTCTTTGCACGATATCGTTATTGTCCTGTGATATTTGTGTCGTCATTTAATGTTATTTGTTTTAGGTATCCTGAACCAAACTCCTATCACCCTCAAATTAAACACCGAACATTTGCCCTACGTGTCACTCTCATACGTTGTAATTGGCCAAATACGTCTCACACACAAGAGACGTGAATGCCACTATAGGAAAAAAAAATAAAAAAAAAAGTTTAATAGTAAATATTGCGTTGCGTTGGTGTTATTCGATATGTATAGAAAATAAAGTAGAAATGAAGCTCTTTTATCGGATATAATCATTAAATACTTATAACAATAACATAACTTTCCCACTGTGGGCGGAGCGGTGAGAATGTGAATTTTTTTTCTGACTAAAACCCATTATTAATGACGTTTATACCGCTCTATTTCAAAATTCACGGTAGTAAATTCTAAGTATATAAACAGATTTTCTTTAACTATCAAAGCAAGTTAACAAAAAATATCCATGAATAGCAATCGATAGTGTCTATTTTTTATTGAGCTTTGAAAAAAGTGCTACTAGAAATACAATTTGAGTGGGTATAACCAATCTCATTAACATTTAGAATCAGGTTCAATATGTAGATGTCTTTTTTTATATTTCATACATGTTTTAAGTGTGTAGTTGTAGGAGTATAAGACGAATGCTTAGATCTTTTTAAACTAGTCGCATTAAAAGTGTTGACAAGACCACACGCATTTGAATTTCACAAGAACCCTGACACGCAAATATCAACCTTAATTCCAACACCAGTAGTTTAAGGCCAGAACTATTTTATGTCTTAGAAGAAGATAGGAGCTCGTGGCTAAATAATAGCAGCAGCTCAGGGGCCTTAGTCTGCTATTACAATAGTGTCAGAATGGTCGATCACTGATCGCATAATGGTTGATTTTGACAAGTTTGGTAATCTGCTACATACTAAACTTGTCAAAATTAACCATTATGCGATCAGTGATCGACCATTCACTATTGTAATAGCAGACTAAGGCCCCTGGTCGATCTTCAAGTTAAGCCGCGATTAGGTTGGTCAGTGGATGGGTGACCACCTGTTGCATACCGAGTTTTCTTTATGCCTCGGAAAGCACGTTAAGCTGTTAGTCCCGGTTGTCATTTGTAGATTTTTGACAGTCTACAGGAAGTCAGTGTCCCGAAAGTCTGACTACCACTCTTACAATGGGGTATCGTATTAACCAGTACTAACTGGGTTGTGGAGGTCAGATAGGCAGTTGCTTCATGTTAAATACTGGTATTCAACTGCATCCGAAAAGATAGGAAGACGACGCCGACATAGTTGGGAAAGGGCTAGACAGGCCGACATAGTTTCGCCATGATTTTTTAGTGTTTATTTTCATCATAATTTTCCTGCCCTTGTCCCATTCTATTTGGGGTCGGCGCAACACGTTTTCTTTTTCCATTCTTCCTTATAAGGCGTCGAGGCATCATTTACTCCTTTTTCCTTCATATCACTCCTTACACAATCCATCCATCTTTTTTTGGCCTTCCTCTCGCTCTCCGTCCGTCAACATTCAGATCCATCACTCTTTTAGTCACATGTGCTTCGTCTGTCCTCATTACATGTCCATACCAAAACAAAACACAAGTGTGGCATTTTAAGTGTTTATCTTTATGAACAAAAATGTCGAATAAGTACCTACAATTTCTTCATAAATTAATGAACATATAAAAATGTTGGTCTGACTCAAGAGCTCATAAGCAGGCCATAGGCTCCCTCTACACCGCTGCAAAACATATGTATACTCTATCGTAAAGATAATAATTAATCCTTATCCTTACTAATATTATAAAAGTGAAAGTGAGTTTGTTTGTTTGTTACCTCTTCACGCTTTAATGGCTAGACCGATTTTGACGAATTTTGGTACAGAGATAGTTGGAAACCAGGAGACGGACATAGGCTAAATTATGAATAGAAAAAGTGGGATGTGAGGGAGAAAGGGAGGAGGGAAAAAAAGGGAAAACTTAACGTTGCTATTACAAATCAATAAGGCGCAAGGGGAACTGTGTTACCCCGAATTTAACGCGAGCGAAGCCGCGGGCAAAAGCTAGTGATGATATAAAATCATGCATTAGTAAATACAAAAACAGTAACTCACCGCTATCCACAACCTTGGTGTAAGTGACATTCAATTGAGCTGCAAACTGGGCCACAATGCAGGTGACATTGGTCTTGGCATCCGTGAAGGTCCATGTACCCTGTTCTGGGGGAGGGAGGGGGCCGGGGGCGGGCGTAGGTTTTGGGGCAGGAGCTGGTGTTGGCGCAGGTGTTGGAGCAGGTGTTGGCGCTGGTGTTGGCGCAGGTGTTGGCGCTGGGGTTGGCGCTGGTGTTGGAGCTGGGGTTGGCGCTGGCGTTGGCGCTGGTGTTGGCGCAGGTGTTGGCGCTGGTGTTGGCGCAGGTGTTGGTTCAGGCTTAGGCTCAGGTTCTGGCGCAAGTGTTGGTTCAGGAGTGAGTACAGGCGCTTCACTCACAGCTACTTTATTCGCTACCAGATGTTGAGGCTCCACAGGAATCAAAAAAGGTTTTGTTGTTGTAATCTGGGCAGCAAGACCTGTGGAGATATTTATGTTTAGTGCAAGTTGTCGAAACAAAATCAGACTAGTTTCAATAAGAATTGAATTTATTTTTGAGTAAGTTTGATTTGGTGATAAAGTGTACATCCGATTTTGGCAATTCAATCCAAATATGAGAAATAGCACTCGCTAAATCTCACACTACCTATATATATTTTTGTAAGTAATCAATTGCCACAACAGTTTCAGCAATATAAAAACATTTAACATTGTAATCTCTCTGTTTCAGTATCAATTTACTATCCTGGTCATTGTAACCTCTTTGTAACACAGCACACTGTCATCGATGACTCCACATATTGACATTATGATGACTCACTAATTATCTGTCCATGTGTTTGCAATTCAAATTCAAGAATACAAAGGTATTTTCTCCTTGTCACCCTAGTTAGTGACAAAACAGTAGAAAAATTAGCATTGAGGCTGTTCAGCTTAGACTGGGACTCAATCCTGATACATAATAGTCAGGTCATCAATAGGCAAGTCTGTGTTGCAAAGGGCATTATAGAAAAATGAAAAAAAAAAAAAATCTTTTTCCGACTCATTTGTATTATGATTGTTAAAACTGGTTGGCACAGTACCGAATAAAACTTTGATTGAACAGAATCAGCTTAAATTAACAATGTTACAGTGTGTCTATTTAAATATTTACAATTTGTTTTAGATTATATTTCTATGTTTAGTGCATGCTGTGGCAGACTAATTAAGGCAACACCACAAACTGTAGTTAAATAAGAGCTTTAACATGTAAGTTGGTGTTTGTCTAATAAATAAATAAGCAGGTTCGAAAACTTCTGCTGGCTTTTCAATTATTTTCAAACCAGCAGCCTTGCATAAAACCCGTTTTTATCAATATGGCATCAAAACAAACAAACATTGCATGAGACAAAATCTTCTGTGATTTTTCAGAAATGATCTATAAAACTTAAGAATATATTCACTGATGCCTGAATATATGCACTAGAAATGTATAAAAATAAACATAACAAGCAACTCAACGGCTACCTACATCCACACCGTCCTAAACTAGCTGTGACTACTAGACGGTCCCTTCGAGTTGCCACTACTCACTGTGCATTTCGTCTTTTATTAATTTAAACCATGATATTAAAAAGTGTTTCAGTGAACACCACAGCACCATCAGTAAAACTTTAAAAGCTTTTATTATAAAATGGCGATATCAGGCAGGGCACCATTGAAAAATATTCAAATCCCATTAAAACTGGTTGCCATATAAACTCTATAGAAACAATGACAGCAATGTCACAGCTATGGATAAGTTCTCATAGTTTGAAGTAAACCAGTTCTGTTTCTATGGTCTTGCATTGTGATTGGGAATTCCCCTTTTCAAGAGCACCTTGAAGAAGTTATGTACAGAAAAAATAGCCAGCGGGCACCCCTATCTGTTAAAATTATCTATTCCATTAATTAATACAAATAATAACCTCAAAACCCAAACTGTTAAGTTCATTGACCCCAACATCTGGTGTCAAGACTGTTCACTGATAATGTAAATATGTCTATCTTTCTTCACTATAACTAAATTATGAATAACCAAAGCAATATAGGCTAATTCAATGTAGGTATGTTATAATATCCTGTTGTTAAGCGGTAGCCTAATTAAATTAATACTATTTTTTCCAACACTAATGTTTTATTATTGTTTATGTATGGACATAACAAACAAACGAAAAGGATCCAACCCACATAGACTTACCATGTGGGGTGGATCCTTTCCGTTTAACTATGTCCATATACAACCATGCATATAATCCCTGAAGGGAAAGCCAGAAGTGTAGGTACAGTAGGCCTACTATGACATCTTAAAACAGAACTTATTCCACTGAGTGAAAGAGATGGTGCTAGACACCCTGCATAGCTCTGTGCCTTTAACTGAGCGGAATAAGTTCTGCTTTAACACATCATGGTAGGGTAGCAGCTCAGCCTAACTGGTTAGTTATTTTGAAGTCTCATATAACAGGCAGTGAGCCTATTGAAATCAGCCAAGCTTAAATCCAAATTCTGCGGCTGCTACTGAGAAATTCTCGATGGAAAAAACCAATTAAACAATCTTTATTTGTGAACACAGGTATAGCAGTAAAGGTTTATGTCCTACCAATGGAATTTATGTATAATATTTTGGTTTCAGAGTAAAAAATTATCTTAACATACAAATTCACTTAAATAATGTCAATTATAAAATTTATTTTTATGTGCATGTCAATAGTATATTAAATTAAATGTCATATTTTAAAATTCTTCAATAAGTGTAGTTTGTGTATAAGCTTATCTATTAGAAACCAAAACAATAACACTTTGTTGTTATTCATCCTAGGAACTCAGGCTAGTTGTGATTGTAGCCACTAGCCCAACAAGCCAGTCAATGATTGCTAGTCCCGTTTATTGGAAATCACGGTCTGTGGGTAGTCTTAGGGGCACAGAAGAGATCCCACGAGTGACAGTGTAAACTTTTGTTAATATAACTGGGTAGATATATTAAATACCAGCTCTGAATATGTTTGATGTTTTGGGACTCTGACATGACCTTCTGATCTAGCAAGGCTTTCTGAACATTCAGTCCAGAAAAAGTCACATAAATAATTTTGTTGAATTGTTGGCCCTCTATATCACTGTGTTGACTGTAGGCAACATACCGTACAAAGGCGTCAATTTTTAATAATTCATTTCCTACCTTAATTACTGTAGCCTATAGTCCACGTTCTGAACTAACAAGCTAGTACCAAAAAAATTAGTCTTGACCTTAGTGTTGCCAGAAAGCAACATTCCCTATTTTTGAAATTTTGTTTTTTTGGTAATAACAAAACCCAGAAATACTTGTATTTTATTTTCTTGTAATCATCTCTAATCCAAACAATCTAATATATCCCAGTTTGTGAGTGATGGAGGATTAAGGTTGTTTATCTGCTCAAGCTTCTATTTTAGGCCTGACCAGAGGGTCAGGCCTAAAATATACAAAACATAGACAAAACAACATACAATAGACAAAACATAGTTTTCTGAACAATCAGTCAAGAAAGAAGAGATAAATAACTTTGTCAATTACTCAAGGGTCAGGGAAACCAAATTGTGGTAATTCATCAGTTTTGGTGTTACAGTGACAGTCAAGCAGGTATAAGGACAGCATTTCAATTGCCCAGTCAATTAAATCCTATTCCCTCTAATAAAATTGTACAAAAAACAAAATACTACAAACCGTTTTCTTCATGTGGCGTGTTAATAAAAGAGTTTATAACTTTTTTATATAACCTTCATGGTACTGACAAAGTTATGATTTTGAAATGACCTAAAGAATACAACACTTGTTTTTTTCTGTTTTAATAATTTGTTCTGAATAGACAACCTTCAAGTAAAATGTACAGACAGATGTAGGTCATATAAACTTTACTTATTGTTACAAAAACATCTAAAAATATCCATTGTTTCCAGTGTGAGACATTTTTTGAAAGTATTTTATTGTGAGTTTTCCTGTAAAGGTCACTTCATTCACATCAATTTTATTCTAAGTAATAAATATTCATCATTGATTATTTGTCCTTCATATATTGGATACGAAATTGATACCTATTGATGAGAGATAACCGAAAACGGATAATGATTCAAAATGTCTATTGACTATGTATCATGATATCATAATAATAATTATAGCAATACCTACATGAAATAAATAAACATAGAGCTAATCGTCTCAACATAATACATTTGTGGGTACATTTTTCTAGAATCTCGCGGAACCACGGTAGCACAAGTTCGAGTACTTTTTTGTCGCTAATTGCGCAAATAACGCTCAATCACGACAACAAAGCGATCGAGCTATACACTCTGGCCGACATAACGATAAAAAGCAACAAAGAACCTATTGCAACATAAATAGTTTCACGAAATATTACTTACCATACTGCGAGGAACTGCATATTACCGCTAATAACAAACAAAACCTGAATCGAGACATTTTGGATATATTGCGACGCAATGTTTTAGATAACTGCTCACGAACTATCTCACAATTACAAATGCGGTGCAAATAAGTGATACGACGATAATCCGGTTGAGAGAAACGTCGACGGATACGGAATGTCAGTTGCAGACAGCTGAGCTGGGTTACCAGTGTAAGTTTACAAGACACTACTATTTTGTTTTTTTGGCTATAAATCTTTTACTTTTAAGGAGTCTACACACCAAACCCGCCGACCCGCCGGCACAGCCCGGCGGCTTGGAGTCGGCGACTTTGCTCCAAGAATCACGTCGGCGACGCGTACCCGCGCGTGCATGTCGGCGGCATGGCCGGCGACTTGCGTACACGCACGCTCAGTTGCCCGCCGACACTCCAGCGATAGTGACGTGCTTGTGTTTTTCGTTTTCTCTTCAGGGACCCAGCTAAAATTATTCCACATGCTATTATTAGATCAGCATCAGTATCCATGTTGAAAAACAACACGTCACGTTCGGACACACTGCAATCACTAACTAAATAAGTTGTACTGATTTCTTGCCGCCGACTAACTCACCGACACAG
The DNA here is from genome assembly GCA_958449745.1 of Ochropleura leucogaster. Taxonomy (NCBI): domain Eukaryota; kingdom Metazoa; phylum Arthropoda; class Insecta; order Lepidoptera; family Noctuidae; genus Ochropleura; species Ochropleura leucogaster. Next base: position 1,079,755 of record OY288208.1, read on the forward strand.
CCCCATGACACATGTTGGCGGGTTGGCGGCTTTGGGTCGCCGACACCAAGCCGCCGGGCTGTGTCGGCGGGTCGGCGGGTTTGGTGTGTAGACTCCTTAACGCTTGCGTATGATCATTAAAAATTCTACAAGGATCTTTTCACAATTTAATGAAATTGGAAAAGAAAAGAGCTTTGGTAGTAAATGTGAAAGGAAACGTTCTATAAATCTTTTTTACGAAACTGCGATGATAGGGTTACTTCAAATCTTGGTCACTTGTCAAAAACCAATGTAACTGAAACAACTATTTTTGATTTGAAAAAGTTTAAATAATGGCATGTTCATAGACTACCTTTCAATAATCTAAATAGCCATTAGAAAATAAACTAAACGTAACATCAGTTAAACTTTAGATAACGGTTTTCATTACCTTTAACATTAAAAAAAATAAAACAGTAATCACGGTGTCTTATGTCAGCCTAACAAAATAAAGTGTGTACTAAATAAATAAACACTGATAACTACTTAGTCAACACGAGATGGCAAGGCTACCCACTGACCGAGATGGCATAAGATATTGGTTTTAAGACGTCATTATATGTTGTTATTTTCTAACTGGTTCTTATTGAGGAAAAACAAATTTTGTCATAAAATTATACCATTTTGACAATAAAACAATACCTGGTAACATTGTAATAGTTTTGTTGCGTTGGCCAACTGCATGAACAAGTTAGGCAATTTGAGCGATATAATTATTTATTGTTTTCGTTGTGGGAAAAGTACTCTGTGGTTGTGGGCGATATTAACTGATTTGAAAATTATAGTTTCCGTTTATATTATTCATAATTTTCAACAAGAACAACATAAATTTAAGTGCGAGCCCTGGTGTTTTTGGGCGAGCCTATTGGAATTGAAATCTTAATAGGTCAGTACATATAAGGCGTGAAGAAAGTACGCTAAAATTAAATTATTGTAAAAGAAGTTTCACTTAGGAGTTTAGAGTAAATAGTCAGGAGTGAGAGGAGTCAAAAGAGTCATAAAATTAACATTTTGATTTTCATCTCATCTTACGGGGCCTGAACCAAAACATCAAACTTCTCAAATATCATTAGATTAGTCCTATTATTAGATAAAAAAATCGGAAAAAGCTTACTTTTTGTTTCTTCTGCGCAAATGAAGTTTATTCTATTTGAAAGTACCTACTTATTCTTTGTGGCCAGTGATGCAATTTTTCAGTATCGTCAGATTTTTCAGACATTAGTAGGTTATGTGAAAGGCCACAATATCTTGGAGAAGTTTTACCTGTTTAGGTAGAATAAATATTGCTGAATTGCCCATTAGAAGTTTTTAGCCCTTTCCGAAGCTTTCCGTCATAAACTTTTCAAAGTATTTTTTTTAACGAAGTATTAAGTTTTCGTGTTGAATATGCTTGTTGATAACAATCTGCCCCCTACAAACGCTTAGCAGAAGTTGGTTTGCAGTAGAATAGAGGTCATACTATCCTGTAGTCACAGGTTACCGTTTTTTATACTAAATAGGCTTGACCGCAACTCGCCTGCCGTGAAGCGACGATGTTTACCCAATAAAACATTTCGTATTAAATAATTTATTTTCAATCTCAAATACTATACTATTAACGTGAGTGAGCGTGGTGCCCCGTGAAGCCAATTTCAAAAATATTTTTTAGGCAATTGGCCTTGTAGACACTACAATTCGGAAACATGGCGAAAAGTACTTACTACAGCGCCATCTATGCACCTATAGGTATACGAGCACGTGACAACAACTGTCGGGCTGTGGCCTACCAGACACGACACTCGTCCTGGTCGGAGGAACCTCCCTTTTCTCTAAAGGATGAAGAGCTTTACTTGATACATCGTGAGCGAACAGCAGCTGTGGGGCCGGTGCATCCTGGGCGTAGGCAGTAGTCTTCCTCAAGGAATGGGGAGAGATTCTTATTCTTTAGGGAATGCTAACAGTCTGTGGCTAATATTCTGAGAAGAGGGAGGTGCGGGGGGCGGAACTTATGGCGCGATAGAGGGAACATGGATGGGTTTTAGTCAGTACATGACTGACCCTCCCCCCCTGTTCTGCCCAGGGCGGGGGAAATTAATTGATGATAATCAGAAAAAAAATCCCATTCCTTCTACTTTTCACGATGATACGCCTCTTCCCGCCATCTCTCCGGTCTACCGCGACCCCATCTAGCGAATTAGGGCCTCCAGTTTTGCCATATGTGAGCTTTTGCCAGCACCCAAATAAAAACAACATAGGTATATTTATTTTAATATTTTTATTCACAAGAGACGATACATACACAAAAGTAGGACGTAACTTAACACATTAATAAATTATTTATTTACAAATCTTATTTAACAGTCAATCTCTAGTTTTATGGTGTTAATATATTTATATCATTCATATTAAATTTAAGTATGTAATGGACATAGCCTGTGTAATATGTATTTTATTTAGTTTTAGTAAGGTAAATTTTATAAACTTTGGCAATAATTAATAGGAGGTAGATTTACGTAAATTAAATTTTCTTTTTCAGGAATATAACAATACAATAATATTTCAATGATTAGGTCTTTCATCAAGTAGACATAATAATAATTATTTTTTAAGAAACGATTAAAGTTACAACATTGAACATCCAAGTATATATGCGGTAAATAGAACATCTAAACAAAGCTGAAGACAACATTTATTAGTTATTAATCATATAAATACCTACTTAAAACTATTATATGCTAAATAATTGATCTTTTTCAATACCTAATCATTATTTTCTGTATTATTTTATCAAAAGTAGCTTTGTTTGAGATATATTTATTTTATTTCGTACCAATTTTAACATGAACGGTATTCTAACAACTAACAATCATTATTTTTCTTACAAATGCATTTTTAAGTCTCAGCTTTAATAAATTTTATGTTAATGAATTATAAGCAAAACGTTGTTGTTATTGCTAGTTATTTTTATACACATAGTTAAGTACCTAACAGAAACTTTGCAAATAGAAGAATACCTACTAAGAATCTTATTTTATTTATTAAGTAAGTAAGTACTCGGTGGTAACTGAAGATTTGATGGTGTCAATACCTTAAAATTAAAAATACAGACCACAGCAGAATGTAAAATTTTAACCAATTTAAAATAAAAAAAACAAAATGTATCCATTTTGAAAAGTGAAACATCCGTCAGTGGCGAATACTCAAACCGAGAGTGCAAAAAAAAAAACACTTTCTTCACGTGGAAAAGAATAATGTTTTTTGTTTAAAAGTCTATAATAAATGTTTTCTCTATGACGAGTGCCGAGTGTTGCCAACGTTGCCATCTTACTCGACGAACAATTCAAAACGGGCGCGTCCGTAACGGCTTCTAGGGTCGTAGAAAATGTCGCGGGTCCAGATGCGGCATTCTACGTTAATCACCACTCCGCCTGGAATTATTAAGGTAAGTAAATATCTACTTCAAACAAGTAATTAAGTATGCTTTAGTTTATGAAAAACATGAGCTTTGAATTACGCAATTTTCAATCGCGAGTTCGTGACGTCAACGCACAAAGCGTAACTTAGCAGCTATGTGTAGGTGGCCCCCACAGGCTTAGTGGAGCAAGGCACATCTTAAGCTGCATTCCGTCCTGATGTCTTAATATCTTGTCCAACGAGCCAAAATACTTCTTAAAAAATTAAGAACAGTAGGCGTACGTCTTGGGTTCTCGAAGTGAACAGCAATCAGCGGCCCTGGGTCCTTGTCGGGCTGGTTCCTGGCCTGGTAGGGGATACGGTCGGCAGTGTGCAGCCTGCTCAGCGGAAACCCTGGCGGGAACTCCGCCGGGATGTACTGGATGGGCCCGATGTTCTCCTTGTCGGCCGCGAACTCGCCCTCGCAGGATACCCAGACGAAGTCACCGTATTGATTAGCGGGTCGGTGACGCTGGTGGAATTGAGATTTTATTGCACTAGTGCTCGGTTCAAACAAGTAACAATTAAAAACAATTTTATAATTAGAAAGACGTCGCCTAAGGGTTCGTTCACACAGTGCCCGTTTTGACGGATTCGTAACTGCTGGCTGCAATGTTAGCTTGCTCCGAGCATCTTCTATCCAATAAAACGGATTAGTGTTGTCATGTGCATGAACTCCCTCATACAACAACATGCAGCATCGCTGAATAAAAACGTGTACGATAAAACGGACTGCTGTGTGGACGTACCGTAGGAAGATTAGGTACCTATTAAACTATGTTTATTATTAAGAATTTTGCCAAACACACAAAGCGTGCGTGGTAAAGTGGCAGGTCAAATTTTGTTGGAAAAGCGTTTTAAGCTTTTCCAACAAAATTTTTTGTTTTATACATTATATAAGTATATAAATTAGAGGGCATTTTATTTAGTACTTACCATGGCCTCTCGGATGTGTATAGGCATGTCAGATGGTATGGACAAATGCGAAGTCATGTTGTAGGGCTCTGGCACCCAGTAGTGGATCTAAACAAATATAGCAAGTAAGTGAAGTTGGTTACGCCGCCCCTTCAAATTGCTTGGGAGATGATTAACTTAATTTATGAAAAGAAACGAACTTTAAAAACAACACCTGATTAAGTTAGGTTATTTTCAATAACATTTTAGAGATATCTCATTCGCCGCGGTTTGGCTGTTTGTGCATGTGAGTTTAAATGTTTGTAAACGCACCCACGGTAGGTATAGGAGAAATTCCTAGTGTGGGACAACATTTTTTTAAAATACATTAATTCTACTTGGAGGCCTTGACCATCCCCAACACCAATACTCACATGAGATAACCTCAGGAAGACGCAAGGCTTTCCGTCTCGGTACCCGTAGAACTCGTCAGCAGTACAGGGGGCCCAGAGCCGCATGGCCATGGCGCATTGGTCGGAGCGCTGGTGCTGATCCCGGTGGTTGTGGACAGAACATGGCGCTCGGGGAGGCTCCTCGGGTAAGCCTGTCTCGTAAACTGGTGGAGGAAAAGCGTGGTATGATCATGGAATGTTGGCTCTGCTGGGATCCTCGCTGTGAGAGGAAGTAGGCCGCGGTGAGGGTTGTTATAGTAAAGGTTAAGCCACACATTTATTTGGTCTAGTGCAAGTTGTGCATAAAGCAGAAAATTGGTCAATTTTTATTTGACACTGATATAGTGGCCGTTCAAGTATTACGTAAGCACTATGGGGGGGCGGAGGGGGGCGTTCAAGTATTACGTAAGCACTATGGGGGGGCGGAGGGGTCTTTGCTTTGCTTATTTTGGATGAATTGGGACTAGGGGAGTCTAGATGATGATTACGTCATCGGTAGTTATTTACTTGGCATCCCTCACAATCCGAATGGCAACCCTCACATTGTCTTAGCTTGAAAACAAAACGCATTTTCGGGAATTCCCGCAAATAATGCGGACGTTTAGGCACTCGCTTTAGAACCGAGAAGAGGAATTACCGCGCGCTATTCACTTGTCGCAATTTCCCCTGTCAGTGTATTGTTTCGTTTGGATACTATAGCGAGTATAGTACGGCCAACGAGAAGCGATACGAAAGGTCCTAATTAATCTAAAGAACAACTGTGGCGTTGACAATCTAATATTTAGCTCTTTCCATTTTGTGCCTTTGTCGTAATGTCTCGTTCTCCCGGCAAAAACATGACAACGTTAAGACGGGTTCGCCAACATTCGGGCGGCCATTTTAGATGGGGTTTTAGCATGGGTTTTGTTTACATTTGGTAGTAAGTTTACTTAGTGCTGAATAGTACTGACCTTAGATTACTTAGAGTATAATACCTTAAACTGTTTTCCTATAGTTTTTCTTAGGAGAGAATATAACTACTTTTAATTTTTAGTTTAAAAAATGCTAAGAAAGATCTAATAAGAACTTAGTAAGCTTGGACGGAGCCATTGTAAGCAAAAGCAAGTTGACATTTGTGTTACTGTTGATTCCATTAGCCAAAGTTTAATGTTTAAACAAGATGTCGTTGCAAATAGACAAATCTAAGTTATACCAAAAATTCTTTGAAAGTTTAAAAAAAATCATACAAGTACGGAAGTACAAAATCTACAAAAGTTAGTTAACGAAGTGTGGCGAAATTCCTGACTCTATGTTGAATACCGTATCAATAAAATCTCATCTTTATCCTAAATCTATTTTCTTATTTTTAAATAAAATTATTATAATATAAAGAAAAATAATACAGTAATTGAAAATGTTTACGTAAGCATGGGGGGAGGGTTTAAGAGCTTTCCTTACTTTTACTGACAAGGGTGATGGGGGGCGGGGGGGGGGGGGGTAAATAATTGTAATAAATCTGCTTATGTAATACTTGAACGGCCTCTAAACAGAGAAACAGAGTCGTCTGTTTCTTGCCAAAATAATTTCATTGAAACATCATAATACAACAAAAAGTCAAAACAACAGTAGTAGATCGAAATTAATAAAAAGGTAGAACCTCTTAGGTTCCATAAAACAGTGCCATACACACAAACAGCACATAAACAGTTCCATAGAACAGTGCAAAAGGTATACTTACTCCTGAGAAAGTCATTGATTCGCCGGTACCACCTGTGCCAGCTGCCAGCGTCACCGCCCTTGACTTGGATCAGCGGCTGATCCCAGGTGTACTCCTCAGATCTGGGCCAAACCTCCAGCTCTGTTATAGAGCACGTATTCATTAAAAAGTCGAAAAGAAGAGCTTCAAGAATCACTAAAGCTTAGTTGGTAAGACCAACATACCTACATACCGGACATAATTATTGCGGACCAGCTTCGGACATCGGACACTTACAGATACAGCACATGACCAGAAGGGTTACTATGACATCTTATAGCAGTTCTTATTCCACTGAGGGAAAGAAATGGTGCTAGACACCCTGTATAGCTCTGTCTCTTTCCCTCAGTGGAATAAGAACTGCTTTAAGACGTCATGGTAGGGTAGCAGGTCTGGTTTTCACTGTTGATCCGCAACTTAGCAATAGACTTTAGAAGGTGAGATAAATGGACCTGCATGAGGGCCGATAGAACTTAGAGTGGCATATATTCGTTCATCATGGACAGCCAGTCTCCATATTACGGGGAGGCTATTCTTTCACAAAGGGCAGAAGAAGGAACATGGTTGGGTTTTTATCGGTAAAAGTCTGACCCTTCCGCTCTGCCTAGAACCGAGGAAGTTATTTGATGATTACCCATCTCTAAAAAAAGACTATTCTTTTTAAATTCGACTCAAAATGTGCCATGTAAAGAGTGCTACTCAATGGGCGCGGTATCGGTTTGCCATAGTTCAAAGGCCACACAGTCTGACATTTTCGGAAAATAAGGTCATTCCCTCACCGGAGTGTTCACCTGCGATGTAATGAAACAAGATTTGATTTTGAACACATTACAAACCGCTGCTGGACCACCTTCTCCCGCCCATTGTAGATGTGGGTCTGTGACTGACGGTGAGCAATGGCTAGCTCACCGTCCGACCGTCTAGTGATGACAGGCCTCGTTAGTGTTCCACGCGCGCCTCAAAGAGATGTTAGCAAAGCAGAGGGGCCTCTCGGGGTTACGAGTTGTTCGAAAGAGATACCGTGGCCCCGGAGCATATAGGGCAAAAGAAAGAACATGGGTGGGTTTTAGTCTGTACAAGCCTGCCGTTCCCCCCCAAGATTGGATGATTTCCCATCCGCAAAAATAAAAGCATATTACAAAAAGACGCTTCCGGGGAAGGAGCCTTCGTGCAAAAGATATGATATTCGTTAAATAAAAGCAGACTTACCAACATAACGCTGGGGCAACAGCAGGCCGAGTAATAATCCGACAATCGCTCCTGAAAACAAACAGTATTTAACTTAGGATACAAGCTGTCAGTGTGTTCTGTACCGGTTCAAAATAAGATATGTGATCATTGATCCATATTCTTAAATTCGCATGCCCCCTTTGCACTAATAATAGGTTAGGCGACGAGATTTCTTTCTTTCTATAAATAAAATAAAAGTGCTCTGTTGATGCTACGCTGAGAATTGAAATTCCGTAATACCTTGTCTTAATTAAAATGGGTAATAGTAGCTATTATTATTTAGCCACTAGTTCCTCTGAACGAAAAAGAATTAAAATTTAAAAAAAAAACGAACTTTTAAACCACTGCTTCAATTTTTTTTTCTGAGTTTGACCTCCTTTTACACCACCTCATTTTAAAAGTTGTTTGCGTGTTAATTACTGTAAAATCCATCTAATAAAGAAGTTTTATTTCTATTTGTTTTCCAATTTACTCGCCACAGAGATATAGAATAGATACTACATAAATACATATGTCAAATCGGCTAAGTGATTAAGTACCTAGGCTAGGCTGTGAAACGGTGACATCAATGTGCAGTGCAGGTAGCTATAAACCTATTTCCGACATTGTAAACCTCCATTTAGTACTTAGGTCATACGATAAAATGGCGGACAGTGTCGTTGCACTTTTATAACGTAAGTTGTGCAAGGATCTTTTAGCGAGTAGCCAAATTCAGAACTAACTCTTCCATTTTGCTTTTTCAACATAATTTCATGTTTACCAACAAAGAGTTTTGTTGTAAGAGTGTGTGGTTAGTTGATGAAGAAATGTAGAAAAGCTTCAACCCTGGTTTTACAATCATTATAGATTTCTTGCCCCAATTTGTATATGTATGATGATGTATGTACAATTACATACATACAACACCCTGTGACTTATATGAAAACGTAGTCGTTGCATATCTTTGGCATAATTATACTTATTCATTTTTTTAATGAATTTAGAGACACTACCGACTTACAGTAAAAACATAAAAAAACCAGGACCTGCAATAGCTACCGACTCACATGAAAATATCATATATCTTAGTAAGCAAGCAGGTTCACCTCCAAATTAAATGCTTGTTAATTTTTCTCCATGTATTTATTTCATTTTGTTTGTATGTATAAGTATTTATCGTTATATTCTATTTGTAAATGCTTTCTTAAAAACATTCAATTATGTATCTTGCATCTACTATGTATTCTCTCTGCTTCACCCTAAGGCAGACTGGTAGAAAATGCCCAAGGCATTAAGTTCGTCTTTATACAATGTTTTTTATACATTTGCATATAAGTTATCAAACATCGCGTTAAAACCTAAAAATGCTAACACACAAACTTAAAAGGAAATCGACAATGTGTACCTATTTCACAGAAATACTTTATTTCATATGACGTAGAGTAATTTGGCATAGTCCTCTAACAAATACAGCTATGAATTCTCAAAAGATACAGAGAGACGGCGCCATAGAGCCTGTGGCGCCAGCACGCTTGTAGCTTTCGGCGCCGTATAGTCTGGCAAAGAGATGAATCGATTCAAGAGCGCTGAACGGTTCAAGGAGATTGAGTACATTTGCAATCATTGTAGTACAGATGCCTGCAGGTCAAGCTACCCGAAACTGTATTTTTTTCCCAATGAACCTTGAACCTAATACTTTAGAAATAAAGTCGAAAATCTATCAAAGAAATCTGACAGATTGTAGTAGCTTGATGTGCAGGCGTCTGTACAAGAGTGTGTAGCGAATTAGTGTTTTTTAGTTCCTCCAGGTATTAAAGAACACGCTTTCATCATCTGCCTAGCCTATTCTCAACTACGTTGAGGTCGGCTTGCAGTCTTACCGGAAATACTAGTATTTTACATGGAGCGACTGCCTATCTGACCTCCACAACCCAGTTAGTACTGGGTAATACGACACCCCTTAGTAAGGCACGTTGACAGACTTTCAGGACACTGAATACCTGTAACGACTGTCAAAAATCTACGAATGACAACCGAGACCAACAGCTTCAACTGCTTTCGTGAAACTCGGCATGTAACGGGTGGTCACAAATCAACAGACTAACCTAGGCAAGCGCGGCTTAACCTAAAGATCGACCCGAACGGCTGCTGTTATTTAGTCACGAGAGCCTTAGACACGCACATAAATAAATAAATAATAATAAATAAATATCTTAGGACAACTCACACACGGCTATCTGATCGCAAGCTAAGCAGAGCTTGTGTTATGGTAACCAGACAACTGATATACATACTTATATAATTTATAAATACATACATATTATAGATAAATCACACCCAGACACAGAACAAACAATCATGCTCATCACACAAAGTTTGTCCTGGGTGGGAATCGAACCCACGACCTCCGGGTCAGCAGTCAGGGCCACTAACCACTAGACCAACAGGCTCGTTACATATAACGCGCTTTCTTAATTATTAAACAAAAACAGTAGACACAAAAATAAGAATACAAAATTATTACAAGTATCGGTTTGTTAAAGCGAGTTTATAAACCCAGTAGCTCTGTATTACTAATGGGGAAAACGACAGCAGGGAGTGGTATGACCTGAATCGAAGTCGCTGCACTAACAATGTCGATACATTACTACATTTTAAACAAACCTGCTACCCTACCATGACGTCTTAAAGCAAAACTAATTCCACTGAGGGAAAGAGACACAGCTATACAGGGTGCCTAGCACCATCTCTTTCCCTTAGTGTAATAAGTTCTGCTTTAAGACGTCATGGTAGGCCTACTGTTCTAGGCCCTTTAAAATTGTGAAATCTGTCAAAGACAAAAATATAGCTAAAAACTTCATCATTTTCCTGTCTTATGCCGATCCCAAATAGATTTGGGGTCGGCGCAACGTTTTCTTCTTCCATTCTCCCCTATCAGACGTCACGTCATCATTTACTCCTTTCTCCTTCATATCATTCCTTACACAATCCATCCATCTTTTCTACGGGCCCTTTCCTCTCCACCCATCAGTCCATCATCCAGTGTTTTTCTTTTATTCGGTTGTGAAATCATCAAATGACTCCGTGGGCGGAGCTGATGGGAGTGTCAGTCTTTTACTGACTGAAACCCTTTATGTTTAAGTGCCGCGGTATATCTTTTTAAATATCCCGTAACTCTCTCTATATCGACAGCCGAAACCTTATGACCTGCTACCCTACTATAACGTCTTAAAGCAGAACTTATTCCGCTGAGGGAAAGAGACAGAGCTATACAGGGTGTCTAGCACCATCTCTTTCCCTCGGTGGAATAAGAACTGCTATAAGATGTCATGGTAGGCCTTCTGTTCACGAGCAAGAGTTCTGTCAAATAACTCGTTTGTAGTTGCTAACCCTACTCGCGAATCGCTGGCGGTGAGACATGTGCCTTATGCCCTGAACTATGAGCATTGCCAACGTGTTTATAACTTTACGTGACCAATGCATTATCCTGAAGCCCTGAAGCTTCATCCGTTACAGGAAACCTTACAAATTGTGTTGCCAACTATGAGCTTTTGTTGTATTCTATAACATGTTATATTATGCCTGTATTCGTTTGAGTGGACGATAGAGGTGAAATAGGAATAAAATAAGTTAGGCCTAGTCTGTCTAACTTTAGTCTAGCATAACTGATAACCATGAGGTGATAGATTCGATGTCAAGCTCGGCTCAGCTATTTTAGGTAGGCCTCTGCATAGCCTTAACCGTCTTCAAAAAAAGGAGGACTTACTCAATTCGACTGCATTTTTTTTTTATTTCTCCGTATATATTTTTTTTCTAATGCATGTGGATGATATAATCTTATTCTTTTAATAGTAATGGAAGATGGACACTTGATAAAAGTTTGCACGAAAAAAAAATTGTCGTACTTTTGCCACCGACTCCGGTTGTAAAATTATTTCCCGGCTTTTTAGTGTTTTATGGAAATCGTTTTTTTTTTAATTATTTCAAATTCATTTTGCTGACAATAGCAAAACAATAAATATGCTTAAACTATAATCCATTTAATGTTCTGTTTGCTTTAAATTTAATTTATGTGGGACATGTGAGTACACAACAAACTTCTATTACAACCGGGAGATTTTAGCGTTGTTGGTTCTAACCGAATTACCATTTAAAAGTTTGCAAAACAAGTTATTGTATTGTATAATGTATGTTCGTTGACGGCACGGTTGGCGCAGTGGCTGGGCGATCGACTGCTACACTGCGTGTTGCGGATTCGATCCCCGCACGGAACAAATATTTGTGCTTACAGATAGTTGTTCCGGGTCTGGCTGTATGTATATGTGAGTTTAAACGCACCCACGATACAGGAGTAATTCCTAGTGTGGGACAACGTTTTTCAAAAAGAAAAAAAAATATAGTAATGGCTATTCTTTTCTACACAAACCATCCACTTCCTAGCAAAAAAAACTTAATATAAATAAATGACTTGACTATAAAACACTTGTTTTAGAAAGCTTTTGGCCCGCGTTATAAAAAACAAAAAACACAAAGAACTTCCCACAATAAAAGTATCACAAAACAACAAAAAAAAAACTTTTATAAATGTCGACTCACCAATGACAAGGACGACTACAGCAATAATAATGATGATCTTGATGGTTCTCTTCTCCAGCCCCATGGTGTCTTCAGGTCCTCCTCACTGGCGACACGTCCCTCCTCATAGAACTCACTGCACTGAATAACTCGCCGTCACTCTCAGAGGAACGGAGGATGGCAGTGCGTGACGTACATTGCTGGCTTAAGTTCACTTTTAGTACTAGTGACCCGCCCCGGCTTCACACGGATGCTACTTATGTCAATTACGATGTCATTCACAAATAAATACGGCAAATAATTGAATTCCATAAATCCCAATTAATTTGGGCTTCAATGTGCTACGTCATTGCTACGTCACCGCTACGTCACCGCTACGCCGTAGACCCACAGCTATAGCTGTCCTAACATTTCAATCATTCATCTTGACGAAGTCCAGTAAGTAGATTAAATATTTATGTTCAAGCTTAATCGTACTCGTAGTAAAAATAATTATAAAAATCGATCCCCAGTTGGCTGAGAAATCGATGAACATAAAAAAATACCGGCCAAGAGCGTGTCAGACTCGAGGACTGAGGGTTTCGCACAAACCTACGAGATAAACGGCCATATCTTTTGATTGCGTATACTTAAAGCATGGATCTTGTGACAGATCTAAGGGACACACACACAGTGCCGCAGGAGTCGACTCCCGGCCACCGTAGATGGTAGTATGTGGACGGTGAGCAATGGGTAGTTCACCGTCCATCCGTCTATTGACGACAGGACGGCGCGCTAGTGTTCCACGCGCGCCTCTAAGAGATGTCAGCAAAGCAGAGGGGCCTGCCAGGGCCATCGCCTGCCAGGGTTGCGGGTTGTTCGAAAGATATCTCTTTCGAACAACGCGGCCTTGGAGTATAAAGGGCAATAGAAGGAACATGGGTGGGTTTTAGTCAGTACAAGTTTGACACTCCCTAAACTCCACTCAGAGTGAAGGAAGTTATTTGATGATTAACCATCCGCAAAAAAAAGGGACTACAAAGTTGATTATATGGTTTTAATTTCAACTCGATGCCTCAACGCGTTCCCGAGAAAAAGGGTATTTACAAACAGACGGACGGAAAACAAAGTGAACCAAAAGGAGTTCCGTTTTTTCTTTTGAGGGAACCCTAAAAACGGTCGAACATAGAACTTCCTCCTTTTTTAAGTCGGTTAAAAACTTGTTTTATAATGACGTGTAAACAAACACTATGGTTGTTTATGTGTTTGTTACTTTGTTTAAATAATAATTGCTGCATTTTTCACAAACTACAAAAATCGTTTTCTATCCTTCAGAATTTTTTATTTTTCTTTTAATCATTTAGTTTCAGCCAGCATTGTATATCGTGCAGTGGGGTGGCTTGCCCCGGCGACGTAGCGCCGCCAGCGGCCGTCTCTCTGGCGCCATCGGAGCACCCTGCACCGATTTATGTGCCCCTAGTACATGCTAAGACGACGGGAAACGATTTGGCAATCAAGGGTCGAAAGTTAATAGATTTAGGGCTATCGTAGGTGAAATAGATCTCATTAAATCTATAATAACTATATCTACTTTATACTAGTAAACAAAGGTTTTCAACTTTTCAATACAACTTATTATATTTTGATTTGTAATTTTACAATTGTAACTATAGGTGTGTTACGTGAAGTAATTAAAAAAAATATTTAATATATTAGCTTCCGCCCGCGACTTCGTCCGCTTGGGATAGTTACTTTGGGCTAACGCTAACTTTAACCCGCGTGATGATCGAAAAAAAATATCTTTCTATACACTTTCCTTCCCTCTTTCTCCCCCTTTTCTCACTTTTTTTTTAAATTTTCCTATGTCCGTCTTCAGGGACCCAACTATCTGTGTACCAAAATTCATCAAAATCTGTCTAGCCATTTAGACTAGAAGACGTAACAAACAAACTCACTTTCGCTTTTTATATAATAGGTAAGGATTTTCAACCAGTAACTTGTATTTATTTTAGCACCACTTGTTGAATTTTATTATAGAAAGAAAATATATATTTATCTGTTAAACGCAGTTTAGCAGTCGACCGCTCAGACACTACGCCAACCGTGTCGTTAAATTGTTATTTTTTATTTATCAACAAAACAAATGGTTTTATTTTTCATTGTAGTTTTATTATTTTTTCTCTTTGTAAAACATAAACCTATACCCAAATCAACCTGGGTTGCAGGTTATTCGAAAGAGATACCGCGAGCCCGGAACATTAAGGGCCAAAGAAGGAACATGGGTGGGTTTTACCTAGTCGGTAAAAGTTTGACACTCCTCTCCGGTCCACCCAGAGCGGGGCATAGTTATTAGATGAAACCCGAAACAAATAGATCAATTCAAAAACTAGTTCGGTTCGGGAATCAAACCTGCGCCCAAAACGCAGCCAATTTTTAATCTCGACTCAAACTTCTTTTCCAACTCAGAGAATTATTAAAATGGGACATTACATAATTTAAATGATCAATTACACTAGACGAGACTGGTATTTGGTACCCGACTACTCTAAGAAGAAACAGCCGAAACAAACTCAGAGGTCCAGACAAATTACGCGCGCCTCAAAGAGATGTCAGCAAAGCAGAGGGGCCTGCCAGGGCCACCGCCTGCTGGGGTTGCGGTTTGTTCGAAAGAGATACCACGGCATCGGAACATAAAGGGCAATAGAAGGAACATAGGTGAGATTTCCCATCCGCAAAACAAAAGGGCCAGACAATATCTTGGGCAACTTACATGAGACTAGTGTCTAAAATGGTCTTTTTAAGGAAGAACCACACATTTGAATGGACCTGTCCAGTCAGTGCAAACATTTGTCAGTTAACGTGTAGCTCGATTCACAATTCAAGGAGCTCAACAATAAACCAATATCTAATACTAGCTGTTCCACGCGGTTTCACCCACGCTGCTCAGCACCTGTTGGTCGTAGCGTGATGTTATATAGCCTATAGCCTTCCTCAAGAAATGGACTATCCAACACTAAAAGAATTTTCCAATTCCAACCAGTAGTCCTTGAGATTAGCGCGTTCAAACAAACAAACAAACAAACTCTTCAGCTTTATAATATAAGTATAGAGTATAGATTTGCTGAATAATAAGACACGCGGAAGCTAGTCAAAATTGTTCCTGGATTGTGTATGTGTATATTGATTTCTCTCGAAGTAAGAAAACGAAAAGTAGGTAATTTAGTACATAAACAGTTCGTAGTCTGGACAAAAGAGATAGAAGATGCTTTTATAACATAAGCGTGACAGAGATAGACAGACTATGTATCAGGAGGTTGTTGACATTTAGATCATGGCGAGATTTTACGAGTAGTACCAACTTATATACCTATAGTTTTATCAGACATACTGTCGCCTACCTCTTGTTCAGTTTTCAGTCGTTTTAGTCAAACATCATTATTACTTAAACTTTTGATAGTATAACGAGTTTGAAAAGCTCGTGGCTAAATAATAGCAGCCGTTTGGGTCTATCTTTAGGTTAAGCCGCATTTGTCTAGGTTGGTCTGTGGATGGGTGACCTGACCAACAGTTATTTACTGAGTTTCCTAAGTGCCTCGGATAACACGTTAAGCTGTTGATCCCGGCTGTCATTTGTAGATCTTTGACAGTTGTTACAGATAATCAGTGCTGCGAAAGTCTAACAACCAGTTTTACCAAGGGGTATCGTATTACCCAGTACTAACTCGGTTGTGGAGGTCAGAGAGGCAGTCGCTCCATATAAAATATTGGTATTCAGCGGGATTCGGTTAGATTGGAAGTCGACTAGGCAGATGATGATGATACAAAATGATGTTTAAAAACTTAAAATCGTAGGTACTATTTGTACATTATATGTAAGCTTTTAATATTAACAATTTAAGTCTACGCAGTCAAAATCTTTTGGCTGTGTAGACTTAGGCGCGTCCGCGTCGCCCACACGACCAACAGTCGAGGCGCAGTCGAGGCGTGGGCGCATTAGGCGCGTCGCCCACAATATCAACAGTCGAGGTGCAGTTGAGGCGCAGGCACTTAGAGGCACGCCCCGTCTGAGCCTCGACTGTTGGTCGTGTGGGCGACGCGCCTTAAAGTATTGATATTTTTACAGCACAAAGAAACCACGATTTTTCTCGATACCTTCACGCGCTCTCGAGATAAAGGGTCTTGACAGACAGACTGTCAACCAAGTTATCCAATAAAAGTTACGTTTTTTTCTTTTTGAGGTATGGATCCCTAAAAATAGAATAACTTTCTTTTGATGTAACATGTTAGTTGTAAAATAGTAAATTAAAAACATTGTCTTAAGTGTTTTATGATTCTTTTAAATAGGTACCTACCCAAAGTTATTACAGTAAGTACTATGAAAATCAGCTGAAAAATATAACAAAATCAGTTTAAAAGAGAATATTATGTGGTAAGTATTAGCTGGCGCCCGTGACTTAAACCGCGGGATGATCGAAAAAAAATATCTTAAGTGTTCTGCCAGACTATACTCTAACTCTGTGCCAAATTTTATCAAGATCCGTTCAGCCGTTTTGACGTGAAAGGGTAACAAACATCCATCCATCTATTCATTCTCACAAACATTCGCATTTATGATATTAGTAGGATTTGAATCCAATTCTGCCCACTATCCCCGTGCCTAAGCTTGAAGATACTCTACTATAAAACAAACACATACATTGTAGGGGTTGATGACACGCTGAGCGGATTACAGGGGGTGACTGAATAGTTATAGTGGTTGTACACATTTGTATGTAGAGTTACTGCATATACTTTGTAATGGGTTTTAACCGACTTCAAAAAAAGAGGAGGTTTTCAATTCGACTGTTTTTTTTTGTATGTTTGTTAGGCGTGTTCTCTGTCAATTATAGTATTTTTTGTAATTGCAAGGGTATTTGGTAGTTTATTAAATGGGTTATTTTCTATAATATACATTTTTTATTCTTATGTATTTGGATGATATATTTGTATCTTTTAGTAGTAATGGAAAATAAATGCATGATGAGAATTTGTGTGAGATCTTAAACTGCTGTAATAAAAGTCTTTTTAACAAAAAAATAACCAACGTTAAAGAAAAACTTAAGAAGTGACAAAAAAAAAGTCACTGACTGCAGGTTATTTTCCACTTTTTATTTATATTTTTAAATTGCACGCTGTTCCCTTCAAATTAAGATACCAATAACCAAATACCTTATTATTAGGAAAATTCGCAACATAGATAAAGTCCCGTATTGGCGACATTTTCGCGCTCACCCTCTGGCGCCGGGCAGTCGGGGATGTTCTCACCCCGCACCCCCTGTGCCCTACTTACGAACCACGGGTTGTTTAGCCACAGAGCGTTGTACTCATATAGAACTGACGTCATACTACTGCCCTTGTCTTTACGGAAGAGAATGTACCTATTCTTACAGTATTACCTTGTACGTAATCTATTCGTAAAACTTTGGCTTATTCTTTGTTTTAGTTATATAAGACTATAAATAAATAAATAAAATAAATAAATATCTCGGGACAACTCACACACGGTTATCTGATCCCAAGCTAAGCAGAGCTTGTGTTATGGTAACCAGAAAACTGATATACATACTTATATAATTTATAAATACATACATATTATAGATAAATCACACCCAGACATAGAACAAACAATCATGCTCATCACACAAAGTTTGTCCTGGGTGGGAATCGAACCCACGACCTCCGGCTCAGCAGTCAGGGCCACTAACCACTAGACCAACAGGCCCGTCAAAATCTTGAAATACTCTGTAATTTGTGTATGCGTTTGGATTAGGTATCGGGTCTGCAGTCAACACTGTTTACTGATTGCGAGGGGATTGTGGCTAAATAACAACAAAAGGTTAGGGTTAAGCAGCGCTGACCAAGATAAGTCCATTTCGATAAAACGGTTAGACTTTTGTTAACATGTATAACATCCGGATTTTTCTATCTATTTTAAAAAATTGCGAAGTATCATCAGCAAATAAAATTATATTCGAAAATTTGGCCATCATACAAGGGAGGTCATTTATCGATCTCTTCTAGTTATTAAGTCCTAACATAGGCTAAGTCATATTGTTACTAACACACTGGACCACCTTGTAGTCTGTAAATAAATGAATAACAAAATAATAATTTATATAAACAGCAAGGGACCGAGAATAGAACCTTGGGGCACGCCCATCTTGACTATAGAGACCCAGAGGACGTCGCCCCGTTAACATGTACTTTTTGCTGCCTATTGGATTGATATGAGATAACCAATCAATCAATTAATCAAATCATTTATTTCACTTAGACCATTACAGGCACTTTTGACAGACACTTCTAGGTTTATCGACCTTGTTGGGTTATAGAAAGTAGTTTTCTTTTTTAAATCTTCCTCTAACTGTCTATACCCGCCCACACCATGCCATCAGCTTTTCGTAATAATTTTTCGTCTTTTTGTAGCCATTGTTCAGGAAACAAAAAAGTAGTAAATCGTGTATGAAAAATCAAGTGAAATAGTGGTATAATATAGAAAATAACAATTAAAAACATAAATTCATCTTGATTCACATAAATATGTACAGACGCCTGCACATCAAGCTACTACAAGCTGTCAGATTTCTTTGATAGATTTTCCACTTTATTTCTAAAGTATAAGGTCCAAGATTCATTGAAAAAATTGACAGTTTTGGGTAGCTTGACCTGCAGGCGTCTATACATACATCCCATACAGATGATATACATATTTATAATACCTAGAAGGTATATAATATTTGCTTACTGTGTCTATTTATAGTTTGTATAATTATAGTAATTCCTTTAATAAACCTAATTATTTGTTTTAATTTTTATATTTCCAATACAATTTATATTGTTATGAAATTTATTACTTATGACTTATGACAATACTAGCTTTCTCCCGCGGCTTCGCTCGCGTTAAATTCGGTATAAGACAGTTACCCTATCCTGATTTGCAGGTACCTGCCACCTGTAGTTTTTGCCCTAGCGCCTTATTTATTGTAATAGCAATGCTAAGTTATCCCTCTGTCTCCCTCATTTTCCACTTAAAAAAAAAAAGTTGCCTATGTCCGTCTCCAGGGTCCCAACTATCTCTATACCAAAATTCATCAAAATCGGTTTACCCATTTAGGCGTAAAGGGGTAACAAACAAACAAACAAACTCACTTTCGCTTTTATAAAATTAGAAAGGACTTTGTTTGTGTATATCTTCTCACGTTAATCAGTCTAGAATCTAGATTCATTAGAAGTACCTCATTGTTATCTCACGACTTAAATACGTCACCATCGCGTGTCGAAAGATCACCACGCCTCTCTAAGCGGGATGATCTAAGAAGACAACATGTCTGCCATCATGATCTTAATTAGGACGAGAAGTTATAACGATTAGTTATTTTTATTAGTTGTGGATAAAAATAAATAAATCGGAGGTTCTGGCTAAATACAGGCGCTTTGGAATGGGCAACTACAGTACTTTCACAAGTTATTTTGCATTGTGTCTGGGACCGTAGCTTATTTTTCTTGTTTCTTGAAATTTTTGAAGTGCTTGTAATGGTTTAATTGATGACACGGTTGGTGCAGTGACTTAGAGTTTGACTGCTGCGCTACGTGTGGAGTGTTCGATCCCCGCACGGAACAAATATTTGTATGACCTACAGATAGTTTTTCCGGGTCTGGCTGGTTGTATATGTGAGTTAAAATGTTTGTAAACACTCACGATACAGGCCAATTTACTAATGTTTTAAAAATAAATAATGCTTTGAGTTCTTTTTTTTTCTTTTTTTTTTTTTCCAATATGTACTTAGGGTAGTCTACGTTCAAATAATATATAAGAACTTCAAGAAGAAGCAAACAGAGAGCGCGAGAAAGGAAACAAAGTCTCGATAAAATACGATAAACTTGTGATATCAAAATCAAACAACAAAAGAACTATGATGACTTCCCCAGAGTCAGATCCCAGAATTCAAGCACTAGATGGTAATAGTACAACAAGACCTATGAAGAAAAACAAAATAAAACAATCAAACCCACCTATACCCAGATCAAACAGCGTCCCTGAAACAGTTCTAAAACCAAGCATTCTAAGCTACCTAGTAAACAACAACGTCAACACACCACAAAATCAAACCAACGACAATATAACCAACAACCCACACTCATAGCAACCAACACCGCCCTCCCTCAAGAATGTAACATCAAAAAAATTTCAACTAAGCAACAAAAACCATCTTCCAATCCGGCTGGTCACCGTGGAAGATCAAGACCAAAACCCTCTAAAGAAGATACCTCAAACCTCTTCAAAAACAAGAAGAGAGTCACGAACCGAAGAAATATTTAACTCAACTAAAAAGAAGAGAGACCTGATATACATAGTAACCTACAACGTCAGAACCTTATCTACTTATGAACGTTTAATCGAACTAAGCGAAGCACTCACTAGAGTCAAATACGACATAGTTGGATTATGTGAAATAAGGAGAACAGGCACCCGGATAGAAGAATATAATAATTTTATACTATGTCACACAGGACACACACCTGGCAGAAACGGAGTCGGTTTCATAATTAATAAAACCCGCAAGAACTGGATCGAAAGTTTCATTAGCATAAATGATAGAGTAGCATTATTAAACTTAAGCATACAAGGACTGTCCATGACAATTATACAAACATATGCACCGACTGAAGCAGCGTGTGAAGAGGAGATTAACACCTTCTATTCGAATGTCAATAGAGCCATAGATCAATCTTACAAGAATTATATAATAATAGGCGATTTTAACGCAAAAATAGGACAACCAAGACAGAATGAACATTTGTTAATGAAATCAAATGGATTTGGAGAAAGAAACCAGAGAGGCCAAAGGCTAATTGATTTCGCGTTCGAACACAAGCTTGCCATCTTAAACACTTTTTTTAATAAAAAACCAAACCAAAGATGGACCTGGCGTTCACCGAATGGTAATTACAAAAACGAAATAGATTACGTTCTGTCAAATCAACCAAACATCTTCCAAAACATAGAAGTATTGAATCTGAACTACCCGTCGGACCACAGAGCAATCAGAGCAACAATTTCCATCACAAAGCAGAAGAAAAAACGCACAGCGTTCAATAACAATCGATACTCATCACTAAAAACAGAACAAGAAATAATATCTTATAAACAAAACATTTCATCTCAACTACAAGACCTACATAAATGCCAAGAACAAACATCAGTACAGGCTTTCTATAACACATTAGCCAAGACTATAACCCAGAGCTTACAGGACGCCAGAACCTTCAACGAAAAGTCAAAAAGTAACCATAAAGTCCTAAAAGAACGTACACTGGAACTTATCAAAAGAAGACAAGAGTTACAGCATGCTAAGAAAAAAACTCGAGCCACAAAAAACGAACTATCAGCTCTATACAAACTAATAAGTAAATACATTAAACATGACTACAAAAGCTACAGATTAAATACTATTAAAAAACACTTAGAAAATGCAGGAAGCTCAAAAAAGGCCCTTAAAGAATTAAAAACAAACAAACATTGGATAGATGGCTTAGAACGCAATGACATAACCGTAAATAACCGCAAAGAAATCATAGATGTAGCAACCCAGTTCTATAAAACCCTATATAAAGCACAAGGCAACGAGTGTAACACCCTTACCTATGCAAAAGACATTTATAGCTCTACAAACAAGAATGAAAACATAACACCAATAACGGAAGAAGAAGTCTTACAAGAAATTAAAAGGTTGAAGACAGATAAAAGCCCAGGACCAGACGGCATTACAAACGAAGCCATAAAGACTGCCTGGCCGCTGCTGATTTCGCCATTAACACTCTTGTTTAACCTAATATTAAAAACTGCTGAAATACCATCGCAATGGGTAGAGTCGGAAATAATTTTAATTTACAAAAAAGGAGACTCAAAAGATATCACAAACTACAGGCCTATAAGCTTGCTCTCATGTATTTACAAACTGTTTTCCTCTATAATTAACAAAAGAATAAGTGTCACAATAGAAGCAAACCAACCAATAGAACAAGCCGGCTTTCGCAAGCGTTATTCAACAACTGATCACATACATACTCTAGAGCAAGTAATGGAAAAATACCAAGAGCAGCAAAGAGCGCTCTACATCGCATTCATCGATTATAAAAAAGCTTTTGACACCGTGTCACATTCAAGTATATGGACGGCCCTGCAAGCTCAACAAGTTGAACAAGAGTATATAAATATAATCAGGAACATTTACAAAGATAGTACAGCAAAAATAAAACTAGAAACCACGGGCCCTACGTTCCCTATCGGAAGAGGCGTGAAACAAGGC
The DNA here is from genome assembly GCA_958449745.1 of Ochropleura leucogaster. Taxonomy (NCBI): domain Eukaryota; kingdom Metazoa; phylum Arthropoda; class Insecta; order Lepidoptera; family Noctuidae; genus Ochropleura; species Ochropleura leucogaster. The sequence goes on from OY288208.1 coordinate 1,102,398, forward strand.
GACCCGCTGTCTCCAAAATTATTTATATCCATACTGGAGTTCATAATAAAAAGATTCAACTGGGAAAAAACAGGACTAAACATTGATGGCAAGTACTTATCCCACCTTCGCTTCGCAGATGACTTAGTCCTGTTATCAGAATCTAGCACACAATTACAAAACATGATTGATACACTAAACACAGCTAGCAAGCAAGTAGGGCTGGAAATGAATCTTTCGAAAACAATGGTCACAACAACGACGGGCCTGTTGGTCTAGTGGTTAGTGGCCCTGACTGCTGAGCCGGAGGTCGTGGGTTCGATTCCCACCCAGGACAAACTTTGTGTGATGAGCATGATTGTTTGTTCTGTGTCTGGGTGTGATTTATCTATAATATGTATGTATTTATAAATTATATAAGTATGTATATCAGTTGTCTGGTTACCATAACACAAGCTCTGCTTAGCTTGGGATCAGATAACCGTGTGTGGGTTGTCCCAAGATATTTATTATTATTATTAAATAGTATACAGAGAAGAATATCAGTGGACAACGAAAATCTGAAATATACAGAAAATTACATCTACCTTGGAAAACAAATAGGCTTCAACAGAAAACAAAATGAACTAGAAATAGATCGAAGGGTAAGAAGCACTTGGAATAAGTACTGGTCATTGAAAGAGATTTTTAAAAGTAACATGCCAACAAATATCAAAACAAAAGTCATGACGTCATGCCTCCTACCTTGTCTAACCTATGCATGTCAAACGTGGAAATATTCAACAAAAACAAAAAACAAAATCACTACCTGCCAACGTGGAATAGAAAGAAGTATGCTCAATATTAAAAAGATATACAAAATACGTCATACAAAAATTAGAGAAACCACCAAAGCGACGGATGCTCTAACCCACGCTAAGAAACTAAAATGGAAATGGGCTGGGCACGTAGCGAGGCTAAAGGACGAGAGATGGACCAGCAGGGTAACAACGTGGAAAGGCCCTATCGGCAAACGTCTCAAAGGCAGACCCTACACAAGGTGGGCAGACGATTTGATAAAAATAGCTGGCACCTGCTGGCCACAAATAGCTCAAGACAGAGAGACATGGAATTCTTTAGAGGAGACCTTCACTCTCACTTGAGGAGGGGTTCATGTAAATAACTTTTGCACAAATTTATATACTTACATTATTTAATATTTTTTTTTCTTCTTTTTAAAAACTAGTGAAACAAGGGTAAAAACAAATATATAAAACAAACGTTTGTTAAACTATGCATGTACCCCACTTTTGCTCTTTATGTTTTTTTTTGTACTTTACATGAAATAAAAGGTTTTTTATTTATATTTATAATGCTTTGAGTTTTGAGGCGCCCAGGTCAATCAGTTGGTCCTAGCATGGGTCCTCCGTGCCTCGAGGCTGTCAAATTAAGTAACAGGTAGGCATAGATCCGAGTCTTAGAGACAGTCTTGTCAAGAGATATAGGTACAGACGCCAGCAGGTCAAGCTACCCGAAACTGTCAATTTTTCTCAATGAACCTTGAGCCTAATACTTTAGAAATAAAGTCGAAAATCTATCAAAGAAATCTGACAGATTGTAGTAGCTTGATGTGCAGGCGTCTGTACATTAACCAGGGTTGTGGGTGTCAAGATAGACAGTGCCTCTTTAATGTCCTTTTACAAGTTTAATTAGTTTAAAAATCTTGAGGTAAAAAATCGACTTCTAATATTTATTTGAAGTCGATTTAATTCCGAAAGTCGGCGACTTTTCTTTCATGATATTTTTTGCCACTGTTTTCCGAAAGTAAATTTATTTTCTATCTTTTAAGTTTTTTTGGCTAAAAAGTTTTTTCGGTACTTTTAACAAGGCTGGCTTTTAAGGAAGGACGGAATAGATAACAACTTTAATTTTGTTGAAGTTATGGATCATCTTAGGTTGCTAGGCAACTGTAGTTAGCCCAAAACTCACACAGACAGATGCAGATCATCAGAAAGGTGGACCACTGTCTGCTGCGAAGATACACACTTGAGATCTGAAACCTGGAAATCTGGAAGGTTATCTGCTGAGTCGTTGAAGTTGTATCTCTCCCTGATGTTTTAATTACAATTGGATTTAGATACCGTAAATATTTGTACACCAGAAATGGTGGAATTTATGAGTCTGTAATAACTGTACCTATATCATATTTTGTAAGTACTATATTCTAACAAATAAAGTTTTCTTTCTTTCTTTCTTGCTTTCCGACTTGCGCTTGACTGTTTTTTTTTTTGTAGTGTGGATGATTGAGGCATATTGGACTGTTGGGTTGTATGTCGTTTTTACTCGAAAAGCCGAAACTGAAATGTAATTTACAACAAGAAATTTTGTCTATTGGCTTTCACGATAGGAGGGGAGGTAGGAAGGGGTATTTCACAGCATCATGAAATAAAACACCAATAAAAAACCTATTGGAACCAACTATTGCGTGTTTATTGACTCTCCGTCCAGAAAACATTACATAATTCATAAATATCCGTAAAATTTTAAATTTTATTAACTTTTTTGAAGCGTGACAAAAAAAAGTCAAAATTAAGTGGCGCCCTCTGGCTTATTCTAAAACGAATACAAATTAATCGCCGACTATGTGGCTATTGCTAATGGCGCTTGGCAGCCGGCCTGGCATGACCTCGTGACGACCTTGGCAACCGTAGCGAACAATTGGCGACCTTGGCGACTAACTGGTAACCATGACCTTACACAACACTTAAAACAACTAACACAGCCGGTAGAAACCGGCAACCACCAATTAACATGACTAGTGATCAACTAACGATCTTTTGGCAGTAAGTTGATGAACTTGACCAATTGGGGGCTCGATGACCTTGGCCGGCGATCAGTTGGTGACCTTGGCGGCCAATTGGCGGTTAAGCCTTTGCCGCGCAGAACACATGGGACAATTCAGAATTGGGGGCTATCTCTCAACTTTAATACCAGTAAACTTGAAACGCTAATTTATAATGATGACGACTATCTATCTGCGACCTGCCTAAACTGGTTACAAGTTGAGGGATAGCCCCAGTTGAGCATGATGAAGAAGAGAGATGACGCTCAAGGGTCCCAGGTCATGCATTCTCTACGGCAGAGGCTTCGCTTGGAGGCCAACTGGCAGCATTCGGACAGCTTAGGCGCGGTCCACCATCAGCTCGAAATGCACGGAGCCACGTCGCTCGTAGCGGTCGTAGAAGATGTTCTTGGCCCAAGCCTTGCACTCTATGTTGATCAGGACACCCGCTGCAAAGGGAGAAGGTTCTTTAGTAACTAGGCCGGAAACATCTCACAGTTTTGCTATAATCTCAACTTCCATGGTTCTTCCATGGTACCGGTAAAAACGAATTGACGCCCACTTGGGTAGACATTTAGGGACCCTGATTACTCAAGCTGGGATCTCTAAGATCCCCGAGTTTCCCATCCGTATGGGAAGGTAGAGGATACCACCACGACATTTTTAAGAGCATCGTTTTTTTATGAGAATAAAGTAGGTAGTTGAAACTATCAGCACCATGCTAAAAAAACAAGATACTTACTCCTAGGCTTCTCGAAGAGCACAGCGACGAGGGGACTGAGATACCCCTCCTTGTTGGTGAAGGGGTAGTAGTAGGCGGGGAAGCCTCGGCGCGGGATATACTGCACAGGCCCGATGTTCTCCACGTCAGCGGGGTTCTCGCCACCGCATGACACCCACACCGTGTTCGCTTCGGGCTTGCCGGACTAGCAGAGAACAAAGAATATAAAATGAACAAAGAATAATAATGATAGACATGATTGAGTTATACTGCTTGTTATACGTGCACTTGAAAGGCAAATATTTGGCCGAAAATATTTATCTCCAATTTGCTATCGACACGCTAAGAGAAGTATACTTACGACCATCTTGATGTGCTGCTTCAGATCGTCGGGCATCAGGGTAGGCAGGTCTTCAGTGTTGTTGTACGGCTTCGGAACCCAGTTAAAGATCTGGAATATATCAGGGAAGGTATTAACTACTGCATCGTAAATCCAAATGGAGTGTAATTGTTCCAGATAGTGATTCCGCCATTTTTAAAGGGTGTCGTATAATACAGTTCTAAAATACCGGTAAGCTGCATCCAGTAAGACTGGAAGTCGACTCCAAAATAATTCGGAAAAGGCGAGGCTTATGATAATGTATGGTCCTTAGTGTACAATTTCGATGTTCCGATATATTTTTATATTCGTACAGTACATCCAAAGGTTCTCTGAAAGATATTCCTATCAGCGATAAGACCGCCATTGTGACCATATAATTAGCAATTTCTCTAAATCAGTTATTGGTGAAATAAATTACACTTTATTCTATTTTATTTAGGGTTCACTTTAATGTAACACTCTTGGAACAAAATGGGAGACTAGTGATACGACAGTTTATCTAAATTTTTGATGATGGCGAAAATCTCACCTTATTCAGTTTGAGGAACACGCAGGGCCCAGCTGCCTCGTAGTTGTATTGGTTAACGGAGGTGCAGGGGTGAAACTCGTCGATGGGTACATCGCAGACCTGCTTCTCGCCGGTAGCAGTCGTGGTGGGTGAGCAGGGGACTCGGTTCTCGGCGCCGCTAGCCTCGCCCACACCACTGCCCTTCTTGCGGTACTCTGGAAGAAACAGAGTGGTTTTCAAAATGTTAGCACGTAGATAGTAGGTTCGGGTTAGGGTTCCCTTTCAGAACAAGGAACCAGACTCGGCAGCCGTCCATTACATTTCTTGTTTCAGAAATAGACTAAGTTTTTTTGGTGGTCAGACTATGAGGATGGGACAGTTATCTACTCAAAATCATGCCAGAACAGCCAAGCGCAGCTGGTTTTAGCACAGAGATAGTTAAAACTTGCTGGTATTACGATCCCGTAGGGCAATAAAATTACCGAACCTGATTTTGAACAACAATTGAACATTAGCAAAACTAACATAAGCATAACACAAGCTAGTCCTTTGTAAGTGAATTTATTTAATTTTATAGAATTTAAAATCTGGATCTGGCAAAAGGCTCTAAAAAATTAACACATAGTTAATACCGGCGTTCCAATCGCTACTGATTTAGGAAAACTTGTCGATTCTTTTTTTATTTTCATACAGCAAGAATAAGCATTGATCACCAAGTTCAAATGTTTTATAACTAGAAGAAATAATGAATTTAATTCACTTTCAGACTCATAAAATGCGCCATTACAATTCCAACGCGTCAGAACATTTGACATGGCGTTTTTAATTGCAAATTACTTTTCAAAGCAATCTATACAAATGCGCTAATGGTGAGGGTAGCCTTGTAGAGTGATTAGCGGAACCTAGTGGTGATTAAGAGCGGCACTATGACCTAGTAAGATCAAAACGAGTATCGTTCAAGGAACAGTTGGACAGACCAGACTAATTTCCATATAGCTTAACCGAAATGATTTGCTTAAGGCTTAACCTAATGATGAATAGGTGCAAATCAAAATAAAATAAATTAATTTAATATATTTTTTTCGTAAAAAAAAGACCGGACAAATGCGAGCCTACTAGCGCACCGAGGGTTCCGTACAAACTTGCGACTTAACGGCCATATTATCTTTTGACTGCGCGGACTAGAGGATTGATTTTTTCACAACTCTAAGGGACTACAAGTCAGCAAAGCTCGTTAGGGCCACCGCCTGCCGGGGTTGCGGGTTGTTCCTAAGGGATACCGCGGCAACTGAACACAAAGCATAAAAGAATGAGCCTGGATGGGTTTTAGTCAGTACATGTCTTAAACTTCCTTCCGCTCCGCCCAGAGTGGGAGAAGTTATTTAATAATTTCCCGTCCGAACAAAAAAACGAAAAATGTATAATAATATGTAAAGTATTTAAAAAAAATACCGATTAAAAATTTAAATGTTCAGAATGAAGAACTGTAGCCCTACTATGACCTCTTAAAGCAATTCTTATTCCACTGAGGGAAAGAGACAGAGCTATACAGGGTGTCTAGCACCATCTCTTTCACTCAGTGGAATAAGAATTGCTATAAGATGTCATAGTAGCCCTTCAGACAGAATACGTCGTAATCGTTTAAGCTTCAATTTTTCTTCCACCCTGTACTACTACTAACTTTAATAATTATCTCATATTCCAGATATGCCAAAAAACATGTCGTTGAGCAGACGCTTCATTTGTATTTAATTTAGCTCAGTCCTCGGGTACGCTTCCTTACGTCCCCTTAATAACTGCCTGGATCCCTACTTACCCTGGATAGGAGGCCATACTTACGTTCCAGGTAGTCGTCGATGATCTGCGCCCACTTGAGCACCGATCCCTTGTCGTTAGCCCTGTAGTAGATCAGGGTGCTCTCCACGTTGGCGCTCTCAGGCATGGGCCGGAAGCCGAGACCTGGTTAGGAAGAAAAAACCCATCAGATAGAAAGCATAGAATAGGATATAGTTTATTGTTGCTTTTCCTAAGCTCTTTGGGGGTTAAGAGTATGAAGACCAAGGTGTAAAGTTCCGCAGTACTCCGCAGAAAAGGGAGAATCCTCCGGGGGTCCTCCAAACGGGTCTTGTGTCTGGTTTGTGACTGCCCGATAGTTAAAGGAGAACAAGTATTCGCGTTCATACAAACGAAGCCAACCTGTTCCACCAAGTTAGGGGTTGAATTTAGCAAAATCCCGTTTTGGTAAGCACTTACTTCCTAAAAGGGTTCCCTCATACCCTTGATACCCTTGCAGTAGGTAGACACTTGTAGTTTCTGAGATTTTCACTTCCAAACAATGTAATATTATAAAGAGGCTCCTTACCTGGGTTAGCACCAATGAGGGATCCATCCAGTTGCCACTTCGGCATCTTGGAATCCAGGGTCTGATAGAAGATCGCCAGCATAGCGGCGAAGAAGCCCACGAGGATCGCATAGAAGATCAGGTAAAACAGCAAGATTTTAGCTGAGGACAAATGAGACAACGAATTAGTAGATGTAGGAGGTGTTTATAATTATAACTATTATAGCGGAATGGTCTAGCTTAAGAGGAGCTCGTGGCTAAATAATAGCAGCCGCTCGGGTCGATCTTTATGTTATGCCGCGCTTGCCTAGGTTGGTCTGTGGATGGGTGACCACCCGTTACATACCGAGTTTCCTCCGTGCCTCGGTAAGCACGTTAGGCCGTTGGTCCCGGCTGTCATTTGTAGATCTTTGGCAGTCGTTACAGGTAGTCAGTGTTCCGAAAGTCTGACAACCAGTCTTACCAAGAGGTCTTATCGCATTACCCAGTAGTAAATGGGTTGTGAAGGTAAGATAGCAGACGCTCCATGTAAAATACTGGTATTCAGCTGAACTTAAGCTTAAGCTATACTAAACTAAGTATAGCTCTTGGTTTACAACCTGCATTAAAAAGGACCTAGCTAGGCAAATGTAAGGATCTGAAATATCTTAAGTGTATAAAATATTGAGGGCCTACCTCTGTCTTACACTTCGGAAACTACAGGCTTGATGTTATTTTAAGCTGTAGAAACTAGTGTTGGGCATTTCAAAAGTGTTTCGATAGAATTTCCTGCCCATTTTTTTCTGTACTGTACTAAATAATAACTTTGAAAGTTTGACGCTCGACATTGTTTAAAAACTTCCATTTACTAGCCTTATTGAAATCAATGGTTTTACTTTTACGTAATTTTTCAGCAAGGCTGACCTACTCAATATTTAATAAAGCAATTTCGTACTATCGGACGATTATTCGTTTCATTTCGGCCTTCAACTTCAACATAACAAAAGAGAACTAAAAACTAACACAGGCATAACACGCAGCTCATAAAAATCAGCTGTAAGAAATAAACAAGTAAGGGTTGGGCCCCTGGGCCCCTGTTCTCACGTGATTGCCATCTGCGTGTTATTATTACGTATTAGAAAATGATCGACCCTATTTTCGTGGGAAGGTCACGATCCTTCTTTTGAAAAGGGCTGCCAGCGTCAACTAGGTGACCTCGATTTACATCCATGTTAAGAATATCTCGGTGAAAACTAAGTAGGTATATCTATGACTATAAATGAAATTCCTAGCAAATAAATTTCATTTCATTTCATTTCATTTAGCCTAGTGCGAGTCCGATTCCCGTCCAAACATCGTTTTTATTATATGCGAAACCTGAATATAGTTTGTTCAGAATAAGTAACTGAATCGATTCCAATCATTTTTTAACCATGTTAGGTATATTTTTCCCAAAAATATTTAAAAAAGTTTATATTATGAACACCATGCGACATTAAGTACAAAGTAGTAATAATATCTACCTACAGTAGAGCATTACGACAGGCCAATGCCTGCAAGACAGTGTGATGAAAAATGTTATCACAAGTTACCTGCTGCTACCTGTAGTTTTTGCCCTTACGCCTTATTTATTTTAATAGCAAAGCTAAGTTTTCCCTTATTTCTCTCTTTCTCCCTCATTTCTCACTTAAAAAAAACAGCTTATGTCCGTCTCCAGCGTCCCAACTATTTCTGTACCAAAATTCATCAAAATCGTTTTAGCCATTTAGGCGTGAAGACGTAACAAACAAACAAACTCACTTTCGCTTTTATAATATTAAAGTAAGGTTAAGGATTTGTATGGGCTACAGATAGTTGTTCCGGGTCTGGCTGTTTGTGTATTACCCAGTTCTAACTGGATTGTAGAGGTCAGATAGGCAGTCGCTCCATGTAAAATACTGATATTCAACTGCAACCGGTAAGACTGGAAACTGTCCCCAACATAGTTGGGAAAAGGTTAGGCAGACGATTCTTATACATGGCAAGTAAACTTCAATTTTGGAACAGTCTCCACCTTCTATAAATAAATAGTGATTTTAGCTCAAAATAGTCGGCCGTATACAGCTATAATTACCATGCCATGAGCTCACGTACTAAGGTACTGCACATGTGTGTGTGTCGTCCATGATGCTGATAATTGGTCTCAAGTGGCAACAATAGGAGTTTCCTATCGAACTACCGGCCGATCACTGACCGCATTTTTGACTTCCTATGCTATAGGTATTGAATTTCCTCAGTTTCTTCGAGTTTTTAAACTCAAATTCAACTGGATAAATCCACGCGTTCGAGACAAAGAGTCGGATAAACAGACAGACGGACATCAAAGTGGGACATCAAAGTGAAGTTCCATAAGGGTTCTGTTATACGCAAAATACGCGCTTCAGACGTGGAGTTGCGGACACCAGACCGTTATACAATACAATACAAGGGTTCTGTTATTTCTTTTTGAGGTACGGAACCCTAAAAAATAAATATAGGTAACTAGCTTATGCCCGCGACTCCGTCCGTGTGGGATAGTTACTTTAGGTTAACGCTAATTTTAACCCGTGAGATGATCGAAAAAAATCCCCTTTTCTCCCCCTTATCATTTTTTTTAATTCCAAGTTTTTCTTTACCAAAATTCATCAAAATTGATTTGGCCATTTAGGCGTGAATATGTAACAAACAAACTCACTTTTGCTTTATAAATAAAAATGGTTTTCAACTCTGTACCTAATAGACACCTACATTTCTACAGTTATGCTTAAGTCCTATGTTAAAGGGGGTGAGCTTATTGTCAGGAAATCCGTAGCAGCTACTTATTAAAAAAATCCAAAAGACACAGCCCAATCAAACCACATAGAATCAAACCCAGGACCTTATGCTCACTTACTCGACTAACGTGACCTTTTGCAATGATCTTTAAAAAATAACTTTTCTAAACACGACCACAGCCTGATTAAAGCCTATAGCGTCGCTAATGAGCGCTAATCAGCAATAATGTCACCGATATATCACTTCACTTCACTACACTTCACGTTACTTTGCAAAACAGTGTCAGTTAACGTGTGCTTGCAAAGGATTCAGAATTAGGCCGCCGAGTTAGTTCGGCTCAAGGTAATGGGCCGTAGGGCTATTAATACGGTTCGTTTATTTTTAAGACAACTACTCAACAATAACATCATAATATCGCGCTTGTAATCCCCGGAAGGATAGCCAGAGGTGGACCTATAACTGTACCACGCATATTTTTTGACGGGCCTGTTGGTCTAGTGGTTAGTGGCCCTGACTACTGAGCCGGAGGTCGTGGGTTCGATTCCCACCCAGGACAAACTTTGTGTGATGAGCATGATTGTTTGTTCTGTGTCTGGGTGTGATTTATCTATAATATGTATGTATTTATAAATTATATAAGTATGTATATCAGTTGTCTGGTTACCATAACACAAGGTCTGCTTAGCTTGGCATCAGAAAGCCGTGTGTGAGTTGTCCCAAGATATTTATTTATTATTTATTTATTTATATTTTAATAGCTATGGTTTTCATATCAAATCGACACCTCCACGTGTTCTCGAGATGAATGGTCTTGACAGACCGACACGCAGACAGACGAATAACAATGTGACCTTATAAGGGTTCCACTTTTCTCTTTTGAGGTACGGTACCCTAGAAATCCAAAACACTTTAACAATCGTTACGGGTAGCCCAGAACAATGATAAATGATATTGTTTATTTTTCAAGTAGGTTTTCACAAATACTTTTACACGTCTTTTTTTTTAAACTAGTTAAGGCCGTTGTTACGCACCGACTACTACCGACTAATGTAAGTTGTAAGTAATGTAACCTCATGTGAGTTGACCAAGATTTTTGTCTGGACCTTAAAAGAGTCTATAGTTTTAACTATATATATATATGCAGATTAGTGTCTGAAATGGTCTTTTTAAGAAAGCACCACACAGATTGAGTGGACCTGTCCAGTCAGTGCAAGCATTTGTCACTTATCGTGTAGCTCGACTCATAACCCAAGGAGCTCAGGGACACGATGAACACTAGGAAAAAATGACATTTGTGTAGGTCGCTTATAGTATGATGATGGAGATGAAGATGATGAGGATTAAGTATTGTATTATCATATCCTTCATATAAATTACTTGTACCTAATTAGCTACATTTGGTTAGCCTGGAACCGTCCCAAATTCAGATGGGAAAAGGCCCGAGAGACTACCCGAGAGAGACAGACAGACATGACTCTACAAAACTGTACTAACTTAAACTCAATTGCAACGGTGGTAATGTTTGTCCAAAATACGATGCTTCTTATTATCAGCCCGGTATTATTGTTTATATCTCTTAAAAATAAATAATAGTAAGTTTAGTCATTTCTTGATTAAGCGTAAGTGCTATTCCGTACTTGTGATAACCTTAGATAATTTGAGCACCTTTTAAAAACATAATATAGCTTGTATTTAGATAAACTGACTCGCGAAATTAATAACGAGCAACAGTTTTGCATTTTTTACCATGTCAATGGCTTTTCAGAAAGTCCGAACTCCGGGGAAATTGTGGAAAAGTTTTGAGTATACACAGTTTAAAAACAAGAAACTTTCTTGATTACAGCATAATTAATATTGTGGGAGTTTTTTAAACTAGGAACAACTGCCTGAAGGGCTACTATGACATCTTGTAGCAATTCTTATTCCACTGAGGGAAAGAGATGGTGCTAGACACCCTGTATAGCTCTGTCTCTTTCACTCAGTGGAATAAGAATTGCTATAAGATGTCATAGTAGCCCTTCTGTTCTTAAAACAAAATATATTTGTTCCATTCGTAAACAAACTATAATGATCATACACCTATGAAGCTATTCGATCTATATCAAAACGAAAATACTGCCGCGGTTTCAGAATTTAAAAAAGTTGAGAATGTGTCAAAATATAGGTAGGTACCTACTTCACCATTGAATTCTGAATTTCGATGAAATTATCGTAAAACAATGGTAGAAAATTTAATCTTACCAAATGCAGTCCTGCAAAACCCCCGCCTTTCGCCACATCCTAGTTCTTTTTTTGGATTTGAAATTATCCAATGTCTCCTCCCGTCCGGGCGGAGCAGAAAGGTGTCAAAATTGTACTAACTAAATAAACCATCCATCCTTTTCCTTCTTTTGCCTTTTGTTATCCAACCCGGAAAAATAGCGGAAAACCTCTTCAGCAACACATATATACGTCTGTTATCTATTCTTCATCGTCATTTTCCTGCCCTTATTCCATTCTATTTGGTGTCGACGCAACACGTTTTCTTCTTTCCATTTTTCCCTGTTACACGTCATGGCATCATTTACTATTTCCTCCTTCATATCATTCCTTACACAAACCATCTATCTTTTATTTGGCCTTCCTCTCGCTCTCCATCCATTAATATTCAGATCCATCATTCTTTTAGTCACATTTGCTTCGGCCCTCCCCATTACATCTGTTACGTTTTACCTATGTTTAGGTAAAATGTAGGTACTAAACCTACGATTTTGAACATTTCCAATTAAACTAATTCACGTGTTCTTCGTAGGAAGATATCGTAAAAATAAATACGCGACCCAATCGATTCGCCGCCATTACAAGCTATAAAAATCCATCAGTGGCGTAACGATCAATATGCCTACAAGCCGCGGCTTTTCCTGGGACCAATCAATTCGTCAATAGTGTATGCACCCTGCACCAATGCAGATATACGTCAGTATAGGACGATGGACGGGCCTAGGGTCATGGAGCATGCGCAGACGAATATCACCTTTCGACCTTTAGAGCAGGAAATGAGGAAGGCTGAAGGTAAATCTGGGATATAATGTTTTGTGGTTTATTAAGTGGGTGTGGCCACGCCTTTTCTTAAGGACTTATAAAACAAAGTCGTGTACGTTAGAGGCCCTTGTACGAGTTCCCGGAGTTGATGCAATATGTCGATTTTTTTATTGAAAGTACAATTATCTGTCCTACTAATTTAACCCGGAACATAAAAGGCAAAATAAGGAATATGGGTGGGTTTTAGTCAGTACAATTTTGACACTCCCTCCCGCTCCACCCAGAGCGGGAGAAGTGTGAAGAGAGAAAATTAATCAGCGATAAGACTGTCATTGTAGTAATTTTGTAAAACATTTATGTTCATAAAATAGTATTATATATCTTAGTTATGACGTTTGAAAGTTGCGCCAGGTAATAGGCATGTAATGCGGAGGGAGAAACTGCGTGTGATTATAAGAGTGATAAATATTAATGTTGATAGATCATAATTTTCTGGAAGGCACATCTGAATAAGGAAAAGTCCATGTTCGGGTTCTGACTCGTAAGACCGTGCGTAACATGGGCGGGGTGTTAGTCTAAAACCCTGAAATAATGCTTATAAGCCTTTGTCAATAAAACAACGAACCTAGATGATTATCTAACTTGACTACGATGACTAGTATCAAGATTTGTTGTTCTTTATACAAAAAGATGGTGGTGCCACCACCCAGTTGACCTACCATTATTTTTAAAACGGTTGTTTAAAAAATTCTGATTCATTAATTCTGTAAAAATCATCATTGTTCTTCAGGTAAAACGTTTATTTTAGTTGTTCGCAAATCGACTAGTTTTTACAAATTATTTAAATTATACTTTTTGTACGCGACTATCCGTATTGGATATAAGTTTGTTATTTACCAAAACGTCTTTCGTGCTATCAATTTTAGATATTGTGGTTGACTCTGACTCGAAACTTGGTTTTGCCAAAAGGGGGAAGTACCTAATGTAATGTTTATTTATTTTATTAAACGAGGAATATACTTTAAGGAGCCCCGGAACGTAAAGGGCAATAGAAGGAACATGGCTATAGTACGTACAAGTCTGACCCTCCCCCCCGCTCCACTCATATCAGGGGAAGTTATTTAATGATTTCCCAACCGCAAAAAAAGGGAGTTTATGATTTAAGAAAAACTAACTCTACACATGTTCGCATAGCTCAACAATTTGAAGGGGACATTTTTTTTATACAGACGCCTGCAGGTCAAGCTACCCGAAACTGTTAATTTTTCCCAATGAACCTTGAACCTTAACACTTTAGAAATAAAGTCGAAAATCTATCAAAGAAATCTGACAGATTGTAGTAACTTGATGTGCAGGCGTCTGTACATTTCAGTGTTGATAGTATAGATGGAGTTTAAAGATAGTTTATAGATGGAGGACTAAATAACAATATTGCCGTTCGGGGCGACTTTAAGGTTAACGTGCTTGTCTATGTTCGTCTGTGGGTTGTAGACCACAACCATTACATACCAAGTTTGCTCTGTGAACCTCGGATAACCTTAAAGCATTGGACCCGGCTGTCATTTCTGACAGATGTCAAAGGTAGTCTGTGGCCCGAAAAGCTGACAACCAGTCATTCCATATTGCCAGTCAGTCCATATTGACTGGGTTGTGGAGGTCAGGTAAGAAGGCGCTGCATGGAAAATACTAGAATGCAGCTGTATTCGTTTAGACTGGAAGCCGACCCCAACTGAGTTGGGAAAAAGCAAGGCAGATGATGAGAGTTGACCTCATAGTGAAAGTCATACTATTCCTTTTTTTTGCGGATTGGAAATCATCAAATAACTTCCCCCGATCCATCACATCCTCCGGGTGAACGCCAAAATGGTGTCACGCGGGCGTTTCCTCCCGCCGGATTATGTGCAGAAAACCTCCCGAAACTCCCGCGTCCGGTGAGGACTTGCTTCAGGCGGTAGGTGAGGACGCCAAGCGTGGTGGTTAAAATATGACCTCACTTTCCGTTATAAAAGAAATTTTATAATCGCCCCAAAGTTGAAAGAGAAATCGCGTAACAAACATATAATAAAAGAAACAGTGGAATTGAAAACCTCATCCTTTTTTAAAGTCGGTTAATGAGACAACGGCGGGAGAGAGATAAAGCCTAGAGTAGCGCCAATCCGTCTACCAAGCTTGGATAACTTTTCTCTCACTTTTTATGCTCATTAAAAAGCGGTTTTATGAGGTTTGTGATCAGCTGTTTTCCCTTTCGTTTCATAAAGCAAGATAAGTATTTAGAATGGTACATAATTTATGTATAAATATATAGCTTTTTTGATTTAAAACAGTATCCGTGCAATTTCTTTCCATTCTTCTCCATAGAGATCTACGCTTTAGAATGGGCAACTACAGTACTTTCACAAGCTAATATGCATTGTGAATGGGACTGTAGCTTCATCTTTTTGTTTGTGACTATAAAAGTACAGCTGGAATGATCTCATGTGGAATGGTTAGTTTTAATGGAATTGGTTTATAAAATAAATAAATTAAAGAAATGCTCAATCTGTGGCTAGTACCTACTGAAGAATTGTTGATGGAAAAACTAATCCGATGATTGAACCCTGGAACTTTTGACTAACAAAGATGGAAATATTAATAACATATTATTAGACGACACGGTTGGCGCAGTTGCTGAGTGATCGACTGCTGCGCTGGGTGTCGCGAGTTCGATCCCCGCACGGAACAAATATTTGTATGGCGTACAGATAGTTGTTCCGGGTCTGACCGTTTGCGTATGTGAGTTTAAATGTTTGTAAACTCACGATACAGGAGAAATTCCTAGTGTGGGGCAACGGGTTTTTTTTAAAGAAAAAGATATTGCCACTGTCTAAGATCCCTAGGCTTTCAGTCACGCTCCAACCTTCCTGAAAAGGTGTTCTTTACTTTTTGCTGAAAGAAGAATCGTGTTCAGCATAGGTCACATAATGGCATGTAACACATTCAGTTAAACACACGTATTACGTAGCTGTAAGGTCGATATTCCTAGTTCAAGTTTACCACCGACGTACGACTATAAGGCTGTAATTCTCATGTTTATTTACGTCGGTAAATAAGCTTAGGTATATGAACTGTAATCCTAGGCACGTATTGACCGCTGCACGCATCCGCCCTTGAGAGGTGCTTGCTAAAACCATCCTTACGGCTACACCATAAAGGCGATATTGGTGACAAATTATCACTACTTAGGGCTGTGTCGTTGACAGTATTAACTGACAGTTAATGCTGACAACCCTTTAAAAAAGTTAGTTGTGTTTTTTCAAATATTCGTTTTAAGGCAATATTCTGAAATCATGGCTAACATCGAAATAAGAAACTATTTGAGTAGATATAAAAAATTTTAGATAAAAGACTGGTAAATCAGGGCTACAAAAGATCATTAGCAACTTCATCATCACGCCTATTTTAATATGAAGGTTAGACAATGGTATGCCTAAAGTAAATCCATATTTAGCCTGTTGAGATTAAGCCTCTATTCTCCCAAAATAAGTATTGAGAAAGGAGATATAAGCTATCTTTCCTCCTTGCCTTGCTTTGCAAAAATAAATGCTTAGCAAGATATTTTCATACAGAATAAGGACCAATTTCCCACCCCGTAATTTCCTGAGATGTGGTCCCCTACGTCCTTGGATCGATCGGTACAAGGACGATGCGCGCGCACCTCTGGTCGCGACCCTGCGTGCGCATGCCGCCATGGCGCGAAAAAATACAAAATGCACCCTAATTTATAGAAAAAGAATCTCCTTGGGTCATAATTATCTTTTTAATTTGGTTTTTATAATATTAAAATTGATTTGCAAAGATGTGTTGAGTTTAAAACAAAGAATTGGAAAACTGAGAGCAATCTTACGTAACGACCATTTTTAGGGGCGCCACCTGCTGGTGTTTTTGGGGCCAGTCCTTGAACCAAAAATCATCAGGATACGTAACTGAAAGAATCATAAATCGTTTCCAGAACTTTCATTGTATGTTTAAAAAATAAATAAAATCATATCGTACGTTAGGTATTTTTAAATTATCGGAACTAAACGGAAACAGAATTCTACATTAAAAGCGTACCTAATTAAAAGTAAGATAAGTATTTAAAATTACTTTTAGTCACTGATTTACGTCAGTTACATGTCACTATATACCTAGTAAGGTGCTAACAATGATAAGGTAGAGCAGAGGTGTAAGTTCACTACGATATAAATAGACTGACTGGTCATATAACACGAAAATAGAAAGAAAATCTTCACTGGGTTACAGAAGCAATTTCCTTGTCGATTTTCCTGAAACTCGAGTATCGATTTTCCCTCCAAAATAAAAGGAATCCAAGGGGAGGCGTAGGAAGAAAATTAAAAAAAAACTCACCCCAACTCGATCCCGTCCGGCCAAGAAACTGTCCGGTCTCGCCATTCCACAGGAAGATCCTGAAGCCTTCCCATTTGCCTAGAATCGGCGGAGGGGAGTAATACTGTTCTGTAACCTTCGTCTTGTCTGCCATGTTCGAAAGCCGAGGTGCCGAGCCGGACTGCGGACGGGAATCGATTGTCGGCGCCTTCGCCCTGTCTCGTCCCCCGTCCCGCGCCGCTCGTTCTCACCCCCCTGCGCATAGCAACCCCTGCAACCCCGTGCTGCTTACGTAACGATTACATAAGGCGGCGCGCGCACGCTTCAGACCTATTTAGCGCACCAGCTTGCGTAGACCCTTTCTAACGCGCTTATAACCCCTTATTGATCTTCCTTTGTATTAATTCCGAGGGGAGTAGAAGTTCTTTGTTCGCCAGGTAGGAAATAGGGTTGCAAAATAATGCTTTGCAGTTGGATAGACTGCGCTGACATAGGTTTAGAGGCTGTTTTAAAATGTTCAACTTGATGCTAAGCTGGTAGCTCGGTCTGGTCATTGTGCCAGGTTATTGGTCTATAGAAAAATTGATTTCACGTCTGCGCAATCTAGATTTTATTTAGTTTTTAATTTTTTTTTGTAGATTATCGGTAATTCAACAGTCTGTTTGTCTCTGTTTCGATATGAACAATAATATAAATGTATTATTGTTACCTAGTATTTATTGAGACAAAAGATGGCTGATGTGACAGGCTTAAAACTTTTCGAAAGAAATAATAAGTATTTCACGTGGCGGCAAAACTTAATAAGTACCAAACATTTTGACATCATCGGAAGGCATCATAAAAGTGTGCGTCAATGTACAGACGCCAGCAGGTCAAGCTACCCGAAACTGTCAATTTTTCCCAATGAACATTGAACCTAATACTTTAGAAATAAAGTCGAAAACCTATCAAAGAAATCTGACAGATTGTAGTAGCTTGATGTGCAGGCGTCTGTACCTACCCTACTTTCCTTATTATTGTCGATTCTTTTCTCACTTAGATAAAAACAACTTATGTACGAGAAATATGTGTAGTCTTATGCATCCCAAATACAAGCAAAAATATCGTGTAGTTACTTGTGTACAATTAAAATCAAGATCAATCAACTCGTAGATTCGTTAGCCAAGTTGTAAGTAATTTGGTCGTTGAGACAACGAGGTTGCGAATCAATTAAAAACAATTAATCTGTTAATTTCCATACTCTGGCTTTATTGGTTAGGTACAGTAACAGTAAACCTACCTGCTAAACTACAGGTTTGATTCCCAAGTCAATTAATGTGGCAAAAAAATTAGTAGATATAGTTTATAAAAGGCATATAAAAACAATGATATAAATAAATTATGTTTATTAAATTTCAAACTACTCGCAATATTTTAACAGTCATAATATGCAATCGTTCTAGAAATGGAATCATTTAAATGTATTTTATTTA
The DNA here is from genome assembly GCA_958449745.1 of Ochropleura leucogaster. Taxonomy (NCBI): domain Eukaryota; kingdom Metazoa; phylum Arthropoda; class Insecta; order Lepidoptera; family Noctuidae; genus Ochropleura; species Ochropleura leucogaster. The sequence goes on from OY288208.1 coordinate 1,120,780, forward strand.
CAGAATATGTTTTGAAATTATCAGTTTAGACTTAAAACAATATCTGATTTGACAAAAGCACGTGTCAATGTAGTTAAATAAATACAACATCAAACATAAAGTCGAGCGCCTGCCAAAAAAATATTGCAACAATTTTACTAACTAAAATTTGCTAAGAAAATTCGACAAGGGGCATCATTCGACTTCGGTTTTTTCGACCTTCTCTTCATTCCTCTGAGTGGCATCATCGTTAAGTACTCCTTTCTGGGGCTTAGTCCACGCTTGGCAGACGCATGTGGGTCCTGGTCCTCCTGTCTGATGACCAGTGGTCGTCTGAAAGCCACCACTGTTAGAGCCATTCATTCCATGTCCACTGTTCTGGTTGCCAGGTTGTCCTTGAAATTGCGATGATTGATGGTTTTGCCCCACATGCGAAGGTTGCGTCACCTGACCTTGATGTTGGTTCTGTCCTACATAGTTGTTACTCGGCTGAGTTTGTCCCACAAAGGAACCTGACTGTTGGTTGCTTACAAAGCTTGACTGCTGGTGACCACCGTATGACCCTGTCGGTTGCTGCTGGAACCCACCTGTTGGCTGATTCGGATAGTTAGGCTGGTGGACTTGTTGAGAACCTTGGTAGTGTCCGTTACTGAACTGATTCTGATTCACAAACTGGCCAGCTTGCTGATTCTGATTTTGGAATTGGTTCTGTACTGGCACCTGCCCATGGTGACCCTGGCCTTGTCCTCCAGTTTGCACATGATTCTGGAACTGCCCAGCATGCTGAATTTCAAAGGAACCAGTAGTCTGCTGATTCTGGCCCTGGAACTGATTTCCTGACTGGGGATATTGATACTGTCCTTGGGCCTGGGTATTGGAACCTCCATAGTAACCTTGTGTGTTGACATAACCTCCTTGGTTATAGTTGGATCCCGATTGAGGATAGTTGTAGTTTCCGTACTGCCCTTGATACTGTGCCTGGCTTTGTGCCTGCGTTGGCTGGTAGCCTGTGTTCCAAGGTGCGTATTGCTGAGGATATCCCTGCTGTTGCTGTTGCTGCTGTGTTTGTGTTTGGACTGTTGTGGTCTGCTGGGAGGGTTTGTTCTTGTGGTTCTGGACGATGTCAATGACACCGCCGATGATCTTCTCTGGGATGGTAAGCACGTTTTTAGCTTCTAATGCGTTTGCACTGGTGAGCGCAATGATGAGCATCTGAGAAGAGAATAGTGTTGATGTAGAAGTGGGTAATTCGAAACATAGTTAGATTTAATTTAATTGATTTTTTTAATAAACATGAAATTAGTTAACAAGCTAACTTATAAATAAATTAAAAAATAGCGTCAAAAATTCATCTTCAACGCTGTCAGTTGGCAATGTCCCCAAGAGACTGGCCCACGTTTTATGTCAACGCTAAGCCTCTGGCCAAAGTAAAAGCTAGCCCTTGGGTTATAGTTAGTAATTTAAAAATAAACATATTTGGCGGACTGCCTAAATATAGTATAATACTCGGCGTTATAATACTACATTTTGATAATTAAACACATAATTTAACCATTTCTTTTACAGAAAGTTTATTAAGCAAACAAAATTGGGAACATACCGATATGTAACACATGTTACTAAAATGTAGATGGACGGAGAGAGAGGGGAAAACCAAACAAGTTAAGGATGTGGTAAGGAATTATATGTAGAACTAGCTTTTGCCCGCGGCTTCGCCCGCGTTAAATTTGGGGTAACACAGTTCTCCTTGCGCCTTATTGATTTGTAATAGCAACGCTAAGTTTTCCCTTTTCTTCCCTCTTTCTCCCTCACATCCCACTTTTGCTTAATAAAAATTAGCCTATTTCCATCTCCTGGTTCCCAACTATCTATGTACCAAAATTCGTCACAATCGGTTTAGCCATTAAAGCGTAAAGAGGTAACAAACAAACAAACAAACAAACTCACTTTCGCTTTTATAATATTATATATATATATATATATATATATATATATATATATATATATATATATATATATATATATATATATATTAGTAAGGATAAAAGAGTAAATGATACCGCGACCTCTTACAAGGGAGAATCGAAGAAGAAAACGTGTTGCTGACCAAAGCACAGATTACTAAATAGCTACTACGTAGCAGATACATCACTCCAATACAAAAAGGAAAATACCTACGCTATAATAGCCTACAAAATCATAATAATAATACCAGTTGTTTGCAGCAAAAAGAAATGCACCATAAGTACGCACAAAGAGAGTTGAGATTGTATTGCCCGCCGCGCGACCAACGTGCGGGCGCGTCATCGAGCGTATGTGCTAGGGTTGTACGTATGATGAATTGATGATAATGATAATAAAACGAATGTTGTAGAATCAAATATGTTTCAGATTATTAAAATGACTAATATTTTTTTTTCCTTCTCTGAATTCACGATTACAACTATGATAATCGTCGTAAATTAAGGAGTTCAGGTATTATAAAAGTGTTGTTTTATATAAATTTTATATAAACCATGTAGGTACCTACCGAATATGTAATAAGTACCTACATGGTGATAAATTGTGAAGGAACCAAAAAAAGTAATTCGAAAAACCAAAAATTTTAAATAATACTTAACGTACCTTTGTTCGTTTCTCGGCAATGAAAAAAAAGACAAATTTTCATTTGTTTTTTTACTTTGACACCCATATACTGCACAAAAACTACGTGGTTTCGGCATCTTAAAACTCAGCGCGGTAATCGTGACGTGCGAGCACTCAAACAGGCGTGCGACAGCCCACTGTCAGTTGTATCGCCGGCGATACACGAAGCGGTAGGTATAAAACGCGTGGCCTTGAGCGAGTGACGGACGCCTGACCAAAGTAGCATAGGACTAGGTGCGAAGATGTAGATTACTAACGAACGCAAAGAAAATAGCTGATAGAGCAATACAAAAGAAGCAACAATATGAAACAAATTACTGAAAAGTTTTACTAAATGATTGTAATCTATATAGGTAGGTACTCAATTATAGTTACTATAGTAATTTGTTCAATCTGAAGTCAGAAATGTGCGAATCACTTTTAAATCGTTACACTTTAACGGCCAACATTGAATTTATTGCGAAATGTATATATTTTAAAATATTATTAATTATAAATATTATTATTAATATGTCAAAAAGATAAAAAAAGAAACAGATGGATAACATTTAAAGAATTTTATTGAAAGGGTATTTTTAAAATTAAGAACTGTTAATATTTAAACTAAACTATATTATAGATATAGGATACGCTAGAGGGCGCTTGCGAAGTAAACATTCGTTTCGTGTCGGTCTCAGTATTTTAATTGATATCAAATAAATAAAGACTATATAAGTGCTATAAAGTGGTTAAATGAAAAGACAAAAGTGACTTCTAAATAGTAAAGTGAAGTGAATAACAAATACACACTATAATCAGTGAAAAAGACTAATTAATATAGGAACTCATTTAGTACCGTCAAAAATAAAACAATAGAAAAAGTGCCAGTGCGTTCACTAAAACATTATAAGACATCAAAAGGGAGCAACTAGTGTGTGTTTTATCGTAATATTGCAAAACTCTAAAACAGTGTCCAATCGAAAAGTGCATGATCATTCTCAACGATCAATCGAGAAAAACAGCTCCACCTGTACATAAACCGAGGTACTATTTCATCAAATGGATGCTACTGACGTCCAACGTAGACTAGCAGAATAAAGCCAAACAATACTCAATGATCTATCGAGAAAACAGCGCCACCTATTCACAATCTCAAGTACTGCCACAGCAAAACTGACACAAGTGACATCTGTTGATGAGTAGAAGAACGAAGTCAAGAGTACAAATAATGATCTGCAACTAATAGAGGAAACAGCTCCATCTATGTACTAATTGATTCACTATTACAGTTTCTAATATAAGAGACATCTGCTGCCGACTAGCAGAACGAAGTACACCACTAATCACTAACTGCATACTACAACAACTTAGTACAAAGTAAATGTCAACAGAGGGCGCTAAGATGTCCACGTTAGAACTATTACTACGAGAATTGAGAGCAGATATTAAAAAAGACTCTGAAGAATCGCTATGCCAACTGGAGACTAGAATTACACAAAACATAAATACAAATCTAGACCAGAAATTCAATATGATTCAAGAAGAAATAGACCAAATTAAGGAAAATGGAATAGAACAAAACCAAAGAATTCTTGAAATAGAAAAACAAATCAGAATCAGGAATATTATTTTCTTTGGAGTGGAAGAGACTGAAAAGTCATATGAAGATTTGGAAAGAAAAATTCTAAACATATTAGCAGAAGACATCAAAATAAATTGCGCACCCAGCGAACTAGAAATGGTCAGAAGAATGGGTAAAAAAGTAGAAAATAAAGTTAGACCAATAACTGTAACATTTACTACTTATGGCAGGAAAATATCTATTCTGAAAAACAAAAAGAACCTTAAAGACAAACAAATTTATGTAAAAGAAGACTACCCAAAACAAATCCTAGAAAAGAGAAGGGATTTACAAAAACAAGCTCAAATGGAAAGAAAACGAGGAAAAATAGCGTTTATACGTTATGATCGCCTAATAGTGAAAGAAACAGACTCCATTATCGAAAAGATTAGCAAAGAGGAAGATTCATATGAAATTAAAAGTAAACAAACACTGAAGAAAAAACGGGAATTAGAAATTACTCCACCAAACCAAGTAGCAATTACATACCAAAACAAAGCTCAATCGCCTAAGGGCCAAATCAGTAAACGCACCAAAACTAATAAAAATAAAATTCATACAGGCCAAAGTTCCATGACAAGCTATTTATATAATATGCAAAATCAGGATACACCAAGATACGCTACAGCACTTGTAGTGAATGACACGCAAGTTGGTTAAGCACTGATTTATTTCCAAACACCCACATACCATAACATAATCATATTGACATACCGTCACACTACTTATAATAATATACTACATCTCTTCCCTTCTAAGAAAACAATGCCAAAGAATAAACTAATTATAATAACTAAATTAATTAAAATTAAAGAACTTACGGTTACACTGACTGTTGTTTACAATATGTACTTATTATCTATAACTAGTGTTAATACATAACTTTTATCCTTATACTCTACGCTTAAATTTACGATATTTTAAACCAACTAAACAATGTTATTATTACTATTTCTTATTCAATACCTAAAACAGATTTGACAGCATTCGTGCAGTTCTTTCTTTAGACCTTTCAATAGGAACATTTATTGGCGACGGTGTAGGCGATAGCTCCCGAATACTAACTGGACTTTCGAATTCACCACTCTCACTGAGTAGTGCAGACTGGTTTTTGATATCTGGACTTGTCTGCGTCTGAGTAGGGACCTCACTGACAGAAGTTCCATGCAGCCCCGTAACTTTTAGCTTTTGCCTACGCCTACGGACACCTGTTACCACCACACCTAGTGTCTTACTATTACTACCTGCACTGCTCGTTGGTTGTCTCAATGACTCCCCTACTCTTTCTAATGACCCCTCAATACGCCTAATCAACTGACTTCGTGTTCGTCGATAACGGCCACCGCGTTCGTCTTCAACGATATACGACCGTGGTTGAGATGCACGAGCTACGATTTTTACCGGTTTTCTTTCGCCGTTACTGATTAGAGTTGCCTTATCACCTGATGATAGACTCTTTAGCGTTTTCGCCGTTCTGTCGTAATTATTTTTAATCTGTTTTCTATTTGTCATAATTTTCCTAAAATTTTCGATGTTATCTACCTTTTCTGTTAACAGCTTCGTACTAATAGGTAACCTTGTTTTGAGACGTCTACCCATCAACATCTGTGCCGGTGAGTCTAAATCATGACGTGGTGTAGCCCTAAAGTTTAACAGTGCCAAGTTAAAATCCTGTCCCGAATCTACACACTTCTTTAATAAACTTTTTACTGTCTGCACAGTCCTTTCGCTTTTACCGTTTGACTGTGGGTAATTCGGTGACGACGTCTCATGCCGTATTTCCCATTCGCGCATAAACTGTTTAAATTGTTGTGAGCTATAAGCCGGTCCATTATCACTGACTAACTCCGCCGGTATACCGTGCCGCGCAAACTGTTCTTTCATAAACGAAATGACCTGCCTTGAGCTGACACTTGACAACTGCCCGACTTCAACATAGTTAGAAAAGTAATCGACTAAAACAATATAATTATTTTTCTTATATTCGAACGTGTCTGAAGCTAGTTTGTGCCAGGGCAGTGCCGGTACACTGTGCTGCAGCAGCGGCTGTCGGCGCGGCCGGGGCGCGTGCAGCGCGCACGCTGCGCACGAGCGCACCACACGCTCCACGTCCTCGCACATTCCTGGCCAGAACATAACATCGCGCGCACGCCGCTTGCATCTTTCTATACCTAAATGTCCTTCATGGACACGTGACAGCATGTTTTCCCGTAGGGCACGCGGAATAAATACACATTCCCCTTTGAAAAGTATACCGTTAACATGATGTAGCTGCTCGCGATATGGCCAGAAAACGTTAACCCTCTCGTTCACATCACGTCTATTTCGAGGCCAACCCCTTGCTATATACTTAATTAACCATCTGCTGTCATTATCTAGCTCAGTTTCTTTTTTGATGGCTTCTATATTTGGTGGGCTGAATGGTACGTTCTCTAACACAAAACATGTTTGTTCCTCAACTTCAGCAGACACTCGGTCATGCATCATTTCGGTCAGAGGCGACCGAGATAACGTGTCCGCTATATACATATATTTGCCAGGCATGTATACAACCTTAAAATCATAACCTTGCACCCTCATCATCATTCGTTGTAACCGAGCTGGAACCGAAACTAATGGTTTGCTAAATAAAGCTTCCAGTGGCTTATGGTCGCTGTGCACGGTGACGTCAGACCTGCCGTAAATATACTGCCTGAATCGCTCGACCCCAAAGACAATGGCCAACATTTCCTTTTCTATATGTGCATATCTGGTTTGTGTGTCGGTGAGCGTCAGTGATGCGAATTCAACTGGGCGGCCATTCTGCAGAAGCACGGCGCCCAGTGCGACGCTGGACGCGTCCACCGACAGCACTATCGGAGCACTGTTGCTATACAGCGCGAGTACCGGTGCACTGCTTAGCTTTGCTTTTAGCCGTTCCACAGCCTCAGAATGTTGCACATCCCATGACCACTGGGTTTCCTTTTTTAGCAACGACCTAAGTACATTCACACTCTCGGAGTAGTTTTGTATGAATTTTGACAGATAATTCACCATGCCTAAAAATCTCTCCAGAGCCTTTCTATCCGTTGGAAATGGCATCTCCATTATGGCTTTGACTTTTGAGTCATCTGCCCGCATACCGTTCGAATCAAACTTGTGACCTAAATAAGTAATTTCCGGTACCCCAAATCTACATTTATCACGATTAAATTTTACTCCGATATCCTTAGCACGTCGCAAAAGACACTCTAATCTTCGATCGTGCTCATCCTTGGTACGCCCCCATACTATTACGTCATCAATGAAAGATTCTACGCCTTCTAAGTCCTCTAAGTATTGCCTAAGTTTTGCATGAAATACCTCTGGCGCACAGTTTATCCCGTAAGGCAGACGAAGAAATTGGTAACGACCGAACGGTGTGCTGAACGTACACAAGTCGGCGCTCGCGTCATCTAACTGTACCATCCAGAATCCGCAGCGAGCATCTAACACACTAAACACTGTAGCTCCCTGCAGGCGCGCTGCCAGCTCTGCCACTGTCGGCAATGAGTAATGCGCGCGCCGCACCGCGCGATTCAGTGGTCGTGGATCTAAACAAACACGAATGTTGCCATCTTTTTTTTGCGACCAAAACAATAGCATTAACCCAAATGGTTGGGTGTGTTACCTTTCTAACTACACCCAGCTCTTCCATTCTATGAATCTCTTCCAACAATTTATCCTTTAGCCCCAAAGGAATTTTCCTAGTTGGGCAAACAACTGGCTGTACATTTTTATCAACAACGATACTATATTTACCAGGTAATTTTCCCAGTCCTTGAAACAATTCTTGATACTTATCTATATTCAATGCATCAATTTGCCGTATTAACCCTAATTTTATGCAACCATCCAAACCGAGTACATTCTGACAGTTTAAATCAGCGACAACAAATGATAAAACGTAACCTGTTTTGTTAAATACAAAGCGCACATTAGCAATGCCTACAACTGGCAGTTGATTACCTGTAAACGAATGTACACGTTTTGTAAACGGTTTAAGGTCTGTTTTCGATAATCCTAAATTTAAATAGGTCATTTTAGAGATAACATTAATCATTGAACCTGTATCTATTTTTAATAAAATGTTTTTACCTTTGCATTTTACAACTTCTAACCATTCCATTGACGACTTACATTGGTTTTTGTCCTCTTCGAGTATATTGACATAATACATGTCTTTGGTGCTACCGTCACTATCACTTTCTGGTGATTCTAAACTAAGATTTAACACTTTTCGAATTGCTTTCTTTTGTTCACACACTCGCGAGAAATGACCTTTCTTTTCACAAACATAACACTCAGCGTTGCAAGCCGGGCAGCGCTCGCCACCGCGACAGCGCCCGCTGCCGCACCGCTCACAGGCGCTGCGCTGCACACGCGCCGCCTGCGACCCAGCGCCGCCGGCGCCGCCGTCGCGGCCGCCGCGCGTTCGCGCTCCGCCGGCGCCGAAACGTCGTCCTCTAGCGCGCCGTTCGCCTCGTGCGCTGGTGCTGTCTTGAACTGCATTCACTTGTACTTGATCTGTTGCACCGTCGATGCACTTGCTTTCTTCTTTGGACATCTCAGCCGCCTGGCAGATTTGTATCGCCTTTGTTAGTGACAAATCGTCAGTGCGAAGAAGTCGATCCCTCACCGTGTTGTTGACAATACCGCAAACAATCTTATCCCGCAACAAGCTTTCGTGCAATTCACTAAACTCACACTGTTGACTCAATAACCTTAATGCGGTTACGTATTGGTCAATGTTCTCGTAGTCTTCTTGATTGCGTGTAAAGAATTTAAACCGTCTCACCGTGATATTTGGTTTAGTGCCAAAATACTTATCAAATTTCTCCAATACACATTTAATATCGTCTTCACTTTCTCCTTCATCAAACGTGAACGTTGTATAAGCTTCATAGCCAGCTGATCCAATGAGGTTAACCAACAAACTAGCCTGAATTTCTTTAGGCTCTTTGCTCACTCCAGATGCTTTGAGGAATACTTCGAACAGCTTCCGCCATTTTTGCCACGCGTCGGACCGCGCGGTCGGACCACCGTCGAGCGATAACTCCGCTGGAGGACGTGCGTGCTCCATAATATTAAACTACCGATTTCCGTATCTTAAAACTTATAAGACACAATATTTTACGGGTCCAAGTCCGTTTTAACTATTATAAAGTGTTAAAAAGACACACCGCTGCCACCATGTAGTGAATGACACGCAAGTTGGTTAAGCACTGATTTATTTCCAAACACCCACATACCATAACATAATCATATTGACATACCGTCACACTACTTATAATAATATACTACAGCACTTTCCTCCGATGAATCAGAATAGCAAAAAGCAAGCCCCCCCAAATGTACAACATACAAACAGCACAAAACACAACAGCAATCAAATAAAAATACCACTAGAAAAAACCCTCTCCCAGAACGGCCGGTCACCGCGGGAGCAGTAGACCAAAACCCTCCAAAGCAATGTGAGGAATTAACTTATCAACCTACAGAAAAATCAAAATACTACGTAGCTACCTACAACGTTCGATCACTAGCAAGTGAAACAAGATTATTAGAACTGGAATATGCCATCTCGTTTATAAAGTGGGATATTATTGGTATCTCGGAAGTGCGTAGAGACGGTTTCGCAATAGAAGACAGGGGTAGTTATGTACTTTACTACTATGGACAAACAAAAGGAGCCAGGGGTGTGGGTTTTTTGGTGAAAAAACAAAAAAACGTAAGTCAGATTTTATTCCAACATCAGAAAGAGTTGTGACTCTACAAGTAAAAATCCAAGAAAATATTTACTCACTAATACAAACCTACGCACCAACGGAAATAGCTGAGAAATCGGAAATACAAAAATTCTATTCAGACCTGGACTCCGCTATGATGAAATGCACAAAATATATTATATTTATGGGAGATATGAACGCAAAAATAGGTAAACAAGAACCTGGCGAGCATCTGACGATGGGTAGCTATGGTTTCGGAAAGAGGAACCAAAGAGGTCAAATGTTCATAAACTTCTGTCACCAATACCGACTCAAAATAGCAAACACCATATTTAACAAGTCAGAAAAATTGAGATGGACATGGCGGTCACCTGACGGAAAAACTAGAAACGAAATTGATTTCATCGCAACAAACCGAACCAAAAATATAGAAAACGTCGAAGTGATTAACAGATTTTTGCACTCTAGCGATCACAGATTGGTTAGGATGACGCTCACCTTAAATAATATAAAAAAATCACGATCAACATACAAAGCTGTGGCACAAACTTCTATAGACTACAACCGTTTTGAAAAAGAATTCTTGACCAACACAGAAACTGACAATGTAACAGTACAAACATTTTACGATATATTAGAAACAACACTAAAAAAATGTTCGAAAACCCCAAATAGTTCAAAAAGAAACGACAAATTAGAATCAGTAATAACACAAGAAGTAAAAGAGCTACAAAACCTAAGATATAAACTGAAAAACAAGGAAAATAAAACAAAACAAGATAAATTAAAACTGAGTAAAATGTATAGAGAAATAAACAAAACAATTAAAAGTAATTTAAAGAACTACAGAAGCAAAGTACTCTACTCCTTCCTGAAAAATTCAGGAGGCATAAAGAAGGCCTACAAAAAGTTAAATACCGCCAAAAAAGTAATGACTCACTTATGTAATGCTGAAGGGACAACGGTAACAAACAGAAAAGACATTGTGAGAGTGGCCACACAATTTTATACGGAACTCTACAGCGAAACTTGTCAAGATAAAGAGAAATACACTAACATCTGGAACAACGACCCGGTTCCACCCTTTCTGGAGAGCGAGGTCAAACTATCAATCAGAAACCTAAAAACGGAAAAGAGCCCAGGTCCGGACGACGTGACTAATGAAATGATAATGGCAGGAACAGATAAATTATCGACTCCACTAAACAAACTATTTAATTTGATATTACAGCAGAAAAAAATACCTGTTCAATGGTCGAGCTCTGAAATTGTCCTTCTGTACAAGAAAGGAGACCCCAAGCTAATATCAAATTATAGACCTATTAGTCTAATGTCCTGTCTCTACAAGGTTTTCACATCAACTCTGCTCCGAAGAATAACAAAAGTGCTAGACGAAAACCAACCAGTGGAACAAGCAGGATTTCGTAAAAACTTCTCGACAGTCGACCACATCCACACTCTAAAGCAAATAATAGAAAAGTACATCGAATATGACAACCGTCTGTACCTTGCTTTCATAGACTACTCCAAAGCATTCGACTCTATATCGCACCACTCTATATGGCAATCACTAAGAGAGCAAGGGGTCAACTCTGATTATATAGACCTTATTAAAGAAATATATAAGCAAAGTACAGCACGAGTGAAAATAGAAACGGCAGGTCCATCGTTTAAGATTGGACGAGGGGTCAAACAAGGCGATCCGCTCTCCCCCAAGCTTTTCATAGCAGTTTTGGAAAATGCCTTCAGAAGATTGGATTGGAGATATAAGGGAATTAAAATAGACGGCAAATATTTATCACACCTTAGATTCGCGGACGACATTGTCGTACTGTCGGAAGAACCAGAAGAACTACAAATTATGTTAGAGAATCTCTTCAAATATAGTAAAATGATTGGGCTTGAGGTCAACCAAGATAAGACCAAACTAATGACCAATAAAGAACAAGTTCCTATCACGGTCAACTCACTGCCATTACAATATGTGGAAGACTACACATACCTTGGACATATCTTATCGTTTAAAGACTGTAGTGAAAAGGAAGTGAATACAAGGATAAGAAACACGTGGAACAAGTACTGGGCCATGAAAGAAATTTTTAAAAGTTCATTCCCACCTAGCCTGAAAGCTAAAGCCTCGAATAGCTGCTTGATGCCGTGCCTTACTTATGCGTGCCAAACATGGTCACTAACGAAAAAACAGCTAAATAAAATTAGGACATGTCAACGGGCAATAGAACGAAGTTTCATGAACATCAAGCTTAGAGACCGAGTGGAAACCAAATTGATCAGGAGAGCAACAAAGTCAAAGGATGTGATCAAACAGATACTCGGACTCAAGTGGCGATGGGCGGGCCACATTCAGAGGCTAGAACCAGAACGATGGGCCCAAATTGTAACAAACTGGACGCCTAGAAATTTAAAAAGGAAAAGAGGCAGACCTTTTAAAAGATGGAATGACGACATAGTCAAGATAGCTGGTAAGCTTTGGGCCAGAACAGCTAGACTACGTGATGGATGGAAGCATTTGGAGGAGGCTTTTACCGCCGCAGGCGGTCCTTACATAGAACATAAGGAAAATACAAGAGAAGATACCAACACACAATACTAACTAACTAACATAGTAATAAGTCTTTTAATTTAATTTCATATTTTACATTAACAACATATTAACCTTTTATTGTTTAAAGTTATTTCTTTTTTCTCGTACCTATGAATAGTTTGTAAGGAATAATAAAAGCTTTTTTATTATTATTTTTTTATTATATTATAGATAGTTTTTTTGTTAAATAAATCAACATTATCAAGTTAACCGAAAAACTAAACACTAAATGGAAGTTTTCGGTTACAAATATACATACTTAATTTGATTTAGTTCACAATAAAAATTATATATTTTAATTCTCTATCCAATTCTCATAGTTTATTAAGAAGTTCTCAATCACATAATACAATTATTTAGAAAAGATCAGTGCAATGATTTAGATTATGTTAAAACAATATGTTAGTCTGTTTAATCTGTACAAGGATCTCCAATACGTGCTAAACAACATATTTTTTGTACCTACAGTTTAAGCAAATAAAATATATTCTGTCTTATTTGATGACTAGCTGGCGCCCGCGGCTTCGCCCGCGTAATATCGAAAAAAAAATATATAGACTTTGAAAGAGTAACAAACATTCATACATCCATCGTCACAAACATTTGCAAGTATAATATTGGTAGGATAATTTAATTGTGCTAAAAGATTAGCCCAACGCCCTCTGACCGTTTAAAAAAATGAATTTATTGAAAAAAATACCCTTAACAAATGACCCTCAACTCACCAATATCGAGATCCCTTGATATCCTTCCATGGTGGTGGTAGCTGATACTGGTGCACTGGTGGCGGTCCAAGGCGAGCGCTGCGATTGACGCCTCCCTTCAAGGACAAACTTTTATATTGCAGCCACCAACCGCGGTGTCCGTAGGGCTGACACTCTACATTTCTCTTTGAAAACATAAAACAAACCTTCCTCTTTGATATGTTTTGCAGTCAATAATAAAGTAGCTGGAAGATTTTAAGCATGATTTTATAGACATCTAAGTATACCAAATAATGAACCCCAAAAAAATCATAGTCTTCTCGTAGGCTTTCGTAGGCAATTCGTAGACTTCTCGTAGGCTTTCGTAGGCAATTCGTAGAATTCTTGTAGACTTCGTAGGTAATTCGTAGACTTCTCGTAGGTTTTCGTAGGCAATTCGTAGACTTCTCGTAGGCTTTTGTAGGCAATTCGTAGTCTTCTCGTAGGCAAATTGCAGGCTTTCGTAAACCATTTGGTAGGCTTTTCGTAGCGTTCTGGGACTTGCGTAGACCTTTCGTGTGCTTTAAATTAGCGTGCTGTTATAACAATATGGTTGACCATATTAATTGGTGGTGTTGCTTAACGTATTAAGGCTTGGGCAGAAATATAAGAAAATACAGCTTGTAGCGTTTAAATAATCCTATTAGTAGTAAAATACAAGGAAATATGACCTTAATCTCATTAACTAATAAAGTAGTGTATTTGAAACACCATGCAAAATGTTTCCTTTTCCATCAAATTTTTTCACTGTACCTGGAAATAAGACTGTTATTAAAATGTCTCCTTTCTCTAATGCATGGTCGCTAGCTCTACTGCTAAGCGTTAGGTCCCGTGTTTGATTACCAGTGCGGGCAAGTGTTATGAATTTTTTCGATAATTAAAATAGGACTTTAACACCTCTGCCCAACCCTTCAAAGATTACCGGTCTAAAGAAATCCTAATAATATTGAAATCCGAATGTCTGTAAGGATGCATGGATGTATGTTACTCTATCACGTCTAAAACATCTTGATGAAATTCGGAACACTCATAGGATATGGAATAACCCATAGGATATTTTTTTCGATACCACGTGGGCAAAGCCGCGGGTAATTTTTAGTATTGACATAATAAAAAAATATTTTTTTACTATATCTCATAACTTTTTTTAGGTACTAACTCAAAAACTGTATTTATATAGATCTTACATTGCAGCAAACATGACTACAAATACCATCTCGTCAGCAGCAGCCCTGCTCCATGGGAATGCATCATGAGATGGCAGACACGGGCGCGATGGCGCGAGTTATCTCACCCTCCGCGCGAGTACCGCTACTTGCGCCCGCAGCGAGTGACGGGCGACGCAAATATCGATAACTCATTCGATATGAAGACGAATATCGATAGAACAGAAGTTTACGTACAGATTAAAAAAAGAAAGAAAGAAAATATTTTATTTGGGACTCGCACAAAATAGAGTAACAATATGAAATAAAATAGTAAAGACAAGGTTATTGTCTGTGCGAGGCCAAAAAGGTCCCTATCTCAGCATATGCTGCCATATTTTAAGATAAAAATAACACAGTGCAGGAAGGCAGGACGACGGCCCTAATTTTCACAGAGTTTGAGAAAGATGTAGGTACATAATAGAAACACTCATAGATAGAATTAACGATTAATTCCTTGTAATAACGGTTTGGCCAGAAGAAATGATGGCAATAGCTTTAAAACATTTTTTTTATCTGAATATCGGACATCATGCAAAACAGTCACAGTTTATTTAAAAGCAGTCATGCAACAAGAACAATTTGTCCATTGCTTTGACGTTTGCTGTCTCAAAAGCCCAAGGTTCACTGGCCTCTAGTCAGTGGCAGCGTCAAGCATCGACGACCGCTGACGGCCTCGAGCGTAAGCGGATCTCGCAAAACTGTTTCGATTAGGACTATAACGGGGATAACGGATCTCGACAGACAGACATACGGACAACAAAGTGATCCTATAAGGGTTCCATTTTATTCTTTTGAGGTTTGAACCGTAAAAATAAAGGAAATCAAATAAAGGAAGGAAAGGTTGTCTTGAAAAGATCGCTTTTAGCGATAAGACCGCCGGTGACACAATTGTGTCACCCTATTTATAAGTTTGTCTAGTGTTATTCTTGTTACTTTTCACATTATCATTTAGACGTCCCTACTCCGCGGCCGACCGTCACGCGACATGCGAAAATTTGGAGACGATGTAATAAAAGTTTCCACTTTAATAATACTCGTATCACATTAAATGTTGTTTAATTCTAATAGTCTACTTGAATACATTATACAAAAGAAAATCAATAAATATGCTAAAACTAATCTATAAAAAATCGAAACGTATATCGATATCTTAACTCCCGGTAACCACACTATCCGATCGTATGATTGACGCAACGCCCGCGAATAAAGGGAATAAGTATACCTTTTGTTTTTTTGTGGGCAATCGACACGGTCAGCCGAATCACAGCCGATGGCCGATTTATTATCACCGAGTTGATTCGGCGAAACATAATGATGAAGTACCTTTACAGCATTCAATGCTTCTTTATCGGGTATTAAGGAAAATTACTTTTGAATGATCATGTGTTCGTGTGTGGTGTGTTTTTTATTTATTGTTTCTTGGGTACGGTACTTTTGTACCGCGTGTGATTTTGCTGTTAAAGGAATTAAATTAAACGCTACTGATTTTGGAACAATTAAATAATTAGATACCCTTGTTTATTTGTTCTGTTGGAAGCCCATTATAAATGTAGCTGCAGTGTCATAAAATGGTGAATTTGAAAATAAAAATAACAAATTTTATAAAAATAAGCATCACGCTTGTATTTTTTAGAAGGTTAATCATTTCGGCAGTTATCATGATGTCCCATGAAGGAATTAATTAAAGTAATCGTAATGCAATCCTTTTCCTGCCGAGGTTGCGGGTTGTTCGAAAGAGATACCGCGGCCCCGGAACGTAAAGGGCAATAGAAGAAACATGGGTGGGTTTTAGTCAGTACAAGTCTGACATGCCCCCCCCACTCCGCCCAGAGCGGGGGAAGTCATTTGATGATTTCCCACCCGAAAAAAAGGCAATCCTTTTTAACCGACTTCAAAAAAGGAGGTTCTCAATTCGACTGTTTATTTTGTATGTTTGTTACGCGATTTCTCCGTCGATTATGGGCCGATTTTCAAAGTTATTTTAGCCTATGTCCGTCTCCTGGTTCCCAACTATCTCTGTACCAAAATTCATCAAAATAGGTTAAGCCATTAAAGCGTGAAGAGGTAACAAACAAACAAACTCACTTTCGCTTTTATAATATTAGTAAGGATGGGTATGCACTTGAAGGAGTTCCATATCAATTTTATCTGTATTGCTTATTTTTCTTCAATTCTACATATATATGAATGATATGCTTTTATATATTTTAGTATCAATAGAAAAATAATACTATGCCAAAAGTAAAATACATAAATAAATAACTTTTTTCGCAAAATAAACCGACTTCGAAAAAACAGCAAGTCGGTGGCAAAAAAAAACGATGAATCAAACAGAAGTTACGGATTTCCGTAACTTAACTTATTTTCCACTTTTTTATTTGCCAAAAAGTATTTTATTTGTGAAACCACCTGAGATGAAGAAAAGAAAAGATATGTACCTATTTACTGCAAAGACGACCATCACATCCACTAAAAAAAACAAAAATACGCGCCTCAGACGTGGAGTTGCGGACACCAGCCCGTTATACAATACAATACATCCAATGCATCACAAATCATTAAGGGTTCATGAGGTCATCATGAAGGGTTACCATGACATGTGTGTGTGAGAAAGAGACAGTGCTAGACACTCTGTATAGCTCTGTCTCTTCCCCTCAGTGGAATAAGTTCTGGTAGGGTAGCAGGACAGAACAAAATAGTTGACAGTTTGCTTGGCATGGCTGTGACAAGCAGGTCACCACCCAGCATGGGGCCCACAGCACAGCACTGGTTCTCAGATGCTATGCCTATCATTTAGCAGACTAAAGAATGTCGTTTGCATGTAATGTCCCCGATCACCGCACAAGGCTCTCGGCTCTCTTGCAGACGGACGCGGCCTATTGTAGACGCAGCCACATCCTCTGACCGACCTTGCTACATTTTAACTACGAATTAAGGAAAAGTTTAAAGCTAGCATTTGGCTGGTGAATTAAAAGGGACTTCCCTTAGTAACATTTTTACAGCTCACAGCTTAAACCAAGTCAGTGAGAATCATACCATTATTATTATTTTTTGGGGTAGGAAATCAACAAATAACTTCCCCCGCTCTGAGCGGAACGGCCCCCCCGTTCCGCTCAGAGCGTCAGACTATTACTGACTAAAACCCACCCATGTTCCTTCTATTGCGCTTTACGTCCCGGGGCCGCGGTATCTCTTTCGAATAACCCGCAACCCCGGATCATACCATTATTTATGTGCCAAATGGTAACTTTTTTTTCGGATGTGATGTAAAATTACTTTTCCCGCCTTTAAAGGCGAACAGGCCTGCTAGGAGCACTGCCTGTCGAGGTTGAGGGTTGTTCGAAAGAGATACCGCGGCCCCGGAACAAAAAGGTTTAAAAGAAAGAACATGGGTGAATTTTAGTCAAAGTCTGACACTCCCCACGCTCGGCACAGAGGGGGCGAAATCATTTGATGATCTCCCATCCCAAAAAAAGCATTAATAGTAAATGATTCAAAAGGGTTTGTTTAGCAGTAGAGATTAAATAAAATAAAAAAGGTTACTTTAGCAATAGAAATGACTTATCTAAATCTATTTAAGTAATACAAATCTGCATCGTTTAGAATCCTTCAAAGGTAAAGGTTATCGCAAATCATGTCAAGTGTTATATAAGTGAACTTAATCACAACTGACACGATTATTATCACGAGTGAGGGGGCGGCCGGTGGTCGTGGTTATGTAGAATTGTGACATAAAATCAGATCATTTATTTTTCCAAACATGTGTAATTGTCACATCGATGTTTTCGTATATAATAAGGTCCTCCATATTCTGTCGTCGTATGGGCATTCAAATAATATTCTATTCCAAATTTAAAAGAAAAGTTATGAAACATTTTATTATGGATAAATATGTCAATCAGGAAAAAAACGACAGAAACTATAACAATAAATGTCAATATTTTTTTTTGGATTTGGAAATCATCAAATAACTGCAAAGTCAGACTTTTACTGACTAAAACCCACCCATATTCCTTCTATTGCCCTTTACGTTACGGGACGCGATTCTCTTCATTTCTTAATTAGGATTTTGATTAGTGCTCAGTGCAGAATGGTTTTGATTAACCGATTTAAAAAAAAAACTGATCTAGTGCGACCTGGACTCGCGCACCAAGGGTTCCGTACAAACTTACGACGTATAGATATACATCTTTTGACTGCGTAGACTTCCAACCCCGAAACTAAGAATGAATCTTTTGAAACAGATGTCATTAATGTTTTTGATCCTTTTTTACATGTTACAAAATACATGTTTTTTCTTCTGATGTACGTATGTGGGTGATATGCTTATATGTTTTAGTAGCAATGGTACATGAGTACCTACTCAATAAGAATTTATATGTGAGGTACCATAACATCATAACTAAAATGCCTGAAATAAAAATCTTTTTAGAAAAACAATGACAAAAAAGGTAGAAAATAAGATTACTTCCGGAAGGAAGACTTTTGTCGAATAATAGATTTTTGCCACCGAAACTAAATTTATGATTTCCGTCTTTTTTATTGTTTTTTTTTTAAGTTGGTTACTTTTTTTGCAATAAATGATTTTTACTTCATGAACATCACATTTACCTTACTCATATAACATTCTACTTGTACCTAGTAAATACCGGGTGGTTTTTGTTTATACCCAGCTGTACACCTCCCACATACTGCCATCCGTGATCCTGCGCGGTTAGCGTGGTGCGCGGGCGCAGTCGCAGAGCGCATACTCGCGCGCGCGCCGGCTTCTCCTACAGGACGCGTGCCAGGTGAGATAGGGGCTAATTTTATCCTTTTTATATATTTTTGTCCCATTTTGATAGACAAGTTGAAAGGGGAAAAGACTGGGATAAGCTTTAAATCAGCGTGTCTTAATTTGAACAAATTCTAGTAGAAACAAACTTTTCAATTGAGTAAGATCTTTCGTTTCGACGATATATGTACAATCATCAAAGATATATAACCAGTGTCGTCATTATATAGTTGACTAGCTTTTGACCGCGACTTCGCTCGCGTTGAATTCGGGGTAACACAGTTCCCCTTTCCTAATTTGACCTGCTACCCTGAGCTTTTTGCCCTTGAGCCTTATTTATTGTAATAGCAAGCGTTCTCCCTCATATCGCAATTATTTCTCCTGGTCCCCATCTATCTCTGTGCCAAAATTCATCAAAATCGGTTTAGCCATTAAAGCGTGACGACGTAACAAACAAACAAACAAATTCAATTTCGCTTTTATAATATTAGTAAGGATGTAAGTCTGAAATCACCAACCCATCGGAGCAAGCGCGGTGAGCAATACTCGTGCCTTCACATAGCGCACTTTTTTACCAACCACATTTAAGATCTATATTACGATTGTTAACCTTTGTTAAACAAATGAATAAATGATTTTATTAACTGTATGAGAAGAGCCCTTTGACATCATCATCACATTCGTTATCTCCTACAAACCCTGACTCTTTATAATGAATTCTTCTTCTTCCCTTACAGAAACTAAAACCAAGATGACGGCAGCGAAGAAGCGCGCGTCAGACCTGACGAGCCTGGAGCGGTTCAACATGTACTACAAGGAGAAGGAGGTCCCTCTGTCTGGTGCTCAGAAAGCCAAGCGGTTTATCTGGAATCCAAAGACAAGGCAGTTCTGTGGCAGGACTGGCGCCAGTTGGTGTGAGTAGCTTATGAAATCTTAGGGTGTTACCAAACAATATTTTTTTAACGTTAATTCTTAGGTAAATTTATCGTCAATAGCAAAACAAAATATGTTTTTTTTTTATAGTTACTGATGTAGTTAGTTTAAAATATCCCATTATTTAAAAAAAAAAAATTTGGTGTCAAGGTACACCCGGATGGAACTATCTGGCTTGCTTTCTATAAGAGAGAGAGAGAGAGAGAGAGACAGAGAAACATGCGACGCCGCACAGCTTACAATAGCTTACTATAGCAAAAAGTGTCGTGACAACTTTTCGTAAGAATTTTTTCCGTCTAGCCCCCTTTCACAACGCGCGATAAGGAACTTCGTTCCAAAAATATACCTTTTTAATATTTAGTTTATTTACCTAGAAAGTGTGGTAAAATTATATTAATTACTTTATAGGCTGTTCAACAATTTGAAGTAGGTAGGTGTTAATTTGCTAAACATGTTGTTTTCCTAGCGGTACAATGCACTAAAATTATCGCTAATTATGGGACTAAAAAAGCAATCCTCGAAGACAAACTAAATCTAGTTATCTAGGCTACACGATAACTGACAAATGCTTGCACTGACTGGACAGGTCCACTGAATCTGTGTGGTGCTTTCTTAAAAAGACCACTTCAGACACTAATCTGCATAGTCCTCATGTAAGTTGACCAAGATTTTTGTCTAGACTTTAAAAGAGACTATGCACGACCTCTGAGTTTGTTTCGGCTGTTTCTTTTCAGCGTAGTCGGGTACGAAACACCGGCCTCATCTAGTTTAAAAAAAATACGTGTAAAAGTGTTTGCGAAAACCTACTTGCAAAATAAACATCATTTATCATTTAAATTCACAAACAATTCAAGAAAAATAAATTAAAATATCTGAAAAAAAAGCTTCTAAACAAAAAAGTGTAAAACGAAGAAAATATTGTCCCTTTACATAGGCTGCAGTGGATTGCTTTGTCAGTTGTGTGTTTTGCCTGAAATTATTGAAAACCATAATCATCATTTGCCAAGCTTTTCCCAACTATGTAGGAGTTCGCTAGCATTCGAACCAGATGCATATGTGACCTCCAAAGTATAGTAGAGTAGTTTTTAATTAAATCGTAGCAAACAAACTATATCTTTTTCTGCTTCGTTTTATTAGTTTAGGTAGCTTGTGTGGTAACATGTGACAATCCTTACTATCCTTACTAATATTATAAAAGCGAAAGTGAGTTTGTTTGTTTGTTTATTTGTTTGTTTGTTTGTTTGTTACCTCTTCACGCTTTAATGACTAAACCAATTTTGATGAATTTTGGTACAGACATAGTTGGGAACCAGGAGACGGACATAGTTTATTATTTTTTTGAAAAAAGTGGGATGTAAGGGAGAAAGAGGGAAGAAAAGGGAAAACTTAGCGTTGCTATTACAAATCAATAAGGCGCAAGGGGAACTGTGTTACCCCAAATTTAACGCGGGCGAAGCCGCGGGCGAAAGCTAGTGAATTAATAATTTCTTGTTATAAATGAAATTGTACAAAATCTGGCTTTCTAACCTGACAGACAGATGTGTTGCTGGGGAGTTTGTTCCGCCACTTCTTCTTCCCAGCTAAAACACTAGGAAGTGGCGAAGGGGAGGGCGTTTTTGTGGGACTGTCTCTTGTAATGTGACGTTCAAAAAGTGCTGATTATCAGCCTAATTTGAATAAATTATTTATTTATTATTAATTTATGTTCAGACTACAATGTGGTTCAGTGTGTAAGTAACAATATGACTTAGCCTATGTTAGTACTTAGTAACTAGAAGAGATCGAGTGCTTTAGGTGTGCGCCCACATTAGCGGACTGTCTGCGCGGTCAGCTATCGATTGCAGGATAAATAACTTTTGATTTTGGTTTTGGTAGGATAAGTTCTAAATAAAAACCCGAACATAATACGTTAAATAATAAGACGACATTCCCAATAATAAGAATTTTATAACTCAAACAGTTTAAAACTGTTATTACAACCAAAAACTATATACAGGGTGGCCAGTTGATAGACGTCCAAAGAAAAAAATTAGATGCCTTATGCTAAGGGGTACACGAATTACCCCCATGTATGTTCCGCGATTATTTGTAGTTTAGGAGCTAGAATTTTTTTAAGTACTTTTTTCAAAATTTGCACCTAACATTGGTTTTTATTTTTTATGTCTTTATTCCTATCATTTTTAGATATTCTTTTTTGTGGAAACTATTAGCGATAACAATAGCTACCATGCAAAAAAAAAAACCGTTTGCCTAGGCATTGTAGAACTTACCCCAAAATTAGTCCAAAGTTCAAAATTACCATTAGAGTTCGGTAATGCAAAATGTTCAGAGCCTAAAAAAAATAAGTTAGGGGTGCCAGAGGTTTCTAAATGATCTTAAAAACTTCTATGGACCTTCAACAGACAAAATCGGTAAAAAAATATAGAGCTTGATCGGGGATTATTTCCTGTAATTAGCGTTGATAGCAATAAAGGTATTTTTACAGTTATTTTTATAATTTGGGATTTCTTTATTTTTGCCACTTTTATGATAAAAAAATACGGTAGATAGTTTACAAATTTTATTAAAACACGTTACAAAAGGTTTTCAAAGTGCCGCCTTACCACAGAAATGCACAATCTACATCTACGGAGGAAATTGTCTTTTAGTTGTAAACCATGTCTCGTCTCAGTGTTAAGTTAACGTCTGACAGCAAAATTGGTAATTCTTCAAGAACTCTTTGTAGGTGGCTCCATCGAGCTTGGACAGCGGTCTGGCTATGGATTCTCCATAGTCCGCTATCGAGAATCCTCATTCCGTAAGACCATAAAATTTTCAACACCACTTCAGTGTGAACATGTGGTCCGGCGTTTTCAACGGTGAACTACCAATTACTTTACCACCACCATTCGAGCTGCCGTCCAGGCTCGTGATGGTACGCACGGGACACTAACAATGAGGAAGAGCTAAAAGGGAAAATTGAAGAAGCGGGAAATGTGGCGGGCCTGTTGGTGTAGTGGTTAGTGGCCCTGACTGCTGAGCCGGAGGTCGTGGGTTCGATTCCCACCCAGGACAAACTTTGTGTGATTTTTTAACTTTGTCTGGTTACCATAACACAAGCTCTGCTTAGCTTGGGATCAGATAGACGTGTGTGAGTTGTTCCAAGATATTTATTATTTATTTATTTAATGTTGTAAGAAGTAACAGAGAAGCCTTTAGACTTTAGACAACTAAAAGACAATTTCCTCCGTAGATGTAGATTGTGCATTTCTGTGGTAAGGCGGCACTTTGAAAACCTTTTGTAACGTGTTTTAATAGAATTTGTAAACTATCTACCGTATTTTTTTATCATAAAAGTGGCAAAAATAAAGAAATCCCAAATTATAACAATAACTGTAAAAATACCTTTATTGCTATCAACGCTAATTACAGGAAATAATCCCCGATCAAGCTCTATATTTTTTTACCGATTTTGTCTGTTGAAGGTCCATAGAAGTTTTTAAGATCATTTAGAAACCTCTGGCACCCCTAACTTATTTTTTTTTTAGGCTCTGAACATTTTTCATTATCGAACTCTAATGGTAATTTTGAACTTTGGACTAATTTTGTGGTAAGTTCTACAATGCCTAGGCAAACGGTTTTTTTTTTGCATGGTAGCTATTGCTATCGTTAATAGATTCCACAAAAAATAATATCTAAAAATGATAGGAATAAAGACATAAAAAATAAAAACCAATGTTAGGTGAAAATTTTGAAAAAAGTACTTAAAAAAATTCTAGCTCCTAAACTACAAATAATCGCGGAACATACATGGGGGTAATTCGTGTACCCCTTAGCATAAGGCATCTAATTTTTTTCTTTGGACGCCTATCAACTGGCCACCCTGTATATTTATGCATATAAATAAAATTTGTCCAAACTCAAACTCAAAGTATTTGTTTCAATTAGACCATTTTTTTTGGGGATGGGATCTCATCAAATAACTAAAAAATTACTTCCGCTCTGTTCGGTGCGGGGGGCGTGTCAGACTTTTACTGACTAAAAGCTACCCATATTCCTTCCATTGCCCTTTATGTTCCAGGGCCGCGGTATCTCTTTCGAATAACCCGCAACCCCGGCAGTCAATTAGGCCATTATAACCACTTTTAAATGTCATAAAAAACAATAAAGATGCTGCTACTATCCCAGTCACAAGGCATAATAACTTGCGAAAGTACTGTAGTTGTAATTAATTGGCGGTTTGTAATATACAATGCATATGGTATTGAATGTATTGTTTTTCTGTCATTTTTTATTGTCTGTACGACTAATCACCGAAACATGAATCATTTCACATTTGGGATTAGGGTAAAAAAAAAACTGAAACTCGTGATATTTAAAAAAATGGATTTAAATAGGATATATAATTAATTATATTTGTATAATAATTAGGTACTAGCCGACAAACATATTATATTAAATGCAGTGCCATCCATTCTTATAAACAAAAAAACATCTTTATTATAAAAGTGAAAGTGAATTTGTTTGTTACGTCTTCACGCTTAAATGGCTAAGCCGATTATGATGAATTTCGGTAAAGAGATAGTTAATACCCTGACTGACATAGGCTATTTTTAATATGAGAATTGAGGGAGTAAGAGGGAAGAAAAGGGAAAACTACAGGTAGCAGGTTTTCTGTACCCCGAATTTAACGCGAGCAAAGCCGCGGGCAAAATCTAGTGTCTTAATACAATTACTAATGTTTACCGACAACAACGCTATGAATGCTAAACTATAGGACAAAAGATCCTTGTACCACATATATACAGTTGTTGTTACCTTCGTAAACTTAACTAACCACATGACTCAATCTCCCAAACCTTTATTATGAATACCGGAGACTTTGCCTAAATGGTCGGCATAAAGACGTGCCTACCGGAAGCAGCGACGGCCGTTCATTGGTTCAATGAGATCATTGGAGCATCCTGCGCGCGCGCCGCTTAGCGCGGGATTTAACCGGACACCATGCAGATATGTCGTGGATCTGTGGCCTTTCTTCTGTTGAAGTGCGGCTAATGGGCAATTAAATTCGAAATTCTGAGCAATGTTGGTTAAATATGCCGTGATTATACCGGATGTTTGGCGCATGGACCGACAAAAATTTTTGAGAGTTTGAGGGGGTCCTCAAGTGACACGGCTATACATAGCAAATTGTTGCTCAAGATAATATTATCTCCATATTCATATTAAGCACAACGGACTAGTTTTATTATATGATTGTTCAACTAAATGCTCATCCTTTATATTTGAAAATCACAAACAGCCCGCACCAGTCCAGGTTTGGGCTTAGTGGTGGTATGAATTTAAAGTATGTATGATCAAATTAAATTGGTGTTACTCACAGGAAGGCTTAGTTACTGCGATAAGTAAAAATAGCTTAGCTTGAGGTTGCATCACGTTACATATTGTGTGTTGTAAAAAGAAGTGGCTTAAGGGGCTCCCTACGAATAAGTTTGAAAATTAACCTATTCTCAATTGGTGCACAGTAGCTTAAAAGGTAACAAAAAAATAAAAAAAACATATATGTAACACTTTGATTCATGCTCTGCAGTAATGAAGAAATATTTTTCCATAAATTGTTTATTGAAATAAATATAGACACTATTAGAAATGTATTTTTAGCGCAAATTGTGGTTCAACTTCTTATCCTGTGCGTTAATCAACATGAAACTTGTACCATGTTTGCTTTATTGTGATTGGTAGCTTGGATTTTCGGAGGAAAGGTTTTAACGAAAAAAAGAAGGGGATAAAACGATAGCAAAGCCAAAGAGTACGAATCAAAGTATTACAATTTTTTGGGATTATTTTGTTGCTTATTTAAGGTAGGTACTAAGTACCTACCATTTGCAAAAAACAAAGTATATTTTCAATCTTTTTTCGAAGTAAGCTAAGGTTGACTTTATGCCGAATCTATGGATTGCCATCGAGTTATTTCTTTCTGTGTCAAAACCATTAATACTTTATAGTTTCACGTCAACTCAACCCATTTGGGAACACGGGTATTACCTACTCCGCATCACGTTATGAAACTGGGACTATGGGACTGGTCATTTTTTAGCTACCACGATTCATTTTTAAACTTATTTAGTTTTAAAATTAGATTTTGCTTTTTATTTACTCTGGATGCTCTTTCTACATCGTTCTCACATATTTCTATAATCTCAACATGAATGATGTAAACACGATTCTGCAAAATATTATAATTTAAAAGAGTGTCCATGGAGTTTCTTGCCCATTCTTCTCCATAGAGATCAACGCCTTGGAATGGGCAACTACAGTACTTTCACATAATTATTATGCCTTGTGACCGGGACTGTAGATTCATTTTGCTTCTTGACTTTCAAAAGTGCCTGTAATGGTCTAATTGAAATAAATGATTTGATTTGATTTGAAAGTAAATGACATTCAGTAGAACATTTTAACAGTTCTATTAGATGGTCCTAATATATTTTTTCTGTATTCCAGCCAAAATAGCGCTATTCTACTTCATCTTTTACGCTGCGCTGGCGATCCTGGTCGCTATCTGCATGTGGACCTTCCTTCAACTCCTGGATCCCCGGCAGCCCATGTGGCAGCTGGAAAAGAGCATCATTGGAACCAACCCTGGGTTGGGTTTCCGGCCGATGCCACCAGAAGTCGCTAGCAGTGTCATCTGGTACAAAGGAAACGATCCTGGAAGCTATAAGTTCTGGGTTAAGGAACTGTCGAACTTTTTGGCAGGTGAGTGGTATATTGATTGTCTATTCAATAGAATAACGTTATTATGGCCCAGAAATTATGGTTTATATTCGGGCAAGTATATGTATGTGACTTTTTCAATTTATATGTATATACAACAGACAGAACTTATGAATGCTTATATTCTTTGGTAATCTTCATAGAAAGTCCTACAATACAATGACTTTTTTCCATTTTCATTAGTATTATACACTATTTAGTCTTATATAATTTGCACTTATAAAATGTTGAGAAAAGGTGCACGGGTTAGGTTGGTAATGGTCCAATGGAGAAGAACCGGCAAGAAACTCCATGGTTACTCTTTAAAATCATTTCGTTTTACAATTTGTTGTTACTGAGTTTGTATTTAACGCCCGACAATAAGTCATTGCTTACTTTACGAAACTTAAAATAAGATAATACCTATACAATCCTTAAACACTCCACCATCTCTTGCTAGAGCCAGCCCGCGCTGCTGATGGCTCAGGTAGTAGTTCAAATCAGTCCCAAAATAATATCACTCAGATCCAGCCTGCCCCTTTGCTGTCCTCCCCCAGCGACGCCCTAAGCCGAGGCTCGTACCCTACAGGGGGTACCTTTAGCGTGTAGTCGCTTAGTTTGTAAGTTTTTTGTCCTGGCTGGAGGTCTTACTTTTTAAGGCATCCACAGGATTCGCCCGGTTAAGTAGACGACAACCTCCTAGGTTGAACTGCGAGATGACATTCAGGAAATAAGAAAAAAAAACAATCCCTAAACAACCCCTCATATTCCAGTCTACAAACGCGACGGCAAGAAGTCAGGGGCGAGCCAAAACATTCACAACTGTGACTTCAAACTCCCCGCCCCCGCGGGCAAGGTCTGTGACGTGGACATCAGCGCCTGGGGCCCGTGTCTCGAAGACAACCACTTCGCATACCAGAAGTCGACCCCCTGCGTCTTCCTGAAGCTGAACAAGATCTTCGGGTGGAAACCAGCCTTCTACAACAGCTCTGATCATCTTCCCGCGGAGATGCCTGACGATCTGAAGGAGCATATCAGGAATATGACGGCGTATGATAAGAATTATGTGAGTCAGCCTTGATTATTGAAATTTTTAGATCAGTTGATGGTCTTTCATTCAAGACTCTTTCGAACAACCCGCAAACCCAGAATTGAGAGAGTCTTGAACAGTTTCCTATCAAATAAACTTATACCTTCATGTCGTAATTTAGTTACATAGAAACTACTATCATGTTTGACGGCACAGTTGGCGCAGCAGCTAAGCAATAGGGTATTTTACTCTATATGAAAGAAATTCTAAAAATGTACAATTCAGGTAGCTTAGGCAATAAGCAGTCGGAAAATGTTAGATTTAGTTAATAAAATAACATAATAAATTTTAAAATTGATTTCAAAGTTTTCACTTTTTTTAGTCTGTTGTTTAACTAAGCGAAACAGTGTCCGCCATGGTTATTACGTCATACGGTCATGTAAACAAAAAGTGACAACTGTCAACTGAGCAACGTTTATTATTTTTGTATTAAAAACTTTACATTTTAATTTTTATTGAAATAATACAACGACCATACATTCTTACTGATATTCATCTAACATTTTCCGACTGCTTATTGCCTAAGCTACCTGAATTGTACATTTTTAGAATTTCTTTCATATAGAGTAAAATACCCTATTGTTGTTCTATTCAATATCTTACAAACTTTGTTCCTCAGCTAAACATGGTGTGGGTATCCTGCCAGGGCGAGAACCCAGCTGACCGGGAGAACATCGGCCCCATCCAGTACATGCCGTACCGTGGGTTCCCTGGCTACTACTTCCCATATACAAACCAGGAGGGCTACCTCAGTCCACTCGTCGCCGTACATTTGCAGAGGCCCAACAGTAAGTTAAAAAAAAACTGGAATTTCTGTGCACTATATTGTACATTGTCCAAAGTTCGTTGGTGGATGGTGGATATTCACGACAAAATTGGTTTTTTCTCTGCCTTGAAAAATGCGCAAGGCCATTGGTCTTTTTTAATTGCGGTTGGGAAATCATCACGAAAGAAAATACGTATAAGGGTTCCGTATTTTTCTATCGTTGACTTAATTTTTTTAAATGAACTAATTCAGGTTTTTTATTTCTGTTTGCAGCGGGCATGCTTATCAACATAGAGTGCCGCGCGTGGGCTCGTAACATCATGTACGACAGGCACGAGGCCATGGGCGCAGTGCACATCGAGATTATGATCGAGTAGACCAGGGTTCGGTCCTGATTCAATGGCGTGTAAGCAGCGAAGGTTATGAAAAAAGGAGACAGGAGCTATAGTTTGGACAATCATGTTTTTTTTTTAATCGAAATTGCAGAACAAACCGTGCGTTAATTCTGTGAACTGACTTTTTTTCCGTTTAAATCAACAATGCCTTTTGGAATTATTACATGACAAAACTTCACGCCTGTAATCTTTAAAGGGTTAGGTAGAAATACGCCCCATTTTGCAACCTCGCTGCTCGTGTCCCGGGTTCGACTTCCAGGTCGGACAACGTGGTACTGAGTTTGTCCATCAAGAATTTCCCAATAGCAACCATGGAATGTAGATTTGTCCACTGTTGATGGCAATAGGCGCGCCTCCAATAATATGGGACTTAACCTCTAGAGCCCCAGCGGCACAAAAAACAAGTATTACCGTTGAGCCCCGCTGGCACAAATTTGTGCCACCAAACCCTGACCGATCTAAAACTGTATTTGTAGTAAAGATAAGTCTTGAAGTCACATAACGCTTAAAAAGATAAAAGCCCGCCCGGTGGATCTTGACGTAAATAATGGCGGTCTTTAAGAGGTTAAACATACCTACTTAACGAAATATGAGTTTACTATTAAGTACCTACACCTCTACCTGGCATTTTGGGGATTACAAGCGTGATTGTCATAATATTGAGTTTATTATTGTGACAGTTCCACATAAAAGCTCACTTTTTTATTAATTTACTCATGGCGTGGAAGCATTCGTATAGAAATAAAAAATTGTACGATAATGAATAAGAATATTTTGCTGACAAAGAAGTAACTACAGTCAAAGACATTCTACTACATACTACTTGATAACAAATCGTTCTGTATCACACGTCCGTGTATTAAAATCGTAAATATTCGGCATCAAAATTTTTGTATGAAAATATTTCCAATGTCTCTCTTTGACTACAGTCCATTCACTGACAGCAGTTGTCATTCAGTAACTTTATCGGCACGACAATAAAAATCATTGAATTTAGCATCCTATTCTAATGAAAATAATGATCAATTTTATTTTGACAGTGATACCAAATCAGCTGTGCAAGGACTGTACTGTTATGTTCGCCTCAGACTATTTGACCACTGCCATAATTTTAAATATATATTTTTGTACCCTATCACAATGTTGTCGTATTTTACCCAAAGGTTGACTGGTAGAAAATGCCTTATTAGGTCATTAAGTCCGCCTATGTAGGTACAGACGCCTGCAGGTCAAGCTACCCGAAACTGTCAATTTTTCCCAATGAACCTTGGACCTTATACTTTAGAAATAAAGTCGAAAATCTATCAAAGAAATCTGACAGATTGTAGTAGCTTGATGTGCAGGCGTCTGTACCACTAAATAAAAAAATAATTTATGACTTATGTTGAAAAATAAGCGAAACTAGAAAACCAAATGTTTAATATTTATTAATTGCGCCTGATTGACGATACGATGAGTGATATTATTTGTAATTTATTATAATAAATGTAGATACCGATAAAGAATTTTAGTTTGCGCTGTAAGTGTAGTATGATTTTCTATAGCAGTATGTTATTTCAACGTGCAAAAGAGATGGCGCTAGCTAACCTGTATAGCTGTGTCTCTTTCTCACACTGAACTATCGACAGTTTAATGAGACACACATCCTCCCCTCTTCCTCTCTCTCGTTGGTTGTAAGCGCAACTGCTGAGCATAAAATTCTGGGTTCGATACCCAGGCCAGACAAAGTGTTACTGAGTTTTTGCAATAAACAATTTCTTAGAAGCAGCCATGGTAACTGAATTCGTTCCCGGCTGATGAAAATAGTATCGCCCCCTATTCGGGACATAAACTGGTAAAATTCCGGTGTACTACTAAGTACACCTCTGTCTAACCTTACAAGAATAGCAGGCGTGACGTTATGTTATACCACTATCATATACATCACTTCTTCTTCTTTGACGGTTGGCGCAGTGGCTAAGCGATCACCTGCTGCGCTGCGTGTCGCGGGTGCGATCCCCGAACGGAACAAATATTTGTATTTTTTTTTACAAACTTAGCCCCACACTGGAAAAATCTCCTGTATCGTGGGTGCGTTTACAAACATTTAATTTCACATACACAAACAGCCAGACCCGAAACAACTACCTGTAGGCCATACAAATATTTGTTCTGTGCGGGAATCGAACCCGCGACACGGAGCACAGCAGTCAATCGCTCAACCACTGCGCCAACCGTGATATAACCTACAGGTAATTGTTTCGACTCTGGCTGTTTTTGTATATGAGTTTTGATGTTTCTTAACGCATCCACGACACATTAAAAAAAAAACTTATCAGGGAAAATCCAGGGAAGAGTCAAGTTCGTCGGTAGGCAATAAAATATATAATTGGTTTTTGTAAGTAAATAAAAGATTAATGGACATACATCACAATCTATTTAAGTACTCATTTACAAAAATAACAACACACTTCTATTTTTTCAATATAAAGAGGTAAATACAACATTTGTATTGCAATACATTAAGGTCCCTGCACATTACAACGTAACACAATCAAAAATATTTGCTATGCGTAACATTCAAGTTTTCTAAAAGGATTCGAGATCACCGAGAACATTAGTCTGTAATGTCACAGTTCAGATTCACTTGTTTCTATTCAAAATAGAATTTAGGATGTTCACATCTGAAGAGAAAGTAATAGAACAGTTATAATTCTAGATTACAGTATATTATATGGTATTTTAGATTCAGTGCATGACATTGGCAACAAAAGCCAGTACAAAGGCTTCGTTTTCTAAAGTACAGCTCGGTCTATATTTTACCAGTAATGTGCTTCCGACTGTTCGAACAAACATAAAAATTCTCTACCCAAATAGTGATAGGAAAGTAGTAAAAAGAATACAACCTCTGAATCAACATAAATCAAATGATAGTAACACTATAATGTGCAGTTACCTTAACAAATCTACAGCAACTATTTCGCTTTGTCACATTTACTTAAAATTACAAAATACGGAGCACCCAGTGAAGATACCAATAGGCAGTTGGGCAAGCAACTAGATCAGCTACCCTACCGTGACGTGTTAAAGCAGAACTTATTCCGCTGAGGGAGAGGGACAGAGCTATACTGGGTGTCTAGCACCATCTCTTTCACTCAGTGGAATAAGTTCTGCTTTAAGATGTCATAGTAGGCCTACAGTAGCACAAGGAGGTGTTGGCATTTAGCGTAATGTCAAAACCAAGCAGACAGATCAAGCTCGCGTGAAGTTTGAGTTACCGAAATGAAGACCACGATTCGGCTTAAACTCAAAAACTCAAAGCAATTATTTCAAGTAGACTATTACAGGCTCTTTTGAATGCCAAGAAACAAAATGATGAAGCTACAGTCCCGGTCACAAGGCATAATAACTTGTGAAAGTACTGTAGTCGCCTATTCCAAAGCGTCTGATCTCTATGGAGACTCCATAGACACTCTTTTAGTAGTCATAGCCACATAGCGGATCCAAAATCAGTTTCTCTGCCATTACCTTCGTGGACGCAGGGATTGATCGGATGTCACGGATAGAGGCAACCGTCACAGATGGAAGTTTAGACCTAGACCCTTCGCCGGGAACGGTTCGGTTCTTGAAAGTAGACCGTAGAAGTTAGAAGGTAGATCTTAGAAAAAAATGAACAAATGTCGACGCTACGTCATCTTATTTTTCATTACATTTCGTTATATCTTTCCTTTTGTTTAACATCCATTTCGGTCTCAAAGTAATACAAATAAGCATCGAAGTTCCATATACAGTTCGGGCGAAGTATGATTGCGTTTTTCTATTAGGAGTATCCTGGAGTATGGTTTTGTCACCATAAGATGACAATAGCGTCGCCATTGCCAGCTGGAAATCAACCACAACTGGCGAAATGTGACTTAAAAACAGTCTGAACACCTTCAATATTCTTTCACTTATCACGTTATTCGACAGCTAAAAGATCCCTGGTGCACTGTACCACCATTAGTTAAACTGATCCGACTGCCTATAGATGCTGAGCACCCCGACACTAAATTGTTCTACTGACTTTCATATAAATTAGTATTTCCTACTTTGTAATAAGACACATTAAGTTATTAGTGCTATAATTGAGGAAATTGTAGCTCGTGTTGAGTAGAGGAACGACCTAAATAACGTAAATCAGGACAAATATTTATATTTGAGACAAACTTTTCATAAACTGACAATGTTTGCATTAAAAACTAACCCGTAGGCTTCAAAGAAAATAACTACTTATTTCATTGTATCGATATTTGCAAAGTACTTGGAATCTTATAATGAGGCCATTTACTATTTGAATGAAAATAAATCTATTTCATAAAATACTCGGCGACAATTGACGCTCAATCTGTTTATAAACGACGAAAATTTTTGACGCAATTAATGGTAGCAGTTTGCACGTTGGTGTCTCTTATATTCACTTTCAACCATCTCTTTCAAAGGCCTCTAAAGCTATTCGTTCCTTCCCCTTCTCAACACAAGCTCCCTCTTCCCTCAGCACTCCCCGCGCTGCAACAGCTGTGGTCCCATTCAGTCGATCATGATCTCCAGGTGAGTGGATCCGAACCTCTCCTTCAGGCTCTCGGTGTACCGAATGTTGCGCGCCCACGCCCGGCAACGGATGTTAATTATTTGATGCACTGGAAATGGAAAATGTTTGGTTTAATTTAGAGGAAGTTCACATACATAAACTCATGTCTTTTTCTCAAGGGTCACAGGAACTGCAGAACGTAACCTGCTACGGTCCTTGCACATTTCTAGAGGAACCAAAAGAGGTTGCAGGATGTTCTCCTAACTTTTTAGAGGAAGTTTTGCCTATAAACTTGGGTAAAATATGGTGATGTAGTTTTGACTGGGAGTCTGGGAGACAGGCTTAACAGGAATATCATAATAGCTGATCTCCGACCGTTGTGGTTTAGGAGACTGTTACGTTAGAAGTCGCCAACCGGCGTAGCCACTCCTTTCAATAGGAACTGCTGCCGAATGACAAGGTGAATTGTGCAAGTACTCCAGCTCCTCGGTTAAAGCTAGTTGAAGAATACCGTGTAGTTTTAGTCTGTAAAAGTCTGAGAGACCCTTCGTCTGTCTCAAGCCGGAGCATAAGTGAGGGTTCAAACTCAAACTCAAACTCAAATCATTTATTTCAATTAGACCATTACAGGCACTTTTGAATGTCATAAAAACAAGAACAAAAGAAATGATGCTGCTACAGTCCCAGTCACAAGACATAATAACTTGTGAAAGTACTGTAGTTGCCCATTCCAAAGCGTAGATCTCTATGGAGAAGAATGGGCAAGAAACTCCATGGACACTCTTTTAAATCATAATGTTTTATAAAATCATGGATACATCATTCATGTTGAGATTATTCATAATGTGAGAACGATGTAGAAAAACGAGCACATTTAGAGCGTCCAGAGTAAAAGCAATAATTATCACGAGTTTAATAGAAGAATTAAAACAAACCGTGGTAGCTAAGAGATGACCAGTCCCAACTGACAGCGCCCGTTCACGAACATGACGTATGGATCAGCCCCATTCAGCTCGACCATTTTGAAGGGAGCTAAATGACCCGACACACCCGCCACCATCAGCGAGACATTTAAGTGAGCATGACAATCTCTCAACCACCAAGGCAACCGTCGAGTCAATAAAATTACATAGAACTCACACATGGGCATTACAATTATACAATATTAGGAAATTGAGTCTATACAATGCAATGATAGTATTACAATCTTCTTCAGCTGCCACAATAACTTCAGATGCTGATTAATGATAGTTAGTTTGCCCCTATGGTTGTGGAGCAGGACCGGCATTGAGCCAAGCATTTATATCATTAATGTAATCCCCCAACTTATAGTATGCTTGCCTACATAGTGTGCGTTTAATACAAGATTTAAACTTCGATTCATTCAGTTGTAGGTTCCCAAGAAAATATCAATTGGAAAGTAAATACTGTTTCAATCACAATAAAGTCACAGTTATGCATACGCACAGGTGACGTGAAGTAAGACTTACGCTTCGGGTTCATAAGCTGCACGGCGACGAGCGGGCTCAGGTATCCAGGGGTATTGTCATATGGGTAGTAGATCTCGGCCAAGCCGGGATACGGCCAGTACTTGAGCGGGCCCAGAGCTTCCACGTCTGCCGGCCGCTCGCCCATACATGAGACCCAGACTTTGCGAAGCTGGAAGTATAATTATAAAGGGTGAGGATGTAGTGAGTCTGTAATATCACCAGACCTCGAGCGAGAGGGAGAAGCCTCTTCTATCTTGAAGAGTCGTATGGATAAGCGACTCCCCCTTATCCATACGACTCTTCTATTTTACCACTTATCTCAATTACCCTAGACGCGGGTCTGTGGACGGTGAGCAATGGGTAGTTCACCGTCCGTCCGTTTACTGACGACAGGCCTTGTCTACGGCGCGATTATGTTCCACGTGCTCCTCAAAGAGACGTTTTCAAAACAGAGGAGCCTGCTAAAATTGCGGGTTGTTCGACAGACATACCGCGGCCCCGAAACTCAACGGGCAAAAAGGGACATGAATAAATTTTAATCAGTAAAAGTCTGATACTCCTCCCGCTCCACCTAGGAATGGTGGAAGATATTTGATGATTTCCAATACAAAAAAGCTCTCTAACCCATGACTGATACTCACGTCGTGAGCCGTGGCGTTGGTGATATAGTTCTTGATGTCAGGCGGCATGTCAGGGGGTAGGTCGCCAGGATCGTCGTAGAAGTCAGGGTTAAAGTCATATAACTGCAAAGATAAACAACAAACATAAGGGTACCTAGGGTAATCAGAAGTACCTAGTTTATTAAGGGATTGATGATAGTTACGGACTAAGATTTAATTTTCATATTCACATTATCATGATCA
The DNA here is from genome assembly GCA_958449745.1 of Ochropleura leucogaster. Taxonomy (NCBI): domain Eukaryota; kingdom Metazoa; phylum Arthropoda; class Insecta; order Lepidoptera; family Noctuidae; genus Ochropleura; species Ochropleura leucogaster. The sequence goes on from OY288208.1 coordinate 1,156,897, forward strand.
ATTATTTTGCATAGGGCACGAATCTTTAGCAATTAGTAATTTTCTGATTCAATTAATAGCATGACTCATCATTAGTCATCATTCTCTTACCCTATACCCAATTAATTTCCAGGCTTTTCCATACTCCTCTAATTCTCGTCATTTTTTTCAGACACCTACTTCCTAGCCTTCCTTGCCTCTTCTAACAGTCTATCCATAGGTTCGTTCATATAAAATGTCTCATCATTAGATACATACATTAGTTACTTCAACCATCTCTTTCTGAAAGACAGCCGAAAGGTAAAAGTCCGTTCCAGAGACCCACTTACCCTATTCAACTTGATGATAAGGCAAGGAGTCTTGTTGGCATATCCGAAGCCGTTCTCCGCGGAACAGGGCCCGAAGCTGCTGGTGTTGAAGGCGCAGACCTCAGCGCGGGGAGGCTTCACGTCGCCGCAGTCACGCTGGTTCACGCCCTGGTTGATCAGCAGCGTCTTGTTATTGTAGGCTGGAAGAGTAATTATTTTAAATTGAGGTCAAACCCTACAGAGTCACGTGGAATAGTCGAAAATAATAACTGTTTATTTTTTGCGATTATGGTGCGACCATACATTTCCGATATACGCTGTATATACACCGCGGGTACATTTGACCGCGTTCGTCAAAAATTTCGTCCCCTCCGTGCCCCCGGAAACACATTAAGCCGTTAGTTTCGACTGCCGCGTTGTTCTGAACAACTTGAAAGCCTCCTTCCGTCTGAAAAATCTTCTTTAAAGCCGTATTTCCGAAAATACGGCGCATCAGTAGGTTCATAAGCAGACAAGAAAATACACCATCCCCCGAATACTGAAACGTCACTCAAAATTTAAGTAGCACTTAATATTTAACATATACTCAAAAGTGACGTTTGACTATACGAAATCTCAAGTTTAGGAGCTGCTCAAATGTTAAGCAGCCCTTAAATTTTAAGTGACGTTTCAGTATTCGTGGGCATAACTACTAAAAGTACCACCATAAAAACAAAATAACAAACTTACGTGCAAGAAACTCATTGATATTGTTGACATATTTCTTGACTTGTGTGTCGTTATCTGCGTGGTACCAGATGAGAGCTCCTTCTTCGAACAGCAGGGGCCTGTGACCCATTCCTGGGTATGCACCTGGAAAACATCAAAGTACTGGATTAGAATCATACAGCAATCTTATCCTTTTGCAGTCATAAAATATCTGGGAGCCACAGGAATGCCCAGACAGTCTTCAAAGAGATGGTGCTAGACACCTTGTATAGCTCTGTCTCTTTCCCTCAGTGGAATAAGTTCTGCTACCCTACCATGACGTCTTAAAGCAGAACTTATTCCACCGAGGAAAAGAGATGGTTCTAGACACCCTGTATAGTTCTGTCTCTTTCCCTCAGTGGAATAAGTTCTGCTTTAAGACGTCATGGTAGGGGTATTGTTTTTTTATATTGGTGTGGAATAAATTCTATTCTATTCTACTTACTTAATGTACCAGGTTCAGTTGAAAATCAACGTTGCCCTATTTATTGCATAACTGAATTTAGCGCAGCCGTGAATCAACGAGTAACTTCTAAAGGAACCGCTTCGCGAGGTAGATTTCGGAGCCAACGAATGTTTTCGTGCTTTTTACCTCCTAACTAACAGCTTTCTCCATGGGACCACCATAGAAAGCGCGAAAAGAAAATCAGCTATCCAGTACAAACTGTCAATACCTACTCTACTCAAATAAACTAAAGTGTCTTTTCCTTTGTCTCAGAAAATATTCAATTTCATGGTCTGAATCACAGATTGGCCTGCCAGGGCCTCCGTCTGCCGGGGTTGCGGGTTGTTCGAAAGAGATACCGCGGCCCCGAAACGTAAAGGGCAACAGAAATAACAAGGGTGGGTTTTAGTCAGTACAAGTCTGACAGTTCCCCCGCCGCGCCCAGAGCAGTGGAAGTTATTTGATGATTTCCCACCCCAAAAAAAAGGTCTGATTCACACCTTGAAATGTGACCACTTCTTTCTGGTACTCGCTCTATATGTAAGAACTGTTTTATCCATCTTACTCCGTCAGCTCTACAGATTTTATGAGATTCCCAGATATTTATAACTGAAAGCTTATTCTAATTCATGTACAGCATGATGAAACATTTATTGATTTTTTTGCGAAGTCCTTGACCTCATTTTGACCAGATCTAAATATATCTAAAGAACTTTTGATGTATGAGTCTGCGGTGTATAAAATAAACAGTCTCGGTTTAAATATTTCCCTTACGCACATTATTGACTTGGAAGAAGTTAGTGGTAACCGTAATAAAATCTAGCAGTCAATCGCTACGCTATCGTGACGTCTAATATTTCAAGTGTACGTGATATCTGCTTACCTATGATGGAGTCAGCGAGCGTGAAGTACGGGATCTTCTCGTCCATGGTTGCCATGAGCCCGCACATACAGATGGAGAAGAAGATGATGATGCAGATGTACATCACCAGGTAGATCAGACCGATGACGCCTGGAACAAGCATGGAAATCAATATGAACAAATTTTATCAGCCCGTTTTTACCAAATGTGTTTAGAATACTCGCTTTTCGCCGGTTAAGTTTCATATACTAGTCTTGGAGGACCAGTTTATGGGACATAACTGCTACCCTACCATGACGTGTTAAAGCAGAACTTATTCCGCTGAGTTAAAGGGACAGAGCTATACAGGGTGTCTAGCACCATCTCTTTCACTCAGTGGAATAAGTTCTGCTTTAAGATGTCATAGTAGGCCTACTAGACTGTAATGGTTGATAACAAAACAACTATTATTCATTATTATGTATGGATCAGTATACTATGCATACAGGAGATGAAAATGTTGAGATTAATGTAGAGTGAAGTAGTGTAGCAAGTAAAGTTAAAGTAGATAAAGTAAAGAAGAGTATGACTTTTGTTGGTTTCATTGACTTTTTTGCCGCCGACTTCCGGAAGTTAAGTTATTTAATTTTTCATAGATCATCCATATAGATATAGAGAAAAAAAACATGTATTATAGACGATAACTACGCGCACCAGTCTGGGGGGCGCAAAGGCCTGCAAAGGGGGAGGTGGGCCATTAGTATAGTTAAGGACCTTATTTACGTACTAGCTGTTCCCCACGGTTTCACCCTGTTGGTCGTAGCGTGATGTTATATGTATAGCCTATAGCCTTCCTCAAGAAATGGACTTTCCAACACTAAAAGAATTTTCTAATTCCAACCAGTAGTCCCTGAGATTAGCGCGTTCAAACAAACAAACAAACTCTTCAGCTTTATAATATTAATATAGATTACCCGCGTTTATGTCCTACGTATTCTGTTTTATACAAACTCGGTAACATACATATATGTATACTGGCTTAAAAATACACAAAATAGTTGCGAAAAAAAGTTCAAGGTTGGTTTTGTTTTTTATTTTGATTAATATAAAATTATAACTATACTAGCTTTTGCCCGCGGCTTCGCTCGCGTTAAATTCGGGGTAACACAGTTCCCCTTGCGCTTTATTGATTTGTTATAGCAACGCTAAGTTTTCCCTTTTTTTCCCTCTTTCTCCCTCACACCCCACTTTTTTTCTTAAATGTTAGCCTATGTCCGTCTTCTGGTTCCCAACTATCTCTGTACCAAAATTCATCAAAATCGGTTCAGCCATTAAAGCGTGAAGAGGTAACAAACAAACAAACTCACTTTCGTTTTTATAATATTAGTAAGGATAAGGATTTTATCAGGATAAGAAATGTTTTGTTCTTTAGAAAGGACTTTCTGACCTAAACAATATAAATAAAATTTATATGGACCACAAACAAAGAAAGAATTTGGCAGTGAACATGATCTGTCAAGATCACCAAACCATCAAAAAGGATTTTCAAAGTCGAATAATTTGCCAGCATTTGGAACAGTTGAATAAACAAATCAACAGACCTGTAGGCCTACTATGACATCTTAAAGCAGAACTTATTCCACTGAGTGAAAGAGATGGTGCTAGACACCCTGTATAGCTCTGTCCCTTTCCCTCAGCGGAATAAGTTCTGCTTTAACACGTCATGGTAGGGTAGCAGTTTGTCGATACAATTAGCGATGCAAACGCAGTTGTAAGTACCATATCATTGTAAATTATCACATTATACGCGTTACTATACTCATAATAGAGTGCTAAGTGATGAACAACGTACAGTACAGATGTTACAGATGAAACTAATTTCCGACAAAATCAATTTCTGCCAATTTACTAAGACTTTGCAACTGTATCAGGTTTAACTTCTGTATTACAGGATTGGTAATCGACAAATAATTTCCCCCGGTCTGGGTGGAATGCGAACGGGTGAGATTGTCAGACTTTTACTAACTAAAACCCATCAATGATCCTTCGTGACACGACTCCCGGCCACCGTAGATGCGGGCCTGTGGATAGTGAGCAATTCCGTGTCGACGCACGACACCACCACCGCCTGCCGGGGTTGCGCGTTGTTCGAAAGAGATACCGCTGCCCCGGAACATAAAAGGCAAAAGAAGGAACACCCCGCCTGACACTCCCCACCGCTCCGCCCAGAACGGGGGAAGTTATTTGATGATTTCCCAACCGCAAAATAAAAACACAAGAAGTTAATTTTTTGCCCATTGTATTCCGGGGTCGCGGTATCTCTGTCGAACAACTCGCAACCCCCGGCAGGTTGATGGTATCCTTGCGTTGTCACTTATCCACGCACGAGGTCCAAATAGCACTTTCCAGACAGAATTTTACATGGTAATTTAAAACATTAAGTACGTCAAAAGCTTTTAGAAACCAAACGGGCAGCGAAACGCAATAGACGGGTTGCCATAAAATGAATACATTTGTAACATAAATATATTTACTATGCTTTACGCTGATGCTCCACTTAGAGGAAATCTAGAATGATCTTGAGTCAATAGGGTTAACAACACACATAAATAAACCAATTCATGGTTTTTCAACACCCACAACGAATTGAATGCTTCAAAGTAACGTCCTTACAACAATACCAAAAAAAAAATTACAAAAAAATTAATTAATTGTTTTTTTTTACTTGTATTTTATTTTATTACTTGATATTTATTTTATTACTTGATATTTATTTTATTACTTGATATTTATTTTATTACTTGATATTTATTTTATTACTTGATATTTTTTTTTTCGTAAATTGACCACTTTGTTTTCCGTTTGTCTGTCTGTCTGTCAAGACCCTATATCTAGGGAACGCATGGAGGTATCGAGTTGAAATTTATACCATATACTCACCACAAATTTGAGTATATGGTATGAAGTCACCCTTGGAGGTGTGAAAAATCTACCCTCTAAGTCTACGCAGTCAAAAAGGCTATTGATGTCGCATACTGTGTGGAACTCTCGGCAAGCTTGTATGGAACTCTTGGAGCGACGTCGCCTCGCACTTGGCTGACTTGGACTTTTTTTAACCAATAAGAAGGGGGAAGTATCTGTGTAGCAACAACTCTATAACCACGTACGTTATGTAGGTACTATGTAGTATTTGAGTAATGGTTTGAAACGTGGCACTGGTTTTTTCTTAACTTGGAACAAGTATGACTATCGTAAATTGATTCTAAAAGTGTTAAAGAATATCTACATATATTTAGCGGCCTTTGAACAACCCTCGTTCGACCATAGACCAATCTCTAAAATCATTACCCATTCGAAATTCCATAAAAAAGAATCTTCAAACGAAACCGTTTTACACCCACCTTTGTGAAGTATTACCGCGAAATGTGCAGTATACTAACAAAGAGAAAACATGGCGGCCACAAGCTAGCCGAAATAGCCCGCGCTACGCAAGCCGGTCACGGATTGTTTACATTCATGACTACGTCACGGCTGACAGGGAACAGGGATGCCAGGAGTTAGGACTGGTATTAAAAGCAAACGTTGCTCTCAACATGTGGCTGGAAGCCTTCATTGCCAGGTATACACAACCTTCTTCTTCTTTTCTTTCTTTTTTTTTTAAACGATGCCCCACACTAGGAATTTCTCCTGTATCGTGGGTGCGTTTACAAACATTTAAACTCACATACACAAACAACCAGACCCGAAACAACTATCTACAGGTCATACAAATATTTGTTGCGTGCGGGAATCGAACCCGCGACACGCAGCGCAGCAGTCGAACGTTCAGCCACTGCGTCAACCGTGTCGTCACAAGTTCTTTTCCCTTCTTGGTTGAACTGCGAGATGCCATTGCCACGAAAATAAAAGAGCAGTAGGATTTTGAGCTATCAAGGTCAGCAATTTAGACTCCAATAAAAGTTAACTCGGCGTTTAGTGTATACTTAATGGTTTTATATAAAGAAGAATTTTCTACTACTGCATATCGCACACCTAGATCTAAAACTAACACAACTCAAAAATCGAGATTTTTTAGTTATTCCTGTATAAAATTTGGATGCTCGGTGATCAAACGCAACCATCTAGCATAACACACATTTTGTTACATTCAGTTGCAATTTACAACCTATTTACAATCTAAAATATATATAAAATCCATTACTTCCCATACAAATAGTATTTAAGTTATTTTTTGTCTATTGAAAACTTACCTCTTTGGAGTTGTCTCAGTTTAGATTAAGGTGTGCGATATGTGTTTTTCCAACTGGTGTAATAAATAAAAATAAAAAAAAAAAAAATCTAACAACAACAACAAACTAAAAGATAAATAATCTACCAAGCCTGGTGAATGAAATCCTAACCGCAAAATTTAGTTTTTTTTTAGCCAGTTGACCCACACTAGGAGTTTCTCTTTTAACGTAGTGCGTTTACAAACATTTAAAGTCAAGTACGCAAAAAAACAGCCAGATCCGGAACAATTAACACTAGGTCATACAAATATTTGTTCCGTGCGGGGATGAAGATTTGCATAATTGGAAAAAGTCACAAACAAAAAGGAACTGGTGATCAAATGAGACTTAAATCAACTGTAAGAATTAAACAGGTTTGAAAAGCCCGGCAAAGCAGCGCCTGCCGAAGTTGCAGGTTTTTCGAAAGAGGTGCCGCGGTCCCAAAACACAAAGTGCAAAAAAAGGAACATGGATGGGTTTTAGTCAGTAAAAGCCTGACACTCCCTTCAAATCTGCTCAGAGTGGGGGATGTTATTTGACGATTTCCCATCCGAAGAAAAAGCAAAGTGGCGCCACCTACCGTTTAAACAAGTGCACTAATATCAGTAATAGCAATGCAAGTTTACTCACAATGTTTTCCTTCACGATTGGAAGTGGTCGTTAATTCTAATTATGTATACACGTGTGGCTGGAATCTATTGTTTCAAATGCCTCAATGGTTTAGAAAACCCTCGATAATAACTTAAAACATCAAGACAAATGGCCAAGCTTAAGCAGAACAGTTGCAGAAACATCCATTTATAATAAGACTCGCTCTTGCCCGCGGCTTCGCTCGCGTTTTATTCGAGGTAACACAGTTCCCCTTTCTTGATTTGCAGGTACCTGCTACCTGTAGTTTTTACCATTGCGCCTTATTTATTGTAATAGCAAAGCTAAGTTTTCCGTTTTCTTCCCTAGTTCTCCATCATTTTTATTTATTTTTTTAAAGTTGACTAAGTTGATGTAGACAATTTATTTTTGTGTGAAATCGTAACAAATACCCATACAAATATACGTAGTCTTAGGAAGTAGGATTGTATGACTGGCAGCCACATAAAAAAATACTGGAAAGTTTCCGACGGTCTCTCATGAATTTTGCCGCAAAAACTATAAAAACACCCATAGCGATGAAACAGGAAATTAAAACCCCACGTCATCACTTAATAAGGAATCCTTACTAATATTATAAAAGCGAAAGTGAGTTTGTTTGTTTGTTTGTTACCTCTTCACGCTTTAATGACTAAACCGATTTTGATGAATTTTGGGACAGAGATAGTTGGGAAACAGGAGACGGACATAGGCTAATATTTTTTTGAAAAAAGTGGGATGTGAGGGAGAAAGAGGGAAGAAAAGGGAAAACTTAGCGTTGCTATTACAAATCAATAAGGCGCAAGGGGAACTGTGTTACCCCAAATTTAGCGCAGGCGAAGCCGCGGGCGAAAGCTAGTCATTTATAGATGGCCAGCCCTGGGTACTTGTGGGACTAACACTGAAGTATCAATAATAAGGCGGGCGGCGGCGGCTGCGGCAGGGCGGGCGGATTCGCGGAAAGCGTACAGGGTGGAAAATACCGACTAGATAGTGTGGGATTTTCCGTGGGTTCCGAAGGAAGATATACTTTTACATCAGAAATGTCTTTTATGAAAGAAAATAAATACAAAGATATTACATTCTACTTTATACATTTGACTAGCTTTTGCCCGCGGCTTCGCTCGCGTTAAAATCGGGGTAACACAGTTCCTCTTTACTGATTTGCAGGTACCTGCTAGCTGCAGTTTTTGCCCTTGCGCCTATTTGATTTGTAATAGCAACGCAAAGTTTTGCCTTTCTTCTTTCTCCCTTATATCCCAAAAAAAAATAGCCTATGCCCGTCTCCTGGTTCCCAACTATTCTTTGTACTAAACTTCAGCAAAATCGGTTTAGCTAATAAAGCGTGAAGAGGTAACAAACAAATAAACTCACTTTCGCTTTTAAAATATTATTAAGAACTAGCTTTCGCCCGCAGCTTCGCCCGCGTTAAATTTGGGGTAACACAGTTCCCCTTGCGCCTTATTGATTTGTAATAGCAACGCTAAGTTTTCCCTTCTCTTCCCTCTTTCTCCCTCACATCCCACTTTTTTCAAAAAAATATTAGCCTATGTCCGTCTCCTGGTTCCCTACTATCTCTGTACCAAAATTCATCCAAATCGGTTCAGCAATTAAAGCGTGAAGAGGTAACAAACAAACAAACAAACTCACTTTCGCTTTTATAATATTAGTAAGGAAGTAAGGATTGACACGAAAAATAAAGGTATTAGAAGAGTAAAGTTGTAGTGTGTGTAGTTGTAACGTTGTATTTTTTATGTGAGAGTTAGTGCAGAAATCCCGGGGTTTCAGGTTGTTCGAAAGAGATACCGCGACCCCGGAACATAAAGGGCAAAAGAAGGAACATATAGATAATTTGAGTCAATAAAAGTCTGACACTACACACCGGGGGAATTATTTCATTGCATAAATCTAGGGGGTGAAACAGGGTGGCAAAGTTGGTATGGGAGAATGCGATTCCTTGCTTGGATTGATTGATTCTTTGACGTATTTAAAAAAACTCTATCACATCACGCTATGACACCAAGTAGCTGAGCAACGGGTGAAACCGCTGGGCAAAGATAATAATTTCCTAAATTATAGGTCGGGATCATTAACTTTGCTCCAATTGAAATATAATCAAATCATAAACTTTATTACTAGGTACAGTTGTTTAATTGTAACACTCAATTATTTAATGAGTTGATTATGGGCCGTGTCGGAGATTGTGAAACTTTATTGACAGAATATTATGCTGTAATGGAAGACTGAAAATAATAACGCATTGTCTTTCAGTCTTACTAGGAGGAGCTCGTAGCTAAATAATAGTAGCCGCTCGGGTCGATCTTTAGGTTAAGCCGCGCTTGCCTAGGTTGGCCTGTGGATGGGTGACCACCCGTTACATACCGAGTTTCCTCCGTGCCTCGGAAAGCACGTTATGCCGTTGGTCCCGGCTGCCATTTGTAGATCTTTGACAGTCGTTACAGGTAGTCAGTGTTCCGAAAGTCTGACAACCAGTCTTACCAAGGGGTATCTATCGTATTGCCCAGTATTAACTGGGTTGTGGAGGTCGGATAGGCAGTCGCTTCATGTAAAATACTGATATTCAGCTGCATCCGGTTAGACTGGAAGCCGTCCCCAACATAGTTGGGAAAAGGCTAGATGATGATCTTTCAGTCTTACTAGATGCAGCTGAATGCCAGTATTTTACACGGAGTGGCTGCCTATCTGACCTGGAACCCCAACTAGTACTGGGTAATACAATATTATACCCCTTTTTTGAAAATGGGAAATCATCAAATCACTTCGCAATCAAATCACCGAGTGGGGTCTTACGTTGCCACATACTAGGAATTTCCTGTACCGTGGGTGCGTTTACAAACATTTAAACTCACATACGCAAACAGCCAGACCTGAAACAACTACCTGTAGGCCATCCAAATATTTGTTCCGTGCGTTTGAACCGCGACACGAAGCGCAGCAGTCGATCTCTCAGCCACTGCGCTACCTGTGCCGCCCTTTGAGCGGAGCGGGGGAGCATCAGACTTTTACCGACTTAAACCCATCCATGTTCCTTCTTTTGCCCTTTGTGTTCCAGACAACCCTTCACCCCGGCAGGCGGTGGCCCTGGCAGGCCCCTCTACTTTGCTGACATCTCTTTGATACGCGCGTGGAACACGATCGCGCCGTCGACACGGCCTGCTACCCTACCATGACGTCTTAAAGCAGAACTTATTCCGCTGAGGGAAAGAGACAGAGCTATACAGGGTGTCTAGCACCATCTCTTTCTCACACGGGAATAAGAACTGCTATAAGATGTCATGGTAACTCTGCAGTTGTCACTAGACGGACGGACGGACCACAACTATGCATTAAGACGACTTCCAGTCTAACCGAATGCAGCTGATTACCAGTATTTTACATGGAGCTACTGCCTATCTGACCTCAACACCTCAGCTAGTACTGGGTAATCCGATACCAGTTAGTAGTTAGACTGGTTGTGTAATACTGGTTGTCAGACTACCGGACCACTGACTACCTATAACCACTGTCAATGATCTATAATGACAACTGGGACCAACGGATTACGTGCTTTCCGACTTCCGAGGAAACTCAGTATGACATGGATGGATATGGTCACCCATCCAGGGACCAACTTTGGCAAGGCTTAACCTTGAAGGTTGACCAATCTTATTTTCATCTGTTATTTTTAGAGTTCCATACCTTAAAAAGAAAAAGCGGAAACCTTAAGGATTACGTCTTGTCCGTCCGTCTGTCTGTCAAGACCCTTTATCTCGGGAACGCATAAAGGTATCGAGTTAAAATTAAAACCATATGCGCAACTTTGGTCTTTTTATACTGTGATAAAATGAACCCACTAAGTCTAAGTAGCGTAAAAAGTAAAAGCGAAAGTGAGTTTGTTTATTGATTTGTTTGTTTGTTGCCTAAACCGATTTTGATGAATTTTGGTATAGAAATAGTTGGGACCCTGGAGACGAACATAGGCTAACTCATTTTTGAAAAAAAGTGATAAATGAGGTAGAAAGAGAGAAGAAAGGGGAAAACTTAGCATTGCTATTACAATAAATAAGGTGCAAGGGCAAAAACTACAGGTAGCCGGTATCTGCAAATCAGGAAAGGGGAACTGTGTCACCCCGAATTTAACGCGAGCGAATTCGCGGGCAAAAGCTAGCAATAACATAAAGATGTTAATGTTGAATTAAATGAACTGGGAAACTTCACACTTCATATATAACCTGCCCACAAACACCATGTAATAGTGCAAACACAAAACAGTATCCTCGATATAACTATAACGAAAGTTTTATCTTCACTCGAATCATCATAAAAACGTTATCTCTAATGAAAATACGAGTAACTGTTACTAACAGTAAAGTTAATTGAAATCTTGCTTTCCAATTCGTGTTATTTTCACTGAAACAAACATCAATTTTACGTTAGTATGCATTTAGTTGATTTTAGAATGACAACTACTATTGAAAAGGTTTAGAAAGTTTGTGAGCAAGTTGGACCTTGTGTCATAATTTTCCTGCCCTTGTCCGATTCTATTTGGGGTCGGCGCAACACGTTTTCTTCTTCCATTCTCCCCTATCAGACGTCACGGCATCATTAACTCCTTTCTCCTTCATATCATTCCTTACACAATCCATCCATCTTTTCTTTGGCCTTCCTCTCGCTCTCCGTCCATCAACATTCAGATCCCACCACTCTTATAATCACATGTCCTTCATCCCTCCTCATTACATGTAAAATTAGACCTTGTGTATGGGTCTTAACTTATTTTTTCGCAAACACACATTTGTGTAACTTTTGGCAACTATATTGCGAATGCAGAATAAATACATGGCTTTTCTCAGTAGAAATAACATTGTTGGAATGTGGGACTATCGTGAACTCTGGATAAACATAGATAGATACATTTATTACGAGCTTACGTGGAAAGATGGTATACATATTTTATATTGAATTAACTGTGGTGAGGTTATGGAGTTACCGATAAACAACTAACTACTGAAAAAAGTGCCAAAAAAATATCCTTACTAATATTATGAAAGCGAAAGTGAGTTTGTTTGTTACCTCTTCACGCTTTAATGGCTAAACCGATTTTGATGAATTTTGGTTTTATACAGAATTTTTTATTTTAAAAAAAGTGGCATATGAGGGAGAACGAGGGAAGAAAAGGGAAAATTTAGCGTTGCTATTACAAATCAATAAGGCGCAAGAGCAAAAACTGCAGGTACTGTGTTATACCGAATTTAACGCGAGCGAAGCCGCGGGATAAAGCTAGTTTTGCAATAAAAACGAGTATAAAATTTACCATGAAGTTTCTTGCCGGTTTTTAGGATTCCGTATTTTAAAAAGGACACAACGGAACTCTTATGTAATCACTTTATTGTCAGTCTGTCTGTCTAAACTTCAGGGGTTGATTTTTTCACAGCCCAAGAGACCATAAATTTGGCTTTATGGTTTAATTTCTAACTTGATACCTCTACGCGTTTCTGAGATAAAGGGTCGTGACACCGGGGTTGTGGGTTGTTCCGCCGGGGTTGAGGGTTGTTCGAAAGAGATACCGCGGTATCTCTTCACTTTTCCCCGGAACATAAAGGGCAATAGAAGGAACATCTAGCAACAACTTTGCTGGAATACAAAGTGAAAAACAAGGAACATGTATGGGATTTAGTCAGTACAAGTCTGCTACTCTCCCCCGCTCCGCCCAGAGCGGAGGAAGTTATTTGATGATTTACCACCCCAAAAAAGGGTTTTGACAGACAGACAGACAAAAATACAACGGAATTGAGAATGTCTTAAAAACCACGGACTATATTCTCTATGCAGGTATATCTTAATTATATAAAAAATATCGACTAAAAACCAATAACCAAAACTCAGCAACCAACTATAAAGTATAGCAACCAGCAGTTAACCCCTAACCTTGCTCACTGTACAAGTATAAATACGTGTAGATACATATATATGTTATAGTAAGTCTACAAGTAAATATATGCTGTTACCGAGGCCGGTTGCTCAGTCTACTATTTGCGGAAAATTTACGGCGTGACGCCGCCATTGCAGTATTACTGACTATTGATGTTAGTTCGTGCCTTACTTATGGTACGCAACAACAACCAATCAAGCTATAGGAATCCTGTATGCGGTGATCTCTCAATGTACGGGAAGTTCTTACACAGCGAGGTCAGGTTTTGTTGGATATGTCATCTTGATGTGTCGCCGTTTGTACAATCAATGGGTTGGTATTTTCGAATTGACGACTGATTAGATATGTTATGGAATAAGTGATCAATGAGGGCAATGTATATATTTACATCTGTTGAAATTAATAATTCAATTCAGTTCATTTATTCGTTAATGACTTTTTCATCGTGTCTGAATTTCTATTACTAACTACTTACTTACTTGCAAAATATCATAAAAGCAATTCATCTTTAAATCAAAACAATTATCTACCAAAAAATCAAGTCAGTGTACAGATCATCATTTTCCTGCCCTTGTCCCATTTTATTTGGGGTCGGCGCAACACGTTTTCTTGCATGAATTAAAAATAATTAAAACAGTTAAATTTTCATTTCAAGTCAATTTTTTTTTTTTTAAAGAATCCAGCTGCATAAAAAGTGAACCAAACTATATACTAATCCTTACTAATATTATAAAAGCGAAAGTGAGTTTGTTTGTTAGTTTGTTACCTCTTCACGCAAAATCGGTGTAGCCAACACCAATTTTGATGAATTTTGGTACAGAGATAGTTGGGAACCAGGAGACAGACATAGGCTAATTTGTTTTAAAAAAATTAGAAAGAGGGAAGAAAAGGGAAAAATTAGCGTTGCTATTACAAATCAATAAGGCGCAAGGGGAACTGTGTTACCCCAAATTTATTGCGAGAGCAGCCGCGGGCAAAAGCTAGTAAATAATAAACTTGAAAAGACAAAAACAAGTACTGCAAAAATTAAGTCTATGGTAACTTAGACCTATATTAGAGTATGAGCTGATTCTAACTGAATATTTGCTTATTGAGAAGAGTCGTAAGTCCGTCCCGTCCGAGACCAATTCATATTTTTAAACAACCAATTTAACGAAATCAAGATTTTTAGCAGAACCCTAAGTTTAACGTTTACCTCCGATGGTATGCACGTAGTTAAGCCGTTAGTAACTGACTGTGAGCAATCCCATGAATCATTTCAGAGTTATTTCCGATTTTATCCCCATCATATAGCCGAGACTTCGAACAGCACCGGAATTGGGGTAATGGAGCTTTTTATATCTGCAACGATGGTACCCAAGTAACACAGACGTGCTGAATAATGATTGAGTAGAGCAATCATCAAGAGCATTAAGCTGAATACTAAGCTGAATAACGTCTGAGTACCGTCTATTCAGCTGTTATTCAAGCAAAAAGGGCCCCAATTTTGAATGCTTAACGCTGAATAACATCTGAGCAACAGCTAAATAACTAAGAGCACGATCTGAGTAGGAGCTTAATAACTTTTGAATAACAGCTCACATTGTTTTTATTAAGCTCTTACAACTGAGTTATTCAGTTTATTCGAATTGGTTATTGTATTCAGAAATTATTAAGATTGTTCACATTTTTGCAAACTTTATTCATACAAATTGTGAAAATAATTCAATATTGGATTTTAATGTCTAATGTTGATTTGACATCCGCCGGCGAACTTATAAAATCGAAAACCTATAAATTTAAATTGACTAAGTTAGAGGTCTGCTATTATGTTAATTGTTAGTGCGCAAGTAATTTTGTCGTGAATATAATGTTTTTATTTTTCATTACACGACGCGCCGCGTGAATAATCAAGATAACAGATAGTAAATAGTATTTTCATACAAACATACTAGGTCTGACAAAAGTACTTGTGACGAAATAGCTAATACTAGCAATTTTAACCCATAAAATAAGCCATAAATGAGTTGAAAATGTTGTACTTTGTGAGATTAGGCATTTTGGTGATTCGTAAATTCCTTTTAAGTATAAGTTACAAAGATTTTTAATGGCGATCGATAGTTTTTGCTTTATAATGCTGAATAAAAGTGCACACATGTCTTGTTACTAAGCTATAACTTTAAAAAGAGAAGACTAACTTCTGAATAACAATTATATAGGTAGTTTGATCACATTTCTACATTCAGATTTTTAGGGTTCTCTTATCGAACGAACAAAAACCTTTTTAATGTGGAATTTTCCCGCCCGGCTTTCACTAAATTGAACTATTAAAAATTGGAAGACCATCCATGTTTATATTCAGTGATATCTTTTCTGGCACAACGTTTGTGTTAATCAATATGTTTTTAAGTATCTCAATGACGCTATTGTGCCAGTATTCACCTTGCTCAATAGACTTTATGTGGATTTGTCTCGGTGTATTTAAAATTGTCCTTGGATCATTAGGTACAATGTCTGGGAATCTTTGATTTAATATTTCTGCCAAAACCTTTAGTGCTACTTGTGTAATGTTTTTTTCGACAGCCCATTTTCTGTTTTTTTCTCGAAATATAAAATTTTTCATATGTTCGGTACATTGTTCTTCTTCGATATCTGTACAGCTACCATCAGATGTACACTCTTCTTGCGTAAATCGCAATGCTGTTTGACTTATTTGGGGGACGGAACCCTCATCATTGCAACGCAAACACGCATGATGGCTGGGACCGGGTTCAGTTTTGTTCAAACAATTTTCACAAATCCTTTGATGAACAGAAACACTTGGACAATTACTACTTCTGATATTTAAATATTCTTTTAACAATTTTCTTTTGATATTACCGGTTCTCTTACTTTTTTTCCATAACACAAAAAATAAATACGTACAATAATACTTTAATTAAGCTGGTATTAAGCTATAGACGCTATAACAATACAAATATGGTATATAATTTGAATAAATAGTTTGAAACTCTCTATTATACTGAAAAAAGCTTAATAAAAGCATAAATAATATTGTTTATTCAGCAGCTGAATAATTAGTAAAACATAGAATCTTATCCAATTTAAAGATAAAATAAAGACAATTATTCAGTATCAAGCTGTATAATAGAATTATGTAACAATATTATTCAGAAGGTGATACTTTATTCAGCAAAAAGCTATTTCAAACGCTACTAGCTTAGTACTGCTTTAATAATAGCAGGACAGATTATGGTTATTCAGATAAATGCTGCCGACGGGGCTGTTTTCAGCTTTAAGCCACCTGGAATGCGTAATGCTAAATAACGTCTGTATAATAATTTTACGGTGATTGGTTTTTAAGCCTAAAGAAGGGAAGGACAGAAATACAGAATTTATTAAGCTTTAAGAATTTTAAGGCTCCGAACTCAACCTAATTCAGCATTTGGCTATTCCCAAAGCTCTTATACAAACTATATTCATTTTTGAACTGTAAAATGTTCTTAATGCGTACTGTTATCTTGCTTATGTGTTACTTGGGTAGTAGGTATATGCTGAAGCTGGGAATCAGGGTCTTCTATGTTTGAAGGGTGGGATTGGGCCTCGTGAGTGTTTTTTTTTTTATTATTGATAGGCTCGCGTTTGACCACTATCTCACCTGATGGTAAGTGATGATGTGGTCGACGATGAAGCACGCTTACCTAGAAATAACCTATTTACTCTTGACTTTAAGACCCCCAGGTTATAGCTGTCAGGAAATACAGACTCCGGCAGGGAATTCTGCGTTACCCCGGGGTGTAGTGTAAGTTGGTGGAATTTAGGGGTCACTTCATCCCGCACAGACTCGAGAGAAATGAATGGAAATAGAAATGAAATCGAACATTAAGCATTGCGCAGAATTTGCATCTTCCGCAATCCAAACTTGAAAACTGCTCCGGCGTTTCTTAATCTGCTGTGAATTTTACTTTTCACTATTCACCGTGAACCCAACTTCATGTTTGGTGCAATCTGCAGTGAATTTTACTTTTTACTATTAGTAAACCCAACTTGATGTCAGTGGCTGTGTGACAGGTTGCTGCGCAGCGTGTCTCGGGTTCGATTCCCGCTAAGAACAATTATTTTCATGGCAAGTAGTACTTCCGGGTCTGATTATTTCTCCATTTCGTTTAATAGAAATTCTACTGTAAGAAAAAGCTTTATTTAAAAGACATTTAATTGTTTTAAGTAATAATCAGCGCAGCCTTTTCGCAACCAGCCGGCTCCCAGTCGAACCGGATTCAGTTGAACATCGGTGCATTCCGCATACCCCAAGGTTCAATACCCGGATTGGATACCCTTAACTACCCGCATTTTTATACAGTATTTGATCATTTATCCATATAAAAACCCTTGTACAAACGCGGAACAAACAGAAGCCCTGACAGGGGGCCTTAATTTATTGAGGTCACCACAGGATAGTCCGATTAAGCAGTATAACAACTCGAGCAAGCTGAACTGCTAGTGGGCACAACCTAAAAAAAAAAAGTGGACCAGAAAAATACAAATAAACATGTCACTATAAGATTTATACACACAACGATTCAGTTTGAACCTCCCAACCTTGACCACTGTTTATATTAGATTTAAAACATAAAACTATACTGAAATGTACATACATACATATAGCTGTGTTTAGACTAAATGCTATAGATGATCCAGTGGAAGATATAACGGTTGAGTCATTATTATGTCTTTGATGACAGCCGGGATGACGGATTCGGATGTTGATCATAGAGTAACTATTTTTTCGTACCACTTGCTCAAAAAAGTGACATTCTTTGCCCCAAAAAGCGAACATAACAATAGTCATTTTTAATCTGTCAAAAGCAGGGAAAGAATATTGTACTGAATTTCATTCATCCTCTAGGGAGAGAATGTGATTTAAATTTGGAATACTTACCGAAAATATTGAACTACATCTGTGTTTACACCATTGAGTTTATATTTAAAGCATTATACATCTTTTTGAAAAAGGAATACGCGTTTATTATGCAGTTACCTATGATTATTAAATAAAATTACGAAAACCGACGAGGCCGTATGAGCTTGGTGCCTTTGCTTTTTCGACAAAAAATATTAGTCTAGGAATTGGCCGCGTTTTTGTTTTCTACAAATACATAAAAGTTAAGTTTATTTTATAAATAACTTAATGTTCTTGATTAAAATCGTCACCCGCGACAGAAGACACTGCTTTATGCCCTTGGTTAATAATCTACTATTAATACTCATTGCTTATTAGGCCCGGCGCCCATTATAGGCATCAGCAAGGAACAGGATTCTTCGGCATACTACATGCAAGCGCACACTGTCGGAAACTATGCTTTGACGTTCTTAGGAATGACGAGGCGTCCTTGAGCAAGCTATCCCCGAGTGTTGCCTCGGCGCCGGCGGCGTACCGAAGGATGTCAAAGCATCCCGAAGCATTCTCAAGGCTGCCGATACAGCAGCCTCAAGCATACCGAAGCGGTATTTTTGTTATTACGACCATATATGATGGAAATTTCTACTTTATTGCCATTATGTTAATGTATATTGCTATTTGCCACCTAAAATCCTCATTCGTGCCGATGCCGATAATGGGCGCCGGGCCTAAGGTTTCTCCAGCTGCTCATCTTCTTTGTCTCGTATAGTCTTGTTGTTAGTGATCTAAAACTATCTTCGCATAATTGTCATTTTAGGGTTCCGTACCGAAAAAGGAAAAAACAGAACCCTTTTTGGATAACTTTGTTGTCGGTCTGTCAGTCAAGACCCTTCTCTGCCGGGGTTGCGGGTTGTTCGAAAGAGATACCGCGGCCCCGGAACGTAAAGGGCAATAGAAGGAATATTTGTGGGTTTTAGTCAGTAAAAGTCTGACTCTCCCCCCCGCTCCGTCCAGAGTGGGGGAAGTTATGATATCCCAACCCAAAAAACAGACACTTTATCTCAGGAACGCGTAAAGGTATCGCGTATATATTATATACTAAAGGGAAAAAATTTTGTGTTCACCAAAAATACTGATCGTGCACCAAATATTCTTTCCTGAATGCAAAAAAAATGCGTAGGTTAGGTTAGGTTAAAACTGCGACCCCCTACGACCAGTAACGACTTGCATTAATAGAAAATGGATAAAGATATAACACTTTTTTATTGTAGTGCTGTCTTTTTCCTGATGCTCGTTATGACATATTTTAATTAACATATTTTGGTGCTCATTCAGTAAATTTGGTGCAACACAGGCAAAATTAGGTAAACGAAATGGGAATAAATTGAAGTACGTTTAAATACCATCCTATACTAAATACTAAAATCTGTAGCCCCTTTGTGCTATGAAAAAATCAATCGTCTACGCAGTCAAAAGATATGGCTGTTTATGTCGCAAGTTTGTACGGAACCCTCGGTGTGCCATTCTGACTAGCTCTTGGCCGGTTTTTACACTGTATCTACATTGTTTTTTTTACACACTATCTTTTTATTTAGTCTCCTTTCACAGGTATGCTGGAAGAGATTTCTTTAGAAATAAGCATTTTCTTTGTAGCTATTTTCCGTTTCTGTCTTCTTTACTACATTCAGTGTGTATATAAATAAATTGATTGTCCACACAAACAACGATTAGCTAGTGACGTCCTTTGTTTGTTGTAATAACATCATTATAAGTTTCTCAAACTGAACAATATTGATAGATATCTACGGACATTTTTTTTATTTGAATAACTGACAGATTGATTCTGAGACAAACCTACACATGATGCATTTTGGCGGTATTCTTGTCTATGAAAGAGTCATCATAGCAGATGTTCTAGGGATCTAATCCGTAGGTCTAATATTGGCGCTAGCAGAATCATAGGTAATAGGTTAATAACATGAAGTCTTTAAACTGACATGGTTATTAACATTAATTTGACGACACGGTTGGCGCAGTGGCTGAGCGATCGACTGCTGGGCTGCGTATCGCGGATTTGCCTGCACGGAACATATTTTTGTATGCCCTACAGATAATTGTTCCGGGTCTGGCTGTTGGTGTATGTGAATTTAAATGTTTGTAAACGCACCCACGGTGCTAGAGTTAAGCAATTTTTTTTTTTTAAATAAACATTATGCATCATTCTTGCATCTTTTCTCGATGTTTTATAAGTGCCCATGTAGGCCGTATGTGAAATAAAAATATTTTGATTAATATTAAAACCTGAAACGGGATGTTTCTCATGTTTGTCATTTGTTCCGAGTTTTGGTTCGGTGAAGTTGCAAATGCTATGATCATGGATGAACCGAAGTTATTGGTAGTGTTCACAAAGTTCGAAATTTACAAAATTAACTGCTTCTGTGGCCATTTTTATGTAATTCATATTAATATTCTACTAGCTTTTGCCCGTGGCTTCGCTCGCGTTAAATTCGGGTAACACGGTTCCCCTTTCCTGATTTGCAGGTACCTGCTACCTATAAATTTACCCTCGCGCCTGATTTATTGTAATAACAAAGCTAAGTTTTCCCTTTTCTTCCCTCTTTCTCCCTCATGTCCGTTCTCCAGGGTTCCAATTATCCATGTACAAAAATTCATCAAAATCGGTTAAGCCATTAAGGCGCGAAGACTTAACAAACAAACTCACTTTTTTATAATGTTAGTAGGTTAGTTAGTTATGATTTATCATCATCTCATTTTAGAACCCCTGAAGTTTTCATCAATTTGATTTGAAAAACGTTTGAGTTGATTTATCTTAGTACGATTAGGGGTCGTCCTCAACTTTTCGATATCCATTTACAGGACCAGCTACCCTACCATGACGTCTTAAAGCAGAACTTATTCCACTGAGGGAAAGAGATGGTGCTAGACACCCTGTATAGCTCTGTCTCGTTCCCTTAGTGGAATAAGTTCTGCTTTAAGAAGTCATGGTAAGGTAGCAGAAACAACACGAATCTAAATAAACAAGCATTGCGCGGTATGTGATCTAACACTTATCTTCCTTAGTACAATTTCAGGAATAGGAATGACGGTAAAAGATATTGATGCCATATTTCATTAGAATCTCCATGGATATTCTCTGTAAGGTTTATCTCTTTATAAATTCTTTAATATCGGTAAATTACAGTTGTACTCAAATTTTCGTCTGGTACAGGTAGTCAGTTCGATTCCCGTTGAGTGAGATTTCAGATTAACCCGTAACTGCTTTTGCTTTTTTTAGCAGATTGGAAATCATCAAACAACTTCCTCCGCTCTGGGTGAAGCGAGGGGAGTATCAGATTTATAATGAATAAAACCCATTTATGTTCCTTCTTTTGCTCTTCATGTACCGGGGCCGCGGTATCTTTTTCTAAAAGCCTGCAACCCCGGAACTAATATTGCTTGACTTTACAATTTCGTGTTGAGTTAATTATTTGGGAAAAATCTATCACATCATTTTGAGTTGCTCATTTGAATAAGAACTCTTGCTTATAACTTCCTTTGAACTTCAACATAAAGAGCATAAAACATTATACAGAAATTCCACTTGTTTGCACTGTTAAGGTCACTAAACGCCTTAAGCTTTACCAATATAACGACATAAAGGACTTATAAAACTCGTACGGAAGTTTAAAAAAAATACAATAAAAAAAACAAATAAGTATTCGAAATTCGAATCGCATCGCAAAAATTTAAAAAGATGTCCGTTTAACTTCGAATTTCAAATTGTGACTCACCCCATCGATGAGGAGTTCTCCCTAGAAATGTTCTTTCTTCAGGATTCCAGATCCCGTACTGGATCCTCTGGAGGAACGGCCTCTGGACTGGTCTCCGGTTGTAGTTGACGACGCCATTGGGCTTGTGCTTGTCAGCGCCCATCGTGGCTGGTCGGCGAGTGAAGACTGGCGGCCGCGAGCGGGAGCGAAGTTAAGTGGTGAGGACGGAGTTTATGCCTAACTGTGAGATGCCTCTGTGAGGACGTGTGTTCTTTTTTTAACGCGATTTTATTTGCTTCAACTGTAACTAATTAACTGTGTATAAAAGTTAAGTTAAAGTTTAAATGTTTAGTTTTGATTACATTGCATGTAAGATAAGTGAAATCAAAATCCAATATGGCGGATTTCCAAAGATGACGGACTAAATGTTTTTTTTTTTGAGTTCCATGGTCCATGATACGTTTATTTAATAAAAGGGTTTACTGAGAAGAATTCGGAAACGTATTTTTTAGTTTGTATAAACTATAATAATATTTACATTCTTACGTGAAGCTCGTAGCTAAATAATACTCAAATCTTTATTGTATGCCAAATGTATTCCGTAATATCAGCAGCTCTGGTCAATCTTAAGGTTAACCCGCACTTGTCTTGTTGGTTTGTGATTACCCGTTACATATCGAATTTCCTCCGTGCCTCGGAAAGCACGTTAAGTTGTTAGCCCCGGCTGTCATTATCTTTGACAGTCGTTACAGATAGTCAGTTTCTCGAAAATCATGTTGGAGTCGGCTTCCAGTGTTAACTTTTGATAACGTATTATTTTATTTTTACTTTTTGTAAAGTAAGCAATGACTTATTGTCGGGTCTACGCTGTCCTCTCATACTTAAGTACTAACGCTGTTACAACAACATTGTAAAACCAAATGATTTTAAAAGAGTAACCATGGAGTTTCTTGCCGGTTCTTCTCCATAGGAAACGACCAGCCCGAACCGTGCATCTTTTCTCGACGTTTTATAAGTGCCCATGTAGGCCTATGTGAAATAAAAATATTTAGATTTTGAGTTGAACTGAAAGCAGCTAAGTTCCAATATTTAAGATAGAACTGTCTTATCTGACCCACAACACAGTGACTGGATAATATGATACTCCTTGGGAAGACCGGTTGTCAGACTTTCAGACTTCTGAGCACTGGTTACGACTGTTAAAGATTTACAAATAACACCCAGGACTAATAAGTTTTAAAACAGTGGGTCATTTTTAGACCCTTCTCCAATCCACTTACTCTATGCCCCCGATCTGCCGCCTAAATCTGCCTGAAACCGGCGAGCCGCCCGCCCAGCGCCGCCGCCCCAGCGCCCCCTACGGCCAAGCCCTGCACTGCAAAGTAATGTGCTAAGTGCTAGTCAGGTGACAACTTGTTTGACTTGCCAAGGTGACAGGTGTGGACTAGATTGATGGCGGAATAAAGATAATTAGAAAGTTAGGGGTAACTTGGTTTATTTTGCAATAGCTGGCGCCCGCGGCTTCGCCCATGTGATATAGAAAAAAAGTATATTCTATGTGTTAGCACAGACTATAATCTACTTCAGTGCCAAATTTCATCAAGATCCGTTAAGTGTTTTGGCGTGAAAGAGAATCAATCATCCTCACAAACATTCGCATTTATAATATTAGTATTAAGTAGGTCAAAGTAGGACTTTCGAAATGTTGGTGTAGATTATGTACAATAGGAACACCTTTACCTAATTTATTTATTTATATAAATCACCAGCTTGTCTACAGTGTAGGTTAATAGTTTAATTTTTTTATATTCTTGTTTAAGTAGATTTTTTTCTACCAATTCGTTGTGAATGAGTGGACATGGTAGGCCTTATAGATTCTTAGACCCTTGTTAACTTTGGTTGTTTATTATTTAATTTTAGTTTCTGTAAAGTAAGAATTGACTTATTGTCGGGCCTACGCTGTCCTCTCATACCTAAGTACTAAAACTGTAACAACAGCATGACGAGTTTCTTGCCGGTTCTTCTCCGTATGAGACGACCAACCCGAACCGTGCATCTTTTCACGACGTTTTATAGGTGCCCATGTAGGCCTATGTGAAAAAAAAAAATTGATATTGAAGGATTAGCCCACTCATAGCCACCGTCATCGTGTATGGCTTTCAGATATTTTACACTACTATAAATAAGCTTTGTGAAACATGGCTCATCTATACTATAATTACTGAATATATGTATATACGTAAGTATATATATTATAAAGAGGTTTTGTGAGGTTGTAGGGATTAATCTCTGGATCAAATGCGATTTTGAAAATACCTTTACCAATATCACGATAATTTAGTTTCATAGGCTATATAACATCGTGATACGACACTTAGTTTGCAATAACAAGCCACGTCAATTGAGTGTCATCTATACTAATATTATAAAGCTGAAGAGTTTGTTTGTTTGTTTGAACGCGCTAATTTCAGGAAGTACTGGTTCGAATTGAAAAAATATTTTAGTGTTAGATAGTCCATTTCTTGAGGAAGGCTATAGACTATATAACATCCCGCTACGACCAACTGGTGCTGAGCAGCGTGGGTGAAACCGCGGAGAACAGCAAGTACGTTATAAGTATAATAAATATTATAAAGAGGTTTTGTGAGGTTGTAGGGATTAATCTCTGGATCAAATGCACCGATTTTGAAAATACCTTTACCAATACCACGATAATTTAGTTTCATAGACTATTATAACATCGTGCTACGACACTTAGTTTGCAATAGCAAGCCGCGTTAATTGAGTGTCATCTATACTAATCTATACTTAATATTATAAAGCTGAAGAGTTTCTTTGTTTGTTTGTTTGAACGCGCTAATCTAAGGGACTACTGGTTGGATTTGGAAAATTCTTTTAGTGTTGGATAGTCCATTTCTTGAGGAAGGCTATAGGCTATATAACATCACGCTACGACCAACAGGTGCTGAGCGGCGCGGATGAAACCGTGGGGAACAGCTAGTAGACTATATAAGGTCGCGATCAGGAGCTGAAAGCAGCGGGTGAAACTCTGAACTAGAGTGTGTACCTAATAAAATCAAACAAAACCCTCAATTTGATCTAGATTTATTCGAAATAAATTCTCATTTACACAAAC
The DNA here is from genome assembly GCA_958449745.1 of Ochropleura leucogaster. Taxonomy (NCBI): domain Eukaryota; kingdom Metazoa; phylum Arthropoda; class Insecta; order Lepidoptera; family Noctuidae; genus Ochropleura; species Ochropleura leucogaster. The sequence goes on from OY288208.1 coordinate 1,181,829, forward strand.
AACATGGAATATTTTTATTAAATAGGATTTGTACTCGTACCAGGCATAACAAACATACTCTAACTACGATAGTCTCTATAACATTCTCAAATTGTTTCCAAAAATAATAGTTTTATGTGTAAACTAATGCTGAAAATACCTTATAATATTATACTTTGGTGTGTGTGGCTAAAACCATAAATAACGCTGCCATCGTTTTTATTTAAAAAAAAAGCCTGTTAATGTTTACAACAACAGCAACCTCTACCGATATAGAAAAAAAATAGCGCCAAAAGACCCACGCAGCAATATATTAATATTATAAAGACTTACCATAAAATAATATACATATAGTAGCCCTAACATGTTTTCTTCAACTAAGGTAAATACTTCTTCTCATACAGAGAAGGAACAAGAATTGATTAATACATGCATGCATTGATTTTGAAATATAGTTGACCTCATAACAGCTTGATTAACAAAGTTAGACTTTCACTCAAGACATTTGTCCTGTAGTGTAAGGGCGCTTTCAATTTAGACGTTAGACGACGAAAGCGCCCTAAGTGAAACTTTTATACTAGTTTAAATAACAAAAACAGCCAGTAACTAACGATGACGGAAAATCGTGTAGGTATCGGGTTGACATAAGCTATCGAAAAGCTGTATCAATCATGTCTATGCAGTGTTAATCATATTGAAAAAATTGAAAGTATATTTTACAAGCGATGGTCGCTTGTCTATGCCCTATTAATCTATGGGTGGATAAAAGCTTCAACTCTTACTCTTATCTCTCTCTTTAAAAACGTTGCCCCACACTAGGATTTTCTCCTGTATCGTGGGTGCGTTCATAAACATTTAAGCTGACATACACAAACAGCCAGACCCGAAACAAATATCCGTAGGCATTTATTCCGTGCGGTGATCGAACCCGCGACACGCAGCGCAGCAGTCGATCGCTCAGCCACTGCGCTAACCGTGTTGTCTTCATTAATGGCTTTTGTGGATGGAAGATACCACAATTTTACCATTATCACTTGTAAACTGGTAATAAACTATCAAACGCTGGAGAATATTTAATAAGTAATTTAAAATATAAAAACAATTAAAGTATTTCACGGTTATAACCTTTGGCAATTTTTCTGCGTCAGTGACAAGTTGAGCGCAAAATGGCGGACTGTCAACGCTTTTAGTATAAGTATTTAACTTTTTATTGTCAAAGTAAGATGTTTATTACGTTCTTACTTAAGACATTCAAATAAGTAGGTACATTAGGAATATTCTAGATCAAGTTTTAAACACGTTTCATGCACTGTCATCTTTAGTTACAACCGTTATGAACTTTCAATAGAAAGCGATACGAGGTAAATCATGAAATTAATTTTATTTTATTTAACTTAGAACGCTCACTGCGTCTTACACAAAAACCTTTACATTTCATTGACGCAGACAATTCTTAATTTTCTTTTAGTAATAACATGAAACCTTTTAACATACTATTTGTCCTATATAGGTAAACAATTATACATACGGGTACCTAGTAGATATATACAGAGTGCACACTTCAGTTACATCAAAATACTTTCATTTCGAAGTATGCGTTCAGAAATAAAAGATTTAAAAAAGTATGCATTCAATAAATGTGTTGAAGTTTATAGAAAAAGAGGTGGGTTTTTAATTATGCATTCTAGTATGTCGCACCAGCAATGGTAGTACGTAACTATGAATTACTTTAAAATCTCAATGTACAATTTAAATAATTATAGAAATCAATATTTCTTAACCCAATCATTAAGGTTTCTTCGTATAAAAACTCATACCTATAGGTATTGTTCTTCGTAATAAAATTCAACAGTTTTGTTCTTAAAAAAACATTTTCATTTTCGATCACACACCGAGATTCGGAATACTCAAATACTTTATACATTGAATACAAAATATCTTTTTAAAACAGTTAAAAATACAACAGAAGAAAATCTTGCAAAGAAGACAGTTTTTTTTTTTCAAATCACTGGACAAAAGAGGCTCAGTAACTAGACTATTTTAATAAATAACCAAGTATTTGGTTGGGAACATAATATAACGTATCTTTTAAGTCCCATTTAAAAGAGAGCGGCACTATTATCATAAACCGGATACACACATACAGTTTCTATCCATGGAGAAGAATTCCTGATGGAAGACACCCAATAACATTTTGCCACACCCGGCAATCGAACCCCAAGACCTCTTACTTGGCAGTCGAACTTACGACCACAAGACTCACGCAGTAGTCGTTTTATAAAGGAAGCTTTATAAATGAGCTCTTGTTATTTATTCAAACTGTGAACTGAAGAAACACTCATGACGATGACATACAAAAGGAGAAGTCTATGTACAGTACGGCCAACGAGAAGCGATACGAAAGATCATTAACCTAAAGAACAACTGTGGCGTTGACAATCTAATATTTAGCTCTTTTCATCTTGTGCCTTTGTCGTAATGTCTCGTTCTCCCGGCAAAAACATGACAACGTTAAGACGGGTTCGCCAACATTCGGGCGGCCATTTTAGATGGGGTTTTAGCATGGGTTTTGTTTACATTTGGTATCGCTTCTCGTTGGCCGTACTGTATATATCTGATAAACGTCACCACACCTGACATTACAAACATAACCTGACAGGCTTGCGTCTATAATAATATCGACAGGCCGTGTCCACGGCGGGCGAGTTACCACGCGATCCTCAAAGAGATATCAGCAAAGGACAGGTGCGCCAGGGACACCGCCGCACGGGGTTGCGGGTTCTTCGAAAGAGATACCGCGGCGTCAGTAAAAGTCTGCCATTCCCTTCCTCTCCTCTCAGAGCGGGAGTAGTTACTTCATGATTTCCATTCCGAAAAAAATGTCTGTGAACCTCGAAGGGGACAGCAGATGTACTTAATATTAGCTACACACATTATTTTAGCCCGTTATGTTTTTTGTGCTCTTCGTGCAAAAGCTACCCATCTCAAATAAATAACAAGCTTATAAAACAGATGACAACTTAATATCACTCCATATTTCACAACAGAACATTGATCTCGCTATTTTTTAGGCCGAGTACACATCATGTAGTTAGTCTAGTTTTGGGTTAGCTAACAACTTTTATTCAGTCTACATTACGCGGTGCAAATAAGAAGGTGAACAACACAATGCGCACTTAACCTAACAGACAGTACTACATAAGAATTCCATTACTGTAACGGAACGTCCCTATCGCTATATAAATTATACATTGCTGCTTATGTTAGACTTCGGTGTCGTTGCCGCTGCTATTGCCTTCAACGTATAAGTGGAAGCGAGTGTATCCCGATGGCTCCTTGAGACTCTTGTTTTGTATAATGTTCTTGGCCCACGCTCGGCATCGGATCACAATGTTAATGTTATGTGCTGGAAGTGAAAGAAAAACTTTAATTCAGATAAAGTAAACGTCGTTAATTCAAATTTTCGACCTTTTAAAAGTCAAATTCTTCTGACGGTTTCCCAAAATACTTTACTCTAATTTAGAGATGGAAACAAAACCGAGTGGAAAGTACCAAATATGTTACCCATTTAGTTTAAAACTGGGTATTTATGTGTGAAAAAATCCAGTGAATGGGTATTTTCATCTACACTCATATAAAATAATAACACTTAAGAGATTTTAATTTATTATTGAGTTTTTACCGGGTAAAATCCCATCACTAATCTTGACGCGTTTGCCAAAACCTTGACTCACTCATTACGAAATCTCAGAAACTACAAATGTTAAAAGTCCCAAACTTTGCTTGGGGATCTTTTTGTGAAATATTTGCATAGTTTGTGTGGGCATAACGTGACTCTTTGCCCAAATTAGAATCATTTAAATTTTGCATAAGCATCCTTTTACGAAATAAATAGAATCCTTACAATTATTATAAAAGCGAAAGTGAGTTTGTTTGTTTGTTACGTCTTCACGCCTGAATGGCTCAACCGATTTTGATGAATTTTGGTACAGAGATAAAGTGAGAAATGATCCCTCATTTCTCACTTTTTTTTTAATAAGTTAACCTATGTCTGTCTCCAGGGTCCCAACTATCTCTGTACCAAAATTCATCGAAACAGGGAAGAAAAGGAAAAACTTAGCTTTGTTATTACAATCAATAAGGCGCAAGGGCAAAAACTACAGGTAGTAGGTACCTGCAAATCAGGAAAGGAGAATTAGCGAGCGAAGCCGCGGGCAAAAGCTAGTAAAATATATATCGCTACAATACTAAGGAGCTAAACACCAGGTGAAACCGCTGGACACAGCTAAATTATAAAAGGACCCATGTTAGGCGACGAGTGACTTGAAGACTTGCCTTTGAAAGGCCCAGCGGACATCAAGCGAAGATTAAGGGAAACTATCGGATATGGAGCAGACCAAGGCAACAGCTTTTCAAGTATGTTTAAGACTGTGTCCAGCAGAGAACATCTCCTGGCTGATATGACTACGATAAAGGTAAAAAATAATTACCTGGTGACGATAACCTTACAGCAATCAGTGGGTTCTTGTAGCCCTGCTGGTTGTTATAGGGGTAGAACTTGCCCGGCATGCCCTGACCCCAGGGGTACTCCAGCTTTGTGTCATTTGCCTTCTCTTCTTCACAGGACACCCATACTTGTTTTTGCTGATGGCAGAAAATAAAAAGATTCAATACCTAGTGTAAAGTCCATCGTCCGGGCCTGTGGACGGTGAGCAATGGGTAGCTCACGGTCCGTCCGTCTATTGACGACAGGCCGTGTCGACGGCACGTTTGTGTTTCACGCGCGCCTCAAAGAGATGTGAGCAAAGCAGAGGGGCTTGCCAGAAACTCCGCTTGCCGGGATTGCGGGTTGTTCGAAAGAGTTACCACGGCTCAGGAAGAAAAAGGTCAAAAGAAGGAACATGGATGGGTTTTAGCCAGGAAAAGTCTGACACCCACCGCTCTGACCAGAGCTGGGGAAGTTTTTGATGATTTACCACCCGATAAAATAAGGCACCATCGTGGTCAACACTTTTACCAAGTATTCGGTTGGTAAATGACTTGGACCTCCAGTAATCTCTGATTTGTCTGTTTTATCAGCTACAAACTTTTATTTAACTTTTTTTTTTAAATGTACCAACACCCCACACTAGGAATTTCTCCTGTTCCTGGGTGCGTTTACAAACATTTAAACACATACACAAACAGTCAGACCCGAAACAACTACCTGTAGGTCTTACAAATATTTGTTTCAACAGTTAGACAGCAAGTAAATAAAATGTATAATGCTAATTCTCACTTTATTTGCATCTAGTCCCTGTATGTGCTCAGCCAGGTCCTCAGGCATGGTGGAAGGTAGCGCTGTGGGGTCGTAGTAATCTGGTTGCCAGCCAATTATCTGGAAAAACATATTTACGATGATACACCATGATTGTTCATGTAAAGGCCAACCATGTCCATTCATTCACAACGAATTGGTAAAAAAAAATACATTAAAAATGTTTCAAAAAACGGACATTCTCCATAACCATTAGGGCATTGTAAATCATACAGGTCACGTAACATAAGATAACAGCCTGTAATCTTTTACTACCTTGCGGGTTGTTTGAAAGAAATACCGCGGCCCCGGAACATAAAGGGTAGAAGTAGGAGCCAAGGTCGGTTTTAGTCTGTAAAAATCTCACACTTCCTCCCGCTCCGCCCAGAGCAGGAGAATTTATTTGATGATTTCCCTTCCGAAAAAAATATTATTAAAAAAATTCCGCACCGGATCCGCGCGTATCATCGTTCTTTTCGACTTATAGAAGCCTGTTCCCAACTGTGGGAACAATACAGTGAGATTTCAAAATCTTTAAGATCCTATAATAATAATTACGAAGTTACTTTTTTTGGTTACTTACTTTATTGACTTTAATGAAGATGCAGGGATTATCGGGGAAGCCGTAGTGGTCAGCAGCCGTGCAGTCCTTCTTCGTGGAGTACCAGCTCTCGCTTCTATAAGCTAAGGAAAAAGACAATATAATATTATACATATTTGCAATTGTGAGGCGTCCGGTGTTACGAGTTGTTCCGCGGTTGCGAGTCGTCCGGTGTTACGAGTTGTTCCGCGGTTGCGAGTCGTCCGGTGTTACGAGTTGTTCCGCGGTTGCGAGTCGTCCGGTGTTACGAGTTGTTCCGCGGTTGCGAGTCGTCCGGTGTTACGAGTTGTTCCGCGGTTGCGAGTCGTCCGGTGTTACGAGTTGTTCCGCGGTTGCGAGTCGTCCGGTGTTACGAGTTGTTCCGCGGTTGCGAGTCGTCCGGTGTTACGAGTTGTTCCGCGGTTGCGAGTCGTCCGGTGTTACGAGTTGTTCCGCGGTTGCGAGTCGTCCGGTGTTACGAGTTGTTCCGCGGTTGCGAGTCGTCCGGTGTTACGAGTTGTTCCGCGGTTGCGAGTCGTCCGGTGTTAAGAGTTGTTCCGCGGTTGCGAGTCGTCCGGTGTTACGAGTTGTTCCGCGGTTGCGAGTCGTCCGGTGTTACGAGTTGTTCCGCGGTTGCGAGTCGTCCGGTGTTACGAGTTGTTCCGCGGTTGCGAGTCGTCCGGTGTTACGAGTTGTTCCGCGGTTGCGAGTCGTCCGGTGTTAAGAGTTGTTCCGCGGTTGCGAGTCGTCCGGTGTTACGAGTTGTTCCGCGGTTGCGAGTCGTCCGGTGTTACGAGTTGTTCCGCGGTTGCGAGTCGTCCGGTGTTACGAGTTGTTCCGCGGTAACGAGTCGTGCGAGGTTTCAGGTTGATCAAAAGAGATACCAACCAACATAAAGGGCAAAAGGATGGGTTTTAGTAAGTTCCGCTCCGCCCACTACTGGAGGAATCAGTTGAAGATTGCCCATCCGAAAAGGTAAAGCGCGCTTGATGAGTTACCATCCAAGGTTGTCTTGAAAAGATCGCTAAAAGTTGTCACCCTATCTATAAGTTGGATACTGTAATTCTTTTAATTCGTATGGTGTACATAACAAAGAACATTATATTTATCTATCCATTTTAAGAACACTCCTGAGTGGCTCGGAACGTAGATTAAGCTGTGTCAGTCTAGCATTTGGTCTCGGTTATTATTCGTTCTTTTCAGACCACCGGTAAGTTATCCCGAAATACTAGGTGGGCACCCCATGGTTTTAGTGTTTCAACCCAAAACGGCTCAAACACATAACAATCAATTAATTTATTGCGGGTATTTGTGCTTTTTTAATTTTTTCAACAACTGTAAGCCTACTATGACGTCTTAAAGCAGAACTTATTCCACTGAGGAAAAGAGATGGCGCTAGACACCCTGTATAGCTCTGTCTCTTTTCCTCAGTAGAATTAGTTCTATTATTATTATTAGGAGGTATTTGATTAATTTGGATGTTTATCTAATTTGATTAATTAGATAAACATCTATTAGATACACATAAAAACTTAAACTAAAAGCATTTATTTCAAAAAGATCATTACAGGCACTTTTGTCAAATCATAATATTCTTACAAGATCATCGTAACATCATTTATGTTGAGATTTTCCTTACTAATATTCTAACAGCGAAAGTGAGTTTGTTAAGTCTTCACGCCTAAATGGCCAAACCGATTTTGATGTATTTTGGTACCGAGATAGTTTGGACCTTGGAGACGGACATAGGCTAAATAAAAGTGGGATAAAGGGGAGAAAAAGGGGAGTAAAGGGGAGAAAAAGGCGAGATAAAAATATTTTTAACGGGGACGAAGTCGCGGGCGGAAGGTAGTACAAATATATGTGAGAACGATGTAGAAAGACGTGCACATTAAGAGCATCGAGAGTAAAAGCAAAAATAATTAAAAAAACGTTGGCAGCTGAGATGACCAGTCTCATAACAACGCTTCCCTGCCTACTCCTCTAAATAATACTACCATGAAGGACACGTGTATGTTAATAGAATGCCCACGTTCCATGTCAGTACAATTCCATCGGAGTATTGATTGGTGACAATGCCTCACTGAAGCCCGTGGTGTCGTACGTCAGCAAATTGCTTCGTGCCTGCCACGCCTTCGGACTGTACTTGTGTACTGGATATCACGCTTATTATCATGGTGAGGTAAGCAGAGATGAAGGCCGAAGGAAGTAAATGTTATTGTACGGGAAAACGCTTCACCCCTTTTAACATTAATGGAAGTATGGAGAGAACAGTAAAAAACAAAACACGTGAAGGACAAACTTTGTGTGATGAGCATGATTGTTTGTTCTGTGTCTGGGTGTGATTTATCTATAAAATGTATGTATTTATAAATTATATAAGTATGTATATCAGTTGTCTGGTTACCATAACACAAGCTCTGCTTAGCTTGGGATCAGATAGCCGTGTGTGAGCTGTCCCAAGATATTTATTTATTTATTAACAGTCATATTCTTATGTACAGTTCATTTATTGTTTTTCCTTTCATATGATTTCATTTTCAAATATTTCTTAATAAAAAAGCATAAAAAAAACACCGAGTACCGCTTCCTGTATCAAGCCCTTGATCCAGCTGCCTAACGAGAGCCTTCTCAAGTGTTGATCGAGGCTCTTGGTAATTAAGCCATTGGCTGTAACGACTATCGGCACAATGATCGCTAAGTCCACATCCCATATGTCGACAACCCCGCGAGCCAAGTCAATATACCTACTTCATTTGTTTATCTTTTTTATGTACTATTCTTACTTTATCTTCGTACATCGTTTCTTTCGAAAACATAACTTAAGTGAATTACAAGCGTGGAAAAGTATTATAACTGGTGAAATTAAGAAAAACTATTTTTAATTCCTATGTTAAAGGGAATCCTGACTAATATTATTAAAGCGAAAGTGAGTTTGTTACGTCTTCACGCCTAAATGACCAAACTGACTTTGATGAATTTTGGTATTGAGATAGTTGGGACCTTGGAGACGAAATGTGGGAAAAAGGGGAGAGAGAAGGAAGAAAAGGGGAGGGAAAGATATTTTTTTTTCGATCATCACACAGGTTAAAGTTAGCGTTAGCCCAAAGTAACTATGCCACGCGGACGAAGTCACGGGCGGAAGCCAGTAAATAAATAAATCACTTATTTAACTATTTATGTACACACAGTAAACCAGAGAGGATAAAAAAACATATAAAATTTGAGTACAAGGGTACTGCTTATTTCTTAAGAAATTTCTGCCAGCAGACCTGCAAAAGCAGATGCACATGTATAAAAACATTGTACAAAGGCGGACTTAATGCCTTGGGCATTTTCTACCAGTCTACCTGCAAAGAGAAAACAAAAAAGGTGCAGGGGGCAGAAAGATTGAAACCGAAAAAAAAATCGTATATGTAATGTAATATTATCGTATACTAGCTGTTCCCCACGGTTTCACCCGCGCTGCTCAGCACCTGTTGGTCGTAGCGTGATGTTATATAGCCTTCCTCAAGAAATGGACTATCCAACACTAAATTAGAATTTTCCAATTCCAACCAGTAGTCCCTGAGATTAGCGCGTTCAAACAAACAAACAAACTCTTCAGCTTTATAATATTAGTATAGAAGTATAGATAAAAAAGAACCAACGTATACTCACGTGCAAAGAACTCTTCAAGCTGTTGAATGAAAGGCTGGTAGGCAGAGCTGTTCTCCACATTGTAGCGAAGAACAGCTGTCTCGTACAGGGGCCGCGACGCCACGCCGGGGTTTGCTCCTGTAAGTATACGAGGAAATTTCCATTAAGTTTCATTTTTTTTTCGGATCGGATTTTATGTGAACGTGGTATCAAAGGATAATGGCGAAATGGGGTGGAATGATCATTGACTCACTCATCTCGAAATCACTGAAACTACAGAAGAAGAAGAACAATACTACAAGTGTTACAAGACTCAAATTTTACATGGGGGATCCTTTTTTAAGACGTATGTGCTTACTAAGACGGGATTTTGCAAAATTCGACCGTTAAAAGGGCGAAACCAGGTAGCAGTTTGTATGTGAGTCAAGATTCCTTGGCCAGAATGACTTTTGCATAGGCATACTTTCACGTAAATAAATATAAATAAATATCTTGGGACAGCTCTCAAGCTAAGCAGAGCTTGTGTTATGGTAACCAGACAACTGATATACATACTTAAATAATTTATAAATACATACATATTATAGATAAATCACACCCAGACACAGAACAAACAATCATGATCATCACACAAAGTTTGTCCTGGGTGGGAATCGAACCCACGACCTCCGGCTCAGCAGTCAGGGCCACTAACCACTAGACCAACAGGCCCGTCAAACGTGTCTGTGCCGTGAGACGGACGGACGATGAGCTACCCGTCTATTGACGACAGACCGTGTCGGCGGCGGCGCGTTAGTGTTCCACGCGCGCCTCAAATAGATGTCAGCTGCCAGTGCCAACGCCTGCCGGGGTTGCGGGTTGTTCGAAAGAGATACCGCGGCCCCGGAACATAAAGGGCAAGGGAAGGATCATGGGTCGGTTTTAGTCAGTACAAGTCTGACAATCCCCCCCGCTCCGCCCAGAACGACAATACACTATCATCAAATACAACATTATTTGATGATACCCCAAAGAAAGCATACATTCACGAAATAATTAGACTATATAACATCATCCTTCTATACTGAAGGCCTGCACAGTGGGTGAAACCGCAAGGCACTGCTCGTTGCAATATAAATTTAAATAAATGTAGCTGCCAAACAATGTACATAATGTAAACATAAGGCAGGATGCGGCATAATTCAGACAAAGTAATTAAATACTCCATTGTTTGTATCCCTTTTACCGTCATTTAAATAGCTGTACTATTACGCATACCTGTGCTTATTTAGGTCAAACAGCGCAGAATTTTAATGTTTCATGGCTGACTGATTAAACTTGTAAACTTTTCCTTGTAAATATGAAACTATAATGCGAATACCGTCTATGGACATACAATAAGCTACCTTAAAAGAAAGTCTAGAAGTATTGCAGTATGTAGGAATTTGAACTCTGAGCACAGCGTGTACCGTTGAAGATAGAATAGCTGACTTTTATTTGAGTGTACATTAACAGATAAATAAGCTAAATTAAACTAAAATTATTAAACATACCACCTAATTTATAAATAAATTTAAAAATAGCGTCAAAAAATTCGTCCTCAACGCTGTCAGTTGGCAATGTCCCCAAAAACTGGCCGCGTTGCCACGTTGTATGGCAACGCTAAGCCTCTGGCCAAAGTAAAAGCCAGCCCTCGGGTCACGAAAGTGTCAACCAAACGTTTTGATATTTCCTTAAAAAATATATTATAATATTTATTTTTATTTAGGTGACAATTGCAGTCACGTCGCAAAGAAACCCAGTATTTAGCTTTCAGACACAGCTGATTAAACTAAACATTAATCAATAACAGAAGAGAGAAAGGTCTCAGAAAAAAAAAAACGACCAAGAGCGAGTCTCGCACCGAGGGTTCTGTCCAAGCTTGACGTCATAACTTTCGACAGAGTAGACTAATGCCCCGTTCCAATAAACAAAAACGACTCGTTTCCAATTCCAATGTTTATAGTAATGGCTCCATCGTTTTATCGATGATTCTGCCAATGTCAAGGTAAACGACTCGTTTTGCTTACGGATAGTTGTATTTTGACATAAGTCTCATAGAACTTATGTCAAAATACAACTATCCGTAAGCCTATGTAAGTTTATTGGAACGGGGCATTAGAGGGTATTTTCACAGCACAAAGGGGCCGAGTCAGAGTACAGAGTTGAGTTTATGGTTTTGATATTCACTCGAAAAAGGGTCTTGCTTGACAGACAGACAGACGGATAACAAAGTGATCCAATAAGAGTTCTGTAGGGTTACCATGACATCTTATAGCAGTACTTATTCCTGTGTGAGAAAGAGATGGTGCTAGACACCCTGTATAGCTCTGTCTCTTACCCTCACTAGAATAAGTTCTTTTTAAGACGTCATGGTTGGGTAGCTGTTTTTCCTTTTGAGGTAAAAAAACCCTAAAAAAAGGATAAAAAATACACATTAAAAGAAAACTGTCCTCTTCTATCACAGCTTAAATTAATCCTCAAACAATACCACCGTCACTAACCCACCTATACAGCATTCGTTTCTTAGCGCTAGATAGGATATCCTTGCCTCCATCCCACTGATCTCCCAGTCAATTGTCCCCAAAGGAACTGGCCAGGCGGTCGTAGGAAGCCCATTACATAATAAAAAGTGCGGAATGGGCGACCTGACCGTCGACGTCTAAATGCGACGTGACCTCTTTACAATTTATAGCGCACCGCACACCGACTGTACATTTATAGCTGGTATACGAACGAGTGGGTTAGCACTAATGTGTTCTTTGGACATTAGAGGCTACAAGAGTAGAGGAAGACCAAAGAATCGGTGGATAGACTGTGTGAAGGATGAAATGGCAAGAAAAAAGGTGTTTAATATGCGAATTTTGATAGGATTATAGATGAAAAAGACATGCTGCGCCACTGCAAATTAAGTGAGATCCAGTCTTTTTTCGGTATCCCTACAAGAAGACTGGATCACCAAGGAGATAAAGTTGGGCGACAGTTTTTTTGGAACGAAGTTACTTATCGCGCGTTGCGAAACGGTTTCTCTGTCTGTCTCTCTCTCTTTCTCTCAAAGCAAGCCAGTTATTTTGAGAAAGAGGGAAGAAAGGGAAAAGTTAGCGTTGCTATTACAAATCAATAAGGCGCAAGGGGAACTGTGTTACCCCGAATTTAACGCGAGCGAAGCCGCGGGCAAAAGCTAGTCTTCGATATTTTAGTAAAGGATTTCAGATGAATTGGGCAGAGAAGGCATCATGGAAACAGCAGGTGATGATTTAAAAGGTGTATAGTAGGTACTTACCAATAAGAGACTCTTCCAAAAGATAAGTGGGCCGGTTCGGCTCCAGAGTGAGGTACAGCCCTCCCATGCACAGCCCGAACATCAGCGCCAGCACCGCGTAGAATACCAGGTAGAAGGTCAGCACGATGCCTGGAAGGAAGACATGAAGGTTTAATATGAGAAATGTGGTAAAACAACGTTATGGTTCTATCAAACCGCTACGTAATAATAACGAATAAAAAAGTTGATCAAAGTCGGTTCAACCGTTCTGGATCTATGATGCCATAGACAAACACTACCCTGCCAGAGTTGCGGGTTGTTTGGAAGGGATTCCGTGGCCCCGGAAAACAAATGGCAAAAGAATAAACAACATAGATGAGTTTTAGTTAGTTTTTACTGACTAGCGCACTGCCCAGAGCGGGGGAGGTTATATGAGGATTAACCATTCCTAAAATTTCAAACTTATACCCCCCCCACCCCCCTCCCTTTGGCCGACAAAATCAAGGCTAATGAAAATATCATAAACAAGAAATTCTTCGTGGTTTTCATTTTGTCGTTCGATAGATGGCGTTATGTCCTCGGACACCTCCGTCCGTATCTCGCTACGGTATTATTCCACAAGGCAGTATAAATATACACATCACACATTACATTAAAAAATATTTTATTTTTTAATTTGTGCCGTCTGACCTGATAGGATTTTAAAACCCAATATAACTTTGCCCAAACAGAGAATCAAACACAGAACCGTATGCTCAACAGTCGTCCTTGATATCACTACTAGTGTATTAGAAGTTTATTTATCAGATTTTTTTATTAGAAGATTAAGCTGTATATCTTCTAATATATAAGATTCAATTTATATAATATTTGTCACAATGTTCGTTCCCATACTCCTCCGAAACGGCTCGACCGATTCTTATATTTTTTTTATACATATTCAGTAAGTCTGAGAATCGGCATTGGTCATACCCCTAAGTGTTAAAGCGGACCAGAGCAGCGGGTGAAACCACTGGGTACAGCTAGTAATATTATTTCGAATTCAGCCGGTCGCTCGACGTAACTAGGTTAGGGACTTAGGGTACAGCTCGGTACAGCTGCACTTACAATGAACTGTCTGGAAGCGAAATTACATAACCACCACATCCTGGCATGTCATGACGGGTCTAGTACGTGTCACTGATACCTAGTTGCCGGTCCATAAAAGGAAACATCTGGAAGGTTCTTTGCACTTCTAGATGATTCACAGTAGCTGTTACGAGTTGATAGGACCCGAAAGTTTAATTACGGGGCTTACCAACGGGTCGAAATCATTTTCTTCGCACTTATAAAACATCGAGAAAAAGTACACGGTTCGGGTTGGTCGTTTCTTATGGAGAAGAACCGGCAAAAAACACCATGGTTGCTCTTTTAAAATCATTTGGTTTTACAATGTTGTTGTTTCAGCGTTAGTAAGTTAAGCATGAGAGGACAGCGTAGGCCCGACAATAATTTATTGTTTAGTTTACAAAACGTTAAATAAGATAAAAGTTAATAAGCATCTAGGAATTTTCAAAGCCAGTGGGCCTTCTTATAGACTTTTTTTTTTAATAAATACTAGCTTTTCACTTAGCACGCGACTTCGTGTGATGATCGATAAAAAAATATCTTTCTCTCCCCTTTATTTTCCCTCTTTCTCACTTTTTTCTAGCGTCTATGTCCGTTTTCTGAGTCCCAACTATCTCTGTACCAAAATTCATCAAATTCGGTTTGGTGATTTAGGCGTGAAGACGTAACAAACAAACAAACTCACTTTCGCTTTTATAATATCTAATATATACAATTCTCGTGTCACAGTTTTCGTTCCCATACTCCTCCGAAACGGCTGGACCGATTTAAACGAAATTTTGTGTACATATCGGGTAGGTCTGAGAATCGGCCAATATCTATTTTTCATACCCCTAAGTGAGCAGCGGGTGAATCCGCTGGGTACAGCTAGTGATATTATAATATAATCTGAAATATGATATGGAATGATATTCCAATAAGCGCATCTCTCAGTGCAAAACGAAATTAGCAGCTAATTAGTGTTCATACTTTATGTTCGTTGTTTGATTTATCTAAAATACGCTACTATTACTATTATTTGTCCAAAATCTTGGAAAAGAGTAATGGCCGTGAGGTAACACCTACACTCACGAGTTGTAAGTTGTGGGTTCGCAAACAAGGCACGCACGTTCCACGTCTCTGCCAAGTTGGTTCGACAGAGATACCACGACCCAGAACACAAAGGGCAATAGAAGGAACATGGATGGGTTTTACTCAGTACAAGTCTGATTACCGGACTCTTGTGGTGGGTGTGGTGCATTACGGTACGACCCACTATCATTGAGAGCATACATGTATACGAGTAGTGGGAAACATTGAAGGGTAATCATGATGCTTTCCAAAATCCTGGGTTTTTCCTTAAAAATACATTTTCCCCACTATCCCACGACATAATCAGTTGTAAATGTACAAACGACGGCACATCAACTTACAAAAAACATTCTAACCTGATCTCTCTACAACGGTGTGCGGTTCGTAGAAGAGAGATCAGGATATATAGTTTAGTAAGGTTGACCTGCCGTCGCCTGTACATTAGTTACTACAGACTTCATATTTCTGGCCGACAGCCAGTTCCATCGCACAAACAAATAAATAAAAACATTAATCCATTTCCAAATCGGTTGTAAAGTTGGTACGATTACAAAAATATACCTTTTCGAGTAAACAAAGACTGGTTGTGTCAGTCAACTGTATAAATACTTGGCACGATTATGAAGAGAGTAAATTCGTTTATTATCTGTGGTCATCTTATAAGTTACGACTTATAAGATGACCACAGATAATAAACGAATTTACTCTCTTAGAAAACGCTAAATTACTATACCTACTACGCGAAGATGGGTGATGGAGCAGAGTTTTGTTTTTTTTTGTTTGTTTTTACGCGTTTTTATTTGTGTTTAGAATTAAGTTTATTATCTTTATTTTTCTTTTCATCTCATTTTTAAATAGTTCCTAAAAAAAAAACAAAACAAATATATAAAAATAGTGGCCCGCCGCCGGTATCGGAAGCAGGGTCCAAGCTACCGGTGGTTAGGGCTCCAGAGAAAGGAACCTCCTCACAATGCGAGCCGTATCGAGGAGTACAGCCTTCTGAATCAGGCCCTTGATCCAACCACCTAAGGAGAGCTTCGACAGATGTTCGTCGAGGCTCTTGGCAATCAAGCCATTGGCCGTTACGACAATCGGCATAATGACAGCCGAGCTCACATTCCACATAGAATTAAGTTTGTGCCAAATAGACTTCTTTTCTTTCTTTCTTCTTACTTTCATTGGATAGACGGAGAAGGTGCTGCGTAGTTTTCCACCTGTATTAGACTTCACGGAGAAGAACTTTAACTCCTCACTTCCCTGCAGATCAAGCTGTTGAGGACAGCGTAAGTCGCATTAGATCCCGCTACCCCCTCAGGTGTGCGAGGGAATATTAGGGTGGTTTTAGTCAGTACAAGTCACATAGACACTTTATTTTTCCAAGACAGGACATCTATTGAAGATTTGAACTTCGAACAAAAGAAACGCGATGGGTTTACGATGTGTCATTGGACGAGAGACGAACGGAGCCAAGAAGTTTTACTGAAAACAGGTTTAAGCCCAGCAATGGATGATTCTGGGCTGAATGGGTGAACCATATCGTTTCCATCCGTTTCCTAACCGTTAAAATACTATTTCCCATTATTATTATTTTTTGACCTAATGCTTAACGAAGATATTTTATTTCTGTCAGCAGAAATAAGGTGTGGTTTTCAAGAATCACCATCTGCCTAGCCTTTTCCTAATGATATTGGGGTCAGCCACCAGTCCGGATGATTTTATGAGTTTCGCGAATATTATGCAAAATTGATGACAAATGTGGATTACTCGTTCTTTCGCAATATCTTAATGGCAGTTTTGCAAATAAACTGCTGTTAAAGCGAAACCAACCGTAATTCCATAACCTTAAAATCGAACTATAATTATCTAGTTATCAAAACATTTACAGGTAACCACCAAATCATTGACTACTACATGCCCTAGCCTAGCGCATAACAAACGGTCTTCCTACTAACCTAAATCACTACCAAACCAAACAACTTCCAACCATACCATACACAAAATAGGATACAATTTACAAGCACTAATCGATCTACACGTTTAAATCTATGACGAAAGCGTTCTAAATTTAAAAGCGGTGACAGGAATAGCACGGACGCATTTCTTCGTATACAAAATAATGTTTTTATGACATTTATATTGATGTGACTGTCTAGCGTCTGGAAAATTTAGGTGACGCAGTCTTATTTCATTACTAGCTGTTCCCCACGGTTTCACCCGCGATGCTCAGCACCTGTTGGTCGTAGTGTGATGTTATATAGCCTATAGCCTTCCTCAAGAAATGGGCTATCCAACACTAAAAGAATTTTCCAATTCCAACCAGTAGTCCCTGAGATTAGCGCGTTCAAACAAACAAACAATCAAACAAACAAACTCTTCAGCTTTATAATATTAGTATAGATGAACCGCCAAAATGCTATAACCGCAGTTGACAAGCAATTATTTAAAAAAGTTGAATTGTGTTGATATTCTAGGGGGGCGAATATGAACACGTAGAGTAAACTTTACGTCTTGACGCTGGCAGAATAGTCGGCATCGGCCCAGTTAAAAAAAAGGAAATATCTGTGGGTGTTAAATTACCATGGACACAAATTCATTACTATTTAAGTAAGTTAGCCTTAAATCCAGCGTTTATCTTCGCGTTACAAAAAATACAAAATATTTTATTTTACATAAACTTGCACGGAACAAGATCTTGATGCACAAATCACACAGTGACTGCTTTGAGAAATTCCTGATGAAAAACCATAGTTTTACTGAGCTATACTGATTTTCAAGGCTACATACACAAATGGTAAAACGAAACCCTATTACTACAAGACTCCGCTGTCCGTCCGTCCGTCACCAGCCTGTATCTCATGAATCGTGATAGTTAGACAGATGAAATTTTAACAGCTGATGCATTTATACTGCCGCAAACAGAATATAATAAATATTTATGAGGGCTCCTAGGGGAGGGACCTTACAACAAACATTTTTTTTCCCTTCGTGCTAGTCCGACTCACACTTGGCCGGTTTATTGTGACGTATCAGTGCAGTGTAATAAAAATATAAAAAAAAATATAAAATATAAATATCTTGGGACAACTCACACACGGCTATCTGATCCCAAGCTAAGCAGAGCTTGTGTTATGGTAACCAGACAACTGATATACATACTTATATAATTTATAAATACATACATATTATAGATAAATCACACCCAGACAACAAACAATCATGCTTATTACACAAAGTTTGTCCTGGGTGGGAATCGAACCCACGACCTCCGGCTCAGTAGTCAGGGCCACTAACCACTAGACCAACAGGCCAGGCAAATAAAAGTTACAATTTTATAAATTCCGAAACTATTAAGAAGATCCCCTGTGACGTTTCTACAGGACCATTAAAGAAGCATCTAGACCCGGAACATCGGTACGCTCTGTTGGTCCGGATGTGGGAATTGAATCACCGACCCTGAGCTCGCGGGCGGCCACTTTGCCGTTGCGCCAATTGGGAGATCATTAAAAGATTGTCCGTCGACATCTTGGTGCTGTAGTACCGGAATTACTTATACCGTTGAGCAGATCTAAGCGAACAGACTACCGAAGCGATTTTGTTTTATACTATTTAAATATTTTCTATTAATCCTACTGATATTGTAAATGCGAATGTTTGTGAGGATGGATGTAAGGATGTTTGTTACTCTTTCACGTCAAAACGGCGGAACGGATCTTGATGAAAATTGGCACAGAGGTAGATTATTGTCTGGAATAACACATTGGATACTTTTATTTACGATCATCACGCGGGCGAAGCCGCGGGCGCTAGCTAGTTTAATTTAAAAGCGGTTTTTAAGTCGGTTTTCGGTTCGGTTCTAAGAAAACTTTAATTACATCTTTCTATCTTTCTTAGGTATACCCAATAAGAATACCCGCACATTTGAGCTGCCACGAAGAATTTACTTTATAACACTTTTCAAGGTTCCCTACCTAAAAAGGAAAAAAAACCCGTTAAACTGACATGGTTATATTATAATATTCGTGGTGATATTATAATTAACAGTGTTAATTATAAAAAAAACCCTTATTGGAACACTTTGCTGTCCGTCTGTATGTCCGTCTATAAAGACCCTTTATCTCGGGAACGCGTGGAGGTATCGAGTTGAAATTTTAACCATATACTCAACTCTGAAGTCTCTGTGTGCTGTGAACAACCGTCAACCGCCCAGTAAAAGATATGGCTGTTTACGTCGCAAGTTAGTAAGAAACCTTCGGTGCGTGACTTCTCCCGCTCTGGGCGGAGCAAGGGAGTATGTCAGAGCTTTACTGACTAAAACCCACCCATGTTCTTTCTTTTGCCCTTTGTGTTCCGGGGCTGCGGTATCTCTTTGAGGGGCCTGTTGGTCTAGTGGTTGGTGGCCCTGACTGCTGAGCCGGAGGTCGTGGCTTCGATTCCCACCCAGGACAAACTTTGTGTCATGAGTATGATTGTTTGTTCTGTGTCTGGGTGTGATTTATCTATAATTTGTATGTATTTTTAAATTATATAAGTATGTATATCAGTTATCTGGTTACCATAACACAAGCTCTGCTTAGCTTGGGATCAGATAGCCGTGTGTGAGTTGTCCCAAGATATTTATTTATTTATTTTATTTCAAACAACCCGCAACCCCGGCAAGCCAGGACACAGTTATTGTACGTTTCTAGTCACCAGGATTGAAATTAGAACCACCTGTTAAGTTGATCACAAGACCAACGAGTAGCGTGTATAGGGTTTGTTAAATTATACCACAAATAAATGGACTATTTTCTATAAATAACCAAAGTATCTTGCATTTAATCAGGGCATAACAAGGCCGATGCGCTTGACTGGGCTAGTGTGCCAGAAAATAGTGAATGAATGAAGGACATGTATTCATTCAGAACGAATGATTTGTTATTTGCCTTCAGGACATGTCTACTCTAAGCTCGTGGCTAAATAATGCAGCTCCGATTATTCTTTAGGTAAACCCCCGCCTGCCAATTTTATCCGTGCCTCGGAAAGCACGTTTAACAATTAGTACCCACTGTAACTACGAATGTTTTTTTTTTTTTGAAGTTATAGTTCTTTTGGCGCGATGGAGAAAAATGATGAGAGTGATTTGCGCGCGCACAGCGACATCGTGAAGTTAGTTATAGGTGTTCTAGTAACTATGTTCATGTTGTATATTCTAGTATTTTTATATTTAGAACGCGTGTTTCATAATAAATAAATATTCTTTTGGTGTTTTTATTAAGCTATTGCATAGCTTTTAAATCAATTTCACATTCCAAGCTACCCTTGCCGAGGTTTAGAAATGGATGGGTAACCACAGGGGGCCAGGTTAAGCAACCTTTGCCAAGGTTTGGAAATGGATGGATTATCACACGGGGACTGGTTAAGCAACCTTTACCAAGGTTTAGAAATGGATGGGTTACCACACGTGACAAGGGGACAGGTTAAGCAACCCTTGCTGAGTTTTGGAAACGGATAGGTTACCACACGGAGCGAGGTTAAGCAACCTTTGCCAAGGTTTAGAAATGGATGGGTTAACACACGGGGACAGGTTAAGCAACCCTTGCCGAGGTTTGGAAATGTATGGGTTACCACAGTGGGCCAGGTTAAGCAACCCTCACCAAGGTTTGGAAATGGATGGGTTACCACACGGAGCCAGGTTAAACAACCTTTGCCAAGGTTTGGAAATGTATGGGTTACCACACGGGGACAGGTTAAGCAACCCTTGCCAAGGTTTGAAAATGGATGGGTTACCACAGTGGGCCAGGTTAAGCAACCCTTGCCAAGGTTTGGAAATGGATGGGTTACCACAGGGGGCCAGGTTAAGCAACCCTTGCCGAGGTTTGGAAATGGATGGGTTACCACAGGGGGCCAGATTAAGCAACCCTTGCCGAGGTTTGGATATGGATGGGTTACCACACGGGGCCAGGTAATGCAACCCTTGCCGAGGTTTGGAAATGGATGGGTTAGCACACGGAGCCTGGTTAAGCAACTCTCACCAAGGTTTGGAAATGGATGGGTTACCAAAGTTTTTTTTCTTTACACCAAAGAAGTATAACTTCTAACGAGTGTACATAAGTACACACACCCCTTTTTTTTTGAAAACGCGCAAAACTTTTTTACACTGCATCTTTGGTTATCGTGTTTTGCAATGTTAGGCCTTTAGTTTTAGTTAAATACTGTGTTTTTTGTATTACGATATCTAAGATTTTTATATGTATTGGCCAAAAAAAATGAATGCAGGACCATGTAAAGGCCAAAAAAAGAAATCAAATGGACTTTGTTAATTCAGAACACTGTAACTGCAGATACAGAGGATTGCATTCACAGGGTACCGTTGGTCCCAGCTGTCATTTGTAGATCTTTGACAGTCGTTTCCAGAAGTCTGACAGCTATTCTTAGACAGGAAGCTGTTCTCAGGTTATGGATGTAGTAGGGAAAAGGCTTGGCAAATGCAGATTTCTACTACTACGCTGATCTTCAAGATTATCAAAAAGAAAGAAAGTTAGAAAAACTGTTCAGTTGACCCGCACAAGACAAGACAATAAAACAAAATCTATAAAATCAAACAAAATCTATAAAATAATTTAAAAAAAAAAGCCAATTTATTAAAATAGTTCTGTACGAGGCCAAAAGGCCCCTATCTCAGCATGAAAAAGACGAACTTTACTTCTCTTTAGTCTAGTCATCGCCAGTATTACTGCTGGACATAAAGTCCGGGGTTCAATCCCCAACTGGCAAAGTATTATTGGGTTTAACTATGAGGAATATTTCAGTAGTACCCTGGAGTTTTATGCTCGATTGATGGCCTTTAACTTGTTCCTCATGACATGGGTCTTAAACATGACTGGGGAATTGTCGTAATCCTACTAATTATAAATGCGAATATTTGTGAGGATGTATGGATGTATGGAAGTATGGATGTTTGTAATCCTTCACGTCAAAACGGCAGAACGGATATTGATGAAATTTGGCACAGAGGTAGATCATAGTCTTGAATAACACATTGGATACTTTTTTTCGATATCAAATCTTTTGTTTTGTTTTTCTACCAGTCTTTTGGGGTGAAACAAGCATGATGTTGGTTTTTTATTAGATTCTCATTTGTCTCACTGCTGGGAAAAGGCCTTCCTTTCTCCTTGAAAACCTCTCTATCCTGTGCAATCTCTGGTCATGTTCGTCCTACATCTCAATCTGATCTTTGCATCAGATCTCATCCTCCATCGAGGTCTACCTCGTCATCGAATCCTCCTCATAATTTGTGTAAAAAAAATCTCCTCACTCCGTTACATAGATCAGTTCAATACCCCTCTGAATCTTGAAAGACGAGTAGGTTGGCAATGATCGTGAATTGATGCTATTCGGTCTATTGAATCAATAAAAGTGAAGCATTCGCTGTTTTATTACAAGTGTTCGTCAATTAATTATATTGCATTCTGTGGGTGCGTATGGTATGGGCAATCGATACGGTATCAATGATCAATCATACCTATTGTGTCCAGGTTTTATTGAAGTCACGTGATTAATGATGATCATGAGTTCCTTTTCCTTGTGCCTTGAACGCATAACCCTCCTTTTGGGCTTCACCGCAGTGAGCTAATAAGGTGATTCCTATACCATCACTAAACGTCTTTAAAACGGTCTCTTTGAACGTAAACTGCCTTTTTTTGCAAAATAATGTCAAATGCATATTTTTAGTTCCGTACTTTGTGGTCTGTCTGTGTGTCTGTCTGTCAAGAGCCTTTATCTCGGGAACGCGAGAGGGTATTGAGTTGAAATTAAAACCTTTTACTCAAAGTGGTCCCTTGGAGTTGTGTAAAAATCATATCTAAGCAGTCAACAGAAATGGCCGTTTATCTCGCAAGTCCGATCCGTGCTTGACCGGTTTTATGCCTTTTAGATTCGCTTTGTCCAATTGTCTGTCTGTATGTTTGTCTGCTAGTGACAGCCATTGGTCGACTAACAGCGTTTTTCTTGTTACATGTGTATCTAATAATATTTTATTAGTCCAAGCGTAGATTAAAAATCAGAAATAGCAAAAGAAGATCAGGAATAAAAGCTTGTTCCAAATATGAACTCACGACATTCATTGGTTACCCTCATTTTTTGGCTAACTACCGCCAGTGTACTATAATACCCAGTACCACATTCTCTAGACAAAATCTACAGAATTAATAATACCATCCTTATATGCTGGTAATACGATTCCTTTCAATGAACAAGTAAATAAGCTAGCACACAGGAGGGTCGATTTGTATAGCTATAGAAATCAGTACGATAATCAAGTACGGATCAACTGAATGTTTTGTTGTGATTCTTTTATACTGTGACCAAGGACGAGGGGAACGTTTTGTGAAATATTGAAAGATGGTCATGCAAACTAGAAACGAGCTTTTAACACACATAAAGAAGACTGTAAAAATCGACGTGATGTAGTCTTTTAAAAGGGATTATGAGAAAGTTTGAAGGAGAAGCGCATTGAGCTTCATTTAAAATTACTTTCGAAATGTTTAGTATTTCTACAGCGACATTCAACAGAATTGTATTGTATTCAAATTCATGTCGTGTCATCTTACCCCCGAATACTGAAACATCACTCAAAATTTGAGGGCTGCTTAACATTTGAGCAGCTCCTAAACTTTAAATTTATTATTGTCAAACGTCACTTTTGAGTATCTGTTAAATATAAGTGCTACTTAAATTATTTTGAGTGACGTATCAGTATTCGGGGGTTAGTTAGTATGTATTGGTGAAATCTTGCGACTGAATTTCAACCAGTTTCCCTCAACCTTTATACATTTTTATGACAGACAACTTGATATCTTCACCCTGCAGTCCGGATCGTTTTCTCAACAGATCTCCTCAACAGTAAATGTAATAAAAACTTGTTTTCTTTTATTCTACTTTGTTTGAATTTCCTGGATTCCACACCACAGCGTATCCTAATGTGGAGTCCAGGGAATACGCAATAATCTAAGACTCATTTATATTTAGAACTGTTTTTAACTACATTTTTTTTTACTTTTTCACCTATGGCAACACCGGTTGAATGACTTTATGACTGAGCGAGAACCTCTGAAGGCCTCTGAATAATAAAAATGAATCTTGTTGACCTTTTCTGTCTTAAAAAAAATTACGTAGGTATTATTTAATTAAGTAAAAGTTATTATCAAAATAATACACGAATGTGAACTTCTTATCGAGTTGTTGAGTCTCAATCGAACGACATTTACGGTCACGCAAATTACTAATCGATAATAGTG
Source organism: Ochropleura leucogaster (assembly GCA_958449745.1). Lineage (NCBI taxonomy): Eukaryota > Metazoa > Arthropoda > Insecta > Lepidoptera > Noctuidae > Ochropleura > Ochropleura leucogaster. The sequence continues at coordinate 1,206,056 of OY288208.1, forward strand.
CAAGTTGGCGTGGAATGGCAGTTAATTTTCTGTGTTTTACAGTATAAGTCGGGCGTCGGCTATGAACGTAGTTTCCACAGGCTGCATATCATCGAGGCAACGGGGTCTCCTTGCGACATAAACGGCCATATCTTTTGACTGCCTAGACTTAAAGGGTTGTAAAACGTTGAATTTTTAAATTCAATCTAATTAAGTTAATTATTCGTGTATATTATCTTAGTGTAGCTACAATTATGTCTTATTTATAATGTCCGACGGAGGGTTGTGGTCTGGTATCTGTAATACAGTTTACTTAACCAGTTTAAATGAAGTGACGCTTTGACTATTGCCCCGTTCCAATAACAAAAACGACTCATTTTGCTTACGGATAGTTGTATTTTGACATAAGTTCTGTGAGACTTATGTCAAAATACAACTATCCGTAAGCAAAACGAGTCGTTTTTGTTTATTGGAACGGGGCATTTGTTGACATGACTATGATGGCTCCTACCAACATAGAGAGAAAAAGAACTAAATACCTTTAAACACAGCGCAAGTATTTGATCATCATCATCTGCTTAGCCTTTTCCCAACTATGTTGGGGTCGGCTTCCAGTCTTACCAGATGCAGCTGAATACCAGTATTTTACATGGAGCGGCTACCTATCTGACTTCCACAACCCAGTTTGGATTTATTAATATAATACCCCTTGGTAAGACTGGTTGACTTTCAGGACACTATCTGTAACGAGTGTCAAAGATCTACAAATGACAGCCGGGACCAACAGCTTGGTTTCCGAGGCACGGAAGAAACTCGGTATGTAATGGGTCCCCCGTTACATACCGAGTTTCTACCCATCCACAGACCAACCTAGGCAAGCGCGGCTTAACCTAAAGATCGACCTGAGCGGCTGATATTATTTAGCCACGAACTCCTCAAGTGATCGTCCTCAAGTATTTGATCATCATGACCTAGAAATAAAACATGCCTATTTAAGAAACTTCTAGATTTCTAGTGCCATAAATCTGTCCCATAAACTAATATAAATGAATCGTTTTGACACTTCCGGGCGCCGCCGCGCCGCGCGTCTAGTGTCGGTAACACAACCTCGTGCATCGTGTTTCGTGCGCGGGCGCATCGGTATTGCATCGTTTGCTATGGACGTGGGTCATCTGATATTGTTCAAGGTTTGCTGATACATTGATAGTCATCATTAGTAGTAGGTGATAGGACCGGTTTTTATAATAAATAGTAATTTTTATAGGTTAGGAACTCATGGCCAAATAATAATCAAAACTATTAATTTCACTCAAGAAATACCTAGTAACTTTTCATTTGACAGATGAATTCGTGTGTGAGATGCGAGATGACTTACGAGATGGCGAGTGAAACGTGTGTAAGAATATGAAATCCTATTGACAACACCCGTTGTAATTCCTTCACTTTCATCATCGCTTGGTGGCGCTAGTGTCGAATTCACTCAATTTCAGAATGCGAAACGTTGATTTTTCATGAGTTCACTGCGGACTCAGAAGTGATATCGCAAATGAACATTTCAGAACATAGCATAGCATGCATAGCAGTTGCTCGGTTCGATTTTTAGGTTAAGCCGCGATTGCCTAGGTTGGTCTGTGAATGGGTGATCGTTACATACCAAGCCAAGAAAGCACGTTAAGCTGTTGGTCCCGGCTGTCATTTGTAGATGTTTGACAGTCGTTTTAGACAGTCAGGGTACAGAAAGTCTCAACCAGTCTTACCAAGGGGTATCTTTGGTTAGGATGTGATGGTCAGAAAGGAAGCCGTTTCGAAGGCACGTAAGTGTTCCACGCGCGCCTTAAAGACATGCCAGCAAAGCAGCCCCGGAACATAAAGGGCAAAAGAAGGAACATGGGTGAGTTTCAGTCAGTAAAAGTCTGACACTCATCCCCGGTTCAAGCGGGGGACTCTATTTGATGATTTCCCATCCGCAAAAAGAAAACTAATAGCATATTTTTTTCATTATTAACTGTTATAATTATATGCTTATGGGTCACTGAGAAACATGCTGTGTCTAGTCTGGGACTTGCTGTTAAACCAATCAGTTATATGTTGGTGATTACCTATCACCATGGTCCATGTCTCTAGTTATGCCAAAGAACCATGCAGACAACATTTGAATTTTGCACGATCTTGGAATCAAACAGCTCGTCTACCAGGCGTTCACAAGACCAAGACAAAGTCGCAAAACCACACTTGTTAGACCTAGTCTTGAGGGCTTCGACAAATTCGAACTAGGTTAAAGATGACGATGGAAAACTCAAAGTTGTATTGACACAACTTTTGGGAAGTGTATGTTAATCGTCTTATAAAGTCGTTACAGTATAACAAATGGTTTTAAAAGCGGTTCAAAACCTCTAGTCTACTCATAACTCTAATCCATTAGTAAGTACATCTGCACCAATGCCGACGATATCCCCCACAGTAACCGGCCATGATATAGTTCTGTGGGGGAGGCCGCTATTCAGCGGTGGTCGTTTATGACCAATTCTGATTTTATGATCGCTCTGGAAGTACCCCTCCTGCCTGACAAATTACATAATAGCTTATTCTTTATTGTTAACCTGACGGGTGTAGGAGTCTGTTGGGGCTTGGTGGCAGTACTTAAATGTAGGTGGGCGGTGTACCGGTGAGCACGCTGACGTCACGGATGTCATTTATAGATTTTGACAGTCGTTACAGGTAGTCAGTAGGCCTACTATGACGTCTTAAACCACTGAGAGAAAGAGATGGTGCTAGACCCCCTGTATAGCTCTGTCTCTTTCCCTCAGTGGAATAAGTTCTGCTTTAAGACGTCATGGTAGGTTAGCAGGAGACCAAAAGTCAATTAGCCTTAGCGTTTATCGTTTTACCTAGATAGATGGAGAGAGAGAGGGGAAGGCTGAAGAAAAGATGGAGGCATTGTAAGGAATGATATGAAAGAGAAAGGAGTAAATGACGCCTGAGAAGAATGGAAGAAGAAAACGTGTTGCGCTGACCCTAAATAGAATGGGACAAGGGCAGAAAAATGTTGTTTTAGGTATAGTAGCCGGTTTTGCAGGTCAGATAGGCAGTCAGTTCATGTCAAATATTGGTTACTATTGAGCTGCATCTGCTTAGTTAGACTCAAGGCCGACTAGGTTTTGAAAAGACTAGGCATATGATGATGACTATAAAATCACTGATAACAAATTCACATTGATTGCGCCTACATGTCGTAGCAGTAGTTTTTATTTCTATAGTATAAAATGGTATCACTGGTGTCATATAGTTGACTGTACGATATCCATTTGTATTTAGTTCAGTTTGCATTTTTTTACGGGTTGCAAATCATCAAATAACTTCCCCAGCTTTGAGCGGAGCGGGGGACGTGTGAGACTTTTACGGACTAAAACCCACCCATGTGCTTGTGCCCTTTATGTTTCGGGGCCGCGGTATCTCTTTCGAACAACCCGCAACCCCGGCTGCCGGTGGCCCAGGCAGGCCCCTCTGCTTTGCTGACATCTTGAGGCGCGCGTGCACACTAACCCGCATCTTCGCGTAGCTTTATTCCCGTAAGTTAGCCTTAGTAGACTTCTATCATCTCAGTGCAAGTTACTTTATAAATAATGCTGAAGACTGAAAAAAGTTCACTCGTGCATCAGTGCTTGTGTAGGTAAACCAAATGAGCAAATTATTACGATTGAACGTTGTAAACTATCTTAAATAACGACTGAGCAAAAAATAATAAAACTGAAACTTTTGAAGTTTACAACACAAGTGGGTAAAATGAGAATTTCTCAAACTACTAATCATAATTCTACGACTGTTTGATTTTTATGCCTAGCGGCTTGTTTTATTGGGAAAGTAAACTCAATGTTGCACAATATGTGAGAATTTGCACAAGAAAACCTTTGCTCAAATTTGGGTGAAGAAAGATTGTGAATGATGATTATGAATAAGTCAGATCAGCTACCCTACCATGATGTGTTAAAGCAAAACTTATTCCGCTGAGGGAAAGGGCCAGAGCTATACGGGGTGTCTAGCACCATCTCTTTCACTCAGTGGAATAAGTTCTGCTTTAAGATGTCATAGTAGGCGTACTGTAAGCCGGGATCAGTAAACGAACATTTAATTACCTAACTCTTTATAAACAATCAAAATGGATATCCTACTTCTAATATATAAAATTCTCGTGTCACAATTTTCGTTCCCATACTCCTCCGAAACGGCTGGACCGATTTAAACGAAATTTTGTGTAAGCATACCGGGTAGATCTGAGAATCGGCCAACATCTACTTTTCATACCCCTAAGTGAGCACGGGTGAAACCGCTGGGCACAGCTAGTAATATTATAAATGCGAATGTTTGTGAGAATTGATGGATGTATGGATATATGGATGTTTGTTACTCTTTCACGTCATAACGGCTGAACGGATCTTGATGAAATTTGGCACAGAGGTAGATTATAGTCTAATTAATGTTTTAAAAATACCTTCAATTAATCCCTAAATTGGAGTAAATAAACACACAGTTTGCAGCTAGTATAAGATTTGCATAGGTTTTAAAGTATGTATAGGAAGACTTTTTTTTTTTTTTTTTTCGGGTGGGAAATCATCCAATGACTTCTCCCGCTCTGGGCGGAGCGGGAGGGCATGTCAGACTTGTACTGACTAAAACCCACCCATGTTTCTTCTTTTGCCCTTTACGTTCCGAGGCCGCGGTATCTCTTTCGAACAACCCGCAACCCCGGCAGGCAGAGGCTCTGGCAAGCCCCTCTGCTTTGCTGACTCTCTTTGAGGCGCGCGTGAAACACGAACGCGCCGTCGACACGGCCTGTCGTCAATCGACGGACGGACGGTGAACTACCCATTGCTCACCGCCCACAGGCCCGCATCTACGGTGGCCGGAAGTCGTCTCGCGGCGCCCGGCGCCATGGGCGTCTCCCGCGGCGGCTGGGTTGGGCAGATGTTCTCTCCCTCAAACGCCCGGCCACCTCCTTCGCTAGCATTACTGCTTCGCAGAAGGTGGTGACCGCTTCCCATTCCCTCTCGCTCCGGACCATGGCCTGAACCAGGGCCGGACGCGAGAGATCGCCGCCGCCGATCGCCTCTACGAGGGCACGGCGGTGCTCCGCCCAAGCCGGGCAGATCGCCACTGTGTGCTCCACCGTGTCCTCCATGTATAGGAAGACTGAGATTTTGTATAAAGTTCATGTTCAATATTTCTGTTATTAAATGAATATTGTTGCTGTTTGTGTATGAGAGTTTGAATGTTTGTAAACGCACCCACGATACAGGAGAAATTCCTAGTGTGGGGCGTGTAAGTATGCCCCTGTGCAATTGATGATAAATGTGGAACACAAACGCACCATAGACACGGCCTGTCGTAATTAGAAGGACGGAAGGTGAGCTACCCATTGCTCACCGTCCACAGACCCGCGTCTACGGTGGCCGGGAATCGTTTCGCGTAGAGAACATGCTTGCCTGGAATTCCAGACCACAGTAAAGCTGATTGGTGGCAGAAATAGATGAACGCCAATTCTCCTTCCCTACTTTTTTTGACAACTTTTACACACATAACGACATGCCTGTTTCCCCAAAGGGCAAAGCAGATATGGTCCTATAGTATATCCACTTCGTCATTCAGCCATATTAAGTTCCATGTGCTAAGGAGCGAGTCTTTTGCCAGCAATCAGGTACAAATCCAGACTTAATAAATATATATCTCAGAGCCCTGACCACCGGTAGCTTGGACCCTGTTCCCGCTTTTGATGGACTACTATTTTTAAATGTTTTTTTTTTATAGAATTATGTATCGAAATGAATATCCGATATAACTAAGAAATATTAATACAATGTAATTTATACATTGAAATGAATAAACGAATAAAAAAATACAACTAAGACATGAATTATATTTTTAACCACCGACCAAAAAAGAGGGGTGTTATAAGTTTAAAGTGTGTATCTGTGTATCCGAGTATCTGTTTGTCCCATCATTGGTCCTGAACGAAAAGTGGAGCAGAATTTTAGTAAGTTTTGCAAACACGTGAACCTCAATAGGTACTGTTTTTTTTTAACTACTTACTTGAGTTTAGAGTTTCTTATCAGACTACTTTAGTAAAACAATCGGTTGAAGATAACTGTGTCAAAATTGAGTTCTAAGATTCCCCCCGAACAAACTTACATACATACATACATTGCAAGTTAAATAAAAGCTTGTAAAATAAAACAAAAATAACTCACAAATCTTTTTGAAATAAAGATAGGTACTGGTTTACGATCCAAACAATTACAAAGCTAATCATAATCATACCCCATCTCTTCGGCGTTCTCCCCAGGAAGCTGTTTTCTTCAGGATTATAGATCGCATTCGTAAATCTTGAGAAACACGTCCCGGGGGGAGGGGGGGCACGCACCCATTCCTCAACCCCATTCGCTTTGGTGGCCATTTTATTCCCGATATACTTAATTTAAAACTTAAAATTTTATATCGTATTTGTGTGGAGCAGGGTTATGAATTTTACGCGACCGTCATCCACGGCGGTGTCGGGAACACTGCGCGTACGCAGCTCGCGTTGCGGTTCAAGTGTTCAATGGGTGTCATTTGTAAATGTCTGGTTTCCATGATTAATATTCGTTTGGGTGTTAGGAAGCATCGTTTATATTGTGACAAGTATTTCTTTAGAAATACTAATTTATTTCGATTGTAATATTTTAGTGAGGCGTATTCCCGGTTGCTCATAAATGCGATTACACGGCATCGTCATGCTCGCTAAATACTGTGGTTACAGTAAACATTATTGTTTACAAAACATTTAATCTATACGGTAGGTCAAATAATATAATATTTTAGCAATTTAGTCGGAGTGACCTTCACATAACGATAAAACATTAGTAAGTCATTTACTGAGGCACATGTAGAGAGGTTGGTACCTATTTAATTTATTTTATATATAAACTGTAACTAACACCTCGCATGTGTTTATGTTTCGAATTACTAATATTATGGCAGAATAGAGTAATGCCTAAGGATACCTATTATGACTTTACGTCTTTGTTTCAGCTAGACTTTATATACAGTGAATGAGTATAAAAACAAAAAGTGTGTGTGTCAGCTCCGACGCACGACTGGAGTTTACTCCTTAAGTACGAGTATCTAACCTTTCGCAAAAAGAGTTTATTCAACTGAAAAAGATTAATATCATATGAAAGGGTAAATTCACAAATTAATGAAAAAAAATAGCAATATAAATACATCGACACTGATAGAAACAAACAAGCCCAATAACATATAGTATATAGGTATAGTCGCCTATGCAGCATACCATATGTACGTCTTAATACACTGACAGCCAAATTAGAAAGTTGCGCACTAAAGTTTTAGGTAGGTTTTACCCCTCGGATTTTTCTCATACCGGGCGCCTTATATATGAAAATCGATTCTTAAGGAGTAAACTCCAAAAATCGTGTCTGACCAGGCTATTATCGTTAAGGATCTGCCATAAAAATATATTGCCACCAGATCCAAATTGGCGGCACGGCAATCGACTTCTGCGCTGCGTGTCACGGGTTCGATCCCCGCACGGAACACGTATTTGTATGACCTACAGGTAGTTGATTCGGGTCTGGCTGTTTGTTTATATGTGAGTTTAAATGTTTCTAAACGCACCCACGATACAGGAGAAATTCCTAGTGTGGGGCACGGTTTTTTTTTATTTAACTACTATCGATCCATTGGCTGATTATCCATTATAGCGACAGGTGGTGGGTTTATAAGTTGTCAAAAAATGATACTCAAATGTGAAGAGAAGTGGGCTGGTTTGGACACGCGGGGCCCCATTTTGTGGTGACATCTGATAGGGGAGAATGGAAGAAGAAAACGTGTTGCGCCGACAGCTGACCCCACATAGAATGGGTCAAGGGCGGGAAAATGATGATGCCGAGTGGCGTAGATAACCTGGGTTCCTATAGAGGGTGTAACTTCACGAAACCATGCATTTTGTACATCAAACTAAGTTACGAAACGATTTTTTGGGGTGAAATATCATGTTTTAAAGTTGTGATAATGGGTGCATTGAATACGGGTTCAAAGAGGTATTTAAAGTAAAGTCATACCATTTAAAATTAAGTAAGTTCTTGTGACAACGTTACTTCTTTGACCACCAATAACTAGAACGTTCCCGGGCAGATCTAGAAGATTGAAACAAATAAAAAATCAATGGCGAAGAGGCATCGTGCGTTTCGTTGTATACTTTATTTATTTATTTATTTAAAATACTATGGAAGACTTACAGCTATATAAAAACATAACATAAAAAAAAGAAATCATAGAAACAGAAAGCCTATTACAAGTCAACACGTGTAGAAATGGAATAAGACAGCAATAAGCAATAAGACTCATTTAACATAATTTCACATTATGGTACGCAAATAAATATGAATATGACTTCGGTAATACATTTTTACACTCATTCATAGAGAAACATGAAGACGTAATCTTAAAAAAAAAATGTTAAGTGTACTTTTTGTCCAGAACTCAGTAGTTTCACAAAAACACCGACCCAAACACATGCCTGCGACATTCGTAAACACGTGTGAGGGGAACATGTGTTACAGATCGCCAGTTATACAGTTTACCAGATGAGGGTTTTCTGACCACGAGACACAATCATCATTAAAAATGTCGGTAGATATATCTACCTACATGCATAAAGTGTGACAACGCATGTTGAGTGAGAAAGGTCGAGAAGTCTATTCTACGATTAGACTGAATAGTTAGCCTACGTAAAAAAAAAATCCGGCTAAGAATTGGTCAGAATCGCGTACCGAAGAATCCGTACAAATTTGGTTTGATTGATGATGATTGTTTTTTTTTCACAGTGCATAGGGACCACAGACTTGAGTATTTGGTTTAAATTTCAACTTGATACTTCCATGCGTTCCCGAGATAAAGGGTTAGGGACAGACAGACGGACAACAAAGTGATGTAGTAAGGGTTCCGTTTTTTTTCCTTTTGTAGTACAGAATCCTAAAAATGTTAGCAAAATATCGCTGTAATTAATCTAGGATTATTACTTTAGACCTAGACGCTGTCTCATTTCTTCATACAAACAGGCAGATATAGGAATCGGATTTCCAAAAATCTACCTTGAAAGATAACAAAAAAAACTGCTTACATCTGATCTTTATCTGTTAGTCAAGGTATAGAAAAAAAAGTTGTTTCAAAAACTATTAAAAATAAACTTTTAAATTGTCCCCCGAGACGTCACCAACAGTAATGGACCTATTTATGCAAACAGGAACCAATTCACATATGCCAGAGTTGAGACAAAAATACAGAAAGCTTATAAAATACTTTTTCTACCAACCCTCTAAAGGCATCTGACAATTTTTAAAAACCCTGTGAGGCTTAAAGGCGTCTGATTTTCACAGGCTAAAACATTAAATTCTCAGATCATTTTTATCTCTGAACTCTGGCACGTATGAGGATTTTTTTTAAACGTTGCCTCACACTAGGAATTTCTCCTGTATCGTAGGTGCGTTTACAAAGAGGCAACGTTTAAAAAAAATCTTCATACGTGCCAGACGTATGAGGATTTTTTTTAAACGTTGCCTCACACTAGGAATTTCTCCTGTATCGTAGGTGCGTTTACATACATATAAACTCACATACACAAACGGAGAGACCCGAAACAACTATCTGCAGATCATACAAATATTTGTTCCGTGCGGGAATCGAAACCGCGACTCGCAGCGCAGCAGTCGATCCCTCAGCCTGCGTCAACCGTGCTGTCAAAATTGGATTGGTTCCTGTTTGCATAAATAGTGCCCATATTGACCACCCCGCCCCCTCCCGCGCCCTGTGGAGTTTTGTATAGATCTCATTAAAAATACGACAAGAGTGTCTATTTATATTGGCAGTTAGGATGGATCGCTTTCGAACGACACGTGACGTTGAACCATTACTATACATAGAAACCGATATGAACTGTTATATAAAATTACTAGCTGTCCTGCGCGTTGTCACCCACGACTTTGGTTACTGCCCCACTCCCGTGGTAGTAGTGTGATGTTATACAGCCTATGTTACTCAGTGATAATTAAGATTTCTTTAGGAACATAAAGAAGGAACTTGAGTGCGTTTTAGTCAGTACAAATCTGACACACCCCCTCCGCTCCGCCCAGAGCGGGGGAAGTTATTTGACAATTGCCAATCCGCAAAAAAAAACCGTCCTTACAATGCTGCACTCTTAAATTTGATTAACGAAGACTGCAGCTCCCTTATCCTACTAACCATAAAAAGGTATACCAATCTATACTAATATTATAAAGCTGAAGAGTTTGTTTGTTTGTTTGAACGCGCTAATCTCAGGAACTACTGGTTGGAATTGGAAAATTCTTTTAGTGTTGGATAGTCCATTTCTTGAGGAAGGCTATAGGCTATATAACATCACGCTACGACCAACAGGTGCTGAGCAGCGTGGGTGAAACCGCGGGGAACAGCTAGTAACGTATAACCACAGAAAACCTCTTTTCGTTCTCCTATTTTTCTTTTCTAAGAAATATCTTTGAAGTCGGTTAAAAAAGAAAAGAACTTAAGTAGAATGTTTCAGGTAAGAAATGCGGAACACTGACTATAATTTAATCGCTGGTATGTCGGTTATGTAGATAGCTACATGGATATACGGAATATTGTTGTAAACAGCCTCCGGACGATATTTGCCACACCGCACACCACTGGCAGTCTATTCTCCGGTAGAATCTAACTGAACGATTGAACCGACCTTGAAGTGGAAGGTCAGCTTCAAGGGAGTGATTATTGCCACGACGACTAGTCTGGAGCGCATCCGTACTTACTTCCACCTATTACAGCAAAGAGGGCTTAATGGAGCAAAGGTGCGTACATATAGCAAAATACTCATATGACAAAGATCACGGAAGACTGGAGATTTCAATATCCTTCTTATAAAATTAAAAGTGGCCAGTTTCTTTTTATTGTACTTTAAAATCTGGCACCCGCGAAGAAAATGTGTCTCCTATGTGTTATTCCAGACTATAATCTACCTCTGTGCCAAATTTCATCAAGATCCGTTCTGTAGTTTTTTTGTGTAAGAGGATCAAACATACATCCATACTCACAAAGTTTCGTATTTATAATATTAGTAGGAAGTAGGATAGGATGGAGCAATAAATTAATTCACTGATTTTTAGTTACATCTGGTTGGACGAAAAGCCGGCCCCTCAGGAAAAGGTTAGGCAGATGATGTTATATGGGGTAATAAACAATACTTATATTAAAAAAAAAAAACAATATTAATATTTACACATAAAAATATAGATTAATAAGTAATTAGCCCACTGTATCGTCATGTTAACAAAAATGCATAAAATCGTTGTTTGATAGTGCGCTTAATTTTTATGGAAAGTGTAGACGATGCCGCGTCCACTACGACGTCACCAATCTATCCATTATTACCGGAGCTAGTAAAACATCCAATTGGAAATATTTTTTGAAATGTTGCCCCTACTAAGACTTCTCCTGTATCGTGGGTGCGTTTACAAACATTTAAACTCACATACACAAACAGCCAGACCCGAAACAACTACCTACATGTAGATCATACAAATATTTGACCTGGTCTGGAATTAAACCAGCGACACATTGTCAGCTGAAAAAATGCTGGTGTAAACGCGACCTAAGATTTCCGCGGTGCGTTGGAAACCCACTTGCTGCACTCTTGTGGGCCCATTTAGCTAATAGGTAGGTACAGGAATGACCACACGCTGCGTTCTTATCGTTATACATACAGTGTGTTTATTTAAGAAAAAAACCGAAATTATTGGAGACAGATACTGGGTCTGTGGACCACTTTCATACGAAACATTTTCATCAAAAAGTGCCAGTGGTGTCTAGACGGCTTAAAGTCTAAGGGAAGCACCTCCACAACCCACTTAGTAAGGGGGGTGTCACCCCCCCCCCCCCCCCCTCTTAGTAAGACGAGTATTCAAATTATCGGGCCACTGACCATTAAATAAACAAATATCTTGGAACAACTCACACACGGCTAGGTATCTGATCCCAAGCTAAGCAGAGCTTGTGTTATGGCAACCAGACAACTGATACCTATACATACTTATATAATTTATAAATACATATATATTATAGATACATCACACCCAGACACAGAACGAACAATCATGCTCATCACACTAAGTGCTGGGTGGGAATCGAACCCACGACCTCCGGCTCAGCAGTCAGGGCCACTAACCACTGCACCAACAGGCCCGTCATTACTTTGACGTCTGTCAAAGATCTACAAATGACAGCCGGTACCACAACGGTTTAGCGTACCTTCCGAGAAACGACAGAAACTCGGTACCTATCAAGTAATGGGTGGTCACCCATGGACCAACCTAGGCGAGGCTTAACCTGATTCTGACTCGAGTGGATATAATAATTTATTACACGAGCTCATCTGTTATTTCTTCTCAGTTCTCTTTAAAGCATACTGCACCTCACTGTATTCGGGAGCCCTGTGGTTCAAACTGCTTCTGCATAGAAGTGTCCAAGTATGATTGTGAAATGTCATGAATCTGCAGTGAGCTGTCAGATCTCATATAGGGAACTGTGGTAAGCGGCAATATCTAATACCTATAAAATTAATATTAGCCTTATTTAGGGTACCTACCTTTTCGAGAGTTTTTTTCCTCACATGTTCGACCGTCGAATTAATTAGATTTAAAAACAGTTTTACTACCACTCCCATGACAAGGTAACTCACCGTTTCCGAGTAAAACGATCTTTTGTTAACTAACCTCAAAACACTCACATATTGCTTAAAAAGCCTCTACTTCTGGGTGGTTTAAAAAAAACAACCACGAAGGAGGTGGCAGGGTCTGTTCGCTCGCTTCGCTCGCTCACTACGACCCCGCCACCTCCTTCTAACCTAAATCTATCCGAGTCCAGGTGCCCTCAAGTCTGCTGACGGGGTAGTCGACTGCGGGTCCCCCCCTACCTTCTGGGTGGATTAAAAAAAAATCTCACTAGTTCGACGGTCGACAACTGAGAAAAAAAAATCTCACTAGTTCCACGATCGAACTAATGAATCGAAGTAATGGGAATGAACTGAATTTAACGCGAGCGAAGCCGCGGGCATAGCTAGTATTAAATAAAAACAACTTTAATTTTATTGCTTAAAAATATATTTCAGGCACTTTGATATGGAAATATATCGTTCACTCGAATATACACATTATTGCCTTATCATAAAGCTTTTAATTGTATGGAATATTTATCGACACATACATGTCTTACATTGTATTAAAAATAATATCATTGGACGGATATAGAATGAGATTATATAACAGTACTTCCCTTTTTAGCGAAGTCGGTTAAATGTCTTTTAACGTGTTTTTTTTTTGTACATTTGAATGAACCATGAGTACAAATTATAGTCTATCTCGTAATTGATTTAGCACTTTGACAAAAACTCGTAAATTCAAACTTCAATAAGGTTGAAACTATATACATTTACATTGGTTTTGAAGCAAAAATACTTTAATACTTCAAGAAGCTGCAAGAGAATTTCAACCTTAAGGTGATAAAGCAATTACGGGGCTTAACTTCATATAACTAATGTAGGTATATAAAATAAAAGTAAATGTGTAAAATTAATATAGAAAATAAGAATTAATAAAGAAAATAATAAAGAAAATAAAAATTAATATAGAAATATAAATTATTGTATAAAATAAAAATTAATGTGGACAATAAATCTATTTAAATTAAAACATACAGAATTGCTAATTCGTAAAAAAATAAGTAGGTACCATAAGTACAACGTAAAAGACTAAACTATATATTTGAAGATTTTTGAAATTATCAGTCTTCATATTCTGAAATGAGATTAGTTAAATTAAAATTATACATCACTACATAGTATAAAACAATGTCGTTTCCCGCTGTCTGTCTGTCCCTATATATGCTTAAATCTTTAAAACTACGCAACGAATGTTGATGCGGTTTTTTTTTTAAATAGAGAGTGATTCAAGAGGAATAATTATATGTATAATAGAAGTATCTTCACTGCACCCGTGCGAAGCTTGGGCGGTTCGCAAGTTAAGTCAAGAATATACGCTTAACAATCGAAATATTGTTGTACAGTAAAAAACGTCAATAATGAATCATGGACCGTTTTCATCAACATGTCAAAAAAATCAACTTAATTAATGGTTTGATTATTCATACTCAACAAAGATTACAGACATATTACAACTTGTTAAGTAGCGTCTGTATATTTTCTTGTGACCAAGCATTAAGCTGTATAATTTGGCAAAATGGGGTATTCTGGATCCATCGCAAACACAATGCCAGTATGATGCCCCTTTGCAGAATATCCCCTCCTCCACCTCCTATCCTGCCCAACCAATTGGAACTATCAGGATTTAAACGAAGCATATAGTTGTGTAGGTAGCTACATGTTAGTCTAACACAATGACATTCATCGACAGATTAAAAACTTGTCAAAGGTAAAAAAAAAGTTTTATACAACTTCATATTCATTTCTTTCAGTGATCAACCAGCACTGGGTGGCGTGTAAAGAATGTATGAAAACATACACAATATTCTTATGAACTAAAAACACAACACAAAATATGTATTATCTACATAATTACACACAAGTATATATAGAAATATCAAAAGGATTACAATCACTGGACGGATTATTTAAGTCAAGCTTATTCATACATAGTACTATGTTAAAATATGAGTTGCCTGAGAACGCAGATATATTTAAATGGAAGGCAATATGTAACAAAGAATTTTATCATCACCTGCCTAGGCCCTCCTCAACTACGTGACTTCCAGTCTAACCAGATAATAGTCTAACTGGAACCAGTATTTTACATGTCTGTCTATCTGACCTAGTGCCAATGTCCCTTAGTATACAAGACGACACAGCAACCTATACAAAACCAGTTTATGCAGATCATTGTACGCGAAATCTACAGTGTACGATACGTAGTTGAAAGATCAGGATATACTGGTTTTGTATAGGTTGATGTGTCGTTGTGTGTACCAGGGATACTCCTTACAAGAATATCGAAAAAACTTCCTAATAATGCTTAACTTGAAAAAGCTTCTTACAATTGACCAGCAATGAAATTTTTGACGGTAAAACCTCTGTTACATAAAACTCTTCTGCAGTAGATAACCAGATAACTATTTCCAAGTTAACTACAAATAAATATAAGTCTTCTACATAAAAGTAGGTAAAATTACTGAAAATCTGTAAACCACATCATTTCACTTTTCTATTATAAAAAGCGCAATTATTTAGATACCTTGAGATTCCATTAATTTTTGAGTCTTTTAAAACAAACCATATACGCACTAGCGCTTTCATGATTAAAAAATACAATTTTTTATGTCATATAATTTGGTCTACTGGATAGACCAGCTACCCTACCATGACGTCTTAAAGCAGAACTAATTCCACTGAGGGAAAGAGACAGAGCTATACAGGGTGTCTAGCAGTATCTCTTTTCCTCAGTGGAATAAGTTCTGCTTTAAGACGTCATGGTAGGCCTACAGGACGGTTTTAAAATGCAAATCTCACACAATTATTGCTATATAACTAGTTCTTACATAAATACAATAAACTTAAGAATATGGTCTACTCAGTCTACTGACAAGATAACGGTACAATAATACCCTGAAATAAGGTTTTTTTAGTTTAGTATTATATCTCTAGTTTTGTATTGGGAATTGGAGATTCCTTTTATTTACCTAGATTAACATCTTATTTATGACGAATTTGGCAGTATCTTTAAAATTGTGTTTTACACTAATAATTATCACTATTTGACAATGCATACTGGTTAAATTTCACTGTTTTTTGCTCTGTCAGCAATATCTAATGGCCACCGAATATTATACCCGTCGGGTAAAATGAGACCTTTGCCATCAATACTCCTTTTAATACAAAAAAAAACTGTACATATTGTCAGGATATTATTGTACCTCAAACTTAGAATCGAGTAGAACCATTTGGACGGATTAAGTAGTAACTATTCGATCATTAGCTCAAAGTGTACGACTCCCAAACGTTCTTTTCTGTCATACTTGATGTTCTTGGCCCATGCACGACACTCGATGTTTATCAGGATTCCAGCTGTTAAAGCAATAAAAAAAAGTTAAGTACTATCAGTGCCAATAGACAAGATCAGTCCATATTTCGCCGACTTCCATAGTTATTATTAAATCTTTTCTAATAGGGACTTTTAGGGTTCCCTATCTCGGAAGAAAAAACAGAACCCTTATTAAATAACTTTGTTGCCCGTCTTTCTGTCTGTCAAGACTTTATATCTCGGGAACGCGAGAAGGTATCGAGTTGAAATTAAAACCAAATACTCAAATTTGTGGTGCCGTTGCGCTGTGAAAAAATCATTAAAACACGGTTTCTTCTGAACTCAGAGACATAAAATTGATGAAACTAACAAAATCTGGCGGTTAACGCAGTGGCTGCGCTGTGTGTCGCGGGTTCAATTCCCGCACGTAGTTGTTTCAGGTCTGACTGGTCTGTCAGGTCTGATTTGTGCATGTGATTTTTAATGTTTGTAAACGCACTCACTATACAGGAGAAATTCCTAGAGTGAGGCAACGTGTGGCAGTAAAACCTTCATAATTACAAGGTACTCACTCCTGGGTCTCTCCAAGTGTATAGCGACCAGAGGGCTCAGGTACCCCTCGGCGTTCTCATACGGGTAGAAGTACCCTGGGAAGCCGGGGAACGGCAGATAGTTGATGGGGCCAATGTTCTCTTTGTCCGCGGGGGTCTCGCCTTGGCAGGATACCCACACCATGTCACCCTTTAAAAATACATTTTGTTGAGTAGAAAAGTTGCTTTACGAAGTCCCAAAGGGTAAAACGGGACCCTATAACTTCCAACTCTGCTATCCATCCGTGGTTTAATCCCAACGGCCACCACTAAAACAGGCGCCAGTGGTGGCCGTTAAATCAGTGCATTATTTTTTGTCCCAAATGGCCACCTATCCCTTATCTATTAGCAAACTGTTAGTTAAATTATAGGTACATTTGCTATAGTTAGATTACATTGACAAAACAATGATAATATACTTAATAAATAATATTTGGAATGTTCCAACATCCGCCAATAGTGGCCGTTGGAACAAACAATAATGTACTGTTCTAACGGCCACCACTGGGGTCTGTTTTAGTGGTGGCCGTTGGGAGTAAACCACATCCATCTATAGTTAGACAATTAAAGTTTTCACAGATCATGGATGTATTTCTGTTGCCCCAATAACAACAAAAAAAAAATAAGGGCAAAACAAACGGCCGTTTTTATAGCTTTACTAGCTCTAAAACGCGATTTCGCTCGCGTTTTATTCGGGGTAACACAGTTACACAACACAATTACAGGTACCTGGTACTTGCAGTTTTTACCCTAGTGCCTTATTTATTGTAATAGCAAAGCTTTAATTTTTCTTTCTCCCTCATTTATCACTTAAAAAATGCCTATGTGCGTCTCTAGGGTCCCAACTATATCTAGTACCAAAACTCATCAAAATCGAATTAGCCATTAAGGCGTGAAGACGTAACAAACAGATTGACTTTCGCTTTTATAATATTAATAAGGATAGCTTCGTACGACTCGGTCTTGGTAGGATTTTTATAGTCGATTAAATAGTTGTCTTTATTATGATGGCAATACTTACATAATTTGGATTATAGTGGGTAAGGTTCCAAATGTTCTGTCGCAGTTGTAAGGGCATGTCCTCGGGAAGATCGTCCCACCCCATGTAGAACTCAGGCCGCCAGCCGTAGATTCTAGAACACATAATATATGATCAGCCATTCCACATCTAATTCCGAAATGTACACCAAAGGAACATATAGGGTCTGATTGCCGAGGCACGGAGGAAACTCGGTATGTAACGGGTCCCGATCCACAGACCAACCTAGGCAAGCGCGGCTTAACCTAAAGAGTAGATCTTTAGGTTAAGCCGCGCTTGCCTAGGTTGGTCGAGCGTCTGCTATTATTTAGCCACGAGCTCAACCAACAATTTATATTATTATGATAAAAATTACTTATGACTTAAACGGATATATAAGTAAGAAGTTGACAATATCACTGACTTGTTCAGCTTCAAGAATATGCAGGGCGAAGACTTGTGGAAAGAGAAGTGGTTCTCATCGATGCATGGGTCCCAGCCACGAATATTTACGTCGCACACTTTTCCAGGCGGCGGGGGATTGTTGAAGTCACAGTTGTAGATGTTCTGGCCGGCGCCCGCCGTCTGACCCTTCCTCTTGTAAACTGTAGGCAGATAGAAACATTAAAAAAAATTAGAGGTGTCAAGGGACACCCGGATGGAACGAAGTTCCTATAGAAATGAAAATATCTGGCTTGCTTTCTATAAGAGAGAGAGAGAGAGAGAGAGAGATAGAGAGAGAGAGAGAGACAGACAGACAGAGAAACATGCGACGCCGCACAGCTTACAATAGCTTACTATAGCAAAAAGTGTCGTGACAACTTTTCGTAAGATTTTTTTCCGTCTAGCCCCCTTTCACAACGCGCAATAAGGAACTTCGTTCCAAAACTACGGCGTTATTCGTGTAAAGTTCCGAAAGTGTCAAACAGGATTTTTCTACCGAGATTAGAATTATCTTATTTTGTACGCCGAGGTGCCAACTTTCACTTAAATTTACCGTTTAGTAGTTTTTGTGTGAAGTTGACATATATCCTCATAAACATTGGCGTTTATAAATTAGCAGGATACTAAGTCCAATCATTCATTGTGCGTTCAGTTACTTAGTCTTGGTGAAATAGGCGCTAGTCATTCGGTTAGGTGTATCTTAGTGTTGGTGAAACAGGCGTTAGGCATACGGTTATGTGTGGGTTGGTGAAACAGGCGCTAGGTATTCGGTTAGGTGTATCTTAGTGTTGGTGAAACAGGCGTTAGGCATTTGGTTAGGTGTCTCTTAGTGTTGGTGAAACAGGCGTTAGGCATACGGTTATGTGTATCTTGGGGTTGGTGAAACAGGCGCTAGGTATTCGGTTAGGTGTATCTTAGTGTTGGTGAAACAGGCGCTAGTCATTCGGTTAGGTGTATCTTAGTGTTGGTGAAACAGGCGCTAGTCATTCGGTTAGGTGTATCTTAGTGTTGGTGAAACAGGCGTTAGGCATACGGTTATGTGTATCTTGGGGTTGGTGAAACAGGCGCTAGTCATTCGGTTAGGTGTATCTTAGTGTTGGTGAAACAGGCGCTAGGCATACGGTTAGGTGTATCTTAGTGTTGGTGAAACAGGCGTTAGGCATTCGGTTAGGTGTGTCTTAGTGTTGGTGAAACAGGCGTTAGGCATTTGGATAGGTGTCTCTTAGTGTTGGTGAAACAGGCGTTAGGCATACGGTTAGGTGTATCTTGGGGTTGGTGAGATTGGCGTTAGGCATTCGGTTAGGTGTATCTTAGTGTTGGTGAAACAGGCGCTAGGCATACGGTTAGGTGTATCTTAGTGTTGGTGAAACAGGCGTTAGGCATACGGTTAGGTGTATCTTAGTGTTGGTGAAACAGGCGCTAGGCATACGGTTAGGTGTATCTTAGTGATGGTGAAACAGGCGCTAGGCATACGGTTAGGTGTATCTTAGTGTTGGTGAAACAGGCGCTAGGCATACGGTTAGGTGTATCTTAGTGTTGGTGAAACAGGCGTTAGGCATACGGTTAGGTGTATCTTAGTGTTGGTGAAACAGGCGCTAGGCATACGGTTAGGTGTATCTTAGTGTTGGTGAAACAGGCGCTAGGCATACGGTTAGGTGTATCTTAGTGTTGGTGAAACAGGCGTTAGGCATTCGGTTAGGTGTCTCTTAGTGTTGGTGAAACGGGCGCTAATAATAAGGCGTAATACTTACCCGACAAGAAATCAATGAGTTGATCTTCCCAGTATTTATAGCTGTCGTATCCAGTTCCCTTATACCAAATAAGGGTGCTTCTTACATCTGGCGGCAGCGGACGAAAGCCTAACCCTGGGCTGGTGCCGATCACACTGTATTCCTGCTGCAAGCGTGGCACACGAGGGTTGATGAAATGCTGGAGGAACGTCACCATGCATATCGCAAAGAGGGCTATTAGAGCCGCATAGAAGATAGAGTAGAAGATCAAGATTTTGCCTGTAAG
Source organism: Ochropleura leucogaster (assembly GCA_958449745.1). NCBI lineage: Eukaryota > Metazoa > Arthropoda > Insecta > Lepidoptera > Noctuidae > Ochropleura > Ochropleura leucogaster. Next base: position 1,226,233 of record OY288208.1, read on the forward strand.
AGAAAGGGTATGAAATATAAACTTCTGAAGATTGCGTAGCTAATTATGTGGCCCTACATAACTATAGCGCATCATAGGGTATGCATTGCCCGGGTTATGGGTTGTTCGAAAGAGATACCGCGGCATAAAGGCCAAAAGAAGGGACATGGATGGGGTTTAGTCAACCTACCTAGACTAGAGCATTAATTTTTTGATGATTTACCATCCAAGGGTATGCATTAGCACTAGGGTTGTAACGAAACTTCGCCTCCACCTCCGTTACTGCGGAAGCTCCGCAAGAAATCGTACCTCCGCATCCGCCTCCGCCTCCGTCAAATATATGCGGAGTTATAACGGAGGTGTATTTACGTTAATCGGTACAAAAACGCGCGAGCAGCGACGCTCGACGACGACCCAACCGTCCGGCCGTGTTTCGTGCGCGAAATGGTGCAAGAAAGAATCGTGTGCGCGCTGTGAACGCGGGTGGGGGCGGAATATGATTTGCCTCTTCTTAATTTTAAATACTAGTTGATTTTAGCACATTCTGATAGATGGATTAAGAAAGTGCTTATGCATAACCTTTTGGATGGTACTCCTGGGCAGAGGCCTTCGTCCATTGCTTCCATTTATCAACAACATCAAGAGAATTAAGAACTTGTTTGAAGTTGTGTGCCAGTCCCATTTTAACTTCAAGTTAAAATCTTTGCTGTTTTTTGTGTCTATTATAAGTTGCAAGGTGATCACAATTGTTTATACTTTTAAAAGTACTCATAATCAATTCTTAGTATTTCTCTAACTAAGCAATAAAATAAAAATGTTATCTTTGCAAAAAATATCTCAACCTTTTATTTTTAAGGGTCAATACTCTATTAGTACAATGATGACAATGTTTAAACGGCCTACAAACTTTACTTATTTTAACAAAGGAGACTTATTTCAATATTTGGGTTGCCAGTGTCATAATCTTTTTTTTTATCAAATAAATAAACATTATTTTAAAAATAATCTTTCATCATCATCATCATTTTCCTGCCTTTATCCCATTTTATTTGGTGTTGGCCCAACACCTTTTCTTCTTCCATTCTCCTTTATCAGACATCACAGTAAAAAAAAACTTTATTTTAGAAATTGAAAAAAAAATAAAAAGTCTAATTCTTTTAATTTGAATAAACCTTCAAGTTACAATTGAAAACTAGCTTTACTCTCTCAAAGTCAAAACTCTTATTTGAATAAAAAACGACAAATCCAATTTCAACTTTTAGAAATCATAGATTATTCTAGAGCCTCTATTTATAGCAAAACACAATGATAGTGCTGGCAGGCCTAGAAAGGCTGAAAAATGTAAAGCAGTTTTTTCTACTAAAGACAAAATCAAAATAGACCAAAATTCTAGTTAATGAGACCAATAGATCATCAATTTGTAAATATGATAAAGTTCTTGTAAGTTTCTTATTCCCTTCAAAGCCCCAAATAATCAGGAGTCCTGGTGAAATAAGAAGTAGCATATGAATTGTTTCTATCTCAGCTTAATTAAAGTATGCCCAGCACGGGCAGTATATAAGGCTTCTAAGCAGATTAGCTATGCTTGAAAGATTATTTATGTGATTATTTACACTGGCTGTCAGGATTTATTTCTAATTAATTGGATAAACAACTTAGCGGATTGTCTCTGACCTTTTTGCTCTTGAAGTGACATTATTGTGCTTTAATGAATTATTGGCATAGGTTTAGAAATTGTGATCCTATTGGAATGTTTTCAAACTTCTTCAAACTGTTTACTGAGAATGCGAAAAGTACTAGCTATGCATAAGTAAGTATGCAGGTGAATCTAACAGTGAAAAGAATGTTGAGACCTCTCAACATATTTAAATAGTCATGTTAACGAAATTACATTAACAGGAGAGCATTGCTTATACTGCCAACAAGCCACGCCCTCCAAACAATAGTTGTTTCACAAAAAATATCATGAAATACCGAAGATAGATTTCTGTGAAAAATTATATTTAAAAAAGGCTTTCAATCTCATGAAAATATGTAAATAAAAAAGTTCACTGACCCCAACTTTCAGGCGTTCGTCCCAGTATTTCACCTGTTTCGTCATTGAAGAAAATATTACTAAATTTCTGTTTTCCTGGCCTTCGTGAAGGCTTTGTGTCCATTTCGAATTCTTCTAGTCTAGGATTCCTGATCATCTTTTGTTTTGAAAGGCACTTTCTTTTATAAAATCTCGAAAATAACTGAATTGTAAACACAATACACACGCCCAGCCGCTGCCGCAAATTTGAAATAACTAGAGGTGGCCAACTCAGAAAGAGCAAAATACATAAACTAAACAACTCACAAATCACTTTTTAGTTTTTTTAGTCAAGAAACTTATCACAGAAAATGACATCTATGAAAAATTAAGAGTTTTCTAGTTGAAAAAGCTGAAAAAATACTATGAAATTAAATAATATTTTTTAGACTATTTAATGTAAAGTCATTTTAATAAAGGAATAAATAAACTTAAGGTTTTTATTAAAGACTGATTTACATCTGCTATAGTAGTTACGACTTAAAATCATTTTTATACTCGAACATTCACACCAAACAGGAACCAAGAACCTTTTAGGCGATTTTGATTTCGTCTTAAAAGCCTGTTGATCCAATGATTTAAAAAGCCTGAAACGTCAAATTTATCAGTGATTGCAAGTAAATTTTGTGGAATCATACGAATTATTTGTAAAAAACTTTAGTAGAATAATAATATAATAAAGAAGTACTAAGATAATTTTATAACAAAATGGGATCTTCAGTGCATAAAATAATTGTTATTGTAGGATTTATATCCTTATTCCATTCTGCTTTTTCAGCTGCCCAGCGTAAGTGTTTTGCTACATTGATGATTCTTTACTTTTCCAATTCATGATTATTTAATTAATCCTGGTATCTTTAACTATTGCAGATCGTTCATACCTACGGATAACATCACAGGAATTCACCACCTTACCTTTGGATGTAAGTAATAAACTGAGGATATGGAAATATTTTGTCGGAAATCCTACATCAGCCTAATATCGAATACAATTTTCTTTTTCAGATTGTGGTACAAGCCGTAGCAAGTTTATTCGCTGTAATGTGGGGAGTACTCAACGTAGCTGGTAATCTACGCGAGATTCCTGCAGCTGCTGAGCTAAATACAGTGAAATGGGAAACTCAGAGGAATCTGCCATCTTTCTACATCTTCAACCACAGAGGAAAGGCTTTGGCGGATAATTACATACCCAGTGGTGGGAAATGTGATTTAGAAAATGTAGAATAAAATAGAATAAGGTTATATTTGTAGGAAACAGTCTTGTATTGTTTATCTGTGCTAGGTATTACTTGAGTTAGCCATGCTAGCAAAGGATATGGTATTGTTTTTTTTCTTCTAATTTACATACCTAGTTTTGACCTCAAATCACATCTGATAGAAATGAAACCTAAGAGTGAGTTCTATGATAGATTGAGCATGTCTCTTGTTTTGGGTATTATTTAATTTTATCAAATAATGGTTTTAACCCTTTGAATGCCAAAGCACAAACGCATGTGCATGCCTAAAATCTCATTTTTGTAACATATTTGTGTCATTGGCATCTGGGGCATGCAATTACTTGTCACATAAATGTGACAATGGCCTTCAAAACGTTAATCACCAAGAGCTCTTACCAGTCAGTAGACAGTAATAGACTATTCTCCATCATCATTCTCTTTCTTTCCTTATGCCAATTTATTTGGTGTTGGCACTGCATGTCTTTCTCATCCACACACTTCTCTATTACTCATTACTAGTATCTGATTTTTTATTTATTTCAATGTTATATAATAAGATAATTCACAGCACTCAAGAATATCCTGAATCTGGATTGTTATAGTTAAGTTAATAGCAAAATATTATTTATTATGATATGATATAAAAGAATCTAACCACCAATAGCCTTTTGAATGTGTCTTACATTTTTGTCACATATTTGCGTCTTGCTTGTTACAAATATGTAACAAAGGCATTTAAATGGTTAAAAGAAAACCTTTGTGGTTTATATTATTTAAACAATGGTTAAGAGTAAATAAAAGACATTTCCATCTTAAAATATAGCTTTTTATTACTTATACTTATTTTTACATTGTTTTTATGTAAGTTTGTTTGAAGTAATTACCGAAGTAAACACATGCAATGTTATAATCTAGCTAGAAAACAATAATTATCTATATTCTTACTGTCATTTCTTCAAATAATGATATTGCTCTTATTCTCAGTAAAATATAATTATTATAAAAAAAAATAGAAAATTTCAACCAACTGCAAGTTTTTGAAATGTTAATATTAAACCTGTGTTCATTTAAGCCATTCAATTTAGAACTAGTTATTTTATTGCTAACCTTAAAAATAAGGCATACATAGTTTCAGAGGTATTTCGTTGGAAGTAATTTAATGCTTAAATGTTTAATGAAAGCTGCATAATAGCAAGCATACATAACAATTAGTTTTTGTAAAGATATCCTGTATCATACACAGTATTATCATTCATCAACTTCAGTAGTCTTTGGCTGACTACAGGCTACCACACAAGTTGGAGTTGATGAAGTTAGACAAAGTCAACAGATGTATCTGTTTAGTTACACTTAAAATAAGAATAATCCTATCCTTTCATATAGTTCCTCACAGTCAACGATAACAATGGACAAGAACACAAACTCCCTTAACTCTAAATGCACATAATCATTGTCTAAACACCACATGGAGGTTATCGCCCTCCGCGTCCACCTCTGAAGCCACCTCCTCTGCCGCCGCCTCCGTATCCACCACCGCCACCGCCTCCGTAGCCGCCACCACCGCCCCGGCCGAAGCCTCCTCGGCCGCCTCCACCGCCGCGGCCAAATCCACCGCCACCTCCTCGACCGAATCCACCGCCACCTCCTCTTCCAAACCCGCCGCTGCCGCCTCGGCCTCCGCGAGGGCCTCCCCGCCCACCGCCACGACCTCTCTTCGCTCCAGGCGGCTGGGGCAAGAACCTCTTCAGCGGCAACAACTTCGCAGGGTCAATGTAAAACTGCTGTCCATCTTTAAAACTGTTCGCTTTAAAGTTATCACTCATCTTCACAGACACGAAGTAGTCCCGCAGGTTGCCGAATATTTCGTCGATCTTTCCGATCTGCTCTTTGTTTTCGAGGAAGATGGGTGCGTTGAAGTATGGCACATCTTCGATATCCACCTTGCACACTAAGTCGTCTTGTACCGTCCAGCCGTAGTGTCCTAGAGGGATGACGGACTCAGGCGGGCCTTGGTCCTGCTGTCTAAACCCGCCGCCACCACCACCTCGGCCACCCCGGCCTCCGCCGCGACCACCGAAGCCGCCCCGGCCTCCGCCGCCTCCTCGACCGCCGAAGCCCCGGCCGCCGCCTCCGCCGCCACCGCCGTAACCACCTCGACCGCCGCCGCCACCACCTCTACCGCGGAACGACATTGTTTATTAAAAGTGCGGCAAAAATAAAGCTTTATTGAGATATAACCTCAAAACGTGCGTGTTATCACCATGCACGCTTGTCTTTTTGACAGTTTGTTTAGTTAGCCTATGGCTGAATGTTGCCAAATACGTACCACTACTGTGCACAGATTAGTTAAGCACAGTACTGTTCATAAATCGGGGAAAAAAAAGCTAGCAACTTAACAACAATAACTTACAACACCCATAAATTTATAATTTTTTGGCAATACGAAAGCGTGCGAGGTAGACAGACATAGAACATAACTTATCGAATTGGAGCTAAGTATTCTATAAAGCTGTAACCCACAACCATATCATAATATTAGTCTGCTGTGCCCACATTGGCACAAACCAGGTAGGTAGTTAAAAAAAAAACGACAATCTGAATAATTATATTTCTTAATCTTTTCCTATAGCAGCGCATTCTTCCATGATACCCTCTTGTTTCAAGTTCTTCATTTTCTGTGACAATCGCTGATCGATGTGAATGACATTAAAATCAGTGACATTTCTTTGACTTTGTCAGTTTCAAATTTGCCGATGAATTTAATTTAGCGTTTTTCGATTTCGATGATTGTTATTGAAAACGGATGGCTAAAAACATTTTATTGGTGAATTTATTAGTGCACAAACTGTGGGCGAACTATTTTGTACCTTGAGTACACTTAAATACGGATTTTTTAATTTCATACTTAAGTGTTTTGTGCAATGGCGACGCTGGAAGACGAACTAAAAGATTTAAAAGAGAAAAACAATGAATTGGCGCAGAAGGTCCAGTATTGGAAGATGACAGCTGCACAGAAGGACGATGAGAAGTTGGAACTTATGAAGGAAATCAATGACTTAAGACTTAAACTGAGCGTTAGTATGTTTTTAATTTTGTCACTGCTCACTTTCTTAGATATCCCAATGGGTGCTTTTCCACCAGAAATGTCCTATGCTACATTACTGTGGATGCGTTTAATATCCTTAAACCATTTTCTGGATGGATGGATGATGGATGCGTGCTATGGATGGTCGCGGGTGTTGTAGCGCTAGTGTCAATACATCGTCAAATACTCGTCCCGCTACTCATGTTAGCATTAATGTAAATTGTCACATAGTTACGTAGCTTAGCTTTTACATCCTAGTAGTGTAGCTGCACAGAACGTGTCTAGTGGTGGTGGTGATCATGTGGGCGAAACCCAGTGCGCGGATACGATATCTATTTAGTTAATTCAATCACATTCCTAAAGTGATCCTTTGGTGACAAATGTTACCTACAGAATCGAAAATTCTTATAATATTAAACTCTTAAAGTTTGTTTTTTAAGTTTAGTTTTATTTCATTATCTGGTTAAAATTGTTCTTTAAAATGTTTGTTTTGTTTTTGTATAACAGAGGCTCAAAAATAATGGCAGTTTTGAAGCAAAGAAACTGGATGCTGCATTACAAGATTGTAGTGAGAAGGCCATCTCCCACCTCGTGAAGGCTTCTGCAGAAATTGCTAAAAGCATGGAAATAGCTAAAGGGTACATGAGAGAGCGCCAAGAGTTGGACAATCAGTCTCCTCGATGGAGTTCTATTGGTGGAACTCCTAAGGTGGAGAATAGGGAGAGAGTGCACAGAGTACCTCCGATGATGGGAGGGCAGTCTATACAGCCTGTTGTCTCTCTTAGCAGAACTATTTTAAATACTAATTACCAAAGTAAGTTATCGGATATTGTTTCTCTCTTGTTTTCGCTGTAGATTGTGCAGGTGACATTAGTAGGATTATCAGGATTCAACCCAATGCAATAGTGAAACAACCTGTAATGTTATCCTTGTGTTTTCACTCGGTGTACAAACAAAAACATCTATCTCATCTGCTACAAGGTTTAGAATGCATAACACTTGTAATATGATATATATATTGACCCCAAAGGTGAGCCATACCTCTTCCATCTGAAATGTTACAGCAATTTATGCTCATGACTGAATATGGATTTTACCCTGAATAAAGGACTAACAATCATAGCAGTACATTCTGTCACTAAACAAGTTTTGCCATCTAATGTCTTTCGAACCATACTACAGCTAAAACAGTGTAATTACAAGTAAACTGCGTATTACAGCAGGACACTTAAAATCCAAACTAATAAAAAAATGCAATTATAACCTAAACATTTCGAATCTCTAACAACTGAAATGATTTAGATGAAATTTGGTATGCAATAACCTGCGGGCTGCAACGAAAAGACAAGTATTTTATTCCAATTGTTGGCCACTATCAGATATTCCTTCTTTATTGGCATACTAGGTTTTGCCCGCGGCTTTGCACACGTTAATTTCGGGGTAACACAGTTCCGTTTTCCTGATTTGTAGGTACCAGCTAGGTACCTTTAATTTTTGCCCTTGCGCTTTATTTATTGTAATAGCCAAAGCTACGTTTTCTTTTTTCTTCCCTCCTTCTCTCTCATTTCTCACTTTAAAAAAAACAGCCTATTTCTGCCTCCAGGGTCTCAACTATCTCAAAATTCATCAAAATCGACCATTTTAGCGTGAAGACGTAACAAACTAATTTTCGCTTTTATAATATTAGTAAGGATAATGTGCGCGTCTGTTTAAAATTTCTTTTTAAACTAATGTGTGGGGTGAAAGGGATTTAAAGCAAATTGACTTATTTAATAATTTATGTACGACAAGATTAAGAAAAATTGATTATCCTTCTGAATTTAGACATTGCAGTGACAAATTGTGTACAAAGGTAGAACATAGATGTATTATTGATAAAATGTATAATGAAATTGTTGACATATTAAGTTGTGCGTCATGTACTAGTTACTCTGGACCGGAACTAAACAAAAGAAAACCAGTAATAGGGTGGAATAAACATGTTCGACAAGCGCACCTGGAGGCTCGACTTGCTTTTCAGAATTGGGTAATATGTGGTGAACCAAAAGTGGGTACTGTGTATACTACCATGAGAGAGACAAAACGAGTTTTTAAAAGTAAACTAAAGTGGTGTCAGGAAAACAGTGAGCAAATTAAAATGAATATAATAGCATCCTGTCACGACAAGAAGGATTTTGTAAAGTTTTGGAAGCACACTAACCAACTGAATGGCAGGTCGAGCCTTCCTGCAAGTGTGGCGGGTGTTAGTGAGCCTGCATCCATAGCCAACCTGTTCAGGAATCACTTTGCCATGAAGTCCCCTCTAGGTGCAATAGGAGAGGCCGTGGGGGCTAAGAAGCCAGCAATGGGATCACTGGTAAGGGTGTCGGCTAGGGAAATAGCGTCAGTGTTAAGAAGTATGAAGCGCGGGAAATCTCCTGGGCACGATTCTCTGAGCATCGAGCATTTACAAAATGCGGGTGTTCATATGCCTAGAGTGCTGGCTTTATTTTTTAATTTCTGCTTCTCACACACGTACCTACCACACGATTTAATGAAGACCTTAGTTGTGCCCATCATAAAAAATCGCACCGGGGACGCTTCGGACCTAAACAACTATAGGCCCATTTCGTTGGCGACGATTATTGCAAAAGTGTTGGACAGTGTGCTTGACAAACAGTTAAATAAGCATATGTCGCTGCACGACGCACAGTTTGGCTTCAGATCTGGGCTGTCAACTGAACATGCTGTTCTCTGTCTCAAGCATACTGTTCGATACTATACAGACAGGAAAACCCCTGTGTATGCATGTTTCTTGGACTTGTCAAAAGCCTTCGATCTGGTGTCCTATGATGTTTTGTGGAAGAAGTTGAATGATGAGACAACGGTCCCGGGTGAGTTGGTTGAACTGTTTAAATACTGGTACGGCCATCAGACCAATATGGTGAGGTGGGCAGGCTCGCTGTCTGATCCATACGGGCTTGAGTGTGGGGTCAGGCAGGGGGGGCTGACTTCACCAAAACTTTTCTGTCTGTATGTGGACAGTCTGATTCGTGAGCTCAGCAGCACTGCCGTAGGTTGTTCAATTGACGGAACGTTTGTCAATAACATAAGTTACGCGGACGACATGGTGTTGCTGGCTCCATCAATCAGTGCTCTCAGGGCATTGTTATTGGTTTGTGAGCGATTTGCGGAGGCCCAGGGTCTTAAATACAATCCAAAAAAGAGCGAGTGTCTGCTATTCAGGGCAGGAACTAAGATCTATGATGTACCATCTATCACACTAGCGGGGACAGGTCTAAAGTGGGTCACTTCTTTTAAATATCTGGGGCACTGGGTCACTGCTACGCAAACCGATAACATTGACTTGGAGAGGGAACGTAGGGCGTTGTCAGTCAGGAGCAATATGCTGATCCGTAGGTTTGCAAAGTGTTCAAATAATGTTAAGGCGACTCTGTTTAGGGCCTACTGTCAGTCTTTTTATACTTGCAGCCTATGGGTTGACTACACGCAGAGGGCTTACAACGCCTTACGCGTCCAATACAATAACGCATACAGGGCATTGTTGAGGCTGCCGCGATACTGCAGCGCATCTGGGATGTTCGCGGAGGCACGTATTGATGACTTTTATGCCATTATCCGAAAGCGTATCGCATCCCTGATGTGGCGGGTGCGTGGCAGCGCCAACAGTCTCTTGATGACCGTAGCAAATAGGACTGATGGCGTTATTTGTAAACACTGGACGACGACGTTGGTGTTGCCTTCAAACCGTTGCCAGAAATAATGTGTGTGTGTGTGTGTTGTTATTGTGTATGTTTTATAAAACAGCTATTATAAATTTTGACATGTAATGAATTGACCTAAGTATTTACGTTCTAACTTTAGTTTGTAAGTTGTGTATGTCTTAACAATTACTAACAATAATGGATTGTATTGATCTGACAAATAAATAAATTAATGTCTCAGGACCAACCACAAGAAGTCCCAATCAAAATCACAGCATAACAGAAAGGGCGGTGCCCATGCACATGTTACAAGGTAAATAAAATAACACTTTACTATTATCTTCCTCATACTGTAGTCAGGGGTCACTTTCCAGTGTCACCATGCAACTAAATACCAATTTTCATATGGAGGAACTGCCTATCTGACCTTCACAACCCAGTATTGGGAAATACAGTACCAGTTGGTAAGACTGGTTGTTACTTTGTCTGACTTTGCCATTTACTACCTGAAATGAATATCTATGATTTGTACCAATAGCTTTGCATGCTTTCCCAAGGAACGGCAAAAACACCTACAGACAGGCCCCGGCAAGCACTGCTTAACATTCAAGATTGCCTGTTATAGTTTAGCCACAAGCTCATAATATCCTCAGAGGGGCTTGCCAGAGCCTCCGCCTGCCGGGGTTGCGGGTTGTTCGAAAGAGATACCGCGGCCCCAGAACGTAAAGGGCAATAGAAGGAACAGGGGTGGGTTTTAGTCAGTAAAAGTCCGACATGCCATACAATGACATGAAGTCATTAGATGCTTTCCCAACCGACAAAAAAAAAACTTTTATTTTCCTATTTTTTAGATGTGTACATACCATTGACGAGGATTGACATATCAGACCTGCCCAACAACAATGAAGAAATGGAGATTGATGTCGGAATGGAGGAAAATAATGCTGAAGACAGTCCTGTGGATTTTGAACATAACAGTTTAGGTAACTACATTGGCAGGCAATGATATACTTTATAATCAAGTTATAGTACATGACGATATTAGTGCGTTAAAATGGTTATGACATGCGAGCCGCAATGGCGCGCTTCTAACTAGCTGGAGTCGTGCGGCGGCGATCAGTTCCAAATTTGAAATGGCAAATAATACTGTTATGGAATTTGTATGGACTATAACTTAACTATTTGCTTTGGTAACACACGCGTTTTTTATGGCCCTCTTTACAAATTTAAAACCAGTGGAATTACATCAGCTTTATGAGCAAGGGGGTTAAAAAACAATTCTTGCATCCTAATTTGTATTAGTTAATTAATCAATCACAATGGATAGACAAATGAGTATATTAGAGAAGTTTGAAAGTGGCACTTTTATCAGAAAAATTTAAAGGAGTTTGTCTGGGTATGGATATGTAATGAGGAGAGACTGAGTGCAGGTGACTAAAAGAGCGATAGATATGAGTATTGATGAATGGAGAGGCAGAGGAAGGTCAAAGAAAAGATGGTTAGATTGTGTGAAGAATGATTCACTTTGGACTAATTCACTTCCCCGCTTTTTGGCAGGCATTTTGAGATATTCTCTATGCGTGTATAAAAAATAATCATATCTCGCAAAGTGCTGGTCTCACTGAGACGAAAATGGGTTTATTAACAAAAATATTTTCTATCGTTTTAATTAAGAAATTACGACTTTACATTTTCGTAACTTTTGAAAACAAAATTAATAAAATATGCAAATCAACGAAAGTTTGGTAAACTTTTTTGTGAAAAAAAATGGTTTGAAAAAAAATTAAAATCAATAAATTTGAGTGAATGTTTGTTATATAAGTACATAGAATGTCGCTAGTCCGTGACCGGGCACATTGTAGATGTTAATAAATTTTATATTATTTTTCACAGATGACACAGACCTGTCAGATTTTGATATGTAAGTAGCATTTTATCACTACTACTATTTAGCTGTTTATCGAGCTAAAGCTTAGCTAATTATTAAATAAATTATTTAACTATGATTGTAAAATTATTTTACTATGGTTGTAAAGTTATTCAAACATGGTTGAAAGAAAAATAATAATTAATTATTCTTTTACTTTTATATTATTAATTGTTTATTTCAATTATTCACCTGTATAATTATTACAATGTATTGTTGAAACAAAGTATAACGTCACAATATAAGATAAAAATAAATATATTAATTTAATATAAATAATTTATTTAAATTATAAATAATTTAAATAAATTATTTATGTAAAATTATTTATATAAATAATTTATTTAAATTATAAATAATTTAAATAAATTATTTATATTTTTTTTAAATTACCTATTTATAATTTTATAGAAGTAGACTGGAGCCAGTGAGCGAAGAGGAAGTTCCTGTCCCAGCTGTTGAGCCAGCAAGGTATTTAATATATTTTTTTTACATACTACCTACTAATATTATAAAATAGTAAAGTTTGTACAGATGTTTGTTACTCTTTCAAGCAAAAAATACTGAATGGATTTTAATGAAACTTTCCAATAATCCTTACTAACTTACCTCTTTCTCCCTCATATCACAATCGTAAAAAAATTGCCTTTGTCCCTCTCCTGGTTCCCAACTATCTCTGTACCAAAATTCATCAAAATCGGGTTAGCCATTAAAGCGTGAAGAGGTAAAAAACAAACAAACTCACTTTTGCTTTTATAATATTAGTAAGGATTACCACCTCCTGAATTTTGACGAGGATGTAAAACAGCATTTAAGCAACACATTTTTTCAAGGCGTGTTTTTCATTACAGCCTAAGGCTCCAACTCGATACTATGCAAGACCATTGGCACAGATCAGATCCCCCTCGAGATAAGCAACCAGAGCCTCCGAAAGACAAGCAACCGTCTCCACCACAAAGTGGTTGCCCATACGAGAACCCTCTTGAAGGTCCCAGCTGGTTGTTAGATGACACACCCACCACTTCGGAGGCCCCTACTAATTCTAAGGTATGTGGGATTAAAGGTGCTTTCACAACGCAAGCGTATTAACTGCGTAAAGTTGTTTAAAACGTCACGGAATTATGAATCATTTTGTGGATGCACCTTTATACAAATATAACAATTACCTTGTAAAAAAAGTTGTAAGTAGTAAAATGAGCCCTTCGTAATTTATTAAGGTAATGGCAACAAAAAATATGCCATTGATATTAATTTTCCACACAAATCCAGGCTTAGGCCATATACTGAGAAATTAATTTTGGTTGACTTGGCAACCAAGCTCTCATGATGAAGCTTCAAACGACTACTGGACGTCAATTTTCCAATAGTTTTTAGGGTTACCTCATTGTACCTCAAATGGAAAATACGGAACCCTTGTTTTTTGGACATCGGCATATCGCAGTTTAACCTATGATGTTGTCGTTTGCTTACCCGGGCAATAATTTGGGTGCCTTGAGAGTAAAGCCTCCAACCAGGGCAAAATACTTAATAGTAAACGACTTAATACTACACGTTAAGGGTGTTCGGGCCTCCGCTTAGGGCGTCGCTGAGAGAGGACAGCAAAGGGACAGGCTGGATTTTAGTGATGTCATAATTTTGGGACTGGTTTGAAATAACTGGCTGAGTATCGAGGGCTGGCTGAGTAGCAAGGGTCGAGTGGGGCAAGTCGGCGAGAGGGTCCAATAGTTATTCAAAACCTGTGATTAAAAATTCAGGGACCTGCGACAAAGAGTGGTAGAAATCTGGAGCCGGATTCTACCACGGAAGTAGTCAGAACTCCCAAAACATCATCCCGAAATACTGGAGAAAGCACGGAGGTACTAATTGTTTGTTCTATTTGTGAAGTTTTTACATCCTATGCGTTATAATGTCTCACTTTCACATTTAAATTTTGCAGGAGGTAGTATTCACATGTATATTTCATTACATTTATCAGAATGTCTAGTTTCAGTAACAAATAATTTCCAGTATAACCTTTTATCTAAAAAAAAACTAACATGAATAGAAAGAAGGGTTACCATGACATAGCAGTTCTTATTCCTGTGAGAGAAAGAGATGGTGCTAGACACCCTGTATAGCTCTCTCTTTCCCTCAGTGGAATAAGTTCTGCTTTAACACGTCATGATAGGGTAGCAGGTTAATGTTACATTAAACTATAATCTAATTCTCTTTTCCATTTTTTTTTATTTCTAACAGTCTTTTAAGTAAAAGTGTGGAGGTGGTTTTGAATGTTTATACACGACTAGCTTTCGCCCACGGCTTCGCCCGCGTTAAATTTGGAGTAAAACAGTTACCCTTGCGCCTTATCGATTTGTAATAGCAACGCTAAGTGTTCCCTTTTCTTCCCTCTTTCTCCCTCACATCCCACTTTTTAAAAATAAAAATAAGCCTATGTCCGTCTCCTGGTGCCCAACTGTCTCTGTACCAAAATTCATCAAAATCGGTTCACCCATTAAAGCGTGAAGAGGTAACAATCAAACAAACTCACTTTCGCTTTTATAATATTATAATTATATATTATTAAGTAAGGATTTCTCTGTCAATTCAAACATTCGGATCACCAACCATTCAAATAAAATAACATAAAAGCATTTACTTCAATAACACCATAACTGGCAATTTTGAATATCAAGAAACAAAATGAAGCTACAGTCCCGGTCACAAGGCATAATAACTTGTGAAAGTACTGTAGTTGCCCATTCCAAAGACTTGATCTCTATGGAGAAGAATGGGCATGAAACTCCATTTTCTTTTCACTATCATCCGATCGCCTTTTTTATAAAAGTTGCGGTGGATAGGCCTAACTGGAAAGCCAAATTTGTATTAATTTTGTAAGGAAAATGTCTCCACAGTGTAATTTGCGTGTTCAGGCAGAGAGCAGCCCGGGCGTGGCGCGCGCGTTCTCCCCGACAGTGCGGCGCCGCAAGCGCACGTCGTCGCCGCCCGCCACGCCGCACACGCAGCACTACTCGCCGAGACCTAACTCCATCAGGCGGAACAGGTACACTCAAACCAGATAACTTATTGGCTATGAATCTTCGTTTTTCCATACTAGCGTTTGTTATTCTCGAAGCACATACTTTTCCTAGGAGAAATGTAGAAGTTGCTTCACAAACCAAAAGCAGGCATAGTAGAAATATTTATAATAATATACATTCATATTCATACAAGTAAGATAAAAGAAGTCAGGTCATTTAAATATTTAAACTAAATAATCATTCGAAAGAACTGGCTGACTATATACAAGGTACTTTTGACTCATGCTCAAAAAACTGACTAAATACAATTTACTTTTGACTCATACTCAAAGAACTGACTAAATACAATTTACTTTTGACTCATGTTCAATATCGGAACTAGCGCCGCCATCTTGTTTTTTTCTTGTCAACGTGCGTTACGCCACAACAATAAAAACTTCAAACACTAGGCTATATTCAAATTGAATTTACACAGCACAAACGGGCGCGTACTCAAGGTGTTGGTGGCCAAGATGCGGATGGAGTCCCCGGGCGCGCAGGGCTCCCCGCCCAAGCGGCCGCGCTCGCCGGCAGCCCTGGACGCGCCCAGTCCCAACGGAGCCACTGACTCCCGAGTTATCGTGTCGTGAGTATGTTTGTGTGCATTTGTGGGAACTTCATATGTATACAGCGCATATACCCCCATGCGCTGTCGCTATTCAAGACTTGGGGGCTGGTCAATGTGGCTTAACCTACATAACATATTATTAAATGGAGCGACTTGTTTCAGCCCAAGATTTGAGGTCAAAGTCTTGCAAGTAAAGAGTAAAATATGTAGATTTGAACAGTTTTTTTATCTAACATAATCTTATGAAAAGTTAGAAGTTAGGGTCACTGTTCGAATTAACCTTATCATTTACTTTTTACTGTTTAAAAATGTTGGTTTTGCATGTTGACCAAAAAACCAAACAACTTCCACAGAGAATCCAGAATCAGGTTAGACAGAGAAATAGC
This sequence comes from Ochropleura leucogaster, assembly GCA_958449745.1. Lineage (NCBI taxonomy): Eukaryota > Metazoa > Arthropoda > Insecta > Lepidoptera > Noctuidae > Ochropleura > Ochropleura leucogaster. The sequence continues at coordinate 1,242,229 of OY288208.1, forward strand.
CGAGCAATCCCAAACAAGTCTTCGTGAAAGTCTCGATACCCAGCAAGCAAGAGCGAACAGCTTAGATAGAGAGACGCAACATAGAATCCATCTCAGTCGGGAACACGAACACATACGGAGAGTGTCGAGTGAACACGAGCTGAGGAACAATATTCAGGATGACAGGTTAGCATATTGGCAAGTTTATTTAGGTTTTATCAGGCTGACTAAAAAGAGGACAGGACCTAATATCGAACCTTAAGGTACACCCTTCTTAACTTTGCAGCCCATTGAATTGACAGCATTTAATTGCAGTTACTGCTGTCTATCATTTAAATACGATTTCACTCATCTGAGTGTAATTTTCGCTAGATAATAATGTTCAAGTTTATAGGGTAGCGTTTCATGGTTTACGCAATCGAATGCTTTGGAGAGATCACAGAAAGTTCGTGTGGCATCTTGTGAATTTTAGCATTAGCATGTTCTCGTTGTAGCCACACTCGCGGCCGTTTAACGATCCGCGACACCCGCGAGCCGCGCGACAGCACGCACAGCAGTCTGCAGCGCAGCCGCGCCGGCAGCCGCGACAGCCGCGACAGCGACAGCGGCAGCGCGGCCGGGGACTCCGCCGCCGAGGGACGCACACGCCGCCTGCGGAAAGCCGTCACATATAAAGAGAAGCCTTTGAACAGGTAAATAAACGCTGTGTTTTGTCCCTTTTTTCGGATGGCAAATCATCAAATAACTTCTTCAAAAGGGAGTGTCAGACTTGACAAAAACTCCATGTTCCTTCTTTAGTCGTTTGTGGTCTGGGGCCGGAGTATTTCTTTCGAATAACACGATCCCGGTCTGCATGACCCTAAGGTAGAAAATGCACAAGACATTAAATCCGCCTTTGTAGAGTTTTTACTAGTATGTACATTTTCACGGTCCGTAAGCCCACGAGATAAGTCTTGTGTTACACATTGTATATCTGATTTCTCCAAAGATATATGTCGGTATAGTTTTCGCTATTTAATTATTGGTTTATAAGACAAACGCGTCTCAATTACAAGACACATCAGACTACGGGTTATTACAAAAAAAGTGCAGCCCTGATGTAGAATAAAGCCATTTTTTTTTATTCCAGGAAACTAAGGAGGTGATCGACCCCTGATTAAACGTACTTAGAAATTTATTAATCTTAGCTTTTATATTATAATTTATAATTATAATAACTGTATATCATCGCGACCGGAGCTCTTCTGTAATTAAAAGTATGGCTTGAAAATCAAGCTACCTCCAGTAAATTTACAAAAAAGATTTTTTAAAATGTCTGATTCGTAATTATAAAGAAACATTATTATAAATATCTTACTTTAAAGGCCTTTCCTTACCGGAGAATTTGCCTGTAACGTATAATGCATTACAAATGAAAATAGGACAGACCTCACGACATTGCTATCAAATCGAAGAAGTTGGGTAATTTCGGCAAAAAAGATCACGTTTGGTAAACAAATGTTTATTTACTGACCCAAATAATATTATTACCATAATTGCTAAATATTGTTTAAAGTGCCACTTCACAAATAGAGGTAAATGACGTTACAACTAGGCGCGAGCTTGTCCTATTCTTTTTTGAAACGCATTATAACAATGTGAGATCAAAAATTGTATTAAAACAACTGATTGTTACAAATTATGTTATTACATGTTGCACACTGTATATCCTCACTCACTTATGTAATCCTTTATTCCGAACTGTTACATAACAGTCGAATCTACGTTTTCAGTAAATAGGTGTCAACTAAATAAATGCCCAATTAAAAGCTTGCTTTTGAATATTGAACCCTTGGCGCAGCCCTGAAAGTTGAATACACAACTATATGCTTTTACTTAGGTATCAAAAATAGGCCCTTAATGTATTTGGCTCCCTACCAGCTACTAAGCTGGACTACGGATTTGAATGCAGTTTTCAACATTAAGTAAAGTGATTCAAGAGTGATCCAAGTTTTAATGAAATATTCGTAAGCATTTTTTTTTTGTAGAAGAACTGTAATTTGTTTTTGTGCAACATTCTCATTCTTTATTGGAAACATGTTACCAACAAGTTAAACATGTTAGAAAAATTCTAATAATCATGTTTTTTTTTTCATCTTCAAAATCGTTGTCCCACACTAGGATTTCTCCTGTATCGTGGGTGCGTTTACAAACATTTAAACTCACATACACAAACAGCGTTTAAAATAAACATGTATGTTAATACACAACACATTGGAATTTCTTTTTCTCTCTGTTAACCTGAATTCTCTGTCACTGTGAGCTAAGGTAAGACGTTTCTATGCAAATGTGAACATAGAGTATGTATTCATTCCATGTTTTTAGCAATACGAATATTTATATTAACTGATAAATGTATTTGTTTGTGTAAACAAATATATATGTAAGAAAGATGTTACCTAAGGTCTGCATATTAACTTATCATCACGCTTGTAATCACTGAAGAGTTAGATAGAGGTGTGTGTAATAGTTGCGAGTATTCATTTATTCTAGGGGTTCCGTAGCTCAAAAAAAAACCGGAACCCTTATTGAAACACTGCTGTCTGTCTGTCAGTACCCTTTATCTTAGCTGCGCGTGGAGGTATCAAGATGAAATTAAACCATATACTTAACTCTGTTGTCCCTTTGTGCTGTGAAAATCAACCCTCTAAGACTACGCGGTCAAAAGATATGGCTGTTTTTGTCGCAAGTTCTACGGAACCCTCAATGCGCGAGTCTCGACTCGTTCTTGGCCGGTTTTTTACCTAAGTTTTAGACAGAGACGGAGCTAGACGTCAAATATTTTCCACCTCTTTCTCACACTGAAGTGTTTTGCTATAAGCTGCAGGCCCTGATTACAAAATAACTGATATTATCGCTCAAGATATTAAACAGATGTAGTTTGGACATCTGCGGAGCATAACTTACTGTGAATAAGAATGCTTATTATGTAATCTAGTAGCCTTTTTAACAGTATTTAATAATAGCCAACAAAATGATTTAGATGCAACTGTATTTCCAATTAACGTGGCGACGTCACTGCAGACTCCTTATGCCTTTGTTGCGAAAAAAATAATATCCCAGAAGTGTCAGACTTTTACTGGCTAAAAATCAGCCATGTTCCGTCTATTGCCCTTTGAGTTGCGGGGTCTCGGTATTGATCTCGGCAGGCGGTGGCCCTGGCAGGCCCCTCTGCTTGCCGCCATCTTTTTTAGGCGCCCGTCCACGCGCGCCCCACTAACGCGCCGTCGACACGGCCTGTTGTCAATCACGGACAGACGGTAAGCTACCCATTGTTACCGTCACTTATGTCTGGGCTACGAAACTATCGCCGAAGGCGTTTACCGCTAGTCGTCCAAAACATAATTTATGTGTGGGTTACATAAATTAAAAAAAAGATTCACGTTTAATATGTTTTCTCTATAAGCTGAGTTTTGAAGAGCAGACCAAAGAAGTTAAAGGCGGTCTTTTCATAGCCCTCAGCTTAACCTCGCGGGTATACGCTCGCGTGTTTGTATTAAAAAAATAATTTGAGCAGTATCAAAAGGCGAGGGTTTACTAAAGATACGCGAATTTCTGTTTGTGCTCTAAGATCAGCTGACCAATGCAAAATCATGTTTTTCATACAAAAGATGAAGACAAATCTTTTGTAAGGGATATAATCATGTGCGGAATACACGGCATTTGCGCGTCAATGACCCTTTGAAACTGTATATAAATGTAATATCTACTCATTTTTGACAATATCTTTGCTGCTCATCTGACTGATAACTGTAAGTCTATGTAATGTATGTAGGTAATGTTTCAATAAATTATCGAATAAATGACAATGTTTTATTTATTTATTGACCTGGGTTATAATCCTTTTCTAATATTATAAATACGAATGTTTGTGAGTATGGATATATGTTAGATCCTCTTTCACGAAAAAACTACTGAACAGATCTTAATGAAATTTGGCACAGATGTAGATTATAGTCTGGAATAACACACAGGATACTTTTTTTTCGAAATCACGTGGGTGAAGCCGCGGGCGCCAGCTAGTCCATCATACATCTAAATAGTAAACTTGCGGGCTGCTCTGTGTCGTGTGTGCTAAATAAGATATGAGTAAACACTCGGCTCCGGTTTAATCTTCACACATCTTCGCTTTGGTGTACTCCGGATCATAGTGCAGCTACAAACGTTTTTTAGCACGGAATTTAATTGTCTATGAACGGTGCTGAGCGCTGGAAAAAGACTATGGATCCACAGATATAGATTCACACAGATAACGCAAGTATCATGATCTGTATGAAAACCAAGCGTGCCATTTTTTGACTAACTACTACTAAAATATAGTGCATGACGGCTCATGCACTATATGTTAGTGATATGGCATCTATTTTATTTAGTGATCGACGATATTTTTTACAATTTATTATACGTAATTAACCATATTAAATTTGAAACCTGACGTCTAACTAGAGGCACACCGATGCAGACTGAGCGCGAAAGTAGCAGCTTGCGATTTTTGATCGTAAGTTGGGCAAGCGAAACACGCGAAGAAGTTACTCTTGCGGTATCTATGTCTATCGATATCTGTGCTAGGATCCTTTTCCGTCGAGAAACAGTCGGAGTGCTATCGCACGCTGCAGCATCAACGTTGCGATTGGCAGCACGCGGTTCATCTAAATGATAGTATGTAGTAGATATGGTGCAATTACACTTGTTCACAGCATTTGGGTGTTTGGAAGACTACTTGCATTCGGGCAAACGATGTATTTATTACACTTCAAGCGGTTTAAATGAAGTCAAGCCATGAAATCGAACTAGATTCTCAAGATACAGACGTTCACGAATCCGTTCTTTTACACTTACAGCGTTAGTGCGAATACTATAGCCACCATCAAAAGTCTACCATTCTGCCGGAGACACGATTAAATGAAATTGCGCCATAAGCTACAGCTTACGAGGAAGGTGATTTGAGCAGGTATTTGCATATAATAAACAAACCTAATACATTCTCAAATTTTATTAAAAATAAACGATATTCGCTAACAACAATACCACACAAGATGTGCGAGGTTCTAACAATCACTACAGTCTGCTAACATGGAAATATTTATATTGGTACATGCAAGTAGTCAGAATAACCATGTAATCAATATAAATAAGTAGGTCCCTACTAATTTGGGCAATTAAAACTATTTTGCGCAAGACAACAAAGTTCAATACTATCCGTATTCACTTCGAGACACCAGTTATGTGAAATCAGCACGCTTCTGTGCACACTGTATGTGCTCAAAATTGTGTTCAGTTTGCATCAATTGACAGGAAGCAACATTAACAGATAATTCCAAGAAACAACTTCTCTATTTTGGACCTGAAAAAGCAATTCATTCTACAAATTAAATTTAAATCTGCCTATAAATAATTAAATGATAGTCATTGAGGTGGGAAATCAATGACGTCGCTTGCAGTAATTGCTGTTGCCATACAAAATGTGTGGCCCTACGACTACTAATGGCTTGGTTGGCGCAAACTACTATTATTATTCTTTATTGATTTAGTAATTATTCTGACTACTATGAAGCTTAAGATTTTAAATGTATCTATAATATAATTATATTGGTTTTAATGATATTATGAATATGCGGTTTGGGAATACCTTCATTGTGCGCACTGCTAAGGAGTGGAATTCCCTGCCGGAGTCTGTATTTCCTGACAGCTATAACCTGGGGGTCTTCAAGTCAAGAGTGAATAGGTTATTTCTAGGTAAGCGTGCTTCATCGTCGACCACATCATCACTTACCATCAGGTGAGATAGTGGTCAAACGCGAGCCTATCAATAATAAAAAAAAAATGCGACTAAATGTGTACAGTACGGCCAACGAGAAGCGATACGAAAGGTCATTAACCTAAAGAACAACTGTGGCGTTGACAATCTAATATTTAGCTCTTTCCATCTTGTGCCTTTGTCGTAATGTCTCGTTCTCCCGGCAAAAACATGACAACGTTAAGACGGGTTCGCCAACATTCGGGCGGCCATTTTAGATGGGGTTTTAGCATGGGTTTTGTTTACATTTGGTATCGCTTCTCGTTGGCCGTACTGTAGGAATATTAAGTGTTAGTTTATTTCTTGAGCACAATAATAAACTAAGATCATTTATATTGCAAATTAACACCCGGAGTGGTTTTAAATATATTGGTGAATTATGTAGCTTCCCATTAGTGAAAGAATTTTTGGAATTGGATCAGTAAGGGGGTTTGCACATAGAGGAACTAAAGTAGAGGCAACTTTCAACTTTTAAAGTTTCCAGATAATAACTTGATAATTGCTATAACGTTTACGGTTGCCTCAATTTAACAGTAACTAGTTGCGGCAATTAGAAACATAATCATCAAGTAAAGCAATTGAAAACTGTTGACCATCACCAGTACTCCAAACTCGAGTTGCTATGTGTGCGCAGTCCAATTGAATAAACAGCCAGTTGCTGCAATAGTTGTTCCATGTGCAAAGCCCTTTATTTCGAAGATTACATAGGTACAAGTGTTACCTCTTTATATTATCAGTATAGATTAATATTTTAAAGTTCCATAAATACATGTAAAATAAAATGGTACCCTACTTAACGACATTAATTTTATTTATTTAACATCACATCAATTCTATATATATCCAACAGGCACCATAATTTATTTAATAAATAAAGGAATGACTACTCTATTCGACGCGGAGCCGATCATATAGGTCTTTATACAATAAAACGAATAGGCTGATGTGGTGGACAGTCGCGTCGTCCGAACGAAGTGAACGCGACTTAGTTTTCGTTTCCAATAAATATAAATTGGGCCCTCGTGAATCCACGAGTACGTGCGGGGCGTCAGAAGACATTTTATCTGCGTCGAAATTTATACCTAAATATTTTTTTTACCTAATTTTATAAATAAATAAAATAAACCAATAACTAATAGTCCTTTATTTAGCGACTTCAAAAAAGTGTGCGAGAATATTCCGCTCGATGGAAACGGACCCATTTTCACTTCTATTCAAAGGACATAAAGCTCTTTCTGTTCGGCTCAAGCCGATAAACAAACTCCAAAACCGAACAAATAAAAATAAAACCAAAATAAAATGCAATAAAAGGTTTAATCGCTACACCTAAGTTACTTAAAATAATAAAATAAAGAATAAGGTTACATTTAGGTACACAAAAAGCACGTAAATTATACTAACATAATCATTTAAATGTCACATGTTTATAAATCATACCATACAATGTGCATTTACCCTAAAATTTTAAGTTAACATGACCTGCCACGCAATTCTCGAATCTATTCCCATTCCATACAGTTCAATTCCAATTGTACTCAAAATTAGTGTAATTGTAATTAGGAATTTTCGAGACGATTTCTTGGAACCAAGTATTTGGTAAACAATTTAAAGTAAAAAAAATACTTAACACTTTTAATAATCTTTTTCTTATGATTCTCTTCTTCAATCAATTACATTAAGTCAAACAATTTTCTTTCGACACGATCAATCGATCTCTCACAAAAACTCACACAACTGGTTAGTCTACCTTAATGTCGCGCATTGGGGAAAGTACATTTTTTTTGCTAATAGGAAATCTTCAAATAACTTACCCCGCTCTGGGTGGAGCGGGGAGGAGTGTCGGACTTGTACTGACTAAAACCCACCCATGTTCCTTCTTTTGCCCTTTATGTTCCGGGGCCGCGGTATCTCTTTCTCCAGGAATTACATAGTTTACGAGCCAGTTAAATAAGAATGTTTACATTTATTTTGAAATGTCAGAACTATACGTCGTTAGCAGTATTTCAAAGCTCTTTCAAAGTTGTTTTATGTGACAGGAGCAATCCAACTTCAACCTTATTGTAAAGAAAACAAAGATCATGGTAATATTGTCAGTTTTGCAAAATTCGAGGAATGTTAACGGTGAAAGGACAGACGAGAAAGGTGAACTTGTACAGTGAAACCACTAATATATAAACATTGGCATAGTTCAAAAAGGCTGATTTTCATACAATAATGGTACTTAATATGACATAAGTATACGTATTTCGTTATAATTCGGAACGAAAGATGGATATTAATAATGTACTTATTGTAGTCTTCTTGTGGTACTGTCAAGTACAGTGATGCAAGGATTCTTTGGCGCCTGAATGACGTTGACAGAAAGGCGCTGTTAGTGAACATTTGTGATAAGTCATGTACTAAAAACAAGATGGCGACGTTAGTTCCGATTTTGGCCACCCTTAACCATACCTTGTACAGCAGTACTACAAGACCTCAAATTCATTCTGACAAGAAATACGTTAACTAACTTATTCAACAGTTTATGTATGTTTGTTACTCGTTCTTCTTGTCGGGCGGCGCAGGCGCAGGCGGTGGCCCCTCGCTGGGTTTAGGCTCGTTTTCGCTAGGCTCAGGCGCAGTTTCGGTAGGCTTAAATGTGATCGTTGCTGTAGCCTCGGGTGCTGTAGTTTGCGTCTGTAAATAAAGGTAATTTATTACATTTAGTCCTTACTTACGGCTTCATTTAGTTCCCTTAAAACTGGTTGAGCTTGTGGGGCTGATCCATACGTCATGTTCGTGAAAGTGCGCTGCCAGTTGGGAGAGGTCATTTCTTAGCGGTTTATTTCAGTTATTATTATTTAAGTCCGCGCCTTCACCCGCATAAAGTTTGTTATTCTTCCAGGGGATCAAGGGATTAAAAATAGCGTATGTGTGAATCCAGGTTATAAATTGTCTGTGCGCGAAATTTTCACCAAATCCATTCAGTAGTTTTTCTTGAAATAGTATGAAACAACCATCAATACATCCTCAAAAACTTTCGCATTTTTAATATCATTAGGATTCTATAGCAGATGACTGTTACTGAGAAGAACGGATCATTTGAAAATATAGAAATGTTAACCGTCCTAAATATTTTATCTTAAACAATTTAGTATTTTTATGGGATTGTACAAGATTTAAAGAGACTACCTATAATATATTTTCTTCTTATACCAATTCATAGTACACGTTTTCTTTTGATCAAAGGTTTAGCGCCCCTGGCAGAGGCTATTGTTTCACAGTAACATTGTGTGTTTAATTATATGTAGAACGCAAAAATCAGTACCTCAGTAATAGTGAGTGTGGCTGTCCCAGCCTGAGCATGCTGCGGACAGTCCGCCTGATGCTCATGGTGATGGTGGTGGTGCTTCCCGCGCTTCTTCTCCACGTGCCCGAAGCAGTGCTCGCATTCGTCGTCACTGTCCTCCGAGTCTGACTCGTCGAATTTTTTCGGCTTTTCGTATATGCAGCAACCTGGGTGGGGTCGGAAAAGGTGTAAGTTTAAATTAAATTTGGGTTATTTTAAAATCTGGACTCCCAAATTTCAAACCTTGGATAGTTCTTCATAGCCAGGGTTCGCGGTTCTATAAAAAATAACTTTTCCGGAATAAAATTCCGGACATTCCAGAATTACGTACATTGCAAAACTCCGTACATTTAATTCCTTTGATTGTATAGTACAATTCTACACAGAATAATTTCGGGTGTTAAAAATATAACTTTTGCAAGGAATTTTGTTAATTCGTCCTGTATTGATTTCCATTAAAATTAGTTTTATTTTATCGGACTGATTAAAATTACCCCATTTTGGACAAAAAAGAACCAGAAAAATGGCAACCTTAGTCTTAGAATGCATATTAATGATCGCAAATCATATTTGAACCTTAGCACCGCCAAGGAAATTCAATAGAAATTAAATTGTTAGCGATACTTTAGTCCGTGGCGGTGAAAAGGTTAATTAATAAACATAGGTAATTTATATAGAGGCTCTAAAATGGCTGCTTAATAGAAACATAATATAATAATAATATGAATTACGTTAAAAAAAAAATGGTCACAAACACATTTAATATTGTGAATTGTCATTGTGATCATTTTACGAATGGTAACATAATTCATATTATTTAACTATAATGATTCTGGTTAAGCGCCATTTTAGACACCCTGATTTATAAATTGCAAATGATCGTGAGATTTGAATTTCGCAGCCAACCCTGGCGCTTCCCGCGTCTTGCTAACAAGCCAAAATGAACTCTATAACGCTTACATTTAGACTTCTTCTTGTTCATGTCCTCATTGTCGACGGTGTCCTCGGTCCACACCACCTTCTTACGTGCCTCCGTGCGCGTGGGCCGCAACGTGATCACCGCCACACGCTCCTGCTGTAATACATTCATATTACAAGATTATAGTGATACTGTTAGTGTTTATTTTTAACCGACTTCAAAGAAAGGAGGTTTTCAATTCGTCAGAATCTATTTATTTTTTATGTATGTTCACCGATTCTATATCTTTTTGTTTGATACGGTATACTTCCCAGGTGTTCCCATATCAATTTTATTTATATTGCTTAAGTAGTTTATGAGTTTTCGTGGATATTGTTTTTTCTCTATGTCTATATGGATGATCTGCTAATCTTTTAATAGCATCATCATTTTCCTGCCTTTGCCCCATTCTATTTGGGGTCGGCGCAACACGTTTTCTTCTTCCATTCTCCCCTATCAGACGTCATGGCATCGGGTTCCCTCTATCTGGCAGAATCTTGATGCTCCGAAATTTATTTGGCATAACACACTTAGCATAATTTTCTTTAAACGAACATTTCAAAGGCGTAAACAATATTTGGTATAATCATCATTTGGCATAATGTTTAAAACTTCGAATTAACAATGGCATACTTTTAAGATGGCAGAATTACATTTAGTATAATTACGATTAGCAGAGTTCAAATTTCGCATAATATATTATTTGGTATAATTTCACTTGGCATACTATGCAGACGGCAGGAATGACTAGGTTAGGTTAGGTTAAAACTGTGACCTCTTACGCCAGAAACGAGTTGCGTTAATAGAAAAAAGATATTGTTTTAAGTAGGTTACTCGGAACTGAACTATTTAGATTAGGATACCTAATTACTTATTGAATTCAATGACATTATCTCAAATTCAATTAAACAATAACTTAAATAAATGACATTATTTTAAATAAATAATTAATCAAAATAAATGAAAACTTATAATGACAAATATGACCCTAACTATAAACTTTCTACGATTAGACAATTCTGCCGTTTAATGATCATCGATATAAAATATATTATGCCAAAAGACGATTCTGACTGTGAACTTTCTGCGATATGATGTTTCTACTTTTTAAATATTATGCATATGAAGTTTATGCCTAGAGATGATTTTGACTTACAAAATTATGAGTTTAGAATGTATGATAAATGAGTGTCTGTTAAACTATTTTCTGCGAAGTGAAGTTTATGCCATCAGTTGTTATGCAAAATAAAATTATGACATAAAAAGTTCTGCTATAAAGGGTGGACCCCATGGCATCATTTACTCCTTTCTCATTCATATCATTCCTTAAACAATCCAACTATCTTTTCTTTCCATTCAACTAATGTTTAGTAACAATGAAAATAATAAAAATATGTGATATATCATTATACCATATACTAAAAATGCTGAAATAAAGCAAAAAGAATCAACGAAACCGACAAAAGTCGCCTACTTTCGGTAGTATAGTTATCTAGTAAGTTTTTTTTTTGGAAGTTGGTTTTATATCCAAAAAAGTTTTGGTCGTAAGCGCGACATATTATCACTACATTAGGACCACTCTCTGAGTGTTCTTACCCAGCAACCTAAAGATCTGATAACAAGCTATTTTAATCTCAACACAAGATAAACATTTTTCGGTATGTACTCGTACCTTCCTTCGTACATAAGACTCGTATAATTATCTTATCTTTGTATTGTTTCTATATAAACTGCGGTTACTAGTAGCGGTCTTTAGTTATTTGTAGGTGCACTAATGACACTAAATAGCTGATGGACACATTAGCGTCTTTTACCAGACAGTCTACGTCTTGCTGATAAAGAACCTGGCTGCTTTGGAAAAACTCTGTCAGACAAATAAAAAGAATTGTTACAAAAATAAATTTTATTGCTTTTTTATCAATGTCTTTTTTCATTGTTTCCGTAATTAAAATATGTACTTAAATACATGTATATTTTGATGACATGGTTGGCGCAGTGGCTGAGCGATCGACTGCTGCGCTGCGTGTCGCAGGTTCGATCCCCGCACGGAACAAATATTTGTATGGCCTACAGATAGTTGTTCCGGGTCTGGCTGTTTGTGTATGTGAGATTGAATGTTTGTAAAAGCACCCACGATACAGGAGGAATTCCTAGTGTGGGGCAACGTTTAAAAAAAAAAGAAAAGAAAGATTTTACTAAAAACCGAATCAAACTACACCAATTTACATCAGTTAAAAATGCTAATAGACAGAATACATTTTGTGTTTGCAATGAGATTAATCCTCTGGTCAAACTGAAGGAAAAATCGCGCGGGATACGGGAAGAAATCCACCAGTTATGACAACTAAGGGAGTGATTACACTCCCTTCAGGTCAGTATAAACGTACAGGTCGAATCGAAACGAGGCAAATGATGTCTTTCTTTAACCTTTTTTTACATACTGTTTATTTTATTCCCATACATACTATTTTTTTTTAATTCTTTTATTTGATTGGAGGCTTTTATCCTCAAAGGCAAGTCAGCCTCATCATAACTTAAACTAAATATTAAGCTAAACTACACAAATCAGCAAGGAGAATTGCTATTTCCAGTGAGATACATAATATTATTTAGTGAAATAAACAGTATGTATGGGTCAAGTCTTGCAAATGAATTTTAAGCCAGTTTTCCAACACCGATTGAGCTGAAATTGTGCACACACCTTTTGTTTTGGTGTCAAAACGTTGTTATGACAAACATGGCCTGATCCCACAGACAAGATCGTCTCCTAACGAGAGAACTCATCTCAGTTAATAGGCCGGACACGACTGTAGATGCGATTGTTTTTTTTTTTTAATTTCAATCTTTTTATTGTGATCCTTACTAATATTATAAAAGCGAAAGTGAGTTTGTTTGTTACGTCCTCATTCCTTTATGGCTAAACCGATTTTGAAGAATTTTGGTACAGAGATAGTTCGGACCCTGGAGACGGACATACGACTATTTTTATTAATAATTATAATTGTGGGAAATGACTATGAGGGAGAAAGAGGGAAGAAAAGGAAAAACTTAGCTTTGCTATTACAATAATATTATTATAATCGTATATTAGGAAAGAGGAACTGTGTTACCCTGAATTTAACGCGAGCGAAGCCGCGGGCAAAAGCTAGTATTTAATAAACTGTTGTATTTTTGTGTTTTAGAATGAGTTCCACAAACTTCAACTGGTGTTAATAGTCGCGTGACTTCCTAATAATTAAAACAATCGACACATGCAGTAGTGTCACGCGTTTCACGTGGTATTCGCCTCAATTTGACCAGAGCCTTACACTTTAGTGTGAATTATTATTATCAGTAAAATAAATACATGATGTTGTAGTGTATACTTGAGCTTAACATAACATAGAATACTTATAACCCCCATTATACTGCCCATTTTTACTAAGACTAGGCGGCATTTAAACTAATACCTTAATAAATGCGTACTTTTGGAATTCCATTCCATTTTTGCTTAGTTTTTTGCTCTTTCACGCAAAAACTACTGAACAGATTAGAATGAAACTTGGCACACAAATAGTCTATATATAACATGGATTGACATAATATCTAATACTTTTATCTACTAGTACAATCCCGTCGGTTACTTATGGAAATAGTCGCGGGCGAAACCGCGGGTTTAAACTAGTCTACTAAATACTAAATAAAATAATATATATACCCAAAAATACACCTCTACAAAATAAATTCGTTATTACTCCTTACAACTATTTAAAAAAAAATAACAAAAAATAAAGAAACTACTGAACAACTTTGTTCTCAAAAAGTCCTTCAATCTTCCTGTCATGATAGCCTAAAAAGTTTGCAAGTATATCTTTAGTATGCTCCCCCAGCTTAGGGGGCGCTGTTCTAGCATCGTTGCCCCCTAATCCATACACAGTTGGGGGTCCTACGACCTTGACTCTCCCTGCTTCAGGATGGGGCAGTTCTTTCACTAATTTTATCGCCTTTACATGTTCATCTTCAAAAACATCCTTCATTTTGTTTATAGGGCCGTTGGGAAATGACGCATTCTTAAATATCTCTGACCATTCTTTGTTAGTCCTCGTCTCAATAACCTCACTAATGATTCTGATAATTTCTTCTCTATTCTCTACTCTCTTGGAATTATCTTTAAACCTCTCGTCTGTAATCAACTCCTCTTTGCCAATAATCTTGCAGAAGTCGGCAAATTGTGGATTAGATCCCGTACCAATAACCATATGACCATCTTTACTTTTGAAGGCTTGGTAGGGCACTAAATTGGCATGCGCGGTGCCCCAGCGTTGGCCTTCAATGCCACAGTTTAAATAAATCGTGGCAACATTGATCATGCTTGATATTTGCGTAGAAAGGAGGTTGCAATCGATTTTTTGTCCTTTGCCTGTTTTCTCCCGGAAGTATAGAGCTGTCATGATGGCTCCGAAGGCATGTAGGCCAGTGGTGATATCAGTGATGGCGACGCCTGCTTTGACAGGGTCACCGTTTCGTTCTCCAGTTGTGTTTAGGAGACCACCCATGGCTGATGCTATAACGTCGTATCTGAAAATTCAGGGTGTTTCATGGTAGTTTTAATGACGGTGATTTTTCTAAAAGTGCATTATTACGTAATTCAAAAGTCCATGATTCATTGAAGATATGAATTCATTGAGCTGAAGACTGATAATGATGTTAAATAAAAAAAGTATTTTATTATCATTGCCTCAAGCTAATTTAAACTCTATGAACAACTGTTTATCATTGAAATTTCTTCGGAACTCACCCAGGCTTCTTAGCATAAGGCCCTGTGGAGCCAAACCCAGTAATGGCGCAGTAGATAAGCTTTGGGTTGATAGTCTTAAGCTTGTCATAGCCAATCTCGAGTTGTTCTAGTTTGCCAGGGACAAAGTTTTCTACCAACACATCACATTTCCTTGCCAAGTCATATATTACTTTCTTTCCTGAAATTTAATAACTTTATAATACATTGTATTAAATATAATTTCTAGGTTATTTTCGGTATTTTCCCGTCACCTTTATACTTCAGCAATACATAGATATGAGTCAAGAGGAAGGTTTATATGATATTAGTATCTACATTACACCTGTGCGAACCCAGGGTGAGTCTCTAGTCCAAAATAAAATTATTTGAAACAAGATGAGATGTTTGTGACTGGCTAGACATTTCTAGCTCATTGTGACCACATACTTTTTTGATGTCCTGCCTGGACACCAAAAAAGTCTTGATCAGTCCCATAGAAATATTAAAAACTTTCTGCTATCTTTGGTCAGACTAGTTAAGATTACACAAATTAAGTGTTATGATCAAAAAGAGTGCAATATCGATTTGTAAATATTGTGGATTTATAAGTGTTATACTTATAATACAATAATTTTAAAATCTTGCACATCAAGTTGTAACTGTATGAAAACGGAATTTAAAAAAGAGTTAGTGATCTGACACACCCTTGGTTTTAAACTAATTGTTGAAAAAATTAGAGAAAAACATTTAAAATAAATGAGACATTCTAGATGGCAATCTTGCACATTCATGCTAATTTCAACTTTACCTCTTTGAAGTTCAGTTGAGTTTTGTATGTCAGTTCAAGGTGACCCTTAGAAGTTGAGACTTTACTTGATAAGGCTAAGGTTTGTTAATTAATAATAGTATTATCTTAAGTAATGTTTAAACAGTGAACAGTAGGTAATAGTTTTAATTCACTTTTATAGTTTTCTTACTTGAAAAAGGTACCAATTTTTTTCATGAACTGACTGATTAGTATAGATAGGATAATCAGATGCATAATTACCTAAAGTTATTTTTTTTTTACAAAGTATAGAAGCGGCTTGTAAGTATGTTTTTATTAGAAATAAAAACCCAGGATTAAAAAATTGCATAAATAATAAATTGAATGTATACAATGTATATTTACATAAGTACATAAGTAAATATACATTATACATTATATTATACAGTATACATTCAATTTATTATTTATGCAATTTTTCAAGATAGTCAAATCAGGCTTACTAAAACTCAGGGAATTCCCTGAGTTTTAGTAAGCCTGATTTGACTATCTTGTCAGAAATCACTGTCAACAAAAGTGGGGAAAAGCAACTATATTAAGTGAGTGTGTAATTACACAAAATTATGGTTGAAACAACCTGTAGTAAACCCTACAGGACAATATACATAAATTGAATACCCTGGAACCACAGAGATTTTACAATAAAAAGCTGCTCTCTCGAATAGCCAGCATCTCATCTTTACGTAAATATTCTTCCAAATATTCCATCTCACTTGATGAGTGATTTGAAATGGCTTCAATAAACTTGCAATATAGTACCTGTCGTTTTTTAATCTATCAAAATGAGAAATGAATATTAACCAACAAGTAATTAATTATCATAGTATACACTATAAAGTTATTTGATTTGAAGAGGTTAGAATGTTGTGAGAATATTAAATTTTAATGAATTATACAAAATAATAAGAGAACCTTACCTTCTTGTGACTTGAAATCAATACAAATACTCTTCTTATTTCTGTTTACAGACAGGTAGTAGAACGAGTCGTTGTCTTTCTTCTCATTTATAAAGGGCGGTCCCCATCGCCGCGCCTCATCGCCACCCAAACTCTCTACTTTTATCACATTCGCCCCCAAATCCCCAAGCGTCATGGTACAAAACGGCCCCGCAATAACTCTACTAAGATCTAACACATTCAAATCCTTCAACAATCCCGATTTTGTAGAGTAATCATGTTTGAAAATCGTAAATTGCGTTCGTAAAACGCATAGGCCGAATTTTCTTAAGTTTTCCATAGCGCCGTTAAAAACAATAAGATCCGAAATGTACAATATGATACAGATATCAGTGTCGTGGTATTAAATGATCAAATAGAAAAGATAAGGAATACAACAACAGACTTCTGGAATACCTCTTGTGTTTGTGGGGTGACCGTCGCGACGGCTGTGCTAGTCGTAGCCATTTCTTCAGGTCCTGTTAGACGTTCTCGCTCTCCCATCAAACGGTGTTACATTCGAGATAAATATTCACATTATAGGTAACAAGTAAAGGCTGCTAACGCGTCAGAAACCTTATTAATTTTGCACCTTTTCCGCAGTAATAACAACCTGTTCACAACTTCAGAGAACTGTCAGTGTCTTATGTTTATGTCAACATTGACAGCCGTGACTCATGTCATGCATGACGTTTTCACTTTTTTTGGTAATGCTAAATGTTAAAAGAATTTATTTCTGTGATAATTAAATTAAACACTAAACATATATAAACACTAAATATATACAACCCATAAATAGACACACTAATAAAAATATATACTTGACTTGGCTCGCGAGGTTGTCGACATGTGGGATGTGGACTCAGCGATCATTGTGCCGATAGTCGTATCTGCCAATGGCTTTATTGCTAAGAGCCTCGACCAACACCTGAGAAGGCTCTCGTTAGGCAGCTGGATCAAGGGCTTGATACAGAAAGCGGTACTCTTGGACACGGCTCGTAATGTTAGGAGGTTCCTTTCTCTGGAGCCCTGACCGCCGGTAGCTTGGATGCTGTTCCCGATACCGGTGGGCTACTATTTTTATATTTTTAAATGTTTTTTTTTTATGCTTTTTTATTAAGAAATATTTAAAAATGTAATCATATGTAAGAAAAACCAATAAATGAACAATAAAATATATACAAGTAAAAAATGGAAAATTACAGGGTGACAAAAAATTCGTCTCTATCGCCGTCAACAGGTAAAGTGCCCAGAAGGCTGGCAGCATTACTTTTTAAATTTAGTGCAACCACTATTGAATTTTTGAATTGATTCCTAATTCATTTAGTGAAAAACACAGATATAGAAATATATTTTCTTCTGTTGTATTGTTTCTTATTTCAATGCCTTTCAATACACTAGGGCAACAGTAGCTCAGTTATATGGATCGTTACTCACGACACTCAGTGGTTAGGTTCAAAGATCCAGTGCTTCATTTTTCAAAGGGCACTTTCCTTCAAAGGCAAATTGCTTTGGGTAAATTATTTTACTCACCACATTTCAAAAAAACGGTGAAGAAAATAATTTGAAATAGCAGCATCAACCAGCAGTCCAAGATCTAAACTTCGTGACATCCATGAACTCCCACCAGGCTTACGTAGTGGTTTACGACCCACTCCCTTGCTAAGGCTGTCTCGCTGTCGCTTGTTAGAACTGAAAAGGCTGATTATGTTTGACTTTGATTTTATTATTATAAGCGACATACCTACTGCTGGCACTTGTTACTATTTTTTTGTATCAGGCGCTACCATTATTTCGGAATGTGTACTTAATTTGATCGCTATCGATGCTTGGCATCTCTTCATTATTAAAATTGCAAAGTAAAGCAGGATGAGTCGTCAGTATTATCCATTAACTCAATCGGTAACTCAATCAAGTCTAGTTTTTGTAACGTCTACAGTGTATTTATTTATCAACTAGCTTTTGCTCGCGTTAAATTCGGGACAGCACAGTGCCCCTTTCCTGATTTACAGGTACCTGCTACCTGTAGTTTTTGCCCTTTCGCCTTAATTATTGTAATAGCAATGCCCACACGATATTTGTAAAGAAAATCTCACATCAGAGTCACGCCGCAACGAGATTTTCTTTACAAATGTCGTGTGGGCGACGCGCCTAAGTTTTCCTATTTCTTCAATCTTTCTCCCTGATATCGCAATCATTAAAAAAAAAAATAGCCTATATCCAGAATTTTGGTACAGAGATAACTCTGTAAAAAAATCATCAAAATCGGTTCAGCCATTTAGTCGTGAAGACGTAACAAACAAACTGACTTTCGCTTTTATAATATTAAGTAAGGATAATCTATTATCAACATTGCAGACACATCCATTACGAACATTTAAACTCACACACACCAACAACTAACCCTTTAACAACTACCTGTAGCAGATAGCCATTATTTTCCCCTTGCTATATAATCGAACCCGCAATACGCAGTACAGCAGCCAATCGCTTAGCCATTGCGGCAACCCTGTCGTTTTACTATTATTTTGTAGGTATGTAATGTAATAATTATTTATTACCTACGTCACTGTCGGTCATTGCATTCAATATTTTTGCGTTTCCCAACGAACGCCTTGGAAGTGAAGTGTGTTTGAACCCGGCACTCTTCAGAATTCTTTGGAATAATTCCAGCCGACTGCTAGCCGACAAAAATTATCACCGTTTCGAAAATAAAATAAAAATAATTGCGTACGAAGTGCGCTGATCTCTTCAGCCAGGACAGTTTACAGTTTTAGGTACACACAACGGCACATCAACCTACACACAACCATTTTAACCTGATCTCTCTACTACCACTTACTACAGTGTGCGTTTCGTAGTAGAGAGATCAGGTTATAATAGTTTAGACTAGGTTGACCTACTGTCGTGTGTACTTACCGCATGTTGTCAAGGATTTTATGTCGATTACTTTATAAATCCAGGGGCATTTATATATAGTTGGTTGCTGTACATTTTGGTTTTATTTGAACGTTATAAAATATTATTTGTGTTACTAATCACATCACAGCTCGAAAGTGTGCCAGTATTATAGCAGGGATATTAAGGTGGGTCAGATCGGCACTCGTTTCATTTAAAACGCTGGACCCGTTAGATTGGAAGTTAGAATGGCCGCTGGCAGGATTATTTCCAAAAGTCCCCCCCCCCCCCTAACATCCATGACCTCTTTTTCTAGGTCTCCTCGAAAAAGTCCTCGCAGTAGCTAAGCGTCCACCCATTCTCGCCACCTGCCGGTTGCGGGTCCTGCCGGGGTTGTGGGTTAACCTGCTGAAAGGTTTGTGACGGCAAAGTGACAAGTGAAAAGTGAAAGTGTACCGTGCAAAGCCGAGCGGGTCGCTAAATAAATGATTTGTGACGGCATCATAAAATAGCCAAATAAAAAAGATCAATGTAAACCGTTCCCGCAAAAACCCGCGAAATATGTTTTACATTGTTTCGTAATCTACGTGAAAACAAACGTAGGTATTTAATTTTATTAGAGTATTTAGGTGCACTGATATAAGCTGTTTTGCTAGTCAGTTGGCGCACGCTCACTTTCTGCATGTGCTTTGAATTCTAATATTCAAGGCACGAATTAAGACAAAAGAAAATAAAATAAAACTTATAGGTGTCAAGGGACACCTGGATGGAACGAAGTTTCTATAGAAATGAAATTATCTGGCTTGCTTTCTATAAGAGAGAGAGAGACAGACAGACAGACAGAGAAACATGCGACGCCGCACAGCTTACAATAGCTTACTATAGCAAAAAGTGTCGTGACAACTTTTCGTAAGAATTTTTTCCGTCTAGCCCCCTTTCACAACGCGCGATAAGGAACTTCGTTCCAAAAGGAAATCCGTTTATTGGACTCGTACAAGACAAATTAATAAAACAAAGTTATTTTTTAAAAAAAGAACAAAATAAACTAAAAAAAAAATTGTCCTGGACGAGGCTCAATGGTTCGTATCTCAGCATGCAGTCGATGGCCCATTTACCTATTTAAACATTGGTCTTGTCATCGCAAACGCGATTCCTGAGTTTGAGTTCTTACTTCTTAAGCATAATTATTACAGACAGAAGGTAGGTACCCAAATGTGTAGGTACAATATTAAAAACATAACTTTATAAATATATTCAAAAACACAAAATAGAAATGAACCGCACTACAGAAGTGTTATTTATGAGACATCATTTCAACAGCCATTTGATCTGTTTTACGAGTGCCGCAGTAAAACGGCAAGCTTACCGCTTTCCGCACATGATTCGTGTTATTCAATTACACGATTTTTTACATTTATCTACGCAGGTCGCGATCCATAATCGTTACTTAACATGTATTTTGACTAAGGACACTTTGAGGATGTTGTGCGATATGACTTGCGGTCGCGGAAACGTAAATATATTTCCAAAAATATTTCATAAAGTTAAATACCTACGTAACAACAAAAAGTAACGTTTGTAAATCTTGGCCTCATCATCTGCCTAGCCTTTTCTTAATTGTATGTTGAGTTGTGGTTGGCTGCGAGTCTTACCGGCTTCAGCTAAATAATAGTATTTTACATGGAGCGATTCACTTTCTGACCTCCATTTGACAGTTAGTACTGGGTAATACGATATTCCTTGGTAATACTGGTTGTCACGCTTTCGGGCCACTGAGTAGGTTCCTGTCCCGACTTGTCAATGATATACCTACCTACAAATGACAGCCAGGATCAACAGCTTAGCGTGTTCTTCGAGGGAAACTCCGTGTATAATGGGTGGTCACCCACGGACCAACCTAGGCAAGTACCTACTGCTGACAAGCGGCTATTATTATATAGCCACGAGCCATCGAGAAATTATACAGACGTCATCGCTATCCAGATTATTAACAACAAACTCAGATATTAGATTTAAACACGAAAAGCTGTCTGTTTCCAACATATCTAACATAGTTGAGCTTATAACAACAAACTGCGATCATCAATTAGTCTGTCAAACGTGGAAGCTGTCTTTTGCACGTGTAGGTATACAAGCATTTATATTATATTTTTCTTATTTTTGTTTATTAGATTTTTTGGGTCACGCCCTCGCCATATTTTTCACGAATCAATTAGGCACGTCAATAATGCGGGAAGCGGCCAATCAAGCAGTTGTCTCCTCCAAAACTACGTCATGTTGTTCATATCGCTTAAGATTAGCCAAATCTTGCACTTCTTCTCTCCGCTTCCGAGAGAAAATATGTATAGTTCAACAACTCCTGGAAAATTATTTAAATGGAACACGTATCCGTTGGTCTTTATCTGGTTTTAATATTTCTATGGTGTAGACCTAAAAGTTCACGCCGAATCTCGTAAGGTGTTATTGGGTTTTCCATCAGGGCTTTCTCAGTAGCAGCCAAGGAGTCTGGATGTATGCCCGATTGATGGCAATAGGGTCCTCCACTCCCTGTTAAATGTGACTTAACATAACTGGCGAATTGTGGCTGTGCTATTAGGTACACCGTACAGTTCTGCCTAACTCATCTTGGATAAGTCCCCGTTTTTTAGTCACACCTACGACGTCTGCGCCACCTAAACGAAAGCTTAATATTGTTAAACTGTAGGAACCTGTTATTATAGACCCAACAACCACCTGGATAAACCTCTTCAGATTGGGGCCCAAATAGACCTCAGTTTACCGTTACATAAAGCGAGCTCTGTAATCCGGTAAGCGTACCTTAAAATACCTGGGTCAAGATTAATGGTAGGGCTTATTTAAAAAAAAAACCTTGGTCCATAAAAGGGTTATATCCTTTTTGGACACTGGCCGAAATTAAACTCAACTCTAAATCCATTTACTCTTTTTTAGATGGATCGACGTAACCCATTTACCCAGATTGGAGTATATTTGTGGCTCGGAGCTAAAACAGAGTCAGCTGATATCGTCAGTCGTTAGCTTGCCGTGTCGATTGGGATGCATTGCGAGATTTATCGCCGCTGTCGACCCGTTTGTGAATGCAGTGTGTATTTACTTACAGTAAGGTTATTTATGTACACGGCGTATCTATGTAGCTCAGCTTCAGCTGGAGTTGAGTTATTTAAATAGTTTCGGGACCATCGAGGGATGGGTGGACTGCGTGAAGGAAGATATGGCTGGAAAGAACTGCTGAGATGATAATGAATAATAGAGGAGAATGGGAAAAGACATTCTGCTTTGACCTGAAGAAAATGGTATAAGGGCCGAAGAATCGTGACGAGAGCATCGAGGTTAAGATTTGAAGGGCAAAACTCTTTTAAATCAAATAAAGACAGTTTATTTGTAAGAATATGGTACAATAGATGTTACAATATTAGTTCCAGCATATTCTGCCATATTATGACGTACAAATATTTCCATAAAAATAATATATTGTTAAACTATTAGTAATTATAAATTTGAAGATTTATATTGTATTGTAGTAATAATATAGATTAATCTATACTTCTATACTAATATTATAAAGAGGAAAGATTTGTATTTTTGTATGTTTGTAATGAATAAACTCAAAAACTACTGGACCGATTCCAATAATTTTTTCACCATTAGAAAGCTGCATTATTCAGAAGTAACATAGGCTATATAATATCACGCTAGGTCCTATAGTTGTGGAGCAGTAACCAAAAATGTTTTAAAAACGGAGGAAAAGTGTCGTTTCTGAGGCCTTCCGTGGCGTGCGCTGGTTATACAAAAATGCTCTATGGATGAATTGTTCATCTTAACATTCTTTTTAAAAAGTCTGCGAGAGCATATGTCTACCTTTTATAGTTTACCCATAACAATCGTTTTAATGAATGGTTCAATCCTTATAAAAGTTTGCTCTAGATAACTTTTGAATTGTTCAATCGGTTACCTTATGACTATTAATTCATCCAAAAGATACCTATTAGGTAAGTACTTACCTGCTATTTCAAAAATACATAAAAAAGGCCCGGCTACATACGATGTTAACGAGTTATCAGTATATGTCAACTCAAATGTACCCAAGTTGGTGGCAGATCAAAAAATTGCGTTCGATGCTATAATTGAAAGTGTGATCAACAAAAAAGGTAGACTATTTTTTTTGGACGCGCCTGGCGGAACAGGTAAAACATTTCTTGCCAATTTAATATTAGCCAAAGTACGACAATCTGGAAGAAAAGCACTGGCGGTCGCGTCTTCTGGCATTGCTGCAACTCTATTAAATGGTGGGAAGACTGCTCACTCGACCTTTAAATTACCGTTGTCTGTGTCATTAGAACAACAATCGGTATGCTCAATCCGCAAAAATGGTCCACTTGGGAAGCTCTTACAGGACACTTCACTGATTATTTGGGATGAGTGTACCATGAGCCATAGAGCTCACGTGGAAGCTGTGAACCGCACATTAAAAGACCTCAGGAACTCAGGCAATGTGATGGGAGGCGTAACCTTTGTGTTGGCTGGAGACTTTCGCCAAACACTACCGGTTATAACTAAAGGTACACGCGCCGACGTTATTAAAGCGTGCCTCAAATCATCACCTTTGTGGCAATCAATTAAAACTCTAAATTTGCGCACAAATATGAGAGCACATTTAAGTAACGACAACAATGGAAATTTCTCACAAAAAATACTTCAACTTGGAGATGGAAAACTACCATCGCCAGTTGCAAATAGCTCCCAAGTATCGTTGGACAATGAATTGGCTCAAACTGTTAACAGTCTAGATGTTCTTATAGACACAATCTATCCCGACATTGAAAATCTCACAGAACGAAATTTCAATTGGCTCTGTTCGAGGGCGATAGTGTCGCCAAGAAACGATTCCGTAAATGATATAAACAGAATGATTATGGAAAAAGTACCAGGTGATTTCAAATGTTACAAATCTATTGACACTGTGTGCAACATCGAAGATGCAGTACACTACCCACAAGAATTTTTAAATCCCCTCAACCCTGCCGGCTTGCCACCCCACGAACTAAAATTAAAAGGAGGTACTCCTATCATGCTTTTGAGAAATTTAAGCCCTCCCAATATGTGCAATGGCACAAGACTTTTGATAAGGGAATTACGAGACAATGTGATTGTAGCAACAATCATCACTGGGCCCGCGGCCGGACAGCTCGCTCACATACCGCGAATCCCGATGATTCCGACGGATTTACCTATATCCTTTAAAAGGTTACAGTTTCCTGTGAAGACATCGTTTGCCCTTACGATAAATAAATCACAGGGGCAAACTTTTTCGATTGTTGGCGTCGACCTAAGAAAAGAGTGCTTTTCTCATGGGCAGTTATATGTAGCCCTTTCTCGAGTAGGATCTCCTAAAAATCAATATGTTTTGTTAGCACCTACAAATACCACTGCAAACATAGTTTACAGTGAAGCCTTAAAGTAAAATGTAAATATTACGATAATTTGATCAAACACATAAAACAAAGAACTTTAACAAAAAAAAAAAACAAAAATCTTTAACAAAAAAAACCTTAAAACAACAAAAAAAACCTTAAAAAAAACAAAAAACTTTAACAAAAAAAACCTTAAAACAACAAAAAAAAAAACAAAAAAAACCTTAAAACAATAAAGAAAAACAAAAAAAAAATGAAAAGATGTAAATATTTTTCAATAAATGTAAAATAACAATTTAAAAACAAACTTTTACCTCAACCAAAACAAACAACAACAAAATAGGTAGGTTCCTATTTAAGAAGAAAATAATTAATTAAATAAATGAAATAAGTAAATGAAGTTGAAGTCCGGAAAAATGTTTTCAAAAGGTAAATACTTCCTAAATAAAAAAAAAAACTGAGAATAAATATAAATAAAACGTAAAACTATGTAAAAAATCTTAAGTCCCCCCGTGCGAAGCCGGGACGGGCCGCTAGTATTGAATATATAATTGGTGGATATGGTAAAATAAGGGGTTTTATGTTACTAACGCCTTTTTCTCTAAAATATTCTTTGACACTTACCCCCGGGATAGACTAGGACTATTACCCCCGAATACTGAAACGTCACTCAAAATGTGAGGGCTGCTTAACATTTGAGCAGCTCTTAAACTTTAGATTTTGTATGGTCAAATGTCACTTCTGAGTCTCTGTTAAACTTAAGTGGGACTTAAATTTTGAGTGACGTTTCAGTATTCGGGGGTTAGAGAGACGGTTGTGGAAAAGTGTTTGGCCTTTTCAAAACTGTAGTCAGCTGCCAGTTCAACCAGATACACATCAGAATACCAGTATTTTATTAGAATGGCCGCTTTTCCACAACCGTGGAACTTATTTTTTCTTTTGAGGAGCTCGTGGCTAAATAATAGCAGCCGCTCGGGTCGATCTTAAGGTTAAGCCGCGCTTGCCTAGGTTGGTCTGTGGATGGGTGACCACCCGTTACATACCGAGTTTCCTCCGTGCCTCGGAAAGCACGTTAAGCCGTTGGTCCCGGCTGTCATTTGTAGATCTTTGACAGTCGTTACAGGTAGTCAGTGTTCCGAAAGTCTGACAACCAGTCTTACCAAGGGGTATCGTATTACCCAGTATTAACTGGGTTGTGGAGGTCAGATAGGCAGTCGCTCCATGTAAAATACTGATATTCAGCTGCATCCGGTTAGACTGGAAGCTGACCCCAACATAGTTGGGAAAAGGCTAGGCAGATGATGATGGCCGCTTTTCCACAAAACATCTCCAGTCAAGTTTCCATCCTTCTGCACGACCTGCAGGAAGAGCTCGTGGCTTAATACCAGTCACACGGGTAGATTTTCAAGCATAAGCATCGTTTGCTCACGTCGATTCGTGGATGGCCAGCTGTGCTTAACCTACCGACTCACTGAGAACTTCGCCTAACCTTTTTTCAAATAACTTCCGTCAGAGTTAGTGGGTGTGTCAGCCGAGAGTGACAGAGTTTTACCGTCTAAAACCCAACCATGTTCCTTCTTTTGCTCTTTTTTTATGTTCTGGGGCCGCGGTACCTCTTTCGAACAACCCGCAACCCCGTATAGGCGGAGCCTTCATATTAAAGAAAACTGTAGGTATTGAGCTGCATCTTCTTAAAATTAAAACCAAGAAACCAACCCAAAAATAGCCTCGTCTAGGCAACATTCGTGGTTTGAACTAAGTCGCGGATGGAGCCACGCCTACTTGATAATTTTAGTATTTCAACAATAAAATCCCCATTTATCGTTGCGGCGTTTCACTCATGAAAGGTTGGCTACCGTCAATCCGTCATCTATTTAAATAAATAAATATCTTGGAACAACTCACACACGGTTATCTGATCCCAAGCTAAGCAGAGCTTGTGTTATGGTAACCAGACAACTGATATACATGCTTATATCATTTATAAATACATACACATTATAGATAAATCACACCCAGACACAGAACAAACAATCATGCTCATCACACAAAGTTTGTCCTGGGTGGGAATCGAACCCACGACCTCCGGCTCAGCAGTCAGGGCCACTAACCACTAGACCAACAGGCCCGTCCAAATGCGAAGTGATTTCAGTGCAACGGACCCAAAGTGTCACGTCCGAAGCTGGGCGCGGGGGCGCGGGGGCGTGGGGGCGTGGGGGCGCGCCTCACTCCTCACAAGTTCATTACATCGCACGATAACAAACGTCTTCCGTTCTATCTGCTGAACTTGCGGACGTAAAAACAAAAGCACACAATTGGCTCATCGCCGAGAGCTGAAATTCCAGCAGTGCAATAATAAAAAGCACTAACTTATGCGCGCGGCTTCGCCCACGTGGACTTCGGTAATTGTCAAACGGGATCCGTACTACCGGGACAAAAAACGTATTCTATATGTCACACCAGGTTTTAAACTACTTACATGCCATATCTTATCAATATCTGTTCGGTAGTGTTTGTGTGAAGGACTTGCAAACATCCATTAATCCATTCAGTTTCAGAATGAATTAATGGATGTTTGCAAGTCTATGGCATTAGCAATAGTGCCAGGTACAGACAGTCAGAGACAGACAGTCAGGTAAAAATGGACATTGTCATCTTGGTTGATTTAGATGCGAATAAACAATGCATAAGCATACAGGGTCTAAAGGTACCGCTTACAAAGCCGAAAAGCATTACGATATTTTCTCGATTCTTTCCAGCATTACGATATTTTTTAGACCAATACTGGAAACCTTTTAGTTATGGAGATACTGGCGGTCAAAGTTCCATCTTTTTCAATGTTATAACTTTACTTTAAATACCTCCCCGATCCTCCTTGTGCTAAGGGATGATGCATTGTATAGTACACAATGCATCATCCCTTAGCACAATGTTTTGTCAAGTACCTTACTTTGATTTCTATCGTAAACCAATGGTACATTGTGATTTTTGTTTCCTGACTTGAAATTCAGGAAACTTTCTCATTGCAGCCGACTCGGAATTAACGCACGAGCCGCCAGGCGAGAGCGCTATAGAGCCGAGAACGGCAGAAACAAATTCTGATGAAAAAAACACGTGATGATTCACACAAGACAAAACAGTAAAATAAAATGTTATAAAACCTTAAAAAAAATAAAAAAAATTGTGGGGTGGTTTACCTCCGTATGCGGGTAATAAAAGATACTAGTTAGGGGATTATTGAAGATTCGCTGCCGCTGCCAGTTTGTTTTTCTCTTACAGAGGATGCCTGTGTCGTGTGGTTCACTACTTGGAATAACTATGGAGGCTGACTATGCATGTTGCCGTAATATATACACAAGGTATATTCATAATTGTTATTATAACACAACGCAGAAACGCATCATTTACTAGGGCTTAATCAGTAAAGGTCTCTGCACACAGCCGGCGTGGCGTGACGGGGCGCGGCGGGACGGGACGGCGACGCGACGCTGGCGCGGCGGCATCGGTCACACTGCGGGCGCTACGGGACGGGACGTTATCGCGCCCGCAGTGTGACCATTCACGCCGACCGTATACTGTTTTTATACTGCCTATGCCGCTCGCGTCCCGCCGCGCCCGTCCCCGCCGCTTTTGACTTGTATTCCCGCTCGGCGCGACGGCGGCGTGGCGCGACGGTTACCGTCGCGTCGAGCGGGACGGCTCTGTGTGGCGTCGTCCGTAATATCTAGTACATTACAACTGCTCAGCGTCGCGTCGCCGTCCCGTCCCGCCGCGTCGCGCCCGCTGTGTGCAGCGACCTTAAGCTTTGCAGATTCGAGATGCAGCTAGATTTCAGAATTTTTTGTAGCGATTGCGAACACAGATCATTAAACACTGGGTAATACGATACCCCGAGGCAAGACTGCAGGCAGAAGACAAAAAAAAAACCATAACTCGGAACGCATGGGAATCTAGGGTCTATTAAAAAAAAAACTGAAATAACAAATCAAATCACGCTAGAAACGATAGAACGGCATAGACAAATGGATAAACTGGAACATGTCGTATAAAAAGAACAATAAAACGAAAAAAAAGAGACGTATTTACGAGTTACCGCTTGGCACCCGAATCTGTGTGATTCTGGAGATGCAACGCAGCGGGTGAATGAATCACTTGATTTTATAAGAATGTTATGATACACACATCTATTTCAGAGGACGAATGACTAAAATATTCGTTACCAAGCCACATTCCGCTGAATGTACCTACCTACTATAGTAGGACTGCTTCGTAGGTTGTAGTCGCAAGCGCAACGGCTGACCATAAGATTCAGTTTTCGATTCCCAAATTGCACAAAGTAAATGATGTTTATTTTGCAAGTAGATACTCGATGAGGCTGTTTCTTACACTGCTACTCTGAGAAGAAACAGTCGAAACAAAGTCAGATGTCTCTGTTAAAGTCCAGAAATCTTGGTCAACTTATATGCAGATTTGTGTCTGCATATAAGTTGATGACGCTGAGCAAATCTGTTTTTCGTTGTAAAGGGTCCTAGTGTCCTGCCGGGGTTGCTCGTAAGAGATACCGCGGCCCCGAAACATAAAAGTCTGCAAATAATGTCAGGTTAGGTCCTGCTGTTCTGGCTCATCTATCAGCGTGATCCCAAAATTTCTGAATAAGCCCTTAAGTCATAAACTAAGCAGTATTTCAAACCATCGTTCTTCCAGTTATCAGCGGCTCTACAATAATAAGTCGGAGTGTATTGTCGGACAGAGTGGACAAATCTTGAGGCAATGGTCTCTCATGCATGTTCAAGATAATTAATAAATTATTAAATTATTATAAATTTTACTAACATAGTTTTTAAGGTTTTGAATAATTACTGTTTGCTTGGCCTGAAATAAATATATTAATTTCAATTACTATGTAAGTAATCAGGAAATGTACGTAGAATGTCGTCCTTGAAACGTTACATACGTAGGAAATTTGAATAATAAAAGGAGCGTCTTGAGCAATAAAAAAGTCCAAAAATGATGTTTTAACTCCACAAAAGACACACGAGTCACTTAGACAAGTGATTCGCTTTCGCTTCGTTGTCCATTTTAGTGATCAGTCTCCTGCCCCTGTCCCAACTTATTTGAGTGGTTCACGCAGCTTGTCATCTCTTTTACTCGTAATTTCAGCAGACACCTCCTTTCTCGCCATATCATCCTTCACATCCGTCACACATTCCATCCAGCGTTTCTTTGGTCTTCCTCTACCCCTTTACACATCCTACATTCATACTCAATACTTTCCTCACGACATTTTCCTCAGTCTACACATGCCCTTATAACACATTCCACTAAAGAGGAGCTTGTCAAAAAAAAACATCTTTAAGACAAACTTGGTAAATAAAGTTCTGCGTTTCCCGTCTGCTTAGGTAAATTGGTTGAAGTATAGGTACTCTCAGCAAGAGTGACGTAAGCTTTCGATAACTTATGTCAATCCAATACATTTATGACCTTTATTATTGCATATCAACGTTACCGACTCTTTAGTGACAGTCTTGGCCATTTTTTTATTTTATTGTTTGCGGATGGGAAGTTATTAAATAACTTTAGCGGGGGTGGGTAAGACTTTTATTGATTAAAGCCCACCCATGTTCCTTCTTTTGCCCTTTATGTTTCGGGGCCACGGTATCATATTCGAATAACGCTACTCGGGTATGTCTTGGCCTTTCAGTAGCATTACGAAATTGGAGGCCACGATAACACAAACAAGTGAAGTACAAAAAAGTCCGTACTTCCCAGTCCAACACAAGACAATTTGAGGCAGAAAAACATCGATCAATTCTGTTTCAAAACGATGTCTGAAAAACATAGGGCTTTGATCAGGAAGCTCCATGTAGCAACTTCTTATATTAAAATAATACGTTGCTCCCTATAATTACATATTTAAAACTAATTATTAGTCTGAAAAACCAATCTAATCTATACTTCAGTACTTTACTCTCCGATTTTTATCTGAACGAAATCAACCAGACGCGCGAAAATCAATTCAGACTATATACGACGGGGTAACTGTTCTCACGATAGTAGTAAACAAGTTATATAAAGATGGAATTCCAATAATCGATTATGATAAACATTTTGAGCGATATATCGGTATGGTTGCGCCGATTTCAGCTCTGAAAAAAACTCGAGTGCATAGTACGCGCACGGGTTAAGCTTCTCACGTACAACTGAAGCTCCAGTGCGGAAATAGCCCGTTTTATCATACTCCATAAATGTGAATTGAATACAGGCCCGGACTCTGCACTGCTGGAGAATTCCAGTATTTTTTTCTACAGTATTTTCTAGTTTTACGCTCAAATTCCCATTTTTTTCCGGGAAAAATGTAATACTTACATTTCAGTTGGCAAGGAAGATGAAGACGTCAATACATATTTCATAACTTTATATTTCATGCGCAACAGTGAATATATAAAACATCTGGATGTATGTAAACTTATAAATAAAACAAAAACAATGCCATTTAAAAGGCGAGTAACCCGAAGCTTTAAAATAGCAAAAGAAAAGTGTAAACACTCATTCAAATGAACAAAACTTCCAAGTTGTTTTAATCCCACTCCTTTGCCAAAACGGTATGTAAATAAAATGAGAAGGGACAATGCGTAAATTTGTAAATAAATGTCGAATCTTAACAACGAAGAATTTTTACAAGACGTCCAATTAATCACGGGCGTCGCCAAAAAACAAAAAATAGAATGTATTCGTCACGTTAAACAATTACATACATGTATATGAAGCTGTGCCTCTCGGAGAAGTTCTCAATCTCGTCTGTAACGCGTTAGAGGCAACACAACACCATGAACTCGCATGAAGGAGTCAACCTCGTGGCGACATACTGCATCTTGCTGCTCCTACTTATTTCCCTCTGGCTCCTATATTCGGCATTCTAAGGACTGCACGTAAGTAAAGTGCTGGTTTAACAAAATCTAGCTTTTAAAGCTTTGTAAAATGTTTGGATCCGTGACTGAGCGAACTAAAGTGTGACTGTGTATCAAAAATAACACTGGAATCATTGAAGCGGCGGTTATTACATAATCCGTGAGATGACGAAAATTCCAAAGGACTGGAAACTCTGCGTCTCTAAATAAAGTCGTTTTTAATAAGATTGTGTTATTTTAATTAAACTTGAAACCTTCTCATGTGTATATTGTGATGTTTTTTTTATGCAGAAATATATAAAAATAAACTTAATATTTATCTACTAACAATATTTTTGGCAGTGCAAGATTGTTTTAGATAAAATACATAGATGATATCTTCGAGAGTGTTGAGCTTACCGTTTTTATTATACTGCACTTTTTTTTGACGTGAAGAATTTTATTAGACTTTGAGACTTTGATCATCCATCATTACCTGTACTCGTTACGTAATCATCGATAGTGGTAGTAGATTGTGGTATGATTTAGTACTTTGTTTATCAAGTAATTACGTTTTACTGTCTTAACTTCGACAACTTACTTATCGCAAGGGTACCTAATACCTAAGGTCTGCTAGACCGTGTGAACTACCTGGTAGGCAAACTGGATGAAATAATTGCATTAAGTTTTAGGTTGATCCTTTTTTATGTTTGGCCACCTCTCAGCTGAGCCCCTCTTGCTTTAAAAGTCCATCATTGTACAGACTCCGATGAACTCCAAAAAAATCGCAACAAAATAAAAAGTATTAAAAATCTGGAACATCCTTCAAAGCATAGTAGGTCCCTGTACTCTGACGCAAACTTGCTGGTTCAAGCGGTTGGAAGATCCTCAATCGATCAGTCCAGCCTGATCCGTTACATAGCAACCATGCCAATCAACGCGGAGACGGTGAACCTGGCCGCAACCTACATGATCCTCGTCATCTTACTGTTCTTCCTGTGGCTGCTCTATTCTACCGTCTTCTAAACTCCAGATGTGCCAGGTTTGTGAGTGTGTTCGTGATTTGTGATCATCATTTGTGCGCAAGGACCTTATTTGAGGAGATCATGTCCTTGAACCAAAAATTCGCTGACATGTGGCAACATAAGACTTGCGTTGTGGATTTCGGCACATTCCCTCTCATAATGGAAAGGCCTATGTCCCAGTAGTGGGACTTTTAAAGGGTTATTTATATGGGGATATTATCAAAGCTGAAAAAAGAGGAAATTAACGTGGGAATCTCGCAGTTGTAAGGTACCGCGGCGATCGCATCGCAATGTTAATTTTCCGCAATATCTGAGCCACCTGTCACTATACGGACGATCTATTAACGTACATTCATATTTATAAATGTTGAATATCTTGCGTGGCGTATGAACGTATGTACGTAGGCGACGATCATTTCTCCAGCGGCCTCAGTTCCCTGG
Organism: Ochropleura leucogaster; assembly: GCA_958449745.1. Classification (NCBI taxonomy): domain Eukaryota; kingdom Metazoa; phylum Arthropoda; class Insecta; order Lepidoptera; family Noctuidae; genus Ochropleura; species Ochropleura leucogaster. The sequence continues at coordinate 1,275,527 of OY288208.1, forward strand.
AGCAGTTTGACCGGTGAAGGTGTCAGGAGTGTGACAGGATCAGCCGCCATCATGCCCAACCACGAGACGACCAACCTCATCGCGACGTATCTCATCCTGGTGCTGCTCCTCGCCAGTCTTTGGTTACTCTACTCCGGGCTGTTCTGAGGTGCTTATATTTTTACTTTTAAGTGGTTTTAAGAACGTAACTTAGCGTTGAAATCACGCGGTTCTAAAGTTTTGCATAAGTTGTGCCATAAATGGATAAAAAAACCCCCACAATTACATTGAATACAGAAAAAGATAACGCAAAGAAAACAAACGAATTGTTTATATGGAAGTGTTAACACAAATTAAAATAAAAACAGATTTCATCCAAAAACAAGATCAAAAGAGCGTGCCAACTAATGACCAATTAGTGCCAAACACAATGAATTGACTGTAAATTAAAAGTAAACATTCAATTTGTATTTACAATGATCAGTGTAAAAATAACAATCGTTGAGAAAACATTCTTGATGTCGAAACGACCGCAGTTGATTCGTATACCATCACGTTATTGAACGTCAGATATCTAAAATAGTTCGCCGACCGGCGCCTGCGGCTTCTCCACAGAAATCATAACATTCTCCCGTCTAAAATTACCGAAATAATCTAACTGAATGGCCAGTCATAAGAGGTAGAGCGTGGCAAACAAAGATTTAGATAAAAAATGTGTATATGCCAATTGTTTTAAGGTTCCGTACGCAAAAGGTAAAACGAGATCCAATTACTGAGACACCGGTGTCCGTCCGTCTGTCCGTCTGTCACCACCCTGCATTTCACAGATGTTAAATATTTAAGAAAAAAACAGAATAAGATGAATATTTAAGGGAAAACAAACATGTTTGTGTTATGCGGACCATACCACAATGATGTTTTTTTCCATTTTTATAGATAACTAGCTTTTGCCCGCGGACTCGTTCACGTTAAATTCGGGGTAATACAGTTCCTTTCCTGATTTGCAGGTACCTGCCACCTGTAGTTTTTGCCCTTGCGCCTTATTTATTGTAATAACTAAGCTAAGTTTTCCCTTTTTTTCCCTCATTTCTCACTTTAACAAAAATATATATTAGCATATGTCCGTCTCCAGGGTCCCAACTATCTCTGTACCAAAATTAATTAAAATCGGTTCATTTGGGTTATTTAGGCGTGAAGACGCAAAAAACAAAACTCACTTTCGCTTTTATAAAATTAGTAAGGATGGTGCGGAACCCTTCGTGTGCGAGCCAGACTCACACCTGGCCGGTTTTTTTTTAATTGAAATGATGCGCGTCACATAATTTATTTGTAAACATGTCAGTCACTGACGACTTATCTTCACAGTGCTAATAATCCTAGAACAAAGCCAGGGTTTTGATGACAAACGAACTAGATGACAAACAAACGTTTCGACCGATGCAAACACATTTACACGCAATCAAAACAACTCAACATCAACCGCAATAATCAAAACGTTAACATAACTTTTCATTTCATGAAGTAAATATTTGCCAATGGCATTTTATCAGCGGACATGATTACATTTTCATAGTACGTAACTGTTTACGCGTTTCAAAGATATAAAAAGACGTAGAAAAACAAAAAATTTCGAATTACAGAAATTTTTCAGTTGCGATTACTAAATTAAAACATCATTTTGATAGGTTTAGTGCATTAGAAACTTTGTTACTGATATATTTCAAGTAGACTGGGTGGGAATAGATTTTCTTTGCATACATTTTTCTATTTTTTCGTGTACTGCTCGACATGACTTTTATTAATCATAACTTCACAAACACATTTGTTCCAACAAGTTAATAGTTCCGGGAGCAAACATTTCATTTTCATTGTAAACACGCTGAATATGTGAAAAGCAATCGATGGCTGCTCGCAATCTTCTCTCCACTCACAAGCTTTGTAATAAACATTACATACGTTGTACAGACTAAACAATATTGTGCAGGCATTTTATTTAGGTAAGTACTTGCCGCCCACTATCACACGTACTCAAGAGAATATCGTTTGATGTTATGCAGACGACACAGACTCTAGTTTATTTTTCCAATGCCGATAAGTCTAATGTAAAAGACTTGCGTTACAGATTCTACATAATAAATCATAGACTAAACAAAGTGACAGCAAAAATACAAATTAAAATTCGAATTATAGATTCGATTTGAAATGGAGTCAAGAAAAACAAACTGATTTAAAAATAGAACATCTAACTAAACGGTTGACAACTCAATTCATAAATACGACAAATATTCTGTCCTCAAATTTAAAAATAGCTTTATCGTCTATTTATGTTTTCAATTAACCTTCATTTTTAAAATAGAAAATACAGAAGAAGAACTGAAAAATGTTAAAAACAATAGTTAGAATGACGTAAATTGTATTAGACGCAAGAAGATGGATGGTGCGAGGGAAATCTAACGAGAAGACGAATGGAAAAAGTAGTGACAGGTTGGTTAACGATTGTAATCAATCATTGGGGCAACGGACGTCGTCAATACTCTGCCATGGTGTTGAAAATAGAGGAATGAAATGAAATTTAGATTACGGTTTTTCGTTGCCAACTCCAATAGAAGCGTGATTAAAAATCCGTGAATTGTTGACGGGTTCTGTCGAAGGCTTACTCTGTTTATTCACAGAAGATCTTGCGGAGAGTGACGCGAAACGACCGTGTAGTGTTGTTGATACATTAAACATAATTTAGCGGCTGTTAAAAACACATAAACTACACAAACAGATCTCATGGCTGCCACAAAAGATCTAGAATATAAATGCCTTTGCACCAGCTATTGTAACTCTTCAATTACTTACATCTCTAGTGTCCGAACTGTCTCTATTAGAACCTGTTTGGTTAACCCGTTTTTCGGTTTTATTTCTTTTAAGGCTTTGTTAAATTACAACGAAAAAAAAATCACTTACTTTTGTGATTCTGTATATGAAAAGGTGTACTGATTCCTAAGTTTCATCGTCATTAAGCTGCAATTTGTTTGAGGTCAGCGCAGCATCTCGTCTTCCATACATCTCTGTTACTCGACATCGTATTTTTTCTAAGTTTGTTTCATAATATGCTTTGAAAGGATTTTTTAGTTCTTTATTTCTTAGTCCGCTATTTTTTTATGGCCACTAAACTATAGCTTTATTCAATGAAGACTCTCATTTAATAGATATAAGACTTAGAAGATTCGTTTAGTGCAGCCCAATCTAATCACAGTTCACCTGAATTCCTGAATTTATTATAGGTACAGCGTATGTCAGAAATCTGCGGCTCTAGCACGAGCGCGCCATGACAGGTTCAGTCGGTAAAGAACACCAAACTTGCTACACCAACGTATAAGCTGCGTCATACATGGGTCGAGTGCACGTCTGGCAGGAGAGTATGGAAGAACAACATGTGTTTAGGGGTTGGCGTAACAACCCCAAATAGAAAGGGTGAAAGATGATGATGATGGCTACGTGGTACTCGAGTATTAAAGTTCTCTCGATTCTCGATATTTAAGTTTGAATACTTAGGACAGCTGTTTACTTTCTCGCGATTACGATGTTAGTCTCACTTCCATAAAAATATCTCTCATTTCTAAAACACTCTAGAGAAAGTTTTATACGGTAAAAACAACGATTTGTCAATGGTTTTGTTGTGGTTATGTATTAGTGATTAGTTGGTGGCCAATAACGATGTTAACCTCTCAAGGGCCGCCATTTTTTACGTCAACTATCCGTCAAGCACCACCGGGCGGGCTCTTATCGTAAGCGTAATCTGATTTTAAGACTTTACTACAAATACAGTTGTAAATCGGTCGGGGTTTGGTGGCACAAATTTGTGCCAGCGGGGCTCAATTGTAATACTTATTGCTGGGGCTCTAGAGGTTAAAACAGTCGTTAACACGGAGCACAATTTGACTACGGAAATGGGAGGTTTTCATTGCACATCATTTTCCTGCCCTTATGCCTTCCATTCTTCCCTATCAGACATCACGGCATTATTTACTCTTTTCTCCTTCATATCATTCCTTACACAATCCATCCATCTTTTCTTTCGCCTTTCTCTCGCTCTCCGTCCACATTCTGATCCAACACTCTTTTAGTCACATATGCTTCATCCCTCCTCATTACATATCTATACGAAGACAAACGACTCCCTTTAAATTTTTCATTTCATGCGATATGTTTATGATAATTCGAAATATGAGTATTTAGGTACCGCGCAAACTCAAGGTTAATTAGTACATCAGTCTGGCAAGCTTTGTTCGATTAACTCTTTTTAAATATAATTGGAGAGCATGAAGGTCTCGGCTTTGTAGTAAATTCCAGCTAGCCGTGGCTGCAAACCACATTAATATATTATAATCATCAAAAGCCAGTATTCTTAACACCCACAGACCCGACCACGTCATAATTTCTTGATGTTCCCAATGTTTTCACAAATAGTTTTGACTGTACATACCACGGGCGGGGAATTTAAAACATAAATAACAGATTATTGCGACATTTAAACTCTCCGCAAATATTTCTCAACTATTTTTTATTTAGAATTGAAATAATTTATATAAGTCATATAATTTAAAGTACACGCTGACGTCAATGTAGTTTCCTGTAGTTTTATAATTATATTGAAATGGTGACGCTGGAAATAGACACTAGAATTACCGATCGTAAAAACTAGCGGCGCAGGCGCACATCGCTGGAACCATTTTTAATTACATGTGTTTTTGTTTCAGAAGCAGTCCAGAAACAACCTAAACTTGAGACCAATCCAAGATGGCGGTCAACAAACGCTATAAACACGTTTAATACTTAGGAAACCGTAATTTTAGTAAGTAAGTTAATGTAAGTTAAGCAATGTACACCCAAGCATTTAAAATACCTTAAGACCATGGAACCAACTAGGAAGGTTGCACAGAATGGAACATGTGGAACATCAGTCGGGAGTGACATGCGTTAGCAGTGCTGGGCATTCCAATATAAATAAAGTCTAAAGTAAAAATATAGCCTTGTGAAAGACAACATGTTAGATGGAAATTATTTAATACCAAAGCAATGTTATTGATTTAGCTAATAATTGTTGATGTTCGGTACAAATCATCTTGTTACGGATTTTATATCGTTGTTATGAGCTAAGAGAGTTTTTGTAATAAAGGCTTTTTTAGAATGATTGATTTTTATTTTGAAGTTACCGGAAAATAAAGTCTATTCACTGTTATTTTACCTCTGATAGTTACTCAAAATCAACCTTTCTGTGACAAAGAATAATGCTCATTGCGATTTTGATAGTGATGCAATTTAATAGGTAAAGAAAATGCAAGCTAAAGCTAGCATTTTTTATTATTGCATAGATTTAGTGAAGAAAAAATGTCATTAAAAAGCGAGTGAAATATAGTTTGAAGGATATCTTCTCACTATCAACTTGCTGCCTCTGTCCCATGTAATTTTGCGTAGGTGCAACACGATTTTTCTTCCATTCTCCCCTGACAATTATCACGAAATTACTCCTTCATATATTCCTCACAAAATTCATCTATCGTTTCCTTCTTCCTCCTCTTTCTCACATTACCAAAACGTCGATTTCCTTTCAACTGTTCTGTCAGGGGCTAAACTCTTAAATTTTCTCTAATATACTCATTATTTACATTATCCTTTTTTGACAAACCACACATCAACCACAACATTCTCATCTCCGCTACATGCAATCTTCTTCACAGCCCAACTTTCTGACCCATAGCAACAGGTCTAATCACGGACTTGTACATTTTCCCATTTAATTTGAGGGGCATCCGTGTGTCACAAGTTGTTCCAGAGACCTGTCGCCATGTGAGTTGATCCGGCGCGTAATTTCCCGGTCTACTTCGCCATCTTCTTTTATAGAAGGCAAATGTAATGGCATGCTAAGCTACGACACCCAAATATGGTCAGGATTTTTAATTATCAATGCGAACAAATGTCGTGAGAAAAGTTTTAAGTTTAGAATAGAATAGGTTTTTATTTCTCTCAAAAAGGTACATTCTTTGGTTCAAGTCATATTATGTCAAATCAGATTTATAACCTTTGTGAGAGCTGGAGTCTATAATGGGTTCGGGACCTGTATGACAGATCTCCACATTTGAAAGTGGATAGGTTTAAACGGGGAGACCAAAAAAACAATGGATGTGTAAGATGGTGGTCAGTGGGCCGTCTTAGAGGCGGAGTTGAGGTGAAAGTCAAAAGGGGGCAACTAAGTAATGGAGATGTTTGAAATGGATGGTGATGAGCCGAGTATTCTTCGCAGTGATTAAGGAAATAATACTTGTTTTTCACCGAGGCTTTGCTCGCGTGTAATTCACGGCTATATATATGTATATATAAATACATGGTGTGAACATAAAATAAATACGTTGATTTTATAATTACAAACACCCAAACACCCGCTTTAAAATCTTTTAAATTATTTTTAATTTTAATCCTTACTAATATTATAAAAGCGAAAGTGAGTTTGTTTGTTCGTTACGTTATCACGCCGAAATGGCTGAACCGATTTTGATGAATTTTGGTACAGAGATAGTTAACCCTGGACAGACATAGACTATTTTAAAAAAAAGATTGAGATATGAGAGAGAAAGAGGGAAGAAAAGGGAAAAAATAGCATTGCTAATACAAAATAAATACGGTGCTGGGGCAAAAACTACAGGTAGCCGGTACCTGTAAATCAGGAAAGGGAACTGTGTTACCTCGAATTTAACGCGAGCGAAGCCGCGGACAAAAGCTAGTTATAAATTTTAGATGGATGGGAGTGGTTGTTGGGTTTGTTGCAAACAATTTAATTAAAATGCAACGGGATACATGTATTTTCGATTCAAATATCGACATATTATAAAGTACGACATTGCGAACTGATGTGCCTATGAACGCCAAAAGTCACTCAAATATCATAGCGTTACAAACAAATAAACAGACCTACATACGTGAAAATTTTGTTAGGATTCCCTTACGTAATAAGTTTATTGTTGAATCCAGTGTTACGTGATATTTTTATGTTTTCTTGAGCTAAAAACATCAATACGTTGTTATTTTTTCGCTGCGGACGTCATGGCGCTGCATCACTGCCAACATTTCAAGTTGATGCATTGAAAACTGATATTTTTATAAAAGGTGGGGCAATAGTTATGATGGATCTACCAAAATAGCAGCAGTTTTATATTGTATTAGCTTTTGCCTGCGGCTTCGCTCGCGTTAAACACAACACACAGGTAACACAGTTCCCACAGTTTTTGACTTTGTGCCTTATTTATTGTAATAGCAAAAATTTTCCTCTTTATTACTTCTTTCTCCCTCATTTCTCAATTAAAAAAAAATATTAAGCCCATGTCCATCTCCAGGGACCCAACTATCTCTGTACCAAAATACATCAAAATCGGTGTAGTCATTTTGGCGTGAAGACGTAACAAACAAACTCACTTTCGCTTTTATAATATCAGTAAAAAAATGTTTGGATATGGATTGAAGTTTTGTATAGGGAACTAGCAGCCTGGAGTTTGGAAGTTGGCGGTAAGGTTAAGCTGTTGGTCCTGCGCACAATCTCTCTCCTAGTACGAGATCCGGCTGCAGAATCAGTGTACCCATCGAGTGTTTGCTGAAAACCAAATTTTTACACATATTCATGATTAGGAGAATTTATATCCACCAGGTTGCCTATCAAAATGTGGCCGCTAGTATTTTTAATTAAATTAATAATAATTCATAATCCGTAAGAAATTTCATTGACTTTTTTTTTCAATGAAATGTCGTCTACTTTACGGCAACATCTATAAAGACTCTGAAAAATTATGGTTGCCGTTGCGCACCTGGCCGCACCTCTTCGCAGCCGGGTATACACAGGTATGAATTTGTTACATTTATACACCCACAACGTACATTTATAATTTATATATCAAATTAAAGCTAATTTTTTTCTGTATATTATTATATACGGTTGGTTAATTAAATCTGGCCTCCAATAAGGGTTGCTGGCTAATAAATATAGTAAATATTAAAAGTAGAGTGTCGGACGGTTTAAAGCCATTGCGCATGCGTCAGATGTTAGTGTTCTCAACGTCTTTGAAGAATCCGAATGGCATTTTTAACGAAACCAAAATCGATGCAGTTCAACATTTTACGTGCCTTATGATTCTGCAGCCGATCTTAGACTATCCGGTCATGTCGGATTGCCATCCCATCGGACTATGAGAGTAAGGGAACAGAGAGTGCATCTGCGCCTGCGCATACACTTGTGCAGTCCAGTTGAAATCTAGCGTCGGACAGTAGTTGCCCGGTTTTAAAGTGAAACTTTTATTACATCGTGTCAAACTTTTTCGTCTGTGTGTTGCATGTCGCGTGACGGTCGCCAGCGGAGTAGGGACGTCTAAATGTCTATAATGTGAAAAAAGTTGCATTTTTACCGTGGTTTCATAAAACCACACAATTTTTTTTTTATTTAACTTTCTTCTTATTTTTAAAGTGAAACTTTTATTTTTCTTTTCGTTCTTTGTTTTGTGTTGTGTGCACTTGTGGCATGTGCCAAATAATTTTCTTTCTTTGCAATTATATTTAATAATCTCCCGCGCCGATGGCTAATCTCCGCTAGACCGCTAAGATTGACCGCGGTGGCCATCAACGGTCAGGGGGATAATATAATACGCTGTGGATTACATAAGCCTGTCGTAAACCTTATGTAAATACATTATTTACTGGCGCTAGGTACATGATTTTATGAGCAAAATACTTTACTATACGAGCTCTTAGCACCAAACGATGTTGGTACAAGTCGTTAAATATTATTGATAAATTTAACGTATGTTGGAAGTAATTAATATAATTACGTTCAGGTTATAACTATTAGATATAGAATAAAATAATAAACGATTTTTACGTTATTTATTTATAATTATAAACAGAAACATAGTTAATAACGTGGTAATAGAAATACAACTTCTTGTTGTTCTACATTTAACAGAATAATATCAAAGTAGGTTAACTTTGACATCAATATAATAATTGGTCTTTCAAAAGTAAACCTTAATAAATATTCAAATCAAACAATTAGGAGTACCTACCTTATAAAAACAAAAACGCAGCATTAATCTTACGCCCATGCGTGTAACTTAAGAGAAACTGTATTAACTTAACTTTAAACACACGAGAACATAAAAAATAAAGAGAACATATTATGCTAACACCCGCCCTGCACCGAAGTTGGTACCTACGAATATGTACGAAGCGAAAAAGACATTATGTTTAAGAGGGTTCATCTACCGAAGCAGTACGAGGATGTGTACAGGCTAGACTGGGACAGAGATGTGTATACAGGCAGGCTACTCACCTTCACTTTAGTGTGTTTTATTCTAAACATCTGTTACTTTTGAACTTAGGATCTTTTACCTAAAATATAGCCTACAGCAGGAGATTATTCATCCACCTAATACAAACTAATCCATAGTCTCCCTTTTATACGGCTTTTTTTCTTTTTTCGTCGTCCCGGATGTCGTCGCCTCCTCTTCGTCACTTTCCTTGAGTTCTGAGTCTGTAGCCACGTAAACTGGCTCATCGCTGTCCAGCGTCACAACTCTCAGTCGTCCTGATCCCACAACTTCCTTATCCTCATGTTTTTCTTTTACCTCTTCTTCTTTACTTATTTCAGTGCTATCTTTCTTAGGCGAATGGCGTTCATCATCTGAAAAAGAATTTCGGACATCAAAACGAATCTGGCGGAGTTTTATCCTTACATCCTTACTAATATTATAAAAGCGAAAGTGAGTTTGTTTGTTTGTTACCTCTTCACGCTTTAATGGCTAAATCAATTTTGATGAATTTTGGTACAGAGATAGTTGGGAACCACGAGACGGACATAGACTATTAAAAAAAATTGGTATATAAGGGAGAAAGAGGGAAGAAACGGGAAAACTTAGCGTTATTATTACATATAAAAAAAAATTACTCACCACCTTGAGGTACTAGCAAAGGAGATAAATCATCGTCATATTTTGAAGGTCCGAGTTCGTTTGGTGTACCCAATGGAATCTTGCGTTCCACTTTTAAATCGATTACAGCCTTGTGTTCTGTTTTTGAAGCTTCTGATTTTATGCTCCCACTAAGTATTTCAAACAAGATCTTTGGTTCACGAAAGAGTGTCGGTGGCTCAACAACGGGCTCATCCGTGTCTGTGTTTGGATTTTCATCTATTTTTTCTTTCGTTACAATCATTTTAGACTCCACTGAATCTAATTCAGAATGTACTTTAACAACTACTAAAGATAATACAGATTCAGATGCTTTAACGCCAGATACGAAATGTGGCGAAAGTGGTGTGGTGTCCATATCAGCAGGAGGCTGAGAGCCGGTAGATTGAGGGTCTATTACGGATTCAGATGTGAGATAGGGAAATTCAGATGGCGTCGGAGGTGATGGAGATGTAGTGCCCAGAACATCGGTTTCTCGATGATCTTCGGTCAATTGTGAACTTTCAGTTATTTTGATAGTTCTTGTTGTTGGCGAGTACAGTTGTTTCGACGCTGTAAGCGGCACTATACTGGGTGCTTCCGGATTATCATGGGAAATCTGTAATTGCGATAAAGCGACGGCAACTTCTGCTATTTCAGGTGATACTGAGATCTTACTTGTGACATTTAGATTTTGCGCCTCCTCCTGTTCAGGAGGCTGGCGCTGTTGCATCAAAAATATTTCGGAATCGACTCTTTCCAATTGTGCAGCAGATTCGTTCAAGCCCAAACTAAACATCTGTTTTTCGATTTCTTCTCCATGCGTAAAAGAACTCTTTCTGCGAGTTTTAGATCTCCTTTCCTCAATTTCCTTTTTTCGTGCTCTTTCAAACTGTGCAAGCAAGGCCTCCGTTGTTTCAACGTCTTCTTCAAGTAACAGCTCGTCTTTGCCGTCTGCGTTTGTCAAGTCAGCCTCCGATTCTTTTACCAATAACTTTTTCGCAGTTTTAGTGATTCGTCCAATGAAGCTATGTTTAGGTTTTTCTTCAATAATCATTTGATCTTCACCTTCAGTCTTTTCTTCATCGGAATCTATGTTGGGAACCAAGGAGTCATCACGTTTTTTACTATCAGTTGGCTGAGAAAAATCTAGTTTCCGACTTCCAGTGTCAGAAACAGTAACAGGTATGTAAGGTTCTTTTATCATGGATACTTTACTGGAAATCCTATCATACTGAGGATTCTGACTGGGTCCAGGAACTGCTGGTTGTGTTTCTAATAGAGGCTCGAGAGGTTCGGGAGCTTGCTGTTCTGCTGTGGGCGGGCCTCCAGGCCAATTGCTTTTCGTTTCTTCTTTTCCGAATTCGCCCATGTGCTTATGAATGGTGTCCTTGGTACTCGGGAAGTGTTGTAGTAAGTATTCCCAGTCGTCGAGTTTCAGAGTTAGTACTTGTGACTTGGTTATCGTTTGATACGTGTGAGTGTAAGGGGTATTGCGCAATAAACCCTGTAACTGAAATGTTTCATTATTGTGGCAAAACGCTGAATGAACTCAAAGCATTTATTTCAATTAGACTACTACAGGCACTTTTGAATGACAAAAACAAAAGGATGAAACTACAGTCTAAGTCATAAGACATAAAAACTTTGGAAAGTACTATTACTGTAGTAGTTTAATGTCTATGGACCAACATGTGCAAAAAACTCCATGGAAACTCTTGTAAATAAAAATATTTTTGAAGTAATGTATGGTTCGTATTATACTAACAACGCCGAAGTATGAGCCAGCAGGGTACTCCCTGGAAACTTCCACTGTATCTTCAGAGGTCTCCATCACCTTGCCGGTGTGGATCAAGTACATGGAGTCCGTGATTTCACTTTCCTTGACAACGTGCATTCCTAAAAATATATCATTCTTTTTAAAATAACTGTCACTACCGAAAATTTGTTATTCTATTATCCATACGGAGAGCGAGAAGAAGGGCTGCTTAACATTTGAGCAGCTCTTAAACTTTAGATTTTGTATGGTCAAACGTCACTTCTGAGTCTCTGTTAAACCTAAGTGGGACTTAAGTTTGAGTGACGTTTCAGTATTCGGGGGTATATGTACTTTTTTATAATGGAGTGCGCTACTATTTGGGACATACAATTTCTATTGTTATTTTTTTTGCGTATGGGGAAATCTCCAAATAACAAATATTTTAGGGAGCAGGAGGACTTTTACCGTCTAAAACCCACTCATGTTCCTGGTTTTGCCATATATGTTCCTGAGCCGCGGTATCTCTTTCGGTAGCGGGTGGGCGGTGGCCCTGGCAGGCCTCTCTGCATTTCTGTTGGTCTTACGTACAGTTTTTTAGAGAATTGCCAATAGTCCTTTCATCATCATCATCATCATCATCAGGCTATATTAGTCCACTGCTGGACATAACCCTCCCTAATGAGCGCCATAGCGCCCTGTCTTCAGCTTGCCGCATCCAGCATCTGCCTGCAGTCTTTCTTAGATCGTCATCCCACCTGGTCGGAGGGCGTCCTACACTACGCTTGTCAACAATAGTCCTTTAACTTCAGTTAATTTACGCTACCAATTGACCCATATCTCGAATAGTACTTTAAAATAATGAATTTACCTTCGTTATAAGTATACAAATTCAAGCATCCACACAGCTGTCTGAGAAAAGCTGGGTCACAGTGTTTAAATATGTGATGCTGTAAGTAAAGAAGAAAACAAACGATAATTTTCTGTTTATTGAGAGTATGTGACATATCTCCTGAATAATAAAAAAAACCGGCCAAGAGCGTGTCGGGCCACGCTCAGTGTAGGGTTCCGTAGTTTCCTGTCCGTCACAATAAATGTAAATGTTCCCACTTATGAGTTTAAAGGTGGAAAGCACGGAAAATCTTAACATCGACTTTTAAAAAATGACGTCATTACACAACGCCATCTATCGAACCATTTATGAACTGGTTTTTACTTTAACATTTTGATGGTGTTAAAAAATGAATTTTAGTTTTGTTCTAAATTGCCTTAGCATGTTCTTAATAGAAATTTAATGTAGTTATAAGATACCGCCAATGCTAAGGAGAGACCAACCAAACAATTCGGTAATACCCGATCCAATGTAATAAGTACCTACAGCGCCATCTCTCGGGGAATTGGGTTACAAATTAATACTTTTTTAATAATTTTGGATTGCGAGAACCGATTTCAATAATTCTTTTTGTGTTTGAAAAAGATACGTTCAGGATAATAAAATATGTAAACGAAGTTAAAAAAAATGCTTGCATATACGATTATACTACAAACTTAGTCCAGAAATTATTTTGTAAAACTTTTTGTCTTTTTTGTGCAAAAACTGTTGTGTCAATCAAGTTCAAAATAATTTTCATAGAAAGTCCTTATAAAGTTCTACTTTTCAGATTTTTTTCATATTTTCTAAACTTATGGTTTTTTAGAGCGATTATTTCCGAAATTATTGACATTATCAAAAAATGATTGTAGTAAACCCATATTCATTTTTTAATACCTTTCCAACAATATATCACACGTTAGGGTTGAAATTAAAAAAAAAAACAGTTCCCACTTTACATATAGGGTGGCTACCCTAATAAAACATTTTTTTCCAATTTTTATTTTATCACTTTGTCGGCGTGATTGATATACATATTGGTACCAAATTTCAGCTTTCTAGTGCTAACGGTCACAGAGATTAAGCGAGGACGGACGGACGGACGGACAGACAGACATGGCGAAACCATAAAGGTTCCTAGTTGACTACGGAACCCTAAAATTGCCTAAAAGTTAAAAAAACCGCCATTTTTTATTCGTATTCGTATTTAAAACTAGCCCTCTTTACCAGAATCGAAAAAGTGAGTTGAACGTCTTCTGTTTTTTTAATTAACGGCTTTCTTTAGAATTCTGCTTGACATCCCCCAATCATCCCTGGTAATGAGATGTGTATTACGGCCCGTTCCAACTCTAAAAGAGGCTGTTTGTGTCCACAGTGGAAACATATTAGGCTGGCTGCTGTGTTATGCTGAACCCAACTAGGGTTTAAAATAAATTAAATAGTCAACGGATATGAAATACATTCCACATTGAACCTAAACGTAGTGAAAGATTCGTTTGATTCACGTGAGCATTTAGTTAATACAGTTCTCAGCTTTATAACATCCTCGCCTACGACTCGGGTGTGAATTTCCACCTCAGCCGCAGTGACAAAGTTTCACCATTTGAATTTATTAAAAATACATTACCCTGGTGATATGATGCATGTAAGCGGCGGACATGACCCGCAGTCGGAGGGAAAGAGGAGCGCTTATCAAGAAGTGCGGCATCTGCAAGCCTCGGTTTTCCCGCCACAAGTGCAGAGTGTATTTATTCACTATGGTAACCAGGTTATGTGAAACTCGGTTGTTCTTCATGAACGCCTAGGGGAAGAAGAGGAAGACCATAAAAGTTTAGTTTGTATTTAATATTTATTTATTCAATCACTTCAAGTACAAAGTACAGAGGCGGACTTAATGCCAAAGGCGTTTTCATCTAGTTAACAATACAAAAGAGAAATAAAATGTATAATGATAGCCTCTCATCTACGGCCCACTTACTCTAAAAAAATTAACATTATAAATGATAACCACTCTTCCGTGCATCGAATTTAATTAATGGCTACATTATTAAACGGTTTTAGGCCTGGGGTTTTAGAGTGATATCAACTAGACCATTGGTATGGCGTGTTTGTTATTTTGAACGCTTGCTATATAATATACGTTTAGTCTACTATGCAACAGTCAGTAGTGTGCTTGCTTAGCAACGGAAAGAATTCGGAAATTAACGATAGTATAGCCTCCCTACCAAACCACAGAGATCTTTATCTTCCTTCCAATAAGGTTACTACTGATTTGCTTCTAAGACTTTACTGTACATACCTCTAACTCGAGGCATTTGCTGTAAAAGCTGAACGAACGGAAGGACTGGAACTGAATGATGTTAGAAAACTCTCCCACGTAAATCATGCAGATCAAAGTCGAGAAGATCATTAGCAGCGCTACGAACACCACCTGTGGAGAACAGATAACCTTAGGACTTTACTGCAAGGCAAAGGCAAGGCCCCTCTTCTGTCCTTTTTTTTTTAAAACAAAACGTTGCCCCCGCATTAGGATTTCTATTTTCTTCTATATCGTGGGTACGTTTACAAACATTTAAACTCATATACACAAACAGCCAGACCCGAAACAACTATCTGCAGGTCATACAAATATTTGTTCCGTACGGGAATCGAACCCGCGACACGCAGCGCAGCAGTCGATCGCTCAGCCACTGCGCCAACCGTGTCCATCCACAAATCTTTTTATTCTTGCGTTATCTGTAGCTGTTATAGGCCAGTCTTTGAGAAAAGAGCCGAAATCGTCCCACCATCTTCTTGTTTGGGACCCACTGTGTGATTGTTTTAGTTCATAGCTCTTCCAGCGATAGATGACTCCAGCCCAGTTTCATTTAAGCTTGGCAGCCGTACAGGCCGTACTGTCACCTTCTTCAGTGATTTTAGTTAAGGAATGCAGTATTGAGTTCCTTGTGGTGTCAGTAAGTTTAACTCTTAAGTAACTTAGGAGTTACTCAAACATTGATTACATAGTACAGATGCGCACTGTACCCGTATTTTTTTCAAATCCGAACTGTTACATTACAGGAATTGTATACCAGTGAGCGCCTTTACAGACGGAGAGCAGACCGGGAATTTTTGGATCGCAGGGTTCCATACAAACTGGCGACATAAACGGTCATATCTTTTGACTGCGTTGGATGGCTGATTTTTGCACAGTTCTAAAGGACTGTAGGCTTGAGTACATATTTTTAATTTCAACTCGATACCTCTAGACATTCTCGAGATAAAGGATCTAACAGATAGACAGACGGAAAATAAAGTGATTCTATAAGGATTTCGTTTATTCCTTTTGACGTACGTACGGAATCTTAAAGACGTCGGTAGAAATCGTTACAATATCTCTCTTCACTCCTGTGGTAGAATCTTGCACGTCTTCTCGACTCAAGACCTAATTAGCAAAGGTTTTAAAGTCCAAAATACTACTTAAGGTCCACGGGCACTACGTGGAGCCACGGCTTGTAGCATGACCTGCAACTGTCTTGAACAAAACCCGGCCGGATTGCGACCCAACGTTCTTCCTGGTCGAAGGCTCTGCGATAAGTCATGGTCTGGAAGTGCGCGCGGTCCTTTACTCATTTGCTCGTACCTCGGAGTGTTGCTTGGGCATGATGTCTCCGATTCCGTTCTGTGTGAACGTCGTGATCACGAAGTACAGCGAACAGATGTAATCGTTGTCGCAGTGAGTGTGGCCGTCACCTATTACATTAATACACCTTTATGTATTCCAAGACAAGGATACAATATATGATAACGCATTCCGAACATAACGCCATGCCTATCACCTCAAAGTATACTAGTGGTAAATGGCCATATTTAAAATTATAAGGAATAGCGAAAAATCCCCAGAAGAATCGAAGGCCCGATTTTGATGAAAACTAAAACTGCATCAATGCACCAAGCAGTGATATGCTAGTCACCACTGTCACACTGATAAGTTAAATGTATCGAGCTCGAACTTAATACCACTGATTTTTCGAATACATGTTGACGGACCGAAAGCGGGAGGAGGGCCAAAGAAAAGATGGAATGATTGTATAAGGAATGATATGAAGGAGAAAGGAGTAAATGGTGCCATGACGTCTGGTAGGGGAGATTGGAAGAAGAGAACGTGTTGCGCTGACCCCAAATAGAATGGGACAAGGGCAGGAAAATGATGATGCTTCGGTGAAGGAAAACATCGTGAGGAAACCAACATGCCTCAGAAATATATGAGCTCTGACACTAGCTAAGGAATAACCTCTGATAAAAGAAAGAAAAATAATAGGACTTTTGAAAACGCAATACCTAAAAGCAAACATTTGTGAGAATGGATGCATGTATGGACATTTTTATAAGCAACAAACACATACCTACACACACGCACGCACACACGATTTTTCCCGCTTAAAAAGGAGAAGCACTTAAGGGAAGCCTTACCCTGTTAGTTTATTTTTCACGCCAAAGCCACTGATCAGATTTGAATGAAATTTGGCCAGATATAAACGAAAGGACTCCAAACGGACCACGTCGCAGATATGAGCTACTAAACCAGAAAGAAAGCAGAACATACCAAAATGTATCCAGGAAGAGTTAGGCTGCATTCTGTCTTCAATGGTGGCGATACAGTACCAGATACAGGTGCAGGTGTGAACGAAGACAGAACACCAGATGAAGGCGGACAGCGCCGTGATCAGGGTCAGGTTCACTGTGATGCTCTCTTTGCGCATAGTCAAGCATTTGTAAACTGTCGCCTGCAGAAGAGGATCGTTACAATTAAAAGTATAGTCCGGATGTGTCACGGCACAGTTACGAGTTAAAGACTATATCATCCGTCTGCTGGGGTTGTCCCACTTGCCGGGGTTGCGGGTTGTTCGAAAAAGATACCGCGGGCCCGGAACATAAAGGGCAATAGAAGGAACATAGGGTGGGTTTTATTTAGTAGCAGAACTTTAAGAACCGAGGGCGCAAGACGGTCATCTTGAAGCATCTTGTCTTCCATCACGAAGCAACCTAACAAAAACTCAAAAAATATATAAAATCCACAGTTTTAGTAAACTGTTGCGTTTTTAATGATGTTGTATTTTTTCTTTTTTTGTGGATGGAAAATCATCAAATGATTTCACCCTCTATGGGCTGAGCGAAAGGGAGGCCAGAATTGTACCGATTCCATTATCTATATTCCTAATTTTGCCCTTTGTGTTCCGGGAACACGGTATCTCTTTAGAATAACCCGCAACCCCGGCAGGCGGTGGCCCTAGCAGACTCCTCAGCTTTGCTGACATCTCTGTGACGCGCGAGAAACACGAAGGCTCCGTTGCCGGATCGGCACGGTGCGTTCGAGTTCCGCGTCACACAAAAATATACAAGTAGTTTACGGGGTGAGTTCAAAAATAAAGTAAAGTCTTACAATTCTGAATATCCTGTTAAGCCTTAGCAAACCAAACCACATCCACTGACTCTCCTTGGGCGCGACATAAATTAACGCTTCCAAAGGCAGTATGGAGATCAAATCGTATCTGAACTCTCCCTTGAAATACCTGAAATATTAAACAACCTTCAGCATATCATTAAAATACACTTTAAGCCCAGACATGCGGGAATGAGTACAACAATTAAGCATTTAAAACCGAATACAATAATATTTAAGGTTTAATTTTAATTGTTATATTTAAGTTTAATTACTGTGCCGCAGAAGTGTGCTAAACGGGTTCTGAAATCTAGAAATTGTAAGAAAAGATGTCTGCAAGCAGGTACAGCTGCGTCATCGTAAAAGCCGGAGTTTCAAGGCCTATGTTTGAAAAGTTTATGTACCGCAGTGGGTTATAAAAACATTGGATTGATCTTTCTTCAATGTCAAACCAAACCAGCAATACGACCAGTTCATGTCAAGTAGACTGAAGAATAGCAGGTAATAATATTGCGCTTTCAGACTTACACATATAATATGAAATATAATATAAAATACTTAGGTTACGCTGCTTAGGCCATCCCTTTGTTTTCATACCCCTAAGATCACTTAGGGGTATGAAAAAGATATAACGACTATTCTCAGACGTACCGAATATCCATATAACTTCCAGACTGTTATCTACCTCTGTGCCAAATTTCAACAACATCCGTCCAGCCGGGACTGTCTCTTGTAATGTGACGTTCAAAAAGTGCTGATTATCAGCCTAATTTGAATAAATGACTCTTGATTTTGATTTCATCTTGCAGGTCAACTAATAAGGTTGTTAGCCATTCTACCAGATTATCCTATACGTCTAGCCAGGGACAATACTTAAATACCAAGTGAATAAACTGGGCTCCTTTCAATTTTGCATAAGTACTCACTGTCTTCGTATCGGCATCATTATTCTCTTCAAATTCTTGTTAGTAACAAAAAATGGTAAAAAGTGTTGTGACAGAATCTTCATCAGGAACACGAAGTCCAATGAGTAAAGCGTCACAAGAAGCCACGACCTATTGTCCTGGAAGGCAGATAAATCATAATGCAGATAAATCATAATGCAGATAAATCATTATATATGCGAAATATACCTATGATGGATGCTTTGGTTATTCTCATTTTACAAGACTGTAAAAAAGAAAAAGAGGAGTGAAGATTTTACAATTATTTTTTTTCTAACTTTGGCTTCCAATATCTGAGTACCTAGAAAGTTTTTTTTTTAAAGTTGCTCCACACTAGGATTTCTCCTGAATCGTGGGTGCCTTTTCCAACTATTTAAACTCACATACATAAACAGCCAGACCCGAAACAACTATCTGCAGGTCATACAAATATTTGTTCCGTGCGGGAATCGAACCGTCGACACGCAGCGCAGCCGATCGCTCAGCCACTGCGCTAACCGTGTCGTCAATTCATCAGTCAGTTTTGCATCCGTTATACGAATATCTCATGTAAAATTGCATGCTTCTAGAATCTAGACCTAGCGGTTTAGTTGTATCTTAGTGAATGATATCTCACCTCAAAGCCCACGTTGTACAAGTCCAGATAGATGCAGGCCAAGCAGATGGCGATGAGGAAGAACTGCACCAGTCCCTCTTGGAAGTAGAAATACTCGATCATGCCGAACTTTGACTTCGGAGGGGGAACTATGCGCGCGTCACGTCGCGTCTTCACCACGGTGGCTTCGCTGCCCAAGATGTACATCTGTGAATCCCCAAAGAGTTAGGTTAGGTTAGGCAGAAGTGAACGTTATACAACACCCAACTTTCGCCAGTCATGTTTAAGTCCGATTAAATAGTTGGCAAGCTTATTGCCATTAACCGAGGACTTAGAAATTTATGATGAATAAACTCACTCATACTTTGCACGACTCGAATCAAATTCATAACCTCGAACTCAGAAGTAACGCTTTCGACCACTGACAAACGAGTTAAGGCTGATACTGAGAAATTGCTGGTGGAAAAGTTCAATCATATCTCGCTCAATCCAGGAATCGAATCCAGCGCCACTAGCTCAACAGCCGTGCTTACGGCCACTATATTAGCGTAGTATGAGGGTCAAATTAACATAGCTAGTGAACACAAGAAAATTTCGTAAATTAAAAATAATCTGTGGTAGTAGTTGTGCAAGTAGTTTTGATATTTTGGGTTACCTATCACATCTACCTTTTATTGTATGGAAAGGCAATCTTCTTAACGGTGATCAGAGATACTATGCTTTCACAGAGGTAAACTTGAAATGTTATGTGTACACGGCACAAGAACATTACTCTTAAATAGGTGCCATTTCAGTCATTTGTTTTTAAATCTTTGAGCAATACTAGGCATGTCTCTTGCATTAGGGTGCGTTTACAAACATTTGAACACACATACACTAGTTCAGTCAAACCAGGAACAACTACCCATAAGCTATATTGCAGATATTTATTGCGTGCTGGGATCGAACCTGAAATACGCAGCACATCAGCCAATTGCTCAGTCACTACGCCAACATCCCATTTACAATCTCCATGACCTACAATCTTAAACATCTGCTCCAGCTTTTCAGATGTTCAGTTAACAGTGCAAGTTACTTGGTCAGAAAAAAGTAAGATGTTAGAGCAGCTTACCCTCAGTCCCTTTGAGCCCATCCTGGCATTGATGAGGAGCTCCTTCACGGCAGGAAAGTCCTTGGTGACGACAGCGAAGGCTTGTGACTTGATCATCAGCAGGTGTAGTCGGCTTGTTGCCACCACTGTGTACGGGCTCTTGTGAGCTGGTGTGCCTTCCAGGTTTCCGAACACACTAGCACATACGAAAACACGCGTCAATATTATTTTACAGTGGGTAACGAAATTCATAAGGACCTATTTCTAGGTATTCAAAAATATATTGATGAAAAAAATTATGATACGTCTATACATAATTTTTTTCATCAATATATTTTTGAATAAAGAAAGCAATGCAAAAGAGTGTCCATGGAGTTTTTGCCCATTCTTCTCCATAGAGATCTATGCTTTGGAATGGGCACCTACCGTATTTTCACAAATTAAAGCCTTGTAACAGGGACTGTAGCTTCATTTTTGTTTTGACATTTAAAAGTGCCTTTAATGTTCTAATTGAAATATATTAAAAAAGCACTGAGTTTGAATTTGAAGGAGTAGTTATGAGGGCCTCCCACAAAATGGCTGCCAGCCAGCCTATAATGATGCATGAGAGGTCATAGCCACGCAGTAAAATATATGTCTACTCAAAAAAAAAAATATATTTCTTTAAGTTGGTCTTAAAAGACATTTTTACTGTTTCAATGAAATAGTGAAAATGTCGCAGTTTCGAATCTAGTTTTTCTTTTTTTAAAAACGTTGCCCCCCACACTATTATATAATATTTCTCCTATAGTAATGGATTTCTTCTGTACCGTGGGTGCGTTTACAAGCATTTAAACTCACATTCACAAACAGCCAGACCCGAAACAACTACCTGTAAGCCTTAGAAACATTTGTTCCGTGCGGGGATAGAACCCGCGACACGCAGCGCAGCCGATCGCTCAGCCACTGCGCTAACCATGTCGTCAAAACAAGAATTTGAAGCTATTGATTCCTGAGAAAGAATACTGAAACAATCACTTGAAGATAAATGAAGATGATGTGGTATAAATATCTCTCGTTACCTCCCCCTAGGCAGCCGCAGCACTGAGTTCATATCCCCCTTCGCGACGCTGACCTCCACACCGCCGTAGTCCACGAAGTACATGTCAGTCACCATGTCGTTGTGCTCGATGATGGTCATGTCTCGCAGGAAGTACACGCTGCGCACTGCGCGCCCGATGATGCGCAGCAGGGACACGTCGGCGTTCGCTAGTATTGGACACTGCCCAAGATAAGGATTTGGTTTATCATTCATATATGACAGTGTGATAGTTGACAGGGAAAAATGAAAGAAAAAAACATGTGCCACCTCAAGATAATGAAAACTTTACCATACCCTTTTGCCTGTCATGTAAAACGTACTTCCAGAATAAAAAAATAGCTTTTATATGTATTAGAAACTTATTCTGGCAACGTTTACTTCTTTCGCTAACCACTGCTAATCTGAATCTGGAGCGTAGTTCTTGCTTGCAACAATAAATGTCGCCCACACGTCCTGCCCTACACATCACCTGTTCTGCAAATTGGTAGGGTTTCAGCTGCGAACTAAGTCTAAACGGTCATGAGTTATACCTTAGCGAAGGTAGGTCCGTATATGTGGAGAATGGCATCTGTCCTGAGAGTGATCTGGTCGCACAGTTTGAGGACTCCTCGGTAGTCGATGCCACCCATCTTCTCCCAGTTATACTCGTAGTAACGCCGGATTTCTCTGGTTTAAAGGAAATCGATATTTATGGATATGAACAGCAACTTATGTATAACCCATATTTGCAAATAAATGATATTCTATTCTATTGTATTCAGAACAGTCTTATAGTAGTTAATTTTCTTCTGACTTGGCAAGAAAAGAGGAGAAAAATATATTTTTTTCCGTTCCTCACGCGGGTACTCTAGTTAGCGTTAGCCTAAAGTAACTATGACACGCGGACGAAGTCGCGGGCGGAAGCTAGTAATATTATAAACGCAAAAGTTTGTCTGGATGTATGGATGTTTGTTACTCTTTCACGCAAAAACTACTGAATGGATTTTAATGAAATTTTACCGAATACACTTATATACCACAATAACACATAGGCTACAATTCATAAAGATATTGTATATTCTATCACTACGCGAGTGAAGCCGCGGGGCGCAACTAGTAAGTCATAACATACTTGCCCAGTTCCGGGTTCAATTTCTCTCTGGCCATGTACTTTTTAATGTCCATCATGTGTTGCTTGAAACCAGCCAGGGACTTGTTGACATGCGCGCGAATGCTGATGATACGCACAGAGTAGTATGTAGTTATCATTGCAGCTGAAAACAGTACATTGTAATATTACGACTCTTTCCTGAAGGGTTATGAAGAGGTGACGTTTAGTATACGAACATTTCAATGATTATAAATAAATAAATAATAAATAAATATCTTGGGACAACTCACACACGGCTATCTTGTCCCACGCTAAGCAGAGCTTGTGTTATGGTAACCAGACAACTGATATACATACTTATATAATTTATAAATACATACATATTATAGATAAATCACACCCAGACACACTACAAACAATCATGCTCATCACACAAAGTTTGTCCTGGGTGGGAATCGAACCCACGACCTCCGGCTCAGCAGTCAGGGCCACTAACCACTAGACCAACAGGCCCGTCAATTATGTTCTATGTTCCTGACCCTAGTATTGAAAACTGGAGTTTAAGCTACCTTTATAATACACAAATGAGACAAATGAATCTACCATTTTTTTACTAGGACTAAAGGTTCTGAGTAAGGAAAACAGTAGAAATAAATTTTGTATAAACAACAGCAATGTTTAAAGTACTTATAACTCCTAAAGAAGCAAGTATTTAAAGTAATGTTTTACTGGTAGCGCAAAAAACTTTTTTGTTTGTGAAAAAGTTGGAACTTTGACCTGTAATAAACTATTTAATAACTAGAAGGTTCCTAGAAAACAGACCTTCCTTTTTGGAACGAAGTTCCTTATTGCGCGTTGTGAAAGGGGGCTAGACGGAAAAAATTCTTACGAAAAATTGTCGCGACACTTTTTGCTATAGTAAGCTATTGTAAGCTGTGCGGCGTCGCATGTTTCTCTGTCTGTCTGTCTCTCTCTCTCTCTTATAGAAAGCAAGCCAGATATTTTCATTTCTAAGGAACTTCGTTCCATCCGGGTGTCCCATTGACACCTCAAAATTTTTTCCTTCTACAAAACAGGGAACAAATGTTTTTTTTCCATATTTTTTCGTTACATGATACATAAATGGTAACCACAAGTCAATTCAAGCTATGCTATCAATGAATGGACAAATTCTTACAGCTCGCCATGCCGATGACCAGTATTTGCATGAGGTCATGGTTGCTGGGGTTGAAGATTCCGTAACCGGTTGAGCTGCAATCATACACGACCCAGAAGTAGGTCGCCAAGTGCATATTCCATGGCGTCGACGTCAGGTTGAAACGAACTGTTTTGAAGAATACGAAAAATTATAAAGTTAAATGAGAAACTGAACAGCTACCCTACCATAACGTCTTAAAGCAGAACTAATACCACTGAGGGAAAGAGATGGTGCTAGACACCCTGTATAGCTCAGTCTCTTTCCCTCAGCGGAATTAGTTCTGCTTTAAGACGTCATTGCAGGCCTATGAGTCAAAAATATACTCGCACACTAAAGGAGAATTTCATCAATGAAGTTGAATGCGACTCTTGATTGCTGATTAGGGAATGCTATCAAGATCTCGCGGAACTCTATCTCACCCCAGGCAGGCAATGGCCTATCCTTCGCTGACATTTCTTTGAGACGCGCGTGGAACACAAACGCCCCGTAACACTGCCTGTCGTCACTAGACGGGCAGACGGTGTACTACCCGTTGTGGTGGAAGGGAGTCGTCTCAAGACTGGGTTGGATTTCAGATTTTCTCCCTCAAATATTCGGTAACCTCCTTCGCTAGTATAACTGTTTTGCAGAAGGAGGTGACCGCTTCCCGCTCCGTCTCGCTCCAGACCATGGACTGAACCAAGGCCACACGCGAAAGGTCGCCGCCGGTTTATATTTGGTTTCACTTTTTAACCGACTTCAAAAAAAGGAGGACGTTATCAATTCGACCCTAATGTTTGTTAAAACAGTAACGATTTACTAACTTCAACTTATATTATTTTTAAAGATTTAAAAGAAAATAAACAGGGTGTAAACGAAGTCTCACGAAGCCGCCAACCATGCATTATGTGCATCAAAGTAATTAAAAACATAATTGCTGAAAAACGAGTTATTTTTTCAGGTGTATCACTATTCAAGGTAGAACTCAATTTTAAACACTACTACGTTCTGATGAATCAAAAAGCAAAGATTTGAGATTAAAAACATTAATGGAAAAAAAAATAATTGACTCCCAAATCTCCCAATATCTCCGTAACTACAAGTTTTCCAGGTATTCTAGAACAAAATATAATTGTTTTGACAGGGAGAAAAGGTGTATTTTGGCTTCGTTTGGGGTACTTTTACACTCTATTTAAAACTAAAAATGAATAAGTCGTACATGCATTTTTGAATAGAACCATCCAAGATCCTCCTTGGTCTGGAAACGGCTCGATGTACCACTTGTACCCATCGTCCGTTTCGCTATAATATATCTTAACGGAGTAGAACACCATGAAGCAAGTCAGGAGGTTCAGCATCGCCATGAACAGAGGTATAACTTGCAAGCTGGAAAAATATACATTACTAGCTTTTCCCCGCGGTATCGCTCGCGTTAAATTCTGGGTAACACAGTTCCCTTTTCCTTATTTGCAGGTACTTGCTACTTGTAGTTTTTGCCGTTGCGCCTTATTTCTGTAATAGCAAAGCTAAGTTTTCCCTTTTCTTCCCTCTTTCTCCCTCATTACCCACTTTAAAAAAATAGACGATTGACAACATACAAATTATTTCTCAAGAGCTGTCGATAAAAACCCCCTCACAGTTATTTATGTAGATTTTATTTCAATCCTCTGCTACATAATATATCTACAGAGGGAAAAAGTATGTTTTATTTTTAAATAATCCACATTAATTTTGTGTACAATCCAAAGAAGACACTTACTCCCATTTTCCAACTGTGTCGGGTCAACTGTCTCGAAGTACATACAAGCTGTGACACAAGGACAAACGGACCGACGAACAGGCCAAATGTTAAGGGTCGTTTTTTTAAACATATGGCTATGAAATCATAATAAATAAAAATAAAAAATAAAATATCTTGGGACAAATAAAAGTTCTGAAAGACTTACATCAAGAGAATGTCCTGTCTTTCAATATAGTCCTTCAACACGTTCATAGGTCCCGGCATTCGATACAGCTGGATCAGACGGTTCAGCATCAGGAACTGTTTGGTAGGAGTCACACGGACTTTGTCTTCTGTAAATGTAAAATGATGTTTATTTTGTTTACAAACATAAATACAAGACTTTTTTTTAAAATAGACGAGGTCGTTGTTTCGTACCCGAGTAGTTTGGGAAGAAACAGCCGAAACAAACTCTCTCTTATTCTTTTTTAAGGTCCATACAAACATCTTGGTCAACTTACATGAGGACTATGCAGATAAGTGTCTTAGGCGCGTCGCCCACACGACCAAGAGTCGAGACCAAGAGTCGAGGAGACATTTGTAAAGAAAATCTCACATCAGAGTCACGCCGCAACGAGATTTTTATGCAAATGTCGTGTGGACGACGCGCCTAACGCGCCCGCGCCCCGTCTGCGCCTCGACTCTTGGTCGTGTGGGCGACGCGCCTTACATGGTTCTATTAAGGTGTAATAAAAAATACTTATATACTAATACTAGCTGCGCCCCGCGGTTTCACTCACGTACTGATAGAATATACAATATATATTTATTAATTGTAACCTATGTATTATTCTGTTATGTAAGCTATTGCTAATCTATTGTGAAGCTTCATCAAAATCCATTCAATTTTTTTTGTTGGTTACATACATCCTCACAAACTTTTGCTGTTATTATATAAGTAGAATTATACATATAAACCTTCATCTTGAATCACTCTATCTATTAAAAACCGCATCAAAATCCGTTGTGTAGTTTTAAACATCTTAGCATATATAGTGGCATACAGACAGCGGTAAGCGAGTTTGTTTTATACTATGTCGTGAAGGACCATACCTACAGATTTGAGTGGACTTGTCCAGTCAGTGCAAATGATTTTCATTTATCGTGTAGCTCGATTCATAATTAATGATGTAGTGTAGAACGCGATGGATGCATTATAAATATTACTTAGGATCTCATGGGCAGACGTCGCGGTTGAGCTCACAGCAACAACAACGTCAAGTTGAAAAAAAAAGATTCATTTATTTGTATAAACATGTGTAACATGAAACATAGGATATATAAGTACATATGGATGGAACGAGTTTAAAATTGTTGGTTCACCATGCTGATTTCAAAACAGTACACAATTCATTGTAATTTAGTAGTAATTTCTTTTCATTTTTTAATCTTTGGCCCACCCTAGGAATTTCTCTTACTTATGTTAACCACACACTGCTCGGCTAAAATTTAAAAAAAATATTACGACCGATTCTCAGACATACCAAATATACATACAAAATTTCATTAAAATCGGTCACGCCGTTTCGGTGGAGTATGGCAACTAAAACTGTGACATGAGAATTTTAGATAAAAGATATCATTCGTCAATGTTTGTCCGCTTGTTCCAAAACACTTAGATTCTATCTTAAGCTATTTATATTTGTATCACGTTAAGTAACTACATAGGTCTAGGATATAATATAACATACCGTGATAGTCCATGCGTGTCGACTCCAAGTTTTCAAGCGGTAGACAACCAAACAAGTCCGTTATGAAACCTCCTTTAATATAATTGGAGGCTGTACTGAACGGGTGGTACACCAGGATTCCGACTTCGTTGAAGTACCCTATTAGCATGCGTTGAAAACTAAAAAAGGAGAAAGAAAAACATCTTTATTGTGGACACAAAAAATCTGACAGTTAACTTAAGTGAAGGCTTCGCTAGTCTGTGGACGGTGAGCAATGGGTAGATCATAGTCCTTCGGTACAGTGACGACAGGCCGTGTCGACGGCGCGTAAGTGTTCCACGCGCGCCTCAAAGAGATGTTTTCAAAACAGAGGGGCCTGCCAGGGACACCGCCTGCCGGGGTTGAAAACATTTCATCGCAGTGGGGGGACTTTTTATACAAGAAAGTATTCTACAGATTGGAACCCCGACCGCAATGAAAATTTTTGTTTCGTTTTCTATTCCCTTCCATCTTTGTTCCTAGCACACATTTTGTTTTTTTTCTGTTTAGTTAATTTTTTTGACATGGCAGTCATGTATTATTTTTTTTTATATGTTTTTTATTCCCTTAATATACTGCTATCTTAAATAACTACTACGAATATATAACATAGGAAGGGCGGAACATTCTAACACAAGCAAGTTGATTGTTCAAAAGAATGCTCCTCAATATAACTAGCATAAGTTATACATATATGAAACTTTTTTTTTCCTATAGTGGCATTCACGTCTCTTGTGTGTGAGACGTATTTGGCCAATTACAACGTTGTATGAGAGTGACACGTAGGGCAAATGTTCGGTGTTTAATTTTATGTCATTTGTTTCAGGATACCTAAAACAAATGACATTAAATGACGACACAAATATCACAGGACAATAACGATATCGTGCAAAACTTTTTTTTGTTATTTACATGCCGCTGAATGCTGTCAAAGAAGCAGAAAAAGATCTACAAATACCTGCCGAGATCATGCGTCATGTCGGTATGTAAAATTGTAATGAATTCATAGTTGGTCACTCATCAACGAACTGACAGTGGTTTGGTAAGCTGCTTATCCTTTAAAATCGACCCGTACGGCAGTTATAGTTCTTCAAAGCTATACGTACATATCGAAATACGCAGCGGTATCGAGGAACAAACAGATATAGTAGAGGAATGGCCACTGCAGAACCAGGTAGGTGTAGTGCGGGAACAACTGCATGGAGCAGAGCGCGCACGTGAAGCGGAACCACTCGTAGCGCAGCAGGTAGTTACCGTCGGGCCGGATGGTGTAGCGGGGGAACACGTAGCTGTCGGCGGAGATGGTAGGGTTAGTCAGGGAAGAAGGATGTCCAGAATGACTAGTAGGGCTAAAGTACCGGAGAGGCACTTGTTCTCTCCATATTTTTACCGTTCTGGAACAAAAGCCTTCTCACATGATCAATGGGATTGAGTGAACTAGCTTTGTATAGATTTCATGTACAATGAGAGATCCGCATAAACTGGTTTTTTATAAACTAATTTGTCGCTGTGCGTACGCCTCTGGATAAAACTCTTCTGCCGTAGATTGTTTTGTTACGTCGATGTGAACTTCTTGGTTATTTAATACATCTATATATTTATCTATGATATTCACTGACAACTGTACTCACTTGTGTGTAATTATATGATTTAAACTCTATATATAAAGCCTCTGTAAAAATAACTTCGGGGCAACCTTAGTGAGAGATATTAAATGGATTTTGTTTAGGGATGGATATTGTTGGCCTTGTAGATTCTTAGATGGTTGTTAACTTCTTATCTCAATTTACGTTTTGTAAAGTAAGCAATGACTTATTGTCGGGCCTATGTCCGTCCGTCTGTCTGTCTGTCTGTTAAGACCCTTTATCTCAGTAACCCGTGGAGGTATCAAGTTGAAATTAAAGCCATATACTCAACGTTGTTCCATGGTTCCATAACATGGTTCCTTTGTACTGTAAAAATCAACCCTCTAAGTCTACGCAGTCAAAAGATATGGCTGTTAATGTCGCAATTTTGTACGAAACCCTTGGTGCTTAAGTCAGGCTCACTCTTGGCCTATTTTTCAATATCACCTTACAGCGTTTGTTCAATAAATCAATTATCGTAGTAACTCACCGCAAAATAGATAGATACTCAAGTTTATTGAAAGGATCCTGGAACTCTGAGTCGGGCTCATGTTTCCTAAGCAGCCGGAAGTGCATTAAGTTGGACGTAGGAGGCGGTAAGACGTACTTGACGAATGACGGGATTGGTGTCTGAAGCCTCTGGAACTCCTAGCAAAACATTTTTCTTTTTTTTTTTCTTTTTATCTTGGGACAACTCACACACGGCTATCTGATCCCAAGCTAAGCAGAGCTTGTGTTATGGTAACCAGACAACTGATATACATACTTATATAATTTATAAATACATACATATTATAGACAAATCACACCCAGACACAGAACAAACAATCATGTTCATCACACAAAGTTTGTCCCGGGTGGGAATCGAACCCACGACCTCCGGCTCAGCAATTAGGGCCACTAACCACTAGACCGACAGGCCCGTCCGTCCCGTCTTGTATTTAAAAATACAAGTTTAAACTGGGTAATTATGTTCTACCTATTAATAATACTTCGCCCTACCCTGCACCCCAATTGCGTAGTACTAAATGTCTTTTTGGTGAAATCAAATCAAATCATCTTTAATGTGGGTCATAGGAAATCTTAAAATATAAATCAAACTAGCTGTGCCCAGCGGTTTCACCCGCTGCTCACTTAGGGGTTTGATAAATAAATAGATGTTGGCCGATTCTCAGACCTACTGAATATGCATTTAAAATTTCATATGAATCGGTCGAGCCGTTTCGGAGGAGTATGGGAACGAAAACTGTGACACGAGAATTTTATATATTAGATAAATCATTCAACTCTGTACCAAAATTCATCAAAATCGGTTCAGCCATGTAGGTGTGAAGACGTAACAAACAAACAAACTTTCTTTCGCTTTTATAATATTATATAGTAAGGATGCACTGATTCAAACCATGGACCTCAGTAGAAACGGCAGGGAAATGGGTATACTGAAATATACCCACAGATTCAAATACAGCTAACGTAAAGGAAGATAAGACCGGCTTTAAAGCTAAACAGTGCAGCACTTCTGTACATCTTACCGGAGTTTTCTTGATATAATTAATAGCTTGTACTATCTGAGGATCAGCCAGCGCCTTCGCTAGAGTTTTAAGGGGTATGCACATAACCTGGACGTGGGTGACAGCGCGAATGGTGTAGTATGTCGGTAGACCTGCAGTAAGGAATGAAAAACGTGAGCATGCACTTTGAAGTAGAGAGTGAATTTTCCATCATCAAATGAGTTCTCCCACTCTGGGCGGAGTAGAAGGGAGTATCAGACTTGTTCTGACTAAAACACATCTCTGTTCCTTCTTTTGTTCTTTGTGACGTCAGTGTATACTCCTTATGCGGGTGGGAGATCATCAAATAACTTCCCCCGCTCTGAGCGGAGCAGAAGGGAGTATAAGACTTGTTCTGACTAAAAACAGATCCCTGCTACCCTACCATGACGTCTTAAAGCAGAACTTATTCCACTGAGGAAGAGAGACAGAGCTATACAGGGTGTCTAGCACCATCTCTTTCTCACACAGGAATAAGAACTGCTATAAAATGTCATGGTAACCCTTCTGTTCCTTCTTTTGCCCTTTACGTACCGCGGTATCTCTTTCGAACTACCTACACTCCCGGTAGGTAGTGGCACTAGCGACCACCTCTGCTTTGCTGACATCCCTTTGAGGCGCGAGTGGAACACAAATGATCCGTCGAGTGGCCTAGCTGTTGTCACTAAACGGACGGACGATGAGCTACCCATTGCTCACTGTCCACAAACCCTCGTCTACAGTGGCCAGGAGTCATCTCGTGGATTCCGACGCCCGGAATTTCTCCCGCGGTGGATTATGAGCAGTGTTCCTTCTACATTGTGATGTGAATCTGTCTGAATTTATCTTTCAAAATATTTGTTTTGTGTCTCACATTTCTTGATGTTTTATTTCGTGTTGATAACCTGTACCTATTGTGTCTTTTATTGCTGCATCCAATTTATGACTAATCTATCTGTGTATCTAACGATATAAATTATCATTCCACTTACGTAACAGACAAACCAGTGCGCCAAAGTGGTTCTTTGCATACAATGTACCCACAGCCTTGTGAGACGTAGGATCAAGAATCTAAAAAGGTAGAAAATGTTGGCTTATTCTCCGTGTAAATAAACAAAAACGACTCGTTTTGCTTACGGATAATTGTATTTTGACATAACTTCTATGAGACTTATGATTATATGATGCTCTGTGGACTTATGTCAAAATACAACTATCCGTAAGCAAAACGAGTCGTTTTTGTTTATTGGAACGGGGCATTGGATAACTCAAATTTTCAAGTTGGGGCAGGAGCAATACAGCATCGTACATTGCAAGATACTTATAGGGAAAGTACATAATCTGGACATTTTACAGCAGAAAGGTTTGTGTGTTTCGGACAGGCACGTGGGGCGCCGTCACCATGGCGACAGCCACGCTTGCTGGCGGTGTAGCGCGCGCGCATCTATCTGCTAGAGGAGGCGCCACTGACGCGTGCTTTTTGCACTTTCAACCACATAGCAGTGTGATGTTATTTTTTCCATTGTTCTCTGAATGATTTCACAAAAATTGCTTTATTTGTAATTAGTTACAAAACTTAATCACTATCGCATTAGGTGATTGTCCAAAAATGGCAATTAAATAAACATGTCATCAGACTGAACCACTTTCTCAATCTTTTGATTTTGTTTTTACTCAGTTACTGGTGAAACTAGTTAAGGGTTAAAACATTAATTCCAACCAAACGAAGACAAAGAGATCAGAAAGTTATTCAATTTGATGGTCATTATATTATTTTGCACTAAAACAAGCAGAGCAAGAAAACTTTTAGCCAAATCCTTTTTATGTGAATGAAGCACCGGCTGGTGGTCCTCAGACTCGCATGTAGTAACGTAAAATTATTAATACAGTTAAAACCATGATTTTGTAGGCATAACTAATCAATCTTAATACTAATAAAATATCTCTATATCAATCTTAAATGTCATCCTTTTTGAAAAAGTGGCTAGAAAAGACCGGATGTGGAAGATAAGGTATATTAGCCGAGTCAGGAAATGGTCTATGTCGGTGGATTACGTCAAGCTTAATTGATTTACTGCAGACTCGACTGACCTCACAGATGCCCTGTTTGATCACGTACATTTCGTTGGTGATCTCCCCAGTATTGAGCAGGATCTCATTGGGTGACGAGTAGAACAGTTTGACTGATGACATCACAGCTTTGAGGTCCTCCTTATTGACCATCTGTAACAGATGAATAAATACCTGTAGCAAATTATCTGTCCCCTCCTTTTCAGCCACCACCTAACGAACATCTACTTTTAGGATTCAATTTCCAGTGTCCCACCAATGATCAAAAACCGCCAAATGAATGGTTCCTTGTTTTTTTCGGCAGTCCCTGGATATACTCCTTGCTCGTGGCCCAGCGTCAACTGCAGCCACCGAGGTTATCCATTATTTTCTAAATCATCATCATTTTCCTGCCCTTGTCCCATTCTATTTGGGGTCAACACAACACGTTTTCTTCTTCCATTCTGCCCTGTCAGATGTCACGGCATCATTCACTCCTTTCTCTTTCATATGATTCCCTACACTATCCGTCATCTTTTAATTATTTTCTGAGGCCGTGCGGGTTCATGAGAGGTGGAAGGAGTGGCCTTTAGCCCAGGAGCGGAATCATAGAAATATTAATAGCAAATCTTTCTGATATCTATGGGTGAAACAGGGAATATATAACAGAGTATAAATATTGTCTATCTTATTATAATACAATAAAAATATTTAAAAGTAAACACCTACACTACACATATGAATCAGCAGAATTATAATAAAAATAAAATATATATAAAAGAAAACATGACAAATCTTCTTCACAAAAATATCAACTATCTTCTAAAACAGAGCTTCTCTCCTATACCCCTTTTGCTATGCCCTACAGGGTCCATAATGATCACAATATTATAAAAAAACTACCACCTATGTATGTACACATTATGGTAAAACAATAAAGACATTGAGTGTATTGAGAGCAGAGCTAGAAAAAAATACGTACTCTTAGGAACGGTATCGCCAATATGTACATGCTTCGGTTCCTGCCGACGATGTCCTGGTACACGTGCTCCGGTAGGTCGTAGAATATGTTCGAGTGTTTCTTGTGCGTCATCTTGTATGCCTGGATAACGTGATATCAATATTACATGAATTGTAGTGTTTAGTTGTATATTAGAGTTTTCATAGTTTTGACAGCAGTAATCCAAACGCAACCTTATTGTGATGTAGACAAAGATCACTGTGATTTTGACGATGTCGGAATCTGTCATGGATGAAATGACTATTAAAGAACTGTACAAACGGCAAGACATCAAGGTGTACATTTCCAGTATCAACAGACTTGATTTTGATGATATGGTTTTCATATAATGAGAGTTCAGCTGATCTTGGTTTTGCTTAGCTTGATTGGTAGTCATGCCGCACGTGAATCTTTTGGCACGTGAGAATTACAACTTAATTACTTAGTGTCTTGTTTTTAGGGTTCCGTACCTCATAAAAAACGGTCTATTACAGAATCATTTTGATTTTCGTCTGTCTGTCTGAAGTGATGTGTGATGTGTGAAGGTTGAAATGAAAACCATATACTTAAGTCTGTGGTCCTTTGGAGCTGTCAAAAAATCAACCCTCAAAGTCATCGCAGTCAAAAAATAAGGCAGTTTAGTAAACTTTCAGTAAGCATCTCTGACTCGCTCTTGCCCGCCTTTTATCAATACATTTTATAAAATATACACTATTATTACAGTAGCTGGGTGTTTTTTGTGGGGTGGGAAATCATGAAATAACTTCCCCTTGTACTGCCTAAAACCCACCCATGGTCCTTCTAATGCCCTTTACGTTCCGGGGCCACGGTATCTCTTTCGAACAACCCGCAACCCCGGCAGGACAGTAGCTAGCTGGAGTCTACTTTTGTGCCTTTCGGTTTGGTGACAACCAAATTGCTTACCTTATCAGTATGCCAGCAGAGTTGCAAATAAGCAATGAAACGCTTCATCAGTAGAGGGTCCACCTCATTCCTAATCAGGAAGCTCTTCACCATTGCTATGCGAGAGTCATATCTCTCCCTGTAATTAATTTATCTTGTTTTAATATATGTCTTGTTCTTCTTCCATACATTCTCTATTTATCTCATCTTATAAAACATCTCCAGCACATTTACAATTTTTCCTTTTTTTCCATGAATTTTTGTGCCTAAACCGTAATTTTTTTGAATATGCTTAAAAAGCTTGGGCCCGACTACAAAACAGAATATATGGGTCGCTAAGCGCGCTCTAACGTTCAAAACTTGAAAACCATGCCAACCTGAACAAGCATTTAAAAGACACCCGTGTTAAAATCTAACAGTTAAAAAGACAGACATACCTGAGGGAAGTGGTAGTCATGATGGTGGCGGAGTAGACACTTTCCATGAAGATGCGCAGGATGACGCACATCTCCAGAATGATCAGCGTGTACGTGACGTGCTTCCAGTCGGTGGCACTGAAGGTCTGACGATGATCTGGACATACGTCATAGGAAGAGTTCACACGTACCACAACCCAACACTTTGTAAGGACAAAAGGATGTGACGTGGTCAAGCAGGGGTTACGTTTTCTTTTGTTTTAAAGCGTTGCCACACACTAGGAATTTCTCCTGTATCGTAGGTGCATTTAAATTCATATACACAAACAACCAGACCCGGAACAATAACCTGTAGGGTACAAATGTTTGTTCCGTGCGGGAATCGAACCAGCGTTACGCAGCGCAGGAGTCAATCGATCAGCCATTGCGTCAACTGTGTCGTTATGTGCCGCGCACCTTTGCAGTTGCGGTTACTTTAAAATTTAGAAGTGATTTCATGTAACAGACCTTTAAAACGCGCCCCAAATCTGACAACCTCTAAGTCTTACCAAAGCGTTTTTATTACCGAGTTTATGGGTGGAAGAAATTAAACTCCATCCGGTTAGACTCGATGCTAACTCTGACATAGATAAAAAAAATGGGTAGATGAAGAGGCATGTCTAGTACTCATTCCTCGACAATGGCTGTGGGGGGAGCGAAGAGGGGAGTATTAATACTTATTTATGTAATACTGTAACGCACTAGTAAAATTGATCATCGATATGGCCCAGTAGAGGCCGAAAGTGAGCTGGTTGTCGATCGTCTCAGTGTCCATCGGCTTGTGCTCCCAAAATGGAGAATGTGTGAAGTTCGACACCAAACAGTAACCAGCCCTGTACGACAAATATATCTTTATTATAAGTTTTATAATAAAACTGTTCTTTAAAATAAGACTCGTTCCAGTATGAGGATCTCCTTTAATTTTGAAATGTGTTTATTAATGGTTTCTAAGAGACTAGCTTTCGCCCGCGGCTTTGCCCGCGTTAAATTCGGAATAAGACAATTTACCGTTCTTGATTTGAAGGGACCTGCCACCTGTAGATGTTGCGCTAGTGCCTTATTTATTGTAATAGCAGTGCTAAGTTTTCGATTTTTTCCCCTTTCTCCCTCATTTAAAAAAAAATATATCCTATGTCCGTCTCCAGGGTCCCAAATATAAAAAAAAAACATCAAAATCGGTTTAGCCATTTAGGCGTGTAGAGGTAACAAACAAACTGACTTTCGCTTTTATAATATTAGTAAGCATACAGCCATGCTTGTGATTGTGACAAACAAACGGACGGCCAGGGAGCGCAGCCTTGGTAAAAGGGCCTCGTTGGCACAATTTAGGTACGAAAACGTCAATAACGAATGGCTAGTTAAGTGACGTCACTCACTCCTAGAAAGAAAGAAAGAAGAAAGAAAAACATTTATTTGGCCCATGCCACAAGTGCACACAAAATGAGATAAAAACTTAAAACTAAACGATAATAACAAATACGTAATTGTGTGTCTCACGGCTGCGCCATAATAGGCCCAGTTCAGCAAACTACTCGTACATACTTACAAGTATCTGCTCTCCAATCTAGATTCCCAGTGTTAACATTTTTCATCCTACTAATATTATAAATGCGAATGTTTGTGAGAATGTATTGATGTTTGTTACTCTTTCACGTCAAAACGGTTGAACGAATCTTGATTAAATTTGGCACAGATGGAGATTATGGTCTAGAATAACACAGGATACTTTTTTAGTCCAGTCATTTTAGGCATTTTATACCCCAATCTGGGGAAAAATTCCTAGTGAGCTGAATTTTTGTATACACCTTTATTACGGCGTTATTATGAAGTTGTGAAAAATCGACATCGATATCGTGTCGGCTAAAAAAATTACAGAGGTCAAAAGGTCACGAAAATCAGTTTTTTGCAAATATTTCGCGACCTATTGCTATTGATGTACTCGGTTCTTCTTGGCGTCGTTTATGAGCCGCAATACTCAAATTGTTTGTATAATTTCTACGGCAATTACTATGTAACATGCACGGAATTTACAGTATTTAAATATTCAATATTACCATCACCTCTAGAGACACTAGCATTTTTTAATGTTTGTAGACCACGCTTAACTTCTACAACATCATCATCCGATAATAATTGATCACATATAAAACATTTATCACTCATTATGATAACTATTTAAGAGCATAAAATAACTAAATAAACGTGTTGAACATTCAAGAAATAATTCCCAACTGAACTATACTCAGTCTGACTGGCAGTAGCAGGTATAAAGGGACGGGTCTCGGAACAATGAAATACGAAACATCTGCCATTGAAGGTCATTAGAATGAGATATAGTAAGTCTTACTAAAAACCTAAACCCCTATACGATAAATATATCTTTCTGGAAACATCTAAATGTAAAATAAAAGATTTAGAGACATTTACAAACATTACTAAAAAGCAATAGAGTTTACGCCTTGGTGTACGGTATACAATACCGTATGTGAGTGCATTCTTGCCGCTTTCTCAGCGCTATGATCCGAAAACCGTTAATTTTACAGAAAAACTATAAGAGACATTTTTTGTAGACAATTTTATGAGGAACAATTTTTATAATGACCTCTATTGACGTCCGAGCAATAGGTCGCGAAATATTTGCAAAAAACTGATTTTCGTGACCTTTTGACCTCTGTAATTTTTTTAGCCGACACGATTTCGATGTCGATTTTTCACAACTTCATAATAACGCCGTAATAAAGGTGTATACAAAAATTCAGCTCACTAGGAATTTTTCCCCAGATGAAACCTAAAATGACTGGACTATTTTCGATATGACGCGGGCGAAGCCGCGGCCGCCAGACCTGTTATAAAAGCAGCTGTTTTCTTTCAAAATGGAATACACGGTCGGTAACTTTCATAACAGCTAGGTTTTTGAATCATCGCCAAAAAGAACGCTGGTGTTGACCCATGAGTTGAGTTCATGGTAGGCCTTTGTGCGTCGTTGTCTTCCACCGTGTATAAAGCAAGCAGTCACCGGAAGCACATGAAGCCCTGCTGCATGGTGGCGACGAGGTAGCAGGAGATGAGCAGCAGCAGCGAGTAGGACAGGAACCGAATGATATGGTACTCGCCAGTTTCCTTCTCTTCGAAGCCTTTGAGGACCCGGAACAGCTGAAACACACAAAAAACTTTAGTAAAAAACCGGCCAAGTGCGAGACGGACGCGCGAACCGAAGGTACCGAAGAAAACATTATAAATGACCAATTTTTTTATTGCGTAGACTTAGAGGGTTTTTTTTACAGCAAAAAGGGACCACAGAGTCGAGGATATGGTTTTAATTTCAACTCGATACCTTCACGCGTTCCCGAGATAGATACAACAAAGTGGTTCAATAAGGGTTCCGGTTTTTTTAGGTACGGAAACCCTAAAATAAGCACATTTTATCTCTCAAAATAAAAATGTTTGTCCTCCATCTGTTTCTAAACCACTGATCCACTGATTTATTGTAATAGCAATCCTAAGTTTTCCCTTTTCTTCCCTCTTTCTCCCTCATAACTCAATCATTTTTAAAAAAAATAGGACCCTGGAGACGGATATCGGCATTTAAAAAAAAAACCACATACTGTAGCAAAATTCATCAAAATTGGTTTGGCCGTTTAGGCGTGAAGACGTAACAAACAAACTCATTTTCGCTTTTATAATATTAGTAAGGAACCTTTGGCAGCCTGAGTAGTTTATTGATGCCTCCAAAGTGACCGTCCCCGATGAACTCGAAGATCGGCAGCGTGGCCACCACGTCCAACAAGAACCAGTGGCTACGCATCTGCTGTGACGATGTCTGAGTGAATGTTATCGGGACACCTGTGACAGATAAATCATAATGTGCATTTCCTATCTGAAAAAATAAACCCTGGAGTGCGTACCACAGCGGCCAACAGCTGTTGTGATTACTTGCCGCCATTACTGCTGAACAAACAACGCTCAGGGCAAATCAAATAATTTTGGATTTGAGCATTCGCAGAAAACAATTGTTTTAATATTTTTTGTTAACATACTTAATTTATTTACACAGATTAATAGTTTTTTTTTATTAGTCCACAAAGATACTAAGTAACGTAAATTCATCATTTTGGTCGACGAAGTCGACTAAAACCTTCGAAAACTTTTTTGGTTATTTCACACATTTTTTTCTTTGAGGTTCCAAATTCAAATCATATTATTGAACAGCGGGCGTGGAATATAATATTACAAGAATGACTTGGGGCCGATTTTTCAATCATTAGATAACTTTTATATAAAGAGTAAATCTGACGCGTTGGCAGTGTCCATACAAAAACTGTCAAAAGGATAAAATCAAAATCAATCAACATACTGTCAGCTATCCTCATTTAACCGATTTTCTACTTTCCTCCAAGAAGATACTTTTATCAAATAGCATCTTCTCTACAGCAGAACTGTAAAAACGGTAAAGACTATTTTCAACATCATCTTCTAGCCAATACCCGAGTTATTAACGGCTGGCATCCAGGTCAACCCCATACAGCTGATACAGCTGAAGAACAATATTTTACATGGAGCGACTACGGAGTGTTAGACAGAGTAACTTTCACATTAATAATGTCAGTAAAGATACCTTCTTCAACGTTGGCTCCTGTCGACAGAAACACGATGTGGTCCAGTATGTAGACGGCAGTGACGGCCACGTCGAAGAACTTGAACCTCAAGGAGCGATCCTTTTGGAACACCAGGTTGTATGGGTGAACCTGCCGTAGACCAGTGTCTTTAGAACATCAGAATAGTCATATTTAAACTGTCACGTATGGGATATCTTCTGTAATTTGTAATCTATACTAATCTATACTAATATTATAAAGCTGAAGAGTTTGTTTGTTTGTTTGAACGCGCTAATCTCAGGGACTACTGGTTGGAATTGGAAAATTCTTTTAGTGTTGGATAGTCCATTTCTTGAGGAAGGCTATATAACATCACGCTATGACCAACAGGTGCTGAGCAGCGTGGGTGAAACCGCGTGGATCAGCTAGTTACTGATATTTTGACGCTGTTGCGAGTGCCATGATAGTGGGATGAGACAACAATCAAGTTCATCAAGTCTGTCAAGTACTTGTATATTTTCCCCTTTAACTTGAGAGGAATCCGTGGGTCATAAATTGTTCCAGTGACCTGTCGCCATTTCATTCATCCTGCGCTGATCCGGTGCGTTACGTCCCGGTCTACTTCGCCATCTCATTGGACAATCGACCCGAAGTACTGGAAGTTTGAGCAGATCGGCATGGGCGTTCAGGCAAGAGTTATGGACCAAGACTGGAGAGACCGCCGAAATCGTAATACAAGTATTCAGTTTTGGTTCAACTCAATTTGAGGCCAACATTCTCTAGGGTGTGTTTGTACCTGTGGCATACAGTGCCCAGGTTATACAATGCTTCTTGATAAGACTGGAAGTCTAACAGCCAGTAACGACTGTCAAAGAACTGCAATATAGCTTAACATGCTTTCCGAGATACGAAGAGGACTGACCTCGTTAAGTCTTGTCTCATCATCATCTGCCTAGCCTTTTCCCAACTATCTTGGGGTCGGCTTCCAGTCTAACCAGATGCAGCTGAATATCAGTATTTTACATAGAGCGACTGCCTATTTGACCTCCACAACCCAGTTAGTACTAGGTAGTGCAATACCCCTTGGTAAGACTGGTTGCTTGGTAAGTCTTGTCTACTTTACGTAATTTAAAATCATTTAGACATTTCATCTCAGTTCATAAGACTTTTAAAACTTGCTTTGTCTCCAAATGTGACCATGTAAATGAATACTCACGATACAGCAGGCAAATATGAGCATGGCTACAAAGGCGTTCCACGCCACCAGGAGTGAGGAGTTGGGCTGCAGGATGCAAGGAAAGGAAGGCCGGAAACAGATCTCATCAGACTGGTCCGCCAAAGTATCGTCTGGACGCTGGGAAATAAAATGTAACTACGTGTTGAAGAAGCATGAAACAATATGAATTAATCAAGAAACCAGAGATTGAAAATTCACAAAGAAAACCTAAATCTACTCTGACAGCAAATTTGAAACTGCTAGAAGCACCACAACGGCTAGAAGCAGTTCTGTGAGACGATGACCATGCTCAGGTTTTTATTTGGTTCACATCGGCATACCAAGACAACTTGTCAAACAAATTCTGTTTTTTTTTGTGAGAATAATGTCAAAATGAAGGTGAAGCTTTCTCCGAGCTGACATTGTCATCAAATGCGCCTTATTTAAAAAAGGAGTTTTTTTTTTTAATAAAAACTGCCTCACTCTAGGAATTTCTCCTGTATCGTGGGTGCGTTTACAAACATTTAAACTCACATACACAATCAGCCAGACCCGAAACAACTATTTGTAGGCCATCCAAATAGTTGTTCCGCAACAATCGAACCCGCGACACGCAGCCCAGCAGTCAATCGCTCAGTCACTGCGCCAACCGTGCTGTCAAAGGTTCTGGGTAGCACATTTTAACAGGCAGTCTGTATTTGCTGGATTCAGTTTTGACTACCGAGAATGCAGTCACTATAACAATGTGTATGACGCGTACCAGCCTTTTGCGAGTCGAACTTGTGCACCGAGGTTTCCATACAAACTTGCTACATAAACAGCCATATCTTTTGGCTGCGTAGTCTCAGAGGGGTGATATTTTCGCAGATCTAAAAGACCACAGATTTGACAAAATCAAATCAAAAGTCATTTATTCAAATTAGGCTGATAATCAGCACTTTTTGAACGTCAGATTACAAGAGACAGTCCCACAAAAACGCCTTGCCCTTCGCCACTTCCTAGTGTTTTAGCTGGGAAGAAGAAGTGGCGGAACAAACTCTCCAGCAAGACGGACCGACAGACGGGCAGATGGTAAACTTCTTCTGTTTTTTGAAATGTTCAAAAAAAACTTCCTACGTTCGTAAACTTCCAATGGATAGACCTTACAACCAAAACAGGTACGGTTTTTGGGCCAGATGAGAACTTCAGATGAGAAGGATCTAAAGGTAACCAAGTATTTGTTGTCCAGGAGTATAATACTAACATTCCTCATGATGTAGCAGCCAGCAATCTCCAGAAAG
This sequence comes from Ochropleura leucogaster, assembly GCA_958449745.1. Taxonomy (NCBI): domain Eukaryota; kingdom Metazoa; phylum Arthropoda; class Insecta; order Lepidoptera; family Noctuidae; genus Ochropleura; species Ochropleura leucogaster. Next base: position 1,317,647 of record OY288208.1, read on the forward strand.
ATGTCGGAACTGGCGAGTAGCGGGATTCCGTTCTCATCTTTCATTCCCTTCAGCGACATTAGGTTACGGTTGAATTGCAAGATGCTGCTCTTGCGCCTGATGACAATAAATAAATAAATAAATATCTTGGGACAACTCACACACGGCTATCTGATCCCAAGCTAAGCAGAGCTTGTGTTATGGTAACCAGACAACTGATATACATACTTATATAATTTATAAATACATACATATTATAGATAAATCACACCCAGACACAGAACAAACAACCATGCTCATCACACAAAGTTTGTCCTGTGTGGGAATCGAACCCACGACCTCCGGCTCAGCAGTCATGGCCACTAACCACTAGACCAACAGGCCCGACAATAGCATGGTATTAGTTAGAGCTTGCATAGAAGCATGTTTATAAGGCAGATTCGAATTCGAATGCAAATTCGATGAATGGTGAGAAAAGGTTAAAACGGGGGAGGCATTTGCCCAGGAGTGAAACAATAAAGGGTTATATTGGCAACCGACTTAAAACTTTTATTTAAAAAAAAAAGAATAATTCAAGGACATAAAAAGAATTATTAGAAAATATATATTACAAATAAAGAAACCTAAATTTTTAAAATAAATAAGTTTCTCCATTATGAACAGCTTCTCCAGTCTTCCCCTACGACTATACCTCTTGGACAGTCTAAACGATGTTTTGGGGTAAACTACACTATTGACTGAAGGAACATGGATAGGTCAGTAAAGGTGTGACACCCAACAAAAAGGAGAAATTCCTAGTGTGGAACATTTCCTTATAAAAGAAAAATCGAACTTAGATTCACAGTGGAGTATGTAAGGATCGTAGCAGCCTTTAATACTTTTGTAATTTATTAGATGAAAATTTAATGATACAGATAATTATAATACTAACACGCTAGGATCTGGTATCTTCATACTGTAATGCCTCTTCACCTTTTCAAAGTGGTCCTGCAACATCAAATCGCATATTATCTTCTACAACAACTACATAAATATATTTGATAATCTACAAAAAAAAAAAATCGGACACTATCGCAAGGAAACGTTCTGCCGGGATAAAAAATTACATAATAATATGCGCTAGATCATAGCGTATGTCCATAAGCTTCATTTTATCAACCATGGGTAACACTTTCACACCCCAGGTGCCACGAGACGACTCCCGGCCACCGTGAGCAATAGATAGCTCACCGTCCGTCCATCCAGAGAGGACGGGCGTTAGTGTTCCACGCGCGCCTCAAAGAGATATTAGCAAAGCAGAGGGACCTGCCAGGGCCACCGCCTGCCGGGGTTGCGTGTTGTTGGAAAGAGATCCCGCAGCCCCAGAACATAAAGAACAAATGAAAGCGCATGGATGAGTTTTAGTCAGTACAAGTGTGACAATCCCTATTGCTCCGCCCAGAATCGGGGGAAGTTATTTGACAATCTCCCACCTTAAAAAAAACTAGGTAACACTTCTGTATTTAAAATATTATCTGTTGCTGACTTTTAAATACGTTTCAGGTCATTCATAAGACATATATTCCAGCTGTGAAATCCAGCAGTGAACATCTATTACCTAACCAAGATTGATAGGATACTGAACTGTGAAGGCAGCTAGGATGGGTCCTTTATGGTCTTGCGAGACGGAGTGCTTGTAGACCTCCCGCCAGAGCTCGGGCGCGGCCAGCACGTGCGCCGTGCAGAAGGTGGCGGCGCGCACGCCCAGGTGCGCCGTGCTCTGCGCGTGAGACAGCGCGCCGCCGCACGGTGACAGCACGGTGCCGCGCGTGAGCCGCAGGATTGCCGTGTTGTCGTCTTCTGCTGTCAACAGCTAAACAGAGCTCGAATTTAACACAAGGGTAAAGACACAGATGAAGTCAGTAGCTTATAATAAACTAGCTGTGCCCAGCGGTTCCACTCGCTGCTCAGCTCCTTTTCTAGAGAATGGTATGAAAAATAGATTCCTCCCCATCAATAGGTTAGTTTTCAGGGTCAAATAAGGGACACGTTAGTTTACGTGTGACGTCACTTGCTGCGAAAAACGCCTGACTTCACACGTAACTTTAATGGGCTATATCTTTGTAATTTTTGTTCCAATTTACAAATAAAAAATACGTGTCCCTTATTTTTTAATAATCTAAAAGACGGACTAAGAAAAACAATAGGAAACTACCCTATTATCATCAAACTCGGTTCAGCTGTTTTTGAGTTATAAATAGCGTTACTAACACGACTTTCTTTAATATATATATATATATTTGTGTAAAATTGAGGAACTAGATTAAAGAAAGCGTCTTGTAACTTACTTCAACATCGCCATACGTAATGTAAATAATCTTGCACTTCTTAGAGCCTCGCTTGATGATCGCGTCTCCAGGGATGTAGTGTACGGTCTTCATCTTCTGAGCTAACTCCGACAGCATCTGAACTGACAGGTCTCGAAGAATTCGTGCCTGAAAAGAAGATAGATGGATTTTAAAATGGAATATCCATTTTTAGGGTTCTGTGGCAACCTAAAATTACCACATTAAAATACAGATGGAGAAGTAGGAATGAGCCATGCTGCATGCATTCTGCCTGAAAATAGGCATGCAAATATTTTAAAAACACAAAACCATGAAAGGAAAAAAAGGAACCGGTTTCTCTGTCTGTCTGTCAAGATCTTTGATCTCAGGAAAGCGTTTAAATTAAACGTGGAAAAGTCGCTGACTTTTGTTTGTTTTGTTGACTTTTTTGCCATCAACTTTCAGAAATATAGTTATTTTCCACGTTTTGATTTCAGTTGGAAGTTTATTATTCATTTGGCTTTTTTTAGTATTTTTATTTATGGTATGATTGTATCTTACACAAATTCTTATCGAATATTCATTTACCATTGTTACTAAAGTTTAAATACTTGAACATATTATCCACTAGCGACCCGTCCCAGCTTCGCTCGGGTGTTACAAATCTTTGAAAATCCCCACTTTTCTCTACTATAATATGTATGTATTATACATAAACACCTTCCTCTTGAATCACTCTATCTATTAAAAAAACCGCATCAAAATCCGTGGCGCAGTTTCAAAGATATAGAAAGAATAAAAAAATACGTATTTTAGAAAATAACCTACAAACGACACAATTAATTTAAATAAAACAGATATGGGACCACTTCAAGAGTACTACTCTTTCTAATATCAAAACTATTTTGAAAATCGGCTCCTAATCTGATGTCGATTAAAAAAAGCAATTTTAATGTTTAAACTGTCATGATTATGTTCTTACTTTCTGAGTAGCTTCGAAGTAGATATCAAGGTAGATGGCAGCGGGCAGCGTTGGGGGAAAGGTTGGTAGCAGGCTGGGCTCGGTCACCCCCTGCTGCCTGTGCCAGTACATCTTGTAGAAAGCCTTCACCTTCGCCCTGAGATTGGCTGGCACGTGCGTATCTGACTGTAATCCAAAAAATATATTTATTTATTAAACTATTTATGTACACACAGTCAACCAGACAGGATAAAAAAAAACATAGAAAATTTGAGTACAAAGAACGAAATATACATGATAGTGTGTGAGAGAGTGCGATAAAAATATGTGTGAATATATACTTTATTGCACACCAAAAGTTTAACATCACTGATCTATACTAATATTATAAAGCTGAAGAGTTTGTTTGTTTGTTTGTTTGAACGCGCTAATCTCAGGGACTACTGGTTGGAATTGGAAAATTCTTTTAGTGTTGGATAGTCCATTTCTTGAGGAAGGCTATAGGCTATATAACATCACGCTACGACCAACAGGAGCTGAGCAGCGTGGGTGAAACCGCGTGGAACAGCTAGTTTACAGATATTGCTAGAGCTTTGGTTACAATGACAGGCTTATCGAGTATAGCTATATTTTCTAGACAAACTTTGAATGGATTGTACGAATATAAAAATATAACAGGGTGTAGTCAATCATTTGTAATTGTCATATGTGGGTGTGTTTGTTGTATCATTCGTTTTGTTTTATTCCTCTTTGTAGTCTACTAAATAAATAAATAATATGGTTTTTGTGTGTTGAAGTAGCTTCCAACAAAATGGCGTTGTAAGTCCCGACTATGGTGCCGGGGTTGCGGGTTGGTCGAAAGAGATACCGCAGCCCCGGAACGTAAAGGGCAATAAAAGGAACATGGGTGCGTTTTAGTTAGAATAAGTCTGACACCCCCCCCCCCCCGCTCTGGCCAGAGCGGGGGAAGTTATTTGATGATTTCCACCCAAAAAAAAAAGTTCCGACTAAGGTCAAAAGGCTTGGTATCCTCACCATTTCCTTCATTATGAGCCTGTATCTCGAGCGGAAGGTTTCCTCGGGCCTCATGTAGAGGCTGATGATGAGGGACAGCGAGGCTACGGCTGCGCCCGTCACCATCAGGCGCCCGGTGATCATGATGCAGACAGCAACTGTGCGTTCTATGTCGTTGTCAGGGTAAACGGAGGGGCTGAAAACCAAATATATGAAGGAATGTTGGAAATTATAGTTTATTACTTGGCGCCCGCGTCTTCGCCCGCGTGATATAAAAAAAATATCCTTTGTTTTATTCCAGACCATAATCTATCTCTGTGCCAAATTTCATCAAGATTCGACGAGAAAGAGTAACATACATCCATACACCCATACATCCTTAAAAACATTCGCATTTATAATATTAGTAAGATTTTGTACCTTTCATAATAATTTAACCTTTTTACTTAAGTACATAGCAGCAATATTAAATCCTTACTAATATTATAAAAGCGAAAGTGAGTTTGTTTGTTTGTTTATTTGTTTGTTTGTTACCTCTTCACGCTTTAATGGCTAAACCGATTTTGATGAATTTTGGTACAGAGATAGTTGGGAACCAGGAGACGGACATAGGCTAATATTTTTTTGAAAAAAGTGGGATGTGAGAGAGAAAGAGGGAAGAAAAGGGAAAACTTAGCGTTGCTATTACAAATCAATAAGGCGCAAGGGGAACTGTGTTACCCCAAATTTAACGCGGGCGAAGCCGCGGGCGAAAGCTAGTTTAACATATTTTAAAACGATTCTCCTTCGTCGGAGGCCACGAAGGTATAGGCTGGGTGCCGCGCTGTTATGCGGTGAGCGAATCTCGTCAAGTCTATGCGACATAAGATTTGATACACCGATAATATGTACCTTTTACAGAACACCCGTGTATTATACCCGAAGGTTTTAAAAATGATGGAAAAGCCCATATAACCCCGACCCGGGGAATACAACCCAGAACGTCGTACTCTGCTGTCGCGATTCTGACTACTGGACTAACGAGGCAGTCCAAAAAAAGTTTTAATTTTTAAGGTACCTCTAAAGGAATAAAAATGGAACCCTTATAGAATCACTTTGGTGTGCGTCTGTCTGTCCGTCTGTCAAGACCTGGAACTGTAAAAATATCAACCCTCTAAGGCGCGTCGCCCACAAGATCAACAGTCGAGGTGCACTTGAGGCGCAGGCACATAAGAGGCACGCCGCAACGAGATTTTCTTTACAAATGTCGTGTGAGCGACGCGCCTAACTCTACGCAGTCAAAAGATATGGCCGTTTATGTCGCAAGTTTGCACGCTTGCTGCGCGAGTCCGACTCGCACTTGACCGGTTTCCAAGTAACTTGATAGCCCAATTCGTAACGAAGGTTGTTGGTTCTTTAACATCATCACATCAACTTACGTCACGTTACCCTTGCAGTGGCGGTACTTACATACAAGCTTAAAAGCCTGGCTTGCTTAAAATGGCGTCCAAACAATCTGTAGGCCTACTATGACGTCTTAAAGAACAACTTATTCCACTGAGGGAAAGAGATGGTGCTAGACACCCTGTATAGCTCTGTCTCTTTCCCTCAGTGGAATAAGTTCTGCTTTAAGACGTCATGGTAGGGTAGCTGTTTGCCGTATGGACTTGCCGAAATATTGAGCCACAGTCACGCCACTGCTTAGGAGCCCAGCGAGTGTAGCCGCGGAGCGTAGCTAGTTAGGTAAGATAGAATAATAAGTACCCGACAGGTATAAACATCTTGCTGATGATGTAGAACGCGGAGAGGTATTCCCCGACTGGATTCGATGAATCGCTCCGTTTAATCTGCTCCAGTTCATTTTCAGAATGGCGAACAGGTATGTAGTATGCAGGTTTTATCTAAACACAATAAAAAGACATAAGGAGGATGCGCTTGGAGGAATCATTATGGGAGTGTCAGACTTTGTAACGACTAGAAACCACCTATGTTCCCTCTTTTGCCCTTAATGTTCCAAGGCCATGGTATCTCTTTCGAACAACCCGCAACCCTGATAATGTGTACCTTGCATATTACTGTATAAAGTCTGGTTCATCAAACCTACCAGACGGGTGTATTGCTAAAGAGTTTGTTCCGCCTCTTCTTCTTCCCAGCTAAAGCGCTAGGAAGTGTCGTAACAAACAAACTCACGTTCGCTTTTTAATATTAGTAAGGACTAGCTGAGCATGATAAAAAAAAGTATTCTATGTGTTATTCCAGACTACAATCTACCTCTGTGCCAAATTTCATCAAGAACTGTTCTGTAGTTTTTTCGTGAAAGAGGATCAAACATACATCCATACTCACAAACTTTCGCATTTATAATACTAGTAGGATAGGATAGTTGGACTACAATACTACCTTCAATTGAATTGCCACAATCATGTTCACTAGCACACATACCAAAATAAGAGGTAAATGAGACTCCACAGCTGCAACCCTGCTTCACCGGAATACCGATGTACTTACTAACCGCGAATGATAACGAGATAACTACAAACCTTATCAACATATTGCCAAATAAAAGCAAAAGTTATCTTCAATACTGTGAATACGTAGCAGTGTTTCAAAGCAGTCCCTAGCACGCTCGCTTTCAGATTGTAACTGTTCAGAGACCCTGAAATCATATGCTCTATTTAAAATTAAATAAAAATAGAACAAAAACAGCTTTCGGGAGACGGTGGCAAAAAAATCGATAAATCAAACAAAGTCACCGATTTCCGAGGGTAAATTTATTGTTTACTAGCTTTTGCCCACGGCTTCGCTCGCGTTAAATTCGGTATAATACAGTACCTGCTACCTGCAGTTTTTGCCCTTGCGCCTTATTGATTTGTAATAGCAACGCTAAGTTTTCCCTGTTCTTCCCTCTTTCTCCCTCACATCCCACTTTTTAAAAAAAAAGCTTATGTCCGTCTCCTGGTTCCCAACTATCTCTGTACCAAAGTTCATCAAAATCGGTTTAGCTAAAGCGTGAAGAGGTAACAAACAAACAAACTCACTTTCGCTTTATAATTTTAGTAAGGATTGTCTGAAATCGCTAATCCGCCTTGAGCAAGACTTCTGATCAATTCGCTTTTCGAAGAGGCCTTAGCCTTACCTTGGTGCAGTAATAGGCTGGTATTATTAAGGAAAAATAATTAAACTTACAAAGATATCTAAAAGGCCGATGGAACCGCACGTAGTAGAGTCCCAGCTTGAAGTTAGGAAGGGTGCTGTACGCGTAGTGAGAGAATGTGGCGGCGTCCACGAGGAACCCAACTGGGAACATGGACCAAAGTAGATAGACTTCTTACAATTTACTGTAAAAATTGTAACGTAGCTCTTTCTTATTAGGGGTTTGTACCTCAAAAGTAAAAAAAGGAACCCTTATTGGATCATTTTGTTGTCCGTATGTCTGTATGTCAAGTCCCTCAGGAACGAATGGAGATATGGAGATATCGAGGAGTTAAAACCAAATCTGCGGTCTCAACTGTGTGGTCCCTTAAAGCTTTGAAAAAAACCAACCACCATAGTCTAACATATGGTTGTTTTTGTCGAAACTTTGAACGGGTTTTTTGGTGCACGAATCTGACTCGCTCTTGGCTGGTTCCAATATCATCGTTCACTGCTGGACTAAAGGCCGTAGCAAAGACAAAAGACGGGGGTTCATAGACAACTCAGATCTCAAGAGTGTAAACGGTGTTCCACAGACAATGGCCCACCTTCTATCTTGCGCTGCATGCTTAGACCTCTGCGCACTTGACGATTTTACAAATCATCATCAGCGAATGGACTTCCCATAGCTGAATTTTTGGCCAAATAGGTGCACTTAATTAGAATTTGCCAACGACACGCTAAGGAGACGGCTGCACTTACGCCCCCTTCACGATCTATAGCGACATGCGGACTTGCGTCAAGGGACATGCGTCAAAGGACATGCATTAAGGGACATGCGTCAGGGAAGTCGCGTCAGGGGACTTGTGTCGAGGGACAAGCGTCAAGCGACATTCGCCCAGTGACGTGCGTCAAAAAACATGAGACATAGACCGTTGCTTCGCCGTGACTGCACGCTTGCTCTTAGCAACATCTTAATAGTTTTTGTATCAGTCACTATCATAATACCTGAGATAGAAAAACACAATAACTTTCTCTGATCTGAGAATTGAACCACATGCTGACCACTAGACCAACGAACCAGACCAAGATAGGCGCCAATAAACTAACGTACAGACATTATAAGTACTAACTGGCAACGGCAATGGTGATATGAGTATGCTCTATTTGCGTCATATAATAGTATCCAATCGCAAACATGTGGATGGCGTAGGAGATGTTGTACACAGTGTCGATGACGCTGAAGTAGAAGCCTTGGAACCGAGCCAGAGTGCCCACGACCCCCAACAGCACGCAGGCGCAGATGTACCAGTTCCACAGATGGTCGTCCGGCAGGTTGCGCAACCAGTCGACGGTGCCGCGCCAGGTCCACCATGGCGGATAGGCTGTCTACAAACAACAATAATGATGGTTTACAAGACAGATTTAGTCCTTTTGCAGTTATTATACCTGTCACTTGCACTGTTACGTTTGCTCATACTGAGTCTGTCTAGATGACAGCGACCTTTAAGTCATCGTTGTAATAAGCTTGCTGTTGGGTTGCAAATATGAGAGATATAACCAAATTTTACCTGCGGCTTCACTCGCGTTAAATTCGGGGTAACGGAGTTCCCCTTTCCTGATTTACAGGTAGTTTTTGCCTTTGTGCCTTATTTATTGTAATAGCAATGCTAAGATTTCCCTTTTCTTCCTTATTTCTCCCTTATTTCTCCCTTATTTCTCACTTTTAAAAAAAATAGGCTATGTCTGTCTGCACAGAGATAATTGGGATCCCCCAATTACCCAACTACCATAATTCATCAAAATTGGTTTAGCCATTTAGGCGTGAAGACGTAACAAACAAACTTACTTTCGCTTTTATAATTTGGAGGTATGAAGAACAGGGTGTAAAGTTCTCCATCCTCTATGGAAAAGGGAGGATCCTCCGACCAGACGGGTGTTGTGTCTGGCGGGCCACTGCCCGACAGTTGTTTGTCGGGCGCTCGTATATATGCTAACTGCGCGTACAACTTTGCTTGCGCAATGTAGGAATCTTGCCGTTAGTTCTTCAGTGGCTGGATAGATGGCGCTGTAGTACTGTTTGCCACTTGCATCTTTGTGTCGCTACATCACTCCCCCCCAAAGACCCAAGGTCGTAGACGTAGTACAGCGTCGCGTCGTGGCTGACTGCCGGCGTCGACCGGGAGAGGATCTGCGTCGACTCTCAACCGTCGGGAGTGCAGTGTGCTGGCGCCATGGTCGCTGAGGCTTCGGGGGCTGACCAGGAATGCGACTCTGCTGCATGCTGGTGGTCAGGGTACCCGTGAGTAGCTGGCTGGCTCTGCTCGGGAACTGGAGGGAGTGATATGACGATGGTGACGTCATGATCTTCGAAGGCTGCGTTGACGTCCATTCGGGGTCACGTCGGGGTCACCAGTTTGGAGGTATGAGGAACAGGGTGTAAAGTTCTCCATCCTCTATGGAAAAGGGAGGATCCTCCGACCAGACGGGTGTTGTGCCTGGCGGGCCACTGCCCGACAGTTGTTTGTCGGGCGCTCGTATATATGCTAACTGCGCGTACAACTTTGCTTGCGCAATGTAGGAATCTTGCCGTTAGTTCTTCAGTGGCTGGATAGATGGCGCTGTAGTACTGTTTGCCACTTGCATCTTTGTGTCGCTACAATAATATTACTAAGGATTGGATCGTCAACTACATCAGTTACCATAAGGTTTGCATTTCAATACCTCGGTCTGCCGTATGAAAATTTGGAACTCCAACTCTCTGTGCTGCGTGACGCTCACGCGGCTAAAATGGCTGCTGTGACTCGCGTTACGGCTGCTCGCCCGGCTGCCCATCTGTTCTTATTAATTCAAAATTATCTTTATACTATATTTAGCTAGCTAACAAACAAACTCACTTTCGCTTTTGCAATATTAGTAAGGACAAGTAAGGATTATAAAGTTGGTAAAACTGCTCAGTGTCAGCTAAAACTAACTCCATACCTAGCTGCACGCTAATAAACAGGTCGGTACTGTTGTAGGTTGCTAGCTCTACTTTCTCACTTTTAGGTAATCATAGCTGATGTGACACATGCCCATGAATCTGCTTCAGAGTGCAATTCCTGTACTAATTGCACGTGAAATTCGTCCTCAAGAAAAACTGTCAAATCATTTTGAACCTTAAGACAATTTCACTCACTTGCAATTCTGCTGTCCTTACTGGTAATTCTATCTGGCTGCGATCCAGTCGCCCTATATTTGGTCTAGTCTTAATAAAAGTATGAAGAGAATTCCACTAATAAATTCCACTCGATTATATCAATTCCAATGGTACTTCTACCTACTATCATATTTGTTCCCGTTCTGGAATGTGTCAATGTGACAACGGACTCAGATGTAATCACATTGTCAATGTATCGTATGCTTTTTCTTTTGCCTGCTAGTTTGTCTATTTAATACGGTGAGCTCTTGGAAAAAGGAGGTCAGAATTCAACACAAACGTACGTACAAAATATCTAAACCGAGACAACTTGTAGCGACACAAAGATGCAAGTGACCTACAGCGCCATCTATCCAGCCACGGAAGAACTAACGGCAAGATTCCTACATCGCGCAAGCAAAGTTGTACGCGCAGTTAGCATATATAGGAGCGCCGGACAAATAACTGTCGGGCAGTGGCCCGCCAGACACGACACCCGTCTGGTCGGAGGATCCTCCCTTTTCCTTAGAGGATGAAGAACTTTACACCCTGTTCTTCATACCTCTAAAAACTCAAAAATGTTTTTTTTAGGATTTCTGTCTGTTTGGAGATAGGAACATTAAAATTCTTTTAGATCATAAATAGGGTGTAACCTTTCACTGCTTGTGAATGTGATAAGGTGAATTTTAGTTTAAAAAAAAAACTTAGCTCACACTAGGAATTTCTCCTGTACCGTGGGTGGCTTAATTAAACATCCTATAATTTTTAACTGACTTAAAAAAACAGAAGAGCTTCTCAATTCAACTGTATTTTGTTTTGTATGTTTGTTACTCAATTTCTCCGTAAATTTTTGGCCGATTATCAAAATTACTTTATTATAGAAAGGGTTACATACTCACGAGGTGTCTGGGGTCTCGTAATTATTTTTATTTCTTCGGGACTTCATGAGTTATCTTTTATATCACATATTTTTTTATTTTATTATTTGTGCTGGTATCTTTTAGGAAAACTAATACTTCATAAGAATCTGTGTGGGTGGCAAAAGACTCGATGAAACAAACAACGGCACAGACTTCCGGAAGTAAACTTCTACTTTTTGGAAGTCGGTGTTTTTTGCGTCGACACGACTAATGTCGGTGGTTTGAGTTCGGACTATAACAACTACCCCACTGATGAAACTATACAACTGCTGGGATTAAAGCTTTGGCGATAAAACCCGCCAAAAGCAGGTAACAAAATCAAAGAAACTAATTAAGTACATTCATTTATTTTTCATTATTTACATCTATTAAAAAATACACTTAACAATATCACAATTAAAACACTCATATTTACGAAATACTTATAACATTTATTTCTGCATCTTAAAATATAATTCACTAGTTCTTTGTAATTACTTTAATAAAGTTAGTACCAAGAGTCTGGAATCATTGGATTGCCTTTTGTAGACTTTTGACAGTCGTTAAAGGTACTTATTGGCCGAAGTTTGACAACCAGTCTTACCAGTCTTACCCGGTACTAACTGGCTTGTTGAGGTTAGATAAGCAGTCGCTCCATGTAAAATACTGGTGTTGCATACGGTTACATTGGAATCTGATCCCGACTTAGAAAAGTTCAGGCAATTGGGTAGTTGACACCATTAACCAATAATTTTAAAAAACACATTTTTTCTGAAAGAACACACTCCATTAATTTCAAAATAAATTTAAAATTCGATTTTTAGTTGCTTTTAAATCAATAAATAGTTGCATCATTGACTTGACAACTTAGTGACGTCATCGTTGCGAGTCTCATACAAAATCTATGGGGGAAGCGCGTTTTGACAGCTCATAAAAAGTATATCAATTGATTGGTGGCGTCAACTACCCTATTGATGAGTTTAGGTGTTTGGAATGCTGTAGGTTTGGTGAGTCCTGACTGGTCCCTGGTATTGTGACCCTCAGTTGGCCTTGACCTTTGCGCTCTGGAGGTACTCTTGTCGGAACTGTTCGTTAAGCTGCATGCCAATCTTGGTCCTAATCCATTCTGGAGCTATTTTGATGAAAAAGTACTGAAAATACAGAATACAGGTTAATTTATATATTTGGTTTAGTGGTTGCTAGTGCTAAGGATGAGGTTTAGGCTTTGATTCCATCAGGAATTGGTCAGTAGCATCCTGTATTTGGATTAGTGCCCGATTTGCCCGCGGCGATCTCTCGCGTCCGGCCCTGGTTCAGTCTCTGGTCCGAAGCGAGAGGAAATGGGAAGCGGTCACCTCCTTTTGCGAAGCAGTCATGCTAGTGAAGGAGGAGGCCGAGCGTTTGAGGGAGAGAACCTCAAACCAACCCAGTCGCCGCGAGACGACTCCCGGCCACCGTAGATGCGGGCCTGTGGGCGGTGAGCAATGGGTAGCTCACCGCCCGTCCTTCTATTGACGACAGGCCGTGGCGCGTTAGTGTTTCATCCGCAAAAACAATGGGATTCAAATATAACTGGCAAAATATGGATCTCTGCCTAACCTGACATTATTGACATATTTTATATTATGTAATGTTATTACATAGAAGCCAAGGATCCCCAATTCGGTGATGTCAGAGACGGGCAACAATTTTTTTTTCTGTCTAGTAATGCTTCTACTCGCCAATGAGTGAAGAAGTATTTCATGGCACCATGTCAACTTCTTTGTCTATTGCGACCCCATATACATCTCATCTCATCTCAGTTCTACACTGATGAGACAGAGACAGAGAGAGTTCAAACACGCGCACGCCGCACGGCTTACAACTATAGCAAAAAGTGTCGTTACAACTTTTGGTCTTAATTTTTCCGTCTAGTCCCATTCGCAACACGCGATAAGGAACTTCGTTCGAACTAGTTAGATAATATTATATTTACCTGAATCCCATGCAACCAGTATCCGGTAGTATTGTGCTGCCTGCCCAGCGTGTTGACGGCGTGTCGAGCAAACGTAGCAGCATCCGGCACCAGCAGGTTGCCGTCCATCAGCTGCTGGGAGTATGCGTTCATCTTGGTGGAGACGAACAGCGGAGATAAGTGCTGGATGTAGATGCCTTTGGGAGCGTACTCCTCGCGCGTGGCGAACGTGAAGCTGCGGACGTACGCCTGGAACGTAATATAGGTGATCCGTTAGAGGGGTTAAATAAATAAATAAATATCTTGGGACATCACACACGGCTATCTGATCCCAAGCTAAGCAGAGCTTGTGTTATGGTAACCAGACAACTGATATACATACTTACATAATTTATAAATACATACATGTTATAGATAAATCACACCCAGACACAGAACAAACAATCATGCTCATCACACAAAGTTCGTCCTGGGTGGAAATCGAACCCACAACCTCCGGCTCAGCAGTCAGGGCCACTAACCACTAGACCAACAGGCCCGTCCGGTTGTTTTTGCAGACGATTGTAGCACTGTCACTGTCATGGTATGTTACGGTGTGGTGGGTAGACTCTTTAAGGGGGAAAAGCTAGGGTAGTTCGAGAAATAAAAAAAAAAACTTAAGTTTCTTTTTGCATTTTGCAGATCAGTGTCAGTTTGTTTGTCGATGAAAATATGATTCGCGAAGATAGTTTATTACCAGTTTACACAAGATATTGGCAAGATTTTAGTATTTGCTGTTCATCAAAGCCAAGAGTTGAAGTTGATGATTCGCGACAGGAGCACGTGTTTATTCACACACAGTTCATCATTGCAGTACATTAGATAAGTTGAAACTTGTTTTGATAATTTGAAGCTGTCGCGAGAACAACGAGGTAGTACCTTAGTGGCGGCGTAGACCGTCATGAGCGGCAGCGGCTGCAGCTCGGAGCCCGACGACACGTTGACGAGCGCGCCCGCGCCGCGCGCCGCCATGCGCGGCAGCGTCACGGCGCCCAGAACAACGAGGTAGTACCTTAGTGGCGGCGTAGACCGTCATGAGCGGCAGCGGCTGCAGCTCGGAGCCCGACGACACGTTGACGAGCGCGCCCGCGCCGCGCGCCGCCATGCGCGGCAGCGTCACGGCGCCCAGAACAACGAGGTAGTACCTTAGTGGCGGCGTAGACCGTCATGAGCGGCAGCGGCTGCAGCTCGGAGCCCGACGACACGTTGACGAGCGCGCCCGCGCCGCGCGCCGCCATGCGCGGCAGCGTCACGGCGCCCAGAACAACGAGGTAGTACCTTAGTGGCGGCGTAGACCGTCATGAGCGGCAGCGGCTGCAGCTCGGAGCCCGACGACACGTTGACGAGCGCGCCCGCGCCGCGCGCCGCCATGCGCGGCAGCGTCACGGCGCCCAGAACAACGAGGTAGTACCTTAGTGGCGGCGTAGACCGTCATGAGCGGCAGCGGCTGCAGCTCGGAGCCCGACGACACGTTGACGAGCGCGCCCGCGCCGCGCGCCGCCATGCGCGGCAGCGTCACGGCGCCCAGAACAACGAGGTAGTACCTTAGTGGCGGCGTAGACCGTCATGAGCGGCAGCGGCTGCAGCTCGGAGCCCGACGACACGTTGACGAGCGCGCCCGCGCCGCGCGCCGCCATGCGCGGCAGCGTCACGGCGCCCAGAACAACGAGGTAGTACCTTAGTGGCGGCGTAGACCGTCATGAGCGGCAGCGGCTGCAGCTCGGAGCCCGACGACACGTTGACGAGCGCGCCCGCGCCGCGCGCCGCCATGCGCGGCAGCGTCACGGCGCCCAGAACAACGAGGTAGTACCTTAGTGGCGGCGTAGACCGTCATGAGCGGCAGCGGCTGCAGCTCGGAGCCCGACGACACGTTGACGAGCGCGCCCGCGCCGCGCGCCGCCATGCGCGGCAGCGTCACGGCGCCCAGAACAACGAGGTAGTACCTTAGTGGCGGCGTAGACCGTCATGAGCGGCAGCGGCTGCAGCTCGGAGCCCGACGACACGTTGACGAGCGCGCCCGCGCCGCGCGCCGCCATGCGCGGCAGCGTCACGGCGCCCAGAACAACGAGGTAGTACCTTAGTGGCGGCGTAGACCGTCATGAGCGGCAGCGGCTGCAGCTCGGAGCCCGACGACACGTTGACGAGCGCGCCCGCGCCGCGCGCCGCCATGCGCGGCAGCGTCACGGCGCCCAGAACAACGAGGTAGTACCTTAGTGGCGGCGTAGACCGTCATGAGCGGCAGCGGCTGCAGCTCGGAGCCCGACGACACGTTGACGAGCGCGCCCGCGCCGCGCGCCGCCATGCGCGGCAGCGTCACGGCGCCCAGAACAACGAGGTAGTACCTTAGTGGCGGCGTAGACCGTCATGAGCGGCAGCGGCTGCAGCTCGGAGCCCGACGACACGTTGACGAGCGCGCCCGCGCCGCGCGCCGCCATGCGCGGCAGCGTCACGGCGCCCAGAACAACGAGGTAGTACCTTAGTGGCGGCGTAGACCGTCATGAGCGGCAGCGGCTGCAGCTCGGAGCCCGACGACACGTTGACGAGCGCGCCCGCGCCGCGCGCCGCCATGCGCGGCAGCGTCACGGCGCCCAGAACAACGAGGTAGTACCTTAGTGGCGGCGTAGACCGTCATGAGCGGCAGCGGCTGCAGCTCGGAGCCCGACGACACGTTGACGAGCGCGCCCGCGCCGCGCGCCGCCATGCGCGGCAGCGTCACGGCGCCCAGAACAACGAGGTAGTACCTTAGTGGCGGCGTAGACCGTCATGAGCGGCAGCGGCTGCAGCTCGGAGCCCGACGACACGTTGACGAGCGCGCCCGCGCCGCGCGCCGCCATGCGCGGCAGCGTCACGGCGCCCAGAACAACGAGGTAGTACCTTAGTGGCGGCGTAGACCGTCATGAGCGGCAGCGGCTGCAGCTCGGAGCCCGACGACACGTTGACGAGCGCGCCCGCGCCGCGCGCCGCCATGCGCGGCAGCGTCACGGCGCCCAGAACAACGAGGTAGTACCTTAGTGGCGGCGTAGACCGTCATGAGCGGCAGCGGCTGCAGCTCGGAGCCCGACGACACGTTGACGAGCGCGCCCGCGCCGCGCGCCGCCATGCGCGGCAGCAGCAGCCGGCTCAGCAGCGTCACGGCGCCAACGTTCACGTTGATCAGCTCCCACACCTTGGCCGCGCTCGTCTCGCACAGCGGCATCGGGTAATCATACTGAGTGCCTACGTTGTTAACTGGAAACGATCAATTGCATTTAGAAATAAACTAGCTTCCGCCCGCGACTGCATTCGCGTGGCATAGTTACTTTGGGCTAACGCTAACTTTAACACGCGTGATGATCGAAAAAAAATATCTTTTTCTGCCCTTTTCTTCCCACTTTCTCCCCTTTTCTCAACCTTTATCCGTCTGCAGAGTCCCAACTATCTCTGTACCAAAATTCATCCAAATCGGTTTGGCCATTTAGGTGTGAAGACTTAACAATCAAACTCACTTTTGCTTTTATAAAATTCTTCAATCAAAAATGTATTCGAAGATAATATTATTAAGTAAGGATTTGTATCACGAGCTCGTGGCTAAATTATATCAGTCGCAGGTTAAGCCGCGCTTTCCTGGGTTGGTCCGTGGATGGGTGACCACCCATTACATACGAAGTTTCCTCCATGCCTTGGAAAGCATGTTAAGCTGTTGGTCCCATCTGTTACATGTTGATCTTTGACAGTCGTTGCAGGCAGACAGTGGCTCGGAAGTCCGACATCCAGTCTTAGCAAGGGGTATTGTATTACCAAGTACTGTCTGGGTTGTTGAGTTCAAATAGCCAGTAGCTCCATATAAAATTTGATTTAACGATGACTTGTTAGTTTACAAAGGTTATTTTATTTTTCTTGCCTTTTTTGCCAACGACTTCCGGTAGCAAAGTTATTTTCCACTTTATTTTTTTTTTGGAAGTTGGTTTGATTTTTTACAAAAAAGTTTTTTATTTCAGCATTTTTAGTTACAATTAAATGATACCTACATCTGCGACATTGATCTTACTTATAATGATTTATTAATTTATATTTTACGTTAATTATTTAGACTTTTCTTCCTATTTAAAAAAAAATGTTTTGCCCGGCAGGGTCCATGTGAACTGTATGTTTTTGTTCATTTATTCTTTTCTCTACATATAATTTTTTTTTTAATATTTCTTTTTCCATTGTTACTAAAAGATTAGCAGATCATCCATATAGTAGACATAGAGAAAAAAATATGTATTATAGACGATAACTCATAAACTACCTAAGCAATATAAATAATATTGATATGGAACCACTTTGGAGGTATACTCTATAAAACAAAAAAAAGAATTTTGCACATCGATCCAGGCGTCTTTGAGTAATCGGTAAACATTCATAAAAAAAAATGAATTCCGACGAATTAATAATCTCCTACTTTTTTTGAAGTCGGTTAAAAATACTGATATTCGGTTAGTCTGGAAGCCCCAACATATCACCGAAACCTAGCGTGACAAAAAAACGTTCTATTGTTGTTGTATTTTCAACTCTCGATACTAAGGAATAAGTTAAAAAATGTAGTTCAGACATTAATAAAACTAGTTTTCCGCTTTTTGGTTTTTTCTTTTGGAAGTCGGTTATATATTTTTTACAAAAAAGTTTTTGTTTGTTACTTCTGTGAATATTCGTTATGCTTTTTATTTCTTTTAATTTGTTAACGTTAATTTAGCCCTGTTACAGTTAACGTTTGCTAACAGTTTGCGTTTTGTCATAAAGTAAATCTGTGGAAAATGTTATGGGTAGTATATTTGTTATGTTTAATGTTAAGTCAACATTTTTTATGCTTAACTAGCTGTTGCCCGCGGCTTCGCTCGCGTTAAATTTGAGGTAACACAGTTCCCCTTGCGCCTTACTGATTTGTAATAGCAACTTTAAGTTTTCCATTTTCTTCCCTCTTTCTCCCTCACATCCCACTTTAAAAAATAATATAGCCTATGTCCGTCTCCTGGTTCCCAACTATCTCTGTACCAGAATTCTTCAAAATCGGTTTAGCCATTAAAGCGTGAAGAGGTAACAATTAAACAAACTCACTTTCGCTTTTATAATATAAGTAAGGAAGTAAGGATGTACTACCGTTTGTTTTCCCAAATGTAATAAATAAATACCTTGAGCACTCACCTAGTATTCCAACAGGTATGTCTTTGAGCTCCTCCTCAATGTGCGAGTACACTTCAGCTCCCTTGCTGAAGTCTGCTACTATAACTTTGGTCTTCACACTGTGCGCCTTTTCTGCAAAATAAAGTATTGACATTGTTAACGATTATAATACACTAACTTTTGCCCGCAGCTTCGCTCGCAACCACCCCTCATTTTAGAGAAGTGAGGGGGTTAGAAAGAGACAAAAAGTAATCTATGTCACTCTCCATCTCTTCAACTACCGCCACTTAAAAAATCACGTCAATTCGTCGCTGTGTTAAGCCGTGTAAGACGGACAAACAAACAGACACACACACACTTTTCCCCATTCTTTCTCCCCCCTTTTCTCACTTTTCTTTCAGAGCCGTCTCCAGGTTCCCAGATCTGTACCAAAATGCATCAAAATCGGTTTTGTCATTTGAGCGTGAAAAAGTAGCAAACAAACTCACTTTTATAATATATACTAGCTTTTGCCCGCGGCCTCGCTTGCGTTAAATTCGGGGTAACATAGTTCCCCTTTCCTAATTTGCAGGTACCTGCTACCTGTAGTTTTTGCCCCTTGCGCCTATTTATTGTAATAGTCCCTTTTCTTCCCTCTTACTCAATCTCACTTTAAAAAAAATTGCCTATGTCAGTCTCCAGGGTCCCAACTATCTCTGTACCAAAATACATCAAAATCGGTTTAGCCATTAAGGCGTGAAGACGTAACAAACAAACTCACTTTCGCTTTTATAATATTAGTAAGGAAGTAAGGATAAATCGATGATAATTGAAATAAGAGACAGCTTCCCAATTAGGTAAGTGATAAGACAAGATAAGGTAAGCCTTCATTGCTGTTAAAGTTTTAACTTACATAACTAAACATTACTTAAGATAAGATATAGGTAACCATAGAGGTTAGAAAACTTAAAAAAATAAATTAACTAAAAACATATTCGGTTTCTCTCTCCTCTTAACAGCTTGTCTTTCGACAAAGGCTTCCTCTAAGGATTTCCATGTATTTCGCTAGATTTAATCAATTAGGTAAGTGACTAAGTAGCAAATAGGTTCCAAAATATTTTGTAAGAACTCTACCACTGAAATTAACTACACAATATGAAAAAATCAAAACGAGTGTCGTAATCGTAACTCCTAATGTTTCGAAACAATGGCTTTAGAACACATTTGTTCAACAATGTGGACTGTGAAATAACAATAAACATCATAAGTTCTAGTTTCTAGTTCATAACTATGCGAAGGCGATGTGACATCAACCAAGACCAACCACCTGGGGCCTTAGTCTGCTATTATAATAGTGTCAGAATGGTCGATCACTGATCGCATAATGGTTGATTTTGACAAGTTTAGTATGTAGCAGATTACCAAACTTGTCAAAATCAACCATTATGCGATCAGTGATCGACCATTCTGACACTATTGTAATAGCAGACTAAGGCCCCTGAGCTTGTGTGGTTGATGAAGTGATAATATTTTTGACTGATTGATTATGCAACAAGAAAACCACATCTAACTCAAACACGGAGGTTTCTGTACTTGTTTGTAACGCTTTCACTCAAAAACCACTGAACGGATTTTGATGAAAATGTGTATACAACACAGCTTATACTCGTTAGAACGATACTATCCTTACTAATATTTTAAAAGCGAAAGTGAGTTTGTTTATTTGTGACGTCTTCACGCCTAAATTGCAAAACCGAATTTGATAATTTTGGTACAGAGATAGTTGGGTTTTTTTTAAAGTGAGTAAAGGGGGAGAAAGAGGGCAGAAAAGGGGTTTTTTTATCTTCATGTGGGTTTAAGTTAGCGTTATCCCAAAGAAGTCGCGGGCGGAAGCTAGTATCACATAACATATAATCTATATCACACATCATAATCATCATCATTACATCGCATTTCACACTAATAAGAAAATAAGTGAATAAAGGATAAATTCGAAAGTTTGTACGTGTGAGTACGTTTGTTGCTCCTTCACACTGAAACGGCTTAACGGATTTGAATAAAATTTGGTGTGTAGACAGAATACCCTAGACGGGGAAAACCGCGGGGTGCAGCTAGTGTATTTATAAAGAAACTTTCATGATAGTTTTTAGGGTTCCGTAGTCAACTAGGAACCCTTATAGTTTCGCCATGTCTGTCCGTCCGTCCGTCCGTCCGTCCGTCCGTCCTCGCTTAATCTCTGTGACTGTTAGCGCTAGAAAGCTGAAATTTGGTACCAATATGTATATCAATCACGCCGACAAAGTGGTAAAATAAAAATTGGAAAAAAAATTTTTATTAGGGTAGCCACCCTATATGTAAAGTGGGAAGTGATTTTTTTTTTAATTTCAACCCTAACGTGTGATATATTGTTGGAAAGGTATTTGAATAGGGGTTTACTAAGATCATTTTTTGATAATGTTAATAATTTCGGTAATAATCGCTCCAAAAGTAAAAAACAATGTGTCCCTCTAACTTTTGAACCATAAGTCTAAAAAATATGAAAAAAATCTGAAAAGTAGAACTTTATAAGGACTTTCTATGAAAATTATTTTGAACTTGATTGTACAAAAAAAACAAAAAGTTGTAGGTACTTTCTGGACTAAGTTTGTAGTATAATCGTATATGCAAGCTTTTTTTGTAACTTTGTTTACATATTTTATTATCCTGAACGTATCTTTTTTCAAACAAAAAAAGAATTATTGAAATCGGTTCTCGCAATCCAAAATTACCACCGAAATTGCACGTGTTTGTATTAATTAGTAACCCAATTCCCCGAGACGCCATCCAAAGTAATAAGTACTTATTACTTTGGATCGGGTATTACCGAATTGTTCGGTTGGCTTCATAACTGGGAACACTTATTGTGACGGACGGGAAACTACGGAACCCCACACTGAGCGTGGCCCGACACGCTCTTGGCCGGTTTTATTATTTAGGTGTCAACTATATTTTATTTTGTTTTTTTTTTACAAAAAATCATTGAAATTGGTTAAGGGGCTTCAAAAAATATTAAATGAAGATTGTGTAAGAAACTAAATAAATATACCTCCATATTTAATTAATTATTTACACAGTATTTATTAAATATTTTTTGGAACCCGCTCGATAATATTGTTCAATGATTCTTTCATATCCATCTAAGTATTGCATGGTCGAAGTTTGGGTGCAAGGCAATACAAGTGACTTGCCCAAACTTCCTTGAAGTAAATAATATGTGGATTACAGCTCCCTCTAATTTCACAGCTTGTAGTATTCGGTAGAAAAGACAGCGTTCACATTTTTCCCACGTAATTTTGCAAATGCTTTTAAAGTTGAACTAGCTGGCGATCGCTGCTTCACCCGCGTAATGATCGAAAAAAAAGTATCATAATAGACTATAATCTACCTCTGTGCCAAATTTCATCAAGAACCGTTCAGCCGTTTTGACGTGAAAGAGTAACAAACATCCATCCCAACATTCGCATTTATAAATATGGGTAGGATTATTTTTCAACAAGCGCCTAAACTAACTTTAGCTAGAACATATAAAGATGTCAATATTAACTCTCCGCAAACTTTCCGTGTAGACTTTATGAACTCACAACAAATATTATGTGATAAATCTTATTTAGACGAGATTCAAATCAAGTGTATGATCAACATTTGTTTGAAAACCAATATAGTTGTGTACTGTGAACGTCTTCCTTATTGCTTAGCATAATATTTTAAACAACAGCTCGCTTTTGTTAATTTAGAACTAGCTTATGCCCCCGGCTTCGCTTGCGGTAAATTCGGGGTAACACAGTTCACCTGTCCTGATTTGCAGGTCCCTGCTACTTGTAGTTTTTGCCCTTGCGCCTTAATGATTGTAATAGCAAAACTAAGTTTTCCCTTTTCTTCCCTCTTTCTTCCTCATTTACCACTTTTTTTTTAATTAGCCTATGTCTGTCTCCAACTATCACTGTACCAAAATTCATCAAAATCGGTTTAGCCATTAAAGTGTGAAGACGTAACAAACAAACTCACTTTAGCTTTTATAATATTAGTAAGGACTAGCGACTCGCAATCTAGATAATTACCAATATTATAAGTATGTACAGACGCCTGCAGGTCAAGCTACCCGAAACTGTCAATTTTTCCCAATGAACCTTGAACCTAAAACTTTAGAAATAAAGTCGAAAATCTATCAAAGAAATCTGACAGATTGTAGTAGCTTGATGTGCAGGCGTCTGTACCTAGGTTTATATGTATAAACCTTCCTCTTAAACTCCAATTATTAAAAAAAAATACTTCATAATTGTTAGGTAGTTTTAAAGATCCTAGCATACATAGGAACAGACAGACAGCAGGAACTCTTTGTAGTGATGTGACAATCAATTCGGGTTGTAAGCCGAACACTTCAGAAAATTCATTAATCTACACAGGCCCGATTCTTTCAATCAGTAGGTTATATAAATTTTCTTACGGAAATTAAGCTTAAATTAAAATAGTTTTACATTGTAATTGCCAGCTGTCATTTTGATAAGAATTTAGCTTAATTTTAGAATAACTACTGCCTTTAAAAACATCTTTTACGAACTTTATTAGGAGGAGTAAACAATATTCAACAACTGGAAGATCAATGTTTGCTTTTTAAAAACATCTTCCTTGTTTGTTGATGCCAAATAATCAATAGTCTATGGAAATATTTTTTAGGGTTCCGTATTCAACAAAAAAACTCGTCCCACTGTCTGTCTGTACGCAGTTTAGCCAGCTAGCAGACACACTAGAAAGAAATGGAATTTGGTAAAAACATTAATCAAACCGAAAAAAGGTCCTTACCTATAGCAAAATTTTGAAAAGAAAAAAAAAAGTACTTATATGTGAAACAATTTTTTTACACAGTCGAGTTGTTTGGTTTTTTATAATTATTTTAAAAACTTAGTACTTATCACACTTTAATTTACTGTTTATCTGGTTTTTAAAATATTTTTTAAAATACCTACATCTATAAAAAACATAAAATAGTGTACCATCTGCAGGGTCAAACCTACCGGTGGTAGGGGCTCCAGGTCCAGCCTATACCCAATCACCTTCAGGATGCCATTGGTACTCCCACGAATACTACGTAACAATGATGCCGTTCTTTTCCTCATGATTGCTGACTAAACTATCTGTATTAGATTCAGCAAACATGGCTGACGCGCTGCAGAATCGCGGAAGCCCCAACAGAATCCGAAGAGCGTTATAGGTTCTCTGCGTATGCTTGACCCACAGGCTGCATGTGTAAAATGACTTACAATAAGCCCTGAAAACGGTGATCTTGACCGGTCTCGTACATCTTGCAAACCTACAGGCCAACATATTGTATCGGACCGACAACGCTCTCCTTTCCCGTTCTATGTCCTAAGGTATTTAAAACAAAGCACCCTATTTAGACCAACCCCATATAGGTACACCGGCGGCACTGCCCTATGACCCTTTGCAGCAACCCCAAACACCATGAACACACTCTTCCTCACGTTGTACAGGAGGCCATGAGTCAAGGCGAATCCCTCACAAACCTCAAGCAATCGTCTTAAGAATGTTATCAAAACTTTTAGAGTATTAACCAATCTCATTGGCCACAGCCTTCAGTTTGTCAGCGTTCCGGCTGATGATGACGATATTGATCCCTCTGCGCGCCAGCTCCAGCGCATACTGCTTGCCGATGCCGTCGGTTCCGCCCGTTACCACTGTAATGAGAACAGAAACAATGTTAGTTTAAATAAATAACTTTAACCTTCAATAATATAATGCTACCACATAATATTATAAACTAGCTTTCGCCCGCGGCTTCGCCCGCGTTAAATTCGGAATGAGACAGTTCCCCTTTCCTGATTTGCAGGTACCTGCCACCTGTAAATTTTGCCCTAGCGCCTTATTTATTGTAATAGCAATGCTAAGTTTTCCCTTTTTTCCCTCTTTCTCCGTAATTTTTCAAGCTTTAAAAAAATAGCTTATATCCGTCTCCAGGGTTCCAATTATCTCTGTTCCAAAATTCATTAAAATCGGTTTAGCCATTTAGGCGTGAAGAGGTAACAAACAAACTCACTTTTGCTTTTATAATATTAGTAAGGATGCGAATGTTTGTGAGGATGGATTGATGGATGTATGTATGGATGTTTGATACTCTTTCAAAGTCAAAACGGCTGAACGGATCTTAAAGAAATATGGCACGGAGTTGGATTATATTCTTTAATAACATATAAGTAGGATACTTTTTTTCGATCAACACAACACAGCTAGTGTCTAATATAATCTCCATAACTAGAAAATACTGCTCTCCGTTGGTAGCGCGGTCGCAAGCGCGACTGCTGAGCATGGGGTGCTGAGTTCGATTCTCAGATAGGACAGAAAGTGTTATTGTTTCCCAACCACACTCCTATCTTTCCTCACACGGTAGACATAAAGATGCCTAGCATTGTCCCAACTATCGACATCCAGTCTAACCGGATCCAGCTGAATACAGTAGTTTAAATGGAGCGACTGCTTGTCTAACCTCTAAAATCCAGTTAGTACTGGGTAATACGAAATCACTTGTTAAGACTAGTTATCAGAATTTTGTAGCACTGACTACCTACTAATATTCACGATGTTTGTACATGCCTTGACGTCATAACCTGAATTGATTTACAATAAAACTACATAAATCAAACACAATTTATTCTGAGCAAGTTGATTCTTGACCTTCACAAACCTATTAATATTCTCCTTACATACATACATTTTTAAATAATATTTGTAATAAAAATTATAAGAAAAACATAAAAATTGTAGTCCGCCGGTATCGGGAACAAGGTCCAAGCTACCGCTGGTTAGGGCTCCAGAGACAGGAACTTCCTCCCAATGCTGGCCGTGTCCAGATGACTGACTTCTAAATCAAGCCCTTGATCCAAATGTCTAAGTAGAGCTTCGACAGATGGTCGTGGATGCTCTTAGCCATCAGGGAATTGACAGTTACGACAATCGGCACAATGATAGACAGGGTCCCATTGCACATGTCGACAACCAAGACCAACACGTGGAACGACATCGTGAGCCAAATCGAGGTATTTTATTTGTTTTTTCTTTATTTATTTATTCTAAGTAAATTAATGCGTGACCTTCACAGAACCATTATTTTATTTTATTCTAAATTGCACACAAAATTCACACGCACAAATTACAAAATTGAGTTTTTTAACAGCAAACCTTATTTAAATTGAAAAAATATCTAATGAGGATATTATTATACTAATGTGCATAAACACTAAAAACTTAAATATTAATTAATTAAGTAAACTAATACGTTGCTGAAACACACGAAGCGTAGCGATGCTAAAAAAATCAAACGTCTACATTTTCGCAATCAAAGGAGATGGCCGTTTGTGTCGCATTTCCATTAGAGGGGCCTGCCAGGCCCCCGCCTGCCGGGGTTGTGGGTTGTTTGAAAGAGAAACCGCGGCCCCTGAACACAAAAAATGTTCCTACATGGATGAGTTTTTTGTCTGTACAAGTCCTACACTCAGTTCCGCTCTGCCCAGACCGGGAGAACTTATGTGATGATTTTGGCAAGAACAAATGTCATTGAGCACCAGTATAGTAAAAATCCATCATCATTTTCCTGCCCTTGTCCCATTCTATTTGGGGTCGGCGCAACACGTTTTCTTCTTCCATTCTCCCCTAACAGACGTCACGGCATCATTTACTCCTTTCTCCTTCATATCATTCCTTACACAATCCATCCATCTTTTCTTTGGCCTTCCTCTCGCTCTTCGTTCATCAACATTCAGAGTCATCACTCTTTTAGTCAGTTTAGTATGCATTACAAAAATAATGTGGCTATAAACTTAATTATATGTAGTGCATTTAAACTAACCGCGACCTTTGACGATTATGGGGACAGAACTTTTCCAATGGCAAAGTTAATTTTGTCCTTCAAAACAAGTACATCGTTTAGTTAGAGAAATGTTCGGTGTTTTCGTTTACACTAGGAATTTCTCCTGTATCGTGCAAAAAAACACTTGCACATACAGCCAGACCCAGAACCCGGTGCGGTGATTGAACCCGCGACACACAGCACAACAGTCAATCGCTCAGCTGCTGAGCCAACCGTGTTGTAATTAGTTACAAGACTCTGACATCTACTTGGCCGGTTAATTTTTTCATATCCTCTCCCTCACACAATCTATCCCTCGTTTCCCTGGTCTTCCTCTCCCACTCCATCCATCAACACCGCTCACAAACGATTAAGTAAAAGTAACACTCCATATGTATAAACAACGGTGCAAAAGTTCAAGATCAATTATTGGCCTATTTCACCCAAGTCTATGAAAGTCATCGACCTTGGCGCCAATCGGTTGCGCATACGCAACCCAACGCGTTACATCACTAGTCTTGTCCGCCATCTATGTCTATGATGTTGATGTCTCGCTTTCAATTTGATTATTTATGTTATGTAAATTGTTTTATGTAATATTCTATTATCATAGTAAGTCTATTGTTAGTGTATTTATTTATTTTTTGTTGAATGGCATGATAAATAGGCGATGTAGTATTTATTACATACTAAATATTGTTGTATTTGCTATTGATTTAAATAAATAAACTTTAGCCTACCGCAGTCCACTTTAGATTTCTAGTTAGAGGAACTTCTTCGAAATAATTGAGTGTTTTTTTTTTGTGTTGATAGATTTTTGGTCACACAGACCAACGTGCTACTTCGGGAGCTTGTTCCCTGGCTTCTGCTCCCCAGTTTAAACCCTTGGAAGTAGTGGAGGGCGTTTGGGGACTGTCTGGTGTAATGTTTGGCAGTCAAGTGCCGAAACTCAGCTTATTTAAAAAAACATTTTAAATTAGTAGTAATGTAACGTATAATTTCTTATTTTTATGATTTTTTTATGATACATTTTATCACAACTAATATAATTACTTTATAAGAGTGGTAAATTATTAATTTTTAAATATTTTAACAACCCTTTCATTTGAGACGTATATATGTATTACATGGGTAACCAGAAAAAAAAACTAACTAATTAGTCTGCCATCTTTGGGAGTGCGGTGGATTGGGTTTAGAATGACGTAATTTAGCTATCCATACATTGTCATCCATGTATGCTAATTTTCACCTCAATTGGAAATAGCAAAGTGGGTAATTTTTATCGTTTAATTAATGACTTTTCACGTTGAGACCGTGTTCCTACCCTGATAAACTCAAACAGGTTTACAATTTTGGTTTCATATAAAGAAAGAAAGCATTTACAAAAACGTCCAAAAAGCAAAAGATTATTTAATTAAGAAAAATGACAAATATCTTTAAGACTTTCAATGTCTTGAAGAAACCACTTGTTTGAATGACAACAAGGCAATTTTATACAATTGCAATCATCGACCTTAGACTGAATGCCAAACATACCACAACCGAGGCTTCTCATCTAAAATCGTAAGTCTTGGCCACGAACTGCACGTTCAAGACACGCGTATGGTCACAGCGAAAACAAATGCAAGAAGGTTCTTTGGATCGCAAAAGCGACAACACTCGCGAAGGAAATGGAAGAAACTTGCGCGTCACTACTCATGTGGGTACGTCACTTCATCTGAGGACGTGAGCGGGGACTTAGACCAAGTTATACCGACGCAGACAGAGATTACCTAAAATTATGATAGTTTGAAATGTTTCGCAATGCAGATGTTTTGTCTAATTCGTTAGATTCGGTGGGAGTGAACGTATCTTTGTAAGGTCACAGAAATAACGACTTTAAAATTCTTAAAGATTTTGACTGCATTGGGTTTAAAGGTATTTTTGTTTATGGCGCAATTTGATTAATTCATTTCATACCTTAATGTTTTATATTTAGGTTGATAATCCATTGATTTTTGGGGTACCTGAAGGTAGTGTTTAATAGCCCCAGTTGATTGTATGGCTTTAGGTAGATAATGTTTTTCAATAAATTTATTTGATGTTTTTCGGCCATGATTTCGATTAACACGAGTGAATTGATTGTTTAGGAATTTATTAGGAAACCACTGAGACTGATGATATTTTTTGGACACAAAAATAAAGGTTATTTGCACCTTCAAAAAAACAAATAAAATTTACAATACAAGTATGCAAAAAGGTAAGGTAAATAATGTTAAATATTAGAGTTGCAGCCAATACCTAAGCTAAGATAACTTAATGACTTGTAATTATAGATATCAGCGCCCACCCTCAGTGAAATTATTATAATTTAGGTTATTAGGTGCAAAACAAAGTTATAATTAACAAAGAGAAAAGAATAATAATAAACAGGTAAAATTTTGTTGTATTTAATCTAAAGGTTGACTGATAGAGTGTGATTAAGTCCGCCTATATAGACTATTGTACATGAAGTTTAAATAAATAAGACGAAATAATAGAACTATAACTCTGCTTAAATCACAGGTTTTCAAACATTTAAAACCCAAAAAGAATCTATCCTGCCCGAGGATCGAACTCGGCACCCTAGCTTAAGATAAAAACCGCGTGAAAAGACCCTCATTTCTGCAAAATATAGCCATGGCAAAGGGGGCCTGTGAATTCCATTCATTCCCATAAAATTTGCATATTGAACAATACTGTTCTCCATCTCGCAATCAAAGTTTTCAGCTAAAGTTGGAGAGATACCATAGTTTGGTGGGACATTTGCGGGGTCCGTTTCTACGCAGGAAAGTGGTCAGAATATTACTGTGCTGATAGTACCCCACTATCCTTAACCAGCGATGAGGCATTCCAACCAGCCATTCATGAATAATGATGGTGTTAGCCAATGTGAGCTCTCTGCATTCAAATATAGAGCATAAAGTATCTCTGTAGAATGTGGGATCCGCAATTCGAGAGGCGAAATTCCTCCGGCCCACTGCTGTAGAAAATTTGACTCTCTTTTTATCTGACTGCACCAGGAGGGTGCCTTAACGGCTTTATGGATTTTGACGAGTGTCTGTGAAAGGTGTTAGATTAGTCTTATCGTTGTTGCATTTTGAGTGGATGTAGGTATCAAAATTGTAAAAAAAAAAAACTATTTTAACTATTTTGACACCGTCTTTCCCATTAGTTAACTAAAAAGCTGGAAATAAAAAAATAATACCTAGCTTATTTCTAACTAACCCAACCAACCCAGAAGTAGTCCGGACCGATATCTTTATAATTTCAAATTCTTACTTGCTGTGCCCAGCGGTTTCAGCCGCTGTTCAGATCACATAGGGGTTTGTCAAATAGATTAAATAGGTGTTGGCCAATTTAAAGACCAACCCGATATGCACACAAAATTTCATACAAATCGGTGCAGCAGTTTCGGAGGAGTTTTAATTTTAAATATTAGATTGTTCACACCTGCTTCCAAAATGTACTTGTCTTTATTTATTTTCAGTTTTTTATGATTTTTTCTTTTAGTAAGTCCTGTAGGTAACTGTTTCTAAATGATACAGTTACAATTTTACATGGCCCTAGCCCAGAGCTGGACACATTTTCCGGGTATGCACCACCACAGCTATTATTTTGGTGGGAAGACGATTCCCATCGCAAACCCCCAGGTGGACGACGTTTTAAAAGGTATAGGTACTTGTTTCAAATTTTTTTTTGTAGTTTTTTAAAAACGAGAAAAATTCCTAGTGCTCGGCAACCCACCCTAGGAATTTCTCCTGTATTGTAGGTGAGTTTACAAACATTCAATCTCACATACACAAACAGCCAGACCCGGAGCAACTAATCTGCAGATCATACAAATATTTGTTCCGTGGTGGGTCGAACCCGCGACACGCAGCGCAGCAGTCGATCGCTCAGCCACTGCGCCAACCATGTCAAATTGAGGTCGTCGTCGAGGTTATGCGAGTAGCTGGCAACAATTTCGTAATTTCGGATCCAAAATCAATGTTTGTCGAGGCCCTATCATGTGAATGTAATTTCGAGAGTCAATCATGATCATAGTTTATTTATTTGTTAGTTATAGATAGGTAGTTATTTCCATTAATGACCTTTCAAGTAGTACCTACTCATTCTTGATGTGTCTTGTCATAGTGACATACAAATTTTAATTTAGTGAACAGTCAAATCCTTACTAATATTTTAAAAGCGAAAGTGAGTTTGTTTGTTTGTATGTTACGTCTTCACGCCTCAATAGCTAAACCAGAGATAGTTGGGATTGGGACCCTGGAGACGGTCATAGACTATTTAAAAAATAATATTGAGATATGAGGGAGAAAGGGGGAAGTTAAGGGAAAACTTAGCATTGCTATTACACTACATAAGGCGCAAGGGCAAAAACAGACAGCAGGTACCTGTAAATTAGGAAAGGGGAGCTGTGCTACCCCGAATTTAACGCGTAGAAGCCGCGGGTAAAAGCTAGTAGATATATAAAAATAAAAAAAAATAGATACAAATACTAACAAATATTAAATGTCAATGAAAATCACAATTAAATAATATCAGTTCAAATTAAATTACAATATTAAAACATCAGTTGGAATTAAAAATAACAACTATAAAACACAAAAACCTTCTAAAAACGTCAAAAAATAGAAATATGTAAATTAATGCCAATTAAAATTATAAAGTAAAAAACGAAACAGAATACAGAATAATTCATACCAACAAAAATATTTCATTCAAATATTCATTCACACTGTAATAACATTTTGTCGATTGGTGGAGACTGTTAAGAAACTTTTTGAATTAATTTAAATTCTAATTACTGAGGTTGACACGACCGTGTCGCCACTGCAGCGTCCTACAACAATGTCTATGCTTACCTCGTTCATCTAGCGGATATGAGAATGTTGTTTTTTTTGTTACTTTGCTTTACACTAGGAGCTTCTCCTGTATCGTGGGTGCGTTTACAAACATTCAAACTCACATACACAAACAGCCAGACCCGAAAGATAGTAGGCCATACAAATATTTGGGTGAATTTCAACAAATGCCATTTTTCTTATCATATCGGTGAACTTTTTCATTTATATATATTTTTTATTTTTTTCATGTTTAATGTAATATTTAGGATACTGAATACTCCCTTATTGGTAACCATCAACGTATCTTTTAAGACTATGGAGAAAATTCAGTTTGAATTCTGGTTTCCACCGATGTGACAATCCGGCACCGATTATCTTTTCTGTACACCGATATGATAAATTTATTCACCGATGTGATACATATACAGCGATATGATAATCTATCCACCTTTGAACATCAAAAAAGAAATAGTAGGCTTATACATTTTTGAAGGAGTGACTAAGAACTGAATACCTGAACTAAGGGTATTATTTTCTTAGAATAAAAAATAATGTTTTTTTTTATTATCATTGTGTTTATTTAAAAGAAGTATAAAAAACAAAAATTTCTTGTACGTTATTGTACAATACACATTTATTAATGTGGCGATCAAGCTAATTGTTTTGCCATGTGTACACTTAAAACATTGTGGCGTTCTAGGTTCAACAATACTAAGAAATTAAGAATAGAAACTTTATATAAGAAAATACCTAATTAATCAGCCTTTTAAGTTTAACCTTAATCATAACAACACTACAATAATCACAGCTTTAATTATCACTTAATTTAATATTTTTAAAATCTTTGTTCTCAGTGCGTAAGTATCATAGATTACATAGAGATCGCTTATATCTTACATCTAGCAAATAATCTTTACCCTTAAAAAAAAAACTTAAATTAAATCTGTCAGTATAATTTGGTTATTATGTTAATCAGCCTTTAAGTTCAACATAAATCACTACAGAACTTGAACCGTCTTCGTACTCCACTTTTATTAAATTGCACCATAATTAGACTTTTAAGTCATAGAAGACTATGTAGTATACCTATAGTTAATCACAGCACTTAATTACGTACTTTTATAATTATTATCTGTTACAACAATTAAACCTTTTTTTTTCAATTAAAACTAAAAACAATAAAAATAAAAAATTTAAAAACAAATCATACAAAACAAAATAAGTCATCATCAGTGTCACTGCAACCAAATATATAATTAAATCTCTGTTTGATGTCAGGAGTTGGTTTACGTGGCTCATTTTTTTCTTTTTTAAAGTTAATTTTAGATTTTATTCTAAATATTTCCTCATCGGTGTCACTGTCTTCCACGGTAGGACTTGAAAATCTATTAGATGCTTTTACCGTATCCTCTTTATTTACGAATTGAGTTGATTCCTCTAAACCAACTAAAATGTTCGTGTCAATTTTCTCTAAAAATGAACAGGCAGGAGTACTTTGATCAAGATCTACATAGTTCAATAGCAAATTTTCAGACATTTTTGTCGAAGAGGATGATCTGGGTGCCGCATTTTCCGAGATTTTTAATGTATTTGATGGTGTAAAATACTTTGAATGTGATGGCTGTGGGAACAAAATTAATTTGTCAGTTAACTTTACTGGTCGCATTTTAGTGATATCTATTTTGGATTTAGTTCTGGATTTTTTATTACTCGAAGTAGAAAGTTGAGGTTTAGACTTAATTTCGTGTTCGGTTGACAAATTGTGGAAGTCTAGATGTTTGCCATGTGGACATTTAACAACATATTTCATACATTCATCTTCTATACAAGAAAGTCGACGTAAAACTATACGATTTTTAGCTTCTTTAGTCCAAATGACTTGTTTGACTTGCAATGTTCCACGAAATGTGTTCAAATTTGTAGGGAGAAGCCAGTCCTTTTCTTCAACTTCATATTCTTCTACAGTACTAATTTTCACGCCTTGGACAGCAGATTTTAAATAGTTTACAAAAGAGTCTATATTATTCATATCACCATCGTGTGCAACAAATCGATCCGCCGTTCGCTTCAGTAGCCCACCTACTCCATCTGGCGCACCTTTTCCATGACCACATTCACTATAGTTCCATATTATGTTAGTCAGAGAAGAGCAGTAAATACTGAGTTGGGACATAATATAAAAAAATTTCTTATTCCGATACTGGCCTGATGGAGAATCAGAAATAATAATAAGATTCTGAAGAATTGGAGCTTCCTGTTTAATTTCTTCTAATATTGGAACAAGGTGAGCCCAAACGGCGGCAGCATCATGGCGCAGTGAAGAACTAATAGTGCAGAAACATTGAGTTGTTATATTCTCTTCCTTATTTTTATAGTAAATTACAGCAGTGTGTAATGTGAATTGTTGACGACTGCCACCAAAGTGCATAGATTGTATTTCGGACCCGTACTTGGAGCTATAGTTCTCACTAAAGTCAATGTGAACGACACAATCCTTTTCAGTCATGTTTTGTTTGTAGTGCTTAAAAGCTTGACTTTGATTTCGTATATTACTACAATGTGTTAAGAACGGTTTCAGATTGTTTTCAAATATTTTGATTAGTTGTAATGGTTTAACGGTTATTTTTACTTTTTCTACATTAACGGCTATTTTATCGACTCCATTTTTTTTGTAATTCTTTTTTATCTTCTTCCAATTCCAATAAATAACATCTTTGGAGTTATCAAATTCTTGATAATTTAAATGACGATTCTTACAGACAGGACATGTTCTTTGCAGGCATTCTACCTTAAAAATATCACAGCAAATACTACTTAGAATTTCAGTCGTGGTGTTTTCTTTTATGATACGATTTCTTTTTAAAGATGATATAACAAGATCCATGTTCTCATGTTTCTCACATAGGCATGTATTTCTCAAGTTTAATTTTGGCTGCGTGACCCAAAACGGCCTCATTCTTGTAAAAGTGACGTAACTGATTGGAGGGTAGCCCGAAGTCAAATACTTTTTGTGTAAATTTTTAATTGTGTCTTTCATCAGCCTTTTCTGTTTTTTTACTCCATTTTGTGTGACAGTATCCTTTTTACCTGGGCAAAGATTTGAATTTTCATCATCCTCAAAAAACTGAACAACAATCTTACGGATACGTTTTTGCAGGTCTATATTTTTTGGCTTCGTTGGGATTCGTCTCACTTCTAAATTACTCTGTTTTAATTTCTTAAATTCTTGATGTAGTCTCATGTATCTCTTTTTGTACATTAGTTTCTCTTTATTAGCCTTTGCCAATTGTTTTCTTAAATCGTGTATTTGCTGAGTTTTAACGTTTTGATATTTACGAAATTTCATTTTAATGTCTTGTTTGAATTTAACAGTATTAAAGGATGTGTCTAAGTTAGGACTATTTGGGCGTAATGTTGATTCTTCTGAATTTATAGAACTAATACTTGGCGTTCGTAAAGGAGATGCTATTGATAAATCTAGGGGACTGCTTGTACGTAAATAGTGGGAACTACTCGCTACTATGGCATCAATACGCAAATTAGGACTATTACATCGAACATTCTGTCGCAATAGCCGTGGGCTATGAGGTCCTATTAGTTCTTGAGAAATACCGGGCTCATTATCTTGATTTTTCGGTAGCGATTCTGCGTCATTGGTCTCTGAAACACTTGTTGGGTTATTGCGGGCACCATTTGCCTTATTTTTTTTCCGCTGATAATATGCACGGGCACTGATTCGGTTTTTCTTTTGTGCATTGCGACGTGCATGTGCAGTCATTTGGCTTCGGGTTAGGATAAGTCCAGCTGCCTTTCTTTTAGCTAAGCGATCTCTGTCTTTTCTTAAATGCTGCTCTCTTAACACAGGATCACTTTTGATTTTAGGTTTTCTTATTCTTTCCATTAACCTCTTTCTCTCTTTTTTCTCCTCCTCGTTTAGTTTTGATTTCAGCATTCTTAAACAAAATTAATCTTATAAAAACAAAATTACTCGAACGAATTGTGTGCGGCACGAGCTGCACACAAGTTAATATTTATGAAAGTTAAAAAATATAATATGTGTATATGTATGTATATAATGTATGGTTGTAGGTATGCTCCATTGTTTTTTTGTTTACTTTAATGAAATGACACTATGTCTACCAATATGATAAAATTACACCGAGGTGATAATATGATCTACCGATGTGATAAAACAATCCACCGATGTGACAAAACTATGCGTCGATCATGAATCAAAACACCGATATGATATTTAAGACACCGATTGATTTTTCTTATCACATCGGTGTAAATTATCACATCGGTGGTAAAAAAGACCACCGATTACAGCGATATGAGAACAGCGACGTGAGAAATTATCGACTTTTTTGAAAATTATGAAAAATGTATAATATTTAGGCTAAATTCAAGTACCTATAATGATGCTAATTTACTTACTATGTCTGTTAGAACCAAACAATCGTAATAAAACTTCACATTACACTAGAAAAATGCAACCACCGATAATATAAAATAATTGCTTGGAAGTAACTGAAATGTCGTACTTACGTAATTGGCGGGAATATGCAGCGATTTGACACACGTCCGTCCTGACTGCGCACTAGCACACACTAACGAGGGAAATAAAATTGGGGTGGGGACACTGTCGGACTCATCGATGCAAAGTTAGGTTTAAATTACTTTTGTGCAGCGATATGACAAAATTTTGCGAGACAAGTACATTTATGCCTCTCAGTAATAAATATTATGAATTACGTAATAAAATATGCTACATATTAATAATAAAACTAATATTCTATGAAATAGAATAAGTTATATTCTTAAGTTACTTGTTTTTATAACGATATAAGCGTTTTTGCTTGTAAAAAAAGTAGAGGGACAGCACCGATGTGACAAAAATAGAGGTTTATGTATTTATTTCTACCTTTGTAAATAGACTTAGACAAATAATATTTTATGCCACAACCCAATAAATACCTAATGAATACAAAAAAAAATAGTACAGAACAATATTCCTTTTTTCAAATACTAATTTCAATGAAGACAAAAAAAAAAGTCGTTTGGGAAATTCACCCATTTGCTCCGTACGGGAATCGAACCCACGACACGCAGCGCAGCAGCCGGTCACTCAGCCGCTGCGCCAACCGTGAAGTTGACACGACCGTGTCGCCACCGCAGCGTCCAACAACAATGTCAATGCTTACCTCGTTCATCTAGAGCAGATGAGAATGTTGAGATGGATGTGTGGAGTGACAAGAATGGATAAAGTAAGGAATGGGTATATTAGAGGAAGTTTGTAAGTTACGCCTGTAACAGAAAAGTTTAAAGGAAGTCGTTTGTCTCGGTATGGACATGTAATGAAAAGAGTCAGCTAAGGGTCTTATTGCGCTTTTATTTAATCAAATCAATCAAATCATTTATTGCAATTAGACCATTACAGGCACTTTTAATGTCATGAAAACAAAAGAAAAGATGCTGCTACAGTCCCAGTCACAAGACATACTTAATAACTTGTGAAAGTACTGTAGTTGCCCATAATTTAGAGGACCGTAATGTATTGATTAACCAACTTATAGGTAAAATTGGTCAGGTCTCAGTGTTAACTTAACAAGAGCAAAGCAAAAGCTATTTCAATCCCATGGATCGATACCTAAGTACATATCGATGACGTTCGTAACAATACGAGAGCAAATCAATAGCGCCCTCTGGAACTTTGAACCATCTGCGCACTACCTATAAACTTTCATCCACATTTCCCCCGTGCTAGCACCTCGAATGAAATTAATTCACACGGTGTTTCATAGTAATCTGTCGTAAGCGCAACCTCTATTGCGGCGAAATGTGAAATAGCTGTTCCCCGCGGTTTCACCCACGCTGCTCAGCACCTGTTGGTCGTAGCGTGATGTTACATAGCCTATAGCCTTCCTCAAGAAATAGACTATTCAACACTAAAATTTTCCAATTCCAACCAGTAGTCCCTGAGATTAGCGCGTTCAAACAAACAAACAAACTCTTCAGCTTTATAATATTAGTATAGATGTTTCAGTTTCCGTACCTCAAAAGGAAAAAACGGTAACGGATGGCAAATCATCAAATAACTTCCACAGCTCTGGGCGGAGAAGTCTCAGACTTGTACTGACTAAAACCCACATAAGTTCCTTCTATTGCCCTTTACGTTCCGAGGCCGCGGTATCTCTTTCGAACAACTCGAAACCCCAGGTATGCGGTGGCCCTGGCAGGCCCCTCTGCTTTGCTGACATCTCTTTGAGGCGCGCGTGGAAAACTAACGACCCGTCGATACCGTACCCTTATTGGATATCGGGAACGCACGACCGTATCAAGTTTTAATTTAAACTTTATACTCAAGTCTGTAATCATTTGGAGCTGTGGAAAAATCATATCTCTAATGCGCGTCGCCCACACGATTAACAGTCGAGGTGCAGTCGAGGCACGGGTGCATGAGAGACCGCAACAAGATTTTCTGTACAAATGAATGGCAGTGCGCTCATATACAAGAGCTGCGGCTCGGACGAGGTGAAGGCGGGGTGGAGGCGAGGTGATGGCGAGGCGGAAGCGAGGTGCAGGCGCAGGAGGGGCGCTCAAGTGTCCCAAGCCACGACTCCACCGCCACCAAAAAAAAAGGATATTGTACGGAACCCTCGGTGTGCGAGTCCGACACGCACTTGCCCGGTTTTAATATTGGATTATCATAATCACTTGCTTAACCTTTCCCAACATAGTTGGCATCGGTTGGCACATCGGCTTCCAGACTAACCGAATGTACAGACGCCAGCAGGTCAAGCTACCCGAAACTGTCATTTTTTCTCAATGAACCTTGAACCTAATACTTTAGATATAAAGTCGAAAATCTATCAAAGAAATCTGACAGATTGTAGTAGCTTGATGTGTAAGCGTCTGTACCTCATACCTGAATAGTTTAGCTGGGTTGTGGATCAGATAGGCTGTGTAGCTTCATCTCTATGTAAAATGCATCAGGTTAGACTAGAAGCCGCCCCCAACTTAATAGGGAAAAGGCTCTTTAGATGATGTGCAGCACGAACGTAATAATTATTTTCACAAGTCGTACACAGACAAAACACTGATCGATACTAGTGTCGATGTAATCTGTCGTAATAGCAACCTTTAGTATGACACACTTGACACTTGAATATTTTGGAAATTGTTTAGCAGTTGCTAAACTAGAAAGTATCAACTACCGTGACATTTTTAATAGTGGGTTAACAGCTAACTAAATATTTGTAAAAGGTCATCGGCAAATCATTAATACTATATTAGTCTAACGTTAATTTAACTGCTCCGTTAGTCTCCCCGCAAGCGCTTGAGTTCAATCAAGGTCTGGCCAAAAGTGATCAAAATCAATCAAAAATAAAAATATTTTTATTTCACATACATGGGCACTTATAAAACGTCGAGAAAAGGTGCACGGTGCGGGTTGGTCGTTTTCTATGGAGAAGAACCGGCAAGAAACTCCATGGTTACTCTTTTATTTGGTTTTACAATGTTATTGTTACAGCGTTAGAACTTAATTATGAGAAAACAGAGTAGGCCCGACAATAAATCATTACTTACTTTAAAAAACGTTAAATATAATCATACGTTAACAAAAGTTAACAAGCGTCTAACAATCTACAAGGTCAACCATGTCCACTTATTCACAACGAAATGGTAAAAAAAAATCTAATAAGATAGTTGGTGATTCCATTAGGAATTTCACAGTAGCGGCCCGGGCTTTGGAAGTTGGCGGTAAGATAGATAGATAGAATATTCTTTATTATGTACACCATACAAGTAACAAGAATAACACTAGACAAACTTATAAATAGGGTGACACAATGGGCGGTCTTATCGCTAAAAAGCGCTAAATCGCTTAAAAGCGATCTTTTCAAGACAACCTTTGGATGGATTTAAAAAGAGAAGAAACAGTACTGTAGCTAGTCTGTGGCGTAACATTTTTATAATTAATTTAATTTTTTTTTTTACTCAAATACAAATACTTATATATAAATACATATAAAATAACAATCATGAAGAGCAAAGAAATATTTAATATTGTTGTTTACGGAGAGAGGTAGTCGATAGATACCCGTATAGAAAAGCACGTAATACTAATCACGCACTCCTATGTATAGTACGGCCAACGAGAAACGATACCAAATGTAAACAAAACCCATGCTAAAACCCCATCTAAAATGGCCGCCCGAATGTTGGCGAACCCGTCTCAACGTTGTCATGTTTTTGCCGGGAGAACGAGACATTACGACAAAGGCACAAGATGGAAAGAGCTAAATATTAGATTGTCAACGCCACAGTTTGTTCTTTAGGTTAATGACCTTTCGTATCGCTTCTCGTTGGCCGTACTTGGTCATTATTTCTGTCGCCAAGAAGTATTGTCCATTATTATAATAGATGCTGAATGCTGTCCAGTGTATCCTGCTAATGTTATAAATGCGAATGTTTGTGAGGATGTATGGATGTTTGTTACTCTTTCACACCAAAACGGTTGAACGAATCTTGATGAAATTTAACACAGAGGTAGACGGGTGCCAGCTAGTGTTGATCAAAATATAAATTGCGACCGTTTAAATATAAGTTTATTGAATCAATTGCGTGACATACTCGAATGCCAAATGTTACTATTTTGTACTAATCAACATTCATTGCGATTTGGAAGGCTGTCTTGTGTAATTGACGTTTAAAAAGTGCTGATCGTCTAGTTTGACTTTAAATGGCTTTTGGGTTTGATTTCGCGGACGAATTTTTTCAACATAATATGAAGCAATGTTAAAAGAATTTCCTCAAAGTCCTTCGGATTATGATATAAAGTTTTTGTGTTATTTTTGACTAACCTTTTCAGATTTTGATGTTATGTAAACGATTATTATGCAATGCATTGTGTCTGGGACTGTAGCTTCATTCTTTTGTTTCTTGACATTCAAAAGTACCTGTAATGGTCTAATTGAAAAATAAGTTTGTTGTCAAATAATTTAAAAAAAAACCTTTGCCCCACACTAGGAATTTCTCCTGTATCGTGGGTGCGTTTACAAACATTTAAATTCACATACACAAACAGCCAGACCCGGAACAATTATCTATAGGCCATACAAATAAATGTTCCGTGCGGGAATCGAAACCGCGACACGCAGCGCAGCAGTTGATCGCTCAGCCACTGCGCCAACAGTGTCGTCGCATTTCCGAGACAAACCAACTCTTGAAGATATTCTATACGTCTATTTCGTCTCCCTTTCCGTTACTAAATCCTTGACATAAATATGTGTCCTCTCATGAGGTACAAAATTAAAATCAACGACAAAACATAGGGTTATAAACCGCATCTTTCTACAGCCTATAATCCGGTATCGAGTAGTTGCGCAAAGATGGTAAATTATTACTTTTTTACATTAACTAGAGAGGCGGAGCTTTGACTAGAATCGCTTCAACGTAAACTGCAGTTTGTGGTTTTCAGTTAAAATTGCTAGGCACTATAAGTGTCTTGTTGCTAACAAGTCACCTTGAACAATGATGGAGATTCTTGCCGGTTCCTTTCCATAGGAAACTACCTACCCGATCTGTGTACATTTTCTTGACGTTTTTTAAGTGCCTATGTAAAATAATAATATATTTTGGTACAATCTGGATTGTCGCCGATCCGGTATTTTCTTTGAGTAGAACAGTGACTACAAGAATCTTTGGAGATGCAAAAATCATATTTTTTAGGAGGAAAAAATTGTATTGCTTATTTATTTAGATTTAATGTCTTCTCTTTATCGAACTTATTACCGAATTCACGATATCTGCTAAATGGCCTAAAATAAAAACCTTTTATTAGCACAGTATAGTGATGACGATAAAATAATGTATAAGTGTTTTTTTTACATTACATGCGCCTTTTAACCCCAACCATGTCCTGAGGGCGGTAGAACGGATATTAAGTAGACGATAAGACGAGTAAACCCAAAAGAAGTTACCTACCCTTATTAACGTGACTTCAATAGATCCGGGCTTCCTAGACGATATTAGGGACTACGGATAATCGGAATGCCTATGTAAGTTCAATCGTAGCCTGAATACAAAGGTATTTACTCATAGTATAATGTTCCTTAAACCAGAGAATACTCTTCGTATCATGAAGTTATTTGTTACTTTTAATAGAACAAGGTCTTTTGGAAATTCACGATAGCAATTAAACACAGTATTCAAACTAATATTATAAAAGCGAAAGTGAGTTTGTTTTTTTGTTACGTCTTCACGCCTAAATGGCTAAAACGATTTATAAAGATAGTTGGGACCCTGGATTCGGAAATAGGTTAATTTTTTGATGGAGGGAATAATGAATTAAAATGAAGGAGAAAGAGGGAAGAAAAGGAAGCTAGCTAGGGTGTGCTATTACAATAAATTAGTCACAAGGGCAAAAACTACAGGTAGCAGATACCTGCAAATCAGGAATGGAGAACTGTGTTACCCCAAATTTAACACGAGCGAAGCCGCGGGTAAAAGCTCGTATAACAATAAGTAAAATTCTTCATCACGAACACAAAGCGTCAGTAAATGAGTTCCTTTACAAACTTACAATTGTGCAACACGCTTGAGCAACACAACTCTCTCAGTCACAATGTTCACATCTTTAGCTCCGGCACGATTAACGTAATGTTTACTGCTTAGATAAGTGAAGCTGCTGGGACTCGGCCACGACCACCACGTTTAAGCGACATGCATGTGACAGTTACTGCGGATAAAACAAATCTATACATTTAAAAGAGAAAAGCACTGAGTCACTCATCA
This sequence comes from Ochropleura leucogaster, assembly GCA_958449745.1. NCBI lineage: Eukaryota > Metazoa > Arthropoda > Insecta > Lepidoptera > Noctuidae > Ochropleura > Ochropleura leucogaster. The sequence continues at coordinate 1,359,774 of OY288208.1, forward strand.
CGAAATCTCAGAAGCTATAAGTGTTAGGAATCGCGTATTTTGCATGAGATGCTTTTAGGACGTCACCAAGAAGGGATTTTTCAAAATTCAACCCTTAAGGGGGTGAAACAGAGTGACAAAGTTTGTATGAGAGAACGCGATTTCTTGGCCGGATTTACTTGTAATTTTGCATAGGCATGCTTTCGAAGTTAATCCTACTATGTATTTTATATCATAAATGCGAATGTTTGCGAGGATAGATGGATGGATGTATGGATGTTTGTTACTCTTTCATGTCAAAACGGCTGAACGTATCTTGATGAAATTGGGCACAGAGGTAGATTATAGTCTGAAATAACACATAGGATCTTTTTGTCGATATCACGCGGGCAAAGCCGCGGGCGCCAGCTAGTATTAAATAGACTGGCGAACTTACATTGCTCCAGCAGCTGGAATGTCATTAGAATAATATGAACCAACACTGGAATGATCCCAAACCAGTGCGCAGCCAGTTACTCAACTGATTGTCTACTTTTCATACCACCTCACCCTTTGCCACTGTAATAGTGTAGACGGCCTATCCAGTATTGAATAAAACGTTGATCAGCGACCATGCATTGTTATTTTTTGTAACAACTAACAACACATTCAATAAATATAATTACTGGAATACCATAGACGATATTATGATCCAGTTTAGCTCTTACGCTGGATGAATGGGTACCGGGCACAAAGAAATTGCTTAGGTATGTCACCGCACGACGCTATGCCACAAACGCGAAGAAAACAAGTCACAGACGCGCGTGTTACTTAATGCAAGTCGTGTCACAAGTCGAATCGCCCGAGGTCGCCACCAGGTAATATTCGTATTGTACTAAAGTGAGGTTATTATCTTAGTTTAGGTTAAAAAGGAAGTAAAGCTCAGAGTTCGCTTTAAGAATCACGCTTGGATTTCGAAACCTTCTGGACTGGAATTTACTTGTTTCGCAGAATCCAATCCCACTATCCTACTAATATTATAATTGAGAATATTTGTGAGGATGGATGAATGGATGTATGGATGTTTGTTACTCTTTCACGTCAAAACTACTGAACGGATCTTAATGAAATTTGGCACAGAGGTAGATTATAGTCTGAAATAACACATAGGATCTTTTTGTCGATATCACGCGGGCCAGCGGCGCCAGCTAGTTTCAAATATGTAAGAGATAGATTTGCCTTGTTTTCTTGCGTAATAAAATATTTAGAGAACGTGTCATACTGGACTTCGTGAAGGATGATATGACAAGAAGGTGGCTGATGAGATAACGAGTTTGTTAAAATTAATAAATAATAATACATCAAATAAAAATAGTAACAACAGCTATTGACAGTGTTGTGTAAGTGTGTAAACGCTCAAACTCATAATATATTTTTATAAACTGTGTATACTAAAATTAATGAACGACTCTAAAGACTCTCTCGTTTTGGTAGCCACCTTTGAAACAACGTGTCTTATTTTGAAAGTACAAAACCGAGGAAAGTACGACAAAAAATAAAATGACGATGATTGTGACGAGCAGTGACTTTCTATTATTCTTTTCGAACTAAAAGGTATGTTTTATGTAGTAGTTATATTTCTAACTGCGCCCTACGGTATTACTCAAACCACATCCGAGTTATTCGATAATCCCACGGGAACACCACATTTTTCAGGGATCAAAATTAGCCTAATGTGTTAATCCAGAATATAAGCTATATATACATATATATCACTGTTTAATAACAGTTTACCCACTTAAACCCACTAGATGTCAAGGTAACCAATGTGCCACGGTATCTTAATAAATAAGGAAATAAAATCAGTCCAAAGATCATCATCATCCAGTTCACTTTCAGTTTTTATACAGAAAACGGGATACCTACGCTCCAATCCGCTCAGTAGTTTAGTAGATTAAAATGTACTTACAAACATACAAACATGCATGCATGCATTGATATCTGATGATTATACGAACACGTCTGATGTTTTCGCATTACTGACCAAACAATGACTCGCATACGAATACTTAACTTTATTTATGTAGGTAAGTTTACACTTCCTGAATTCTGCGAAGAATATACAATCGAATCATACTGCTTATTTAGCTATATCGTTGGATAATTGTTAAAATCATCCAACCTAATAAGTGATATTAAGAACTTTAGCACAGAGTTGTGGTCAGAGTATTTTGACAAGAGGTCATTACCGAAAGATATTTGGTACAGGACCGTACAACCAACACTTCCTGGCGAAGTATGGTTTGAAAAATATGATATGGGAAGGTATGAAATAGTTACGAGTTTCAGACTTCGCTTGGGACACATTCCATTGAATAAATTCGCTTTTATGATGGGCAAAGTTGTGTCAGCGAACTGCACTGAATGCGAGGTAGTAGAAGACGTTTCTCACATATTGATGAAGTGTGTCCGGAATGAAGCCCTTAGAGATTATTTAAAAAATAAATATAATAACTTGCTTTGATGTGGGCTGGTGTAACAGCACTCTGTCCTTCCCTTTGTCAAAGGAGGCCAGATTGATTGCTCACTCAAATGGGCATCCTTACTAATATTATAAAAGCGAAAGTGAGTTTGTTTGTTTGTTACCACTTCACGCTTTAATGGCTTAATCGATTTAGATGAATTTTGGTACAGAGATAGTTGGGAATCAGGAGACGGACATAGGCTAATATTTTTTTGAAAAAAGTGGGATGTGATCGAGAAAGGGGGAAGAAAAGGGGGAAGAAAAGGGAAAACTTAGCGTTGCTATTACAAATCAATAAGGCGCAAGGGGAACTGTGTTACCCCGAATTTAACGCGAGCGAACCCGCGGGCAAAAGCTAGTTAAAAATAAAATAACTTATTAAGTGAATCTACTGTTTGATTGATTGTTTGTTATTTATGTTACAGGGGTGAGATGTTCAAATTGAACAAACCGATTTAAATAAAGAGAATATATTTTTGTTAAAATCATATAACACATGACTGCTGGGCAGCTCTACTGCTTCAGTTGTGATCAGATATTTAAAAGCAAATTCGGTTGTCCAGTCATATAAGGAAACACGTAAGGAAATAACTTTAAAGGATCGCTGTTACTTTTTTGTACAAAATAAAACTATCTTTATTTCACACACCCAAGTGAAGTAAACAGCGAGTGAACCCGCTGGGCACAGCTAGTTATTTTTATATCCTTCCTAATGTTATAAAAGCGAAAGTGAGTTTGTTTGTTACATCTTCACGCCTAAATGGCTGAACCGATTTTGATGAATTTTGATACAAAGATAGTTGGGACCCTGAAGACGGACATAGGCTATTTATTAAAATTTGAATTATTTTTAAAAAAAAGATTGAGATATGAGGGAGAAAGAGGGAAGAAAAGAGAAAACTTATTATTGCTATAACAATAAATAAGGCGCTAGGGCAAAAACTATAGGTAGCAGGTACCTGTTTATCAGGAAACGGGAACTGTGTTATCCCAAATATAACACGAGTGAAGCCGCAGGCAAAAGCTAGGTATTTCATAATGTTCGGTAAGCAATAGTTGTTAGTAAAAGCCAAGCCGTACATAAATGGATGGTCACCATTGTCGAAGCTAATGTTACCCAACTGACCATTGATGTCGGGTGTTGACACATGTCATAACATTATAAGTTCTATGGTGTTGCCACATCTTGAAAGTGTGGCTCGCTATGGAGATGACATGTTAGGGCGTTGAGCAACCATATTGAGCTGTTTTAAGGTATTGTTTTGTTAGACAAATCTGCACTGTATCGTTTATATACCATGGGTTTTTTCTAGCTAAAATAGTAGGAGGTCCTAGGTGTTCTTAAAAAAAATGTTTTCCAAACAATATTTTTATTTTCGTCTTTAACTTTTATATTTCATAGCTGTGCCCAGCGGTTTCACCCGCTGCTCACTTAGGGGTATGAAAAATAGATGTTGGCCGATTCTCAGACCTACCCGATATGTACACAAAGTTTCGTTTGAATCGGTCCAGCCGTTTCGGAGGAGTATGGGAACGAAAACTGTGACACGAGAATTTTATATATTAGATTATACGTTTCGCTGATAAGTAGCGCTGTCAACCAGATGTTACTAAAACATCACTGCTTATGCCCCGTTCCAATAAACAAAAACGACTGGTTTTGCTTACGGATAGTTGTATTTTGACATAAATAAAGTCAAAATCCGAGATTTTTTTAAGCATTTGTACGAGGGATTTCTTTTTACAGTTGGCAACCCTGACAAGTAGTAAGAAGTATTAGAAAACGATTTCTTTCGTCTTGTCCCGTCTATCATTCGTAAACATTTAATTGAGTAGTTGACACCATTAACCAATAATTAAAAAACACATTTTTTCTAAAAGAACACCTTATTCTAGACCTGAGAACTCCATTCATTTCAAAATAACTTTAAAATTGATTTTTAGTTGCTTTTAAATCAACAAATAGTTGCATCATTGACTTGACAATTTAGTGAACGCGTTTTGACAACTTATAAAAAGTATATCAATTGATTGGTGGTGTCATCTACCCTATTGTCTTTGGGTTGGGCCTAGGCAGACACTACAGAATAACGTCGATTGTTGTATAATGCTTGTATTTGTTTCATCTACCTTCTAACGTAAGATAGTGTTACAATTGCGTTATTTTGGGGTAGCAGTTGTTTTAGCATATGTTTTCGAAAGATGTATATAAATTCGTTCAAAATCAAAACTCATTTATTCTAATTAGAGTGCTAATCAGCACTTTTGAACGTCAAATTACAAGAAACAGTCTCACAAAAATGCCCTGCCAAAAACAGACTTCAAGAAGACTTCGAGGTTGGGCTTATAATCGATCTGTCATTCGTATAATCGAGTAATTTAATCAATTTAAATGTATATTTACTCAAATAAATAGAATCAATTTCACAGAATCCATAAAACCTTGATAAAGCTGTTAAAAGCGCGTGGAGGTTATCACAGACAAGGTGAGGCTTCTCACAGCAGTACGTGAAGTCGGGATGTAAATGGTGATGTTGATGCGTAGGTGACTCCCTCCAAATGTCAGACTTATACTGACTAAAACCCATCCATGTTCCTTCTTTTGCTCTTTATGTTTCGGGGCCGCGGTTTCTTATTCGATCCAGCCCACTTAGCTACCCAAGTAAATTAATTGCAAAAAACGCGAAATTCAAACGTCTACCCTTCTTTAATACATAAATAAAAATACTTAAATATGAAGGTTAGCTTTATAATGCCAACCATTTTGTATAAATAATATTGAATTAAAATATTCTTAATTGTTTCTAGATTCTTAATTGACAACCAGTCTTCACAAGGTCTTACCCAGTTCAATATTTTTTTAATAAAAATACTTTGCCCCAGACTAGGAATTTCTCCTGTATCGTGGGTGCGTTTACAAACATTTAAACTCACATACACAAACAGCCAGACCCGAAAAAACTATCAGCAGGTCGTACAAATATTTCTTCCGTGCGGGAATCGAACTCCGACACGCAAGGCTACAAACGATCGCTCAGACACTGCGCCAACCGTGCCGCCTAATTGTGTTGTGGAGGTTAGATATGCAGCCGCTCCATGGAAAATACTGGTATTCACCTGCATCTGGGAAGACTGGAAGCAAATGGTGGACTGGACTCAATGATGTTGGGAATATACTAGGCAGATGATGATGGTTCTAGAATCTTGTTTTACCTAACAGCTACGGATAAAATGTGTTATAATATCACAATTCAAATGGCAATGTTTAATCATGATGTGTGTCTCCTCATTAAATCCTTAGCCTTACTATCCTTACTAATATTGTGAAAGTGACTTTGTTTGTTTGTTACGTCTTCACGTCCAAATGGCTAAACCGATTTTGATGAATTTGGTACAGAGATAGTCGAGACCCTTAAGACGGACATGAGAGATTTTTTTATAAAGTGATAAATAAGGGCGAAATAGAGAAGAAGAGGGAAAACTTAGCTTTGCTATTATAATGTAATGGGAACTGTGTTACCCCGAAATTAACGGGAGCGAAGCCGTGAGCAAAAGTCTGGTCTATATTATACTGGAAATGTGCTTGATGTGTCATCGTTGGTACCTTGCTATATCAATATCGAAAACAGTTTTTTGACATAGGTAATATAATTTATTCAAGCAGGCACCCAAATTGTATTCATCCAGGGCCTCAAAAACTCACGGTCCGCCCCTGGATAAGACAATCGTAATGATAATTATATCTTGCGTTTTGACAAAAATATTTACAACAAGTGGGTACCTATATCGGCAATATTATCGATTCTTCATATGTTAAACTAATCAGTGAATTAATTTGATAACCTTTGTTATCTATACACACCGCAATAGAATAGATAGCTACTAACACATTGAAAGAAAATTAAAATAGAATAATCGATAAAGGTCATGAAGTATTTCCCTTCTTCCATTACCGGCGGAAAACCTGCTTTTGAGATACGAACGATGTAGTGCGCAGGCGCTGACCCAAGTCAATGTAAACAACATCTAAACTTAAGCCAAAACGCTTCAAAAAGAAATTTTCTACTCACCAGCCCATGGTCCGAATCTCTTTGACAGCGTGTGCACTTCAGAAGGTAGGAAGTAAGGCATCAAGTATGAAGATATCAGCTCCAACACACTCCATAAAGAATCGATTAGCATAAAACACAGGGCAATAGACCCAATTAACGCTAAAACTAGTAATAAAAACATTGTTCCTATTTTAAATGCACTGATTTAATAAATTTGTAGTAGTCGTCGATGTATTCGCGCGTTCTTTTCGAAAATGGAATGTTTACTTTTGGTGGGAAAGCGCACGACGCGCCAACATGACGGAGCAAACCACACTGAGTGGCGCGAGCGAGTGTTGCCTACATTCGAGTTACGTTACAACGGCTGACCTATAAACCTCTGTTATGTCATTGCTTATCAACTATGGTTTTATTTATCGGCAGACCAAATACTCGGTAATCTACTATTTTTGCCATCATTTTAAATTAACTTTACCATTCCAAATTGATTTATCTACCATTACAATCATCTCGTATAGTAAAATCTAGATTTAATGTCCTTTAATGTCAAGACGCCTGCAATATTGAAGCATGCAATATTTTCAAAATGAAGTGATGAGTGCTACTTAAATTTGTAATCGAGTAGTAGTAGTATGTCCATCTTCCTTCTTTTGCCCTTTATGTTCCCTCTGCTTTTGACATCATTTTGAGGCAGGTTAGAGCCTCGTGTAACCATTGACTATACAGGAAACATCACACATATAATATACCTTCGAGCTATATTTAATGGGATCTAAATACAATGGTTTAAATTGTGGAGAGATGTCTTCAAACAGAGAGGAAGACCTTCGTGGAGGCGTGAAGCGCGGCAAAGACGACTACTACTAATATAGAAAGAAAGAAAAAATATTTTATATTAGGCAAAACATAATTATACTTAGATACGGGTAGTTTAAATAACTAAAAAACAACATGTAAGCAAGATTTTTTTAAAGTGAGAAACTGTTTTTATTAAATTAATTACTATTTACAAGCTATAAATAGACACAAACTAATAATAAAAATATGTAGGTACAAGTAAAAAATGGTAAATTACTGGGCGTCAAAAAAAATCGTCGGCATCGCAGTCAACATGAAAATGCCCAGAAGACTGTTTTTTTTTACTAAAAAAAAAACTTTTTCTCAATTAGACTGATTCTTTTTATTTCATTATATTTATGTTCTTTAGTTTTTTTTTATAAACACTAGCTTTCGCCCGCGGCTTCGGTCGCGTTAAATTTGGAATAACACAGTTCCCCTTTCCTCTTTGCAGGTACCTGCTACCTGTAGTTTTTGCCCTTGCGCCTTATTTATTGTAATAGCAAAGCTAAGTTTTTCCTTTTCCCTCTTTCTCCCTCATTTCTCATTTTATTCAAAAAAAGTTAGCCTATGGCCGTCTTCAGGATCCAAACTATCTGTGTACCAAAATTCATCAAAATCGGTTAAGCCATGTAGGCGTGAAGACGTAACAAACAAACAAACTCACTTTCGCTTTTATAATATTGGTAAGGATGTCTTCGGAATACTTGTTCTGCGATTTCGGCGGTCTCTCCAGTCCTGTGCCCATAACCCTTGCCGGAACGCCTATACCGATCTGCTCCAACTTCCGGTACCTCGGGTCGCTTGTCCAAGGGGACGGCGCAGTAGACCGGGACGTAACGCACCGGATAAACGCAGAATGGATGAAATGGCGACAGGTCACTGGAACAACTTGTGACCCACGGATGCCCCTCAAGTTAAAGGGGAAAATATATAAGTCCGTGATTAGACCTGTTGTACTGTATGGGTCAGAATGCTGGGCTGTTAAAAAGGTGGATGAAAAACGATTGCATGTAGCGGAGATGAGAATGTTGAGATGGATATGTGGAGTGACAAGAATGGATAAAGTAAGGAATGAATGTATTCGAGGAAGTTTGAAAGTGGCGCCTGTTACAGAAAAAATTAAAGGGAGTCGTTTGTCTTGGTATGGACATGTAATGAGGAGGGATGAAGGACATGTGACTAAAAGAGTAATGGATCTGAATGTTGATGGACGGAGAGCGAGAGGAAGGTCAAAGAAAAGATGGATGGATTGTGTAAGGAATGATATGAAGGAGAAAGGAGTAAATGATGCCGTGACGTCTGATAGGGGAGAATGGAAGAAGAAAACGTGTTGCGCCGACCCCAAATAGAATGGGACAAGGGCAGGATAATGATGATGAGTAAGGATGTCTTCGACTCTCACAGAGCTCTTCACATTTTCCCCATTTTTTAGATAAAAAAGTGTATAGTAAATACCTATTAGTAGAAATGAATTTATTGCATACCAAATTCCAGACGTGATATTTTATATACCTATGTAATTTATAAAATATGTGATAAATTCTCACTTTAATCTAAGGACGTTTTCCCATACACTTATGGAGAAAAGTATTTTTGCTATTAATCACCATGAAACTATGATCCAATATGTTTTTCCCTGTACTCTGGCTAAAGGAGAAAAGCTTTTTTGGATGCGTTGTTCCAGCTAGTATAGCCTATAGTAACGCCTCCATTGCAAAATGGATATGATATCTCTGACAGGACCTGCTTATACTCCCTGACGTCTTCACCAAGCAGTCTGACAGCCATCTACCTGGATATTCTTTGCCGTGATCAATGTGAAAATCTTTAACTAGACTCCCAACCCAAGTCGGCCGTAGCAAAGACGAAAGATGGGGATTCATAGATACCTTACATCTCAAGTATGTGCGGTGTGTGTTCACAGACAATGGCCAATGGCCAACTTTCTTTCTTGCGGTGAATGTCCTGAAAGACCCGCGTATTAAAAATATGTCGGCAAAGCAGAAGGGGTCTGCCAGGGCCGCTGTCTGCCGGGGGGTTACAGGTTGTTCGAACACAAAGGGAAGTAAAAGTCTGACACAGCCCGGCTCCGCCCAAAGTGGGGTAAGTTATTTGATGATTTCACAGCGGAAAAAAGGATAACGAATTATTTTAGATTTTGATTTATTTGAATTATTTTTTTTCCACCAATTTATAGCACCTTTACAGATATACAACAGAAGCCAACTAACACGACATACAAGTAAAAACACGTTAATAAAAATAAAGAATCAAGACTTGTTTGATGGCAATAACGTTACTAGCGAGGTTTGGTCAGTAAATATAGGTAGACACACTTTTTTGCAAACCATCTTGAAATAGCTTTTGATTATCGGAATGGAGGTGTGTACGTCAGACTTATACCTTAAATACTTTTGCCCTATAAATTTCGAACAAATCTAAAGTTTTTTTAAATTAATGTTGCATAAAAGGCTTGTAGATGTAGACAATTGTTTTAATAGTGTAAAAGAATTTCTTTAATAAAAGTGACTGATAGATATGGTTGCTAACTTTATTTTTTTTCGATGTGTTCTTTGTTGTTTCTTATTACTCATATTATTGTCAACATTGTTTAAGACTCTATTACTATGTTTTTTTCACACACAAATTATCCTTAGCTAGTATTCTATAACCCGCAAAACTTATAGACACACTTCTTTAGAACCTTTTGGGGATTAATACGCTGCCATTTACACCATTTTACTAACCCGCAGTGATAAAAATCAAAATAAAACAGCTACAATCATACTAAATGTATATTTTAATCTAAGTTTTACAACATAGCGGTTGTAAACAACATAAAACAGTGGTTAAATAATAGTATAGTATCACTGGCTACGTTTGTCGGCCACGGGGTCAGAGCACTTCCCACTTATTGCAGTTAACTCAGCGTTTCATAACGTAAGTAGTTTATTTTGGCCAAAGTGATTGTAATGGTCTTAGATAGTTCACGCTTATTAAAAATGAATTAACGATTTTACTTTGAATTAAATTAAAAAAAGATTGGGCATTGACTAATTATATATATGGCCATACGTACCCAAAAACTATATTGATCTTAAAGATAAAGAAAACGTATACATTTATAATCACACAACTGAAGAAAACGAAGTCGTTAAATCGTCAATAACTTACCAAAGTTTCGAGCGAAACCTGGTAAACTATCTAAAAACAACTAAATAAGTATTTTTAATTTTAAGTCGATGAAGGTCCGTTCTTCTTAAATCTCCTTTTTCTTACATTAATTACATTATATTTATTATTTTGGAAATTGATGTTCCAGCTTCTCTCCTTGTTTTAATCAGACTGTCTCCGATATGCTGTATGGTTTGGTTTCAGGGCATGTGGGAGGAACCTCCTCCTTCAGGGTCTTCATGCCTTTGAGCGTGTTTTTCACCATGTCGTACGGAGCTGAAACAAAATGATGATTCAATTATAATTATTTTCACAAGTAAAACTGATAGCGCCATCTCTTGATTTTAATATGAACCATACGCATACAACATAAAAAAACACCGCACGATTAACATATAATTATAAAACTTGTTGTACAGGAAAGGTGATACAGAAATGCACGTGTATATAGATCACATGATGTTTAATTCCCATGCAATTAGTGACTATGTACCGAAACCACGTCAACGAGGCTGTTAAAAAACCAGAGACTATAAAATCTAGTTTTTAAAACACAACACGTATGCAAAGAGAGTATTTTTTCGTTATACAGGAGCTAAATATCTACTAAAGCCGCTGTATCTTACGCTAGCAATAATGGTGGGCCAAGGAATTGTCTTTGAACTTTTTTAACTAACAAGAGAAACCTGTAGCCCTACTATGACCTGTGTCACCCATGTCATAGTAGCCCTTCAGATCTCTGATAAAAACTATCATATTCCATCCATAAAATAAAAAAAACTTTAAAATAGCCTAAGCTAAGCTGTTTGCAGTGCAGATTATCGGACATCCGATTTAAAAAACCGGCCAAGAGCGTGTCGGGACACGCTCATTGTAGGGTTCCGTAGTTTCCCGTCCGTCACAATAAGTGTTCCCAGTTATGACGCCAACCAAACAATTCGGTAATACCCGATCCAATGTAATAAGTACCTACAGCGCCATCTCTCGAGGAATTGGGTTACTAATTAATACAAAGACGTGCAATTTATTTTGGTGGTAATTTTGGATTGCGAGAACCGATTTCAATAATTCTTTTTTTGTTTGAAAAAAGATACGTTCAGGATAATAAAATATGTAAACAAAGTTACAAAAAAAGCTTGCATATACGATTATACTACAAACTTAGTCCAGAAATTATTTTGTACAACTTTTTGTCTTTTTTGTACAAAAACTGTTGTGTCAATCAAGTTCAAAATAATTTTCATAGAAAGTCCTTATAAAGTTCTACTTTTCAGATTTTTTTCATGTTTTTTAGACTTATGGTTCAAAAGTTAGAGGGGGGGGGACACATTGTTTTTTACTTTTGGAGCGATTATTTCCGAAATTATTGACATTATCAAAAAATGATTTTAGTAAACCCCTATTCATTTTTAAATACCTTTCTAACAATATATCACACGTTAGGGTTGAAATTAAAAAAAAAAACACTTCCCACTTTACATATAGGGTGGCTACCCTAATAAAACATTTTTTTCAAATTTTTATTTTACCACTTTGTCGGCGTGATTGATATACATATTGGTACCAAATTTCAGCTTTCTAGCGCTAACGGTCACAGAGATTAAGCGAGGACGGACGGACAGACAGACATGGCGAAACTATAAGGGTTCCTAGTTGACTACGGAACCCTAAAAAGTACATTATTTACTAACGAAAAATATGTGTGTCAGAAAACAAAAAATAGAAAAAAAATACAGGATTGACTCCTTTGAAGCTCAATGAGAGTGCATATTTTTACAACTGCTTAGAAACTTTTGCAATAGCTACTACATAGTGTTGTTACAAAATATTCGAATCTAGTCTTCGAAATTGAGAATGTGTACACATTGAATTGCATCACGATGAAATATCAGACACCAAAATAGTCTTTCGCAATAACCGTCAGACCTCAAACGTCGGTACGCTGCACGATGTAACGAAATTCGACTGACCCTCCTCTAGCATAAGGCACAAGTTCCACCGCCCGATGAACAAGATAAAGCGATTCAATATCGACTTTGAAGAAATAAAAAAAATACAATTTGTCGAGACGTTTTCAAAAATAACTTTCATTTAACCATTTTCCTGCTTTATTTTATACACCTATATAGCTTTCACCCGCGGCTTCGCTCGCGTTAAATTCGAGGTAACACGGTTCCTCTTTCCTGATTTTTAGCCATTTTTTTTTAGACATTGAAATCTGCGAAAAGTCCCATTTAAATTTCACCCTTTCTTTTAAGGGGTTGGGGGCAGATTTAAGAAAAAAAATATGCACGATGTTTTTGTTAGTGACAAATAGTCAAATAGCATACTATTTTTTTGCTTTCTTCCTTAAAAATTGCGAAATTCTCCATACACACTTCAACTCCAATTTTATGAAAGTGCGAGATTAGAAAAAGACAAAAAGTGGCTTATGTCCGTCTCCAGGATCCCTGTGACTATGTCTGTACCAAAATTCATCAAAATCGGTTAAGTCGTTTAGGCGTGAAGACGTAACAAACAAACTCACTTTCACTTTTATAATATTAGTAAGGATTGAAGTCAATTTATATTTTTTTAATGTTTGGAATCTGTGTAGATCTTTGCTTTTAAGACGAAATAAACAAGCCAATCGAAAACCCAACTCTCTCGTCACTTTTGCGGTATATATTATTTTTAACAATTTTCTTAAGATTTAGAACCCCAATCATAAAATAACAAAATGGAATGCTCAAATTTGTATAAACCAATTCTGATTTCGTGCGCGTTCAAAAAGAAGTTCATTGCTCGCTTCTCGCTATTCGCTGACAGTGACAGTTGCCTTATAAATTAGTTATTATGCACCTACCTACATATTAAGCCGGTATTTTTAGTCGCCTTATTTTGCGGCCATTGTTAATACGTACTTGCTTTTGTTTTTATATTTAACTTAACTAATTCGCAATCAAATAACTTCTCGCTAACAACTGAAAGGAATTTTATAAATATGTATTATTTGTATGTATGTTTATTTTATGATTTATAATGATAATTTTAAAATGTGTCTACATAATCTCATCCAACTTTACTCTCGCGGGTCTACTGGAATAAATTTCTAATGAAATAAGCAGTATCTTTGTGCCCTTCTGTGTTAATGTTATGTCCTGTCAAGTATTTTGCATAAATAAATAAATGGAGCTGAGTTGGTAATGGCTCCGACTTGCGTGCCGTAGGACACAGAATTCGAATATTCGAACCCAGGTAAACACTTTATACAATTTACTAGCTTCAACCCGCGACAACGCGTGGCACAGTTAATTTGGGCTAACGCTAACTTTAACTCGCCTGGTAATAAAAAAAAAAAACTTTCCTCTTTTCTTCCCTTTTTTTCACTTTTTTAGCCTATGTCCGTCTCAAGGGTCCCAACTATCACTGTACCAAAATCGGTTGGGCCGTTTAGGCGTGAAGAAGTAACAAACAAACAAAAACTCATTTTCGTTATTATAATATTAATTAAGGATGCCGGCGGCAGCAGCGTGCAAGGGGGTGCACTTGTGGGCTACAAGTCTGCCTACCAAGATAGAAAAAAAAGCTTGATTATTTTTTAATTAAGTTACCTACGTACTGTGTAAATAAAAACCTAACGCGTCTAGGTTGTTGTCCTTGGAAATGCAGTTACCCTACTGGTATTCTACTCTTTGAAAGTTACCCTACCCTAGAAAATCTTTTCATTTAATGATACAAATATTTATTTACTTGTAGGAGTTAAGCAACAAAAAAACCTACGTATTTCCATCAAAATGATGTCAAGAAAGTACAAGCACCTCATAACGAGAGAGCGTGTGATCGCATGAAAACAATTAAATAACCATGTCCCAATAGTTACTCAATGGCCGTACGATCGTTAAAATCTTTTATTGCTCTTTTCATAACCAAAACATTTTTTTAAAAACCGTTTTTACATTAAGCCAGCTTTTAATACTTATATGTTTATAGGAGAAATAGAAAAGAGTATGTATGTGTGTTTGAAATTTGGAACACAAATACTTTGTCTACTTTTAAAATCGGAACTAACTTTGCCGCCATCTTGTCAATATACAACACAATTTCCATAGTATAGGTTAAGCCTAAGACAATAGAATATTGCCTAAACTGGGACACAGGCCTTTTATCTTCTAGAGGGAATATAGTGTTTTGTAAAGCCCTGCCCGGCGCGGAGCCCGTGTCGGTTGGTACCTACTTGTTAGATATCACAGGAGGATGTCTTAGATTTATTTTATTTTATGACCTAGATGTTTTTCTTCATCGGTTTGAAAGACAATTTCCAGCAATGTTTTGACAAAATGTTTATAGACAACGTTCTCTCCTCTTGGCAGTGTCGTTCATTCCTATAAATTTTCAGCTGTAACCGAATTCTAGTAAATTGAATTATATTTGACCGGACTATATAGCAGCATTATTCTTTTAGAGTCTACATAGATAGACTAATTGATATTTAATGTGAAACATTAAATAAAAAAAGTTAGTTGAATGGGACCCACAATGAGTCCCTGCAGGACACCGGAAAACAATCCGTTAGGTGAAGACTTCGATCAAAATTGATCGAAGGGTGAAGAGAATATTTAGTTATAAGTTCTGTAATTATGAAACAGTATCGATAGCCTTTGAGCAATCGACTCAACAGTGACCTTTAAAATGATGACTCTTCAGCTAAGTTTTCTGTTGACCCTATTCGTATCAGATTTGTTAATCAAGTGAGTCGCGTGTCTGAAACACAGACGACCTCTAAAAGTTGGCTGAGACAATCTGAATGAAGAAGGGCAATGACAGGGCAGAAGAAAATCCGATGTCTAATTGTATTTAGACATTGATTAAATCGGATCGGATCTTTGTGAAAATCTGGAAGTATTGAAATAAAGGAGTTGCAAAATATTATTATTAAAACTTGAAACGGGTCAAGTTTTAATAATAATATTAGTAACCATATCAGTTTAAAGAGTTCCAAAATATTTGGCACTATAATCTAAAAGCATTCTTAGGGCATTTAGAGACGTTCCTTAGCCCGGGCTTTCACATACGACAAATTCCTTAGTCCATCTTATATTTCTATTGACAGTGATGCGGTAGCTATAACGGAATAATAGCTATAAGATAGCAATGTATTCCGGGAAATTAGAAACTTTTTTTAGGGATGGGAAATCATCAAAGAACAAATGGAGCGGGAGGAAGTGTCAGATTTTTCTGACTAGACCCGTCCATGTTCCTTGTGTTCGGGGCCGCGGTATCTCTTTCGGTCAACCCGCAACCCCTGTAGCTAGATTAGAGCCCTTAGAGGATAATTCTAGCAAAACTGACGAAATGAACTTGGAGGAAAACGCCACGGCATCTTAAACGAGTTAATTGTATGCAAAGACAAACAGGTTAATGTTGTTTAATTAAAAGTGGCTAGACATGTTTTTTTTTAAGTTTTTCTCTAATTTCGTTGCTGGTGGACACCATTCTATATTTAGGTGATGCCACGTCTCCTTAATCCTTTATTACTTATAAAAATTCTAACACATTACGAGACCTATTATCTTTTTCCAAAAGCCCATTGTTTTTGAGAAAGATTGGAAATCATTCAAAACAAGGTTCACACATTTTCCACCATCAATGGTACCAGTTATCATAAGGTGGCACACGGAGGCATTTTTACTAACCTTTTCAGAGTATGACGTGGTGAATGTATTGTTTAAAGAAAAAAGTATTATTATGTAAACCTGTTCTAAGTATGAGGGTAGGGGTAGCTTACAAAATGACCTATCTGTCGTACTATCGTGGCAGCTTATTGCATAGTATTTCAATCCACTTCAAAGTAAAGTAGTCCATCGACAAAACATATAGACGATGAAAAAATACACTGCGTCGTGTAAACAAAATAGTATACATACATAGTGTTACGATAAGACAATGTAGGGAGTTACATACCAGACCACATTCTCAGCCTCCTTTGAGACGCCTCGTTCTCATACATGCAAAGTCTTATAATATCGAATACTGCTAAAAAAGTTAAGAATATAAGTAAACTGTACACAATTAGTTGTAACATGGCAACTACGTTAAACACAGCGGCACGAGTCCTCTCGCCGGCGGTAATAATACAACTAAAAACAGAAGGTATGGTAACATACTGGTTTTTCAAGACCAAGAAATACGACGTCTTGAACTTGAAATCTTTGTGGCTTTACTCCATTTTATATTTTACTGTAATATTCACATAGATAAAATTACGCGTAACAGTCATGTCCCTATACCCTGTTAAGGTCAAATCACCGTATTTTTTGTGTTTCGCCTTTTAATGTTTCGATTTGTCACTACGTAGATACAGTCGACAACTCATATGCATAGTTTTATTATTAAATTGGTATAACTAAAACCAATCTAATAGGAATACCAACGCGTTCAGTAAAATTATGACTTTAATTACTAACTTCTAAAGATCTAAAAAGGTATCTTCATTTGTACCCTCGGAGTTAATGTACGAACACACTGCATTAATTACCTACTAAAGGAAGGGATAATAGTAGTAAAACTATTATAGTAGGTAGGTAATAACTATGTAATTAAATATTAAGTATTATTTGGTGGTTAACCGAAATGTATGCCAATGTCAATTGCAAAGACCGATTAAAGTAAGGTTGTTGTTTAAAAGTGTATTAATAAGACGCGGCCTTTACGACCTTGCTATCGGATGTATGTGCTGGCTCAGTTTCCGCAGTAACTGTACAAAGTACGATTAACATAAACATAGGCTGTCCACGGTGAACCGTGAAGCTCATTTTAAGTCCTATTAGTCTGGTGAAACGGGTTTATCTGTGCCTGTAAAATAAAGGTAATTAAAATTTTAAGGTTTTGCAGATTTTTTTCATGAGTTACATTTATTTCTGAACGTATTTTTTTTGACATTTTGTTTGTGCGTTCCACGGTGCTATAACTTAGAACAAAAGTGACCGATTCATAGCCGACCAATTAGAGTAGGCTTCTGCCTTTGCAGGGACACACTCAGTTTAATGGATTTTTAATTTACTCGTATAGGAATATCAAGAGTTTGACTTACTTAACGGTAGATGGTGCTTTTCTCAAGATGTTCATTGGGAAAGTCCAAAAATAAGATCCGTTTTACTCAGATTTTTATTAGATAATCAAAATATTTTTATGAGAAATAAAAACAAATAATGAGTTATAATACCTTTTGAATGCATTGTTTTATCCGACTATGTTTGTTTAAATGGATAAAATCATCCACAAATGCAAAATATCCATAATTTTTTTAAACTGCTCTGAATGGTAATAAAGGAACGCAACGCGAGCAAATGACAAACTAATTCGTTTTCAAAGTATCCGTATCCGTTTTTCTCTTTGCAAGTGAATTATTTTGACTTATAGTTGAAAGTGATTATAGTTTTATTAAATACAACGGCCACAAAGTGCAATTAATTTCAAAAATTGAAGATTTGTGCACTAATTTATTCATTTACAATTGGTGTAAAGACACAAATAAATTATTATGTGGATCACGGAAAGATTATGTGTGGAAGATAAGATTCAGGAGTTGGCATTAAAATATTGTAAAAAAAAGATTAAAATAAAAGATTTATGTTTTGTAATAGTACATTACGATATTAGTGCGTTAAGATGGTTATAACATGCGAGTCGGAATTGCAGCCCGAGCCGAAGGCGAGGGCGTAATTGAGCCGAGCATGTTATAACCAATACGCACGTATATCGTACGACGTTTTTTAACACATTTGCGAGGAAACAGAAAAAAAAACATTTTAAATAAACTCAATCTGTGAATGCACACTGTTGCCATTTTAACAGCGAGCTAGCGCTGCCTACTTTCGAATTAGTTCGAAATTTGAATAGCAACAGCGCTAAGCGACAAAACCCTTTAAAAAATTAATTAAAAAAAAGAATAGTAACAGCGCGCTGCTCACTAGCAGCCTGAAGTCGTGCGGCGGCGATCAGTTCCAAATTTGAAATGGCAAATAATGCTGTTATGGAATTTGTATCGACTATAACTTAACTATTTGCTTTGATAACACACGCGTTTTTTATGACCCTCTTTACATATTTAAAACCGATGGAATTATATCAGCTTTACGAGCAAAGGTGTTAAAAATAATGTTTTATTTTTAGAAAACTACTACATAAACTTAAAGAAAATACAACAAACAATAGAAAGCCCCCAGATTTTACAAATCCTACTACAGATATGAAGGTGTAGTTATACGTATATATCTTCATGAAAAGTTGTACTTACTCATTACCAGAGGGCGCTACAAAATGTGCGAGTGACGTCTCTATGTCACTATATACAATGTACTCTGTGGTGCGTTCCTTTCCCCATTTCTGTTGATATTTGTATGTGGTCGGAATTGGGGCAATGGCGTTGATAATTATCTTAGACAAAATAAAATGCTTTTAAGAATTTAAGTTTTGTTACTAATGAACATTAACATTACGCAAAATGTGCGCTAATATTTCAAACGGTGAATACGACGGTATAACATGCTAGAAATAACAACATCCGTATATCTGGAGTGACATGAAATCTGCCAATTTGACATAAGTCAACAACAATTTATACAATATTTTTGTGTGAAACGTAAACAAAAATATTCTATTTTGTGGCGTATCATCCTATACCACTAAGTCACCATGGAGAAAGAATTAGACAGAGTAGTTGAAGAGATAATGTCGACACCGAACGTGAGTGGTTGCTTGGTGGCCGATCACCAAGGACTATGTTTAGCTGCTAAAGGTACAGCGCACGTTGACTCAGCGGGGATTGTCGTCGCGATATCTGAACAGGCATGCAAGATACAGCCTAATCTGAAGCCGCCCACTGTCTGCCTGGAGACGGACGGGAAGCAATGTTTAATTCAACGACACGGAACAATCACAGGAGCAATAATTAAACAAAAGTCATAGTAAGTTTTGTTGTTATCTGTAAAAGGAACATTGCCTACTTTGTTCTGTCCCTCTAGATTTGATAGGCTCCTCTCAACGTTATTGCTGATAGCTGAATATATCACTTAATCATGAAGAAGCAAAATAAGTGGTTTTGATGTGTTGTTGCAGACACCAAGCCCTTATACAATGGTTGACAATAGTTTCTTGCTTATGAGAGTCAACAGTATTCAATCTGCCTAACTACATCTTTCACATTGGCCTGACCACAAGTTCTACTCGCTGTTACTTCTTATTTGAAATGAATGATTGAATTAAAAGTAAGTTGTTTTTCTTTTTCAGATTTTGATAAAGGAGTATGGTTAACTTCTAGACAGACTGTATGGACATAGTCCTTGGCATACCACCAATTGGAAACTATCACTAATTGCGAGAATAATAACTTGTCAGTTTTTTATGCTAAATATATAATTATTATAAAATGTATGTACCTATTTAAATATAAAAATAATAATGTAACTAGTGTATTTTTGTAAATAAAAAGTAATTATGTTATGACTTTTTGTGCTTATTTGTCAGTTCTTGTTTAGATACTTTACCAATTTCAATTCAAGGGAAGGTTATGAATAACAGGATGCACCAAATTAAGGTTTGACTGATTTGCTTAAAAATAAATCCTAAAACTGTAATGTTTTTATTAGTGTGGGTATATTTATAAATATTTGTTATGATTTGTTATGGCAGTTCCATTAAGTCTTGCCAAATAGGCATACTATAATATTTATGTATTATATAAATTACTAGCTGTTACACGCGGTTTCACCTACGCTGCTCAGCACCTGTTGGTTGTAGCGTGATGTTATATAGCCTATAGCCTTCCTCAAGAAATGGACTATCCAACACTAAAAGAATTTTCCAATTCCAACCAGTAGTCCCTGAGATTAGCGCGTTCAAACAAACAAACTCTTCAGCTTTATAATATTAGTATAGATTTTTTAAAACTGATCCCAAATAGAATGGGTCAAGAACAGGAAGATGATGACTTTTAGGGTTTCATACCCTAAGGGTAAAACATGACCCTATTACCAAGACTGCTATCCCTTCACCTGTCAGGCATGTCATGAACAGTAATATATTACACTACATTTTGATCTTAGCCAAAAGGCTGAGAAGTGATGCAGTGATATAGTTACAGTACGGCCAACGAGAAGCGATACCAAATGTAAACAAAACCCATGCTAAAACCCCATCTAAAATGGCCGCCCGAATGTTGGCGAACCCGTCTTAACGTTGTCATGTTTTTGCCGGGAGAACGAGACATTACGACAAAGGCACAAGATGGAAAGAGCTAAATATTAGATTGTCAACGCCACAGTTGTTCTTTAAGTTAATGACCTTTCGTATCGCTTCTCGTTGGCCGTACCCAATGATGTATTTCTGTTGCAGGTATAACAACTAATGCTACAAAAGTATTTTTTAAGGGTATTCCCATGGGCCTGTGGGCGGTGAGCAATGGGTAGTTCACCGTCCGTCCGTCGACTGACGACAGGCCGTGTCGACGGCGCGTTCGTGTTTCACGCGCGCCTCAAAGAGAGTCAGCAAAGCAGAGGGGCTTGCCAGAGCCTCTGCCTGCCGGGGTTGCGGGTTGTTCGAAAGAGATACCGCGGCCTCGGAACGTAAAGGGCAATAGAAGAAACATGGGTGGGTTTTAGTCAGTACAAGTCTGACATGCCCCCCCGCTCCACCCAGAGCGGGGGAAGTCATTGGATGATTTCCCACCCGAAAAAAAAAAAAAAAAAAAAGGGTATTCCCATACAACAAATAATATGTTTGTTTTTCGTATTTATTCTTATGGTACGGAACCCTTCGTGAGCGAGTCCGACTCGCACTTCGCACTAGGTACCTAACAAAAAAAATAACCAATACCATAGACAAACTGTTCTTAAAAATAGTCACAAACAAGAAAGTTTTTCTTTCAATATTATTTTGTTCGAAACACACTTAAGTATATAAACTCGCGCCTTTTTCCTACAGCATATACCCTGGCTGGAGGTCTTAATTTTAAAGGCACCCACAGGATTCGCCCGGTTAAGCAGACGACAACCTCATTGACAGAATTGCGAGATGCCATTCAAAAAAAAAATTGAAAAAAATCCTACAGCCATCCCATAGACAAAAGCTCACTAGCTACTGAGTTCCTTGCATACTCCTTTAGCTTCTTAGCCGGCTGCGAGTATCACGCATGACCTTTCAGAAGAAAGTCCACCGAGGAAACGTGACGACCGTGCCATGGACATTTTTTAACATCCAAAAGTTAGGTATTTGTATTCATACCTTAGTGCATACGGGCCCTCCAAACAGCTACCGGCGGGCCTGAGAAGAACTCAGAAGGTCAGTGTGTCCTTTTAGAGCGTCGCGCGTCGTCCCTGTGTTTCCACACACAACATTACGCCTTAACTCCCCGAAGGGTTAGCCAGAGGCGTACCTACTTATTAGTACACCCACTTTTCACCAGTTATGTTTAAGTATCATGTAGTCGAGGGGTCGAGCCGATTGCCATCAATTAGGCACAAATCCAGACTTCGTGGTTATTGCTGAGAAATTCCTGATCGGAAAACCCATTAATTTGTCCTGAGGGAATGTAACAGGATCTTATGATAAGCTTCTCTTCTAATGTTGACGTTCAAAAAGTGCTGTTTATTAGCCTTATTCCAATAAATGACTTTTCGACTAGATCTAAACTGAGACAACTCAAAAAAACACTTACCGTGGTTTTACACAATCGTTTGTGTGGTTTTATGAAACCACGGTAAGTGTTTTTTTTCACCATTTTAGACATTTAGACGTCCCTACTCCGCGGCCGACCGTCACGCGACATGCAACACACAGACGAAAAAGTTTGACACGATGTAATAAAAGTTTCACTTTAAAATGTAAATATTTCAGGAATGGAAAAATTTCCCTGTGATTAAATAAACTTTATTGTTTGTTACTTATGTTTTATCGATGTAGTCGAGAAGTCCCTAGTCCCAAGTGAGATGGCACCACGGATAATTAAAATTACCCGTAACCGGACCCGGTAATGGGTCGACCCACCGGGACTACTATGAATACGGGAAAAAAAGTTATCATTTTAAGTAAAGGAAGTTCCAAATATTAAATTTATTTTAAATTATAAAAGGTTGTAAAATTTTACATTATATTATTTGTGTAATGTTAGATGGTTGCATAATTATGATCACCGAGCATTCAAATAGAAGGATAAATAAAAAAAAGAAACAGGATTCTTGAGTTGTGCCAGTTTAGATTTAGGTGCACGATATGTAGGTAGGTACATCTAACATGTATCTAACATCTATCTAAAAATACATTTCTATCAAAACGGCACGGTTGGCGCAGTGGCTGGATCGACTGCTGCGCTGCGTGTCGGGTTCGATTCCGCCACGGAACAAATATTAGTATGGCCTGCAGATAGTTGTTTCGGGCCTGGCTGTTTGTGTATGTGAGTTTATATGTTTGTAAAAGCACCTACGATACAGGATAAATTCCAAGTGTGCGAAAACGTTTAAAAAAAAATACATCAAGGTAGAAAATAAAAAACCAACATCAATATACACACATTTATTACAGATATGCTTTCCTAAATATAACATGAACTTGACGAGAAACAACTGCAACCGCTTACACTATACAACTATGCATACTCTTAGCTCTTAATGTAGAATTACAAACAATTTTTTACTATTTCCTACTTGGTTTCAGTGCAGGGATAAATACTATGCCTATTAAGTTTGGATTTAATTAGTTAGACGTACTACAAAACTCGTTAGGGTCTCCTCATAGATCAGAAGGGCTACTATGACATCTTATAGCAATTCTTATTCCACTGAGTGAAAGAGATGGTGCTAGACACCCTGTATAGCTCTGTCTCTTTCCCTCAGCGGAATAAGAATTGCTTTAAGAGGTCATAGTAGGGCTACAGAGCCCATATCCAGGGATAAAACTATTATATTATTCCATATTATCAGTACATGGTATAAAACAAAGTCACTGTCTGCCTGTTGCTATGTTGTATGTATGCTTAAATCTTTAAAACTACGCAACGGATGTTGATGCGGTTTTTTTAATAGGTAGAGTGATTCAAGAGGAAGGTTTATATGTATAATACTTGACGCTATGACTCTTAGGAGGTAAGCAGCGGGTGAAACCGCTGGGCGGGTCGCTAGTGTAGACATAAAATCAGAATAGAAACCGATACTGCGACCAAGCCGAATCAACTGCAACATTTCAATTAAGCTAGAGTAGTTGCCGACCGGAGTTTCGTATTACCCAGTACTAACTGGGTTGTGGAGGTCAGATAGGCAGTCGCTCCATGTAAAATACTGATATTTAGCTGCATCCGGTTAGACTGGAAGCTGACCCTAACATAGTTGGAAAAAGGCTAGGCAGATGATGAGTTGCCGACCGGCACGACCTGAATATTTCGTTTATGGCTTGCCCCATTTTGTTGTTTCACTAAAAAAGCCGAATCGTATGTGCCAAGTGACCAAATATTTAGTATGTGGCTGTACTGAGGTCTAGCTAGCACATTTCAATGAATACTAAGATATAAAGCTGTTTTTGCGCACAGCTGTGTTGGTATTATATCACTACATAGTATAAAACAAAGTCGCTTTCTCTGTCCCTATGTCCCTTTGTATGCTTAAATCTTTGAAACTACGCCACGGATTTTGATGCGGTTTTTTTTAATAGGTAGAGTGATTCAAGAGGAAGGTTTATATGTATAATACTTGACGCTATGACTCTTAGGAGGTAAGCAGCGGGTGAAACCGCTGGGCGGGTCGCTAGTGTAGACATAAAATCAGAATAGAAACCGATACTGCGACCAAGCCGAATCAACTGCAACATTTCAATTAAGCTAGAGTAGTTGCCGACCGGAGTTTCGTATTACCCAGTACTAACTGGGTTGTGGAGGTCAGATAGGCAGTCGCTCCATGTAAAATACTGATATTTAGCTGCATCCGGTTAGACTGGAAGCTGACCCTAACATAGTTGGAAAAAGGCTAGGCAGATGATGAGTTGCCGACCGGCACGACCTGAATATTTCGTTTATGGCTTGCCCCATTTTGTTGTTTCACTAAAAAAGCCGAATCGTATGTGCCAAGTGACCAAATATTTAGTATGTGGCTGTACTGAGGTCTAGCTAGCACATTTCAATGAATACTAAGATATAAAGCTGTTTTTGCGCACAGCTGTGTTGGTATTATATCACTACATAGTATAAAACAAAGTCGCTTTCTCTGTCCCTATGTCCCTTTGTATGCTTAAATCTTTGAAACTACGCCACGGATTTTGATGCGGTTTTTTTTAATAGATAGAGTGATTCAAGAGGAAGGTTTTTATGTATAATACATACATATTATAGTAGAGAAAAGTGGGGATTTTCAAAGATTTGTAACACCCGTGCGAAGCTGGGACGACTGGTAAACAGGTGTAGTGATTTCTGTCATACTAGTTAATATAATTTCCCAATAGTGTTAAATATCTTACACCAATACTGTCCAACTCAAATTCGAAGCATGTGTATCATTTACACCAATAAAGGCATTTTTAATGATGCTACAGTCAAAGTCACAAGACATAATAACTTGTGAAAGTATTGTAGTTGCCCATTCTAAAACGTAGATCGTTATGAAGAAGAATAGGCAAGAAACTCCATTGGCACCCTTATAAATCATACACATTTTAACAAAATCATTCTTGTTGAGATTATCATTATGTGAGAACGATGTAGAAATACGAGCACATCTTAATGTGCTCGTATTTCTACATCATAGAAGCTCTTAAGCTTCCACAGACACGTGCAGGAAACGTGCTAACTTTATTTAATCAGCACTCAATCCATTCCAAACAAGTTTAATATTTTAAAACTTGACCAAACAGTGCAATCTTACATAGTAATACTTTTATCTCTGCACTAATCCTAAGTTTATAAGCAACATATTATTTAACATTCTCAAATAACTTTCTAACTGAACATTAAACTAACCAAGTTGCAAGTGTTTTAGGCTAAGCAAGAATGTTTATAAACTTATCAATTTAATCATAGCATATACTATATACAATCTCAACGTAAGTTCCTATAATAACAATTAATTCGCTTAATATACATAAATAAACCGATGCTTGTAAAAATCATGATGTTTCTAATAAAAAAAAACAATGTAAATAAGGAAGCACATGCCACGAGCGATCAATCAATATTGCAAGTTCATAAATTATTTTTAACCTGTTCCTGTTTTCAAAACAAGCAACACTTTATAAAAATTCAAATAAAAAAAATCGTTCACTAAAATATTGGCTGTGTATGAGCAAAAATGTTAAAAACTAGCAAAATATTACCTAAGACTAGGGCCTTTCTTATACACAATAATACTTACGCAGTCAGCGTGGCGTTTTAAATTGTTATTTTACAAAAATATCTTGCAATTACAGTAACAGTGATAATTTAATATATTCATATTGTTGCAGAACATTTGTCTATTGGCTATGTGTTAAATATTTTCTAAAAACGTGTCCATTTTGAGTTAGATCAACCAGTCTTTTTAATGTATTAAGTAAAAGTATTTTTCTTAGCAGAACTTTAAAAGACTGGTTCTTCAACTTACTTCAATAGGGATCAAAACACGTATGTATTTTAAATATTGTAGTATGTTATATTACTATCTCTAAATGGTTGGCGTTATTACGTGTAGTACCTCATGTGCGACCCACTACACATAACATTATCTAAACACATGCAATCTCAACAAATTGACATTGTTGTAACAATGTTTCACACCGCCAACATCAGGAACTACGTACTCGTACTTATTGAGGCATGCAAGATATAAAATATATTTAGAAAACAAGGAGCGGAAAGAAAAGACCCATAAATTCAGTACGATTTCGGAATGCATACGTAAGATATAAAGATTCCAATGCTTTTTTTTAAATTAGGTGATTACTTCACGAGTCAATCGTAAGTGGCGCCCTCTGCCTTCAGATGTACAAAATTACCTTACTTTGGTAAGCTTTTTAAACTATTTTTTCATGAAGTGAAGAACCATCATCGAAATGCAAAGGAATCCTTTTTTAATGTCTTTAACAAACACAGCTTTACAAAAAAAATGCTCCCGAAACAAATCACAAGTTCATAAGAATTACGATATGGTAAACAAATACAAAGATTGAAATCGTTAGATGTGCCTTACCGAAGACGCTTGCATATTCCGCATCGAACGGCATATTTGGTAAGACAATGGTAGTCTAATGTCACCTACGAAACGGAAACATTTCTTGACGCGGTAGAGCGTTTCTAACGTTTTAAATCTTTGATGAAATATCAGTAAGTCTAGCACGAAGGAAGGCGTAGTTATACAATTATATTCTATAATAAACACTTTACATCAATGTCAAGAAAATTTCGCTAACTACACTGCTAAGTATCATTAGTTTGGATCACACTCCTTTGATACACGACTTATGGCCGCACAAACCTATTCGTACAATTTTAATTTAAATTAAAATAACTGCCTATCATCAATATGGACGAAAATAAGATTAAAATATGAGCAATAATATAATTCATTTCAATATAATATTTGTGTGATCACAAGATTATAACAATTTTCTAATGAAAACAAGATTATAGATAAATTGATACAAGCCAGGTTACTGTGAGTGAAGATATGTATAAATAGACGTTTTAAATTGAGAGAACAAAAATTTGTTGGTCATATACCTGATAGTATACAAACACAATTAATCAACTTTACCATGATGTTCAAAAACCGGGACAAAGAGGGATTTTTAATTTTTATAAGTCCATTTTGTTTTTAGGATTCCGTAACTCAAAAAGAAAAAATGGAACCTTTATTGGATCATCTGTCTGTCTGTCAAGATCCTTTATCTCGGGAACGCGTGAAGGTATAGAGTTGAAATTAAAACCATATACTCAAGTCCGTAGTCCCTTGGAGCTGTGAAAAATCAACCCTCTACACACAGTCAAAAGAAATGGCCGTTTATATCGGAAGTTTGTACGAAACCCTCGGTGCGC
This sequence comes from Ochropleura leucogaster, assembly GCA_958449745.1. Lineage (NCBI taxonomy): Eukaryota > Metazoa > Arthropoda > Insecta > Lepidoptera > Noctuidae > Ochropleura > Ochropleura leucogaster. The sequence continues at coordinate 1,387,348 of OY288208.1, forward strand.
GAGTCTAAATCGCTCATGGCCGGTTTGTTTTTATTTCCTGTTTTGCCACTAAAAGACAGACTGTAAGATGTAAAATTCAAATCGTTAACGCATTTCTATTCTCATCAAAATAATAAAACGTCAAAAGAACTTAAACATGAGCCATCAGGCAACTTTCGCCTAAAAAATTAACACTAAACAATTAATTACACTATTAACAGCCCTCGACTACGTTACGATTACAACTCTCTACCTAACAAATGAATAAATATGGAGTCAAAGGATACATCTTAGCTCAAGGTACTAGATTTTCTCCTAACTTTTATATTATTATAATATAAACGCTGTGACTTCAAAATTGACATAGCTATTAACATGGATTCCTTAAGGCCGCGTCGTAATCAAAGCGAATGATATGTGAACACGCAACCTTTGTTTTGTTCGCCGACCCTGACGCGTGGGTTCGCCGAAAGAGGGCGCATTTCGTTCTTCCGGACAAATTGGTGGCATACTGTTACAACGATCGCATGTTCGCAAGAACGATCGCTTTGGTTAGGATGCCGCGTTATAATTATGATGAGACAAAATCGTCTGTAACATTAGGTTTTTTATACTTTATTTTGAAGCCACTTTAAAGTTATTCGATTGGCCATCAAGACAATCATATAAATAAATTACTCCCCTACAAAATTGCTTGTTTGAGGTTCATTTTTATAGATTTCAAATGCATTGGTCCTTTATTATGAACATGTTATTATTAAAAAGACCACTTATTGCACAACAGCCTCTATTGCAACCAATATAATACCTATTTTTAGTTTCATCTCCACTCTTGGGCCAAGCGATATGGTACAATATGTATAGTATATAATGTGTATCTTATTTCATAAACCTCTATAGATATAACAAATAATTGAATATTATAATACATGCTGAATATAATCATAGACAAGAATATTAACTACCTACAAGCAGACGGAAATAAAAAAAAGTTGGCAATTCTATTATTTTGTATGGAGGACACTGGTTTTATTATTGGCAATACTAAACTAAAAGAGTTTAACAGTGAATATTGCCGGACACCTTGAATGGTTTTTTTTAAATGTTTTTAATCACACCATTGATTACAGACGCCATTAAAGTCTTTGTAGGGATTTATATGCGCTCCATAGTACCAGAAAATCAAATTATTATACAAAGTTAAAAATAGCTACCATTTTAACATTACGTCCAAAATACCCATACAAAAATGTTAATAGGTACTTCAAAATATTGCACTTGACACTAATTTTATAAAATATTATTTATGTCAAAAACTGTGATTAACATTTACAGTCAAAATATTGCACTTGACAGTAGGTAATTTTATAAATTATTATTTATGCCAAAAACTATGATTAACATTTACAGTCAATTCAAAAATCAACTAATTTACGTACTTACTGGCTTATCATGAACTAGGAAAAGTTGTTTTTGTTTACACAAGCACAAACTATACCTTATCTAAACATGTGTGAAATTTTACTTACACAAACTCGTGTCATTATTTGTATGTATCTCCGTCTCTTTCTAACATGAACGGGGTTATTCTATATCGCGATAATAGGTCGTAATCAATCCCTGTGCGTGTTTAAAATAAATCAGTTTATGCTGCTTTTAAATTAGTAATAGGAAAGGTCTGTCAAAGCTCATTGTAGATGGCGTGACCGTAGCTGGTTCTCAATCAGACCAATGAGGTCAAGCGATACTAGCGCCATTAGTTTCAACAGCTACCGCTCCCTATTAAGAATCAAAGTTCATGAAAAGCCTCCGTGTTTACTACAAAGTACTAGGAGCGCATATCGTGAAGGAGACTCACGTAGTCGGCCTGCGGGATAGCCGTTGAAGTTGAATGCTGATTGGCGCGATCACTTGCGCCCAGGGACGCCGGTGAAGCTGATTGGCTGTTCGTTAGTGACAAGGTTGGCGCGAGGAGCGCTGGTTTGCTGGCCCGCACCTGCTTCTAAGTTAGCCGCCGACGTCCTCATGTCATCTATCGATCCTCTGTTGAAAATAATTAGATTTTTATTTAGGTTTTTCTTAAATGTTACGGGATATGAACGTGCATAGTGTTTTAAAAAAAAACAGCACATGATTCCAAGCCCAACAGAGAGAATAAAAATACAAAATACGCTGTTCTATACACAATACAATTACATGGTAAAAATGTATGGAACAGTAGATTTTGTCTTATAATCGACTAAAATTGTCTAAGCTGATGGGTTATACTAGAATAATGTACTAAACTCATGGCATAACAGTTTGTGTGTCGGTGTTCATTACAATCTGTAAGTCATATTGAATGTTGTGGACATGGATAGTAAAAATGCAGTGCAAATCAATATTTATGTGCAACCCCCATTTTCACAAGTTGTGCAGAGTATGGAAATTCCACTTAATTTCTAATTTGGCTTAATTAAACTACCAAATAAAAGATCTAAAAATAAATTTAAACTAAACACGGCGACCAGTAAGCTATAAATTTCAAATATGACATGGCCTCGCATAGTATAGATTTCTAATATCTGTATAAACTAATTCTGTACAGCTTGATTGGTTGCCGTGTGTGCCTACTACATATCCAAGAAAACTAAAAAAAAAATACAGGAGCTTATAAAAAAGTAAAAAAAATACAATATGGTAGGAAGAATAAAACAAAACTGTGCTCCCAAATGCTGAAAAATAAACCCTGTGCAGAAAAAAAAGAAATTATTTAAAGCAGGAACATGCAACAATTAGAAATAAGTCATAGTCATATTTTAATAGAATCATCCACATTGCAGGAAAAGGAAAATATAACATTTTTGTCTGTTCACAATGTTCGGCGAGGAATCAGCCTGAGTCCATCTGAAAGAACCTTACTTCGATGCAATAAAAGCGAAAAAGAAAGACGTCAGTCGTATCAGTACAGACTATTCGCTTTTTTGGCATGGATATAAGGCCTTTGCGAATTGTGGTTGATATCTTATACATACATAGGATAAAACAAATTCGCTTCCCAATGTATGTTAGGTTAGATCTTTAAAATTATGTGGATAACGGATTTTGATGAAGTTTTTTTTTAATAGATAGAGTGATTCAAGGTTTATATGTATAATAGAAACCTTCTTCTACTACTACATTGCATCCGTGCCAAGCCATGGCGGGTCGCCAGAATACAATAAACAATTGCATCGGTATAATTTTATACGGTGTTTTTTCTTTTTAATGTTCTGTTTTCCAGTGGATATTTTTACTAAAATAAACCATAACTTCCACTAGCATGCAATTCCAAGCAAGCAACAAGCAGAGACAAAACACTTACATCTAGTTTTTAGAACGAAATGCAACATTAGAAAAAAATCGCAAACGATCATTAACTGCTCGGATTGGTTAAATAATTCTTCAACAGCCAACCATACCAAACTAAAAACCGGCCAAGAGCGTGTCGGGCCACGCTCAGTGTAGGGTTCCGTAGTTTCCCGTCCGTCACAATAAGTGTTCCCAGTTATGAGGCCAACCGAACAATTCGGTAATACCCGATCCAATGTAATAAGTACAGCGCCATCTCTCGGGGAATTGGGTTACTAATTAATACAAAGACGTGCAAGCCGTTTTCGGTGGTAATTTTGGATTGCGAGAACCGATTTCAATCATTCTTTTTTTGTTTGAAAAAATATACGCTCAGGATAATAAAATATGTAAACGAAGTTAAAAAAAATGCTTGCATATACGATTATACTACAAACTATTTTGTACAACTTTTTGCCTTTTTTGTACAAAAACTGTTGTGTCAATCAAGTTCAAAATGATTTTCATAGAAAGTCCTTATAAAGTTCTACTTTTCAGATTTTTTTCATATTTTCTAAACTTATGGTTCAAAAGTTAGAGGGGGGGGGACACATTGTTTTTTTACTTTTGGAGCGATAATTTCCGAAATTATTTACATGATCAAAAAATGATCTTAGTAAACCCCTATTCATTTTTAAATACCTCTCCAACAATATATCACACGTTAGGGTTGAAATTAAAAAAAAAACACTTCCCACTTTACATAATTATAGGGTGGCTACCCTAATAAAACATTTTTTTCCAATTTTTATTTTACCACTTTGTCGGCGTGATTGATATACATATTGGTACCAAATTTCAGCTTTCTAGTGCTAACGGTCACAGAGATTAAGCGAGGACGGACGGACGGACGGACGGACAGACAGACATGGCGAAACTATAAGGGTTCCTAGTTGACTACAGAACCCTAAAAAGTACTGACAAAAAAATCGGACATTTGCAAAGAAGTCTAGAAGTTTACATTTTAATCTTTTTTTTAAATAAGTACTTCTAAAATTCTTTTGATTTGAATAAGGAATCCAGTCATATTTAAAAACCTGGATATGGCAAATCTAATCGCGTTCATAATTTTCGTTCGAAAAAGCAGGTGTGAACATGTTATATAGATGCGTGCCTCGTTTAGTTGGGGCGCCACACGTCGGGGTCTTCCATGAGGGTGACGTTGTGGTCGTGCGAGCCCGCCAGCGGAGCGCCCGGGGGCGTGGTGCCGCCCGCCGCCATCGCCGCCATGTCGTCGCGAGACCCCCTGCGCCCCGCGCGCACACAACACACATCGGATTAGTTTCACACTACACGCCTTGCACACATACATTACCTTTGACATAAGCAACCCAATAGCGACCTTATTTTCAGTAACAATAAAGATCACTATACCGAAGGCAGACATAAGATGCTTACAGACTGAAGATGGTAAACACATTAAAGCAAAATTGGCACAAAATGTTAGACTCATTACACCCACACCCAAATAGAGTTAGTTATATGGTTTAATTTTTAAACTAAGGGAATATCTTTACCAAATATATAATACTAAATGTGCCTAGCGGTTTCACGCGCTGCTCAGGTGTCCTCCTGAAGGCTCCCCTTAGCACTTAGGAGTATGAAAATAGATTATGACCGTTTCTCGGACCTACGGAGTTTCAGAGGAGTATGGCAGCTAAAACTGAATATGTGTTATCTTTCTTCTTATACATAAAATTCTTGTAATTTTATACTTAATAAGAAAAAGATATCACGACTTTAATCCCTAAAAGATTAGGCAGAGATGTAAATATAGTGCAACAAAATTTCGCCATTTAATTGCCGTGTAATAGCGGTAGAGTCTATTGTTATCAATAGGTCACAAATACAGACTCCGGGTCCGCTTTTGTGTAATAGAAAAGTCCAATAACATGTTTTATTTTAAAAAAAAACCTTGCCCCACACTAGGAGTTTCTCCTGTATCGTAGGTGCGTTTAAAGTTTCGTACAAATCGGTCCACCCGTTTCCAAACAACGCGCGACGATAATTTTATATATTAGAAGAAGATAGACTATGTCATAGAACAGTTCTGTTTTGGTAAAGTTATTCCCTATTTACAAGAAATCTGTAAAGAAGAAAGAGCAATGTGCCAATTGGTGTTAAAAATACCAATATGTACGTGTATGTACTGTAGTCAAATTATTCTATGTTACACACTAAGAGTAAATAATAAATAGTTTATTTAAACGACACACTATGCAATCAACTGACAATATAAGTTGGTAGATATGCAAACTGCTCAACAAGAAATTTCCCTGACTTAACTTATACAATGGGTCTAGTCACGGATTAGCGATATTCTATATTAATATTCTATTACTCAAATTTGTTAATTATCAAAAAAAAAACGTTAACAAAACTTTCGTTGATTTGCATATTTTTTTCTTAATTTCGTTTTGTAAAGTTACGAAAATGTAAACCTTTCATTTCTTAATTTAAACGATAGACGATATTTTTGCTCTCCGAATAAGGCTATTTTCGTCTCCGTAAAATCAAAACTGAGATAATTATGATTATTTTTTGTTCACTCATAGAGAATATCTCAAAATGGCTGCCAAAAAGCGGGAAAGTGTATTGGACCAAATGTGTAGTAATATATAACACTCGTTACATAAGTATCTAGAATATCGCTAGTCCATGACCGGACACATAGTAGATTTCCATTATTTAACCTTTTCATAACACCTTTATCATAATATCCTCCATCTTGGCAAATTACTTGAGTACGACAATCATTATATGATAATATTATTAGAAAGACACACAAAAAAAATTGCTAGTATGAAGGTAAAACTCACAACGCATTCTAGTGGATGCAAAACGTAAGTATATTTTATTTATGTATGTATTTTTCAAGAGCATCAATATTTTTCTTCGTAGCGAAATTCAAAAGCAAATAACTATTGCAACGTCTTTTTTGCTGCGGCTGGAAAAGAGTCAGACTGACTAAACCCATCCATGTTCCTTCTCTTGCCCTTTATGTTCCGGGGTCGCGGTATCTACGAAACAACCCGCAACCCCAGCTGGCAGTGGCCCAAGTCACCCCCTCTGCTCTGCTGACATTTCTTTGAGACGTGCGTGGAACATAAACGCGTCGTCGACACGGCAACTATTGGGAACTTCAAAACCCATTTGGGTTAGAAATATACACCATTAATAAACCCACTATAAAAGTTGCTTAATGTGGGTGTAGAGTCCTTAAGAACGGTGTGTGTGTTTGTGTGTGTGTGTGTATGGTTTAAGGTAGAATGATACTGACTTTTTGCCAAGAGCCATCATCCCGTAGACGATGCCGGTAGCGAAGATCAGCCCGCTGCCGAACCACGTGCTCATGCTGAGGAAGCACATGAAGAATGGAGGAACTGATAGCCTGGAAATGGACAGAAAAATAAAGATCAAAACATTTGTTTTTTTTTTTTATAGGGCCACTTGTAATTAAACTTTTTTTGCCCAACCGAACTATCATCAAAAGTCTCCGTTGTCTATGGGCAACTGCTACCCTACTATGACCTCTTAAATCAATTCTTATTCCGCTGAGGGAAAGAGACAGCGGCTGGAAGATAGCCTGGAAATGGACAGAAAAATAAAGATCAAAACATTTGTTTTTTTTTTTTATAGGGCCACTTGTAATTAAACTTTTTTTGCCCAACCGAACTATCATCAAAAGTCTCCGTTGTCTATGGGCAACTGCTACCCTACTATGACCTCTTAAATCAATTCTTATTCCGCTGAGGGAAAGAGACAGAGCTATACAGGGTGTCTAGCACTATCTCTTTCACTCAGTGGAATAAGAATTGCTATAAGATGTCATAGTAGCCCTTCTGGAATGTCAAAGACATCGCAGTTCCTGTTACAATAATAAAAACAAACTTGACATATCACATGTATATGAAATTGTGCATTTGCTTTCGTTGATTAGAGAAATTACAATAGGTTAGATTAAAAAAAAAATAGTTCGTCTTTTAGATTGTTCAAAAATAAATAATAGAGAAAAATACGTGTATTTTTTTACGTCGTGTACCGTCACACGTAACTATTATCTTTGTCATTTTTGGTCTAATTTAAAAATAAATAAACGTGTCCCTTAGTTTTGAATAATTTAAAAGACGGACTAAATAGAATGTAATTATTTTGACCCTGAAAACTACCCTATTAAGCGTTTCCCTGAATCGAAGCCAGGGACCTTATGCTCTGCAGTTGCGCTAGCGACCACTCCACCAAAGAGGAAGTCACACACACATACCTTTTGTTAATAAAAAAAAAGCGTAGCCCCGCCACACTAGAAATTTCTTCAGTATCGTGGGTGCTTTTACAAAAATTTAAACGCACAAACACAAACAGCCAGACCCGGAACAACTACCTGTAGGTCATACAAATATTTGGTCCGTGCTAGATCGAAGCCGCGACACAGCGCAGCAGTCAAACACTTAGCCACTGCGCCAACCGTGTCCTTTGTTTACGAATTGAAGTAAACTCAGTTCAACATATTCACTCAGCAGTAACTAAAACTTTTTTGTTTGATATTTTGTATATATTTTAGATAAGTATTCATTATTTTAGATTGTATATATGTAAACATATATTTATTATTTTTATTAGTATGTAAGTTTTCTATAGGTATTGATAACGTGTATTTATTATTTTTATTAGTAAGTAAGTCTATATTGATATCGTTTTGTTTATTTAAGTTAGTGCTTAGTTGTTATTTTTTACACACTGTGTCTACGTGTTTATTTTTTTCCATCTGTCCAATCGCAGGTCTGCTGGAAGAGATTTCTTTATGAAATAAGCAGTACCTTTGTGCTCTTTTTTCCTTATATACTTTTTTTTTATAATGTTTTGTGTGTACATAAATAAATAAATAAAACGAAACGTTAAGGTTGAGTCACGTGTTTTACAGGCAAAAGGATACAGCTATTATTTAACAATACAGAGCATTTAATGGAGGGCGTGACGTTGCTTACAATTCACGATGCATGCTATGAAATTTTATTGCTTCATTATTGTGACGGGAGAGATCAGATACCATAGTTACAGGTTAAAATAACAGCTTTAGTAGCATCATAATCCTTACTAATATTATAAAAGCGAAAGTGAGTTTGTTTGTTACGTCTTTAAGCCTTGATGGCTAACCGATTTTGATGAATTTTGGTACAGAGATAGTTGGGACCCTGGAGACAGATGGACGAGATGGGAAATGAGGGAGAAAAGGGAAACTTAGCTTTGCTATTACAATAAATAAGGCGCAAGGGCAAAAACTACAGGTAGCAGGTACCTGCAAATCAGGAAATAGGAACTGTGATCCCGAATTTAACGCGAGCGAAGCCGAGGGCAAGAGCTAGTGGAATAATATTTTTCCAAATATGATTTTGCTAAAGCGGCTAATTTAAGGCCCCTAGTAGGGTTACCATCACGTCTTAAAGCAGCACTCATGCCAGCGTGGAAAAGAGAGCGCTAGACACCCTAAATAATTCTGTCTCTTTCCCTCAATAGAATAAGTACGGATTGGTACCCCATCTGAAAAGACAACTGGTAGGTCTAGGCAGGGTACCAGTCTACTCAATAATATATATAATAGAGAGTCAAATCAGGTGAAATTAATTTTAACATTATCTAACAAGCCCCGTTAGTTATCACTTCTGCCGACTGTACATAAATAAAATAGATAAGTCACAAAAAACATAATTAAAAACCAATCATCATCATCTGCCTAGCCTTTTCCCAAATATGTTGGGGTCGGCTTCCAGTCTAACCGGATGCAGCTGAATATCAGTATTTTACATGGAGCGACTGCCTATCTGACCTCCACAATCCAGTCAATACTGGGTAATACGATACCCCTTGGTAAGACTGGTTGTCAGACTTTCGGAACACTGACTACCTGTAACGACTGTCAAAGATCTACAAATGACAGCCGGGACCAACGGCTTAACGTGCTTTCCGAGGCACGGAGGAAACTCGGTATGTAACGGGTGATCACCCATCCACAGACCAACCTAGGCAAGCGCGGCTTAACCTAAAGATCGACCTGAGCAACTACTATTTATTTAGCAACGAGCTCCTCTATAATTAAAAACCAATACGACAATAAATAAAACGTCACACAAATTCGTCATAAATAAACAGATAACAAGCAGACTGTGCGAACTTGCCTTTTGTGATTTTGATAAATCGATGAATCATTTGAAGTGACGAAAACACGACGACACTAGGCTATACAAAACCAGTTTATGCAGATCTTTTATTACACGCGAAATCTGTACAAAGCGACGCCATGTTGCGTTTCTCGTATAGAAAGTTATCAAATAACTTCTCCCGCTCAGGGCGGAGCGGGGGGGAGTGTCACTTTTACTGACTAAAAGCCATCCCTGTTCTTTCTTTTGCGGTTTATGTCCTTGGTCCAGTGGCCCTGGCAAGCTTTTCTGCTTTACTGACACCTCTGTGAGGCGCGCGTGGAACACGAACGCGCCTTCGACACGGCCTGTCGTCAATAGACGGGCGGACGGTGAGCTACCCATTGCTCACCGTCCACAGCCCTGCGTCTACGGTGGTTTGTATTCGTCTCGCGAAAGCGAGGCCATGTAGCGAAGAAATGTGAGTCTTGATGTGTCACAGAGTATAAACTTTGCCTAATTCAAAAGCCATATTTATTGATTAACGTTTTACGTTTTCAAGACCATAGTATTTGGACGCTATACTCTTACGGAAAATGTCTTATTTTTACTCAGAAATTTGACGAGAAAAATGCTTTTTGAAATTTGCTAACTTTACATTCAAATCAAATCAAAATCATTTATTTCAATTAATAAATAAAATAAATAAATAAATATCTTGGGACAACTCACACACGGCTGTTTGATCCCAAGCTAAGCAGAGCTTGTGTTATGGTAACCAGACAACTGATATACATACTTATATAATTTATAAATACATACATATTATAGATAAATCACACCCAGACACAGAACAAACAATCATGCTCATCACACAAAGGTTGTCCTGGGTGGGAATCGAACCCACGACCTCCGGCTCAGCAGTCAGGGCCACTAACCACTAGACCAACAGGCCCGTCATTATAATTAGACCATTACAGGCACTTATGAATGCCAAAAAAACAAAATGTTTAAACCCCGGTCACAAGACATTATAACTTGTGAAAGTACTGTAGTTGCCCATTCCAAAGCGTTGATCTCTATGGAGAAGAATGGGCAAGAAACTCCATGGACACTCTTTTAAATTAGAGTATTATTACAAAATCGTATATACATCATGCGAGTTGAGATTATACAAATATGTGAGAACGATGTAGACAGATTTCCATTTCATTGCTAGTGACTTTGGGTAACTGATAATAAATACTACGTTGTAAGTGGTGTCGATTTACAGTACTGTAACACTCGGGCGTGCCTTCCGACCGAGGCGGCAAAAAATGATTGTTGAAGATGAAATGACAGAATGAAATTCGAAATATGAATATTTAAAGAGCTTGAAGCAACAGAGAGGGTGGAATACAGTTCTTTAACACTATCAGCCCAAAAAAACCTTATCACGACGACAAAAAAAAAGTCGCTATGATTTCGAGAGTAATGAAACAACAGACTCAAGTATTCTATAATCCCAAACAGATTAAGAGATTTGCAAAAAACCGCCTGTGGCAAGTTTCCCTATATACGGAATAATTTTGGACACAATGTCAATACAACGTTTTAATTATGAAGGAAAAGTTTCGTATTTTCCTGTCCGACTGACCGAAATAATTAATTTCGATGCTATTAAATAACAGTCCAAATCCCATAAATAAATAAGGAAATGGCACCGAAGGAGAATGATTTTGATTAAGGGGGAAGCCTGCTTTAGATGATGGAAATTGCGACCTGCATCTTTCCCGCCGACACATGCACATTCGAGGCGCCTCGGCGAAATACTTGTATCAGGAACATTTAGAAGACTGTTGAAATATACATATAACAATAAAACCTGAAAGTTTCATTTCAATCGAATATTTCTATCATTCCCAATATTTTTTTCGATTTTTTAAGCCTCTAAAGCAGGCTTCCCCCTTAACTTGAAAGTGCAAGCGGTTCGTAAAATACATTTAAAATATACGTACATACAATAACACCTTAGTATCTCGATACTAAGAACTCTTAGAACTCGTTTTATGCGCGTTATTACCATAGAACCTGCCGCGGCACATTACGATATAATTAACTAATCATAACTGGCAAAATGTTGGTGTTACTATAGGGCAAATATCCGCCATATAAACCGCATAAACTATTTTTGAATACTTTTTTACGGATGGGAATTGATCAAATAACTTGTTATGTTGGAAGTGTCAGAATTATACTGACTGAAACCTACCATGTTCCTTCTATTGCCCTTTATGTCCCGGGGTCACGGTGTCTCTTTCAAACAACCCGCAATCCCAGAAGGCGGTGGCATTGGCAGACCCCTCCTTTGCTGACATTTCTTTGAGGCGCGCGTGGAACACTAACGTGCTGTCGACACGGCCTGTCGTCAATAGACGGACGGATGTTGAGCTACCCATTGCTCACCATCCATACGCCTGCATCTACGGTGGCCAGGAGTCGTCTCGCGGCACACCATTTACAGGATATCCAAATAAGTAAAACAGGACACATCAACTTACCCAATATATAAAGCTGCCTTGTTCCAGTAGGGTCTAGTCTCCACCTTATCGCTGAGGGTCTGCACGTAGTCGATGAAGAAGCAGCAGCACGGCGCTTCACAGACTATCACTATGAAGCCGGCCAGCATCTGCCAGATGCCAGCAATGAGGCAGGCCACGTTCAGCACCACGATACTGATGCAGTTGATCAACCCCAAGACAATGGCGACTGGAATAAGAAGAAGTTTTTGTGAAGATATGAAGTGTGGAAATGTCAAGACGAAGATATGAGCCATGAGTACCTACAGCGTCTCATGAAATAAGGGTTGACCTCATCTGGCACTTTGCATGCTCCTATCCTTTTACGAAGCCGCATCGATAGTTCAATTGGCAGCACCCCTGTTTTTTGGTCTAGCATATGACAGATCTAAGCAATCGAAAAAGATACCAGATTGGAAAAATGCGATTCCAAGCTCCCAGATAAGGTTCAACTTTAAAGGTACAATTCTGAAGGCTTATATTGGTAAAGCAGTTAAATCGCTATTTAGATTATTCTATGAAAAATTCTTTTATTCCCACGTGATGCGGTTACATAGAGGTTGCAGCGATTCGTCAACGCGGTTGCGTTCCAGAACGGACCTTATTCCCGTAGGCTTGAATCCCAGTTTGGAATAAGCTTTTGTATTGTACAAATAACGTCAATATAAAACATTAAAGTTGATAGAGGCAACCACATCTATCTGTTTGAATGTAATAGTCTCAAAAATCGCTGAACAGGCTTTGTTTAAATTTTCACTAACATAGTATCTTAGTATGACTACGACATTCATTGCTAAAAAGCTTTGACTGTTTAGAACATGGTCGAAGGGAAATTGTGTCAAAGCAGAAGACATTAATTGCAGGCGAGCGCAGTTTATCGGTATTAAAGGCCAGACAGGATGGCGTTATGCTCCTCTTATGTAATATTTTTAGTAGCCTGACTTATGACGTCATCCAAATCGGCAGGGATGGGGAAGCCATTCGAATCAAGAATCGGTCGAGCCGTTTCTTAGTATGGTAACGAACATTGTGACACGAGAATTTAAATAAATTAGATTAATTGTTGTACATGATAAAAAATATTAGGATGAGCTCGTGGCTTAATAATACCATCCGATTGGGTTAAACTTTAGGTTAGGCGTCACTTGCCTAGGTTGGTCTGTGGATGGGTGACCACCCGTTACATACCAAGTTTCCTCCGTCCCTCGAATAGCACATTAAACTGTTGGTCCTGACTGTGATTTGTAGATCTTTGACAGTCGTTACAGGTAGTCACTTGTTTCGTCTGACAAACAGTCTTACTAAGGAATTTCGTATTACCCAGTACTAATGGGTTGTGGAGCTCAAATAAACTGTTGCTCCATATAAAAATGATGATGACATTATAAATAATATTCTATTATCTTCTATCATAAAATCACACAGCTACATAAAACATTTTCTAAAAAAGAACCCGTTACAGTTTTAGTTAACGATCATCCTACACACGCGACAATTGGTCACAATGTCCGAATTGCCGACAGATACCAGTTGACCACGCACAATAAAATAGTAACGAGGTCGTATCATTTCTACTGCTATCATAACGACTGTTATTCCTCATGGGTTAGGCAGACTTGCTACCGAATACACCAACGCCTGACCTCTTTCCAATCTTATTACTGTGAGCATTTTTAGGGATTTGTACCTCAAAAGCAGTGGCTGAGCGATCGACTGCTGCGCTGCGTGTGGCGGGTTCGATCCCCGCACGGAACAAAAGTTTGTATTGCCTACAGATAGTTGTTTTGGGTTTGGCTGTTTGTGTATGTGAGTTTAGATGTTTGTAAACGCACCCACATAGGAGAAATTCCTAATGTGAGGCAATGTTTTAAAACAAAAAAATACCCAAATAATCACAGAAAGATAAACAATTGCTCCATATTTTAATAGCAATGAACATAGAAACTTAATTTCATGTTATCAGGTGTTATCTTGTACTTCATACAAATTATAATGTTTATTTGATGGTTGAGTGAGAGGCAGGAAAAAACAAAATTTAAGCAAACAATTCCCAGTAAATATTAACTTCACTAAGGTTGAAAATGCATTAGAAATATTCAACTGTTTTAAAGACAAAAAAGACTTAGATGTTTGATTATTTGCAAGTGAGATTCAACCTTAGGGTGGTAATGAATTACAAAGATAGTTGATAATACCTAAAATTGATTTGGGTGGTCCTATGTTTAATTAAGATTATGCTGTAATTTAATAAACAAAAGTGTCTATGAGTGTACATTAATTAAGGTATCACAAGCTGTCATATCAGACATTGATAAGCAGTTTAGTATATTAAGTACTTATCATTATGTTGTTTTTTCTGTCACATTTGAAATTGTTTTGATAGTAAAATCCCCTTTGTTTGAAGGTCTCTCTTGGATTTGAATCTTATATATGCAATTATTTTAAACCTTATGTAATTACAGTTCACACAACCAACATGAGCAATTTTTTTTTATTAATTACTATTGTCAATGCTTTAACAACATACATAAATTTTATTTTTATTACAAGAAAATACATTTAGCGTGATATTGATAATCTGATTATGTTTAACATTTGATGTTATCAGAACATGGCCAGTTAAGAGAACTTGCTCGACCATTTTTGTCACATATTTCTAAAGTCTTAAAACCTGTTTGGTTCGGGTTCATAAATATTTATCTAATGTCAAATATTCTTGTTAAGGAAATTGTGAATAATTATAATATGATTAAACAAAATGTTTAAGAATATTTTTTTACAAAACTATATTGAGTTCTTTTTATTTTTAATGCAAGGGGAAGAATGTGGGGGTTTTTATGTGTTTTTTTTTACTTTGACGTCTAGGGGTTGATTCTCTACTAGATTGAACAAACAAACATGTAGGAAACCTCCTTCCTTAGTAAATTGATATTGTTACTACTAATAAATGCAAAATATGCATGATGTTTCTTGCTCTTTTAGGCAAAAGCTACAGAATGGATTTGTTTTAATTTGGAACAGAAATGAACTATGCTTGTTTCGAGATATATAGTTTATCACCCGGCCAACACATAGGATAACTTTTATCCCAGTAGTCCTTGGCACAATTACCAAAATCAAAACCCAAAACCAACTAGATTTGAAGTACTTGTTATCATAGTTACTAAAAACCAGTTGCCTCATTACCAACTGATAATTGTTATGTATGACAATATGCATTTATGATCTCCGAGCACAAAGTCATTTGTATTATATTATGTAACAATTCTATGAAGGTCTTCATTTCTGTATAAATTATCAATTAAGGACCATAAACAAGGAGTAACAGAATTAGTGAAATACCTCTTAAGGTGCTTCCTTGCAAGGTGTATTCGCTAGCAATGTATTAGGTCACTTCACTTGTTTCTCTACAAAAAGAATCTCGAGGAGTGTCCCTAAGTGCGAACAATATCCCTTTCACTGTCCAATCCGAATTATTCCATATATTTTGGACTCATAAGCAGACTTCTGGGCAGTGAAAGAGTTAAGGCAAGCAAGCAGTTCAGAAATCCTAACACTATACTAATATTATAAAGCTGAAGAGTTTGTTTGTTTGTTTGAACGCACTAATCTCAGGGACTACTAGTTGGAATTGGAAAATTCTTTTAGTGTTGGATGGTCCATTTCTTGAGGAAGGCTGTAGGCTATATAACATCACGCTACGACCAACAGGTGCTGAGCAGCGTGGGTGAAACCGCGGAGAACAGCTAGTGGGTTTTAATAGCAAGCCAAGCTTTATCGCTTGTAATGAGGGAGCACTGTTAGGTGATGATTCAAACAAATAGGACTCTACATATTAATTGTGACAGCCAGTAATTTTATGGGAACCCCATCTTTTATTATCCCTGTATAAGAGCATTTGTGACTAAAACTATTAGATCTTAATATACCATTAATGGTAGATGATAATGTGAGAATGTTTTTGATTCTATGAGGAAAATGAGTGATAGGATTATGTGAAATTAAATAGCTACATTAAATAACTATTATATTAAAGCCAGTGATTTGACATTTATAATTTTCTTCAATAGTAAATTGCACCCATGCAAAAGGGTGGGTGGCTCAAAGAGGCCTGTGAGGGCCACTGCCTGCAGGGGTTGCGGGTTGTGGAAAGAGATATGGCGGCCTCCTAACATAACATGGGTGGGTTTTTGTCCGTAAAATTCTGACAATACCCCCACTTCTACCAGAGCAAAAAAGTTATTTTAAAAAAGTGTGGGTGGCTAGTCAATATACTAAATAAGTATTAAGGTGACTGAACTAGTGAGTCAAGTAGGTCTTGTTTGTTTACTAGCTGTAATCAATCATTAATATTGAGTCTGACAGCAGTGAGGTAGTATATTAATGTAGATTACTTGTTTCTTTCTGCTTAAATACAATTATCAAAAAAACTTAAGAGTTAAACAAGTTGAAGGAAACATAAATGCTCTTCATTACAATTTTTTGTTTAAAAATATGCATGGTTTAATCTTCTAGGCTTAGAGACAAGTATGTAATCATAATAATGTAGCTACTCATTAAAATTTAACTGTATAAATTGAATGCCCCAATTAAGTATCTTGGGCAACACTTTCTGAATAAGTATGCACACCAATTATATCCCTTTGTCAGAGTAATTAAGACGCAATATGTTACAGCTCAATGCATTTTGTTGTCTTAGGCTCATTGTCTAAAATCAAGGGTGGTACTGTAGATTTGGGTTTCAAAGATAAGATAATAGTGTTGATCTATTGGTCAACTCCACTTAAACGTTAACTTACACTTATATTCATCATGTCATGTCAATGTGGCATGTGTATAATATATATATTATAGCAAAATAATACGAACTGAAGCCGCCAACTGTTCCAAGTCCCCGACCAGCGTAGCGCATCCACCAAGGCACGTCATCTTTCTGGGCATTGTCGCCGCCCGGCCGGGCCATAAGCATGGTAAGCTTGTCTGTTAACGACTGAAATAATTATTAACATGATTATATGCTTTTTTTAACGATATCAATAGGAAATATTTAATATTTACGATTAATTCTTACCATTTTCGAAAAAATCAATTCACTGCCCTGTCACCTGTCAAGTCAACTAAAATGGCTTATTCTCCTTGCCCGTCTGCGGTCTTTCGCGTCTACTAAAAATTGGTTTTCATTTTTTTATTTAGAATTTCAGCAATAAGATCTTTTTTAGATAGCATGAAATTCAAAACACTGAACATTATTATTTATTAATAAATTACTTTTCATAGCGTAGGCCACACAAATTACTTCTTATTTCTTTTCTTTGTAATTAAAAACAGACTCTTTGTTCCCCCATTGTACGTTTCGTAGCTCCTATCGTTTTTTTACTTATTTATTTTGGTGAAAATGAGTCATTATGTTTTTGTAAATATAAGATTTTTTTTTTCTTAAATATAATTTGTATCTAATTTTAAGTTTAGGCTAATAAGACTAGGTACTTTTTCAAAAATTTGTAGACATTAGTGTGCCGATGGTTAAAACTAAACGCGTTCTCATGTCGGTCGGCATCAGCGGTTTGCTGTTGTAATATTTGCATGATTTTTTGCAATTACGATTATATTGTGAATTTGCGCTAAAGTTTCTGAAATTCATGTGGAAAGTGGAAGATTAGCTCAATTATGGCACCAACAACAATGCTTCCAAAGCTATCGGATGCCACTCAAACTATGTAAGTGACACTAGTCTGAAATTGAATTTCGCTTTTGATTTATTGCTTAGCCAAATAAATACCAGGTCCTAAGTGTATCCTGGGTGTTTAAGGCTGTATAAAGAGTTGCTGCTGAATATTTTTGCGATCCTTTTGCTAAATCTGGTGTAACCTGTTGCCTAAACACCCGCCTAACATGCCCGAATATCACGCAGACAATCAACCCTTATTGGGCTTTTCCGATACATCGTGGTGAAAGTTTGTACAATACCCTATGACACATCTCTGTTGCATAAAGAACAATAGTTGCCATCCGTTTACAAGTCCCTTTAGTAATACCAGTGAATTACATGTTAATAACAGTCTCCCATTTTCACACCTTTTCCATTTTTCCCTTATCAGTAACTATATCCTACTTTGTAATGCCTTCGGTTGCTTTACCTCATGGAAACTTCAAGTGCCATTAACAAATTATATTATAATATCTGTATAATTTAATTGAAAAACTGATATACCCAGTAATAATGAAATTAATTGATAATTGGATTACAAACAATCTATTAAAGGTAACATACACTGACTTGTTGGTCTGTGTGGCTGCTAAGGTCCTTGGCGAATTCCCAGGTTCGGCAATTTTATTAGGGTACTCCAAAAAATATTTTTGTACAAACTTAAACTTTGGTCTTGTACAAAACCATAACAATTGATGATAATAGGCTCTTCTTACATGGAACTTAAAACATTACTGGTTATTTTGTAATTATAGTCAACTAATTGATGCACATGACTATGTTTGCAATCAAATTGTGATTTCTATGTATGAGAAAAAAAGCCAATAGATTATTTGATGTTTCAGACTATATCTCTCTGCCAAATTTTATCCAGATTCCTACACCAGTGTTATCACTACATAAAACAAAAGTTGCTGTCTGTCTGTTGTCCATGTTGTATGTATGCTTAAATCTTTAAAACTATGCAACGGATGTTGATGCAGTATTATTTAATAGGTAAAGACAAACTTAAAACATTACTGGTTATTTTGTAATTATAGTCAACTAATTGATGCACATGACTATGTTTGCAATCAAATTGTGATTTCTATGTATGAGAAAAAAAGCCAATAGATTATTTGATGTTTCAGACTATATCTCTCTGCCAAATTTTATCCAGATTCCTACACCAGTGTTATCACTACATAAAACAAAAGTTGCTGTCTGTCTGTTGTCCATGTTGTATGTATGCTTAAATCTTTAAAACTATGCAACGGATGTTGATGCAGTATTATTTAATAGGTAAAGTGATTCAAGAGGAAGGGGAAGGTTTATATGTAATACTTCACGCACGTGTAAAATACTTCACGCTGTGACTCTTAGGAGGTGAGCAGCGGGTGAAACTGCTGGTCGGGTCGCTAGTCTATGATAATTCATAAAACTGTTCTTTTTCAGATCATTCTCCGATGGAGATGGAGTGTGCAGTGCGGAAGTGTACTCCACCAATGTGATGGTGAACACTAACGCTGGTAACCATGACCATGGCAGCTCTAAGGTGAAGCTTAAAAACCTTGTGGACTACAACTGGGAGCCCAAGTTCTATGCTGGACAGTTGTTGGCTATACACACCAGTGGGAAGTACCTGGCATACTCCATCAAAGGTATGACATTAACTTTTTTTTGATATTGTTTGTTGTGTCATTAAGCTCCTTGGGTTATGAGTGGAGCTACATGATAACTGACAAATGTTTGCACTGACTGGACAGGTCCACTCAATCTGTGTGGTGCTTTCATTTAAAGACCATTTCAGACACTAATCTGCATAGTTCTCATGTAAATTAACCAAGATTTTTGTCTGGACCTTAAAAGAGACTGTTTGTTTTGGCTGTTTCTTCTTAGAGTAGTCGGGGTACGAAACACCGGCCTCATCAAGTTTTTTAAAAAAGATTTGCAAAAGTGTTTGTTAAAACCTACTTGCAAAATAAACATAATTTTTTGTTTATCATTAACTGGAATGGAATATTTACCTGTTAGCTTATGCCTGTGGATTGTCTGCAAGGAGTTTGATATTTAACAGAGGGAACCGTTTGGGCCACTGCTGGGGTTTGAAAGAAATTTAAGTTGCAGGTTGTTTTGCATTCAATGGTTTTTGTGTGATAGTAACAACTATCAATCCTACCAGGAGGTGACAAAAGTAACAGGGGTTTAGCACAGACAGCTTCCTAATTTAAACCCAGATTCACAAATTTTGTATTCTGACATTGAACTTTCTACAAAAGACGCCATACTTTTGGACACTCCACCACTTTTGTAAGAGAGCTTGGCTAAGGGAAGTTAGACTTTATGCAGTCTTTGTTTTAAAGATGAAAATAGCTTGAAGGCTTTATTGACACATTACTAAAAGTCCTTCTTTCATTATTGAAATTGCATCCTGCCAGTTAGTTAAGTCTAACTTAAGGTTCAATCATTCTAAAATAGGTCCAACCTTATATTTTAATATTGACAGTTAAGTTAATGGGTTGTTATCTCAAAATTGCAAATTTTGTTATGTTATTGATAAGATTTTTAGGTTTCTACCCATGATTGCTTGCATGTCATCAGCAAAACCCTAAACTACTAAATTAAGCAGGATGTGATAATGACTGTAACTTGAGCTGCTTGTGTGTTGATATTTGTGATTGTTTTTGCATGGGCCAATTTTGCAGTAACAGCATAGATAACAAATAGCTTTACACAGCTATACTGTTTTCGCTATAGCATGGTGTAGGTGACACAAAAGGCATGTTTAGTGATGGGATATATTGCTATGATGGGTAGTCCTAGGCTATAATATTCAGGGTAAAGCCAATAATCAGTCATGATCGTTAATTGCGGTAAGGAACTGTACGGTTACCATGACGTCTTAAAGCAGAGCACTATCTTTTTCTCATACAGGAATAAAAACTGCTATAAGATGTCATGGTAACCCTACTGTTCATTTAACTAATGTCACCCGCACTATGCTACAACAAAAACAGTATAAATATTAATTTCCGACCGAAGGTTCGGTTTCGGCCAGTTTCGGCTCTAGTTTCGGTTTCGGCCTCGAACGGCCGAAACTACGACCGACGCCGAATGTGCATTCGGTTTTTAGTTTACGCGCTGTGATCGGTCGTGTTCGGCGCGTTGTGAACGAATGAATGTATCCCATCAGAGCCAATGTCGTGATTCGCTTGTTTGTTTGCTTTTTGTTTTGTTGTGGAGGCGAGTTTTCGAGTGATTTATTTTGAATTTGGTAAGTTTTAATCTCGTTTCATGTCATTATAACATAAGAGCGGGTAGTAACAATAACAAAAAATCAATATGACTGATAAAATTGATCCTTCTAGGAAAGTTCTGGTTTCGTTTTCGGCCGAAACAGAGGCCGTTGCCGAAATTGGGTTTCGGTCGAAAACTAGTTTCGGTCGGACACTAATAAATATGTGAAACACATCAAGTATGTTGTTAGTTTTAAAAAAATAATAGTACCTATAGCTGCTGAGTACTTGGGGTGTTGATTCTTAGTTGAGCAGATTTTTAATTGATTTTTCCATGAGGGATTTCTCAGTGGCGACCATAGGGTATCGATTTGTGCCCGATTGGTGGCAATAGACTCGCCCTCTACTACATGAGACTAAATATCTGGCGAAATGAGGTTGTACATGTAAATTACACATCTATTTAAAAAAAAAAACATTGCCCCACACTAGTAATTTCTCCTGTATCGTTGGGCGCGTTTACAAACATTTCAACTCACAAACACTGTTTATCTCTGCATCACCCAAAGGTTGACTGGTAAAAAATGCCTATGACATTAAGTCCGCCTCTGTACTTTGTACTTAAAACGTTAAATAAATAAATACACAAACAGCCAGACCTGGAACAAGTCTTTGTAGGCCATACAAATATAAAGTTTGTAAGTTCCACATCTATTTAATTGTTTTAAAACATTGCCCCACACTAGTAATATCTCCTGTATCGTTGGGCGCGTTTACAAACATTTAAACTAACATACACAAACAGCCAGACCCGCAGCAACTATTTGTAGGCCATACAAATATTTGTTAAGTGCGGTGATCGAACCCGCAACACGCAGCGCAGCAGTCGATCGCTCAGCCACAGCGCCAACCTTGTCGACTAAATCTGTCTAACTCTCGGAGATTTTCGGAGGTATTAAGATCTTTAATAATGTCATTCATAATATTTTTGTTTTGTTTCGTCTGCAGCCCCAAACGCGGTGAACCCCGGCACTTGGAGCGGTATGGTGCGTGTGGTGTACAACCCGGAGCCCGGCACCGACAGGCGCGCGCTTATCAAGGGCATGAAGGGAGAGGTAACAAGGACAAATGTTTATGAGGAAGCTTCAGGGTTGCCTGACAAATTAAATAACTGTGAATTAGTTGACCTGCCTAACAACCACCATTTAATTTAAGTTTCTAAATGAAAGCATTATTGCAGGCACTTTTGAATGTCAAGAAACAAAATGAAGCTACAGTCCCGGTCACAAGGCATAATATCTTGTGAAAGTACTGTAGTTGCCCATTCCAAAGCGTTGATCTCTATGGAGAAGAATGGGCAAGAAACTCCATGGACACTCTTTTAAATCATAATATTATCACAAAACGTATTTACATCAAAATGAAATCGTATTTAAATCTAAATAGTGTTAAAATAATCCTTTGCTTCTAAATTAACATTTCTTGCTTCTGCTCTTTGCAGGTCCAAGACTTGGCGTTCGCTCACATCCAGAGCCAGGTGGTGCTAGCATGCATTGATGAGCAGGGAAACTTCTATGTGCATGAGATCGAAGTCACAGACAGTGGACTGAGGTATGCTTTCATGTTGATTGCTGATCGAGTGTAGGGTCCTGGGAACGAGTTCCCGGTTGGATAATATCTTATTCTTCATCATGTGGACCCGGCTTCTTGGAGGAGGCCGGTTTGCGTACTTAGTCCTTCTAGTTGGACTATTAGTTGGGCAGTGTCATTGAGTATATGGTTATGGGTATATCTCTATGACCCAGCAAGTATGTTTAGGGTTTGCTGCTGTGCCTAAAAAGGGCCTTAAGGTAGTTGGATTGCAGATCTATCAAATTATGAGAGTAAAGAAGAAAAAAGAGGAAAATAGAATTAGAGGTATGATAAAAAGTTTACAACCGATTCACAGATCCACCGAGTATACATATAAAATTTCATAAAAATATGCCTAGCCATTTCAGAGAAGTATGGCAACTAACAGTATTTTTTTTTTTTTTTTTTTTCGGGTGGGAAATCATCCAATGACTTCCCCCGCTCTGGGTGGAGCGGGGGGGCATGTCAGACTTGTACTGACTAAAACCCACCCATGTTTCTTCTATTGCCCTTTACGTTCCGAGGCCGCGGTATCTCTTTCGAACAACCCGCAACCCACAACTAACAGTATTAGTTAGACTTAGACACGAGAATTTTAAACATAAGATAATAATAATACCAGCCTATTATTGTCCTACAGCTGGGCAAAGGTCTCTTCTCATACAGATAAGGTACGAGCATTGTTCACCTTGCTTGTTCAAGAAGGGTTGTCGATTTCAGACTTTAAATATCCAGGTTTCCTAACGATGACTTCCTTCATCGATATCTGTGAGGTCTTAGATAAACTATTAGAAAGTATATCTATACTAATATTATAAAGCTGAAGAGTTTGTTTGTTTGTTTGTTTGAACGCGCTAATCTCAGGGCCTACTGGTTGGAATTGGAAAATTCTTTTATTGTTGGATAGTCCATTTCTTAAGGAAGGCTATAGGCTATATAACATCACGCTACGACCAACAGGTGCTGAGCAGCGTGGCAACCGCGGGGAACAGCTAGTTTAGGATATATTTACTTTATGCACAAGTATGAAAAACACACCAAAGCAGACTGAATACCTTGCAATTTTTTTTACCAGTCTCATAATTAGATTGTGTGTATTGTAGATGCACGCTACTGGCGGAGGTGCGCTCGGACACGGGCGTGGTGGGCACGTCGCACCGCGTCGTGTGGTGCCCCTACATCCCCGACGACGACGACGACGGCACCGACGACGACGTGGCGCGCCTGCTGCTCACTACGCACGATAATATCGGTGAGATACAGACTAAACAAACATATACGGTTAAAGATATTTATTTCGTAAAAAAATTACAAAGTCACTTACAGAGAAAAACTTAATTAACGGTTGCAAATAAATTATGAAGCAGTAAGTGTAGCTTAAAATAAGAATACTGCGGCATGTTATGGTTTGTACATGTTTAACTAAAACTTAACATTTAGAGCCCCAGTGGCACAAAATCAGTAAACAAGTATTGCCGTTGAGCCCCGCTGGCACAAATTTGTGCCACAAAACCCCGACCGATTTAAAACTGTATTTGTAGTAAAGATAAGTCTTAAAATCAGATTACGCTTACGATAAGAGCCCGCCCGGCGGTGCTTGACGGATAGTTGACGTAAATAATGGCGGTCCTTGAGAGGTAGGAAGGAGAAAATTATGTTAATGTTTTGGCATAACAAACAAAACAATGACCTCCAAATGAAACTCCACTAGCAAACTTTTTTAGAATTACCTTCTAAAAAGGTTCGCTAGTGGAGTTTTTAGCGACACGGGTAGAGTGCCTTACACCAGCACATATATTTATGTCACAAAGATATGACATGCATACATTATTATTGTCCTATTGCGTGTCCGTGTTTTTAATTGTCTATTATTTGTCAATAAATAATACAGCATCCCTCTACCTCTACCTCTTTTTTCAGCCACTGCACCCTTTACGCAGTCCATCGATTGTTTCTTTGGCCTTTCACTACTCTTAAACATTCATTCTCAAATCGTGCATACACAACAAAAAAAAAAGTGGTGGAAGTTAGGCTTGCCAAATAGGGTAGTTTCTTAATGTCTTTTTATAATTCAGTCTTTTAGATTATTCAAAAATAAGGGGCACGTTTTTTTTTGTTGTAAATTAGGCCAAAAATTGCAGACATGGCACATTAAAGTTTACGTGTGACGTCACTTGTTGCTAAAAACTGCAGCAACGCGTGATATTTCACGTAAATTAGTTACGCAAATAAAAAAAAATACGTGTCCCTTATTTTTGAATAATCTAAAAGACGGAATTATAAAAAGAAATTAAGAAACTACCCCATTATAATAATAATAATAAGCCTTTTTATTCGGAAAACAAATACAGTTACTACTAATACTATTACAATTTTAACAATTATTTTAAACAATTAAAACTTTTCGCATATTTGGTGCTTCTTTACTTTTTGTAAATCGGTTTGCCAGTTGGCAAAGGCCTCCTTCGACCTAAGAGACCTAAAAGACGGACTAAATAGAATGTAATTACTTTGACCCGGGAAACTACCCTATTGAAAGGCCATAAACAATGATTTGTTCGTCAGCGCGCATGTGGAACACCCTGGCGCTGGGCGCGGGCGGCGCGGGCGGCGCGGCGGGCGCGGGCGGCGCGCTGTGTGCGGCGGAGCACGTGGCGCCCATCCTGGACGCCGCCTTCTCGCCCGACGGCTCCGCACTCGCCACCGCCTCCGCAGACGGATACGTCATGTTCTTCCAGGTAATTTCACGCACAGGATCCGCGACAGGTTGACCAGAGTCCCACCTAATAGAACACCGACATTTATTAGGGGGCGATCCTAACGCCATCAACCGGACACGAATGTAAAATCCGTGTCTATGTAGTTCTTAATTGAAAAACTCAACAACACTACACAACCGAAGAAACGCACCTAAAACCTCAGGCTCAGCAATCATGCCCACAGTCACACAACCAATGGGCCAAGCTCTGAAATGAATGTACTCATGCGAGCTTATATACTCTGTGATAGCCATAGTTGTACGTTACAGGTGTACATGCACGCCGACAGCAGTCCCCGCTGCCTGCACAAATGGCAGCCCCACGGAGGGAAACCTCTCAGCTGCCTTTTCTTCTTAGACAACCACAAGAACTACAATACTGAGTAAGTACATTGCAAACACCATATTTATAAAATGAGGGGATCGGGGAGGCGTTATCGACGGAGCGTTCGTGTTCCACGCGCGCTTCAAAGAGATGTCAGCAAATAAGAAGAGCCTGCCATTGCCACTGTATGCTGGAGTTACGGGTTGGTCCAAAGAGATACCGTTGCCCCGGAACATAAAGGGACAAAAGAAGCCCTCCGACCAAACCGTGAGAAGTTATTTGATGATTTCCCATCCATTCAAATCCAAATACGGGGTAGGGTATGATCTTCAAAGTTCAGGTGAAAGCGCCCGGATAGCTAGCAAAATACAAATTTTCTAACGTTTATTGTATTTTGCAGGTTAGTGTCAAGGTGTATGTTGACTAAAATATAAATCGCGACTTAAAAAAACATGTTTTTACACAGTTGCATTAATTAAAACCATCAATACAACCCTCTTAGTTATTGTAAACCCTTTCTTACAGCGTCCAATTCTGGAAATTCGCTGTAACCGGCGCAGAAAACAACACAACCATCAAGATCTGGTCTTGCAAGTCCTGGACCTGTCTTCAAACCATCACGTTCACCCCTGGCGTCGGGACGGAAGTTACCCTGGGCCTCAAAGCCATGCTGGATAGAAGTGCCAGCTACCTGTTACTGTCAGACTTCAAATCTAGGAGTCTGTATGTTCTGAACATGGCCCGCGACCCTGAGGATAGTATGGCGTATTGTAAGAGCATCTCGGAGTTCCTGTTGCCTTATCCTGTGCTGAGCTTCTGTATTGTGGATGCTGGTGAGTTTTCATACTTCTCTTCTATTGTAAGCTATCTTCTTAGCGTTTTTAGTCCAAAACTCAGCCACGCGTATCACACTGACAGATGCAGTACATAGATCATGAAGGGCACAAGTGTTTGGGCATGTGGTCCAGGTAGATGGAAGCTATAATGTCCTAGAGGAAATTAGGTTTATATTATAAGTATCATAAAATTTAATTTGTCTTTTTGTTGTAA
Organism: Ochropleura leucogaster; assembly: GCA_958449745.1. NCBI lineage: Eukaryota > Metazoa > Arthropoda > Insecta > Lepidoptera > Noctuidae > Ochropleura > Ochropleura leucogaster. The sequence continues at coordinate 1,414,075 of OY288208.1, forward strand.
ATATTACATTTCCAAAAAACTTTTTTTTTTTAATAACATGGTGCTAACCAAGTTATTATTTTTTACTATCAACGAACGGAAACTATGTAATACTAAAAGTTGGCACCCAAACCATCTACGGATTATATTACTTAAAAAATTATAAATAAAATAAAAATAGCCTTTATTCTACCACAATTATTTATGTATGCTTCATAATAAACTTAATGTAAGAGTAAAAATTTACATTCCTGAATACTACATAAATCTACACTTTAGCCAAATAAGTTAAAATTGAGAATCACAATTAATATTGTTATTTTGTAAATTAATTAAAATAGAGATTCTTTATACCATTGAAGTTTATATATCTGATATTATAAATCTGAACTAATTGTACCTATCTAAACTTAAGATTGACATTGTCATTTAATATTTTGTACACCATATTTATGGTAGAATGTTTTAGGACTTAACGCAAATGAACATCATACTATGTAAAACTACATTCTTACAAATAAATTTCTGATTTCTGATTTCTGAAGTTTACATGCATTTTTTTTCTTTGGTAAAATAAAAACAAAGTTTGGTTTGCCCATAATATCAATGTCATAGGTTAATAAGGTTTTTCTTTTTGTTATGTAGAGGAACAGCAAACAAAGTGTGAGACAAGCTGTGACGAGCCGCTGTACCGGAACGGCTCCGGCGGGGACGCTGACTCACCCATACATTACGAACTACACCATGATGTAAGTGAACACCACCTTGCCTTTAGGCGCTGCGCAAACATGGACACTTTTATGTCCAGGGCCTATAGCCAAACAGCAGACGACAATCGTTATCGCTCAGCAGTCACTAATACATTTTCAACTTTATACCCTGGCGCATATCACTTGTAGGGTAGTTAAAACGTAAACTGTGACAAACAGAACAAACAATTTTTCTTTATAGCGGGTAGTCGCACCTTGAAAGATATGGGTACCACTGGGGAAGACCCTGTATAAGTACAATGTTTCTAATTAATGGTTGTTCTTCCTTGCAGGACGAGGGTTCCGGCGGCGAGTGCAGCGAGGAGTGGCGGCGCGTGTGCGTGCGCCTGTACATCGTGCAACCCAAGGGGCTGCAGGAGGGCCGCGTCGTGTACACGCCGCCCACTGCGCCTGCGCACGACCTCATGCACGGTACACGCAAGGGTCCTTTATTATAAACTACTAGCGAGCACCCGCGGCTTCGCTCGCGTGATGATAAAAAACCTATCCTATGTATTATTCCAGACTATTATCTACCTCTGTGCCAAATTTCATCAAGATCCGTTGAGTCGTTTTGACGTCAAAGAGTAACACATCCATACATCCGTCCTCACGAACATTCGTATTTATAATATTAGTAGGATCTGTTTGCCGAATTGCAATTAAAAATCAGCTAACAAAAAAGATTTTTTGATTCTTCAATATCTCCGAACTTGAAGGATCTCCAGTATGATCCAGTACTGAAAAAACATCTCAACGAACGCATGACGCAATAAACACGTGTTACTTAACCTTTTAATCGCCACTGTCACATAAATGTGACAAGTAAGCGCGTGCCCAGGGCGCCAACGACACAAATATATGACAAAAATTTAGGTAAAATGAGTATTTCGGCGTGGAGGGCATAGAGGGCAAAGGTAAACTACGTTAAGAGAATTTGAACATTTGTGTTATGTAAGGCCGACGCATTTGCGCGCGTACTAACTACTGTACTACGTCCCCAGGGTTGTCGGAGCTGGCGCTGGAGGACAGTTCGTCGGAGTGCGCGCCCGCCACCATCGCGTCCAGCATCCTGCAGCAGCAGAGCCAGCAACTCAAGAACTTACTCATGCGCTCACAGGTACTCACTCGACACTACATTTCTATACAACATATTAGGAGGAGCTCGTGGCCTAATAATATTAGCCGTTCGGGCCGATCTTTGGATTAAACCGCGCTTGCCTAGGCTGGTCTGTGGATGGGTGACAACCCGTTACATACCGAGTTTCCTCCGTGCAAGCTCCGTTCAAGCATAATTCAAGATTGAGTCATTCCTAATGAATTATGAGTTGAAGATTTTAAATAACAAATTTCGTTTTTTTTTTGCCCTAGCTAATTTAAGGGATAATATTGCAATAGGTATATCTTTAGTTTAACACTATGCTGACATACGTCATGAAATAAACTTTTATAAAGTTCTTGGTACTAAATATAATTAATGACAAGACCTTGCTCTTCTGTGGCGCCATCTAGTGAGATCGAAAACAGTAGCCCTCATTGGAAATCGATTAAAAGTTGATTTACTGGATCGATTTATGTGATTCTCTTCTGTGAGCTGTCAAAAAGGTATTCTCCCTTTTACTTATTTCTCAAAACATGAGTTAACAATTTATTGTTATGGTATAGACGCAGCCAGGCAGCCTGATCAGTACTCGACCAGAATCGCCGTCCATCGCGCCGCAACTGAACCTCATGACACCAGACGCCTTCAGGTAACATTTATAACATCACACCTTCATCCTCCGCGGGTTGGATAGGAGTGTATCACAGAGTTCCCACATTTAGCCAATTACGTCTAAGCCAAAGACCAAATCAGCTCTGGAATCGATGACTGCTGTTGTTTTTTTTTAATGTTGGGCCCACACTAAGAATTTCTCCTGTACTGTGGATGCGTTTATGGGCGACTAGCTTCCGCCCGCGACTTCGTCCTGATGGCATAGTTACTTTTTTAACTAACGCTAACTTTAACCCGAGTGACGATCGAAAAAAAAATCTTTCTCTCCCCTTTTTCTCCCCCTTTACCAGGTCCCTAACTATCTCTGTACCAAAATTCATCAAAATTCGTTTTGCTATTTAGGCGTGAAGACAAACAAACTCATTTTTGCTTTTATAATATTAAGTAAAGATGATGGTACGGGGATGCTGGTTAAGTACACGGATAGAAGTGACGGTTACCAAGGTCGGTCCGTGGTTACGTAACTAACCACTACATACTGTTACATCCGTACCACGAAAAAAAACGTCAAAAGTTGGTCCTGACTAATATTTGTAGAAGCTTTTTTTTATTTTTTATTACTGTACTTTTTTATTAGTTTAACAGTCGTTAAGTTAGCTTGTTTGTCTGTGTGTGCAGCTCGCCCGGCAAGCGCGAAGAGGACGACCCTCCTCTGTCGGCCACGCCCGACGTCAGCAGCAAGCCGCGCAACTCTACCGGAGGTAACTTACGTACAAACGTACATAAACTAACGCTATTTTTCCCACGCGGGTAGGCAGAAACTGTAGAACGCGACCTGCTACGATCCTTAAATACTGTTTTCGTCCTGTCTACGTTTATATAACTTTGTAAATAAGATCAATAAGTGACTTTTTGAGGTATCACTAAAATTTAAAAAAAATATCTTATAGAGATGTTGATACCAATCAACTGCTATTAAGTCTGTTGAGTTTCGCCAGTTCATTAAACAAAAACCGCCCAAGTTCGAGTCGAACTCGTACCCCGAGGGTTCCGTACAAACTTGCGACGAAACGGCCATATCTTTTAACTGTTTAGAATTAGGGGGTTGATTTTCTCTAAGGGAATAGAGGTATACGGTTATAATTTTAACTCTATACCTAACCGCGTACCAGAGAGAAACGGTCTTGACAGACAGAGTATAAACTACTACCCTACTATGACGTCTTAAAGCAGAACTAATTCCACTGAAGGAAAGAGACATAGCTATACAGGGTGTCTCTCACCATCACCATCTCTTTCCCTCAGTGGAATAAGTTCTGCTTTAAAACGTCATAGTAGGCCTATTGATCCAATAAAATTTCCGTATTTTTTCTTTTGAGGTATGCAACCCTAAAAAGACAAAAAAAGTTTATTACAGTTATCATCTGCATGAAAAATAAATGATTCTATAGTCAAACTATAGCAGGCGTTAGCACGAACAAGTTTCCTTCGCGTTTTTTCCGTAGATATGTCGGTAGGCTAAGCATTGCTGTGTATTAAGCCCGATTTACATGGTCACTCACCACTTGTACAGTTGCGAGCAATATCATGTATACAGGTTACCAAATATCATTAAAGGGAATTTCGTAAAAAAAAAAAATGCAACTTTAAGATGAGAGTTATTTCGTAATTGTATGGCTTCTAAAATAAAGAAAAAATATTTATTAGTCGCAATTACGAAGAACACACAGAATAACAGATAAAATAAATAAACATTGAACTTATAAACATTTATAAATAGTTACATAAAGAACAAAAATAAACAATAGCTTGCACGCTGTGACTGAGACAAATAAAATGTTGTAGCAGAAAATCGCTCATTAAAAAAAAAAAAACGTTACCCCACACTAGGAATTACTCCTGTATCGTGGGTGTGTTTACAAAGATTTAAACTCACATACACAAACAGCCAGACCCGAAACAACTATCTGTAGGCCATACAAATATTTGTTCGGTGCGGGGACCGAAGCCGTGACACGCAGCGTCGTATTTCGGTAAGTGTATACATGATATTGGCCGTGAGTGTAGTTGAGCGATGTAAGCCGCGCGTGCGTGGCACACGGCACATGTGATGTTTGTCTGTAGGCTGGGCGGCGCTGCGTTGCCACTGGTATGTGAGTGTTGCCAGTCCCAGTGGCGGCGGGGGCCACTTACCAACAGGTGGGCCCGCCTGCTTTTTGCCACTCAATACGAAACACGCTATTTATATATTTTTGCACGTTTTCATATAAATTGTTAACTTGACACTCGAAATGAGAGGCTTAGAAAACGCGATAATAGAGCTTTTTCGTTGTTTTGGTTATTATTGGTAAGGTGTATGTCAGCGCTTTTGTTTTTCCGAAAATGAAGGTCAAATTAGACTTGCTAACGATACTCTGCTGATGGGTGTCAAAAAATGAATAATGGAAAAAAAAACTAGTTCTTTTTGCAATAACTGTATGAGTTAGCTTTCAGTTTATTTGTCGTTATTTGATAATAATAACCTCAAACAAAAAAAAAACAATCTTCGAGAACTGTCTTTTTTTATTGGTGACTACCACTTCGCAGACTTTCGCTGGCTAATTCAATTTGATCTTGTATACATGGTGTAATATAATAAACGCATGACCACTTGTTCCTTCGGACCATAAAACTGAACAATTGTTCTAGAACTTCTTAAAATTTGCAACAAAACCCATTTATGGGAAAACTAAAAATAAATTAAGAATTTTCAAAAATCAATGAACATAAGTTGTCCAGCTTCATCGTCCGAATGACTACCCGAGTCGTCTTGCGTTTAATATGATACACCCTGTATATCAAGCATAGACTCAACTATAATGTTTTACCTGTAGGTACAACCGTAGAGGAGTCCATAGCGGAAGCCGTCAGTAAGTTGGCGTCGGCAGGATCCAGTCCCAGCCGTGAGGTGCAGCAGATCATGTCGCATAACGACCATCCTTTCTTCAAGGTAAGCAGTATTTTCAAGATGTTGCTGGGGCTGCTCGGTTTCTTTAGTGCATCTATAGTACGGCCAACGAGAAGCGATACCAAATGTAAACAAAACCCATGCTAAAACCCCATTTAAAATAACCGCCCGAATGTTGGCGAACCCGTCTTAACGTTGTCATGTGTTTGCCGGGAGAACGAGACATTACGAAAAAGGCACAAGATGGAAAGAGCTAAATATTAGATTGTCAACGCCACAGTTGTTCTTTATGTTAATGACCTTTCGTATCGCTTCTCGTTGGCCGTACTGTAGTATGTTTACGGAAGCTTGTGTTTATGGTTTTCATACAATTATACGCAAGATAACCGCCTCCTTGCTGTGCAGAGTGCGGGGCAGCACTAATAGCATCCTGAATGTAGTCGACTTGGTCAGCGATTTGTCGGTTCTAGTTAGACAGTCCATCAGCCTAGCCTTTTCCCAACTATGTTGGGGTCGGTTTCCAGTCTTGCCAGATGCACCTGAATACCAGTATTTTACATGGAGCGACTGCCTGTCTGACCTCCACAACCCAGTTGAAACTGGGTAATACGTTACGATACCCTTAGGTAAGACTGGTTGTCAGACTTTTGGGACACTGACTACTGTTACGACTGTCAAAGATCTACAAATGACAGCCGGTAACAACAGCTCTATGAGCTTTCCGAGGCACGGAGGAAACTCGGTATGTAACGGGTGGTCACCCATCCACAGACCATCCTAGGCAAGCGCGGCTTAACCCAAAGATCGGCCTAAACGGCTACTATTATTTAGCCACGAGCTCCTGTTCCTGTTCTAGTTGGACAGTGTGGATTGTTAAAGTGGTCCTGCTTATTATGCAACAATGCTATAGTAGCTGCCAGTTAAGATGTCAATAGCGGAGATTGATACCTACCTACCAAATTTTTCATCACTAAGCGATAACGACACTTTCTTGTTATCTAAAACGCCCGACAAGCGATACTTGCTTATATCGCTGGAGTATCTACTACCGGTCAAGTAGACATTCAGGGGTTGTGGATCTTGTGTTGTTCTAAATTAAATTTATTATTTTTTATTGCTAGAAAAGGAATTACGTGTGACGTAAAAAAATGCTTTAATGTGAAGGATTTTATCAACATGAATGGATGTAGTGATATGTTAGTGGTAGAACTGTCGATGCGCGAACTCCAAAACGGAATGTTCAAACAAAATGGCGGCCCCCGGACCGTGACCTTCATGTGCTGCACGCCTGACGTGATGACGTCGTAAAGCGTGAGGCTCATTGTGGATATAATATGAGACTCAAGCGGTAATAGGCTTGCGACAGGTTTGTATGGATGGAGCGATACTATCGCTCATATTGAGATATCGGAATGAAAGTAGGAGCAATGTCCGCTTTTGACTTACTAGATGGCACATACTATAGACTGTTCTTTACTAACATAGGTTTTAAGCATTTTGTTTTACTAACCAAATATGGAGGATGTCCGAAATAAATGATATGATTTTATAGCCCTACACATTTAGCTCGAGTAAAGATTAAGCTTTTGGCTAAATAATAACAACAAAGATGATCGATTTTCAAGGTTATAAGCAACGCTTGTCAAGGTCGGTTCATAAATGGGTGAATATCAATTACATCCCGAGTTTCTTCTGTGCCATGAACAGTACGTTAAGCAGTTTGTCGTTACGGGTAGACAGAAACCCTGAAATGATGATCTTAAAACTTATAGGTAGCTTTTTATATGCACAGGAAGAAGAAGTGGATCCCACACCCGTTGTGGATGCCGTGGTGGTCGCCAACGGTGCGTCGCCGCTGTTCCAGCCCGACGCGCTGTACGCGCCCGACGACGTGTTCCCGCCGCCCGCGCCCGCGCCCCCGGCCGCGCCGCTCGTGCCGCTCGTGCCGCTCGTGCAGCACGTGCCGCTCGTGCCTCACGTGCCACTCGTGCCGCTGGAGCCTCTCCCGCCTCCCCCGCCGCACCCGCACAAGCTCACACACACAAGTAACTATCAAAGTCAAAATATTTGTACGGCCAACAGATACTTGTTCTGGGTCTGGCTGTTTGTGTATGTGAGTTTAACCCCCGAATACTGAAACGTCACTCAAAATGTGACGGCTGCTTAACATTTGAGCAGCTCTTAAACTTTAGATTTTGTATTGGCAAACGTCACTTCTGAGTCTCTGTTATACTTAAGTGGGACTTAAATTTTGAGTGACGTTTCAGTATTCGGGGGTTAATGTTTGTAATCTCACTCACGGTACAGGAGCAAACCAGGTCAACATTTTTTTTTAAATGTCAAACTGGACAAAGAAATAAAAACTTTTTTGTTTAAGTGTAGCAATGTTTGTAGTTTAATGGCGAAATAGGCATGTTACTTTATTTAAAATCTCAATGCCCTTCCACAGACAGCGAAACCTGGCCCCAGATACCGATCCCTCAAATAACGGATGCACCTCAACGTAAGGCCTCGAGTGACAAGTCGAGCAGTCAGTCCCTGAACACCATGCTGAGTGTGTCGTGTGTGGAGCGAGCCGCCAGCGAGGATGTGCGCTGTGCAGCCGACAAGACCCGGCTGGAGGCTCTCGAACACAAGCTGGACAAGCTGACAGGTATTGAAAAACTGCACGACTTCCTTACACTGTATCATTATTCTCATGCCCTAATCCCAATTGGATAGTTGGTTCTAAATTTTAAATCTTTGGGTTGGCTTTGATATTAGTGACGGTACAAGTTGATAAAATCAAATTGATATATCAGTTAGGCGACCTTGGCCTTAGGACAAAATGCTTTTATTTATTTAATAAACCCAAAAAAAAGTCTATCCCACACAATACTAAAACCTCCTCAGGAGAATTATTTCGTAATTATTTCGAGCAATATTTCGTTTTTTTTTCTATCGTCCTAATAACTTTGTGCTTGCAAATGCTGACGACAATTGCTGCTAAAATACCCTTTCTATAATTTTTTTACATTTTCTAAGGTCTTGACGGTTGACCGTCGAAATGTGAATTGCGATGTAAGATTTATCAGTTTAATCTGCTACTGTAAAGATGTAGCTACAAGAGCATGCTACTAACGTTGTCTGTCGTGGTTACAGAGATGATGGCGGCGCAGACGCGTGAGCTTCGTACGCTGCGTGGGGCCGTGACGTCACCGCGCGAGATGGTCGACGAAGCGCTTCGTGCGCACGCGCAGCGCACCGCGCAGGCCGTAGAGAGCGCACTGGCCGACGGGTACGTACACACACAGGACGCTACAGCGCTGTGTTACTAAAATATTCGTGGTTAGAAAAAGTTTTCCGATTTTTTTTAAAGTTGTCCCTATTTGTGGTCTTTGGCGAATATTGTGGTCGTTGTCAGTATGATATATGTTTGAATTGTTGGCTTTGATGTTGTGTCGTCCGTCAGCTGGGAGCGCATCGCGCTGGTGGGCGAGGCGGCGAGTACGCGCGCGGCGCAGGCGGCGGGCGTGGGAGCTGCGCGTGCGCTGGAGCCGCTGGCGGCCGCGCTGCAGCACGAGCTGGCCTCCAAGCTCACGGCCACCGACGTGCTGCTGCGGGAGAACATCGACAAGCTGGCCACCAGCAAGGTAACACTGCACCCATATCCTACAACTTAGTTCCTGCATCGTGCAAGTTGTATTATCCACGGATTCATCTGCCCAGTCATTTGATAACTATGTTGAGCTCTGTTATCTGATCTCCACAACCCAATCAGTACTGTGTAATACGATACCCGTTTTAAAACTGAAGATCAGGCTTTAGCGACACCGAGTCCTTACAACAACTGTCAAAGATCTAGAAATGACACCCACCAGCTTAACGTGGAAAATGTTCGTGACTATTACTATTCAGACTCTCCTTTCTGATTATGACTATTATTGTTTATCTATACAGACAGTAATGGAGCGTCTCAGCAGTTCCATAGCGAAGTCCTTGTCAGACATGGTCCGCGAGTCGTTCCGCGAGGCTCTGTTCGACAGCGTCGTGCCTGTCATGGAAAAGACGCACGCGCAGATCTTTAAGCAGATCAACCAAGCCTTCCAAAATGGTACCAAAGAATGTAAGTATAGCAGTCACGTTTTATTCATATGGAGAAATTTCAGCTGAATTTTCAAATTGAAACTGAAATTTTTCTAGGTACAAATAGGTTTTATGATATACTAACTTTCGCCCGCGGCTTCGCCCGCGTTAAATTTGGGGTAACACAGTTCCCCTTGCGCCTTATTAATTTGTAATAGCAACGCTAAGTTTTCCCTTTTCTTCCCTCTTTCTCCCTCACATCCCACTTTTTTAAAATAAAAATTAGCCTATGTCCGTCTCCTGGTTCCCAACTATCTCTGTACCAAAATTCATCACAATCGGTTTAGCCATTAAAGCGTGAAGAGGTAACAAACTCACTTTCGCTTTTATAATATTAGTAAGGATATTTTAGTTTTTGTTAAGATAAACTAGTGTCCATGAAAATAAGGTGTATTATATTGATACTCAGTTTTAAAAGCTCTGCATTTAAAAATAATACAACAATTGTTAAAAAAAGAAACAATTTTTGCACATAAAATAGTGCGTATACAAGGAGTAACAGAATTAGCGCAAGACCTCATACACGCCAATAGGGTAGTTGACACCACCAATCAATATATATACTTTTTATGAGCTGTTAAAACGCGCTTCCCCCATAGACTTTGTATGGGACTCGCAACCCATGACGTCACTAAGTTGTCAAGTCAATGATGCAACTATTTATTGATTTAAGAGCAACTAAAAATCGAATTTTAATGTTATTTTGAAATGAATTGCGTTCTCTGGTCTAGAATAAGGTGTTCTTTCAGAAAAATTGTGTTTTTAAATTATTGGTTAATGGTGTCAACTACCCAATTAGTTCATTAATTTATAAGACTAAGATTTTTACCCTGAGTAGCCGTCAGACGTTTGGGCACTCGAAGTCGATCCCTACGCACACACTCTAGCACGGCACACTACGACACACCCAGCTGACTAGCATGCGTACCGCCCTACTGTTTTAGGTAGTTTACGGTAGTTCAACATCCGAACAAAATACGTAATTGGATTAAGTAATCACAACTTGTGATATCACTTTTATTGATAGTTATTTGCTAGTAAAATTATGATTCCTTCTTTCCATCACACTTACACAGGCTTTGACTGACGGATTGGAATATTTTTGTTTAATTTTAAGATACCGCCGGGCGATCACAGACACCGGTTTACTATTTATTAAATGCTATCTCTAATGCGTGGCGAAATAGGTACCTATTTCACTGTCGCGATGTCATATCCACGCGTTTAAAGGATGAGAATATTTGCTCGATGCACTTTATTGCACGTTTTCTTAAGTTTAATTTTAGTCTGTTAAGCACATTAGTGGCCCTTTTCACTACATTGAATGCACCGGCGTGCCCACAAATCACGGAGGTCATTGCACTGCACTGGTCCTCCACGACCAATCCACCAGGGGCCATATTCCGCAAGATGGCGCGTCAGGTTCCATGAGAAATGCGCGGGAGTGTTAGGATAATACGTACTTAAACTCGGGTCATGCTAACTCGACATTGTCATTGCAACGAGCCAGTGGTCATCACCTCCGGGTAATGAATATTGGTTTACTGGAATGTCATCGTGCGCGTAAATAAATTAGGCACTGTGTTTGTGTGATTTCCGAGCACATGTACTTACGGACCGCGGGCACATACTAAACGTTTGAAGTCGCCGCACGCGCCGTCGGGCGTGCGGTGACATGTCAAAGATCAAAACGCTCTAAACCTACAAATCTTTGCGTCTCGCTCTACCACATTAACCTACCATTTGCAAAAAACGTACCACTATTTAGAAAAATAGTGGTACGGTATATTTATGGATTTCTCAATGAAAGAATGCGATATGTGACGACTACCAAATACAGTTATGCGTTTAGAAAAGCTTTAATACTTTGAGATAAGTTCTATTTTTCCGCAACTAATATTTTCTTTTTACCTTGCTATGATGTGGTGGAAATAATTTCAATTAGATGAAAGATATTTTCGTGAAAAATTAACACATATAAATTATGACGGAAATCGATTCAGAAGCCCATTCTGAGCAAACTTTTTCAAGCCTTGCGCTTATTATGTTACACGTCGTGGTGGATCTATGAGATGGACCAGGGAGGGCAGTTTAAAAGTTATAATTTAGTCTCCTAGGACAGTGTTCTTGTACAAAGCCACAAAGGTAGGTGTTACTGCCCCTCGTCAAGTTCCGTATGTGTATAAGCTTGTTTCCCCTGCAGTCTGTGCCAACACGGAGCAAGCGGCGCGTGCGGCGGCCGAGCGGGGCGGTGCGGCCGCGGCAGCCGGCCTGCGCGCCGCGCTGGACCGACACGCCGAGGCGCTCAACAACGCGCACAACAACAACCAGCAGCTGCACGTCGCCGACGTCATCCGGGAGGCGGCGCACAGGTAACCTACACTTGCAGTACCTACAGCGGGGCGGTGCGGCCGCGGCAGCCGGCCTGCGCGCCGCGCTGGACCGACACGCCGAGGCGCTCAACAACGCGCACAACAACAACCAGCAGCTGCACGTCGCCGACGTCATCCGGGAGGCGGCGCACAGGTAACCTACACTTGCAGTACCTACAGCGGGGCGGTGCGGCCGCGGCAGCCGGCCTGCGCGCCGCGCTGGACCGACACGCCGAGGCGCTCAACAACGCGCACAACAACAACCAGCAGCTGCACGTCGCCGACGTCATCCGGGAGGCGGCGCACAGGTAACCTACACTTGCAGTACCTACAGCGGGGCGGTGCGGCCGCGGCAGCCGGCCTGCGCGCCGCGCTGGACCGACACGCCGAGGCGCTCAACAACGCGCACAACAACAACCAGCAGCTGCACGTCGCCGACGTCATCCGGGAGGCGGCGCACAGGTAACCTACACTTGCAGTACCTACAGCGGGGCGGTGCGGCCGCGGCAGCCGGCCTGCGCGCCGCGCTGGACCGACACGCCGAGGCGCTCAACAACGCGCACAACAACAACCAGCAGCTGCACGTCGCCGACGTCATCCGGGAGGCGGCGCACAGGTAACCTACACTTGCAGTACCTACAGCGGGGCGGTGCGGCCGCGGCAGCCGGCCTGCGCGCCGCGCTGGACCGACACGCCGAGGCGCTCAACAACGCGCACAACAACAACCAGCAGCTGCACGTCGCCGACGTCATCCGGGAGGCGGCGCACAGGTAACCTACACTTGCAGTACCTACAATTATCCCACTGCTTGGAGACAGGCCTTATGGACCTTCGCGGATCAGATGCGGATTGGTCGATCACTCTTATGTAATGTATGTTTATGACGCAAGTTTGTTCGAGTTAAAAGCAACACTTTTGTAACATTGTGAATAGAAAGTTCTATCAATCTCTTACCGATTAAAACCACCTCTATGCTCACTTGCGTCAGGAGGTACAGGGATCTAATGCGACTTCCGTTGTTCGAGCAAAATTGACATACTACTTAATAAATTAAGATAAAAAGAGCGAATAAGTGATGATGATTAAAAATATCGTATTTGTGTGTCAGTGTGCTGGAGAAGGAGCTGGGCTGGTGGCGCGAGCAGGCGCGCTCGGTGGCGCTGGCGTCGCGCGCGCACTCGCCCTCCACGCCGCACTCGCACCACGCGCACGACCGACAGGTACACACCGACCTCACTACTCACCCACGTATAACTAGTGGCAGAAGGAGCTGGACTGAAATAAAAATTTCGAACAAACTAAATGGCATAAAAGTGGAAGCAAAATAGAACACTATAAATAGGTCACTAACCTTGTACTCGTCGTTGTGAGGTACGTGCAGCAGTGGGAAAGAACAAATCCCGAGTGACGTCTATGACGCGATGCGCTACGGGCCAATTACTGCACTTTCCCCGCCCCCGCGCCTCACTTCATACCACCAAAGGGACCCAATAACTCACTTTTGCGCAGTTGAAGGACAGCGCTCAAAAATCGTATTATTATCTACATCGTGTAGGAAACTTCAATGTAGTAAATTTTTAAACTGACAAATAATTTCCTGTGATAAAAAATCATTTGATTTTTTTTTTTGAGTAGTTTAACTGGTCTATCAAATGATTTTTTATAGATAGACTGAAAACGTCGTGAAGAATGCGTAGTTTAATTTATTGTCGTATTATTTTAACCTCTTTTTTTTATATATAAAAACAACAAAAAAATAATGATATGTGATACAAAGATAAAAAACTAATTGTAACCTAAAGTCTGAACGAAATATATGTTTTCGTATTTCTTCCAGAGACCACATCGTAATGTCCCAAGAAATTGCGTTCAAGAATCTTTACCTTTCCTCTTACAAGTATAATATTCTTTTACTGACAGTATTTTGATCTCACTAACTTATTAATCCAGTCATGCATAGCAGTAATTTTTGTTTATTATCTTTCAGTATTTTAACAGACTATATTCCATTTATTTCTCATTGTGAATATGTACTATCATTTTACTCCCCATGGTCCATATTTTTTGACGTAGGCGCACTCATGGAATATCGCCACTGCCGAGTCAACCAACTCAAACTCACATCTGAAATGATTTGAGTTTTGATGATTTGACTCAAATCTGAAATGATTTGAGTTTGAGTTGATTCAATCAGACCTTTACAGGCACTTTAAAGATGGTGTTACAGTCTCAGTCACAATTCATAATAACTTTTATAAGTACTGTAGTTGCCCATTCCAAAGCATAAAAGGAGTAGAATGGGCAAGAATCTTCATGGACTCTCTTGCCCATTCCAAAGCATAGAAGGAGAAAAATGGGCAAGACACAAGACATTTTTACAAGGTCATGGATACATTATTCATCTCGAGATTATATGTGAAAACGATGTAGTTAATTAAACGTGCACATTACCACTTACACTGATGTTTTATAAACTAGCTTTTATTGAGTTTGTTGTTTGTTAGAGGTAAAAGGAAATACAAATCCAAAAGTCATACCAATCAGGCAACTGACACGTAATTGTTTTGTAGATGCAAGTCGCCCAAATCCAGTCCATGATAGCGAGTGGCGACGTGAACGGCGCGTTCCAGCAGGCGCTGTCGGCGTCGGACCTGGCGCTGGTGATGTGTGCGTGCCGCGCGGCCGAGCCCGCGCACGTGTTCGGGCCGCCCTGCAAGCTCAAGCAGCACGTGCTGCTGTCGCTGGTGCAGCAGCTGGCCGCCGACATGCAGCGCGACACGCCGCTCAAGCACAGGCTAGTCACACCTACATCTTACTGTAGACAGGGGACCTAACTATAATCTAGAGCGACCATAAACTCATTTTTAATTGACTTCAAAAAAGAGGTGGTTCTCAAAATGATTGTATTTTTGTTGTTGTTGTATGTAACGCGATCTTCAAAATTCTTTTTATAATTGACAGAGTATATTTCCGAAGGGGGGTCCCATACCATTGTTATTTATATTTATTCGATAGATTATGAGTTATAATTTTAAAAAAAAATTGGCCAATGTATTTGGACGATATGCTTCATCTCTTAGTAGCAATGGAAAATGAATACTCGATTAGACTTTATGTAAGAAACCACCATACCATAACTAAAAAGGCTGAAATAGTAAAAAATACAATGTGTCAAACAGAAGTCGACTTCCGATTTATTGTTCGCTTAGAGAAATCAGCAGTTCTTAATCTAATTAATAATCATGGACGAAGCAAAAGGTGTATGCTGTATAGATAGTGGATTGGCAAAAATCATTTTATGAGAGGAAGAATTATGTATAAAATTTCATCATAATCTGTCTGGTTAGCCAGATGATGTCTGTTTGTGTTTTTAAGTATTTATGTCAACTATGTTTGGTTTTAATTATAATGTTAAACGTACATAATTATAAACCGCACATCTCACGATAGGTACCTAGAAGAAGCGGTGATGAACCTGGACACGTCGAACCCGGTGACCCGCGAGCACCTGCCGGGCGTGGTGCGCGAGCTGCAGAAGCAGCTGCTGGGCTTCCTGTCGCAGCAGCCGGCGCACGCGCTGGCGCGGCCGCTGCGCATGCTGCTCATGGCCACGGAGGCGCTCGTCAAGGCGCACGCATGACGCCCCGCTGCACTCTTACTACCCCTTCATTCTACCCGTATACTGTAATTATGACATCTGTCACTCCGCCGATGAAGGGACGATTCGCTGTAGACTGTTGTAAGTCCAGTGTTTATAAAACATTTACTATACATGTTAATGTGAGCGAAAACCTGTTCAATTGACAACTCGTTTCTAAATAACACACGGTTCCGTTGGCGTTGAGACATACCTTTCATAGATACAAATTGTAATGCTAAGGTTTTTTTTAAGCCACTCAAATATTCACTGCGATATTACAGCAGTTTACAAAATGAACATCGTCAGACATTTTGTTTGTTCTGCATATCAACTGTCCACTCTGTTAAATGATTTAAAGATACGAGTTTCAAATAATAACATGTGATTCTATATTAATTACCAGCGAAAAAATTTATACACCCGAGTTTTGGATGGGAAATCATCAGAATTAAACTTGAGGCAACTGGAATGATTGGCTCTTTTAACCACAACTATTAACATGAGTATCAATACTTAAAAATAGGTTTTCAAATGCTGGTATTACTTGCTGGTTTTATTTAGATTAGGTACTTGCATTTTTGAGTAAAGCACTATACAAACCTTGGCCCACAATGACTGTTTCGCTGGTCACGCTATGATTGCCTCGAGCTAGCCTAGCTACGCTCTAGGCCTTTCAGCTTGGCCATCATTGCAGCCCTTGCTGTCCTCGCCTCTTTCCCTTTAATATTAAAAGCGAGCTATAGTAAACCTTTATTGCTGAAACTAAACATAAATAATAATAAATCAAAAATGTTACGAATTAGTTGTGTTGATTCACGTCTTTAGACAGAAAAAAAATTCTTGATTCCAAAATAAATAAACCAATAGTTTTTGTGATTTATATAACTCTGCATACTTCACATTTGGTGTTTTTACGTAATTATTTACACGATATAATAGTAACATCATTGTCAGTGAGTATTTGATCTTGTTCTTTTAACCTTATTATATTGTTTTTTGAATTTCGCGTTCGAACTAAAGATGTGTTGGGCTTGCGTTAGCCTACGGGGATACTTAATGACCTCTCTCATTTCACTATGTTATTTTGGAAATAAATGGGGTATAATTTTTTGACGATGTTCTAAAAAAACCCCAATTACTTTTGAATTAAACAAAAATCCCCCAGTAGCGAAACTAAAGCATTTTTTGACAGTATCCGGCTTCCAAATAGCCAATACAGGGTGTGCAAAAATAAATGGCAACTTTATAGATTTTGTTTATGAACACAAATATGGTGAATAGCCAATTTTTCCGATTGTGAGTGTTACTACAATAAAAAAATATTATACGGCTTGTTGGGTGTAGAATAAACAAAAACTAGGCTTGTATAAAAGACCTTTTTGATGGTCGCCAGTGTTCGTTTAGGTATAGTTCGACGCAGACAGTTGAGACAATGTGATATTATAAGGACTATGTGTTTAGTGTAGTTATAGCTTGTTGACGTTCGTTCCGGAAAGAAGGCGTATGTACCATTGTTTTAAGTTTTGAACATTCTTGTAAAAAGTGTTTTTTTTTTCGTTGTTTTTGTTTAGGAGCGTAATCTCCGAGGCGCTTATGTTATTTAAATGACAGATTTTTTTCTTAGAAATTAATAAAAAAAAGGGTATATTGGTTCTCGTATGAAATGGTCAAACTTGATGTAAATGTGAAAGTTTTCTTTTTTATAAAAACGTCTGAAACTCGTTTTCCATTTTAAATAAGAGCCATGAAAATGCCAAGCATACTTACGTCATTAGTAATCTATACTGTTAGATGTAGCATGGTATGGGCGACATTTTTTTTTTATTATTGATAGGCTCGCGTTTGACCACTATCTCACCTGATGGTAAGTGATGATGTGGTCGACGATGAAGCACGCTTACCTAGAAATAACCTATTCACTCTTGACTTGAAGACCCCCAGGTTATAGCTGTCAGGAAATACAGACTCCGGCAGGGAATTCCACTAGTAAAATATGCCATTCCTCTTCAATCTGGAATGTTACCTCGATTTCTGACCACTGTATAGAAGATGGGTAACGACAATAAGTGGACTGTATAAAATAGGTACTGGTATAATGCCGTAAAGTTAAAAGTACAGTAAGTCCCGGACAAACATTAATATTTTAGATGTCGGTTGAGGGGTCCGTCGCGGTCGGGTCCGTGGAAGCGAGTGCCGTGGCGGGGCCGGTATGTCGCCCGTCGCTCCCCTGCTCACCAGCTGATGACGCAGAGAGTGTGCACGCCGCCAGTGTGTGATGGCCGCGCGTATGTGTTGGGTTCGATTCCCAACAACCACTGAAAGCCTTTAAGGATTTACCCTGAATGTCACAGCCGTATAGAACGACCCACAGACATGTTTAATGATGAGATGTATTACTATGAAGCACTAAACATATCTTTTCATCCAATGTCACCCGGACCATGTTACATCAAAACAGTATAAAAAAAACTAAATATAACATATAACCTCGCGCGATTCAGAGAGCTATAGAAATGTAAAATAATAGTCATAAAGACTGCCGCCACATTATTATATAAGCTCATATAAAATACGAAACACCATAACGGTGCTAGTCCAATGTGTGTTTGGCTTGATTGAATGTATGAGATAACTATAGAATAGTGACTTAGTACTTCCCATTACGTATATTTGGATTGAAGAGGCATTTCCTAAACTTGAAGCTTGATTTACATCTACAGACAGATATCCAGATACGGTATATACTGGGTATCTAACCGGATACGGCTATCTCTATAAGTCACAAAAATTGCTTATACAACATTTGTTTTACTTTATGCGAAACACGTGTCTAGTATGTTTATGTGAAGAATCTATATACAAAATTTCCGAACTTTATCATGAAAAATCAGAAAGTTATTTACCTGGCTGTCTGTACAAAAACACGGTCACCGCTCGGCACAAACGGCGTCGCTGTACTGTAGCTTTGACCTGCCGTGACCTTGCTGCACGCTGTATGTTTTCGTATACCTACTAAGTGTCTAACCTTTTATTAACATTTTTGGGACAAAATATAACATGGTATAAAACTTATTGGAATCGATTTAGTTGCTTCTTCTAAACAAACTATATTCAGGTTTCGCATATAGTAAAAATAATGTTGTATAGACCCGTAATAACTGCCTAACATCTATAAATGACAGTCTGACCAGTATTAGCGCGCGTTCCAATATTCGGAGGAGTTTCAAGTCAACATGGATCGGATAGTGTATTGAAATAGACGTACATAATTATAACTCACATTCAGGTTAAGGCCGGCAACTTTTTGGCTTTACTATGTATGTACGCTCTGTAGTCGTTGATAAATCTTTAATATCCCACTGTGCGGTTATAATTTATTACTGAGATGCAGGCCATGTGATTTTCAATTAAAAGTAATGTCAAATCGTAAAAATCCTCTTTTATATAAAAACTTGTCAGTGCCGCATCAGTCACGCTACATGTCTGTAGATGTGGATCGAGCTGAAAAGTCCGAAACTTGACTGTTACTTCAAAATAATTAATAGTGAAATAAGATTCTGTGCCACCTTAGTGTGTAGAATTCCCTAACGTGCTTGTGTGATACGCTTGATCGGTTTCTAACAAGACTAGATGAATGTAAAACTCAAGGTTTCGATAGATAGTGGTGTCGATTCTGTTGTTACGAATTAAACTAAAACCACTCTCAAAATCACTAAAAATTTGTTTATTCCTGTCAAACTACGTTACGTACTACTAATTGACATTTTTCACCAAAAAATAGAGGTTCTCAACCTAATTAGGACTCATCTTTAATCGCGATTAAAATGGTGCTGAATAAAATTAGATGCGGTATGTCATTTTAATGTTGGTTAAGTTTAATCAGGTGATATATCTTGATCGGCACCAGTAACTAACAAATAGGTTTACAATTATATAATAGATTTTTTTTTCCAAAATTTTGAACAACAATATATTCACATATTTGTATTGTACTTACTTTTTGTGTGCTCCATACTTTTCTGACGGAAATTTCTCAGTTAAATTACCGTGTCAACGTATGAGCTAGACCGAGCGTATCAGCAAAGCTAGTTGAGACATCATAGGCTTATCCCAAGACTTTGTTTCGAGGTTGACACGTCAATAAATATGCAGCGAAAATATTCCTTAAATACACGGACATAAGTCTCATAGCAAGTCGTGTTATCTATTTAAAAAAAACTTTCTCGAAACAGCTTCGTTTATGCCGCGTTTCCACCAAACTTGAGTAAATGACTATGAGTATTGCCTTTTAGACAACAATCGTCTTCGCTCGCGATTTAGGATGCGCACGCGCTCAATTTTATACATAATGGCAATACTGATACAGTGACATCAAAACATTGCGTAATACTTCAACTTGGTGGAAACTGATCCTTAAACCAATTTCTGACATTTTACAACTTAGATAATAGTTTTTTTTTTCTGTATACCCCATATGCCATAAGATATAGACACAATCATTATTCATAGCCGTGTTGTCAATTATTTGACTTAAAAGTAACTACTAACGTCGACCCATGGAATAGTATACATAATTTTATGTGTTGTTACAAGAGAACACTTTATACATAGATACTATATACGTTAGTAATATGTCAGCTGTTTTGAATGTTAACTGACGTTTTAAACAAACAGGCGATTATTTACTACGCGCTGAATTTTTAGCTCGAGATAAATAATAGCTTGTGCGAAAGGGCTAATACGCAAAATATTATTTCCTTTGTAGTATTGTTGACTAAAAATGACGTCCGATGTCTTTTGTTTTTAATAAAAATTGTTTCATAGCTAGTTTACAACAAGTTTAATAGTAAGATCATAGTTATAGTTCAGTAGTGTTATCTCTAAGAATACAGCCTTGAGACCAACGGCGATTCTAGACGAGTTTCTATAATACTTGACGCTGCCGCAGCGCTAAGCTCGACGCTGTATTCTTACAGAATATCACGACATATAAGAAAAGTGTTAGCGTTTCTTTAATAAAAAGAGGGGGCACATATTATTATGTATATTGCTTGTGTGAGGTGCTTATTTCTGCTCATAGACAGCCTTTGGGTTTAGTGCGAGTTTTTTTCTTTATACCTTTTGTATCTGTACCACAACTAACGCCATCTGGTGGCAATAATGTGAAAGTTTACTTACCGTCAATTCGTACTGAATAAAAAAAATAGTATTACATTAAAATTGACTTAATTGAAGACTTACGCTATCAGGGTTCGTACACCCCCTACAACAGTTTTTCCTTAATCTTACGTCGCTGTGGAAAACAGATGAAGGTCTACAGAACTCTTTCTCACATTGAATCAAGAAGGTGCATTTTGATAGTTGGCAACATTGCAATTTTAAATTTGCATGGTACGCTGACTCTGATTAAAATAATACACTACTACAAAAGGGTATAACAGGCTCCTTGGTAAGCACAAAAACTCGCACTGTGCTCTCTGGTAAAAAAAAAAACTTTAATCCATAGCAATATGGCAGCCTCTTCGCTTCTTGTTGATAGTATTTAATTTCCTTTTTGTAAGATAGAATGCTATCTAATGTGCCTGTTAAGGGCTCCTCACTCGGTCTCTGAAAACGTTGAACGTATGTACGGGACAAAATATACCACTCTTTTTGATACCTGCAGATATTTTTTCATACGGCAACATGTTAATGCTGGTATTTATTGGGAAATTAGGAATATGTTTGGGTGCAGTTAAATTTTTACTCATATGAGAAATAAATATATCATTTTTGTGAACCAAAATTGCTGCACATTTAGTAAACTTACCAAACTGCTTATCAGTTTGTGGGCGGGATTAGTGGTTATGTGTTACCTTGTTTCATGTTCCATCTAATTTAAAAATTACAAAAAAAAGCAACTAAAAACATGAAAAAAATAGAGACTTCTCTCTTCTTCTCTTTGACCTTAGTGTGTGTTAGCATTGCACGCAGGTTTTGTTAATAAGGGTGAATCACATTACATACATTCATTTTTATCCCGTATTTTGTAAGTGTCGGCTTTCGAAAGCCGTTTAAATGTGATAACCGCGTTCAGTTTTATTATTGAAATTTGCTTAAAATCGATTATAAAATTACAAATATTCGCACGATTTTTCGCGAAAAAAAAAGAAACATTTAAAGTTATACACCATTGAAAGACAGCTTCAAAAACCTATGTGGCAAGTAATACCAAAAACCAAAACGATTTCTAGTTTCCCAATTATAAATACACTAGATAGGTTAAGTTATAGTCAATGACTGGGGCTATCGTTTTTAAGCTCGCCGTAAATATTAATTATAATAAGTTTAAAAAACGCGAAAACTATGACATTCGACATTAACTGAACAGCTCATGCTACACGAGCGCCTCTAGCGGCGAATAGCGGTAGCCCCCATTGCTAAAATGTGAATCAAACATTGAGACAAAACTTTACTTTAAAAAGTTGTGTAATTTGCTATATTATTAGAGAATACATTTGAGTGATTGTCAATTAATTATTAATATTCTGATGGTTTGAATTAATGCTGGATGGATCCTCTACGATATAGCAATTCGATCATACATTTTCTTATCTGTATTGAGTGGGGATACCATGTTAATTTTTTTATAAGTTTATTAATTATTTTTGTCGACGCTTTTGGCACTCTTGACATTGATAGTATTACTCTAAGAAATGCATTATATCAATAAATGCGTATTTGATTTTTACATTTTAGGTTTTTTATTTACAACATGTTTTTTTCCGTTTTCCAATATTTTGGCCACAGTACGCGATGCATAAATAAAGAATCGTGATGTGCTATTTACATTGCTTGGTTAGTCATGTAGTGCAGCACACTTACATAGTAGTAAAGGAGCAATGCATTTATTACAAAAATAATAAAGTCGCTCTGCTATTTGAAAACAATAATAACATAATAATGTTTTACAATTTATTGTTTTTGATGATTCTAAAGGGAAATACAGTAAAATAGTTTAAGTGACACATGGTAAGTGATTCCGTCATTTACAAAGTATTTGTTTTGGCTTTGATTTTTACAGGACTAAACAACTCGACATTTTGTCAAACACAATAACGGTCGAAAGCACACTACTTCGCGCGGTCGCACGTAATGATGGCAACGCTCGCGTTGCCGCGTTAAATCCTTACTAATATTATAAAAGCGAAAGTGAGTTTGTTTGTTTGTTACCTCTTCACGCTTTAACGGCTAAACCGATTTTGATGAATTTTGGTACAGAGATAGTTGGGAACCAGGAGACCAGACGGACATAGGCTAATATTTTTTTGAAAAAAGTGGGATGTGAGGGAGAAAGAGGGAAGAAAAGGGAAAACTTAGCTTTGCTATTACAAATCAATAAGGCGCAAGGGGAAATGTGTTACCCCAAATTTTACGCGGGCGAAGCCGCGGGCGGAAGCTAGTTCTGTATAACACAGTACCTGTTACCTGCAGTTTTTGCCCTAGCGCCTTATTTATTTGTACTAGCAACGCTAAGTTTTCCCTCTTTCTCCCTCTTATCCCACTTTTTTTAAAATAACCTATGTCCGTCCCCTGATTCCCAACAATCTCTGTAACATAGTTCATCAAAATCGGTTTAGCCATTTAAGCGTGAAGAGGTAACAAACAAACTAACTCACTTTCGCTTTTATAATATTAGTAAGGATTACAGGTCTAGTGATTACAACAACATTATTTTTAACTAGCTAGCAGAAGCTATCTACAATAGTACTAACAGAATATCCATTTCTATGGATACCCATAGCAGTGGATATTCTACTGATAATCACAATTTAAGGAGGCCTTAAAAACACACGCTTGCGAGCTCTAAGAATAAATACACCTACAAAAAAAAAAATTATAACTAAGAAACGCCGCAGAGGCGCAGACCAGGGGAGGGACAGTTGCCTACATCAAGCTTGGCGATAAATGAAGCAGCGCTATCTATATTTTGAAGGATTGAAACCTATGTTTAGTTTTATCTCGGCAGCAATAGATGTCTCTGTAGTGAAATTCTAATTGTTAAACTAATTTAGCCACTCAAGCGTCCATGGCTAATAAGGTATCCAAAATCAAAGGAGCGTTGTACGTCCAAGCCGCGCAACCAATATACCCTTGAACGTCCAGATACGCGCGGCCCTGAATCAAGCGCTACCGCGCTCACATGCTGTGACAAAAACCTACATAACTACATAACTACAATAGCTAGGGTAAAGAAAAAAACAACGAAAAATTTATAGAAGAACACAGATTTAACTTATGTATATTTAATTATCTAAAAATCTAATTTAAGATATTAAAAACGGGTGTGAACCTTGAATTTGGAGAAAAATAAACATATAAATTTTATTAATTCGTACCACAACACAATAATATTGTTTATTTTACCAATAAAACAATCTCACAACAAACTAGACGTAATGTCCTTTCATTTGGTGCATGGATGTTTATGTTTTGTTAACGCTAAGTACTTAAATTAATCAAAACAAAACACCTTTGTTTATAATTTTAACGTGATGTGTCGGAGTGATTTCGACTCGCTCGCGAACGCAAAATATGAGCAATATGGCCGCCTAAGGCCTCCCACACACTTTTACGCAACTTAAAAAAAGGTAGTAATGCTTTTTAGTTGGGGTTTTAAATAAAACGCTAATAATATCTCAGAAAAGGTTGTTAGTGTTTTTCCAATAAGCCTGTAATGCGCATGGTATATTACGATTACGACATCAATATTTTCAAAAACAACTAGGGAAATAAGCGCAAATTCGTATACCGATACCTAGTTAGTGATTTTTATTAAATATGAGAATTAAGTAAATTGTCAAAACACACAAGGAAAATAAAGTGAGTAGAAATCTTAGAACATATCCTTCATGTTAGTAAAGCGAAATTAAAAAATAGAGCAAAATCCGACAATCATAAAAAAAACACAACATTACTAAATCACAAGAACAAAAAGTGTCATGATGAAACACCACCAAGCAACCGAATAAAACATTACATCCAAAACAGCAAAAATATTGCAAACATATTTTGTCGTTTGTACCGACCCTTATTTTGAACCATTGTAGTTACGTCCGTGGATACTAAACAATCCACATCAAAAAACCTGAGGAACACAATGATATTTTGAAGGAATCTTCCACGAATACAGTATATTTACGTTTTTAAAGTGCATTATTATGTTTATTACGAACTATTACTCGTTCTTTAAATATTATTTTACTGAAACACAACGTAAATAGAACTAAAATTTGATCGAGTACTGAAGAGCGACAATTTTTTTCGAAACACCTATACTTTGAATTCAAAATATGACTCAATTTTACAATTAAAACTGTGCTATGTATACGTAATTATAAAGCACAAATCATCTAGTTTATTTTGATGTATAATCTAAGAAAAAATAAATAAAACTCAAGTACTTACGACATAATCTAAAAACACTTGTAGATCTTACACCACAGAACAACACACTGCGCCTGAAGAATAATATTTTTTAACCATTCGTCAAGGCTATATTATACTGCCATCTGTTTTTTGTTTTGAGTATTTCTTTAGCTATCGATTCGACTAACAAAACTCTCAAGCAGTACCGTACATTTTTCATAGATGTCGATTTTATAAAGGTAGTCGCTATGGCTAATGAAGTATCCAGGACGTACAACGCTCCCTTGGTTTTGGATACCTTATTAGCCATGGACGCTTGACTGGATATTAGCTGCGCGGGCTGGACGCTTGAGTGGTTAATGTTAGTTTAAATATATTCAACTCTTCATATAATAAAGTGATTATGTTGATGTATATAATATCTTATATTAATTTAATATTACGGAAATAATAGCAACACTGCCCGAATATTCGCTTGTCTCAACATCTCATTTTAATGTCAATGACACACGTAAAATCAAAATGGTTGCCATAGCCTGCGCACACGCTTGACTATGTTTTTGCATTTAAGAAGTATCTCCTTGTGCCGAACTTTGTTCTTACTTTCTTGATGTGAATATTTGATTTCCTAAATATTGGTATTTTAATAAAAAATATTCCGCAAGAAAATTTGAACGAAATAGTTCGGTACTGGGAAATACAAGGCATTTTAAATAAATCTAATTTTAATAACTACATTAGTGTGTAAAGGGATGTATGTAATGTGTGCGTGTGTGAGTGTGTGATTGATCGGTAGTTCCTAGTCCAGAAATTCAGATGGCGCTTCAAACATGTCATGGCTAAAAGTCACGAGAGAGGGCACTCTTTTCCTTTTATATTATAGTACTCTGTGGCGCAGACTGTCACGATGGCGGTGTTGTCATAGTGGTTTTTACCCCCCCATTTAGTAACGAAATATTGGTTACTGGCTGGTGACGTTTTCTAGTTGTGTATAATATTTCATACACGTTTCCATATAATTATGAAATAATACTGTAAAAAAAACCGCCGTTTACTGGAAAATACGACACTGATGAATATGAATAAAAATCCCGAATAAGTGTAGAACAATATAATGCTCGGTCCAAGAAAAATAACAGTCTGTCAAAATAATGTACTTTTTATACGGTTTTATACGAGTAGCCTTGGAAAATATATTACTTTTAGTCCATTTTATCAAATAATTATTCTCACTCCACAGCACCTTTACATACAAAATTAAAATAAATAAAAGCAAATTAAGTCGTTCTGTTTTACGCAAAATTCTTTCAGTAATATAATACCCTGCTTCTGCATATTTTATATAAAAAGAAATCAAATCACGCAAAATAAAGTATTATACAGTATTTTATAGGTGATATAAAGTATAGAGTACATTTACCTGAAATAACGAACAATATTTTGGGTTTCCTCTATCTGGCAGAATCTTGATGCTCCGAAATTTATTTGGCATAACACACTTAGCATAATTTTCTTTAAACGAACATTTTATCATAAAAATTATTTGGTATAATTACCGTTTGGCATAATGTTTAAAACTTCGAATTAACAATGGCATACTTTTAAGATAAGGCAGAATTACATTTAGTATAATTACGATTCGCAGAGTTCAAATTTCGCATAATAACATTATTTGGTATAATTTCACTTGGCATACTAAGCAGACGGCAGTAATGGCTAGGTTAGGTTAGGTTAAAACTGTGACCTCCTACGGAAAGACCTCCCAGAAACGACTTGCGTTAATAGAAAATAGAGATTGTTTTAAGTAGGTTATCCGAAACTGAACTATTTGGATTAGGATTCCTAATTACTTATTGAATTCAATGACATTATCTAAAATTCAATTAAACAATAACTAAAATAAATGACATTATTTTAAAGAAATAATTAATCAAAATAAATAAAAACTTTTAAAAATAGATGACCCTAACTATAAACTTTCTACGATATGACAATTCTACCGTTTAATGATCATAGATATAAAAATTTTATGCCAAAAGACGATTCTGACTGTGAATTTTCTGCGATATGATGTTTCTACTTTTTAAATATTATGGTGTGGCGGATTGTGTCACAACCCTAGTTTTATATTTGTGGCGGATTGTGTCACAACACTAGTTAGATATTAGATTATCTGTGCAGCGGAATTAGCGCCAACCCTCTCGCTCAACGCACACGGCCCCGACCGGACGTGTCGACACTGTCGATCTATGCAAAAAGATTGTAAACTTATAATTATGAATATACATTTAGTCCTGTGGTGTCTTTGACTTTCAATCAAGATAGTGGGTCTCAGGATACGACCCATACCCCAAATTGGTGACCCCGACGTGATGCAAACACGAAACCAGTAAGCAGCAGTACACCACGTGGAACCGGATTTCTGCATTGAGCCACGCTATGATCTTCAGCCTACTTCATCGAACGACGCCGCTACGTTCCCAGGCTGGTTTTACCTCTAACCGCCGGGAAAATCGTGAAAATCGTCGAGAGATACCTACCGGCTCACCCAGGCACGCCACGTGCTCCTCTTCGTGAGTTGGAAATTGGAAAGTGCATCAGCAGATTGCAGCGTGTTTTTGGGCTCCTAGTGCATCAGTGATGAACAGTTTTTACCATCATACGAATCGCTGTAGGATTTCGTGAATGTTTTAACTAAAATGCTTCGAGGTCAACGACCCTGCATCCCATCGTGCGTGAGTTGCGCATATGCGCCACCTATCGGGGAGTAGCGAAGTTGCTGAAACGTCACTGGCTTTTTTTTTTTTTTTTTTTTCGGGTGGGAAATCATCCAATGACTTCCCCCGCTCTGGGTGGAGCGGGGGGGCATGTCAGACTTGTACTGACTAAAACCCACCCATGTTCCTTCTGTTGCCCTTTACGTTCCGAGGCCGCGGTATCTCTTTCGAACAACCCGCAACCCCGGGACGTCACTGGCTGGCATTGCATCGCGGATTCACGGAAAAGCTTCTGAAGTAACCAGTGCATGCATGTTGCTACAAATACCGCTGTAAATAAGTAACTTTACGTTTAAGGCTAAGTCATAACCAGGTGTAGGTATGTTTTCTATCATTTTTTTCATGTTTTGTTTACATATTTTCGGTAATCTTTTTCTGCATGTGTTTGGCTACTAGCTATGACTTGTTTATTCAGTCATTAACTCACAAGGCATTGCACTCTATTGCAATAAGTTTGGTAACGTTTAAGTGTTTTATAATTATTATTGGTTTACATATTTATGTGGTAAACACCTGTTAGTTTTAAGTTGCCTGTACTATTTTTAAGTGACCTGACTGATTGGCAACTACTACTATTAATTGAACATATCTCATAATTAATTCAGTCAGTTTACAAGATGGAGAATCAACAAATCGAGGAGAGACTCAATCAAATTTTGGCTAACAATGAAAAACTGATTCAACAGAATGCGGACTTGCAGGCGCAACTAAACACCCATAGTGTTCAAAACCCTGCAGCATATGCAGTCCGTCCTAAACTGCCACCCTTTTGGCAGGAGCATCCCGCTGGGTGGTTTGCTCACCTTGAATCACAATTTGTACTATGTCAGATTACTGTTGATGAAACTAAGTATAACTATGTTGTTTCACAGTTCGACTCTAGGATCTCACACGAGGTTGAGGACCTTGTGACCAACCCACCTGCTAAAGGTGGCCGGTACGAGTGGATCAAAACGGAGGTCATCAAACGATTTTCCACCTCCGAGTCTCAAAAGGTCAGACAACTGTTATCAGGTGAGGAACTTGGTGACCGAAAGCCAACCCAGTTTCTTCGTCACCTTAAGTCCCTGGCTGGGAAAACCTTCACAGATGATAAAATTATCAGAGAACTGTGGCTCCAGCGGCTGCCCAAAAACGTGCAAGCCATTTTGACTGCGCAAGGGGATCTCACGTCAGACAAAGTTGCTGAATTGGCTGATAAAATTTTAGAAGTCAACCCCATCTCTGTGCATGCCATATCTCAGGTGCCATCTAGTGCCCCTGACCTTGCTGCCATAACAGTGCAGATTCAAGAGCTTACACGTCAGGTGGCCACTTTAACTGCAGGGCACTCCAATTCTAGATATCGTTCTAGTTCCAGGTCTCAATCAAAACCTAGGTCCAGATCTGCATCCCAGGTGGCCCGACAGCCTATTTGTTGGTATCACCAAAAATTCGGTGCTAAGGCAAGACCAGGAAAATGTAATAAACCATGTTCTTGGTCGGAAAACCAACAGAGCAATCCGTAGCAGCGGCGACTGATTGTTTTGCTAGTAGCCGCTTATTTGTAGTAGACAAAGAGACTAAATTCCGATTTTTGTTAGATACAGGATCTGACATTTGCTGTTTTCCTAAAAAACTGTTAGGTAACAAAGTAGCAGATGCTAACTACAACTTGTGTGCTGCAAATGGCAGTTCCATTAAAACTTATGGCTGTCACACATTCACACTAAATCTTGGTCTCCGCCGTGCATTTAAATGGAACTTCATCATAGCTGATGTTGATACTGCCATAATTGGTGCAGATTTCATGGCTTTCTACAACCTACTTCCGGACTGCAAAAACAAAATATTACGCTGTGGAGTTACTGGTCTCACTGCTCCCGCCTCCATAGCGAAATCTTATCAGTTTAGTGTAAAAACTGTTGAAATTGAAAATTCAGAATTTCATAAAATCTTGTCTCAATTTCCAGTGATCACGAGACCCCCCGGTATCCATCGCGAGGTGAAGCACAACACAGTGCATTACATCAAGACGACCGACGGCCCAACTGTGGTGTCACGGCCGCGCCGCCTCGCGCCGGACAAACTGCGCGCCGCGCAGAAGGAGTTCGCGGAAATGGTGCAAGCCGGTACCGCGCGCCCCTCTAAGAGTCCGTGGTCCTCGCCACTGCATCTAGCGCAGAAGAAAGATTCTTCATGGCGCCCCTGCGGCGACTATAGAACGCTGAATGCCCGTACTGTACCAGACAGATATCCCGTGCGCCATATAGGAGATTTTGGCCATGCTCTCGCTGGTTCCACCATTTTTAGTACTATTGATTTAGTCAAAGCTTATCAACAGATACCAGTGGAGCCAGCTGATGTGTGCAAAACTGCCATTACAACACCATTTGGTTTGTTTGAATTCCCTTATATGACGTTCGGTCTGAGAAATGCTGGACAAACCTTCCAGCGTTTCATGGATGAAATTGTCTGGGGCTTGGATTTTTGTTTTCCATATGTGGACGATATCCTTATATTTTCCAGGGATGCTACAGAGCATTGTAACCACCTACGCACTCTCTTTGAACGTTTGGCTAACTATGGGGTAGTGGTCAATCCTACAAAGTGTGTGTTAGGCGCACCTGAGGTTATTTTCCTCGGTTATAAAGTCTCCAAGGAAGGCATAAGCCCCCCGGAAGAAAAAGTCCAAGCCTTAAAAGATTTCCCTCTGCCTAAAACAGCTCAAGGTCTCCGCAGGTTCTTAGGTATGATAAATTACTACCGACAGTTCCTGCCCAATGCTGCCGAGACTCAAGCCCCGCTCATTGACTTCCTTACGGCGACGAAGCTCAAGGGAGCCAAGCCCATGCCCTGGAATCCTGAACTGGAGCACGCCTTCCAGGCATGCAAGGACAGCCTCTCACATGTCACCAGATTAGCACATCCTGTACCTAACGCCCAGTTGGCGTTGTACACAGATGCGTCCGGCACTCAGGTGGGGGCGTGCTTACAGCAACAAACTGACCAGGGCGAGCAACCACTTGCTTTCTTTAGCAAGAAACTTACAGCGAGTCAGTCAGTGTGGCCAGCTTATTACAGGGAACGGCCGGCGGTGCAGCATTTCCGACATATATTAGAGGCGCAACACGCCACAATATATACGGATCACAAACCTTTACTATATGCGTTCAAACAACGCAGAGAAAAACTGCCACCCAGCCAACTTAACCAGCTCACCTTTATCTCCCAATTCACTACCGACATACGGCACGTCAAGGGAGATGACAACGTCGTCGCTGACACGATGTCTCGCATTGAGGCCGTCTCACTCGATTACGACTATTCCGCGTTGGCTCGAGAACAAGAAGCCGACGACGAGCTTAACACTTTGTCTGACTCGTCTCTCAATATACAACGTACATTAATTCCAGGCACGGACATCACCATCCAGTGTGACGTCTCAACAGGCAATCCGCGGCCCTACCTGCCATCACCGCAGCGCCGCGCCGTGTTCGACGGTCTGCATGCGCTCAGTCATCCCGGCGGCCGCGCCAGCGCACGCCTCGTGGCACAGCGCTACGTGTGGCCAGGCGTGACGCGTGACTGCCGCGCATGGGCAAAGGAATGTCTCCACTGCCAGCGCGCCAAAGTGACACGCCACGTGTCCGCGCCGCTTGGAAGCTTCGCGTCACCATCATCTAGGTTCCGTCATGTCCATTTAGATATAATCGGCCCTATGCCAACATCGAGGGGTTACTCGTATTGCCTAACGGCGATCGACCGTTTCTCTCGATGGCCAGAGGCCTGGCCAATGGTTTCGATAACCGCCGAGGAGGTGGCCGATCGATTCGTAGACGGTTGGATTGCACGCTTCGGCGTTCCTACCACGGTCACTACTGACCAAGGCCGCCAGTTCGAGTCTGATCTCTTCAAACGACTCATGAACGTTGGCGCGACCGAGCGTAGGCGAACCACCGGTTACCATCCTCAAGCCAATGGCATGATAGAACGCTTTCACAGACAATTGAAAGCCGCTCTAATGTGCCACAGCGACACCTGGCACCGAGCCCTACCGGTCGTGCTTCTGGGCATTCGATCTGCCTTAAAGGAGGACCTTAAGTGCTCGCCGGCCGAGCTCGTTTATGGGGAGCCGCTGCGCCTACCGGGAGAGTTCCTGGTATCCAGCACCTCCTATACCAGCGACAACGTCAACGACTTCGTGACGGTCTTGCGAGCGAAGATGGCGAACCTCCGTCCGATACCGGCGTCGCGACACACGCGGCCGGCGTCCTTTATTTTTAAGGACCTCCAGGATGCCTCCCATGTCCTCCTCCGGGACGACACCGTTCGCCGGTCGTTGCAGCCGCCCTATACTGGTCCTTACAAGGTAATGTCACGGACCGACAAATTAATCGATATTGACATTGCAGGTAAACGTGTGACGGTCACAATTGACCGCGTAAAGCCTGCATATATTGCACCTGACCCAGAGAGCGACCTTTCCCGGGCAATCGCCCCGCAACAGCCTGCCGCGCCCGCGCCTTCCGAGACCGCACAGTCGCCTGTGCCTTCTGTTACAGAACAGCCAGTTACCACTCGGTCAGGTCGCACTGTTAGATTTAAGAATAGATTAGATCTTTAGCTTAAGTGTTTGTTTTTACCGATTGTGTTGTCTACCATAATGTATATGTACGTCTTCTTTTTTTTTCTATTTCGTGTTTATAAATAACTTGTTATTTTCTCCGTAGGGGGGTGGTTGTGGCGGATTGTGTCACAACCCTAGTTTTATATTTGTGGCGGATTGTGTCACAACACTAGTTAGATATTAGATTATCTGTGCAGCGGAATTAGCGCCAACCCTCTCGCTCAACGCACACGGCCCCGACCGGACGTGTCGACACTGTCGATCTATGCAAAAAGATTGTAAACTTATAATTATGAATATACATTTAGTCCTGTGGTGTCTTTGACTTTCAATCAAGATAGTGGGTCTCAGGATACGACCCATACCCCAAAATGGATATGAAGTTTATGCCTAGAGATGATTCTGACTTACAAAATTATGAGTTTAGAATGTATGATAAATGCGCGTCTGCTAAGCAATTTTCTGCGCAGTGAAGTTTATGCCATCCGCTGTTATGCAAAATAAAATTATGGCAAAAAAAGTTCTGCTATAAAGGGTGGACCCCAATATTTTATAATAGAGATTGGGTGGCAACCCTAAGCGAAACAGAAAAAAATATTTATTCATTTCAAGCACAATGTGCAAATAATTACACGCTAGGCTTATAATTAGTGAGTACATATCTTTGTTAGGGCGCAGCAAAAAGTCCTTTAACTAATAAAATAATATTGCAGTGAGTATTAATTATCTAATATAGGAACATTTACCATTAATTGAGCTTATATCTAACCTTGAACATTTAGCACATACCCACATAATTATATTTTTAAAATCTATTTTAACTTTGAATCTTCCACAAATTTATAGATACTATAATGAGCCTTTTCTAATAACAATGAAATATTAACAATGTTTTTGAATACCGTATATTTTCAGGCAATTTAATGTATATCTGTATGCTTCGGTATTCTTGGCTATTTTTGCATTATTTATTTCACTTAGGCCTACATGGACACTAATAAAATGTCGAGAAAAGGCATGCACTGAATGAATTTATTTACCTGATATATTTAAGAGTTTTGAGGTTGAAAAAGTACTTTGAGCTTTGTTTTCAAAAAAATACCACCTTTTACGAAGTGTGGGATATTATGGTTATGGTTTTAAAAGTTGACTCTGGTGGTAAACTAGTATAATTGCTGGCAATACTGAGCGGGGTTTTCCCCTCTGTTGTTTTGACATCACCGAACAGTATAAATATAGTCTATGCGGCCCGGCGCCCCTTCGAACTATTCATTCCATTCATTCTGAACTGTGAATCATTCGTACTTTTCTATTTGGCATTTCGCACATTTCAATCTGATATCAAAGAAACAAGAATAATTGGAATAATAAAAGCTTATCATTTTATCATAATAGTGGCAAATGTGAGTTTTTGCTAGTTTAATCCAAGAAGGTAAGTTTTATCAACTTTTCCTTTTAATATTTTATATGATCACAAAAACAGTTAAAAACGACTAAAAGCGAGTCAGACTCGCGCACCGAGGTCACCGTACATACTTACGTCATAAACAGCCATATATTTTGACTGCGTAGACGTAGACTATTGATTTTTTCACAGCAAAAAGAGACCACAGAATTAAGTAGGTATTAGAATTAGGTTGGTTTTAATTTCAACTTGATATCTTACTTCCACGCATTCCCGAGGTAGAGGGTCTAGAGTCTAGACAGACAGAAAGACAAGGAAATATACTTATAATAAGGAAGACATATTACGATATATTTTCCATAGTAATCTTTTTAATAATAGAAATATATACTATAGCTCCATTTGTAGTATCTCGGTATACAATTGCGTGTTGAGAAATGAACCTAGCCAGTCGTCTAGACTGAAGGCCGAATGAGGCTCACCGAGGTGACAATTTAGTGAGTCAATGAACTTATAAACGATATCTCACAGCGAATTTGATGAAATTGTTCTATATTTTATTTTCAGATGATCAAAAGCTATAGGGGCAGAAAGAAAAGTTTTTGTGTAGTTCACTTTAAGGAACTGCCTAATAAGGATATTGATGACCATGTATGTGTTCCGAATTCTTGGTTAATAGGGCGCCGGTCTACGGACCAGAAGGTTATGGTTTCGTATCCAAAAAACGAAGATTCCTTTGAAACAAGAAAACGTGTTCAAAAACGATCAAAATGTGATGAAGAATGGTTAATTTATTTTGCAATCTTGAAATATGAGACAAGTGAGTTGGAATCAAGTTGGAATTTTTTTTTTTGTTTATTGCTTAAGTTTATTGAAAAAAACACTGCTTCTTTTTTTCTGCAGATTGTCTCAAAGACGCAGAATCTTGGATAGTAAAACAAAAAAATGGTGGTCACATTCAAGAAGAAGTGCATCCAGAATTGAAAGGTGAGTCACGGTGAGTGTGACTATTGTTACATTTGTAAACAAACAAATATTAGATATCGATAATACGTAGCACGGTTGGCGCGGTGGCTGAGCGATTGTCTGCTGCGCTGCGTGTCGCGGGCTCGATTCTCGCCCGGAACAAATATTTGTACGGCGTACAAATAGTTGCTTCGGGTCTGGCCTACGTATGTGAGTTTAAATGTTTGTAAACGCACCCACGATACAGGAGAAATTTGTAGTGTGGGGCAAAGTTTAAAAAATATGTATAGGTACAGGGTGGAATTTGTAATGCCACCTAAAGGGGAAGTACTCTTAATACGTTAGATAGAAAATTTTGCTTAAAGAAAACATTCCTTTATTTAAAAAAATAAAGAAAACGGCATTCAAACATTTTTT
The DNA here is from genome assembly GCA_958449745.1 of Ochropleura leucogaster. Taxonomy (NCBI): domain Eukaryota; kingdom Metazoa; phylum Arthropoda; class Insecta; order Lepidoptera; family Noctuidae; genus Ochropleura; species Ochropleura leucogaster. Next base: position 1,449,183 of record OY288208.1, read on the forward strand.
AAATTCGCTTTCCGCACACGGTAATCGACTAAAATCAGTTTTTTTTTTATTGCAACGATCGTTAGGGTCAATAGGGATATGAAATCTCTTTAACAAACTGCATAAATTAAATGAAAGGAAAACAATGAAATCTTAAATTATGTACAAAAAATGATAAACTAACTAATTAATTAAATTAGCTCGCAATGGGCTTCATTTTATTTCTCCATTTGTCTTTTCCAAATAGTAATTCATCATTTCAATGAATAAATAACGTCAATGTTAATAATTAATTAATTACATAAATCCTTATTAATATTATAAAAGCGAAAGCGAGTTTGTTTGTTACCTCTTCACGCTTTAATGGCTACACCGATTTTGATGAATTTTGGTACAGAGGTAGTTGGGAACCAGGAGACGGACATAAGCAAGCATAATTTTTATTTTAAAAAACTGTTATGTGAGGGAGAAAGAGGGAAGAAAAGGGAAAACTTAGCGTTGCTATTACAAATCGATAAGGCTCAAGGGGAACTGTGTTACCTCGAATTTTAACGCGAGCGAAGCCGCGGGCAAAAGCTAGTAATAGATAGATGGATTTTTGAGCAAAAGAGCTTTAACTAGACCCATTGAATTAATAATTTAAGATTTAATTGTTTTCCTTTCATTTAACTTATGAAGTTTGTTAAAGAGATTTCATCCTTATTGACCATAAAGATCGATGCAATAAAAGTACAAGTTGCAACTTTAACAGATTTTAGTCGGTTAGATTACCGTGTGCGGCAAGCGAATTTAAAAAAATCTTTGAATGCCGTTTTTTTTCTTTTCAAAAATAAAGGAATGTTTTCCTTGAGTAAAATTTTCTATCTAAAGTATTAAGAGTAGGTACTTCCCGTTCAGGTGGCATTACAAACTTCCACCCTGTTTATAAATTAGTTGAATAAAAAAAAATAAACACCCAAGTCGTTTATTTCAGATCTTCAACCAAAGCCTACGTTGGAAAGAAAATTGCGGAGCGCCAACCGATGTCCTCCGCCAAGTCTTAATACAGATAAACCTCAAAAGACAACGAAACGTTATAATAATATTCGGAAACCCATGATGAGAATGGTAATTAGGATGCGACCACCGTCAACATCTACGAAAGCATTTGATCAATGGCGATCAAAATTAGATAAACCTACTCCTGAAAAGAGATGTCAAGAAAACTCTGAAGCCCAGCCCACTGTACTACTAAACAAATTACTTATTAAGTCAAATTCTTCAAATACACTGCAATCTACTTTGTCTACACTCTCAAGTGAAAAACAGTTGCCACCTGTTTGCCACGACTATGAAAAAAACCGCACCGTGGCAGATGTATATGAATCTAGAGAAGTTGTCAGCAATCAGCATAATTTTCAAGCTGAATATAGCATGGAAAGAGAACTATCTCCTAGAACAAATTCTCCTTCCACTCCAGAGTATCTAAGTCAGAGTATACAAGAAAGACATGATCCAATGGATTGCTTTGATCAACCACTTCAAACGCAATATGTACAAGAAACACCTGTTAAACAACTTAAGAAAACTAATGAAAATAGCTCAATAACGGATGTTTACTGTAATACAACGGCCGTATCAGTGATAACATCAAAAGCTTCCGTTGCAACAAACTATCAAAATTCAGAATCTAGAGAAATACGTGAAGAGAGATCTACCGAAGTGGTCCATGATAATAAAAGGCTACGATATCATGTCATAACTAATAATATAAATACTGGTTCGTTTTCATCGACTACTAAAAAACAAGCGATAAAGAAAGTACGCTTTGAGAACGTAACAAAGAACACGGAGAGTTCTTCGCAGAATTTATTAGCTACAAGGAATCAGTCAGATTTATTACCAACGCAATTAATCAATAATCAAATTCATCTTGTAACTCAAAACCATCAACAAGAAGTTCCACTACTACTAGGAGCAGATGGTACAGATTATATGAATACAAACAGAAGCAATCAAAGAACTCTTAGTACTATAAACAACGCACAAAAAGTTTTACAAGAATCAAATATGCAGACAAGCAGATCCAACCAAGTCAGTAGTATTTTCAGGACTTGCCACCAAGAAAACACCAACTATTCATCTGACGAAAACTATTTCTCCAAGTCAGCTCATCAGTCTCATCGTCTTGCTCAGCAATCAGATGAACAACAGTATTTACTTTCTCCAGAAAACAATTTACAACAAACTTCCCAAGTACAAGATGTATTTAGAATACCTATTCAAAATCAAACTATTTACCAAAATGGTAGTTTTCATGACGGTGTAAACAATCGATTAAGTGAAATACGTAATGAAAGTAACCAGTCTAGAAGTATTTTTCCGCCAAATGAAAATCAGAATTTGCCAATGTATCGCAATTACTTACAACCAAATCGCTCACAGCAACTCGAGATATCCACTGATAGTCACCATGATGACGACAGACATCACCCTCAAAATATCAGGATGAATGCATCTTCTGCAGTACCAAATTCATCAAACGTGCGAATCCTTTTTGACGAAAGATTAGACCCTCTAGACCAAAGATGGTTTCAAAAATCACAACGTAATCAAGCTATACCGAAAATACATACGGGCATTTCTGTTTTAAACGAGGATAATAATCAAGAATCTGGATTTCAAAGAGTCATACAAAGAACTCCTGCTCTACCTATTTCGAAAGTTTCGAACGAAACAAGACAATTATTAAATGTTCAAAAAGAATATACGACCGAGAATCCGCGTGCACAGGCACTTCTAAATGAAAGATTCAATCAGAATAATATAACTGAAGCAGCGCTTTCTCAACATATTGTCATAAAACCTATACCCATCATGCAAAATTTTAAGATTCAACAAACATCATCTAACCAATCACATGAAATCCATGAGAATCGAGTATATCAAAATACAGACACGCATAAAATGGCGGTTGATCGGTCTACACAAACGAGTTCGACCACAAAACACGTATATTTCGAGGATGACATCAAACCATCTGTCATCAAAAGCTCTTCAAAGAGGCTAGATACTATGTGCCCAACAGACAAACGCTTTTCAGAGAAATCTCCGTCATTCGACAACGAAATGTTGATTCATCATGGAATGTCTGCGAGAAAAATACCTGTTAACACAGGAAACTACGATGGCTACACTGCAGGAAGTTATCAGCTTGAGAATGATTCATCAGCGAACTCGACAGCTGAGCAGTCTACGAAGTCAACAAAGTCGGCGCCTTCCAAACTCATCGTTGAACAAAAAATGTTAAACGACTTTACTGCTCTCCTCACCCACATGGGTGCTACTTTGTCTAGTACGTGTGATATGTTCAAGCAACAAAGAAAATCTTATCGCCAGTCATTAGTATTATTCCAAGGGTTAATTAAAAAAGTCGAAGAATTTAATGAATTGAGCAACCCTATTCATTCTGCATCTTCTAGCAATGGGGTCTTAAGAAGTTCACAAGTGGTTGGAGGACAAAGTAGAGGAGAAAGAAGTAATTATTGTGACAGTAGGAGTCACGTTAACAGTACTACCAGTACTGTCGAACCAGTGCCGGATTTAAAAGTGTGGAGGCCTTTCTAAATATGTAATCTGTAAAAAAATAACCTTGTAAATCTAAATAATCTGTAAAAAAAATAACCCTGTAAATAATGATTATTATTTCTGAATAAAATAATGTACTTACAACCAAAGAAAAATAAAACAGAAAATTGAACTTTGGGCTTTTTTTATTGAAAAATCATTGATAATTTCGAGAAAATCCATGTCAGAACCAAATCATACTTTATCCATATCATGCGAATAAATTATTTTGCTTTGTCTGTTCTGTATGTCATTGCAGTTCCAACTGTATTCCATAATTTTAATAAGAAATCTCTAGGGACTCCAGTAAGTGCGTCACCAAATTTTGAGCTAGTGGGGACGACAGAAGATTGCAAATAAAAAAGAAAATAATATCTCCAGCACGAGCGAAGCGAGCTCCAAAATTTAACGCCAAAATTTTAGTTTGAGAGTGTGCAACTGGACGCTACAATGTATGTACTTGTACGTACGTGTAATGTACGTACTTGTTAATTCTTTAGCATCGGGTAGGAAAATCTAAAAAAGTAAAAACCAGATACTAGATGTACCTAGGCCTGGGAAAAGTGTCCCATATCCGAAATCGAAACAGTAGCCAGCCATCTCTCTCGCATTTTAGACTTTTATTCACCACACGAGGGCCAGGTTAAGCAACCTTTGCCAAGGTTTGAAAATGGATGGGTTACCACACGGAGTCAGGTTAAGCAATCTTTGCCAAGGTTTGAAAATGGATGGGTTACCACACGGAGTCAGGTTAAGCAACCTTTGCCAAGGTTAGAAAATGGATGGGTTACCACACGGAGTCAGGTTAAGCAACCTTTGCCAAGGTTTGAAAATGGATGGGTTACCACACGGAGTCCAGGTTAAGCAACCATTGCCTAGGTTTGGAAGTGGATGGGTTACCACATGGAGGCAGGTTAAGCAAAATTTGCCAAGGATTGGAAATGGATGGGTTACCACAGAGGGCCAGGTTAAGCAAAATTTGCCAAGGATTGGAAATGGATGGGTTACGACAGGGGGCCGGGTTAAGCAACCATTGCCTAGGTTTGGAAGTGGATGGGTTACCACAGGGGGCCAGGTTAAGCAACCATTGCCTAGGTTTGGAAGTGGATCCACATGGAGCCAGGTTTAGCAAAATTTGCCAAGGATTGGAAATGGATGGGTTACCACAGAGGGCCAGGTTAAGCAACCATTGCCTAGGTTTGGAAGTGGATGGGATACCACAGGGAGCCAGGTTAAGCAACCTTGCCATGGTTTGGAAATGGATGGGTTACCACAGGGGGCCAGGTTAAGCAAAATTTGCCAAGGATTGGAAATGGATGGGTTACCACAGAGGGCCAGGTTAAGCAACCATTGCCTAGATTTGGAAGTGGATGGGTTACCACAGGGAGCCAGGTTAAGCAACCTTGCCAAGGTTTGGAAATGGATGGGTTACCACAGGGAGCCAGGTTAAGCAACCTTGCCAAGGTTTGGAAATGGATGGGTTGCCACACGAGGCCAATAATAGAGTTTTATTCAAAGTGCCTTCGATCCTTGAATTTATAAACGACTAGCTTTCGCCCGCGGCTTTGCCCGCGTTAAATTTGGGGTAACACAGTTCCCCTTGCGCCTTATTGATTTGTAATAGCAATGCTAAGTTTTCCCTTCTCTTCCCTCTTTCTCCCTCACATCCCACTTTTTTCAAAAAAATATTAGCCTATGTCCGTCTCCTGGTACCCAACTATCTCTGTACCAAAATTCATCCAAATCGGTTCAGCCATTAAAGCGTGAAGAGGTAACAAACAAACTCACTTTCGCTTTTATAATATTAATTAGTAAGGATGATGAACACGAAAACGATGTCCTTTTGATAAGTCCACAAGGAAACAGCATAATGATGTTCTCAATGACATATTAATTAAATAGTTCCTATCACAAGCTGTTCTTTTCTACATTATACTTTTACAAAATAATGTTGACGTTTCACATATACTTTTTGTTTAATATATTTTTAACAAATATTTCTAAATTTAAAAATGATAAGTGAAATGAATAAAGGAGAAAATAACTACGTTTCCTTTTTTAAAGCTTTTGGTTATACGCCTTAACGCGAACCCTAATAAAATGAGGGTAGTCCGAAAAAACATGTCAAAACTTCAAACAAAATTAAACACATACCTTCACATTGAAATTATAAAGTGCAACACGTTTCCATATCTCAATGTTCTCATCATGGATTCAAACCGGGCTCATGCAGAAAATACCGAAGTACGGAGATGCCAATCCCTGAACTGTTTACACGATGAAGGAACTGGTATCGACGTGACGCTTTTCAAGAATGGGCCAGGTCATCGCACACTGAGCGAGTCTTCGGCAGAGCTGTGCATGCACTCTGATGGCGACGAGCGGCATATGGATAGCGGCATCTGTGATAGAATGATAGATAGTGATATGCTCTCCGTGATGGAGCAGAAGATTGATCGGTTGAGTGGTAAGTATGTTATCCGTAAGTTGATTCTTACCGGTTCTTCTCCATAGAAAACGACCAATCCGAATCGAGCATCTTATCATTTCGTATGTGCCCAGGCTTATTATTATTTATAATACGATCCCTAGTTTTCCACAATTCCCACGGTTGGGCAAAGGCTTTAAAGTAATTTTGACGGCACACTTGATGCAGTGGTTGAGCAGATCGACTGCTGCGCTGCGTGTCGCAGGTCGATCCCCGCATGGCTTACTGATACTTGTTCCGGGTCTGGCTGTTTGTGTATACGTGAATTCAAATGTAAGCGCACCCACGATACAGGAGAATTTCCTAGTGTGGGACAACAATGTGGGTTTTACAAAGATGTATAGTTTTTTTTTTTACATCACTACTAGTAGGTGGATTCTTTTCTTTCTCAACACCAACGATAAAAAGTTTTGTATGTATTGTAATTATTTTAACCACGTGCTATCCATGAAGAAGTTAAGCAGGTCATTAATTAAATCCAACCTTCATGATGATTTTCCTCTACAGAAATGTTCCTGGAACAATGCAGATTGCTGACTACCGTGAAGGAAGAGCTCCGAAGCTCAAAGATGATGCTGGAGAAGACTGAGGTGGCGCACAATCAGATGCTCGTTGATATGCTCAAGAAGGCTATTGGTCAAAGGTAGGTTTTACGTTTAGCTACTCACATGGAGTATTTAGCCAAAAACATATTTTACTGCTTTATTTTTACTCCGCAAGCGTATTTCTATATTTGCTGTGTACGACCTGCGGGTTGCGGGTTGTTCGAATGAGATACCGCGGCCCCGGAACATAAAAGAAGGAACATGGGTGGGTTTAAGACAGTACAAGTCTGACGTTCACCTCCGCTCAGCGGCGGAAGTTATTTTAGGATTTCCAATCCGCAAAAAAACAAAAAAAATGTTGCCAGTTCTTAACATTAAAATTCGAAAGAAGAGTAGAAAAGTCACTGTAATATTGGCAGACTTTACAACCTTCACAAATAAGCCGAGAGTTGGAAATCCATTTTAAATATGCCGTTTTAGAATGACAGGACTGGGTGTAGCCGAATGCAGCGGTGAAGAGAATGAGACGGTGAACAGTCGCGCCAGGAGTCTGCTGAACGCTATCGAGTCGAGGCAGGAAGTATCTCTTGACAGTGAGATCAGAAATAGTCTCGTGAGCTTTCTGCAGAGTGAGGTAATAACAAACAGGATATCACACCTGTAATACCCGAATGGTTCGGCAGTGGTGCAACTAATATTAAAATCCTACTAATATTATAAATGCGACTGTTTCTCTGGATGGATGTAAGGATGTTTGTTACTCCTTCACGTCAAAACAGCTGAACGGATCTTGATGAAATTTGTCACAGAGGTAAATTATAATCTTGAATAACACATACGATACTATTTTTTCGATATAACGCGGGCGAAGTCACGGGCGCCAGCTAGTATTAAATATTTGTATGACCTACAGGTAGTTGTTTCGGGTCTGGCTGTTTGTGTATGAGAGTTTAAATGTTTGTAAACGCACTCACAAAGCAGGAGAAATTCCTAGTATTGGGCAAAGATTTAAAAAAAATGTTCACCTACATTTTGCGAGTTATGTTTATCTTATTATTTAGGTTAGACATAAATCCAGTCTTCGTTGTTGATACTGAGTTAATTATGATGAAAAATAACACAATATGCCCCACCCAGTAATCGAACCCAGCCCCCAGGTTGTCATGGTTAGCAGGTGGGGTTGCAATAACTAGATCCTTCTTATAAGGTCTTTTTTAAATTAAAGCTATATAATACCAGCCTAAAATATTAATATCCCACTGCATTCCAAAGGCCTCACATACATTGAGAGTATGTGGGTTCCTAATCGGTACTTATCTTCTATTTAACCGACTTCAAACAAGGGTGGAGGTTCGACTGTTATTTTTTGTATGTTTGTTACGCGATTTCTCTGTACGGGTTATATTAGCCAAATTGTGCATTTTATTATTGTATGGTGTAGTGAGCCATTGTTTATTAGACTACGTGTCGCGAGTTCGATTCTCGTCCAGGTCTCACTCCAAGTCTGGCAGTTATATTTGCTATTGTAGACTATTTTTTGATCGTTTCGACTGAGTTACTGTTTACAAACGCGCTAGATAAATAGAAATTAAATAAGTAAGTAAACGCACAAATCTATAATATCATCTTGTGTCAGGACAGGCCTTTGAGAGTTCAGTCCATCATCACCTGCCTTTTCCCCTAAAATGTTGGGGTGGGCTGGATGTACATGAAGCTTAAGCAAATATTTAAATACCTGATGATTCTTTTAAACAGGAGTTAAAAGAACAGATGGTCCGCGCGACAGTAGAGTCAGTGCGTGGCCTGATCGGGGGCTGCTTCAGCCGGGACATGTCCAAGCTGTACTTGCCCGTCTTAGAGCGCTCGCACCGCCGCCTCATCGCACACATACACAGGATTATTGAGCGGGCTTTCTTTGAGCGTAAGTAACTTCTATATAAACAGCTGTTGGACTGCATCTTTAACGGAGGCACGCAAATGTGTGTGTTCGACTGAAGGTCGATTTTTAACTGGAGCCGGAGTTGATTAAACGCCTGGCGCTTTACCCGAATCATTTCAAATTCTATCTTTCCTCCGCCCATAGCTTCTTCTATCGCACTATCATGCACTTGTAAAGACTAGTGCCACAGAATATATAAATATAAAAACTCCTCCTGGCACGGGGTTATCATACCGCCAACTTCCTTACCCGGGCAGTTACTGAGAAATTCCCAATCGAAAAACCCAATTTTGGCCCGACCCGGAAAATACCGAAGGTTTCATTAAGGCTGGTTTTTCTGCGCCAAAGTTGATCGGAGCCTAATCTGAAGCTGCGGTCGGATACTCAATTGAATATGATCCCCGAATTGGGCAGTGTAATTTTATACAGGTTATAAGAGACCTAGTGAAAGCTGTGGGGAGCCAGTTGTTTCAGAATTATGAATTGAGAGTTCGAACCAATTTATTTCATCAGCATTATTTACACAACCATTCGTGAAAATGTTCTGAAAGCCAGCAGAGTATCTTAAGAACTAAAGATTCGATTCGTAGATATTCCGTGGACCCATGATTACGATCAACTCACTCATATAGAGAAGTTTGCTAATTCTATGGTTACAATGGCGGTCTTATCGCTGATAGCGATAGATCTATAACAATATAAGTAAGATGATTATCAACTCTGTTTTAAATTAATTATTTATTTCGAACGGCAGTGGAAGACAAGTCGTCATCCCTGTTCAAGTCTGTCTACAAGTCATCCGGAGCCCTACGGCGTGCGTTGGAGCGCCACCAATGCTTGTTGGAAGCCTCGGCTGACCCTGGCAAGAACCTGGTCAATACCCTGCAGTGTACTGTTGAAGAGTACGTAAGAATAAGAACATATATGTCATATACATAACACACGCTTTAAAAAATTACAGATTACGCCACCTACCACGATTTTTACATGTATCCTTACTAATATTATAAAAGCGAAAGTGAGTTTGTTTGTTACGTCTTCACGCCTAAATGGTTAAATCGATTTTGAAAAATTTTGGTACTGAGATAGTTGGGACCCTGGAGACGGCATTGGCAATTTTTTTAAAGTGAGAAATAAGGGAGAAAGAGGGACGAAAAGGGAAAACTTAGCTTTGCTATTACAATAAATAAGGCGCAAGGGCAAAAACTACAGGTAGCAGGGTACCAAATCAGGAAAGGGGAACGAACTGTGTTAACCCGAATTTGACGCGAGCTAAGCCGCGGGCAAATGCTAGTAGGATATAAGTAGGTACTCCTCCGGACATACATGCAGTCTAGTTGCGAGTACGAAACACCTGACCCCCTCAACGTCTTCTCTCGGTATTTCCACCAATACCTTTCAAAAGGAAAAACGAAACCCTTATTGGATCACTTTGTCCGTCTGTCTGTCTGTTCCAGTTACCACGGGAACGCGTTAAAGTAAAACCATATAGGTACTTGAGTAAATTCAACTTCCAATAACACGTCTCTTCAAATAACTCTAAGGGAAAAATCAGAGGAATATCATATCTCTAAGTCTGCGTAGTCCAAAGATATGGCCGCTTATGTAGCAAGTTTGTATTGAAGCCTCGGTGTGGGAGTCCTACCCGCACTTGCCCGGATTATTTAGTTGCCCTACGTTCGTCCTTTCAACATGACCAACAGACCAAGGTATAATAAAAGCATTTTAGTAACTCGACTTAGATGCTAGGTTTTCTTTTCATACTGTAATTAAGATATTTTCAACAGATTGCTTCACAAAGAACTTAAAGAATGGCGCAACAAAGTGGCAGACTTGCTCTCGGCCCAGTCCAGTCCGAAGCCCCTGGTAGAAGCGGAGACCCCCGTGCCTCCTCTCGACTATGGGCCGGATACTCCACCGCAACCGGCAGGCCCTGAGGTCTCTATTATTGATCAGCTGGTGGGTATGCAACAATTGTCCTCGATATATTTATTTATTAACGTACACACAAAACACATAAATTGAAAAAAAATACGCAAGACATAAGGGTACAAAGGTATTGCTTATTCCATTTAGAAATCTATATTTCTCTATTCTTATTATTTTTATTCTTCTATCTCAATTTACCTGTTGAAAGCATTATCCTTACTTCTCCCGTTAGGGATCCTCCCCCTTTTCACACTTTTTTTTTAAATTAGCCTATGACCGTCTCCCGGGTCCCAACTATATCTGTACCAAAATTCAACAAAATCGTTTAAGCCATTAAGGCGTGAAGACGTAAAAAACAAACTCACTTTCCCTTTTAAAATACAGTAATAGGATACGACATGTTTAAATAACTATTGTTGCATCGCCGTCCGCTGAATGTAGAAGTGTGAACAAAACTATTTAATGGAAGGCACAAAAGCGACTTCAGTAGTAAATAAATTTCGATATTTAGCTTCGTGCGAATTATAAAACTGGACAGTATGGTTCCACAATTAACCTCTTCCTATCCATTCAAAGAAAACAGGCGTAATGTTTCCTCCTTTATTCTAGATGCAAACAGCGCTGATCAACAAACAGATAGCTGCAGGGGACGTGAACGGTTCGTTCGAGCGCGCGCTAACAGCCGGTGACCTGTCCCTGGTGATGGCTGCATGCCGCGCCGTCGACCCTGGCAAAGTCTTCGCAGCGCCCTGCAGCTTGCAGCAGCACGTGCTTCTTTCGCTCGTGCAGCAACTTGCTACGGACATGCTGCATGAAACGCAGCTCAAGTGCAGGTTGAACGTTTAGTGGCTTTTATTTGTAATACAACAAAATTCATCTCACCTCAGTACTGGCCGCACCAAGCACAATCTAACTAAAATTGCATTTTTAGATTCCACTGACACCCAGAATGTGGCGTTTTTTATCAAAACCATGTTGGAATAAAATATGCATCAAAACACCTTGCAGTTCGGAGTATCTAAACACTACACAGTTGCAGCATTTCACATACTTATTAACTGTCTCAAAACATAATAATATTTAATATGTGTACATTTCTATCGATTCTATAAGAAGATCAGATAATACCACCAGGGTGTCAATAATATAAGGTAGACTGGTAGAAAATGCCCAAGGCATTAAGTCCGCCTTTGTACAGTGTTTTATATACATGTGCACAAAGTTTTAATAAATAAATAAATTCGTTAGTCCATTTATTTTGCTTTTGTACGCAAAATACGCGCCATGAACGTGGAGTGTTATACAAAACAATTATGCAATAGTAATTCACTCGAGAACTATTTTTTTTATGTTGATGGACATAAAAAAAAATAGTTCTCGAGTGAATTCTCTATCTCTCACTTGCAGATACTTGGAAGAAGCTATTATAAACCTGGATGCCGCAAATCCGGACACTCGTGGCCATCTCCCGCTGGTGGTCGGCGAGGTACGCAAGCATCTGTCCAAGTTCCTCGTTGCCTATCCCAACCACGTCGCCGGCCGCAGGATCACGTTGATCGTGATGGCAGCTAACAATTTGTTGAAATAAACTGTTAAAAAAACTGTCCATGACATGTACAAAATGGCTTTTTTTATAACTATCCCTCAGAGCCTCAAAGATCTCACATTGTGTCTACCTAATACCCTAAATACTTAACCTATGATGACCAGCGTCGATCTGTTTTAAATAATACAATAATAATGCGATAAGCTCTGCGCAAGAAGCAGATTCTATTGTTTAGCTAGTCGAACTGTGCGTGATCGATCATTGGTGTGTCGGATTAATCAAACGTGAGATCTCCCTAATCAGCTACGGTAGTTAAGGTAGGTACTATGTAACATAACTCTCCTAATACACTGAGCAGATTCATCCGTTATTTCCCAAGGCCCCGGCCTCATTGAGTGTATACTATTTGTTAGTTTGTTTGCGTTTTGAGTTAACAAGCGCTATTGTAAAATTGGAGAGGTAGTGAAGTTCATTTATTTGAGTATAAGATAATTATTATCATACAAAATAAACCGTACTTTAAATGCAATAAAACTGAAAAGGATATCTTTTCTTTCATTTCAAAAGTCAATAAGATAATTCTAATGGCAACACCACCAAATCAAGTGTCATCAATCAAAGTTGCATGATCTTTTTTTCTCCGTCAATGTTATTTTTGAAAAATAAACAATATAAAATGAAATTTGAATAATAAAGCCGTAAAGCTGGGTTATAACATAATTATACTTGTAGCGGAGTCCAATAAAATGGCTTTGAAGTATTTCTTGTGTGTCCTTTTGAGTTACAACATGTTGTTGTACTGTGCGTCGGCGGCTGTGCACGGGCACAGCGTGGATACGTTGGAGCGGGAGACCGACGGGAGCTTCCGCGCTAGGGACTACGAGCACTACGGCGACTCCGGCCACAACTCCGAGTTCGACCACGAGGCCATTTTAGGTGCAACTGAGTACCTATTTTATTGCTTTTATTTTGTGACGTCGACCGGCCGCTAGCTCGCAAAATTTTGCAACAGCTAGCTCATTTGATAAGGAATGCGATAGCGGTCGGCGCGCGCCGTAATGTCGCTTAAGAACGCGTTGTTTATTATGGTGCCGGTGGCGTTGGCCTTTACCTATTACTTCTCTATAGGGAGCGTGCGGGAGGCTGAGGAGTATGATAAGCTGAGTCCGGAGGAGTCTAAGCGGCGCCTGTCGCACCTGCTGCCAAAGATGGACCTGAACGGAGACCAAGAAATAGACCGCAAGGAACTCAAAACTTGGATTTTGAAATCGTTCATGTGAGTTTTTTTAATTACCTTTTTATTGTGTTTATTTATTTATTTAACGATTGATGCACACACTAAATAAAGTAAAGCTGAGAGGAATATAAAAATAGGAAGTTTTGTATGAATAATTCTTAATTCTACAAAATTCTCTTCCAGCATAACTGCAAAAGGAGAGTAAATAAAAAGAGATTAGAAACAGTGCGTAAAAGAAAATAAAATAGAGTCAGGAAACCTCACCTCATAATATTACACCAAAGTGTTGTTAAAAATAAATTAATAATTAACCTCCGTGAATATAACCAATATTTAAGCAAGTTGTTTATAAATAGAAATGTTTCAGTATTAAGTACATTGTTTTGTTTTGCTACAACTTGCTGTAAGCTTGACAAGTCTTGACAATCTTGATAAAATTTGTGTTCTTACAATATGGTAAACAATTTGTGAGAGAGAGAGAGATGAATAATAAAATTAAACTAATTACTATTAAATAAAACTAAATGCATTACTTTTGAATAAAATTAAACAAATTATTTTTCAATAAAATTAAACAAATTACTTTTTAATAAAATTAAACAAATTACTTTTAATAAAATTAAACAAATTACTTTTTAATAAAATCAAACAAATTACTTTTTAATAAAATTAAACAAATTACTTTTTAATAAAATTAAACAAATTACTTTTAATAAAATTAAACAAATTACTTTTTAATAAAATTAAACAAATTACTTTTAATAAAATTAAACAAATTACTTTTTAATAAAATTAAACAAATTACTTTTAATAAAATTAAACAAATTACTTTTAATAAAATTAAACAAATTACTTTTTAATAAAATTAAACAAATTACTTTTTAATAAAATTAAACAAATTACTTTTAATAAAATTAAACAAATTACTTTTTAATAAAATTAAACAAATTACTTTTAATAAAATTAAACAAATTACTTTTTAATAAAATTAAACAAATTACTTTTAATAAAATTAAACAAATTACTTTTTAATAAAATTAAACAAATTACTTTTAATAAAATTAAACAAATTACTTTTTAATAAAATTAAACAAATTACTTTTAATAAAATTAAACAAATTACTTTTTAATAAAATTAAACAAATTACTTTTTAATAAAATTAAACAAATTACTTTTAATAAAATTAAACAAATTACTTTTTAATAAAATCAAACAAATTACTTTTTAATTATATTAAACTAATTTATTTGTTGTACAACACATCTGCTCATAGTTGGAAGAATGATTGCACAATATCACTAAACTCTCTGTCTTACTTAACTCCTTGTATGCCGGGAACGTAGATATACGCGAGACACAATGCGTAATTAATTGTGTCTGTAATTCCGGCATACAAGCGGTTAAACAATTATAAATGGAAAATATTTTTTTGTTGAAATCATATCAATGAAGAAAGTATTATTTCATCAATAATACCTCTACTACCACTAGAGTCCATGGTTCTTCAAGTGCATAGGTTATCAAAACGATAAATACAAATATGTAGTATGATAATTTCAATATTAACTTAAATATGGGTCTTGTACAGTCACAAGCAATAATATCTATACATGAAGCAACTTTCAACAGTCCTACTGTTTTAAGGAAAGTTTTTACACACAGTGTTATAAAAGCCATATTATTACAAATTAATTAATTAAAGTAGAGACTGTTATGTGACGAGAAAATTGGTTTTAAATTCTACTATTATAGTACCTACATATTTGTACCTATGACTGTACAGTGGCAGTGAAAAGTATTTTTCTGTTTATTCAGCTTTTTATTGTCAATCTCATGGATTTTATTGGTTGAATAAATAGTCAATGTTTACTTAACTAAGCTATTGTTTTAAGTGTTGTTAAAAAGAATGTAGACTACCTACTTAGTTAGTTGGTCATTATAAAATACACTACCTGCTCCGACAACCACAGTAATTTTTTAATTAATGTCAACTAATTTATACAAACTTAAGACAATTTTGTATAAATTATTAGTTAGTAACATACAAAAAGTATTTATTTGACACAATTTTTTTTTAAAACAAAATATTAAAAAAAGAAATGTAAAAAAAGCCTTCAGCAGTCTGACAGTGAATGAATGAATTGAAGTTTTTAAAGTAGAATATCAGATTAGATCATGAACGCTGGGCAGATGATAGGATTTCCTTTGACAGTGGTGCATTATTACAAATCACTTTTAGTACCACAGTTCAGCACCACTGTTCTAGAAAACAAAGGTTTCTCACAGAGAAGTGCCAAGCCCGGCAGAGAGGTTGCAGTAATTGTCTTATCATATTTGTCGAAATTCTCATCACTTCCCTCTGTCTGTTTAGCACGTTTCCTCTCCCCTCTGCTCTGCAAACCGAGGCCTTTTTTTGCGGATCATCAAATCAAATAACTTCCCCCGTAGGCGGGCGTAGCGGGGGGAGGGAAGTGTTACACTTTTACTGAGTAAATCCCACCCATGTTCCTTCTTTTGCTCTTTATGTTCCGGGGCCACGGTATCTCTTTCGAACAACCCGCAACCCTGAAAACAGAGTACTAAGTTTATGTATACCTTCACCAGTAACCTGTCTCGGGAGGAAGCACAAGAGCGTCTAATGGAAGCAGATGAGGACCGCGACGGAGCCGTGTCGTGGCAGGAATACCTACATGACGCCTTCGGAGTGGACTCTGAAGACGATGTGGGGCCCGATGATGCTGGAGACTCTGGCCTGGTAAGTTTATTATGGCTACTGTTTATTGAGGCATATATACATATTTGAGAAGCAAGTGAGTGTCCTGGATGCCAACGACACAAATCATCATCTGCCTAGCCTGTTCCCAACTATGTTGGGGTCGGCTTCCAGTCTAACCGGATGCAGCTGAATATCAGTATTTTACATGGAGCGACTGCCTATCTGACCTCCACAACCCAGTTAATACTGGGTAATACGATACCCCTTGGTAAGACTGGTTGTCAGACTTTCGGAACACTGACTACCTGTAACGACTGTCAAAGATCTACAAATGACAGCCGGGACCAACGGCTTAACGTGCTTTCCGAGACACGGAGGAAACTCGGTATGTAACGGGTGGTCACCCATCTACAGACCAACCTAGGCAAACGCGGCTTAACCTAAAGATCGACCCGAGCGGCTGCTATTTATTTAGCCACGAGCTCCTCTTTAGCCACGAATATGTGTCAAAAATATAGGTAAAATTTATGCGCATGCGCGTCTTTTATTACTCAGTTCATTCAAAAGGTTAAACACATGCATACAACACAACCGGAGGCGTCGCATTGACAATTGTTTTTGAAATAAATGCTTTGCATCTCATTTTGATCACTGTAGCGTACATACATCTTTAGCGCAGAATCGTATCGTGGCACGTCACAATGCCTTATAGCTTGTGGTTTTAGCCCTAACAAATGTCGAAATAGTAGCTTGTTAGAAGTGTAGTAGCAAACAGCACATTTCCAGTGGTGGGATGCTGGTGAAAGATCTTTCTCTTCTTGTACTAGGAAGTGGCTCGTTATCCACCACGCTTGCTAGTGCCGATTGGAACTATTACATAACTTACTTCTAGTCCCTGAAGAGTTCGCCAGAAGTGCACTTAAACAGTACACCGTCACTTTGCCATCAACCTTGGATCCGCCCTTGTGTCTATAAATAAATAAATAAATATCTTGGGACAACTCACACACGGCTATCTGATCCCAAGCTAAGCAGAGCTTGTGTTATGGTAACCAGACAACTGATATACATACTTATATAATTTATAAATACATACATATTATAGACAAATAACACCCAGACACAGAACAAACAATCATGCTCATCACACACGTTTGTCCTGGGTGGGAATCGAACCCACGACCTACGGCTCAGCAGTCAGGCCCAGTAGACCAACAGGCCCGTCAAATCAGTCAGTTTGTCTATATCAGGACTATAAATATTCTTTTGTTTATAATAAGTTACTGTTCCGTTTAGTAGACTAATTAATCAATTTTGTTGTAGCTACTGCAAGAGGAGAAAGCTATGTGGGCAGTAGCTGACGGCAACAGCGACGGAATACTGGAGCTGGAAGAGTTTCAGGTTAGTTCACATGATATTTTGGCAGGGGGCAGTACTAACATACCCCAGTTAGTACTGCCCATTATTCGCTTCATTTGTGGCGTGTAAAATGTCTATGTGTTTTATCGTTTACTAGCTTTTTCCCGCGGCTTCGCTCGCGTTAAATTCGGGGTACCACAGTTCCCCTTGCGCCTTATTGATTTATAATAGCAACGCTAAGATTTCCCTTTTCATCCCTCTTTCTCCCTCACATCCCACTTTAAAAAAAATAGTCTATGTCCGTCTCCTGGTTCCCAAGTATCTCTATACCAAAATTCATCCAAGTCGGTTTAGCCGTTAAAGCGTGGAGAGGTAACAAACAAACTCACTTTCGCTTTTATAATATTAGTAAGGATTTGTGGTGTTTCTAAAATTAATGTAATTATATGGATTTACTAGCTTTTGCCCGTGGCTTCGTTCGCGTTAAATTCGGGGTAACGCAGTTCTCCTTTCCTGAATTGCAGTTACCTGCTAACTGTAGTTTTTGCCCTTGCGCCTTATTTATTGTAATAGTAAATCTAACTATTCCCTTTTCTTTACTCTTTCTCTCCATTTCTCACTTTAAAAAAATAGCTTATGTCCGTCTCCAGAGTCCCAACTATCTCAGTACCAAAATTCATCAAAATCGGTTTGGCTATTTAGGCGTGAAGACGAAACAAACAAACTCACTTTCGCTTTTATTAAATTAGTAAGGAAATCTGGAAAATATAGACTTCATTTAAATATTGACCCTTTAAACACAACGCTATGTGAAGCCCTGTCACAGGACATGTTCTATATGCTCTCCTCCATTGACTTGGATGCCTAGAAAACTATTTGTTGCTTACACGTATAAAGCCCCGTATTCGTGGTAAACATTTGATTAGCAACAAAGTTAAATCAACGTGTTGCGGAATTGCTGTCGACATGTTGCTGGCAATAGACGTGCATGTGGACAACCTGTATTGATTTAAATATAGTTGCTAGCATCATTCTCGCCGCTCACCAACAATGTTGATCAACTGTTCCTAAACAAATGTTTACCATGAATACGGGGCTTTATGCGCCCTCCCGATTCGTCTCTCGAACCATAAAACTGAACAACTTTTGTGCCACGAGTTTTTGCTTCTTTGGTATGATAATCAAAAATCCTACTAATATTATAAATGCGAATGTTTGTGAGGATGGATGGATGTTTGTTACTCTTTCATGTCAAAACGGCTGAACGGATCTTTATAAAATTTGCCACAGATATAGATTAAAGTCTGGCAAAACACCTAGGATACTTTTTTTCGATTATTACGCGGGCGAAGCCGCAGCCGCCAGCTAGTTTTTAAAAAGATACTTATTGACATTATGAGCAGTAAGGAACTTTGTAGTAGATGCACTTGTCTGACCAAGAACTTCATTCCAGGTGTTCACCAACCCTGAGGAGCATGTTGACATGCACCCCTTCCTCATCAACCAGACCCTCAGGGAAAAGGACACTAATAAAGATGGCCGGATCGATTTCAACGAGTATATTGGCGAGAGAGGTAAGTCTGTTTCCCACAGAGATTTTGACGACACGGTTGGCGCAGTGGCTGTGCGATCGATTGCTACGCAGCGTGTCGCGGGTTCGATTCCCGCACGGAACAAATATTTGTATGACCTGTAGGTAGTTGTTTCGGGTTGTTTGTCAATGTGAGTTTAAATATTTGTAAACGCACCCACGATATAGGAGAAATCCTAGTGTGAGGCAAAGTTTAAAAAAAATGTCTGGCATAATATCATCATCTCCCTAACCTTTTCCCACCTTTGTAGGGGTCGGCTTTCAGTCTAACCGGATTCAGTTGAATACCAGTATTTTAAACTGAGCGTCTGCCTATCTGACCTCCACAACCCAGTTAGTACTGGGTTATAAATACGATACCCCTTGGTAAGACTGGTTGTCAGATTTTCGAGCCACAGACTCCATGTAACGACGGTCAAAGATCTTTAAATGGCATCCGGGATAAATAGCTATATTTAATATCCGTTTCTTTTGTCGTCTGTTTTCAAGTTGTAAAAAAATAAACAAGTTTTATGTTTACATATTTTAAACATAGTATCTTTGAATAACCAAAATATAAAGAGATGTGAACTCATGTATTGTTTGTTATGTAAACATAGGCATTCTTGGTTCATTAGCTCACTTGCTTTCCACGGTTGCTCCTAGTTACCATTGCAACGGTTTTAACATTCGGAGCGCTACCGTGAGAAAAACTGAGGAGACAAAAAAATCTTTGAAACAAAGTAAAATTTAGATTTATTTCCTACCAATTTTAAAATGTTCACAAAGTGATAATTCATAATTTTAACTGCTTCTGTGACCATTTTAAGAATTTTAACGTAATCCATATTATTATCCTACTAGCTTCCGCCCGCGATTTCGTTCGTTTGGCATAGTTACTTTGGGCTAACACTTACTTTAAGACGCGCGATGTTCGAAAAGAAATTTCTTCTCTCCCCTTTTCTTCCCTCTTTCTCACCCTTTTATCACTCTTTTTTAACCTATGTCCGTCTCCAGGGTACCAACTATCTCTGTACCAAATTTTATCACAATCGGTTTGGCCATTTAGGCGTGAAGACGTAACAAACTCACTTTCGCTTTTATAATATTAAGTAAAGATTATGAATAATTATGATTCTGCTAAAGCGATCCAGGCAGAAGATGATTAATTTTGCAAAGAAGTAACGTTTATGAGTTTGCATGTAAAGGGCAATCTACAGAACTGCTGATCCGATTCCCCAAAACCACTATTTATTAGAAAGTTACATTATCCCTAAACATTAAAAGCTATTTAAAACGTTCCTAAATAATAATTTGCGATAGGAAAACCTAGTTTTAAATACATCATTCGCTTATGCAACCGGCACGGCGACACAATATCAGTGACCTCTGTATTATAATTTATTATTATTCCGATCCGTGTGTGGCTAAATACGAATGATTTGAAATAACTATTAGGTCAATTAAATGCTCCATCTTGTTTATAAGTTGACACAGTTTCCGTAGTACGATCGGCGATTAATCAAGTTTTTACAAAACCAGTTTTTGCGAATCTGTCATCGTATTTTTGTTTGTTAGGTTTGTTTTGTAATTTATGTATTTATTAAACTCTTGTTTTTGCTTTTACTCTGGACGCTCTTAATGTGCTCGTTTTTCTACATCGTTCTCACATGTATTTATAATCTCAACATGAATGATGGTTTTGTAAAAATATGATTTAAAAGAGTGTCCATGGAGTTTCTTGTCCATTCTTCTCCATAGAGATCTACGCTTTGGAATGGGCCACTACAGTATTTTCACAAGTTATTATCGTCTTGTGACTGGGACTGTAGCAGCATCTTTTTTTGTTTTCATGAGATTCACAAGTGCCTGAAATGGTCTAATTGAAATAAATGATTTGATTTATTGGAAATCTATCTACTAAGCGATGCTATGTTATAATAGAAGTGTATATCTTAATGTGTCGCCGTGTGTACGCATATCGTTATTGCATTGATTGGTTTAATATACCTACGCAATTGAAATGGACTCATGCATACAATCCTACTAATCACACAGATTTGAATGAAATTTGGGGTCAAAGGGAAAGCATTAATTTCTATTAGGCCAGTTACACGCACTTTTAAACTGTAGAATCAATGACAATAAAATGAAGCTCGTCCCTGTCATAAAGCATAATAACTTGTGAAAGTAAGTAGTCTAGTTGCCGATTTCAAAGCGTAGATCTCTATGGAGTAGAATTGGCATGAAACTCCATGGAAAATCTTTTAAATCAGTATATTTTTTCATTCACTTTGAGATGGTAAATTATGTGAGAAAAATGTAGCAAGACGTGCACGTTATAAGACAATTCAAAAAATTATAACCAATTGAAATAAGCCGTGGCAACTGAGAGATATTCCCCCGAATACTGAAACGTCACTCAAAATGTGAGGGCTGCTTAACATTTGAGCAGCTCTTAAACTTTAGATTTTGTATGGTCAAACGTAACTTCTGAGTCTCTGTTAAATTTAAGTGGGACTTAAATTTTGAGTGACGTTTCAGTATTCGGGGGATTCAGTCACACCTAACAGCGCCCGTTTACGAATATGGCGAATATCAATCAGCATTATCCAGCTCTACTTGAGTTGGATGGTGCTGATGTGTGTCATATAGTCGACACGGTTGGCGCAGTACCTGAGCGATCGACTGCCGCTGCGTGTCGCGGGTTCGATCTCCGCCCGGAACAAATATTTGTATGGCCTACAGATAGTTGTTCCGGGTCTGGCTGTTTGTGTATGTGAGTTGATATGTTTGTAAACGCACCCACGATGTAGGAGAAATTCCTAGTGTGGGGCAAAGACTAACAAAAATAAATACGTGTGGCAAAGCTATTGCATAGCATAGCATGCAAAAAAATATAATATTTAAAAAGTAGATCTAATGAAAAGAAGTCACAAAAAGAAAAACAAGCCTTTGTTTTTGATCTTGCGTAATGTCGGTTGACTAGCCGATTCTCTACCAAACATACTAATAGAACATTGAAATCGTGATTGAAATAACTGACCGTATTCGTAATGAAAGTGTTAGGATTTTTCGTTACGAAATTTCTGGATTCGGTCTCCACGCTCAAGGCCCGCGATAGAAGCTATGCAATAGCTTAAAAATAGTAACGTTGCAATTATCTTATGTCTACAGGTAGCCAACAGGACAAAGGCTGGCTGATATCAGAGAAGGACAAGTTCGATAATGACCTGGATCTAAACAAGGATGGAGTCATCGACGTCGCGGAAATACACGCCTGGATCATACCTAACAATGAGTGAGTATTCCGGGCTACTGCTTACTGTAGCGTTTTATACGAAAATGTACCTTATTAGGCTGACTTTACTGTACCATATTTGCATTATGTTATTGTGCACACACGTATCAGCAGCTGATTCGAAAACGAATTATCAATAACGCTAATCCGTTGTACAAAAATGGATCATCTTCTTATGTAATACTAGCTGCGCCCCGCGGTTTCACCTGCGTGGTGATAGAATTTAACGCGGGCGAAAGCTAGTATTATATATGCGAATGTTTGTGAGAATAAATGGATGTCACTCTTGCACGCACAAACTACTGAACGGATTTTAATGAAATTTTCCACACAAAATAGCGTATAACCTGGATTAACACGGCCATTATTAATCCCGATATCTAATATATAAAATTCTCGTGTCACAGTTTTCGTTCCCATACTCCTCCGAAAAGGCTCGACCGATTCTTATGAAATTTTGGGTACATATTGGGTAGGCCTGAGAATCGGCTAACATCTATTTTTCATACCCCTAAACCTCAGCGGGTGAAACCGCTGGGCACAGCTAGTATTGTATAAATCTGTACGTCCATGCGAGCAAAGCCGCGGGCAATAGTAAGTGAAAATATTCTTACGAAATGGCCAGTTAATACATACCAAAGAAGGAAGAGGGGTGTTTTTTAGGGTTCCGTAGTCAACTAGGAACCCTTATAGTTTCGCCATGTCTGTCTGTCCGTCCGTCCGTCCGTCCGTCCGTCCGTCCGTCCGTCCGTCCTCGCTTAATCTCTGTGACCGTTAGCACTAGAAAGCTGAAATTTGGTACCAATATGTATATCAATCACGCCGACAAAGTGGTAAAATAAAAATTTGAAAAAAATGTTTTATTAGGGTAGCCACCCTATATGTAAAGTGGGAAGTGATTTTTTTTTTAACTTCAACCCTAACGTGTGATATATTGTTGGAAAGGTATTTAAAAATGAATAGGGGTTTACTAAGATCATTTTTTGATAATGTCAATAATTTCGGAAATAATCGCTCCAAAAGTAAAAAACAATGTGTCCCCCCCCTCTAACTTTTGAACCATAAGTCTAAAAAACATGAAAAAAATCTGAAAAGTAGAACTTTATAAGAACTTTCTATAAAAATTATTTTGAACTTGATTGACACAACAGTTTTTGTACAAAAAAGACAAAAAGTTGTACAAAATAATTTCTGGACTAAGTTTGTAGTATAATCGTATATGCAAGCTTTTTTTGTAACTTTGTTTACATATTTTATTATCCTAAACGTATCTTTTTTCAAACAAAAAATTGTTGTTGAATTACCACCAAAATTGCACGTCTTTGTATTAATTAGTAACCCTATTCCTCGAGAGATGGCGCTGTAGGTACTTATTACATTGGATCGGGTATTACCGAATTGTTCGGTTGGCCTCATAACTGGGAACACTTATTGTGACGGACGGCAAACTACGGAACCCTACACTGAGCGTGTCTCGACACGCTCTTGGCCGGTTTTTTAAGTCTAAAATCACAGTTTTCATTAAATCTCTGCAGAAAATCTATTTAATGATCGTTATCGGTCGATATAAGTGTTTTATAGCCATTTAAACTGCCTCACCGAATCCAATTGTTACATAATTCACTCATGCTAGTTGAATATCACTTTGTTTGCTAAATTAGATGAATACAAAGGCAGTCCTTTTCTATTCATCAAATTTAACACTCACTGGCATTGAAGGTAGTCAATTGCCCATAATTCGACAACCAGTCCAACCAAGGGGAATTGTAATACCCAGCTAACTGGGTTTCGGAAGTCAGATAGACAGTCGCTCCATGTAAAATGTTGGTAATTAGCAGCAACTTTTAATGCTGGAAACCTAACCATTTTTTTTTTTCATAGTTAAAAAGCATAGTTACTGCTGTGTTTTCACGGAAAAAATCCTACATTTTATGAACAAAGAAAGTATTTTATGAACCTCGATATTACGGGTTAAAATCTGACAATACACGTTATTTTATTAGAGTGAGAAATTATTTCTTTTAATTCAGTATCTATTATTATATCTATTTTATTAGATTGGATATCTTTATTTATAGTTATATTATGTATAAAGTAGAAAAAATAAACTTCAGTAACATATATGGAGAACTCCCTATTTTTTACAAGAAAAAAATGTATAGTCGTCATTTCACATCAGTTTTGTGTAGCAGTTCATAGACACCTGCTCTCAAAATATTACGAGTGTGGTAAATAGTCCCGTAGTAAAACATACAGACGGATAGGACGAATCTAAAAGAGTTCCGTTTTTTTGCCATTTGGCAACGGAATCTAGAAAGAAACAAAGAAAATTGCACACAACATTAACAAAGAAAGAAAAAAAAAATAACGTTTTTTTTTTGCGAATGGGAAATCATCAAATAACTTTTCCCGCTGCTTTCTGGGCGAAGCGGGGGGATTGTCAAACTTGTACTGACTAAAACCCACCCATGTTTCTTCTATCGCCTTCATATTCCGGGGCCGCGGCATCTCTTTCGAACAACCCGCAACCACAGCAGGCGGTGGCCTTGGCAGTTCCCTCTGCTTAACAACATATAATTAGAATTTAATAAAACTTAAATCTAAACACGAAAAGGAGATGATTATTGCGTGTCTCACGGCTGCGCCAAAAAGGCAGTTAGTGTCCGACGGACGTAAAACAGTCTTATACTTGAGTTGAGGTATTGTGAACAGATTCTAACGTAAATATATAAGATTGTGTACAGTATATTGATGATGAAAGACGACACGGTTGGCGCAGTAGCTGAGCGATCGACTGCTGCGCTGCGTGGTGCGGGTTCGATCCTTGCACGGAACTAATATTTGTATGGCCTACAGATATTTGTTCCGGGTCTCGCTGTTTGTGTATGTGAGTTTAAATGATAGTAAACGCGCCCACGACACAGGAGAAACGTTTAAAAAACTGAATAAACGGCATAACAAAAAAACACATTATAATTCTCGAAATATGTAAAGTAAACAAAATGAAAAGGGCGCATGACAACAGACATGAAATGAGACAAGTAGCATTAAAAACCAGTTTCACACGTTGCCAGATTTCTAACGCACTCTAAAATATCGAACACCCACGCCTATAGGAATTGGACGTTGGTGTACGGTATCTGCATAAATAAAACCACAAGTGTAAAATAAACTGCATTATGAACCTAATAATTCTGCAATAAGAGGCAGTATTCAGTTAATAATAATTCATTTATTACAGTAAATTTTCCCATTCAAATCGAGCAACAACTTATACAATCTATTACACAAGTATTTTTTTTAAAAATTGTTTTAAAATATAAATGTTAGTTAACCTCTCAAGGACCACCATTATTTACGTCAGCTTTTCGTCAAGCACCGCCGGGCGGGCTCTTATCGTAAACGTAATTTGATTTTAATACTTATCTTTACTACAAATACAGTTTTAAATCGGATGGGGTTTGGTGACACAAATTTGTGCCAGCGGGGCTCAACGGTAATTTTTCTTTACTGGCACGTTTTTGTGCTGCTGGGGCTCTAGAGGTTAAGTATCGAAAAAGCATTTACTTATTAACTCAACGCACCTTTCTTTTCCAGTGAAATAGCAGACGAGGAAGTAGACCACCTGTTCGCATCAGCAGATGACGACCATGACGACATGCTGACCTTCGCGGAGATCCTGCTGCATCACGAGGTGTTCGTCGGCAGCGAGGCCACGGACTACGGCAGCGATCTCATGGGAGAACACTTTGATGACGAGCTCTGAAGCCTCATCTGGCTAAGCCTTTACGTCGGCATCAATGTACTTTAACTTCTGAACTAGAGGCCTATAAACACAGAGAAAGTGCTTTAAATAACTGCTCGGTATCACAGTATAAAGTTGACCGGTGTAATATAAAAGTTAAGTCAAGACTGTCGTCCAATCTAACCTGGAATTTTATTCATTAATGTCCTTTTCTTTTTTATATTACACCGGTAAACCAACTTACCGCTTTGCCTAGGCTGGAGATTCCGACAGGATAGCCAGCTTAGTAGTAAAAACAAAAATTAAGTCTGTTTGTGATACCTGACGCGGATGTTAGAGTTGTCCACTAAACTTTGTTCATTTGTTACTGCACGGTATTAAGATAAACAGTGAACTAACTAGGCCTTTTTCGTGAACTCAAGCTTGGATTAAGGAAACTTAACTTGCTGTAATGTTGCGCAATGCACAGAAAATTTTGCTGTTTAAATGCAACCACCCCGACCCACGGGTAACAGGTTACCTGAAGTATTCACATTGCATGTGTGAGTCCATTCAGACTAGTGGTTCCTTGTTGAAATACACATACTAATATGTCTAATGTGGCTCAAAATGCAAAATTATTTGTAACTAGCTGTTCCCCACGGTTTCACCCGCGCTGCTCAGCACCTGTTGGTCGTAGCGTGATGTTATATAGCCTATAGCCTTCCTCAAGAAATGGACTATCCAACACTAAAAGAATTTTTCAATTCGAACCAGTACTTCCTGCGTTCAAACAAACAAACAAACTCTTCAGCTTTATAATATTAGTATAGATCAGACGGCATCACCTATCCCCTCTCCCCCCACCGCGCAGCTATCTCATACACCGTCTCATTTAATATAGGCCTGTAGTTCCATTTGATGAGTCGATGTTGAAGGAAATATTAGACCAGGTGTACTTGTAACTCCTGGTCTCAAAATTGGTCAAATTTTATAATTGGGTGGATAAAGAATGCGGTTTTTACGCACAATTTACTTAATAAGAAATAAGACTAGCGCTGTTCTCGAGGGAATGGGGAAAATGAACTTTAATACAGTTCACTATAAAACAGTTCTAGCTGACCAAGATTATTTGACAACTGTCATAAAGACATCTGCAAATTGTTGTAGGGTACGCGGGGGGAGGGGACATTGCCATTACCCCCCAATTCCCTAAATTACTTGGTCAGCTACTACAAAAATATTGGCAAGCAGTTCACCAAAAAGTACGATAACCAAAACAGCTTCAGAAATATTCTGTGGCATCCATGAAAGCAATTACACTGATTTTTATTTACTAGTAAGAGCTGGTGTATGCTAAATTATTATTGAATAACTATTTTAATCTTAATATGAACTATGAACCGAAGTTTTATTCAGTAATAATGCCGGTTTTATATGAATTTGTGTCTTGAATGTATAAACTTAAAAATATGGTATTGAGCTGGTTTCACAATGTTTAGTCTCCGGTCTAGATCTAAATTAGTAATTAATCACTATTTATATTAATTGTTATTTTTAATTTGGCCTAATTTGAATACTACTTCTGGTAGTCGTAAAGTATTCTCTCAATTGTTTTACTTGAATAAAGTATACATTAATTTAATGTTATGTTGCCGTTGAGATGTAATCATTTTAATATAGTAAATATATTATTTTTTAACTACAACTAGCGCCATCCTACTACTGGCGGACATTAACAGAACTATCTAATTTCCACCTAACGCCCCCGTTCACGACGTTCGCGGATTTGACTAGCGTCAACCAACACGCGTGATTGCTGTCGCATCGCGGTGACTTGTCGCCAAGCATTTAGTGTTGCCATAATACCAAACAATGTAAAAAAAAATGTACTTTCTTCAATATTGTACAAAGATATTCAATAATTTCAAATATATTAATTACGTTTATAAAATCCTGCTGCACATAAAACGCATTATGTAATTAAATACATAGACTAGTCATAAAATATTAATATATTTTAAGATATGTATTTACATAGATAAACATTGTTTAAAAGGTTATATGGCCGTATAATTATGTAGGTAATACTTGTATTATTAAATATTGCTCGAATGACCACTACTGAGTAAGAAGATCTGGGTTTGATATCCAGGTCGGTAGTAGCTGGGAGTTTGTATTTTGTGCCCGGTTGATGGGAATAAGCTCGCCCCCTATAACATTGGACAACTGGCCAAATGTGAGTAGACTCTACACCTCTGTCTAACCCTTACTGGGTTAAAGGGCGTGGTGTTCTGTAACATTAGTTAACACAAGCAATTCAATGTATGTATGTCAAAAAATGCTTATTATACAATGTTTACAAAATAAATCTTTTATTTCTCTCAAACCATTTAGACTAAAAGCAGCTTCAAGAATATGCGCGAGAGCATTGTTTTTTTTTCTCCTCTTATACATTACTAGCTTTTGCCCGCGGCTTCGCTCGCGTTAAATTCGGGGTAACACAGTTCCCCTTGCGCCTTATTGGTTTGTAATAGCAACGCTAAGTTTTCTATTTTCTTCCCTCTTTCTCCCTCACATCCCACTTTTTTCAAAAAATATTAGCCTATGTCCGTCTCCTGGTTCCTACCTATCTCTGTATCAAAATTCATCAAAATCGGTTTAGCCATTAAAGCGTGAAGAGGTAACAAACAAACAAACTCACTTTCGCTTTTATAATATTAGTAAGGATAATGCATAATTATTTATTTGCTAATATGGATACATACGTATTACATAAAGTTGTTAAAAAAACACAGTCGAACCATATTACACCTTGATGGTATGCAAAGCACTAGCTTATTTATTACTATTACTCATGTGTACTTGCAGAAATAATTTATATTAACAGCATAATTTTTTTTGTTAATTTCACCATGGCAAATAGCAATGGCACAATAAATGAAGCAATACGTGTAATATTTTTCTATCTGCTTGCCTGGTACTATATGAGGTAATTTACCATCAAACGCGTTAACCCTCGCACGCTCTTTTAACCCAGATCAAAAACAGGAATATTAAAAGTTTGACGTGTGTATCTGCGTGTCTGTCTGTGATATCATAGATCCTGAACTGACGAACCGATTCTGATTTAGTTTTTTTTTGCGTTTAGAAGGTGTTAATCTCGAAGTGTTCCAAGCTACGATTAAAGAAAATCTTCCAGCCATTTGAAGATCATAATCTCTTTTCTAGTTGATGAAAAAGTAATGAAAGCCATGATCCGATGCTCAGGCATCACCAAGATCATGCAGGTGCAGGATATCCAACTCGCCAGATCTCTTCAGTGTTTGTCATTTTCCTTGAGTTTGGGCTCATACGATACGTTTCGACGAGCACATCGTCGGAGAGATATGTAAGCCGTAGGTAGGCGGTTAGGATCTTTCTAAATGTAAATATTGTTCAACAGGCAAGTACATACAAACAGGATTGAAGTACTGCTCTTTAGCGTCCAATTTCTCTTCGATTGAGACAAAGAAGTTAACCTGGACATCGACAAAAAACTGGGTGCTGACCCAGCTCGTCTTGAATGAACCGAGACTGACGGGTCCGAAACTACTGTTAGCTTGGCATATTATCGACTTATTTTAGTCAGTTTAAGTGTAATGTTGATGACAATTATAGTGGCCGAACTGCTCCACAGTAGAGCGGGGAGGTTATGTGCGGGGATCGAACTTTCGCATTTTTTTAAGTATGGTATCTTTCGTTTCTTCTGTAATTGGCCCTCCGCTCTGCTAATCTCAGTTTTGGTGGAGCGAAAATGGTGGTGACTGCCGTGATAATTTTTGTGATGATTGATGTTATAGTCAGCCAGCATTTTGTTGCTGATAGAACCATTTTGTCTGTTCACTGGAGCGGTGCTGTGCAATTTTTGAGCAAGAGTTGCATAGAATGCGAAGTGGAGTTTAGTTTTTATACAATAGGGTAGTTTCCAAAAAAAAGTTACGAGTTTTTGACGAGATTACGACCCTTATTTTAGAATAATCTAAAAGACGGACTAAATAGAAAGAATGTAATTACTTTGATCCTGTAAACTACCTTATTCTACTATTGGTTAAATAACATCACTCCGATCTTCCCTACTCCAGCGAACAGGCAGCATTAGTGCATATTCAGTCAAACTTGTCATTCTGTAGATAGACAGTACAATGAAGGAAAAATAAAACACCAAAAATCATCCATTTACAATGTTTTTTTAATCAATATAATAATATTCTTAATAAATCCAAAATATTTACACAATACAAAAAACATACAATACGACCATGATCGGCGTCCGTGGCCATCCGAGGCGGCCAGTGCTACTATTACTAACCAATTTCGGGGAACTGCTTGCGAACAACTACTCTATTGCGTTGGTTATAAGTGTCAATATTGACTGCCGCTTCCTATGTCGCGTTAAGTCCACAAGACAATATTAAACAAGTAGTTTGTTAAACAAAAAACTGCCTACATCGAGTGCTAGTGAACTTGTGGCGGGTGATACATCTAGGTAGATACTTATAAGTGTTAACATAGTGTGGGAAGCGGCGCGGTCAACGCTGCCCATTGTGCCATTTCATGGTAAGTCCCGCACAAAAATGAAAACATCTCCTACGATAGACGGTAGACAGGACAACGGCGTACCAAGAAATGGCCCTCAAATTCATCTATAAGCTTTGATAAATATACACGTTGACACGTACGTACCAACAATTTATAGACAATTTATTTCCCAACAACACGACGGACTTGGGTGGTTATAAAATCTCATAGAGTTACATAACTGACGCGTCAGGACTTCTTCCATTCTTGCAGGTGTTACGCGGTACCTATCCTTCTTATAGATAAATAATAATTTACTAAGTAAGGAGTGATGCAAGCCTTCAAAGGAAATTAACGTGATTTGTAATAACAAGCGAAAACTGATTGCGATCACACGGCAATATACAGGGTGTAAACGAAATATTTACGAAGCGTCAACCATGGATTTTCTACATCTAAGTATATTTACGCAAATATTATCGCTGGGAGACAAGTTTCTATTTAGGGGTGAGCGAGGCAATTTAAATAAAAGTTGTAAAAAAAGTGAATATTTTCGTTTTTTGAGCCCCAATATTTCAGTATCTAGAATATTCCCAGATATTGTCTATATCGCAATGACGAGAACACGTGCCTTTCAGCTTCGTAAATGATACTTTTACACCCATTTATATTTTAATATTGCTAATATATAATTATAGCGTAATTCTGAACAAAGTAACAGCTGTTACAGAATGGATTTAAGAACGATAGGCAAACTGGCGAACGCTAATACCACTCTCGCTGACAATCATCCACTTTTCAACCTTATTACTCACGGCATAAGGGTGAAAACCGGTCGACTGGCATTGACCGCGGTAGAACTTGCAATATATCGACAAATAGAGGTGTAATAAATGATCGATGTCAAATCTACAGCCTAAAGTTACCGACATTGTTAACTTTCGGGTTCCGCAGGCCCTAGTGGACCCTCCCTGTATGGAATGCGATAATAAAAAAAAGGATACGACATTAATGACCTCACCGTTTACATTTTACTTATAAAATATAAATTATACAAGACAATATACATAATAATTCATAATATGTATAGAACATCGAATAATTAGTGTTTTAAAAATAACTATATAACTTCCTAACTGAGAAGTGTAAATCTATTTCATTAAATAACTATGCCATTTTATATTATTTTGAACTAAAATAATGTATGGATGAATGTACCTACACTTTCAAAGAGAATTGAATTGATTTTATTATTAGTACTATGAAGGGGCTCCCGTCGATAATTATTCCCAAACGACACGTTTCATTGAGAATTTTCCCGATTGACACACTCTAAGAGGGAACACTCCGCCCGGAATTGTACTGAGAGTGGGCACATACAGACACTAGCCTACTACGTGGAGCGGCGAGCGAAGCTGAGCGGGAGAGGAGCGGCGTCAGCCACATGGAACCTTCATCTTACCACCGTGACTACAAGTAAACTCCTTACTTATAAATGTTACTCTATATTTATTTATATAAAATTACAATATTTAACGAAGCGTAACTGTTTTCGTATTGTAGACACAAACTTGTCATCCTAACATCTTAACCCATTTTCGATCACCTAAACAAAAAAGTATATATAATATATACTTATATATATTTTTATAATATTTCACTAAACAGTGCAGACATATAAATAATAACATTTATAAGTAAAAGAACATGAGACGCAAGATTTTGTGGCGAACAACAACACATCAGTTTTCATTTAAAAAATGATTTTCATTTATTTTTTATTATTTCATTTGCGACACTGAGACTTTTGAAAACAGTTCATTTGTTAGTTGCCACACTGATGTGAACAGGTGATTAAAAATAATATTAAAATGTATATGTAACGATACATGAGTGTAAATGCACCTTCACCAATAAATTTTGACATTAATCGCTTCTATTTCAAACAATATACTTTAATTGGAGAAATTGTAACAGGGAGTAGTCTTGTTTTCCTTTTTGAAACGAACTTTTCTAATATATATATAACTGAATTTAAATTGTTTGGTTGCGTGTGCGCAGTGCCCCAACTAAAGTATATTGTATAATGTTTTTATTATTGTATAACACAAGCTCAATTACTGCTAAAACGAAGGTATCTCGTTAGTAAACCTACGGCACAGTGCACTGCTAACTTGATACGAACGAAAGTAAATATAATCATTTTTATTACATTTTCATTACCGTTACAAATAAGTTTTAAAACTAGGTATCATTTTTTTTATAATTAGCTTGTTTTTTTATTAATATTATATTATAATGTTTCACAGTACGGTTTTTAATGCGGCCCGCGTGGACGTACAAACACACTTTGTATTAATATATTATGAGGCGTGGCAGACCCGCGAGGCAAGTCAGTATTAAAGATAAATATTGCAAGAAATAAGTAGATATACATATGTATACAGCTTATAGACTACCCCGCGTGGTTTTACTCGATAACAATTCGCGAGAAAACTGAAAGTGTAACACACGAGTTGAGAGTAGCGAAACAACTTGATACTTAACGAGACAATCTCGGTTAGATTTTCATATAACAATCATAAACTGATTTATTCAATCACATTAATCATCGTTTAGTATACAATTGTTATACTCGCCTCGTTTGAAATAAAATTGTTATATAGAACGAGGCATAGTGTTGTGCCTCGTTCGATATAACAGTTAGTCAGCTGCCTCGTGTGGTACAGGCGGGTGTGTGTGTGTCCTCGCGGGCGGACTCGCAGGCCGGAGTGGTGTGGCGTCTGCCGGCGGATGTGTCGTTACCTACTACATACCTCAACCCGCGCGCACGCCCTCAACAATCCGCGGTTTAGTCTGAAATATTGAGAAAATTGTTTAAAAAGAATGTTGACAGAAAATATATTAGTGTTTATCACGTAAAATGATGACATAGTTGGCGTAGTGGCTGAGCGATTGGCTGCTGCGCTGCGTGGCGCGGGTTCGGTTCCAGCACGGAACAAATATTTGTATGGCCTATAGATATTATATAGTTGTTTTGGGTCTGGCTGTTTGTGTATGTGATTTTAAATGTTTGTAAACACACTCACGATACAGGAGTAATTCCTAGGGTGGGGCAACGTTCAAAAAAATTAAGAGGAGATAAATCATTTACTGTAAGATTACAGATAAAAAAAAATGTGCTGGGGTGATACCTACATTATAACATATTATCACGCTTGTGATTCCCGAAGGGTTAGGTAGTGGTGTTCTAATAGCACACCCACATAACACCAGCAATCACTAAAAATAGCTATAAACTAACTATTTTGAAAATCGGGGTTTACTTTTTATAGAATATTCTACAATAGTTAAATAATATGAATACAATAGCAGTTAGTCTAGTATTAATTTCGTTGAACATGAAATGGAGACACTGCCCTAGAACACAAAGGGCAAAAGTAGGAAAATGGGTGGGATTTAATCAATAAAAGTGTGACACTCCCTTTCACTCCGTCTAGAGCGAGAAGTTTTTGGATGAATTCCCATTAAAAACAAAGTGTAGGTAGTAGATGTGGTTGTGTGTAGTTACCCGTCGTGCAATCACTTGCAGCAGGAGCCCTGGCGCGCCTGCTCGGCGTCCCCCAGGCGCCGCGCGCCGCCCGCCGCCGCCGCGCCGCCGCCCTCGCTCTTTGGTAACTTGTTGGCTGGAACATACACATATGCACTCTTACTAAATATACTAATTTCGGACAAGTCTTTCGAAGTGAACGTTGGTAATAAAACTTCTTGAGAGAACACTTGAATATTATTCAGGAGCTACAATGGCAGCTGTGCGAAACTAGATCGTATTGACTTAGAAACGTTTAGCCGCGCTTGCGTAGGTTATTCTGTGGATGGGTGACCACCCGTTACATACCGAGTTTCCTCCGTGCCTCAGAAAGCACGTTAAGCCTTTGATCCCGGCTGTCATTTGTAGATCTTTGACAGTCGTTACAGGTAGTCAGTGTTCCGAAAGTCTGACAACCAGTCTTACCAAAGGGGTATCGCATTACCCAGTACTTAGGCAGTCGCTCCATGTAAAATACTGATATTCAGCTGCATCCGGTTAGACTGGAAGCCGACCCCAACATAATTAGGAAAAGGCTAGGCAGATGATCATGGTTCCACTCACCGATAGCTAAGAATATGTCGTTAACATTCATGGCGGTTTTAGCGCTGGTCTCCATAAAGAGCAGTCCGTTCTCGTCGGCGTAGGCCTGCGCCTCCTCGAACTCCACCATGCGCTTGGCTGCCAGGTCACTCTTGTTGCCAGCCAGGGCTATGACTATGGAGGGAGACGCTTGCCGCTGGAGCTCTTTCACCCAGTTCTTGGCGCGGCCGAATGTGTCCTGGAGAAGATGGATTGGGTTTTTATTAGAATAAAATATGTTTACGCATTATAAATTACGGGATTTTTACCATGTTTTTTTATTCAATGTTTGTTTCTAATATTTAGGCACTGTTGCAAACGTCAGGATCACGGATGGCAAGTGTGTTTGACTTGTCATTCATAATAGTGTGGTTTTTAAAAGTTATATCTTTACGCCTATTACAGGCAGGTATTACTACATCGCAGGTTTACGATATTTGACCGGAAACCTGGTTGAGAAATTTGTGGTAGTTTCAATTCCCGATATCCCGATTTGGAAGTCGAACCCGTGATCTCAGGCTTAGCAAAAGCATTTGCGTTACTAGACTGACAAGTGATATGAAGATGATGTTATTCACGTCATTATCTTCATCTACCCCTGTGCCAAATTTCATCAAGATGGAAAGAGTAGCATCCATCCAAAATCATCTCATCATCATCTATATTAATGACTAGCTGTTCCCCACGGTTTCACCCGCGCTGCTCAGCACCTGTTGGTCGTAGCGTGATGTTATATAGCCTATGTTACTCGGGGATAATGTAGCTTTCCAATGGTGAAAGAATTTTTGAAATCGGTCCAGTAGTTTCGGAGCCTATTCATTACAAACAAACAAACAAACAAACAAATCTTTCCTCTTTATAATATTAGTATAGATAACCTATAGGTATTTATTAGTCACACAATATTTAATACCATCAGTATTTTATAAATGTAAGATTCGTGACGATAACCTATATTCTTTTAGCGCAACGATTCAATTTTACCAGTAGTTTATTTTAATGTCGAACACAACAATATCTAGAAGTGTATAAAGAAAAAACAATATGAAAATTAAAATTCGTATATAATTTCGTAGAAGTGTCCAGAATGACACAGTTACAAGTATATACGTAGATACTAAGCTATATGTTATCCGTATATAAGTATCGAACGACACTAATTCATTAGTAAAGACTTATTACAAATGAATCTAGAAATAGCAACTACGTTATGGAAAATAAAACCTTCTGTTAAGTCCTATTTGTCATTAGGGGTTATGCCTGATTGTTGGTAATATGCGTATATTATATAAACCTGGCAACTGAAAACTAAAACCGACTTCCAAATGAACTAAAAAGTGGAAAATAACTTTACTTCCGGAAGTTGGTGGCAAAAAAGTCAACGAAACTAACAAAAGTCACCGACTTCCGGAAGTATAGTTATTTTCCACATTTTAGTTCTTTTTTTCCTGATGTGGAGGAAGTTTTTTTTTTTTTTAAAAAAAAAGGTAAACGGCTATATATTTTGACTGTGTAGACTAAGAGGATGGATTTTACCACAGCACAAAGGAACCAGACTCGAGTATATGGTTTTAATTACAAATCGAAACCTTCACGCCACTTCTTTCCAAGAGGCTGCTTGATAAACAAACAGACACACAGACAGATAACTCCGTTTTGCTTTTTTCCTTTTGAGGTACGGAACTAAAAGAGGTTACATAATATTCTTCTCAGTGTCTATGGTAAGTAATTTAAATCTATACTAATATTATAAAGCTGAAGAGTTTGTTTGAACGCGCTAATCTCAGGGACTACTGTTCGGAATTGGAAAATTATTTTAGTGTTGGATAGTCCATTTCTTGAGGAAGGCTATAGGCTATATAACATCACGCTTCAACCAACAGGTGTTGAGCAGCGCGGGTGAAACCGTGGGGAACAGCTAGTTGTGTATAATGAGTTTGGCGCCATCAGTAGTGTCCATCAGTTGCTATAATTG
Source organism: Ochropleura leucogaster (assembly GCA_958449745.1). Classification (NCBI taxonomy): domain Eukaryota; kingdom Metazoa; phylum Arthropoda; class Insecta; order Lepidoptera; family Noctuidae; genus Ochropleura; species Ochropleura leucogaster. Next base: position 1,485,829 of record OY288208.1, read on the forward strand.
AACAACGGCAGTACTCGATATTAAGTTTCCCATCGTTTCATGAACAGCCCATCAATTACACCAAGGAACATAAAGGGCAAAAGAAGGACCATGGACGGGTGATATACCCATTTAAAAAAAAAAGGTCGAGATTTCTATTCACAGAAAAACGATAGAGATTGATTGAAACTAATTTCAATCTAAACTTGTTTTTCTTAAGAATACGATCATTAAACTAGTACATACACCTCTTCATGTAGCGCATTAATAACTTACGTGCAGTAAATATTTATAGCATAGGTACATACATTATATACGTATGTCATTATGTACGTTCGTTATCTTTGTCGGTCTGTCTGTCGCCCTTGAACTCGTGAAGACTTACTTGTTTAATACTATTTGCTGGGCATTGTATTGACCGCAACCAAAATAGTTAAATGTCTATTGAGGTGTGGAATATAAACTTTAATAACTTCGGGATATCTTTTTTTGAATCCTTACTAATATTATAAAAGCGAAAGTGAGTTTGTTTGTTTGTTACCTCTTTACGCTTTAATGGCTTTACCGATTTTGATGAATTTTGGTACAGAGATAGTTGGGAACCAGGACACGGACATAGGTTAATTTTTGTAATAAAGTGGGATGTGTGGGAGAAAGAGGAAATAAAAGGGAAAACTTAGCGTTGCTATTACAAATCAATAAGGCGCAAGGGGAACTGTGTTACCCCGAATTTAACGCGAGCGAAGCCGCGGGCAAAAGCTAGTAAGTACTCAATAATTTTGAGAAAAAGTAAACTTTTTATTTTTCATTCGCATGGGGAAATCATCAAACAACTTCTCCTGTCTAACGGAACGGGGGATAGTATCAGACTTTTACTGACTTAAACCCATCCATGCTGCTGCTTGTATGCTTTTACCCCTTGTGTTTCAGGACCGCGGTATCTCGAACAACCCGCGACCCCGGAAAGAACTGTAGCCCCTCCAAGTCCTTATTGTATTAAAAAATTTAAACACAACTATTTTACAATAGATCTGCTACCCTACCATGACGTGTTAAAGCAGAACTTATTCCGCTGAGGGAAAGGGACAGAGCTATACAGAGTGTCTAGCACCATCTCTTTCACTCAGTGGAATAAGTTCTGCTTTAAGATGTCCTACTAGGCCTACTGCAGACGGTTCTGCAGATCCTTTTGGGACAAACTGGAAGAAATTCTGCTTTATGGCATTAATATTATTCTGATTTCAGGAAGGGGTTTAATCATAATTATTAGACGGGCCTGTTGGTCTAGTGGTTAGTGGCCCTGACTGCTCAGCCGAAGGTCGTGGGTTCGATTCCCACCCAGGACAAACTTTGTGTGATGAGCATGATTGTTTGTTCTGTGTCTGGTGTGATTTATCTATAATATGTATGTATTTATAAATTATATAAGTATGTATATCAGTTGTCTGGTTACCATAACACAAGCTCTGCTTAGTTTGGGATCAGATAGCCGTGTGTGAGTTGTCCCAAGATATTTATTTATTTATTTATAATTTGTGTTATAATAAATGTGTCATCGAACCTGCTAATATTGATGACGCAGTCATTCCGCATAACTACGGGTACTCCCACTATTCACTCTCATGTACGCTAGCTAAAACATTGATAAGAAATCTGATATTTTTATTATCGGTTTGGCCGTTGATTGTCTCGGCAATATATGTATCTGGACTGTATTAATATGTATGATGTACGTACTAGCTCTGCCCGTTTTTTAATAATCCTACGGAAACGTCATAATATGTCTAGCCATTTCTAAACGTTGGGGTCGGCTTCCATCTGTCCATATAATAAATAATCCTTACTAATATTATAAAAGCGAAAGTGAGTTTGTTTGTTTGTTACCTCTTCACACTTTAATGGCTAAACCGATTGTGATGAATTTTGGTACATAGATAGTTGGAACCAGGAGACGGACATAGGCAAATTTTTATTTAAAAAAAGTGGGATGTGAGGGAGAAAAAGGGAAGAAAAGGGAAAGCTTAGCGTTGCTTTTACAAATCAATAAGGCGCAAGGGGAAGTTGGTTTTATTAAGCTCAAATCAATTTCATATTCCAAGCTACCCTTGCCGAGGTTTAGAAATGGATGGGTAACCACAGGGGGTCAGGTTAAGCAACCCTTGCCAAGGTTTGGAAATGGATGGGTTACCACACAGGGACTGGTTAAGCAACCTTTACCAAGGTTTAGAAATGGATGGGTTAACACACGGGGACAGGTTAAGCAACCCTTGCCGAGGTTTGGAAATGGATGGGTAACCACACGGAACCAGGTTAAGCAACCTTTGCCAATATTTTGAAATGGATGGGTTACCACACGGGGACAGGTTAAGCAACCCTTGCCAAGGTTTGGAAATGGATGGGTTACCACAGGGGGCCAGGGTAAGCAACCCTTGCCGAGGTTTCGATATGGATGGGCTACCACAGGAGGCCAGGTTAAGCAACCCTTGCCAAGGTTTGGAAATGGATGGGTTACCACAGGGGGCCAGGTTAAGCAACCCTTGCCGAGGTTTGGAAATGGATGGGTTAGCACACGGAGCCTGGTTAAGCAACTCTCACCAAGGTTTGGAAATGGATGGGTTACCAAAGTTTTTTTTCTTTACACCAAAGAAGTATAACTTCTAACGCGTGTACATAATTATACAGAGTTACATTTTATTCAAATAACATGGAAACGTGATTTTAATGGAACAACTCATAAAATTAAAAACAAAAATAAATAAAAGAATAAGCCTCAGCCTGGCGTTCATGTGTGAGATTGTGTGAGGAAGTCGTGAGTGTATGTGAATTAGTAAAGAATGTGTGGGTGTGTGAGAGTAAGTTAGTAAAGATTTACATTATAGAATTAATTTTAATTAACTTCTCTGTATATGCAGCTGAATACCAGTATTTAACATGGAGCGACTGACTATCCAGTAGGGTTACCATGACATCTTATAGCAGTACTTATTCCTGTGTGAGAAAGCGATGGTGCTAGACACCCTGTATAGCTCTGTCTCTTTCTCTCACTGTGGAATAAGTTCTGTTTTAAAACGTCATGGTAGGGTAGCTGATTTCGGATAACCGACTGATAGAGAGAATGACTCCTGACTCCGTAGGGACTGTCAGATCTAATAGTGAAAACACTAGAACGATCTTTGAACCTTGCTAAAAAGATCCATGTACCAAATTTTATCCAAGTTCATTGTAACATTCAACATAACTAGCAAAATGTGGGTGTACTATTATGTAGCCTCTGCCTAACCCTTCGGGGCTTATAAGCGTATTGTTTTCAATGCTAAGTCCTTATAAAGTACTAGCTTTTGTCCGTGGCTTTGCTCGTATCCAATTTTCTCTGTACCAAAATTCATGAAAATCGGTTCTGATTTTATTATTTTGAGGCGTGAAGACCTAACAAACAAACTCACTTTTATAATATTAGTAAGAATTTCTAGCATTCAATTGATATTTAATTTCCGCAAAATTAAACCAACTTTTCCTTAAATCTTACTGAATGTGATGTTTTCAAGCGTAAAATGAATACGTCAGTCATTACGAAACATGACAAATTACTTCTAAATACAAAACAAATATGAACGAAGCCAAAACTAACTATGTATGTTTCGAATTTCCAAGAACTCATCTACAAGGCGGGTATAAAGCAAAGGAGATGCTGAATCTTCAATTACCAAGGTCTCTCCCTGCCCTTGCCCCATTCTACGTAGGGCTGGCCTTTCCCTTTCATATAATTCCCTACACAATTACTCCATATTATGTTTGGCCTTCTTCTCCATCTCCAATAAACCAAAAATGATAATTTTCACGACAAATAAAGACAGTACAGTTAATTAGCTGGAAAATATACCGAACATCCTAGAACAAATTCCAGGCGGCTATGAAACAGGAGATAAATGTACAAAGTCATCGAGTGATCGTGCCGTGTAATTGTTCTTATCTGATAACCGTCTGCGTATCAGTACGATTGTGTTGCATTTCTTCGACAGAGCTACCACTTTGCTCTCTACTTGATATGTTTACTTCTACAAAGATTAATCAAATATTTCGACACGAGGCAAATTGCTCTAAGGCCGTGTGCAGACTTAATGAAGACTGTCTTTAGACTGAATCTCGCTGTGATAAAGATCTGTCATTAATAGATAAAATTGTTTTTTTTTTTTGTATTTTTTCTACGACAACCGAAAGTTGGCCTACTGTTCTAAACTTATAAGTTTTCTTAACGAATTCTCTAGAGAGTATCACAGCTAATGTTGTTTGGTATGACGCGTAGAATCACGCCTTTGACGTATGCAGATGACTAAGGGGCTGCGCAAACGTGGACACTTTTTGCTACCGACATGGCACACCATCACAGGAAAATTTCAATAAAATATTTATTGGTAGCTTGTATCCGACAGAAGACACAATAGTGTCCACGTTTGCGCAGCGCCTATGGCTGCGTTTCCACCGGAGATGAGCGAAGATACGTACCGAGCGATATGTGTGAAACTAAGCAATAGTAAAGCTTCTTTCAGCTTGAGCTAAGTTAGCTTTTTCCCTGACCTTCATCCATCTGTCCCAAATGTTATTTTTTTGTATTGTTATGATTAGTAAAAAAAAAATTGCGGCTTTCGCTTGGCGCTTGGCAGGGTATTGTTTGGTGATGAGATTCCTCTCTCAAGATACCAGTAGGCCTACTTATTCCACTGAGAGAAAGAGACAGAGCTATTCAGGGTGTCTGGGACCATCTCTTTCCCTCAGCTTTCCCTCAGTGGAATAAGTTCTGCTTTAAGACTTCATGGTAGGGTAGCTGGTCACCGGTAAATCGGACCCTGAGCCCAATGCAGGCAGACATATATATGTCATGCCATGTTATGTATGTATTTTAATGTAAATTAGTAGTTAATATGTGCAGGGTGTCTAAGATGTGTTTTCTCTTATGAAATTAATTCTCGTGTCTAGTAAGACAATGCTAACAAATCTACCACTAAGTATATGCGCAAAAACATGAAATAATCCAATTGTCACATCGCCGTATTTCTCGCTCCAATGCCACTAAAGGTCTCCGCCCACTGGCGTGTAAGTATTAATAAAAATAAAGTTGAATGTTTATGAAATACGCCATACACGAAAGGTCCCAAGGATAATCTCATGTCACGATAGCCGTAGACATGGAATTTGAACATAGTTTTCTTAGAGTAGCATAAAGTCGGTTTACATTTAAGGTAAAAGCTCGCGAACACGTCTTACGTGATAAGTTGGTAGACTCATCTCAAAATTAAAAAGTTGTTAGTTTTTACCTCTTTTCTTTGGTATATTTTCTATGGATGTATATATGTATTTATTATTAATAAAATTGATATTCCCTGTAACATTGCACCTACTATGTTTTTGTCTCTACATCACCGTAAGGAAAACTTGAAAATAACATTGCATAGGTCCGACAAAATTTTATGTACCTATGTTGTTTTTGAAACCTTATTAATGTGAATAGTTATCTACTAAGAATAAAAAAAAACAGTTTTTTTAGCAGTAATCCTAGGCTGAAACGCGAAAACACGGGGCGACAGTCTACTATATGTATACATATTTGATACAAGCACTATAACCCCTGTCATATGGTTGGCCCAGAGATTCCTATTAATGTCAAAAGAAAATCCTATCCTACAGTAAGTGGGGCAATAATAAAAAAAAAAATAAGAACCACCATAGACAAGATCTTGTCATAACGCTAAGCATTCACAAACAATTTATTCTAAACATTGTGAGGCACAAAAAGCAAGTCACGTGAAGGAATTACTTCTCGTGGTACGCCTAATTATCCGTGACGCGATTGTGTTTGTGCACATCTACAGGAAAATGACCCTAATTTAATTATTGTTCTATGTCTTCTTTGAAAACAATACCTTAAGAAACGATGTTTGAAGTTTGGTGTCGAGGATGACGATGGGGTATTTCACCATAATTTATTAAGGTTCCGTACATCAACAGGAAAATACGGAACCCGTGTTTGTCTGTGTCAAGACTTTTTATCTCCAGAGCGCGTGTAGGTATCAAGTTGAAATTAAAACCATATACTCAAATCTGTGACCCATTTGTGCCGTGAAAAAAAACAACCCTCTAAATCTAGGCCGTCAAAAGATATGGCTGTTTATGTCGCAAGTACGGAACCCTCGATGCACGAATCTGACTCGCTCTTGACCGGTTTTTTAATAAACGATTCTACTGTTCTAAATCCCACTTATTTAAGTTTTGAGATGCATATTATCTTTTTCTAAATACCTTTTTCAGTCGTAATCTCAATAGTCACCCCCATTCTAGGCAACTTTTACATAGTCTGTCCCATCGTTTCCATGGTATTCCTTGACTCTTCTAAACTTCCACATACCCACACTTCTGTCCCATATGAGAATAAGTAGCTAAGCCAGTCGTAGTTTCTATAATCAATCTTTAACTGTCCCGTACAATCTTGTCCCTCCCAGCCCGATTCGGTGTGGGTAACATTTTACCAGCACTTCCGGCAATCTAAATACCTCAAGCCGTGACAATGACGAACAATTGACTGAACTCCACTGACCTATCAACGGAATGAAACCGTGAAAATACTTCAAAGAAACTATGTCACAGATTTTAGTGATAAGTTTTTGCGAGAGTTTGTGGACATTTTATGCGAGTAATTTTTTTAATGAGGTTTTTAGTGCATTATTATTTGGTTCTTGTAAATTAATCTAACCTCTCAAGGACCGCCGTTATTTACGTCAGCTATCCGTCAAGCACCGCCGGGCGGGCTCTTATCGTTAGCGTAATCTGATTTTAAGACTTATCTTTACTATAAATACAGTTTTAAATCGGTCGGGGTTTGGTAGCACAAATTTGTGCTAGCGGGGCTCAACGGTATATTTGATTACTAGCACGTTATTATGCCGCTGGGGCTCTAGAGGTTAAAGGTTAACTTCATAGTGCAACTTACCTCAAAAATCCATACTTTATATTTTAAATGGGAAAGTCTATGTGTGTGTCTGTTTGTTTGTCCGTCTTTCACGGCAAAACGGAGCGACAAATTGACGTGATTATTAAAAGGAGAAAGTTAAAGGGATAGAGAGTGACATAGGCTACTTTTTGTCTCTTTCTAACCCCCCACTTCCCTAAAATGAGGGGTGGAAGCTAGGTGAAAGCCGCGGGCAAAAGCTAGATTTAAACTGTTTTTAAAGGTCAACTCAACAGGTACTTTTAAGCTGTCAAGAATCAGTAAGGTAGAATTATGAAGTTGGTTGGCCGCTCCGAAAGCAGCTGGCAAGAAAACTTATATCAGTCCTGCCTAAGCCTCTATTTAATTAATATTAAATGCTTTTGACACAGACAACATTACAATCTTTTTCACCAAAATGTTACAGTCCAGTGAGTTACCTTTACTTATATTAAAAAAAAAAACAGTTACATTATATCGGTGTCACTAAACGGAGAGCAAACATGTCCGACCTTTGCCTACTGACCATCGTATTGACCGTGTGCAACATAAACCGTACTCGTATTGTCATTCAAGGAGGATTCTTACTTCATTCGCTCGACTACTGTTGTGCGAATTTTGGCATACTTTTTGTGTTTGAAATCGCATTTTTTTGTATTGAACAGAGATCTTTTGGTTAGTTTTATGCTAGTTTGTAGAATTTTTCACTTATAGTGCATGAGTAGTAGTAGTTAGTAGTATTATGATATTATTTAATAGCTTTCGCCCGCGACTTTGTCAGCGTGGCATAGTTACTTTGGACTAACGCTTACTTCGAACCGCGTGATGATAAATAAAATATCTTCTTCCCTCTTTCTCACTTGCTATGCTACACTTGCTTGCACTAGCCTATGTCCGTCTCCAGGATCCCAACTATCTCTGTACCAAAATTCACGAAAATCGGTTTGGCTATTTAGGTGTGAAGACGTAAGAAACAAACAATACAAACTCACTTTCGATTTTATAATAATAGCGAGGATTTCACTTATATTACTGGATACATGTGGAGCATAAATCGCACCAATATTGTCGTTGTAGAAGAAATCTTACTCCTCTTCCTTCTCAACGTTGTACGTTTAAAATTCAATTCAAGCGGTAATAGCACCCATAAGCTACAGCAACTAACCTCATATCTACCAAAGAGTTAGGCCAAGCAACTTTTTTTTGTTTATGGGTAGTTATAGAATGCCAGAAAAACTTTTAAATTCAGAAAAAGTAAAATTGCATTTCTTACCAGTTTAAGTATAAAACTGCGTTCAATCTACGCCGTTACGATAGAGCCGAGTCGAATCGAAGTTAAACTTGAACTAGATTTGTTCAGGGCCGTTGGCTTTACGGGATGTACACAATAGAAGGTTGCTAGATCTTTATGTTTTAGCTCAGCAGCATTTTTACGGAACCATACCTCAAAAGGATAAAACGGAAAACTCTTTTGTTATGGGTAATCATCAAATAACTTCGCTCGCTCTGGGCGGAGCAGGGGGGGAGGGTCAGACTTTTTAAACACACTTTTGCTTTTTATGTTCCGGTGCCCGCGGTTTCTCTTTCGAACAACCCGAAACTCCGGAAAACAGAACCTATATAGGATCACTTTGTTGTCACTCTGTTTGTCTGTCAAGACTCTTGATCTCGAGGTATCGAGTTGAAATTAAAACCATATACCATATACCGCGAGCGAAGCCGAGGGCAAAAGCTAGTTACTAAATACAAAAAGAATTTGACCAGTCAATCAATTTTAATTCTATTTTTATATTCATTTCATTTCTATATCTCTATTATAATTGACATTATGGTTTCTTTTCACGATTTGTTATCATTTTAAAATAGTTTTAAATTTTCACTTCTTTAAATATGTGTTAACACCTAGTTATATGTGCATGCTGTGGTCTCCTACAATTGAAGGAACACAGTTAAAACAACCCATTGTATTGTGTTTTATAATGTATCTGTGTATACTTTGTTGGAGATCCAAATAAATAAAATAAAATGTAAAACAGTATATTTTTATCCTTACTAATATTATAAAAGCGAAAGTGAGTTTGTTTGTTTGTTTGTTACCTCTTCACGCTTTAAGTAGTTTATAGTAGATAGTTGGAACCAGGAGACGGTCATAGGCTATTTTTTTATTTTTTTAAAAAAAAGTGGGAAGAGGGAAGAAAAGGGAAAACTTAGAGTTGCTATTACAAATCAATAAGGCGCAAGGGGAACTGTGTTACCCAAAATTTAACGCGAGCGAAGCCGCGGGCAAAAGCTAGTCTCTTATAAATGCCTGTCAAGTCGCATACAAAAGTTCTAGACAAAATTATCACTTTCGAAGGGGACATACCTACCACTGAATCAAGACCATCTAAATAATACGGTTGATCTACTTGACCGATAAGATAATTTATTTATTTACCAACTCACTGTTTTTTAATAGCACTGAGAATTCTAAGCCTGTCTGGGTCAAGCTGAGGTTAGGACTAACATTGTTGGTTGGCATGCAGAAACGGAGAACAGTGCACACTATTGTCCTTTATTTTTTTTTTGTTGTGTGCATTTGACACAAGTGCTAAACAAATATTTATTCTTTCTTTCTTTGCACATAATAATTATGCTTTACACCTTACTGAGTGTCTTAAATGGGGGCTCTCAGAATCATAATAGGATGATAATATGAATTACGTTGAAATTCATAAAATGGTAACAAAGTTAAAATAATCCTTACTAATATCCTTACTAATATTATAAAAGCGAAAGTGACTTTGTTTGTTTGTTACCTCTTCACGCTTTAATGACTGAACCGATTGTGATGAATTTTGGTACATAGATAGTTGGGAACCAGGAGACGGACATAGGCTAATTTTTATTTTCAAAAAGTGGGATATGAGGGAGAAAGAGGGAAGAAAAGGGAAAACTTAGCGTTGCTATTACAAATCAATAAGCCACAAGGAGAACTGTGTTAAACCAAATTTAACGCGGGCGAAGCCGCGGGCGAAAGCTAGTCTACAATATTTACTGGCTCTGTGACCATTTTAAGAATTTAATTTAATTCATAAAATTATCCTACTATGCAATGGGCTTCCTCGAAAAGTGGGCTATTCAACACTAAAACAGTTTTTTTTCAATCATCAACACTAAATACAATTCGAACCAGCAGTTGCTGAGATTAGCGCTATATATACCTACTATAGATTAAAATTTGTATTAATCATTTCCGTCTAACTTGGAATTTGATAAGAGAATAATAATATTAAGTACGTCACGGCCAACGAGTCGTATACATAAAGGTACATAATATGTGAGCTAGTATTTACCTGATTAGTAATATCATATACGACGATCGCCGCCTGCGCACCTCTGTAGTACATCGGCGCTAAGCTGTGATACCTGGAGAAGAGAATGAGAAAGTTAGAAAATAAATTACCCTCATTACTGATTTAGTGGTGTGGTCGAAAGCAGAGGGGCTTGCCAGAGCCTCCGCCTGCCGGGGTTGCGGGTTGTTCGAAAGAGATACCGCGGCCCCGGAACGTAAAGGGCAATAGACGGAACATGGTTGGGTTTTAGTCAGTACAAGTCTGACACTCCCCCCCGCTTTGCCCAGAGCGGGGGAAGTCATTGGATGATTTCCCACCCGAAAAAAAAAAAGTGGTGTGGTCGCAAGTGTAGACTAGTGTTAGAATAGAATTACTTTATTGCATACCAAAAATTTAGATAAATACAATTTTACATAATTTTACGCCCGTTTAACACAGTTTCTACCCTAAGATGCCACCTATATTTTGCGGATGGATCAAATAACTTCCCCCAATATGGGAGCGGGGGGGAGTGTCAGTCTTGTACTGACTAAAACCCACCCATGTTCCTTCTATTGCCCTTTATGTTCCGGGTTCTCTTTCGAACAACTCGGAAATATGATGGCACCTTGTTCTTCATATTTAGACATGTTATACTAAGACTGTCTCATTGGTGTACTGGTCAGCTGGTGTAAGCTCACCCCCTGTACATGGGCCTTATAAACATAGCTGGCAATACATGGTGTGGTACTATTAGGTATAGCTGCCTAACCCTTCACGAGATTACAGGCTTGAAGTTATGTATGTCATATTAAGACTTTTTTTTAAACATCACTAGGTATTTCTCCTGTACCGTGGGTGCGTTTACAAACATTTAAACTCACATACACAAACAGCCAGACCAGAAACAACTATCTGTAGTCAAACAAATATTTGTTCCGTGCGGGAATAGAACGCGCGGCACGCAGCGCAACAGTCGATCGCTCAGCTACTGCGCCAACCGTGCCGTCTGATTATGTCGTTAATAGAATATTAAGGGGATGTTTGTGGAATCACTGCCTTAGGTTACTTAAATCTAAGAAGCTTGAGGCCTATGTAATTTAAACAGGTAACCTTCTACAAGAACTTTTTCTTTAAACTATACGTATTGTAATTCCGCTAGTTAGGATTCAAGGCCTATTGATTCCATTTGTCTCCGAGTTTTCGTCAAGTGTTGGCATTTTTGGTGTCTTGCTTCATATTGTTTTATTATTGTCATTTGATATTTATCGTAAAATATTCTAGATTATTATGACATTTTATAACATGACGTCAGTTATCAAATAGTAGAAGGGCTAGGCAGAAATGTACTGGCGACTAACTTAAGCGGATACAAAAGTATTTTGGTGGTGAAACCTTCCAAATTGCAAATTCACAGCTCTTTGATTTTACATTTGTCTGTCTTAAACGCGAATGCCTCGCTCACAGATGGCGTGGCCGAGCTGGATATAGTCAGACGACCAGAAGTCCACAGCCCTGTATCGACACAGCGTCAAGAGGAGACACGCCTTCGCCTAACAGCGACGGCACGGTTGGCGCAGTGGCTGAGGGATCGACTGCTGCGCTGCGTGTCGCGGGTTCGACGGAACAAATATTTGTACTGCCTGCAGATAGTTGTTTCGGGTCTGGATGGTTGTGTATGTGAGTTTATATGTTTGTAAACGCACCCACGATACAGGAGAAATTCCTAGTGTGGGGCAACGTTTATAAAAAAAGAAAGAATAAATCCCCAATAAACACGATACCAACCTTTCCTGCCCCGCCGTATCCCAAATTTCAAACTTGACGGTGGTGTCATCGAGACAGACGGTCTGCGTAAGAAAAGCGGCGCCGATCGTGCTCTCCTGGTACTCGTGGAACTGTCCCTTCACGAAGCGCAGCACCAGAGAAGACTTGCCCACTGCTGACTCTCCGAGGAGCACCAGCTTGAACTGGCATACTTTCGTTTGTGGAGCGCCGTTCGGCCGCTGAGCAGCACCGCTCCTGTTTGTCGCCATCGCCTGCAACAATCCAAGAGTTAGCATCACGTAATTTATCAAGCCGGTATTGATGAGGGGAACACTTTTGGATAACCTACCCAAAGGGTGCCAACGAGATTCTATGTCATAACTAAGGTTTCGCTATCTGTCGAAGCGTCTGTCACAGGGACGTATCTCTTGTATTGGAACGTATAGATTAACCCAAAAAAAAAGGCCAAGAGATAGATAGATACAATATTATTTATTATGTACACCAGAATTACAGTATACAACTTATAAATAGGGTGTCACAGTGGGCAGTCTTATCGTTGAAAGCGATCTTTTCAAGTCAAATTTTCGAAGAGAATTGTATTTTATTACACTTGTTGTAAATATTGCATTTGACCGGATATATTTTATTTCTGTAAGTTCAGAGGATGGCCACCCCGCCCGCCAACCATGATCGATGGCGATATCTTTCATTATTTGTTCGGCAGTCAACCCAATTAGACAGTTTATGAGTAAGTCTATCCATTTGCTAACATAAAACTTTTTATCGACTTCGTGAGTGGAGATACGTGTCCTCATTGTTTATGGTCTGTAAAATTAGTTAGATATGATGATAATATGAGTAAAGAATACATTATATTGTTATGTTTTCAGTATCTGACAGTACGTACCTAAGCTAACTACTGATTTAGAAAAATTATACTCTTAGCAAGAACGACTTATATTCAGTCGTGGTTGGCTTCCAGTCTAACCGGATGTAGCAACCAACTTTGCATGAAGCAACAACCTATCTCACCTCCACGACCTTACTGGGAAGACTTACTATTAGAAGGATATTCTTGTAGCACACGAAAATAGATAACACAAACAAAACATAGCTATATTAAGACATCGTTTACAATCAATATTATAGTTATTATAATCTAATTATAAGCTTTCTGTACTAATACTTGCCACAGAACTGCTTATTTCAGAGGCTTAAATGAAATATTAAATATCTTTGTCCTTGACCACCAACAGCTCATATCAGGCAGTATATGACCTTCGGCAGTTTGCATTAAAATTACGGCTTAAGGTCAGGGCATACTTATAAACTCAGAACGTCACTTTCACGTTGGTTCCTTTTATCAAAATACGGGACAGGCTAGCCATTATATTAAGCATCCCATCATTAGATAGATATCAAGGCAGATAGATAGATAGAATATTCTTTATTATGTACACCGTACAAATAACAAGAATAACATTAAACAACTTATAAATAGGGTGACACAATGGGCGGTCTTATCACTAAAAGCGATCTTTTCAAAACAACCTTTGGATGGATTTAAAGGAGGAGAAACAGAGGCGTATGAGTCTGAGTAGGTTTTCTTTACTTGCCCCGATTTTTAGGGTGGATTCAATTTAGGTTTAAAACGACACGCTAAGAAAAAAAGAGAAGTGCTCTGCACATACAAGATATGCAAGAGTTTATACTAGTTGATTTCGTTCCAAGACGAAGCGGTTCCGAATTGCGGGTTGTTCAAAAAAGATACAGCGGCCCCGGAACATAATGGGCAAAAGAAGGAACATGAGTGGGTTTTGGTCAGTAAAAGTCTGACACTCCTTCCTACTCCACCCACACAGAGCAGAGCAAAAAAAGGCGAAGCAGTTACGATGCTTTCGTCGCAGTATTGAGTTTAATAGAAAGAATAGCGACCGACTATAATTGAGACGAGGCTGACGCCATGCAGTGTTAACTGTGTGATGACCTTATACTGACGGTATTATTTTCTTTTTAGGTAGGTACGCATACAGTAAGGTGAAAACACTCTTGACTTAGTTGTTAATGACGATAGTACTAGACAAGTAAACATTTCGTTATCATAATTATCACATATTTAAACATGTAAAGAGTTTATTGCCTCTGATTTTGGCAGAAAACAGTCTGACTGAAATTTAACCTCCAAAAATCTAATTAGAAAGCTATTTTCTACCACTTTATTCGTTATATGGCTATATGATTGACACTTTAATAACAAAAAAGGTTTCTAAGTAAGGAATCTAGTCAAAAACAAAGTCATTTATTCTAATCACGCTAATCAGCACTTTTTGAACGTCACATTACATGAGACACCCCCAAATACTGAAACGTCACTCAAAATTTAAGTCCCACTTAAGTTTAACAGAGACTCAGAAGTGACGTTTGACTATACAACATCTAAAGTTTAAGGGCTGCTCAAATGTTAAGCAGCCCTTACATTTTGAGTGACGTTTCAGTATTCGGGGGACAGTCCCTCAAAAACGCCCTGCACTTCTTAGTGTTTTAACTGGGAAGAAGACGTGGCGAAGAAAGTCACAAACTAAACTAAAAGTATCCTAAAAATTACTAAAATTATGTCTATACCTGTCTAACGATTAAGAGCCGTTTCCTCTTTTGATGGGATTAGATAGGTATGTTATTTTAAATATATGTAGTTTAGTCAGGTGCTTTATTAGAGTCGGCAGGTATGATTAGGAAATTGAGAATCATCACTTTTCCCCCAAAAAATGCCCCCTGAAGGGGGATTGAGGATAAGAAGTGTCGGGACATACTCCCCAACAACACTGCTCTCTTTTCTCTGCAGACATTCGCCTCTTGGCTCAGTAGATAATATCCACGACCACATGGTAACAGGCAGTCCCAAAACACATGTGTTTTATCTGTCAAATTCGTTTTGTTCAATAATAGGAGATAACAATATACTATTTGATGGGCGTCACCGGCAAAGCTATCGCGTTGGCCAAAGTGCTAAAATTGACTATCCTAACCTAATCTATGCCAGTATTGGAAACCTTTTAAATTGTTCCAAAAATAACTCTGGATTAAGATAATGGGTGATAATTCTATATTACTTAGAAAATTTTAAATAACTAGGAATGCCATTTTTTTATTCAATAAAAGGATAAAGCATATTGTTGAAACAATGCAATCCTACAGGAAATGTTATTAAAAAAACAATAAATCGGGAAAGACAAAAAATATTTAAAGTATTTCTTATCATGGAACATTATATTTAGAAGAGGCAATCATGATTATAATGTAGGAAATGTATTTAGACTAGTCACCATGGAGGTTTTTACTGGTTCTGCTACAAACTCAAAGAATTCATTTAAATTAGATCATTACAGGCACATTTGACTGCAAAAAAAAACAAAGAGATGAAGATACAGACCCAGTCACAAAGCATAATAACATGTAAAAGTACTGCAGGTCTTAAGAAGGATGGCCAAGAAACAGGAGACAAGCAACTTGCACCATCCAACAAACTGTTAGCTAGGTTCGCCGTATCGACGGCGCGTTCCACGCAACCCTCAAAGAGATGTCAGCAATACAGAGGGGCCTGCCAGGGCCACCGCCTGTCGGGGTTGCGGGTTGGTCGAAAGATACCGCGGCCCGGTTTACAAAGGTAAAAGTTCCTTCTTTTGAGTAAAAGAAGGACCATGGATTGGATTTCAGTAAATCTGCATTTTATGATTTAACTTCCGAAGGCAAAGCTTTCCCTAATGTATAGTACAGACGCCAGCAGGTCAAGCTACCCGAAACTGTCAATTTTTCCCAATGAACCTTGAACTTAATACTTTAGAAATAAAGTCGAAAATCTATCAAAGAAATCTGACAGATTGTAGTAGCTTGATGTGCAGGCGTCTGTACATCCACATTATGGCATTTTATATTTGAGTTCCAAGTAACGCGTATAGGGACGAGCTTATTGCAATTGAGTAAAAATAATTAAAATTTATGTAACCAACATTATGTAAAGAGTCTCTCTGATAATATCAGTTAGGAATTTCTTTTTTTTTTCTAGCTTGTAAAGTGTCCCACAGTGGGCAAAGGCCTTGTAGTTAAAACCTCAATGAATATGAAAGGCAGGAAGGACAACTTAATTCTGCACAGGAAATGCAAATCATTGCTAATTATTCTGTTTAACAACCTTAAACTCAATGTTAATAAATTAAAGCAGTTTTATTGTCTGTTAATAAAGGATATACAAAAATCATTATAATTTCTTTTGAAATCATGAAACATGGAAAAGATATGTAACTAACATTTATATTTGAATAATTAGTTTACTTTTGATTTTCAGTTAATTACTGATATGGGTTTATTAAAATAAACTAACTTTTCTGATTACGAATATTATCCATTCAAAATCATGTAGAACAATAAGAACTAAAATGTCTTGAATAAATTATATCTCTGTATATGTGTATGTCTCTGTATATATCTGTAAATTATATTTTAAAAACCAGATGAGGAGGCCAGAACTTTATATCGAACTACATTGTCTGAGAAGAAACTGAAACTCATAGCATTCATTTTAATAAGACCATTACAGGCACTTTTGAATGTAAAAAACAAAAGGATGGAGCTACAGTTCCAAACACAAGGCATAATAAATTGTGAAAGTACTGAAGGTACCCAATTAAATCCATGGAGTTTCTTACCCATTATCTATAGACTCTATGGAGAAGAATGGGTAAGATACTACATGGATTTAAGTCATTCTTCTCCATAGACAATGGAGAAGAATGGGTAAGGTACTCCATGGATTTAAGTCATTCTTTTCCATAGACTATGGAGAAGAATGGGTAAGAAACTCCATGGACACTTGTTTAAAAAAAAACCGGCCAAGAGCGTGTCGGGACACGCTCAGTGTAGGGTTCCGTAGTTTCCCGTCCGTCACAATAAGTGTTAACAGTTATGAGGCCAACCGAACAATTCGGTAATACCCGATCCAATGTAATAAGTACCTACAGCGCCATCTCTCGTGGAATAGGTTTACTAATTAATACAAAGACGTGCAATTTTGGTGGTAATTCAACAACAATTTTTTGTTTGAAAAAAGATACGTTTAGGATAATAAAATATCTAAACAAAGTTACAAAAAAAGCTTGCATATACGATTATACTACAAACTTAGTCCAGAAATTATTTTGTACAACTTTTTGTCTTTTTTGTACAAAAACTGTTGTGTCAATCAAGTTCAAAATAATTTTCATAGAAAGTTCTTATAAAGTTCTACTTTTCAGATTTTTTTCATATTTTTTAGACTTATGGTTCAAAAGTTAGAGGGGGGGGGGGACACATTGTTTTTTACTTTTGGAGCGATTATTTCCGAAATTATTGACATTATCAAAAAATTATCTTAGTAAACCCCTATTCATTTTTAAATACCTTTCCAACAATATATCACACGTTAGGGTTGAAATTAAAAAAAAAATCACTTCCCACTTTACATATAGGGTGGCTACCCTAATAAAACATTTTTTTAAAATTTTTATTTTACCACTTTGTCGGCGTGATTGATATACATATTGGTACCAAATTTCAGCTTTCTAGTGCTAACGGTCACAGAGATTAAGCGAGGACGGACGGACGGACGGACGGACGGACAGACAGACATGGCGAAACTATAAGGGTTCCTAGTTGACTACGGAACCCTAAAAACATAGTCTAATTGAGAAATTCCTCCTTTTGTTGAGGCTCTAATCCCAAAAGAACATTGATATGAAGTCTTTGATTCACTATTTGTTTACATTTCCGAAATTAAGATAAAAAAACGAAAGATTTATGAACATAAAGACAAACCACAAACAAAGGTGTAAGAAAGAGAATTCCGCAGTCAATGACTCTTAATGACTGTCCTCTTTCTCATGAAAACAACAACAATACGCCAGTTTGTATGATAGTGAGAATATTTATCAAATAATGTCCTACTGACACAAATCATATCAAGAAATAATAAAAAACTTTGCAGTAAATATACTTTCAAGTTTATCTTTACTTTTCAACTGAAAATTATAGTTAACTAGCTACACACCAGTTTCTACCACAAAGACTGGGATATTATACAAATAAACCTTCCTCTTAAGTCTCATTATCTATTGCAGAAATCTGCATTAAAATATGTTAAGTAACATAAAAGATCTAAGGCGCGTCGCTCACACGACCAAGAGTCGAGGCGCGGGGCGCGGGCGCGTTAGGCGCGTCGCCCACACGACATTTGTAAAGAAAATCTCGTTGCGGCGTGACTCTGATGTGAGATTTTCTTTACAAATGTCGTGTGGGCGACGCGCCTAACGCGCCCGCGCCGCGACTGCGCCTCGACTCTTGGTCGTGTGGGCGACGCGCCTAAGCGAACAGAAATCGGAAGCAACTTAATTTTTATACTATGTAAACAAGATACAGATTTTGATTAAACAGTTTTTATTTTTTACTTATTCCAATTTTGGATGTTTCTTTTATGTATAACACTAACTCTGTTTTTGTTCTCCTTAGTCATGTTTTGACAAATAAACTATCTTGATCTTACTTAACCTAATTTTAGTAGCATCTAATCAGTGACAATATATAATAATTCAATGCCTAGCTTACATTATGTGACTTCGACATGAAAATTGCCAAATATATTTTTTTTCGGTTACCATGGCAATTTTACATTAAAAATGAATAAGTGCCTTCATTTTAAATCTTTTGCACCAACAAGGGACAAACCCCCGAATACTGAAACATCACTCAAAATGTGAGGGCTGCTTAACATTTGAGCAGCTCTTAAACTTTAGATTTTGTATGGTCAAACGTCACTTCTGAGTCTCTGTTAAATTTAAGTGGGACTTAAATTTTGAGTGATGTTTCAGTATTCGGGGGTATCTCAACTCTTTTCCGAATGTTTGGCCAATCATAGCTATGGAGGGGGGTAAGTTCAAAGGGGGAAAGGAGGCCTTTGCCCTGCAGTACACAACAAATGGTGATTGTAAATAATTACATGCAAAAATCTACCTTAAGATATTTTTTTCCTATATGTACTAAGTTCTATAAATTCATGACTTAGAAATGTTTTATAAATAACTAGCTGTGCCCAGCGGTTCCACCCGCTGCTCACTTAGGGCTATGAAAAATAGATGTTGGCCGATTCTCATACCTACCCAATATGTACACAAAATTTCGTTTAAATCGGTCCAGCCGTTTCGGAGGAGTATGGGAATGAAAACTGTGACACGAGAATTATATATATTAGATAATAAAATAAATATACAATTAAATATAAATCTTAGTTCCATTCACGGTCATAAGAAAAATTAATCACCCAAGCACAGCTGCTGTCTAAATCAAATACAACTTTATTTTCAAGGACTAAAGCAATACTTTTGCATAAACTAAACCATAATAGGATACCACTATTTATATAAATGCAATATGATTACATTCATGTCAATGAAACCAGGAAAAACCTACTAATCACTTGGAGCTACTTGGTTTAGTTTAAATGAAATCAACTGTGACATTAATCAGTGGAAATAATTATCTTTATATCATTGCATAATGTTATGACTTGCTCTTGGTAGATTTGTGTTATGTAAACAAGTTTAAGATTTTAGAATGATGTACTCTCTTTGTGTATAACACAAGCTAAGCCAATAGGATTTTTATTGAAAAATTAGCTTTCGACTGTGGCTTTGCTCATGTTACATTTGGGGTAACACAATTCCTCTTCAGTCAGTTTCTTGGTTTGCAGGTATCTGCTACCTGTTGTTTTTGGCCTTGCACCTTATTTAATTTTAATAGCAATGCTAAGTTTTTCCCTCTTTCTCCCTCAAAAACTGGTTCAGCCATTTAGGAGTGAAGACGTAACAAACAAACTCACTTTCGCTTTTATAATATTAGTAAGGATTGCAAACGTCCATACACATTTCCTTATGGGACAAATTTATCGCATGCATGGTGTTGCAATGCAATTTTTGAACCTACAGCTAATTCCTTGTTTTTTTTATTTAAAAAAATAACCCTATCTATAATCTTCTTACCCTACTTTTTTTCTTAAGAACCCTCTCCTGACCCACACCTCAAAAAAGAATTGGTCCAGCCGTTCACACTTGATGCCATGACCAAGGGAAATAAGGATTTATTTTTATATACTTTTAATATTAATGGATAAGGAATAATTGTAAAATTTCAATTTTCTAAAATCAGTAGGTCATGCAGTACTTTGTCTGGTATCAACTTCAAATAGGTGTCATTTAATTTGACAATTTGATTTAAAAAATTGTGTGTCAATTGGGCTACCTAAAAGTACACAATAAATTGATTGATTTTTCTGTAGTACCAGTGAAGAACATACTAGAACTATTTTATATGTATTTTTTTAAGATATCAGGTACTTAATGTTAAAATATGTATCTGATTTTAAAAATATGCAATCTTCATATCCTATCTTGGAATGTTTATCTAAATATGCTAATAAGGTGATGAAATTGAAATGTTATAGCAGAATATACATTTTTATTCTCTAATTGATTAATACTAATCACTCTGAAATCTTCCACAGATAGGTCCATGAAATTAAATGATTATTTACCCAAGGATAACAGCTGGTGTAGTTTTTACCAGATATGAACCACTATATTACAACTTGGTTATACTGTGATCTTAGAAGCTTATCAGAGCAATGACAAATCAGTATTTACATCTAATAATAGATGTTTTCACGTTTGGTTTAAAAGTTCTGAAAAAAAACAACTGGCCACATATGTGTCCTGGTTACATTGATAACAGTTACCTAATGCATGAAGGCTTTTCATGTATATTTTGTTACAGTACTTACCAGATAAAAGTCCTACAAAAACACAGTTGGACACCATTGACAAGGCTGGTATTACTTTTACAACTAATGATTAATCAGATATGCACATTTAACAAGAATCCAATTTGTTGTTTTTTATCAAACCTTGAGGCTTGAGAACTACGAGAGTGATTGTAATAAAGGCTGGCTTAAAACGGTAAACAAGAAATTGTTATCTCCACGTCCGTATCGTCGCGAAATCACAAAGAAACAAAAGGTATTAACAATGACACTTTATCAGCCACTTTCGACGCAGTTCGCCGGACCTACATAATATAATTTCTCGATCAATTTATCTGTCGCG
Organism: Ochropleura leucogaster; assembly: GCA_958449745.1. Lineage (NCBI taxonomy): Eukaryota > Metazoa > Arthropoda > Insecta > Lepidoptera > Noctuidae > Ochropleura > Ochropleura leucogaster. Next base: position 1,507,053 of record OY288208.1, read on the forward strand.
CACTAAAACGTGTCTGTTATGATGATGACTAACCGCTTATGCCCGTATCACAGCGTTTCCTTCGACTCGAGCGATTAAAAAATACCTATAGACGCCCTCATCGGAATCAGCTGTATGTCATAAAAGCGTCCGACGAACTAATCTTCGCGTTTCATCACTTTGTTCTGATGACTACTTTGAAGAACAATAGCCCTAATCTTCTCATTGCATGAACACTTTCAACAATATTCGATAAAATGACGCATTTACTTGATTATAAGGATATGAAAGACGTACCCTCCCTGTTATTATACTGCTGTTTTGCACTTTTCCTTGGGCGACAGATCCTCAAGAGGTCGCCGTATCGCCGAAAATATCATTAATTACACACTTTAATGAATAAAATCATTAATTTTAAATGCTAAACTGGAAAATCTAGCACAGAAATGCAAAATGACCACGAACAAACATGGAAGCGAGAGAGCGAGCGAGACGTTTCATTTCACAAAAAAATGTCTATGGTGTAGTATACGTCATTTTTAAGAAAAAACAGCTTATTGTTTATGATCCAATTATATTAAAAGGAACTACATTAATTGTAGAAAATTGTTTAATTCCAGTAATTTTAAATGCACGAACACACACGATGGTAACAAAATGAAAGAAATGGTACTACTAGTACTATGGTACAACCAATGAGTCACCTCCCTCAATCACTTGTATTTGTGTTTTTAAGTTTATTTCATGACCATGGATACAAAGTGCTTCAGTCGAAATAATAAAAACTAATTTTTGAACCACGGCAAACTGCAAATGAATTGTATTCGTAAAATAATATTTGCATTAAAATCTGATTAATGGTTTCTTATTCTTTCATTCCAAAATTCCGCCAGTCATTTCGTTCTGTTGGCAAACCATTTAGGCAACAATCTGCACTGGAAGATACATGGAACACAAATATCTTACTACTCTGTACAACACTTTTGTGATTGGGTAACGTCAGTGTCAGTCAATCTACCATTGATTTCTGATCTGAATTTGTCTGCTGTTTCACACACATTTTGTGGTTATTTTATTGTTGTAGCTTTAGGGTGAATTTAGTTAAACCAACAGCAGTTTTAACTTTAGTTATCAGGTTTGTAAAATAGTTTAATAGAATGAAGATCACACGATACAAAAAAGTTCAAAAATATTTGAAGTTTTATTACAACAACTACGGTTTCCATCAGCCATATCAAGTCTTGCTCGACGGCACGTTTTGTTTTGCTGCGTTTAAAGTAAGTCTTCTTCTTATCCCCGGTCCACTTGTAATCAACCCAATATAAGAAAAGTACCTAAAATATTTAATAACAAAACTACAAAAGAAAGAAGAAGACTTGGTTTTAATTACTGCTTGCAAAATAAACCTTTTTGCACCACCAAATCCTAAAATGAATAAAAAATGTCCGCAGAATGGACAGCAAGTACCGCCGTAATGGTCGTCTGATAGACATAGTGGATGAGGAGTGGCGAGCTGAGCAATTGCCCCACGAGGACATCCAGGTCCCCTTGGAAGAGCTCCCAGACCCTGAAGCTGATAGTGCAGACTCCCACCTTACTCTCAAAGAACAGAGCATGCGCTGGCAGGAGAATTTCCCTGAGCCAGCAAGCAGTAATTAAGACTAGGTATTCTTATTTATTTCAATAACCTCCAGTTTAGTTAAAACACTATCAAACAAGCCTACAGCTTGGATTACCCTTACGACTTTCTACTATTCATGATGTTGATGATTCTGATCAGTTGGTTTGCCGTATTTCTGCTTCCCTAGGCATACCACTGCTCCAGCTATGACAACTACCTGCTCTATCAGTATTTGATTTAATCATGTCAGCTTACTCATGATTATTTAAACTTTTCAGGAACAAATCAACATTAGAGAACAAATCCCAAAATATTTGAACTCTCAAGCAAAATTACTGACTACAAGATGCATTATTATAGAAACAGAGAAAATAGCAAAGAAGACTCATGGAGCCCTAACTATATTGAAGCAATTTGGAATACATGAATGCAATCATAAAGAGCCTATAGGAGGATCCAACTGCATTTTGTCTATGATTGGTAGGAAAAATGATAAACATTATATCCTGGCAACACAGGATAGAGATTTGCAAGATAAACTTAGAGAAAAAGCTGGCGTACCACTTCTGTACCTCCACAATAAATCTCCTACTTTAGAAAAACCATCCCCAGCCAGCTATTCTAAAGCTGGCCAGAGCTTAGAAGGTAATGCAAACTTGTTTATCACTGAAACTCAAAATGAGGCACTGCAGACAATGAAAAAGGTTTTAGGTGTGGAAGAAAAAATAGAACCACCTAAAATTCCAATAAAAAAGAAGAAACAACACAATCCTAATCCTTTGTCATGTAAAAAGAAAAAGAAAAAAAAGCCAATTAATAATAATAAGAAGGCAGAGAGTGTGACCGATGGCAAAGTTAGGAAAAGAAATAAGAAGAAATTACCACAACATATAAAAGAGCAATTAAAGACTGCTGTCAGTAATGGCTAATAAATGTTTATATGATGGAATATATTGTTTCTATATAAATGTGCTATGTCCATATTGCTCACCCACACACCTAACATACATATTAATGATTTGAATAAAACTTAATATTTTTAATTCAGACGTTTATTTGAGGCTAAAAATGCTAAAATTAAAGTTATAATAAATGTACCACAGCCATTCATAAGGAATTTCATCTCAAAAACTGGTTGATACTGCAAATTGGAACTATGAAGTAGTTGATATTAACCTTTTACTGCCACAAACTTTGAAAACACTAAAAATATAATTTCTATTAGAGAAGTCCGTGGTGTGAAAAGGGCGAGAGCCCTCTCGACGGAAGCTGTCATGTATTGATTGAATAGGATGAGCAGCGGTAAAAGATCCGTGCACACTCGCGCGAGCTTCATCGAAAGTGCGGTTTTGCTTAAAGCGTAAGCGTGTTACCAGTTAGTACTATTTTTCAATACAAACAGGCAATCGTAAAACCGGCGGCGTCAATTTTAATTGTACGCCCGCCTCTTTAGTGGGGCTTTTTGAAGGGCCACAGTAGCTTGAGTCGCTGGGAGCCGAAAGTAGCGATGTGTATCAGCGGCAGGTTGGACAGGTAGATCGTGTGGAAGTGCGAAACAATGTCGTAGCAATCCCATGCTTCGAAAACTTCTTCACCGTCTGGGGTGTCCTAGAAAACAGCAAAAACATATTAAAAAAAGTGTAATGCCCGTTTTATCTAGTAGCGGCACCAAAATAAATGCTTAAATATTATTACAGCTGAAGCTTCAGTCAATCTAATTCCGATTTTATTTAGGTAATGCCTAATTTTAATGAAAGCCAAGAAAGTCAATACTATTTGGTATTATGACTTCCTTGGCTGCGTACAATGCGCACGAGCTCTCACTTTAAGTCACGAATTTGTCATGAATCATTGATTTTTACAATTCAGTTAACTTGGGCAGCCAATGGTCTGCCTTATCTAGCAGCACGGAATCGCTGATTCCCATATTTGCGTCGGTATTGTAACAAACTAAACGCCTAAATAAAATCCATCAATTTTCTTCATGCACTTTTCTGGGTGTAAATGCCAGGTGTTTTTCATTAATAGTATTCCCGCCGTTTTGATATAAGAATAGCGAAGCCACTTTCTTTGTGTTTCCACAATATTTTGAGTGTAGAATTTTATCTTGAAGGAGTGAAATAGTAGAAATATTGTATTAAATCCTATTCACAAAATAATCGAAATACCTGGCACCCGTCATCATGGTGTTCATCTAGTTTCAGTGTGAAAACGAAATGAAAACGTCTTTGACTCACATCAATCGCATGCCGTTTCATGACATCCTTGAAATAGTTCCACACAGCGGTCGGTGTCTGCCAGTAGTACCACTTAAAGTACATATGCGTATTAAGGTAAATGGTGATGAGTGTAGATAGCCGGTGCGCGTCAAAATCCCGGAAGGCAGCGTAGTCAATGGTCTCCATCAATAAATTGATGAGAAAAGTCTTCTCGGACAGGAAGTAGTTTTGTATTATGTTCTTTTGAACTAGGAACTCACCTAGAACATTGGAATGATACGGTTTTCACGTAACTGGCGAAATGGGAATGTATTATAGGTACCATTTTTTTTTGAGATGGGAAGTCATCAAATAACTTCCCCCGCTGTGAGCGGAGCGGGGGGGGTGTCGGGCTTGTACCTACTGACTAAAACCCACCCCCATGTACCTTTTATTGCTTGCTCGATTGCTCTTTCGAACAACCCGCAACATTATAGGTACCTCGGCTTAACATGTCGAAGAATACAAGCGTGATGTTCTATGGAAGGGTAGTGATTCTGCACTATTTATCTACCTACTTTAAAATGCAAAAATGTTCAGCATGCTCGACATAAAAAAGTAGGTCACCGGATTTAACGAAATGGATTTGTTATCTCGATCCAGTTAGGGAAGAGTTTATTATGCGAAAATTTAGACTTGTTCAGAACCTATCAATCTTCCTCGTAAATCCCTTGATTTAAAAAAAACGGTCAAGAGCGATTCAGACTCGAACACCTAGGGTGCCGTACAAACTAGCGACATAAACAGCCATATCTTTTGACTACGTAGACAGGGATGATTTTTTCACACCACAAAGTTGAGACTCAAGGTTTTAATTTCAACTTGTTACCTAAACGCGTTCCCGAGAAAAGGGTCTGTCTTGACAGACAGATAGACGGACTAAAAAGTGATTCAATAAGGGTTCAGTTTTTTTCCTTTTGTACGGAACCCTAAAAACCACATTAAAATACGTAGTTTTAAAAATACATAGGAAAAGAAAGGCAGCAGGAAGACACTTTGTTTTATACTATGTCGTGATGAAGCTTAATACTATTATGGAAGACAGAGTTTACCTAAGAACTTTCTCAGTCCTTGCTCCCCGTCAGTGTCAGATGCTGAAATCATAGCCAGAGCTTCAGTCTTATTCATGATAGTGCCAGTTATAATACAAGGCCTTGGTTCGTGTTCTGGTTTTCTAAATGGAGGTTCATCATTCTCTCTGAGACAGTTCAAATATGATGGAGCAGATATCTGCGCCCGAACCTCTGGCTCATCCGATGGGGTCTGTGGTACAGCAGGCGCTGAAGCCGCCTTTGTCTTTATGCCTTGCTCAGTTGCGGCTAAAGAACCTGGACTGGTATCAGATTCCACGAATCTATCAATGCAAAGCGCTTCTGTTTCCTCTACCTCCATGATGATATTTGATAATAGATATTAAGGGAAAAGAAAACAATACGAAGATACAGCAGCAAATTATACGATTCTGTTTTAGACACTTTTGTACTGTCAATATGTCATAATCATAATTTATTAACTTTGCAATTTATAATGTTGGTTCGAAAGAGTTTCCCTACTTATTATAAAATTAAGATTGTTATACCTCATATAACAATTTAATGGTACTTAATTTCTGGGTGAAATTACCCATTATGCGAGATTATTATCCTCCCGATTTTTAGCGAGGGAATAGATTGAAACCGAGCTAAAATGGGTTTTAGCGCCATGTGTTACTGTAAACTGCGATCACTTAGTCAAACTTTTATTAGAAAAACTTACCGGCCGAATTGAGAACCTCCTCCTTTTTGGGAAGTCGTTAAAAAAGAACTAAAATTTAGCGTCAGTTTTTTATTTATTTTCTATAGACTCAACGCAATGCACGCATTTTGCGGAATAGATTGATTTAGTTCCATTGATCTGATTTTGTTTTGGTAAGCAGTGCTATGAAGTCTTCATTCATGATTATTCTACTTATTATGAATAAATACTTTTTCGTATTTCTATAGCACGGCCAACGAGAAGCGATACCAAATGTAAACCAAACCCATGCTAAAACCCCATCTAAAATGGCCGCCCGAATGTTGGCGAACCCGTCTTAACGTAGTCATGTTTTTGCCGGGAGAACGAGACATTACGACAAAGGCACAAGATGGAAAGAGCTAAATATTAGATTGTCAACGCCACAGTTGTTCTTTAGGTTAATGACCTGTCGTATTGCTTCTCGTTGGCCGTACTATAGATCCGTTAATAACAGGCAAAAATTAAAAAAAAAAACCCGATAAAATGATATTTTTGTCTGATATGCTACAATGACGGACTTTTTGAACAAGGGGAGTGAAAAGTTTAAAAGTAGGCGTGAAATAAAAAACGTAAAGTACATTTTAATTATTTACTAAGATATTTAAAAATATAATAGGTATTCATAATTATCAGAACAGGTAAATTATAGCCCTCTGTACGGGCGACGGAGTTATCTATGACTCAACGACTTAGTCTTATGGGGGTTACAACAGCCCTTTCAATTTTCATTTATACTTGAATATGGATCTATTGGCACGTAAACTAGACTCCGCTATGTTTTTTTTTAATCATGAAACATACACACGTTTTTATCAACAATGGCACCCAATGTCATTCAAGAGCCAATAGATCTATGTATGACAGCAATGTGGAGGAATTTAAAAAGATAAATTGTTTATGGCGCTACCACACCTAGAATGACGACGCTTGGAACAAGCGATGCTAGCGCCATTAGTTTCACAGTTGCCATCCGCACTGCCCGTCAATTAATGAAAAATGTATTGCAGTATTTACCAAGAGATTTATCTCGCCGAGAATTGGATGTCCTCCTCCCCTTACCTACAAAAGGCGCAGCAGAATACTAGGACCGTTCCTTTTTTGTATGTATAACATCTATCGATTCCTCCCGGCTCTTAATATCTAAAGTATCCCAATACCTACTGGGAACCTTCTCATCTTCATCATCTTCGGAAGACGATGATGAAGACGACGATGACGATGATGAAGATGAAGAAGAAGAAGACGAAGAAGCTCCACTGACGACTATCTTTTTATGTTTCCTTCGTTTCTTTTCATTCTTACTAGTTGGTTTTTCGTCTTCGCTACTACTGCTGTCTCTAGCCTTCTTTTTACCTTTTTTGCTATTTTTATTTTTCTGTGTACTTTCTTTCTTTTGCCTTTCTGCCGTATCTTTCTTTTTCGATCTAGGATCTTCAATTTCAGATTTGATTCTACTACTTTTTACATTCTTTTGTTCGTTACCATTTTGACTTTTTTGGCCGCCATTTTCTCCTCTTTTGGTTCTGGTGTCCTCTTCAACGCGAGTGTCTTCATTTTTATCATTATTTTTAACTTTCCTTCGACTGTCTTTAGAACTATCGCGTTCGTTTCGTTCTTCTAAATCTTTCTTCCTATTTCTTGGTTCTTCATTATCCCTCTCACTTCTCTCTTCTATAACTTTCTTATTCTTTCTGGAAGGTTCAGGTTCTTCCCGCCCTCTGTCGTCGTTTCTGCGTAATCTTTCGTCGTCACTTCGTCCATCTTTACGTGTTCTATCACTATTATCGTCCCTGCGACTCCTATCATCATCCTTGCGGCTTCTATCATTCTCTCTATTCCTATCATCATCTTGATATCTTCTTTCGCCATCCCTACGTTCTCTTTCATCATCATTGCGTCCTCTTTCTTCAACTCTTTGGTCTTTACGAACTCGATTATCATTTCTTTCTTCCCTATTATCTTTGCGACCTCTGTCATCAGCTTGACGTCCTCGGTCATCTTCTTTCCGTGCTCTGTCATCATCCCGACGTCCTCTGGGTTCTCTGTCGTCATCCCTACGGTTTCTTTCTTCATCATCTCCTCTGCGACTTCTAATTTCATCTCTTTGAGGTCTATCGTCACCCTTGCGACCTTTGTTTTCATCTCGCTGTGATCTGTCATCCCTATGAGCTCTATTATCATCTTTTTGTGATCTGTCGTCATCTTTTCGGTTTCTTTCCGGTTTCCCATCATCTCTGTTCATCGACCTTTCATCATCTCGTTGTAATCTGTCATCTCTATGTCCTCTGTCTTCATTTTGACGTGTTCTATCGTCATCCTTTCTGCCTCTATTTTCATCTCTTTGTGGCCTCTCATCATCCCGGCGACCTCTTGCTTCTTCCCTTTGTAGCCTTTCGTCGTCTCGACGGCTTCTGTCTTCGTCTCGACGACCTCTACCATCATCTCTTTGAATTCTATCACCATCCCTTCGATTTCTACCTTCGTTTTGGTTTCCCCTATCATCTTCTTTGCGGATTCTCTCGTCATCTCTCTGCCTATCGTCATTCCTTCGACCTCTTTCTTCCCTCTGAGGTCTTTCATCATTTCTACGACCTCTTTCTTCGTTCTGGTTCCCTCTCTCATCATCTCTGCGACTTCTGCCTTCATCTCGAGTTCTATCGTCGTCTTTTCTAAACCTGTCATCGTTTGGCCTTGCCCTATCATCTCTTCGACCTCTGTCATCATCTGTTCGGTTTCGATCATCATTTTGCCGTCCCTTGTCATGGTCTCGTCGCCTGTAGTCGCCATTGCTCTGTTCATTTTCATCAAATCTTCTACGTCGATCGTCACCGTTTCGTTGATCCATCCTATCGTCATTTCTTCTAACGTCTCGAGGTCTAGCGAAGTTATCGCGGTCTTGGCGCATCTCAGGTCTATTTTCCATTCTCCTAGCGTCCTTTCCGTAGGTGTCGTAGAAGCCGTCATGTCCCCATCTTTCGACTGGTTTTTCGGGCGCTTCCTCAGTAGGTGTTTGAGGGACCTTTTCCTTGCTTTTATCCTTTTTAGATTTCTTTTCCTTCTTCTTTTTACTAGACTTCTCAGTTTCGCCATCTGAAAGAAGAAATAAATTACTTTTAATGTCAAACCAGAACGGAACACCATACTCACTCACAGCCCAGAAACACTCTGAATGATACTTCAGTAGAATTGGTTAGTTCACCAATTCTACTGAAGTATCATTCAGAAACAAAAACGAATAAATATGATAACACGAAACTAACCACTAGAACTGTCGCTGGAGGATGAGGAGTCGGAGCTACTGGAACTAGACGAGTCGGAACTGGATTCTGAGCTAGAGTCACTGTTCAATTTAATCTCTGATATTGGTGCTGGTACGTTCTGAAACAAAATATCAAAACAATCATTAGCTTTACGTAACATTTTGGTGAAGTCAGTGAAAATTCATCCATTTCTACAAAATTCTAAGTAGCTCAAAATAATAAAGTAATTAATACAGTGTCTTCAAACGCACACAAAAAATGTAACTTAACACGAGATTTCATCTCATATGTTTAGACACTAAATGATAATATTTTTGAAGTTCAATGACTAGTTTAATTTATAGTTAAGTCTGACAGCTGCAACATTTCTGACTGTACTGCTTACCTATATAATATAACTAGGATTCACATTCATCTATTCTAGCCTAATGAATTAAATTTAGTATTGATGGTAAGATAAAATAATCATTTATTTCTCACCACAACAAATATTTAGTTACATTATTGGGTTTTGCGAACAATAAAGGTTTATTGATATCGTGGGAGACTGGTGCCTAACCTAGACGAAAACGCCTGTATTTCAGGACACCAGAACTCCACCCCTTAGGAGGTACATAAAACATATTATTATATGCACTCGTAAACAAATGCGGTAAGTAATATTAGCAAAGGTAAAACGACGATAAAACATGTTTTACGCTCTAGTATTATAAGGCGCATATCAGGATAATCTATCCTCATTTTAACGTGTCGATGACAATCTAAAATGGGTTAGCCCAGAATTGGCAACGAGTCTGGCACTTTCAGTTGCGTCCATCAGCTCTTATGATAAGTAAACAACAGGACAGCAAGGACACAATGTCAAGTGTCTCATCGTTTGTGGGAGATCATAACACTTAAACTCCAGATCAAAGTCATCTAGGAATTCGTACCTCAACAGGTTTTCCTTCCATCAGACAACCGGCCATCTTAAGTTAACGTCTTTGAAGGTCAAATAAAGGTTTATCACATTTATTAGATAACTAACTTTTGCACGCGGCTTCGCTCGCGTTAAATTCGGGGTAACACAGTTCTCCTTTCCTGATACGCAGGTACCTGCTAACTGTGGTTCTTGCCCTTGCGCCTTATTAATTGTAATAGCAAAGCTAAGATTTCCCTTTTCTTACCTCTTTCTTCCCAAAATTCATGAAAATTGGTTTAACCATTTAGGCGTGAAGACGTAACATACATCCTCACTTTCGTTTTTATAATATTCTAGTAAGGATTATTTAAAAATGACCAATTGTCACCTGGGCGTGTATTGCATCAATAACAGTCTTACAGGATGCAAATGAGGCTGGAGATATATGAGACAGCAACAAACCTTGGGCATCTGCTTCAAATGCTCTCTCAACTCGTCTGTCAGACCTCCTAGACCAATAGAAGTGAAGAAGTTGATAGAGAATCTCGTGTTCTTGGGGTTGTCGCGAGGGAAGATGCCAGAGAAAGCGTTCTGCAGGGTCCTGTAATGGAAAAAATTGACCTTATTAAATTGGGCGCTTAATATCTGAATTTGTAGTCCATGACAAGGCTGAAATAGCTTGCAGTATTGTGTAAAACCAAAACATATATATAAGAAATAAACTTTACTATTCAAAATAATGGGTGTTTTATGGTGAATCTATACTAATATTATAAAGTTGAAGAGTTTGTTTGTTTGTTTGAACGCGCTAATCTCAGGGACTACTGGTTGGAAATAGAAAATATTTTAAGTGTTGGATAGTCCAATTCTTGAGGAAGGCTATAGGCTATATAACATCACGCTACGACCAACAGGTGCTGAGCAGCGTGGGTGAAACCGCGTGGAACAGCTAGTAAAATATAAAATAAGCCAGGGTAAGGGTTTACTTAATCATATTAGCACCTACCCTCCCCCAATTGTATGATTCATGAAATTATCTAGGACCTGCCTAGTCATCACCTCTCAAGTATCATGGCAACAGCTACCAGGCAGTTGCAAACCATATTTTTAACTGTGCTTATCTGACTGTGATAGCCCAGTTAATACCTCAATATTAAAAAGGACATTGTTTACCCCATAATTTAATATCCCTTAGTAACATTAGTTGATTGTCAACAATCTACAAACAACAGCCAGGAACAATGTCCTAATGTGCCTCAAATGACTTGTAATTTAGCCAATATTAACTCACACATCCTTAAGGCGATCATTCAATTTCTTCAGCCCCATGTATTCTGCTAGCTCTTGAAATAATATCTTGATGTAAATTCGACTTGAACTCGTGGTATCTTCCTCATTCAACTTGACACACTCTAGGACTTCCCAACTTATGGAATCGGTGAACAATAGGTGAGCAAAGAACTTGCTTACATTCCTTAGCCTGTTGGTATCTAACCTGTGAGCTGTTCCGTAAGAATCTTTGAATATATCTTCAAAAGGTCCGATGTATATTCGATTTATGTTACAGAATCTTTGTGCTAATAGGCCATAGAATTTCTCATAAGTACGTTGCTCAGCACAGCAGTCCAAAAACATGTGACAGAGTTCTACTTCTTGTCCAGGTTTGAGTTGCATCTTCATAAGCTTGTGAGCACACTCCTCAAAGTCCAAACTGGAGTTGATGGTTAGGTATATTGTTCTGCGTAGAGCTACAAGGTTCGTCTCTGTGTTGTCAATGATTGTGACTTCTTTTTGAGCCTCTTCTTCATCATCTTCCTCTGATTCATCACTGCCACTCTCTCCAGAACCGTCCTCCTCACCGGATTCAGCATCAGAACCAAGAATCTCTTTGCTCAATGTTTTGTATTTTTGTTCATTCTCCTCATATTTTTCATCAAATTTGAAGACATCTGGAAAACAATGGATTTTGTAGTAACTAATAATTACCACTCTCTAGTTGATTGATTCCATTACAAATATTAATGTGGAAGTTTACATTATTTACACAGTCTGTTAAAACATCATAGTAAATATTTTTTCTTGAAACTTGAAAATATACTTGTAAATTTTACTAAAACAAACAAGTCTAAAAGACACACTTACTCAGAATATCCTGTGGATCAGTAGCTTCATCCAACATCATCAGATGAGTGAACTGCTCTTCTTCAGGCACCAATTCCAACTCCTCAATTAAAGCCGGATGGTCCTTGAAACCATCCTTCCACACTTGGAACATGACTTCTATCATATACTGCACCCTTTTATCCAACTGTCCTTCATGCAGAATATTCCTCAACATCTCAAATATAGCATTCACACCCTTGGAAGATACCTCAGTTAGTTTCTGCCCACACTCCTTCAGAAAAGCAATGGCTACTTCCACCGAGTCATCAGTAGGGGTCTCAACAAGTAAGGTTAGCAGTTCTAGTGCCAATATCTCGTGTGCAACTCTCTGGTTAACCAAGTGAGCTATGAAAGAGGCTGATGATATACAAATAGGTTTATCATTCCGCTTGAAACCTCTTTTGAATTGTATCATCAGCCTTTTTAGAAGTAACTCTCCAATGTTCGGGAATCGAGAATTGACGGCGGCAACTAGTGCAGCATATACATTAGTGAATGTAGGTGAGGCAGCTTGTGCCTGTATCACAGAACGACACAACAAACCTCTACCGCGAACTATGTTTTCTTTTAACAATTCTTTGATAATGATACCAATGTTGCCAACGTTGATTTTGTTGATGTGGCCGTGTATCGACTTCTTCAAAGCCTCCCAAGCCAGTCTTTGAAATGCCATTGAAGATTTATCTGTAATTTGAGCCTGCATCATCCTAAGACGCGCAGGAGGTATATAGGCACCTCCAGTTCTAGTGTTCAGCATGTCTGTTTCCTTGGCACGTCGCTGTGGCACTTCTTTTTTTATTTCAGGCTCTTTTGCTGAGTCAGATCGCTTTTCTTGTTTTCCGGCTCCGTCGGGTGACCGCGACTTAGAATGTCTTCGCTTCCTTCTGGAGTCTCTCTCACGGTTTTCAGCTGGTGATCTGGACCTCGAACGTGCCCTTTTAGACTTCTTTTCCTTGCGTCTATCCTCATCATCACTGTTTCTATCTTTCTTGCGTTTACCGTCCTTGTTTGAGTCCATTTTGTATGAATACACAAATGCAAACACGAAGCTAATAAACTATAATGTCCAATAGTTATAATTAAGATCAAAAATGCAAATAAATAACGATAATAATTGGTAAAATCTCGAATCAACAATTGCGCGGAATCAACACACGATGCGCAGCCATTTTTATTTTGACATTTTCGATTTTTCGAATGTCGTCGTTGATTGATGACATTTCTTTTAGGTTGGAATACTAGGCCTTTTGATTAAATGTTGCCAGTGGGACAAGAAAATTTATTTTTTGTAAGTCTGGACTACTCGGGAGTTACGTACTAATGACGGCACAGTTTGCGCAGTGGTTGTGCGATCGACAGCAGCGCTGTATGTAGTGGTTTCGATCCCCGCGCGGAACAAATATTTGTATGACCTACAGATAGTTGTTTCGGGTCTGGTTGTTTGTGTACGTGAGTTCAAATGTTTGTAAACGCTACCACGATACGGGAGAAATTCCTAGTGTGGGGCAAAGTTTTTTATTAACACATAAAACGGGATATTAACCATGTTTGTTACCACCCGCAATATCCGTGATCATGGCGTTAACTTCTCCTTTTGAGTGTTAATAATAATGTTAGTGACCATGCCAGTTTAAAAAACCCATATCAAATAACTTTTGTGTCAGACTTTAACTGACTAAAACCCACCCATGTTCCTTCTACTGCCCTTTATGTTCTGGGGTCGCGGTATCTCTCTCGAAAAACCGGCAACCCTAACAGGCGGTGGCCCTAGCTGACCCGAATTTATATCATCTTATCAGAATTTCAGGTGAAAAAAATGTCAGATTGTGTGTTGATTAAAAATTTTCTTCAATATTTGTGCACTTGTAATATCACACTTCCATTTACAAAAAGTTTGATTATGGATGGTATTTAATTTTCGGTGTCTCGTATTTTAGATCACTGGTGCTATTCCTGATGCTCCACCAAACATCACGAATTTATTCGTAATAGGCAGCGATGTTGTTTTACTATTAGGTTATAGATGAAAGGAGCGTAAAAAAAAACAGTTATTTATTAGTATTTATGACTTTATTTAATACGACAATGAAACTACAAAAGTTGCCTGCACTTCAAACAGCAATTTTCATATACCTCACAAACTGAAGCACATTAATATAATTAATCACATAAAATATAAAAATTAACGATAATAACACCATAATAAGAGATAGGAGAGTGACTAACATTACGCAAAAATTACGAAAAACGAAAATATAATTATCTGAAAGCTATAATTATGTTGCATCGCTATACATGATTCGTCTCGATCGTGAGAATCTAAAAGGCTACACAATACCCAAGGCAAATTGGTCAGAGGTTTACACATCTTTACCGAGAATCAAGCTAGTAACTTACAACTAGTTCCCTTACTCATATCAGCGTTAGTAACAGAGTAGAAGCAGGCAAGCAACTCGCCCCGCCGCCGCGCTCCTCGCGCCAAGCAACGATACATCATCTCTTAACATTATATACAATTATTATCATATCTTTGACGTTAAAACAGACCGACGCTAAATGAATGGCAAAAATATACTATAAAATACAGGAATACTCTCACTAAACAGTCGAGCGACAAACCCGCGTAGTATCTCCCGTCCCGAGCAAACGCGCGGGACGGAGCGTCCGTGTCGTCAATTTTGTGCCTAAACGAACGATACGATACATAATATCACTAGAGCAAAAACATCACAGAAGCGGTTTGTGTCCAACACACCATTACGTCCGCGGCCCGGCGCCCTCGCCATCTACAATTAAAAAAATATAAAACGCTATGAAGGCAGTTTTATACGTTACACTTTATTGATATTATCCGTGAGCCAATACCGAATATACTGAGGCACTTCCGCTGGTAAACTAATGAGCTAACGATCCATCTATATGTGTATGTTTTATTGTACCGATTGAGATCATAAAAGGAAGTGAGATACGACTTAAATTTAACTTGTAGACTAGATGTTGTGGCGTCGCGCGGACTGTCCCGGACGTGGAGCCAGCTCCGGCGAGCGCGACTGCGGCCGCCCGACGATACTAACGCAGCCACAAACAACCCGCGACACGACAGTCTTCCAACTCATCGACAACACAATTCAAATCATATTAAACATTTTATTAATCGGCAGTTAGTAGCGTTTACGGCGATACAATTATAAGAACATGATAAAACTTAAATATAGATTATACCTCCCTAAAAATACTGTTGCGTATGATAAACATTAAAAATAATGATATAAGTCTATAACTAACGATTAGGGATACTTCTCGTTCCACCATCGAGCTTCGTCCCGCCAGCTTGCTTACAAATCTCATCATTCGTCTCATTTGCCGAGGGTTCCGTACTAAAAATAATTAGCTAGCCTCTGCGAAATTCGGTAGTCTACTAAATTAAAATTTAATCATACAAAAATAATAGGCAAATATGCGGCTTTTTAGGTACAGAACCCTGAATGCGAGTTTCCAAGTTTTAGTATACCAAGACAGGTGAAGTGAAATCATTGATGTCAAAGAGATAAAATGTTTAATTGGAATACTAAAAGTTGGTTCTTAGGATCACGTCTAAGACATGTTCATTAAGTACATCATTTGAAATAGGCCATAATTATTGTTATTTAAAGTGTTTAGCAATTTTGCCACAATAGGTGAAAACAATTCATAACTTATTACAATTTAGAATCAAAGATGTCGTAAGCATGATCACGAGGGACATATTTGGTGTCACAAAGTAAGCGCGTCAGGGGGTGTAACACAAATATTGTGAGGATGCTGTACCGTGTGCAATATTAGAGAAATATATTTTTTTTTATAATTTTTATCACAATATTTTTACATGTTACAACACCGACGTATTATCGGCCTTCTAAATGGCGCTTCCACGTTTTACACCGAAGTACAAAGTTTGCTACTGGACCAGCCAAAAGACCTTAAATCTATCATCATGAATTACGAACATTGTCAGCAAAAGACGTGTTAGCACTGCAATCACAAATACGAATAAGATGTTCCAACGAAGCCAACGTGTCTTTTGGAAATGTATGGCAATTTACGAAGTCGTTTCAAACAAACCTTGTGCCGCGAAAAACCAGTCAAGTTTCAAGTTTCATTGGTTTTTCATCGACACAAACCTTCAAAAACTTTTATAACTGAACAATAACAGAGATGTACACTACATAAATGCGAATAGAGCGCACAAACGCTCGCTAAGCGACCGTCTAAACGACGTGCGATTTCCGACAACCCTAGAAGTTAACACGTGGCAACACTAACGAACGGTAATTGATGGGGTTGATATTTGACATTGACGTGTTGTTTTTTGGCTCGTTGTGGGTATGAGTCTTTTGGCTCGTCGTGTGGTGCGGTCCTGTCGTCCTGCGGCCCGGTGTGCGTGGCGTGCGGTGCGTCTAGCCGGACGTGGCGGCGCCCGAGCTCTCTACGCGCGCGCTCTTGTTCTGTCGCACCATCTCGGCGCGTCGCTCCTGCGGGATACATTACCATATAAGAATACGCCTTATATTTTTTCCTTATTGAATCAAAGGTATTAAATTATAATACGGGAATCTCAAGTTAATATTTGAAGTGCAGCATGGTTTTTGGTGCCTGGCCATAGTTATAATTTCAACAGATTATTTTACCAACATTTACCTAAAGCGCTTTTATGCCTATGTCAACCAAAGAGTCATGCTGCACTGTTATCTTCGCAAATAACTACACATCAAATTCTAATAACATTCACCCCCACGATTCATCAATCCAATACAGAAAGTTAAATTAAAAGGAGCTACTGAATAGAAAATGAAAAAGCGATAAATTGAAGGACGCTATACGCCAAACTTAATCGCTATTCTTGAAAAATATGCAAGTCATGCAAGCGCTTTACAAAATATTTTAGCCATTGAAAACCTGCCAGCTATTGGAAGACCGCTGACCTGATGAAGGTTGCGGATATCCGTTACGAGTCGAACTTTAAACCATGTGATGTAAGTTATCTTTGCAAGCCTTAAATGGGGTGTGGGCGCTTAGCAATCATTCAGTATTTAAGCTTTAAAAAATCAGCCCTTAAATTGCTGATGATTGTTGTTGTTTTTTAATACCACAAAAAACACAAAGTAACCTATGTTATAACGGGTTTCAGGCTACCTACACGTTCAATTTCGTAAAGATTGCTTCAGACACGAGTTTCTTGTGCATTAATAAGTCAGGATTGAATGTGCAAAGTCAGCTAAGTGCTTAAATATCTGTGTAGCGCCCACCACACAAATGAAACGCGAAAACAAACCTCCTTTTTGACGAAATCCAGCTTTTTCTGAATCTCCTTCTCCCTATTCTGTTCAGCAGTGGTCAGTTTATTCTCGATGTCTTTAGTGATCTCCTCGACCTTCGCCGTAGCGGCCGAACGCACCTCGGCTAGCTTAAGACTCTGCGTTTACGCGCCAAAAAAAGAAAAAAAAAACATAAAAACAAACATGCAACACATGCTACTTGAATGAGATGTATGAAACAAATAAAATGATACTGAATGAAGTGGCTGGAACGGTTTGATTTGGTTTTTTGTTCTAAGTTTGCGTGTAAGCCAATTTTAACCCCAAAACGAATACCTAAAGGTGCAATCAAACCTGTAAGGTTAGATTGTAAACTGTAGTCTGAATACTGACAGGTAATGTACTGAACAATCTGTCTACATCCAGTGTCCGTATCATTTTGAACGCACCTTAAGCAGAAAGTAACCAATGTAGCGGTAACACCGATTAAGTATTGCCAGAACGAAAAAAAAAAACAAAAATTTTGAAAGCCCCCAGCGAAAAGTGTCGAGTGCAAAGTTGTTTACCTCACGATCCGCTTGAAACCAGTTCGAACCGTCGCAGCCGGCACACAAACAGAACACCTAAGACCTAAGGTCACAACGAGGTACACATATCTCTTACCATAGAGTCTTGTTGCCAAGCAGATTTGGTGTTTTCGTGAAATATTTGATCTTACCACAAAGACGTATTGATAAGATCGTAGAAGACGATTATAGTCCCATCATCGTGTTAATATCATATTAATTAACCGTTTTATCGCTTTTTGATTGACTTCCTTTGGATATTTCAACAGCATTTATAAAAAAAAAACATGTTCTAAAAAAGATATCATGATGCCATTATGTTTAGGCTCATCTCCATTTTTAAACGTTAGAGTAACATTTGATAATTCGATCCTCGGAGACCAGAAATACAGTATTCAGCTGTAACTGGTTGGCGGAAGCCGATTAAAAAATAGTTTGGTAAAGGCAGACGATGAATTATTCAAAGCCTCTGTATTTTAAATGTACTCTTTATCAAACATCTTTAGCACCACAAAACCTGACTGACAACAAAAGCCCTCGGTCCCAAAACTACTTGCGCATCACTCACATGGTTGCGCAGTTTCTCCTTCTGTTCGGCCTCGATGAGCAGGCGTCGGTCAGCGGCCTGCTGCAGCTTCTCCTGGATGGCGCTCTCTAGCTGCTGGAAGCGCTCATGGTTGCCCGCGCGCACCTTCTTTACTTGCTCCTCCTGAATAATGGGAAAATTGCAGAATTGAGAACAAAAGAAGGGCGTTACTAGGTTAAGGCAGATAGCATGACCAGCCTAAAATTCCCACTGACACACACAGGCCGCTCTGTAAGAGGGTGTAGTGAGCAGTATTCCAACACGTGAGCGCAGTTCCATACAGCGGTTTGGATGATCTCACATGTCTCCGAATTTATGATGGTCACGCCTGATTCTTCACGATGTCTTCCTCCACCGTAACCAGAGCCTTCTTGGGTTCCAGCTTACGATTTTGAGGGTTCCGTATCTCAAAAGGAAAAAACGAAACCATTATTGGATCACTTTGTTATCCGTCTGACAAGACCGTTTACCTCGGGAACCCAAGTTTGCAGTCTCTTAGAGCTGTGGAAATCAACCTCAAGGTCTACAGTCAAAAGATATAGCCGTTTGTGTCGCAAGTTTGAACGAAATCTTCGGTGTGCGAGTCCGGCTCGCACTTGGCGGGTTTTTTATTATTGGCGATCAGTCGCAAGACTGATGACTGACTGACTGCCAATGAGATGTGTGTTATATGGCTGAAGCCACTACCTCATCAGTCTTTTCATATTACATCCTTCCTTTTCAGTCTTTTAACAGTTGATGTAGTTTTTAGAAGTGATGCTAAAGTATTGGGATGTACCGAAAGCTGATCCACGGCCTTTGCCACTGGGCAGCAATGTTCTTCAGTTCTCATCAAGGTCTTTTACACACAATTAAGTATCGTAGATCCGAAACGATTACTTACATGCTCACGCAGACGCTCAAGCATCTTCTTGATGTTCTCGTCACGCTTGTCGGCGGCCGTGTTCATCTTCTCCTCGATGGCCTTGTAAACCTCCATCGTCTGCTGCTCCAGGGTCAGCCTGAGGGAGTAGGGAAGAGACATGTTAATGATGCTTTAACTCCAGAATTCAGTAGAGACGAAAATTTTCTAAGCGAAGAGTTCAGTCTTACGTTTGGTCTTCTACTTGATTTTTAGGCTTCCGCTCCTCAAAAGAAAAAACGGAACCTTTATTGGATCACTTTGTTGTCTGTAAAGACCCTTTAACTGGACGCGTTGAACGCGTGGAGGTATCGAGTTGAAATTAAAACCATATTCTCAAGTCTGTGGTCCCTAGTCCCTATGTGCTGTGAAAAAACCTAAACTCACTAAGTCTACGCCGCCGCGCCGTCAAAAGATATGATTGTTTATGACGCAAGTTTGTACGAAACCTTCGGTGCACAAGTCTGACTCGCACTTGGCCGTTTTTTTTAGCCATACACCACTTACTATCTACATTCATACAAACCTTGTTGGCTATAAATAGGTCTTTACGATCTGGGAATATTCTCATCCCGCTGCTGAACGAGACCCAGCGTAAATAGAGCTACTACCATGGCCTAAGGACGACCAAAGTTACTGAAAATATGGTCAATTGAACAAACCCCGCACGGGACGTACCACTCTGGCCACCTGCTTCTTTTGAGTAGGCCGAATGGAAGAACATTGCTCTTCATCTTACCTTATTTGCTTCGGTTTGACAAAAGCTATTGGCTGATTGCGGCCCCACTCAAGACCACGTCTTCCCCAACAATCATTGGTTCTAGTGTGCTAGGAAAACTCTCAGAACACCAGAACCTATGACCACCTAAAGAAGTCTACACGGACTATTGAAAGGAAAGCTTTGATGTTGACAATTTTTATTCAATACGCCACTGGTCCCAGCTGACATTAATAGAATTTTGACCATCAAGGGTTATCAGTAGCTAGAACGTCTCCCAAGCAATCTTCCTAAAAGGTACCGTAATAAGCACTAAACGTGGGATAAGTATTCGCTTCATGTTAAATACTGGTATTCAGCTGGATCCTGTCAGACTGGAAGCTTAGCTTAGTTTTATTACCTGGTCTTCTCCACACCTTCGAGGTGGTCCTTCAGACGCGCACGTAGTTCGTTGATGTACGCCTCGCGCTTCTCCTCATGCGTCTCCATCTTAGCGTCCAGAGCCTCCTTGGTGTTGACGATGAAATTGTTGGTCTGTTCGCTGCGGATGCGGGACGCTTCCTCAATCTTCTGCATCTTGGTGGCAATCGCCGCCATCCTGCTGGCTTCCAGACTCTGTAGGAGTAGTAGAGGATTTTTTAAGTTTAGGAATCAGACTAAATATACATGATGAGTGTTTTGTTATGATATAGGGTTTTTGAAATTGTACTGCTCAATGAATTGAACACTAATAAGATGAAAAACATAATGAATACTTCGATTGCGGCTGTCGTGTGAACAATAGTAAATTTCGATGACAGTTTAAATTGGATGGTATTTAAAAGTACTTCAATTTATTCCCATTTCGTTTACCTAATTTTGCCTATGTTGCACCAAACATACTGAATGTGCACCAAAATATGTTAATTAAAATATGTCATAACGAGCATCAGGAAAAAGACAGCACTACAATAAAAAAGTTATATCTTTATCCATTTTCTATTAATGCAAGTCGTTAATGCAAGTCGTAGGGGGTCGCAGTTTTAACCTAACCTAACCTACGCATTTATTTAGCATTCAGGAAAGAATATTTGGTGCACGATCAGTATTTTTGGTGAACACAAAATTTTTTCCCGTTTAAATTGCATTCGGCTAAAGTTTCAAAACTTACGCACAAAAAGAAGAACTCATTGTAATGCTATTCCTGAATCAATCGTCTTACACGTTTAATTATTTAAGTCCAGCAGTGCGGTACGATGAGACTACAACAGGGTGGATTGAGTGAAGTCTAGATGGTTCATTTTAGACATCCCCAAAAAGCGAGCTGGTAACCTACTCTCTTTATATCATGAAAAACCAATCATATTCCACTTACACGTCTCCTCTCCTCAGCAGCCTTCAGCTTCTCTTGGATCTCCTCCACAGAGGGCGTCTTTTCAGGGGAGTCGGCACGACGGGGCACCGGTACTCCCACGGGCTCTGCGAGGATCACCTCGTACGCCAGACCTCCCTTCGACATCTCTTGGCAGCGGATCTCGGTAGCTGTGGAAAAAAGGTGAAGAAAAGAGTGAGGGTGAGAGTAGAAGGTCGTCAAGGTGCCTGATGGCCGCGGGAAGCTGCAGTCAACCCGGTAAAGACAGGCTGAAGTTGCTGCTGACATCAGACTTTCACAGATACCTATTTCAGTACATCATCTATAAAAATGGTGGCTAAATAATAACAGCCGGTTGGATCGATCTTTAGATTTACCAGAGGTTATCTAGTTTCGTGGAAGTGTGACCACCCATTACATACCCAGTTTCGTCCGTACCTCAGAAAATTTTACGTGTTTTCCGAGGTATGGTAGTTATAAATGCGAATGTTTGAGAGGATGTATGGATGTTTGTTAGTCTTTCACGTCAAAACATGTAAACGGGTCTTAATGAAATTTGGCACAGAGGAAGATTTTAGTCTGGAATAACCCAAAGGATCCTTTTTGGATCATTACGCGGGTAAAGCCGCGGGCTCCAGGTTGTTTCACATAGGCCTTTTTTTTTTTTTTTTTCCGGGTGGGAAATCATCCAATGACTTCCCCCGCTCTGGGTGGAGCGGGGGGGCATGTCAGACTTGTACTGACTAAAACCCACCCATGTTTCTTCTATTGCCCTTTACGTTCCGAGGCCGCGGTATCTCTTTCGAACAACCCGCAACCCCGGCAGGCAGAGGCTCTGGCAAGCCCCTCTGCTTTGCTGACTCTCTTTGAGGCGCGCGTGAAACACGAACGCGCCGTCGACACGGCCTGTCGTCAATCGACGGACGGACGGTGAACTACCCATTGCTCACCGCCCACAGGCCCGCATCTACGGTGGCCGGAAGTCGTCTCGCGGCGCCCGGCGCCATGGGCGTCTCCCGCGGCGGCTGGGTTGGGCAGATGTTCTCTCCCCCAAACGCCCGGCCACCTCCTTCGCTAACATTACTGCTTCGCAGAAGGTGGTGACCGCTTCCCATTCCCTCTCGCTCCGGACCATGGCCTGAACCAGGGCCGGACGCGAGAGATCGCCGCCGCCGATCGCCTCTACGAGGGCACGGCGGTGCTCCGCCCAAGCCGGGCAGATCGCCACTGTGTGCTCCACCGTGTCCTCCGGGCGATCGTCACAATGGTGACACCCGGGCGCTTCCTCCCGCCCGATGATGTGCAGGAACCTCCCGAAACTTCCGTGTCCGGTGAGGACCTGCGTCAGGCGGTAGGTGAGGACGCCATGACGCCTCTCCAGCCACTCCTCAAAGAGGGGACTTACCGCCACTATTGTAGCGTGCCCTTTCACATAGGCCTACGTGAGCACTTATAAAACGTCGAGAAAAGATGCACGGTTCGGGTTGGACATACCCAGTACTAAATGGGTAGTAAAGGTCAGATAGACACTACATATAAATTACTAGTTTTCGCCCGCGGCTTCGCCCGCGTTAAATTTAGGGTAACACAGTTCTCCTTGCGCCTTATTGATTTGTAATAGCAACGCTAAGTTTTCCCTTCTCTTCCCTCTTTCTCCCTCACATCCCACTTTTTTTCTAAAAAATATTAGCCTATGTCCGTCTCCTGGTTCCCAACTATCTCTGTACCAAAATTCATCCAAATCGGTTCAGCCATTAAAGCGTGAAGAGGTAACAAACAAACAAACAAACTCACTTTCGCTTTTATAATATTAGTAAGGAAGTAAGGATTGGTCTTCAGCTGCATCTGGTTACATTGAAAACAGACCATTACTTAATTGTGAAAAAACTGTGCAGATGACCTGTATTTATCTACAGCTGGTATATTAACTGGTCCAGACTGGGCCTACCCGTCTAGAGGTCAAGATCTTCAGACTGATTACTTATATCATTGAGACGCACTTGACAGTCACCCAAGTCGTCTCGTTATAGCAAAATTAATATAGCTTTAGCTTTGGTATGTGGGGATAATTCCACCCTTCTTTGAATGGGTTATTATGGAGACAAAAACAAAAATAATCAGCCTTCTGTCATTGTTGGTTTAAATATAGTATACTAGCTTTTGCCCGCGGTTTAACTCGCGTTAAATTCGGGGTAACACAGTTCCCCTTTCCTGATTATTTGCAGGTACCGTACCTGCTACCTGTAGTTTTGCAAGCCTTATTGATTGTAATAGCAAAGCTAAGTTTTCCCTTTCCTTCCTTCTTTCTCCTTCATTTTCCACTTTTTAACCTACGTCCGTCTCCAGGGGCCCAACTATCTGTGTACCAAAATTCATCAAAATTCGTTAAGACGTAACAAACAAACTCACTTTCGCTATAGTAAGGATTGCATTAATATTTTATTTGGATATTATGTATGTCAGTTATATAGCGACCGGTGCAACATAACGAACTCCATACAGTATAATAATATAAGTACAGCCTATAAGTGACCAACTGGACAAAGGGCTCTTCTCATACAGAGAAGGCACGAGCATTAATCACAATGCTTAGGTACTCAAGACGGATTGGCGATTTCAGACTTATATTAATTACAAGTCCAGGTTTCCTCACGATGTTTTCCTTCACTGTGATATCTAAGATAAACTTTAGAAAGTACATATGATTTTTTTTTGGTTCTTCATTTTATAAACTATCTGGCATCAGCACTCCATTAAACCAAATCATACCAGATATTGCAGATAAAGCAACACAAAGGAAATTGAGGCAATATTTTATAAATAGAGGCTACTTCAATGAGTGATGTTACTTCTTGTTAACACATTCAGCTGAGCTAAATATTATGTAGGTAGATGGCTAAATTACTGGTCATAGATGTTACCGAGTAATGCAGGTCCTGCTATGAAGCCAACTTCCCTGAAGTTGGCTTCATTGGCGTCAGTGGGTAGGATGTCCCAGAAATTGTATGCGCTTCGGCAATAATCGTCTATCTTTGGAAATATTGATGTTTGATGTTGAGATATATTCTTGTAGACCTGTTAAAAGATACCCTGGGTATGCGGGTTATTTGAAAGAGATCCCGCAGCCCCCATGGCCCCAGTAAGTCTGACACACCCCCCGCACCGGCCGGAAGATGCGCTGCGGGGGAAGATTGCGTGTTGTTCGAAAGAGATACAGCAGAACAGAAACATAAAAGGCAGTAAGAAGGAACATAGTTGGGTTTTTGTCAGTGAAAGTTTGACACTCCCCCCGATCTACCCAGAGAGGGAACAGTTATTTGATAAATACCACCATAGCATCCGTTAAAAAAAAGATGCAACAATGAGATGATACATGTATTTTCTTTTTTGCTTCATCTAAGTAGGTAACGAGCCCGCCTCAAAACCTATAACTCATAAGCTGGTGCAGTTTCCAATTATCTACGTATTCTATCATCTTATTCGGAAACGCGAACATTAACGAAACGCATACTATTTCAAGTTTTAGTGTATCTGACCTATGCACGAAGAATCAATGAGTTATTTTATATGTTTTTACTTTTCATCGTGGTCACTCAAATGAAGTGATACTAATTTCACTGACAGTTTACAAAATGAAAGATAATAATATTTAGTAAAAGAATAGGTCATATTGTGTCACAGCACAGCTAATTCACAAATGGATAATGATTATGGTGAATTATTCACGAAGTAATGAGTATGCTTGTGCATGGGCCTCCTCATAAATATTTCATTTTAATGGCAGGTTATAGTCATTTTAATGATGCTTCTATAGCACTAACATAATTAATTACTTTTAAATAATTATTTCAAGTACTAGAACAAGTTCATTCTTTGGGTCAAAAATCAGTCGTGTACTCAAATTAGGTAGTGATTTTTGACCGCCAAATTTCACGAGGGTGGCCGTCGTGAATGGCCGTGTCGACGGCGGCGTGTTCGTGTTCCACGCGCGCCTCAAAGAGATGTCAGAGAGTGGCCAACTAGGGCCACCGTCTGCTGGAGTTGCGGGTTGTTCGAAAGAGATACCGCGGCCCCAGGACATAAAGGTCAAAAGAAGGAACATAGGTGAGTATTAGACAGGAAAAATCTCACACTCCGGGAAGTTATTTGATGGTTTACCATACGCAAAAATAAACTCGTGAATAGTTTGATCTGGTTTATCCATCACAAATTTCTCTTTACAATGACTTCGTAACTGTTGTCACACTATTGCACACCGAGACGGAACCACGCGTCAATAGCGTCGCATAATGCAGTAATTGTGCTTTCTGATCGAACACCATCCAAACAATGGACGTTAAAAATGTAACGTCAATACAATACGGTATTACACCCATTTTTAAAAAGTATCTCATTTTGATCCTAGGGTCCTAGTAAACCACCAAAAAAAACAAAAAAAAAAATATTCAATCGATAAGTGCCATAAAACTGCATTTCAATTTTACAATTTCTATTTTCGCGCGTAAAATCACAAAAACGCTTGACGCCATGTTACTCTGTGGTCATGACGTCAGTTGGTTATAAACAAATGCGCTGTTATTAGTCTTTCTGTTTAGTTGTATTTTTCACTATAGTTTATGGTATTATTATAATGGTGGTATTTATTTCTTCCATGGTATTATTACTACTATTTTAATAAAAAATAAAATGTAAAGTTTTATAATACAAAAATAGTAATAGTTGCTCAGTTGACAGTTGTCACTTTTTGTTTCCATGACCTTAGGACGTAATAATCATGGCGGACACTGTTTCGCTTTAAAACAACAGACTAAAAAAAGTGAAAACTTTGAAATCAATTTAAAAATTTATTCAGTTGTTTTATTAATTAAATTTAACATTTTCTGATTGCTTGTTGCCTAAGCTATCTGAATTGTATATTTTTAGAATTTCTTTCATATAGAGTAAAATACCCTATTCTACAAATATCCGCGAATGATGTCGTGACGTCTTACAGGAGAGAATGGAAGAAGAGAACGTGTTGCGCTGACCCTAAATAGAATGGGAGAAGGGCAGAGATAATGATGAAATATCACATTGTAGACTGATAATGATAATAGGCCAGTCTATCTCTTGTTTGTAATTTACTTTCTAACCATGTAAACTCGTGTTTTTTTTAAATATTATCAACACACTAACGTTAGGTATTTTATTAGATTTTCTCTGGAAAGATATTGGTGTTCTAACATATAATTTATCTATCTCTATTATGGTAAGTTAAACAATATTTTATCTGAGATTATATAACAGATTGTATGTTTTTTTTTATAAGATTTTAATTTATATTCGTTAAAAGAAAAGACGATTACATAGGTATGTATTCGATTATACACCATAAGGGTAGGTTATTGAGAATATAATCCAACAAATAGATTGCAAGCACCCTCTGAACCTTATCTATGTAAAAATGTCCTAAAAATCGACCCACAGCGTGACCCTGAGCACAGAACACCCCGCCCGCCCTATGTTTCAGGTCCAAATCCTTACTTATATTATAAAAGCGAAAGTGAGTTTGTTTGTTACCTCTTCACGCCTTAATGGCTGAACCGATTTTGTTGATACAGAGATAGTTGGGACGCTGGAGACGGACATAGGCTATTTTTTTTTTAAAAGATTGATATATAAGGAAGAACAAGGGAAGAAAAGGGAAAACATAGCATTGCTATTACAATAAATTAGGCGCAAAGGCAAAAACTACAGGTAGCAAGTACCTGTAAATCAGGAAAGGGAAACTGTGTTACCCCGACTTTAACGCGAGCGAAACCGAGGGCAAAAGCTAGTTGTTTATAAAATATTTTGAAGGGATGCTGAAAACAAGAACTTTAATTTTCAAGATATTGTAAGCTGCGTAATTCAACGCTCCGTTTATTTGAGTAGAGATTGTTGTATAAGTAATTACTAGAGCGTACAGCTACATCTCCATAATAAATTATGCAAACATAATGGAGTTTCCACATAATAAATGACATCTAAATAAACAAAGCTGTTGACGCTATCAAACTCCAATGAACCCCCAAATTACAAATTTCATCTCACAAACCGTCCCACTAATTTCGTTTACAATATTTCACAAATTAACCGTAATTTTAAAGGCGTTAATTATCGTCCCCAACTGAATACACTCGCTAAACTCATTAAATTACCGCCCCCAACGTTTAGGGGTGGAATTCTTAAAACGGTACGGGGTAAGGGGTAAATTACTGTAATATTCAAGGTCGGCTAAACTTCTACTTGGGAAAGGAATGCTGTATTGTTTAATTATTGGGAGGGTATGGGGAGACTCGGGAGTCCCTAGTCCCCCCCTCCCTATGAGTCACGCCAATTGCATTACAATCGCGTTTCAAGGTATGATTGTGTCGGCAAACTATGTCTGAAAACAGGTGACTCAGCTTCGAGATACAGGATAATGGGGTGCCTTTCTACCACACGCATTAATAAAATCAAAATATTTTTATTTCACATAGGCTTACATGGGCACTTATAAAAAAACGTCGAGAAAAGATGCACGGTTCGGGTTGGTCGTTTCCTATGGAGAAGAACCGGCCAGAAACTCCATAGTTACTCTTTTAAAATCAATATTTTAACAAGTTCTACTTTGAAAACGATTATTTTCTATATCTAACAAACTACATCAGCCTCGTAATTGGTCTAATGCTCACAAGCGAACAAGAGGTCTTTGGTTCAATTTTCAGACAGTGTGCGAGACTTTCTCGCTAGCAGTCACAGAGGAAAAAGAAGACATGAGGATTTGTTCCCGGTTGCTGGCAATAGGCTGGCCCCATATTACATAACTGGCGAAATGTAGGTTTACTATTTGGTACAACTCTGCCCAAACCTTTCGTAAATTACAACAAGCGTGATATTATGTCTAACAAAGCAACCAAAGTAATAACCTACTATTAATGTTTCTTAACTTTTCCCGAGAACATAACAGAGGGGAAAACATGGCGTCAAGGGTCTTAAATAAGTGTCGGAATTTCACTCTCCCACGTGAAAAGGGGGTTAAAAAAACAAACACGCGCACAATACAAAACTAACAATAACTCACTTAAAAAGGGTGAAAACTCTTGACCCGCCAGCCCGCCACACAAAGGGGACTCACATCCCCGGGGCTGTGTAGTATCTTGGGAAGGGATCTCACCCTATATGTGCCCGGCCCAGAGTTGAAGGTAAATGGAGTGATAATGTACGTGAAAGAGCTTGAAAAACACTTGAGTTTCAATCCCTACATCAATTGGGAAAAAGACACGTTGAACGCTAAAGTTAACGTATAGTTGCGAAATCCGAGCGGACTGGGGTCCTAACCGAACTGCATACCAGACTGGCAGATAATAATGTACTGAAACATCTGCTAAATATAAACTTTCTTTTTGTTGTCATATTATTTTTGTTGTGTGCAGTTGATGCAAGTGCCAAATAAACATATTTACTTTCTTTTTTCTAAACACAGTTTTTCGTAGTTCGATCCGATCGACCCTTATCGTTGTGCTTTTGGCACAACGCACATGAGCCGAATTGGTAAAAGATCTAAATATTCCATTTACTTTCTCAATACTCTATGAAGAGTCAGTGAAAGACAATTTTTCAGTTTTTGTTGGATAAAGACTAATAAGAGCCTTAAATCCTTTAGCAGTCACAATGAATGGCATCTCTGCACTTTTCCAAGTTTTTTGGCAGCCGAATTGAAACACGTCCAAATGGCTGTCTGCTACAATTTAACGTCTTTTAAATCCTATGAAATATACCATTAGTAAAGTAACTTCAGCTAAATCTGTCTGGCTGTAAGGCTATTTCTCTTTATTTAATTTTGAATTCTTAATAACATTCATTAAAAAAGTCTGCTCATGTCCAAATTATTTGAGCATGTCTTCTTTTTCAACACTTCTATACTGGTCGTCATTACTTTGATAAGCTTGAAGTCCTTTTTCTAGTCGTATCATCTTTCACAAAGTCCATCCATCGTTTCCTTAGTTTAGTATTTTTAACAGACTTTAAAAAAGGTTTTCAATTTGATTGTACTTTTTGGTATGTTTTTTTTCCCGCTATATCTCCGTCGTTGCTTTGGTAGTTTATGAGTTATCTTCCGTTATACGTATTTTCTTCTTTTTCTATATGGACGATATGCTAATATCTCTTAGTAGCTATGGAAAATGAATACTCGATAGGAATTGGTGTGAGATGCCATCATAACACAACCAAAATTGTAACTATAGCCCGCACTCAAAAGTGATTCTGAAAATCAAACCAGATCCTGTTGTAGCAAATTTCTTCTTCTACATATTACATATTTGTATTAAATAACCTTATTTTTTTATTTCTACCTTAGGTGGTACCCTAGTATCATGAAGTCAAGGAGATAGTTTCCTAGTAATCGGTATCAAATCGATTTAAACATATCCAACTAAAGCGGCATGGCTCTAAGAACTGAATTTATAATGTTTATTTCAATGTAAAACACCACTTACTTATGAATTTGACCTTCTTCGGTTGCTTGGTTCTCGGTTTGCCGACTGGTTTCTTGACGGGCGCCGACCGTCGGTGAGCTAGAGACAGAAAGAGACCGTCAGCGGAGCCCCGAGGCAACGCTGAAGACTCTCGTGGAGACAAACTGACTCTCTGGCTTGAAGAAGGATCGTTTTTGGAGTAACAGGTAAAAAAAAGCACTAAGAGTGTTTTCAAAAATTGTGCCAACAAGGAAGTTATTGAAGATCTAATCAATTATTCCGCGCTACTAGTGAACTTAAACTACTTGACTTTTCTTCGTTCTCTCCACACAAAGAATGCAATCTATCCATTGTTTCATAAGTTTGAAAAATCGCCAGCTCGGTCACGTAAATGACGCAATGAATATTGTAGACCTGTCAAAACGAATAGCATTGGATTGCGGGAAGGTTATGCAATTACCCCGCAGATTAGGCCCAAGAGCTCAAAACATCGGTTTACGGTTGCAAATACCATCAAAATTCGAGCCTGCCACGCCAACAAGCCCCCAAACAACACTAACGGACAATCGAAAAACGATTACGTCGACCGAATCGACCCAACTAATGTTTATTTGAAGAACATTCGGACCCAAGCTTTTAATGAATCGACATTCGATGCTCGCGTGACTAGTAAAAGCTTCGATTGTGGTGAACAAACAATCGATAAAAAATGTCGCAGCCCACATTACATGTACCTGGCTAATGGCTGACAGAGTAGATAGAAACGGACTAATAAGTACCTTCATGACATGCCTCATAGTAATATATTAAGTAGCTTTATGATCAACGTTTCATTTATAACTTTACAAAATACATGAATAACGTTTGATGCCCATTTGTGGTATGAAAAGGATTAGTTAACAAATTAGCTGATGTTGATACCAAAGGTGAACTTTCAAGGTCAAATGAGAGCTAAAATTACAGCAAATGCTGCGTAATCAAAAAGTGAAAAGTACATAAAGGGCCATGTTTGGCCTATCGTTGTAGACCGAGTCATACCAGGAATACGGCAGGACACTTGGCCAGACATAGCGATGACATGCATAGAAGAACCTTCAATGAATGGTTGCCAACAGACGGCATAGGAAGTGGTGGCAAAATAACTTAACTAAATAACAGTTGTATGTATGCATAATAATCAGAAAATATCGGATAAGAACTCAAACTAAAAGCATTTATTCCCATTAGTTCGTTATAGGAGGTTTTGAATGTTAAAAAACAAAAAGATGCAAGAGTCCTAGTCACAAGGCATAATAACTTGTGAAAGCACCGTACTTGCCCATCCAAAGACACGTGCATACCATGGAAACATAATAAAGAAGGTAAGAGGTCTCTGGTCAGCTGTGCATGGAAACAGACTGCCAATAACGATGATGTTGGTCGCGTCAAGTTTCAAGTTTAAGAAATTTGTTATACAGAAAAAGTCCTACTGCACGGTCATTATAAAAAACAGCCCCATTACCAACCACCGTCGTCAAAAACCATTCTAGACGAAATGACGTCAGAGACGAGACTTCAAAAGTCGAGGTCGCAAATGAATAGTCATTTATTAGTTATTTGGGCTCCAACTCATGTTGTTGGGGACGTCTCGGTAATAGTATCGAGGTAATAACGTCGACACGACGCCGGGAGATGAGGCCGCTACGTGAGGGGAATGCCGGAGTGCCGGAGAGACGGCGAAATTCGCCGCAAATACGGATAATCCCTCACGGCAGCGCTAAGTCCCAGTTTACACAGCAGACGACGCGGAGACCATGCTATACAAAGTGTTAAGCCGACTTTAAACTTTAATTCTCAGCAATTCATGGACCAAGTTTAAACAAGCTAACACTCTGTTAATTTTGGATTTGCGGGGTCATTTTTTTTTAATAAGTTGCCAGAATGGTATATAAAGACTCAATAAATAAGTCAGGACAACGGAATTATTGGCGGTATCACAAATCAAACAGTCTCAGAAAACAATAAAGGAACTCCGTGCCTCGCTAAAGAAATTAATTTCCTAAATTCAAAGTTAGTTTAGCAATCCAAACAATCATAATGAAAGCAATATTTGTGATTGCCTGAGCCTCGGAGGTGCTATTTATCAAAACTTAATTCGTTTTCGCCATTATTCACGACAAAACAACCGGCAAGTGTTTTTGTCTCCTTAATGCTGTGTAATTGAGTCTCATCATCACGATTTTCACAAATAACCGAGTAAGGGAAATCATAGCGGTAAACCGCTTCAACACCAGTTATTTTACGTAATCGCAAACGCTGATGCGAATGAAAAATCTAGACCGAGACTCATCAAAAGTTGGATATAAGGTAGAGGGAACATAAATTAATAAGGATTTCTTGAAGCGGAAGTCTTAACAGTTACTTTCTCGCTTCCTTGTCTTCTTGATTCAGTAAAGATTATCGATGCAGAAGGATTTGAAGAACGAATATACTGGGTATAAGGGACACCGACACGAAAACGATTACCACGTATTCACTACATCATTTTGATCCAGCTGCCCTAATTATGAAATCTTGCGCCAGTAATTTAAAGAAATCATCATCAGTTTCCCTTCGTCAAACAAACGACTCTCGTTAAAACTAGAGTTTACTTTAGAATAAAGCACAAAAAACAACGTAATTGAACCCGAGCCGGTTTCACTCCAGAATTCTAATCAATAATTTTTCATCCATATTCAAGAGTTGCAGCTATAGCATCGTATAAAACAGCAATTTAATGAACGTGCATAAAAACAATAAAGCAGAAAAAGTATGGTAATCGAATACAAACGGGGCAGTTACAACTGAAAGGTCGTCGGGCAGCCCCCTCCGGCGCCGCACGATACAACATGGAAAACCTGATAAAATATTTAAAGGCTGGCTTTAAAACCCTTGAGGGGAGAGCTGAAAGTAAATTTACTACCGCTGGGAATACGAGCGTTGGCACGTACGAGTGTTTTAAACACGACGCAAATGCGGCGGATAGGCGATGCAGAAACAAGAGATATATTCTATGCAGCGCAGCGTTGAGAACATTCCAGAATAGCGGAGACAGCACCGACGTCCTCTTTACGAGTTACGCTCATTAGGAAAATGGGTGTGACTTTGTGTGCAACCCCTTTTTATACCGCTCCCTGTAAATGTGTTATTTTTAAAACCATTCATGGCAAAACGAGGAGTGGATTTGAAAATTATTTAAATTACTGCAAGTCGTAAAGCAGCTCAGTTGCAAATTCTCAAGTTGGACGAGAGTGCCGGAATGGTTTGTAACACGCAAACTTTGTAAGCACCTGCAATGCATCATTGTGGACATGTGTGACTCCAAATCTAGCTGTCGGTAAATTTTGGGTCGAGTCTCACAATATTCTGGTCCCTATAATGCCATAACATGAAAGTAATACACGTTACAACCCATGTACGAGATGAAACGTGTGTTTTATAGCATTGTTCAACCCTCATACAGGATCAATAACGTGTGACGTTTTAGTTCCGAAAAAAAGGCGTAAACTTCTACTCCCTCGTATTATCCAAGAACCCCAACGAGAATAATCTCATTTGTCGCGCTCATCAGAATGTGAAATAATGTTTTTATTAAGCAGAACGACATGGTAATAAAGATGATCAAAATCTGTAAGCCCTACCGCACCCTCACAAAGGGTGTAGGACTTATTAAACCAATTAAACCCAATGTTATAATCGTCCCCTAAACAGTTATGTGATCTGGAGTACCCTGTTCTCACTTGACAATAGCGTGTCTGTTAATCCAAACACACTTGCAGTATAGTGACAAGCATTATGTGACATTACGAAGCGAATTATGCGATGATGATTAATTAAGTAACCGTTAGAGCGTTAATTACGAAGCTATTTCACGTCACGAATGATTCAAACAGTGAAATGTGCTAAAGAATGTGCATAGCCGTTTTAACGAACAATTACAGCGGTTCTGAAAAATATGCCTTCTGAGAAATTCGCATTTCCAAGGCCATCGTATGGTCCGTAAAGCCCATGTTTTATAGTCTTTCAAGCCGTGAAGTTTAATACCAAGGTCCATACTTGGATATAAGAACCCAGTGGAGATCGATCGTAAATTTAATGTTTGGAACATCAATAATTCAGAAGGCATAAAGTCTGGGTCTATTTCTATTTTTGACGCCCCATGTTTTTATGTCTACAATTTTAAAGTGACGAAATTGGATGACTCATACTTGGTAAACCGATGACTCCAAAAAAGAATTAATTAGTATTTTAATGAGCATAACTGAGAAGAAAAGTAGTATTTGAAATGACTGCGTTCAATCAGCGTTTATCCTTTTCGCAATCGGACTAATAGCTGCAATAAACGTCGAAATGTTTGAAAAATGTCTTTAATTAACAAGCCCGCAATAATAAAGCGACACGAGGTCCTCTAATGCGTGCGTAGTGGCGCATAAAATACCAAAACATTTTACGAAGGGCTCACTAAAGTGATTATGTCGCGATTGCGTGACATAATTTAATCAGGCCCACGATATTATGTGAAAACAACTATTTTTCCGAATTCCCCAGACAAGTATGTTTGAACTTAACTCGAATGTTACGGAATCTGAAACCATTACGTAAGTTGTAAGAAATAATTTTCTTGTAAAGATTTTCTAATTTTGGATCGGTGGTCTGTCAGGCAGAAGTATTAGGTTCGTAGGTACACTGCGCAGAATGGTGGACGCGTGCCACAGTATCGCGATTCGTAGTTGGTACAAAATGGTGGACATTATGCAGTAATGTTTAATCAATAGTTGTTGTGAGGCCGGCACGGACTGACAGGTATCCCGCAAAACTGGAAAAGCTCGAACATTGTTCAGCGCTCGGTAGGCCCTGAAACTCCGACCTAAAAGAAAACTACGTCGTAGACGGCTTAACATAATAAGTTCCTTCTATAACTAAAGACGGCAAAATAGGACAGATTTAATGTCCTTTCTTCGTACTCGAAGTTATTTACCAAAAATAACAATACCTTACATAACTGCCAACATCCTGCGAAGTCTTCAAGAAAATAAACATAGCAAAGGAGGCATTGACGTTTGATCCTTGTCATCATGACTTTGGGAGACATCGATTGTCATCGAACAATACTCGTAATCGATGGCTCACGTGATTAACGTCAGATGCAATTTTAATATAGGCACCGGCCGGTGCCCCTCCCCCCGCCGGCCGGCCGGCGCGGCGGCTACTAACACTCAACAACAGACGTCTGAGACGCCACAAGCCAAGAAATCCTGGTAATTCTTACGAAAACAAGAAAGCATAAAGCATCAGCGATTAATGTTACAACCTTACCAGACTCAAATAAATTGGAGAAGCCGCAGCTGACAGTTAAAAGAGGTTACCTTCTATTTTTGCCTCCCCTGTGACAGTGTTTTGTGATTTTGACATAAGATTTGGAATTTGTTAACAATTTCAAGCCAGATAATAAAGTAGGGCGTTTGTCTCCACAGCGAGAGTAGCAACAGCGTCGCCGGTTAAATTTGTGATGATTACGAAGAAGTCGTCCATAGCAGCGGTGTTCCCAACCTGCAGGCAAAACTGGCGCGCGGCATGAGTGGCAGAAGCACTGCATCACCGAGTCCCGAACGAGTCCTATCAGCATGGTGATGATCAAATTGACTAACTAACGTGTGACGGAGTCGCGTCGCGGCGCTGGCGGACTGCGCGACTCTCGCCCGGAAACTGAGCCACGCCGGGGGGAGGGTAGTCGGTCGATAGCTGCACCCCGCGTCCCGCAACCCCCGCCCTGCGGACCCTCCCCGCAGCCACCCCTTGCGCGCTACCGTCCCTAACTTGATAACCCGCACAAGAAAATAAGCCTACCAAATGGAAAAATAATGTCACCCACGACATATATTAGGTCGCGTCAAGTTCCCTGCATGTGAGGATATGAGATCTCTTACTGAAGTTTTGTTTCCTCTACGGAAGAGGAAATTATCAATCTCCGACGGAGAAAACGGCAAAGTATAGGTGACATCTAATATCTATAGGATAGGATCCATTCAATTCATTTTGCTGCTCATGTGAGACTTGACAAGATGATGCGTTGAGGTCCAAAACCGCACCTAGCAACTACAAGGTCTTGAGTCGGGAAAGACAAACTAATTTAAGAGCCGCCCAGACTCGGTTGGGTCTCGACGGACTTCTCGCTCATAAAAACGCCGAGCTGACGGGGGGTGGTGGGCGCGTGCGTGGGGAGAGCACGCGAGGGAGCCTCCATGCGGAGGTTCCGCCGCCGTCTCGGCGCCGCCACCCGCAGCCAATTAACAGCCGGCAACGCCACGCTGAATTTGTTTCGCCACTCGAATTGCTTCCGATTGATTTCCTGTTGTCAAAATCTATCACTGAATGACTTTCCTGACACCTCTCAGATGTTCAACACTGCCGAAAATACCGAAGGAGGTTCTCGCGGAAGAAGTAAACTGTGGTTAAGAACTGAGTCCCGAAACAGGTAGCAAAACGGCTTACCTAGTCCAGTGCAAGAGAGAAATGAAATAGGAAGACTGCAGTGGTGATGGTGTCGTAACCCCGTGCACCGGTAACACCGGCTGTGGTGCGGCGGATCGATTGCGGCCAACAACCCCTAGATCGCGTCCCCCTGCGGTAATAACTGGGAATACCAGGAGCGAGCTTCGTTCGGACGGTGCATACTGGACTGGAGCCGACACAGCCGTGGAAATACCGCCAAGCCTGGCGTCCGCCTGGCTGACGTTAGCAGAAATCGTGCCTAACGACAACAACTTGCGTTTTACAAACCAACTGAGACCCAAACCTTAAAGTGTTCTGGTTTAAGCAATTCATGTAATACTCATTATTATAACAAGCTTACTGTGAGAGCCTAAGGACTCTATGAAAATGCAAATTCGCAAAATGTATTACGCTAGGGGATGACATAAAATCCCCGACAATTTGCGAACACTCCATCAAAAGAACATGAAATTCAAGATAATACCGGCAGTCCGTCTACCCTCGACGACTGCGTTCCATAGATCATATCACCGCAGTGATAAATTAGTTTCCCCAATAAAAGTTCGTTGTCGACTCAACGCAGAGAGGTGACTAATAAACTTTTCTGAGGCCTTTATTTACAGCGAACTTTTGACATAAAATTGACTTAACAGACATCATTATTTTCTGAGTTTTATAAAGAAAATTAGTAAGGGCAGATTCTTTTTCGTAAAAAATTAAACAACCAACGATTATTAATTTACTAAGTGGCTTTATAAAATGCGTTTTTAATATAGACGACAGGATGGCGCCCAACGTGGGGCAACAAGATTAATAATTGTTTGGGCGCTTATTATACGTGCAGCGCACGACTGCAGTCATATTCACGAGCGATGCGGTAGCGATTATAGAGAACCTTTTTACAAGATATTAACTTGTTTGTCTCTGGTTATTTTATTCTAAAAATATTTTGTATTTCAGGAGAGTGATGCATTAAGATTTTAATTCGAAGCATATTCTAACATACCACTCAGACTTATTCTTAATGGGTGTCATTCTCTTTTTATGCTGTAATACTTTCCATAATCCATTTCCCAATAAGCATTAAAAAGAAATGATCGTTATAAAGTGAAACCGCGACCATAATGGTGTCAACGGTGCTTTAAACAATTTAAATAGGACACTTAAGATAATGGTCAATAATCCGCCATCGGTGGCCATGATCTCGCCACCAAAGTATTGCCAGCTATAATAACGTAGCTTTGTCTCTCTCCGGAGCGGCAACAAGTTGAGTCACGTGCCGGCTGGATTTGGCTGAGAATATAATTCGGAGCCAGCGGCGCGCGTCCGCTTGCGACGGCAACCGTATCGATTTTGCCTTGTTTCAAGCATTGCTTAGACACCACCGACCCGGTATTTTGACGCAGACACAGCCTAACACAAACTCCAATTCAACATTACCCCACTGGACGTTAGTGGAATTTTCGTCGAAGAGTTTCAACCGTTTACATCCACCCAGACATCCGGAGTAACTTAGTACGTACGCGAAGAAAAGGCCGACATACGTGAGTTAAATAACTTGGAATGGTAACATATTGTGTACTGCGGATCGAGATACTGTAAGAAAATATAAAGAGATTACGCGTTAATAGAGCTGGCAGAACAGCGAACGCTTTGCGTGCTATAAATTTAAACAAAGTAATATTAATGGGTGCGGAAGGCATTATAACCAATTATAAGGGTGCTGTTGACAACAGTAAACAGTCCGCAAACAAAATAATGATAATTAAGGGGATCTCTCGATTAGATATTAATTATGGATCCCACGTTCGGAGATAAGTAATCAGAGTTGAAAAGTTGCGTCATTAATATTGACTAGGACGTATAAATTATTCAGACGACGTGGCTTCTTATTCGTGCCATTAGAAATTACGTACAGGTAGTGAAAATGTCTACGAAATATTAAAAGAGAAGTAGTTAACACAATTACCAACACGTTAGGAGGAGCCAAAGTCGTTGTTGAATTTTGAATTTGAATTCACATTTAATAACAATTAGCTTTTAACTCTCGGTAGAATATAAAACGCGAATATACAAGGACGATAGTATCGTTTGGTTATTACTTTATTAGAGGAGGGACCATCTATGATTTAGTGTCGAGCTTAAATATTTGCGGAGAGATTGGAACGCCATATGGCTATCACTTACTAGCCATGCCGGATTCTAAGCCATCTGGACCGTGCAAACTTTCGGAAAGTTCCAAAAGAAAAATTGTTTCGCAGAATTATTAAAGATATTCGCTTTGGGAAGATATTAATACTTTGGTGTTAAAGGTTAGGTCAAGTTTAGATAAAAACATATTAAGGAATAAGTTCTACGATTCATCACTATTATCTTCCTACCCTTGTCGCATGTTATTTAGGATCGTTGAAAACGTATTTTTTTTCCATTTTCCCTGTCAAACGTTCCGCTACCATTCCTACACTCCTAATTCTTTTATGTCATTCCTCACACAATCCATGCATAATATTATTTGGTATTCCTCTTCCCAAATGAGGGGAAGAGGACTTACTCCTAATAATTACAACAATTCGATTTTCTTTATTGATATTATGAAACTGCAAAAGAGTGTATTATCTTTTAAAGTGACCATACCTCAAAAGCACAAGAGCTCAAGATGCGGCCAGTGGTCATAGCATTTATTTGCTACGTACTGCAAATTGAGCGTTACCAAACCATTTGTACAAAAAGTGTGTTCAGCCAGCGTTACATTCAGATGGATAGATCGCTGATCTCACAGACATTAAAAAGTAATCCATAAAACCGTAATGTAGTTCTCGACAGACGTGGGAGGAACATCAATTCTATACGACATTCAAGAGGGACCAAATCGAGGGTTCATATTATATTGACCCTTCATGTTTGACAACATCTTTATTATATCCTTTCGCTCCCTTCGTTCTGCTTGATTTATTTTGATAGTTTATGTAGTTATTTTTAGTCTAAAGAAAGAAAATAATCGAAATAATTTTCTAGATGCATTGTAAACAAGTGTACAAAGTAAGAAAGAGATTATCCCTAGTCCAACCGTAATCCACCGCACGGTTGCAGGTAGCCGTAACTCTACTCAAACGGACTTCCCTTAATGCTATAAAAGAGGTTCAAGGCACGACCGTCGCCGACAAAAGCTGTAAAGAGAATGACACACGCACATGGATCGATCAAGGCCAGACGCTTTGTACGATTAAGACTTTTTTGTACATGTGCGTTTCCTTTATTATTTGAGGCTGGGCCTTTCTTTGTACAATCTTAAGTAGTCTTGAAGCTTTGCGAATTTCGTGTTCTGTGTTACATTCCCAAGGTGAAAACTATACCTACGGCTGGAGCACCTCGCTAACTTCAAGGATACGCGGAAAATCAATAAGTACAAAACGAATAAAGGATCTCTCAATGAAGCGAAATGAAGATTGATCGAGGCTATATTAAATTAGAACACGGCGGTTAAGGTGAAGCCAATAACCACAATGTCTTCGGTTAGAGGATGAAACGTTAGAACTGAAGCCTTACCTAGTCCTGTCGCGGTTAATTGCCAAGGTCTAGAGCATTAATTATCTGGTAAACGGTTAATAATTATGAAGACCTGCTATCTAAAGTTTCAAATATTTTAAATCAGTACGAAACTTTGGCCTCCAATGAAACAAAGAAATGAATCATCACAATATGACTATGAACGGATTAAAAATCCCGTTCTCAAAAATGTAGTTACTACTTATCCCCAATTTTAAGTTAATAGCAATTTGCATCACGTATTAGGATATAATAAGAGTAAGTAAGGTACATCAAGAGTGTTATTGTTGGTTGAAAAAATCATGAAACGGAAAGAACTAAAAAACATAATCCATCTAGCGCAGTAGGGTAATTATTAAAAAAATAACAACATCGCTGATTCTTCTCAAAATTGATACATTTTATTCGCCGATGTACCGAACTAGATTGCTCACATTAATCACCAGTGTATGACGAATCAGGATAACGGTTTCTTTGTTCGAAATATCATGTTTTTCTGCCCTCGTTACATACAAAGTTTTATTCTCTTTGTTTGTTTTATCAACACATGTCTCGAGTGGCGTAACTGTGTATTCTGAGTTATTATCTTCTTTCTTTAATAAGAATATTATTGACATCAATGTCTATGAGCCAATATAACATCATGTGGTCTAAGAACAAAAAAGATGATTTGAAAGAAGTGCGTAGTAGCGAAACTTATCGCGCAGTCAATTAGTTGACTGATACGACAGTAAGGGATAATGTTACTTTTGTAATTAAGTGACGTGCTTGCAACCTGACACAATACATTATCTGCTTGCATACTATGAACTTTTTGAGGAATTCACGTAGCTTCATTATAGCTTTAGCGATACTCACTGTGGCTTTTACTCACAAGTGCTGCACTTGATAGGCCTGTATTCAAAGTCGGTTAACAAGATGATGAGCTAACGAGTCGGTTGACTTTTGAAGGATGAAGGCTTTGATATACCCTCCTGATCCATGGAAGAAGAAGTAAAAAAGAGGCCCCACCGACCTATGTAAAAAAAGCATAATATCGCGAGCATAGATATAACAAACCTATGTTTTTTACAAGATTTTATTTTTAATCCTCTTGTAGACGAGTAGACGCATATTTTACGAGTCAGCGAGTCCGCGGTAAGGGGCTCGAGGTACTCGGAGTAATAAAACTTAAACCATGAATACGAAATTATAAAGGAGATTCGAGAAATATTACTTGTTCGTACAAGATTTGAAGTAGTCGTTTTCTTTTGTAAGTATATTTAGCTTGTATAATTTTGGCTCCATTGTGCGACGAACTGCGATAGTCTAGGACTACTGAAGGTCATGATAAAGAAGATGTTCCTATTCCCGTCTTCGTTTGCGTTAAGTAAAACACATGGAATCTGGCATTGTCTCTTTTGATGATCCAGATGTATCCCATTGCAAGGCAAGTCTTCCTTCCCTCTTCTTTTTAGGATAGGTAATCATAAAATAACTTTCCTTGCTTTGGGCGGATGAGGGGGAGGGGAGGGGGGTAGTTTTTAGACTTCTACGGACTGAAACTCAACCGTGTTCCTTCTTTTGCCCTTGTGTGTGTATCTCTTTCGAACAACCCACAATCCCGGCAAGCAGTGGCCCTGAATGGCCCCCTGCCCCCTCTTCAACATACGGTCTTAGCTTCCTTTAATTTCTTCCTATTTTAAACAGGCCAAAGCTAATTTTTTTTTCTATTTGACGATAAATATGCAAAAGTAATTTGTCTGCAAAATGAAGGTTTACTTATGAGAATCACGAGTGCCGTCAGAGCGTGTTAATGATCGCTGATCAGTGACCCGTACGATCTAGAATGTTGCAACGTTA
The DNA here is from genome assembly GCA_958449745.1 of Ochropleura leucogaster. NCBI lineage: Eukaryota > Metazoa > Arthropoda > Insecta > Lepidoptera > Noctuidae > Ochropleura > Ochropleura leucogaster. Next base: position 1,548,805 of record OY288208.1, read on the forward strand.
GCTCAGCAGTAATTGAACTAAGTTTGGCGTGAAAACGTAAATTCAGTTCAGCGTGAAACTACTGGCATATTGAAATTTGGGAGCTTTGGGAGCGAAAGGGGTGAGGAGAAGCTTCTGACCGGTTAAGGCAAATTGAAAGTGTAGAAGCCGTGTTACTATAACTAATTATAACGTGCCATGGAGTGTTAAGTCATCATCATATTCCGCCAAGCTTTTTCCTGCTTCCAGTCGAACTACAGGTATACCATAATACGCGGATAGCTTATTTTTTATTAATTTAAGTATTTAAAACATTTATATATGCTGTTTTGACTTCCGTACGTTTTACTCACGGGTTGACTAATCAAAACCAGCGCTATGCTGTGGGCTCCCATGGCACAGCATCATGCTGAGTGGTGACCTACCTGTCGCAGTCACGACGTGCAAGCTATTTTTATTTTGTCCCATATATATATTTGTAAATGTTTGTGATACTTCGCATGTTGAATGTTTATTTTTTTGTTATTTTGTTGCTCGTAGTAATTTGCGACTAGTAAATGTTTTTTATTTCTTTCTTTCTTATCTGACCTTTCAACTCAATTCATGAGTACTTTTCCTTCTCAACCCTTTAGTAGGCTGGGCTGGACTGAAGTAAAATTAAATATTTTGCATTTTGAAGCCGATCCTATTTGACTCTTGTAATGGACTGTGAACTAAATATTCAAGCGTGAAAGCTTTTGTCAAATAAGACTACTGAGTGCTGTAACAAAACAGAATAGATAATAGTAGTTGTATCAATGTTTTGTTTATTTAGTCAAGCAAAGTGCCGAGAAAAGGGTTTATTTTATGTATCCTTACTAATATTATAAAAGCGAAAGTGAGTTTGTTTGTTTGTTACCTCTTCACGCTTTAATGGCTAAACCGATTTCGATGAATTTTGGTACAGAGATAGTTAGGAACCAGGTTTTTTGAAAAAAGTGGGATGTGAGGGAGAAAGAAGGAAGAAAAGGGAAAACTTAGCGTTGCTATTACAAATCAATAAGGCGCTACCGAAGTTAACGCGAGCGAAGCCGCGGGCAAAAGCTAGTCTAGATTAAAACGAAATAAAAACGTACATAGTTTTTCTACCATCGCCATAAGATTATGTTTGAAAGGAATGCCATATCGCTAGAGTTCAATCATGTGAGGCAGCTAAGTTATCGCAATATTTCGATGACAAGCCGGAAAACCCCTAGCTTCAGCACGTTACGTTGGGAAATTGCTGAGAATATATCAAATATTCCCTTTATATACTACCTAGATATAAAGGGAATTTCGATCTGAACTGTCATCAAAACGTTTTAGATTCTAGGATTGTAAATTATGCTCAACAGTTTCATCTGAACTTTGTTATTTATTCTGATACCTGACTGTTTGGAGTTTTCAATTAGTTTTGATCATCAGTTCATCAGATTTTGGTAAGCTTCAAACTGTTATATGAATACACTTTTGGGTTTTCTCGTAATAAGACGGTTTTTACTCTGAGATAAGACCAATCTGGTAATATTATGGCATGCAAAATTCTCTGTTCCTAAAACAACTTTAGTCAATAAAATAGGAGAAAATTACTTTAAAAAATTGCTGTGGGTATATATAAATTAATCCTCGTGGCTGTACAATATGAGCTGAAACCAAGAATACCATTACTTCGCCTATCTATTTCACTTTATATTCAAGGGTTCCAAGATGCTGTATTTCTACGACTTAAGTACATCCTTGTAGTAATAGCGGTAACATCAGCCTTTACCAAAATCAAAATATTTTTATTTCACATAGGCCCACATGGGCACTTATAAAACGTCTAGAAACTATGCACGGTTCGGGCTGGTCGATTCCTATGGAGAAGAACCAACAAGAACCTCCAGACTCTTAAAATCATTTGGTTTTACAATGTTGTTGTTACAGCGTTAGTAATTAAGTGTGAGAGGACAGTGTAGGCCCGACAATTAGTCATTGCTTACTTTACAAAACGTAAAACGATATACGTTAACAAAAGTTAACAAGCGTCTAGGAATCTACAAGGCCAAACTTACAGTCACCATTTCACAAGCAACCTCCCCTTTAAAATGAAATGCCTACCAAGATCCTCCCTTAATTTACACCACAATCTTCGTACTCCAGGACTTATGACATCCTGGTATTAATACACACATGTATAGCCACAATTTCGCATGGACGTGTATCAAACGCCGACAGATGTTCGCAATATCTGGCGCGGATGTCCCGGCAGCCGTGCCCGTGAGCAAAGCCAATAAATATCTGTTGGTATTGATTTTGGCTGTACCGCGTCTGCCTGTACTCCGTGTTTCGGCCTGTCTAGGCTTTGTACTATGCATGTTTTATTTTATGTGAAGTGTGAGGATAGAACGTTGATTGTAAGTTTTGGGGCTGTTCCGGATCATCTGAATTAACTCATTTGTTAAACCTTCTTTTTTCTTTGATTTCTTTTATCTTTTAAAAAAAAAAATGTCCTATGTCCGTCTCCTGGTTCCAAAATTCGTGAAAATCGGTTTTATCCATTAAAGCGTGAAGAGGTAACAAACAAACAAACTCACTTTCGCTTTTATAATATTAGTAAGGAAGTAAGGATATAGCTATGAAAAACGCTCTTGAGATTTAGCCCCACATTTACATACAATATATTTTTGAAGGTAGTTTGAACCTTATATTATTTAAAACAGGCTCACAACCAATTCAGTCTTAGCATTCGTCCGTCGTATAGGAATATGCATTCTTTTTCCAAAAACCCTTAGCAAAAATGTTACAAATTACATTGCCATAGACGGGTCGTCTACATTTAATGATTTACTATGAAAGAAGGGTGACTCAACATTCGCAGAATATTTAACTGCACATCGATTTAACTTCGACAGTTTCGTTATACAGGCAACAATAATATACTGTGTTCGTTTTATGCTATCTCATTTTTATTGCACAACGTGAATTTTAAAAATAAAATGGTGTCTGAAATAATATGTATAATATGAAAAAATTATCTCTAAGTTTGTTGCTAAGCGCAAATCTCAAGAACAGCTGAACCGATTTCGCCATTTTTTTGTTGTTGTGTTGTCTCAAGAGGGTTTTTATGTAACGAAAGTAGGGTGGTAGGGTAAGTGGGTAGGCAGGGTAAGGTATGTAGGTAGAAAAATTGCATTGAACGCACAGCTAGTACTTATTACAAATAATACAGTACGTAACTCAGTTTTCTTTTTGCGCTTTAGCGGATCATTGGCTTAGGACATAGGATGCTTTATATCCCTGTAGAACGATCCTGTGGGATAATTTTCGACTTCCATGCGGGAATCCAAGGCAGGCTAGTATATAATAACGGTTTTGATTGAATTATTTTGCTTTTTTTATCTTAATAAAGAGTATGACATAATAAGACAAATTGCCATGTAGAAAAAATGTATAAGGTGAGTCACGGACCAAGATGAGATATAACTACGTCAATTTATTTCTCATTTTCTTTGTAGACGTGAAATGACTAGAAGATTAGGTACATTATTATAGTATGAAAATAGCTTCATATACATGTCACACCGCGGGCGTATTGGGCTTTTTTAGAACCTGAAAATCCTAGGTAATACTCCACGGATTTGGATAAACCCTGAATAAATTAGGGCTGACAGCATAAAGTTCGATTTTGATTCCACTAGGGGAATAATAAGGACACATTTTACATAACAATGCATTGTTAAAAGGTGCTTTAATGTCATTGCACCCAACAAGGAAAAAACAAAGCAAAATAACTCTTTGACCGATAACACGGACTTGACCTTTGCAGATATTATTACGTACTAGCTGTGTCGGCATGCGTTACAAAGCAATTTTCTGACTGACTACTGTCTCCTTGTGTTTTTACTACCTACCTAATTACCTACTCTAAACTTTTTTTACAGATGGGAAATCATCAAATTACTTCTAAATCCCACCCATGTTCCTTCTTTTACCCTTTGTTTCGGGGCCGCGGTATCTCTTTCGAACAGCCCGCAACCTCGGCAGGCGGTGGCCCTGGCTACCCCTCTGCTTTGCTGACATCTCTTTGAGGCGAGCGGAACACTAACGCGCCGTCGAGACAACTTCTTCCTTAACCATGCAGTTAAATTACTACTATTTAAAATAAACAAAGCCAATGGCTTTCGAGTTTATCTATTAGAATTTTCTCGATAGCTGCCCCGTAAGTCTGGTAATTGTGGTCATTTGATGGCAGTCCCATGTGAAAAGGCTTACTTTCAAATGTGACATAAAAACATTACAGGCGAAATAAGGTTTTATGCTACTACACGTCTACCAAGCCCCTTCGGAGATTACAGGCACGTTGTCATATTATGTAAAAACTCCTTACAATTTACACAGAGGCCTTCACCTAGGCCATTGCCTCCAGATTACTTGAACCGAAAATAATTTCAATTTCGTGGAATGCCACTATTCAATACAGTTATTGTAGTTGCTTAGTAAACTAGTGGTTTAGAATCTATCGATTTGGAAGCAAATGAGTTAACAAAGACGAAGTTTAGAAGTACGGGGAATGGAAGGTACAGTTCTGTTAAAACTTTTATGGCGAATCGGAAGTTGCTGCGGGTGTATTTATAATTATGATTTTTGTTATGCAGGTAGACTTAAAACGCTAAAAAATCTGGTTCTGAATAAACTCATGCTTTTCTTCTCCCAGCGCCATTTGAACAAAGCTCAGAAGGGCTACTATGACATCTTATAGCAATTCTTATTCCACTGAGTGAAAGAGATGGTGCTAGACACCCTGTATAGCTCTGTCTCTTTCCCTCAGCGGAATAAGAATTGCTTTAAGAGGTCATAGTAAGGCTACAGGAGTTCAATAGGTTACCCCCCTTACGGAAGTTTTAGAGATAACTTAGTTAAAATCCTATTTACCTGAAGGAACATAATCTTCCCTTTTTTGGGTACTTCTAAAAGTAAAAACGGAACCTTTATAGGATCACTTCGTCTGTCTGTCTGTCGCGACCCTTTATTTCAGGTACGTGTGAACGTACCATATGCTTAAATCTGTAGTCCCTTAGAGAAATCAATCTTCTAAGTCTACGCAGTCAAACGATGTGTCGGTTTATGTCTCAAGTACGGTGCGCGAATCCGACACTTGACCGGTTTTTTTTTTCCTTTTTGTTTTATTAAGAGCAACTTTACATACAAAACTATTGCAGTCAAATCTTTTGAAAGTTCAAACACCCAACATACCCACAACTCAAAACTAAAGTTACAAAACTGTTCCTTCTCAAAAATCCTTCGCTAAAACAGCGGAGCCCTAAATATACCTTAAGTATATTCAGCAGGCTAGATAAGGAACTTGAAGCATGCAGCCCCGGTACGGCACTAAAGCACGAAAGTTCCTAAGGGCCTGTTTAGCATAACAGCATATTAAGCCGTATCTATTTTTGATATGCATATCCTGTGCACGAAACTTCCAACACTTGTAAAGGTAAAGTGTATTTAGTTTTCATGTAGAGCACATGGCATATTGGTGGTTAATTTCACGACAAAAGCCACCCTTACTGCAACGACATAAGGGTGCTTTCAATGTGATTTTTTTATGTAGGGAAAAAGGGTAACACGGTACTGGTAAATTGTATAATGTACCTTAATCCTGCCTGTATGCGAATAAGTTGGGGGTCGGTACAGCATTTTTTTTTTATTAGTATTTCCACTAAAAACTTCTTGAACAAATTCTGGGATCTAAGTTTTAATAAAACATTATTCTAATGCACCGATTTACCCCTAGATTCTAGCTTATAATCTGCAGGTGTAAGCGGAAGTCTATTTATAGCAATGACGGAGCTTTGCTAAATTACAGTACGAAAGATAATAATCATACTTGCTTCAGACTACAATCGATCTTTACGAAACGCTCTTTTGGCAAATAATTTGAATTTGTGCACTTTTTGCAGCGGAGTTCAGTGATATTTCATTCATCTGTGTACGATGTACCGTTGTGTGTAGCACCGCTAGGCAATCGCAATGTAGGCTCTGCATACTATAGATTATTCACCCCGGCACCACTCGCTTAGGTCATGCGCAATGAATCTGATTAAATGTTTTGGGCAACATCCAAATTTTCCAACTCAACGGATTCTCCACACGAATTGAAAATTCATCTGATGAACAAAAATTCTTCCCATTTTTCCTTTGTGCGAGGAAATTTTAGTGTGGCGTCTTAAAGATAGGAGTTTCGTCGGCGTTCTATCTTAATACATTCAAGGACAACACAGCCCCGAGAGGTCTGCACGTCTTTGTTAAACCGTGAGAGAGACCGAGGTAGACGAACCGTTTCCACAGCGATTTCATCTTGAGAACGAGCTCAATGCTCAAAAATAATGTAAAAAGAATTCTGCAATAACAGTGAGTAGTTGGATGACCTTATACGAGGGCAGACTGCTAGTCCCTCATGAAAACAATAAAATGACTACTAAAACCGCTACTAGGCCGGATTTATGACATCCATAAAGTTCAAATTAATGATCGACTCCGATGTTCTACAGTGATAGGGGGGCTATGAAATGTCCCGTAAGATCTGTATTTTAGCAATAACTTGGAGTACCTATGCCTAGGGCTTAGGAGATTATATAAACACACATTAGGAAAGTTCGAAGCTAATTTGATTTTCATACAAATAGCCGAAGCTTAGAACAAGTAAAGTTGTTGGGTGAAGCTCAAAAAATATACGATGTTATTATATTCCCCTTCATATAAATTGTTGTGATGTCACACGAGACAGTTAGAAAGCCCCTGACGAATCTAATACACGTAATGTACAAAATAATATCAACAATAATTTACAACAATCTAAAATGAAATCTAAATCTTGCTTCAGAGGGACGTTCCGAAATAATTCTGTTTACCGAAAACATGAAATACCTTAACTTAACTTAATTTACTTTGTCTTCGAACCGGGAGTGGTGTAATCAAGTTAAGACCAAACTAAAGGAAACAAACACTGGATCCAGAAGTTTCACGTTTCCAACTTAGTATTATTAGTCTCGTGCAAGGCCATTGGACGTTTGTTGTAATTATAGCTAACATGTGTTGGTCGCATTTCTGCTAACCGTTAAGTGAAGTGCTAACGAAACGCACCAAGTTTGATGACCCGAATGCATTGTATCTTAGTCATGCCGAAGCAACTGCCACAATAGATCTCCCCGATGAATAATGAATGGCAAAATGGAATTTCGGAGTACTGGGTAAGTGTGGAAGGCGTGGGCCGACAAGTATCGCCCACGTCTTGCCTTTTCTGGGCAACGTACGCTCGAGCAAGCTTTCATTGCGTGCAGCAAAGAGACCACAAAAACAACCTGGTCGCTCTGAGAATCTATACATATAGAAAGCAGTGTAGGTGGACACAAACATGCACAGTTTGATTGCATACAATTTCGCTAGTGCGAAATCTAATGTACTAATTATAATGATTGATTGTTACATTTCGTAGAAAGTTTTGCGCCAACAAAGACACTCACTCGACATTTGAAAGGAGGAGGATTCGGCTAAAAGCGTTATCGATCGACAATAAAATCCTGAGGAAAACCTATTTGAGCCGCAACCGGTCAAATTAGATTGACCTAGCCGACGACCTAACTCCCCTTGTTTAAATCAAATCAGGAAAAGTACCGTTACTGCAATGAAGTTTTCCAACTCAAAAGGTGTTCAATTTGCCTTCCTTTTCAGTCGTTTTCCTGTTTTTCCATGTCCGCCATTCAATAACCAACCTTTTAATAAAAACTCAATTTTGCTGTTCTTTATAACCATTTAACTTGGTGCTCTATTGTGAGCTTTGTCTTATCGTAAGCCTATAATGAACTGCGCAGCAGAATGTCTTAAGGATAAAGACATTTTGCCCTGAACATAAAAGGTAGTTAGAACATTGCAATGTCTTATCTTTGATATCCGTACGTTGAATGTAATAATGTAGTTGTTTACGTTTCGTCATGGACAATGGTCAACATTTACTTTAGGTGCGGCGTTGTGGGCCGAGTATTCCTTTCATTGTCATGTTAATGTGTCGGATATCAACCAAATAGGGGGCTGCGTTGAATCCGCACCACTTCTTTCACAAATGAACAAAGTTCCGCCCCGTAACGGCCCATTAAGCGGCTTGCTTCGAGATATTACACCGCCATTGTATCGTATTGGAATTTACCTCCGCCACTTGGGGCTATTGCTCTTCTCTTCCCGCTTCCTGAGCTTTTAATCAACGCCACCCTCCGAGATTTGGGACCTCTTAGTGTCAATTTAATAACATTTTAAATTGAGCGTCAAATTTAAACATCGAAGGATATTTTGGCAACAGCTTTTTACAGTAACGTCGACGGCAGTCATTTTAATAAAGCCTGTTGTTGGGAGGATTTTTTTTGGAAGTTTAATTAAGCCCTGGTTTGTTTACAGCAGCCGTTCACCGTCTAATGCGGTCAGGACAATAGAGAAAAGAAAATATTACATTTTCATGGACGATTAAGTGGGGACAATGGAGAGTGTGGTACCAAAACGATGTGGTCACTACACTGGTTTTAGGGAAGTTAAATAACTCGTAAAATGCTACCTTTTCAGTCGTTTTGGTTTTAACGTAAACTAAAACAAAGCCTTGCTATGTAAACAAAGGAGTACGTATCCTTTGTACAAACACCGGAACTTTGAACAAGTTTCTTTACATGTCGACAACGGAACGATTTACATGCGACGGCGGTAGCCGTTACTAGCGTGCCCTAAAAGGACAGGTATTTCAAAGTTCAAAATATGGCATAAACTCGTTATGTAGGAAGAGATGAAGAGTGGCGCATGAGTCATCGCAACGGTTGCAGTGTCCTTGTGAACCAACCGTCGTTCGTTTGACCAGAGGATGACACACACCCACGAAAAATAACTTTCGTACTGGCGCGTCCGCCGGCCGGTAAATTGAAACTTGTTTAACGGCTACAATGATGACAAATGCGAATCTTGTCGAGCACAAATTGCTGAAGGTTATTAAAAATATTAACCGACTCACAATTAACCAGTTAACGGAGAACGTTGAACTTCTCGATTGTAAATACATACTGGGTGTGATTTATTGGTGTTTTCCAGACACAAATAATAAAGAAATGATTTATTGTGCAATATTAATAATCTAATTAGAGAAACGATACGTGCGGTCTTATTATTTCAATGTCTGATAAATGACAACACAAAAGGAATAATATGATGATGATCACATTTCTCGAAGTTCGATGTAGACGATGCTTACTTTCTCTGTGGTCTAGCTGGAAATGTGTAATCCTAAGCTTTTCGGGAATATTAAAAGAGGTTGTTATCCTAAACTCCAAAGAGTTTTATCAAGGCAAATGAGCAGCTGCTAACAAAAACCGGTTTCATTAGAAGTTCATCGCAATTACATGCGCCATTCAGTTGCAGCTTGCAGTTAACGGCCAGTTCTGACCGTTGACAGTTTTTTGTTATTTTGAATGTCAAAAAAACAAATCTGCATCGTGCTTCAAAAACAAGCCATCAGCACAGAATAAGTGCATACACGTGCCATATCGTAGTATTGTTCTCCATCAGGCTTACCAATTACAAGTATAACTTGTTCTGGGTTAGGATAACGGAATTAACGGTTATGTTTTATCCCCGTGGTTCCCTCTCGTAGGACAATTTCCGACCTCTGCACGGATAAAGCTACGGGCAAGACCTAGTATAATAAATTACGACCACAGTGTACGATGCAAAACCACCAATAAACAGCTGACACAGATTATTTATTTAATAATATTCTTTCGAATTAATTAATCAATATACCTAGTATCTTTGTTTATGATAGAAAACAGAATATCTATCTAATAAGTAGACCAGGAGGATAATGGAATACATAATTAATAAGGTATTCAAAATGTATTGAATTGATATTCAACCCAGCTTGTTCGACGGGTTGACGAAATCGCTAAGCTGGTGATTTTATGGAGATTCTCATTTGCTATCAGTTTTTGTCAATAGGATAAACCACTCCCGTAGCGGCTGGTGGATGGGAGTTCCCGAGGATCGAGCAAGAGGCGTGCAATATAAGAGGCACATGTCCAAATTAAATTATTTTCATTTCACATAGGCTTACATGGGCACTTAAAACGAGGAAAGAAGGTACACAGTTCGGCTTGGTAGTTTCGTATAACTACACAAAGGTAGACCTAGGACCAGGCCAGTTCTCCTGAAGGCCAGTTCGTCCTAGGTCTACCGTTGTTTCTTACAATTTTAAGGCCTACTACGTATAAACCTGGACTATGGAAACTCATGATTTACGGTTATATGGATGAGCATATAGTTATTTTTTAGACATTCATATTGGCTTCGACAAATCAAGGTTCAATGAAGCCTTGGAAATGTGAAGGTAAGTAAGTATAAGTAGCCCTAAGATGACCCACTGACCAAATACCTAGGTAGCTTAAGACGGTGAAGACGACTCTCTGTAGGACTAATAAACGGACCAGCTGGAGACGGTTGCCTGCTCATCATCGTATATGATGAGTGAGACCTGATTATCAACTAATTAATCGTTGATCACAATAAATGATCTTTATAATTATGTACCTAAGTACCTACATGTAACTAATCTAGATTATGTTGAGGCAGGTCGTCTAATCTTGCGCCAGCGCATATTACTAAAATAATTCGCAGGTACTCTTTCAAATATTGATCCTGCTGCTGAAATACGTTAGTTGGAGGTAAATATCATTTTAATGTGTAATTAGCAACCGTATCGATGATATTTTTTTTTTAATAGGTTCTTAGTAGGGTTGGTTCTCAGTGGTGGTTGATCAGTGGTATTACCTCAGCATAAACAACCAAAATAATTACTTAATACTAGCTACGCGGTTAATGTATAGATATATAATAAAAAAAAGAAAAATCAGCAAAAACTCAAACAACGACAATTATGTAGGTACAATATTGTGTTCATTATTTTTGCAATAGTAAGCAAAAGTATTCCATAAAAGCCTAATAAATATCAAATAACACTCAATAATAATAAAATCTACTTACGTTTAGCAGCTTCAACTTCCATGGTTCTTTGTTTGAACTGGTAGACGTTGGATTACAAAGGATTCACACGTCCGCTGGACACAAAAGACGAACAAGTTTTAATTCAGGATATCTTCGACACAAAATCTTTATAAGTCTTATCGCCGTTGCAACAGTTATTTTGAATTAAATTTGAACTAAAGAAAGACAGGATATGAGTTAATAGTAGACGATTTCTTTCATGAATGAAGTTTTCATAAATTGTTTGACAAACTGTTCGATGCAACCACCTGATTGGTTGAATTCAAAATTGGCGCTTTCATATTCGATATATCGACCAATGATCTAGGAAGCTGCGTTCCAAAAAACATGATGTTGCAAGTCCAAAAAAGAAATCTTTTTTTTTATTTTCGCTATTCTTATTTATTTAGCTAAAATATAGAAAAATATTCTTATAAAGGCTTCATAAAGGTGAAACAAAAATCTATTATTTTAGTTTCACCTTTGATAACTTTTGATGTAGCGACATCTGTTATGAAATTTTATTATAGATCTGGCAAACTTGAGCATAACGCCATCTATTGAAACTTGGTGACACTGAGCTTCGTTAGATATGCGCATTATTTTCCTTGTTGTCTGTTTAGGGATAAGCAGAACTATACATAAAAAGTCTCGTTTAAGCATTCAGAAACTACTAATGTAATTTAGAATTCATATGTACATTCACGCCATTACCTGTAACGACTATCAAAGTTCTACAAATGACCAATCAATGAATCAACGGCTTAACATACTTTTTGAGGCACGGAGGAAACTCAGTATGTAACATATATTATTATATATTAGTCTATGGTATGTAATGAGTGGTTACCCATCCTCGGACCAACCTAGGCAAGACCGGATTACCTAAAAATTGACCCGAGCGACTGTTATTATCTAGCCTGATGCTTCCCTTGATATAAAGAAAGCTATCCTGTGTTACTTATTCCAGACTATAATCAACCTCTGTGCCATATTTCATCAAGATCCGTTTAGCCGTTTTGACGTGAAAGAGTTACAAACATTCGCATTTATAATATTAGTAGGATGTTGAATTGGTTTGTATTTGTTTAAACAAATGAATAACTGCTGGTTCGAATTGAAAACTCATTTTAGTATTGGCCAATCTGCTCTGTTAGTTTTTTTTTATGAACAGCATCTTGCAGTTCAAATTAGGAGGTTGTTGCCTGTTAACCGGGCTACTCCTGTGCAGCCTAGCTCTAGCAAGGGATGGGGGAGGAGGGCAAGGGACTGGTGGAACTCTATTGAAATTTACAGTTAAACTTATATACTGTTACAAGACAAGGTAACAAAAAGAACAATAAAAAATTTGGTATTCTTATATAATTTAATAAATTAACAGTTCACTATATTCACTATTACATGAACGAATAAATACAATAATAAAATATTTGTTTAATTATAATAATTATGTAAAATACATATTTCCTACTATGCTTGGACACAAATATAAATGTTGTATAAATATGCCGTCAGAGCTATTTATATTTTTTATAAAGGTTTAATTGGTTTGATTAACGGGATGTAAGTTAATAGCACATATAACATAACATCCCGCCTGTAATCCACAAAGGGAACCCTCCTATTTCTGTAGTACACCCACATTTCTCCAGTTATGCTTTTAAGACCCATGTGATGGGGGTGATCCTATTGTCATCAACCGGGTATAGGGAAAATCCCAATAAGACTTCGCCTTTTTTTGCGGATGGGAAATCATCAAATTACTTCCCCCGCTCTGGACAGAGCGGGGGGGCGGGGAGCGTCAGACTTGTACTGACTAAAATCCACCCATGCTCCTTCTATTGCCTTTTGCGATCCACGGCCGCGGTATCTCTTTCAAACAATCCAACAACCCGCAGCCCCGGCAGGCGGTGGCTCTGGCAGGCCCCTCTGCTTTGCTGACGTATAAGACTGCCTGATCTGGGAATCAAATTCAGGACCTCTTGCTCCGCAGTTGGGCTTGCGATCACTAAACCAATGAGGCAGTACAGGTAATATGCACATAACGAGATATACATAATCTACCGTCAGGAAAATCAATTGTCAAGCAAATTTCATCCCTAGGTTTATTTGCCGTGTTATAGCCATTTAATGCATCTTGCAGAAGAATGATAGAGTTGAGATTTGAATATACGGACTATATGAGTTGATATTCAATTTGTTTAACAATTAAATCTCCTGACTTGATACACCTTCATAATATTCTTACTAATCAAATAGTAAGCTGACCTTTTTTGCAATAAATATATTAATAATATCTACAATACATTTAACTATTCGTATAATAAATCCTGTAAAAATGTTGTTTAATTTCAAAAGTCTGTGATATTAAAGAGCTTATTAAAAAGTCATATTTTAGTACACATTAAGTAGTAATTTAAAGTTTTTGTCATAAAATAGCAATTAATAAAGAAACTAAAACTAATTAAAAATGGACTTGGCCACATTGATTCGTTGAACTAGCGACTAAAAATACTTTCTTTAAAGTTCTACAGAAAAAATTGAATAGGCGTTATTATTATTAACAGTGTTAAATTATTTAGCGGAACTCAGTATAAGCAAACACTGGCCATAAAAAAAAAACTTTCTTTTAGATGCAATTGAATAGAATATTATGTGTCTGTACCACTTGACGGCTATCTTGAGAGTAAACTCGGGAACGAATTAATCAAAACCATGTTACACGGATCTCTCATTGTCCGGAAACTCTATACAAATCGAGGCCATGTAACACTGAAAATGTATAGCTTGATGTGTCCCCGTGAGTACAAAACCGCCTGCTAACAATAGCTTGGCAAGAACGCGTATCCATTTTTTCAGAGAACATAATACATTATTTAAAATATAAATTATATAATACAAACTTTATAACATCGTAAGTTTTAAAAATAAAAACTTAGTAATGTACCTAATTATTGTTATAGAATGAAATATTTTGGCAGATTTTTACATCACTTGTTTCATAAAGTAGTTTTAAAAATCATTATCATTTCATCATTTTCCCGCTCTCATTCCAATTTTAAATCTTTTTATTTATTTAATTGTCACCAATCTCAAAGATTATTGAATTAGGACTCCAAAAAATCTTGAAAAATGGCTTGAGAGAGCTAACATTGACTTTTTCAATAGTGTAAATGTAATCTAAGGGACAGTGAGCATGCTGTTGGATTTTCAACTTCTGGTGGAGGGCCAAACGTTGTAAATGCCTTACGCGCTCACAGCGCCTTATGGCATTTAAAATGTATCGTTACATAAATGTCAGTATAATGAGTTTTGTATTATAAAAGAGACACTGTCTAGGCAGTATAGGTACAATTTCATTAAATTGGTAAAAAAAAAAACACTTGAATAATTAAACTCCAAAGCACATTTGTTTCGTTTTTGTTAGTTACGGGATGTCGCCCACTCCAGAAGATAATAATATTATAGTCATAAACCCAATACCAAAATTGTTTGCAATACGCAACCAGTGTCATCTATATAAATTATTAAACTAAGCTGATATGAGTATTTTTAAATTTAGAATCGACGTTTTTACTTAAGGCTTGAACCGCAAGCTCTTGCTGGGGCCTCAGCTGTCACCGTCGCCACATCCCGCAGTAAAACAAGTAATCTGGTAACATTTAACAATGGTACAAAACATTAAATAGACATGACAATTACATGCATAATTTTAGTGATTATGTCATTTAAGCAAGAACATACAATTAGTACAAAACAATGAGCCGAAACATTACATTGATAAATGCGATTTCACGCTTACTATAACGTATTTAAGCGTAAACCGTAGTGTGAGACTTCTTCAAATAGGTACAGTACAATCTCTAGTGTGATTATAAAAGTAAAAATATTTTCTACTGTTACTAATGGAAATTATTGAGTATTATTCTAATAAATTAAAAAACAATATGTACGCTGGCGTACCAAACAAGAACTAAATTAATAAATATAAATATCTTGGGACAACTCACACACGGCTATCTGATCCCAAGCTAAGCAGAGCTTGTGTTATGGTAACCAGACAACTGATATACATACTTATATAATTTATAAATACATACATATTATAGATAAATCACACCCAGACACAGAACAAACAATCATGCTCATCACACAAAGTTTGTCCTGGGTGGGAATCGAACCCACGACCTCCGGCTCAGCAGTCAGGGCCACTAACCACTGGACCAGTAGGCCCGTCAAATTGCCGTCAAATTGGAAAATAGAACAACTCGATGGGGCTATTCGCAAAGATATTCTTTTTACGTTTAAAGGCAGTGTTCCATTGTTCCAGCCAGGTTTAATAATATCAAAACAACAAATAATTTATTTAGAAAATATTAAATCACTATGGTCATTTACCAAAAAGTGGTATACAAACTGGGCCTTTTTCTTATCTATGACTTGTTTGTTTATCCTTGACTGCGGTTCCTGTGTTTGGTTCGGATTATCCCTGAGGAAAATGGCGCCGAACAAAGTCGACAGCGTTTTCGAATCCAGTCCATTTTCAGCGCTATGCTGCAGTGCCTCTTGTAAAAACTCACATAAGTATAAGAAAACATTCTTTCTGAATTCTGGCAACTCCATTATTATTTGTTTACATTGTAAGTAGTTGGCTGATGCCCTTAAGCATACTGACTGAAGGTTGTAAGGAATTATGGGATCTGCAGTACTTTCTAGAAGCAGTAGTAATGCTTCTGCCACAGAATGGATACTTCCTGGGATTGGGTCTATAGAACCACTATCTAACCAATCTCTGATCTGGAGAATTTCTGAATGGAACCCTGGCTGCTCAAACAAGTTAGGTTCCTTCAAGCCATGCAGATAAATATGGTCAACTAAGAACCAAATCTCTTTGGGTATGGAGTAAGTAGACTGGTTTGACACACAGGTATCCCTCTTATTCTCAAGCTCAATTAATTTCCCTACAGGCACCTCTTTGATTGGCATGTTGAGGTTCACTAAAACCTCTATCGAGCACCCAAAACAACTTCTTTGGTATGTCCCATTTATTGTTATAAAAATATCTTTGCCTCCATACAAATGGAGTACAAGAATATCATAGAGTTTGTCTGTTCCAGCATTCATCTTGCAAGCAGATGTCTTATTTATAAGTACCTTGAGTTGAATTTCGCATGTTTCGTCAGCACAAATACATTTCTTGTAAGGTTCAACTATCAGCCATTCCTTGCAGAAGCTTGTTTCATCTAATTTCTTTATGAACTCAAACTCCACAGGCAGCTTGCCAATATTCTTTATAGTAATAGTTCGAACTTGAAGTTCTAAGTACCGTACCGTTTCAAAATCTATCTCAGTTCTATCAACTTTAACTTGAGGGATCAATTCATTTTCCATTTTATCCAATTGTTTAATGACTTCTTCATATACCCTCCTGTACTTTTCTTCATCAATTATTTTAATTGAGGAGTTGAATATGGCTGATACAGGTTTGTGGTCACTGATGTTCAATGATGGATGGCTTCTGTAACCCAGCTGTATAATATTCTGTCCTCTCCAGAATATTCTGTCACACCATGCAGGTGCTCTGTTCTTCTCACTGGAATCCCAGTTGTCTGTTCCAGGGTCATACTTGTATGTAGGTTTGAAGTTGATTTCACCTTCTATGTATCCAGCAAAGACATTATTTAGCTTATGTTGCTGCTTCAGTTGGTCTTTCTCTAGTACTGGCACAAAATTGTTCTCATTGCATAACTTTTTAACTGTAGTAGGGTCTAGTTCTGTGATACGATAATTTAGGTCCCCAATCCAGTATACTTGGTCATGGTCTTTTATAGCTTTGGGAAGCTGGGTAGGCTGCACAAACCGGGTCCTGCTGCAGATGTCTCTGAAATCTTGGTTCCTTCTTTCAAATTCCTCTACATGGGCTGCCAAGTGGGAGTTGACAAAGCACATTGAGGTGTTGTGAAGGTCAAATCTTATGGAAACTCCACCTTTATTGCCCATCTTCCCCATGATTCCTGTCCCAACAGTGTCACACACAACATTACGCACATGAGAGAAATGTTTGGCTTTAATAAGTACTATCAGCATCATGCCAACAAGCCTGACCTTCTCCAACTTCACATACTTGGCTCTCTTATCAACAAAATTCAGGACAGCAGTGTACCACTCATCTTCTCTAAAGGTTTGGTCAAACAGAAATGTCTCCTTAGACAGGTCCAACTCTTGGAAACCCACAGCATAGATGTCAGGGGGCTCTCTGTCAACACTGAGCCACCCCTTCAGAGGGATAACAGGAGATTTGTCATTCACATTCCATGTTCCACAGAATACAGAGAATTTCTTTGTAAAGGTGTATTCATATTCCTTATCAGACATTTTGTGTTTGATAAGGCTCTCTCTAATGGCAACAGGAGCTGAGGTCTGAGTATGCGGGACTCCTCCAGGCAGCGCCATCGTGTGAGTTAGTATATCGTTATCAATTTTACCACTGTACTTCTTGAGCCACACAAAATCGGGCGTAGTTGGCACTTTGTTCACAGCTTCTATGCCTCTGAACAGGTCATCGACAAAGTTGTCGACACGCGGAGTCATCTGTATTTCAAACTTATACTTATTACTACGAGATTGCAGATTCAGGTACAGTATGGCCTCGGGATCGGAAGGTTTGTTGTCAATTTCACATTTAAAACTCTTATCTATCGGCAACACTATTTCTATGGATAAATCCGTGAAGGACTTTGGCGGGTAACATGACGTAAACAAGCAGAATACTGCCTTTTCATCACCAAACTCAACAATTGCTAATAGCCGTTCCTTTTTTACCCACTCTGGATGTAATACTTTGGCGTCACACAGGAAAGCTGTGACCCGCTCGCTCGATAGGAATTTTTCCTGTACCACAGATTTTATCTCGTCGTGATTCATGGTGTTTCAGGGTTTATTTCGTTCCACTTTTCACATTACATCGATATTGTTCGAAGTTCATGTAAATCCGATATATTGACAGCTTAGCAAAATAATTTTGTGTTTGACGTTGACAGTTAAACACATAGAACATTTTCGTCCAGCAACATAAAAATGGTGTTTGAGAGAAAGTCAGGTAAGATGAATCGAATTTTTTTTTATAATACTAAAAAAATGTTTTTATAACATCTAAAATGTGTGGTCTTCTATGATTCTTAACTTACAGTTTCCCTTTTATGAATTTTATATTGAAAAATGTTGGGAATCGGTTTGTAAATAATTATGTGTTCCTAAACGATTTTGATCTGACTCAACAATCCAGTTTACGAAGACAGTTTAAATAAAATGGAGAAAAATAAAGATAGAAGAAGATTTTAAAATTTTGATAAACCATGAAGCCTTAAATATGTAATATAAAGAAAAATATGTTGTCCGTTTACTGTGTAAATATATAATTATTAATTGACAGAATGACGAAAAAGCTAACTTGAACCTCAACGACATACATAAATGCTCACTCCCATCTATCAATCAAGCGAGTAGTGTTATTTTGGTAAAGGAGCTTGTTTTGTTTTTATTCGTATTTTCTCACTTTTCTCGGCCTGTGTTGAGTAATCCTAGCTCAGTAGGCGTTGAATTACATAATCTATAAAATAAAAAGTTAAAGAATATGGCGGGAGTGCCTAGTGATTGGCAATTAGGATGCGTTGAAGTGAAACAACGAGGAGAATACCTTCTGAAGTCTGGTCAATGGTCTGATTGTACTTTCTTGGTGGGTGCTGAACCCGACCAAGTGGTTATTGCTGGCCACAAGCTGGTGCTGGCGATGGCTTCACCAGTTTTCGAGGCTATGTTTTATGGTGGTATGGCAGAGAGGAATGATCCTATACCTATATTGGATGTACAGCCTGAAGCTTTCAGGGCTCTGTTAGAGTGAGTATGTAAAAGAACGACTATTTTAATTAGTTTGACTTCATCAGATCTTCTGTAGTAAAAGAATGGATGATTTGATTGGAGACTGAAATAGTGGAACACTGAGATACAATCAATATTAAGTCAAACAATAGCAGCCTTATAAATGAATAAAAAATTGGCAGTATAACAGATCTTTTACATTATAAGTATTACCTTACAGGTACATATACACAGATAACATAAACATCAGCTCATTTGACAAGGCATGTGAGCTGTGCTATGGAGCCAAGAAGTACATGTTGCCTCACCTGGTGAAGGAATGCACTCGTTATCTGTGGTCTGACCTGTACCCAAGAAATGCCTGCCGTGCTTATGAGTTTGCTCGGCTCTTTGAGGAGAATGTGCTTATGGATAAATGCATACAGGTATTCTATATTATGGAGCATCTCAAAAAATGCAATATTTTTTGGGTTATATTTAAGTCCCATATTTTTTTAAATTGGGTTCGAGCCTTTTTCCAGCAACAGCACAAACCTGAGAATGCCTTATTGGAAAAACTCCATGAAACTTAGTCTGAGCTAGGAATCGAACCTACAACCTCATCTTAAGGAGGCACACTTAAAACCACAACACTATTTAGAAAGTATTTCTTTTATCTTTATTTAAAACTATACACTGAGTATTGAAAGTATTATTTTCACCTGTATTCTTATTTAAAATACTTTGTTCAATAATGCTAATATTTTAATAGATATAAATAAGTCTTTACACTGACGTGGTTACTAAAATTATAATTAAGACTTGAAACGGGATATTTACCATGTTTGTAATTAATTTCGAGTTTCCGATATTTCGGCGACAACATAATTTGTTATGTTTGCAACATGGCCACGATATCAGAAACTCGAAATTAATATCGAATTAAATAGTTTGTCTTTATTCCAATATTTATTAAACTAATAAAATTTAATTCTTCTCTACCAATATGAAAATGGGATCATCATCATCTGCATAGCCATTTCCCAACAATGTTGGAACAATGTTGCGGTAGGCTTCCAGTCTGACTGGATGCAGCTGAATACCAAATTTTTACATAGAGCAACTGCCTATCTGACCTCCACAACCCACTTAATAACCCACCAAGAATAAAAAAAAAAAAAATTATATTTATAATAAATTTATTAAATTTCAGATAATCAGCACAAATACAAAAGAGGTTTTAACTGACAGCAGTTTTGAGGATGTAGAGCTGAACACCGTCATCACAGTCTTCTCCCTAGACCATTTAAATGTGGACAGTGAACTAGACTTGTTTGAAGCAGCAGTGAGGTATGCCAAAGCCCAGGATAAGAGGATCTCAGAGAGGAGTGTGTCGCCACCTTCAGAGAATGGACCCCCAAATGAGAAGCGGTCCAAGAGCCCTGGTCCGTCCACTTCTAAAGATAAAGTATGTATGATCTGGTCAAATAGTTTCTGATGAAAGTGTAAACAAACCCTTTTAGTTAGATTCTTGTGCAATCACTTGTAAGATTATAAATTACTATTTATGTTTTTCAGTGTTAAGCATAGTAAAAATAAAAATGGCGTAATAAGAAATTGTGACTAAAGTACGGCCAACGAGAAGCGATACGAAAGGTCATTAACCTAAAGAACAACTATGGCGTTGACAATCTAATATTTAGGTCTTTCCATCTTGTGCCTTTGTCGTAATGTCTCGTTCTCCCGGCAAAAACATGACAACGTTAAGACGGGTTCGCCAACATTCGGGCGGCCATTTTAGATGGGGTTTTAGCATGGGTTTTGTTTACATTTGGTATCGCTTCTCGTTGGCCGTACTATATATGTGTTTGCTTTCTCAAGTACATTTTCTGAGTTATCTGTTTTTTGTATGAAATACTTTGAAATAAGGTATCAAAACTAAAAGTACTTGCTAAAATGATTGGATTCTTAGCCAAGACAATTAGCTATAATTGTCAATGCTAATTATGAAACGCAGTAACCGTTAGATTGGACTGACTATTTCGTAATTTTGCGATTGTAAAAACGAGGTGATCTTACATAATATTTTATAGATTTTTTTGCAATAGAACATTGCTTCTTTCAATTCTAGCTTTTAATTGGTAACAAATTACATTTAATTAACTACTGTAACAGCATGATGAAACTGTTAAGAGTTAAGTAGTAAACAAAAAAAGTATGTTTAGTAAACTGTCTAAAGTGGCTATTTTAACACCCCAACCCACCAAATGATCACATATAAAAAAATACATTCTCATAGGTGCGCCATTCGCGGAATAAACATTTGTTGGTCTAACATAAACAAAAACGCAATCAATGTTTGCAAAATAAACTTACGATGAAAAAGGTCTCGGTGAGCACCGTCAAAAACATTAAAACTAGATAAGATCCAATTCAATAATGTCTCTGCTTATTCTAGTAGAACAATTCCCGTAGCTCCATTTCCGCAGTGAGTGTTTACAAATTGGGAATTCTATTAATTTCTGCTCAGCGCCAATATAAACAGCACGTCATCAGATTCAGAAAAATTACTTACGATCCCGCAAATCACCGGGTTTTGGCTAGGTACTTTCTAAATTTAGGAAGATGTGGTGGAACAAACTGATTTATGGCAATGTCTTCAACCGCAGGTGGTGAATGTTGAAAGCAGTGCAGAGAACAGCCCTGAAACCGTGATGGACACACAAAAGGCTAGCGATAGCTCCGACCATTCCCTACCAGGACCCTCTGATGAAGGCAAGAAGAAACCCGGTGAGCAGAGCAAGTCCAGTCACATTTTCTTATTTTACTCAATTCATTTCGAAGTAATTTGACTTGCATTCTTAACAATTTCTATGCGATTTAACTTAGTTTTCATCATTGCGAGTTTCCACCGTGCCTCGAAAAGCACTTTCAAGGTGTTGGTTCTGGCTGTCATTTGTAGATCTTTGACAGTCGTTACAGATAGTCAGTGTCCCGAAAGTCTGACAACCAGTCTTACCAAGGGGTAGTCTCAGTCACTCACTCAGTAGTAACTGGGTTAAGGGTTGTGGAGTTCAGATAGGCAATCGCTCCATATAAAATACTGGTATTTAACTGCATCCGGTTAGAGTGGAAGACAACCCCAACATGGTTGATTGAAACTTACGTTTTCATTATAGTCATTATCAAATTATTAAAATAAACGAACTTCCGAATTTTCTTTTGCCAATAAATTATTTAAATGTTACGAAATTGAAGTGAATTGGTAATTGTATTACTTTTTGAACTAATAGAAAACTGTAAAAGTTCAATAATAATTTTAGGTAACAAGCAAGTTGAATACTTGTGAACAAAAAATTACATAGGCACATACCATAAACAGTGATTTTCTACTTTTCATGTTCTACAGACCCAAAGACAGACAAACCAACAATACGCTCTGCTATCGAAAAGATTCGTTTCCTGACCCTCACGCCCCAGCAGTTCGCAGAGGGGCCAGCACGATCCTCACTCCTGACGGAGTCAGAGGCCTTTGCCGTCCTTATGAACATACTGTCTAGCACCTCGGACGTGGCCATGCCTAGTGGCTTCTCAACCTGCAGGGTGCCAAGGAAACAGCTGATTGGGGATGGACCCTCTTCTAATGTAAGCATAATTATCTTTGGAATAATTCACAATACAGGAAGTAATACAAAAAAAACAGAAAAGAAGGAACACATTAAAAAAAAAGTAGAATAAGTTAGGTTGACCCATAGGCATTTAGACACATCACATACATTTATAAAGGTCGCCTACTGGGCGGTGTGTGTGCTCTTGGCCGGTTTTTGTTTTTATTATTGATCTTAGTCTCTAGATATAGTAATTCCGTATGTGTCCAGATGGCTACGCTGACTGTAGACACTCCGAGCCCGGTGATGTTGGAGCAAGTGTTCGGCGCGCCGTCCAGCTACCTGCCGCCCTACCCCAGACCCACGCGACACGATGGTAAGCATACAACCATAAAAGTTCTTCTGTTGGCCATCAACTGCAAATATTTCTCGTTGTTCTTTCTGAAAAATCATATTTATACTATTTATGATCAAAAGTGAGTTTGTTTGTTACGTCTACACGCCTAAATCAGTAAACCGATTTTGAAGAATTTCGGTACAGAAATAGTTGTGACCCAGACGGCCAAAAGCTATTTTTTTAAGTAATAAACGAGGGAGAAAGAGGGAAGAAAAGGGAAAACATAGCTTTCCAATCAATAAGGTGCAAGGGCAAAAACTACAGGTATAATCAGGAAAAGGGAACTGTGTTACCCCGAATTTAATGCGAATGGAGCCGCGGGCAAAAGCTAGTAGTAATATATTTAAAACTCAGCGGCTTTATCTACCTTGCCTAGTAAATGGTTGAATTTAAATAAAAAAAATATCTTGTTCAGAAAAGATAACTCGTACACACACGCACACAGACATATTTTTGTGTATATTCTTATTCTAATCTTGCCTATCCCACTTTACAGTCGGCGTCCGTCACTCCTCAATAGTCCACAACGCGAACCACTCGGGCCTGGGCGTGGAGCACCTAGACAGACACAGCAGCGACTACAACAAGATATACTGCCAGAGACCCATCATACAGCACACCGACTGCCTCAACACCTCCGTGTTAGACTGCTCCGTCACCTTCATGGTGGATAAGAACATCTGTCTGTTAGGAGTGCAGGTGAGGGACATACGCACAGACTCAAGTCCCAACAAGATTGGAAAAAAATAAAATCTCTGTTCTGATAAATTACCTGTCATGGCGGCCAATATTAACGGGATAGCAATGCGATACGTCTGAGTAGAGATATATCTTTTTTTTTTTAATCAACCAGGGCAACCACACTAGGAATTTCTCCTGTATCGTGGGTGCATTTACACACTTTTAATCTCATATACACAAACAGCCAAACCCGAGACTTCTATCTATAGGCCATACTGTAAATATTTGTTACGTGCGAGGATCGAACCCGCGGCACGCAGCGCAGCAGTCAATTGTTCAGCCACTGCGCCAATCGAGTCGTCTTTGTCTTGATCAATAGGGTAGTTGACACCACCAATCAATTGATATACTTTTTATGATCTGTCAAAACGCCCTTCCCCCATAGATTTTGTATGAGACTCGCAACGATGACGTCACTAAGTTGTCAAGTCAATGATGCAACTATTTATTGGTTTAAAAGCAACTCAAAATCGAATTTTAAAGTTATTTTAAAATGAATGGAGTTCTCAGGTCTAGAATAAGGTGTTCTTTTAGAAAAATTGTGTTTTTTAATTATTGGTTAATGGTGTCAACTACACAATTAACTATCATGGCCGCCAATATCAACGGGACAGCCATGTGATACGTCTGAACAAAGATTAAGTGCAGGTAGTTTAAAGTGTTCAAAACCGAAGCACGGGTTGCTTCTTAAGTTATAAATTAATTTATATGACCATTTAAATTGGCGTAGTTTTTTCCTAAAAGAACAGTTCAGAGACTAATTTGCATGGTCGTCATTCTACATGACCTAAATGTTGTCTAGATTTCAAAAGAGACTACCTCATTGACGAACTGTTACAGTATTTCTTCTCAGAGTAGCCTGTGCCCACGTAGTTTTAAACCATATCTTTTGAAGTGGTTTAATAAAACCGATTTATAAAAATAAATATGATTAATAAAATGGTTTATGCAATTTTTGTGTGAAACAGTTTCGTTTTTTAATTCGTGGTCATCAGAGCCTCTCGTCTTAGGTACTCGCGCCTCAGACGTGAAGTTGCGGACATCAGCCCGTTATACAATACAATGTTTGTGTCTGTTCGTGGCCAGGTGCCGACCCAAGCCCCGAGCGAGGAGTCGGGCGTGTCGTGCGCGGTGGGCGGCGTGGGCGGCGGGGGCTCGTACTGCGAGCTGCTGTACGCGCACTTGCTGGACGCGGACGGCGCCCGGCTCACGTACACGCACTACACCAACCGGGTGCCCTTCCGACATCTGCTGGACATCATGTTCAACCGCCCTGTCTATATTCAGCGGAATAAGGTAAGCATCATCAATTCATCATGGGGGGTCTGAAATAGCCACTTTAGCAGAACTATAATAAAAAAAAACACGTTTAAATTCGTAATATAGTAAAGTGGTCATTTAAGACCCCTTTCTAATCCTTTTTTTCCTGTCTGTTTTTTTGGAACGAAGTTCCTTATCGTGCGTTGCGCCCCCTTTCGCTAGACGCTAGACGGAGAAAATTAAGACCAAAAGTTGTAACGACACTTTTTGCTATAGTTGTAAGCCGTGCGGCGTGGGCGTGTTTCTCTGTCTGTCTCTCTCTTTCTCATAGAAAGCAAGCTAGTTATTTTCGTTTCGTCTTTCTATATCGCAATGAACAGTGTGGTGTCGCGACGATTATTTTTGTTGGGTGTACACAGGTTTTTTGTACATAATAAATAATTACTTCGTTCCATCCGGATTCCTCTCAATGTTTTTTTTTATAATTTTTCGAATTTCAACCTTATTTACACATGTGTTTCAATTCCTCAGGTGTACAAAGTGGGTATAGTATTCAACAAGGTCGGCTGGTACCCTATGGGCACCTGCGCGCAGCAGGTAGCTGCGGAGTCAGTATTCTTCAACTTCGGCATAGGCCAGAGCTCCGACTCGGTCCGGGACGGGCTCATACGCTCCATCATCTTCACCTACTAGCAAACAACGTCACCCGACCTTTACATCGTTTTGTAGAAACGAGGAAAGGTCGTGGATGAAAAAAAAGTGTAATTTGTAAGATTTATGGGCAGCGACCGTATTCTGTACCGTATAGGTCTTAATTGGGTATTGTTTTTTAGGGTTACGTGAAGGTTAACCCGTATTATAGAGTTAATCAGCGTACTGGTTTACTCAGAATTCATTTTGGAAAGTGACGACAAACAGCGCGCGTTCGGTATTTTGCCTCTATCATTCTCGTTAATCAGCAATCTAAGTATAGTACGGCCAACGAGAAGCGATACGAAAGGTCATTAACCTAAAAAACAACTGTGGCGTTGACAATCTAATATTTAGGTCTTTCCATCTTGTGCCTTTTTCGTAATGTCTCGTTCTCCCGGCAAAAACATGACAACGTTAAGACGGGTTCGCCAACATTCGGGCGGCCATTTTAGATGGGGTTTTAGCATGGGTTTTGTTTACATTTGGTATCGCTTCTCGTTGGCCGTACGTACTGTAGTCATTTAAACTTAATTTGACGATACGGTTGGCGCAGTGGCTGAGCGATCGACTGCTGCGCTGCGTGTCACGGGTTCGATCCCCACACGGTACAAATATTTGTATAGCCTACAGGTAGTTGTTCCGGGTCTGGCTGTTTGTGTATGTGAATTTAAATGTTTGTCAACGCACCTGCAATACAGGAGAAATTCCAAGTGAGCAACTTTTTTTTCAAAATGTTTGGTTAACGTCCGGTTAACCTTTTATCCTTATAACCTCTTTTATGTCGGACCTAACCGGTCAACAATTGCGTTTAAAAATAACGTGACTATTGTAACTTATTTTCGAGCGCATATCTTTACTACGATACTGAAAACAGAAATTCCTGTTTGTAGGAATTTAGTATTAAGTATGCACAACGCCCCAATTGCAAATCAGTAACTTCTACAAGACAAAATCAAAGGTCTTTTATTCAAACGAGGCTGATGATCAGCAGTTTTGGAACGTCAACATTACAAGAGACAGCTACCCTACCATGACGTGTTAAAGCAGAACTTATTCCGCTGAGGGAAAGGGACAGAGCTATACAGGGTGTCTAGCACCATCTCTTTCACTCAGTGGAATAAGTTCTGCTTTAAAATGTCATAGTAGACCTAAAGTTCCCCAAAACGCCCACCCTTCGCCACTTCCTAGTGCTTTAGATGGGAAAAAGAAGTGGCGGAACAACCAACAAAACCATTTTAACCTGATCTCTCTTTTACGGTGTGCGATCCGTAGTAGAGAGATCAGGTTATAATAGTGTAGAATAGGTTGACCTGCCGTCGTGTGTACCTTAAGGCATTTCTACTGTCGATAAATGATTAGTTAATAAGAGACACAGTGAAATATATTTCTCTCAAGTGATTATTGGTATCTAGGATAATTTTACACAATCACTAGCTGTGCCCAGCGGTTTCACCCGCTGCTCGGTTAGGGGTATGAAAAATAGATGTTAGCCGATTCTCAGACCTACCCGATATGCACACAAAATTTCGTTCAAATCGGTCCAGCCGTTTTGGAAGAGTATAAGAACGAAAACTGTGACACGAGAATTTTATATATTAGGACGAAGTAAGTTGTAAATACAATATTGATATGTGTTATAGAAAACAGATGTTCAGGGGGGTCTAAAAAGCCCACTCTAGCAGAATCATAAAACTAGACCATTACAGGCACTTTTGAATGTCAAGAAGCAAAAGAATGAAGCTACTGTCCCAGACACAATGCAAAATAACTTGTGAAAGTATTGTAATTGCCCATTACAAAGCTTTGATCTCTATGGAGAAGAATGGGCAAGAAATTCCATAAAAGGATAGGATAGAGTCATGAATCACGTTACAATTCCTAAAATGGTTGCAGACGCAGTTTATGTGATGAGTTGTCAGTTTGTGACCATTTTACGAATTATAATGTGATTTATATTATTAACCTATTTATGATTCTGCTAAAGTGACCTTTTTAGACCCCCTGTTCTATTTAAATCTATTAAAAACCAAAACACCTTCTGTTTTCTATAATAATTTGTATGAATTGCCAAAGTTAATACATTTAAAATGTGTGTGTTCAACTTCTTTATACTTTCATAAATCTAGTTTGTGTGATATTTTAATATATTACCATTTTTTCTAGCGCCTACTTATATGCAGCTGCATTACATGATAAAATTGTATATACAATATATCCGTTATAAATAAAATACAGATTGTATTGCCACTACAATATATAAGCTAGATAACTTGGTAAATATTTATACAGAACCTATTTTTTTTTCAGTGTTGATTTTTAGTTTTTTTTTTATTTGTTATTATTTTTATTATACAAAACTTAATTATTTTGCTGGCAATGCCTGGGCCATAGTGCCACCAGATCATAAACGTACACGCGTGCCCCGAGAAACTAATTTTACCTATTTTTTTTTACTTAATTGTGTCGTTGCCGACAATGGCGTTCAAAGGACTAACACTCGGAACAGATATTTGTATGGCCTACAGATAGTTGTTCCGGGTCTGACTGAGTTTAAATGTTTGTAAACGCACCTACGATACAGGATGAATTTCTAGTGTGGGGCATATTTAAAAAAAATGTTGACATATCACATTAAAATCACTAAAACTAAGAGTTTTTTTTTCCATCTGTCTAATGAGTGTGCATTTTTCTGGCAATACCATTTTTGTTTGGAAATCACTTCCTTTTTTTACCTGTGTTTAGGTTTTTATTTTATTGACTTAAAAATAATCATGTATTTATTTTATAAGAATAATCTACTTAGCCTGTAATTTTTGTTCAGATTATTTATTAAAAAAATATTTTTGATACCAAGTTCTATTTTATTTGCTACACAGACACGAGTGGCACCGCTGATCATGAAACCTAGTGCTATTTTAAAATAATACCGGTCAAGTGCGAGTCGCACACGCGCATCGAAGGTTCTGTATAGTTCGATATCTCTGCGAGATACCGAGATAAAGGGTCTTGATGAACAGACGGACTAACATCAAATTGATACTTTAAGGATTCCGTTTTTCCTTTGAGGTACGGAACCCTAAAAACAGGATCGAATCTGACACTAAACATATTCCGCTTTTTCAGATTAGATGAAAAACATCATTCGTATTTTAGGAATATTAATTAGGACTTAAGTCGCAGGAATTGAAAGAATTGAGTTCCACAGTGGAACTAACTCAATGAACTAATGATCTGCATTATAATAGTTAATTTAGCATTTCACAAGGTGTACTACCAAATCTGAGATGTATGTACATACTTCTAGGGCGATTCATTCAAACAATTCTGATCAGCTGTGAACAGCCAGCTTTAGATTGTGTTTACAAAGCCTTTCTAGAGAATGTTTTGTTGAAAGCAAATAATGAAGCATCGTTTTTATTTCAATGTTAACATAATCAGAATAAAGTAATCCAACTTTCGTTATTATGTATATTCTAAAATGATAAATACTGCAGTTAAATTCACTATGCAAAATGAAATTCTAAATCATTAGCTTCATTCGTAAACGCTTAGCTGTCAAATTTGACTTTTGTCATGTTGGAAGTGGCGAATTCTTTGCTAAAGTTTTGTGCATGATTCGCGTAGATTTAACCATATTACGGCAATTATACGTTGTTTAGTTAATTAAAATGAACTTAAGTGGCTTGCTTTGACATTAGGATAGTGTTATTTAATAGAAGCAGGTTCATTAGATTGGTTAAATTGATGTTATAAGCTACCATGTCTCCCAATAGATGTGATGGGTTACTGGCGAGGGTTGATTTTCCGCTCTACACGCTTCAAACGCTTACGAATCGACACGTAATAGTTGCGGGTGGTGGAGGAGCTGCGGCAACAGGCGTTGCTAATGGATTTGTAAGTACAAACTATAACAAACTTATAATTAAACGACTTCGTTTTGTTCCATTGGTATACGTGTCAGCTGCTTACTCACACGATTAATAAATACAATTTCACTAGGTTCGGTTCGAATAATTGTTGTCCTCACATTCTTAAGCAAATTTTATCAAATAGAAAGTGAAACATGAATATAATTTCTACTAACAAATGCAACATTGTTGGTCTAATGAACACTGGCTTTTTGCAGTTAATAGGCATTTCGTTTCGATCGTTGATTCCAAGAAATGTAGTATGCCTTCGATGCAATGTCCCCTGACATAAAACACATTCATATAGATGTTTTATCACAATAATAAAAGGCAATCAGTAAAACAAAGTAATAATTTATTTTCAGGAAATATTTGAGCTCTCACATAATGGAACAAGATTTGTTGCCGAAGAGGTGATGCGCCATGAGACTGGGCCCAATGTAGTGATGAACTGTTCAGTGAGAAGTAATCAGCAGAACAAGACTTATTTAACGGCCGGTCAGGAGAGCCACTGTCAACTCTACAAAGTCAATATACGCATGGTGGATGCTGCTGAGATGCGCAGAGGCAGCTTCAGGGCAGAGAATGGGCTAGTTAGGAGAAGGAGGCGCACTGTCTCGGAGAACGACAATATATCTAAGAAGGACAGTAATAGTAACACTACGGAGAAAAGAATATCATTTGAAATAAGGCCCAGTGATAGTGTGCAGACTGATTTCAGGTAAATTAATAACCTATCACATGTAACTGAATATTTCACGCATAAAATCACTCCTTTTGTACTCTAGGAGTAGACAGTAACAACAGTACCCCAGGAACTGTGTACTTATAAATAATAAAAGACCACTTGATAAAATGAGGACCTTTTGTCACTGGATATCAACTTCTTCCTGCCCCTGTCTCATTTTATTTAGGCCACAACACATTTTCTTCCATTCTCCCTTGTTTTATATCAAAGCATCAATTACTTCTTCCTCTGAGAGTTCTATTGTGCATTAAAAATAGAAAAAAAAAATGGTATTAAATATTTGTTTATTATTGGCAACTACATTTAACTGTTAGTTACAGTTGTTCTTCATAATATGACATATTTTCCCATTTTTTTCGTCTTCTAAATTGATTAATTTACCAACTTCTTCTGCTGTAGTATCTACACAAGCTCCTTTTACAAGAACTAAAACTATTCAAATAGTGATGCAAGTTATTCTATGTATGTATAAAAATGTTTTTAACCTCATTCAAGAGATTACAGATTATTTTATCCCCAAAAGATAAAAATATGTCATCAAACATTCTTCACTTAGATTACGACGTTATAGACTTATCTCAACATATTCCCTTTTTTTAGATAAAATATTTTAAAAACCTTTTACTTTAGATCATCATTAAAAAATAGCCCTCTATGGCTTTACTGTGTTAAGTATAAACTTAAAAGTGTACGCCTTCAAGGAAATAAAGACACCATTTTAGGTTTTCCAGAATAAAGTTTGTTTGTCCCATAGATTTAAGAAGATGGATTCTCCAGTTATTTCCCATTCACAAACTTAGTCTTCGACGTCATAGGGAATAACAGAAGTCTGCGATAAGAGTGATCAAACATAAGCATGGCAGTATTTATATTGGTCTTTCCTTGTACCTATTCAATGAAACTCGTCATCATAATTTAGGTACGGGGAATCGCGTAGGGGAGTTTCCTTAAAGTGATGACTAATAATTTTAGTCCTCAAAGTCAAAAGTTTGGCAGTGTATCGTTGAGTATAATCTGCATTGCAGTTGTTTACAACATATTGCGAATTTAATTTCCATAGCAACCTATTTAGGTTTCGTATTTTATATAACAACCAGTTAAATTAAGAGGTAGTTCACAACCTGACATGAGAAATTGTGTACAATAGACTATATGAATTCATACCTATAAGAATCCAATATAAGAAAATAAAAATGCATCATTTTGATATGTCGATATTTTTATCAATGCAGTAATTAAATTAAGAATCATGTAAAAAGATAATCTTGATAAAAATAAAGCATGTTTCACTGCGTCAATATTCATTCAGTGAGAATGTTGCTACTTTATTTAAAGTTGGTTGTATAATTTATTGCTGCAAGTCATACGTCCTACTAATATTATAAATGCGAATGTTTGTGAGGATGGATGTATGGATGTTTGTTGAAGAACGGATTTTGATGAAATTTGGAACAGAATTTGATTATAATCTGGAAAAACACATAGAATATATTTTTTGTTTCGATATCACTCGGAAGAAGCCGCGGGCGCCGACTAGTGATATATACATACAAACAACTCAATAGGCGGTAGCCAGAAACTACAGCGCCACTTCCTAAGGTCCTTACGTACTCCTTTTGCCTCTTCCACATTCCATCGCCCGCCGATTGGTAGTAATAATATTTAGCGATAAAACCGCCCATTGTGTCACCCTATTTATAAGTTGTTTAATGTTATTCTTGTTATATATTATTATGTTATTTTATATGTTATTTTCCATTTTGTTTTGCAGCAACGATCCCCTACAGCGGGTGGTCCGAATCAACCACAATGGTAAGCAGATGGCGACCGGCGGCATCGATGGGAAAGTGCGTGTTTGGAGCTTTCCTAAGATGGAGCTGCTGTACGAGCTGGAAGGGCATACTAAAGAGGTGAGAAAGAGGAAGGGAGAGTCAAGATCCAGTCCATGTCCACCTGCCGGGCTTGCAGGTCTTCGCAAGAGATACTGCAGCCCCGGAATACAAAGGGCAAAAGAAGAAACAGACTTTTACTGACTAACCCACCCAGGTTTTAAAAATACCGACATGTCCTAAAGCAAGAAATTTGAAGACTGGCGATGTAATTACACCTTAAATAAATTATTAACCTTTGATCGTTATAATGAGTCAAAAAGACAGATTGGATCGGCTCATTAACCTTTGATTGCTAAAAAGACAGGTATGATCGATGATCTTGATTGCTCTGCTGTTATCCTTTTCTACAAATTTTGTTGATGACTTTGCATGACACCGCCAAAAACAGTAATTTACTCACACGCAAGTAAATTGGGATAAAAAGCAGGACAATGATTATACCTAAATCCTTACTTCCTTACTAATATTATAAAAGCGAAAGTGAGTTTGTTTGTTACCTCTTCACGCTTTAATGGCTAAACCGATTGTGATGAATTTTGGTACATAGATAGTTGGGAACCAGGAGACGGACATAAGCTAATTTTTATAAAAAAAAAGTGGGATGTGATCATGTAAGGGAGAAAAAGGGAAGAAAAGGAAAAACTTAGCGTTACTATTACAAATCAATAAGGCGCAAGGGGAACTGCGTTACCCCAAATTTGACGCGGGCGAAGCCCCGGGGAAGATAGTCTATAATTAGTTTTGTAAATTAAGACGGTTACCCCCAACCCCGGCAGGCACAGACCCCTGGGCATTACATAGGCTTATGTGTATGTTGTTTTATTTATTTGTCGCTTATACCATTATAGATCGATGACTTAGACTTCAGTCCATGCGACAGCTCGCTGGTCAGCATCGCTAAGGACGGGCTGGCGCTGCTGTGGGCCACGGACCGCAAGCGAGCGCCCACGCTGCAGATCACGTGCCAGCCACCCAACGGGAACAAGTACCTGTTTAGACGATGCAGGTGAATATTGTAATAGTAGAAAAAAAAAGTGTGTGTGTCAGCTCCGACGCACGACTGGAGTTTACTCCTTAAGTACGAGTATCTAACCATACGGAAAAAGAGTTTATTCAACTGAAAAAAGATTAATATCATATGAAAGGCTAAATTCACAAATTAATGAAAAAAAATAGCAATATAAATACATCGACACTGATAGAAACAAACAAGCCCAATAACATAATAGTATATAGGTATAATCGCCTTTACTGCATACCATATGTACGTCTTAATACACTCACAGCCAAATTAGAAAGTTGCGCACTAAATGTGCGCACCAAAAACGTGACACATTTTCGTTACTTTAGTAGGTTTTACCCCTCGGATTTTTCTCATACCGGGCGCCTTATACATATATGAAAATCGATTCTTTAGGAGTAAACTCCAAAAAAAACGGATCTGCAAAAATTACTAACGAATTTAAAGTATTTTTCTTTGGCAACTTTTATTTAATTGAACTGATACCTCTATGGAGATGGCAAATAGTATTGTTGCGTTTTATTGATTTCGATTTTACCAAGTCCATTTATTAGGGTTCTGTACCTCAAAAGGAAAGAAAGTAACCCTTATAGTTTCACTTTGCTGTCCCTCTATCTGTCTACCAAGACCCTTGATCTCGGAGACGCGTGGAGGCATCAAGTTGAAATTACCATATACTCAAGGCTATGGTTTTTGATATCTTTACGTCCCTATAGCCTTTTTTTTTCACATAGGCATATGGGCACTTATAAAAATCGAAAAAAGTTGCACGGTTCATAAAAAACTCCATGGTTACTTTTTAAATCATTTGGTTTTACAATTTTGTTGTTATGGAAAAAAAACAGCATAGGCCCCACAACAAGTTATTGTTAATTTAAAAAAATAAAATACTAATCCATCAGTTTAAATTTACAGATTCGGTCTAATAGAAGATAAAAAGAACGAATACAGGATGTTCACAATAGCGAACCCCCTGACCCGGTCGGGGCGGCAGAAGGGGCTCCTGCAGTCGTGGGAGCCTCGCACAGGACTCCTCAAGTGCTCCGCCCTCGCCAGCGAGTCGCTATCGGCGCTCGCTGTAAGGGATGATGGAAGATTTGTCGGCATCGGCACTATGTTTAGCGGATCCGTTGATATTTATATTGCTTTTAGCTTGCAGGTACGTTGTTCATATTTTAAAAAAGTACAGTAAATAATAACTTAATTAATGGGAAGGGAAGAAACAAATAAATCTGTGCTTTAATTATTTTTTGTAGTCGATTCTTCTAACTTATTATCTTATGACGTAATTTAGAATGGTGAAATTCGATTTACTTAATATGGCTTCTAAATATTACTGTTTCTAGTTAAATCTAATTATTAGCTTAATTTAGTAAACCATTTGACTAACAGCTGACGACGTTATTTGTTATAAGAGACTTAAAAGTCTTTCAAAACGCATGAATTACTCTTTTTTTTTGGAGTGACAAATCATAAAATAACTTCCCCCGCTCTGGGCGGAGCGGGGGGGCGTGTCAGACTTTTACTGACTAAAACCCACCCATGTTCCTTCTATTGCCCTTTACGTTCCGGGGCCGCGGTATCTCTTTCGAACAACCCACAACCCCGGGGGACTCATAAATTACTCTTAAAGATATTTTCATGTTCAATAGAAAAATAGTAAAAGAGGTGTTTGTATGAACTTAACACATCTTTCACTATGGGTCAAAACCAGAGATTATAAAAAAAAACAGAACAGATTTTTGTTATAATTAGTCCTGTAATAGACGTGGTTCATGATGATGAGTATGACTTTAAAGGTTTCGAATCAAATCATTTATTCTATGCAAAAATGGGTAATTTGTACATAGATGTTTTCATATTATACTAGCTGTGCCCAGCGGTTCCACCCGCTGCTCACTTAGGGCTATGAAAAATAGATGTTGGCCGATTCTCAGACCTACCCCATATGTACACAAAATTTCGAGTATGGCAACGAAAACTGTGACACGAGAATTTTATATCTATACTAATATTATAAAGCTGAAAAGTTTGTTTGTTTGTTTGTTTGAACGCGCTAATCTCCAATTCCAACCAGTAGTCCCTCTACTGGTTGGAATTGGAAAATTCTTTTAGTGTTGGATACTCCATTTCTTGAGGAAGGCTATAGGCTATGTAACATCACGCTACGGCCAACAGGTGCTGAGCAGCGTGGGTGAAACCGCGAGGAACAGCTAGTATTATATATAGTTCGGAACAAACTATGCTTGTATGAGCAACTAAAAACTTTAATATTCTAATTTCTAATACCCCGCTTTGCTTTCTAGCGAGTTCTCCACGTGAAGAACGCCCACATGATGTTCGTGACTGGTCTAGAGTTTCTACCGGTCCGAGGCTACGGGCCGGCCATCACATCGCGATCAGAAGCAGCTTTACTATCCATCTCAGTGGACAACTGTCTCTGCGTGCACTCGCTACCTAACCGAAGTAAGTGTTCATAAAGAAAGAAAGAAAAAAAATATTGTGGTTTTATGAAACCACGGTAAAAGTGAAACTTTTTTCACATATAGACATTTAACTAAAAAAATTTGGAATAATATTCCATTAAGGGTATAAAAATCGCTTTATCAATCTTAATTTTATACTTGGAAAATTGGAATGATCATCGGAAATAATAAAAGTCCTACTCCGCGACCGACCGTCACGCTACATGTAACACACAGACGAAAAAGTTTGAGACGATGTAATAAAAGTTTAACTTTAAAAATTGTTTATTAGACTCGTACGGGAAAAGACAATAAAACAAAAACACTTAATTAAAAAAAAGGGGCAGGCTTTCATGTCTTGTACGTCTTCAATAAATGTAAACCACAGCTAGATATTAAGCATAAAGACTTGTTTCTATAAACTACTACTACTATTAAAAAAAACTGTTCATCTCGGTGGAGAACTCTCTGTTGGTTCATTCGCTGCCTGCTCCTCATGGCTACCGCTGGTCATAAGTCACCAAGTCACTGGCTGATGAGAAGTTGAATACAATTTGAAAATTCTGCTTTAAATTTTTCACGGCACTGTTGGCTCAGTTGCTGAGGAATGGGCTACTGAACTGCGTACCGCGGGTTCGATCCTATGACAGAACAAATATTTGTATGACCTACAGGTAGTTGTTTCGGGTCTGGCTGTTTGTTTATGTAAGTTAAAATGTTTCTAAACTCACATAAAAAAATCGATTAAAAAAAATGTGATTACCAATTGATTTACTTCCATTTTAAATATAATAAAAAACGCGGTCCAGACCGTAAGAAAACATATTTTTCTTTATTTAAAAGGAGCTATTATAGTTTATTACCAGTTGAGTGACTCGGTTATTATTGCGTTCACAATAGTACTAATGACGCGACAAACAATAACTTCACTTTTATGATGTTTTTATAGCTCAGAATATATTTGTGATATCATGAACGAATTCGAAGTCACATTAACTCTTCTTTAATGTTTATTGTTCATCATCTTTTCCGTTACAGTCGGTTAGTACAACCGACTTCTCTTTATCTTCAGCTGAATTCCAGTAATTTAGTTGAAGTGTCTGCCTGATAATATTCTATTTCTTTTAAACAATTCTTTTCCCCACTAGGAATTTTACCTGTATCGTGGGTGCGTTTACAACCATTTAAACTCACAACAATAAACAGCCAGACCCGAAAAATCTACCATACAAATATTTTGTTTGGTTTGACGGACCTGTTGGTCTAGTGGTTAGTGGCCCTGACTGCTGAGCCGGAGGTCGTGGGTTCGATTCCCACTCAGGACAAACTTTGTGTGATGAGCATGATTGTTTGTTCTGTGTCTGGGTGTGATTTATCTATAATATGTATGTATTTATAAATTATATAAGTATGTATATCAGTTGTCTGGTTACCATAACACAAGCTCTGCTTAGCTTGGGATCAGATAGCCGTGTGTGAATTGTCGCTAGATATTTTATTATTTATTTGTTCCGTATGAGGATCGAACCCGCGCCACGCAGCGCAGCAGTGGATCACTCAGTTAATCTAAGTTATTCAACTAATTAACAAATTTGAACAAGTGAAATCATTAATGTAGTATGCAGCTATCTAGTTGTCCAATTGGAGGGGCCAATAGGGCCTAGGTTGCGGGATAGTTCGAAAGAGATACCGCGGCTCGGATCACAAAGGGCAAAAGAAGGAACATGGATGGGTTTTGAGTCAGTACAAGTGAAAACTGAAACTCCGTTCCGCTCCGCTTACGGCGGGTGGAGTAAATTGATGATTTCCAATCCGACAAAAAAGCATTATCGTTGTGTACTATGAAGAATGTCTAAAGGTGAGTATAGACTACAACATTTACTTGTAACAGAACAACGAGCCGCTCGATGTGATATGTTTTAGTGTATCATCATTTTACGAACTAAACGTCGACCACTCTCGCCTCTTTGTTACTGGTGTAACATTTTGTCGAGCGTATTGGGGTAACAGCCCCGAGTGCGGGCGGTGCGCGGTTGTGGGTGACGCGGAGAGACGAAAGACACGCGGTCCGAGCATTCTCAGGAACGTTCATTACACAAAAATGCTCCAGAAAATGTTGTAGTTTATACTCACCTTAATACATACAATCATGTGTTTGAATACCTTACTATATAACGTTTTGTTTTTGTCCACAGGTACTGTACCTGCCTGGGTTGCTATCCTACTTATTGTATTTGTTCTATTCTGTACCTTCACACTATGTTCATACATGGGCATTTAACGGTTATATAAATATATTTATTATAAAAAATAAAGTAAATGAAACTATTTCTTGTGTAAGTAATTCGGGGTTATGTTAGTGTAATTTTATTGTAATAGGCAATTATGAATATTACGCTCATCGTCATCATACATATTACGTATGTATAAATAGGATTATGTAATTGAATTAAATGAGGTGCAATGTTGCAATACTGTTGGTTTTTTATTTCCACTTCTACGTACAAAAAATCCTGTCTTATTAATGACCAAGAACATTTCATTTTCAACAATGATACAAAATCGCTAACGGAGCACGGGTTATATACAGTCCGGTCACTTGCTTACAGCAACCATGGTTGCCATAAAAAGCAATTACTAGAATGCCTTGTGTATAAAATACAACAAAAATGTTGGGCAACCGCAGTGGCCAAAACAGCAGCTTTCTTAAAAAAAAAATAAAGCATGTGAACCGCTTGTATTTTAGTCTGATATAAGATGAGAATCAGGTATAAAACTGGATAAAACTATTGTTGCTTTCCATTTTCTTACTAAATAAAAAAAACGACTTATGCTTCAACGAGACATAGTGACTTATTAATCTTCACTAGGTACTACTAGTAAATCATGCTACTTTATTATGTACATCAGAATGGCTGGTTGCCTGTGGCTTTGGTCTATGAGAGTTGATTAGAAAATTGCTACATAATTGCTTATATTTGCTACATTTAATAAATAATTGCTACATACTATATATATTTAGAAATAACATATTTTTTTTGTACAGCCATCCTGACGTTTGGTTGGCTGGTCGCCTCCTAGTTTAAAGCCAAGCATGCAGAGTTTCCCGAAATGTATTGCGTCAAAAATTGCTACATATTTGCTTCATTTATCTAATTTAGTTGTATCTTCAAACATATGTTAAATAAAGGATGTAGCAATTATTTTAATAATCCCAAGGAAAAGTGCCTGATAAAAACTGCAACGGTTAGCACGAGGCCTTTGTTTCGATTTCCGGGTCGATACTTGAGGGAGGAAATATAAACGAAATCAACGAGATATCAACTCGTTGATTTCGACTGTGGGACAGACTTAGTATTGCATCTAGCAGTACGACATCACACTTCTCCATGGTTAATTTTATTTTCTTTGGCTTTGAACCATCATTTGCTTAAAGCGAGAAACAGCGAGAATCCTATCGCATCTGCAATGCGGTCGGTAGCACGCTGGTTTAATCAGGAACAAAAAATAAAAAACATAGAATTATTTTTTATAACATTTATTAATTACATCAAAACAAATAACATACTTGATGAACGCGCGCTCAGCAATAGCACTCATCGATTTAGACCGACTAGAGATCTATCGTGTACGTAAGTTTATACGTTATACTTTACAGCGGAAACTTTCAAACGAAGAAGATAGTTAACGATTTTAAAACTAATTTATAAAAAAAGCTCTTCAAAATATACAAAACGAGGAATGAGCAAATTATTATTATAGTAATATTTTAGGCGTATAATTTAGTAATACAACAAATAAACTGATGGAATTCTAATATTTAAAAAGCAACTTAAGTTATAATTCAGCAAAATTAATATGGATACACTTTAACCAATTATAAATTATATTAACACATAACTTAAAACTTTTCAACAAATCACTGTTTAACACACAAATTTCCTATTAATAAAAAAAATATTATTTGTATAACTATCTTCTCCTTTTTAAATAATATTTCACGTTAATTACAAAGGCTTGTTTGACAAAATGGAAGACTAACATAAGTTAAAATACAATTAATGTGATGTCCCTTGGTATAATGCGAAACACATTCAGACACATTTGAGACTGAGGAGATTCCCAGGAGTTTAACAATTCTTCACATCAAACGTATTGTGAGAAAAATATCATTGTGCTTGCAAAATGTTGTATGTTGTACATTTTTCATCCACACACGAAGTTTGTTGACAGTAAATATAACTATTTAAATTTTTAATAAGTTAATGTAGACATTTTCCAAGCACAACGACGCAATTGCACCAATTTTAACAGTTAAACATCTATATTTTGTTTCGTATATATAAATATTTACTTATACTTTATAACAGTACATAAAAATTCCTATAGACATCATTGTATTTGGTGCGTTTCATATACAGCATCTAATATATCAGTATAAAATGTTTGTAGATTTATTTTTGTATATATTTGTCTATTTTGTATAATGTATGTATATCTGCATCATGGTCCCTGATTGAAATACTGTGTAAAATTCTCTTCAATTAAACTAGACATAATGACCGCCATAAGTAAAGTGTTGCTAGCCGAAAAATAGCCATATAAAAGGTAATGATTGTTTTGATTAAATATTTGTGTTATGGCAACAATTATGTCGTGTCGTCCTGTGCAAAGTCCGAAAGGCACGCTTTCATGATCATGTCGGCCAAAACCAATAATTGATAGAACTCTATCGATATGCTCCATACACTAACATATACCTACATTTACATTTATTTAAATGGCACAAATATGTAGCATTCGACTCTATAAAAAACTCATTTTTAATTAATAATAAATGTTTATAACATAATTTTTAATATACTCTTTGCTCTAACATCACATCAGTACAATTTCCTTACACTTATAAAAAATAACTACTACATTGATTAATATGTATATTCAGTTACATATCACAATCATATACAACATATAAAAATATACTTTACATTATGTGAAGTGGTCTCTGTGTCTATCTTGTCTATTGATTAGGGGTTACTTTCGTTTCGTTGTCTATAACCGGAAACATGTATATTGTTAAAGCTTGTATATAATTTAGATTTGTCTTCGTTGAATCGGAAGCACTTCACAGTTTTGTAAAGGATTCTGTTCTGATTAATATAAAATGGCGCGGCGGTAGATGTGTAGTCAATGTATAACATTTATTTTTACAGATTGCATTAATTTTCTAATTGTAAATCCTGGTATTGGGATATTAAGGCAGCCTATACTAATGTATAATTTATAATATGAATACATTCAAAGTTATACACTGACTATTCGCTTGTATTTAATTACCAGTAAATTATAATTAAGACTACAGGCAGACAGGACTCTGATAGAAAGGTAATAAATAATGCATTCTCACTCGAAATAATCTTTTCATTGCAACTTGTTGCTAATAGTCGCATCTAGCTGCAGTCTAATGTTTAGGATGTAAGAAATGTTACCAAGATGAAAAAAAACAGCCTTATTTTGAACGCTATTTCCATGTTTGTAATGCTCAAATCTCAGTAACACTGCCTAAACCCTAAGCCAAATGGATTTCTATATAGAAATAATAGCTTGAAAAACCCGTAAAAGAAATGATAATTTTATTGTATGCATTAAAAATTTTCAAGACTTTTTAGGATTCTAGAAGAAATCTAGCCTGTTTAGGCCATGCAGTCAATAAATGTGCGGATATGGATTGGATCCTAACTTATTGAAGAGACTTAGACCAATTAATGGTTACTTAGGCTAGTATCAGATCACCGCTGGTCCCACCAGAGCGATTGACGGAGACAGAACTGGTCGATCGGCTACGAGACGGCCCCAGAGTGGGCGCTAGTCTCAAGCTAGCTGAACTGTGAACGGCGTCGGCTGCCAGATTCGATCATCAATCAACAGGTATAACCGACGCAGTTGTTGCTGTAGAAGGCTGTCCAATTCTGAAGTTTCACTAAATTCACGTAATCTGAGACAAAATTAGAAATCGTAAATTATCATTTCTAATACAGACAGGGATATTCTATTGGAGGACCGCTCGGCGCCGCATATACATACTCAAACAACACACTATTTACAGTAATTCGATATTCGTGCGTACATATGTATACATACGCACAAGACGACGTAAATTCAGTTTGTCAATTACATTATACATAGAATTGGTTTGTTTGAAATCATTGAGTTACACAATCGTTCATGTATAAGATCTAAAATTCACACTTCTAGAGTATATCGATATAATAAATATAGGATTTGTCGATATAATAATCGGTGTTGGTGTATACTTATAGATAGTACATTAATATAACAAATGTCTGGTATATCCCCATATAATAAATACATATGTTACTACACACATTTTAAATGATCCACAAAGGTTCCAAAGTGTTCAAACAATTGATTTGCCCTGTAATACTGACTCACATGATGAATTAATTGACGTCCAAACATTTCAATAAGGACAACTTGAGAAAAATAATAACACAAACATTCATACATCCGGAGATTATATTTTCTATTCTAAATACTTTATTTTCTACGTAGACATCCATTAAAAATTCACATAAAAACTGCTTTGAGCCCTCGACACAAGAAATGCATTCAGTAGGCAAAGTGTCCCGCGCATGCGTCCGGTATCGGCCACGCGGGTCTTACACTGCAATAAATAAAATTGGTCATTTTTTAGAAACAACTATTGTCATTTATTTATTGGAGCGTGACATATGTAAGTAGTATTGTACAGGAAATCAATCAGCTAATGAATCAAACAACGAAATTTTGATTCACAACTCAACTTCAAATATACCAAACAAAAATTGATATAAATTAAAAGTAAAAATAAAGTTGCCATGTAATTTATTAATTTAAAAAAGTAGAACCTTTTTTGGATTAATAAATTATTGTGTTATTAAACTTAAACAACTGCAGTTAATATAAGAATGTTTAACAAATGATAATGCAAGAAAGCCTCGTAAATCCGAACCCGAAACGTTATCAATGAACTTGGACTTATAACAATAAACTATCGTACGTACTAACTTACTATATACAGTATATTTACATTGTTCATATTGTAGAGTTATCCGAACATCGTAAGCCGGCAGCAGTTCGGATTGTCGCGGCTCTCTGACTAGTTATAATATACGTCCATGTACTCACCCTGATCGAAGGTGCTGGGGTTTATGTACGAGAGAAGGTCTTGGTCGCTCATGTCGGTGAGGCCCTGCACGGGCGCCGTCATCTCCTGGGTCACGGCCTGCGACACGGCCTGCGACACCGCCTGCGACACGGCCTGCGTCACGGCTTGAGATACCGCCTGAGACATGGCCACGAGAGGAGTCTCTCCCGCGGGCTCGGCCGGAGGCTGCGCAGAGTCCGTCGTCTGCATGCCGCCGGACCCTGCTGCACTCTCAGTACTCAATATATTGGCGGTGTTGATCGCCGACGTGACTAGCGCGTTCATGGTCGAGTCGGACGTGAGGATCTCGGCGGCCGCGTTGAGGATCATGGACTTGACGGCGGCGGGCGGCGTCTTGACGGACGTGAGCTGCACCTGGTCCTGCATCATCATGAGGTCGGGGCGCTCGGCGGGCGGCAGCACGTCGCACAGCATGCTGGGCGACACGCCGGGGTCCAAGATGGCGTCGGCGTGCGCGCGCGCGGGCGCGGCCGGCAGCGGCCGTGCGGGCGCGTGCGGGCTCAGCATGATGTCGCTGGCGTGCGGCGGGGAGGCCGACGAGCCCGACAGATGGTCGTCGACTCGCGAGTTCACGAGCTCGTCGAGCTTGGTGTTGTCGGGAAGGATGGCGGCCGTCGCTTTCATAGCATCCTCGACTAAGGCCTCCATGTGCGCGGATTGCTGCGCCAGCCTCTGCTCTATCTGGCTGGTGCCCATCTCCAGTTTAGTGATGGCTCCGAAAGGGTTGAAGCTCTCTTCCTGCCTGCCCTGCATTTGCTTGTACGCTATCAGTCTTTGCTCGTTCTGCTGCATGGTGGTATCGGTGATCATGAGTTCTGGGTTGAGTTTCATGTCCGTTTCTAAGGGATCTACGTTCTTGGACGAGATGAGCTGTCTCATGGGGTCAATGGGCTGCATCATATTGGGGTAGATCTGTGGCGCATTGTCGTCCGAGTTGAAAATGGCGGCAGTGACAGTTTCCACCATCTTGTCGGTCTGCACCTGGTTCTGTATGGCCTGCAGTTGTTGCGTGAAGGACGCCAGCGGGGAGGGAGGCTCGCTCTGCGACGGAGTGCTGGGGGACAACTTTATGCTCTCGTAACCGCTCACAAAGCTCACCTGGTAGACAGACAATACACGACATTGCATTTTAATACAATAAGTAGACTTTTTATACAAGTACCAGCGACCCACCCCGGCTTCGCACGGGTAGCAGATCTCAGTTTTGACCTATTTACCAAAATTTTGACTTTTAGAAACTGCCTTATGGCATTACCTCCGCCTCTAATATATAGCGCCGCTGCATTATATGCATGAACTTTAAATAGTTACCTGGCTCTGCGTGTCCCTAGACATCTCTGACTTGAGCCTGAGGTCCACGATGTTCAGTTCATCGGACATGTTCATAGGTTTGTCCGGGCCGTCCGCTCCACACGACGACTCTCCGCCGTCTGCCAACGAGTGCTGGCTGTTTTCGTCTGCAATCTGGTAGAATATTTGTATTTAGTTTTATGAATGAAACCATTTTTAAGACCTTCTCCCCCGTTTACACCACAAATCAATTGAACTTATTCACAAATGGTGTTTAAAGTTATGTTATGGTCACTTTCTATAACTCTCGTTTATGCATAAACCCTTGATTGCGTTTGGCTCTAATACAAATCTTTCCGACGTATTCATTTTAGAGGTAAACGCATCTTTAGTGATGTGCAGTGCAAGCAGGTCATGAAGCATAGAAAAAGAAATGTATAAGAAAGGAACTGTCGCTCCTAAGGCAATGAAAATCGCGCTGTTAGCTGGACCTTGGCGTATATTGCGCCCAATTTCTTTCTCATACAAAATATATTTTTTCCATGCCTGTAGTCTTTGTGTACAATGAGTTAATGATGATATTTTGATCCACAACTCTACTGAACTCACTCTGTGGACATAGATATTTTGAGCTGGCTTAAGAAAATAATCATCCCTTAAGACGGTGTCTAGGAGATGGTCGAGTGTAGTGTCGATTTTC
This sequence comes from Ochropleura leucogaster, assembly GCA_958449745.1. Lineage (NCBI taxonomy): Eukaryota > Metazoa > Arthropoda > Insecta > Lepidoptera > Noctuidae > Ochropleura > Ochropleura leucogaster. Next base: position 1,593,659 of record OY288208.1, read on the forward strand.
TTTCTTTTCTATTTAAAATAAATAAACATGTTTGTTCAAGTTTCATCCTTATGGAAGTCCTCTAAAAGAGTGGATATTGCTCTTTTTAAAGGATTTCTGTCAGATATAGTTCTGTTTAAACTTTATGGCGGTTTGGAAGTTAGTTGCAATTGCCGGTCTGCGCATTATACAGTCAAAACAATGCGGCTCGTTAGATGTTCCGAGTTGCAAATATGTTTAAACCGTTTTACTTGCGCAGACCGTCAGTCGCAGCTAGCATTCAAAGCGCCATCAAGTTTGAACTGAACTTTACAAACCAAGTGTCTCTCCAAGGGGAAGCGAGGTAGGTTTTCCTCGCGATGGATTGTTAACACCTGGGATACCATTTAAATCTAGTTCAAAAAATAGTTGTTAATATGACATATCAAGTTTCTTTTTAAAACTTGATATGACAAATTAACCCAAAATATAAATAAAGAGATACCATTGTGCCTTTCTATTCAATTTTCTCCAATTTCTCGACCAGGTAGTCAATTTTATATTTATCATTATTTTGACTTTCAAAAAACCTTCTTTATATTAGGTTTTTAAATAGGTTTGTTCAAGAAAATTGTTTATTGTGTACACCATATGTAAAACACATGTAAATTTTAAAGTTTACATAAGGTCACAATCGGCAGTCTTACCTTATCGTGAGAAGGTGAAGGCAAGAGGGGAGAATGTGAAAAATGGGAGGGGAAGATGGTAAAGAACCAAGAGGGAGGGTTACTAATGACGGGGTAAGAGGTGAAGAACGGAGGGGGTTTAAGAAAGGGTAAGGGTTTAGGAAGGAGGGGTCGAATTAAAGTGGGGGGGGGAGGTTAAGGAACGAGAGGGATAAGTGAAGGAAGGAAGGAGAAGAGATTTATTCTTATTTTGAAAAGGTACAAACCTCGCTTTTAAGTCCTTGCGGCGAATGCGGATCAGGTATAATAATAGAAGGCCTGCGCACGGGCAGCGAGGGCGGAGGCATCATGCCTCCTCCCCACAGCAGAACAGGTCGGGCTTCTTCTCCACCTAACAACAGAGAAGCGTCAGTAGGGCTTCGGAGAGACCTGGACATACGCACCGACCCTGCCCTACACACGCTCCGAAACAACTGGCTTGAACACATTGCCTACGGAAGATACGCCTGTATTGTGCGAACCTAACTTAATGCTGGGTACACACATTACTTAAGTCATCAGTGACTTAAAACTTTATGTCTTCACACAGATTTTGACAGCAAATTGGCTGCTTTCGATAACTAATCTTTGTGCGGATATAAGATTTAGAGATCGCCTGCTACTTAAGTCGCTGCGTGTGAATTCAGCTTAATAGACGGTTTCTTGTTATAATAATTTGTAATGTTGTTTTCTACGCACGTAACTAGTATGTGGACGCATAGAAAGTGGTAAAAATCACGTGTCACATATTGTGACATGTGTCTATGGTCTGTTTTGGCACTTTTTTTTGTAATTTAGGCGTGTATTCCACAGTAAATGCTGTTACTCTATGTTTTAAGTGCAAAAAAATATTGTTAAGATTAAAATCCCTGTTATTTTGAGGAAATGTCTAATGTAATGAAATCGCATTCCTCGTTGTTTTTTTAAATGTTTTAAAATTATTTTTCTTTTCTAGCATTTGTTGCTTTTGGATATTTGTTAAAAATGAATCAAAAATAAAACTACAATCGATTGTAAAATCAAAATGAGTCAATGGACATATTTTTATCAAAACAACGAAATTAATCAAATATTTACTCTTATCTTTTGTGTTTGTATTTGTGCAATTATCAATACAAGTGAACGAGATTACAATAATCAGATAACGCGTAGAGCTTCGAATGACACATCGAAATGTTGATCGACAAATTGATGTGTCGAACAAAGCTTACTGTAATGCGGGTTTCACGACTTGCAAAGACTTGCAGACATGCAGACCTGATTTGGGCCTTTCCATTCACGAAAATTAAGCGTATTGGACGTGGAATTGCGGACACCAGTCCGTTATACAATAGTATAGTAATAGTTTTGATAACAGCGTTTGTGTTTTTGTTTTGGTGCAAATCTTTAACGTTTTCAGCGCGAGTTAGGGTAAATCCGTATTTTGTTTTTGCGGAATTCTTCAAATAACTTCCCCGGAGCGGGGGTGTGTCAGTCTTTTAGTGACTGAAACCCACCTATGTTTCTACTCTTGCCCTTTATGTTCAGAGGCCGCGGTATTTCTTTCGAACAACCCGCAACCCCAGTAGGTGGGAGGCAAATCCTCATTAGAATAAATTGAGAAAAGTTTCTTTTAAACAAAATATTAAGTGTCACAGAATGATGATAGTTTTATCAAATAGCCCAAACCTCGGATTTATTACTTTGAGCTACATTTAAATATTATTTGCTAATAAATCACTAAACCACGTTGAAAACGATCAAAATTTTACATTAAAAAACATTTTCCATTTGTTTTATCAATCACATTTTTCATTATATTAATAAACCAGTTGAATCGGAGTAAAACATACAAAAATATACAACATAGGATCGGTACGCAATAAAATACTAACTAAAGTGTGGGGGGATGTGCAGTCTGTCCTACGCGAAGGTCAGTGTAACTGGCAAGTGAGCTTTGTGTCAAAGTGTATAAAGTTCATTTTCCATTGACTTTGCGTCGTCTTTGGATATTTTTTTCAATGTGTGTTTATTCTGTATTGTGAGTTCTGTATTGTGTGATTATAGTGCACTGTCGACGAATATGTCCATTATTTTTTGTTTATAAAAGAATTTTGACAAATAATGATATTTTTCAAGGCATTTATTTCAAAGTACAATATATGTTTATCCGTACGCAAAATACGCGCCTCAGACGTTGACTTGCGGATATTAGCCCGTTATACAATACAATATGGGTTTTTCCCATTTTTTTGAGTTAGTTCTGGATTGACAACATACATATAATATAATAATATCTATAAGACGAAAAAGTATCTCATATTGAAAAATCTACAGTATATATAAATCGTAGAAGAAAATAACATCGACAGTGCGTACAAAGAATGTTGAAACAAAATTGTATGAGTGTGTGTTTTCCTGTAAGGTGTGGGTGTATGCATGTATGTGTGTGTGTGTGTGCGTGTGAGTGTCAGTACCGTGCTGGCGCGGTCAGCTGCGGCGGCGCGCGTCGGCAGTGCTCGCTACCTAGACAGACCTAGCTTGAACAGAAGGGAAAAAAGAAAGAGTACGCAATTCGCGCATCAGTCGTTTCTTCCAAATATCTCTATAAATATATATCTTAACTTTCAGTATTATTATCATATAACTATGTACCGCAGTGTTATATACATGCTTCAGTAAATAAGCGTGGTTAGATCCAAGCAACATGTTGTTACAATATATGCAATAAGGCAATCAAATGTTTCTATTTAGTTTCATTGTATCGCTTATGCTTTTATATAAATTTTATATATTGTTATGTTTCTTTTTTAGAATTTTAATAATTATAAACGAAAATATTGCTTATTTTATTATAATATACTACATATTAACAGCTTTGTATCAAATTTTATGTTATTTTTAAATATTATTACAAATCATAAAAGGGTAAGCGATACATGCTAGAAGCTAAACGATATTAAATATTTTAAAGCAAATTCAGTTTTAATGCAATGCCTTCTGATTCCAGATTACAATGTAAAATTAATTAATTAATTTTATATTACAGAATAAATTAGTATCCAATGGTAATAAGCAATATTAGATAAAAAGCAAATAATTAGCTTTGCAAGCAACATTTTCGACCACAAATGATTCATGCAGGGACAGAGTCCATACAATACGAATACCAGTTAAATCTATTTTATATATAAATAATATTGACCAGGTCTGTACGTCCGTTTGTTACGATGTAACTCGAAAACTGCTGCGCAGGTTTTGATATTCTTTTTACCACCGAACAGATTCGAGAAATGTGTTTGTGTTTAATACTACGCGTGTAAGCCTAATCTTTTAAGAGAACTTATTATTATACAAGAGAAAGAACAGAAGAATTATAAAATTAATGAAGAAGAAAATATGGTAAACTCATAGAAATAAATGAATATTAATGTTTATAATTTAATGACGGACTTCCAATAAACTTAAGCTTTAGATATTTCTCATATATTTACAATATAAAGCAATATTCGCAATTATATATATATTGCAAGATTTTTGTTAAAAAATAACTTCAACTTTGTCCTTTGTTTGTTTAAATGAAAAGAACGTAAACTGGGATTAAACAAAAACTCTGAGATACCAATAAAATTATATGAAAATTAAGGCAATTTATAGGAAAATAAACTTTGTGGAATATTCTATTAGAATAATTTTTGTTCAAAGAAAAATTCCAAGTTACTTAGTAGGCTTTTGAGTTATCCCCAATTTACAATAACACATAGATATATGTGAGTTATGAAAAAAACACAAGTTTACAAAAGCCTTGCACTATTTGACAGCAATTTTGTATTGCACACAGATATAAAAGCGTATGTTAATATTGATATGTTCGTGCATACATGAAGGACATCTAGACATCGTATTGACGGTTTTAAATTATGAGTGTATCCGAAATGCGAAAACGCGTTTTTTATGTCAATGCGTGGCGGTTTTATTTTGGTCAAAACTTTAAATTTTTATATGTTTTCTTTTACATTATATACTATTTTTGGGTTGCAGATTGAAATCAGTATCAAAAATAATGAGCTATGTTTCTTTTGCCATAAACAGCTTTATGTTCTTTTTGAGTTCTTATTTCAAAAATTTTTTTTCGTTTGTTTTTTTTTTATTCCACGCATTTGACATAAAAAGGTCGTATATCCAAGCACACCCAAGCGTATCATGTACCGTGTTACTAGCGCCAGTGTTACCTTGCGTGTGGTGTCGCGTGGAGTGCTGCGGGCCGGTGTCGAGCGCGGGCGGCGTGTAGTAGAAGGCGTGCGGCTCCGACGCCTTGCCGCCCGAGCGCACGAACAGCTGCACCGCCACCGGCTCCGAGATGTCGCCGCGCGCGTATGGCGGCACGCAACACACTAGGTGAGTCTAAGGTGAACAAAACAAAACGGCATTTTTAAAAAAAGAACAAGTTGTCTGACAAATTTTGAATAACAAAAAAAACATGTCTCTCGAATTGTGAATTTCAAAAAAGAATAAGCAGTCCATGAAAACCGCTATGACCATGACGATCGGCAAATAGGGTAATTGCCATTTTTTTTTATTGGTCCGTCTTTTAGATTATTCAAAAAATAAGGGACACGTATTTTTTATTTGTAAATTAGACCAAAAATTATAAAGATATAGCCCATTAAAGTAGTATTGGAAACTTCCTCGTTTTTGACGTCGGTTTAAAATAAACGGTAGATTCGGAAAACGGTCCGCTAGTAGTTGAGACAAGTATTAAATCTACGCCGTGGTCTTATATCTAGCAATAGACTAAAATATACATAAACCACGAACTAATAGACAATGTATAAGCGTGTGTACTTTTCAAATATTTATTAGCAACTTATTTTCTAAAAGAATATTAACATATTTAGCTAGCGAAACTAGACTGACTGGGTCGACCAATATGTCTAAAAAAATACCAATATTTAGTACATCATGTTTCTGCGAACCTGAAAACGTGACTGATTACATTATCAGTTTCTGAAGTATTCACTCAAGTATAAGAGTCATACTAACTAGACCATGCTACCAGACGATGGGAATTTATCAGAAGTGCTCCTCATCTTAACGCAAGCCAGTCAAGATCACTTAAAACTGTTTATGTAAGACATCACCCTTAATGAGTTTGGGCGAAGGTCAGATACGACCAAGTAAGGCCGAATCAAATTTTACCTGCAAATATCAAATAACTTAAAAAAAATAATCGCTGGCAGCCCTGAATCTTCCATCTTAAATGTATTGGCATATAATTTTGCAACCCTGTATCTAGATAGCTTCATCTACACTTCAATACTAAATTTATATAAAAAAGATTTCTTTCTTTGCTTGTTTATATCGAAAAGTCTCCAAAACTACTAGACCGATTTTAACCATTTTTTCTCTAATAGGAAGCTACATTATCAGGAAGTAACATAGGCTATACAACATCACGCTACTACCCACAGGAGCGGGGCAGCAAGGAAAGACAGCTAGTTAAGTGTATTCAACAGTCAGTGTAAGACTTCTGACACAAAATGGAGGGTTTCCTTCCTTATCTATAGGTCTGGCCGTGGAATGATGATAGATATAATTCGGGAATAGTCCTACCTGTTGTAAGAATTCCTTGTCGGGAGCCACCTCCTCTTCCCAGTGCGTGCGTCCGTCCAGTCGCTGGCAGAACACGACGCGCGTCTCCTTAAGGAAGTTCTTGCCGAGGAGGTATAGCTCCAGGCCTCCGTTGGCAGGACAGGATACCAGCGACTTGCGACACACTTCTGGAACTCCTGGTGGTTGGGCTGGGGAGACAACAAGATGTTCAAGAAGTTATTACTGGAGTTTGTAGCTCAATCTTTAACGAATGAACGTATTAACCAAACTGCGCGTCTGATATCTGCATTTTCCTGGATTGAATCAGGATGCTGTTATCACTTTGTGATTGCTGAGTTCTTTTTTGGAATAAGTTTAAAAAAAACCGCGCAAAAATTAAGACAGTTATAGAAAAGTTGTAACGACACTTTTTGCTATAGTTGTAAGCCGTGCGGCGTGCGCCAGTTAGCTTCGTTTCGTCTTTCTATTTAGCATTGAACATTGTGGTGTCGCGACGATTATTTTTGTTGGGTGTATACAGGTTTTTGTACATAATAAGTAATAACTTCGTTCGAACCTCAACCTTTTTTTTTTAACTAAATGGGCAAAACTCTTATCGCTAATCGTCATATTAAATAAACACATTATTTACTATTATACATGGATTCCGTTTCCGGTGTGTAATACGTCAGATGCTTTGTGGAACGCTCTCGTGAATTATTAGTAAACCAGTGCAAAATAGTAAACAATCGGTGTGAAAGTTACATATAACTTCTTCCAATACGCGTGTGCATCGAAATATAATATAAAAACACCATAAAAACGCATAAAAAGTGATTAATCGTGAAAGAAAATAAAACCACATTAAGTTTGAGGTTATATGTCAAACTTAAAAAACGACCCATAATCCGCTGCTATTGGTCAGTTTACCACACTGTCACAGTACTGCCAACCTCAGTCAAAAGCACGTTCGGAAAAGCTCGCAAATTACGTTTCGTTTCACCATGTCTACCGAGCTGTCACCTGAGATGTCATTACTACTAAACAAAATGACAGAGCAATTAAAATTGCAAACAACAATTATAACGGAAAATATTACCACAGTTGTTTTACAGAAGCTAGATGATAAAATGAAACCAATTCTAAAAGAAAACGAAAAGTTAAGAAAGGAAGTCGATTATTTGAACAATAAAGTATTAAATCTCGAGACAAATAGCAGGAGGAACAACATTCTAATTCACGGACTCCCAGAACCCAATGAAGAAAAACATGGCGACTTGAAAACTCTTGTGATGTCTACACTAAAAGAAATAGGAGTGGAAGTGGATCTGGGTGAAATAGATAAGCTTTAAAGATTAGGGAAAAAAGGTGATAACCCCCAAAAAATTAGACCAATATTACTTGGTACAACTACCCTACAAAGAAAAATACAAATTTTGAATAACAAAAAGAAGCTAAAAGAAAACACATACATCACCCATGATTTACCAAAAACAGTGCTTTTGAAGAAAAAAGATAACAAAGACAACAATAAAGTAGAAAGTGAAAAGAGGAAAAGGTCAGAAACCCCAAGTCCCGGTAGCCAGAACCCAAATTCAATTCCATCTACTTCAAAGTTACAGAAAAAAGACAAAAGGGATGAGTCTCATAGGGATGCCTTTCAGTACATGCGGGAGAGAGCATACTCTTTCTCAGATAAAAATACATACAGAAATTGACAGCAAACAAACTACTAAAACTTACAACATTCCTCCGGAAACAAGAACCAATACTAAAAATATTACTACAAAAACAAAAAAAACTGAATCTAAATCAAAAATAAACCACATATCAAACTACTTAAGAACAACACATAATCCTCTCCCACCACGGCCGGTCACCGAGGGAGTAAGCGACCACCACCCTCTAGCAAAAAATAATTTCATGAATATTGCAACACTAAATACCAGAACCTTGAGAACCCCTGAATCATTACTGGAGCTGGAGATAGCAGTGAAGGATTTAAAATGGGACATTATAGGTATCAGCGAAATGAGAAGGGCAGAAGAAGTAATTGAAGAGCGTTCGGGCTTTATATTATATTCAAAAGGGGCCACAAAAGGACAGCGGGGTGTCGGTTTCCTTATAAAAACCCATATTAGGAACTGTATAATGGACTTATATGGCATATCTGACAGAATAGCAGTCCTTAATATCAAGTTACCCAGTTATAGAAGAACTTGGTCCATTATTCAAACTTATGCCCCAACGGAGCTAGCCGACAAATTAGAAATTGAAACCTTTTATAAAACCTTATCAGAAGCATTGATCACATTCTCAAATAATCATATAATACTAATGGGAGATTTCAACGCACAAATCGGAGCAAAGCAAAACCACGAGGAAAAAATAATAGGACATTTTGGATATGGTAAAAGAAGCCCAAATGGACAGATACTTGTAGAATTTTTAATGGAACACAATCTGTACCTCCTGAGTAGCATGTTCAAAAAAAACAAGAACAACAAATGGACTTGGAGATCGCCTGATGGTAAACACAGAAACGAAATTGACTACATCATGAGCAATACACCAAAAGCCTTTTCAGACACCTCAGTCATCCACAAGTTGAACTTTAATACAGACCATCGCCTGGTCAGATGCTGTCTCAGTATAAAACCACCTAAAGTCTCCAGAAAATACATAAAGAATTTATCAAAAACACCAAACGAACAAAACTTCAGGGAAATTGCTCATTCTTTGGCAAACAAATTCATGGTACCAGAAAATATAGAAACAGACTTAAACTCAAAATATAAAGAATTGGAAAAACAATTAACGTCTTATAAACCTCTTAACTCGAAAAAAAATAGATATCAATTAAGCAAGAAAACTCATCAACTAATAGAAGAAAGGAAATACTTAATGGTGGAACACCTTAGAAAGTACAATGTCAAACGCATAGCTGAACTAAGTAAGGAAATAAAAGAAAACATTAGGCGAGACCGAAAAGTTAAGAGACTTCAAACCCTAGAAAAACACATTACCAATACAGGAGGTGTACGGAAAGCCTGGAAAGAGCTAAACGAAATAAAGAAGGAATGGATACCAAAAGTTAATAGAGGAAAGAACATAGTTACACAAAGAGAAGATATTATGGCAACAGCTACACAATTCTATGAAAACCTGTATTCAGATCATCTATTACTCCGAAACTCAAACCAAGTGGACTATAACTTACCCAAGCAACGGGAGTTCGATCCAGAACCCGATATATTACCAAGCGAGGTCGAAAAGGCTATAATGAGTCAAAAGTCGGAGAAAGCCCCAGGTCCAGACAACATATCTAATGAGCTACTAAAAGGGACAGCTGAAGAACTCATTCCTATACTTACAAAACTATTTAACAGAATAATGACTACCCAATGGATACCACCACAGTGGCAAACTTCACATATTATCCTATTATACAAGAAAGGCCCAAAGGAAGACATAGGGAATTACAGGCCTATAAGTCTGATGTCCAACATCTATAAAGTATTCTCAAAAATTATCCTGGAGAGAATGAGTCTAAAGTTAGACGAAAATCAGCCTAGAGAACAGGCAGGCTTTAGAAAAAGATACTCTACCATAGACCACATTCACACAGTGAAACAAATCATGCAGAAATACCATGAATACAACAAAACTTTTTACATGGTTTTCATAGACTATAATAAGGCATTTGACAGCATAGACCACACAGCAATTTGGGAAAGTCTGGTGAGTCAAGGAATTCCGGAATCTTATGTAAACATAGTCAAATCCATATACACAAACAGCAAAGCAAAGCTACAATTAGAAGTAATGGGTCCTGAATTCCAGATAAGAAGAGGCGTAAGACAAGGAGACCCAATGTCCCCCAAGTTATTTTCTGCAGTTTTGGAGACCATTTTCCGAAAGATGGATTGGACGAACTGTGGTCTAAATATCAACGGAAGAAGGCTAAACCACCTTCGATTCGCGGATGACATTATTCTGTTCGAGGAAGATCCACATAGTCTGGAAACCATGATTCAAATGCTGAGCAACGAAAGTGCTAAAGTAGGTTTGACAATGAATAATAAAAAAACAAAACTACTCACTAACTCAGAGAAGATACACATAAAAGTTGATGGCCGACCACTTGAATATGTGGACGAATATACTTACTTGGGACAAATCATATCACCTAGCGAACAGATAAGTAAGGAGATTAATACTAGAATAGCCAGCGGATGGAGAAAGTATTGGTCACTGAAAGAGATCATGAAATCTAGAGATCTAAGTATTTCCTGTAAGAGAAAAGTTTACAACAACTGTATTTTGCCATGCATTACATATGGTTGCGAAACATGGGCACTCACAAAACATCACAGAAATAAAATGCAATTCTGCCAAAGATCAATGGAACGAAGTATGACCGGCATATCAAAAAAGGACCACATAAGAAACGAACATCTCAGACTTAAAACTAAGGTTACGGACATACTGTCCAGAATAGACCAGCAAAAATGGAGATGGGCAGGTCACATGATGAGAGACAACCAGGAAAAGTGGAGTAAAATAGTGACAGATTGGTATCCCAGAGATGGAAAAAGGAGTAGAGGCAAACAAAGAATGAGATGGGAGGACGAGCTAAAACTGACGGCTGGCCCCAACTGGAGAAGAGTGGCTCGCGATAGAGTTCAGTGGAAGCAGCTAGAGGAGGCCTTTGCCAAGAGGCACGCTGAATTAAGGGACATTTTATAAATGAGTTAAATGCAACAGATAACAAATTCAGAATTGCAAGGCTATTATTATTATTTACTATTTATAAATATTATACAATGCACCTGCAATTATTACGTTACCTTGGAAAGTAATTCGATTAAATAAATTATTCATGTCTTTGTTTTCTTTATTTAGAATCAATTTGAAATGAGTTATAGCATTAAAGGTGTAAAAAGAAAGGCACGTGTTCTTTTTAATATTGCGATATTTTTTTTTATCTAGCTTGACCATACTTGGGATCTTCCTAGTAACAGAGATACCGGGGGTCAAAGTTCCAAATTTTTCGCATGCTTTTTTAAAGCCAAGTTTTAATGTTATCACTTTACATTATTCGCCGATCCCCGTACCTTACAATGCATCATCTGCATAATGTTACTTATTAGTAAGACTGAGTTGTTCTGTATAACGTGAATGTACCCAACAAAAAATAGTTTCCCAGTAATAGTTTTTGCTAAGATTGATGTATAGAATACATGGTTGAGGGCTTGGTGAAGGGTTGCTTACACCCTGTATAATTAATATACAGCTGTGTAATATCAGAAAACGTTTAAATTTTGACGTCCACAGTAATAAAGTGATCACAAAACAAGTGCCGTTCGTCTGCGTTAAGTATGTACTCACTGCAAATGATCTGCGTGGAGCACACTTGCAGCGTCTCCACGTGGCCGGCCGCGTTGACGATGTCGGTGCGGAACACCATGCGGCAGCGCGTGGACTTCTTCTTGCCTCGCGACAGCTGCGCCGCGCCGCCCAGCCCGGCCCCGCCGCCCCCGCCACCCCCGCCGCCGCCGAGGGACTCGCCGAACCTGTGCTCGACGTCTACGTTGCGCTCCTAGAAGACAGTTCATGTTAGTTTTAAAGTAATTGGAACTATGAGAAGGTAAGAAAAATAATAGTTTTGAGACTGAAAATCATTACAGAAAGATACGATTGAAGATGAAAATTAATTTGTATTTCCCACATACATCGAATAAAAAAACAAGTTTTAAATTTGAATCAAAAAAGATACTGATAAATAAGTCTGCTGTTAAACATGTTAGCTGTAAGTTGCTAAATGCATAAATAAATTTCAAGGAATCATATTTAACACCACAAGATTAAATAACAGAATTTGTCTAGACAGCATTAAAAAATTGTAAACACTTTTTCAAAAGCCAAGAGTTTAAGTGCATTTATAAAATCCCTAGATGCCACTATAAATGGTGAGCTAACATGATGTCTTAAAGTAGCATAGTTTTAATATCATGCCATTGTGGGAAAGAGAGATCTATGTATATAAGCCTACCGCCATCTCTTTTCCACTCACTAAGATCATTTTACCAAATTTTTTGTCACATGTTTGTAACAATTGCGTTCGAAAGGTTAAGATGTCATGGTTACCCCCACAGATCCCTTCAAAAGGAAATTCCACCCTACCTATAGAAAGTTAAAACACATTATTCAGTCTTCAACAGTTCTTTCAACCAACCTTGAGTATCCCAACACAGTCACACGTGACCTGCCAGTTCTTGGCCGGCTCCAGGTCGATCTCGATGATGACGGTGCCATCATCTTTCCTCTCCTTGCAAGGTGTGGAGTTTTTGCCGGACACCCGACACGCTTGGTAGAACATGTGGGGCGCTACTCTGCCTGTGTCTGTTCCTATGAATACCTGAGGAAGACATGAGGTTATTTTTAATAAAAATATTGAAAGGTACAGAAACATCTGGTCACTAAGTGAATATTCAGAATTTAATTGCTTCTGTGACCGTTTTAAGAATTTTAATATAATTCAAATTATTATCCTTAAATAAATCCCTTATCCGTTCGGTTTGAGCGTTAAAGTAGGAAGGTTGTCTGCCAAAACAAAGATGGCTGACTTTTATGAAAGATGATTTGCGAACAATCAGACGATGGAAATAACCGCCTCTTTTATTTTGAAGTCCGTTTAAAATTTATGAAAAGGTAAGTGCTGTTCCGACTATAAAATTGGGAACACTTTATTTTCAACTCTTAAGTCATTTTCCAGCAATATTTTTTGCGTAGCGGTACTTAGTTTGGTGTAAAGAATTGTTGATGACCTCGTGAAGGGTAGTTTACAACACCCTGTATAAAAGTTATGACGAAATAAGGCAACAATGTCAGTTATTATTAGAACTGCTAAGGGTGCACTTAATAATAAAAATACAATAGCAATTCATTTGCTAATGCTCTTTGAATACTCATCAAACGTAACTAATTATACACCTAAATGAATCACTATTAAATATTCCACATTGTGAACCCTCCTCAATTACTGTGATGGTAAACTCAACCACACAATAGTTCATGGAGATCGGCTTTCCACTCACGAGTTCACGACTAGATCTTATCTATTGATTTATTGCCGCGCACGTGTTAATGTTAACCTTCAACTTTCAAGGAATCTACGGATGTAGCGAAGTTTCTCAAGGATCTTCTCAACTCTGTCAGTAAGAGATTGAAAGTCTTCATAACTTTACACATTTGAATCGTTTTTTTTTTTCTTTTATCTTTTACTGGCGATATGAGAGCAGAAGGGTGATACATACGAAACACTAGGCGATAACACATCATGGGTACAAGATCATTGGTACCAAGATATGTCAAGGGCATAATATGTCATGATGTAGAAGATCTTACCTGCAGTACAGCTGGTTTGTCGTAACCAACTAATTTAACTGTCGGGAAACCATTCCCGGAATTGTCTTTGACAGCGCCTCGGCTGCCTTCAGTCTGATATCTGGAATAGGAATACACATTTTAGGATGTCAAGAATTTTGTGGAAGCACATCTGAGAATGTGGCTCAATTTTGAATAAGAGGAAAATATGCACCCCTTCGTATTCCCATTGATAAGATAGTCTGTAGTAAAAGCCAGGTTGGTTTTAAAGCCCAGATTCTTGAAAAAGAACTCGACCATTTTCGAGTAAAGGTAGTACGATATTTACCTCGCTCTATGTTGTGTCTCGGGCTGGCACAGTATCTGTAGCTCCACCGTACCGTCTCTCGACCTGCTGGACAGTGGCGCCGCTAACCCTGGTCTGCCACCCTGCGCCATGGCCGCTAGCGCCCTTCTCCGCGCCATAGCCTGTGCCAATTTACCTCCGTACTTCCCCCCCAGTTTGCCTCCTAGCTTCCCACCGGCACCAACTAATTTTCCCCCTCCAGGGTACTTGTTTGCCAGTTTACCCCCGCTGCCCAGTTTCCCGCACGATCTGTAGGGGTCCTGGAACCTCTTGCCAGGAGTTTCAGCTATGTTTGGACTAGATATACTGCTACCCGCTCTGATTCTGTAAAAAAATCGACATTGCTATGAATTACCGTGAATGAAAAGTGACTTTAGCCATATTCCACATCTTTGCAAATACACCTTGGATTAGTCACTTTTGAATGGCATCTTATTTCCAAAAACGAACAAAAAAAAACACAAATGAATGTGTATTCATGATCTTGAGGAGGTCAATAAACAATTAGCGGAACATTAGTAAGTATACACCATCAGTGCGTCACCAGTAACGAACACATAGCCGAGGCGTAGCGACAATTACATGCGGTGATCATGCACATTTATGGATATGCTCGTGACACTGCACAACGCATTTCAAGCAACCAGCTATTACAACCACTATTTATGTCAACAAAGACGGTAGAAAACACGTCAGTTCAAATTAAATCTTCGATAGGACACTCTGGAGTCCCCGGATGTACCCGTATCTAGGATCCGTGCTGTTTCTTCATAATGTAATGATAGGTTAGGGTCAAAAACACCAAATTGTGAATGAATTTCGAGTGTGATCCAATGTTACCTTCAAGAACAGAATGTTCTCTATAAAAAAGTCAACGTACACGGGAGCGGTTAGGGCCGGCGCAAGCGTAGAGGCGGGAGCGTCGGGTGGAGCGGGCGCGGTCGTGGGGTCAGTCGCACCCGGCGCGCGGAAAGCGTACGCGTCGTTTGCGTCGTCGCATTCTAGCTTTACCGCCGCTTCAGTGTCCCCACGTCGTCGTTTCAACTCCGGGTGTTCCCACTCCTCCAAAGTGTCCGATAATCTGCACACGCCATTAACGGCTTTAGTTAAATTTGAAGTGATTGGATTTATTCCCATCATCGGCCATTTATTAGTCGTTTTCCAGACAGGCCTTTGCAAGGTTACCTTCACTACTCAAACGAAATAGTAATTTTTAAAGGAGTCATGCTATGGCGAATTAAAATTCAAGCAGTGAAGTTGTTAGCGTTTGTAATGTTGCTCAATAACGGCTCGTATTTAGGCCCACGTTCATCACACTTATATATAACTAAAGCTTCTGACAGAAAGCAGGTTAGCATTCTAGCACTTAACAAGCTTAAATTAATTATTGACTATTATGTTATTCGGCCTAACGATGAAGTAAAAGCGAGATGCGCGTCCGGCGACACAGACGCACATGCCACGAAACGTGCTAAAAATATATTGAGGTGCGTTAGCGCAACGCTGAGACTCTAGTAGACTTAATCTTATCTAGTTAACGATGTTAACAGTAAAATTGGTTGCAGACTGGCCACAACGATCATCACTGTACAAAAGATACAGTGCTAACGAGTTGGTTACCCGTAGTAGATGTGCCTTTGATTGATATACATCTGTTCATTTCTGTATAGGAATTTATTTATTTCAGGACTTGGCTTGCAGCATTAGAATATGTTTAAACACAGAGAGGATAGCTTTAGCAAAGCAGAATAGCAAAAAGAATCAAAAGCTGCAAAAAATAATGTGTAAATTTTAGTGTAAATCTGTTGAAATAGTCGCCAAAGAATTTTCTGTATTGTGGGCAGTCTATTTCTTTATAAACATACAAAAGCACACCTCTTCAAGTCAACTAATGTAATGACTCAGCTAGTCTTTAACAAAATGCATAGTAATTTAATGAATTAATATGCAAATGATTTCAAGGGACAAGATGGGCGTACAGCGGAAACTTCACGTGGAAAACTAATAAATGATACTTTATTATATGCGGAAAAGAAAGCGGAATTGCTTGTAAGTGTTATATTTAGGCAAGCGAAAGTATTGGTAAATCATTTTCATCAGTATGAGTGTTGAGCTGTGAACGGAAATAGTTAATTTGATGAAAATTATAGTGTGCAAAAGAATGATCACACTTATCGATGCAATATTTGGCAGAGTCAGTCAGTAATACCATAAAGAACAAGAGGCTGAAGGTGAAAGTTACTGATTTTAATTTTCATGGACAACATCAAATCAGAATGGCATAAAGGTCCTTCTGACAGATTCAAGCCTGTGTGGTGACTCCTTAAGACATTGATTACTACCATATCGTCATGTACAACCGATGCTAAGTATTATGGCTTCCCATTATACTGAACTTTGCCCAGTCCTGTGTCGACCAGTAATTGCCGTCTTACAAATATAATTTAGGCTTCAACTTTGAAGGACGGATAACTAGCCTCAACTATAGTTATACAAAGTAACTATAGTATTTCTGATTATAGTTAGTAACGCAGTCTAACCTTGACCTACACCTACAGGATTGTGTATTTCAGTATCGGTTTATGTTAGTAGCTAATGTGTATCATTTGTTTATCGCGTGATTTCCTAGCGTATCATCAATCATAGGAGTCAGTAGCTAAATATCTACTAATAAACATTGGCTTCCCTTGTAGTTTGCTACATACGGTTATTGGTTAGTTAGCTGTCGACAGGCTGATTAGCGATGGCAGTTTAGCATTTTGCAGTGGCCAATTTAGTATGAGTTTTTTTTTACTAAGAATTTCTCCTGTATGTGCGTTTACAAACATAATACACCAGCAGCTTCAGTAAATGCAGACGCCAGAAACGACAAAGACATTATATACATAGTTGTTTGTTATGACTAAAAGGAACTCAACGATAAGACGGTCTCGATACATCACTTAGATTGGAAACTATGCAGTTAAAAAAGATGACAATCATCAGAATTTCAATATGAGAAAGCCTTATGCGCAGAAATTTATGGAAAGAAAAGAAGGCTTGAGATTCAAGAAAAAGGAAGAGACTATCCACCAAGAGGCAAAAGCTGGCTTTAATTCCACTGAAGAAGCTGTTGAAGTAGCAAATTTTTAAGCCAATAAGTGATAAGGACACGAATAAGAAGAATACAAATAAAAGTACCCTTAGAAACACACTGAATAATTTTAATTTGTTTTTAGAGCAGCCTTATGTCTGCAACTACATTCAGTGCAAATATGAAGACACTTTTAAAACAGAAGGGCCAGACGATACCCAATTAAATTGCGACATCATTTATTGCGGCCATTGACACTACATTAAATATTTCGTATGTTTTTCGCCATTGAGTATTACGTAAACAGTTAGTTGCGTACTGACGACCTTATGTAATTCGTACTACTTGTGTACGTATAGCTGTGTACCCTACTTGTGTATTATATCATGAGTGTTTGTCACATTGTTTGTTGGTAAATAGTTAATTTGTATAAGGTCGTAGACTGTGTTGTTTAAGTGACCTTTGTTTTGAAGGTGTGTACCTCTTTCGTGTATTTTAAACGCATGGTTTTTTTTTGCATTACAATCACAGCATGAGATTGACCAATATTCAGTACAAAAGAAAACTTTCTACATATCAACGCTTTGTTTAGAGCTTTAACGAAAAGTTTTGTAGAGATTTTGCATGAAGATCAGTCCATGAGCTAGCAAGAATGAATCGCGTCAAAACGTTGATAAAAATACGTTATCAGAAACGGTCTCGAGCTAAGAATATCTATATTCTAACTCCTTAAAATAGACAACCCGATAAAAATCTAGTTAGCGATAAAATCGAGTAGTTACGTATCGATAAGGACGTGTTCGCACGCGTTACTCACGCGCATACAGACGTGAGTACGTATCGATATCTAGCAGTGAAGGTCGTATTGGCAAGAATTTGAGACCTGAAGTTAAACTGAAGAAATTGGGTGAGTAAGCGTTAACTAATAGATAACCAGAGACACTGAAGTAGACGTGTTTTACAAATTACCGATCAATGTGGATAAAGTACCGCTTTGAAAAATTAAACTTCAGCAAAAGATCAGGCCGGTTGATTGATTATTCAGTTGTCAAATTATGTCTGTTGTGGGGTTTGGCTTTGTCTAGATTATTTTCTTTGTGTATCAGTTAAAACTGAAAGGAAACATAAGAGTGAAGTAGTATAATTTGGAGTAACTGTTGGGCAAGATAGCAAATGGATTGATTTTAGATATGCAAAAGATAATGGTATTTAAACGTACTTCAATTTATTCCCATTTCGTTTACCTAATTTTGCCTGTGTTGCACCAAATTTACTGAATGAGCACCAAAATATGTTAATTAAAATATGTCATAACGAGCATCAGGAAAAAGACAGTACTACAATAAAAAAGTGTTATATCTTTATCCATTTTCTATTAATGCAAGTCGTTACTGGCACTCGCCGGCCGCTGCCGCGGCACCGCTCGCTCCGCTCGCTCGGCTCGTGCGTAGGGGGTCGCAGTTTTAACCTAACCTAACCTACGCATTTTTTTTGCATTCAGGAAAGAATATTTGGTGCACGATCAGTATTTTTGGTGAACACAAAATTTTTTCCCAAAGATAAGCAACTTACTACTCATAAGTAATATTTTTTTTTACTTTTACATTGAAGTACACTTATTTGAACAGGAAAAGTGCAACTTTGGAGGATTTCAAAAGAAGAGATGATCTAAAAGACGAAGCTGATTAGGACTAAAAATTACGAGAGCTATAAAATAAATGTAAAAGAGCAGGATGAAGAAACAAGAACAATAGTTGTAATACTTGTTATTGGAGTTTTATTAACTTTGAATACAATGTTTAAAATCTTAGTGGATATTTATTTTATTTATATTAACGCCTCGTTGGCAGCTGATCCAATTTTATCGCCAGGTATATAGCTGCTATTAATTCAGGCAAATGATGAACACAAAGAAAGATGCAAAGTTTTCTATTGTCAAGTATTTGTAGGAGTTTCTTATACTCCTTGCTAATTAAAGGAGCCTTGAAACCATTTAAAAATCGTCAAGATTAAATATTTTTAAGCACACTTAGAAACATTTAAAACAGCATGTTAGTGCGACAGAACAAATTATAGGAGTATCATTAATGTTTTTCTTCCCCAAAACAGATACCATAAGTCTTTCACAAGAGGCGAACGTGTTAGAACAAAGTGCAAGTCATGTGACAAGCCACCGTAAGTACATTGCATAAGAAAGCGAGTGTATAACCAGATGGATCTTACCTGTTGACGGCATCGGGTCCTAGGCCGCTATCGTTACTGTTTTCACAGGGTTCGGGCGGCCGCAGGGCGTGCGTGTGAGCGTAGTGCGCGAGTTTCCCGAATTTGCCTAAATGTGCCAGTTTGCCCGGATGGTGGGCAATTTTGCCGGTGTGCACTATTTTGCCCGGGTGCTGCGTCTTACCCGGGTGGGCCCGCTTATGAGGCGCCCTCATCACTTTCCTGTGTACCCGTGCGCTCATTGTCGGGGCCGTAGACATAGTCATTTTCATGCCTGTCGACAAACAGAAAATAAAAATTATGAATTTTTATTGACTATGTGAAGAGGTGGCGGATTTTTTAAATTAAAGTATGACTGTAGTTCAGGCTTGAAGAGCAAACGAGCCGATGTTATTGATCAACAAGTTAAATTATTGTTGAGCCCAACTGAGCAACCAGTTTTTTCAGTGGTCACTGACATAGAACTTAGTATTATAAACCCACTAGCTTTTGCCCGCGGCTTCGCTCGCGTTAAATTCGGGGTAACACAGTTCCCCTTGCGCCTTATTGATTTGTAATAGCAACGCTAAGTTTTCCATTTTCTTCCCTCTTTCTCCCTCACATCCCATTTTTTTAAAATAAAAATTAGCCTATGTCCGTCTCCTGGTTCCCAACTATCTATGTACCAAAATTCATCACAATCGGTTTAGCCATTAAAGCGTGAAGAGGTAACAAACAAACAAACAAATAAACAAACAAACTCACTTTCGCTTTTATAATATTAGTAAGGATTACACAGCAACTGTTTAGTACGAAGTTCTATGTTAATAAGAAAATCATTATTATCATGATTAGGTACATATTATTTTTTCTTTAAATTTATACCTGCTGAAATTCAAGCATATACCATATGCTCTGGTCGAGCATATCCAGGATCAACTTAATATGCCATGTACTTAATAGCAATTCCTTGAAATTTTATTACATAATCGATCATCACGGAAGCGGTTGATAATAGTAATTCCCGAGTGTTAAGATCATGACTCATGAGACAACATTTAAAGATCGAAATCAAAATTTTATGGACCAAATGCCATAACATGTTCAATCGTAAAATGGACGCGCCTGTGAATACATAAAATGGTGTAAGTAAATTCAGAGACTGTGGTGTCGATCAAAATTATTTTGAAGACCTTCAAACACCGGCTACAGTCCAAAATTCAAACATTAACTTATAATGTTGCCACTGCTGGAACAGGGCCTCCTCTCTCTGAGAGTGACTGAGTATACTCTACCACACACCAAGCTAGTGTTCATATTTTGAGATTTAGGAAATTCTACCTTCCTTTCGATGTGTTACTTCAACGTGAAATCACTAGCAAATTATCAAAACCGATCAGTAAAAAATCATTTGAACATCTAAATTCCCAAAGGAAACTAAACGGTCGTCACCTCAATAATCAAAAATTTAAACCAAATGTGAGTCTGCAATACACTTGACAATTTGCTTAAACAATCGGAACGAATGCGCATGAGACTACAGCAGTGTTGCAACTCCACTTTAAATTGACACAAAGTTCACCGCCCATTAGACGACACTAATCTATTTGCCTCAGCAATTCCTCTGTAGGTACTGCAGATGAATTTATTGTTTGTTCTATACAATCAAAGACTATAATGGCGACTATTAAATGACACAGTGTAGTTCTAAGTAGTTTATTACGCACGGGTTTCTATTTCCGGTCTGAGGTTTCTGTGGTGGTATAGATTACGTCTATGTCCTGTGTTGTGTGTTGTTTATCGTTATCTTCAATATTGATGATTTGGGATTTGGAAAGGATGAATTTATGCGATAAAGTCATAGTAAACATAAATAAGATTTAACAGTTAACACCAATAGAAATTTATGAAAGAAGATTAACATGTTTAGGTTTGCCTTGTACATTAAAATCAGGCGTGATCGAATAATTAACAATATTTGAGTAGTGAAGTCGCAAAATCATTGTTACATTCGTCTCAAAGTAAACTAAGAACGTTATCGTTAGTAGTTAGCATATTACTGCCAAAATACATAAAACTAATTTATACGAAGCAGTAAATATGCTCGGATTGATCACACTAGCGCTGTACGCTGTAACTTTGTTATTTTAGCATTAATAATTATTATCGTCACTTTTGGTTATGGGCGTATTAATCGTCTCATGTAACAAGACGTTCTCACCCCGTAACTATTATTTAGGGTTGTGACGGTGACTCGTCATCATAACAACCTGATTGACATTTATGGGCTTCCGATTATGATCCTCTTTAAATGTTACGACTAACAATATAAAGTATAATATTTACTACATGATACTAAGATCCTGTATATCAAGAACTGTAAAGAGCTTGCTCAATGTAGAATCAGGAATTATGAATCCGGGGTTGCTGGTTGTTCGAAAAGACACCTCGGCCCCAGAACATGGGTTTTAGACAGTAAAAGTCCGATTCTCCCCCCCCCCCCCCGCTCAGCTTAGAGCAGAGAAGTTATTTGACTATTCCCTTCCGCAAAAAAGGGGCGTATGTTATTGGCTATTGTTTTAGGCGCTCAATTAGATGCCGCCTCGTGTTAATTAATACGGGTACTAGCCTAAGCGTGGTAGGTCTGGTCACAAATCCCCTATTAACTTGGAACAAGAACTGTAAAGCTACAACAGAATATCGTGAGACAATCAAAACCTTTAAAAACACTAAAACATTTGATTTGGACGCATGTTTAAGTAAAGTCAATTTCCCGAATACTTCGAATGCCAAACATTCAATTAGCGCGGTCCTTTACAATTTATTTACTACAACTTTAAAAGACATTGAAAGTAGACGTTTATACAATAACCATTAACGACTTAGATTCCGGAAACAATATACGATGCCAAACATAACTTTGTAAAGATCAGTTCCATAAAGTTTTTAAATAAAATATGTTAAACTCTTCAGTTACACTTCCTCAAGCATCCAATTGACAAAGTTTGTATTGTAACAAACAATTCTCAAGATTCTACGGTTTCAATCTTGAGAATCGTTTGAAGTGATTAAAGTTGTCTGCAGTTTCAAAAGCCTATCCTTGATCCAAGACATCCTTGCAAGACTCGTAACTCATTATTGATCTTGTTCGCAATATGTTTCCCGCGACAACTTTGTGCACAATGCAGATATGATTTACGTTCACAATGGCTCTTACACTGTGATATAAAATTCTTTCACGGTTCACAGGAAATAATAAATTTGGACAGTAAAACTTGACCTTGCGTGAGTACATCTGGTGAAGTGGATCCACTTAGTATTCCTTTTGAATTCGTTGTAGGGTCATGGGTATTTATTGGTCTATGCAAATTGTGGTAAGGCGTATTTTTAGAGTAATAAAGTTTTAATGCGATATTTTTCTTAACTTCTACTGTATCTATATTCATCTGTTGGTAAAGAAAAAAATATTTGATGTAGCCGTCAACAGCGTTTAATTGAAGTAGTGAATACTGGTAGTATTCATCGTGATTGTTTCGAGAGTTATTATAACAAGTCATAATATAACTAAGTAATACGGAACCTATTGTTAAAACCCTGTTCAATTAGATCCTAGCTACGAATTCTTCAACGGCTAGGACCTAGCCGTTGAAGAATTCGGTAGACAATATACGACGTTAGCGGAGTAATTGGTCTTTTCGTTATTTCTAGATACTTTAGACATTTATTGTATTACAAATAAACAAAACAGTTTTTTTTGAGAGAATTTACTTTGTCTTGTCTCAACCTGTCGTACTTTCTAAGTTAGTATCAGCGAGCAGAATTATTATGAAAAACATTCCGAATACAGTTCTACAACAAACTATCGTCCCAGAAAATTTCTCTGAACGAAATTATTCTCCTCAATACTGTTACCAAGACGTATCGATTCGTACCTCACGCAACGATTACCGACGCACCTCGCACCGAGACATTCACTCGAGCACAGCGAAACGTTAAAAATAGCCGCGTCCTTGCCATTTTTAATCGCGTTCTCTTCGCCTTTTGACGTCTACTCGTGAACTGATAACGGAGACCGAACAATGGATACTATAGTATATTTTTACTAGTTATCATTTTCGTTTTTGGTTGATATGAGAGGATGCAAATAGTGGTATGGCTTTTTCAATTATAATCGGTGAGAGGAACTTGTACTGCTTTTATGAATCGAGCACTATCACAGTATCGTCAAAATACCACGACCGCTACATACAATAAGTATCAAAACAGTATAGTTAACACGTTATTTTATAAACATTTACTAAGTATTTCGTTTCATATGAATGAAAACACTGAAGAGAGATACATTTTTACACACATGTTTAAGATTTCTTTTCATTTATATTTAAATAATAATTTTAAAGTCAAAAACATTTAAAAATTAAATCGGCATGGATCCTATAATTATTAAAGAACAAAAGTTTATTGATGTTTTGAACCCTGATAAAAATGGACCAATGACATTAATTGAGCTAGTTACTTTAAATTGCTACCAACAACAGCTGTACTGTAAACGTACTGTACCATTAACCTTTTGAAGGGCCACTAGTTATCCTCAATCTTTATTCACATTTTTTATTACCCCTTGATGACGAGTCAGATAGTAACAGTAGCCTCTTTTGATTTACTAGGCCTTGTAAAAGACCGGTCTGTATAAGGAACTTCTGGTAAATCATAATGATCTACTTCTTGATGGCCGTGAACTTGAAAGTCATTGTAGAACACTTGAATATGTTCTTTCATTTTATCAACTGATTTATTTCACGTCGACAAGATAAATGTCTACCAGAAAATCTATTCATAAATTCGGTGTGGAAATCAAATAAACGGTTAAGCTATAGTATAATAAATATTGTTGATTAAGGCCCATTAGATTTGTCTCAAATAATAGTATATTACAAGTGACACAACAATGAGGATTATTACTTACGCCTTACGAATATATAACCAGACCGGCTCCTTTGGACAGCGTCTTATTGAATTTTAATCACAAATAGAATTATGTGTAAGCGACAATTGAATATTATCACCTGATTGTTAAACCAGAAAGATCTGGTTGAAACGAGAACGTTTAGTTAGTTTTTGCAACATCTTATCTATCAGGTGACACAATAATTACGTGAGATTGGGCAGATGATTTTCTAGGGTTTGCATTTAACATATTTTGTAAATTTATGCAAACAATCAAGCGATATGAATTTAAACTTTGAGAGATGAATTAAAATCGAAATGAACGTGTACTTTAAATAAAGGTTGAAAATGTGATATTTATTTGCTAGAAAGATCTTTTTTATCGAACACAACGAAATGTCTACTCAAACAAAACCTCTAAACACGAGTCGTTTTAAAATACATAGTACAAACTTTAACAAACACATTCTTTATAAAACCTTTAATATCGAAAACTCGACTACTTAACTAGTAGCACTATTACAGATAAGTATCGGCTCTTTAACATCAGAACGACGTGAATCGATACAAACGACAGGCCATTAAGGCGCGCAATTGAGTGCATGATGTGTATTTGTGTACAAGATAGAACAGGACCGAGTTCGTTACCCTGTGGAACGCCGAGACGCGACCCCAGCTATCGACGGTTATCGGTCGTCATCGTCCACTGGTGAAAGTCCACCACACCTGACCAGCCACATACACGCCCAGACGAAAACAGGAAAGCACGGATTAACTTTGTTTGTATTGGTCAGACTTGTGATCCCTGTGGAACGCTTGTTAAGGGTCCTTAAGTATATTTTCCTGTTCAAAGTTTGAAGAGATAAGTGAAGTTGGATAAGCAAGCTAATTGACTGTCTCGAATAAAATAACTGTTATAAGAAATTGGGTCACGTTCTTTTTAACAAAATATTTTTCTCTAATCAATTTAGCTTCCTTCTATTGTTTAAAGTGTCAAACTCAAATAAATCTACTTGTAAATTAAATATGTACTGATTTATTATACATATTTACAACCGGTTCTGAATAAATAATTAAATTTTCATATAAAGCAGTTAATGATTTATATTTTGCAGATTAATACGGAAGCAAATTTTCATTTGGCGGCGAGCGAATGAGAAACAATTGCTTTGTTGATATCGTGGCTTCCGTTACAGTGACATGTATGAAACATTTATCGTTTCACGCCGAACACTGTGTGTAAATATTACGTAAGAGATAAAGATAGGAATAGGTCAAACTTTGAATAGTGTCGATACTCGATACATATTCAATCACCAAACATTTCGATCTGTGTCGTGGTGTTCCACGTGATCTTGTTATAATTTCAAATGTGGTTGTACGTGACTGCCTAGCCCCACGTATATTTTGGTATATTAAGTGAAATGAATTCTATTGATTTTTTAAGTTATAACTGTACACATTGCGTTACAGCCTAGCACTGATTTGAATATAGGTCCATTAAAAGGACATTTGTTTACATCAAAGTCTACTGACTTGTTTATCATTTGTTTCTCATTTACTTCCACATAATGAAATTTTGTTAATCTTCCAGGATTGTTGACTGATTTTCGGCATAATCAGTTGCCAAGCACAACAAATTCTGAGCCTAATTCATGATTCGATTACAATAGCAATACTTGTTAGCTTTTGTACAATCGTATACAATTTTAATTCCGAGATAACACTACTATTATCATTAGCATGTGGGTTTTTTTTGTAACATTTCTATTTTTTTTTCTAATTTCCTCATCGCTTTTTTATTATCTTCGCCCTTTTCCATACAGGGCCTGCTTTAACAGATGTTCTTGTTGCCAAGCGAATATCACGCAAGGCTACTCTGTAATTGTAATCTATTTGGTAAAAAAATGCAGCGATAAGTTTCATTTTCAACTTATTCATCAAATGTTGCATAAATATATTTTGTTTCCAAATGATTGTGATCGAACCCAGTAAGCATTAATTTATCATGTACTTTGAAGCTTGAGGAAACACTATTGTTTTATCATCTTATTAGTCAACTTTGATCATTATGGAGTTGTTAGTTTTATAGGTCAGAGGCCTCAAGGTTGTCTACGTCCTATTCAAGGTTTATCTAATGGTCAAAGTTATTTTATAGTTGTGTATTGGATTCATATATGTCTTTATTTTCACTTCTTAACTTCCTTTTTCTACTTACAACCTGCCTGCCGTTTAAGTGTCGAAAAAATCCACCATTTATTCGTCTTTTATCGATCCTGAATGCGACTGCTCTTGATTAATTCAGTTATTAAAACCTTGAAAGTTCAATAAAATGTTATCCAACAATTTTATAAGTTAGGAGAATATTTAAGTTAAAAGTTGATTTGAATAACATAACTTTCTAGAAGTTTCTCCATTCTGTAATTTAAGTTTACCAAATAAATTATACATGTCTGATTTAATTTCCATTTGTTAGTTTAACGTGAAAGTTAAATATTAAACTGGAAGAAATGTCTTAGAGGATTTGTTTTTTTTTTTAGTCTTTTCTGCCTTTATTTTTACTCTTAATATAAA
Organism: Ochropleura leucogaster; assembly: GCA_958449745.1. Taxonomy (NCBI): domain Eukaryota; kingdom Metazoa; phylum Arthropoda; class Insecta; order Lepidoptera; family Noctuidae; genus Ochropleura; species Ochropleura leucogaster. The sequence continues at coordinate 1,620,441 of OY288208.1, forward strand.
TTCACAGACGTTCAATTACTTTCATTAAGATTTAATTTTGGAGTATTATCTTCGAAACCCTCGATATAAAATCTGAGGTATATTTTGGTTTCATTCTTTATTTAATTTTTAAAATGGTAATCTATTGAATATCGTTTATAATTGAGCGTATCTGCTATATGTATATATTCGCATTGGTAATATTTCGTTTGATAATATCTGTATGTAACTCGTCATGACAATAAAACACACGTTCTAGCAGATAGCTCCGTACGACTAAATGGAATTTGGTAATAAATATGATATGGAGGAAAAGCCTCCGCTACATTTCATTTTGGACTATCAGCCGGACAAGGAACGTAAATAAACCGCATGGTCAACACGCAGAACCATCGGTCAATCTTAGTACAGACCGCGCGTCGACCACAGCATTTATCAGCATAATTTATGAAGCAGCCAGGTTACTGACCGTAGGCTAAGATAAATACATGAATACTGCAACGGATGTTTGCCCTAAAGAATAAATATTTGAAAGCACCGGCACTAAATGACGAATAACCTAAAAATAAAATGATAAGCTAGTGTTTTGTAATGATGTTGTAACGAGCGTTGTGAGACATGAAGATAATGCAAGGGAGTTGGACGACGTTGATAAAATGACTTCTGTTTATATTGAACTGTAGTGCGCTTGGGTCAAGCAATAGGTCTAGGAGCCATTGTGGATTCACGTGACGGTAACGAGCTAAAAATACTACGGCAGTGCAGTTATTGTGTTAAGATCTTATCGGACCGTTATCATGTTGTAGCGAAATGTGTTCAGAAGATCATTGTGTGTGATAGGCCACGTTTCTGTGCCAGTAGCTTTACAGGCTATCGAAGAAGATAACAGTGATGTTACTAAGCCATCATTACTAAGAATGATAGTCTTGGATGAAATAAAGGGAAACAAAGAGAAGCAAAAAAGAAATACCGAAAAAGCAATTAATTCAATCGAAACACATCACTTGAAAGTATACCAAAACAATAAACGTGACAACGCACAAGTTCACCCTTATGGCTATAGATAATAAGAAACAAACAAGCTATTTGTCGTCCGTATGTATACTCTGTATAAATATGTAAACACTATTAGGCCCGTATCTGGGTCACGGAGAGAGCAAGGTCCTGGCTTGTAGCGACTTCGATTCTGATCGAGATTTTAGAGTTCCTCGTAAAATTTATAAGTGTAACTGTTATCGGTTGGTCGGAGGAGTAATTTGTTAATATGTGAGGTATCTGTAGCTGGGTTTCTGAGGTCAGATGGCTGTCGCTGTTCACTGATAAGGCTCAGCTGCATCGGGTTAGGCTAGGAACCGGCAATAATTAATTGAAAACAGGTTATGATGAAAGGCTAGAACTTATTATTCCAACAAAATAGATTGATTTTCAATTTTGGATTACTTTTCATCTCTTAATTAAATACTTCAATTTAACTAGAAGTACAAAAGATGTTTCCAAAAAAATTGTGATACGTTTCTCAAATGTTTTTCTTTTTTTTCTCTCAATATTTTGATTAATCTACCGCAACATTTTTTTGTAGGCTTACGAAAATCTGTAACGAGTAGATATCGACAAATCTATTCATGATTATGTTACTACGTGGTTTCAGCTTCGATGGTTCAACAGGTGGACACCCTAAGATCACAAGACACGAACTCCAAAAGTACGAGACTCAACAGGTCTACGAGATTGGACTACGAGCTACGGTGCTACGAGAATTTGAAAGGATTATAATTTTTTAGCTGCGTACAACGTAAATCCCCAAGAAGACCAAAACAGATGAACAAAAACTGTAAGTTGTAAACATGAGAGCAAAAACAAATAATTTGGATTCCGGCTTTTGCGAATAACAATTTAATTGATGTGAAATTCACGCTATATGCAACGAGGTATTTTATAAAATTCTTTATGTTCTATAGATTGTATTTTAGCACAAAAATGTATTTAGATGTTAGAAAGAATGTATATCTACTAGGTGTGTTATTTTGTGCTACATTGTTAGAAGTTCTTTATTAGGCAAACATTTAGCACATTAGATGCACAGTTAAATATTGCCGAAAAGTATTTTTATTTTCTGTGTCTACGTCATTGCTACTTCCAACTAATAAAATTCCGTCAAAATGCAGCATTTCATGTCCATATACCGGTTCACAGTTCACAAACAGTGGCTATTGCGTCTGGTTTCTAATCAAATTGATATAAACACGCGTTCACCACGTGTCCGAGGCATTTAAAATGCTGCTCGATGCAGACAACATTATGTATGAAAGAGAGAAAAAATATTACGAAACGTCAGCCGGATTATTAAAATGTTTTCAGTTTTTTTTATTGATAACATTTGGCATATAAAACAGAATTTGCAAGTTAGTAAACAAGCGGGCGTTGGCACAGAAATTATTATTTTAAAATACAGACCAGAAACAATTTTATTGTCTTCAAGTTTAGTGTGTTACATTCATTCTAGTTTTAATAACATGTGACGGCCATTTTGATTAAACATAGACAATGTCTGGGAAAGACTCATTTCGTGGACCCAGACTTTTATTTTTCTAGTGTGGTTTAATTGTCGAGTTACCGGATCCAGGTTTGGTGCGGCATTTTATCGTGTCGGGGGGCCTAGGGCAGGTGTATCGTTAACCCTAGGTGATTATGAAGCGATTACTTGCTCGTTACACGGGCATTACCGTCGCGATAAGAGTGCAACTATTAAAACAGAATTAATTTATCGTCAACGCTGACCGATAGCGCCTAAATACTCAAGGTTTTTATAAACAATGCGTTGGATCGAGCCATTTTTAATTTATTATGTTTCAGAGTATGTAGCGGACCGACCTAGTTTTGCTTTTGATAATGCTGATATTAGTAAATAGTAATCATTGGATTTGGAATGGCACACATTGAGCAATGAAGCGGGGCTTATCTAGTACATATGGTTTGAATTCATAATGTTATTTTCTTTCTATTCGATGGATAAAAGAATAGCAACAAGACGTCACATATTAAGAAGCATTTTTCCTCGCGTTTCGAGAACCGTCTTCAAAATCAAAATAAATTAGAATTCAGTTTACGCGTTGATATTATAATTAGTAAGACGAAGTCTGCCGTTGTTATTATTTTTAACAAAAATGCTTTATTAAAACAAAGTTCGCGATCACACAGCGATATCTAACGAAAAAGAAGGCTAAGAAAAGATTTAATTCGTATAAAGAAAAGACAACCAGTCTTACCGAATATCGTATTACTTAGTACTAACTGGGTCGTAGAGATCAAATATGCAAACGGTCCACGTAAAATACTGGTATTCCGCTGTGTATCCGGTTAGACTGGAAACCGAACCCAACATACAGGCTGGGCAGATGATGCTTTCAATCACAGCCACATATCCTGCTTCCAGATTGTTCGATGGCAATTAAATATGGTTATCTGAACTTCATGGTGACAGCGTTTTCTATCTGCTAAGACAAACCCTTTCATGCATAACCTGTCTAATGCAAGTTTCTCTCCATAAATAAGATGAATTCAAAGCATTTTCTGTACAACTAACATCATGATAAGACGCATTTTGTATAAACACATGTTTTCTTGCCAAGAAAGTCGGTGGTTGATTTGTCGTGCAAGTGTACGCCGGGTCTGTCAATAAACTACCATTAATCGTGATCCAAACTACACTGAAGTGATGAATCAACCCTAAGTTTTCCTGACAAAGACGTGTCTAAAAGCGGCCTAGAACCAGGGTCTTAAACGCCCGCATAAGCAGAATCGTTATAGGTTAATAATATTATGAATTAACATTCGTAAAATGGTCACAAAGTAAAAAATCATAGTATTAACTGCATCTGTGATCATTTTAAGAATTTTAGCGTAATTAATTTTATTATTCTATCATTATAGAAACAAACGCCCATTTTTGACCCCCAGCAATTTGTCAACTTGAAGAGTTGAGACACAGAGACACTGTAATCCCAAAAACCGGCCAAGAGCGTGTCGGGACACGCTCAGTGTAGGGTTCCGTAGTTTCCCGTCCGTCACAATAAGTGTTCCCAGTTATGAGGCCAACCGAACAATTCGGTAATACCCGATCCAATGTAATAAGTACCTACAGCGCCATCTCTCGAGGAATAGGGTTACTAATTAATACAAAGACGTGCAATTTTGGTGGTAATTCAACAACAATTTTTTGTTTGAAAAAAGATGCGTTTAGGATAATAAAATATGTAAACAAAGTTACAAAAAGAGCTTGCATATACGATTATACTACAAACTTAGTCCAGAAATTATTTTGTACAACTTTTTGTCTTTTTTGTACAAAAACTGTTGTGTCAATCAAGTTCAAAATAATTTTCATAGAAAGTTCTTATAAAGTTCTACTTTTCAGATTTTTTTCATATTTTTTAGACTTATGGTTCAAAAGTTAGAGGGGGGGGGACACATTGTTTTTTACTTTTGGAGCGATTATTTCCGAAATTATTGACATTATCAAAAAATGATCTTAGTAAACCCCTATTCATTTTTAAATACCTTTCCAACAATATATCACACGTTAGGGTTGAAATTAAAAAAAAAATCACTTCCCACTTTACATATAGGGTGGCTACCCTAATAAAACATTTTTTTCAAATTTTTATTTTACCACTTTGTCGGCGTGATTGATATACATATTGGTACCAAATTTCAGCTTTCTAGTGCTAACGGTCACAGAGATTAAGCGAGGACGGACGGACGGACGGACGGACGGACGGACAGACAGACATGGCGAAACTATAAGGGTTCCTAGTTGACTACGGAACCCTAAAAACGAGAAGAACTAGACACAGCCAATTTCTTCGGTTTTACGAGAAGATACTCTTCCAGTATGAAAAAGTAATTTACTACTTTAGACAAAAAACGCGGAAAACGTCTGTGGTTAATTAAACGAGGCGGCAATGAGACTGGGCTTGTTGGCCCGGAGGTCTTACGATGGTCTTGCCATTACATTGCAAGTATAGCTTGAATAAAGCTTATACAATTATTACTATTACTTCTTTGGGGTTGTTAATACTACTTTTTATTGAAAAAAAAATGAATGAAAAAGTAACATACACATTCCCTATTCGTCTGAAATTCGTACAAAATACTGCTCTACAACAACATTAAGTTGAGCACTTTTTATAGCCCGACGTAGTGACAAAACGCAGTAAAAACGTCGTAAACTGAGCTATACAGCTTTTTTTACTATTTACAATGCCAATGTTATTGCTTTGGGGTGATAAGTCAATTCAGAATTCATTGGTACGACGGTACAGGTTAGTTCATAAAAGAATTGGAGCGGTATAGAACGATATACTTCTCTTTTTAAGGGGTAGCGCCACGTTAGTTCCTGCCGGGGTTGCGGGTGGTTCGATAGAGATACCGCGGCCCCGGATCATAAAGGGCAAAAGAAAGAACATGGGTAAGTTTTAGCCAAATAAAGTCTGACACTCCCCCCCCACTCCGCCCAGAGCGGAAATGCGGCAGAAATTTGATGTTATCCCATCCGTAAAAAAGCGCCAATGCAGCCAGCAATATTCAAACCAGATTACATTAATTAAGAGAAATTGAAAAATTCAACTATCTCTAACCAGCCTGTTTACTTATTATCTCTTTTGTAAAAAATGGGGCTACATGAGAAAAAGCTAGAAACAACGGAACTTACTAGGATCTAGGCATTCTTATGCTTAACACATCTCGTATGCAGAAACTTGATAGAAAGTTAATTTTTATTCAGCTGAGATAATATTCAAATTAATTTAAATCGTTTGTTAAATCTATTCTTAGACGGCTATAAATAGCTTCACCGTTTTAAACTCATAAAAAAAATACGTAAAAAAAAACTTGTATGTACAACGAAATACAATAACCTTTTGAACGCTAGAACAAAAACTCGCCTCGTGCACTTCACGCCAAGAAACAAATTTTACCTAAATTTTTGACACATATTTGTATTTTTGCCATCCAGGGCACGCGCTTGCTTGTCACATATTTGTGACAATGGCGTTCAAAAAGTTAAATCAGTACACGATTTATCAAACCGCTACTTATATTACTAGGGAACTTGTAAGAACAGCATGACATAACCAAAAGGATTTGACTAAGAGCCAAGTTGTCTAACAAAAGAGGAATTATTCGGCTAAAATTAGACTTTTGTATGCTATGTGAGTACTGGCAGTTGTTACAGTATTTAAAACATTGAGCATTGTCTGACTATTTGCCTAGGATTTCGCTTCTATTAAATACATATATTATTATCAATTTGGGACAGATGTTTTGTTGTATTTAGGACATAGGATTACCGGTATTACTCGTGAAGAGACTTTAGAACTCAAGGAAAGTTAGGTGACGACTAAAAGTTATTGGCATTTTACCTAAACGAATTTAAAAAAAATATTCGTTTGTCCTACTAAAATGGGCTGATTCAATTTAGATCTAAACATGCTAAGAATACGGACTGAATATAACTGTGCTAAATAATTAACAGAATTGAGAATCAGGAAAATATTGTTTTTATTCCACCCACCATATATTATTTTAAGGTGAAATTTTATTATTATATGTAATTTATAATAATTTATTAAATGTGTTACTTTATAACAAATATTTTTTTACTTTAACTTACCTTAATACATATTTTAATGCAAAAATTGTAATGTGTAATCTTATGTATGTATAATGTAGTTTATGTAATATATAGCTTTTTTATAGAAAAATTCATGAAACAAATTAATTAATAGTACCGGTCATGTTAATAAATTCTTCATGTAAAGGAACCGTTTTTAAATAACCAGTAGCCTAGTATTTATTTACTATATAAAACGAATACTATATGAAAAACATAAGTGCGATAAGGGCACATAATAAACAGCTGATTACCAGTACAAATATTGCGGACAAAGGAAACGATACAAACGTTGTTGTTATGACATTACAATGTGTGTATTTTTGTATTCTAGTTCAAAGACTCTGCCACAATTAATTGAAAGCACGTAAACGAACATTGATCTTATAGCGCGTGGTACTCAAACGCCTTTTTCTTTTACATAGACATTTCCGTAGCATAAAATGAAAAAACTGAATCCTTATTGGATCAATTCGTTGTCCGTCTGTTAAGACCCTTTATCTCGGAAACGCGTGGAGGTATCAAGTTGAAACCAAAACATAAACTTAAATCTGTGTTCGCTTTGAGCTGTAACCTCTCAAATTACGAAGTCAAAAGATATAGCTGTTTATGTCGCAAGTTTGTACGCTACCGACCGTACAAACTTGCGAGTCTGACTCGCTCTTGACCGGTTTTTTTTGGAAGCATTTTAGCATAAGCATAGCATTTAACAATGAAGAATTTCTGTGAGATATCATACCACAACCAAGACTTCAAAAAACCCTAAAAAGACTGAAAATAAGTTTATTAGAGGGAATCGGTGGCAAAAAAAAAAACGAGGAATCAAATTCATCAGATTATTTTTTAGTTACTTACCGAATTGGATATTTATCAAACTTCAACTCTGTATTGCAACTTCAGTATTTTGTTTCCACTGATTCTTATAATATTTTGTCTCGAATGTAATTACGACTTATTTACATTCATTGATAACCCGGCCGAAAATATTGTGAAAAATTCGACGGCCTTTATCACGAACCTACCTAAATTATTTAGTTTCTCGTTTTCACTGCTTTCGTTGCTTCAAGTGGCAGAATTTACAATACGAGATAACCTTTTGACATCACTGTACCTAATTGGGATACGATTGTACGTCGGAAGGTATCTCAATAATATTTATTTATTTGGTGCCTATAGTAATATTGGCTAATAGATGGAAAATAAGAGAAGCAAGAATATAAAGTGTTACTCAGAAATGAACAAATTAGCCGAGGAGTTTGGCACTCTTTCAGTATCCTGACATGTAAAAGTGCTTTTGCAGGAATGGCAGGACAAGAGGTAGGACATATCCTGCAGAGATCCACAGGCATTGTGTTCGGAATGGATGAAGGATCCCCAAACGAAGCAAATGTAAGAGCTGTGCACATGGCAACATACTGGTCTAACACGAAAACAAAAAGAAGTAAGTATCGTCCATAATTTGGACCGGCAAGAAACCAATTGTTGCTCCCAAAACAAAACATTTCCAATTCCGAACACCAAACAACTTAGACCAAACGTCAAAACCTAGACACAGCAACACCACAAAAAAGAAAGCAATCAACGTGCGAGGGTGCGGTGCATAGTATAGCCATAGAGGCTCTAAAGACGGTATATAGGAGGCTATAGTGCATACGACGGAGTTCAACAATCGCACGCGGCAAATTGCTGCCGGCCCAGATCGTCTTGTGACGCAAGTTCCCCCTCTCTCCCCCTCTTCTGGCTATTTGATGCATTCAATACAGTGGGTTTAAGTTTGTGTAGAAAGGCGGTTTCCTATCTAAGTTTTTCAGCATAAAGAATATTTTTTAATTACTTGCAGTTATAATTTCAACGCGTTTCGCGAATCAAAAAAACAGGATGCACTTGGTTAAGTCAGGAGGAGTAAAATACAAAGTACATAAACCATATTTATCACGCTTTTATAAGTTTCGCCTTTATCAAACTAAATAACGATGTAAACTAATGTTAGAGGTTCCTTATGAGCTAAAATTTTGCATACATGTTTAATTTAGAAGACAATACATCGTTGGCAAGTCACTCTAATTTTCCAATTATTAAAACCTCTTTACGTACACAAAATGTCTGGCAAAAAACAAAACTCATTCAAATGATAACAACAAACATAGATAATAATGTTTTTTTAAGGTTTTAATTTGCAGTAGAGTAATTTTTATTTAGTGTTCTGAAATATAAATTAAAATAACCTTCTGAGCACTTTTCTTGTTTAAAGCGATGCGGACGAATTTTTTGACGCCCTGTAATTTACCATTTTTACTTGTACGTATTTTTATTATAAGTTTGTGTTTATTTATAGTTTGTATACAGTATTTAGTTTAATAAAGTCGTTGTATAGTACAAACTTAAAAAAAACTAACTAAAAATAATCTAAAAAAATCGCGTAAAATAGTCCGTCCTCAACGCTTTCAGTTGTAAATGTCCCCAAGCGACTGGCCACGTTGCCACGTTGTATCACACCGGTTAGCCTCTGGCTAATAATCAAATTGACAATAAAATAAGGTTACCAGCTTATAACTTTACACTCCTACAAAAGTGTGTTTATTTTTTTCACTATATTTGAACATCAAATCAACAACGTCACCCCCAAAATATTCCCACCCTTCGCCACGAACCCCCCCGCAACACATCTGCCTGAGTCTGAGTCTGTCTGACCTAGTTTCATCGCCTTATTTATTAACTTTTTATACGACGTGCTCATTAAAAAGCTGTTGTTGTTATGCTGTATTTTTTAGTTTTTGGTTTTAAGCATATACACGTAATGTTGCTTAATGTGTTACGGTAAACCTAACTATGAAATTATTGATTACTAGCTGTTGATTGACGGAGAGCGAGAGGAAGGCCAAAGAAAAGATGGATGGATTGTTTAAGGAGTGATATGAAGAAGAAAGGAGTAAATGATGCCGTGACGTCTGATAGGGGAGAATGGAAGAAGAAAACGTGTTGCGCCGACCCCAAATAGAATATAAAATAATCGATTGCTCTACTTTACTGCAATTGTTCTAAAATGACTAGTTTTCAGGGTAAATCAAGGCATTTTTAGTTTGATTTTTACAAAAATTACATCAAATGTACTTTTTATTTTGAATCAGCAAACACTTAAAAGGCATTTTTTTGGGGTGAGAAATCATCAAATAACTACCCCCGCCCTGGGAGGAGCGTGGGGGATTGTCAGACTTTTACTGACTAAAACCCACCCATGTTCTTTCTATTGCCCTTTGCGTTCCGGGGCCGCAGTATCTCAGCCCTTTTTTAATATAATAAGTTTGGGCTTAACTCTAAACACAACAATTTAAATTCCATAAGATTTCTCAATAAATACCATCTATACTAATATTATAAAGCTGAAGAGTTTGTTTGTTTGAACGCGCTAATCTTAGGGACTGCTGGTTGGAATTGGAAAATTCTTTTAATGTTGGATAGTCCATTTCTTGAGGAAGGCTATAGGCTATATAGCATCACGCTACGACCAACAGGTGCTGAGCAGCGCGGGTGAAACCGTGGGGAACAGCTAGTGAGATATAAAAGTTAAGTCAGCGTTGCACATTCGGTTCCAAACTGTTTAATTTGGTTTATTATCTCGCATATCTAAACAAGCTCTCCAGTGACCATACCATGAGCTAATGACCAGCTTACACCATATTATTTAATATCTAACTTAACTCCAAATGCAAAAGGTATAAAATTGTTTGTCGATGCGCGTGCGCTGACCGCGATGGAACTGGCCGGTGAAAGGAGAATTTCCTCTTCTTGACGCACTGAGTGACCAACATGCATGTGAAATGTACGATTTGACATACTATGTGCGATTAACAACTTTATTGAAAACACGTGTTTTTGTTCATTTGGACCAAGAAGGTTTTATTTGGAGAAAAGTCCAGAGCTGAAACCTTTTTAAACAAAGATGTAAACATTGTTATGTTTTTTTTTTATTCTCAGTCCTGTCTTATGGGTGTTATCATATGTCCTAGATATTATTACAGTTCTTTTTTATATTTTTAGGCAGACTTATATTAGAAATAACAGGCCCTTAATATAGATTTAGTGTACATTTTCCAAGACTGTAAAATTTCGTTAAATATTCTTATAAGTATACGTTATCATACAATTGCATCCTTATAATAATAACGGATTGCGGAAACAACATTATTTTAATAAATAAATAAAATTAATTTTAAGTAATTATTATTTATAGCTCATGACAAATAATTCTGGAAACTCATTAGATTGACCAAAACATATTCGTAAGAACATAACCACAAAAGTTAAAAAAAAATAAGAATATTGTAACTAAATAATTTACAGCTTAATGTTTATTAAGAAAAATAGATTAATATATTGGGTTTTCCTCATATGAGGTATATAATTTATATGTCATGTGTTTTAGTATGTTTAATATTTATTTGGTAAATTAGGTTTCTGGGAAACATAGTCATGTCTTCTACGGACAACAGGGTCGCCTACCTTAGCTTAACTTTTATGAGGTTAGTCGTTGGACTTTGGTATATCCCCACAAAGTGGTAATTTCCCGATCAGCTATGGAAACTGATACAGTCATAAAAACAAACTAAAACAAAAACGCCTTAGATTTTTTTGGTTCTAATGTTTTGTACGTAATCTCAAATTAGGCGGAGAGCGGGGCGTGTCAGATTTGTACTGACTAAAACTTATCCATGATCCCTCTATTGCCCTTTATGTTCCGGGGCTCTCTTTCAAACAACCCGCAAACCCAGCAGGCGGTGGCCCTGGCAAGTTCCTCTAAGTGTCAGATTATTGAATTCAATTTAACACTGTTTTATTCTTTATTAAAAAAAAAGACCATTTATTTATTAAAACTTTATGCACAAGTAAAAACTGTACAAAGGCGGACTTATTGCCTGGCATTTCACGCAAGAATTCTGTTTAAAATTATTCAAATCCACCCATCAACCCACGGTTGTCAAGTCAACATTACGCATTACAAATCAATATATTAAATCAGGAAATGACAGCCAGTTCGTCAGATAAGCGACCCACTATGTATATCGAGAAATAAAACAAGTATATACTATTCTAGAAGTAATACCTCTATAAGTAGGTCGGACAAGTCAACCTGTGTTGATGCAAACATTGCCATACATCAACGTTAATGAAGACATTACCCGCAAATCAATTAATCTAATTATTGTTTCTAAGAGCTTTACTTTGCGGTTTAGAAACATGTGCTGAACGGGAAATCGTGATTATAAAATTACTAGAAACCACAGGATCGTTAGAACTGGTTCTAAAGAAAGGGTTTATTATTTAACGAGCTTTGTCGACTTCGTCCGCGTGGCATAGTAACTTTGGGTTAACGCTAACTTTAAGCCGCGTGATGATGAAAAAAAAACCTCTGCATCCGGTTAGACTGGAAGCCGACTCCAACAAAGTTGAGAAGAAACTAAGCAGAAGATGATTAATTAATTTTCAATCAATGACGATATTTGGAACTAGCTCCTGTCAACGCCAGTTTCACAGCTGTCCAAATTGGAAAATTCTCGATAGTAACGGAATTCGAAAGGAAATTAGAATTGTTTTTCAATGAGTGGCTTTTATTTACCAAATAAACAGTTCGGAGGAAAGGACGAGATTGTGTCGCCTTGTTTCCGGAATTTTCGAAATGATGAAATTAACGTTTATTTTATAAATAGGAAAATGAATGGTTCCATTTTGATATGCTTTACAAAAGGGGTTCTATTGTTTAAACCTGAGAAAGATGATAAGAATAAAGATCAGAAGATAACGACACGTTAGTACTAACTTCTCCCCGCGAATTCTGCCGCTTTTATAAAAATATAGATCTTTAAGCACTTGGTAATAATAGATCTTTCCACCAATGAAAGATTTATTGGATTCGAATAAACAGTTTCGAAGATTATCTTGCTCTTTGTGAAGACTAGTTTCCTATATTTACAATTGACATGCATCATTGGATTTTATTGATTCCATTGATATGTCTTTAGATAAGTATGCAAATTGCAGAAGGCTTTACTGTAGGGCCTTATGTTTTTATTATACTCTTGTATTTACTAGTATTCTTGTTGATACTCCTATTTCCGCCTTCCCAACTATTTGCAAACTCGCGTTATTAAGACAGTAATTTTAAATCACCCCTAATTAATGGAACTCATATCCAGCCTGATCCTTTGCTCCCCAGCGATGCTCTAAGTCGAAGCGTACTCCACTTGTGGAATCCTTGGCGTGTAGTCCCTTAGTTTATAAGTGTTTGCCTCTGCCTTGGAAGCCTTAACTTCAAATAGTCCAGTTAAGCAGCTAACAACCCATGCTACTCCTAGATCAGCGAGTCTTTACGTCCGTTTTAAATATTGAATTATATGCTGACGCGGTGGTTCACGATTTGCCATCCCGATATCAGCTTCTTTTACTGTCCCAGTTAAAAATAACGTAATATTATTGTATTCATACAAACGGATTCTGCCGTTTATCGCAAAATTATTATTACAAATTTCATTTTATCAATAATGTCAGCTGAATTGAGGGCAAAGTCTGTAATGTATTTGTTTATTTTTCAACATCTGCAAAAGCGATTGATTTTCGTCATTATACAACGGAGCTATATGGTGTTAGGAAAATGAGAAAGATGACAATATTACGGAAGCGTAAATGTTTATTGAACGGGACTTCTGACGGCCCAATCCAATAATTACCATGTTAAAATCCAACCTGTCAGATAATATAGTTAATTTACAACATTTTAACGCACCAGTTACGGCGCTTCTTACCAAACTCGACTTCAAATGTCTCATTTGCATTTAACTGTTCATAACAAGAATTTAAATTATTATATTAAATGAGCATAAAATAAATACTGAGTAAGAAGCGGAGTATCTCTGACTTGTGTTTTACTTTTGTTATATTAACATTTAATATTATAAGAGAACTTTTTGGAATATATGAAATTCTGTGTGAACAGTTGAAGAAAACGTGGCATGTTTTCTTCAGATTCAGACAATTTAGAGAGGCGGGCTCTCTCACGCAGTAAAAATATAAAAGTAATAAAACAATATTTCCACACTCAAGTTCCATCTGGAGAAACAATTCACTGTAGGAAAAAGTTCAAAGAAAACTTGTAGGATGAGGATGAGTCTGTATCTTGATGGTAAATTAAATAAATAAATAAATATTGTGGGACAACTCACACACGGCTATCTGATCCCAAGCTAAGCAGAGCTTGTGTTATGGTAACCAGACAACTGATATCATACTTATATAATTTATAAATACATACATATTATAGATAAATCACACCCAGACACAGAACAAACAATCATGCTCATCACACAAAGTTTGTCCTGGGTGGGAATCGAACCCACGACCTCCGGCTCAGCAGCCAGGGTCACTAACCACTAGACCAACAGGCCCGTCAATTATAACCAGAAAAGGTAATTTGAGTATTATGTATGATTCGACACCGAAACTAAATGGAATACACGCCCGAATGATTCCATGGGACATTTAGTCAGGAATGCTCTAACCTTCAAACGGCGTTTACTTCGCAATCTTTTAGAATCCAATCTAGATAAAACGAGGGCCAGGTTATTGGCACGCCAACTTAATCGGACGTCCTGAAGGCGTCGCCCAGCAACGGGGATCAAGTGGGAAGTCCATTATGAGGAGTAAGGGGAAATGCACGTAGGGTTACCATGGATATGGAAATTGTGAAGCCGTGATGTTAGGTGCTACAAAATGGGTATAATGATTTTGAATGAACGAATCCTTACCTACTAATATTATAAAAGCGAAAGTGAGTTTCTTTGTTTGTTAACTATTTACGCCTTAATGGCTAAACCGATTTTGATAAATTTTGGTACAGAGATAGTTGGGACGCAGGAGACGGACATAGGCTTTTTTTAATTTTTTAAAGTTGTATATGAAGGAGAAAGAGGGAAGGAAACGTTAAAACTTGGCTTTGCTATTACAAATCAGTAAGGCGCAAGGGCAAAAACTGCAGGTAGCAAATCAGGTAAGGGAACTGTGTTACCCCGAATTTAACGAAGCCGCGGGCAAAAGCTAGTTAATAACAAAAAAAAATCTTTGGAATGATAACTTTTGTAGCCCAGATATGGACTCACTTTTTCATTTAATGCCACATCAAAAGGAAGGGTTAGGCAGAGGTGTACCTAATAGTACACCCTCATTCCTCTAGATAAGTTTTTAGGTCCCATTTAAGATAGGACGAGCCTATTGCCAGCAAACAGGCACAAATCGAGACTCCGTGAATGCTAATGTTGGAGAACCTAACAACAATTAGCACAACCCAAGAATACCCTCAGACCGTGCTCAGTAATCTTTAAATAAGTAACATTCTATTTTCTAACTAAATGAAGCAAAATAAATGCAAACACGGTGTAACGAAAAATGTCTCGTTCTTTATATAGGACAAGTCCCACCAGTGTCCTTCCACGTGGTACCAACAGGTACCTATAAACCACAAGGGCCTACGAGTGTTTACACGCCGCCGGCAGCCCGTTGCCGGGTGCCGTCAGTCCCGGATGGCTCGGGTCAGATAATGTCGCCCTTATTTTTAGAACCAGTAATTATTGCCTGTTTGAAAACATCGATCGTCCCATGTGCCTCGTTTCCCTTAATTAGAATAATAACGTAGGATTGTTTCATAACAGTTACTGTGATTACTGAGCGTAGGATGTGAGGAAACATGTTCTATTATTTAATGTTTGGAAGGACGAAAATAATATTATTTACTGTTAGGAAGTAAGACCTTTGCATCAAATCTCATATTAACCTACTTTTGATGTCAGTCCTTCGTGAATTATTCATGAAATATCATGTCTTGTAAAAGGTTCTATCCACTCAATCCGGGACGAAGGGCCATTGATAAGCACTTTTTCGATTATTCAAGTATTCTATACTTATAAGTTGTCGAAATTGGTGGCGTAGCCTTTTTTAAGAACATTGCTCAATTTTATAACTTGTCTTAAAGAGCTTTTACGACAGCATTAATTTTCATTGACCCAGATTTTTCCAGACCATTTTAGGTCCCGGATTTTTATGGGCCCAAATATTTACGACTTACATCCTAAATACCACAGATTCCAGACACCAGACTGAACCGGTCAAATTCATCGATTTTCCGGTACGATCCGGTTCGGAGCAAAGCTTACTGTTACCGGAACTTTTACAAGCTACAGCTGCATACCGAATAGCCAACGTGTGGAGCTCAAATATCGCTTCTAATATTTATATCGTGTTTTCTTTTTTTTTTCTTTATTATTAAACGTTGCCCCACACTAGGAATTACTCCTGTATCGTAGGTGCGCTTACAAACATTTCACATACACAAATAGCCAGACCCGAAACAACTAGTTGTTCGACATACATGCGGGGATCGAATCCGCGACACATAGCGCAGTCGTTCGCTCAGTCATCGTCATATGATGACAAATTAAATAATATTGCTGATTTCATTTCTGGTTTGTATGAGACTTAAAAACATCGCGGTTTTCTGTTTACAATCCGTTTAATTCCCATCGAGGGTATGTCATTGG
This sequence comes from Ochropleura leucogaster, assembly GCA_958449745.1. Classification (NCBI taxonomy): domain Eukaryota; kingdom Metazoa; phylum Arthropoda; class Insecta; order Lepidoptera; family Noctuidae; genus Ochropleura; species Ochropleura leucogaster. The sequence continues at coordinate 1,636,671 of OY288208.1, forward strand.
ATTCTGTGGCACTTCACTTGAAACGGTATCGCTTTCGCGTTTTCGCTCAAGCACTGTCAGTATTGTGTATTGTTCGATTTCCACAACCTTTATGTCAAGGAAAATGCTCCAAACAGACAAATAGATATTGTTAAGAGTTGAGCATTTTCTATTTATGATCAGATTCCCTTTCTGTTCCATAAGAACATGATATAAGAGGAGCTCGTGGCTAAATAATAGCTGAAAATAGATTGATCTTTAGGTTAAGCTGCCCTTGCCTAGGTAGGTTTGTGGATGGGTGACTATTTGTTACAAACCGAGTTTTCTCCGTGCCTCGGAAAGCACGTTAAGCAGTTAGTTTTAGGTGTCATTTATAGATCTTTGACAATCGTTACAGGTAGTCAATGTCCTGGAAGTCTGACAAACAGTATTACTAAAGAGTTTAGTATTACAAGCAGTCGCTCCTTATAAAATATTGGTATTTAGTTGCAGCCGGTTAGACTGGAAGGCGACTCCAACATAGTTGGGGAAAGGATAGGCAGATGATGATGACCGTAAGAGCATGATACATGGACCGTATTCTAAAGGTTCCATTCTGTAGACAATGATAAAATATGAGTACAACTGGTGTCAACGCACGACGGATTGTCGAAGGTTAGGTAGACGCAGAAAAACTATAATGAAGATAAAATTAGATGTTCGAAGTTTTTGTTAAATCACGCGATGCTAAAAATATAACACATGTCAGTTTGGGAATGCCAGTATAGCAAAATGATTGAACGTAATATTGGTAAAGAAAAAAGGTGCAGTTTAACAACCTTTGATGATGAATATGCATTCCTTCAAAACGAAAGGGTCTTAACAAGATTAATACTTAGAGATTTATCACACAAATACATTTTGTATGAACTCGATGAGACACAAATCTTACTTGAGATGATCAAGACGATAGTATTAAATTTAGCGAATTCACGTGAGAAACTGAAGCCCAAAATACTCCGGGGCTGCGGGTTGTTCGAAAGAAATACCGCGGCCCCGGAACGCAAAGGGCAATAGAAGGAACATGGGTAGGTTTTAGTCAATAAAAGTCTGATAACTTGCCCCGCTCCGCCCAGAGCGGGGCAAGTTATTTGATGATTTACCACCCCAAAAAAACCCCAAAATACTAATGAAGATGACAATACAGAAGCAGCACTAACTATAAACCCTACCACGTATGATATTGTCAACGATAGTGAAATAGTAAACGCGTGTAACGTTAGCATTTGTGCGTAAGTAATTAAAGGTTAACATTGTTATTCAGTCATTAATAATGCGCGTGTTAATATAAACACGAACTTGCACAGTCTAGTCTACTTAACTGGATATTTTGTTGTCTACTATATTAGTATTCAGGGCAGTAAAGTAACTCTATTAATTTACAGATGTTTTTGACCGATTTACCATTCCAAGTATCAAACAATCAACAGTTAAACTCAAAATACAGACTGGTCTTTTGTAATTTAGTGGAATTGGGGCTTCGTCTCCTCCTCCGTCACCTAATTATTTGCTCTCTTTTCCTTCATATCAGTTGTCACTAGATTCATCCTGTTCTTTGCCTCCCCTTTTCTTTCCTTCTTCGTCTGCCCTAATCCTTAGAGTCGGAATGGTTTCTCTCATACTCCTATCATCATTCACTGCCTTCCCTTTAATATTTAATGGAAATCAGGATGGCAACCAACCGTTTATGTTTTAAAAATAAAGTTCGTGAGTTTCTTTGCAAAAAGTCGGCATTATCGTTACATCATTACTGTTTCCTTCCCCATTGTTTGTATTTTTATTTCGTGTATCTATTCTTTTATATATATTTATAGTATTTTGTCTTATTTTTGTAGTATTTTATATATCTATATAGTATTTTTTTTTGTTTTACACCTACCGCTGTTTGTCTCTACATCACCCTCAAAGGTTGACTGGTAGAAAATGCCTATGGCCTTAAGTCCGCCTCTGTACTTTGTACTTGAAGTGTTAAATAAATAATAAATAAATATTATCTCTCACGGTATTTACTCTCCTATCTTTTCTTTGGTCTACCTCCCCCATTCCACCATCATTTGTTATCCACATTGAATACTACAAATGCTTACAATAGGACGTGCTTTGACGTTTAATAGCCTCATTAGCCTAGTGACCGTACATAATTCTTTGGATTACTATTGCTACTGTTTTTGTCTTGTCTTTTGTTGTTATTTAATTACTTGGCAGGCTTTGTTAATGATTCATGTTCATGGTTCTTTGCGATTGAAGCGAAGAGAAGAAGAAAGAAAGATGTTATGCCGACCTCAAGTACCATGGGATGGGGGAGGAAGAAGATGCTAACTTTCGCCAAAAACCGGTTATTCCTACGTTGTTAAGACTTATTTTAAAATCAAATCGTCTCTTAAACATGTAAAGGTTTACGATCGACAGCTCGATAGCTTCGGAGGAAATATATATTTTGTATAAAAAAAACGTAAAAGAAATCTTAAAAGTCTAAGACGCCAATGTAAAGGCGAAAATTGCATTAAGAGTTTATGCCAGGTTGTGGGCAAAAGGCTTGTTCCCCATTGTAGGTGAATGTTGCCTGTTATATTTAATAACTGGTAACATTGTGGGTGTACTTTTCGGTACATCTTTGTTTTACCCTTCGGAATTTACAAGCGTGATAAATACCACTTAGCACCAAAGCAATAATAGTGCTGGCCATGCAACATTCGATTTGATGCAGACCCGCTTGTTTATTTAATCGATTGCAACGACATATCAAGAGAGTGCGTTGAACCTAATGACGTTCGACGGGCCGCGATCGCCTCTCACCACGTCATGCGAATTCCCCGCTCTTTTAATAATTAATACTATTTTTAAACAACCAGCTTGCTTAACCTGCATAATAAGCGTATTGTGAGAAAAATCGAAAACAAACTTACCGCTTCGTACTTTCGCTTCGCTTGAAACATGAAATTCATTTCCCAAGTACAGTATTGAAATAAAGCAGTATCCGATTTAAAAATCGAATAAAATTTTCTTTTTTTATATTCAGTATTAAACCTTAAAAGTGCTATATACAGGGTGGCCAGTTGATAGGCGTCCAAAAAAAAAATTTAGATGCCTTATGCTAAGGGGTACACGAATTACCCCCATGTATGTTCCGCGATTATTTGTAGTTTAGGAGCTAGAATTTTTTTGAGTCCTTTTTTCAAAATTTTCACCTAACATTGGTTTTTATTTTTTATGTCTTTATTCCTATCATTTTTAGATATTCTTTTTTGTGGAAACTATTAGCGATAACATTAGCTACCATGTAAAAAAAATCCGTTTGCCTAGGCATTGTAGAACTTACCACAAAATTAGTCCAAAGTTCAAAATTACCATTAGAGTTCGATAATGAAAAATGTTCAGAGCCTAAAAAAAAAATAAGTTAGGGGTGTCAGAGGTTTCTAAATGATCTTAAAAACTTCTATGGACCTTCAACAGACAAAATCGATAAAAAAATATAGAGCTTGATCGGGGATTATTTCCTGTAATTAACGTTGATAGCAATAAAGGTATTTTTACAGTTATTGTTATAATTTGGGATTTCTTTATTTTTGCCACTTTTATGATAAAATAATATGGTAGATAGTTTACAAATTTTATTAAAACACGTTACAAAAGGTTTTCAAAGTGCCGCCTTACCACAGAAATGCACAATCTACATCTACGGAGGAAATTGTATTTTAGTTGTCTAAAGTCTAAAGGCTTCTCTGTTACTTCTTACAACATTAAATAAATAAATAATAAATATCTTGGGACAACTCACACACGGCTATCTGATCCCAAGCTAAGCAGAGCTTGTGTTATGGTAACCAGACAAAGTTAAAAAATCACACAAGGTTTGTCCTGGGTGGGAATCGAACCCACGACCTCCGGCTCAGCAGTCAGGGCCACTAACCACTACACCAACAGGCCCGCCACATTTCCCGCTTCTTCAATTTTCCGTTTTAGCTCTTCCTCATTGTTAGTGTCCCGTGCGTACCATCACGAGCCTGGACGGCAGCTCGAATGGTGGTGGTAAAGTAATTGGTAGTTCACCGTTGAGAACGCCGGACCACATGTTCACACTGAAGTGGTGTTGAAAATTTTATGGTCTTACGGAATGAGGATTCTCGATAGCGGACTATGGAGAATCCATAGCCAGACCGCTGTCCAAGCTCGATGGAGCCACCTACAAAGAGTTCTTGAAGAATTACCAATTTTGCTGTCAGACGTTAACTTAACACTGAGACGAGACATGGTTTACAACTAAAAGACAATTTCCTCCGTAGATGTAGATTGTGCATTTCTGTGGTACGCCGGCACTTTGAAAACCTTTTGTAACGTGTTTTAATAAAATTTGTAAACTATCTACCGTATTTTTTATCATTAAAGTGGCAAAATTAAAGAAATCCCAAATTATAACAACAACTGTAAAAATACCTTTATTGCTATCAACGTTAATTACAGGAAATAATCCCTGATCAAGCTCTATATTTTTTTACCGATTTTGTCTGTTGAAGGTCCATAGAAGTTTTTAAGATCATTTAGAAACCTCTGGCACCACTAACTTATTGTTTTTTTAGGCTCTGAACATTTTTCATTATCGAACTCTAATGGTAATTTCGAACTTTGGACTAATTTTGTGGTAAGTTCTACAATGCCTAGGCAAACGGTTTTTTTTTGCATGGTAGCTATTGTTATCGCTAATAGTTTCCACAAAAAAGAATATCTAAAAATGATAGGAATAAAGACATAAAAAATAAAAACCAATGTTAGGTGAAAATTTTGAAAAAAGTACTTAAAAAAATTCTAGCTCCTAAACTACAAATAATCGCGGAACATACATGGGGGTAATTTGGGTACCCCTTAGCATAAGGCATCTAATTTTTTTCTTTGGACGTCTATCAACTGGCCACCCTGTATATAAAGTTAATTACAAGTACTCGACACACGTCTGCCAAGCAATAGTAATCTTATCAATGAAATGCAAACCAACGATGATCAAGTAGTAATAACCTAGTAACTATTCATTATTATATCCTTTTATAAGTACAATTTGTTAATTAATTGTCGCTAGGGAGATACTATCAATGAAAAGTTTATTGGGATGCTTTTGATGTGAGAACAAAATAATGATGAATACGATTGAGTTCCATGGTCTTGAAAATTCCACAAAAAAATGTATTTAAATCAATTTCTCCAAAGGCCTGAAGAAATCTTTTACAGTTAATGATTGGAAATTCCCACAGTACGTAGTCATCAAGGGTGTTCATGCAATAAAAGCATATTTTCCATTTCATAATTCTTTTCGTCCATTTTCTGAAACATTAGCCATTCTTGTGACCAAAATAAATCCTAAAACTGGGTCTTTAAGAGTTAAAATCGGTAACCCCGTTCCGCCACTGTTTTGCTACAATAACAATTATTTTTTTGCATTCTAAAAATATTGTACATTCGAATCGCGCGTGATTACATGGCTATGTTCTGCGGTTAACAAACTAAAAAACATTGAAAAACCGCACATATCTGCTTTCATATAAAGGTTATAACACTTTTTTGAGGAGTTTGTTTTAAATTAGTAACGTGTTTTCGTCTGTTGACGAGCCAAGATTAGAAACAACGTGGTAGTACGAAAATAGCCAAGCGGCATATATTTGCATTTTAAAATAAAAAAAGTAAACACGTTTTTGGAACTACATTAATGTTGCCTTTGTATATACTTTATTCGCCTTACGTGAGTTTCTAGTTACCATCTGTGTAGAAATACAGTGTCAAAAAAGTGGGTTTTTACGTCTCCCCGAAATCAAAGCATCAAATCGAGATATTCAGTATTCTGTGCTTCCATTGATTTCAAGACTAAATAAATTGGATCACAAAATTATTATTAGGGCGTGTCCCTTTGGACTGTTAGCATAACTACATGATTTTGTAAAAATAAAATGATTTAAAAAAGAGTCTCCATGGAATGTCTTGCCCATTCTTCTCCAAATAAATCTACGCTTTGGAATGGGCAACTACAGTACTTTCACAAGTCATTATGTGTTGTGACTAGGGCATTCAAAAGTGACTGTAATGGTCTAATTGAAATAAAAGGTTTGACTTTATATCTTTTAATCCCTACAAATCAAAGTTCAATAAAAGCGCGTGTTGGCACGTCTTGAATGAAACTACGAGAAATGTCATCAGTCAAGCACACGTAACGAATTGTTGAAAGGTTGCCATTGCACAAAATAATAGAAAATTGTTGGGCTACCATTACTTCGTCATATAGTAACGTAATTGCAGTAGGCCTTTCCCTTTGTACACTCTGTTAATTTCTACGCCCTAGTAAGCAAGTTTATTTTTAGAATCTTAAATTATTTCTTGTGGCTATTTTTGCATGTAGTATTTTTCTATCTCTACTCTCGGTGAAAATCATCAGGTGTATTTTCAATACAAAATAGAAAGGGAGAAGCATTGATTATATTAACATGGATTTACTAAATAAATTATAGAAATCAAAAGTACTGCTAATAGGCTAGAAGCAGCTAAGAACGTCAAGGTCTTGGAAATACAAATAAACAAGAGTTTTAAATGCTTTACTAGTATCATCAATACCTTCTCGCCCTTGTGTGCCATAAATATGTTTTTTTGAGATCGACGCAACACGTTTTTTTCCTCCATTTCAATTCCAAAAAGAGTATTTGATAATGGTTTTAGGAAGAGCCCTACCAATCATTATCAATTACTCTTTTTCAGAATTCCGTACATCAAAAGGAAAAATCGGAACTCTTATAGGATCACTTTCCGAGAATGCGGTCCCTTGAAGCTGAGTTCATATGGCTGTTAATATCGCAAGTCTGTACGGAACCCTCGGTGCGACTAGTCCGACTTGCACTTGGTCTGTTTTTCTCTTTCATATATTTCCTCACACAATTTATCAATCGTGTCTTTGGTTATCCTATCCCTCTGCGTCCATCAACATTTATGTGCATCACTCTTTTAGCCAAATCCCTCCTTATCACATGTCGATACCAAGACAGAAAACTCATTTTCATCTTTTCTGTGCGACACTTTCCTCTTAAATCTTTATTTCTTACTTCTACCAATTTAGTCAATCCACACATCCATCTTAACATTCCCAACGTTTAGTAGCATAATGATTTGAGAAGATTACTAATTGGGATTTTGCCATCTACATAATTGTATGTATTTGAATGTTAGACAGTGATTCTGTATGCCAATTTATTTATTTGAAACTAGTTCAGACTGGGTTTTATGCTAATAATAGATGCGGGTTTTTATTGATATTTAGTAATGAATATATCGTGTATCAAAATGTAGATTGAGTCGGTTTTTATATACTTAGCACTTTTGCGGTTAGTCATGGAAAAATCACGTCAGTATTAACTCTGAAATCTAGGAATGATTTCATTTCTTATTTTGTCAAATTTATGAATGGCCTTTTTACATTTTGATGAGTAATGTTTAAATCTTTGTACCTGCTAAAATTGGAATTACTGAAACGACTTTCAAAATACTTTTTTTTCTTTGTATTTTAAACACTATTGTTTTTTTTTTTGTAAATACTAATATGTAATATATAAAATTCTCGTGTCACAATGTTCGTTCCCATACTCCTCCGAAACGGCTCGAATTTTTTTTCTTATGATTTTTTTTATGATATAGATATTTAGTAAGTCTGAGAATCGGCTAGTATTTATTTTTTATACCCCAAGTGATAAGGGTGGCCTGTGCAGCGGGTGAAACCGCTGAGCACAGATAGCATTTATATAAAGTCTTGATGACCGATGGATTAAGGTTTTGATAGAATGGTAGCCAAGGTTGGGTCCACGAAGCCAGTGCTGTCCAAAAGCGCATTGCGTTGACGATAAGTCAAAGTCTCAAGAAGCGGGATTAGGGACTCACAGGACAGAGAAGAATGGCAAAAGAAAGGCAAGGTCTATACCCAAAGTGGGTGATCCGAGCTAAAATGATGATGATGATAGTCTTGACAGAACAATTAATACATAACAAAATCTTACACAGTAAAAGCATAATGCAAGGTTGGCACACTTGCTTGGTTTCAACGAATCGAAGGGTTGGTCAATGTCCACTGCATCTGTGACGCACGCCAACCCTCGCTCACCTTCGGCTGTCGAGGAAAACCCACTACCACACACAAGCAATACAAACCTTAATGGAAATAAAGAAGGTTTAATTCGCGATGACAATGTCTCGTTAATGAATTCCTGCGGTCAATTATGTGAACTATTATAGTTATTGTAGCTCGATGATTGTTATTGTAAGCTTTTGTATTACTTGAGTTTGTTTGTTTCAAGGAAATTATCTGTTACCAATGTTGAATTAGAATTCAAATCAGATTACTCCAAAAATAAACATAAAATTGGTGAATAATTTGATTGATAAAAAGAAATGGACTGCTCGTTCGAAGTATTAAATGAGATTTTATGAAAAAAGTTCTTTTAGATATAACAAATAATTAATTTAGACGTCAACTAACTTAGAGACTAATAAGGTATCCTAAATTATAGAACCATTTATCATATTGAATAGACGTAAGCAATCAGACACAAAGGTAAAAGCGAAACGATTTAAGTACATTAATTTTGATGACCATGGTTCGATTTACTTATAAAATTAATCGCTTTGAACTTTTAAGGCGAAAAAAAAACAATTCACCACAACATCACATAAACTTCACTATTTATAAAATAGATAAAACAACGAGTTTGTGACAGCACATAAAAACCCGCCACGCTTCAAAGTGACGTTCAAACTATAAATATATAATATAATCAATAAAATCCCTTTAAAGATGACACATGATTTACGCACAATCCTAATTAAAATTGGAAATTCATTAGTTAAATATACTGAAAATGATCGGGAAAGTACCGGGTCAGCATGATGAATCAGCAATGGGAATTCAGAGATAACAGAGGGCTGATAATATTCCCTGAAGGAGCTATATTCACCAGAGCAAACACATTCTAGGGAAGTCATGACAAACGAATTCTAGAAGGTTGTGAATCAACAAACCTAGAGCAGAATCCTCTGAATTAAAAGGACCCTAAGAGTGGCAAAGACGGCTAGATTTCTGAAGAAGCTTTGGTCATAAGAACAGAGAAATTCTAGAGAGAAAACAAAAGTCTTGAATCAACAAATCAAACAACATTTCTTTCCTCTCGCAGGTCTACTGGAAGAAATTCAGTACCTTTGTGTTCTTCTATCAAGTATGTTGCATAATGTAATGTTCTATCAGGTATATTGCGTGTGCATCAATAAATAATCAAATGTAACGTAGCAGGCAGGCGATTGAGACAAAAAAATGACGACTGTAGAAATTAGCCAAACCTTTCTTTGGTTAAATCCTGTCTCAGTGAACCATTATGCTTTTTACAAAGAAGCACAATTTATACAGTACATGCGAGACTACAGAATCATTAATCAACAAATATAGATAGAAGATCAGACTGCATGACAAATGTAAGAAAAGAAGTACCTTGAGACAGGATTCTTCTAAACGACTAGGACAAGAAACTGTAGGAAACAAAACTTATGCAAGCAGACATACCAATTCTAACAAACATATTCAGGGCAAATTTACTAATTAAACTGAACGCGAGCGGCACATTTAAACGCAGTTCATTAGATATCACCGCCAATACAATAGTCCATGCACATGAACTGTGGACTGACAGCTACTGAATGAGGTTTAAATGCTAATTGCGTGAAATTCGCTCTAAGATATGTTACAACAAAATCGCATTTCTTTGTAACACTTCCGTATATTGTTGATTGATCGCGTGGGACTGGCATTTAAAACATTTGTCTGGGTCAGTTTAAATTGATGTTACAAGTTTGACTTCATAAAGAATGTTACGCTGTAGACGTCAGGCTTTGAAAGCAATGGGTCAACGAATCTTTGAGTCATGAGGTCGAGTTTTGCTGGCCTATCCATATATGTTTAGAGATTTACTGCGTCTACAAGTTAAAGTCCGCTATTTTAAACAGGTTTATCTACGGAACCAGATTGTAGGTAAAAATTGACCACCATGTCTAAACAAAGCAAACGAAATGTTATTGATGTCTTAACTGGCAACTTCTATTCCGACTTTTACAGAAATAACTTAAGTATTATTAAAATTATACAGTGTTTTAGTGTCAGAGTGACTGATACTGTCGCAATTAATTTTAACTTGATTAAGTTTTGCTGCTTTCATTCTTAAACCTTCACCTACCCTACATTTATCATACCTACTTGACAGATCATATTGTCTGGGCGCCTTTGAACATGCGTGAGATATTTCAAGCATGTTGCATCTCTAGGAGTTTTCCTCGTACTATTTTTACTTTTGCAATGCAACAGACAAAGATTCCACTGAAACAAGATCTGATACAGATGACTACAGTCATGTTACGAGTCCTTTACGTCACGGATGCTCTATTTATCACATTTGGGACAAGGGTACGGGATATATTCAGTAATTTTTACCTTTCGATTTTAAAGACATAGCGAGATATTTTGAAGTCGGTTAAAAATCGACGTCTTTACTTTTATACGTTTACACGGTGCGCACTTGTACTAGGGCCCGGTCGTACAACACGCCGGTTGCTTGCGTAGTACTCACAATAGACTTTCTGAAGGTCATCACCAATTAGGGAAGGTCATCACCAAAGAAGAAAAAAAAAAATTAGGGAAGTCTTCACTTTACAATAAACTTATGTATAGAATGATTTATTATCCATAGAATACGTCAGTTGTGACACGAATAGCAAATGTTATAATTATTTTAAAAGTTATAAATTATAATTTATGGGGCGATGAGTGTCATGTATTAGAGGTGTTTAGATAAACAAAGAATGTGTGTACATAAGACGATACAATGCACATTATGTAACTTGATGTTCTGTAGTTAAGTCGTGTGAGTCAACTCAGGGAAATGTGTTCTCTCAGTCAATAGTAGGTAAACAATCATTGCATGACAATATATAGTTAAATACCTATATCTAAGTTCAGCCTTGAATTTTATCAAGGTTACTGGCATGAAATTCACACATGTGTAGATTCTCGCCTTTTTACATTTTTTTTTCGGATGAGATATCAAATTAATCCTCCCAATGTCGGTAGAAGGAATATAGAATAGCAGAGAATATATAATATAGTTTTACGGACTAAACCCCATATTATTTATTATAGGTATATTATTATTTTTTAGCCCTTTATGTTCTGAGGTCGCTGTATCCCTTTCCAACAACCCGCAGCGCCTGACGCTTTAATTCAATAGGGGTAGGCAAGAACTATACAATGTCACCTTTTACAATTCTTACTTCCCTTATATCATACACTAGCTGTTCCACGCGGTTTCACCCACGCTGCTCAGCACCTGTTGGTCGTAGCGTGATGTTATATAGCCTATAGCCTTCCTCAAGAAATGGACTATCCAACACTAAAAGAATTTTCCAATTCCAACCAGTAGTCCCTGAGATTAGCGCGTTCAAACAAACAAACAAACAAACTCTTCAGCTTTATAATATTAGTATAGATTTGCTTGAAAACCAGGCATTTAAACAAAAAAAAAATTTACAAAAAACATGAGAATTGCATTGATAGGTAGCGTTCCTCATCCGCCTAGCCTTTTCCTAACTATGTTGGGGTACCAGTATTTTACACAGAGCGACTGCCTATCTGACCTCCACAACCCGGTATGTATTGAGTAAAACGATACGCCTTGGTAAAACTGGATGTCAAACTTTCGGGACAATGACTATCTGTAACGGCTGTCTAAGATCTACAAATGACAGCAAACACTAACTGCTTAGCATGCTTTCCGAGACATGGAGGAAACTTGGTATGTAAGGGGTGGTCACCCATCCACAGACCAACCTAGGCAAACGCGGCTTAACCTTAAGATTAGCCCAAGCAGTTCCTAATACAAGTAGCAACGTATTAAAACAAAATAAATCCCCAATTTCCATAGAGCAAAATATTAGGTTGACTGATTAATCTATTTAATTTAAACAATAGTGCTTTTGAATTAATAAATCCCCAGTTATATCAAATTTATTAATAATTCAGACTTCCTTATTGACAAGTGTTAAGTTCGTATTGTTCATGAACAGCGGTTAGTTATAAAATTACATAACAGTGTCAACATTAACATGCTCGATTTCCTGTGGAGCGTCAGTGACGGCGGGTTGAGACACAATTAGCTAGCGAAATTCAAGAGGCGTCATCTATACTAATATTATAAAGCTGAAGTTTGTTTGTTTGAACGCGCTAATATCAGGGACTACTGGTTGGAATTGGATAATTCTTTTAGTGTTGGATAGTCCATTTCTTGAGGAAGGCTATAGGCTATATAACATCACGCTACGACCAACAGGTGCTGAGCAGCGTGGGTGAAACCGCGGAGAACAGCTAGTGAGTAAATATGTAACAAAAAAAAACTCGCGAACCGAGGTTTCCGGACAAACTTGCGACATTAACAGCTAAATCTTTTGACTGCGTAAACTTAGAAAGTTGTTTCTTTTTCCAAGCACAAAGAGACCACAGAGTTGAGTATATCGTTTTAATTTCAACTCGATACCTCCACGCGTTCCCGAGATAAAGGGTCTTGACTGACAGACAGACGGACAACAAAGTGATCCAAAAAAGGTTCCGCTTTTCCTATTGAGGTACGGAATCCTAAAAACGATTATTGATTTATCTAAATATCAAGACGTGACAAAGATCGTTAAGGTGTCGATACCGATTGCGTTTGCGGAGTTTTGCTAGCTAAACTTACTGTTCGTTTGAAATTTAAAGTCCGTACGTACTACAAGTACTATGTAGTACGTACTTGGTAATGCCCGGTTCTTAAAATATACTGAGTCGCTTTATTGATCGTTAAGCACTTAATGAAAGTCCTTGGATACACATCAGACAGCAATTTAACAATTTATTTCGATATTGGCTGTTAACGATATTATGAAAGAGAGAGTTACATATTTTTTCAACGGTGCGTATTTCTTTAACAGTTTTTCTTTCAACACAAACCAATCCTTAGGTGATTTGTCTATCGATTCTGCAATACAGCTACCCTACCATGACGTATGAAAGCAGAACTTATTCCACTGAGGGAAAGACACAGAGCTATACCCTGTATAGCTCTGTCTAACACCATCTCTTTCTCACACAAGACGTCATGGTAGGCCTACAGATACCAAAAGCAAGTATTTCATTTACTTCACTTACAAGCAAAGAAGTTTCTAAACGATCTATACCACGAAACAGGTAGATGAACTGAAAAGGTAGAATTATCGTGACTGAGAATAGGAACGAAGGTCGATGGGCTGGGACATTGTTTTAATAGCAGAGACAACCACGAAAACAAATAGATTTCTGTTTAATAGTAGTCATTTCAACACCAATTGTTTTCGTCACGAAGGCGTGAAAAGTCAGGTTTTGGGACCTTTACCTTACCTTTTTTTTGGCGTATACTGAAAGTAAGTAAGTAGATTTGAGGTCCGCATTGGCCTAGCAACTGGAAGTCATGGGGAGAGGCTTTTGTTCAGCAGTAGAATGACGCAGGCCAGCAGTAATAGGAACAGACACAGATTGATGTAGAATGATGGTGATGAAGGTGTCTGATGGGATGATTAGTAAGTAATAGAAAAGTATAGAGAAAGCCATCCGACTCCAACTGAATTTGGATAATGACAGGAGGGAAGGATTCTGTCTTACCTAGAAGGAAAAAGAAGACTTTCATCCAAACGCGTGGGTGGACGTTTTGTCATGTTGTCACAATGGCATTTTCAACGTGGGGTGCAAGACAAAATTTAACGGGCGTCGCGTCGTAAGTTAGCCGAGTGACTGAGCAGGGGGGCCTAAAATGGTGGCTTTTGGCACAAATTTCAACATTTTAGGTATTTTAACATGATTCATATTATTGTTTAATAATGAATCTGCGTAAGCGGGGTTTGGGCCCCGGAACGACAACACCACAGCCCTCCGAAACCGTACATTTACTCCGGGTACCACCTGAGCCTACTAGGCCTGTCAAGGTCTTGATTCCAGGAGTTATTACAATTATATTTGTGATTGACGTCAGAGCCAAATATGGTGATGATTCAGGACATGGAATATCCAAAAAGGTATTTCCGAATTTTTTAACCCATTTCAACGTTCTTGCGACGCAATTTATGACACACTCCAATTAATCCAGCTTTTTGTACCCAGACCTCGATTTCAGGAAATTGAATATTGTACCTTGAAAACGTTAATTTAGCGTATAAACCCGAGTGTGCCCGCTTATCGTGGGGCCATACGAAAATAGTTCTACAGACCACAGATCCATGATTCACGGTTATATTGCTACGCGATTTACTCGTAAAGTTACATAAAAACGTATGTTAATTAAGGCAATTTTACAATGCACATAATTTAATACGGCTACTGACGCGATACTGATTCTTATGAAATTAGTAATAATATGTTATCCTTCGCATGACGTCATTAGTATCAAGGCTAAGCAGGTTTAAAGTTTATGAACAGACTCTTGTTATACCTAAATCCTTTTTTGGCTAGACTTAATTTTTTGGCTAGATCTAAATGGATCTAATAATAGGATTAAAACGTGTGCACGTGTTCGTAAACATGGCAGTTGAATAGTAAATATTAGAAAAAGAGAATTGAGTGTCGCATAATACGTTTTGTATAGAAATGCGCAAAATGAAGAAAATGTGCTGGAACCACTTTGAGTATGTGAATGGTCTGTGTGAAAGATGATATGGCTGGAAGGGATAGTTAGACAGTTTAAATTTTCACATATTATGTTTTTCTGTTGCCGCTATAACGACAAAAAACAGAATAAAATAAATATTTAAAGGCTCCCATACAACCAATATGATTTTTTTGCCGTTTTAATCGATATGGAACCTTTCGCGATTCCGACTCGCACTTGGCCGGTTTTTTTAAATTAGTTGACGCACGATGTTCACTTTTTATCGTTCTTTTTGACATGTTCATTTTAGTTTTTAATTTGTTTTGTTTTCTTTTTGTATTATTATTCTCTTTAATGTAATTTTATAGTCTTCTGTATCTATTTATAATGTTGATAGAGTCGTTGTCCCAGTTTATATCAGAATGTTGTGCTTATGGATATATTTACACATCTTTATTGTAATTATGTCGTTGGTGTGTCTTACTTAATTTATAAATAAAATAAAATAAATAAAATGTGCAATGTTTAATAGCAACTACAACAGCTGAACATACACGAGAAGCCTTGTATAAAACTATTAATATCTAGAATGTTTACATTCAGATAACATGTAATGAACTTGTCAACTCCACTTAGATGCAATGTCTTCTTAATAAACAAACAGCATTATGCATCATTATCATGTTCATTAAGTACATATGATACATTTTTGTGATCGCGGATCTCAGCAATAAGTCTAGATTTTTAATCAACACTATATGAATTGATTTGTGAACAAACAAAGGTAAGATGAATCTTATGCTAGGTCAACAACTTCAGGAAGGGACCACTGAAGCTTCAAAGACGAATGGTTTAAATAATAAACAAAAGTTATCAGTACTATTTTCGCAGCAGACATTCGAAAGTACAGTTAGAAAACACATTTTTTTAATCATTAATTACCCAGAATGTCAACAACAATCTAATTAGTTTACAAGGAAAATATTTTGAAAATGTACTAAATCACAAACATAATACGGGTACCAGAGTCGTAACTCAGCCAGAGCAGCAAGAAATTGAGGACATAGTTGAATCCATAAATGATAATACTCACAACAGTACAGTTAAAGCGAAAGCAGAAACACACAATAAACTACGTATCAGTCCAATAAGTGTCCGAATACAGGAAATCACAATAAGAAACAAATGTTCTGGAACAAATCCATGCACGACAATACACAAGTACACAAACGCCACATCGAAGTTGTCGCATCGGTGGCAAAACGTGAACTGAACACAACGTTGGAATGAGGTAAACACCATTATATAAATTTAATTGAAGATAATTGCGCGAAAACCGCAGCTGCGTGACGTAGGGGATGCCATTATCAAGCGTTATACGACGATTTCGTAGAAGCGAGCAGTGGGCACGGCTCTCCTTGCCATTCATCTAAATTACGATAATGTAAAGTAATACCGGCCTGGGGAACAACTTGTCTTTTGAGATAGACTACAGTTTAAGAGCTTTGGAAATGTAAATCAGTACATTTTGAATATTTTTTAAAAATATTTCCGAGACAATAAGTATTTTGAATTTAAGATCATTCCAGAAAGACTCAATAAAGCTACAGGTGCAAAAAGTTGTGATCGTGCTCCAATCAAGGCAGTTGAGATTAACCGGCTAAATCAAATAGCTGCTACAGGCATTGTACGTGTACAAGCAAAAATGCTTCTTAATTTATTCTTACTTCGTGTTTGTTCTCAGTATGCACGCGACGTCGGCTTTAATCCAGTAAAGTCATTAAGTCAAATGCCTGCTGACGTGTCAGGGAAATACGCAAGCAATTTTTTTTTACTTTAAAAATTGTTAGGCATTAGTCACATTTACAAAAATGGACGCATGACGCGTGCTTTAATTATCACCTCATCAATTGGATTTGATCATCGAAGCCGTTTGTTAATGGAAATCATACCGTCAATGAAGAAGGCTAAATTCATTGGCCGCTTTCTATGGCAGGTTTGCCTAAGCAAGCGAGATAGTTTCGAATCCAATTTAAACTTAACCCTCACATGTTTACAATCAACAGCAAAGAGTCTGCCGCTATCCTAAGATAGTTTACAAAATGAATACAAAACGCACTGCAAAAAGGCCTAAACAGTGTTGAATAGCACTACATTCAGGAAATGATTGTATCAACTAATGGTCCAAAGACATAAACTTAAGAGCGCATTGTATGCAGATGCGTACAAAAAGTTAGTACAACATCGTTTGTATGTTTACTACACAAACTATGACTAATAAGGCAGGTCAAATTGTGATAGAGTTGTTCTACATGTACATTGCACAGTTGATGGCCAACCTTCTTTATTAGGAGAGCCACTAAAAGACCTGCCGGGGTTGTAGGTTGTTCGAAAGAGATACCATGGCCCCGGAACATAAAGGGCAGAAAGAAGAAGGGGTGGTGGTAAACTGTCCACGTCAGTACAATTATGACGTCCTTGAAGTTTTTTGATAGAAGTAGAACCTCTTTATAAGCAGACTAGCTATCTTGCGCGGTTTCACCTTATGTTCCTTCCTGATAATGCTTACTATCAGAATAAAAATGGTTAGTTTTGGAGCCTATTCGATACAAGCAAACAAACAAATAGACGATACATAAACCTGACAATAAGATGAGACATTTGATGGTGCATCATACTATCATCATCTGCCTAGCCTTTTCCCAACTATGTTGGGGTCGGCTTCCAGTCTTACCGGATGCAGCTGAATACCAGTATTTTACATGGAGCGACTGCTACCTGACCTCTATAACCTAGTTAGTACTGGGTAATAAAATACTAATACCTCTCGGTAAGTCTGGTTGTCAGACTTTCGAGCCACTGACTATCTCTAACGACTGTCAAAGATTTACAAATGACAGCAATAACCAATAGCTTATATAAGGACCAATAGCTTAATGTGCTTTCCGAGGCACGGAAACTCGGTATGTAACGGGTGGTCACCCATCCGCAGACCGACCTAGGCAAACGCGGCTTAACCTCGATCTGAGCGGCTGCTATGATTTAGCCACGTGGTGTACATGGTGCATCATACTAACATTAATGTATTACTCGAGATTACACAACACATTTAGCCAGACGTGTACAAAGGCTCAGGGTATCGAGATGACGATCATGACATCTTGTTTGCTACTGTGATACTTTGACTACGCTATAACTTATCTATAACAATTAGTGTTTGCGTGCTAACGACTAAACGTTACGTAACAGAGCGCTCGCGGCCAGCTGCGGTGAATCCACGCTGGATGAACGTGAAAGACATAAATGTTCTAGAATAAGGCTGTTTGCAGTTCTGCAAGCAAGATTGATAACTTTGAGAAGATTGTGTAGAAAGATAGGATTTTTCATGCAATTTGAATAGGTAAGGTTCAAGCAATACTATAGCGCCACTACATAGTAAAAAACAAAGTCGTCTTTCCCGATTTATTTGATTAGATTTTTAAAACTACGCAACGGATTTTCATGCTGTTTTCTTTAAATAGATAGAGTGATTTAATATGTAGGTATTTTAGCATAATAATATAATACATTGCATCACTTTTTTTTTTAAACTTTGCTCCAAACTAGGAATTTCTCCTGTATCGTGGGTGCGTTTACAAACATTTAAATTCACATACACAAACAGGCTTCGAAGCCGGGGCGGATCGGGGTTAACATAAAGAATAATTTGTTTGATTTGTTAAATTACGTAGTTTCGGAAATTTATTTTCCATACTGTATTCCTATTTTGTTATCATTTGTTATTGATTATCAATATTGTGAACTGATATTCCAGAGACAGGTTTAACTTAAGAGCTCTCTCCTTTTTTGGACACTACTAAATTATATTCTACCTTCATCTTCGTTTCTGGGACGATGGCATGATCCACTATATTGAAACTTTTAAAGATCAATGTCCAAGGTACACAAATGAGTACCGTTGATTTCAAACGTGTTAATAAAATAATAGCACGGCATAGCATAACACATTATATTTTTACGCGTCTGAACGAACCATTCAAATAGATCCTTACTAATATTATAAAAGCGAAAGTGAGTTTGTTTGTTTGTTACGCCTTAACGCCTAAATGGCCAAACCGATTTTGATGAAGATAGTTGCGACTCTGGAGACGCCCAGGCAAATTTTAAAAAAAAGTGGGATTAGGGGGAGAAAGAGGGAAGAAAAGGGGAATGTTTTTTTTATAATCAGGTTGGTTAAAGTTAGCATTAGCCCAAAGTACTTTGCCATGCGGGCAAAGTAGTGGGCGGAAGCTAGTTTCCTATAAATCTTTGAAGTTGAACCTAGTGCAAGTGCAGGTACTTTCGGCTGGATTTTCTCCAAGAGATCTTTTTTTTTTCTTAATATTGTTTCCATACTTGAATCTAGTTGCTTCGGAATTCACATTTTTTTCGCTGCGATTTTACATGCTTAAATAGTAACTCTTCCCCAAATAGTCTATATCCCGAAATCTGTCTCAATTTAGATTACGTGACCTCTTTCAACGAATTAATCGAACTTGTCTAAAATTTTCCATTAGTGGACACTGGCCTGCAAGTAGGACATGCTACACACTAATACTTGTATCCTATCCATATCTATTCATGTGCACGATAACCTTATGTCTTGTGCTCGCATCAGCTCAGTTTGCATATGAATGGAGCTTTAAAATTGTATTGTTCTCTTCATTTCTTGATCTTGTAAGTACTCTGTCTAGTAAAAGTATCCATGGAGGTTCTTGCCCATTCTTCTCCATAGAGATCAACGCTTTGGTATAGCCAACTACAGTACTTTCACAAGTTATTATGTGTTGTGACTGGGACTGTAGCTTCAACGGTTTGTTTCTTGACATTCAAAAGTGTCCGTAATGGTCTAATTGAAATAAATGCTTTTGCGTTTTTTTGAGTTTTGGTTGTAATGTGAAATGATGGTGTAGATCTCTTTTTAGCGTGTCGATTACATTTTTACGAAGGCGACGCGTTCGGCACTTTCAGTAGCATCCATCGGATCCTAGTTGGTACTCTGTTTAGTAAGGTAGTATTATTAATTAAGGTAGATCTCTTTTTAGCGTGTAGATGACATTTTTAATTGAGACTCTCCAATATTTGGCGTCGCGTTTGGCACTTTCAGTAGCATCCATCGGATTCTAGTTGGTACTCTGTTTAGGAAGATAGTATACGTGATGGTAGATTTTCTTCTTAGTGTTCTTAGATGACATTTTTAATTGAGTCAGTCTAAAATTTGGGGACGCGATTGGCACTTTCAATCGCGTTTGCCAATCCTGTGATGTGCAAATGGAAGGACAAGACGCGATATCAAGTGTCCCATCTTGTGGGGCAGTGCGAGATTCACACTTCATGGTAAATTAGTCAGTAACGATCAATTAATAACTAATGAAAGTTGTAAATAAATAAAACTTTGCTATATTGTAGAAACTATATAACAATTTCGATGTACACACGACGTCACATCAACCTATACAAAACCAGTTTATGCTGCTCTCTTAACAACGGATCGTACACCATAGATTTCAAGTACAATGAGAGATCCGCATAAACTGGGTGTGTTTTGTATAGGTTGATGTGTCGTCGTGTGTACAACTATAAAGTATGTTCTATTTTGTCTTATAAAGTATTGTGGACATTCGTTTTTTGCAGATCTCATATAGCAGTAATCTAAACACAATATTGAATCACTTCTTCATTCAAATCTTTCTTAAATTACAAAATCTAACTAATCTTTCTCCAAAAATTAGAATAATTGAGCAGCTTCATCAAACATATTTGTACTAAAGACGAATCAAATAGTGGAAATATATTTTATTCGGTTATAACTGCTACACATAATTTGTATTGACATCTAACTTTGAAAACAAATTCATTAGTAAGCCACAGATGTAATTAGACCAACAAAGACAATAACGAACAATTAATTGTGAAACTCATTAATCAGTTCATAGTCCACTTATAAGCGGACGTTTTAAGTCGACGCTCGCTATAAACATTTGAATTGGATTGATCTTTTAATATTATGTTTAAAAACAATCAACGGAGTTTTGCATATGTATATCTTATATCTATATATCTATCTATCTATATATATAAAAGAAAGTCGTGTTAGTTACTCCACTTATAACTCAAGAACGGCTGAACCGATTTAGCTGAAAATTGGTGAGGAGGTAGCTTAGAACCAGGAGACGGACATAGGATACTTTTCATCCCGGGTAGGGTAGGTAGGGTAGGTGGGGTAGGTAGAAAGATACAAAATTGCATTGCAACGCATGCCGGGGCAAAGCTAGTTCGAAATATAATAAACTTGTGTCCCACCCCAGTTTTGCACTTTACTTTTAAAACTTCCTCTTGAATCACTTTATCTAATAAAAATCCTCATCAAAATCCTTTCAATAGTTTTAAAGATTTAAGAATAGGGACGGACAGACAGCGAAAAACGACTTTGTTTTATACCACGTGGTGATGTGAAAGTTTGTGAGGATGTATCGATCTCTTTCACGCTAAAACCATTACACGGATTTTGATAAAATTTCTCACACAGCGTGAAGTTATGACGTGGATTAATACAGGCTTTTAATCACGGTACTGTGTTCCCTTGGGTCAATTATGACATTTAACTGACACATCAGCTACCCTACCATGACGTCTGAGGGAAAGAGATGGTGCCACACACCCTGTATAGCTCTGTCTCTTTCCCTCAGCGGAATAAGTTCTGCTTTAAGATGTCATAGTTACCCTACTGTACATCACTACACAGTTTTCCGTAGTATAGGGACTACGGATAGCAGTAAAATATCACGATTTTGGAGTTAAAAAAATACACCAAAAACGTGAAAAATTACTATTTTCCGTTGTGCAGTCGTCTTCTTCTTTACCGTGAGGTAAATTGCCTAACCTAGTGTCAGTTTTTAAGCCATCCATGGGACTTTTTTTTTTTTTTTTTCGTGTGGGAAATCATCCAATGACTTCCCCCGCTCTGGGCGGAGCGGGGGGGCATGTCAGACTTGTACTGACTAAAACCCACCCATGTTTCTTCTTTTGCCCTTTACGTTCCGAGGCCGCGGACAACGAACAACCCGCAACCCCGGATCCATGGGCCTCTGAATAGGATAAACATTATCGAGAAATATCTCCGTATACGATGATTAAAAGACGAAGAATCAGAGTGCGTTTTATTTTTATTTGTGATTTTTTACGGGTATATTAGTACTCGGCTGTAACTAGTTCACAAGTATGAAATATCACCTCTGCGCTTTAATTATTAGTGCAACATGTAGTTACGTCTAAATAGTTGTTTTTGGTCCTTCGAGCCGGTTTTATTTACGTCAATGGTATTACGGGGTTTCCCAGAACTTGTTTTTATATTTGCGAATGTTATTTTTAGATTGTATCTTATAAATAGTCGATTTATTGTTATTACTCACATGTGGTCAGGCAGTTTGAATTACTTGTGAGCTTATCAAATCTTGATTTCGTGTTTTTTTTTCTGATTAATTATTTTCTTAATTCAAGACAATATTAAAAAAAAATATGGCGTTTGTTCTTTTTGGTAACACACATTCTGTCTACATCGTCGTTTCAAAGCATCCTTGTCCTTTACATTCAATTTTACTAAACATTTTATTTGAAATGTACTACTAACAAGCAACAACAATTTTACACGTGCTAAAGTGCTAATTTGTTTTTTTTTTTATATGACATTATCGTGTATGATTTGCAAGTCAGTTCGAAATTTAAATAAAACATCTGATAAGTCCTCCTTGGTGGCCATGTTTCGGAGTAAAAGATCGTTCTATTTTTAAATTACACGACAGATATGAGTTTACATAGTAATTTATTCGGCCGCTGAAACAAGACAAACTTTTGCCGCCCGCTGCCCGCATGTATTTGGTCATTACAGCAATTTCGAATAATCTTGAAGAAGGTTGCCGAAATAATGTTCAAATTTCTAAGCACGTTTGAGAAAATATTCTACTTACAAAACTGTAGAGATGAATAGTTAGAAAACGTCCATTACCTGAAACGAAAATCATATTTATTATTAACAATCTTGTTATAGTTATGGGTTTGGGTGGCAGCCAGAATCTCAACATCTCAAATATCCGTAGCTATCAAATGCGTGCTGCAATTGCCTTTTGACCTTGGTCTGGTCAGCTCAATTTGAATTTTGATGATTCGGACGACGGGTGTATGAAGTCTGTTATAGGGAGGATTACTTTGATATAATTATGTGTTATATGAGTATTTGCTGTCTATACGTGGGTTCTCTTTTGTTGGAAAGAGAAACCACGACCGCGGAACATAAAGGGCAAAGAAAGAACATGGATGGGATTTAGTCGGTAGTCTTAAACTCCCCCCCGCTCTTTGATGAGTTCCCATCTGCAGAGGGATATCTTGGTGAACATTCACATACAGCATGTGGATTTAGCATAATCAGGGTGGTTACGACAGTACCGAAATTTCGGAATCCCAATAAAATATAATATAGTAAACCTGGTAATAAATACCGTTTTTCGCGTTAATAGTTTTAGTGACTATGTCAACTTATATTCATATAACATCATGTCTAACCTTTTTCCAATTTTATTGGGATCGGCTTTCAGTCTTACTATGCAGCTGAATAGTGTTTACATGGAGCGACTGCTTCTTTGGCCTCCACAACCCAGTTAGCACCGAGTAATATGGTACGGCTTGGTAAGACTGTCAGACTTTCGCCCCTAACTATAACGACTGTCAATGGATGGTGAACCATCCACATGTAGCGCTTAGGTGGTGTGTAGTAAATAATACTCCAGATGTACTTAGGTGAAACGAGTTGTATTGAGGTAGCGAATAGACTGAGGGTTACAGGAATATGTACAAGGCTTAATACTAAAATATAATGGTGGGAGTAACAGGTTTCCCATTACATATTCACGGCCAATAGGAACGAGCTGACATTAATAAACAAATGTAGTTCCTAAATAGTATGTGTGGTGGCGCGTCGTTCGCATTGTAGATATCGGTCGAGCAGCGGACGGATGATGTGTTGATGCATTGCAGCTACAGTACTCCCCCCCTAGCAAAAGCGTACAGGCATCTTCACTATTCTGCCTGATCTTGTGCGGTTTTCGTTGGTGTTCGCCGGGAGTATGCTGGAGTGATCTTCGGTGGTAGCTGCAGCTGACTGAGTTGTCTCACTAGCTTGGTTTTCGTGATCTTCGGTGTTGACAGTGTATGCCGGTTTGAGTCGATCAATCGATATGGTGCTGGATCTTCCTGGTAGTTGTATGGTGAAATACTTCTCGTTGCGTTCGATGACTTTATACGGACCTTTGTATGGATGTTGCAGCGGTTTGCGGACGGTGTCATCGCGTATTAACACGTGGCTGCATGTTTGGAGGTCGTTGTGGACGAACATACATCGCTTGTTGGAATGCGGTTTGTATGTAGGCGTCAGCTTCATGATTACGTCGTGTAGGTGATCGACGTAGTTGTGATCCAATTTCGTTGCTGCTGGTGATGGTGCTATGAAATCGCCAGGTAGGCGCAGTGCTTGACCGTAGGTGAGCTGCGCGGCGCTGGTGTTGGTATCTGTGCGCACGGCGGCTCGTAATCCCAGTAGCACTGTAGGTAGTTCGGAAATCCATTTGTTACTGTTTTCTAGTCGAGTCATGAGTGCAGTCTTCAGTGTTCGGTGCCAGCGTTCGACGATGCCGTTGCTTTGCGGGTGGTAGGCAGTAGTACGGGTTCGCTCTACCCCCAGCAGTTGTGCGAGGTCTCGGAATAGTTGACTTTCGAACTGTCGTCCTTGGTCAGTCGTTATTCTTGTAGGGCACCCGTAACGAGATATCCACGTTTCGTACAGTTTACTTGCGACGGTATCGGCAGTTATTTCCTTCAACGGTACGGCTTCGGGCCATCGTGTACAGCGGTCGATCATTGTCAGCAGATATCGATGTCCGCACGAAGAAGTAGGTAGCGGTCCAACGATATCGATGTGTACATGTTGAAATCGTTCACTTGGCGGGAATGGTGCGACTTCACTGTGGTTGTGACGTTGTATTTTCGAACGTTGACAAGGTGTGCATGATTTCGCCCAATCGCCAATGTCGGTATTCATTGCTGGCCAGAAGTAGCGTTCTTGCATAAGCTTGCGTGTAGCTCGTAAACCAGGGTGACTTGTATTGTGCACAGCGTTGAAAGCGGTGCGACGAAAGTCAGTTGGTAGGTACGGTCGAACGTGTGACGTAGACGTTTCGCAGAATATGGGCTTGTTTGTACCAGGCATGACGATTTTTTTCAGTTGGATATTCGTTTGTTGTAATAATTTGGGTATGTTGCTGTCCTTTTCTTGCGCTTGTATTACTTCATCGTAGTTGATTGGCGACGGTAATTCGACGGTTTCGATGCGTGAGAGTGCGTCAGCAACAACATTGTTTACTCCGCTCACATGACGAATGTCCGTAGTGAACTCGCTGATAAATAACAGCTGACGAGTTCGTCTTTCCGTGTCGTTATCTGACGGTGGCTTGCGAATAGCGTAAGTCAGCGGCTTGTGGTCGGTGTAAACAATGAGTTCTCTGCCTTCGAACATTTTTCTAAAGTGTTTTATTGCCATAAATATTGATAATAACTCTCTGTCAAATGTACTGTATCGCTGTTGTGTGTCGGAGAACTTCTTAGAAAAATATCCAAGTGGTATCCATTTTTTGTTTATAAATTGTTGTAATACGGCGCCGGCGCAAGTGTTCGATGCGTCACACATTAACGATACGGCGTCGTTTGGTAATGGAGATGGGTGAGCGAGCAAGGCGGCGTTTTGGATGCCGACTTTGCACAACTCGAATGCTTGTGAGGCTTCTTTGTTCCATTCGATTTGAGTTTTGTCACGCTTCTTGGAATTATGAAGGTACGCGTTAAGTGGTGCTTGTAAGTGTGCTGCGTTCGGAATATTGTCGCGGTAGAAGTTGATCATTCCGATAAATCGTCGTAGGTCGTGAATCGTTTCGGGTTTGGGGTAAGCAGTGATTGCAGTGACCTTTTCTTGTAGTGGCTTGATTCCGTTACTTGACACTTCATAACCGAGGAAGTTGACGCTTTCTCTGCTGAAGACACATTTTGAAGGGTTTATGGTGATGCCATAGTCGTCTAATCTGCGTAAAACTTGTTGTAGGTCTTCGATGTGGCTTGCTTCATTGTCAGATGCGACAATTACGTCATCAATGAATGAAAATGCGTAATCTATACCACTGAGCACTTCGTTGATAAAACGTTGGAATGTTTGTCCGGCATTTCTGAGTCCTGGACACATTCGAGGAAATTCGAATAGGCCGAATGGAGTAGTGATGGCGGTCTTCTCGATGTCTGGTTCATGTACGCAAAGTTGTTGGTACGCACGATTCAGATCAAGAGTAGTAAATATCTTCTTTCCGTGCAGAAGGTAGGTAAAATCTTTAAGACGTGGCACTGGATAGCGGTCGGGTTTGGTGACGTCATTGAGTCTGCGGTAATCGCCGCATACGCGTATTTCGCCGTTTTTCTTTGGTACTACGTGTAGCGGGC
Source organism: Ochropleura leucogaster (assembly GCA_958449745.1). Classification (NCBI taxonomy): domain Eukaryota; kingdom Metazoa; phylum Arthropoda; class Insecta; order Lepidoptera; family Noctuidae; genus Ochropleura; species Ochropleura leucogaster. The sequence continues at coordinate 1,662,962 of OY288208.1, forward strand.
TGGACCATGGACTTTTGCTGGGACGACATAACCCTTGCTGCATCATTGTCTCGAATTCCTTTTTCACGGATAGGTATCGATGCGGTGGTAAAGGTCTTGTCTTGCTGTATACTGGTGGACCGGTAGTTTCAATGTAGTGTTCGACGCGGTGTTTTGGACTATCTTTCATGCATGATGGTCGAACAATGTCGGGATATTTGCTGAGTAGCTGGTGGAACGGCTGATCAACATCAATGCTTCTCACTGTTGGTTCGGCGGAGTAGGTGACTGGTACTCTGGTGGTGAGGTTGGTTATTTTGTCGACGAGACATCGGCCGGCTACGTCGACAAGAAGTTGATGATGTTTTAGGAAATCAGCACCGATGATGGGCTTGCTGACTGCGGCGATAATGAATTTCCAGGTATACGGTCTGCGTAGGTTGAGATCCAGTTGTAATGTCTTCTCTCCGTACGTTGGAATGACCGTGTTGTTTGCCGCATACAAACAGAAATCGGTTGGTATTGTTTTCCCACCTGTTCTCTTAGGTATCACAGACACGTTGGCACCAGTATCAATTAGGAATGACAAACCTGAGTTTTTGTCGTTTATAAATAGGCGGTAGGAAGAGTTGCTTGCGCCGGTTCCCGCCTCGGCCAACGCAGGTGTTAGTTTCCCGAGTGGGCACTGCTATCTTCAAAACTACACGGACGCGTGCATCTTCGCGCTTCTTTGCCGAACTTACGGTGATAAAAACAGATCGCTGATTGGTCGTTAGGCGCGCGATCGTACTTGGTCCGGCTTGACGATCGCGATCGTGAGTGTCGCCTGTTGAACGGTCTGCGTCGATAGCTATTATGATGCGATTGTTGCGTCTTTAATTCTGCTATTTCTCTTGTAAGCGCGTCGATCTTCTCCTCAATTGACATAGATGCATGCGGGGTTGTGGAAGTGTATGAAACTGCTGCGACTGTGCCGTACGGTTGCGTCTGCTCGAGTATCTTGTCAGCCATCATTGCCAGTTCGTGGATGTCGGCTTTCTATCGTTGACAGCGAGGACTGTGCGAATTGATTGTGGCAGGAGGTTGGTCCACGTGATTCGCAGCAGGATCTGGAGGTTTTCACTTGATCACGTCGGTATATTCACTTGATCACGAACGTCGTATATCACTATATCACGTCGGTAATATTTTCTTAATCACGTCGGTAATATTTTCTTAATCACGTCGGTATATTTTTTGATCACGTCGGGGTCACCACTGTAGCGCTTAGGTGGTGTGTAGTAAATAATACTCCAGATGTACTTAGGTGAAACGAGTTGTATTGAGGTAGCGAATAGACTGAGGGTTACAGGAATATGTACAAGGCTTAATACTAAAATATAATGGTGGGAGTAACAGGTTTCCCATTACATATTCACGGCCAATAGGAACGAGCTGACATTAATAAACAAATGTAGTTCCTAAATAGTATGTGTGGTGGCGCGTCGTTCGCATTGTAGATATCGGTCGAGCAGCGGACGGATGATGTGTTGATGCATTGCAGCTACACACATAACAGCCTTGGCAAGAACGGCTTGCTACAATAATATTACACTGAGAAAGGGTATGAATGTAAGGATGTTAGAGCTTTATCTTATCAGCTCAACAAAATCTCCAAACCCTGTTATAAATAAATGTATTTTTGATCCGGATTTCCTAGAGAGGAAAATTGAAATGTTTTACGCAAAACAACATTACCCATTTTCTTTTTTTTATGAAAATATTAGATTCTCCAAAATCTTTTATCTCAAGGGGATCACATAATACTTGAACAATACGTGACCTAACTTTCTATATTGTATTTTAAGAATCAAGAAATATCAAGGGTGTTTTAAAGTTCGTTAAAAATCGTTAAAATCTTGTCTATTAGAAATAGACAAGATTTTAACGATGTAAACAGCGCGCTATCAATGGTCACGGATTGGTTCACGTCAAATAACCTTGTTCTTAATGCCAATAAAACTAAATGTATTAAATTCGCTCTACCCAATGTTAGAAATCTTGGTCCCAACATTGTCCTTGGCAATGAGAAGCTTAAAACTGTAGACTCGGCAGTGTTCCTGGGTATAACAGTAGATTCAAAATTACAATGGGGTCCACACATATCAAGCCTAGCGGGAAGGCTAAGCTCGGCCGCATACGCCGTCAGAAAAGTAAGACAATACACTGACGTTGACACGGCACGATTGGTCTATTTTAGTTATTTCCATAGCGTCATGTCCTATGGTATTCTGCTATGGGGCAAAGCCGCTGATATCCAGAATGTATTTGTTCTGCAGAAGCGAGCGGTTCGTGCAATTTATCAACTAGGTGCCCGGGTTTCTCTGAGGGATTTTTTTAAAGAGATTGGTATTCTCACTGTGGCTTCTCAATTCATCTTGGCCAACATTTTATATGTTAGACAAAATATCCATCTATATAGTAAAAACAGTGATATTCACAACATTAACACTAGAAATAAGCATAAACTACGTGCTCCCTTCCACCGGCTTCATAAGGTTCATAATTCATTTGTAGGGCTTGGTATAACTTTTTATAACAAGCTACCTGCTTCTTTTCTAGATTTGCCATTTAATGCATTTAAAGCTAAAGTAAAATCTAACCTTTGTTTAAAAGCATACTATTCTATTAACGACTTTTTAGATGACAAGCATAGTTGGTCACTGTGTTGAACTCAAGACGATTATTATTATTATTTTTTTCTTCTCCTTCATGTTTTTTCGCCAAATTAGCTTATTGATACGTTACATGTCTTCGTCATGTAATTTTATATTTTACTTTTTTTCTTTATATACTTACTTGTTTCATTTTGTGTGTTTTTGTTATTGGCATGTGGTTAACTAGTGACCTCGAGCATTGACTGAATATAATTATTTATATTTATCTTTTTTATGCTTAGCTTATTTCTTTTGCACTATGGTCCTAGTTTATCACCTGTGACTTCTTCACTGCACGTGTAAGCGGGCACACCCGTTAGACTGGTTAATTTATTATTTAGACTTGGGTATTATTATTATTATAATTTTTATTATTTTTTTGTTTTTTTTATATATAATTGGTGTTTGCTAGCTGACAAGTGACAATGAATGAATATTTTTTTATTTTTTATATATTTTTTTGTGATAATATAAATTGTATAAAATCTGGTTCTTCTAACCTGACAGACAGATGTGTTGCTGGGGAGTTTGTTCCGCCACTTCTTCTTCCCAGCTAAAACACTAGGAAGTGGCGAAGGGCAGGGCGTTTTTGTGGGACTGTCTCTTGTAATCTGACGTTCAAAAAGTGCTGATTATCAGCCTAATTTGAATAAATGACTTTTGATTTGATTTGAAAGGATATAAAGAAAAAAAACGGCCAATTGCGAGTCAGACTAGCGTACCGAGGTCCCCGTACGCGACATAAATGGTCATATGTTTTGATTGTATAGACTTAATTTCTTCACAGCTCTAAGTGACCACAAATATACGGTTTTGATTTCTACTCGAAACCTTCCCTAGATAAACGGTCTTGACAGACAGACGGACAACAAAGTGATCCTAAAGGATTCCGTTTTTCCTTTTGAGGTACGGAACCCTAAAAATAATAGTCAAATCTAGAAAAATACTACAGGTTTCCACGTTGTAGCGTAGTACACGCTAACCTTCGAGGAATCCTATCAGATAATTGATGACAACCAGTAACGCCACGTGTAGCTGTGATGCAACTAATGCAACGCAGATGCGCGTGCGACGGTAAACATTATAGGGCTGCGGCTGACGAATTAAGATGTGCGGAAGAATAACGCTGTATTATAATTACACCTAGAAATGCGATGGCGTGTCCGTCGGAAGATAAGCACTTCATATTTTTCGGATTCGCGTGATGATGATGATTAATTTTCAAAGGCTTCGGTGTAGCAAATATGGTGAGGGAACCATCCCTGAGAGAATTCGCGACGGCATGTAAGGCCAAGTCAGGAGCTATTGGGCGACATATAATTTTGATACCAGGTTTGGTCACTAACCACACGATAAACAAGTAGACTTTTGGGATACACGCCACTTCTCCATAAAAGTGGGATGTAATCCACCAGAGACTTGTTGGGGTATTTGTTCCGCCAATACTACTTCCCAGCTTAAACACTAGGAAGTGGCGAAGGATGACCGTACATTGAAGTTCAAAAGGTGCTTTGATTATTAGCCTAATTTGAATAAATTACTATATTTTTTTATTTAAGAACCTAGCACAGGCCAGGTTAGGTCATGCCAGTTTCTCCACTATTTTAAGAGCAGATTGAGAAAAGCAAGAAAAATTAATAAGAGAGTGTAAGGGGGTATTTGACACATATCCTAATAATTTTGATATAAATGAAAATAACAAGGGGAAATTAAAGTGAAAGTTGATAGATTTTGACGGGCCTGTTGGTCTAGTGGTTAGTGGCCCTGACTGCTGAGCCGGAGGTCGTGGGTTCGATTCCCACCCAGGACAAACTTTGTGTGATGAGCATGATTGTTTGTTCTGTGTCTGGGTGTGGTTTATCTATAATATGTATGTATTTATAAATTATATAAGTATGTATATCAGTTGTCTGGTTACCATAACACAAGCTCTGCTTAGCTTGGGATCAGATAGCCGTGTGTGAGCTGTCCCAAGATATTTTATTTATATATTTTGAGAAATGTTATGAATGAAAAGAGAGTGAAGTGAATGACAGTGAAGGACAGCTGACGGGGGAGAATGGAATAAGAATTTTGTTTCAACGACCCTTGGGAGTAAGTCCTGGGGCAGATGAAAAGATGAAAATAACTAGGAGTTCGTTCAAAGGTATGGGGATATATCTGTTTGAAGAAACCTGTGATCGGGGTCGATAGAAAACGGTTCCTTTGGAGCTTATAATATTTTATTTGGAGATATAGGAAAATCAATATTCACACACATTATTGAAAAACAGTATTGAGACTTGGACAACTTAAGTATATCGACAAAAGTACAGAAAAACATAATTTTATAATTTTCTTCTTGTTATAATTGCGCTTTCGTAATTTCGGTTACAGGTCAATTATTTTAATAGGCTCGTGTTTAGCTCATATTTTTGTTATAATATTAAACATTTGTTTTAATCTATTTCACGAGTTTTCGCCAACCCTGTTATTTAGTAGCAAGTATACACTCACTCGAAGGTCGCATGATATTGTTTGAATTGCACATACGATTGTTATTTGAGAATGGCTGGTATAACCGGGGTCTTATCTACACGTTGTAGACAGAGTGGTGTCATGACTTGTTGGCTGTGTAATTCTTCAGTCAGGTCGTGAGAAAAGCTTTGAGTTGCCACGGTTATATACCGTCGATGACACTTAGTGGAGTAAAGCTGTGACCGACTGGCGTTCAAAACAAATGTTGGTCTTCATTACCCATCGCCGAAAAATCTGGATAAGGCAGGAACGTTGAGATTGGCAAAAGATAAAGCAGGCCTAAACCCAGCAATGTGTGAATTAAATCTGTGGATACTGATAAGACTAGAGAAGATGGACTGTGTGAAACCACCATACCATAACTAAGGAAATCACTAGAAGATCAAATACTGAGGTAGAGACAAAAGGAGAACCAGTTTTTTTATGGAGAGATGTATGGAACAAGATATATTATGCTGCACTAACCGCAATGTAAGCTTTACTGTTTTTTTTTTTCGGGTGGGAAATCATCCAATGACTTCCCCCGCTCTGGGCGGAGCGGGAGGGCATGTCAGACTTGTACTGACTAAAACGCACCCATGTTTCTTCTTTTGCCCTTTACGTTCCGAGGCCGCGGTATCTCTTTCGAACAACCCGCAACCCCGGCAGGCAGAGGCTCTGGCAAGCCCCTCTGCTTTGCTGACTCTCTTTGAGGCGCGCGTGAAACACGAACGCGCCGTCGACCCGGCCTGTCTTCAATCGACGGACGGACGGTGAACTACCCATCGCCCACCGCCCACAGGCCCGCAATGTAAGCTTTACTTTAGAACATCGTGTGGGAATCTGTATATTAATATAAATCCAGTGATCCGAGTTATGATTCTTGGCAAGATTAGTAAAATATTGTCGTCTTCTATAATCTAGGAGTCGTAAGTCATGCTACTATTTCCTTTTCCGGGTAAATAGACTTCATTAGATGTCAACAATAGTAAAACATTCTTGGTATTGTAAATAAATAACACGTCATGACGTTTAATTACTTTAATTTGCTTCCGTTTACACACATTAATTACATAAATATTCGTATTGGAGAGCGCATTTAATTTTCATAGGTCGTTAAGAAAATTGGGAGCAAATATTTTGAAAAATACGAAAGGCTGGACAAAGCGAACAACAATATAGGCATTTTCAACCAACAGTAGGCCTAACATGACGTCTTAAAGCAGAACTTATTCCACTGAGGGAAAGAGATGGTGTTAGACACCCTCTATAGCTCTGTCTCGTTTCCCCAGTGAAATAAGTTCTGCTTTAAGATGTCATGGTAGGGTAGCAGGTTGCTGTCGCTATAAACAGGGTGGATGGGACAAGGTCACAAAAACGTTTACCTCAAAAGTTAGCTGTTCCATGCATTTGCCCGAGTAAGTAAAACAGATTTGTAGGAAAGTGATGTTTTTAGGTTATTTTAATAACCAACGAAATGTTTTTCTGTAGGGGTTTTAGAAAACTGTATTGAATTCGTGATGGTGACCAATTACGTCCTCTATTACCACAATGAGACAAAGGATCACAGATAATAGCATTCCTTCTGAAAGTCGTTCCAGGATGTATCAGAAAGATCCAGATTCAGACTATCAAACTGATCCACCTTCTGCATGAAACAAACATCATAACCGCTTCTTATTCAATCCTAGTACCTATATGCATAGTATCTTCTGAGCATGCTTAGTTAGTCTTAAAATTCATTATAAATAAAGCTTTGTATATATCTACGCATTGGCAGCTCAGCGACAACAAAATCTGATAATATACACGTGAATCCATGCAAATTATATTTACCAGCCTTGTAGAGTTCACTTGGGGCGTTACACTCAAATTTTGAAACATTATATTTGCAAATATAAAATGCCATGTCCGTATGTTTGGAATAGCAATGACTAGCGAACTAAGTATGCATTTATACATATTTCCTTATTTATCCCAACCTTGGAAACAGTTTACAAATAAGGATTTATTGTATAATGATTTAGTACTGAGTTTGTTTAGTTTATAGATTAACATTGAGTTACAGCCCCCTATTATGTAGTATCTACGAGAGAACTTTGTAACCAACACTCTTTAGTTTAACATTAGGATAATATTCTTTTATTTCTTACTAGCTGTTCTCCGCGGTTTCACCCACGCTGCTCAGCACCTGTTGGTCGTAGCGTGATGGTATATAGCCTATAGCCTTCCTCAAGAAATGGACTATCCAACACTAAAAGAATTATCCAATTCCAACCAGTAGTCCCTGAGATTAGCGCGTTCAAACAAACAAACAAACAAACTCTTCAGCTTTATAATATTAGTATAGATTAAACGTGAAACATTGAAAAAGAGTTTGCACGTACTCTACGGATTTAGCGAAGTAATTCGTAGAAAACTATAAAAGCCATCAACATTTCATCCCAAAAAATCAAAGGAGCAATTACGTTTCAAAATTCTTTGTTAACCTTCCAAGCGCTTAAAAGGTTAACATAACAGAGTGGAAAGATAAAAAAAAACGCTGAATAAGTGAAAAGTATAATGTTAGCTAATGACTTAAAAGATAATTTAACTAGAAGAACATACCGGTAAGAATACAGAAAGAACTAAACCAAACAATGGGAAGCAGATAAAGACGATGATGCAAACCTAAATATAAAATAACCAAAAATATCACAGGATGAAAAACATGAAGACCTTCTCGCTGGGCAATGCTGCAGAAATTTTGCTACTGACAACACCATTATTCGTCCTAGGGAAATTGAAACAACTTCAGACGAAAACGTAAAATTGCAACTAAAATACTAAAAATGTAACGGCGCATTATATCACAATGCAAACTTCACAAGCGTCTGAAAGTATCGTGATAAATGTCTGTGCAATCAAAGCGTATCCTTTTATCGGGCGTTCGGTCGTTATACTCCTGAAGTGTCAACTTACGGATATTTTGAGCACACAACCGTGTATTTACAAGAGCATTTATAATAACATTGGCGAAAGCGGACGTTGAGAGAAAAACAGTGTCAGGTGTTCGCGATTCGGAAGAGCAGAGTCTGTTTTGAATTTTAGTCAAGTGTTTTGGTAAGTACCAAAAGCAATGAGACATTTACTGGTTAAAAAACCGTAAGAGTAAGTGGCTACATTGATGATACTTCATTCGGATTGGTTAAAAATTAAAACAGCCACGTTAAAATAAACTAGGTATTTAAGGCGTCAACATTATAACCTGTAGATCAATTTGTGGTTTGATTTACCTTGGAATAAAAATCAGTTTACTATTATGCAAAATTGTTAGTGACATGTCATTAAACTTGTGGTTAAAGCAGGTATGCAGCTTTAAATACTAGTTTATCAATTTCATCCAATAATAATTTTGAGAATCCAAAGATTCAGAGTGTTTTGCGTTACTTTAAAGATTGTTGGTTATTTTTGTTATGCTGTTATCTTACTTTTATAGTTATTATTGCAGTTATTTTGGTCTGATGTGGGTTAAGACAACCGGTCCATTGACGTCATTCGTAAGTCCGTAGTTTGGAGAGAAAGGTTAATAAAAATAAAATTAAACGTATTCATATAAATGCGAAGGTAAATCTCACCGTTTCTTAACGGATTAATGATTGGTACTGAGAGTGAAGATATATTTGGCGAGAGAACAAAGGAGTTATTAGGATAGTAGGTAAGAGCTGGTTGATACTGAAGACAGGCCAGGGAGTATGACACTTGTTAGAGGCTTAGACTTAGCAGTCAGTGAATCAACAGACAACGATAATGATGGATGAAGCTGTGAAGTCCGGAGAGGGGAAAAACTAAAAAAACAAATACATTTTGATTTTGGAATGCATACTAACAAAAACCAGAACCAAAATGTACCCAGAAACAAGAAAACGTATCGTACAACCTACAATTTGGCATCTGCGTCAAATTCGTGAGCAATTCACCCAGTTATCTATTTCGGGTGGTGAATCCAAAATGATCGCACTTTAGAGACGGTCATAAGCTAGAAGCGTGTCTGCGTGACAGTCAAGGCCTGGAGATAATTTGTGATTAGATAAAGGTGCCGAGATCCAAGACCTCTTTGATAACAGGTTTGTGCACAATTACATACAATATAGTGCTTTAATACGTTGGCTATTGTTTTTTTTTTTAAGTTACACAGGCTGGGAATCTGCTGCGTCAGGTTTTAATGGTAGTTTCGTGCCTATCGGCCATTTTGTATTTGTTCGATGCAAGAATTTCGTAATGGTATATTAGTTCTTCTGTTATTTTTATTACATTAATTTTATTTAATAAAAGTATTTCAATTAATCTCAATATTATAGCATTGGGGACTACATGGTTCACTGGTTATGTTAAAAACGCCACATCATGTTCCAATTAAGGCCAAAATCACTTTTGACGTGATTTTCCCTTTCATTGATTACAGTTTTTTTTTTCTTCTAGAAATTCTTAGGCCACCAAAAACCAATCGCACAGACATACTCAATAACGAAATTCAACCAGTAAATCCACCTGAAGGTGATATACAAACACTTGTCTTGGTACTCAGAGAATCTAACTAAAGTACTAAAAAGCCTTTGTGTTATATAACTTCGATTAGAATGCTTGTTCAGCCCATTACCAACTACGTCATACGCATAACTAACTATTAAGTTTTCTGTGGCAACTAGAATTAATATATAAACGTGTCAATTATAAAATCATTGCGTAATTACAAAATGGCGGAATTTCAGCAGTTGGTATATTATAATACTTACAAATATTAATATAATCGTTATCTACATACCCGTACTTACGTATGTTACGCAATTTTGCAAGTTATTATATTATTACATAAGGCAAGGGGGTGTGTCCTTTTGAAAGGTAAGTTACTGTTATTTGTGGGGTTTCCTACTGTACCTAGTTATTCATCTAGTAATAACTGATATTATTGTTTAACGTGACAATGACATTGAAAAGCCCTTATACCATACCTAAGTTGTGGTGTTAGACTATGCAATATGATCCTGCAAAATCGGACACAAAATCTTGATATCATTAATACTTTAGCAAAGGCATCATCGAACGACACCAACGACCAGGGAACAACGTTTTTTCTTGTGGGTGGGAAATCATCAAATAACTCCCCGCTCTGGGGAATATTCATAGGTCTTATACCAAACAGTTTTGTAGATTAACAGTAGCACCGTCTAAGTACTGAGGAAACTGCTAACTACCTGTCTTATCATTTACTATTTGACTCCAAAATACGTGGTTGGACATTAATTACCATCAGCATTATAATCTACATCTATGCACAGTCATGAATGATAATATCTGTATAAGTCAAACAAGACAAGACACTGATAATGATTTGGGGGCTTGCGTCGTAGTAGCGATATCTATGCAAGTCATGGTAGAAATGAACCAAAAATCATATAACGCTTTTGGGATATCATTGGGCTTACCTAAAACAGTAGGTGCGATAATGTTTGAATAACCTCGAGACTTAGTAGCTAGGCAAATATTTGAGCTACCCTTGATGGATATTTGAAATAAATTTTGAACGAAATATTTGCCTGAATTTCGGAAAGGTAACTTATTTAATTTTCAACATTGAAAGCAAAGTAATTAAAACAGATTTATTGACCTTTTCTCTGTTTAATTTATAAATTATACTTTTAATACCTTTGAATAAAGGGCTTCGTCGTTAATAACCAGCCGCACCCATGGTTTATTTCAAGACTTTGTAAATAAAAAGTTGTTAACTTGTTTCTCAACGTTAAATATTCATTAAGTCACCTAAACCGCATTCTTAGTTCAAAGAAATGCACCGAAACACGTTCACGGCCTTGTTTCAGATAAGAAAAGAACTATCTTACCCTTATTACTGTCTTGGTATCATAAACTCGATCCTAACTATAAATTCGAATTAGATTACGAATCATATATTGATTCGTAATCTAATTCGAATTTATAGTTGTGAATAATGTGACAAGAAAACAAGTAAAATGCATTTATATTATTAGTCAGAAATAATAAGGAATGAATTGAAATGTTAAGATAGTATAAAAATATTGAAAAATGTAAATTTTATGTATTTCTGTCTATCTATGTAAATTTTAAGCAATTCTTGAAAGACATTTTCATAAAGTTATCTATAAAACTAAACACTGATGAATACAATAAAATTAGAGGGGAGAATAGAAGAAAAAACGCCGACTCCAAATAACGTGGGACAAGGGCAGGCAGATGATGATGATGATATACAAGGCCATGTCACCATATCACTAACGTAGAATCAAAGCCTGGTAAAAGACATCTTGTAAATCTACTAGGCACAATAAGTTCAACATCAACAAGAAATTCGGGGAAACGAAATAAGATTAAATAGTAGTAAAGATAAAATTGTTTGTTTGCGAAATAAACGCGTGACATGGTATCAAAACACTAAAGAATAAACAATGTTGCGAAAATAATGACTAACTTCTACAGTAAGCTACAAATCAATATTTGTTTTATACAAAAATTTGGAGACGCATAAAACATAGAAGAAAAAATCTGTGTCGTACGTAACCAAGTAGTTGTAATAGCACGAAGGTATGAAAGTGAACCGTATACAATAGATAAAACAGACCTGTTTGACAACAAAGGGTGAGAAAATATTGATCGAACCTCATAAACTAGTATTCTATTGTGAACTAAAACTTGAAACGCGAAGAAGGATCCTAAGAATTATAATGGAAACCGACATCGCTACAGCTCTAGACGGTCGAAGACGATCTAATATACATATATATATATTTATATCAGTTCTAATTTTACAGAAGAAGCTTCTATAAGAACTGTAGCTCCTGAAAACCGAGCAAGTCGTTTCCCGGCCTCCGTAGACGCCGTCTGTAGACGATGAACAATGGGTATCACTCCGTCAGTCGGTCTATTGACGACAAGCCGAGTCGACGACGCGTCCGTATTCCACGCGCGCCTCAAAGAGATGTCTGCAGAGCGGAAAGGCCTTCCAGGGTAACTGCCTGCTGTTGCGCGTTGTTCGAAAAGATACCGAAGCCCCGGAACACAAAGGGCAAAAGAAGGAACATTGATGGGTCTTAGTCAATCTGACACTCCCCCGCCCAGAGCGGAGGAACGTATTTGATATTACCCATCCGAAAAAAAGGCCTCCAAAACCATTTATATAGTTATATTTAAGTTGTCCTGTATGAGTTACTGGTTTGAAACAAAAACAATACCTCAATAAGTCCCCAAAATAAATGGAAACAAAATAAATAATTTTTATATAAACGAAGTCAAAAATAACAATTGACAATAAAACACGAACGACCCAAACATACATACATTCTTTTTTATGAAATCCCTCAATGAAAACATAAATAAGAATGTATCAAATAAAGACGTGAGAGAACACGTGACAAAGATAATGTACATATATCTAATCCAGTTTTTAGAACAGTTTAGTTATACATTGAATGTCATACAATGATACATTTCGAAACGTAGACAATGAAATAATGGAATATAAAAGGTTATATTATAGGATAAGGAAGCCTTGATTAGATCCAGTTGTAAGAAAGAAGAAGAAAGTAAACCAGTAGAAGAACTATATTATGTTTAGAAACTTTTCGCTAGTTAATGTTATCAAATACCTGAGAACCTAATTAAACGACTGTCACGGTACGAATTTATCCAGATTACCAGCAAATCTATACCCACATTCTCAATCCACATTTCAAGGTTTAATAGTTGAATAGTGTTCCACAATATAAAAATCTCTTAATTTAGGACCGAGCGTCCAAGGTTTGTTTGTAGTCAAGCGTCATGAAAGCGAGCCATGAAATTGTCTTTCTCAATCGGCTGTTCAATTTCTCGTCCACTTCAATTATTTAAATGACAGAGATATTTTTGGAACAGTAATTATTGAATTTCTAACAAGAATTATTTAGTTTCCAGTAACAGAAATCCGTTTTCCATTGAAGGTGTCCTCCAGATATTTTATTAGCGACATACATTGATGAGATTCAACACTTGTACAATTACTTTATATTATAAGTGGAATAATAAAATTAATCAGTTATTGACTGTGCAAAGAAGACAGTAATAAAGAACCTACATGCATAAATCATAGTGACGATATCATTGGTCAAGTGGATCAAAAAGATCCAATTGATTTTGACGTTGTTGCTGTGCGAGAAATGCTGTCTGACGTGTTAAAAAGAATAAGTGAAATGGCGTATTCGTCATTACATGTGTATTATTCTATTATTCATTAGATATCCAAGGCCAACAATATTGTTATAGGCTTGTCTAACATGTTTTCTAAATGTAAACGTCTGATGTGTATCAATTGCAAATTACTTAAGAGTGCGATAGCTTGATTCACTACAAGGTCAAGGTTGATTAGAACGCGCAGTTCGCATGTTTCAATTCACACTAACAATAAGCTAGTCGTCTCTTTCACATGTACGCTAAAAATATCAATTAGCGTGAGATAGAGAATAAACAGTCGAGACTAAACCGCCTACCTAGCAGATCCATCACTAAACTTCAGTGCCGTCCGCATTCCGCGGCTGAAAATAAATCATTAACTAAATTAGATTTTCTTCAGCGATACATCATTTCATGACAAGAGCGAATTTGCTAATGGCGATATGAGTAACTTGGCTAAGTAGTTAACGAAACACTAACTTTGTGATCTTGTTACGAGTTTTCCTTTTAGGAGCTATATTAGTCTTGGGGATTCCAGAATTGATCAGCCTGGATAATAACATTTATTAAAAGAGAACTTTTCGATTTTAGATTCTAAGATCAATACCAACGGTCCTCTAGTACAAGTGAGACTCATTTTAACAATTTAGTTCCTACGTCGGACCACGTGCGGCCTGTTACCGTACCGCCCCGTGCGCTTGCGCAATCATACACAAGTGACAGACTGTGTCACTGAGCGACCAGTTCTATTGACGGCACATCTCACACCAGATTGAATGATTAAGAAGTAATTTAACATACGACCAACAAGCTATCTTGTTCTGCAAGATAAGATTCTTCATGATCACATTCAAATCAAAGATAAAACAATTTGTAGGTTATTTTATGACTTAATTAAAATTCAACTACAGTACGAATGTTTTATGAGACAGCAGAATTTACGACATTTATCTATAAAAGTTTAAAATAACTAAAACCCAAATGAAGAGGTAAGTTATCTATTTTTAACGTCAAATATAAACATAAATATTAAGTCAAAACATTCAAAGATTACGTGCATTTGTTATATCACACACTGATGAAATATCTACAATATATTATTTACTGTCTTAAGATAATGATTCGCAAAATCAATACATAAAATCTACAAGGTGAAAAAAAAAACTGTAAGTAAGAAATCAGCTATTGTGCGTTTTATAGAGAAATCATTGAATTACAGATTTTTTATCGGTATTGTTGTCGTTTCCTTATTGAGTCGCATCGTATACGGAAGTTCCTAGAACTTGGTAGAACGCAAATCCTTTTGTTACACAATCCATTTCTGAAGCTACTAGCTTATTGTCTAACTGGCTAGGTTAAGTCAGAGCAATTGGTTTGTCATGGCAATAAAGAAATGTTATTTAATATCAAAATATGATCGAAGCAAAAGATACTCTTAATTCCACATAAATAGCACAGGACCTAGGATTGTCCCTCGATGCATTCGCCGGTATAGAGATTTGAAATCTCTCTGACAATGATTTATTTACATTTTAAAAATTACGTTTTCGTAACTTATTGTTGTAAATATTTAATGTTGTAAGATTGAGTTGATTCGAATGCCATTCAAGAACATTTTCGATTTGAACAGTTAACATATTAGGTTAAACAGACATTTAAACAGTACCCGCTTATGTAGCATCTTTCACAAATAACCTTCTCATTTTCTTCACCTTTTTTATCACAAGTTCCTTTTAACGTCATATCGAACGTTTTTTTATGCTGCATATCATTTACAACTCCTGTTTCACCTAATTATCTACCTTTATCATCAGTTACTAGATAACATATGTGAGGTTATTATCATAAGCATGTTAACAGAGGCTCATGTTATCAAAACATATAACTAGGTGGCTCTACTTACAATACACTGTCACGTTTCCGTTCATGCCTTGCTTCAGATTCATTTGCATATCATGTTGACATTTAATGCATAACTTAACCTAGGTCGTTTATTAAGTTCGAACACAGGTTAAACTGTTACTCAAGATACTGCGTTTTCATCCCATTGTCGGTTTTGTTGGGTGTAAAGATGTGACCTATGATGCGTTGACCGCGATCAATATTGTCAAAGAAAGAGCAAGGTAATTGCCTGACTTGAAATTAGATTCCCACCATCCAGTGACGCGGCTACAAGTCACTACCACTCGCAATTATTTGTTAAGGGAATGTCTTCCTGACATCAGACGATGCACAAATTACACTACTGTTTTAAAAGAAAACGTCTTATTTCATGCGTAACTACAGTACTTTGGGTACTGCTATGAAACTGCATTCATGAGTTACGCTGATTTTGAATGCAGTAATGTTCGTGTATGACGCGTCTATTTATAATACGGCATTGTCTTTAATGTCCTTCGTCAAGTCCTTTTAATGAACTTCAACGTTCAATTCATTTCTTTCTAGCTGTTTTCGGTAGGCGAGAAGAATCTTACTCAAGGTTCTTGTTAAATATTCGTTTGCATGTTACATCTTATTTCTTGGGGCAGTATTCGTTTATGGAAACTCTTCTGGCTACACATGTCAGTCTTGTCAGGATGTGAGATGAAAAAGCGTATTCTTAGCTAATGACGCTACAAGTAATTTACCACACGGAGTCGTGTATTAATATAGATTAAATGAGTACCACAAATACTTGCGCAAAAGTTACGCAATATGAAGGAAGCGTTAATTCGTTAGAACAATTATTGGTTTTGTCTTTATGCTTTATCTACTCTCTCTGTTTATTGTGGCATTATGGTCTCAACACGTTATCAGTTTTCTAAAATAAGTTTCTATAATTTATTTTCAGTTTCTGGAGATTTTTGCGAAGCACTGTGCATGAATTTGACATATTTTTTAGACGTCTTTCTTATACCCACGTACTTGTTCACACCAGTAACAACCGCTTGGAATGTTTGCGAACACTGGGTGGGGTGGGGCTGCCTACTACGGATAAGTTTTTGCATGCAAGAAGACACAAATTTAATAATGTTCTTATTTTTCAATTTCAGTATGTACAAAAGCGTGTTATAGCGGAAGTATCTCATAATATATATTCAAAAACGTACACATATAGTCCACAGTCAATGCTAATAGAGCTACAAATTAGAACTTCGATAATAAAATGTTAAGTCCGAAGCGCCTCACAACTTGTGACACAGAATGAGCCATTACATAATATGTTAGTAACTAATTACGGAAATGAAGTAAGTGGTCTACAACAGGGCTTTAATGAAATATCTGATGGTGAAGGTGCAAATTACGGGTTTCTCCTTATGTAATGATCGTAAAGTAAAATAAGATGTGGTCCTCGCTGAATGTGGTAAAAACGATATGTTTAAAGAATTTCAAGGTATATTCAAAGAGAACTTTGAACAGGACTGTTGTCCAGATGAGAATGTAGTTAGAAATTAATCAATAGGCGAGAAAATGAAGAGAATTAAATAAAAAGGTTTTATGATAGAGTTGCTATGCTCAGGGCTTTTAATTGAATTTCATGAATAAGTAACAAATAACAGCGATGTTAAATATTTAAATAAGTTAAAATTTGTGCTTCTGTAGCCTTCGAATGTAGGTCAATGAATGAACAATTAAAAACGAAACCTAAAATTATACAATGAAACACGACTCAAATATGAATCAAATAAATGCTTAATTTGCTAGAAGGACTATTACAAGACATTTATTATTCTTTTAGATTTCTGTTGTCTGTGTTCTATTGTTTCAGAATGCCTACATAGTTATAGGTCATCTTATTTAATTTGGCAAGAAATCTTAAGACATCCTTTTCCCAACTCTATTGGGGTCGGCTTCCAGTCTAACCGGATGCAGCATCTTACATGTACCGCCTACCTATCTCACCATCACAACAACCCAGTAAGCACTGGTTAATACGATACTCCTTGAAAAGACTGGTTGTCAGACTTTCGGTCCGCTGACTACCTGTAACGACTGTCAAAGATCTACTAATGACAGCCGGGACCAACAGCAGTTCTACCACTAGCCAATACTTTTCATTAAGCACAGCACGACCCATTTCTCCGGTCAACGACATTTCATTCATGTTGGACCTAAATTGGTTATCTTATCGTTGGCTTCCCTTTTATGTATTTAATTAGATACAAGTGATACAAGATAGCACTTTGTGTATTTATTATTGTGGCTACTCGTGTTTACTTTGCAAATTGAGCGTGGTTTTGCCAAAATGCACCAACCAAGCAACACAATTTCTAGCATAAAACGAAGTGACTTTAATGATTTTTTTAGTAAACGTTGATAAATTTTAAAGAGTAGACTTTTCTTCATCTTTTTCCTGCCCTTGCCCCATTCTATTTGTGATCGGCGCAACACGTTTTCTTTTTCCATTCTCCCCTATCAGAGGTCTGCAGCATCATTTACTCCTTCATATCATTCCTTACACAATCCATCCATCTTTTCTTTGGCCTTCCTCCCGCTCTCCGGCCATCAACATTCAGATCCATTACTCTTTTAGTCACATGTGCTTCATCCTTCCTCATTACATGTCCATACCAAAACAAACGACTCCCTTTTAATTTTTCTGTAACAGGCGCAACTTTCAAACTTCCTCTAATATACGCATTCCTTACTTTATCCATTCTTGCCACCCCACACATCTCAACATTCTCATCTCCGCTACATGCAATCGTTTTACAGCCCAGCATTCTGACCCATACAGTACAACAAGTCTAATCACGGACGTGTATATTTTCCCCTTTAACTTGAGGGGCATCCGTGGGTCACAAGTTGTTCCAGTTACCTGTCACCATTTCATACATCCTGCGTTAATCCGGTGCGTTACGTCCCGGTCTTCTTCGCCATCCCCTCGGAGAAGCGACCCGAGGTACCGGAAGTTGGAGCAGATCAGTATAGGCGTTCCAGCAAGAGTTATGGGCACAGGACTGGAGAGACCGCCGAAATCGCAGAACAAGTATACTGTTTTAGTTCTACTTAATTTCAGGCCAACGTTCTCCAGTCTTTGCCACTATTATTAGAACTAAATAGACTGATTTTGCTCATAGTTATAATAAACCTCATTTAGAATGATAGATTTATTATGAAGTATTTAACGGAGTTGTTAAGCGGCTCATTATGGCTGAGCTGCGTCGTCCAATTGTTTTTAATGGCATCTTCGAACAGTGTGCTTATTGGAGCCTAAACTAAGCGATCATTGTGTGGATAGTCGTGTCTGCCAATGGCTTAAATGCCAAGAGCTAAGGAGGCTCTCGTTAGGTAGCTGGATCAAGAGCTTGATACAGAAAAGCCTCTTGGACATGGCTGGTATTGTTAGGTTTCTTTCCCAGGAGCCCTGATCGCCGCGGCGCCGTTAGCTGGGACCTTTGTCCCGATACCGGTGGGCTACAATTTTTTGTATTTTTAAATGTTTTTTTTTTGTTATAGGTATAATTAACAAAAAAATATAAAAAACATCATTAACAATATAAAATCCTTATATTTACATTAAGTAAAGTAAGTAAAATCAAGAGTCCAGAATCCCAATAAAATTAAACAGGAGCAGAAGTAAGAAACCAAAATAAAAATGTACATAACATCCATATCTTTCGATCAAGTGTCAGCTTTCTATCCATAACTGTCCAAACCAGCCTATTTGTCAAACAATTCAAGTTTCATTCAAACAAAAAGACGTTCGCGTTTCATAATTACGCGATTTAAATAATTACCGGAGTCAATGACCATCCAAAACAGAGTCAGGTGAACAATTCGGTGTAAACTAGTTAGCTCATCATATGACCGTCGCGTGCGCATATCGGGACTGTAAACAGAGCGGAGTGCGCGGGCGCCGTTCTGACCCCCGATAGTGGTCCCCGGAGATAACAAGCTGATATCTTGAGCGTCGAGGGTCGCTCCACGACGACTCTCGTTTAAATCGACATGAGACACACTACACAAGATCGTTAAGTAATAATATTTTCACTAAACAGGTTTATATAACATATCAAACGAATCAATAGAGAGAGAGGTTTAAATAAGAAATCTGGATAAATCTAATAAATAAAATTCTCGTGTCACACGTGTTTGTTCCCATGCTCAGGCGAAACGGCTCGACCGATTGTAATGACTTTTTTTTGGATGTTCTGTAAGCCTGAGAATCAACCAATAATCTATTTTTATACCCCTAAGTGAGCAGCGGGTGAAACCGCTGGGCATAGCTAGTCTTACTATAAATTACCGGTGGAGTACAGAGGTTAAATACATTAAAAATATACGTGTACCTAGACGATATATTATGTTTATCAAAATCAAAATATTTAATTTCACATGTGCCTGCATGGACAATTATAAAACGTCGAGAAAAGGTGCACGGTTCGGGTCATATATAATGAATCTGGTCATTAGGTAAATGTAGACGATGTAAAATAATTATTACTTTTAAAATAAGCGAGGTTGTGTTAAAATAATATGGTACGAAAGTTGAAAATACATTCTCTGGCTAAATCATGCGTAATAACATTTAAATGAATTTTAATTAGCGCCTGTCAGAAAAGGCAAAACAATTACAGCTGGGCTAATTGGAACGAAACTTTAGTATTTTCTGATTAGAATAGTAGATTTTAAAGTTAATCAAGCTTATTCGACAATTCTAGAACTTTCCAAGGCCCTAGATGTACTCCATTCTGTTATTAAAGGTTGGTAGTTGGGACTTCATCGTGACTGGCGAAATGACGGTGTTATACAAGATGGCTGCCTAGCCCTTCCGAGAACTTCAAACGTGATGTAATGATAATCAAGGGAACAGTTGTCTATGAAAATAAATAAAATTAAAGTCTGTATATTTTTGTCTGACTGTCTGTTCCAGCTGGATCGATGAAAACATGTGATTTTGACGGGACTGGTAGAAAAACTTGGGTAAAAATGGATAACTGGTTCCAGGGATGCAGGTTGATTCGAAAGGATGCTATGGCCCCGGAAAACAAAGGATAAAAATGGGTTTTACTTAGTATAAGTCTAACACTCTCTTCTGCTTCGCCCAGAGCAGAGTCATCTAATATATAAAATTCTCGTGTCACAGTTTTCGTTCCCATACTCCTCCGAAACGGTTGGACCGATTTAAACGAAATTTTGTGTACATATCGGGTAGGTCTGAGAATGAGTGAGTGAGCAGCGGGAGAAACCGCTGGGCACAGCTAGTTTGATATAATATTAACCGAAAAAGGGCTACTTTTTAGAAAAAGAATGAGAGTGCCGTGCAAAAAATTTAAGTTTTTATAATGATTTTATGCAGACAAAAGAAGCGGTAAACAGTTATTAATTTTGTAAAGACACAATGGATGAGTTATGTGAATAATGTCAAACATTATTTGGCAAGAAAGAGTACTCTTGATTTGAAGAATAATATAGAAGAAGAACGCCATCGGTAAGAGAAAGAAGTATGTATTTCAGAAAACTGATCTTTTTCGCAAAATATTTTAGTGTCGTTATTTCAACATAAATATCTATAGATCCTTGGCAAAAATCTTCATCTGACGACAAGATGAACCAACCCAATCATTCTTGTTTGTTGATTTTTCTCGATATTCTTATCAAAATCAGGTCTGAAAACGTTTCTGGAAATGGTTCCTTTGATGTTGTAATTATAGCAATAATATTGATCGTTATATAAACCCGCTGAATAAATATTATATTAAAGTTATTACGTCCATCAATTATAAATTATACTGTTTGTTTGTTCATGAATCTGGACCAGTCTGGAGTCCTATATCAACGGAGATGATTTCTGGAAGGCATAATACCGGATCCGGGTTTCAACTACACAAATCACAGATATATTTTGACTGATTTGATTTATATTTGACGTCACGATTGGCTCAGTGTCTGAGCGATCAACTACTGCGCTGTGTGTCGCGGGTTCGATACCTGCACGGAATAAATATTTGTATGACCTGCAGATAGTTGTTTCGGGTCTGGCTGTATATGTGAGTTTAAATGTTTGTAAACGCACCCACGATCGAGGAGTTTTTTTTTTAAAGAGAGTAGAGAGAAATAACAACAGCTGCACGGTTATTTGAGGTTAAGCCGCGCTTGCCAGGGTCGGTCTGTGGATGGGTTATCATCCGTGGTCAGAAATCTGTCAACCAGTCGTATCAAGGATTATCGCATTAGTACTAAATGGTTTCTGGAGGTCAAATAGAAAGCTGCATAAAATACCAGAAACAGCAGATCGGTGAATCATCAATGAAGGTTAGATATGGACGATCATAATTTCATATCTGGATTCATGCGAGTATTATTATTTCAACTTTCTAGTTGGTACGCACGCGCGTTGGATTTTGTAATAATTGAATACTGTTTTTAATCAAATATTTCGTTATTATTTAATAAATGTATACCGATAGCAATATAATATTCACTCTTGTGACGTACTTGGTAATAATACGTCGACGTTATTACTTTGTGAATTAAATTAACAGTTGAAATTTTCATAATTCCGAAATTAGTTTGTTAACATAATTTCTTATGATGGAACAAAGAAGAAAACATAGTGAAGTATTAGGTGGATGGTTTTTATTAAGGTTTGTGATGGGCGATCTTACCATGACGTCTTAATGCAGAACTTATTCCACTGAGGGAAAGAGACAGAGCTATACAGGGTGTCTAGCACCATCTCTTTCTCACACAGGAATAAGAACTGCTATAAGATGTCATGGTAACCCTACTGGAACCTTAGAAAAAAAAAGGTCAAGCAGGGGATTGAACACAAACAACTTAAAAATCGATTATTCAACTCGAAATTGACAGAGAATATTAACCTCTTACATCAGCGGTGAAACACTATAAATATATAACAAAAAACTCAACGAGAACGAGACGCTAATGTGTAAATATTTAGCTAGATATCCGGTTTGTCATCATGCATGTGTATCGTGTTTTAATACGTCATTCGAGACGCTCCTCAAGGCGGCTGCATACGCGACCATGCCCATTAACTGGTAGGACACTATGAAAGAATGTGATCCCTTATCTACGCCACAGTAGACATTGCGCAATGTTTTGTAAACACAGCGCTTATTAACGCTTTTGTAGCAGTTTTTCTAACATTCAGAGACAACTTTTGTCGGTTTTAAAAATGTTTTTAGGACATTAGCATTTTGTAGGTGTGATTATTACCTACTCAGTTACAACGCCTGTCCTGTGTTATTTTACTTTTTTAAAGTAAGCAATGATTTATTGTCGGGTCTACGCTGTCGTCTCATACTTAAGTACTAACGCTGTAATAACAGCATTGTTACAACAAATTATTTTTAAAAGAGTAACCATTGAGTTTCTTGCCGATTCTTCTCTATAGAAAACGACCAACCAGAACCATGCATCTTTTCTAGACATTTAATAAGTGCCCAAGTAGGCTTGTGAAATAAAAATATTTTGATACCTGTCTACCAACCTTACTACAATGTTACTGGTTGATGATCAAAAAAAGTCCGTGGTCAGATTCATTTTTGGTGATTTTCGGCAGCTATTGTTTAGTAGCTTTTGTCCCTCGTTTGCGAAAATTTAACTGAATTTAGTTACAAGGAAACTTCACTTTCATTAATTTGGCGTTTAATTAAAAATCTGATAACAAAGAAGCATCGATTATGTTAAGCCGTTTATCCACGTGGTCGAGTCAATTGAGACAAATGTGTTGTTTTACTTGTCATGGAAGTTGTCTGTGTACAGACTAGCAGTGTTACGTTACTTGTATTAAACCATTTCCTTTGGGTCAAGGAGTACTCATTCTTAGTAATAATTAGGTTGTCGTTTGGGAATTAAATGAGTCAGTGAGGAAGTTAACATGAAATGGGCATTTACAAGCGAGTTTTTTGGAACGAAGTTCCTTATCGCGCGTTGTGAAAGGGGGCTAGACGGAAAAATTCTTACGAAAAGCTGTCACGACACTTTTTGCTATAGTAAGCTATTGTAAGCTGTGCGGCGTCGCATGTTTCTCTGTCTGTCTGTCTGTCTCCCTCTCTCTTATAGAAAGCAAGCCAGATATTTTCATATCTATAGGAACTTCGTTCCATCCGGGTGTCCCTTGACACCTCAATTTTTTTTTTTTATTTGGTTTTGAATAAGGATCTTTTTCGTGGTCACACATTGGATAAGCTGAGGAGAAAAGTTGGCAGAACAAACTGGTATGGACCTATTTAAGAGATCTGCCATTGCATCTTAGCTGGACTTTTTTAGGGGTTGAGAAATCATCAGATATCTTCGGGCGCGGAGCGAGGGAGGGGGTGTTAGCCTTTTACTAACTAAAACCCACCCATGTTTCTTTTTTGCCCTTTATGTTCCGTTGCCGCGGTCTTTTTCGTTCAACCCACAACCCAGGCAAGAATCCAAGCTGGACTTCAACCTAGGTTTTTTTACCGAGATATAATGTTGTGTGTTTTGCGACAGCAGACACAATAAAAAATATCGAAAATATGATATCTTTAGTTTCGATAATTCTTACACGTGTGTTACCGACGAGATTACTCACCGGCAAATGCTTATATTATACTAGCTGTTCCCCACGGTTTCATCCGCGCTGCTCAGCACCTGTTGGTCGTAGCGTGATGATATATAGCCTATAGCCTTCCTCAAGAAATGGACTTTCCAACACTAAAAGAATTTTCCAATTCCAACCAGTAGTCCATGAGATTAGCGCGTTCAAACAAACAAACTCTTCAGCTTTATAATATTAGTATAGATAGTATAGATTGAACCCGTGTTGGGGTGCATTTTCAAATCTTCTTCATTCCATTAAAAACTTCAATCTTTGTTCTGGAACTGTAATCTCTTCCAACGTTTTTGTTTTTATTTCTATTAGCCTGTTTCAGGGGGGCTTTTGCCCACTGCTGGGCAAAGACCCTTCTGAAAGAAATACTTTCCAAGTATCTCAGTGTTTTGCCTACGTTATCCGTGGTTTAATGGCATACTTCTAGACCCAGTTAGTAGGGTGGGCGTTCTCGTTTATTGTATTGTATTGGCTAGTTAGATTACTGCAATAGCTAGACACCATATAATGTTGAAGAATTAAAGGGATTGGCAAATCGAAGAGTACTTTTTTGTACACCAGAAATGAGACATAATTGTTTGACAACAATGATAATATATGGCTACAATGGAGTTCTTATCGCTGATAACAATATCTTCCAGACAGCCACTAATGAGCAAAACAAACGAAGATGCGTAACGGATTTTAGCTCACTCCCTCCCATAAAAAGAAGTCTTGTATCCCAATCAACAAAAACTTTCCAGCTCTGGGCGGAGTGGGGGGGATTGTCAGACTTACACTGACTAAAACCCAACCATGTTCCTACTATTGCCCTTTACGTTCCGGGGCCGCGGTATCTCTATAACCCCGGCAGGCGGAGGCCCTGGCAAGAGAGGCTAATGTTCTTGCTCGAGAAAAGGCTATTTCGAGAACCAGATATTAAAAACTGACCCTATAAAGACACTATTGTCTCTAATAAATATAAAAAAAACTGCGATAAAAAGCCATTGTCGAGACGTGAAGTTATCAATAAAACAGCTATTTTTATAAAAAAAGTAACTCACGACTATTAATATGAAATAGTAGCACGAGTTCTCCGTGTGGTAATTTGTTTATGTTTAAGCGATAGTACCTAGATATCTTACAACGTAGTAAAAAGTATTAATCTATTAAATGATATGTATAAGGTGTCATAGATAACGATTTAGCGAAATGATTACGTAATCGACATAATATTATGTTGATGTTAAACGTCGAATTTATGTGTCTGACGTCAGAGGGTTTGTGTTGGAGTTAGGAGGACTTGCCGAGGCCGTGAGATAGCAGAGGACTTGAGAGAAGAGTAGCAATCGCTCAGGCAGGTAACAAAGCGTACCGTATTGTAGTCTTAGGAATGTTGGTTATTTTTGACTTTTAGAATGTCAATTGTAAAGATCCTCAGGTGTTCCGACACTATTGAAAGAGGTTTTAATACTGTAAGTGCGAAGTTGACAACGATTAATATCGCAATTTTATTCTATAATTACGTGAGATAGTCTTGGATTATTTTACATAGTTTTAATGGCAATAGCAGCTAGTTAATGAATTTACTTAATTTTCATTTGATTTATTAATAAATAAAATATAAAAATCTTTTTTTTGTAAAAAAAAAAAAACATTACCCCCAAGTCAATCGCCGCGAGATTTCTAACTGCATCAATATTTTATCCAAATTTTATTTTAACACCTCCAGTAAATAAGTCTTCCATCTTTAATAAATATAATAACATTGAAGAATCCAATAACTGTCCTTAGATAACCTTGGTAACGCCTGACAACATATTCAAGTTGTCGAATTCAATAGAATGGATCTCTTGGAGGATAAAATACGGACTTATCTGAGGGAGATATTAAAATGTTACCAATTTCACTACACAAGACAGAACTTAAGGCTCGTTATCTCTGCCGGGGTTGCGGGTTTACGGGTTTTTCGAAAGAGATACCGCGGCCCCGGAACGTAAAGGGCAATAGAAGGAACATGGGTGGGTTTTAGTCAGTAACATTCTGACATTCCTCCCCGCTCCGCCCAGAGCGGGGGAAGTTATTTGATGATTTCCCACACCAAAAAAAGCACGTTATCTTGTACTATTACGTGTTCTGTGACGTTATACTATATATACTAGTAGGCGTCTCGTCTGTTGGACAGATCCTACTAATATTATAAATAAGAATGTTTGTGAGGATGGATGTATGGATGTTTGTTACTCTTTCACGTCAAAACGGCTGAACGGATCTCTATGAAATTTAACACAGAGGTAGATTATAGTCTGGAAAAACACATAGTATTTACACTTTTTTTCGATATCACGCGCGAAGCCGCGGGCGCCAGCTAGTTTTTTTATAAAGAACTGTAGACCGAACATTGGAGGCGAGGGTTTACGCGTCTGCTGTGTAAAAGCTCAGTTTTGTGATAGTTACATTCGGAAGCTAAACATATTCTCGTGTTTTGATTTTCAGATAGGTCTTTGGACCACGCCTTTATTATGATAAGGCCCGTGTCAGTCTTGCCTTAGAGGCTATGTACCTATATTCCTGCCGGGTTTGCGGGTTGTTCGAAAAAGATACTGCAGCCTGGAACATAAAGGGCAAAAGAAAAAACATAGGTGGGTCTTAGTCAGAAAAGTCTGACACTCCCTCCGTACGGGAAATTTATTTGATGTTTTCCTATCCGAATATATTATCGGCTTTTGTTTTAGGCACTCATTTAGATGTCGCCTAGTGTTAATTAAAACGGGTACTAGCCTTAGCGTGGTACCTAGGTCCAGTTGGGCGCCCTAATTATTTGTTCTACGAATTGCAGTAATTCAGAAAAGCGCAGCTAGTTAGCCAAAGCTGCTATAAATTTGTAATAAATAAATATTACAAGCAAGTAAAAAACGGAATTCGGTCAGCCGTAGGCTAAAGGGCGTTGGACCAAACGAGACAAAGTAATGTCGAAAAAAAAACCCTGTTGTTGTTTTATGCGTAACAACTTGAAGAAAAAACACTTGATAATGGGAAATGGACGTCTTCTGGGCTAAGCTGATGAGAATATTATTTATTGTTTAGCACCTCAGCTTGTGGTAGGTAGGAAAAATAAACATTATTTTAGCCGTGTCCTAGGCCGGAGTAAAGGAGCGGCAGACCCGCTTGTCGTTGCTTAAATTGCAAGGTGCCAGCGTAGCAACTACGTCGACAATTTAATGTAATTCTAAATTCAAAGTAGGTATAATTTTGAGATTTCTACTCAAACATGCTACTTAGGCAGATGAACCGTAGTTTTTAAATATGCAGCTCTAGGAATTATTACTATTGTCGTTGATATGTTTTCTTTGTTAGCCTAATTAGATGGATGATTATGAGAGTCGATTAGTTAATGCGTACATAGAAAACTATCAGCTGACTTTGACTGTGTCCTCCTACATTAACTTTATTGAAGGCGAACTCACCATTTATCATGTGTTTGATCCAAGTGAGTACGTAGATAGGTAAATGGTATCTTAGAGCAGGGTAGAAGTTAGAGCAAACTCTTTTCAAGTTAGGTAATTTTAAGAACATATTTATAACATTGTCGGACCTTACCTCTCGCACCATTCCCGTGGTTGACCGGCGCTCCGTTCACTTTGATCGGCCTTCCGTCCGCAGTACATTTTAAAAGCATATTTTCAACAATCCAAGCGTTCACCTATTACGATCCATCCGATACAGTCAAAACAAACTTCGTAAGCACGAAAACAAAAACACGCAGTTGTGTAGTTTCTTTCTTTCGCGCCAACCGATTGGCTGTCGCGCGTGACGTCAAAAGTCAATTTGAAACCACTCGAATCGACACAAAACCTCTTGCGTTATCTTTTCAGTTCAATTAATGTAACCTGACGTTTAATTAGTTCACACAACACGGTTAACACTACTAGTAAATGTATTTATAATCGAATAGCACAAATAATAAACGATCCAATAACTTGTGAAATACACACACTTGATGCAACAGGCTGGATGGTTGACTGAAATGAAAACTGCTGCGATTTGCGATACGGTCCACGGCTGTTGCCGTGTTTTGATTGATAGGCCAAGAAAAAAATGAATGAAACAAGTGTGAAGTTTGTCACGAGAGCGATATCGCGATCTCACTCTTTTTCAATGTTGCGACTGTTATATACTTGTTTTAATGCTATTATTTGTGACACAGCTGTTAACAATACCACTATCACAGAGATGACCAAAGATTAAGTGGAGTCGTCCGTTACTTATTTTTCTAGATTTTCTATATTTTCATCGCAATAATCAGTTATCATTACTATCATTAGACAAAGATAGAATATAAGATAAAAATCTTCTTTGAAGTTATTTGTTATTGTTGGTTATGTTGGTAGAAATGATTTTGGTGTTGCCACTATGCAATAAATTTTCGATTTGTGTGACAATATCTTTTTTATTTAGTATGATATTTTTTGAGAATAAGAGCTTTATCTGATCAAAATGCTTTTAGTATAATTTTTCTAAAAAACTAATCTTTTACTTGGCTAGTCATTGAAAGTGAAAACATTTAAAAATAGATTTTCATTGTAGCCAGTGGCTTGTTTGTTAAGAGTACATGGCTCCTAGAGATGGTTTAGTTGGAACTGTAGCAAACTGCATTGGCCATAAGATCTTAGACGTTACAAATAGAACTAGTGCATTCGTCGAAAGACGCCATTGTATAATGGTCAAAAAAGATCTGTCACTTAAAATTTAACCATGGTGTTTTAAAATACACTTTCGTACCAAATATGTACATACTAAAATGGTTTCAAGTACCATTCCAGAATACTTTTTACTCCACCATCACGATTTAACATTTCGTGGTGAGTTGGTAGCTCAACTCAAACGATCAAGGCAAAGAGTATAGTAATATAGATGAAAGATCAAGGCATAAATGATAAATGACACTGTTACAACAGAAACGAATAAATGATATATGTACATAATTTTTTAATTTAGTTAGCTGTTACTCATTGGTATTTTCAGCTAGTTATTTTATTTATAGTGCTTTTTTGTGTGTCTGATTCAAAATCAGAAGTGTTTGAAATAAAACAAGTGCGGGGAGTATTAGCCACACATCATTTTTATTGGAAACATGGGACAAATTTTAATAATGAAATAATCTTACGTTTCATGAAATAAATACAACCATTTTCGTACATACCCACTGTTCATATTACTAATCTACGACCTACAATTATATTTTATCTAGTTTTTGTATTTCTTTATCGTGTGGTTGTTTTCATTTCCTTTGCTTTTGTTGGTAGCAATAGGACAATTTGTGAGAACATCAAATTCCGGTCATTTGTTGAGCATGTTTACCTTACTTCCACGGTCCACCTGCCCCGGTAAAAAGTGGCATGAAGTTCAGCGATTCGCTCCATTCTTTCTCCGGAGATTAATTACTCAATGCTCGTTTGACGACTCTTGAGTTGCTGTTAGGTTAGCCTATTTCAAGGCTAGCTGCGAATATTGCAAGTCTGCAACTGAGCTGAGCTGAGCTCATCTACATCGATTCTGTGGTCGTGGTTAGTGATTGTATAAATAATCTGTGGTTGCTTTTGCTGGGCGCCGCCGCCGCCATATTTATTTTGAAGGCGCCATTTTGAGTTTTCTTCGGTGACGCTTCACTGCGACAATCCTCCTGCTATTTATTCTATTTTCCACTTACTTACAGCTACAAAATGGGCAAGAAAGACAAAAAAGGTGGTGGTAGCAGTGATGGTTCCAGTGAAGAAGAATATGTTGTTGAGAAGGTTCTCGACAAACGAACGGTTAAAGGCAAGGTAAAGTATTTTCATCTTTTTCCTCCAATGGATTGGCAATTTGTGTAAAAATGTCAAAAAGTAGACGCCAGTCAGAATTCCATCAATAATTATAATCACAACAGTAATTTGTTAAATACATAGATGTAACTAAAGATTTTTTTGAGAAATACGTCGTAGCGGTAACCTACAAGTGCCGCTCATTCCGTAAACTGATTTCTCCAGATTGTCCAACACTGAAATCAATGATGTGTCAAGAGTCAGTCATAAAAAATGTTTCATAGAAGTTACACATTCAAATATCAAAACAAAAGTTGAAATGTGGAAAGGTAGCCAAGAATATCGGACATTATGATTAGAAAATTTATGTTCTGTTCTAAGATCTGCTCCAGATTTTTCTCTTTAACTATCTTCGATATCCATATTCCCTGGTCTGTCTTCGTCAAATTCACTAGCAGGCCTGTGTACTCATGTACAGCTTCGAAGGTAGACCTATATTAGTAAATTTATTTACTATACACACCAAAACTCCCTTGTAGATTTCAACGAAAGTTGTAGCTTGCTGACATATTGAGAGTCCATTACACTATACAGGTGTGTATCACTCCAACGTCCACCATCCAACAACAGCTTCAGCTGCCCATTTCAATCTCATCTCAATGATTGTTTTCTTGTGGATACCACAGATTATATTACTTGGGAGATGAGAAAGTAAATTTTCATGGTTTTGTTATTTTGGCTACAAATGATGTGACTACTCCTAAGCTGATGTAATTGCAATATGTGTGCGGAAAATGTAGCCCATATTAATTCATAATTTAATGTGTGACTGTCCATACCTTGTGTATAAAGTATCCATATATATTGCATTTTTTATGCGGATGAGAAATCATTAAACATCCTCCCCCACTCAGGGCGGAGCGAGGGGAGTGTCAGCCGCGGTATCTCTTGAACAACCAGCAACCCTGGATATATATTGAATTAGATTAAAGCAAAAAATGAAACTCATCATTCATGCATTATAATTATTATAAAATGCATTTCTGTTTGATCCTTGTTTCATTCTAAGGACAACCCATATGGCTAATTTCTTATCATCATCTAGCCAATTGTTATCAATATCCATGTTGAATTTGACTGGATATAGCCGAATATCAGGTTTTGATAAATAAAATAGCCTGTCTTGCTTCCATAACCCAGTTATTGGGAAACATTTAACTGATCATGAACATCTAATGACAAAATTCATTATTGTTTATGTTTAGATCCAATATCTGCTGAAATGGAAAGGCTACAAGGAGGAGGAGAGTACCTGGGAGCCAGTAGAGAATCTTGACTGTGAGGAGCTGATTAAGACCTTTGAAGATAATAGAAAGGAGAAGGAAAAGGAGGTACTTGTTTTGTGTACAAATGTACACTGCTCTTACACACAACTTAGAACATGTTGTGGAGTCAAAGCCATAATGCTAAACCCTTTTATAGTAGATTATTAATTCCAACCTATCGACACACAGGTCGAATGTTTATGTAAATATTAGTATGAATATTAAAATTAATCTCCAATAGGCCATTCCAGTTTCCATGTTGTAGTTAGAGGCCGACGCCACGAGCGAAACGTGAGTATAGAAATACATGGCGGCCCCTTATAGTTATCCACACATTACATTAAAACTCAACATTAACATCTCTTTCGCAGTCTAAAACTAAGAAGCCAGAAGATCGCGGCAAAAAGCGTGTCCGTGAATCTAGCGAGGAGACTTCGACTGGCCGTAAGGGGCGCGGCACCAGCGTTTCCTCTGCTGACGACCACAAGGAGCCCAAGCGTGATCGCAAGGAAGAAAAGGCCAAGTCAGGCTTCGACAAGGGATTGAAGGCTGAGAAGATCATAGGTATAGTACAAACCAGTTACTTAGAAATGCAGGAACAAAAGTATACTAAAAATACAAACTGAAACAAAGCAAGTAGAAAACAGCCTATGCCAGACTAGCTACGTCTCGCGGTTCAATCGCTTATACCCAGATAAAAGACTATATTATGTTAATCTAGGTTAAATTTATCTGTGCGCAATTTCATAAAAAATCCATTCAAGTAGATTTTGTGAGAAGATTTAAACATCTATCCATCCTCACAAACTTTCGGATTAACAATAATAGTAGTATTGTTAGTTTAGTGAACCTGATCATGAAAATTGCTATTTATCCCCTTGTATGCCAACAAACGTAGGTCTACGCGAGACACAATGCGTTTTTAATTGTGTCTGCAAATCCGACATAGAAGCGGTTAATATTGACAATGCCCGCTCTAGAATCCCTTTTGTTATTCTCATTGTGTTAAGGTACATTGGTGAATGGGCAACTCTGCTATAAGATTATAGTAATTGGTGTTGTTTATACAGGTGCATCAGACGCAACTGGCGAGCTGATGTTCTTAATCAAATGGGCTGACTCTGATGAGGCTGAGCTTGTACCTGCGAAAGTTGCCAACCTAAAGTGCCCCCAGCAGGTAATGATTTAAAAAAAAGAGATTTGTTAACAGCAAATGGAGACGCTACCTGATTCTATACGCATTATGGTGAAACACACTAACACCTCCAATTTCCCCCTCCTTTTTGGCTTTTCTATGTTTTGGAGGTCTAAAATGGCTGCTTAAGCAGAGTCGTAATAGGTTAATAATATAAATTACGTTACCATTCGTAAAACCGTTTTATGAATTTCAACGTAATTCATATTTTTTGCCTATTAGACCTCCTCTGGTATTAAAATGGCGCTCTCATATAACTGATATGACATTAAACAATCATGTTTTTTTTTTAAAGCTAGTTTTGTTTTGTCTTCAGGTGATCGCGTTCTATGAGGAGAGGCTTACTTGGCACACGCCGGCAGAGTCTGAATGATACAGAGCCGCATGTGGCATGCCCAGTATTCGCTACGGCGGGGATTACTTCTATGTCCGCGCTATGGAGATCTACGAACGGCAGCGCCACATCTAACTCGCAAGACAGTGTTTCTAGCGATGGACTTTCTAAATAGTGTTGCCATACTTCGCAATTTCTCATTTGGTAGCTTCACTATTGTGGTATAATTTTGTATTAATTTAGACGCTTCTGGACTCGGTCCTTATCGATGTATTCATGTTTGAATGTATAGCTGTAAGTGCAGTCATTTGTGGTAGTAGGTATGCCACTTTAGGTTATACTTATCTTTCTGACTATCGAGTTTGAAGTGTTCTATGTACGGAACAAGAGAGAAGACGGTAACTGTGTATTCGTTTTTAGATAGATACGGGCAATTAGTGCACTGAATTATACTGCTGGAAGACATAGTGAGGGAACTCCTTATGATTTGTTACTTGTGTTCGTTATGATTTGTTACTTGGCTTGGTTCCAATCACCTTGATTTTAAAACTCGCGCGGTGTTTTAGCAACATTCATTCACAAATATCTCTATATAATAATAAGCTGTTATTCATTTTTGTTGAGTTGCATGCAGTTAACAAGCAGCCCACTGCTTCACACTGGAGTTAAAATCTTAACAAAATAACATTTTGTGATGAAGACTATCAGTTGGAGAGCACTGTTTTAGCCCTCTGACTAAATATGAATTATTTTATGTGATAATGATATGACGATATGTCGTCTGCGAAATCGAAGTTAAACAACTTCGATCACGCAGACGACATTAATTGCTTCCATGCAATAAAAGTTAATATTCGTCCGGGTCTGAGAAAGCCTGTCTGACATTTTTTTTAAAGATTAGATAGGTTAAAAACCACATTATTTTTGTTCTTTCTTCTAAGTTCTGTCATTGCTATTGTGGATATTGATTTAAAATAGGTACTAGACCATATTTGCTGTATGCCATGTGGCGTGGTGTGTGGTGTAATGGTAAAAGTTTTGGGCTGGTTGTTGTCTAAATATATTGTTTTTACATTTATCCCAATTACTGATTATTAAGTCAGGAAGTATCTTCACAGCTGAAGTAGTAGCAAGACACATCTACCCCTAACTAAGGCCTTACCTCGGCAAACATAAGGATGAAAACACATAATATGTTATTATAGTCTCTGGCAATAGAATTTGCTTGCGTTTTGGTTGTGTACACAGCAGATATGTAAAATTTTACATTTATATTTATAATTACTACTCATCACAAATAGTTCTGTGTACAACCAAGAGCTGGTTTATTCTTACCTGAGGCTTAGTGATTATATATAGTGTGTGTAGAAGGACCCTAATGAAACCGAAAGGCGCTTATGCTCTCTGCTATTGTGACCTTTTTTTTTGTTCTGGGTCACAGGAAACTTAGTTACAAAGATGAGAAATTAACAACTTCACCTTCAATAGGTGAAGTTTTAATTTCCTTAAAACTCTTTAATGTCACCTGTATCATGTAACACACCCATCAGCACGTTTTGAGTCTAGTGAGACTCAAAACATAGAATTATTAAAAAAAAACTTTTAACTGCAATATTTTTGCATAATATATAATGAAGAGTTACTTAGTATCATAATGAAAAGCATGTGACCAAAAGAGTGACGGATATGAATTTTGATGGATGGAGTGGGAGAGGAAAGCCACAGAAAAGATGAATTGTGAAAGGAATTGATATGAGGGAGAAGGGAGTTAATGCCGTGAAGTCTGACAGGGGAGAATGGAAGACAACGTGTTGGCGCGCCCATCCCAAATATAATGGAATAAGGGCAGGAAAAGATTTCTTAGTTTGATGTAAAGAAAGCTTGGTAAAGAGACAGATTACACCTTTTATTAGAATAGTAGAGAGAAAATTGTTTTAAGTGATTAGACGGCGTGTCAAGTTGTTGGGAAGAGAATGAAAAATATTTGTATAAGACTGTAAAAAGCTGTTAGGCTACCGCATAACTAAAACATTGCTTGAGGCAGCTTCGCAATGCGGGAAAACGTGTGACCCCAGGGCGCCCAGCCTTTAATTATGGGCGACACCACCAGTCCTGCACAGCACTGCTACCTCAAGACACTTCTCAATTATGTGGTTGCCAACACAAACTTCAAACGTCAAAGTTTATTTTCGTTTAAAACATTCGTCATTATATGTGGCAGGTGTATTTAATAATAATAGTCCTGGCTTCGTTTTCAGCCATGGTGGCATTATCAGCTGAGATCAGTCATCGGCGCAAGAGATACGACGGCTTAGCGTGCTTTCCCAGGCACGGACGGTATTTAATACTAAATATTGATTAAGCACCTTCAGTGGCAATGTAATTGAGTTCTTAACGTTCAACGAATTGTCATCAGAGGAATATGTGTGTTTTAAGCCTTAGACACACAGTAACCTTTAAACATTAAGGTTATCCTACCGTATCTTGTCAATGTAAATTTTTATAAGGATGCTACTAGACCGCGGTCGATCTACGAATAAGCCTTGACACATTTGCTTTTGCCTGCGAATTCACGTCATTTTGTATTGAAAACAAGAAGGCATTCAACGGATCTTATGCTTTTCTGTAAAGTTCGATCCGAACTCGTTCAGACTGATTGCAATATTATACAAAAATCTTTATAAAAAGTTAATTGATAAACATATTTGTATGACGACGATGATGTATTTCGACCGCGGTCTGGTTTTGCCCTCGGGCGCACGCGTTTCCAAATTATAGAGTAACGTGGACTTACAAGTACTAGATATTATTATATTATTGGATAGAATTAAAATACAATAAATAAAGTAAATATTAGTTTTATTGATTCATAAATATAGGAATCTTAGTGTTCTAGACACCGGTGAAGAGATGATAGAAAAACTATTAAAACTGATTCAGCCATTCTCGAATGTAAAATCTTTGGTATGAAGATTCAATTCAGTCGACCATTGTTCAGCGAATAGTATACTTACTAGGTACTTAATGCTACTCAGTATGCGGTAAGCAGGGTAGAAAATTCGTTTCTTTTTTTGCCTGCAACATTCAAAAACGTCGAAAAATTTAATTTGGCCGTCTGCGTTGTTTCTATTTCAATAGTTTTTCGCAAATCACAGTTATAAATAGAAATTACACTTATTAACTAAATACTCTATTCTTTAATACAATATTTGGAATAATACAGACACATATTACACATTTAGATCAATCATAATTAATATAAATACTAGTTTTCATTTGAAATACTGAAAAAAGTAAATAAGATCGTAAATCGACAAGCTCTCGCACCTTGTTTCAATTTTGTAATGCGTTACTGAACGCCAAGTAATTACAACGGTGGTCCCTTACTGCTTACCATACAAAATGTACCTAATAATGGAAAAAAATCTGCATAAATTCTGATGCAGCTGAGCAATCAAATTCATGCCAAACTTGAACCTTGAGAATTGTCGAGTTCATACTGGCGTAACATCCGTATGTTAGTGATCAGAGGCCCCAGCACTAACAGTACCGTAAAAACGTTTAAAAAATACATTGCATTAATAATTGTAGTCTGGTTGTTATAATTATATTCATATATTCATTAATGGACTACCTGGCGCCCGCTTGATATCGAAAAAAGTATCCTATGTGTTATTCCAGACCATAATCAACCTCTGTGCCAAATTTCGTCGAGATCCGTTCAGCCGTTTTGACGTGGAAGAGCAACAAACGTCTATACATCCTCACAAACATTCGCATTTATAATATTATAAGTAAGATGACACTGTTTAGTTGCAAACAATGTAACTAAAATGCTTGAAATTAATTGTATTTCGATTAAAAAAATTACGTTTAAAGCGCAATACACCTTGAGCCCACCGGGCCGCCGACATGTATCGGCAACTTTTTGTCGGCGGTCTTGTTGGCGGCTTCACTTAGTACAAGTCGGAAAATTTGATCGCCGCATGTCGGCGGCTTCAAATGAGAAATTTATTTGACAGTCAGCACTACACGTCGAGCGTCGCCGGGCAACTGAGCGCAGGCGTAGCCAAGCCGCCAATTGCCGAAATGATTCCTTTCATACAGGCCGCCGGGTTGTATCGCCGGGCTTTGCCGGCGGCCCGGCGGGCTCACTGTGTATTGTGCTTTACGTTACGTATACAGGGCGCTAGTGCTGGGGTGCCTTATCCTGAACTGACTAGAGCAATTATGTTAACATAGAAGAATCCCTTAATCCATGACAAAAACCTAAACACACTGTTGAACAACTATAAAATACCGCCATTTTTAAACCTAACTAAAACATCTTGATACTTGTGCGTTAATTTTGATAACTACGAAATTAGTTTTACTTTTATTCACTCGATGTATCTCTAGTCTTTAAACCTTTTGAACGTCATTGGCCATATATGTTGCAAAATGGTCGCGTGGCTGAGACGCCACCGACAACTCAACTTATCTAAGATACAAAGAAAACTAAATAATAACCAAAAATATCCCGTCACTAGCGGAAATGTAAATACCACGTAATACATTTTTACTAGGCTTTGTGTCAGAGGTGAAGTACGCTCAAAAAGTGAATCATTCCGTTTAGTGGGCTTATTCGATTATACTCACGCCGCGATTGCAATCGAGTGATTGTAAATAGCTATGCTGGTGTCATCTGTCAGACGGATTTGCGTACGTTTCGTTATACTTCATTGTAGAAAATTGTTATTTTCAACTAGTATGCAAACCGTTTTGGTTGGTATATTGTGTCGCGTGCAATTGTTTACATCCCATAAGTAACGCTATCAATAGAAATAAGAGTTAAACAATGAGATATAATTACAAATATGTAAAATTATATTGTTAATATAATAAAGGTACTTTCGACGGTGGTAAAATATTGTTCGCTTCGTTTTGTGCGTCGTCATCTCAAGCTTGGTATTTGTAGTCGTGCTTGCTCAGCCCATTACTGTAAATTAGTAAAAAATAGTACATTACTGCCGCGGTCTATAATGACTACTTTGCTGGTCGCGCTGATGATGGCCGACAGCGCAGCGCCTTTACAGCGAGGACAGCAAGGGCTGCAATGATGGCCAAGCTGAAAGGCCTAGAGCGTAGCTAGGCTAGCTCGAGGCAATCATAGCGTGACCAGCGTAGCAGTCATTGTGGGCCAAGGTTTGTATAGTGCTTTACTCGAAAATGCAAGTACCTAATCTAAATAAAACCAGCAAGTAATTTAAATTAAAAGTATATTAATTAACTAGAATTTTAATTAAAATGACAATTATGAAAAGTACAGTTACTAAAATTCAACACCGACTTTCCCAATAGCGGTCGGCAAAACATTGCCAGCCTGTTAGAGCGGCCAGCAAAACATTGCCGGCCGCTCCTTGAAACCGAACGGCAAGGTCGACTTTGCTCAAACAAGGTTGTCAAAATAATGACAACATTACATGCATTTTTGAGTAAAGGTACATTATTTCCATGTGGATTAGCTCCGACATTCCCATAGATAGGCTGCCGGGGTTGCGATTTGTTCGTAAGAGATACCGCGGCCTCGGAACACAAAGGGCAAAAGAAGGAATAGGATTATACCTTCCCGCTCTGCTCAGAGCGAGGGAAGTTAATCGATGGTTTCCCATGCCTAAAAAAAACTAGTAAAAACACCGGGGAAACCCGCGAAATACAAGTTATTTGCAGGTCACGTTGTATTTTGATTAAAATCTACTTTGCGAACATAACAAAAAAATATATATTGAAGGTCAATCCTGATCCTGTGCGTGTAGTGACCTCGAAAAGTTAAAAAAAAAATCGTCTCTCACAAAGAATTTCTCCTGCATCGTGGGACAGTTTACAAACATTTAAACTCACTGAACTCGGAACAACTATCTGTAGGACATACAAATAAAGTCGTCAGTCGTGTGAAGAGGCATAATTATAATATAAGCTCTTCATTTTTCCCGCGTTACCTTGAAACCTCTTCTCACATAGTATTACCTGAGCTGCGCGACATGTCCAGGCGTGGCCTGTATGAGCGGCGCGAGTCGTTCGGTGAAGCGCTGGAAGTTCCGCTCCAACTCGCGCTGGTACTCGCGCTGGTCACTGCCGATTAAGTTCTTGTTCTTCCGAAGAGCGTCGTGACACCTTGTCGCAAATAAACATTAATTAATAGTCGACATCATTTACACATCATTTATAGGAATAAGTTTACGTTCAGTTTTGGATAGCAGAGCGGATGCACGCGCATCTCAGTACAAAACTGGTAATTTATATGGTCAAAAGTTGAATTGAGCTGAACAAGTGTAGTTAGTTGTTTATGTATCAGCAAGGCATCTCTATCATAGTAGCTCGAGTGCGTCGTTACATTAACCATCATTACAAATAATATCTAATATATAAAATTCTCGTGTCACAGTTTTCGTTCCCATACTCCTCCGAAACGGCTGGACCGATTTAAACGAAATTTTTTGTACATATCGGGTAGGTTTGAGAATCGGCCAACATCTATTTTTCATACCCCTACGTGAGCAGCGGGTGAAACCGCTGGGCACAGCTAGTAATGTATAATATTACCGCCCATAATTTAAAAGATATTTTTATGTGACTTTTTTGATTAATCTTATAGTTTTGAGTCATAGGATTTTTTCAGTTACAAACGCAGAAATAACTTTGTATTTCATAGATTTCATGGGAAATAAAATGTAGCACAAATTTATTTTACCGGTTTATGCGATAAATGATAGAAAGGTATAACGCATCGCATGCACTTTGAACAGTGCATGTGTAAAACTGTGCCTGGTCCGATACGCATTTGGACGTTGTTTTTATAGTTAATTAGCTGTGCCCGGCGGTTTCACCCGCTACTCAGCTTCTTAGCGTGATGTTATATAATCTGAATAGCTGTTCTCCGCGGTTTCACCCACGCTGCTCAGCACCTGTTGGTCGTGGCGTGATGTTATATAGCCTATAGCCTTCCTCAAGAAATGGACTATCCAACACTAAAATAATTTTCCAATTCCAACCAGTAGTCCCTGAGATTAGCGCGTTCAAACAAACAAACTCTTCAGCTTTATAATATTAGTATAGATTAATAATCTAATTTAATTTTGCAAATCCGTCAAGGAATTGCGTTCCTCAAAATTCGAAGTAAAATTTCAAGTAAAATCGCTCAAAATACAAGTCGACCCGGTCAAGGAATTGCGTTCTTCCATACTAACTTGTGCACCTTGTATCACCTCCTTATGAGTTGAATTTTGTGAAATCCCGACTTAGTGAGCTGCACAAGCACTTACGCTCTAAAATCCGCAAGTTTGTTTTTTTTTAAGTTGTAGTTTCTGAGATTTCTTTAAGAGCAAATCTAATTTTATAGTATCCTTGATAGTCTACTATATAAAAATAAGTCGGGTTTTCCTTCCTGACGCTATAACTCCAGAACGCACGAACCAATTTCCACGGTTTTGCATTCGTTGGAAAGGTCTCGGGCTCCGTGAGATTTATAGCAAAGAAAAGGTAGGGTAGGTAGAAAATTGCATAGCAACGCATGCACGGGCATAGCTAGTATCTTTAAAGTATGACAATAGCAACTTACTTCTTGGAGAAGTCTTTGAAGGCGAGTCGTAGTTTGTTCGTGAGCCGTGTGGGAGGCTGCGTGCCTTCAGCTACGGGAGCCAGGAATACCTGCAACACACGTAACAATTACTTATCGTCTCAGTAATAAGTAAGAAATCAAGTCATTAACTTTCATGATACATGTTACAAAAGAATAGGAGATAAACTATAATATGGCATTGCCGGTTGTTCGAAAGAGTTACGCTGGAACATAAAGCAATATGGTAGGTTTTAGTCAGTAAAAGTCTGACACAATAACTTACCCATCCGCATAAAAAGGCATTCTCTACCAGACAACCTTTGAGTTAAATCTAGTTTAACAGTTTTGTGGTCGTTCATACCTGCGCCAATTCTAGTGGTCCTTGGTTCACAGTCGTGCCGATACAGCCTTGTACCACCATCTGCAGCATCTTCGGATCTGCGGGCTCCTGACTTGTTGCAGCCGCTAGTTCATTGATCTGGAAAATGTTTTAAACATTAGTCTCTTTTTGAGGTTCGTCGCAGTCGAATAAAAATGGTATTGGGTCTTATGAAGGCAAGGAAGACTTTAGTTCTCGGATGATAGCGATGCGGAGAAAAAGTACTTTCACGTTCTAAGGGCTGATTTTTTAATAGTCCGATAACTTTTATCTGAGAAATAAAAATGGCGGTTTGACATATCTAATATATAAAATTCTCGTGTCACTGTTTTCGTTCCCATACTCCTCCGAAACGGCTGGACCGATCATATCGGGTAGGTCTGAGAATCGGCCAACATCTATTTTTCATACCCCTAAGTGAGCAGCGGGAGAAACCGCTGGGCACAGCTAGTTTTCTATAAATAAGCTATCAAACCGCCATTTTTATTCCTTAAAAGTTATTTGACTTATGAAAAAACACCTCTGAGTGTACTATTGTCATCTCTGTATGTTGGTACTTAGTTTTAGTCGTAATTTTATAATTTTTAGGGTTCCGTACCTCAAGTGGGAACCCTTATTGGATCACTTTGACGGGCCTGTTGGTCTAGTGGTTAGTGGCCCTGACTGCTGAGCCAGAGGTTGTGGGTTCGATTCCCACCCAGGACAAACTTTGTGTGATGAGCATGATTGTTTGTTCTGTGTCTGGGTGTGATTTATCTATAATATGTATGTATTTATAAATTATATAAGTATGTATATCAGTTGTCTGGTTACCATAACACAAGCTCTGCTTAGCTTGGGATCAGATAGCCGTGTGTGAGCTGTCCCAAGATATTAAAAAAAAAAAAAATTAAAACTTTGTTGTCCGTCTGTCTGTCAAGACCTTAGAGGCCTACGCCTAAGGTTTTGACAGACAGACGACAGAATGTGGTTTAAATTTTAACTCCTATACCTATATAGGAGTTTTCATTAACCACATTCTCAAGTCTGTGGTCCCTTAGAATTGCGGAAAAATCATACCTCTAAGTCTACGTAGTGAATGTGGCCGTTTATGTCGCAAGTTTGTATGGAGCTCCCGGTTCGTTTATATATTTTAGAAGTATGTATTTACCTTTTTCTGAATATCCTCAATGGCGACTTCAATAGGTGTCAAAATTATTTGTGTTCTCTGGACAACCTGGAAATAGAACAAGTTAAACAAGTATTAAGTTCAACTCGAGACTACAAGCATCTCGACGGTCAACCAAGAGTTGCGGACAGATACAAAGGCAGGTCGGATGCCGCGCTGTGAACTGTCGGCGGACAGGAGCGGCAGCCACGCTACAGCGGCCCGCCGAAGAGCTCGGCGACTGATTGTGGAAAGAGACGGTAAACAGAGTTAAGTCTATAGTGTAGCGTTGTGTGTTGTACTAAGAGGTTTTATAACCTAACCAATGCTGGCTGCTTTACCATAATGTTCAAATACTCAGGTCGTTTTAATGCTATAATCCTTACTAATATTATAAAAGCGAAAGTGAGTCTGTTTGTTTGTTTGTTACCCTTTAAGCTTTAATGGCTAAACCGATTTTGATGAATTTTGGTACAGAGATAGTTGGAGAGGGACATAGGCTAATTTTTATTAAAAAAAAATTAGAGTTGTCAAGGGATACCCGGATGGAACGAAGTTCCTATAGAAATGAAAATATCTGGCTTGCTTTCTATAAGAGAGAGAGAGACAGACAGACAGAGAAACATGCGACGCCGCAC
Organism: Ochropleura leucogaster; assembly: GCA_958449745.1. Lineage (NCBI taxonomy): Eukaryota > Metazoa > Arthropoda > Insecta > Lepidoptera > Noctuidae > Ochropleura > Ochropleura leucogaster. The sequence goes on from OY288208.1 coordinate 1,705,279, forward strand.
AGCTTACAATAGCTTACTATAGCAACAAGTGTCGTGACAACTTTTCGTAAGAATTTTTTCCGTCTAGCCCCCTTTCACAACGCGCAATAAGGAACTTCATTCCAAAAAGTGGGATATGAGGGAGAACGAGGGAAGAAAAGAGAAAACTTAGCGTTGCTATTACACATCAATAAGGCACAAGAGTAAAAACTAGTAGGAAAATACACAAGAGTAGATTTGGAGATAAAACTGTGACATGTAACTTAAAAATATGATTTTAATTAAAATTATTACATAATATATGCGCTTTACTTGAAGTATTGTATCTTAGTTACTACAGTACCTGTATCCTGGTCTTGACGTAAGGGAAGTGATGCGCGGTGGTGAGGATGGTCTTCCGTTTGCATTGCTCCGCGATGTCGCCGTGCGCGCGCCCGCCCAGCGTGAACGGCGTCGCGTACATGAAGCGCTCTGACGACAAGTATTTGCATGTTCAACTTCAATGTTACAGTAAGGGAATTAAAGCGATTACAACTTGGTAACATCGGTACGATTTTCATGACTAAGACTAGAAGCATAACACCCCTCTATTTTTCTGACTGGTACAAAACCGGATATATAGTAAACTGGGTATATAAAGCGATTGACCCAATTTATCATTATAAGTTAGAAGGTTTTGTCGGTAACTGTCGAAAAAGCACTATCGCATTACTATTTTTTTTTCGGAATCATTATTTTCCTCGACTTTTTTTACTTTTTTTAAATGGCCTCATGCTTAACCGGATACACCCTGTGGATGCTTCGAGAGTAGGGCATCCAACCAGGGCAAAATACTGACAAACTAAGCGATTGCACGCTAAGGGCACTCCCTGTGCTGTACAAGCCTCGGCTTAAGGCGTCTCTGGAAGAAGACAGCAAAGAGAGAGGCTGTGTTATTTGCTGACGATACCTCTTTAATATTTAAGATAAACAGACGTGCCACAAATCTTGACGACGTAAATAATGCCCTAATGCAGGTACATAATTGGTTTACGGCTAATAATTTAGTATTAAATGGGAAAAAAACGAAGTGTATAAGATTTGCTCTACCAAATGTCAAAAACAGTGAGTGTGACATAGTATTGAATCAAGAGAAACTAGAATTCGTCGAAAAAACTGTTTTCTTGGGAATAACACTCGATTCAAAGCTACAATGGGGTCCACATATAACATCTCTTGCAGGACGCCTTAGTTCAGCAGCATATGCTGTTAGAAAAATCCGTCAGTTTACTGATATTGATACCGCTAGACTAGTCTATTTTAGTTATTTTCATAGTATAATGTCATACGGTATTTTACTTTGGGGACGGGCTGCAGACATCGAGTCTATATTTATTCTGCAGAAAAGAGCCATTAGAGCCATATATAACCTACGTAGGCGAGATTCTTTAAGGGAACAGTTTAAGGATATTAACATCATGACAGTACCTTGTCAATATATTTATGAAAACATCATGTATGTCAGGAAAAACTCGCATCTTTTTAGTAAAAGAGGTGACAGACACAATTATAACACTAGAAATAGGGACCAATTAGTTCAACCAGGTTTCAGGTTAGCTAAAGTAGACTCATCTTTCATGGGGTACTGTTTGAAATGCTACAATAAAATACCTCCCCACATTCTTCAACTGAATGAAACGAAATTTAAATCTTGTATTAAACGCACACTATGTAGGCAAGCATATTATAAGTTGGGGGATTATATTGATGATAAAAATGCTTGGCTCAATGCTGGTCCTGCTCCTCAAGCATAGGGGTAAACTCATTAATAAGTATCCGAAGCTATAGTGGAAGCTGCAGAAGATTGTAAGACTATCTTTGCAATGTATAGAATCAATTCTCTAGTATTGTATAATTATTAAGCCCATATGTGAGTGCTATGTATTATCATTGACTTGACGAAGCCCTGGTGGTTAATAGTGTCATGCTCACTTAAATGTCTCGCTGATGGTGGCGGGTGTGTCGGGTCATTTAGCTCCCTTCAAAATGGTCGAGCTGAATGGGGCTGATCCATACGTCATGTTCGTGAACGGGCGCTGTCAGTTGGGACTGGTCATTTTTTAACTACCACGGTCATTTTTAATTTATTTAGATTTAAATTGAATTTTGTTTTTTATTTACTCTGGACGCTCTTACTGTGCACGTCTTTCTACATCGTTCTCACATATTTGTATAATCTCAACACGAATGATGTAAATACTATTTTGTAAAAATATTAGAATTTAAAAGAGTGTCCATGGAGTTTCTTGCCCATTCTTCTCCATAGAGATCAACGCTTTGGAATGGGCAACTGCAGTACTTTCACAAGTTATTATGCCTTGTGACCGGGACTGTAGATTCATTTTGTTTCTTGACATTCAAAAGTGCCTGTAATGGTCTAATTGAAATAAATGATTTGATTTGATTTGATTTGATTTGATTTGCTGGATCTGAGTGATATTATTTGGGGACTGGCTTGAAATCACCAGCTCAGCATCGCAGGCTGGTTCCAGCAAGGGACGGTTGGTTTTTACTTTACCTCTATATCTTAATATATAAAATTCTCGTGTCACAGATTTCGTTCCCATACTCCTCCAAAACGGCTGGACCGATTTAAACGAAATTTTGTGTACATATCGGGTAGGTCTGAGAATCGGCCAACATCTATTTTTCATACCCCTAAATGAGCAGCGGGTGAAACCGCTGGGCACAGCTAGTAATAGGATAAAAAAACTCACTGATGTTATAATTCTTCTCATAGTGCGTGGCCCGCTTGCGTAGCTCGTGTGGCTCGAAATAGGGCTCCACGTACGTGATCTGTATGTACGCCTTGTCGGGCTCCAGGGTGCTCACGTCCACGATGTTCGAGTCCTTGATGATCACCACATTCTCCACGCCGAAGCGTGCGCCGTAGAAATTCTGTAACGACATCATTTTTTTAACTATTATTTTCTCCTGTATCATGGGTGCCTTTACACCTATTTGTAGGCATAACAAATATTTGTTCCGTACGGGGGATCCATTGATCCAACCACTTGGAGTTTATTGGAGTTTACTCCTTAAGAATCGATTTTCATATATAAGGCGCCCGGTATGAGAAAAATCCGAGGGGTAAAACCTACCTAAAGTAACGAAAATGTGTCACGTTTTTGGTGCGCACCTTTAGTGTGCAACTTTCTAATTTGGCTGTGGGTGTATTAAGACGTACATATGGTATGCTGTATAGGCGACTATACCTATATACTATATGTTATTGGGCTTGTTTGTTTCTATCAGTGTCGATGTATTTATATTTTTCATTAATTTGTGAATTTACTCTTTCATATGATATTAATCTTTTTTCAGTTGAATAAACTCTTTTTGCGTATGGTTAGATACTCGTACTTAAGGAGTAAACTCCAGTCGTGCGTCGGAGCTGACACACACACTTTTTTTTACCTGTGGATTTTCGCGATGGATGGTCATAGCGGAGGGGTCTGTCAGACTCCTACTAACTAAAACCACGCGGTATTCCTTCTCGTGACTTCTGGCTGGAGTGGCGGGGATACAATAGCATGCTACACAATCATTCCAGCAGTAATCACTAAAGCACTGCGCCAACCGTGCCTACCGAACTTACTGAACGACTTTTAATTTGGTTACATTCTTTTTCCTATGACATTCTTATAATTATGTCAAAGTGTTTATGCTTTAACTAAAACTGGTCTTATTAATAGATTTTTATCTGTCCGTTTTTAAATCTTTATTTAAAAGTTAAGGAGATTTGCCATCTCCATCGGGACAAACAAGAAAATAACAAAATTTAACAACTAATCTTAGGTTACCTCCTTGGGTTGCGGTTTGTTCGAAAGAGATACTGCGGCCACAGAATATAAAGGGCAAAGGATAGAACATAAAGGGCAAAGTATGTAACATAAAGGACAAAGGATTGAACATACAGGTCAAAGGATGAAACATAAAGGGCAAATGATGGAACATAAAGGGCAAATGATGGAACACAAAGGACAAAGGATGGAACATAAAGGGCAAAGGATGGAACATAAAGGGCAAAGGTAAGTTGTACTGACCTCGAGCCTGCTGAAGATCTCTGGCAGCTTGGTGAGTGCATGTTCCTTGTAGACGAACTCCTCGTTGTCCAGGTCCCCGAAGCGTGCGCCGTAGAACGACACGCGGAAGTACGAACCGAACACGCGCTTGCCGTGCAGCTGCTCTATACGGGTGAAGGCCTCGTTCAGCTTACTGCGGAGATATGGAACATTAAATGTTGGTAAGGGATGTCAAATAGTTTGAATGCTATTCAAATCTATACTAATATTATAAAGCTGAAGAGTTTGTTTGTTTGTTTGTTTGAACGCGCTAATCTCAGGGACTACTGGTTGGAATTGGAAAATTCTTTTAGTGTTCGATAGTCCATTTCTTGAGGAAGGCTATAGGCCATATGACATCACGCTACGACCAACAGGTGCTGAGCAGCGAGGGTGAAACCGCGTGGAACAGCTAGTAATATAATAATAAGGCGCAAGGGCAATAACTGATGACTTTCCTAGTCTCCTAGATAGGGGAACTGTCGCGACCGAAGCTGCGGGCAAAAGCTAGTCATACATAAACAGCTCTATGCTAATTGCCGGCGGTTGAATAGTTGGCTGTGGCGTAAAAGAAGTTTCCTAAAGCATATCTGGTTACCCACCTGTGTATGTTAGCGAGTTTCTTGTAGTCCCTGTGCTCCTCCGCGATGGGTATGAGCACCTTGTAGACCTCGTTGACGGTCTCGTACATGCCGGCCGACATCAGCTCACTGGCCGCGTGCTCCAACAGGGCCTAAGGGGACAGACAGCTGGCCTATACACAATCTTGCTATTGTCACAGAATCAAAGTCTATTTTAATGAACTATTATTTAAAAAATATCGTTTATTGCTACAATGCACCAGATAAAACATGATAACAACAAATTTCTGTACAAAATTACATGTCATAATCTAATTAAATAACCCGCCCCTGACCATTCCCGGCGCAATTACATGTCATAATCTAATTAAATACCCCGCCCCCGGCGCAAAAGTGCCCATAACACTTGCCGCATTTCCGCGTTGGATGGCAATGGACAGCCTTTGCGCCAGAAACCGGCTGGAGCGGGAGTCACTGCTGACAATGTTTAGCCTGTGTCCTAAGTCCTGAACAAAGTCCTTAGCGTCTTTACCCCAACTGCCATGGTCTCCACTGCTATGGGCACAAAATGGTACAGTGGTTCCAAAGGAGCATATTTCAACCTCTTCTCTTTTTTTTTTTAATGAAACATGGTCTTTGGCCTGGTATCTCAGTAGTAACTGCTGGTAGTGGATTTAACAGGTAATGATATTGAATTATCCCCGCTCTGGGCACCCCATATTAAATGGTAATCAAAAAACCTCATGGTAAAACACACCTATGTTCATTCTATTACCCTTTACGTTCCGGGGCCGCCGTATATCTTTCGAACAACCCGCAACCCCGGCAGGCGGTGGCCCTGGCTGGCCCTTCTGCTTTGTTGACATCTCTTTGAGGCTAGACTTATTATTATATAAAATTTCAGTATTGATAACCTTATCAGTACCCTCTTGGAGGGTAGTTTAATGTACTCTCATTAATGTACCCTCCTGGAGGGGATGATTAAATGCTATTAGAACTTTAGCAACGACTTTTATCATGTTGCTGATTGATTACCTTTTCCAAAATATGAGCGATTCTCCTATTATCTTACCTGCAGCTCCAGATGAGTGAGATGATGATGCAGAGCATCAGCACAGCTCTCGTCCAGCGCGTTGTGAGTGACGCGCTGCAGTAGCGCAGCCCCGCGGCCTCCCGCGCACATCTGTTCCGCCACGAGGGCTGCGCCGTGGATCAAACACATGCCTGCTTCTGTGTGGTTAGATCGCTGGAATATAAATATAAAACACATCATAATATCATCATAAGATTTTGATGGCAAGCGATTGGCTGCTACGCCGAGTGTAACGCGTTCGATCATCGCACGGAACAAATAATTGTGTGACCCACAGGTAGTTGTACCGGGTCCGGATGTTTGTGTATATGAGTATAAATGTTTGTAAACGCACCCCCGATACAGGAGAACTTCCTAGTGGGAGGCAAATATTACAAAAAAACAACAACATTTAGCTGCCTTATTGGCATAAAAGTCGCAAACAAGACTGTAGTCTTTCAGAAGCCGCTATAGAATCCAGATTTGCATACAATTGATGGTAAATAGGACTGACTACAAAAAAAAAACTACATTTTATGTCGAGGGTTATGACAGGCATGATGTTTAAAGCTTTTTCTGATCAGTTTTTAAGAAATTTTAACGTTGAGAATCGACTATTGAGTCATTATATTTCATTTTCAATTTCTAGTCTGACTCTATACGTGAGGACTTGTAATTACCTCGCTGTTGTCTATGGTTCTCCTTTTTGTTAAGTTTTTATTATAAGCTATTAGTTCTCCATCCTATTAATATTGTAAATTCTAATATTACAAAGCGAAGGTTTGTGAGGATGTATGTATGTTTGTTGATCTTTCACGCAAAAACTACTGAATGCATTTTGATGAAACTTTACAATAATATAGCTTACATATCAGAATAACACATAGACTACAATTCATAAAAAATGCATTGTATATTATATCAACAGGCGTGTAAAACCGCGGGTCGCAGCTAGTACTGTAATAAATAAATTACTGCACTTCCACCATACCCTTGAAAAATCCCATACTTCATTTCCTAAGTTACCTCCATATGCTTCTGCGCCATATTGTTGAGCCAAGTGAGCCTCAGGTCGGGGCTGTGCTGGTACCCTCGCGCGATGCGGTGCATCAGGTCCAGGAGCATCTCCGGGTCTTCCTGGAACTCCTTCATCTTCACGGTGTCTGATAGGATCATGTGCAGATTGAATACTAGGTCTTTTACCTGGAAAATAAACACAATAATATTATAAAGTACTACTATAACTTCTTCGCTCAAACGGCTAAACGATTCTGGATGTTATTTGGTATCATTTAAAGCTTATATTCTGAATAAACTCAGGTTTCTTTGGTTCTCTTGGGGTGATCAAATAACTCAAATATGGTTTCCATCGTAGGTATTACCGCGGAGCGCAGCTAGTCATATATTAATTATAGAAGATAAAAATCAAACCAATGAAATGAAAATAAGATCAATTGGAAACAATATTTAAAAAGATTTAACACAGTGATAGATTCATAAAAGCAAAAAAGTTTTTAAGGGCTATTTTCAAGATAGAGTCAATCATATATTTAGTATTTACTTAAACATTAAAAGAGATACGGATTTCATTTAAGAAATTAGTTGGAGACTAATATTTCCTACAAACAAACATAAATAAATGACATGGTCGTCTTCCATTTGTAAGTGAACAAATCATAGTAAAATTTCATTTCTGCAGCAATAAATATTTCTATCAGTGCTTACCTGTTCAGGAAAAGTGGTATCAGTAAGATCAGCATCATGTTCAGCATACACCAGGATCGTCTTGAGCGCGCGTCGCAGAGAGTCTTCGCTGAACGTCGTGGAGGTGCCGACTAGAGAGGACAATGACATCGTCACTTGCATCTTGACGCGGCTGAAGTTCTGGAAAAGAAAATTAATATTTGGGAAAAACAGAATAGTTAAACTTGAAGGTACGGTACGGTATCTCTATATTTGCTTAGGAGATGTTCAGTATCCCAAGTGGGGACAACTGGGAACAGGACAGGCATGAGGTGTGGTTCGTCCTGTGAATTTGTCCGATAGGTTACTTCGCTAAGTTAGTTAGTCCTCGCCGCAGCAGGAGCAGCCCAGCTGTGGGTACACTACTCACGTTCCCGAGCTGGTAGTGCTGCCGCATGAGCGCGTAGAGCGTGGCGGAGTGTGGGCGGCGTGCCGCAGCAGGAGCAGCCCAGCTGTGGGTACACTACTCACGTTCCCGAGCTGGTAGTGCTGCCGCATGAGCGCGTAGAGCGTGGCGGAGTGTGGGCGGCGTGCCGCAGCAGGAGCAGCCCAGCTGTGGGTACACTACTCACGTTCCCGAGCTGGTAGTGCTGCCGCATGAGCGCGTAGAGCGTGGCGGAGGCGTGCGCGCGCGTGTGGGCGGCGTGCCGCAGCAGGAGCAGCCCAGCTGTGGGTACACTACTCACGTTCCCGAGCTGGTAGTGCTGCCGCATGAGCGCGTAGAGCGTGGCGGAGTGTGGGCGGCGTGCCGCAGCAGGAGCAGCCCAGCTGTGGGTACACTACTCACGTTCCCGAGCTGGTAGTGCTGCCGCATGAGCGCGTAGAGCGTGGCGGAGGCGTGCGCGCGCGTGTGGGCGGCGTGCCGCAGCAGGAGCAGCCCAGCTGTGGGTACACTACTCACGTTCCCGAGCTGGTAGTGCTGCCGCATGAGCGCGTAGAGCGTGGCGGAGTGTGGGCGGCGTGCCGCAGCAGGAGCAGCCCAGCTGTGGGTACACTACTCACGTTCCCGAGCTGGTAGTGCTGCCGCATGAGCGCGTAGAGCGTGGCGGAGTGTGGGCGGCGTGCCGCAGCAGGAGCAGCCCAGCTGTGGGTACACTACTCACGTTCCCGAGCTGGTAGTGCTGCCGCATGAGCGCGTAGAGCGTGGCGGAGGCGTGCGCGCGCGTGTGGGCGGCGTGCCGCAGCAGGAGCAGCCCAGCTGTGGGTACACTACTCACGTTCCCGAGCTGGTAGTGCTGCCGCATGAGCGCGTAGAGCGTGGCGGAGTGTGGGCGGCGTGCCGCAGCAGGAGCAGCCCAGCTGTGGGTACACTACTCACGTTCCCGAGCTGGTAGTGCTGCCGCATGAGCGCGTAGAGCGTGGCGGAGGCGTGCGCGCGCGTGTGGGCGGCGTGCCGCAGCAGGAGCAGCCCAGCTGTGGGTACACTACTCACGTTCCCGAGCTGGTAGTGCTGCCGCATGAGCGCGTAGAGCGTGGCGGAGGCGTGCGCGCGCGTGTGGGCGGCGTGCCGCAGCAGGAGCAGCCCAGCTGTGGGTACACTACTCACGTTCCCGAGCTGGTAGTGCTGCCGCATGAGCGCGTAGAGCGTGGCGGAGTGTGGGCGGCGTGCCGCAGCAGGAGCAGCCCAGCTGTGGGTACACTACTCACGTTCCCGAGCTGGTAGTGCTGCCGCATGAGCGCGTAGAGCGTGGCGGAGTGTGGGCGGCGTGCCGCAGCAGGAGCAGCCCAGCTGTGGGTACACTACTCACGTTCCCGAGCTGGTAGTGCTGCCGCATGAGCGCGTAGAGCGTGGCGGAGGCGTGCGCGCGCGTGTGGGCGGCGAGTGCGGCGCAGTGCCGCAGCAACACGCGGCACGTGCCCGACTCCTCGCCGCAACACGACCAGCCCAGCTGTGGGGAAACAACTACTTACTACACTAATTCTTCACATTTAAAGTGCCTGAGTAATGGCCATATTGAAAAAAATTCACGTCGAACAAAAAAAGAATCACGCGAAACGGTCCATTAACCGCGGCGTAAACGATGTACATACATTGAAAAAAAAAACATACCGGCCGAATTGAGAACCTCCTCCTTTTTGGGAAGTCGGTTAATAAATGCTTTTAGTCTGAGTAAAATAATTTATCATTTACCCGGAACACTTTTCAACACAAAACAGTGGCCAATATATAAAAAAAGTGTTATATTTTGCTTCCACTTTTATACCATTTAGTTTGTTCAAAAAAATATATTTTTTTATTTTTGGTTAGTTAGGGTTTTTTTGATAGTTTTGAATTATTCTTATAAACTAGTATTGACAATGTTTTTATTTATCGTATTATCATCATAACCACTTTATATAATAAAATTATGTTACTAATATCACAAAAAAATTAAGTAGAAGATGTATTGTTATTACCTTGACGATAAGTGCGCGCACAGTAGCGAACATGTGCTGCAACACCACGACGCTCTGGTTGCGCTGTAACGCTCGCAACACCACTTGTAACGCCGCGCTGCACACGCTCTGACCGCACTCCAGGTTGCAACACGACTACACAAGAGGCAAAGAAAGACTTTTTAATTACTGTACTTGTTATTTACTTACCATCACACCTTGTAATTTCCAAAGGGTTAGGTAGGGGCGTACCTAACAAGTCGAAAACATTTCAAGTCCCATGTAAAAGACGGTGATCCTATTGGCATCAACAGTGAGAAATTATTCATGGAAGAACCTAATAACACATAGTCCTACTAGGGTATCAAACTCAGCAACCTCATGCACAGCAATAGGCCAGTTTCCAAAAAATCATTTAATTAGTCAGTCTTTTAGGTTACATGTGACGTTACGCGTTGCTGTATGTTCTCGCAACAAGTGACGTCACACGTAACTTTAATGGGCCTATTTCTTTGTAATTTTTGGTCTAATTTATAAATAAAAAATACGTGTCGCTTATTTTTGAATAATCTAACAGACGGACTAAATAGAATGTAACTACTTTGACCCTGGAAAATACCCTATTGCGCTTGGGATCAAGAAGAGAATAGTGACGCAAATAACACTTAGCCAAAGTACGTGTGAAGTAACATTTACACAATTAATAAGTATTCGACGAGATTGATGTTAAGTTTTGGGTAAACTGCACAAGGATCCAGTACGTGTTAAACGTCATATTTTTAAATACCTAATAATAAATAGTAATAGCAAATAAATAGTATTGTATTGTTACCTGCACGATAGTCTCGAGCGCGTGCAGCAGCGTGAGCGCGACCTCAGCGGCCAGCGCGGCCGACAGCTGCGGCGCGGGCGGCGCGGGCGCACCCGCCTCGCGCGCGCCGCCGCGCCACATGTCCTTGCGCCAGCGCTCGCGCCGACACGCACCTACGCTTGACCCACCACCTATCTTACACTTTGTAGTTATTTTGCCTTACGAAATGCCTATGTGGTACCCTCATGCTCAAAAAGGTTATGGGAACTTAGGGGTATCATCTACAAGCTACAGGGATAAGAATGGATAAACAAATAAGGATGCTAGAACACAGTAGGAGGAGCTCGTGGCTAAATAATAGTAGCCGCTCGGGTCGATCTTTAGGTTAAGCCGCGCTTGCCTAGGTTGGCCTGTGGATGGGTGACCACCCGTTACAAACCGAGTTTCCTCCGTGCCTCGGAAAGCACGTTAAGCCGTTGGCCCCGGCTGCCATTTGTAGATCTTTGACAGTCGTTACAGGTAGTCAGTGTTCCGAAAGTCTGACAACCAGTCTTACCAAGGGGTATCGTATTACCCAGTATTAACTGGGTTGTGGAGGTCAGATAGGCAGTCGCTCCATGTAAAATACTGATATTCAACTGCATCCGGTTAGACTGGAAGCCAACCCTAACGTAGTTGGGAAAAGGCTAGGTAGATGATGATGATGCTAGAACACAGTTGATTGATGCCAAATGTCGCGCTTTTGTGGTCGTCTGTTGATTTATACTGTGTGATTCTTGTAAGTGGAAATTTACAATTTCAGTTTTAATTTATGCGAAACCCAAAACACGTGTCTAGTTTTTTTTTGTAATTTCATAACTGTATCATGAAAAAATCACGAAGTTATAAGCTTGTTCAGTTACCTACGCGCATGGTGACCGTGTGCAGGTATGAAAGGTTGCTCATACCTGCACACGGTCACCATGCGCGTCTAATGTTGCAGTGTACTGCTGTGACCTGAATTATGCACCGCGCGCCGTGTAATAGCGTATAGCTAGTAAGTGTCCAATTCGTAACCTTTTTCAAATATTTTTAAGACCGAATTATTGGAATCGATTCTGGGCAGACTATATTCAGGTTTCGCATAAACTAAAAATAATGTTTTATAAGGAATAAGGGGCATTCGAACCCATAACAGATTGGAGAAAACTTCCTTTGGAAATATTTCAATTTTTTCTTTTTAAATTTTGATATATAAAAAAAGACTCGGCACCTATTTGTTTGATTTAGAGTTAACGATAGTTAATGGTCATTTAATGAGGATGAGAGGGAGAGAGAGAGAGAGAAAAACCGAAACCGAAAATAAAGCGAATACGATTTTCTCGATTTATGTCAATCAGGGGTTTTCTTCAGCAGTTGTTTGTCACACAAACTATTGTTGTTGAATTTAAAGGAATCTTTACAAGACAGCCAAACTATTTGCAGTGATCTACGTTTATATGAAATCAGTGATCTACCAAAACATCTTTCAAGAGAAAAAGAAAAAAAAAAACAGTTTTATTTGGCTATGCCACAGATACACACAATTAAAAAAAAAACCTAAATCTTAACACTACAACGAAAATAAAAACAAAAGGAAAGATATAAACGAAAGAAAACAAAGCTAATATTGCGTGTCTCACGGCTGCGCCCGCGCCATTTAGGCCATAGGCGTCCATTCATCAACATCAGCATTCACCAGGCCTTACCCCCACTTTATTCGGGGTCGGCGGTATTTTATCCATACTAATTTTATAAACTAGCTGGCGCCCGCGGCTTCGCCCGCGTGATATCGAAAAAAAAGTATCCTATGTGTTATTCCACACTATAAACTACCTCTGTGCGTAATATCATCAAGATCCGTTCAGCCATTTTGACGTGAAAGATTAACAAACATCCATACATCCTCACAAACATTCGCATTTATAATATTAGTAGGATGGGAAAGTGTATGTGTGTGTCTGTTTGTTTATCCGTCTTTTACGGCAAAACGGAGCGACGAACCTGATTTTTTAAGTGGATCTATATGAAGGGATGGAGAATGACATAGGTTACTTTTTGTCGCTTTCTAACCCCCCACTTCCCTAAAATGAGGGGTGGGTGCAAGCAAACCCGAGGGCAAAAGCTAGTATTTTCATACTTTTTAATACACGTCATCAAAGCAGTCATTTCCTTTCTAGTCAATCAACAGGTACATGATCTACATTCAGACATCCAACTGACCTTTCCTCCTCATGATGAAGTCGTTTCTGGCGGAGCCCTGGCCCAGGATCACGTCTTCCAGCTTAGACTTGATGTCCGTGGTCTTGCGCACGTTCTGTTGCGCGCATTTCATTATTTCCTTGCGGCCCTGGGGAGTACCGTTAAATGTTAGGAATTTTTAAAACAATATTTATTCGACGATGTTTATTTGATGGTCATCGTATTGTTTACAGATGAGCATGAGATGTGTTTTGGAGTGCCAAAACACGGGCTTATAAACGGCTTCAAACACTAAAATAAAAAGTCCCTAGCTGTGCCCAGCGGTTTCACCCACTGTCACTTAGGGGTATGAAAAATAAATGTTGGCCGATTCTCAGACCTACCGATGTTCACAAAATTTCTTTTAAATCGGTGCAGCCGTTTCGGAGGAGTATGGGAACGAAAACACGTGTGACACGAGAATTTTATATATTAGATTTATTCTAACTAAGCTAATAATCAGAACTTTTCGAACGTCAATTACACAAGGCAGTCTTCCAAAACTACCACCCTTCGTTCTTATGTGTGTGCCGATTTCTTTTGTGCTCCAATACAAGGTTAAATCTACAGGGTGTAACATAATAATCGCACAACCTGTCCTCTGGTGCCCCAGAAACTGAACATCCTTTATTCAATTTTTTTTATTAGTTTTCCATGTAAGTTGAACAACTATTGACGTCATTTTCTGTGCATTTTTGACCCTAAAAATACACAGAAAATGACGCGATGAATTGGAAAATGATGTACCTACTCCGTTTTGTTTTCTTTGGTACCTCCAAGAAAAAAAAACAGAATCCTTATAGGATTATTTTCGGGAACGCACGTGTACTCAAATGTGAGGTCCCATTGCAGCTGTAAAAAATTAACCCTCCAATTCTACGCAGTTAAAAGATGTGGCAGTTTGTTTGAAACTTTCGATGCGCGAGTCGGACTCATCCATTTCATTTTTTCATTTATTTCCATTCATTAACAATTTACATTGTGTAGAATATACATGCAATTTAAGTACGAAGACAACCATGAATTATTAGGTCACATTTCAGCCAATATAATATAGAATAGTTTTAAATATAATGTCAAGTTATTTTGAGTTCCTTTAAAAACAAAATTGTAATGGCAACTTATGTTAATTTATGTAATGTCAAAACAAGTTTTAATACAATGTCAAAAGATTTCATAATAGTTAAAGTAATGTCAAACAATTTAAAATACAATGTTAAATGATTTCATAATAGTTGATTTGATGTCAAACAATTTTTAATATAAATGTCCAATTATTCTAATTTATTTACTGTCAAACAATTGTAATAAGATGTCAAAAGATACTAAAGTGTAGCAAAATGATACAAAAATAATTATAATTGTTATAGTTTTAAATTGAGTGTGATTTTAAATTAATAAATATAATATGTAATGCAGAACTTTGTTTCAAGGATAATGTCAAAAGAATTAATTTATTGTATTTCCAAAAGATACAACAATATAGAAAACTAATTTATTATTTTGCTACATTAATTCAGATAGACTGTAAATACATTTTTCCAATAAATAGGCTTTTAATTTTGTTTTAAACAACTGACTGTTATAAATTAAGAGCAAGCTCGGAAGGCAACTTGTTAAATATCTCTACAGCTTGGTACTTTGAGCTATGCTCGACTATGTTTAATTTAGGTGCTATTAGTTGTTTAAATATTTTTCTTCGTGTGCTTTCTCTAATCTCACGTTCCTCTTGTGTTTCAAACTCATGCAGATACTTAGTGAAATTACTTAAGAGAACCAATACATACAGACTAGGAACTGTTAGTATTAGCAATTTTTTAAAGAACTCTCTGCATGACTGACGTTGTGATATTCTGACTATAATCCTTATAGCTCGTTTCTGTAGGATGAACGCTCTCTGCCAATTATAAGCGTAACTATTTCCCCAAAGCATTATGCTACTTCTTATCTTAGACTCAACAAGTGCATAGTATACTGCCTTTAATTGCTCTATGTTGAGTTCATCCCTAAGGCTTCTGAGTGCATAGCATGCCGACGATATGGATGAATCAATGACAGCAAGCTCCGGTTTCCAATTTAAGTATGAATCAATGTTGATCCCCAAGAATTTAACCTTATCCACTAATTCAATTTTTTCTCCATTTATTTGTATGTCTAGTTTGTCACTATTACGAGTCGTCGACTTAAATAATATGAGGTTAGTTTTGCTTGTATTTAGCACTAAGTTATTGGTTGTAAACCATTCGCAAATCGTTTCGATTACTTTATTTATATTTAATGTCAATTTTTCTATGTTTTTAGCCCCAATTATAACGTTAGTGTCATCTGCAAAAACAACAACTTTCTCGTCCGGGTGAATTTTATTCAAAAAGTTAAGTAAGTCATTTGTAAAAATTATGTAGAGTATAGGTCCTAAAATAGAGCCTTGAGGCACACCACTTTTTAGGATTACCATTTTTGACTTGTGTGTCACTTCGTGATTTTTATCATCTATACTCTTAATTTCCACAAACATTCGCCTATTTTGTAAGTACGATGTCATAAGTTGTAATGTCTTGCCTCTTATACCATAATGTTCAAGTTTAGTAAGGAGTAAATCATAATCTATTGTGTCAAAAGCAGAACTCAAGTCAACAAATAATCCAACTACTTTCATTTTATCATTTAATTTAGCAATTATGTCATTTATTAAAGTGTTAATAGCTTCCGCGGTACCAACGCCTTTCTGATATCCAAATTGTCTTAGATTTATTATTTTGTTAGAATGTAAGTGTGTCATTAGTCTAGATTTAATAATTTTTTCAAATAGTTTTGATACGGTTGGTAATAATGATATTGGGCGGTAATTTTTCGGATCGGTCTTAATGCCTTTTTTGTGTATTGGAATCACTTTGGCCAATTTCAGCTGGTCAGGAAATAGTGATTCTTCAATGCAATTATTAAAGAAATCAGAAAGAGGAGAAGCTAATATTTCTATATTTTCTTTTATAATTGATATCGGTACATCGTCGAAACCGCAAGACTGTTTATTAGCCATTTTGCTGACTATCTTTGTAATTTCATTTGGTGTAGTGAGTTTGAAAGTTATATCGTTATCAATTCTCGTTGTAGCATCTATGAGAAAATACATTGCTCTATCCTTATCTTTACGTGCTAACGATGATTTCAAAACAAAGCTATCTTTAAATATATTTGAAATATTCTGAGGATCAGTAATTATTTTTTGATCGACATTTAAGATAACATTTCTACGTTGCTTGTGTTTCTTCTTCTTAGTATGTTCGTTTACTATTTTCCATATTTCTTTCACTATGTTTTTGGCACTAATCAAACAACTAGATACAGCTTGCCTTTTGGCTTGCTTAAGAACTCTTCTATAAATTTGAATGTAGTTAGCTTTATAATTTTTAATGCTAGCATTATTTAATGTTCCAGAGCACAGGACTCTTTTCATTTTGCTTGATACTTTAATCCCTTTTGTGATCCACTTTATGTTATTGTTTTTTTTAGTCTTGATTCTAAAAGATTTTTTTGGATAAGCCTCCTGGAATATTTTGTTGAAATAGTTTAGAAACTGATTTATTCCCATATTAGTCCATTTTTTGTCAATAATAGTTCTTTTGAAAATAGAATTGTTTGTCTTGTTAAATAATCTTTTTTTAATTACTGTATATTCTAACCTTTTAGACTTTTCATTGATTTCATCAAGCGCTACATAACAGAAGAGTCCACCATGACCATCAGCTAAGCCATTGTGATCCACAAAACACTTCTCTATGTACTCTTTGTCAAGATTTGTGATTATGTTATCTAAACAAGATTGAGAGTTATTTCGGATAAAGGTCGGAGTGCTAACTAGGTATCTAAAATTATAAGATGTCAAAATACTTAAAAACTCAGAAGATTTTTTGTTTTCGAGAAGAACGTCAACATTGAAGTCCCCACATATAATACAGTTTTTGTCAATCAAATAGTCTAATAATTTTTCTAAGCTAAAAATGAAGCTTTCGAAGTTTTTATCATAGGGACTTCGGTAACAACAACAAATATATATGCCAGTTGCGACATCTTTTGCTCCACATATCTCGAAGCTTTCGGCTTTATAAAACTTACTGATTGATTCGATGTTTTCGGATTCTATCAATTTATGAGCTAAAATAAGACTACCCCCCCTTTTCTTGTTCGTCCTTGTGTTACATGATACTAAATTATAATTTGACATTGTGAACACTTGGGCAGATTTGTCATTTAAGAAATGTTCTGATATGCATAAATAGTCTACGAGCTTACCCGATGTTTCAATATATAATTCGATTTCAGTTTTTTTATTGCTTATTCCACAAACATTTTGATGAAAAATCTTTAAACAACTAGTATCAGGTGTTAGGGTGCAATTACTTACGTTTTCGTTTTCATTCACGAAAAAAGTCACACTCTGTTTCGATATTTATTTTTTCCGATTCTTGAGTATCGAATAACTTAAAGTCTATAATTATATTGGCCATTATCTGGTCATAGACGTCTTTCCATCCGTGTTTGTTAATTTTTCCTGTATTATAGTCAAACATGTCTAAAGATAGGGAGCGATTACTGTCGAAAATATATGCATAGTTACTGTTTTTTATGTCTAAACAAAGAAGATTATTAAATAGTTCAACTTTATAATTGAGGATTAACGCTCCTACTCTGTAAGTCGGGGCGCATATGACAACATTTGTGTGTGTAACTTTTTTTAGCGAATTCTTTAAGTACTCCAGAATATTCATATACAAATTATTTTTTAAATCGTTTTCACCTATAAAAATCAAGCAGTAGTCACTCAAAGAGAAGTCTTTTAATTTGTTCTCAACAGTGTTCATGATTTCTTCTGTAAATGCATTTGGTAGCAAATAGTGACAATAATCAAATTGATTTCCGAAGACTTCTTCTATTAGCGGCAGAGTTCCCTTTGTACAGCCACTGCTTATTATTGATAGTTTATTTTTGTATTTTGGTATCGAAACACCTGGTGATTTTTTATAGCAATATTGTGATGTTGGTGTTGACTGTTGTTTTTGTTTTAATACGTCATAGGTCAGATCAGATGTTTGAGTTTCTTTATGAAGCATGACAGCGTTTGTTTCCGTGTCTGGTTTGATCAAAGTCTTGGTGTTAATATGTGATGTAAGTGGAGAATTTACACGGTGCTTGTTTTTTATGTTGCGAGAAATTGATGGTGTACTACTTCTTCTGTCAGGCGTTAAGCAAATTTTTTTGCATGTGTCTAACGTCTTCAGTGATTTCTGTAAGTCGGATTTCAAGCGGAAGTTTTCGCTGTTGAGGTCTTCTATTTCTTGATGAGCGCTCATAAGTTGCGTTTTAAGTAATTTGATTTGTTTGTTAAGGTCATTTATTACGTCGTCGTTGCCGTTGTCAAGCAGGCTATCCGGTATACTTAACATAGTCGTGTCCAGTATGGGTCTGTCATCGCTATTTGTCGTAACAGATAAGTCAGTCAAAGATCCAGTGTAGTGTTTACGATGTGTGATGTTGTTGTTCTCTGAATCCATGATTTATCGTATTAACAGTTTTTGTCGATGTCACTGGCGCCCTCTTTTAGAGCGTACCTGACTTAATATCTTGGTTTACGAAGTATTTATAATTTTTAATCTCTAAATCTCGCAAAAAGACATCAGTAGTGCGCCCGGGATTTGAACTTGGTACGTATTGCGCTTCAATCTTCGTACTATGTTTCCGAGCCACGGTATAATTACTAATGAGTGGTGAAATTACGTATCGTATACCGTAGGAAATAATTTAAAATTGTGCAAAGTGCTGGGTATGACTCATGTAGGTGTCAACTGCTTTTTTCCACAAACGTATCACTTGTTTATTTTGTTTTGAAACACTTTTTGGCGAATATTTACACTGTTTGCTGGATTGTTTGTGCTCAATACAGTCAATCACAACTCTTTGTCACTTTATTTTGTCACTTTTAGGGTTTTATTTGTTAAGTTTGTGACCTATGTTAATACTTTATATTTTAGTCACTTTTTGATTTGTAACTTTGATAACGTTAACACTGATAAATAGGATGATTCTGCACAGGTTTGTAGGAAATATTTGAAAAAATGTAGACTTTAAATATTTTTAAATGGTATGTAAACAAAGAGCTTAATTAACGAGATGTCAATCGAAAGATTGCCATCTACCCTCCTGATCCTTGGCCGGTTTCTTGCGAATCCTTAGAGTTGATATTATATTGCACGTTGTTTAGCATCACGGTGTACCTTGTACTCCTGACACTTGAAGCACAGGTCGACGAGCGCCAGCAGGCTGTGCAGCCGGTGCGGGGACAGCTCCGCCACGCACGCCGCCAGGGCTCCGCGCTCGGCCCACTTCAGCACCCACACCAGGCACATCAGTAGGTTGCGACTTGTCTCGCTGTTAAATGGCGGACGACCGTTCTGGAAATAGTTAAACTAATAATAATTTTGACGGCACAGTTGGTGGAGCGATTAACTGCTGCGCTGCGTCTCGCGGGTTCGATCCCCAAACAGACCAATAGGTAGTTGTTCCGGGTCTGGGGGTCTACTCTCTTTCTCCGAAACGTAACTTCGTTAACGAACGAAAGTCAAAAGTAGTTACGTTCGTAATTCTACTCAATATCATTTTGCGTGAATTTGTGTAGGTTTAGAAAATTTTAATGTCAAATAAACTTCGGACGTCCGAAATTTCGAAATGAATGAAATGAAATGAAACCGTGGTAGAAAACGTTTGAAGTTTCGGCCGCAATTTCGTTTTACGTAGAATTAGAGTAGACCCCCTGGTTATTTGTGTATGTGAGTTTAAATGTTTGTAAACGCACCCACGATACAGGAGAAATTCCTAGCGTAAGGAAACGATTATTAAAAAAAAGAAGGTGATGGAAAACGTTGAAACAGTCACTTTCTTTGGAACTTGAGATATCACTGACTCAAAATATACATGGAAATGTGCCATAATTACCTGTTTAAAATCACCTTCAGGCGACGACGCGGTGTACAAATTCCCAAATTGTCCCATTTCACTGTCCAGTTGCAGTATTTCTGTAATAAAACATCGAATGTCACAGTTTTAGAATTGAGGATGGTCAACAAGCCTATCCAAACACACTACATAGTTCAGATACACACCCACACATAATAATCTATCAATTCGAGTCACTCTCGGCTAATCTTAATATTATCTCTGTGTACTTCATAATTGGTGTAATGTTTAACTTAATCATTTTATTTGTATGTCCTGCAAGCTGTGAAGCTACCTTTTATAAATAAATAAAGTCAGATCTTACTGGTCTGGTTACAACATAAGTGGTGCGAAAACGTACAAAATTAAATCACAGGAGAAACAAAGTATGGGATCATGGCCGTATGTAGTCGTAAGTAGGGTAAGTAATTATAATTTAAAACGACCGACAGTCTCAATTTGAATAGTTCAAGGGGGTAGACATTTTCATAAGCAATGCCAAATATTTCCAAGTCAAGGTTAATGAAGTACTGGATTTAGCTAACAACATTACCTTTATTAGTAGTGAAGCCTCTGTAGAGCTGCGCGTGCGCATCCATGACGATGCCCAGTAGCGGCAGGTACAGCGACGCGACCCGCGCCTTTACATCGGGAGCCGAGAGGCGCGGGTCTGCGTCGTGCGCTGTCAGCAGGGAGAGGACCCCGTTTACAGCTGCGCATTGCAGGACTGGACTCCTGGTTGGCAACAAAAATAGTATGCTTACTATACAAATTCAGATAAAATGCATGCCTTCTTCGTGAATTGGTGAGAAGGTGTAGTTGTAGCCCTAGGAACATCTGGCTTACGAAATTTTATCAAGCATCGCGACTTCTCCGTCTCCGTACCTTTGTGTGCAATACTCGTGCGAGCAGATGATGGTCTACTTACTGCAAGTCCAGCGCATTAGTGAGCTCAGTCAGCAGCAGGCCTGCCAGGTAGTGGCGCGAGCGGAACTCGTGTCCCAGCGCGTGGCGCGGCGGCGCGCTGGACTGCGAGCCCAGCGACGTAGTGCTGGTGCGAGCAGATGATGGTCTACTTACTGCAAGTCCAGCGCATTAGTGAGCTCAGTCAGCAGCAGGCCTGCCAGGTAGTGGCGCGAGCGGAACTCGTGTCCCAGCGCGTGGCGCGGCGGCGCGCTGGACTGCGAGCCCAGCGACGTAGTGCTGGTGCGAGCAGATGATGGTCTACTTACTGCAAGTCCAGCGCATTAGTGAGCTCAGTCAGCAGCAGGCCTGCCAGGTAGTGGCGCGAGCGGAACTCGTGTCCCAGCGCGTGGCGCGGCGGCGCGCTGGACTGCGAGCCCAGCGACGTAGTGCTGGTGCGAGCAGATGATGGTCTACTTACTGCAAGTCCAGCGCATTAGTGAGCTCAGTCAGCAGCAGGCCTGCCAGGTAGTGGCGCGAGCGGAACTCGTGTCCCAGCGCGTGGCGCGGCGGCGCGCTGGACTGCGAGCCCAGCGACGTAGTGCTGGTGCGAGCAGATGATGGTCTACTTACTGCAAGTCCAGCGCATTAGTGAGCTCAGTCAGCAGCAGGCCTGCCAGGTAGTGGCGCGAGCGGAACTCGTGTCCCAGCGCGTGGCGCGGCGGCGCGCTGGACTGCGAGCCCAGCGACGTAGTGCTGGTGCGAGCAGATGATGGTCTACTTACTGCAAGTCCAGCGCATTAGTGAGCTCAGTCAGCAGCAGGCCTGCCAGGTAGTGGCGCGAGCGGAACTCGTGTCCCAGCGCGTGGCGCGGCGGCGCGCTGGACTGCGAGCCCAGCGACGTAGTGCTGGTGCGAGCAGATGATGGTCTACTTACTGCAAGTCCAGCGCATTAGTGAGCTCAGTCAGCAGCAGGCCTGCCAGGTAGTGGCGCGAGCGGAACTCGTGTCCCAGCGCGTGGCGCGGCGGCGCGCTGGACTGCGAGCCCAGCGACGTAGTGCTGGTGCGAGCAGATGATGGTCTACTTACTGCAAGTCCAGCGCATTAGTGAGCTCAGTCAGCAGCAGGCCTGCCAGGTAGTGGCGCGAGCGGAACTCGTGTCCCAGCGCGTGGCGCGGCGGCGCGCTGGACTGCGAGCCCAGCGACTGCCACGACGCGGCCGGGGACACGCCCCCCGCGCCGCCCGCCAAAGGCAGGTTCAGGGCTACGTAGTGCTCGTGAGAGCAGATGATACGCAGGAAAGCGAGCTGTGCGGCGAGATAATATAGCTTAGTGTTTGTCATTGAGACTGAGCAAGGGGGTTATGGAGCCGAAAACAGGAGTGACAAATATGACGCGTGACACAAACGACGTCTTTCAATACGCTTACCGAGAAATTTTATAACAAAACGATGAGTAAAATTTATTAAAGGACATGGCCGGATTCTGCTCTCAGATCAGTAATGATTAATATATGAAAATTACTTTTAAAATAAATAAAAATCTCATCTTCGCTATCGCGGCCTGCCTATGACGTCATTTGAAAAGATTCTTCATATTAGGCTTCTTCAACTGCACCTCATTATCTTCTCTCATCTTGATCTTTATCTTTCAGTTTATGCCATTTCACGCGATTTTGGGCTACTTAAGTAGTGTGTAAGACTTATGTAACCACTTCGCTTCTTTTTTTTTGCGGGTGTGTAATCATGAAATAATTTGGGAGTGTCAGGCTATTTGTTTTGAGCTTTATGTCCAGGGCTCGCGGTATCTCTTTCGAACAACCCGCAACCCCCGGCAGGATTCACTTTAGTTCTGTAGTGCTATTCTCTACCTTGAGGGCAGGGATCCAGACAACTCTCTATAAAACCAAACTGCAGCAGCGCTAAGCTCGACGCTGTATCCTGTGTACTACTACACATTCTATAGGGACACGACTGCTTTTTTTATGATGTCGTTCTGCCAACATATCTTTGGGCTTCCTTATGGATGTTTTCCGCCCCATGGTCTCCATTCTACCAACGCTTTGCACCACGAGCCTTGCTTTCAGGCGATGAGCGACGTGTCCTGACCTCACACACACACTTCAGTTTTTCTATACGATTGGTTACATCCGTGACTTTGCATTGTAAGCCAGTCGTTTCCCGGGCGACGGGCGCCGCGAGACGACTCCCGGCCACCGTAAATGCGGGCCGTATAGATAGTGAGCAATGGGTAGCTCACCGTCCGTCCGTCTATTGACGACAGGTCGTGTCGACAGCGCGTTAGTGTTCCACGCGCGCCTCAAAGAGATGCCAGCAAAGCAGAGGGCCCTGTCAGGGCCTCCGCCTGCCGGGGTTGCGGGTTGTTCGAAGGAGATACCGCGGCCCCGGAACGTGAAGGGCTATAGAAGGAACATGGGTGGGTTTTAGTCAGTACAAGTCTGACATTCTCCCCCGCTCCTAATTTGATGATTTCCCACCAAAAAAAGGCAATCGTTTCGTTTGCAGCCTCTCAGTGTAATACCTAGCACTTTTCCTTCAAGACGGTCTATTTTATCCAGAGCCTATTATATACTAAATGACTTCTGAATAGTATTTCTCGCTTTGTTTCGCCTATAGGACTGAATGTTTGATTATTGCTATTCAAATTTTTAAGGCGCTTTCTTGTGTTCTATTTATAGGGTCTCTCACCTATTCTCTGATGATAAAACTTAATCTATTGTAAAGCCCTGCATGTAAGCTTTACAATGACGTACTGTACATGTACACAAATCTTTTTTGTTAGGTTACAGCTCTATACAAAATCCGGCCATGTCATTTACTGCAGTTACTACCGATTCCATATTTAACGATTACGATATTCATGGTACAGGTAAAATATTCAGTCATGATTGTAAATCGTAGTTACGTTGAAGATTGTAAAAAAAAGGTTTATTTAATGTCACTAGCACGATGCTACCGCGAAAATAGTATATACTTAATTTTTTCGCCACCAATGCAGGTTTTCATAGAATAAAACAAATGCAAAGCTTGGAGCAACATTGAAAGAAAGAGAAAAGAAATCACGAAATAATGTCTTTTTTTTTTAAATTATTATACTCGCACAGGACAAGACAATAAAACAAAATTAATTAAAGAAAACATCAACAAAAACTAAAAATCAATATAAAAGACAGTTTAATTAGTCCTATACGAGGCAGCTATGTCA
The DNA here is from genome assembly GCA_958449745.1 of Ochropleura leucogaster. Classification (NCBI taxonomy): domain Eukaryota; kingdom Metazoa; phylum Arthropoda; class Insecta; order Lepidoptera; family Noctuidae; genus Ochropleura; species Ochropleura leucogaster. Next base: position 1,729,318 of record OY288208.1, read on the forward strand.
GAGCTGATATTCTGATAGTGCCCAAGCAAGTGAATCCACGGTCAGAAACGGTATATATAGTATAGATAAAATACATATCAAGAAATAAAAACAAATATGTATTATAAAAACACGAAAAAGAAAAAAATATCTTCACCAGCCGTAACATCTACAACAAAATACCGGTATTATAATCGGTGATCGGATATCGGGCGCTTATATACCTAAACTTCTTTTCTGGAAAGAATAATATGAATATTCCTTCCTGAATTAATAAGTAATCAAGAATTCCCAAGATTGCATATACTGGCATGTAAGCATTATTCGAAGAAAATATCTCAGTTTTACGAGAGCAATAAGAAATTTCAAAAGATTCCGGAACCCGGGATTCTAAAAGGCATGTCCATATTATGCTTTCGTAGGCATAAAAATAAAGTTTAGGTAAATTAGCGCCCGATTATCCGATCACTGATTATAATATATATCTATTGATATTGCAACATCTATTCTATGCCATAAGTGAGCCATTAAGTTTACCTTGTAGTGTACTAGCGGCACGGCGTCAGGCAGGGAGGCGATCTTGGCACTCATGTGCTTGTAGTAGGTGCGCACGAGGTTGAACACGTAGCCGCGGTCCATTACGCTCAGCAGCTCGAACAGGAAGAACGCGAGGCTGTTGTTCAGGCTCTGGGTTAGGCGGCTGTCTTTGCCGTATCTGGGAGGAGAAAGATATCTGATGATAACAGTAGAATGGAGTTTGTGTCTAAATAACAACCTCTCGGGTTCATCATAATTTTCCTGCCCTTGTCCCATTCTATTTGGGGTTGGCGCAACACGTTTTCTTTTTCCATTCCCTCCTATCAGACGTCACGGCATCATTTACTCCTTTATATCATTCTTTACATAATCCATCCATCTTTTCTTTGGCCTTCCTCTTGCTTTCCGTACATCAACATTCAAAAGCTCTCGGGTTGATTTATTTAATTTATTTAGTTTGAGATTTTTGCTTTTACTCTGAATGTTTTTACTGTGCACGTCTTTCTACATCGTTCTCACATATGTGTAAAACCTCAACATAAATAATGTAATTATTATAACTTGAAACGGGATATGTACCATGTTTGTTATGTTTTCTTAATAATAATAGTAATCATGTGAGTTTTAAGACTTATGATGTAACTACTATCTTTCTTGTAATCTAATATATAAAATTCTCGTGTCACAGTTTTCGTTCCCATACTCCTCCAAAACGGCCGATTTGAACGAAATTTTGTGTACATAATGGGTAGGTCTGAGAATCGGCTAACATCTATTTTTCATACCTACTACCTAGCAGCGGGTGAAACCGCTGGGCACAGCTAGTAATATTATAATTTAAAAGAGTGTCAATGATCAACGCTTTGGAATGGGCAACTACAGTACTTTCACAAGTTATCATGCCTTGTGACCGAGACTGTAGCTTCATCATTTTGTTTCTTGACATTCAAAAGTGCCTTATAGAGTTGAGTGGATAAAGTTCACTTTATTTTGACGTTTAGGTTTTTACAAGAAAGAGACTATTGAGCGACTAATTAGTTTAAAGAAATGCCTATTATTAAATCTATGTGACATGAATATATCTATAATCTTATTTTTATTACTACTATACAGACCTAGGTTAAGTTAGCTAGGTTAAGTTCCATTATATGCCAAGTTTCCTCCGTATAAGTTCAGCCGATGGTCTTAGCTGTCATTTGTAGGTCTTTGACAGTCGTTACAGGTAGACCGTGGCCCGAAAGTCTAACAAGCAGATTTACCAAGGGGTATCGCATAACTCAGTACTAACTTGGTTGTGGATGTTAGACAGGCAACTCTGTGTAAAATTCTAATATATATATTTAAAAAAAAATTGCGTTGGGCCACACTAGGAATTCCTCATGTCTCGTGGGTGCGTTTACAAACATTTAAACTCACATACACAAACAGCCAGACCCGGAACAACTTGGGATCAGATAGCCGTGTGTGAGTTGTCCCAAGATATTTATTTTTTATTTATTTATTAGTCACTGCGCGAACCATGTCATCCATATCCAGGCATATAGACCACACCTCTTTGTGGTCGGAACTAAAAAATCCGAAGGGAAAAAAGTGCATTCCTATTGAACGCCTGCCTGGTCGAGTTCCCAAAGTTACCTGGATATAATCTCCGTAGTGACGTTATTGACCAGCGTGGTGAGGTCGTCAGTGAACTGGTCGGGGAAGCGCGCCTTCCGCCGCGCCTCGTGCGCGCCACTCCAGTACAGGTACTCCACCATGGACTTCACCATCAGCTCGAACAGGGCCCTGCAAACAGGTTGTACTGATCTGATATGCGACACTAATGTGACAAACAAGTACTATAGAAAAGGTTTCAAATGAGAAAGTGACGGACCTTGCGGCATGTTTGTGACATCATAGCTGTTAAATCGAAGAAGTTGGTGGTTTGCTATTTTTTTATTGCCATAAATACATAAAAGGGTTTTAATATTTTGAGAATTAGCCAGCATTCAAATGACAGTTGACAGATAGTTTCAATATGGCGCAAGCTCATTCACTTTTTCATTTGAAACGCATTTTATAGTGTCGCACGTAGGAAAATACTGCAATTAAGATAAAATGATTTAATTTAAATTTTTGATAGAACTTATGTGTATTAATGATTTTATAACTCAAAAATCTGACACTCACCACCGTTTCGCCCAGCGCGGGGACAGTTATTATAATATTACAATTAATGTCTTACTCACCAAGAGTTCTGCATGGCAAGATCCCTGGTAGCTCCACTGGCTACCACCCACTGCAGAGCCAACTCTTCATGTAGAATCTTACAAGATCCGTCAGTCATCACTGAGAACAAATGTAACCATCAGGTTTTTTTTTATAAAATATTCATTTTCCATTGTTACTTAAATATGTATTATGGGCGATAACTCATAAACTCTGCAAGCAATATAAATAAATTGATATGGCAACACCTCAGAAGTATACCCTTTCGAACAAAAGAATAATTTATAAAAATCGGGCCACATCTGGCGGAGTAATCGGTGAACATACATAAAAAAAACGGTCGAACATAGTATAAGCTCTTCATTTTTTAAGTCGATTAAAAATACATTACACCACACAAATTTTAATTCTTAAGGTGAGTATAAACTACAACATTTTCTAGAGCATTTCTGTGTAATGTAACGTTCTTGCGAATGGTACAATACAGGCAAAAGCTCAGTTTCCAAAGCATTTCCATGTAATGTAACGTTCCTGGGAATGCTCGGCGTTATGTTACGGGTAAATTGTGCATTTACCGCGCGGACCGCGTGTTTTTCGTCCCTCTCCCTCAGCGTCACCCCACAGCGCACCGCCTGCTGCACTCGGGGCTCGACGAAATGTTACACCAATACGCTCGACGAAATGTTACACCAATACGCTCGACGAAATGTTACACCAATATGCTCCTTGGTTTGTAACAAAGAGGCGAGAGTGCTCGACGTTTAGTTCGTAAAAGGATGATACACTAGAACATATCATCGAGCGGCTCGTTGTTCTGTTACAAGTAAATGTTGTAGTCTATACTCACCTTTATGTACTGGGAAAGTGAGGTTCTTATGAGTGGGTGACCTTTTTGGGGTATACATCCTTTTTTTTGGGGATGGGATATCATCAAATAACTTCCCCCCCCCTCTAGGCGGAGCGGGGCGAATGTCAGACTTGTACTGACTAAAACCGCTCATGTTCCTTTCATTGCCCTTTACGTTTCGGGGCCGCGGTATCTCATCTCTTTTGAACAACCCGCAACACGACGCGCCGGCGACACGGCCTGTCGTCAATCGACGGACGGACGATGAGCTATTTGGGTACCCTTAATTGAAAGTATACCTGCAGGAGGTAGCGGCAGTCCTATGTCCCGGTCCGTGAGTGAAGGTCGTGGTATAGTGCACTGGTACTGTATGTACGTGGTGATCAGACCGCTGCGCCCGTGGTTGTCGCACGTGGAGCCTTCGTTCATGTTCTGCAAGTAAAATGTACATCATCATCTGGAAAGACTAAGGTTTGTTGGCTTTGGGTGCAGCTGAATACCAGTATTCGTTAATATTTTCGTTATACAGTACTAGCTGGCGCCCGCGTGATGATAAAAAAAAGTATCCTATGTGTAATTCCATACTATATAAACTACTGAATGGATCTTGATGAAAGTTGGCTCAGATGTAGATACATCTGAGCCAACTTTCATCAAGATCCATTCAGTAGTTTGTTCGTGAAAGAGGATCAAACATACATTCATACTCACAAAGTTTTACATTTATAATATTAGTAGGAAGTAGGACATGGCTGGCCAAATTACCGACGAACAGCGTTGAAGAGTTTTTCGTTGCTACTTTACATTATTTTGTTGTTAGTTTAGTTTGTTTCGCCGTATTTCATTACTATGTATTAGTTTATTAGTGTACTTATAAGATATTTTGTGTTTTGTATCAATGGGCCTTCGCTGTCAAAAATAGGAGTAGAGAAAAGATATTTCAAAGGTAAAATCAAGAATGGATAAAGTAAGGAATGAGTATATTACAGGAAGTTTGTAAGTTGAGCCTGTTACAGAAAAATTTAAAGGGAGTTTTTAATTTGTCTTGATATGGACATGTAATGAGGAGGGACGAAGCAAATGTGACTAAGGGAATGATGGATCTGATTGTAATGGACGGAGAGCGAGAGGAAGGCCAAAGAAAAGATGGATGCATTGTGTAAGAAATGATATGAAAGAGAAAGGATAAAATGATGCCGTGACGTCTGATAGAAAGGAAGAAGAAAACGTGTTGCGCCGACCCCAAATAGAATGAGACAAGGGCAGGATAATGACGATGATACGATTTTTATTGAATTTATTTACCTTGTTTTAGAAATCGAATAAGCGTTGTATTTGTAATACTTGTTGTATTATAAATACAACGAAAAAGTGTTGTATAAATTATTACTATCAGATTTTCCAAGAAAACGTGAAAAATTTAAACACTTATGTGAGAATAAAGCTCTTAAAGCTGATAAAATATTGTAGAAAGAAAATATTTATCTCAGCTCATAGAATAATTTCTAGGGCGTGTTGAACACAAATTACGCTCTCCTGTAAACCTCGGTTTTTGACTTAACCTTATGTACGTAGGGACCGTCGATTTGTTGACCTGTCCAGTCAGTAGATATACATAATGTCCTAGCAGAACCTTACAGGCTAATTGTACTCACAGAGATATCAGTGAAGAGATGCGCGAGGCATGTGAACACGTCCTGCGCGATGTTGAGCGTCTGTCCCGCCAGCGAGGGCGGCGCCACTAGTAGGTGCAGCAGCTTGTCGAGTACGACGGGTAGGTAGCGAGCTAGGACCTCCACGTTGGCTGTAGGGAGCTCCGTTATACTGGAAACAAGAGAATAGTACATTTTGATTAAACTGAGGAAACTTTGTCATTGCAGCCGAGGCGAATTTAATGCACTAGCCGCCAGGCAAGGGTGTCATAGAGCCGAGAAAAGCAGTGACAAATTTTCACGTGAATTAAACGACAACGACGTGAAAGGCTGCAAGAACCGTCGGGTTGCACGCTCCCACAGGGTAATTGTCTGATTTCTGTGGATGTGCCCGCGTGGATGTCAAGATTTATCCCAAGGTACGTTCCGTTATACCGGGATTTAAAGTAGCTAATGTGTTATTCCAGGTTTTACTGTGTGCCAAATTTCATCCAAACCAGCTCAAGAGTTTTTCAAACATCCATAAAACTTTTTTTTTAAAGAAAGTGAGAAAAAAGGGAGAAAGAGGGAAGGAAAGGGAAAACTTAGCTTTGCTATTACAATAAATAAGGCGCAAGGACAAAAATTACAGGTAGCGGTACCTGCAAATCAGGAAAGGGGAACTGTGTTACCCCGAATTTAACGCGAGCGAAGCCGCGTGCAAAAGCTAGTTTATGATATTTGTAGGATGTGCCAATGAAGATGCTACAACATCGAAAGCTAATTATACAAAGATTAAGATATAAGGTAGATATATTGGTACAAAGAATAATGAAAAGCACCGTATGTCTTACCTAGCACGTAGTTCGGACTCCATGTTGGACAGTCCGATGCGCGGCGGAATGTTTCCTTCTTGCACCGCCTCGCACGCCATTGCAAAGCGTTCTATGTAGCCGTCCTGGAATCCAGAATATTTATTGGAGTTTACTCCTTAAGAATCGATTTTCATATATAAGGCGCCCGGTATGAGAAAAATCCGAGGGGTAAAACCTACTAAAGTAACGAAAATGTGTCACGTTTTTGGTGCGCAATTTGGCTGTGAGTGTTTTTCATTAATTTGTGAATTTACCCTTTCATATGATATTAATCTTTTTACAGTTGAATAAACACTTTTTGCGTATGGTTAGATACTCGTACTTATGGAGTAAACTCCAGTCGTGCGTCGGAGCTGACACACACACTTTTTTAGAAACCATACCGGGTTGGACCCGGAGTTAGTAACTCGAAAGGGGCGTTGTGTTTGATAGATGTTATATGATAGTCCAAAACGTCGTAAGATTTTTTTACTTCTTTTGGAATGAAGTTCCTTATCGCGCGTTGCGAAAGGTTAAAGATTAGCCTCAGGGCAGGAAAACAGACATTCATAAAGAACCCTGCGCTGAGACAACCCGCCCCATCCAGATAACCGATAGAGAGATATGTACCTCTAATCGATCATCAGGCGAACGAAATGCCTCAACATAGGAGCACGCACATCTTCAGCTATAGTCTTCAGGATACTGTTGGGACTCCCCCGCACCCTACTCATAAGTGACCCAACTGACGGGCCTGTTGGTCTAGTGGTTAGTGGCCCTGACTGCTGAGCCGGAGGTCGTGGGTTCGATTCCCACCCAGGACAAACTTTGTGTGATGAGCATGATTGTTTGTTCTGTGTCTGGGTGTGATTTATCTATAATATGTATGTATTTATAAATTATATAAGTATGAATATCAGTTGTCTGGTTACCATAACACAAGCTCTGCTTAGCTTGGGATCAGATAGCCGTGTGTGAGTTGTCCCAAGATATTTATTTATTATTTTTAACTTTTTTTCTAATCACGGCGCGAAAACGCGAACGTCTTCGGAGGCACAGCAGAAACGAGGAAATCCCAACATCATCCTGAAGATGTTATTGTATTGGACACAGTTATGAACCCTAAAAATGCAGATGAATGAGAACAATAAATCGTTATGGTATCAAATTATTGGGTTGTTTTATTTTAGTTTTTGTTTTTTAAATCTCAAAACTATTTGATTTATTTTTTATTAATTTAAGTATTTAAAAGATTTATGTATGCTATTTTGACTTCCGTACGTTTTACTCACGGGTTGGTTGACCACTGAAAACCAGCGCTGTGCTGTGGGCTCCCATGGCACAGCATCATGCTGAGTGGTGACCTACCTGTCGCAGTCACGACGTGCAAGCTATTTTTATTTTGTCCCATATATATATTTGTAAATGTTTGTGATACTTTGCATGTTGAATGTTTATTTTTTTGTTATTTTGTTGCTCGTCGTAATTATAAATAAATAAATAAAATCGTTTATTTATAAAAAGGGGGCACATATACAATAAAATAAAGCATTTAACAAACAAAAGAACACAGTTCCTTAATTGCCTGAACTAGGTTGGACTTGTGTTTCAGGCTAAAAAGAGCATTAACACTAATTTAAAATAAATAAATTAACAGTAATGTAAAATTTAAGTACCATAATTGGAAAATTACACACAAATAAAGTAAGCGTTTTATTTGCAGACAGCAAGTAAATCTTCTGTCTGTGCATAAGTTAAGGAATTGCGACCAATAAATGTTTTTTCTTTGTTTGTTGTATGAATGAGCTCACCAGCGGATGTACAGTAGTGTGCGCGTCGAGGGTGATGCTGAAGATGGGCTTGTGGTTGTCGATCCAGCGCGTGCCGGGCAGCTGCACGTCCGGGAAGATGTACGAGTAGTTGGCGGGCGGCTCCTCCTGCATCACGGCCAGGTTGAACTCGCCGCACGTCAGCTTGCCGTTACGGCACAGGGGGAGCCACTGGGGACAACCAAACAGTTACAAATTTAAAGTTTTTTTTATAAAAATGAATCTCTGAATATGTTGCTAAGCGCAAATCTCGCGAACAGCTGAACCGATTTCGTTAATTCTTTTTTTGTTGTGTTGGTTAATGTCAGAAGAGTATTCTTGTGGAGAAAAGTAGAGTAAGAAGGGTATGTAGCAAAATTGGATTGCTAGTTTCTAATAAATACATGTATTAGTATAATATAAAACAACAAATACAACAACGCCTGCATCGCAGAAGGTTTACGTAGAGATGTACAATTATTGTACAATCGAATATTATCGTGACTAACTAGGCCCAAATCCAGACTTCACAATGCTACTAAAAACTGTCTTAAAACACTTTGCCCGGTCTATCCTTAAGCCACATCTATGACTTGTAACATGTTTTTTTTTTAAAGAAAGGGATATCTATACTAATATTATAAAGCTGAAGAGTTTGTTTGTTTGTTTGAACGCGCTAATCTCAGGGACTACTGGTTGGAATTGGAAAATTCTTTTAGTGTTGGATAGTCCATTTATTGAGGAAGGCTATAGGCTATATAACATCACGCTACGACCAACAGGTGCTGAGCAGCGCGGGTGAAACCGTGGGGAACAGCTAGTCATCAAATAAGTTCCCTTGTTCTGGACGGAGTGTCAGACTTTTACTGAATAAAACCCACCTATTTTCCTTCTTTTACCCTTTGTGTTCCGGGGCCGCGGTAACTCTTTCGAACAACACGCAACTTAAAAAAAAAACCTTGCCCCACACTAGGAATTTCTCCTGTGTCCTGGGTGCGTTTACGCACATTTAAACTCACATACACAAACAGCCAGACCCGAATCAATTATCTATAGGTCATACAAATATTTGTTCCGTGCGGGGATCGAACCCGCGACACGCCGACAGTCGATCGCTCAGCCACTGCGCCAACCATGTCGTCGACTCCGGCTAGTAACATACTTAAAACAAGTTACTTCAGTCGTTTTCTCCACAGTCACTATCTGCAATTTCCTCTTTCATGTCATATATTACCGAGGAGCTCGTGGCTAAATAATAGTAGCCGCTCGGGACGATCTTTAGGTTAAGCCGCGCTTGCCTAGGTTGGTTTGTGGATGGGTGACCACCCGTTACATACCGAGTTTCCTCCGTGCTCCGGAAATCACGTTAAGCCGTTGGTCCCGGCTGTCATTTTTAGATCTTTGACAGTCGTTACAGGTAGTGTTACGAAAGCTTCACAACCAGTCTTACCAACGGGACGATACCCCTTGGTAAGACTGGTTGTCAGGCTTTATTACCCAGTATTAACTGGGAGGTCAGATAGGCAGTCGTTCGACTGATATTCAGCTGCATCCGGAAAGACTGGAAGCCGACCCCAACATAGTAGGGAAAAGGATACGCAGAAAAAAATCTTACCGAGTAGCCCACAGGTGTCTCCAAGTTCTTCTCCTGGTCGGGAGCTACAGGCTTCCTCTGACATGACACGTGTAGGAACGTGAACAGCAAGTGATGCTGGTCGCCCAGGTCGGCGGGGAGTTTCAGCTTTATCTCGTCGTAAAGAGACGGGTTCCTGGGAAAGAATTAAAGATGTGGTACAGCATCCTTCCGTTTATATTTGAGCAAAAAATATTATAGCAGTCGGTACCATCGACACAAACATAGACATATAAAAAAATTGCTTTTATTATCTCTGACCTACACTGTACTGACTGTATTGAGAAATACAGTTTCAATAACTTATTTATAATATCGATTTTAATGATTGTTAATCCCCCATATAATACATATAAATATTTCTTAATAAAATATGTTAATACGTTATTATTAATTGCTTGTTTATTGCATGACTTAACTGATTGTTGTTTGCCATTGATTATGTTATTCAATTTATGATGATGTAATACAATTAGTTAATTATTATTTATTGCAATTTTCAATTTATTATTTACAATTTAATTTTAATTTTTTATGTAATTTTATTTAACCCTTGGTATATTGTTATATTAGTGCTGTGCACACCTGTAAGTGATGAATTCACTTGTAATTTTAAAAATCATTGTTACTACTAAAAATGTTTTAGTGAATAAGTCATTGGAGTACCATAATTAAATGAATAAATATAATTAATCAGTTATTAGGGAATCTTCGCGACATAGGCCTCCCCTATTTTGACTCACTTGTGCCTGCCAGAGCCGTTCTTCGTCAACCCTTTGGGCCGATCATCCACCCACCATTTTACCTATCCTTCTCTATGTCTTATTTCGTATCTTAGGCATTAAAAATAATCTTTCTGTCCTTGTTCCATGTTATTTGAGATCCGCGCAAACGGATTCTTCCATTCTGCTGTCAGCCGTCACGTTAACCAGTTCAATAAAAGCTTTCTTACTTGTTATGGTACAGCACAGTGGTGTAAGCTTCATTGGTGAACTCCGGACAGGAACTCCTTCCGAATATAGCAGGTAGAGCTGACCCCTCGTTCTCGCCTGACATCAATTGTATTCGCACCTGTTTGGAAAATAATACATTATTTTAAAGCTTTCAATAGGGTAGTTGACACCACCAATTAATTGATATACTCTTTATGAGCTGTCAAAACGCGCTTCCCTCATAGATTCTGTATGAGACTCGCAACCGATGACGTCACTAAGTTGTCAAGTCAATGATGCAACTATTTATTGATTTAAAGGCAACTAAAAATCGAATTTTAAAGTTATTTGAAATGAATGGAGATCTCAGGTCTAGAATAAGATGTTCTTTCAGAAAAATTGTGTTTTTAAATTATTGGTTAATGTTGTCAACTACCCAATTAAAAATTTCATCGGCACTCAACGGACACCTGATGGAGGAAATCGCCGCCGAGAGAGGTTTGGAAGGAGAAGGAGTCCGTTCAAACTGAAATCTTTTGACTGTGTAGACTTAGAGGGTTCCAAGGGCCCAGAGACTTGTGTATATTATAGGGTTTAATTTCAACCCGATTTTTCGAGATAAAGGGTGGGTCTTGACAGACGGACAACGTGATCCTATAAGGTTACGTTTTTTTTTCTTTTGAGATACGGAACCCAAACGCTAAAAACTCCCACCAAACCCTGCAAAATGCAAAAACGGAAGAAAATTTAATTTTCACGGGCTACCCTGGCGCTCTTAGCTTAAGATAATTCATTCGTCTGTTGACGCGTAGCCTCTTTATGGGCTGAAAAGCAGATGTTTTGCATTTTCTTTTTGCGGGTGGGAAATCCTCAAATAACTTCCCCCGCTCTGGACGGAGCGGGGGGAGTGGCAGACTTGACTACTAACTAAACCCCACCCATATTCCTTCTTTTGCCTTTTATCTTCCGGGACGCTCTATCTCTTTCGAAAAACCCACAACCCCGACAAGATGTTTTACAAACTTACGGTAATATTCCTAGCGGATCCAGTGCGCGAGGTGTACGCGTTCAGGTTGATCTCCTTGACGGCCAAGTACAGCAGGTTGCGGTACTGGTAGTGCGGCATGGCGGGCGGGTGCGTCGGGAATGGCAGGATCTCCTTGCAGGGACGCACGTTGTCATCTGAATGAGACAGTACAAAGAGTTTATTTATTTATTTATTCATGTACACAGAAAAGACATGATGGAAAAAAATGTGTGTGTGTCAGCTCCGACGCACGACTGGAGTTTACTCCTTAAGTATGAGTATCTAACCATACGCAAAAAGAGTATATTCAACTGAAAAAACATTAATATCATATGAAAGGGTAAATTCACAAATTAATGAAAAACACTCACAGCTAAATTAGAAAGTTGCGCATTAAAGGTGCGCACCAAAAACGTGACACATTTTCGTTACTTTAGTAGGTATTACCCCTCGGATTTTTCTCATACCGGGCGCCTTATATATGAAAATCGATTCTTAAGGAGTAAACTCCAAAAATATAAGTATACAGACAAAAGAGCACAAAGGTACTGCTTATTTCATTTAAAAAATCTCTTCCAGCAGACCTGCGATAGGACAGATTTATATAAGACACGTAGACACAGTGAGTAAAATATTAAATAGGCACTAACTTAAATATACATAACTATTTTAATAGAGAAAAACATACATAGTAATTAAATAAATTTTAACAAATTAATTTCAAATTAAGAAACATATAAATTAAAAATATATCATTAGGACGATTCTTAATCTATTTTAAATTTTGCTCTTCAATAGGAATTTCTCCTGTATCGTGGGTGCGTTTACAACCATTTAAATTCACATACACAAACAGCCAGACCCGGAACAACTACCTGTAAACCTTTTTTTGCGAATGGGAAATTATCAAATATATTCCCCCGCTCTGGGCGGAGCTGGGGAGGGGGAGTGTTAGACTTGTACTGACTAAAATCCACTCATGTTACTTCTATTGCCCTTTATGTTCCGGGGTATTTCTTTCGAACAACCATCTACCCTGGCAGGCATCCCTGCTTTGCTGACATGTCTTTAACACTAACGCGCCGTCACCGACACAGCCTGTCGTCAATAGACGGACGGATGATGAGCTAACCCGTATCTGGAGGCCTTACAAATATTTGTTTCGGGCGGGGATCAAACCCCGAAAGCAGTCGATCGCTCAGCCACTGCGCCAACTGTGCCATCAAAAGTATGATAAATGATGTTTATTTTGCAAGTAGGTTTTCACAAACACTTTTACACGTCTTTTTTTTTAAACTATATGAGGCCAGTGTTTCGTACCCGACTACTCTGAGAAGAAACAGCCGAAACAAACTCAGAGGTCATAGTCTCTTTTAAAGTCCAGACAAAAAAAATCTTGGTCAACTTACATGAGGACTATGCTGATTAGTGTCTGAAGTGGTCTTTTTAAGAAAGCACCACACAGATTGAGTGAGTGAGTGAGTATGTTCTAGACTGATAATGAAAAAGTCATGTGAGTGTATCTCACCTCCATACGGGTGCAACTTCGCAAGTTCTGGAGTAAGTCCGTTCTTCATTTCATCAGGACACGGCGAGACCTCGATCTTCAGCGTACCGGGAATGCACTTAAGCTTCTTTGGCGCTGAACTGGGCCGCTTAATCTCAGCTAGAAATTTGTAAAGATCCTCGTCGCGGAGTTTGTCCGTTTCCTAGTAATTATAAAACAATTTGATTAATATTGGTCGTTATATGTATCCTCAGTTTAATTAGGAACACTGAAAACAATGAGCTCGAAAATTAATGTAATAAATAATTAAAAAAAAAAAAAAACACTACTGCCATGTCAACAAATGAACTAAAAAAATATTAATTGTGGGTATTTATTTATTTTTCATATCCGCCAGATTGGATATACTTTTTTAATAGCCTATGTTATTCGGGACGATGCAGGGATTCTAATGATACCCTATACCTGTAAATCCGTTCAGGCGTTTAGAAGTTATGATGGAATAAAGAAACTCATATACATACAAACATACATGAATCCTGAAAACATAACACTCCTTTTTTGGGGCAGTCGTGTAAAAAATTACACGATTTCACGTATGAGCGAGCACAGTTAGTTTCAACAGGTATTAGTACGTTACTGCAACGGACAGAAATAGAGACATTGATGGACGTTCATGGGAGCCGAGGCACATCAATGCCTAGTTGTTGCCAAGACTTGTGTAGTTATTTTTTCAAATAATGCGCGGAAATTTAAATTAAGTAGTAACTAGGCAGACCGTCTCTTTGAAAAGTACTATTAGCAAAAAACAATCATTTTAAACACGTAAAAGTATTTTTTTTATAAACTGCTTTCTCTTTGCAAGTCAAAATATAAATTTAAATAAAACCGAAATATTCGAAATATAAATAAAACCTTCAGATAAGTTACTTCCTTGCTTGCTATGTTTCGGAGTAATAGAACGTTCCATTTTTAAATTCCACGACAGATATGAGATAGCAATTTATTTGGTCGCGAATGCAAGACAAATATGGATTTTTATACAACTTTTAGCTCGCACGTATTTGGCCAGTACAGCGATTTCGATTCATTTAGGCCAAAATAATGTTCAAATTTCCAAGCATATTATATAAAAATTTATATATAAATAGATTATATTATTATAGAGAAATTGATATTTAAACACAATAAAACAACAACAAAAGACCTACATATTTCAATAAAAATGGCCTAAATCAATCGACACCCGATATAGCTTATTAAATTCGACTCCATATTTCTAGAACTAGAATTTACCCCACGGTAAGCTAAAACTAACTAACCTGTTTGAAGAAACTGGTAACAGTAATAACTATAGGCTTGAAGGTGTCCAGCTGGTTGGCGAGGTCGTCGGCGTGATGCGTGGGCGCGCGGCGCTCGATGGAGCCCTTGCGGGTCAGCGAGCCGCCCACCTCGCCCGCGCGACGCCGCAGCTGCTCCAGGCTACTGGACGACGCCTTGCGGTCTGGGGGACAACTCACCAAATAAGCTCGAGACTGCATCACTTCATGACACTCAAAGTTATACAACACAGAATAGGCCTTCAATCCAGATCTTCTCCATTACCTGGAAGAAGAATTGGTGAAATATTTTCTACTAGTTACCTGATACAGATAAATATTTTAACTTAGATAAGAGAGAAAGCGAAATGAGAAGAGATAGAGAATTAAAGATTTCAACGTATGTTTATTAACGATGAATTCAACGTATGTTTATTAAAGATAGCTGTTCCTCACGGTTTCAACCACGCTGCTCAGCACCTGTTGGTCGCAGCGTGATGTTATATAGCCTATACCCTTCCTCAAAAAATGTACTATCCAACACTAAAAGATTTTTTTCAATTCGAACCAGTACTTAGCGAGAGAGATGCTTAGACCTGAGATTAGCGCGTTCAAACAAACAAACAAACTCTTCAGCTTTATAATATTAGTATAGATCGATGAATTCAACGTATGTTTATTAACGATGATTTTAAAGTATGTCTGTTTCGCCAATGGGAACGCACGGGAACACCTAGATGAAGTCGCGAGACTTCGCGCTTAATAACTACTTTTTAAAGTTTAGATTAGCTAAATATGATTCTGCTATACACACATATCGTGTGGATAACCCCTGGTATCAGAGTTTATGTCGCAGATAGGCCTCTTGACTTGACAAATAACTTCCCCCGCTCTGGGGGAAGAGCGGAGCGTGAGAGCGGAGTGTTAGTCTTCTACTGACTAAAACCCACCATGTTCCTTATTTTGCCCTTTATGTTCCAGGGCAAAGGTATCTCTTTCTCTGACTTAGCTTAACATGACGTCGAGCAATCTCGCTAAATACACACATAACATGTTGGTTACCTAACTAAGGTATGGTGCGTCAACATTTTGCAGGATTAATAAAAAAATATTATTCTACAACTATTTCTACTTAAACAGAAAAATAAACTCATTTATCAGGGAAGTTTATTTTAAATGACGAAGAAATTTTGCTACTATCGAACCTCCGAATTTTCAAACGTAAATCAAATCAACGTCTTATGCTGTTTTTGAGTCCACTTTTTTTAAACTTTGCCCCCACATGGGAATTTCCCCTGTATCGTGGGTGCGTTTTCATTTAAACTCACATACACAAACAGCCAGACTCGAAACAACTATCTGCGGGTCATACAAATATTTGTTCCGTGAATCGAACAATCGACACGTAGCCCAGCAGTCGATCTCTCAGCCACTGCGCTAACCATGCCGTCAAGATTAAAACTAGGTAATTTGTGGATGTGAATCTAAAGTCTACTGTAGCGATAAAATGCTTTAAAATGCTTGACAATTGGGTAGTCACCATTAACCAATAATTAAAAAACACAATTTTTCTGAAATTACTCCTTATTCTAGACCTGAGAACTCCATTCATTTCAAAATAACTTTAAAATTCGATTTTTAGTTGCTTTTAAATCAATAAATAGTTGCATCATTGACTTGACAAAATAGTGACGTCATCGTTGCGAGTCTCATACAAAATCTATGGGGGAAGCGCGTTTTGACAGTTCAAAAAAAGTATATCAATTGATTGGTGGTGTCAACTACCCTATTGTTTTAACACGACTATTGTTTGAGAATTCGTGGGTAAGATTTATTTAAAAGCCAATGATTACCAGATACACCTTCTGCAACAGTTCCCAGGATAGCGTTGAAATTGAATACAATTTTGAATTATTTTTTAAGGCCAATATTCATAATAAAAATATAAATATTAATAAATTAAATTCTCACATTGTGTTAGTATTATCATTAAAACATGTGTTAGTATTTATAGAAAAAAAAAAGGAATAAAATAAAATAAATAAAAATTGTGTGGCCAAACTGTTTAATAAACATAAATCCTTTCACAAGATTCCTATGTTGTATCTCGTGAAAGAATGATGAGAACCTCGTGAAAGTAGAGAACGATAAGCAATTCAAGTAATACATCAGTAGGCCTACTATGACATCTTAAAGCAGAACTTATTCCACTGAGTGAAAGAGATGGTGCTAGACACCCTGTATAGCTCTGTCCCTTTCACTCAGCGGAATAAGTTCTGCTTTAACACGTCATGGTAGGGTAGCTGGTTCGCGAGGTTATCGACATGTGGCATGTGAATACAGCAGTCATTGTACAGACGCCTGCACATCAAGGTACTACAATCTGTCAGATTTCTTTGATAGATTTTCGACTTTATTTCTAAAGCATTAGGTTCAAGGTTCATTGGGAAAAAATTACAGTTTCGGGTAGCTTGACCTGCAGGCGTCTGTACCTAAGTTGTTGTTACACAAGTCACAAAGTTTGTCCCACCCAGGACAAACTTTGTGTGATGAATGATTCATGATGATTGTTTGTTGTGTGTCTGGGTGTGATTTATCTATAATATGTATGTATTTATAAATTATATAAGTATGTATATCAGTTGTCTGGTTACCATAACACAAGCTCTGCTTAGCTTGGGATCAGATAGCCGTGTGTGAGCTGTCCCAAGATATTTATTTATTTATTTATTACTAGCTGTTTCCCACGGTTTCACCCGCGCTGCTCAGCACCTGTTGGTCGTAGCGTGATGTTATATAGCCTATAGCCTTCCTCAAGAAATGGACTATCCAACACTAAAAGAATTTTCCAATTCCAACCAGTAGTCCCTGAGATTAGCGCGTTCAAACAAACAAACAAACAAACTCTTCAGCTTTATAATATTAGTATAGATTGTGCCGATAGTCGTATCGGCCAATGGCTGAGAAAGTTCTCGATTGGCTTGATTCAGTAAGCAACTAAGCAGTACCGAGGTTCCTGCCTCAAGAGCCCTGACCGCCGGCAGTTCGGACCTTGGTCCCGATGATGTTAAACTACTATTCTTATGTATTTCTTTTTTCAACAAATATTAGCTACAATATGTGTTAAAATAAATAAACGACATAATCTAATATATAAATTTTTCGTGTCACAATGTTCGTTCCCATAATCCTTCAAACGGCTCGATCAATTCTTATGTTTTTTTATGCTTATCCAGTAAGTTTGAGAATTGGCTATTATCTATCTTTCAAACCCCTCTCTGAAAAGGAGTTGAACAGCGGGTGAAACTGCTGGGCACAGCTAGTAGTATTATATGATAAGAATAACTTTTCTTGATAAACTTTGTGAGTTTTGTATCAGATGGAAGGTTTCAACGTCCCATTAAATGTAGGACAATATAAAAACTATTGTACATGCTGCCCTGCCTGGGCAAACAGCCCACTATTGTGGGCGCTAACCAATCGCACTCGATCTGTTCTAGTTATTAAATACTAGCTTTTGCCCGCGGCTTCGCTCGCTTTAAATTCGGGGTAACACAGTTACCTTTTCCTGATTTGCAGGTACCTGCTACTTGTAGCTTTTGCCATTGCACCTTATTTATTGTTATAGCAATGCTAAGTTTTCCCTTTTCTTCCCTCTTTCTACCTGATAACCATTTTTATTTAGCCTATATCCATTTCCAGGGTCCCAACGATCTTTGTACCAAAATTCATCAAAATCGGTTTATCCATTTAGGCGTTAAGACAAACAAACAAACTCTCTTTTGCTTTTATAATATTAAGTAAGGACTAAGGCTAACTCATTATGTGTTAAGTTTTTTTTTTAATTTTTGTGTTTTTTTTAATGAATCAACTAAATCCAAAACAAAATGTAAATTTGTCCATCGCTAGAGTGTACATACCCAAGCTGTTAGTGTTAGGACAAGCGGCCAAGCTGTCCTTGTCGTGGTCCCGCTCCAGACTGTTGGAGCCGCTGAGTATGTTGAGCAGCGACACCGCGCTCCAGGCCAGCGGCATGCGGTACTTGCCGAGCCGACCGCACGCCGCCGCCGCACCCGCGCGGACCTTCTCGCGGTTCTGGGGGGAGATAGATAAATAAGGTACTATATTTTTTTTTTCGGGTGGGAAATCATCGCATGTCAGACTTTTACTGAATAAAACCCACCCATGTTCCTTCTATTGCCCTTTACGTTCCGGGGCCGCGGCATCTCTTTCAAACAACCCGCAACCCAAATAAGGTAGCATTTGGACCTACTTATGCCCCACCCGTCCCTTGCTAGGACCAGCCCGCGCTGCTGAGCCAGTAAGTTTAAATCAGTCCATAAATAATATCATTTAGATCCAACCTGTCCCTTTGCTGTCCTAAGCCAAAGCTCGTACCCAACAGAGGGTGACCTTAGCGTGTAGTCGCTTAGTTTGTAAGTTTTTTGCCCTGGCATCCACAGCACCGTCCGGTTAAGCAGACGACAACCTCCTAGGTTGAACTGCGAGATGCCATTCAGAAGAAAAACCTACTTTTGCAAACAATAACTACCAGGAGTGCTAAAATCGAGATAGGGTAGGGATACAGAAAGGGCTACCGCCTGCCGGGGTTGCGGGTTGTTAGTAAGAGAACATAAAGGGTAAAATAAAAAAAGGTGTGAGTAAAAGGATGACACTTCCCTCCACTGCGCTCAGAGAGCGGGGGGAAGTGTCATCCGAAGTTATTTGTTGATTTCACATCTGTAAAAAAAAATTGATATAGAAAGATCTGATTTTAATAGAATCTAATTTTAATTTTGACAGAATCAAACATTTATTTGTCAGATCATTTTGATCTCTATAAGTTCGATAGAAAGTGTATTTTTGAAGGTTTCTGTATCTCTACTGCGACTCTGGCACGCGTGTGGCTTGGCACTCTTTTGCATAAGCAAGTAGGTCCAACCAAGTGCTTGATGCATTTTGTTCTAATTTAAAGGGAAAAGTTATTCTATAAAGTTTTCAAAACATACAGTTTCAAATAAATTGTTGGTGAAATACCAATTTGGGCCAGACTGGTTCATATGACAAAATAAAATAAATTTCATATTCTGTAGCCTAATGATATCGATATGCGAAAATACACAGCAAAAACCAACCTTATCATCCTTAATATACGGCTCAACACACTCATTGACGTCTCCCTGAAGCACTTTCTCCACCCTAACAACTAGGAACATGTCCGGCGAAGGGTTCAGCAGGTCGAACACGGCACTCCGGCTGAGGGTCGTGAGGTCAGCGTGAGGGACGTGGGAGGACAACATCTGACGTGTGCACTCCGAGTTCAAGTTGAAATAGAAGTTCTCTGACACTTTCTTCTTTTCTTTCGCGTCGTAGACGGCCATTGACGCGAAGAGTGGTTCCACGTCTAGTTCTAGCCTGGAATGGAAATGTGGAAATCAGTTATGACGTTGAGTTTCCATCATTAATCAAGTGCAAAAAGAATAAAGCTTTAGACGACATAGCACTATCCTTGTATGCGAATAGCGACTTTAAACATTCTCCCAATGCTGGGACATGTCTTATCTGCCTCGCTCAGGGTGTCGCCCAAAACCGATTGTACTAACTCAGTGCGGGATAATAAATGTTACATTGTTCAGAATGTTCTCGAACAACACAGGCGACGGAAGAGGCTGCGAAGCACAGCCAGCAGTGGGGATTCAATTTGTAAAGATATGCCAATTCCTTCAGTACATTTTTACCTGGCATTATGAAGGCAATGCTGATAAAAAAAAACTTGAAAGGTGTCAAGGGGCACCCGGATGGAACGAAGTTATTTTTTATTATGTACAAAAAATCTTTACAACAAAAATAATCGTCGCGACACCACACTGTTCAATGCGAAATAGAAAGATGAAACGAAAATAAGTGAGAGAGAGATAGAGAGACAGACAGACAGAGAAACACGCGCACGCTGCACGGCTTACAACTATAGCAAAAAGTGTCGTAACAACTTTTGGTCTTATTTTTTTCCGTTTTTAGCCCCGTTTCGCAACGCGCGATAAGGAACTTCGTTCCAATAATTGACACTAAGAAAAGCTTACTTCGGTCCGTACCCACGACTTCTCAGTCGTTCTAGCTGAACTTCTGCCCTTAAAAATTAAAAAAAACGAATAAATGTAATACTCACTTCAATTGATGACAGACCACCATGATCCTGTGTCCCATGATCTCGCACGGCATCTCAGCAGCCAACCTTCGTTCCACTGCCTCTTCTTCATCTAGATATGGAGTGTATAGCCCCAGGAGATCGGCTTGACGGTTCTCTAACCTATTGGAGGTAATGACGAGAATGATTATGTAAACGACATGGCGTGTTGCGGATTAAATCCTCGCACGGTACAAATATTTGTATGGCCCACAGACAGTTGTTTCGGGTCTGGCTGTTTGTGTATGTGAGTTTAAATGTTTGTAAACGCACCCACGATACAGGAGAAATTCCCAGTGTGGGGCAACGGTTTTTTAAAAAACAAAACACTAACTACAAAAAAAACAACCAAAAAAAACAACTCTCATAAAAACTCTGAAAAGGCGGAAAATAAATTTACTTCCGGAAGTCGGTGACTTTTGTTTTACTCATAGTGTTTTTGCCACCGACTTCCGCTTTATTATCTGAGGGTTTTTAGTTGTGGTATTATGGTATCTCATACTAATTCTTATAGAGTACTAGTTGTGCCCAGCGGTTTCACCCACTTAGGGGTGCTCACTTCACGAATGGGAACGAACATTGTGACACGAGAATTTTATATATTAGAAAATTGTAAGATATTTTTATTGCTACTAAGAGATTTTAGCATAATTTGTCTTTTTAAATTAGAATCTAATTATTAGATGAACAAATATGTATTATAGAAGATCCTACTATCCTACTTGTATTGTATTGTATAACGGGCTGGTGTCCGCAACTCCACGTCTAAGGCGCGTATTTTATATCCTACTTATATAATATTATAAATGCGAATGTTTGTGAGGATGTATGGATGTTTGTTACTCTTTCACGTTAAAACGGCTGAACGGATCCTGATAAAATTTGGCACAGAAGTAGATTATAGTCTGGAATAACACATAGGATAATTTATTTTTCGATATCACGCGGGCGAAACCGCGGGCGCCAGCTAGTAACTCATAAATTACCCAAGCAATATAGATAAAGTTGATATGGGAACAAAATCTTACCTCCTCGATTCATTGACAGCATCCAGCTGTTCCGGCGGTTTTCTCTCGAAAAGGTCAGGTAGCAGAGGATCTGAGGAGGAGCTTCGAAGGTCCAGGCTGGCCCAGGAGCCGCGCGGTGTGAGGGTCTCGTTACAGGAGGATGATGAAGACATGGACGCTACTGACTGGCGACCGCTCGATGGTTGAGATTCAGACTGGGAATAGAAGAGATACTATAACTTGAGCTCTGCGTTGATCTGTGAAACTTATAAACACTCTTCTAGCTTAAATGACCAAAAATATAGTTATTGTGCTGAGTAAGAGTACTTTTTGGGTTCCGTACCTTAAAAGGAAAAAACGGATTGGACCATTTTTTTGTCCATCTGTCTGTTGGTCTGTCAAGAGTCTTTATCTCGGGAACACGTGGAGGTATCGAGTTGAAATTAAAACCAAATACTAAACTTTGTGGTCCCTTTGTGATGCGGAAAAATCAACCCTCTAAGTCTCCTCGTAGTCGAAAGTTAAGGCTGTTTATGTCGCAAGTTTTTACTTACACACAAAGGGACTACAAAATTTAGTATTTGGTTTTAATTTCAACTCGGCACCTTCGGTGCGCAAGTCTGACTAAATTGTGTGTAATATATATTGACTAAGGAGATGTTTTTAGTGATTATGGGTTACATCTTTTTGTCAGAACTAGGCAATTAACTAAATAAAAACTAGCTAGACATATTTGTTGTTTGCTTTACGCAACCAGAGCGCCATGTGACTTGGAACTCATCATCTGCCTAGCCATTTCCCAACTATGTTGGGGTCGGCTTCCAGTCTAACCGGACGCAGCTGAATGCTGAAGCTGGCATAAACCTGTAGCGATTTAACAACATTAATCAAACCTTCAACGGCTCAGCTCTTTTGCAATGGTAGTTGTTTTAACAGAGAATTAATAGATATAGGATAGTTTTTGGAATCGTTTGACATGTATAGCTGAAATGATTAACTTACAAAATTATTAACACTTAAAAAGGGATATTTACCTTGTTTGTTATTTATATTGAATTTCCGATATTTAATATCCGTATAAATATCATTACATATTTCCATTTATATATATCGGTATAAATAACAAACTTGTTAAATATCCCGTTTGAAGTGTTAATAATAATGTTAGTTACCATGTCAGTTTAAAGACTTGTATTATAATAAACCAAAATATGGCCTTAAAGTGTTTTATACTTCTTTTATTTACGTATGTCTACCAGCTCTCTACAGTACTTAAGTGTTCACCAATACGGTATTATACCCATTTTTAAAAAGTATCTCATTTTGATCCTAGGGTCCTAGTAAACAACCAAAAAAAAACAAAAAAAAATATTCAATCGATAAGTGCCATAAAACTGCATTTCAATTTTACAATTTCTATTTTCGCGCGTAAAATCACAAAAACGCTTGACGCCATGTTACTCTATGGTCATGACGTCAGTTGGTTACGTAAACAAATGCGCTGTTATTAGTCTTTCTGTTTAGTTGTATTTATCACTATAGTTTATGGTATTATTATATGGTAGTATTTATTTCTTCCATAGTATTATTACTACTATTTTAATAAAAAAATTAAATGTAAAGTTTTATATTACAAAAATAGTAATAGTTTCTCAGTTGACAGTTGTCAGTTTTTTTGTTTACATGACCTTAAGACGTAATAATCATGGCGGACACTGTTTGGCTTTTTAACAACAGACTAAAAAAAGTGAAAACTTTGAAATCAATTTTAAAATTTATTCTGTTATTTTATTAATTAAATTTAACATTTTCCGATTGCTTGTTGCCTAAGCTATCTGAATAGGGTATTTTACTCTATATGAAAGAAATTCTAAAAATATACAATTCAGATAGTTTAGGCAACAAGCAGTCGGAAAATGTTAAATTTAGTTAATAAAATAACTAAATAAATTTTTAAATTGATTTCAAAGTTTTCACTTTTTTTAGTCTGTTCTTTTACTACGCGAAACAGTGTCCGCCATGATTATTACGTCATATGGTCATGAGAACAAAAAGTGACAACTGTCAACTGAGCAACTATTACTATTTTAGTATTTTAAAACTTTACATTTCAATTTTTATTGAAATAATAGTAATCATACCATGGAAGACATAAATACTACCATATAATAATACCATAAACTATAGTGAAAAATACAACTAAACAGAAAGACTAATAACAGCGCATTTGTTTACTCAGGGCATGACGTCAGTTGGTCATTATGACCACAGAGT
Organism: Ochropleura leucogaster; assembly: GCA_958449745.1. NCBI lineage: Eukaryota > Metazoa > Arthropoda > Insecta > Lepidoptera > Noctuidae > Ochropleura > Ochropleura leucogaster. The sequence continues at coordinate 1,753,065 of OY288208.1, forward strand.
AACATGGCGTCAAGCGTTTTTGTGATTTTACGCGCGAACATAGAAATTGTAAAATTGAAATGCAGTTTTATGGCACTTATCGTTTGAATATTATTTTTTTGTTTTTTTTTGGTGGTTTATAAGGACCCTAGGATCAAAATGAAATACTTTTTAAAAATGGGTGTAATACCGTATTGTATATTTTTAGAATTTCTTTCATATAGAGTAAAATACCCTATTACAAGTCACGTACCAAACATTTTTTTAAATGTAACACTAACTGCACTTTATACATTAACTTAATAAAACCTAACTTACATTACGTGTGTCTACCAGCTCCCTACAGTACTTAGCGTTCAATAATCGTCCCTGCATGGAGCTGCTCTCACACGCGTCCGGCTCTAACGATCTGTACCTGGTGTTCTTCAGTGCTGACACTGGGCTCGGCGTCCACTTCATACTGGTGGCGAGGTCCTGCATGCAGGCGCTCCAGACGCTCCCCCAGCCGCTCGCGCCCGCACATGGAGCCCGAGTGAGCCCTGTACTTGTACTCTACGACTGTGTAGTCTGTTGTGTAGCAACGGATACAGTCTCGGACGAACATTGGGGCTTTTGCACTGTTGGAAAAAAGGAGAAAGAAATGAAGTTTTGTTTTACAAGAATTAGCTTTATCTTACCGAATTAGAAACCAAATTTCAACAGAGACTAGGCATTGATGCAAGGGATATTAGATTTAGAAACACAACGGTTTGTCTAGCTTGACGGGGTTGCGGGTTGTTCAAAAGAGATACCGCGGCCCCGGCACATAATATGCAATATAAGGAACATGGGTGGCTCTGATCAGAACGGGGGAAGTTATTTGACGATTAGCTTCCGCCCGCGATTTTGTCCGCGTGGCATAGTTACTTTGGGCTAACGCTAACTTTACCCAGCGTGATGATCGAAAAATATTTTTTTTCTCCCCTTTTCTTCCCTCTTTCTCACTTTTTTTTTATAAATTAACATAAATTAAATTAGCTTTTATCCGTCTCCAGGGTCCCAACTATGTCTGTACCAAAATTCATCAAAATCGGTTTGGCCATTTAGGTGTAAATGTAACAAACAATCACATTTTCGCTTTTATAATATTAGTAAAGATTTACCATCTACAAAAAAAAGCACTTACCACACCATAAATAAACAAGAAGACTTCAATACAAATGCAAAATCTATGTGACAAGGTAGGTACAAACCTAAGCATAAATGACTTCTCACTTTGTCACTAAATTACGGATCTATTTAAAAGAATTCATCATCATACTCACAGGTCTTCATCAGGTAACACATGTGTGATGGTCCTGATGCGTCGGGGTACGTTGCACAGTTCCATGTCCACCGCTGGGTAAGCAAGGGGGTCTCGCTCACCCATAAGGCGGTCACAGACCTCCTCATAGTCCGGTGGCTCAATCATCTCGCACAGTGATATCTATGTAAAGTAGAGGGGAGATTGTAGACTTTATATGTGTAGAGGAAAATATAGCGAGGAAGGGAGTTTTTGTGTGGATAGGTATTTAGATGAGGAAGATCTAAAAAATGATGAATGGACTGTGTGAAGGTCGATATGGTTAGAAAGAAGGTGACTTGTGACATGATGAGTGGTACTGTGGAAGAAATAATACATGCTGCACCACCCTCAAATAAATTGGGGTGAGGGCAGGAGAATGATGTGAGTGTTTTACAGACTAATGCTTAATTTCGGCTTCAACATTTCGCACACCTATATCTGAATGTGATTTTTAGTTACCCTTGTATGCTCGATGGTTATATGCAACTAATTAACATTAAACAAACTTCATACAGTGACTTTTTTAAACTATTTCTGATTTTAAAAGAATTTGAATGTTCTTATCTCCATACATTTTAACTTATGATAGTGTAAATTTGTGATTGATTTGACATTTTTATTTGACATTTATAATTGGTTGTTTTATTTACAAATTTCAAATGTATTATAATGAATATCAATGCAATTTTTAATAAACACATTGGTAATTTTTGAATCGATAGACAAGTGTTTTTGAGAAAAAATATGATAATGTTGTTCTCTTAGTGAATTCACAAGGAAACTTTGTATTTTGTTATGGAACAATTTAGAATAAGCATATTTATCACATTTTGTAAACTTGTTATGATTTTAGAAATAAGATAATGTTGATTAGTTTTCTATTATAATTAAATAATGGTAAGGTACCATTTTAAATTGATATTTTGTTACTGACTCATTGAATACTTTTACGTTAGTCCAAATAAATTTAAGCATTCATTTTTAGCTAGTCTGTTTTTTTTTTACTGTTTCGTGCATTTAATTTACAACAAGAAACATTTGGCAAGGTTTAAGAATTAAAATTGATGTAAAGTGCAATACGAGGACAGTGAATTTGACACTGTTTTATGATACATTAACTTTATCAACATTCTGTTCCGATCTGACTGCAACAAATTGTACAATTATATGGGAAATGATCCAATACAGTTACTGCCACAATACACTTATTTTATGCAAGATAAAATACAATATTAACACATTTTGTCCTAGTTAAAACCTAGATTATGAAACCACAAGAGTTGAGACAATAGTTTAAGTTAATACTTGCTCATTGATTTACATATTAGTATGAAGTAACTGTAACCTCGACGTACCAGCAATCAATTAGTAAACAATCCAAAGCACACACTACTAATAAGGATAGGGAGAGGGTGATTCATTTTAGATTAAAATGTTATGATTTGTGTATATATTAGTGGGATAACTTACAGAAGACGAGCAACCAGATAGAGTTCCGACCTTCGACTGGTTAGAATACACCTTACGAGCCTCCCCAGCATTCCTATAAATAGGGAAAAATCAATTTTTGCCGTATTTATAAACGATAAAGAGCGTTCATGCATCGCCAAACAGGGACAGCGCTACAAGGGCAGGAGAACCATTTACCCGGAAGATTGCTGGTATTTACGTCCAAGAGTCATCTAAAATAACTTCAATAAACTTCTTACTCAGAATAAAGTGATATTTATTGATTATTTTACATAAGATTCCGTTAAAAAACAAACATCCACGAATTTCTTGTTTACAGATTTGACATTTCAACTGACATGACAGCTAGTTCCGGGGCTGCCATGTTATTATTTTTAGAGATATTATGTATGGTTCAGTTAAATCAAATCTATTTTATCTCATAAATAAAAATGATTCAATAATATTCATGTGTTGTTTTTAGAATTAATATGCGGTAGTATATCATGTCGAACCGGAATGATATAATAAGCTTGAACTTGAAAAGAAATCTGAGAAGCGAGGTCACGCTCAAGTCTTACAACTGTGTCCAGACAATGTCAAGCGATAATAAACTTAAGACTTTTACACCAAATAGGGAGTAGTTTGCTCATAGGTTTTGCCACTAGGAAAACGCTTTGTTACTCTGTTAGATATGACTGTCCAGTATGATACCCTTCTGCTCACGCACAACTGGTTGATACACCAATAAATGAGACGGGCCGGATAGTTACAAGTAGCCTTAATCCAACCCCGATACGAATGCTGTATCCACTATCGAGCATGACGTCTCCAAAAAATCGAAGGACTACAGCTAGACTAGACCTTCCACTTGGCGTTGCCGTGGCCGACTTAGAAATATCTATATTGACTTTGAACCCTAGTAAGTCGGAGCAAAATCAATCTTACCAGATAGAGGTTCATGGTTTGCTGCTATCGATACACTTAAAAGATTAATTTATTTTGAAAAATGATCCGTATCTAATGTCTGCACCGCTGAACAAAATTTACCACTATGAATAAAAGCTATGGAGCTAATAAACAAGTTATTAACCAATTCTCATCTGCATTAGATAAGTCTCTTAGTAGTATGGAATTAATAGCCTAGAAAACCACTTGTGATAACGGTCTCTTGCTAAGTCAACTTACATATTATTTGAATAATTCCAACCAAAACTCTCTCTTCGTTTTATAAAAGGTGTACAATCCAGCAATGGCCGTTTGTAAAGGCCAGATATGCAAAAAAAAACTTTTTCAATTAATATCCCACGCACATATCTCGTGCTTTAAAATCTCGGAGAGACAAACTGCGCATGTAAGTAATCCGTTTGTTCGCGCACGTTTCGTAATCTAATTGGATTGGACGTCGCGTGGTGTGGGCTTCACCGGCACGGGACCTCGCACGCCCGTGCGAGGTACAGATTAAAAACGCACTTGAAAAAATACTCAACTACAGTACGGTCAACGAGAAGCGATACCAAATGTAAACAAAACCCATGCTAAAACCCCATCTAAAATGGCCGCCCGAATGTTGGCGAAACCGTCGTAACGTTGTCATGTTTTTGCCGGGAGAACGAGACATTACGACAAAGGCACAAGATGGAAAGAGCTAAATATTAGATTGTCAACGCCACAGTTGTTCTTTAGGTTAATGACCTTTCGTATCGCTTCTCGTTGGCCGTACCTACTGTACTTGAAAAAGGTTTGTGGCTCCCAACCTTTTTTTATGTATTTATTGTTGGCAAACAAAAACTGAACTTAAATGAAAGCTTGTGTTAACCAGCGATTAATTCCAAGTTGTGAGATTTTCTATCAGGAATTGCTTAGTAGCTCGGAGTCTGAATATATGCATATTTGATGGTAATAGCTGACACACACACAACACTTCTAATTAATCCAGGGATTGGCATCATGTAATGTCAGATCTTTTATTATAGTCGACAAATTCATGCATTTATAGCAGGAATTGTATTGTTAGAGAAAACTCCGTGTAAATTTGGTTTCTGTGTGATTTGGACGCTTGCGACTTTTGCATATGCTATTTGTTCAAGATAAGTATGCATAGGACAAAGGTAGGAAGATGATGATGATAAATTAAGTTTGTGGCGACGCCAACCTCTTGTGAACTGCGCACTACTGATTGGGAAACAATGCTCTAAGCACAGGCATTGATTCATATGGCAAGTCATTTTCTGTTTTTTTTTTCGGTTAATTAAAATTGAGCAGGATTCTTTCAAAGGCTATCTGAGTTTTTAGGTTTTGAATTATACGTTTCTTTTTATGTTACGTTTTTATTTATTTGATTGCCTCGTTAGTCTAGGGGTCGCAGTCACGACTATAATTAACAACCTGTGTTAATCCTCATATAAAACCCAGGATAAAATAAGACCATGAAGAAAATCTCATCAGCTCAAGGTATGAACATGAGGAAGATGGGAAATCATCGTTCTGGGCGGAGCAGAAAGGAGTGTCAGACTTGTACCAACTAATACGTATATGACGACACGGTTGGCGCAGTGGCTGTGTGATCGACTGCTGCGCTGCGTGTCACGGGTTCGATCCCCGCACGGAACAGATATTTGTATGGCCTATAGATATTTTTCGGGTCTGGCTATATGTGTATTTGATACATGAGAAATTCCTAGTGTGGGGAAACGTTTAAAAAAAACCCATCCATATGCATCTTTTGCCCTTTGTTTTTCGTAACTGCGGTATCTTTTTATATTATCTATTGAGTATCTTGCTGGTGTCTGCAACTCCACGTCCTTAACACGTTATTACATAATACATTTACATAATGGGTAAATACTACCCTTAACTAAGACAAAAGGCCTTTTTTTTTCTAGGACTTACCTGGTAACCAAAGTTCTGGGAGTCGAGCATCCGGCTACTGGGTCTCGAGGTGGCCTTGCACAAATCCGTTTCCATGGTTTTTCATGACCGCGGAAACACGCCACCGTCGGGATGCCAGTTGACAGTAGGAGGGGTGCGCATCAGCGTCGGGTCGACGATGAAGTACCTGGGAATCGTCCTCGACAGCCGGTGGAACTTCGTCGAACACTTCCGACGTTTGGCTCCCAAACTCGAGCGGACGGGGGCTGCTTTCAAGCGGCTCCTGCCTAATCTGAGGGGCCCAAACGCCTCCTGCCGGAGTCGTGCGGTCCATGGCCCTTTACGGGGCCCCGGTATGGGCGCGTACTTTAGGGCGGCGCGCCGCCCACTGCCTGAAGCGCCCCAAAAGGTGGTGGCCATATGGCTCATCCGGGGCTACCGCACGATCTCCGGCGAGGCAGCAAGCCTCCTTGCCGGACTGCCACCGTGGGATCTGGAGGCGATAGTCCTCGCGCGCCTGTTTGAGTGGCGCGCGGAGGCACTACACCGGGGGGAAAACCCGCTGCCGCGGCAAGTTGCCGCTCGGCGGGCAGACCTCCGGTGCGATCTCATGGTGGCATGGAGAGAGCGACTGTCACAACCCCGTGCAGGGCACGCCACAATAGTGGCGGTAAGTCCTCTCTTTGAGGAGTGGCTGGAGAGGCGTCATGTAAATTTATATATCCCTTTATGACAAGTGTGACGTTACCCAGAAGGCGCATACCTAAGTCTTAAGTTTTTAAGTAACCTTATTCGTTGAACCTGTATATTTTACTTTGCGTATGTACCTAACCTTTATGTAAGTTAACTCAATGTGTTATGTAAGTGCTGTTTGTTCTCACATTTCATTTTCAATTTGTGGTCTGATACTATACCTACGTGAGGAGTTCTTATTGGCTTGCTGTTGTCTATGGTGCTCTATTTTGTTAAGTTTTATTATAAGCTGGAAGTCCTCCATGCTGTAATAAGTAAATATATTCATTTTTCAGTTATTATACGTAGGTAAGTGTGTTTTAATATTACTGTCTAAGATCCTACTATAATGTTAGAAGAAATCCTTACTAATCCTTACTTAATATTATAAAAGTGAAAGTGAGTTTGTTTGTTTGTTACCTCTTCACGATTTAATGGGTTAACCGTTTTTGATGAATTTTGGCACAGAGATAGTTGGGAACCAGGAGACGGACATAGGCTAATTTGTATTTAAAAAAAGTGAGATATGAGGGAGGAAGAGGGAAGAAAAGAGAAAACTTACCGTTGCTATTACAAATCCATCAGGCGCAAGAGCAAAAACTGCAGGTCTGCTTGGTGTGGTATACCGAATTTAACGCGAGCGAAGCCACGGGCGAAAGCTAGTAATATTATAAAAGCGAAAGTGAGTTTGTTACCTCTTCACGCTTTAATGACTAAACCGATTTTGATAAATTTTGGTACAGAGATAGTTGGGAACCAGGAGTTTGTTGGTGTTTTGAGTGGTTTTTTTTAAAAAGAGTGGGATATGAGGGAGAAAGAGGGAAGAAACGGAAAACTTAGCGTTGCTATTACAAATCAATGAGGCGCTACCGAATTTAACGCGGGCGAAGCCGCGGGCATAAGCTAGTAATGTTATAAATGCGAATGTTGGTGAGGATGGATGTATAGATGTTTGTTACTCAGCCACGTCAAAACGGCTGTACGAATCTTGATGAAATTTGGCACAGTGGTAGATTATGTTTAGTTTTAGTATATAAATATTATGGTTGTACTGTTAAATAAAAAAAAAATAGACCTGTGCCTAGATAAATAACTCATGGGGGGCGAGCTTATTTATCTAGGTAAAGGTTTATTTATGCGACTATACATAAACTGGTAAAATGGGGCACACCACTCCATTTTTAGTACATAAATATACCTCTGCCTAACTCCTTAGGCGCGTCGCCCACACGACCAACAGTCGAGGCGCAGTCGGGGCACGACATTTGTAAAGAAAATCTCGCTGCGGCGTGTCTCTGATGTGAGATTTTCTTTACAAATGTCGTGTGGGCGACGCGCCTAACGCGCCCGCACCGCGACTGTGCCTCGACTCTTGGTCGTGTGGGCGACGCGCCTTAGTGTTCTTGTTAGGGTTGAAAATCAAACAAAACTTTGAACACCAGGTTGATACCGATACTTAGACAACTTGACAGAAGACTTTAATTTAGTTTCAATGTACTTATCTCCTTATTTTCAGAGACATAACTTTGCAGCCACCGAATTATTCCGAAGAGTTCGTCTTTTGATAAAACCTATTGAAGTTTCATTGTGTTGTTTTAATTCTTCTTAGAAACTGTTTTCAGGGGTATCGAATTATCGAAGTAACTGGGTTATTGAGGTATAGATCATAATAGTTCCCGTGGGACAATATCATGCGGGTGAAGACCCGGTAAGAGGCTAGTAAACAGTAACGGTATATAATTATTTTTTTAAACTATTATTTACAATTTTTTTTTCTGTTATTGCATTTACTGTTTTTTGTCTCTACATCACCCTAAGGTAGACTTGTAGAAAATGCTTAAGGCATTAAGTCCGCCTTTGTACAGTTTTTACTATAAAGTTTTAATAAATAAAATAAACAGCCATTATTCCTACATTTCAATGGTAACGTGTTTATTATCACTACATAGTATAATAACACATTACCCTCCTTTGCGGTGCGCAGTCGGGTAACAAAGTCGCTTTCCGCTGTCTGCCTGTCCCTATATGTGCTTAGATATTGAAAACTGCACAACGGATTTTGATGCGGTTAAATAGGAAAAGGGCTTTTACTAGATAGAGCGATTGAAGAATAAGGTTTATATGTATAACATTAGTATCTACCTACATTTCATCCGGGCGAAGCTAGGGCGGGTCGCTAGTCCTTGAGAAATGAGGGAGAAAAAGAGAAGAAAAGGGAAAAATTAGCATTGCTATAACAAACAATAAGCAAGGGCAAAAACTACAGGTGGCAGGTACCTGCAAATCAGGAAAGGGAACTGTGTTACCCCGAATTTAACGCGAGCGAAGCCGCGGGCATAAGCTAGTTAAATTATAAAACATGTAACGTCGTCTAATTTTGCTAGCGCTACTACACTTCAATGGGCTTTTAAATTTAATGATCAATATTTTCCTCAATTGATATTACGCCATTCTCAGAATAGCGAGGAGCAATTTATTTTACGTTGTTTACAAATTTTCAGGCCGGAGCTTGGATTCTGGATCTATGCATGGTTGTTGGCAATGGGTCCACCCCCTATTGCTATGAAAAACATAGCTGGTGAAATATGGTTGTACTATACTACATCTGAATAACCCATAGTGAATTAGAGCGATTTGAACAACGAGTTTTGGTCATTCAAAAGAATAATGATGACAATGCGAATTTCAAAGTTTAATTTGACTACGTATTTCAAATCTTATCCTATCCTACTATATAAATATATCTTTATATATATAATTCTTCTGTGAGTGTGTATGTCACTGAACTTCTCTCAAACGACTGGACCGATTTTGATGAAACTTTTTGTGTGTGTTCAAGGGGATCTGGGAATGGTTTATATTCACAATTTTGTCCGGCAGATGGCACTGCATCACATTTTTTTGTAAATACGTAGCGAAGCACATACCGGGCGGGCCGCTAGTTTTATTATAAACTAGCTTATGCCCGCGGCTTCGCTCGCGTTAAATTCGGGGTAACACAGTTCCCCTTGCGCCTTATTGATTTGTAATAGCAACGCTAAGTTTTCCTTTTTTTTCCTCTTTCTCCCTAACATCTCACTTTAAAAAAATAGCCTATGACCGTCTCCTGGTTCCCAACTATCTCTGTACAAAAAATCATCACTATCGGTGTAGCCATTAAAGCGTGAAGAGGTAACAAACAAACAAACTCACTTTCGCTTTCATAATATTACCAGCTTTTGCCCGCGGCTTCGCTCGCGTTAAATTCGGGGTAACACAGTTCCCCTTGCGCCTTATTGATTTGTAATAGCAACGCTAAGTTTCCCTTTTTTTTCCTCTTTCTCCCTCACATCTCACTTTAAAAAAATAGCCTATGACCGTCTCCTGGTTCCCAACTATCTCTGTACAAAAAATCATCACTATCGGTGTAGCCATTAAAGCGTGAAGAGGTAACAAACAAACAAACTCACTTTCGCTTTCATAATATTACCAGCTTTTGCCCGCGGCTTCGCTCGCGTTAAATTCGGGGTAACACAGTTCCCCTTGCGCCTTATTGATTTGTAATAGCAACGCTAAGTTTTCCCTTATCTTCCCTCTTTTTCCCTCACATCCCACGTTTTTTTAAATAAAAATTTGCCTATGTCCGTCTCCTGGTTCCCAACTATCTCTGTACCAAAATTCATCAAAATTGGTTTAGCCGTTAAAGCGTGAAGAGGTAACAAACAAACAAACAAATAAACAAACAAACTTACTTTCGCTTTTATAATATTAGTAAGGATGTGAATGTTTGTGAGGATGTATGGATGTTTTTTACTCATTCATGTGAAAACGGCCGAACGGATCTCGATGAAATTTGACACAGGAAAGATTATAGTCTGGAATAACACATAGGATACTTTTTTTCAATATCACGCGGGCGAAGCCGCGGGCGCCAGCTAGTTTGTTTATGAATACAACTTTAAAGGTAAGAGAACTCTCGCCTACGGCTTTAACTCGAAACATATATTTTTCGCATTTCTTTTTAGCCTTGTATATCTCACTACTGAGAAAATATCTCCCCCATATCCTGCCACATATTCTTTTCCTGCGTCACCTCTAACCAGCCTTAGCAGTCGCAAGTAGCATAATTAAAGTACAAAACCTAGTTGCAAAACAAAGTTTCAGTGATGTCTAATGCGCAAGTTGTGGCTAACTGAATTAAATTCTACGTTTCTCTCCTGCCCCGCCCAAGTACGCACCGCAAGGCTACAGGCCGCCCTTAGTTTGAACCGCGCTTCCAGCGAGTACGCTCGTCGCTTACCCAATCAATAATAACATACAGAAAAATATTGTTTTAACACACAAAACTACTGCAAAAATTAAACGATCACACGTATGATCTTTAATATCTATTTACAGAACTTTTCAGTGTTACCATTCTATGCTGTGCTTTGAATTTAGAATTGTATTTTGTAATCAATCGTGCATTGCTATAAGAACTTTGTCGACGATGCTAAAATAAAAAAAAAATGGTTGCCGCACTGTATCGCGAATAAAAAAAAGTATTTAGCAAAGAGTACGGATAATAAATAAAGCATACCAACATTTCAAAATAAAAATATTAACGTCAATAATATTATTGAGTTTTTTTTGATAACCAATAAAGTAATTCACTATAGATTGAATTATAAGTAAGAGTAGTTAATAAGTGTTTAAAAACAATTAATAAAATCAAGAACAGTGCAACAGGTGACCGAAAAAACGACACTCGACATGATTTTATACGATGTAAGTACCTATTTACAACAATTTTATTAGACTAGGTATAATACTTTAGCATGATTCCTCATTATATTTCTTAAAAACGAATGAACCTTTAGTTATAAATCTCCGAGATTGTACCAAATATATTGGCATTAATGATTTGGCTTTCCCGAAGTTAGTACGTTGAGAGGAGTCGCATGAACATTCTCGTTTCTCGATAGTCGAGAATTTCTTTCTAATGTACTTTATCCAAGATCAAACATCATTTATTTGGTTGAATGTATGTGTAGCCAGCTTATTATTTTAGATTACCTACTTACTTTTAACTTACTTAAATACCATATTTTGTGGCACAAACAGGAAAAATTGGTACGTATACCTATTTACCTGTTGAAATAATTTCGGCTTAGCTTTAGCTGAAACCTATAAACTAAGAAATGCTCCTAAAACGAGAAACATATCGTAAGTCCACGAAGTCTGGTCTTATGTAGCTGTACTTCAGACGTTCAGTAGATTTCCGCAATCGTTCCACCTTATTCGGGGGGGAAGGGGAGCATTTAGTGCTCTATACTTCAATCGCCTACACAGCATACGTATAATCAGCTTATGACGATCCTACTTTTGGAACCAACACCTCTATGGTCGTCTGTGGGGTGGTAAATGTTAGGCATACCAATCCACACTGGATCTACGAGGTGGATCATCTCCCACTTTTCTCACAAAGGGGTTGCCTGTAGCACGCATTGACTGTGTAAACGTAAGGCAACACGTAGAATAGAATATACTTTATTGCATACCAAAAATTTAAACATAACCGTTTTACAGAAATTGCTAATTCTATGGTTACAATGGCGGTTTTATCGCTGATAGCGATATCTTCCAGACCAGATAGGTATTAAAATGAAAAAATACTTGTTCCATTTAGAATCCTTACTTCCTTACTAATATTATAAAAGCGAAAGTGAGTTTGTTACCTCTTCACGCTTAAATGGCTGAACCGATTTGGATGAATTTTAGTACAGATATAGTAGGGAACCAGGAGACGGACATAGGCTAATATTTTTTGAAAAAAGTGGGATGTGAGGGAGAAAGAGGGAAGAGAAGGGAAAACTTAGCGTTGCTATTACAAATCAATAAGGCGCAAGGGGAACTGTGTTACCCCAAATTTAACGCGGGCGAAGCCGCGGGCGAAAGCTAGTATTTTTATAATTTTGTGAATTTATTCATATCAATAGATGCAATTGTAAGTGCTTGTTGCAAACTATTCAATTAACATATCCTTACTAATATTATAAAAGCAAAAGTTAGTTTGTTTGTTTGTTACCTCATTACGCTTTAATGGTTAAACCGATTTTGATTAATTTTGGTACAGAGATAGTTGGGAACCAGGAGACGATATATTAATTATGATAATTTTTATTTAAAAAAAGTGGGATATGAGGGAGAACGAGGGAAGAAAAGGGAAAACTAAAAAAACGCAAGAGCAAAAACTGCAGGTCTGCTTGGTATGTTATGCCGAATTTAACGCGAGCGAAGCCGGGGGCGAAAGCTAGTTATACGATAATTAAAAATCGAAAAAAAAAACCGGTCGATCATCCCCTGTCCTCTCAGCGGGGGTGGTTATTAGATTACCCATTCACAAAAAGGATTAATAGAAAGCGATTGTTTCTCATTTACCCGCCCTCCTGATGCTCTGTGTAGAAGTTAAGTATCATATTAATTTCGTATCCCATAAAACTGACTTCTTTTCTTACTACCTGATGCTGATAATCACCAAGTAGGTAAGTTGTATTTGTGTTGGGGTCGGTACAAAGGCTTCAGGCCAATCGGATGCGGCTGAATATTTTAGCATTTAACGCGGTTCGACCGCGGTTTGACCTACCCGAATCACCTTCACACTGTGGCTTACTTTCTGCACATCTTGTCCTTGGTAACTGTCGTGAACTACATTAATTTATACGTTCTTCGTGTGGATAGGTCTCTTGCTTAAAAAGTTTCGTTTTACATGTCTTAAACGTAGCTGGGGATTGTATAAAATCTTGCTCTTCTAACCTGATAGACATGATTGTGTTGCTGCGGAATTTGTTCCGCCACTTCTTCTTGCCAGCTAAAGCACTAGGAAGTGGCGATGGGCGAGTTTTCGGGAGACTGTCTCCTGTATGTTGACGTTTAGAAAGTGCTGATTAGCCTAATTTGAGTCTGTATTTCCTGACAGCTATAACCTGGGGGCCTTCAAGTCAAGAGTGAATAGGTTATTTCTAGGTAAGCGTGCTTCATCGTCGACCACATCATCACTTACCATCAGGTGAGATAGTGGTCAAACGCGAGCCTATCAATAATAAAAAAAATAAAAAATAAATTACAATTATAAATTACAATAGTCAACACACATTCTCAATGTTTCTTCACGACTTTTCACACGAAAATTATAAAGGTGAAAGTTTGTATGTGTGAATGTTTGGTGCTCCTTCACGCACAAATGATTTAACGGATTTAGATGTAATTTGAGATCAAAGAGCTAATATTCTGGATCGATCCCGGTTTTCCACCGCGGGTAACACCACAGGACGCAGCTAGTGATAAGTTTAGAATTTACGCCTTCAAATAATCCGCAATTGGTAATAATATAGATGAGGCAACAATTCACAGCGGAGACCTCGTTACGTAATAAATATAGCTTTCGGTAATTTATTCAATTTACATTTTGGTACAATTTAGGAGGCAGCTGTGTTCTTCTCACCCGCTTGTTACGTATTAACGCGTCCATTTTGTGTTTAAAATTGTATCCTAAGATTGTGAGATTTACAGGGTGATTTTATTAGAGGTTAATTGGTCATAGAAAAATGACTTCATCTCTGAGATACGTTACTAATACGTTTACCATATTTTGTTTTTTTATAAAATATTGTGTTCTACAAACGTATTAATTAACGTTAATTAATACGTTTGTAGAAAATAATATTTTTGGAGTTTACTCCTTAAGAATCGATTTTTATATATAAGGCGCCCGGTATGAGAAAAATCCGAGGGGTAAAACCTACTAAAGTAACGAAAATGTGTCACGTTTTTGGTGCGCACCTTTAGTGCACAACTTTCTAATTTGGCTGTGAGTGTATTAAGACGTACATATGGTATGCTGTATAGGCGACTATACCTATATACTATATGTTATTGGGTTTGTTTGTTTCTATCAGTGTCGATGAATTTATATTGCTCTTTTTTTCATTAATTTGTGAATTTACTCTTTCATATGATATTAATCTTTTTTCAGTTGAATAAGCTCTTTTTGCGTATGGTTAGATACTCGTACTTATGGAGTAAACTCCAGTCGTGCGTCGGAGCTGACACACACACTTTTTTTTTCTACTGAAATCGTCCACTCAACACCAAACTCTTTCTTTTGTAAGTTGGATACTGAGATTGTGTGAGTGTATTAAAACGAAAAGAAAAAAAAAGATTAATCAAATGACTTCTCTCGTGATGATAGGAGCGAAAAAGAGTGTCAGACTATTACTGACTAAAACCCATCCAAGTTCCTTGTTTGCCCTTTGTGTTCCGGGGCCGTGGTATTGTTTTCAAACAACCCGCAATTCGCTAAGATCGGTTCAAAACAATATCAGAATTCCTCTCTTATTCTAACTAATTTGGGGGTTAGTGCAGAATGTAAAAAGAAAGAAAGAAAATCTTTTATTTGGGACTCGCACAAAACAAGTAAAACAATAACAAAATGATATAAAATAGTACAGATAAGGTTATTGTCTGTGCGAGGCCAAAAAGACCCTGTCTCAGCATAAGCTGCGATATTTTAGGATCAAAATAACACAGCGCTGGTATTCTGACAGGGCCAGTTAGTGGTGTCACGGACACAGAACGGAACACATACTTAAATAAATATTCTAATCTATACTATATAATATAATCCTTACTAATATTATAAAAGCAAAAGTGAGTTTGTGTGTTTGTTTATTTGTTTGTCTGTTTGTTACCTCTTCACGCTTTAATGGCTAAACCGATTTTGATGAATTTTGGTACAGAGATAGTTGGGAACTAGGAGACGGACATAGGCTAATTTTTATTTCAAAAAAGTGGGATGTGCGGGAGAAAGAGGGAAGAAAAGGGAACTTAGCGTTGCTATTACAAATCAATAAGGCGCAAGGGGAACTGTGTTACCGCGAATTTAACGCGAGCGAAGCCGCGGGCAAAAGCTAGTATAATATATAATCTATATATATAAAAGAAAGTCGTGTTAGTTACTCCACTTATAACTCAAGAACGGCTGAACCGATTTAGCTGAAAATTGGTGAGGAGGTAGCTTAGAACCAGGAGACGGACATAGGATTTTTCATCCCGGTAAGAGAAGTAGGGTAGGTAGGGTGGGTAGGGTAGGTAGGGTAGGTAGAAAGATACAAAATTGCATTGCAACGCATGCCGGGGCAGAGCTAGTAATATTATAAAGCTGAAGAGTTTGTTTGTTTGTTTGCGCTAATCTCTGGGAATACTGGTTGGAATTGGAAAATTCTTTTAGTGTTGGATAGTCCATTTCTTGAGGAAGGCTATAGGCTATATAACATCACGCTACGACCAACAGGTGCTGAGCAGCGCGGGTGAAACCGTGGGGAACAGCTAGTTACAGATACAAAGATGACAAAATAATAAATAAATACAGTTGGAATGTAATTTTATTCCGTACTTTTCTATTCCTGGGTATCTCAACAGTCACCTCCTTTTCACCCATATCCTCCTTAACTCAGTCAACTTATCATCTCTATGATAATCCTCTACTCATATATTTGACGGGCCTGTTGATCTAGTGGTAAGTGGCCCTGACTGCTGAGCCGGAGATCGTGGGTTCGATTCCCACCCGGGACAAACTAGCTGTGCCGGCTACTAGCGGTCGTGGCGTGGTGTTATACCCTGTAGATTTCATCGATATACAGGCTATCCTACACACAATGATTATTACCATTTTTGAACCAGTAGTGATTTATCTATAATATGTATGTATTTATAAATTATATAAGTATGTATATCAGTTGTCTGGTTACCATAACACAAGCTCTGCTTAGCTTGGGATCAGATAGCCGTGTGTGAGTTTTCCCAAGATATTTATTTATTATTGACGGGCCTGTTGGTCTAGTGGTTAGTGGCCCTGACTGCTGAGCCGGAGGTCGTGGGTTCGATTCCCACCCAGGACAAACTTTGTGTGATGAGCATGATCGTTTGTTCTGGGTCTGGGTGTCATTTATCTATAATATGTATGTATTAAAAATTATATAAGTATGTATATGAGTTGTCTGGTTACCATAACACAAGCTCTGCTTAGCTTGGGATCAGATAGCCGCGTGTGAGTTGTCCCAAGATATTTATTTATTATATATCCATCCAAAACAATAAACGAGCTATATTTAGGCATCTAATTGAAACACGAAACATCCATCAAACGTTACCTGTAGGCCTACTATGACATCTTAAAGCAGAACTTATTCCACTGACTGAAAGAGATGGTGCTAGACACCCTGTATAGCTCTGTCCCTTTCCCTCAGCGGAATAAGTTCTGCTTTAACACGTCATGGTAGGGTAGCTGAACTTTTACTTTCTAAACAAGTACAGAATAATCCCAGGAATAACTCGAAACTGTCTAAAAATAGTGTTGGTAATTGTTGACGAGAACCTCGTTATTGACTCGCTATTGACAAACGAGAACCTCGTTCGTCAATAGCAGCTGACATTTGAACTGTAAGTGCGTATGGGGTCTAATGAATTGCTCAAACATAAAGGACAATGCCCAAAATTGACTATTAATCGATTGTTATTACTAAACTTCTCGTAAATATATTCGCGAGCTTTCTTTTTAAAACTAAACGGACTGGTAACCATCCTGATACTCTGGGGGAGCTCATTACAAAGGAAGAGGAGAACTGCCTGGACGTAGAAAGAAGATTTAATAAAACCATAGCGGTGGGAAAGACAACGTAGGAGACGATTAATGTCGTTTTTATTTTTTGTTGTTTTTTTTTTATATAATGCAAATACTTTAAAGCATTTATTTTCAATTAGACCGTTTCAGTCGTGTCATGTCGTGATGGCCCAGAAGTTAAGCACCTCGCCTCTCGTGCGCTTGATGAGATTGTGGCGTCAATCTGGGGCCTTGGTAATCTGCTATATACTAAAATTGTCAAAATCAACCATTATGCGATCAGTGATCGACCATTCTGACACTATTGTAATAGCAGACTTAGGCCCCTGGACAAGTACGAATGTGACTTTTTCAATTCATTTATGTACTTTTTAAAAGTTTGTCTACGACACCTTCTGTGAACGAGAAGAGGCCTTTTCCAAACAGTGGTACAGCTATAGGCGGCTGGTGTTATTTATTATCTTTTATTTACTTTTTATCTCACTTTTAAAGTTTTAAATATTTCTTATAAAAACATATAAAAATAGCGGTGGTTAGGGCTCCTGAGACAGGAACCTCTACATAATGCGGGCCGTATCCAGGAGTACTGCCTTCTGAATCAGGCCATTGATCCAACTGCCTAAGGAGAGCTTCGACAGTTGGTCGTTGAGGCTCTTGGCTTTTAGCCCATAGGCCGTGAAGACAATCGGCACAATGATAGCCGAGTTCACATTTCACATATCGACAACCTCGTCTTCCAATTCGAAATATTTTACTTCTTTCAATTGTTATTATTAAAGACCGTTTTAGGCACTGGGGAATGCCAATAACAAAAGGATGAAGCATCCATCCGCAATAACTTCAGTTCATTCGTGATCATGGCGTTTGCAGCATCGCCGAAATATCGGAAACTTGAAACAAATAATGCTTATAAAATAAAAACTACTTGACAAACTGAAATAATTTTTTATGGGACCACCTGGCAGCTATTTCGCGTCGAACATAAAAGAATCACGCGAATCGGTCCATTAACCGCGGCGTAATCGATGTACATACATAGAAAAAAAACATACCGGCCGAATTGATAACCGCCTCCTTTTTGGAAAGTCGGTTAAAAACAAACATGGTAATTGGAAGATGAGAATCACGGGACTTAGCTAATATTGCAATGCCTTCCAAACTTAGCATGTAGGCAAAAAATCAGATCAGAAACTAGGAGGTGGGTTAAATTTAACTTCAATTTTTTTTAACACAGTTATAAGTGAAACCCATAAAAACGTGCTAAAAATAGCCTAATGTGCAAAATACATTCATCACAAAAGAAAAAACTTGAACACGAAATCCGTTTACTACAACAAAAAAGGTTTTATTAAATCAGGTCGCTTACGTTTCGTCATTGTGAAAATGCTACGAACGCCTGAGTGATATAAATAACTGTGACACATATAATTGTCGACATTTGCGTACGTCGGAGATTTGTGACTATATACCGCAATTACATATGTGTTAAGCGAGGCGCAAAAACGATAACACTGCTATTATATACTGGGTATGGAAAGGGCTAAAGAAATGTCAAACGTATACAGGAAACTATCCTTACTAATAATAATATTATAAAATCAAAAGTGAGTTTGTTTGTTTGTTACGTCTTCACTCCTTAATGGTTAAACCAATTTTGAGGAATTTTGGTACAGAGATAGTTGGGACCCTGGAGACGGAAATAGGCTATTTTAAAAAAAAAATTGAGATATGAGGAAGAAAGAGGGAAAACTAAGCTTTGCTATTACAATAAATAAGGGGCTAGGGCAAAAACTACAGGTACGTGACCTGTAAATCAGGAAAGGGGTATTGTGTTACCCCTAATTTAACGCGAGCGTAGCCGCGGGCAAAAGCTAGTTTATTATAAAAGAGAACATAACTGACTCACTCATCACAAATTCTCAGAAACTACACTACGTGTTATGTGTAATTTTGCTTTTGGGATTATTTCAAGACGACGACCGGTGCTCAGCATTTTGCAAAGTATAACACCTTTTATTTTTGTAGTTGGGTAATCATCAAATAACTTGCCAGACTTTCTAGGTGGAGCGGCAACCCCGGCGGTGGCCCAGGCACGCCCTTCTGCTTTGCTGATATGTCTTTGAAGCATGGAATACTCGACACGGCATGTCGTCACTGGATGAATGGACGGGTAACTCATCGTCCGTCATCATCTACGGTGGCTGGGAGTCGAGGTATCTCTATCGAACAACCCGCAACCCTGGCAGGCAGTAGCCCTTGCAGGTCCTTCTGACATAAAGAACCTTACGTCACGAAGCTAAGTCGGCCTCGTAATAAATAATAAATAAATATCTTGGGACAACTCACACACGGCTATCTGATCCCAAGCTAAGCAGAGCTTGTGTTATGGTAACCAGACAACTGATATACATACTTATATAATTTATAAATACATACATATTATAGATAAATCACACCCAGACACAGAACAAACAATCATGCTCATCACACAAAGTTTGTCCTGGGTGGGAATCGAACCCACGACCTCCGGCTCAGCAGTCAGGGCCACTAACCACTAGACCAACAGGCCCGTAATACTGGGAACCACCGTCCCTTTACTGAGATGAGACGTCTTTCGTCTTCGTTACCTAGTCAGGGTCGATGTCCTAGCTAGGGTAACGGCTTAGGTCACAACAAATGTCAGATTTTATTTATTATTGAATACTAGATTTTGCCCGCGGCTTCGCTCGCGTTAAATTCGCGGTAACACAGTTCCCCTTTCTTGATTTGCAGGTACCTGGTAAATGTAGTTTTTGCCCTTGCGCCCTATTTACTGTAATAGCAATGCTAAGTTTGCCCTTTTCTTTCCTCTTTCTCCTTCACATCTCACTTTAAAAAGAAGTGGCCTAAGTCCATCTCCAAGGTTCCATCTATCTCTGTACCAAAATACATCAAAATCGGTGTTGCGTTATTTATTTAGGCGTGAAGACGTAACAAACAAACTCACTTTCGCTTTTATAATATTAGTAAGGATTCCCTGCGCAGTGTTTGTTCAGTTCTGAGATTCTTAGAACTATCTTCCCGTAACCTCCGCACAACCGCGATGGATATATGAAAGAAAACATGTCACTATAATGGATTCTAAATGATAAAATACGTCTCCATTTACATCTGTCCAGGGTTTTTATAAGTCTTCTCTCAATGGTAATGACTCGTGCATCCATAATTTCCCACCGAATACCTACTGTCTAAAGTCAAGATCCCCACAGGATTAAAATATATAACCCATTACCAAACCCCAGATTCTTTAAGAACAAACCCCGCACAGATTGTCCTAGACATTAAGATAAACAGCTGGCGTTTAAAGTAATTGCTGGAATCTTTATCTCTCCCAAATCGTAGAAATTAAAAGAATTAGTCACTTTCGTCTGCAGTTTAAATGATCATAGTCACATTGCTGCCAATCATAACTTGTACTGCTAACGAAAACGAAGGACGATGAGATAAAAGGGAATTTAAACTTTGTTTTTCAGTCAAAAGGGTGCTCTTTTGATTGGTTTCGTAAGATGAGGTGTGGGGCAGCTTCAGGGTTGGCCGGCGCGCGCAGCATCAAGTGCGCTAGGGATGGAGAGAGGTTTGTCGATAATTGAGACAATAGTCTGCGTGGGTAGAGGGATATGCAGGAATATGTACTGAATTACATACTGTGGCCTCTTTTTTCAAAATCTGTAATGCTAATTGGGTTGAAGGATGTTTACGTACGGTAATAACTTCTTTCAAAAACACGAAATAATATTTAAAAAAATGTAAAAAAAAACCAGGAATGTAACGTTACTGACCTTGTCTATCAATTTTTTTATTTCCTCGGTCATCAATGACGAGATCGCTGTAAGTTATTCTGATTATGGTATAAAAACACATCTTAACTCTCTAAAATATATTATTATCTGCTCCCAAAGAATAAAAAAAAACTAAACCACGTCTATATTTCTACAAACAAAATCTCGACTGTCCCGGGTCCAGATAATCCCATCCCTAGCTCACCCAGTCTGGTCCCCGGCAGTGATGGGCGCATACAGCCAGCCGCGCTGCGGCTAAAAGTAAAAAAAAAACTCTACCATAAACACAAAACAACCTTTTTAAAGACTTTAGTGACATAGAATGAGTGATAGTGTGTTTCAAAATGGGCGTGGATAGTTTGCCGCAAAGGCCGAATGTGAGTATACCTTTGCCTTTAAAAATGCGGACGGGCGTCTGACCAAATGCGGTTCTTATGACTTATTTCGTATTTCGAATCTCCAGGGGTATGCAACTTTTAAAACGTTATTTTAGTTTTTGGTTTTGTGGCTTTAGTTTTTATATTTTGGCTGAAAATGTATTATTTAATTCAAGGATTTTACAATAAGTCGACTTATTTGGGATAATAAACTAAATTAATCAGGATTATTACGTACTATGTGATAGTTTTAAGCTATCCAAACTGGACTGGTAAACAACATGAAACGTTAGTTCTAAATATTCAACTACATTTTTTCGTGTTTCTCGCCATAACTCGTTCCTAATGATGGTGATGGCCTAGCGTTACCTGCAACGCACAACTATGTCTGTCTATGGATTTATGATTTTTTAGATCTTAGTAAGTGCAAGATACCAGTTAATAGCGTCAATTGAACAGTATGGAAATCTAAGTTTTTTACAGTTGATGCTTGAAAATATGTAGGTACTATAATATGTAATTTAATTACGTATCAATAAATTCTAAATTACGATAGGACGCTTGCTCTTCACGGAATTTGAATTAATAATTAAGAAATAACTGTAGGTTAAATGTTATAAATAATTGAGTTTGGATGCTGTATTCAAAGTCGCGAATTCTCTGAAAAAAAACTTAGGTAATGAATCTCTCTTGGCGTGCTGGATTCCTAGAATTTTATAATGGCTTTAAGTACAAGAAATTTAAGAGAAAAATTGTGTTGTGTTTTTAAGTTTGCATAAAAATGTTTTTAGTATTCATTCTCCTTTATTCTTTTCTCACTTTTAACATTATAAAAAAAACAATATTTTTTTTTTATTAAAAAACATTAAAACCTTTATATACTATAATATAAAACTATATAGAATAGAGCTATGATAGGATTTATAAGCAGTGATCCGCCGGTGTCTGGACTAGGGTCCAAGCTACCGGTGGTCAGGGCTCCAGTGACAGGAATCTTGTCCCAATGCGAGCCGTATCAAAGAATACTCCCTTCCTTCTGGACCAGGCCCTAATTCGATAGATTTAAAGAACTTCTATAAATGGATGTCGAAGCTCTTCGCTATCATATTTTTTTTTAGATTAACCTTTCGTATGCCGGAATTACAGACACAATTAATTACGCATTGTGTCTCGCGTGGATCCACGTCATAGACACACGAAAGGTTAAAAATAAACAGACTCATTCTAGGAGATAAAAATCCGAACAGATAAATACCATTGCTTTAAGATAAGCTAAAATTGGAAAAGTCCGTAAGTTAAGTGTAGATATTCATCATCTGCCTGCACACCCAACTATGTTGGGGTCGGCTTCCAGTCTTACCAGATACCAGTATTTTACATGGAGCCACTGCCTATCTGACTTCCATAACCCAGTTAGTACTGGGTAATACGATACCTCTTGGTAAGGCTGTTTATCAGGTTTTCGGGGCACTGACTATCTGTAACGACTGTCAAAGATCTACAAATGACAGCCGAAACCAACAGCTTAACGTGCTTTCCGAGGTACGGTTCGGTATGTTACGGGTGGTCACCCATCCACAGACCAATCTAGGCAAGCGCAGTTTAACCTAAAGATCGTCCTGAGCGGCTGCTATTATGTAGCCACGAGCTCCTCCATATTACCCTTCTCTATTAGCCCGGAATGGTTTTTACGTTCGTTTGTACGTTCTGAAATAAGGCTGTTAAATTAGAGGGAGATATTATCAACAATGCAAGTTACTTACCTTAAAGTTTCCGTATCTGATCACTGATCAGATATATAATAAGATAGATAAATCATATTTAGATGCCAATGCCATATATAATTTTCTTTACATTTAAAAAAATACTAGTGTACTATACTATAAGTCATCATCTACTTATATAGCCATTTTCCTACATAGGTCGTTTCCATTGAGGTCGGCTTCCAGTCTTACTGGATGCAACTGAATACCAGTACTTTACATGGAGCGACCGCCTATATAACCTCCACAACTCAGTTAGTGCTGGGTAATACGACCCTTGGTAAGACTGGTTGTCAGACGTTTGGGACGCTGACTACAAATGTCACATTCCTTTATTTTGTGATATTATCTAGTTTTGTTCCGAATGAACTAATAAGAAGATAAAAAACAAGAACATACTAAGAAGAAAAAAAATGGATATACAGACTTTATCTTAAAATTATTTGACATATTAGTAGTCCTGTAATTCTCAATCATTCAGTGGATTCTGTAATGTCACTTTTTATACTTTGCTCCACACTAGGAATTTCTCTTGTATCGTGGGTGCGTTTACAAACATTTAAACTCACATACATACTCACGCCAGACCTGGAACAACTATGAGTATTTATTCGTGCGGGGATTGAACCCGCGACACGCAGCGCAGCAGTCGATCGCATAGCCACTGCGCCAACCGTGTCGTCATATATATACTTTGATAATATTATACAAAAGTAATTTTACAGCTATAAATCGACTCGAGCGACTGTTTTTAGTTAGCTACGACACGTCCACACTATCATAAGTATAAATGCAAAAGAAAGTTACTTTGTCCATCTCTGTTGTGTGTTTAGCATCTACGCTAAAAGCGTTAAATTAAATTTTAATTTAAAAGAGCTTGTTAGTCCTCTGGAAAAGTACAAAACGTTTGTATCTACGGAACCAACTTCACGCTAGTAATACACAAAGGGGTAGGCGCTTTGTGTTTTTTTTTTAATCTTTGCCCCACACTAGGATTTCTCCTGTATTACTGGTGTTATGTTGCTGTTCGCAGCGGGGAAGCAGGTATGAAGAATAGATGTTGGCCGATTCTAAGACCTAAACGATATGCACACAAAAATCATACAAATCGTTGCATATCTTTTGATTTCGCGACCACTTTAACACGTTCAATGTGCCATCATTTTCAAAGGTCTTTTAGCTGGTGCTTTGGAAACCTAAAAGATCTCGAAACTAAAACATATAAACTACATTTTTAAATAGTTCTTAATAAAAACATTAAAAATAAACATTTATAATACAAAAAAGGCTTACTTATTCATATATATTTTTTAATTAAAATACGATTTGAAAAATTATTTAAAAACTAGCTTCCGCCCGCGACTTCGTTCTCGTGGCATAGTTACTTTGGGCGCGCGCGTGATGATCGAAAAAAAAAATTCTCTCCCCTTTTCGTCCCCTTTTTCTCACTTTTATTTAGCCTATGTCCGTCTCCAGGGTCCCAAATAACTCTGCAACAAAATTGATCGAAATCGGTTTGACCATTTAGGCGTGAAGACGTAACAAACAAACAAAATCACCCTTCGCATTTATAATATTAGTAAGAATAAACAATACTTCTCATAAAATTGTGTTTTAATCGCAGTTTAAAACCTTGCCTTTTCAGGCTTCGCGACCTTCCTAAGGGTCACGACCCACATGTTGCAAAACAGTGTTATAAACAATGTATATTTATTTATAACCTAAAAGTATTTGCCTCAGCTGTCCCACTGACGTAATATTTTAATGTCACTTCTAGATTATTTTGGTATTTAAAGGTCTCCCTATATTGGTATTTTGATCTTCCCCCGACAGATTCCATCAGTCACCCAATGCTAAGGAACTGGTCTCACTGCTGGCGATTGATGAGCAGTGAGTTTAATCCCCGAAGATATAAGCAGTAATGTATTTAATAGTACATTTACATTTGGCCACTTATGTAATTGGGGGCGGACCTATTGCTAACAACTGTGTATTTAAACCTCGTGGCTTATATTTGGATATTCTTAATGAAAAATCCCAATAGCACTATACCCAATCCGGGAATCGACCAGGACCTTTGAACCAATGAGGCAGTTTAGTTAGTAATAAAGAAAGAAAGAAAATTTGCATTTTTGCGAAGGGCGGGGCGTTTTTGTAGGACTGTCTCTTGTAATTTTATGTTCCAAAAGTGCTGATTATTAGCCTAATTTGAATAAATGACTTTTGATTTTGAATTTAGGCATAATAACAAACAGAAATACCTTAAAGTTAAACAAAATAAAATGATTAATGCCAAAAGGGTCTTTGTTAAGTATAATGCCAGATAGCAACACAAGTTATCAGCAGCCCACAATGTCCGCCACATGTCCGGGACTAGGGGTTTGGTTTCAGTTTTATTGAATACAGTTGAAAATAACATTAAATAACGCTTACGATTTAGCACCAACAACCCGGTGAACAAATATCCTTATACTAATATTATAGAAGCGAAAATGAGTTTGTTTGTTACGTCTTCACGCCTATATGGCTGATTTTGATGATAGTTGGGACCCTGGAGACTGAGATGGCTTTTTTTTTAAAAAAATGATGGAGATATGAGGGAGAAAGAGTGAAGAAAATGGAAAACTTAGCATTGCTATTACAATAAATAAGGCGCTAGGGCAAAAACTACAGGTAGCAGGTATCCGTAAGTCAGGAAAGGGGAACTGTGTTACCCCAAATTTAACGCGAACGAAGCCGCGGGCAATAGCTAGCAATAATATAAATGTATCGCCATTTTATAAGCTAGTCACTCATTCGTTAGTCGTTTTCCGCTGCATGTGGGACTAGTGCCTTATACCCATGCGTTCGATGTTAGCTGCTAAAGATAGATCTGCGTAGGCGGTTTGGGAGCTCCGTGAGGATCAATGTCAGCTTGATTGACTGGTTCAGAGGCTGGTACGCGGTTTATTGATGGTTTTGTGAAACTGGAGCGTGTTACGTTCATCCATTTTATACGGGGTATATTGAATACTTGGTTTGGCTTTTCGACAATCTAACGTCAAATTAAGGTCTCTAATATTTACCATTAAAAATTTCTCATAGATAACTTCATCAGAAAATTTGTGAAACTTGAATATAAAGCTTTATTTAATCCACACAAGGAATGATTTTCTTAAGGTTTACCTATCTACAGTAATACTAGCTTTCGCCCGCGGCTTCGCTCGCGTTAAATTCGGTATAACACACCAAGCAGACCTGCAGTTTTTGCTCTTGCGCCTGATGGTTTTGTAATAGCAACGCTAAGTTTTCCCTTTTCTTCCCTCGTTCTCCCACATATCCCACTTTTTAAAATAAAAATTAGCCTATGTCCGTCTCCTGGTTCCCAACTATCTCTGTACCAAAATTCATCAAAATCGGTTTAGCCATTAAAGCGTGAAGAGGTAACAAACAAACAAACAAACTCACTTTCGCTTTTATAATAGACTAGCTTTCGCCCGCGGCTTCACCCGCGTTATATTTGGGGTGACACAGTTCCCCTTGCGCCTTATTGATTTGTAATAGCAACGCTAAGTTTTCCCTTTTCTTCCCTCTTTCTCCCTCACATCCCACTTTTTTCAAAAAAATATTAGCCTATGTCCGTCTCCTGGTTCCAAACTATCTCTGTACCAAAATTCATCAAAATCGGTTTAGCCATTAAAGCGTGAAGAGGTAACAAACAAATAAACAAACAAACAAACAAACAAACAAACAAACTCACTTTCGCTTTTATAATATTAGTAAGGACTAGCTTTCGCCCGCTTTTTAACCTATCACACTTCTATCCATCACAAGTCACGTGCTCAAAAAACAGTAATCCCTTCAAAATTGGAGGTTTTTCGGATTATTGGGATGGGATGGCTTAGCCAACATATTAATGACTTATTTTTAGCAATACGAGCCTAAAAATAAAACCTCTTTTGTTGCTGCCCGGCCAGATATTTTGATCCTTTATTTTTGGATGCATACATAAACGGAAGTGAGTTTTATTTTCTCTTGAGTGTAAGAACGATCTACGGAACGCAACCTGCTTTCGGATTTGTATTTCTGTTCAATATACCATATTTCTTTTGGATTTTACTCCTTAAGAATCGATTTTCATATATAAGGCGCCTGGTATGAGAAAAATCCGGGGGTAAAACCTACTAACAAGTAACGAAAATCGTGTCTTTTTGGTGCGCACCTTTAGTGCGCAACTTTCTAATTTGGCTGTGAGTGTATTAAGACGTACATATGGTATGCTGTATAGGCGACTATACCTATATACTATATGTTATTTTTTCATTAATTTGTGAATTTACCCTTTCATATGATATTAATCTTTTTTCAGTTGAATAAACTCTTTTTGCGTATGGTTAGATACTCGTACTTAAAGAGTAAACTCCAGTCGTGCGTCGGAGCTGACACACACATTTTTCAATCTTTGTTATTAGGACACCTTTGAAACGACTAGCACTTACTGCCAATGGCAACTGGCCGGTTTTACCGAAGGTTCTGTATAAACTTGCGAACTTTTGACTGCTTAGATTTAGAGGACTTATTTTTACAGCTCCAAGGGACCACAGATTTGAGAAAATAGTTAAATTAATTTCAACTCGATACCGCGTATACTGTGCGTGTTCCCGAGATAAATGGTATTTACAGACAGACAGACAGATAGACAAACAGACATAGAACAAAGTGATATGATAAGGGTTTCGTTTAATCCTTTTGAAAAAAAAGACTGGACTAAAAGACTAGACTAAGAGTCTGGATTAAAAGACTGGACTAAAAGACTGGATTAAGAGACTGGACTAAGAGCCTGGACTAAGAGCCTGGACTAAAAGACTGGACTAAGAACCTGGACTAAGAGCCTGGACTAAAAGACTGGACTAAGAGACTGGATTAAGAGCCTGGACTAAAAGACTGGACTAAGAGCCTGGACTAAAAGACTGGACTACAAGACTGGACTAAGAAACTAGACTAAGAGCCTGGACTAAAAGGCTGGACTAAGAGACAGGACTAAAAGACTGGACTGAGAGACAGTACTAATAGCCTGGACTAAAAGACTGGACTAAAGGACTGGACTAAGAGACAGGACTAAGAGCCTGGACTAAAAAACTGGACTAAGAGCCTGGACTTAAAGACTGGACTACAAGACTTGACTAAGAAACTAGACTAAGAGCCTGGACTAAAAGGCTGGACTAAGAGCCTGGACTAAAAGACTGGACTAAGAGACTGGACTAATAGCCTGCACTGAAAGACTGGACTAAGAGCCTGGACTAAAAGACTGGACTTAGAAGACTGGACTAAAAGACTGGAGTAAAAGACTGGACTAAAAGACTGGACTAAAAGACTGGACTAAGAGACTGGACTAAGAGAATGGACTAAAAGAATGGACTAAAAGACTGGACTAAAAGACTGGACTAAAAGACTGGACTAAGAGTCTAGACTAAAAGCCTAGACTAAAAGACTGGTTCATTTGTTCAGGAGTTATTATTCCACTGATAGACGCGCAGATACATATTACAAATCTGCCTAGTCTGTTCCCAACTAAGTTGAGGTCGGCTTCCAGACTAACTGAATGCAAATGAATACCAATATTTACCATGGAGCGACTACTTATCTGACCTACACAAACCAGTTAGTACTGGGTAATACGATATCCCTTGGTAAGACTGGAAGTCAGACTTTCGGACCAAAGACTACCTGTAACAACATTTGTTGATAACCATCTCATCAGAACCAATCATGAAAAGTTAATATGTATCTTTCATAACTTTCCGAAATGTCATTATGATAATATAATACAAAAGCAATAAAAATTGGCAACATTTTGAAACCAAGCTAGCATGCATTAATTAATATTGAATCAATAACATTACAACGTCCTTGACGTGGGGGTAAATGACAGCTTCGGTTAAGTTAATTCATTCAAACTAAAAGGGTATATGTAATATGTTTTTGTTTATGTACAGTCAGCAAAAGAGATAAGTAACCAGGCTAGTCAGATTTATTTATTTTTTTCTTAGAAACCGATACACGTCTTCAAGTCGAATTTAATTTAT
The DNA here is from genome assembly GCA_958449745.1 of Ochropleura leucogaster. Classification (NCBI taxonomy): domain Eukaryota; kingdom Metazoa; phylum Arthropoda; class Insecta; order Lepidoptera; family Noctuidae; genus Ochropleura; species Ochropleura leucogaster. Next base: position 1,782,082 of record OY288208.1, read on the forward strand.
TAATTGTATTCGAAAACATTAACGGCCCTTTTCATTGATTTAACTTCTAAGGGTTGTTTCCCTGTCGACGGCACGTTCGTGTTCCACGCGTGCCTTAAAGATATATCAGCAAAACAGAGGGGCCTTCCAGTGCCAATGCTTGCCGGGGTTGCGGTTTGTTCGAAAGAGATACCGCGGCCCCGGAACATAAAGGGCAGTAGAAGGAACATGGTTGGGTTTTAGTCAATAAAAATCTGACACTCCCTTCCATTGCGCCCAGGGCGGGGGAAATTATTACATGATTTCCCATCTGATAAAGAGGGTTGTTTAGCTAGTGATAATGAAAGCTAGTTAAATACACAGACAATTCGAAAAGGTCACATGCGCCCTCTACATATAGAAAAAGTTTTGTTTAAAACTGTATTCCTGTTTAGAGACCTCCCCAATTTTCTCAATTGGTGTTATTTTGTTATAACCATTCATTTTTCTGCCCCAGCCCCATTCTATTAGGGGTCGGCGCAACACGTTTTCTACTTCCATTTCCCCTAACAGACGTCACGGCATCGTTTACTCCTTTTTCCTTCATATCATTCCTTACACAATCCATCCATCTTTTCTTTGGCCTTCCTTTCGCTTTTCGTCCATCAACATTCAGATCTCTTTTAGTCATATGTGCTTCCTCTCCAAGAAAAACGATCCGAACATCAAGCAACACAGCTAATTGTATTTAAAAAAAAAATCTTAATGTTTTTTCGATTCTAGAACCGTATTACATTAACGTAATCAGGAGAAGCTGAACTTTCCCTGTTTTCATTTTGGGTCCTTGACATTTTCATGCAATAAAGTGGTCTTAAAAAATAAAATAGAAGAGAAACTTTCCTTCTAAAACGTCAGCAGATTTAAGTTACATTTTCTTGTGCATTTTGATAAGGAAATGGGAGAAAAATATTCAGCTTCGGATAGCTGAAGATGCAATGTTCGTATTAAAGTGGATGTTATGAATAGTTATGATTTTCACACATTATAAAGTTTTTGATATGAAATCTCCAAGTGTTTTAGTGTTAAGAAAACGTATTTTGAAATATATTTATTTATTAACCAGTATATGCTCCGCCCCGTGTTTTCATCCGAGATAAAAAGTCTATATATTAATCTAGGGTATCATATCTGTCTACATACAGAATTTCATAAATATCCGTCAAGCCATTTGACCGTGTAAGAGTAAGAAACATACTCACGCATATAAACTTTCACTCTTATAATATTATAGTGTGATTACATATTGACACTGTAAAATAATTTTAGTCTTACTGTTTTCGACTACGTTTACTATATCAATCATGATTTATAAGACTATCCTACTAATCTAATATATAAAATTCTCGTGTCACAGTTTTCGTTCCCATACTCCTCCGAAACGGCTGGACCGATTCAAACGAAACTTTGTGTATATATCGGGTAGGTCTGAGAATCGGCCAACATCTATTTTTTATACCCCTATGTGAGCAGCGGGTGAAACCGCTGGGCACAGCAAGTAATATTATAAATATGAATTTTTGTGAGGATGTATGGATATTTGTTACTATTTTATGTCGAAACGACTGAACGGATCATAATGAAATTTGGCACAGAGTAGATTGTAGTCTGGAATAACACATAGGATACTTCTTTTTCGATATCACGCGGGCGAAGCCGCGGGCGCCAGCTAGTACATCATAATCATAAAAACAGTTTTGCTCCGTTAAGAATCTTCTCCTTTTCGTGTCGATAAAATTCATATTATTTATTTAAACTTCATTTACAGTAGTGGTACATAGGTGGACTTATGGCCAAAAGGCTTCTCTACCAGTCAGTCTTTGGGTAAATTACGACAACATTGTGATAGGGTACAAAAATTTTATCCTTACTATATATATATGTAATATTATAATAGCGAATGTGAGTTTGTTTGTTTGTTACCTCTTCACGCTTTAATGGCTGAACCCATTTTGAAGAATTTTGGTACAGAGATAGTTGGGAACCAGGAGACGGACATAGGCTAATTTTTATTTAAAAAAAGTGGGATATATATGTAGTAATAAGTGGGATTATAAAAAAGTGGGAGAACGAGGAAAGAAAAGGGAAAACTTAGCGTTGCTATTACAAATCGATCAGGCGCAAGCGCATAAACTGCAGGTCTGCTTGGTGTTTTATACCGAACTAGCTGTTCCTCATGGTTTCACCCACGCTGCTCAGCACCTGTTGGTCGTAGCGTGATGTTATATAGCCTATAGCCTTCCTCAAGAAATGGACTATCCAACACTAAAAGAATTTTCCAATTCCAACCAGTAGTCCCTGAGATTAGCGCGTTCAAACAAACAAACAAACAAACAAACTCTTCAGCTTTATAATATTAGTATAGATAAGTATAGATATATATCAAAAATTATTTATTTACGAAAACGTATATTTTCATACGGATACTAATACCTAATCCTAAACCTGAGTCCCTGTTCCCGATACCAATAGGCTAATACTGTTTTTGTATTTTTAAATGATTCTTTTTTTTTCGGATTTCGAAATATTTAAAAATGCAATTTATTTTATAGTGTACTAGCTTTTGCCCGCGGCTTCGCCCGCGTTAAATTTGGGGTAACACAGTTCCCATAGCGCCTTATTGATTTGTAATAGCAACACTAAGTTTTCCCTTCTCTTTCCTCTTTCTCCCTCACATCCCACTTTTTTCAAAAAAATATTAGCCTGTGTACGTCTCCTGGTTCCCTACTATCTCTGTACCAAAATTCATCCAAATCGGTTCGGCCACTAAAGCGTGAAGAGGTAACAAACAAACAAACTCACTTTCGCTTTTATAATATTATAGTAAGGATTAAAAATGAATAAACAAAAAAAGTGCTATCAATTAAAATGCAGTGAGGGATATTTTCAGTGATAGCTGTGTTTCAGCCACGTTAGAAAACCCAATGAAAACATCCACTTGACGTGTTTATTAAATGGAGTTTTCAGTTGAAGCGTCAGCAATGTCAATTTTCAAGCTATGAATGATTGAAATACATAATGGAGCGATCAGCAGTTGATGCGAGTGGAATCGGCTTTTTGTTGTCTGTTATCGCCGTTTCAGTTGATTGAACTGTGAATATTTTAATAAACTGTGAATATTTTGTTTATGTTATACTAGCTTTTGCCCGCGACTTCGTTCGCGTGGAATAGTGACTTCCGGCAGCACGGAGCATATAACAGCTCAACATTTATTTTATAGTACTGAATTGATGCCAACTTCTGACCAATAGATGGCGCTGTATGTCCGGAATAAATTTTATTTTAATTTTTTGTAATAAAAACTATCCTATGTCCTTTCTCAAGATCCAAACTATGTCTGTACCAAATTTCACACAAATCGGTTCAGTAGTTTAGGCGTGAGGAAAAGACAGACAGACAGAAAGATAGACAGACAGACAGAGTTACTTTCGCATTTATAATATTAGTTTGGATGTAGTTTAAATGAATCATCATCTGCGTAGCCTTTTCCTAAGTATATTTGAGTCGGCTTTCAGTCTAACCGGGTACAGCTAAACACGAAAATTTATATGAGTCCGACTTGGTAAGAGTCATTGTCAGACTTTCTGGAATCCTTCAGCCATCTCTGTAAATAGTAGTCATCCATAACGATTGTAAAACATGTTTTTTTTTTTAATAAAATTCACAACAAAACAATATTTATCAGAAATCTCTTGCCAAGTATTAATCCTTTAATCAAAAGGTATAGAATTATAAAATAGGCCATATAAATACTTTGAACAACATGTTTAATTCATATACTTTGAAAATGGTGTCAGTTACGAACATATTCGTAGCACGTAAGCTTACCGGCTACGAGCTACGCGTCTCTAGCGTAGACGTACTACGTCGTAGCGCGCTCGTAACCGTCTTCGTAGGTATAGTGCTACGTAACTCTTTGAAACACCTTTGGTCTATTTATAGGCGTTTCAAAGTCTTTGGTCTTGTGTATAATAGTGCTTGTGATATATTTGGTGGTGTAAGAACTGTGTTTACGCCATTTATTTTAAATGGGGTATCAAGGTGGTAAGTAATAGTTTTGTTTTATAGTTTTTAATCTTTTTAAAATGTCCGGTGTTAAAATTAAACATGGGACTAGCGAAAAATTAGCTATTTATATATATTTAATAGCTCTGCGTAATATTGAAGGAAAAATAGGCGTTAAGTTATTTGTTATATTAGCCTGCGAGAGGAAGAGAAATGTTTATGCCAACGAATGGTAATATTGAATTGAACTGAGTTTTCATTTCTTTTTTTTTGGATGCGTAAGTATAATTTTTTATGCCAGTAAATATCTGCAAAAAAAAATACAATACACCAATTTTGTTTCTCTAATTTTTTGATAAAACCGCACGTTCCTACGTAGGTGTATATTACAGATGTTTGTGTGGGTAGTCATTCATCTACATAAGCTATACGTATGTCGTTGTTATCAATTTCATTATCTCGTATCTGAAAGGTTATTGGCATTGTGTCAATTAAATAGCTTTTAACGTTTTAAAGTGCTTTATATTACCGGTTTTAGTAATTGGTGGAGTGGTTTTGTATTTTTTAAGTTGCGGTTTATATAACACTAGCTTTTGCCCGCTTTTGCTCGCGTTAAATTCGGGGTAACACAGTGCCCCTTACGCCTTATTGATTTGTATTAGCAACGCTAAGTTTTCCCTTTTTTTCCCTCTTTCTCCCTCACATCACATTTTTTTTTTGAAAAAACGTTAGCCTATGTCCGTCTCCTGGTTCCCAACTATATATGTACCAAAATTCATCAAAATCGGTTTAGCCATTAAAGCGTGAAGAGGTAACAAACAAACAAACAAACTCACTTTCGCTTTTCTAATATTAGTAAGGATTAAATTTCATAATACTTTGGGTGTTTAGTATTTAATACAGTGCGGTATTAAAGGTGGTTTACATAAACGTCATTTGATGGCATGGTGCAGTGGCTGCGCGATCGACTGCTGCGCTGCGTGTCGCAGGTTTGATACCCACACGTAAAAATACTTGATTGACCTACGGGTGGTAGTTTCGGGTCTAGCTGTTTGTGTATGTAAGTTTAAATGTTTGCAAACGCACCCACGATACAGGAGAAATTTTTAGTGTGGGGCAACGTTTTTATATCAAAAAGAGGGGCCTGCCAGGGCCAACCACCAGCCAAACCCGGAACAACTACCTGTAGGTCATACAAATATTTGTTCCTTGCGGGGATCGAACCCGCAACACGCAGCGCAGCAGTCGATCGCTCAACCACTGCGTCAACGGCGCCTTCTGCATATAGAGTTACTGTGCTTTTCGTATAAAATCGGCTAGCAGCATGTTAAAATTCAATAATTTGTTAAGAAGAAAAATTTGTTCTAATTTCGTTAACTGTCATATACACGTCATCTAAAACGTGACTCCAAGCGGAGCCGCGTTCAAACATACTCATAAAACGTGCTTGTTACCCCCCATGTTTGACTTCATGATTATAATGAATACGGCCAGACGTACACTTGAAGCTCAGCTTATTGTCCATGGTCCAGAGCGAGAGGGAATTGGAAGCGGTCACCTCCTTCTGCGAAGCAGTCATGCTAGCGAAGGAGGTGGCTGGGCGTTTGAGGGAGAGAACCTCAAACCAACCAAGCTGCCGCGGGAGACGCCCCGAGAATCGGGCGCCAGGAGACGACTCCCGGCCACCGTAGATGCGAGCCTGCGGACGGTGAGCAATGGGTAGCTCACCGTCCATCCGTCTACTGACGTCAGGCCGAGTCAACGGCGCGTTAGTGTTCCACCTGCACCTCAAAGAGATGTCAGCAAAGCAGAGGGGCCTACCAGGGCCACTGCCTGCTGGGGTAGTGGGTTGTTCGAAGAAGATACTGCGGCCCCGGAACGTAAAAAGCACAAGAAGGAACAGCTACCCTACCATGACGTGTTAAAGCAGAACTTATTCCGCTGAGGGAAAGGGACAGAGCTATACAGGGTGTCTAGCACTATCTCTTTCACTCAGTGGAATAAGTTCTGCTTTAAGATGTCATAGTAGGCCTACAGGGCTTTCTATTAAATGAAACTTAAACATAACTGGCAAGAACGTGGTTGTTCAATTATTAACGCCTCTGCAATACTCTGTTATGTTCCTTGACGTGTTTAGACGTCAGCCTAAAACCTGTCTAGAGTTCAAAGAACACGACTGGAGTTTACTCCTTAAGTACGAGTATCTAACCATACGCAAAAAGAGTTTATTCAACTGAAAAAAGATTAATATCATATGAAAGGGTAAATTCACAAATTAATGAAAAACATATAGTATATAGGTATAGTCACCTATACAGCATACCATATGTACGTCTTAATACACTGACAGCCAAATTAGAAAGTTGCGCACTAAAGGTGCGCACCAAAAACGTGACACATTTTCGTTACTTAAGTACGTTTTACCCCTCGGATTTTTCTCATACCGGGCGCCTTATATCTGTAGGTGAAAGCTAAAGGACCTTAAGTCCATTTTTTGTAATTTTTGGGTTTTAAATGATTTTTATTCAGAATACCCGAATTGATCAAATGGTAAAAGACATTAAGTCCTACAGCCGCTAATTTCGCAGATGTAGAATTATAAATAACATTAAGTCCCTAGACGTGAAAAAGTGAAAGATCGTATGGTTACTTAATATTGTTCACTATTTAAACAATAAATAGGTATAGGTAAATGTTAAATGATCGTATGTGGGAGTTAATGTTATTTACCACTACGCTCGGGTTAGATTTGTTCCTTCTATTGCTTTACGAACAACCCCCGGCAGGCGGAGGCCCTGGCAGGCCCCTCTACTTTGCTGACATCTCATTGAAGTGCGCGTACACTAACGCGCCGTCGACACGGCCTGTCGTCAATAGACGGACGGACGGTGAGCTACCCATTGTTCACTGTCCACAGGCCCGCATCTACGGTGGCCGGGAGTCGTCTCGTGGCGCCCGACGCCCGGGCGTCTCCCGCGTTGGTTTGAGGTTCTCTCCCTCAAACGCACGGCCATCTCCTTCGCTATCATAACTGCTTTGCAGAAGGAGGTGACCGCTTCCCATTCCCTGTCGCTTCGTACCATGGACTGAACCAGGGCCGGCCATCGCCTTTACGAAGGCACGGCGGTGCTCCGCCCAAGCTGGGCACACCGCCACTGTGTGCTTCACCGTGTCCTCCGGGCGATCATCACAATGGTGACACCGGAGAGTTTCCTCCCGCCCGATTATGTGCAGGAACCTCCCGAAACTACCGTGTCCGGTGAGGACCTGCGTCAGGCGGTAGGTGAGGACGCCATGGCGCCTCTCCAGCCACTCCTCAACAAGGGGACGAGGGGACTTACCGCTACTATTGTGGCATGCCCTGCACGGGGTTGCGACAGTCGCTCTCTCCATGCCACCATGAGATCGCACTGGAGGTCTGTCCACTAAACGGCAATTCGCCGTGGTAGCGGAGTTTTCCCCCAATGTAGTGCCTGTGCGCGCCACTCATACAGGTGCGCAGGGACTATCGCCTCCAGATCCCAAGGTGGCAATCCGGCAAGGAGGCTCGCCGCTTCGCCGGGGATCGTGCTGTAGCCCCGGATAAGCCTAATGGCTACGACCGTGGGTGGCGCGCCGCCCTAAAGAATGCGCCCATACCGGGGCTAAAGGGACATGGACCCGCACGACTCCGGCATAGCTCAGGTTGGGCAGGAGCCGCTTGTAAACAGCCCCGGTCCGCTCCAATTTGGGAGCCACACGTCGGATATACTCCACGAAATTCCACCGGCTGTCGAGGACACCGATGCGAACCCCTCCTACCTTCAGCTGGGATCCCGACGGTGCTTATTCCCGCGGCCATGAAACACCATGGCTTCGGATTTGTGCAATGCCACCTCGAGACCCAAATTCTTTCCGCGACTATCGCAACCACGCGGGGTTGCGATAGTCGCGTCATTGGTATTCGGTGATACCGGATTGGCCATGTGGAGAGACACCGCAACGACAACCCCACCCCTGGACACTGCAGCCCCCGTCGTGAGGGCTCTCACGCGCATGATGGCGTCCACAGTCGAGCACCCCCCGCGGAAACCATACTGGTGTTCCGCAAGATTCGGATCCGTCCCCACAAGGTGCCCGACGAGGCAGTTTGCAATAACTCTTTCAAAGAGCTTGCCCACTTTGTCGAGCAGCACGGTGGGCCGGAATGCGGACGGAGAGTCCGCAGGGCGCCCCGGCTTCTGTATGAGGACCAGCTTCCCCGTCTTCCAATGAAGTGGGAACTGGCGTCTCACCAAGCATGCGCTTAGGAGCCCAAGTGGTCGGGGCCCAAGAGCCAAAAGCCTATTCGATTAAGCCACACACCTATAAGCACAAGAAAGGGGGGGGAGTGTCAGACTTCTACTGACTAAAACCCACCCATGTTCCTTCTATTGCCCTTTACGTTCCGGGGCCGCGGTATCTTCTTCGAAAAACCCGCAAACCCGACAAGCACCAAAAAAAAAGTTGCACGATTTCCCGAAAGCTCTGCAAAGGATTCCACCCATTTTTCATATTTTTTTTATAATACATTAGCTCACGAGAGCTCTGTATGTAACTTACTTTTTAAAACATTTTCCATGATGTTGTATCGTACCTAACTTATAAAATAATTAAATTTACTATACAGGAAAGACGTAAGTACCGTCATACTATAAGATATCATAATAAATCTTAAAAGTTAAAGAACCTTAAGTCCGATAATACAGCCTTGAGGAACTATATTTATTAAAAAAATATCTCAATATAATAGCTTAAGTATCCATCATAATCATACTTTTTATTTGACAATGATACGATAACTATTTTTCTTACTGTGTCGATTTTAATATCTAATTTCAGGTATGGCCATCTTTAATGAGCTCTACTGAATACTTTATAAAATGTGACTTAAGGCCCTTCACTTTTCACCTACAGATATATGAAAATCGATTCTTAAGGAGTAAACTCCAAAAACGTTTTGGTTTCCTGACCTTCGTCTTTCGTCTCGTTTTTAAGCTGGTGAGTCATGTCAACAGCCGCGAACAGTACATGTGTGCTAAGCCTTATACCGCCCGCTATCGCAAGGATTACTCGCGGCTTGTGAAGCCTTATTAAATTCACCCACTCGACTCTTATCACTCATTACCGTACTGTATCACTTGATATCGAATTATCTCTTAACGCAACACTGGGTTTGGGAAGACTGATGTTTTATCGTGTCGTTTCTCAGAAGGATAAAATGGAACCGTTATAGGAGATCTTTGTTCCGTCTGTCTGTCTGTCAAAAATGTCTATCTCTAGAATACGCCAAGGTATCGAATTGAAATTAAAACTATAAATTACTAGCTTTTGCCCGCGGCTTCGCTCGCGTTAAAATCGGGGTAACACAGTTCGCTTTTCATGATTTGCAGGTACCTGCTACTTGTAGTTTTTGCCTTTGCACCCTATTTATTGTAATAGCAAAGCTAAGTTTTCCCTTTTCTTCCCTCTTTCTCCCTCATTTCTCACTTAAAAACAAGCCTGTGTCCGCCCTTTAAACTATGTCGTTACCAAAATTCATCAAAATCGGTTTAGACATTGAGGCGTGAAGACGTAACAAACAAACTCACTTTCGCTTTTATAATATTAGTAAGGATTATTAGAACATTTTATCTCTAGAACATGCGAAGGTATCGAATTGAAATAAAAAATACATACTACCGCGTGTGGTCCCTAAGAACTGTGAAAAATAAATAAATAATAAATATCTTGGGACAGCTCACACACGGCTATCTGATCCCAAGCTAAGCAGAGCTTGTGTTATGGTAACCAGACAACTGATATACATACTTATATAATTTATAAATACATTCATATTATAGATAAATTACACCCAGACACAGAACAAACAATCATGCTCACCACACAAAGTTTGTCCTGGGTGGGAAAAGAACCCACGACCTCCTGCTCAGCAGTCAGGGCCACTAACCACTAGACCAACAGGCCCGTCAACCCACCCACTAAGTCTAAACAGTAAATATGGCCGTTTATGTCTCAAGCTTGTATGGAAAGCTTGGCCTGTTTTTGTATGTCTGTTTTATTTACACCATTTTTTTTCCAAATAAGGGCCCTACCTTTATAAAAACTTTGACAAAATGAACTAGGTATACGGTTATTTTCAGGTTTGAACCTGAAACTTATATATATATATAAAGATAAACTATACTTATCTATACTAATATTATAAAGCTGAAGAGTTTGTTTGTTTGTTTGAACGCACTAATCTCAGGGACTACTGGTTGAAATTGGAAAATTCTTTTAGTGATGGATAGTCCATTTCTTGAGGAAGGCTACAGGCTATATAACATCACGCTACGACTAACAGGTGGTGAGCAGCGTGGGTGAAACCGCGTGAAACAGCTAGTCCTTACTAAAATTATAAAAGCGAAAGTGAGTTTGTTTGTTTGTTAGTTACCTCTTCACGCTTTTATGGCTAAACCAATTTTGATGAATTTTGGTACAAAGATAGTTGGGAACCAGGAGACGGACATAGGCTAATTTTTATTTAAAAAAAGTGGGATATGAAGGAGAACGAGAGAAGAAAAGGAAAAACTTAGCGTTGCTATTACAAATCAGTAAGGGCAAAAACTGCAGGTAGCAGGTACTGTGTTATACCGAATTTAACGCGAGCGAAAGCTAGTAATAAATAAAGATAGAATTTATATTGACCCATGGAAAATTAGAAATATCACATAGATTGGATGTTGTTGTGTCTGAAATCAAATAAATTCTACTCTACATACATTCTAACTCACCAAACGTCATTTCTTTTTGCGTCCATGTTTGGCGTATTCCGTCAGATTTAATACCGCAGATGGATTGGGTGTAGTTGACCTCCGCAACAAGTGCTCCTCGTTCCAGTGATTGATCCGTGATGCTGAGAACTCTCCTCTCGTAAAAATGAACAGGTTTAAAAGCTTCGGATATTTGATAAAATGGTACTGGGATTTTCCAAGCGATGTTCGTTGAGCGATTGTTGGCTAAACAACAACAACATGAAAATTTACTTGGTTACTGGAACAAAGTGGTAGCTGATATGGAGCTTGTTTGACTGTCATTTATCTAGACACACAATATTAGAGTTGTTTTTTTATTACTTTTTTTTGTACACTTTACTTGACAGACAGACAGAGAGACGGATATCAAAGTGAGTTCCTTTTAAGGTAGGCAACCCTAAGGTAGGAAAATAGTAATCACCAAATAAGCTTAAATCCTTACTTATAATATTGTAAAAGTGAAAGTGAGTTTATTTGTTACGTTTTCACGCTTAAATGACTAAATCGATTTTTACTGAATTTTAGCACAGTGATAGTTGGGACCCTGGAGACGGAAATAGGCTATTTTTTATTAAAGTAAGAAATGATGGAGAAAGGGTGGAGAAAAGGGAAAACTTAGCTTTGCTATTACAATAAATAGGGCACAACAAAAACTACAGGTAGCAGGTACCTGAAAATCAAGAAAGGGGAACTGGGTTACCCCGAATTTAACGCAAGCGAAACCGCGGGCAAAAACTAGTATTATGGTAAATACAAACACATATGTATTTGGTACATTGTGAAAAAGCTACTAAAAAAATTATCTAATTTCTATTTTTCAGGAGATCTATTTGTATTTAAGACGAAAGTATACTACGCTCTTGACAATACAATGAGAGAGGTGTCAGTCCCCTCGAAGGTTCTGACGTCACGGCTTACGTCACAGGCTCACGGCCTCATATTGACCTGCAAAGGGAAGGTACTGTCGAAATACGTCCGTACTCCCCAAGGGCCGACCCCGGGAATGCGTTGCGAGCTTCTAACCTTTGTATGACCTTTATCCTTACTAATATTATAAAAGCGAAAGTGAGTTTGTTTGATTGTTTGTTACCTCTTCACGCTTTAATGGTTAAATCGATTTTGATGAATCCGTCTCCTGGTTCCCAACTATCTCTGTACCAAAGTACAGAAATAGTTGGGAACCAGGAGACGGACAAAGGCCATATTTTTTTTTAAAGTGGCTTATGAGGCAGAAAGAAGGAAGAAATGGGGAAAACTTAGCTTTGCTATTACAAATCAATAAGGCGCAAGATCAAAAAAATTAGGTAGCAGGTACCTACCTGCAAATCAGGAAAGGGGAACTGTGTTACCTCAAATTTAACGCGATCGAAGCCGCGGGAAAAGCTAGTCTTCTATAATATAAAAATGAATCGCAAAATGTCTTGGTAAGCACATAACTCAACAATACCCGGGCCAATTTTACCATTCTTTTTTTAAATATTCGTTGAAGTACGAGAATGGTTTTTACGGGAAAAAAAAAGCTAAAGGCAGCATAGGTTTTTGTGTAGTTAGGGCAAGGTAGGGTAGCTAGGGTTGAAAAATTGCATTGCAACGCATGGGGAACAGTTAGTTTTAAATGAAAAATCCGTATAGGGCACAGCTAGTTTTAAATAAAAATTGCTTTATGTTATTTTTGGAATTTAAACACAATAGGTTTTGTAGTTAAACTATTGGAAAGGTTCATGATACATCGGGGTGACAATAGATAATGAAACCTATGTAACTTTATTGGCGGGGGGTGCACGTCTGGGGGGTTGGGGGGGGGGGGAAAGGGAGGGCGGTCTTATTAGTAAGGTTTCACTGAAACGCGTTAAAATAGTTCTAGAATAATAGTTAGGTTAGGGGTCTAGGTCAAATACGTAGGTAGATCAGTGTTTATTAGACTTTATTGGTATAGATATACTAGTTGTGCCCAGCGGTTTCCCCCGCTGCTCAGCTTCTCAGTTTTTTTTTCTGTTAAACGTTGCCCCACACTAGGATTTTTCTTGTTTGTTTCGTTTACAAACATTTAAACTCACATACACAAACAGCCAGACCCGAAACAACTACCTGTTAGGTCATAGATATATTTGTTCCGTGCGGGAATTGAACTCGCAACTCGCAGCGCAGTAGTCGATCGCTGAGCCACTGCGCCAACCGTTTTGTCAAAGAGAAAAAGGGTTTGAAAGATAGGAGATTGGGAACGAAACGAACATTGTGATAAGAGAATTTTATATGTTAGATTTTCAGTTTAAGTGAAATAATCCGGCTCGAAGGACCAAAATGTGCCGGGAGTAAGCTGAGAGGTGTCGGGTTGTTGTTGAGTAGAAACTATTATTAATATTCTCTACTATTTACTGTCTCTCACTCAACCTGTTTTTAATGTTAAAATTGGTAATGAAATGATGATGTTTGTTAAATGTTCTTAAAATGTCTAATATAATGTTATCAAATACACCCAAATATCGTGATCTACAGAAGTGCACTGAAATACTAAGTTATAAAATTAGGTTAACGCGTCAAGCCGATATTGCTAACTAAGGTGTTCGTTGAAAACATAGAACAGCTACCCTACTATGACGTCTTAAAGCAGTTCTTATTCCACTGAGGGAAAGAGACAGAGCTATACAGGGTGTCTAGCACCATCTCTTTCCCTCAGTGGAATAAGAATTGCTATAAGATGTCATGGTAGCCCTTCTGATTGTATTTATAAATTGTGAAAAATAAAACAAGCTTGTAAGATGGTAAAAACGACGAACGCTACGAAACTTCGTGATTTCTATATTAACTTTCGTCATTTGTTTTTATTGTGAGCGCCCAATATTTCGACGTTGAAAACGCCATGATAACAAATCACGGAAGGTATCCTTTAATGACAGTTTAAATATGGTTTGAACATCGCTGTGAAGTTGCAAGCTTATCGATTTTTTATCAGATACATTTCAGGGAGTGTGCTATGGAAATGCACAATCTAATTCCACTATCTCCATTCTATCATCTGACGACGAGATAGAGCGAAGCGTCACCGTTATATGGTTACTGTTCCACGAAATGCTATGCTTCATCAGGTTCAGGATTTCGGCCACCGTAGATGCGGGTCTGTGGACGGTGAGCAATGGGTAGTTCATTCTGCCGGGGTTGCAGGTTGTTCGAAAGAGATACCGCGGCCCCGCAACGTAAAGGGCAATAGAACGAACATGGGTGGGTTTTAGTCAGTAAAAGTTTGACATGGCCCCCGCTCCGCCCACAGCGGGGGAAGTCATTTGATGACATGACAAAACAAATGGGTAGTTCACCGTCCGTCCGTCGAGTGAGGACAGGCGCGTTAGTGTTCCACGCGTGCCGCAAAGAGAGGTCAGGAAAGCAGAGGGCCTGCGGGTTGTTCGACAGAGATACCGCGGCTCCGGAACGTAAAGGGCAATAGAAGGAACATGGGTGGGTTTGAGTCACTAAAAGTCTGATTCGCCCCGTTGCTCCACTCAGACCGATGTAAGTTATTTGATGATTTCCCACCCCAAAAAAAAAAGAACATGGGTGGGTTTAAGTCAGTACAAGTCAACACTCCTCCCCGCTCCGCCTAGAGCAGGCGAAGTTATTTGATGACTAGCTTTTGCCCGCGACTTCGTACGCGTGGATTAATAGTTCCCGTTCCCGGGGGATTTCCGGGATGAAAACTATCCTATGTCCTTTCTCGGGTCCCAAACTATATCTGTACCAAATTTCATTAAAATCGGTTCAGTGATTTAGGCGTGAAGAAGAGACAGACAGACAGACAGAGTTACTTTCGCATTTATAATATTAGTTTGGATTTCCCATCCGCAAAAAAACAATCCAAATGTCAATCATCGTTCTAAAATTATTTTTGGAACGAGAACGAATCGTCTCGTACGATTTATTCTTGGTTACCTCAAGAAAAACGGTTATGAAAATACAGTTTCTATCTCCAAAATCGATTTTATTCGGCGAGGCGTTAAGTGGCTCGCTTGGCATTTTACTGCCATGCCGTACGCTGGTATGCCAGTAAAATGCCAAGCGAAGCTTAAGCTCAAGACTACTCGATAGTGTTGCCAAACGTCGAGAATTCTCGAGACATCTCGGGTTTTTATTCGCCGCGAATTGTATGTCGCGTTGCTCGAGGCACCCAGGTACTTATTTTTTTACTAGCTGGCGCCCGCGGGTCACCCGCGTGGTACCGAAAAAAGTATCCTTTATGTTTTATCACACTATAATCTACCTCTGTGCCAACTTTTATCAAGATCCGTTCAGCCGTTTTGACGTGAAAGAGTAGGTAACAAACATCCATACATCCTCACAAAAATTCGCATTTATAATATACTAGCTTTCGCTCGCGACTTCTTCCGCGTGGCCTAGTAACTTTGGTCTAACGCTAACTTTAACTCGCGTGATGATCGAAAAAAAAATTTTTTTCTCCCCGGTTTCTTCCCTCTTTCTCCCGCTTTTCTCACTTTTCTTAAAATTAACCTATGCCCGTCTTCAGGGTCCCAAAATTCATCAAAATGGGTTAGGCCATTTAGGCGTGAAGACGTAACAAACAAACTCACTTTTGCTTTTTTTTATATAGTAAGGATAACATCTAGTAAACAGTCAAGGTTTTTTTGTATATAATACTTTTACTAACTAAAACTTAGATTCGGACAAGTGGCAGCCTACTCCCATATTTATATCTTAATATTTTTAAGGTTCCGTACCTCGAAAGGTAAAAAACGGAACCCTTATTGGATCTCTTTGTAGTCGTTCTGTTTGTGTGTCAAGACCCTTTATCTTGGGGACGCGTGGAGGTATCGAGAACCCTCAGTGCCCGAGTCACACTTGGCCGGTTTATACTTATAATTCTGCTGTACGTATGTTGTCACCTAACTCCTCCGAAATGGCTGCACCGATTTGGAGGAATAGTTGTGGGTATATTTCAATAGGTTTTTGGATGTTTTGAAAATGGTTTTCACGGTTTTGTCGGTATGTCCCTCAATTTGATATACTGTACAAAGGGCAGGGCAACTTCTGCTGGGTCCGCTAGTTTATATTTTTTTCTTGATTTTCATGTTTTATGTAGGTACACACGACGACAGATCAACCTATACAAAACCAGTTTATGCGGATCTCTCATTGTACTTGAAATCTATGGTGTACGATCCGTTGTTGAGAGAGCAGCATAAACTGGTTTTGTATAGGTTGATCTGTCGTCGTGTGTACAACCGATAACTTGTAGTGTCATGTTTACTGTTAGTATAAGTTGGTTATAAATTAAACAATAAAAAAAAACTCCAAAACATGTAGGAAACCACGGACCAAAACTGTGTTTTATTATTTTTTGTCGCGCCAAAACAACAACATATTCATCCTACTGGATCCCGAATATACCCTAGAATCTGGTAAAACTACTTTTCCGCTGTCACAACTACTTATGTGCGTATTACTTATATTTTTTTCCCTCCGGCACTTGGGTACATATCCGGCAATTTACTTATGTACTCTGGTGCTTATATTTACATGTAAACATGATAGAGATTGGGTAAGTATATTTGGAACTATTATTATATGGCGTTGAGTAAAGAAATATTTCTGAAGAAAGAAGGAAATAGTACATTTTGATACAAGTGAGGGAACTTTGTCATTGCGTTCAAAGCGGTAGCCGAGGGTGTTAATTCTAGAAACACTTTTAGTTCTGTTATTTATTTTCTCCGTAAAGTGTATTGAAAAAACATCGTTTGGTTTACATGGGAAAATTGTTACTGCTCCATAACACCCTTGCCGAATGGCTAGTGTGTGAACTTCACTTCGGTCGCAATGACAAAGTTTTTTCACTTGAATGAAAATGGATTATTTCACTGTCACTATTTTCTTACCAGCTATGCCCAGCGGTTTTACCCGCTGCTCGGCTCCTGTCCTCCACCCTTATCATTTAGGGGTTTGAATGATAGTTTCTCGGAAAAGCGATCAACTATTTTTAAACAATATCATCTTGAAGAAGTTACTTCTCCGAAGGGTAGATTAATCCCGAAACGTCAAACTTACTACCAGAAGATGGCCCAGTTTAATTTAAAAAACTTTTATAAAATGGTCCGCAGCGTCTTGTACACACACAAATCAAACAGTTTTATTTTTCTAGACTCTAATTAAATGTGATATAAGAGACTGAAACTAGCTTCAACGTTATTTACTGCAGTTAATAAAGTACATTCCTAGAATCTCTCATTAAAATGTGGGTACTTTTGTATGTCTATTTGTTCGGAAGAACTCGTAGCTATATATCCCTACTAATATTATAAAAGTGAAAGTGAGTTTGTTTGTTTGTTAGGTTTATATTGGTACACAGATACTTGGGATGAGACTTCGTGATGGACCACGGCTATATTTAAAAAAAGTGAGAAATGAGGGAGAAAGAGGGAAAAGAAGGGAAAACTTAGCTTTGCTATTATAATAAATAAGGCGCAAGGGCAAAAACTACAGGGAGCAGGTACCTGCTGTGTTACCTCGAATTTAAGGCGAGCAAAGCCGCGGGCAAAAGCTAGTATAATACATATATATGGCATAAATATATAATATAGCCACTTTGGTCCATCTTTAGGTTAAGAGACACGTGCCTGGATTGGTCTGTGCATGACTGACCACCCATTACAAAACGAGTTTCCTCTGTGCCTCGGAAAGCATACTAGCCGTTGGTCCCGGCTGTCATTTGTAGATCTTTGACAGTCGTTACAGGTAGTCAGATGCTCAAAAGACTCACATCCATTTTTAACAAGGGGTATCGTATTACCCAGGTTCTGGGTTGTGGCAGTCAGATAGGTAGTCGCTCCATGTAACATAATGTTATTCAACTGCATCTGATGAGACTGGAATCTTAGCTCAACCTGGTATCATTTTTAGTCTATGCTCTTTAATTTGTGGGCAAAGCCCCCAATACCGTTTTGTTTCCCTCTGGTGTGTGTTTATGCTTTTAAGCTATTGCATAGCTTCTATCGCGGGCCTTGAGCGTGGTGACCGAATCCAGAAATTTCGTAACGAAAAATACTAACACTTTCATTACGAATATACGGTCAGTTATTTCAATCACAGTGTTGCTATTACAAATCAATAAGGTGCAAGGGGAAATACTGCAGGTAGCAGGTACTGTGTTATACCGAATTTAACGCAAGCGAAACCGCGGGCAAAAGCTAGTTGTAAAATAAAGCATTGGAACCGTGTTCCGTGAATCTCTAAAAAGGTATATTGGTTGTTCAGCTGCAGCTACATGCCGCAATCAAACCGCGTAAAGTGTTAATAATGTGCTTAACCTACATATTGAGGTGACGGCATTGGTAACCTTTACCTATTTGAATTAAGCACTACACTACTGCAATACATGGTCTATTATCTAATGTCAAACTTTTATAGCGTTGACGATGTCGCGGTGTCGACACTGCGTAGATGCGTATGCTGCGTCAGCGCGGCAGCGTTGCCTTACATGTTTTTTGCGGACTCTATTTTTGAAGTTTACTCCTTAAGAATCGATTTTCATATATAAGGCGCCCGGTATGAGAAAAATCCGAGGGGTAAAACCTACTGAAGTAACGAAAATGTGTCACATTTTTGGTGCGCACCTTTAGTGCGCAACTTTCTAATTTGGTGTGAGTGTTTTTCATTAATTTGTGAATTTACCCTTTCATATGATATTAATCTTTTTTCAGTTGAATAAACTCTTTTTGCGTATGGTTAGGTACTTAAGGAGTAAACTCCAGTCGTGCGTCGGAGCTGACACACACACTTTTTTTTAATAACTTCTCCCGTTCTGGGTAGAGCAGGGTCCCAGTCTCAGATTATAACTGACTAATATCAGAGTGGTTTTTGTTGTTCCTTCTTTCGCTCTATGTTCCGCCGCGGTATCTCTTTCGAACCATCAGAACCGGTAGACAGAAGCCATGACGGGCCTCTCTGATTTGCTGACCTCTTTGTGAGGCTTGCGTGACCCGAATACGCCTTCGACACGGCCTGTCGTCCTAAGACGAACGTAACAGTGAGTAATGAGGAAAAAAGGAAGAGGGAAAAAAGGGAAAACTTAGCTTTGCTGTTACAATAAATAAGGCACAAGGGCAAAAACTACAAGTTGCAGGTAAAAGGGAACTGTGTTACCCCGAACTTAACTCGAGCGAAGCCGCGGGCAAAAGCTAGTTTTTTATATTCAGCAGGTTGGGTTGTCAATATTCCTTTGCCATAGACTTCATATATAATAATGTTAGCATTATAACATCACTTCTTTACGCAGACAACGTACAGCTACGATAAGTCTTGAAAAGATACGCTGGGAGCTTCTAACCCATCTTAAATATGATCCTTGAGCTACCCGTTACGACGCCCAAGGGCAAAAAAGGGTAGCCATTACATAGCCAGAATGTACACATTTCAAATCCATGAGGAAAATAACTCTGCCTATAATATACAGCCTTTATAGCCCCCTAAGAATTTATAAAGCACTAGCTTTTGCCCACGGCTTCGCTCGCCTTAAATTCGGGGTAACATAGTTCGCCTTTCCTGATTTACAAGTATTTGCTTGCGCCTTATATATTGTAATAGCAATGCTAAGTTTTCCCTTTTCTTCCCTGTTTCTCCCTCATATCTCAATCTTTTTTTTAAAGAATAACATATGTCCGTCTCCAGGGTTCCAACTATCTCTGTACCAAAATTCATCAAAATCGGTTTAGCCATTTAGGCGTTAAGACGAAACAAATTAACTTTCGCTTTTATATTATTAGTACGGATGTCATTAATCGAAGATCTTCGTAGGTAAAGTATTCAAAAAACTGAAAGGTAGTATTCAAGGGGTATCGTATCAATGATACATGCCAATTTCCATTTTAGCCAGATGCAGTTGAGGGCTAGGTAGATGCCAGCCTAGTTGAACACAGACGACCAAATGTATATTTTCTGGACCAGCTATGAACAAGGTAACCCATCCAAAAACAGTCGCAAGTAGCCTACCAGTGATAAGTCGCGCTGTCAACATCAGACACAATTATTAATAACACGGTAGGCGCAGTGGTTAAGCGGAGCATCGTTGTTCCGGGTCTGGCTGTTTGTAGATGTGAGTTAAAAGTTTGTAAAATCACCCACGATCCAGGAAAAACTCCTAGAGAGTGGCGGTGTTTGTTTTCTAAATATTACTAACTAGCTGTTCCATGCGGTTTCACCCACGCTGCTCAGCACCTGTTGGTCGTAGCGTGATTTTATATAGCCTATAGCCTTCCTCAAGAAATGGACTATCCAACACTAAAAGAATTTTCCAATTCCAACCAGTAGTCCCTGAGATTAGTGCGTTCAAACAAACAAACAAACTCTTCAGATTTATAATATTAGTATAGATATTATGAATGCGAATGTTTCAAAATTCATTTATTGCAAAAACATCTGTAGATAATATACATGGTTATTATTGGTGTTACAAACAATTTTCAGGCTAAATATGTTTAGCCATGGCTGGTGTACAAATTATGTAGAAAGACAGTCACATTTCAAAATACAGTAATATAATTAAATCTTAAATTACAATTTTTTTGTGAGGATGGATGGATGTTTGTTACTTTTTCACGTCAAAACGGCTGAACGGATCTTGATGAAATTTGGCACCGAGGTTATGGTCTGGAATAACACATAGGATACTTTTTTTTCTATATGACGCCGGCGGAACCGCGGGCGCCAGTTAAATATACATTTATGATATAAATGTCAGACGAGCCAGCAATGCGACCACACCATTTAAAAAGCTCGCAATAACCATACGTTATTTACAGTCACCGTGCAATCTTTTACCGCTCGCCGCAACGTTCATTGCACCATGAAAACTCCCTAATTGGTTCAGAAACGCGGGAATAAAACGCGAATCGGGTACCTTCGGCGACCGTCGTAAAACATCGTTTATGATCGGACCGGAATGTTCCGTTTTTTATTGTGGTTTTATATACTCTGTGGCTGTTCCATCTGACAGAGGATATGAATGATTGAATTGTATAACAAATAAGTATTGTCGAAAACTGGGAAATGTTGCCATAAAGGAAGAAAACCAACAAATATTATCGGATTACGATGAATAGTCACAAAACGCAAACGAATATTTTTACGAGCGTAGACACTACGCAACCGCGATTCAAACGCCAAGTAATGTGACGTTTTGTCGAAAGAAGTTTTATCCATGTCTAGGGCGCAAGACGGCTACCGGCCACCGTAGATGCGGCTCGGTGGACGGTGAGCAAAAGGTAGCTCACCGTCCGTCCGTCTAGTGGCAATAGGCCGTGTCGACGGCGCGTTCGTGTCACGCGCGCCTCACAAAGAGGTCAGCAAATCAGAGAGGCCCGTCATGGCCTCTGCCTACCGGTTCTGATGGTTAGAAAGAGATACCGCGGCCCCGTAACACAAAGGGCAAAAGAAGGAACATGGGTGAGTTTTAGTCAGTAGAAGTCTGTAACTCCCTTTCGCTCCGCCCAGAGCGGGAGCAGTTATTTAATGATTTAAATTCATAAAGGGGATCTAGAAATAAGTTCTGAATTCAAGGTTACAGTTTTGTAAGTCGATGTTTATTAACCGTTTAACTTTTTATCAATTTAGAAAACAAATTGAATTCTTGTTTTCAGTGAAATAATCTTGTTAGTTTGTTTGATGAATTTTGGTACAGAAATAGTCGGGACCCTAGAGACGGACATAGGCCTTTTTTTAAAGTTAGATATCAATGGGAAAACTTAGCTTTTCTATTACAATAAATAAGGCACAAGGGCAAAAACTACAGGTAGCAGGTAACTGAGTTACCCCGAATTTAACGCGAGCGAAACCACGGGCAAAAGCTAGCTTCAAAAAATTCTTGAAAAATAAAACTGTGCGCTCGTGCCGAACCAAAAAGACATGGAGTCTCAATATCAATCTGACATTTGAAAGAACTCGTATTGCATAAAACATTAAGCAAAGAAAGTATTGAGGAAGTTTAAGGAATTATTCTTTGTCTATAATGGAGCATTCGTGACTGCTTTCAAATTCTTGCTTTAAAAGTAATTCCAAACTGCACTAAAAATTGTATAAACACGTTAAAGTGTTGCCCGAAGTCAAACGGTATGCTACCGTGGTCTTACGTCGTTGTAAATGTTCACGTCAGAATCCGCATAGCGTGTTGAAGTGACAGTGAGACGATACAGCCTATAGTTTACTCAGTACACAATTAAATATAGCTATGTGGAAATTTGCATGCACATGACAAGCAAGGAGGTGTCTGATCCTGCCGGGGTTGCGGGTTGTTCGAAAGAGATACCGCGGCCCCGGAACGTAAAGGGCAATAGAAGGAACATGGGTGGGTTTTAGGCAGTACAAGGTTGACACTCCCCCCCGCTCCGATATTAATCATTTGTTCTAGCTAATAATTGCTTATTGAATTTTATTAAGCGTATACATACACTCTTTTGCAAAAAAAAAACGGCCACTTCAGATTTTTTTCTCTACTTCAATGAAGAAGGACAAGAAATAGGTTTTATTAATTTGATGATATATTGGCATTTTATTTGAAGTATTCTGGCATGATTCTTTACGTTCCAAATTTAAAATTTGAAATTAATAGGTAAAAGAAAAATAATGATTATTGTGGATTATTCTAAAATTGCTAAACTAATGGCGCAAATTGCTGAAACGATTTTTACCTGATTAAGATACTTTAAAACTTTTTGGATATTTTCTGAAAATTAAACTATTTAGTCTTTCTTTATTATATTTAAGCGTATGTATATTTTTTAAACATAAAAGCCAAATATTTATTTAAAAAAAAATAAAAAATAATAGTGAATGTACACACTGAGATATATCAAGCAATACAGTTCCACTTAAAAAAGCTTCGAATCGTATAGATTTCCTGTACAATAAAAGATCTGCATGAACTAGTTTTGTATAGCTTCGTACCCCGCTGCACTAAGACCAAACTTTCGTGATTATTCATTATTATTAATCGCTTTACTTACTTACAATTGAAGTCCAGGAGTTTCAGCATTAAGGTTTTTGCTAACGCTAGCTGTTTGCTGTAACTTTGCTTATCTGTAGGCCTACCATGACATCTTAAAGTAGAACTTATTCCACTGAGTGAAAGAGATGGTGCTAGACACCCTTCATAGCTCTGTACCTTTCCCTCAGTGGAATAAGTTCTGCTTTAACACGTCATAGTAGGGTAGCTGATCGGTGTTCAGTCGTAGTTCTCATTTTGATCAAGTTTACGAATGTCGCTTCGTTGATCTATTGGTCGGGGTTGCTGACCAAGAAGTCCTGGGTTTTATTCTCTTGGGTATAATGTTATTCATAGTTATTTAAGTCTTATTACTATTATACCTACCTAATAAATGTTTAGCCCTTCCTCCTGTATCGTGGGTGCGTTTACAAACATTTTAACTGGTAATAAACAGCCAGACCTGAAACAAATACCTGTCGGTCATACATATACTGGTTCCATACCACGCAAGAGCAAAAGCTGTAGGTAGCACGTACTGTGTTATACCGAATTTAACGCGAGTGAAGCCGCAGGCAAAAGCTAGTAAGTATCTACAAATCGCTAGTACATGACCGGACACATTGTATAATCACATGATACACAGTATAGGTAAGCTGAAGTGGCAGTGGGCCGGCCATATTTGCCATAGAACCGAAGACCATTGGGGATGACGTGTGTAAGTTGAAGCCGTTATGCGGCAAGCATAAGGTGGGTCGCCCTCAGGGTGGTAGGTAGCAACTGGATTAGAGTTACCGAGAATCTAGTTCAGTAGAGAGAATTTTGAGAGTCCAGCAGTAGACTGCGGTAAGCTGTTGATAAAGATGTTACCAGTTGTTGCTCCTCCCAAATGAAAACCTTCATCACCTCTTCCACAACAAAGCTTATGAGTTAATTGATTAGGACATAAACAATTAATATCCCTGTCAACCTTAATGATATCAGCGACCCTTTTCTCACACAAGGGCAATAAATTATACAGAAATATTATCTCTATCTAGCGGATAAATGGTTTATCGTTGGAGGGACGTGTGAATCAATTAGGAAAGGTCCTTATTGGCCAGGTGATGATTACTTACTTTCTGTTCCATATGTGTTTGGGGTATACCCCAACTGCCATGGGTCACAATATATTGTACGCCATGATTGTAGAAAATATGATCATGTTTCCAACTTTCGCAAAATACTTAAGTGGCTCCCAATTCGACTTCGCCGGAACTCTCGAATATTGTGTTTGCTTTTTAACATCCTTCACAACCCTAAAACGCCATTCTATCTGCAGGAACGTTTTTCCTATTTCCGTCCTTCTGATGCTCCTTGTAGATCTCCTCAAACCCCCTCTCCACTCTACCGACTTCTACTCCTACTCCTTTACTGTTCACGCTGTGCGGTTGTGGAATTCGCTTCCGCCTGACATTAGGGACTGCCAAACTGATTCAGTTTTTAAGAGAAGAGTAAAAGAACATTATCTTTCAATTTCACCATAGTTGCATAGGTATTTATTATTATATTTTTTTATATTGTATTTAAGTTATATATTTGTCTTTGTATTTGTATGTATGTTAGTATATTCTTATATTGTATTTAGTCATATTTGCTTTTGTTTTTATGTATTCTTTTTACGCACTGTGTCTACAACTCTTTTTATTTACTCTCCTTTCGCAGGTATGCTGGAGGAGATTTCTATAGAAATAAGCATTACCTTTGTACCTGTTTTCTATTCCTATTCATGTTTCTGTATTCAGTGTGTATGTACATAAATCGTTAAATAAATTGTTCCCGTTAAAATTGTAGGTCAGTAAATTAGATGGAAAAGTAAATTGTAAAGAGTGTCCATGGATTTTTTTGCCCGTTGCTGTCAATGTGATGTACGATTTTCGAATGGGCAACTACAGTATATTCGCAGTTATTATGCACCAATGCAAGCACAAAAAGGAAGCTTTTAGCAAAAGCATTTTTTAAACTTGAACTATCTTCTTCTAATCTAATATATAAAATTCTCGTGTCACAGTTTTCGTTCCCATACTCCTCCGAAACGGCTGGACCGATTTAAACGAAATTTTGTGCACATATCGGGTAGGTCTGAGAATCGGCCAACATCTATTTTTCGTACCCCTAAGTGAGCAGCGAGTGAAACCGTTGGGCACAGCTAGTCTAATATATAAAATTCACGTGTCACAGTTTTCGTTCCCATACTCCTCCGAAACGGCTGGACCGATTCAAACGAAACTTTGTGTACATACGGGTAGGTCTGAGAATCGGCCAACATCTATTTTTCATACCCCTAAGTGAGAAGCGGGTGAAACCGCTGGGCACAGCTAGTATTTTATGGAATTCAGTTTAAAATTAATAACAAAAGTAAATCAAACCAACTTTGTGGAAGCATTTTACGCTGGAAGTAATAATTTTGTTATTATCAGTTAATTAGCAATTTTGTTATTTATCATAGTTTTTATAAGTCTGTAAGCTTACCTAAAATGTTACAAAGAAGTTATGGCTGTGTCTGGACTGTAGGTACATACAGTACGGCCAACGAGAAGCGATACGAAAGGTCATTAACCTAAAGAACAACTGTGGCGTTGACAATCTAATATTTAGCTCTTTCCATCTTGTGCCTTTGTTGTAATGTCTCGTTCTCCCGGCAAAAACATGACAACGTTAAGACGGGTTCGCCATACATTCGGGCGGCCATTTTAGATGGAGTTTTAGCATGGGTTTTGTTTATATTTGGTATCGCTTCTCGTTGGCCGTACTATAGCTTATCTTTAAATTATGTAAAAGAGCCCGCCACGGGTCCATTTGAAATGAATACATTGAGTTTCAGTTTGAAGTCGACCTGCCACATCCTTACTAATATTATAAAAGCGAAAGTGAGTTTGTTTATTTGTTTGTCACCTCTTCACGCTTTAATGGCTAAACCGATTGTGATGAATTTTGGTACATAGATAGTTGGGAACCAGGAGACGAACATAGGCTAATTTTTATTAAATAAATAAAAATGGATATGCGGGAGAAAGAGGGAAGAAAAGGGAAAACTTAGCGTTGCTATTACAAATCAATAAGGCGCAAAGGGAACTGTTTTACCCCAAATTTAAAGCGGGCAAAGCCGCGGGCGAAAGATAGTACCTAATAATGCTGGATAGAATCCTGAATCAGGGGCATCAGCAGGTTCTTTACCATAAGCCACAACATACAACCGATTCCAAACGCGTCTTATCAGATATCATTGGACTCGATTTTGGGGCCTATCCAACACATTAAATAAATAAATATCTTGGGACAACTCACACACGGCTATCTGATCCCAAGCTAAGCAGAGCTTGTGTTATGGTAACCAGACAACTGATATACATACCTATATAATTTATAAATACATCCATATTATAGATAAATCACACCCAGACACTGAACAAACAATCATGCTCAACACACAAAGTATGTCCTGGGTGGGAATCGAACCCACGACCTGCGGCTCAGCAGTCAGGGCCACTAACCACTAGACCAACAGGCCCGTCAATACCCCGACATTATTATTATATAACCACCTTATTTACCTTTATTTTCTTTAACAGTATCAAACATTTTTTAAAAAAGGCCGCGAAGTACAAACTTGCAAACAGTACAAGTACAAGGTTTGCACGCAATGTTGAAAAACGTCGCGCTGTACCATTTTTTTAACTAAGTGCCGTAATTTTTTATACTAGTATTGTAAATGGTTCCGCTTGTATATCGCACGCATATATTGTAATTTATGCTGTAGCATTGTGCGGGTGTCTTTTCGTGACATTTTTCGTGAAGTATTGATAAGGTTAGATAGTCGATATTTTTATAGCAAACTAGCTGGCGCCCGCGTGATATCCTATGTGTTATTCCATGTGCCAAATTTGTACGGCAGCTACCTGCCACCTGTAGTTTCTCCCTAGCGCCTTATTTATTGCAATAGCAATGCTAAGATTTCCCTTTTTTCCCCTCTTTCTCCCTCCTTTTTCACTCTTTAAAAAAATTGCCTTTGTCCGTCTCCAGGGTCCCAACTATCTCATTACCAAAATTCATCAAAATCGGTTTAGCCATTTAGGCGTGAAGAGGTAACAAACAAACTCACTTTCGCTTTTATAATATTAGTTAGGATAAATACAAGATTTAAGTGCTCATTCAAATAATCAAGAGGAAAGATTTTTTTATTTGTTTGTACCGAATAGGTACCGAAACTACTTGACCGATTTGAACCATAATTTCCGTAATAGAAATCTTAATTATTAATATATACTATATAACACCACGCCACAAGACTTGGGAGATCAGCAACGGGTGAAACCGCTAGGCACAGCTAGTTAAAAATATTCTTATCGCTTGTTTACCAAAAGGTAGTGCCGAGCTTGCGAATTTTCCATAATTAAATTCATAACATAATTACGATGTTGGATAACCATAGAATAAATTAGTAGTACCTTCTGTAATAATTTGTAACGGAGAGACATCGCGTGCGGGGCGACCTGTGTAGTTGTCGCATGCTGCCGGAAATTGGGGTGGGGGGAGGGGGTAATTTTTACCATGGAGGTTGAATTGTTCAAAAATTCAGCCAGATATTTTTTTTTTACATTTTTCGCTGGTTTGGAACGACAACTTGGGCGAGGTGCTTTTTTATTATTGTACATATATCTAATATATAAAATTCTCTTCTCACAGTTTTCGTTCCCATACTCCTCCGAAACGGCTGGACCGATTTAAACGAAATTTTGTGTACATATCGTGTAGGTACTCGGCCAACATCTATTTTTCATACTCCTAAGTGAGCAGCGGGTGAAACCGCTGGGCACAGCTAGTAATATTATAAATGTGAAAGTGAGTTTGTTTGTTTATTTGTTACGTCTTCACGCCTTAATGGCTTAACCGATTTTGATGAATTTGGTACAGAGATAGTTGGGACCCTGGAGACTGACATAGGTTATATTTTTTTTAAAGGGAGAAAGAGGGCAGTAAAGGGAAAACTTAGCATCGCTATTACAATAAATAAGGCGCAAGGGAAAAAAACTACAGATAGCAGGTACCTGCAAATCAGAAAAGGGAAACTGTGTTACCCCGAATTTAACGCGAGCGAGGCCGCGGGCAAAAGCTAGTAAATATATACATAAATTAACACACGCACTGAATGACACCACTGACAGGGTCAATTTAGTTCCCTATAAACCCCCAAACTTGTGCCATAAGCGGCAATATCTTTTGTACATGTTGACTTAGAGGGTTATTGTTTTTCACAGCACCAAGGGACCACAAACTTTAAGTATATGGTTTTAAATTTAAGCTTGATACCTCAGTTCCGGAGA
Organism: Ochropleura leucogaster; assembly: GCA_958449745.1. Lineage (NCBI taxonomy): Eukaryota > Metazoa > Arthropoda > Insecta > Lepidoptera > Noctuidae > Ochropleura > Ochropleura leucogaster. The sequence goes on from OY288208.1 coordinate 1,810,257, forward strand.
TAAAGGGTCTTGACAGACAGACAGACGGACAACAAAGTGATCCAATAAGAGTTCAGCTACCCTACTATGACTTCTTAAAGCAGAACGCAGAACCGACGGAAAGGGACAGAGCTATACAGGGTGTCTAGCACCATCTCTTTCACTCAGTGGAATAAGTTCTGCTTTAAAACGTCATGGTAGGCCTACTGTTTTTTGCCTTTTGTGAAATGAAATCCTATAAAGAATATCAAATGTGATATGTTAGTTAAGATAATTTTATTAAGGAAGGATAATACTTCTTGTAATATTAGAATTTGATATTAATAAATACATTTTAATATTGACAAAGGATGACACGATGAGTGGTCTTATCGCTAAACGCGATTTAAAGATGTCGTATGAAAGGGAGAAAGAGCAACATTCATCATCATCATCATTTTCCTGCCCTTGTCCCATTCTATTTGGGGTCGGCGCAACACGTTTTCTTCTTCCATTTTCCCCTATCAGACGTCACGGCATCATTTACTCCTTTCTCCTTCATATCATTCCTTACACAATCCATCCATCTTTTCTTTGGCCTTCCTCTCGCTCTCCGTCCATCAACATTATTAAGTTCTATGTTAATAGGAGATGTTTTTATTTCTTTACAAACATGATAGTTACTACATTGATATAATTTTGACGGGCCTGTTAGTCTAGTGGTTAGTGGCCCTAACTGCTGAGCCGGAGGTCGTGGGTTCGATTCCCACCCAGGACAAACTTTGTGTGATGAGCATGATTGTTTGTTCTGTGTCTGGGTGTGATTTATCTATAATATGTATGTATTTATAAATTATGTAAGTATGTATATCAGTTATCTGGTTACCATAACACAAGCTCTGCTTAGCTTGAGATCAGATAGCCGTGTGTGAGTTGTCCCAAGATATTTATTAAGATATTTATTAATTAGTAAGTTCTCCAAGCGCCTTTATCTGCAGTAGAAATTTCTTCCATAGTAGATTTATTTAGAACAAATTATTTTTAACAAAGTACGCGAAACGTAACTTAAATTCCCTAAGGGTCAAAATTCCCTTCAGAACCACTCAAAGCCGTTGTTTGCACACAGAAAATTACAAGGCAGAATAATTATAAACGTACTACAAGTAACGTTGTGAAACCATTGAAGTTTTAATTAAGTGTATTCGTAATTAAGTCCCAAAGTAATTAACTTGACGCTAAGAAAAATAATCGAATGCGGAGTTGAATGCCGTTTCATTACGAACACTGATATTCAAAACTTCTTTGGAGTTTTTGGTATTTTCAACAGAGAGAATTGATTGGCAGAGTCGAATCGTTGGTCGAGAGGTCGTAAGCGCAGCTTCAAAGGATGAGGTTTTGGTTTTTAGATCTAGGAATTTCTCCTGTATCGTGGATCCGTTTACAAACATTTAAACTCACATACACAAACAGCCAGTGGCGTAGTGGCTGAGCGATCTACTGCCGCGCTGCGTGTCGTGGTTTCGATCCCCGCACTCGATTCTGGCTGTTTTAGTATGTGAGTTTGAATGTTTTAAATAAAAAAAGTACATACATAAATAAGTCGCAAGAGCAAAAACTACAGGTGGCAGGTACCTGCAAATCAGGGAAGAGGAACTGTGTTACCACGAAAATAACGCGAGCGAAGCTGCGGGCATAAGCTTGAGAAAATACTATAATTATTTTCTTTTTCTGGAAACCCTGGGTTTCAGACATTCAGGTTTCTGAAAATAGACAACGGCAACTCTGCAAGTACTAGCTTGAGCAACAGCTTACAGAAAAAAGTTCCGAATATATTTTTTCTTTTAACACTTCCATTTTCATTTAAATCTCTATCATGACTACGGTGATGGTAGCTTTGACTGACATTCTATTAAATATAGCTTCGGAAAGAAATACGTACGACCTTTATTTTTAAGGCTTCTGTCGTCGTTCAGGAAGTTATCCGGTTTCTTATATTTTCATTCGATGATTGATTTTATTTCATTAAAAGTCCTTGAAAAATAAGTGGTTTTTGTCATTGTTCCTCGCTTCAATGCAAGACGTTTGCCGCAATGCGTTATTCTCGATGCATTTGTTATTATATTTTGTGGCTTGTCTACACTGTGTATAAGTTTTATTTATGGGCTAGTACAGAAATCTGGGAAATGATGTGACACACCGCATCGCAGGAACCTGCAGTAAAAGCCTTGTGCTTCGAACAAGCTCGTAGTTTTTACGATGCGATGTCACATCGCAGTTTTGTGTACAAGCCCTTAAGCATTTACAGTGTCGGGGTTGCGGGTTGTTCGAAACAGCTACCGTGGCCCTGGAACGTAAAGGGCAATAGAAGGAACATGTTTGATTTTCCTCCCCCCTTCGGCCAGAGCGGGGGAAGTTATTTGATGATTTCCCATCTGCAAAAAAGGGTCATAACCATGTGGACTACCCATAAAAGAAACAATTCAAAATCATTGTTCCTTTAATCTTCTCTTCCTTCGCTTGAAACTTTCTAGCATCTTAAGTTCCACACAAATTGATTTATTCGAGATCATTCTTTATTTTGGGGAAGTTATTTGACGACTTCCAATCCGCGAAAAAAAGCAATGTACAGTGCCATCTATGGCGCATATGTAGAACTGACATTAATAACCTTGAATCGCACTAAGCATTATCAGCCCAGTGACACGAGCTGCTGGTTGTTCGACAGAGGCCCCAGAACAGAAAGGGCACAAGAACATGGATGGATTTTAGTCAGTAGAAGTCTGACAGTCCCCCCGCTCCGCCCAGAACGGGAGAAGCCATGATGATTAAAAAATAGACACCAATATAATATTGCTCAGCATTTTTCTAAACTGTACTTCCTTTTTCAGCTGCAAATCGAGGCGGGAGCTGGCGAGGGTCCAGGGCCTCCGGTAAACAACAACTCGGAGGGTGCAGTGGCCAGCCCCCCTCGGGATGACAACCACAATGCTCACCAGCCACCACCGGTCACACCGCGAGCCAGGCCGCTCACACCTGCAGGTAAGGATAAGCTGTAGGCCTACTATGACATCTTAAAGCAGAACTTATTCCACTGAGTGAAAGAGAAGGTGCTAGACACCCTGTATAGCTCTGTCCCTTTCCCTCAGCGGAATAAGTTCTGCTTTAACACGTCATGGTAGGGTAGCTGTTCGAAATAGGAGATCAGCATCATTTGCCTAGACTATGTTGTTGGTTATCCCAACTATATTTGGGTTGGCTTCTAGTTTTACCGAATGCAGTTGAATACAAGTATTTCACATGGAGTCACTCGGTATCAGGGGGTCTAAAATGGCCGCTAGTAGAATCATAATGGGATAATAATATGAATTACGTTAAAATTCATAAAATGGTCACCTGACAGACGCACTTAATATTGTAAATAGGGTACTTTCCAGGGTCAAAGTAATTACATTCTGTTAAGTCTTTTAGATAATCCAAAAATAAGGGCCACGTATTTTTTATTTGTAAATTAGACCAAAAATTACATAGTTATAGCCCATTAAAGTTTTCGCATTATTATTTTTGAATAATCTAAAAGACCGACAATTTTTTTTTTTTAACTAGTCTATTGTAAGTTTGTGATCATTATACGAATGGTAACGTAATTTATTATATTTGGGCAACTTCTAATGTTTCTTAGCTCATTGGCTAGTTTGAGCTACATTAACGGGCGTATGCCAAGTTAATGTAGCGTGTGTGTGAGTGGGTCGTGGGAGGAAATTTCGTTTTCCTCGATTTGCATGAACTTTCTCACTATCCTGCAGGTATTTAAAATTGCGGCTTTTTGGAGGGTAATGTAGATTGAGTCTTTGAGGTCTATTAATTTAAGGCTATGGTGGAGGTGATTGGGAATAACACCCGTAGTGGAGACTACTATGGGTACTACGTACACTTTTTCCTGTCTCCATATTCTGGTCACCTCTTCTTTTAATTCCGTATACTTACTGATTTTCTCACCTATTGTTTTTTGCAAGTTATGTGTATTGGGAACTGCTATGTCTATAAGGTAAGTGATTTTATTGGTTTTATCCTGAAGAATTACATCTGGCCTATTATAGTGAATGGTTCTGTCAGTCATAATAGCGCGGTCGTAGTAAAGTTTGTGTGTAGTGTTTTCAAGAACCTTTTCTGGTGTGTATTTGTAGTAAGGAGTGGTGTCTTGTATCAGTTTATGTTTGAGAGCTAGATTTTTGTGAATGACGTTTGCTACCTGATTGTGTCTATGGGTGTAGTCAGTTTGTGTGAGTGTTGCGCATGCTCCTGTGATATGCTGAATGGTTTCCGGTTGGCTATGGCACTTACGGCATTTGTCGTTTGTTAATGTGGGATCTTTAATAATAAATTTTCTGTAGTTTTTAGTGTTTATGATTTGGTCTTGTATTGCAATTAGAAATCCTTCGGTTTCCGGGAATAGGTTACCTATCATTAGCCATTTATTCGATGCTTTGGTATCTATGTGAGACTGTTCCAAATCATGGGGATGTCGACCGTGTAACACTTTCTTTTTCCACTCTTCCATCTTTTTCTTCTGTGGGTCTTCATTGTTAGTTTGGTGTGTATCTATCTGTTCGTTTAGATGAAGTGGTGTGTAGTTGGTGTCGTTCATAACTATGGCTTTATGTATGTTGCTTGTGTTAGCTTTACTGTAAAAGAATGTTTTCAGTCTAGTTATTTGTTTCTGCCAAAGGTTATAGACATCGATTAGGCCTCTCCCTCCGTGTTGCCGTTTGATGGTCAGCCTTTCTATTGCAGATTTGGGGTGTAGGTTATTGTGTTTAGTTAGTGTTGTGCGTGTTGTTCTCTCTATTTGTTGGATGTCAGTTTTTGACCATTTGATCACTCCGAATGAGTATGTTAATATTGGGATCGCGTATGTGTTCAACGCTTTTATTAAATATTTCCCGGAGAGTTGACTTTTACAAACTGCGACCATTCTTTTCTTGTATTCTGTGTTTAGTGTTTCTTTAATTGTTGTGTGGTCTAATCCTTTTAGCTGTCTGTATCCTAAATATTTATACATATCAGTGTGTTCCATAGCTGTAATTGTGTCGGTTGTATTAAACGTAATTTATTATAATTATCCTATTATTATTCTGCTTAAGCAGCCATTCTAGGCCCCCTGACCTTTACAACCCAGTAAGTATGTAGGTACTGGTAATTTAATATGATACGTTTTGGTAACACTGGTAGTCAGACTTTCTATACCATACATATAACGATTTTCAAAGATCTAGATCTCTGAGACTGCTGGGATGAGTCTAAAAAATGACCAGCAATTTAAATAGACCAATAGAATCAATCACAAATATGGCATAACTGAGTCGTTTGCGACTAGTGTTACGTCAACTAGAAAGTGTTTTTTTGCGGGTGGGTAATCATCAAATAACTTCCCCCGTTCTGGGTGGAGTGGGGGGGAGTGTCATACTTGTACTGATTAAAACCCACCCATGTTCCTTCTATTGCCCTTTATGATCCGGGGCCGCGGTTTCTCTTTGGAACAACCCGCAATCCAGTGGCATGCAGTGGCCCTGTCAGGCCCTAAGGAACCGCCACCTTAACTTCTTATTCCAGTTTGTTAATAAACAAAAGATTCAGAAAAGGTTTATAGAAACCACCTCGAAATTCCGAAATCTATTTATAAACAAACGAATTATTCCTATTTCCGAACCTCTTCCATAACTTCCCCCTTTAATTTATTTCTACGAACAGTTTCATCACGGCATATTAACCTAGATTCTAAAATTATAAATGACGACAGATTGTCGGTACCGGAACCGAGGGTAATAAGGGGTAAAGAAAATTCGCTCTTTACGTACATTTGGAATTTTGTATTGAATTGTGAAAAGTGACATTTATAAAAAGAAGTTTTATTCCAAAAATGTTGATGATTTGAATTGACACTTTCTTTTTTTTGGAAGTTGTTTTTATTTTTTACAAAACATATTTTATTTAAAATTTTTAGTTATGGTATAATGAGATATCACATAATTTTTATCTAGTCCATATAGACTGTATACTGAAAAAAATATGTGCTATAGACTATAACTCATAAACTACTGAAGCCATATCAATTTAATTAAAATTGATATGGGACCACCAGCCACCCTAGCAAACAAAAAAAATTGCAATGCAGTCCAGGCGTCTTTGAGTAATCGGTGAACATACATAAATTAAAAAAAAAATATTCTGACGAATTTTAAACCTCCTTCTTTTTTAAGTCGGTTAAGGCGAAATGGTATCGCGGGCGCGTAGGTTTCGAGGAGGTGAAGCAGACGCGGACGGCAACGATGCGCGGGGTCGCCCCGCGCACCGCGCCACCGCCCGGCTAGCTAGCATCAAATAGCATAAGGTCGTAAGTGTAAACGTAACGTAAATACTTCGTAATTAGTTTTGGATCAAACATACAGGTAATTTATAGTAATTAGTGAAATTGTTTGCTACAAGCACAATAAAAATATTAATATTGTACATATAGGCATTAAAAGTTATTTAATATTTAATTCAAACAAGAAAAAAAAATTGTTACGGCTTCGTACAACAGACAAACAAAAACATTATGTAAGTTATTTTACCAGAACATGCCGGCCATTTTTAAAACGTATCTATTCAAATCATCCACCAAACTCCCACAATATTATAGTATGTTCTCTTTGAATTAGTTACGAAACAATGTCCATGTAATCTTTTAATATTGTGGTGAGATATAAATTTATTATTATTAAATTCATAGCTTCTCTTCCATGCCTAACTTAGGTATATTGTCATTGTAACATTTTGTAACATTATGTACGTAAGTAGTAACCAAAACCGAAACTGGAACCGAACCGGAAACTTTTTTAGACTTGTTAAAAATGTTGAGTAAATCGACAAATCGGTTGTGGTATTTGCAAGAATTGTCCAATCGGTTTTTTATTAGATTTTGTACTTAGATCAAGAATGTCTTGGTGAATACTAGGGCGAGATCCAAAAGTAATAACGTTTAAGCAAATTTTTCTCCGAAACTACTTTGGTCGAAATGATTTCGGTTGGACGCTGGTAATTATAGATGAAAATTTAGTTTTACCAAAAAGTGGGGCTAATAGAAATCAAAAACAGGGAACAATTTAGTATAAATGTATGATATTCAAAAACAAAATATGTTATAAAAAAAAAACAAAATATGTTATAAAGAAAACCAAAGAAACGATGAATGGACTGCGTGAAGGATGATGTAATAAGAAAAGAGGCGACTGTTAGCGTATGAGTCTGACTTGTTAGCCGGGTTCTATAACGGGTCAACTATTGGATCTAAATTTTTTTCAGAGCCTCTCAGCGGCATACCACGATTTCGTCGGGAATCTACCAACTCAGGAAGAATATGTGTGTAATAAAAATTGACGAGTTTCGGTTCCATTTTATTCTTCCAAAAGTCGTCATCTTTTTGGATATATACAATTTCCATTTTTTCATCTTCTCTTCCCCATATCCCGAAAATGCATCGCTGCTTGCCTGTTACTCGTAGCTGTCCTTGTGCCTGATAGTACCAGTTACTATTTTTATTTATAGTAACTTGGTCAGTCTTTTTATTATATTTTAGAATTTGAACCTTGTTATGTTTGATTGCACTTTCTATTCCGATTTTAAAAGCAGCTATTTTTGAGCCCATGAGCCACTGATGCGACGGATGAAATGTTTGATTTGTATAAAATATTATTCACCAGAGCAGCAAAATTTTTTTGCCTCTTAATTATGACTCCAAAGTTTGAAGCCGTTACCATCAATCTTCTGATTTGTAACCATTCAGTGCTTTCGCGTTGCTGTGTGGTTCGACCTTTTTACCAACATTTTCAAATTTTGTATAAAATCTGCAGACGCTGAGCTGTATTCTTCGGCAGTCATATCTGGTGCAGCTACTTGATTACCGTATTCATTTTGTTTCTCGAATAACTTTATTCTATTTTTTTTTCTTTTGACAGCATTGGCTCGCTTTCTTTGTTGCTCTTTCCTTACTTCTAGTTTTGATAAGCTGCCTCTAGGACTTTTACCCAATATTTTTTTGTGAAGAGTGTAAAGAGGTCTTTTGGTGTTGTAGGAAACAACAGCAGCATCTCGCTTGATAAGATCGTCGAGAAGCAAAATTTATTCTTTTTCCTCCTACGAATTTGGCAACTACGCTGTTGAATCTCTCAACAGCATTAGTATCAACGTCTTCCAAAAGACTTCGAGATTTTGCTGCCACAGAATTTAAAATAACTTTAAGCCGAAACCAAAAAGTTGAGTTTTCAAGCTCTGCCACAGTTGAAGACAAAATAATTTTGTCTTTATTGCAGCAATAATCTTTGCAACGTCTGTGGTCCCCGTAAGCGTGGTTTAAAGAGTTGGTGATATCTTCGTGAATTTGCTTTATAGCAATTTCCCTGCAAGTGTTTTTATTCTGTTTGATTGAAGTCGTGACAACTTTTCTTATGCTCATGACTTTTTCGTCGGTGATATGTTTCCTCTGCACCGTTGGGTACTTTGTGTCTTTACCTAATGACCGCAGCTTGTTACACATATTGCGCAGCACGTGGTTCCGACATTCAATTTTAGACACTACATAGCCTGAATAAGGGTTTGATGCCAATATTTTGGCATACGTTGCAGAATCACCATCAGCTACAATGTTGCCATAAATAAGACCATACATGTTGACGGATTCCCTAAATCCTTCGCACACGATGGTCACTTCCATTCCGCTTGACGAGCCTTCATAATTTTTATAGCATGTGTGATTTTTCGGGTTTTCCTGACGTTTATTTGCCCTTGCACATATTAAACAATATTTATTTTTGACGCCAATGTAAAGAACTTCTCCAAATTTTCGTCCCACAATGGCAGCAACACCAGACATTGCTTTATAGTTATTCCCATAAGAACGTTTGCACCAGGCACCATCCGCAAACACGTCAATCACAGGTATGCCATTAACCACTCGCCCCTCTTGGATTGCTGCTTCCCGTTCAATAGCAGCAGCTCGTTCCATTGTCTCCACTGCTGTAGCCTCCCATTCATTAAACGTGTTATCCTGAAGTTTCGCGTAGTATTTTTCACGGAAAATAGGAATATCCATGGCACTCATAGTTTCTTCAAATTGAGAGTATCCAATCCCTGAAGATACTATACCCGACACTGCTGCAGTATTTATGTCTACTCTATTAATACTGACCAAGTCGTCAGTACACACTTTGAAAATTTTCATGCATACCCTGCATTTAAAATTTAAATATGAAACCAGACCGATGCGCTTTTCAGTTTCTAAAACCAAACAGCTGAAATCACATTGAAAGAGAGGTTCGTGCTTTTGCTGTTGGAGTTGATTAAAAAAATAAACTATGTCAACAATTCTGCGGCCGGTGATTTCTTTGCTTGTCTTTGTCTCACGCTCATGTTCCACTAGATAAGGCAGGTCTTCTTGGGTGCTGAAACATATGAAATAAAAAGCATGTAAATTGATGAATTCTGGTTTTGTATCCTTTATAAAATAATAACCAGCACAAATAGCAGATGTATATGACTACTTGTAGTCTAGACATCACGATATTCAATATAAAAAAATACATAGCTACATCTATTATCATAAACAAAACTATAATTTTACTGGTGGATAAACTTACTCGGTACCAGAATATGGCAGTGGTGTGAGTGACACCGGCTGAAGGTCTACACGTGCCATATCAGTTAGTTGTGGGAGCTGTAGTGAGACCGTTTCTGTTTCGTCAGTATCCAGTAATTTTTCATGGGTGCTGAAATATTTTAAATAAGTTAAAAGTAGTCAATATAAACATATTATGATATAACTAACCCTATCTTGGTGGTGCATTCCTGCCACATGCTTTGTAACTTCCGCAACCAATAATAATAATAATACCCTCAATCAGTTCTAGTTCAAAATCGTTTCCACAGAACGGTTTTACAGAACCGGTTTTAACTTAGTACCGGTTTTCTTGAAGTTCCATTCGCAACGTATCAAAATACAGATTTTTGGTATAAACTGGATTGTCATGCCAATAACTTCTAGCATACAAATTATATTTTCAAATTCTTCCTCAATTCACACTAAAGAAAAATAAGATTTTTTATTTTATCGTGTAACCAATCACGGAGTTTCGCTGGCTAATTTAATTTGACCCTGTACTACCTACAGTAGTACCTACAGTAGTACAGGGTACTGTAGGTAGGTATGTAAGTGAACTTACTCAAAAAACTTGGTTGAGACTGATTGAAGTTCTACTAGTGCCTCAGATGTTTTTGGCAATTGTGGAGTGACGGTTTCACTCATTCCTTCCGAGTCAGATGGCAAATCCACAATGTCAGTGTTTATACGATTTCTGTATGTAAAACAAAAAAAAAAACATTATAAAGAAATGAAGTAATTGGAGTAAATGAAAATTTTAGACCATAATATTTTTTTTCTATTATAAAATTAAAGTTGTATGCTTATTACAATAAACAGCCACAGGCAAAGTGTAGTAAGTAAAATATGGAAAACCGTGTTGTTGATGAAAAGGTGAAAAAATATTTAGCTGGCTATGAAAGTAAACAAATGTTATAAAGCAGCTTAGGAATTTTATAAACTTACCTATTCAGGTTCATCAATTTCAGCTTCTTGAGCTGCAGTCGTGAATATTTTTTGATTTTATTATTTTTGTTCACCATTTTTGTATTTAGGTGTCAATATTCGCTTATACAGGGTGGCCAGTTGATAGGCGTCCAAAGAAAAAAATTAGATGCCTTATGTTAAGGGGTACCCGAATTACCCCCATGTATGTTCCGCGATTATTTGTAGTTTAGGAGCTAGAATTTTTTTAAGTACTTTTTTCAAAATTTTCACCTAACATTGGTTTTTATTTTTTTTTGTCTTTATTCCTATCATTTTTAGATATTCTTTTTTGTGGAATCTATTAGCGATAACAATAGCTACCATGCAAAAAAAATCCGTTTGCCTAGGCATTGTAGAACTTACCACAAAATTAGTCCAAAGTTCAAAATTACCATTAGAGTTCAATAATCAAAAATGTTCAGAGCTTAAAAAAAAATAAGTTAGGGGTGCCAGAGGTTTCTAAATGATCTTAAAAACTTCTATGGACCTTCAACAGACAAAATCGGTAAAAAAATATAGAGCTTGATCGGGGATTATTTCCTGTAATTAGCGTTGATAGCAATAAAAGTATTTTTACAGTTATTGTTATAATTTGGGATTCCTTTATTTTTGCCACTTTTATGATAAAAAAATACGGTAGATAGTTTACAAATTTTATTAAAACACGTTAAAAAAGGTTTTCAAAGTGCCACCTAACCACAGAAATGCACAATCTACATCTACGGAGGAAATTGTCTTTTAGTTGTAAACCATGTCTCGTCTCAGTGTTAAGTTAACGTCTGACAGCAAAATTGGTAATTCTTCAAGAACTCTTTGTAGGTGGCTCCATCGAGCTTGGACAGCGGTCTGGCTATGGATTCTCCATAGTCCGCTATCGAGAATCCTCATTTCGTAAGACTATCAAATTTTCAACACCGCTTCAGTGTGAAAATGTGGTCCGGCGTTCTCAACGGTGAACTACCAATTAGTGCACCACCACCATTCGAGCTGCCGTCCAGGCTCGTGATGGTACGCACGGGACACTAACAATGAGGAAGAGCTAAAACGGAAAATTGAAGAAGCGGGAAATGTTGTAAGAAGTAACAGAGAAGCCTTTAGACAACTAAAAGACAATTTCCTCCGTAGATGTAGATTGTGCATTTCTGTGGTAAGGCGGCACTTTGAAAACCTTTTGTAACGTGTTTTAATAAAATTTGTAAACTATCTACCGTATTTTTTTATCATAAAAGTGACAAAAATAAAGAAATCCCAAATTATAACAATCACTGTAAAAAATACTTTTATTGCTATCAACGCTAATTACAGGAAATAATCCCCGATCAAGCTCTATATTTTTTTACCGATTTTGTCTGTTGAAGATCCATAGAAGTTTTTAAGATCATTTACAAACCTCTGGCACCCCTAACTTATTTTTTTTTTAAGCTCTGAACATTTTTGATTATTGAACTCTAATGGTAATTTTGAACTTTGGACTAATTTTGTGGTAAGTTCTACAATGCCTAGGCAAACGGATTTTTTTTGCATGGTAGCTATTGTTATCGCTAATAGATTCCACAAAAAAGAATATCTAAAAATGATAGGAATAAAGACAAAAAAAATAAAAACCAATGTTAGGTGAAAATTTTGAAAAAAGTACTTAAAAAAATTCTAGCTCCTAAACTACAAATAATCGCGGAACATACATGGGGGTAATTCGGGTACCCCTTAGCATAAGGCATCTAATTTTTTTCTTTGGACGCCTATCAACTGGCCACCCTGTATATTCTCTTGGGTAGTCGGTGACAACGGACGCAAAAAAGTTGTACACAAGTGCTCTCTAAGGCGCGCTGCGGCCGACTGGCACGGTACGGGAGCGGTGGTTTAGCCTGCCTGAGCGCAAAAATACCTCACGTCTTTTTGTTAATAATTCCTTTTAAAATTTTACACTCCCTAATTCATTAAAATAAAACCATTATTCCTTAATATGTTTAATAGTGAATGTGTACACGAAATTTTATTGAAATTTGTCTTAAAACAATCGAATAAAACTGGTTTTGCTTTTCATGGACGTGTATAAAAATGCTGATTTTGGATAAACTTTGCGATTTTTTTGTATCGAGCCAAATTGTGTCAATCGTGTTTTGGCTCTCATAACTCACTAAAGAATATCTTTAACTTTAATAATTATAAAAAAAAAATTGCCGATTCTGTAGTTTTTGAGGCCAAAAATTGATTTTGCGAGCAGTCGAATTGCGACAAAACGTCTTTTTTGGGACGCATTTCACCTTAAAATGCATGTTCAAAGCATGCATTTCTGTTACTACATACCAATTAAAATTGGAGGTATTCGACGAGTTGTCCACGTAAAATTTCACGTTTTGCGGGCTACCCTGGTGCCTACCTTAAGTAAAAAACAAAACGCCTAGCCATACATTCATACTAAAATATTATAAATGGGAAAGTGTATGTGTGTATGTTTGTGTCTGTTAGCTTGTCCGTCTTTACGGCAAAACGTTGATAGTTGAAATGATGAAGAGCAACATAGGCTACTTTTTGTCTCTGTGTAACCGCCACTTCCCTAAAATGAGGGGAGGATATGAGCGAAGCCGCGCAAAGAAGAAAAAGCAAAAGCTAGTTATATATATATATATGAATGTGACCTTTTGCATGAAACACTGTTATATTCATTACCCTTATTTTCAGCACATGAAAACTCCAGCATTATTTTTTTACATTGTTAGAATGACAGTTATAAATTGAATGAAAAACCTTTTTATCGCGTAAAACCGGACCGCAATCAATGGGAAGGTTACGCTTTGTGCTATATTACACACATAACCAATAATGGCACCGAAATAATTGTGGTTCGACTTTGTATCGGGCTTTTTTTTTTTTTCGGGTTGTAAATCATCCAATGACTGCCCCCGCTCTGGGCGGAGCGGGGGGGCATGTCAGACTTGTACTGACTAAAACCCACCCATGTTCCTTCTGTTGCCCTTTACGTTCCGAGGCCGCGGTATCTCTTTCGAACAACCCGCAACCCCGGCAGGCGGAGGCTCTGGCAAGCCCCTCTGCTTTGCTGATTCTCTTTGAGGCGCGCGTGAAACACGAACGCGCCGTCGACACGGCCTGTCGTCAATCGGCGGACGGACGGTGAACTACTCATTGCTCACCGTCCACAGGCCCGCATCTACGGTGGCCGGGAGTCGTCTCGCGGCGCCCGGCGCCATGGGCGTCTCCCGCGGCGGCTGGTTTGGGCAGATGTTCGCTCCCTCAAACGCCTGGCCACCTCCTTTGCTAGCATTACTGCTTCGCAGAAGGTGGTGACCGCTTCCCATTCCCTCTTGCTCCGGACCATGGCCTGAACCAGGGCCGGACGCGAGAGATCGCCGTCGTCGATCGCCTCTACGAGGGCACGGCGGTGCTCCGCCCAAGCTGGGCAGATCGCCTTTGTATCGGGCTTACGTTTTTATTTAGGAATGGCATCTCGCAGTTCAACCAAGGAGGTTGTCGTCTGCTTAACCGGGCGAATCCTGTGGGTGCCTTAAAAATTAAGACCTCCAGCCAGGGTAAAAACTTACAAACTAAGCGACTACACGCTAAGGGCACCCCCTGTGGGGTACGAGCCTCGGCTTAGGGCGTCGCTGAGGGAGGACAGCAAATTGACTGGCTGGATCTGAGTGATATTATTTGTGGACTGATTTGAACTTACTGGCTTAGCAGCGCAGGCTAGCTCTTGCAAGGGACGGGTGGGAGCGGGCCTACGCTGTCTTCTCTTACATAAGTACTAACGCTGTAACAACAACATTGTAAAATCAAATGATTTTAAAAGAGTAACCATGGAGTTTCTTGCCGGTTCTTCTCCATAGGAAACGACCAACACGAACCGTGCATCTCTTCTCGACGTTTTATAAGTGCCCATGTAGGCCTATGTGAAATAAAAATATTTTGATTTTGTAGCCTTTTTTTTCGTATGCGAAATCATCGAATCACACCTCCCGCTCTGGGTGGAACTGAAAGGAGTGTCTTGTACTGACTAAAACCCATCCATATTCCTTCTTTTGACCGTTGTATCCTGGGGCTGCGTATCTCTTTCGAACAACCCGCAACCCCGGCAGGCAGTGGCCCTAGCTGGCCCCTCTGCTTTGCTGTCATCTCTTTAAAGCAAAGACACGGTTGGCGCAGTGGTTTAGCGATCGACTGCTGCGCTCTGTGTCACGGGTTCGATCCCCGCACGGAACAAATATTTTTACAACCTACAGGTAGTTGTTCCGGGTCTGGCTGTTTGTGTATGTGAGTTTAAATGTTTGTAAACGCACCCACAATACAGAGAAATTCCTAGTGTGGGGCGACAACGTTTTTTGCAAACATGTGGTGTGGCGTGGCACCACGTATTTCCCATACTACGTACCCAAATAACACAGTATCAATGGGGGTGTAACGTTAAACAGTATTACATCAGGAATACGATATATTTACCCAGTACTGAGTGTGGTAATATCGCCCAAATGTAGGATGTACGGTCAACAAACGATATAAGTTACCAAGCTCGTCTCATAGTTGTGTTTTAAAATTCCGTACCTCAAAAGGAAAAAGCAAGAACCTTATTGGATCACTTTGTTGTCCGTCTGTCTATCTATCAAGACCCTTTATCTCGAGAACGCGTGGAGGTATCGAGTTGAAATTAAAACCGTAAATACAACTCTATAGTCCCTTTGTGCTTTGAAAAATGAACTCTTTAAGTCTACGCAGTCAAAAGACTTGGCTGTATATGTCGCAAGTTTAAACAGAACCCTCGGTGAGCGGTTTTTTTTAGAAACAAGGGACGTCTTCAACAGAAATGAAATTCATTTAATAAACTGTCTTTTTGGCTAAATAGTAACAGGTACTTCGGACAATCTTTAGGTTAAGCCGCGCTTGCTTAGATTGGTTTGCGGATGGGTGACCACCCGTTACATAACGAGTTTCCTCCGTGCCTCGGAAAGCTCGTTAAACTGTTGGTCCCAGTTGTCGTTTGTAGATCTTTGACAGTCGTTACAGATAGTCGGTGTCCAATAAGTCTGACATCCAGTCTGACTAAGAGGTACTTTTATATCATATTACCTAATACTATCTGGGTTGTGGAGGTCAGATATTCAGTCGATCCATGTAAAATACTGGTATTCAGTTCTTTACATCTGGTTAGACTGGAAGCCGAATCCAACATAGTTGGAAAAAGGTTCGGTAGATGATTTTATTAAGCCTTTATTGCTGAAAATAAAGACTAACTTATAAACAAACAAACTTATAATCTGACACAAATATAATAATATATTTCACTGGTTTATTGATCAGTGTGTCTTGTGACACTTAGGCCTCTTCCAGCTGTTTTTAGTCTTTTCTGTCCCTGGCTTTTTTTGACCAGGTGGCTTCTCCGACTTTCCTTAAGCGCAACATACACAGCCTGCCGGGCCCTGACATATGTCGGCAACTTTTTGTCGGCGGTCTAGTTGGCGGCTTCACTAAATACAAGTCGGCGGCATGTCGGCGGCTTGAGATGAGAAATTTATTTGGCAGTCAGCACTACAGGTGCAAATGAGCGCAGGCGTACCCAAGCCGCCAACATGTCGGCGGGCAACACGCGCGGCCCATCAGTGGCGGGCGAGGGGCCTGGATGGAGGGCAAGCTATCGACTTTTGATATGCCCCCCCCCCCCTTCTTAGTGTTTATGTGGTTGTTAGGAGTCATTGGTATAGTTAAATTGCTGTTCAATACTGCTCTAGTAACACAATTATAGTAAATTATAGTTTAAAAAAATCTATTACCTATTTATTTACCTTTCACGTATGGGATTAAACGTTCTACGCGCCATCTATTGGTACCGAGACTCCACGCGACATCAAAATTCTATCTCTTAACGTAGGTTTAATAATTCGTAAAATAATTCAATCGATGGCCACTAGATGGCATATTACAAATGATCGATTTGTTGTTTTTAAGCTTATATTAGTGAGATTTAAACGTTGAATATATATTCAACGGTTAAATCTCACTAACAAATTAATGAACATCTAATTCTTTATTTTGTTTTTCAGCTTTTACATTCACAAAGTCTGAAAGTATAAATCATGCAAAATGAATACGAAATGACCATTAAGCATTATTCTGAAGCGGATTTTGATGCGTTTTTTATACTAAAAAAAGTTTGTCACGCTCCTTCAAAACAATAGAATAAATATACCTAAGTACCTACTGGGTCTGTACAAGAAATCATTTCTTGTGGATTCATTGAATATACGGTGAATTATAAGTTATCTCAATGTAGCATACCTTTCAGGCGCCAATTTCCGAATTCACATTTTAAAATTAAAATCACTAAATCAGTTAATCACTTAACAAAATCGTAGGTTGTCACATCGCACCAAAAACATTAACCACATTACTCAGTAATTTAAATAACATAACTAAATCAAAACTCCCAAACTAAACAAACTATACAAAAGAAACAAAATAATAACAATTGTCATTCGCAATTTGTTGCACTTGTTCTTGTAACTATATTCAGGTCGGTCATCGGATGGTTCATATGCGCGAACTTAATGGACAAGCCAGGCTTTACTAGCCCGTATAAATCGCCGTACAAGTACCTAAAATTTATCAATGAATTGTATTTAACTTCTATTCGTTGTGTGCGCGATGACAGCGCCCCTAGTGGCCACAACTATTCAGGACTTGTCAGAAGTAGAGTTGGTATTTCTACTTGGATCTCAGGATCACAGTTATTATTTTGAACGTATCTATTACAAATAAATGTTGTTTCTTTCAACTCGAACTGATTATAAATATCTGCTTGGCATCCTTTATCGGCCATCATAGTAAATTCCCTTTCATTTACTTTAGTAACTGTTTCGATTGGTATCTGATTCTGTTCGTATTTTCCAATGCATTGTTGATCCGGATATCTTCGTGTCATAAAACGATTATATATAGCAGTGACTTGAGAATGGTCAATTTTCTTACACCGATATATTGACGGGAATATTGTTGGAATATAGCTGGGGCTCGCCTCTGCGTCTGACTTTTTGCCTCCAATAAAATGTTCACTGCATATTGTATCATGTCGTTTTGGGTGCCATGGGGACCCATCAGCACTAAAACAAATAAAAAAGGACTGTAATTTTGGAACGCTTATTATTATTATTATAGTGTACTAGGTTAAATTTCTTACTTTTTTCTCTTCACAGCAGCTATCCATTTTTGTCTTTGCTGTAAGGTCCACTTTGATGTTGGAAACGAATAAAACTTGCACGAACTGTTTTTCTCATTGTTTTTACAATTTACGAAACAGCATGTACTATGACCCATATCGCAATTTTTTACGTTTTTACTTAAAATTATAAAGGAAGTTATGAAAATAAAGCAATTTGACACATGACAGCCCAGAATTAATTCACATTTCTGCCACGTCGTGCGCTACGATCGGTTTGCCGTTCCCTACCACCCACTTCGCACATAGTCAATACAAATGAAAAGCCCCATTGAAAGCCAACGAGTGCGAAAGAGACGCGCTAGAGCGAGAGATCATTGCGCGCGCTTTCGGTAGTGTTGACATGTCACGAATAGCTCCGAATCAGACACGATTGAATTTTGTTCGAATTTGATGAATGATTGACTTTAGTGAGTCGTAGTATTTTATGGATCTGGTAATGTAAGCGCGGCAAATTAATTTGCGTGTATTTAAAATATTTTTGTTCGTGAATGTTTATGTTAGTTTGGGTACAGTTAGGTAGTAGGTTATATAACTATTGGTCTGATTGGTGTTATAATTTAGGGCAAGCCTGGCTTATGGGCTTCTATTGGACTTTCGCCCCTGCGGCCCATGTTGCCGACTTGATTTTCATACAGGCCGCCGTGTTGCGTCGCCGGGCTTTGTCGGTGGCCCGGCGGGCTGTGTGTGTATTGCGCTTTATGTCATCCATCCATCTTTTTGCCTTTTTGTCTGGCTCTTTTCCTTTTACCATCTCGTGGTTGCCACTCTGTTATGATTTTAGTCCATTTTGTTCTGTGGTCTCTTGTCATAATGTTCTGTCCATCTCCATTTCAGCAGAAGATATTATGTATCAAATAAATTTGACTTTATTCGAAAACATTCATGGTTTTTTATGAAAGTTTCAACTGTATCTAAAGAGCCTGGCTATTTATCTCTTTGGCTGAATGTACACACTTTAGCACTTTGGATGGCAATCATCGCAAAGTGTTTGTTGTGGGATGTTTATTGACGTTGTGCCGAATGTGGCTTGCGTTATATCATAGGGAATAACGTTACGTCGTATTATAAATAGGTTCTATTATTATGAAATGTGAAGGTCGAGAATGGTAATACGAACTCTTAGAGTAGAATCCTGAGCTTGACGAGGGATTCAAAGACACGAGATCCAAATAGGAATAAGTTTACGTAGTATTCATAATAATAGGTTATATTTTAGTCCATTTATTGTTTTCTTTACATAAAATTATATTTTTAAATATTTCTTAAACACAAAAATAAAAAAAACATTTGAAAATATAAAAATAGTAGCCCGCCGGTATCAGGAACAGGGTCCAAGCTACCGGCGGTCAGGGCTCCAGAGAAAGGAAATAGGTTATATTATTATTAACTTTGTGGTGTTGTGAAGGTCGGAAATGCTGAAACAAACTTCTAAAGTAGAATCCTGAGCTTGACGAGGGATTTAAGAATGCAAGATCCAGATATCCAAGAATAAAATACGTGTTATTAATTTATAATCGGTGATATCAAATCAAGTATATTGATTTGGCTCGCGAGGTTGTCGACATGTGGGACGTAGACTCAGCGATCATTGTGCCGATAGTCGTTACAAGCCAATGGCTTAATTGTCAAGATCCTCGACCAACACCTGAGAAGGCTCTCGTTAGGCAGCTGGATCAAGGGCTTGATGCAGAAAGCGGTACTCCTGGCAACTACTCGTATTGTTAGGAGGTTCCTTTCTCTGGAGCTCTGACAGCCTGTAGCTTGGACCCTGTTCCCGATACCGGTGCGCTAACTATATAAATGTTTTTTGTTTCTAATGAGAAATATGTAAAAAAAAAAAAAAAATATGTCTACAAATAAATAAACGATAATAATAAATAGGGTGTATTATTATTTACTTTGTGGTATTGTGAAGATCGGGTATGGTGATACGAACTACTAGAGTAGAATCATGAGCGTGGCGAGCACACGAGATGCGAATAATTTTGCTTTTTAAATTCAAAGACATGAGATGCAAATAATTTTGCTCTCGTGTAACACAGATGACTTACTCACTTCACAACATTACTTGAGCAGCGAGAACACTTATTACTCTGATCTTATCACGCGACATGAAACAAACAAAAAAAATCACTTTCCCTTTTATAATATTAGTAAGGATTATGATTCTGCTGAAGCGGCCATTTTGGAATCCCTGTTTGTGAAATAAAATTAGTTGAAGACGGCCATCAGTCTCTTTTGTCGTCGTTTTAAACTTAGAAACTGCTGGCTTGAATTTAGAACTGTAGCCCTACTATGACCTCTTAAAGCAATTCTTATTCCGCTGAGGGAAAGCGACAGAGCTATACAGGGTGTCTAGCACCATCTCTTTCACTCAGTGGAATAAGAATTGCTATAAGATGTCATAGTAGCCCTTCTGTTTCAATGTTGAATAGCTCATTTATCGAGAAAGGCTGCATAACATCACGTTACTACACTAAAAATCTTAGCAGCGAGTGAAAACACTGGGCACAGCTAGTAGTCAATGAAATTTGAAATATCTAGCTAAAGAAAATTGGGATCTGCAGTATAGGTACGGAACCTTATTAGCTAAATCTTTAGGGTTCGCTAAACAACATATACTATCTTTCTTTTCGCAAAGTCTAGAGCAATTTTCTTGGAATTAACTTTAAATTGTATCAGTATCGAGCTGGGATCACAGCCTTCTTTGTTGCCTTTAAATATATTTTATCTTTGCGAAAATTTAGCAAAGAGACGGCTGTATCGCTGAATTGGGTCTGAAATGAAATACTCCGGCCGGCCGAAGCACAACAATTCCTTTTTTTTGAGGATGTCAAGTCATTAAATATCTTCATCCGTTCTTGGCGGAGTGGAGAGGAGTGCCAGACTTTTACTTACTGAAACCCACCCATGTTCTTTTGCTCCGTATGTTTCTGGGTCAACCAGCAACCCCGGCAGGAGCTCAACAAGTCTTGGACCTTGATTCAAGAGAAAAAGACAAAAAGTGACGAACGAATTTTCAATGACAACAAAAAGGTTTTAAAGAAAAGTTGCGACTCATGCAATCTCTCGGGATCACTCATCTATTTTAGTCCGTCGTTCCGATCATTAATTCTGGACGGCCTACTTACCGTGGACCATCCATCACGCTATCAATTTATTTGTTCAACTGACAGAGAATTCTTAGATTTTGACCTCGATAACTTGGGATGTAGCATAACAAAACAACTTCTCCCTTCGGGGATCGAAGGGCTAGGTAGAGTTGTATTTAATAGTACACTTACTTTTCGCCACTTATTTAATTGGGGCGGACTCAGCGGCTATTGCCAACAACTAGGCATGAAACGAGCCTTCGTGGCCGGTATCATAAAGCCAGTCTTCGTGGCTGATAGATATTCTTGATGGAAAATCCCAATAGCACTTTGCTCGCCCCGCAAATCGACCAGGACATCATGCTTAGCAGTCGCCTCGATTAGCATAATGCACATTTCGACAAAATCAAAATCAGAAGTCATTTATTCAAATTAGACTGATAATCAGCACTTTTTGAACCTCACATTACAAGAGACAGTCCCACAAAAAAGCCCTGCCTTTCGCCACTTCCTAGTGATTTAGCTGGGAAGAAGAAGTGGCGGAACAAACTTGGCATTGCACACAAGCATGGCATTTTTGATTTTATTTTAATTTAAATTTTCTTTGTTTATTTTTATTACTGGTTTTACATGTGGTCGCAGTATTTAATGTGCGTTAAGTCTCGTGAAATAGGGGGAGAGTATAATACCATCAATTAGGTAAAATCCCGTGTCTTTGGCTTCGGACAAATTTCGAATACTAACAATTTGCTTAAACTGAGAAACGATCCCAGAAACTCCATGTGAGACAGTCATTTTGCTTAAATCTCACTTCCCATTTTAAGCCCATTTTCATAATGTCCTCAATTATTTCGTATCAAAGGGTACAGTGATTAATTCTTTTCCTCTTATTTGAATACTTTACATCAAACAAAAAATATTTCTGTTCCATATTTACTTAGAAAGAACTGCTACCCTACTATGACCTCTTAAAGCAATTCTTATTCCACTGAGGGAAAGAAACAGAGCTATACAGGGTGTCTAGCACCATCTCTTTCCCTCAGTGGAATAAGAATTACTATAAGATGTCATAGTAGCCCTTCTGAAGGGAACTCAAGCAAGGGATTGTGAACTTTTCCTGTATGTTCACATAAGTCTATGTAATACGAACCGTCAAGTTCGTTTTCCTTTGAAACCAGTGGATTTCTGTTTTGTGGGTACTGTTTCAGTAATAGTTCAGTTTTATTTGAATAGTTTCAGAGCCTGGTTTTCTTGCAAAATGTGTCAGCTATAAAGTTGTGAATCTCATATAATTGTTTTCTTCTACATTTCATTTCGATTAAAAAAATAAGTTTAAAAATACCCACTACTGACTTAAAAACCACGTAACGAACAAAAAAATAAGAAACAGTCGAATTGAATTTCCTATTATTATAAATGTAAGTATAATTTATTAAAATATAACATATTGTATCTTGCTTAAATTTATATGAAATGTAACGTGTAAATAATTGTTGGTTAACCTAAATAAATAAATTGAGAACCTAGTTAAATCCCGGAGGCACTGCCGAAGGTTTTTAAAAACAAACGACAGGAGTCTTGTCACGAAGAGGTTTTATTTAAGACTGGTTTATATTC
Source organism: Ochropleura leucogaster (assembly GCA_958449745.1). NCBI lineage: Eukaryota > Metazoa > Arthropoda > Insecta > Lepidoptera > Noctuidae > Ochropleura > Ochropleura leucogaster. Next base: position 1,832,809 of record OY288208.1, read on the forward strand.
TAACTAAAGCTAATACATTTCTTAGTCTAAGTTCTTATCTCTACGGATGCGTGTCGCCAGGCGTTAGCCATAACATCCCGGCGCTACCGTAAATGCTGTGTCAGCTCCGGCCGCCTAAGGCGCGTAACAAAGTAACAATTAACATGAAGTTATAATATTGGGGGTCGATACAGCATATATAACTACCTACTCCTTTTTTTGAAGTCGATTTATAACTAGTTTCAAACACAGACATAACCCTTAAAGCTCCTATCAATGTGACATTTCGTTATCTGTGCTTTTAATTCCACTGACATTTACTTCCAGTACTGTACATAGTTCCGTTAACCCAGAAAAAAGAGCATCAAGCCACCAAATAGGTCAGCAAATGTCACAAGAATCGATAGACAATTTTAGCGTCAGCAAGTGCTTACTTAACACAAGTATTTTATAGTTTGAGGGGCTTCATTTTGTCACCCAAGGCTGTGCGCTTACTAGATCTAATGTTACACTGAAATGCTTAGAATACACTCTGTACTGGGTAAGTGTCATTTTCTTTGGGTGCTCGTTTTGAACTGCCTTATTCGCTTAAGGTGAAGATTTCTTGAGAACGGCCAAAAATCAGGTTTTTTAACGCTGTGTATCTCTTAAACCATACATAATTTTAATCACTGAAAAAAATATGATATTTTTAAGGCTTTTTTGCATACATTGATGGAATTCAAATTATAATTAAATATACTAAAATGTGTAAAAAAATATTCAAACACACCTCTAAATTCTCTTTTAAAGCAGTTTATCTCTTCAATATTAATCGTAAATATAATCAAAAGTATACAATGAAATTTCCAATGCCAAACTGCGTTCAATGATGGATTGATTTTGATTGAATAGTTAATATTTAATTTTATACAAATTTATTTGTATTTTTACGACAAACGTATGCAGTAAAGTCCAACGTCAAAATGTATGAACAAGGTCAACGACATAATTCTGCGCCTTAATGATCGTAATCCCGACTACTGAGCATGATATCCCAGTGTTGGGAATAGTGTTATTGTATTTTATCATCAAAAGTTATCCTACTAAAATTATAAATGCGAATGTTTGTGAGGATGGATGGATGTACTCTTTCACGTCAAAACGGCTGAACGGATCTTGATGAAATTTGGTACAGAGGTAGATTAGATTAGAATACGGATATTCTGGAAAAACACAATGGATTTTTTTTATCAAAACGTGGTGATCATCAAAAATTTCTCAGTAGTAACCACGGAAACATGATTTGTAGCTGGTTGACGCAATATACTCATGGTTCTTAAACATAACTGTTGGAATGTGGGTATACTATTAGGTACAGTTCTGCCTAACACGTCACGATTTTTAAATCACAAATGTTATGTTTAAATGACAAAACCTGGAGTTATAAAGTCCGAAATCGCCAACCAGTCTTGAGCAAGCCTGATAATTAATGCTCGTACCTTTTGTCTCAAAAGAGGCCCTTTTTTTTCGGGTGGAAAATCATCCAATGACTTCCCCCGCTCTGGGCGGAGCTGGGGGGCATGTCAGACTTGTACTGACTAAAACCCACCCATGTTCCTTCTGTTGCCCTTTACGTTCCGAGGCCGCAGAGGCTCTGGCAAGCCCCTCTGCTTTGCTGACTCTCTTTGAGGCGCGCATGAAATACGAACGCGCCGTCGGCACGGCCTGTCGTCAATCGACGGACGGACGGTGAACTACCCATTGCTCACCGCCCGCATAGATCTACGGTGGCCGGGAGTCGTCTCGCGGCGGCTGGGTTGGGCAGATGTTCTTTCCCTCAAACGCCCGGTCAAAAGAGGCCTTAGCCCAGAAATGGGACAGTTATAGGCTAGTATTATTTTCTAAAACACGTGGCTTCAAACAAGCCGTCTATCGCTATATCTCAAGGAAAATTAAACCCTCAAATTAACTTTATTCAACGTGAGAATATTATTAACTGAAGGGATTCTAACTCGGAGCATTTTTTTTATGCAAAACGTTTTCGACCTCGTGCAATGTTTTCAAAGTTAAGACAAAGATATATTGTGGGGCTTCTCAGCGTGTTGCCCTGAAGGCTTGGCACGTGAAGATGGTTGCCGTAACCAAGTGCGTAAGCAAACAATATAGGATATAAGTTTGGGTTGTTACGTGTGGTTATAGTCTACGGACGAGGGATAGTATCCTTACTATAATAATATTATAAAAGCGAAAGTGAGTTTGTTTGTTTGTTTGTTACTTCTTCACGCTTTAATGGCTAAACCGATTGTGATGAATTTTGGTATATAGATAGTTGGGAACCAGGAGACGGACATAGGCTAATTTTTATTTAAAAAAAGTGGGATGTGAGGGAGAAAGAGGGAAGAAAAGGGAAAACTTAGCGGGCGCAACGGGAACTGTGTTACCCCGAATTTAACGCGAGCGAAGCCAGCGGGCAAAAACTAGTTTGATATAAGATTGTGTTTACTACGCGCGATTGTAGTTGGTCAATGTTAATTAGATAATAAGGGAAAGTATTTTTCTATTTATTTTATTTTTTGACATCTTATGTTTATTTTTTTTATTTATAGTGATTGAATTTAAAAATGATTTATGATTTAACATAATTAATTGTAGTTAACTTAACATAAATACTGATATAATAAATATAATAATGACGACACGGTTGGCGCAGTCGCTGAGCGATCGACTGCTGCGCTGCGTGTCGCGGGCTCGATTCCCACATGGAAAAAATATTTGTATACAGATAATGGTTCCGGGTCTAGGTGTTTGTGTATGTGAGTTTCAATGTTTGTAAACACAATAACAGTATAGAGAAGAGGTAATGCTCTTTGGCTTGCCTTTTATAGATAAAAAATGCTTTAGTAGAGTCTCGTATGTTAGGTGAAAGTAAGTTCCACAAACGTTCTGCGTGAATTGAGGAGTAGAAAGATAATTCAGTTTTAAGGGATGGGAAATTAAGACGTTACTTAAGGTGGGATCTACACAGATCAGTAGGCCTACCTTGACGTTTTAAAGCAGAACTTATTCAACTGAGGGAAAGAGATGGTGCTAGACCCCCTGTATAGCTCTGTGTCTTTCCCTCAGTGGAATAAGTTCTGCTTTAAGACGTCATGGTAAGGTAAGTGAAGGTGATCTTTATATTTCGTGGCCGCGGTATCTCTTTCTTTAAACCCGCAACCCCGGAAGAAGACAGCCCTAGATTCAAGTTAGTAACGGAAGCGAAGTCTCGACCGGTTCAGGAGTGAGAGGAGTGCAGGAGGGAAACAATAACCACTTCATAGTGTGGAGCTGTTATTATATCGAGATCGGATAGTTCCATTGTTTGCATGATCTGGGTTAATGCGGAATTGTGATTTTTTATTTATTTCTGTTCCACTGTCTCAGATGGAAGATTAGTATTTTATAATTGACTAGCTTTCGCCCGCGGCTTCGCCCGCGTTAAATTTGGGGTAACACAGTTCCCCTTGCGCCTTATTGATTTGTAATAGCAACGCTAAGTTTTCCCTTTTCTTCCCTCTTTCTCCCGCACATCCCACTTTTTTTTAAATAAAAATTAGCCTATGTCCGTCTCCTGGTTCCCAACTATCTCTGTACGAAAATTCATCAACATTGGTTTAGCCATTAAAGCGTGAAGAGGTAACAAACAAACTCACTTTCGCTTTTATAATATTAGTAAGGATATTGATAGATGAATTATTGTGTAGAGAATTACAATATGAAGGCTTTGAATGGAATGTCGTTTGTTTAAGGAGCAGTGAGGAAGCTGTTTTTTTTCATAGTGAGAAATGATTGAGAAAGAGGGTTGCAAGGGAAAAACTTAGCTTTGCTATTACAATAAATAAGGCGCAAGGGCCAAAATTACAGGTAGCAGGTACCTGCACAGCAGGGGAACTGTGTTACACCGAATTTAACGCGAGCGAAGCCGCGGGCAACAGCTAGTAGACTATATAACATCACGCTACGATGATACAGGTGCAACCACTCGGTTGAAACACCACCGGGTGAAACCACTCGGCATAGCTAGTCCTTACTAATATTATAAAAGCGAAAGTGAGTTTGTTACCTCTTCACGCTTTAATGGCTAAACCGATTTAGATGAATTTTGGTGAGATAGTTGGGAACCAGGAGACGGGCATAGGCATAAAAAAAGTGGGATATGAGGAAGAACGAGGGAAGAAAAGGGAAAACTTAGCGTTGCTATTACAAATCAATCAGGCGCAAGAGCAAAAACTGCAGGTCTGCTTGGTGTGTTATACCGAATTTAACGCAAGTGAAGCCGCGGGCAAAAGCTAGTATACAATAAAATTGTTCGAAACGAATAGACAGGAACTTTGATATTAAGTTTTCTCCAATATCAATGCCACGTTTCTCCACTCATGTTTGGGGAGTAAGTACTTGAAACTTTCCGTCGAAGCCTGCCTGTCAACTTGGCAAATTGCTTCCGAACGGCTCCCGAAGTATAGGAGCCACTTGTACCCGCTTCACTTAGTAAATACGGTGAGGAAACTTCTCATATAATCATAGTTGGTGAATTGTTTGTGAATTTAGAATGTGATATGTGCTTGTGATAGCTGGTTAGGTGCTTCAAAGGGTTCAAAGGTTACTGTTAGGCCACTCCGTCAGTCCGTCTGTCTATTGACGACAGGCCGTATCGACGGCGCGTTAGTGTTCTACGCGTGCCTCAAAGAGATGTCAGCAAAGCAGAGGGGCTTGCCAGGGCCACCGCCTGCCGGGGTTGTGGGTTGTTCGAAAGAGATACTGGGTGGGTTTAAGTCAGTATAAGTCTGACATTCCCCCCGTTCTCCCAGGGCGGGGAAAGAGGGAAGAAAAGGGTAGAGAAAGATATTTTTTTTCGATCATTACGCGGTTTTAGTTAGCGTTAGCCAAAAATAAGCATACCACGCGGACGAAGTCGCGGACGGAAGCTAGTAACAAATATTTTTCTTTCCTTCTTTCTTAAAACTGCCTAACTCTTAGCGGATTACAGGCGTGATGTTATATGATCGTGTACCATGACCTAGCATCGGAAATTTTAAATATTTCCCCATACGTTATTTACATTTGTTGGGAATTCTTCCTAATGTCATCGTAAAACATTAAGTGCTCCCTCCGTCCCTCCCTTTGAAGGGACAGTACATTTTGGGTCTCTTTATCCCTTAATAAAGTGCCCTAATTTTTGTGACATATTTATACATACGACATATTTGTGTACGACGGTCCCTACGTACATAACGACATGTCGAAAATGGCATTTTTTTCAAATTGTATCTTTGGCTTTACATTTTCTATGCGCACATGCTGACATACGATTTTTATTTAAATTTAATTTATTTACCTTGTTTTAGAAATCAGAAGAATAGTATAAGAGAACAAGTATTATAAATAAAACGAATAAGTGTCGTAGAAACGGTCATCTATCAGTTTTTTCCAATAGATCGTGAAAAAATAAAATACTAATGTATAAATAGCATTATAAAGCTCCTAAAACTGTTTAAATTTTGTGAAAGAGAATATTTATTATTGCTCATAGATGACTTAGCCTTATGTAGAGACGCCTGCAGGTCAAGCTACCCAAAACTGTCATTTTTTTCCAATGAACCTTGAACCTTAATGCTTTAGAAATAAAGTCGAAAATCTATCAAAGAAATCTGACAGATTGTAGTAGCTTGATGTGCAGGCGTCTGTACATAGGAGCCGTCGAATAGGTTTATTACATGTCTGTGTCCACTTTCAAGAACACTTAGCTACCGTCAGCAATTAGAACAGTTATGTTTATTTTTTTGGGTTCCGTACATATAAATAAATAAATAAATATCTTGGGACACCTCACACACGGCTATCTGATCCCAAGCTAAGCAGAGCTTGTGTTATGGTAACCAGACAACTGATATACATACTTATATAATTTATAAATACATACATATTATAGATAAATCACACCCAGACACAGAACAAACAATCATGCTCATCACACAAGTTTGTCCTAGGTGGGAATCGAACCCACGACCTCCAGCTCAGCAGTCAGGGCCACTAACCACTGGACCAACAGGCCCGTCATTCACACATAAAAAGAAAAAAACGGTACCGTTATAAGATCATTTTGTTGTCCGTATGTCTGTATGTCATTAAGACTCTTTATCTCCGGAACGCGTGGAGGTATCGAGTTGAAATTAAAACTGCAGATATATTCAAAACTGTGGTCCTTTTGAGGTGTAAAAAAATAACCCTCTTATTCTATGTAGTCAAAAGATTAGGCCTTTTATGTCCGGTTTTTGTACGGAGCCCTCAGTGCGCGATTCCTACTTGAACTTAACCGGTTTTGTTTTGCATTGTGAGTGTTTAATGAAATATTTTTGCCAAAAAAAACAACTTCCAAAAAAACACAAAAGAGACTAAAATTAAAACTTTTTTACCATGAAATAAACGCGTGGTTATTTTGCACTAGTTATTTTGGTCTAGAATAACACATAGGATACTTTTTTTTTCGATATCATACGAGCGAAGCCGCGCCAGCTAGTCTATACTAATATTATAAAGAGGAAAGATTTGTTTGTTTGTTTGTTTGTTTGTAATGAATAGGCTCCGAAACTACTGGACGGATTTCAAAAATTCTTTCACCTTTGGAAAGCTACATTATCCCCGAGTAACATAGGCTATATAACATCACGCTACGACCAACAGGTACTGAGCAGCGCGGGTGAAACCGTGGGGAACAGCTAGTATATAATATGTAGCCCTGAATCAACAAGATAGCTTAGACTACTCATCTAACTAATCTCTGCTAAAGCACACACATAAATATATTATATCAAAAAGCCTTATTCAACGGTTCTAAATCCTCGCAGATTACTCCATATTTAAGTACACGATCTAACTTTAGTGCTTCAAGCTTTGAGCCCATTGTTATGTTAATGATATCAACACATTCTGTGGACTGTACTCCCACTCTGTGGGGGTTGCTTGTGGGAGTAAGCAGTATTGCATTATGTTCATATCCTTCGATAGTTTGACAGCTGACAGCTGTCATCACATTCATTAGAATAAAACGGCTCTAAGGTAAGACTTATCGAGAACCTGATGCAGAAGACGTTATGGGTAACAGGTATTATAAAACGTGTGTAAAAATTGAGTAGGCACTTATCCTTACTAATATTATAAAAGCGAAAGTGAGTTTGTTTGTTTGTTTGTTTATTTGTTTGTTACCTCTTCACGCTTAAATGGCTAAACCGATTTTGATGAATTTTGGTACAGAGATAGTCGGGAACCAGGAGACGGAAATAGGCTAATATTTTTTTGAAAAAAGTGGGATGTGAGGGAGAAAGAGGGAAGAAAAGGGAAAACGTAGCGTTGCTATTACAAATCAGTAAGGCGCAAAGGGAACTGTGTTACCCCGAATTTAACGCGAGCGAAGCCGCGGGAAAAAGCTAGTATAATATAAAGAATACACGGTGAAAAAATCGTAATTAAAATCAATGATTAGGTATACCTATTTCGTACTAGCTGTGCCCGGCATGCGTTGCAATGCTATTTTTCTAACCTCCCTACCTAATTTTTTCGCGTAAAAACCATCCTTGGACTTCAAGGAAAATTAAAAAAAATATTGTAAAAATTGGTCCAGGCGTTGTTGAGTTATGTGCTTACCAACACATTTTGCGATTCATTTTTATATTATAGAAGATTATTTTTTTCTATTTTACTTCACTGTGACGTCCCTAAGCGTTCAGGTCAATGGCCGACGATAGTAGGTACTAAAGATATTAAGAACGAATGCGGTGGTTACATGAAACACTTTTTCTCTAAGTTCTTACCTACTACTTACTGGATGTAGAGATACCTACCTAATTAAACAAACTTGGAAATAAAAAGCTCTCAGCTGTTGCACGATGTCGCACGAAGTTCGTGAAAAACAAAAGTAAAATGTATTTTTCTCTAAAAGTAGGTATAGTATTTGAGAACGGGGAAACGTGCTCCAAGACTGCATATTTTAAGTATTATTGCTCCTTTTTAATGCGGAGTATAAATCTGCTTTACATGGTAACATCTAATTTTATTTCGAAAAACTAGCCTCGACGATAGGATAAAGTCGGAAAAGCCACACTTTTAGAAAATAATATTTATGTCTCACTACAAAAATCTAAATATTTTATTTCTAAAGTAGCAGTGGCAAGTACTTTGGTTTTTTGTCTGCAAATTCATGAAAAGAAAAAAATATCTTCGAAATTCCTAGAGTACTAGCGATTTTTGCTTATACTTTTATACTTTATGGGACATCTATCCCAAATATAGGATTAATAGCGATTTCTCCGTATTGTATTTTATTACAATTTCATGTTGGTTTACAACATGAAACATAGTATTCTAAAACCCATCCCTTCCTCCTATTATTATAAAAAACCGGCCAAGAGCGTGTCGGGCCACGCTCAGTGTAGGGTTCCGTAGTTTCCCGTCCGTCACAATAAGTGTTCCCAGTTATGAGGCCAACCGAACAATTCGGTAATACCCGATCCAATGTAATAAGTACCTGCAGCGCCATCTCTCGAGGAATTGGGTTACTAATTAATACAAAGACGTGCAATTTCGGTGGTAATTTTGGATTTCTTTTTTTGTTTGAAAAAAGATACGTTCAGGATAATAAAATATGTAAACAAAGTTACAAAAAAAGCTTGCATATACGATTATACTACAAACTTAGTCCAGAAATTATTTTGTACAACTTTTTGTCTTTTTTGTACAAACACTGTTGTGTCAATCAAGTTCAAAATAATTTTCATAGAAAGTCCTTATAAAGTTCTACTTTTCAGATTTTTTTCATATTTTTTAGACTTATGGTTCAAAAGTTAGAGGGGGGGGGGACACATTGTTTTTTACTTTTGGAGCGATTATTTCCGAAATTATTGATATTATCAAAAAATGATCTCAGTAAACCCCTATTCATTTTTAAATACCTTTCCAACAATATATCACACGTTAGGGTTGAAATTAAAAAAAAAATCACTTCCCACTTTACATATAGGGTGGCTACCCTAATAAAACATTTTTTTCAAATTTTTAATTTACCACTTTGTCGGCGTGATTGATATACATATTGGTACCAAATTTCAGCTTTCTAGCGTTAACGGTCACAGAGATTAAGCGAGGACGGACGGACGGACGGACGGACGGACGGACAGACAGACATGGCGAAACTATAAGGGTTCCTAGTTGACTACGGAACCCTAAAAATCAGGTGTCACTGTTCACACATGTCGTACACGCTTTTCTCCAAAATAATTCAACCGACTTAAATAAAATTTGGTGATTGCGTTTAGTTGGCTCCAGCGTGAAAAAAGAAATATATCCGGGCTTACGGGTTGTTTGAAAGGCATACCGCAGCCTAGGAACACAAAGGGCAAAATAAGGAACAAGGGTGGGTTTCAGTCAGTAAAAGTCTGACACTCCCCCCACTCCGAGAGCGGAGAAAGTTATTTGATGATTTTCCATCCACAAAAAAACAACGAGGCAGTCAAAATTTTGTGTTTCTAAGTGTATATATAACTGCCTTTCGTCTGTACATTCTGTATTTATTTCAAAGCAACATTCAAATGTGTAGACAACATTAGTTTCGACGTTTCGACGCAATGCGGATGAAAACTCGACGCAGAAAATCCTTCCTGTGAATTCCATTAGCTCGCGCTCATTGGCTGTACACCTGCGTTCGAAACTGCATCAGTGATTTGATTGGCCACCAGCTTGCTGCTGCCGTAAATCAGATAGAATGCATGGCTGTGATTCGATGTGACAATTTTCAAGTAACTCGACTGACGTTATTGCTTATTGCAAAGGGCGGTTGGCAAATCCGATGTGGCTGTCAGAATACATATTTATGTAGTAGGTAGGACATGATAGGCGATATGTGGGTGTAATACCGTGAAACCTGGTTAAGTAGGACCTGGATAAGTGACATCGTGAACCACCATTACTGGACCTCATGATGAGGTCCCAAGACCTCGGAAAATCACCGCTGTTAGCTTAAGCACCTTTTTTTTTCTTGATTAACATTTTTATTCATTTTATTTGACACTAGCTGTTCCACGCGGTTTCACCCGCGCTGCTCAGCACCTGTTGGTCGTAGCGTGATGTTATATAGCCTATAGCCTTTCTCAAGAAATGGACTATCTAACACTAAAAGAATTTTCTAATTCCAACCAGTAGTCCCTGAGATTAGCGCGTTCAAACAAACAAACTCTTCAGCTTTATAATATTAGTATAGATTTAACTACTAAGTAAATATTTTTGTGTTTGTTTATTAGTCTGACATTTTTTGTTTTGTTACTGTAATATTTATTTGAATCACATTTTTATATTTATTTTGAAATATCTTGTTCATTTAAATTTGGAAATTAATATAATTTGCATGCCCATTCGACGGGAGAATATGGAGGACCCATGGTTGCAAAAATAAGCGATTTGATTTGATTTAGTGGGATGAAGCAAACCTCTATTTGGAATTCGTTATTTCGATTTTATCATTACAGTGACTTCTGTAAATGAGACAGCAAAATAACTTTATATGCATTAAACCTCTGTGACTGAGATTACAGCGTTTTGTTTGTTTACTTAAGTACTTATTCTTATTCTACCCGTTAATTCTACGAGTACAATAAACTAATTTTGTTTAGTTATTTTATTTTTGTTTTTACATTTCTAATGAAGATTAAAGCTTTGGTTTAATGAATTAAAAATATATTTGACGTCACGGCGCAGTGGCTGAGCGATCGATTGCTGCGCTGCGTGTCGCGGATTCGATTCCTGCACGGAACAAATATTATTGTTGTCAATGTTTCGACAGTTCAAAATTGCCTGTAACTGGCCTACTTGAAATAAATGATTTTGATTGATTTATTTCATCATATGTATTCACATTTTCTTTCCACAGATTTACCTTTATCATAATTATTACATAAGCAATAGCCTTTTTACATTTATTGACGAAATTTTCAAATACAGACTCAGCCTCCTTCGTCTTTAAATATAAGAGTTCTGAAGTACCTTTAGAAAAATATTTAAAAAGCTTTTTCAGCCGGATGAGCCATAGTCGGGTTCTTGACCTTATACAGTCGGATACAAAAATTAATGTCTGGAACGAAACAAATTACATTCAAATTATAACAACATATATTTATGTCAATATTAACATTTATATTTTTGCTCTTCTTTTCTTGCGGATGGGAAATTATCAAATAACTTTCCCTGAGCGTAGGGAGTGTCAGACTTTTAATGACTAAAACAAGTCTAAGTATGTTCCTTCTTTTGCTCTTTATGTTCCGGGTCCGCGGTATCTCTTTCGAACAACCCACAACCCCGGTTAATAAACAACCTTTTTGTAAATATTTTCTAGTCTGTAGTTGTTTAGTTGGTTCGATTCCCACCCAGGACAAACTTTGTGTGATGAGCATGATTGTTTGTTGTGTCTGGGTGTGTTTTATCTATAATATGCATGTATTTATAATTTATATAAGTATGTTTATCAGTTGTCTGGTTACCATAACACAAGCTCTGCTTAGCTTGGGTTCAGATAGCCATGTGTGAGTTGTCCCAAGATATTTATTATTTTTTATTGTGAATGTGAGGACCATGTGGATCATAACTTCTATTTACTTTGATTGTATTTGACGATTGTCTGGTAGTTTGAATACTATAATGTCATTTTTTTGGTATTGTTCGTCGTTTCGTTGAGCTCCTTGGGTTTTGAGTCGAGCTACACGATAACTGACAATGCTTGCACTAACTGGACAGGTCCACTCAATCTGTGTGGTGCTTTCTTAAAAAGATCATTCAGGCATTAATCTGCATAGTCCTCATGTAAGTTGACCAAGATTTAGTATCTGGACTTTAAAAGAGACTATGACCTCTGAGTTTATTTCGACACTGGCCTCATCCAGTTTTAAAAAAACCGGCCAAGAGCGTGTCGGGCCACGCTCAGTGTAGGGTTCCGTAGTTTCCCGTCCGTCACAATAAGTGTTCCCAGTTATGAGGCCAACCGAACAATTCGGTAATACCCGATCCAATGTAATAAGTACCTGCAGCGCCATCTCTCGAGGAATTGGGTTACTAATTAATACAAAGACGTGCAATTTCGGTGGTAATTTTGGATTTCTTTTTTTGTTTGAAAAAAGATACGTTCAGGATAATAAAATATGTAAACAAAGTTACAAAAAAAGCTTGCATATACGATTATACTACAAACTTAGTCCAGAAATTATTTTGTACAACTTTTTGTCTTTTTTGTACAAACACTGTTGTGTCAATCAAGTTCAAAATAATTTTCATAGAAAGTCCTTATAAAGTTCTACTTTTCAGATTTTTTTCATATTTTTTAGACTTATGGTTCAAAAGTTAGAGGGGGGGGACACATTGTTTTTTACTTTTGGAGCGATTATTTCCGAAATTATTGATATTATCAAAAAATGATCTCAGTAAACCCCTATTCATTTTTAAATACCTTTCCAACAATATATCACACGTTAGGGTTGAAATTAAAAAAAAAAACACTTCCCACTTTACATATAAGGTGGCTACCCTAATAAAACATTTTTTTCAAATTTTTAATTTACCACTTTGTCGGCGTGATTGATATACATATTGGTACCAAATTTCAGCTTTCTAGCGTTAACGGTCACAGAGATTAAGCGAGGACGGACGGACGGACGGACGGACGGACGGACAGACAGACATGGCGAAACTATAAGGGTTCCTAGTTGACTACGGAACCCTAAAAAAGACGTGTAAAAGTGTTTGTGAAAACCTACTTGCTAAATATTTACATTATTCATCATGTATCATTTAACCTATATTATTTTTATGAATAATTACTCTCATTTTCCAATGAAAGTCCTTGTATGTGTGTCCTTGGAAATATAGCTGGATATTTTACGTGGAATTCGGATTCATTCGAATTCGGTCGTCCATCCACAAGGTCGATTGGTTATTGATCAAAGAGCTGAAATTTGCACGTGTAAGGCAAATAAACAGTGGAAATTTTAATGGTTTGTGATGCGAATAATGTTACAGATAATTATGTTATAGTACCTAATATTTTTTTCTGTTTCCAAATCTTTTTAATATGGAAGTATCAAGGTTGTGAACAAAATTCTGATTTACCTGCTTGCAAATTGCTAGTCATACCCCCGAATACTGAAACATCACTCAAAATTTGAGGGCTGCTTAACATTTGAGCATCTCTTAAACTTTAGATTTTGTATTGACAAACGTCACTTTTGAGCATCTGTTAAATTTAAGTGGTACTTAAATTTTGAGTGACGTTTCAGTATTCGGGGGATAGTCAGATGTACCTACCTTTATTGATTATGAAAAATGATTCGTAACGAATATGGTTTTACAGAGTTAAAACTATGCAAATTATCAATGCGCCCCTCCTAAGTTCAATAAATCCTAATTAATGAGTAATTCAATAACAACATTAAGAAACGCCTACATTGGTAGATTTTGAACTGTAACAACATTTGCTCTTCAACAACATATTGCTATAAAAGAACCGGCAGGCGCAGTGGTTTGAAATAGTGATTGGTGTTGTAAAAATAAATACAAATCTCAGTGTTTTCTTCGTTTTCCCTTGAACGACACTACAGTACTGTTAATCTGTTGTTCCTTCATCCGATTTTCCAAGACTTCCTTTACTTTTAACCCCTTGTACCTATACGTAGATCTACGCGAGAAACAATGCGTTTTTAATTTGTGTCTGTAATTCCGGCATTCAAGCGGCTAAACCACGTATAAAGCGTCAATCTAACTCCCAAAAGCAATATAAAACGTAAACATACATATTGATAGGCAACCCTACGTCTCAGGGCCGCCATTTATCTGGAGAGGTCTCTCCTCTCTCGGACTTCGGACCTCTATGTAGGTCAACGCGGTCGCACTTAATTAGACCGAGAAAAAAACGGCGACGTGTCACGTGGTGGGCGCGGCGTAACCCTAATAACAAATGATTTTATAAATATTTGAAAGAGAAAATTGCTCTTGTTTTTGAGTCATTTTCCTAGGCATCGCCTTAATTGACAAGGAACGTAGGATGGCAGTGAGTGTTAGAAATATGTATGTTTGAACTCATCGTTCGTGGGCAAGCGCGGTTACCTAGTAGTTGCTATTATTCTTAAATCCAATTTTTACTTCGTCCTCCTTTAAACATTCCGTCCGAAAATAATGGCGCCGAAGTAGGTAAATATATTGCCATGAACATAGTATGCACATAAAACGACTATTATTTTATCCGCGCGACACACAGAAATTCAGCCAACCGAATCACTTGCACATTCGCGATAGCGCTTAACAAAAAGCCGCTGCACCGCTGGAACCAAGCTCAGTTAACAAAAAGCGATTTAATAACACTAAAGCTTCACACAATGGCTGTTATGTTGGACTAGCGTTTAGGTACCCGTCCCATCGTAGACGAGGAGGAAGCGACAGAGCTATCCACGATTTAAAGCATGACGTCATGGTTGTCGCAGTGGCTGAGCGATTGGCTGCTGCGCTGCGTGTCGCGGGTTCGATTCCCGCACGGAACAATTATTTGTATGGCCTACAGGTAGTTGTTTCGGGTCTGGCTGTTTATGTATGTGAGATAAAATGTTTGTAAACGCACCCACGATACAGGAGAAATTCCTAGTGTGGCGCAACGTTTATTTAAAAAAAAGTACAATTGTACCTTTTTTGTAAGTATAACATCACACTTGTATAATCTCCAAAGAGTTAGACTGTGGTGTACTTACTTAATACAGAGGGACCTGCCAGGGCCTCCACCTGCCGGGGTTGCGGGTTGTTCGAAAGAGATCCCCAGAACACAAAGGGCAATAGAAGGAACATGGATGGGTTTTAGTCAGTAAAACTCTGACACTCCCCCCCGCTCGAGGTTATTTGATGATTTCCTATCCGCAAAACAAGGTATTTTATAAAAAAAAACAAACATGCTTAAGCAAGAATATAAATGTTAATATGCTGGTTCCCCTTATTTCATGAAGTCAATTTGATTGACATAACATAAATGTTATGTTGTTAAACTTTGAATGTGATTTGTTTTGTTCCAGACATTAATTTGTGGGTCCGACTTTATAAGGTCTATGTGTATAAATAGCCTATGTCTGTCTCCAGGGTCCCATCTCTGTACCAAAATTCATCAAATCGGTTTGGCAATTAAGGCGTGAAGACGTAACAAACAAGCAAACAAACTCACTTCTGCTTTTATAATATTAGTAAGGATTAGTCGCTAGTCGCCAGCGTGCAGCGGTGTGACAGACTCCTTTTACGAAATAGCGTTTAAACGAATTGGATCGTCCGTGGCTGTGTCAATGGCCGCCACTGCCGCCAATGATTTGGCGCATTCTGCCTACCTATTTTTGGTGCTTGAAACGGATGGAGATAGAATATGCTGCCAAGTTTTCAGATTTATAAACCGAATGGTTTCGGTTTTGGCTTGCTGTGTGAGTTACGTGGCCCTTGTGGTAGATTGAGGGTCAGAAAAGGTTACACGTGTAGTTTTTGCACGTGATTGAGATACTGCACGCATTATTAGCAGTATTTGTTGAACAGCAGAAAATCAAATACCTATCTCTCTCACAGCAAAGACTAGTTCATCATTTTTCTGCACTTGTCCCATTCTATTTGGGGTCGGCGCAACACGTTTTCTTTTTCCATTCTCCCCTATCAGACGTCACGGCATCATTTACTCCTTTCTCCTTCATATCATTCCTTACACAATGCATCCATCTTTTCTTTGGCCTTCCTCTCGCTCTCCGTCCATCAACATTCAGATCAACTTTTAGTCACATGTCCCTGCTGCACACTAATTTTGTAAATCATTATTCATTTTATTTGTTTGTTGTGAATGTGAGGGCTATGTGGATCATTTTGTTTTGTTTGATTTTAACGTTGTCTGGCAGTTTGAGTTCTATTAGCGAGCTACAGAAATGTTCTTATGTGGTATTGTTGGTCGTGTTGTTAAGTTCCTTTTTTTGCGATGGGAAATCAACAAATAACTACCCCCTAGGCTACTAGTACTGAATAAAACCCACCCATATTCGTTCTATTACCATTTACGTTACGGGACCACGGTATCTCTTTCGAACAACCCGGGTTGCTCCTGGCAGGCCCCTCTGATTTGTTGAGGCGCACGTGGAACACGAATGCGGACGGACGCGGTGAGTAATCGGTAGATCTCCGACGACACAGACCAGCGTCTCCGGGGGTAGGGAGTCGTCACGCGGCGCTCGATGACCGAAGCATCTCCCGCGGCACCACGGTTGGTTAGAAGTTCGTGTATCCTGAACGTGTTCGTGTTTCTATGAAGCTTTAGATAGAAATTGAAATATTGATTGGAAACGAGAGTAAAAATGAGAAATTTCATCTACAACAGAATGCGTTCCTAACATCAAAGAATTTACACGAATAACAACGTTAATACTAAATGACTTTCTTATAAAAACAAAAGCAAAAAATAAAGGTCAAGAATAATGGGATCTGCAAAATACTTATCTACATATTTTAAAACTTTCAATAAACTTCTCGTTGCTTTCATAAAAAAAATATATCCTTGGGATAGGTACCTTTTCTGAATAAATTCTCAGCTTCTCTTATAAAAACGAAGTATTATTTTCGGACGTGTATTTTTTTTCGTTCGTAACCTAGAATAGGAATGGTCGAAGTCTCGTTCAATTTGGTTTCATGTGGAATTTGACAATAGCTTTACGCAAGACTGATATTTGCTGTAATTCTTTGCGTAGGCGCTTTCAATCGTTTTTAAGTGGGCTGTTTTTTAATCATTGTAATTTATCCGCTTAATATTGTCAGATAGATGATATGTACATGGATGTTACATTATATAGCGGAAGCTAGTATTATTATATAGTTTGTTTTTGGCCATTTTACCCACACAACAAGTTTACTCCTGGGTAAACGGACATTTAGCGACCCTTCTAACCAGTCTCAACACTAATCAAGTGGAGTGTTATAAAGTGCTTTCTGAACTGAAACTATTCAATTAATTTGAGTTCGAGTTCTGGGGGCATGTTGGCCAACCTTGTCATATTACCGCTTGGCCACAATTTACATACATATACACTCATTGACATGACTGCAAGAAACGCAAAAGAAGAATACTAACCTTTGTTGAATGAAAACTCCTATCGAAAGTCCCGTGCCGCATGAGAACCCAAAGAAAAAAATAAAAAAAAACAATGCCATGTCAAAAAAAAAATTAAAAAGAAAAAAACAAGATGTTAGTTAAATACATTTGCTGATGAAATATATGTGCTAGAAACAAAGATGAAAGGGCACCAAAATGCGAAAATGGGTTGCGGGTTGTTCGAAAGAGATACCACGGCCCCGGAACGTAAAGGGCAATAGAAGAAACATGGGTGGGTTTTAGTCAGTACAAGTCTGACATGCCCCCCCGCTCCGCCCAGAGCGGGGGAAGTCATTGGATGATTTCCCACCCGGAAAAAAAGGGCACCAAAAATGAAACAAATTTTTTTATGGCCCAATGTGACCAATCTGTAGAATACTTGTATAAAAATTTTTGTTTCGTTTTCCCTTACATCATTTTTGGAGCAGTCGCGTAAAAAACAGACAAAAGCTCGTGGCGAGGGTATTGCATCCTTACCAAACCCATACGTTGCTCCTGCTGCAAATTCTCCCACGTCGACATGGGTTGCCATGGCTGTCCTGGAAGTCTTTCCGGATAGAGGTTTGACCGCAGCAAAAAAAACCTATTTAGGATTGATGAATCCGCCCTGGAGTTTAAATGTTCCACAAAAGTAAGCACATAATATCGTGTTCTGTGTTTGTTTATTCATTAAAAGTAGCGATGGCCACTACTGAACGCCAAACTAGTGATTTTGTTTTGGGCACATTCGTGACACAAGTCGCGTCGCAAGTCGCTTCGCAAAACGAGTCGCAAGTGCCGTCGCAAGTCTAGTTACAAGTCGCGTGGCAAGTCTTGTCGCAAGTCTAGTCGCGTCGCAAAACGTGTCAGAATTAGCGTCACAAGTCACGTCACAAGTCGCGTAGCATATCAGGTCGCAAGACTCGCAAGTCGCATATAGCATCGCATGAGATAGTGAACGGGTCGTAACAGTTTAAAGTTAACATTTTAATGACAGTAACTAGTTTGTGGTGTAGTTACCATTAGTTTTAATATTTCCTAGAGTAATTTTAAAGCAAGTTATGGATTCATTGTGTTATAAACTTTAGACGTTTCTGGGTGTTTTTGTTAGCTTTTGTACAGCTAAATAGTGAAGAAATTGTTATTTGTCGTAGCGAGTTAGTTGTTACCTTATTGAACAAATACAAGACGTACCTAGACTTGACAAAATATGGATGTATCGTGTGTGGATTTGAGTTACGTTTAAGTCAATAGAATGACGACTGATACGAGTATGGATGAAAAAAAATCGTATTCGCTGAGCCCAATTTTCATGGGACAGGGCCCGGAAGATAATTAATTTGCCTGGAAAATATTGACGATTCAAAAACAACACAATAGTTTGTTTACTTCTTAAGTCTTCACACCTAACTGGCCGAACTGATTTTTGTGAATTTTGGAACAGAGATAGTTGGGATTCTGGAGACGGACATGGTCTATTTTTTATATGAGAAAAGTGTAGAAAGAGGGAAGAAAAGGGGAGAGAAAGATGAATTTTTTTCAACTAACTATGCCACGCGGTCGAAGTCGCGGGCGGAAACTAGTCTATTATAAATAATTGCATTTACATTTTCCGAAATTAGAGAGACAGGGTGAACTGTAGAACGCAACTTTGATGTCGCCGTGTGCGACAACAAATCACTCTGATTCTTGGTCTAGCAAAAGTGCCATTCCCTGTTCCCAGAGGTTCAACCACATCATCTTCGACTAAATGTATTAAAGCGACTGCTTAAAATTTCATTCAGCATTTATTTCATAAAATTAATTAATGTCTTTTAACAGCGACAAGACGCGAGTAATTCTCCGTCTGAGACTTAAGTCTGTCACTAAGAAACGACGCACTTATCCATTTCAACCAGTCAGCTGTCGCAATTTGCGCGGGAATTTAACAACTGACGATGACGCCATATTTAATTCGCTGCAGAAATTATTTTTTTCTGCGACTTTTCTTCTGTTTAAAGCGCATCACGGTATTCATTTTAATTGACACATTTAATGTTTATAATTACTCTATTATGTTCAAGCCTCGTCTAGCCTTTTCTCAATATTGTTTCATCTGTTCAAATAGACCTCTTTTGGGGTAGTGGCCCAAATGTTTTACAATAGAGATCCAATGCGGGTTCGTGAATAACATAGGTAATGTTTTTGAACTTTGATTCTAGTTATTCAAGGGCATGCCATTTTCATTCTGCTGCTTATTAAACGTTTATATCTAGAGCAACGATATTTCAGAAATTTGAGCCATTGACCTCTATCCCTATCTCGAATATGTAGGTGCCGTATGTACACTGTAGGTGCCGGTTGTCAACTAGTCATATCTCGCACCTAGTTAAATCAAGTGTTTTATCGGGTTGAGTTTACTTCCGTTTTTTTTTTACGCTTAGCAAACCATCATAGAAGAAGAATAGAATAGAAAAATATTTATTCAAAACAGACAACACAACAGCAAAAAAGAAAAAAAAAAGTACACAAAACGGAAAAACATGGACAAGGTTGCGCTGAGCGTGCCCATAACAAAAGGGTTACCAACTCAGCATATGCTAGGCGTCAGACACCCAACGCTGGTTTTCAGTTGGCACCCGCAGTGACACACTCGTCATCAAATAACTTCTCCCGCTCTGAACGAAGCGGGTCAGAATTATACTGACTAAAACCCCACCCATGTTTCTTCTATTGCCCTTTACGTTCCGGGGCCGCGGTATCTCCTTCGAACAACCCGCAACCCCGGCAGGCGGTGTTCTTGGCAGGCCCCTCTGCTTTGCTGACATCTCTTTGAGGCGCGCGTGTAACATTAACACGCCGTCGACACGCCCTTTTTTGGCTTTTAGACCCCCTGAACGGAAAATATAAAAGAAAACTTACACACGAATGAAGCTTTACGTATTTATTTTCCTAACGTTCCCGTGAGAGTCATGGTTTCTTGTTCGTACTAACACGACTGGGAAAATGGGAGTACACTAGGTACCTAAACAATATTCCAATCCAATCATATCGCGGTCAACAGTCGTCCGAGCGAGGTGATTGCTTATCAATTTACCCTCGAGATTGCCTGTCTGGTGTGTAAATATGTAGTTAATTAGTGGCTGTTGAACTGTGTACGTACTGTTTGAGTATTGATTGGAAAGAGTATGGACGTGGAAAAAGTAAAAGGAGCATATTATACAACGTGTAGAGAAAAGGGGCCGTAACATTTAAGGGGCATCTCATGTTCTCAAATCCTTACCAATATTTTAAAAGCGAAAGTGAGTTTGTTTATTTGTTTGTTAGATCTTCACGCCTAAATGGCTAAACCGATTTTGATGAATTTTGGTACGGAGATAATTACAGAACCCTGGAGACGGACATAGGCTTTTTTTAAATAAAAAGAAGAAATTAAGGAGACAGAGGGAAGAAAAGGGAAAACTTAGCTTTGCTATAATAATGAAACAGGCGCAAGGGCAATACTAGAGGTAGTAGGTACCTGCAAATCAGGAAAGGGAAACAGTGTTACTCCGAATCTAACGCGAGCGAAGGCGCGGTTTATACTCTTCCTCGAAACTGGCCTTTATGGCACTACGATAATGTTAAAAATGCAATGTAAATCACACACACACATTTTATCACAACAAAGGTTTTCATTTTTTCTGTATCATCACAGCATTTACGCATAGACGGCTGTATTTTTTTTTAGAGCAAGGGCGCGCTTGTTTTTAAGGCCTTCATATTTTTTAAACAAATAATTTGTGTGTATCAATAGAATACTTATAACAAATGAAAAAATTGTTTAGAACGTCAAATTGATAAATGATGAAGCTACAGTCCCGGTCACAAGGCATAATAACTTGTGAAAGCACTGTAGTTGCCCATTCCAAAGTGTTAATCTCTATGGAGAAGAATGGGCAAGGAACTCCATGGACACTCTTTAAGGTTATAATATTATTATAAAATCGTAACCTTCCAATTACGAAGATATTGGGGGTCAAACTTCCAAATATTTTATACTTTTTTTCATTGATTAACTAACTTCAAATACATCGACGACTCCCGGGCACCCCCGGGTGCTATCCAATCAATCATTGCATCCAATCCAAGATTTGAGCGCGCTATCGTATAACGAAACTTTTCACCCCAAAATAAAAGAGTGGAGTTACTCAGTTTAATGTATAGAACGCTTCAACTTCTTGCAGGGTTTGTTTAGACCTTATATTTAAATTCATTCGGGAATAACGAAGAAATGCTCATAATATATTACAAGATATCTATTTTGCACCTAATCAGGGGCCTTAGTCTGCTATTACAATAGTGTCAGAATGGTCGATCACTGATCGCATAATGGTTAATTTTGACAAGTTCGGTAATCTGCTACATACTAAACTTGTCAAAATCAACCATTATGCGATCAGTGATCGACCATTCTGACACTATTGTAATAGCAGACTAAGGCCCCAGTTCGAATGTCCCGCTTTTGGCGAGATAGTCGGTTTTCTATCTGTATGTCCCGCTTTCTTTCCTGTCTTTCTCAAATAGAGAAAACTATAATTTTGTCCTTTTGTTTAATCCTGTTATAAGCTTCATTCTTACTTGATTTGTATTTGTAAGTGATTTAATCCGCTAACAACCATTTTTTTTAATTATTAGTGCACTCCGTTTTTTTCAAAAAACAGTGTTAAAACAACAGAACTACCAACATTTTTATAATTTTACTAGCTGTTCCCACGGTTTCACCCGCGCTGCTCAGCACCTGTTGGTCGTAGCGTGATGTTATATAGCCTATAGCCGTCCTCAAGAAATGGACTATCCAACACTAAAATAATTTTCCAATTCCAACCAGTAGTCCCTGAGATTAGCGCGTTCAAACAAACAAACAAACAAACAAACTCTTCAGCTTTATAATATTGATATTATATATAGTATAGATTAGTATAGATTAATATAATTCCGCAGGCGTCCTGCTCTAAAGATAAAAATTAATCGTCACGTGACCCTAAGAAGACCCGAAGTCATGAAACAACAAGTAAAATCAGTCATCTTTACCCACACAAGTGATACATCAACTGGAAATCTTGAACCGTCAGCCTTGTCTTAACTGAATTGTTTTCAAGTATCAAGATTTCCAATCCTATGAAGATATGACACCATCACGTGTGAGCACGCTAACGGTATTAATCATCGTAAATAAGGTTGCGGTTATGTTGTGGGGAGTCAGCGAGAGCGTGGGTTGCTATTTCTTATTCATTTATTTATGCACACACACAAAATAATTGATAGGAATTATCTTTATTAATCCTTACTAATACCTATTTTTAAAGCGAAAGTGATTTTGTTTGTTTGTTACGTCTTCACGCCTAAACGGCTAAACCGATTTTGATGAATTTTGGTACAGAGGTAGTTGGGACCCTGGAGACGGATATAGGCTACAATCTTTTTTTAAAGTGAGAAATGAGGAAGTAATAGTGAAGAAAAGGGAAAACTTAGCATTGCTATTACAATAAATAAGGCGCAAGGGCTAAACCTACAGGTAGCAGGAACCTGCAAATCAGGAAAGGGGAACTGTGTTACCCCGAATTTAACGCGAGCGACGCCGCAGGCAAAAGCTAGTTAAGACATAAAAGATAAGTAACATTGTGAGGTAAAAGGTTTTCATCCGTCATGGGTGAAGTGAAAAAGTTTAATGCATTCTAGCCCTCATAACAGGGGCGTAGCTACCGCAGTATCTGCCGTAGGGGCCCCCGGGCCACGAGGGCCCCTACCCCCTCACTATTGTCCATAGAAGCAAAAATTTTAGAAAAACTAAAATCATCATCAGCCAATTCAGTATAATAAATGATTTAATAAATCAGTTTGCCGAAAAAAGGCAAGGAGAGAGAATATTTAAAACTTGTTTTTTATTTGTAAAATGGTTGAATTATATTATGATAAATAAATATTTCTTTTCACAATATTTTTTTTCTTTTGTGAAAAATCTTTACCCCATATAAGGGCCTCCAAACAAAATTTTTATACGGGGCCCCAACAAGGCGCGCTACGCCACTGCCTCACATAAGTATTTGAATGAAGTGTCATTTATCTCAGTGTATTATAACAATATCGTAAATGCTTTCCATTACGTCTGGGACTAACAAATGAAGAGCCTTGTCCATATAAACCATTACAATAAACGTTTGTTAAGTTTTCTATTTGTTACAAAGAGTTTTTTTTTTATAACCGTCAGAGCAATGAGTTCCGTTGAAAAGTTTGAAAGCTCAGATGTTGCGAAATAAAGAAAGATAATTTTAGTACTTATGGGTCTAAAGTCCATGATTTTGTACAAGAGTTCCTTATATAATAAAAATGTGCTCATATGAAGAGTTTTTTTTTAATTTTTCTTTAAGGGATAAAATAGACTAATTTTTACTGGACTTACGCAATTTAACTAAATTAAATTAGGTCATCAACACATCATCTATGCTACTAATATTTTAAATGCGAATGTTTGTGAGGATGGATGGATGGCTGGATGTAGGGAGGTATGGATGTTTGTTACTCTTTCACGTCAAAACGGTTGAACGGATCTTAATGAAATTTGGCATAGAAGTAGATTATAGCCTGGAATAACACATAGGATTTTGTTTTCGATCATCACGCGGGTTAATTTAGCGTTAGCACAAAGTAACTATGGCACGCGGAAGAACTCGGGCGGAAGTTAGTAATATTATAAATGCGAATGTTTGTGAGGATGGATGTATGGATGTTTGTTACTTTTTCACGTCAAAACGGCTGAACATATTGATGAACTTTGGCACAAAGTAGATTATAATCTGAATAACACATAGGATAGGTACTACAGCGGGCGCAACATAGTTAGGAATAAAGAAGAATAAGTACAATCGATTTGGTTCCCCGCTATTCTACCATCAACGTGAACGCTACCTTGAAGGCCACTTAACTTTATAAGAATACTTTATTAGCCGCGTATCGCTAAATGGGTTAATAACACAGATTTATGTAACATCGTATTGATCATTAGAAAAGTGTGAAGAATAAGCATTATGATTCATTATTGGCTAGTTAAATCATACGTGCGGTCAGTGCCGTATTATCCATAACTACCATAAGGCACTTTAGGCCAGTGCCTAGGGGCCCACTATGACCAGGGGGCCAGCACAGCCGATAAAATAATGAAAAAATGGGGGATTGTGTGGTTTTATCAAACCACGGTAAAAGTGAAACTTTTTTCACTTGAAGGAAGGCGTATGCCTTTGCAATGTGATGACTGAAGTCTGTTGGTGGTCAGGCGTTTATTTTCGTTGGATCCCAGTTTTTGATCCCACTTTAATATTTTTGGCGTTGGATCCCACAAAACATTATTATATATTTCCGTTGAATCCTAAATTTGAAAAATACTAAAAAAATACGTTTTATTGCCATTGAATCCCAAATTCCAATTCCCATCGTTAATACCTAAAAAATGGGATCAAAAACTGGGATCCAACGAAAATAAATCATTATGATGGTACCTTCATTCTATTTCGAAATGTAGACAGTAAAAAAATCCGAATTACGTTGTTGTGGTATGAAAAAGGGGGGAGGGGGCGAAACGAGCTGTGCCTAGGGGCCCCGATATGGTTAATCCGGCCCTGTGTGCGGTAAATCTGTAGTTTTAAACTACCTGTAGGTACTACTGCCAATGCATTTGATAGAATATTCTTTATACATACACCATACAAATAACAGTACTATTTAGAGCTTATAAATAGGGTGGCACGATGAAAGTTGAAGCGATATTTTCAATACAACAGTTGCATGGATTTCTGGGAGGAGCTGAGACAATACTGTAGGTAGTCTGTGGTGTGTGATGGATTGGTACCTAATCCTGGTGAATGCTTTTGAACCACTCAAAACAACCTACTATAGGACGAATTAAAGTTCAATTTTAACCGCAACATAACCTTTAAATTTAAAAATAAAATTAAGCTTTTTTTGCGGATGGGAAATTATCAAATAACTTCCCCCGCTCTTGGCGTAACGGGGGGGATTGTCAGACTTGTACTGACTAAAACCCATGTTCTTTCTATTGCCCTTTATGTTCCGAGGCCGCAGTATCTCTTTCGAAAAACCCAACCCCGGCAGGCGGTTGCCCTGGCAGGCTTTGCTGACATCTCTTTGAGGCGCGCGTGGAACACTAACGACACTAACGTCAATAACTATTATTACTTACATGTTTTGAAAAATGAAGAGAATCTGTAGTCAAAACCAAAAACTACTTATTAAAACTCTAATTTCGTCTGTTTGTTTATTTTGAGATAACACTTTTTGTGCTCAAAAATTTTGCTTTAAAGTAGGTAAGAAATTACTATCTTCAAAATATAGTACAGTCAGCGAAAAAGATTAACCGGCCTAGTCATAAAATTTATGACTAGGCCGGTTACTAATCTTTTTCGCTGACTGTACTATATTTTGAAAAGAAAATGTCAACTGTATTTAATACAGTTGACATTTTCTTAAAAATCCATGAATATTTCCGAATAAAATTATTTGATAGGAAACAAACTGTTTATTAAGAGTTTAATACGTCCAAAGGTTTCTAAGAAAAAATCACCTATATCTGACGAGCCTAACTTATCTTCTTTGCTGACTGTCCATGTCGATCAATTCCTCGGGGATTGCTGGTTTTACAGTACAACATAAAATAGCCTGGAAATGTGCCTGGGAGAAACAGTTAAACGCTTGCCCTCGTGCAAATGTTAGCAGACAATAAACTAGAATCCAAGATGAGATCCGGAATACGGAACAGCTACCCTACTATGACCTCTTAAAGCAATTCTTATTCCGCTGAGGGAAAGAGACAGAGCTATACAGGGTGTCTAGCACCATCTCTTTCACTCAGTGGAATAAGAATTGCTATAAGATGTCATAGTAGCCCTTCTGTAGATATTATTTAATATTTAAGTAAAAAAAAAGGTTGCCATCAATATTTAGATGTTATCCAGCTTTTTAGGATTAGATAGGCAAACGTTTTTGCACAAAAAGACATTAAAAGGCGGAATATAATTTTCGGAAGTCGGTGAGTTTTCGATGTTTGCCAACGACTTCCGGAAATAAAGTTATTTTCCCAAATTCGTATCGAGTATTCATTTGCTATTGTTATAAAAAGATATAAGCAGATCATCCAAATACATATAAACATGTACAGACGCCTGCACATCAAGCTACTACAATCTGTCAGATTTCTTTGATAGATTTTCGACTTTATTTCTAAAGTATTAGGTTCAAGGTTCATTGGGAAAAATTGCCAGTTTCGGGTAGCTTGACCTGCAGGCGTCTGTGCCTACTACAGATTGATCACAAACTACCGAAGCAATATTATGTAGATAAAACTGTTCGGTTATAAAATTATTTTTTAAATCGAGCCACAATTGTTGTAACAAACACACCAAAAAAATACAGTCGAACTGAGTACTTCCTCCTATTTTTGAAGTCGGATAAAAATACTTTTTACTTCTAAATTGATTTTTAATTATAAAAGTACTAGCTGTGCCCCGGCATGCGTTGCAATGCAATTTTCTACCTTTCTACCTACCCTATCTTTTAAGTTTGATCAAACTGCACACGGTGTGCAAATTTAATTTAAATCGGTTAAGTAGTTTAGGAGTCCATCGCGGACAAACAACGTGACACGTGATTTATATATATTAAGATTTATCAAGTAGGCATCGTTGTAACCATGATTGATCTGTTGTGTGTAAAAGAAAGAAAGATATCAATATTTAGTAAAAAAAGAACATCTGAGGGAATCAACTGTTGCAGGTTATGCGAAAGAGAAACTGCGCCCTCGGAAACTAGGCCCTTTTAGTCAGTAAAAGTCTGACGCTCACCCCAGAGCGGGGGAAGTTATTTGATGGTTTTCTGCCTGCAAAAGAATGGGGGAATCAACTGAACAGCCGTTTTTTTCTTTTCTCTTTTTCTCTTTTTCCTTTTTCTGATTGGCACTGGCAAATCGTAAATATTCAACCAAGTACTTTCGATCCGATTGTAACAATAACAAAATAAAGTGTACCGTCACTTTTTTTAATAAGAGTCTTTGAACCTACAGAGAGAATTAAATTCGACCCAAAATAAATAGGTACCTTAATAGAAATCGAGTTATCTAAAACAGTGCAAATAACAATATTCGCTAAAATAGGAATTTGCGAGGGACGAATGTTTAATGACGCTTTTAAAACGAATGGCAGTACCAGAAACCCTTTAACTGAATTAAAATGTAATCTTTTATGTAGATTCTTTTCATAACGTAGGCTGAAAATAAATAAGAGATTTTGTGATCAAATAAATATCGAAATTGTACAAATCCAGGATCACGATTTACTCTCGAAGAGTACATAAAACAACCACTTGTTAAGCCGTGCTTGTTCAGGCTGGTCTGTGGATGGGTGACCACCCATCCAGTAAATAATTACTACCAACTGAAAAACCACTGTAAAACTTATTACACTCATCTTGAACATACTGAAAATCAATCCTTACTATATAATATTATAAAAGCAGTAGTGAGTTTGTTTGTTTGTTACGTCTTCACGCCTTAATTGCTAACCCGATTTTGATGAATTTTGGTACAGAGATAGTTGGGACCGTGAAGACGGACATAGGCTATTTTTTAAAAAAAGATTGATATGTGAGGGAGAAAGAGGGAAGAAAAGGGAAAACTTAGCCTTTTTTATTACAATAAATAAAGCTCAAGAGCAAATACTACAGGTAGCAGGTACCTGTAAATCAGGAAAGGGCTACTGTGTTTCCCCGAATTTAACGCGAGCGAGGCCGCGGTTAAAAGCTAGTACCAAATAAATTTTCTAGCACATTTGAACACGTTTAAGCGCCTCAGCAAGAAATTGACATGTATTTTTCCATTCCATTAAATATACCGTACATTTGCATTCGAGCTTTCAAAAGTTTCACCTCTTTACAAGTTAAAGCTGGAACTTTCAGCTTAAGCCTCTTTTTTCGACACTCTTCCTCTTTCAACTTTCCTACAATTGTGTCGTTAGATTTCAAATAGCATCTAGTCCACTTTTGACATAAAGTTAGCTTTTATTCTTATTTTTAAGGCAGGGAAAGTATCTTTTACAATATTTTGATAATATTTTGATTTAAACTGCATTAAGTCCAATATTCTGTTAGATCAAATAAATGAAGTCCGAAAGACTTGGTTCATTTTGGCAAAATAAACCTAAAATCAAATTAGAAATTCGTTTTTTTCGTAATCTAGAAACATTTCAAAGAAACAATGATAGACAGGATGTTAATAATGAATTATGAATGTTTCGTATTATTTTAATTAAGAGACACATTGCCATTTATATGTTGTATTCGTTATTAATCCTATTGTTTTATTCTATTTTAATTTAATTTATTTAGTTAAATGTTGGGACTTATGTATTTTTATTTGTTTTAATAATAAATGTTGAATGTCTCTTTATCGTAATTAATTTTTATACAATATTTGTACGCCATTGATGGCAAGACATAGCGTTCTATTTATGATCATTGACATCTGTACTTAGTTTACCTATGTACTACAAATAAAAAGATTTGATTTGATTTGATAGAGAATCCGATTTTTGATAGTCACAAAACCCTCTAAATGAGATAATAAAAAGCCTTACTCGAACAGAAAAAAAAACAGAAATCTAACGACACAATTTTCATCTGACTTGCTATTGCTTTTTTCATTCAGTAGTTTTTAGTACAACCTGTATAATGTTAGCAATTTGCAGCGCTACAATTTCTAGTTCACGGTTAAACCTTGACCTATGTTTAATGCTGGAAGTCTCACTGATTTAATACTACTACATTTTTTTCAAAGCATTTCCTCGAAAACTGGCCCTTACTGCAGTATGATAAAGTTCAATATGCAATGTATTTCACACGCGACCATTTTTGCCATATATCTCAACGTGGGCTTTTTTTTTCTTTATACCACGTATAACAATAAACAAATGTTGAAATCCCTATCGTGAGTGGTTATTTTTTAGAGCATAGTAGGCACATTGTATGTTTTTTAGGCCCCCATATTTACTAAAAAAGTAGGTTAATCAGCAGAATATCCTTACTAACATTATAAAAGCGAAAGTGAGTTTGTTACCTCTTCACTCTTTAATGGCTAAACAGATTTTGATGAATTTTGGTACAGATATAGTTGGAACCAGGCGACGGACATAGGCTAATATATATATATATATATTTTAATATGGGTTATGAGGGAGAACGGTGGAAGACAAGGGAAAACTTAGCATTGTTATTACTAATCAATAAGGCGCAAGGGCATAAACTGCAGGTAGCAGGTACTGTGTTATACCGAATTTAACGCGAGTGAAGCCGCGGGCAAAAGCTAGTCACAAATAAATGTGATCATTTATAATAGTACATTTTGATTCAAGTAAAGAGACTTTGTCATTGCACCCGAGGCGGATTTAACGCACGAGCCGCCAGGCGAGAGTGTTATAGAGCCGAGAACAGCAGTTTTATTCTCACGTGAATAAAACCTCGTTTTTCAATACATTTATTCGTTGTTATAAGTTATTATTTTATGTGTTCTGAGGATTACTTAGTTTGTTCAATACTATTTTGCCGTTTTTTAAGAATGGGTTATCGTCAAATAATTTCCCCCACTCTACGCAGAAAGTGTCATACTTTTACCGACTTACCCTCTCAAGGACCGCCGTTATTTAAGTCAACTATCCGTCAAGCACCGCCGAACGGGCTCTTATCGTAAACGTAATCTAATTTTAAGATTTATCTTTACTATAAATACAGTTTCAAGCTGGTCGGGGTTTGGTGGCACAAATTTTTGTCCAGCGGGGCTCAACGGTAATAATTGTTTACTGGCACGTTTTTGTGCCGCTGGGGTTCTAGAGGTTAATAATCCATGTTTTTTCTTTTGCCCGTAATGTTCCAGGGCCTCGGTAACTGTTTCTGCCTGCCCACAATTTGCAAATCACATTTCTATTTTTGCTCTTGTGTATAAATTGAAAATATAATTCATTGTCAGCATCCCTGTAGTGCCATCCTAACATAACCTTACAGAATTGAACGAATTCTATTCACGCGAACAAAACGGTACAAAGCTATTTTATTTCAAAGGGACACGTGCCTTTGATGACGTCACAACAACGTTGGGCGTCCTATTCTGGTAGGACACGTGTCCGGTCATTGTCAATGACATAAAATAAGCACACAAAGCTTATGACCCTATTAAGTAGCTTAGAGGCAACTGGCACGTGTTTCTAGGATGTTTTTTGCGAGTACCTAGATATTATATAATTTTTAACCGACTTCAAAAAATGGATGAGGTTCTCAAAAACAAGACGACTCGGTTGGCGCAGTGACTGAGCGATCGACGGATCGAATTTCGATTCCCGCACGGAACAAATATTTGTATGGCCTACAGATAATTGTTCCAGGTCTGGCTGTTTGTGTATGTGAATTTAAATGTTTGTAAACGCACCCACGATACAGGAGAAATTCCTAGTGTGGGGCAATGATTAATAAAAAAAAATTTAGTCTGCAGTTCACAGTGGCGCTGCTTGTCAAGAAAATTTACATCGAAATGTCAAACTTGGTACATTTGTTTTAGTTCCATGTTTTCCCGCCTGCACATGTAAATTGGTTGAAGTGTAAACGTTCGTGAACGTGTCATATCACGTCATTACACAATGTGACGTCAGAGGCTCTCGTCCGTTGAGATAGATCTCTATGTAGGTCATTGTCAGTTGTGTCGCGTATCGAGGACACAGATTTATTATAGATACAAGTTACGAGTATTTATGACGTAATAATAGCTTTTAAAGACGATTTAATGTTGTGTTTCCACCGGAGATGAGCGAGGATGCGTAGCTAGGGATGTGTGTGGCACCAACCACATAGCTAATTTAGGTTAAACTGTGAAATAGAAGCGTAACTATAGGACTGTAGGAGGAGCTCGTGGCTAAATAAATAGCAGCCGTTCGGGTCGATCTTTAGGTTAAGCCGCGCTTGCCTAGGTTGGTCTGATGATGGGTGACCACCCCTTACATACTGAGCTTCCTCCGTGCCTCTGAAAGCACGTTAAGCTGTTGGTCCCGGCTGTCATTTGTAGATCTTTGACAGTCGTTACGGGTAGTCAGTGTTCCGAAAGTCTGACAACCAGTCTTACCAAGGGGTATCGTATTACCCAGTGGTAACTGGGTTGTGGAGGTCAGATAGGCAGTCGCTCCATGTAAAATACTGATATTCAGCTGCATCCGGTTGCACTGGAAGCCGACCCCAACATAGTTGGGAAAAGGCTAGGTAGATGATGAGAAGCGTAACTATTGGTTTCACATACATTCCTTGCTACGCATTCTCGCTCAACTCCGGTTGAAACGTTCAACAGTGAAATGGTTTTATTGTAACGGTTTTAAAGATTAAGACATGTCTTTAGATTATGGTATTCTATGTGCGAAAATCCCTTTTTTTTTTACTTTCTCACATTTTTTTGTCAATTAGTTAGTAAGGTATTGACAGTACACTAAATTACCGTTATAATTACAGGCACGTGTGACATTTTAGCTTTTTTCGCCGCTGGTAGGTAGTACAAATACATTCAATGCTATCCTGATATTTGGACCCTTTCGATCGGTACCAAAGTCCTGCTTGTCCTGCCGGGGTTGCGGGTTGTACGAAAGAGATACCTACCGCGGCTCCGGAAAACTCACCCTGATACTCCCCCCCGCTCCGCCTAGAGCGGTGTTATTAGAGTTATTTAATGATTGCCCATTTGTAAAAAGGCAATACAAGTGTGACGATTACTTGTTTAAATCAAACTCCGAGGGTTTCGTACAAACTTGCGACATAAACAGCTATATCTTTTTACTGCGTAGACTTACAGGGTTGTTTTTTTTAAAGCACAAAGAGAACACAGACTTGAGTCTATGGTTTTAATTTTCATACCTCGCGTT
This sequence comes from Ochropleura leucogaster, assembly GCA_958449745.1. Classification (NCBI taxonomy): domain Eukaryota; kingdom Metazoa; phylum Arthropoda; class Insecta; order Lepidoptera; family Noctuidae; genus Ochropleura; species Ochropleura leucogaster. The sequence goes on from OY288208.1 coordinate 1,864,933, forward strand.
TCCGAAATAAATGGTCTTGACAGACAGACAGACAGACAACAAAGTGATCCACCCTCAAAACTCCAAACTTCACTAGACTTTCATAATTTTGCATAGCAGTATTCTAATCACGAAGATGAGCAAGTGAACATTACTAAAGCCAGTTCTCTCTTTCATTCCAGAAGCACTCAAGCTGTACGGGGAGAGGTTATCAGAATGGGAGAGGAACGAGGTACGGAAGTACCCGGAGGTGTGGTTCCTGGGGTTGGAGTCCAACAAGGTGCAAGCCAGGGCCAACCTGCCCAACAACTGCGGGTTTGATGACGAGAACGGCAGCTATAATAAGGTGAGGATACTACAATGTTTTTTCAATGGGTCTGTGATGTGTGTGTGAGCAATGGGTAGCTCACCGTCCTTCCGTCCAGTGATGACAGCAAGTTAGTGTTCCACGCGCGCCTCAAGGAGATATCAACAAAGCAGCGGAGCCTGTCAGGGCCACCGCCTGCCGGGGTTGCAGGTTGTTCGAAAGAGATACCGCGGCCTCAAAACATAAAGAGCAATAGAAGGAATATGGGTGGGTTTTAGTCAGTAAAAGTCTGACACTCCCCCACGCTCCGCCCAGAACAGGGGATGTTATTTGATGATTTCCCTTCAGCAAGAATCTGTGTAGTCTTTTTCTGGACTAAGTATATGCGGGTTGGATACGTCTAACCGGATAAAGCTCACTACCAGTAATTTACATGGAACGCCTGAATATCTGACCTCCACAATCCAGTTAGTACTGGGTAATACGAGAACCCTTGGTAAGATTTGTTGTTAGACTTTCGTGCCGCTGACTACCTGTAACGACTGTCAAAGATCTACAAATGATAGTCGGGACCAACAGGTTAACTCGTTATCCGAGCACGGAACAATCTTGCGTTATTCAAATGTAAAATTTAGTTCAACAAACTAATGAGTTCAATGACCGATGTTCAAAATATAACAGCTCCACCTTTTGTATATTTTCTTTTCTATTACAGAAAATCCTAATGTATCCAAAACTTTATTGAAAATCTCGGAACCCGAAGCCTAATTAAAACCCAAAAGCCATTTATCCAAATAATTACAAAAAAAAGTTGTATGAATAAATTACGGATCTGATTCCTGAAAAAAGTACTCGGATGGAGTTTTAAATAGGATACCGAAATGGGAACTGAAAGAGCCGATTCTATACTAAATTAATTGTTCGAAAGGTCGAAACCCAAGCAATGAAATATTATCCGAAGGAATTTGTTTTACTATGTTCGGAAATGTTATCCCTAGCCGGTTTTCAGGAATTCATTACCTAATCTTTTGAATCCATTTGTAATCATATTACGATGCCATAAAAGTATTAATTGCTTTTTAAAAGGTGGACAAGTGCGAGTCGGGCTTACACACAACGGGTTCCGTTGTTCGTTAACACAAAATAATAAAATAATTTAAACCATAATAATTCGTATTTAAAGTCAAGAGTGAAACTAAATTAGTTTTTAGGGTTTTGTACCTCAAAAGGGAAAAATGGAACCCTTATAGGATCATTTGTAGTCTGTCTGTTTGTCTGACAAAACCTCCTATCTCGGGAAGGCAATCGTCTCGTGGAGGTATCAAGTTGAAATTAAAACCGTATACTAAAGTGTGTGGTGCCTTAGATAACATCAATTCGCTAAGTCTACGTAGTCAAAAGATATGGCCGTTTATGTCGCAAGTTTGAACGAAACCGTCTGTGCACGAGCCATGCTCGCAATTGCCCGGTTTTTCATAATATGTTATGTTATAAAGTAATAATATTATAAATGAGGGTAGGTAGGGTAGGTAGGGTAGGTAGGGTAGGTAGGGTAGGTAGGGTAGGTAGGGTAGGTAGGGTAGGTAGGGTAGGTAGGATAGGTAGGGTAGGTAGGGTAGGTAGGGTAGGTAGGGTAGGTAGGGTAGGTAGGGTAGGTAGGGTAGGTAGGGTAGATAGGGTAGGTAGAAAGAAACAAAATTGCATTGCAACGCATGCCGGGGCACAGCTAGTAATATTATAAATGCGAATGTTTGTGAGGATGAATGGATGTTTTTTACTCTTTCACGTCTAAACGACTGAAAGAATCTTGATGAAATTTGGCACAGAGGTAGATTATAGTCTGGAATAACTTAAAAAGGATACTTTTTTGCGATATCACGAGGGTGAAGCCGCATGCACCAGCTAATATATGTTAATAAAAAACAAAGTTACGTAGAAAGTTCTAGTAAGTCGTTCCTCGACCCGTTTTTAAGATTTTTCCTCGTCTTATTACGGGGACACAATTATAAGGCTTTAGACGACTATCGCATCTACTATTAATTTTAGGAAAAGGCATTTTTGGGACGTCGATATCATTTTTCAAGAGCTTCATTGTTGTGGCCAGTTTTGTCTGGTTTACAGGAGTTGCAGTACTTTGTCAATGGTTAGGCTTGTGCAGCTACCCTACCATGACTTCTTAAAGCAGAACTTATTCCACTGAGGGAAAGAGACAGAGCTATACAGGGTGTCTAGCACCATCTCTATCACTCAGTGGAATAAGTTCTGCTTTAAGACGTCATAGTAGGCCTACTGGTTATAAAAGACAAACAAAACCAAAAATGACTAAAATAATTAATACTTTTTTTGTGGGAGGGAAATCATCATATAACTTCCCCCATACTGGGCCTGGTTCCGGGTGAGTGTCAGACTTGTACTGATTAATACCCACCCATGTTCCTTCTATTGCCCTTTGTGTTCCGGGGCCGCGGTATCTTTCAAACAACCCGCAATCCCGCAGCCAAAATAAATACTTCAATTTTGTGAAACGATCCATAAAAGACACCTACTCTCGAATTTAAACTCTCTTGGAGTAAAATGGACGTACAGACGGCCATAAAGAATCTACGAGGGAATCCGTTTTTGCCGCCTGACCACTGATCCCTAAAAATACAGATATGTCATCAGTTAAGCTCGTACCTGCGCTAATGGAAAGCGTAATAGGCTTTTAGGCAATTAATATGTCAATTTGCTCCAAAACTGTGTTATTAATTTCCGTTATACTGTGTAACTACGAATTAATTAATTATTAGTACGTTAGAATTAAGTTGTAGTTGTTGTCTTGTTACGGTTACTTAACTTTATACGTTTTTTATATCTATATATTTTTAAAGCAGACAATGACTTCTGATCCTATTCCTGTCTCCTGGGTCCCAACTATCTCTGTACCAAAATTCATCAAAATCGGTGTAGCCATTAAAGCGTGAAGAGGTAACAAACAAACTTACTATCGCTTTTATAATATTAGTAAGGATACATACATAAATAACTATAAATACTTATATATATACATACATAATTCAAAATTACAAAAAGTTAAGAGACCGTAACAAGATAACAACCACAACTTAATTACGAGACGAATCTACCAACTTTTTGTAAATATGTTCACGAACTTTTCTTTTAAAAGTAAACGGACTTGTTACCATCCTGATACCCTGAGGGAGCTCATTCCAAAGGAAGACTGCCTGAACAAAGAAAGCAGATTTAATAAAACCAGGGCTATGTTCGTCCGTTTCTTAACCGATCCGCCTCCGACCTGTCCGATCCTGTAAAGATTTCTTTTTTACTAAAATATCAACGTTTTTAGTTAAAGTCCGTGTGTGACTCGGCCGAATATTGAGGACTTTTTTATAATAATAATTAATAACTTTTATTCAAGTAAGTTACACCCATTTCATCACATTTACATTTACAACAAGATTAAATTACAAATAATTAATAAAATTATAGATAATAAATTCATAATAAAATTATAGATAATAAATTCATAATAAAATTATAGATAATAAATTCATAATAAAATTATAGATAATAAATTCATAATAAAATTATAGATAATATTTTTTAATAAAAATTAATTAAGTAATAAAAATTATTAATTTTTGTATGGCATTTCGTAGTTCAACCTAAGAGGTGGTCGTCTGCTTAAGCGATTCCTGTGGATGCCAGGGAAAAAAAATTACAAACTAAGCGACTATACGCTAAGGGCACCCCCTGTGGGGTATGAGCCACGGCTTAGGAAGTCGCTGAGGGAGGACAGCAAAGGCACAGGCTGAATCTCAGTGATATTATTTAGGGACTGATTTGAGCTTACTGGCTCAGCAGAGCGGGCTGGCTCTAGCAAGGAACGGGTATGGAGGATGCTTTAGTAACAAAGTTTTTATAACCCAAGTCACCCAACTAATAGTGCTTCCATATCTTTAATTCCAGCAAATCCATGACCACATAGCCTACAGGTATGAGATCCTGGAAGTCATCGGCAAGGGATCCTTCGGCCAGGTCATCCGGGCGCAAGACCACCGCACAGGGACCCAAGTGGCCATCAAGATCATCAGGAACAAGAAGCGGTTCCATCATCAAGCGCTGGTGGAAGTCAGGGTGTTGGATCACCTGAGGCTGAAGGATAAAGATCAAGCGCACAATGTCATCCATATGCTGGATTATTTCTACTTTAGGAACCATTTGTGCATCAGTTTTGAGCTTATGAGGTGAGATTTATTAACAAACGATTCGTTTTGCTTACGGATAGTAGTATTTTGACATAACTGACATAAGTTCTATGAGACGTACGTCAAAATTCTACTATCGGTAAGCAAAACGAGTCGTTTTTTTTATTGGAACGGGGCATAAGACTATTTGTAGAAAGGAGTGACGGTATTTTGTAGGGCTTGATAAAACATGGTGAATAAAAATATCGTCAAAAACTGCAACAAAACTCTTTTAAAAAAAGTTATATAAAAAAGAATAATGGGTCTATTTGGCGCAGCCATGAGACACACAATGTTAACTTTGCTTTTTAATTTTCTTTGTAGCTGTAAGTTTTCAGTTTTTTTTTTTGGTAATGTTTAGATTTAAGTTGTGTGTACTAGTGGCAAATGCTATAAAAACCTGTTTTCATTCTTTCTTTAAAAAAGTCACCAAAAAACAAAAGTAGTAAAAAGTCATTAAATAATGTTTCCTTGAGTGTCTACTAGACACACAAAGGGACTACATTTAATTGGAGAGTGCTCAGAAAGAGTGCTGAAAAACCTTAACATCATAAAGAGTAGTCCTACTATATCATCATCATCTGCCTAGCCTTTTCCCAACTATGTTGGCGTCGGCTTCCAGCCTAACCGGATGCAGCTGAATATCTGTATTTTACATGGAGCGATTGCCTATCTGACCTCCACAACACAGTTAGTACTGGGTAATACGATACCTCTTGGTAAGACTGGTTGTCAGACTTTCAGAACCCTGACTATCCGTAACGACTGTCAAAGATCTTTATATCTTCGCATTTATAATATGTACCTACTATAATAAATATTATTAATGCGAATATTTGTGAGGATGGATGTATGGATGTTTGTTACTCTTTCACGTCAAAACGGCTGAACGGATCTTGATGACATTTGGCAAAGAGTAAGATTATAGTCTGGAATAACACATAGGATCGTTTTTTTCGATGATCACGCCGGCGAAGCCGCAGGCGCCAGCTAGTAGGTTATACGAGTAAGACAAGTTTGTCGCTAGCACTCAGCTAAGACATAAACAACGGTATTTAAGGTAAATATCTGTCTTATATGTATATACATTCTCGTGTCATAGTTTTAGTTGCCTTATTCCTCCGAAATGGCTTGATCGATTTTCATGAAATTTTATATGTATTTCCAGTAGGTCTGCGAATCGGTCGTAATCTATTTTTCATACCCATAAGTGATAAGGGTGGCTCTATTTGGAAAGGGATGTGAGCAGTGGGTAAAAGATCTAGGCACGGCTGGTTTGTTTATCTAATATATAAAATTCTCGTGTCACAGTTTTCGTTCCCATACTCCTCCGAAACGGCTGCACCGATTTAAACGAAATTTTGTATACATATCGGGTAGGTCTGAGAATCGGCCAAAATCTATTTTTCATACCCCTAAACCTCAGCGGGTGAAACCGCTGGGCACAGCTTGTATACATATATATATATTATGAATGCAGTGTCGCCGTATATGGCTTCCATTAAACTAGATTACCGTAATCAACCTTGAGGAAGAAGCACTAAGGTTACTTGGTACTGATGAATCCATTATAAGCCCCTATCTAGATTTTATGTGTAAGTAAAAATGTTTTGAAGACCTTGATGCAACTTGTGTTATGCCAGCAAACATAATAATGACTAGCTGTTCCCCACGGTTTCACCCGCGCTGCTCAGCACCTATTGGTCGTAGCGTGACGTTATATAGCCTATAGCCTTCCTCAAGAAATGGACTATCCAACACTAAAAGAATTTTCCAATTCCAACCAGTTGTCCCTGAGATTATCGCGTTCAAACAAACAAACAAACTCTTCAGCTTTATAATATTAGTATAGATAAGCAAAAGACAGACAGGATTAAGAATATTGTGTTCCAAAACTTGTTACCATTTAGTAACAAATCGTTCTATCAGAATCAGAATAACGTTTATTTGCCTACTTTTGTGTACAAAAAGTCTCTGTGGCCGGTGAGCCGTGCAGAGGTGAGTCAACTAACTTATGTCCTATAGGGATCTATGTTCGCTGTGATTTGTTGATTCGCAATATGTGGAGATATAGAATACAGACAGATTACGTGTTTTATTTATGTAATTGAGGATTATTATTATTTTATTTTAAGGGGACGAGGAGCCTTTGATTTTTCAGTAGGCCACCGTTTGTATCCTTTTTTATTAGGGTCATACAGTATGTCACCTATTCTGTGATTAACCCTGGGGGGTTGAATTCGCCGTGCGCTTGGTAGGCGTCTCCAGAAGATTCTAGATCTTCTATTTCTAGTTTTGCAACGTTTTCCAAAATTTTAGTATTAAGGTCCTCGGCGCGTGGGTGCCAGGCTTCTATGTCAGCCATCTCCCAGACAACTTCCGTCGGTGTTCGTGTTGGTAGTTGTGCGGCGTTTTTCAGTGCCAATCTGTAGCCCTACTATGACCTCTTAAAGCAATTCTTATTCCGCTGAGGGAAAGAGACAGAGCTATACAGGGTGTCTAGCGCCATCTCTTTCACTCAGTGGAATAAGAATTGCTATAAGATGTCATAGTAGCCCTTCTGTATTGGCGTTCGATTTTGCTAAGGTTCGTTGCGCTATACCTTGAGAGTAGTTGCACCACTCCGTAGTCCGTCGTTCATCGTTCTGCCTAGTCACACGCGCGGTTGTGATGTAAAATTCGTGTGTCGAAATCAAAAATGTTTGCTATCAATTTTTTTTTAAATAAAATATTCCCGTCCCAATGTCCATTCAGCAAAAGAGATAAATACACGTTTACGAAATACACGTTTTCCACTCAAATTTAAGTTTTTGAATGTAGTGTTTGTATTTCTATCAAATACATTTAACTTTATTCGTAAACATTAATAGAATTTTATGAAAATTTTAACTGTATCTGATGAGGGTGGTAACTTATTTTCTTTGCTGACGGTCCGTTCTAAATGAGCTTTAGGTTTATATTTAAACATGTTTTTTCTCAAAAAAGAGAACACTTACATGAAAACAAAAGAGTCTAATGCTAATATTGAAAATGACGGCCCTTTAGCCAAACAGCAGTCGGCAGCAGACGACAATCGTTATCGCTCAACAGTCACTAATACATTTTCAACTTTATACCCTAGCGCAAATAGTTGAAATCTTGCTATCAAATATTGACATATTTGAATCTTGAATGCATTGACGACACGATTGTCGCAGTGGCTGAGCGATCGACTGCAGCGCTACGTGTCGCGGGTTCGATTCCCGTACGGAACACATATTTTTATGGCTTACAGATAGTTGTTCCGTGTCTTGCTGTTTGTGTATGTGAGTTTAAATGTTTGTAAACGCACCCACGATACAGGAGGAATTCCTAGTGTGGGGCAAAGCTTTTTAATTAAAAAATAATACGTTGTTATATAACTGCCCCTTCAAATGTCAAAACTTTCTTTTCAAACTTAGTTTTTGTTTTTGGTAATATTAAAAAAAAACTAGCTCGGCGTCAGCTGCGTTGGGTAACTTGTTTTACATTAGTAAATCCTTACTTATTAATTACTAATCTTACTTACTTAATATTATAAAAGCGAAAGTGAGTTTGTTTGTTACCTCTTCACGCTTTAATGGCTTAACCCATTTTGATGAATTTTGGTACAGAGATAGTTGGGAACCAGAAGACGGCCATAGGCTATTTTGTTTTTAAAAAAAGATTAAGATATGAGGGAGAAAGAGGGAAGAAAAGGGAAAACTTAGCATTGCTACCTACTACAAAAAATAAGGCGCAAGGGCAAAAACTACAGGAAACAGGTACCTGTAAATCACACAAAAACTACAGGAAACGGGAACTGTGTTACTCCGAATTTAACGCGAGCGAAGCCGCGGGCAAAAGCTAGTGATAAATAAGCCAGTAGCTTTAACTTCGTGCATGTCTTTTTCCAGTATCAACCTCTACGAGCTGATCAAAAAGAACAACTACCAAGGATTCAGTTTAAGCCTCATCAGGAGGTTCACGAGCTCATTACTCCGATGTCTTCGCTTGCTGGAGGGAGAGAACATCATACATTGTGACCTCAAGCCGGTGAGTCAAAACCTTATCTTTTTTTTGGGGTTGGAAATGGAATCCATTAAATAACTTCCCCCGCTCGGGGTAGAGCGGGGGGGAGTGTCAGACTTATACTGTATAAAACCCACCCATGTTTCTTCTATTGCCATTTACGTTCCGGAGCCGCGGTATCTCTTTCGAACAACCCTGGCAGGCCCCTCTGCTTTGCTGACATCTCTTTGAGTGCGGCATGTCGTCAATAGACGGACGGACGGTGAGCTACCCATTGCTCACAGTCCACGGGCCCGCGTCTACTGTGGCCGGGAGTCGTCTCACGGCGCCTGCCGCCCGTAATGAGTCAAACCCTCTTCTACTATTTTTGGTTTGGGATCAGAAATCAGTGTGCTTAGTTTAACCCTTTATTGCTCGGTCATGCATGGGATTTGTTTATGAATGGTGGAGTTAAAAACTTCGGTTTTTAACCCTTTTTTAAGAGTGTTATAGGCTTGAGTAAACACAGTCAAGGTTTTTTGTTTTAAATTGCCGTTCTGAACTCTGTTTTATTATGATTTCTTCTTCTTTCTTTCAAATTCATTGACTCACTACCACGAAATCTGAGAATCTACTACAATCACGAAATCTCAGAAACTGCACGTTTTAGGAGTCTCAAATTTTACATGGGAGGTCCTTTGACGTAGGTGCTCATTATGACGATATTTTGCACAATTGGAACCCCGTGGAGCAGGGTGCAAAGTTTGTATAGAATAGAATGCATTTATTTTGTCTGAATATTGTACAATAGTTGTTACAATATGTTTTGTGTATAATGATTATAATATTCTTCCATTTCACGCGTACATATATGTTTTGTAAAATACTGAGTCATCATTGCATAAAAAATAAATGATTAATTATTAGAATTATAAATCATATAATACATTGACAGTTAAGAGATTAATTATATACTTAAGTCAAAAATCAATGAAGCCAAGGAAATAAAATATGATTAATAGGTAATGTTGAATTTTGAGTAAACTTTTTCATTCATAAAATTATCAATCAAGTAATAACATCTGCTTAAGAGGAAGTTAAATAATTTACATTTGAAATTTCTGAGGCGGAGGTAATTTGTTATAAACAGTAATGGATAAACTGTATACAATATCCTTATATCCTTACTAATATTATAAAAGCGAAAGTGAGTCTGTTTGTTTGTTTGTTTGTTTGTGTCCTCTTCACGCTTTAATGGCTAAACCGATTTTGATGAATTTTGGTACAGAGATAGTCGGGAACCAGGAGACGGGCATATGCTAATATTTTTTTTTTAAAAGTATGATGTGAGGGAGAAAGAGGGAAGAAAAGGGAAAACTTAGCGTTGCTATTACAAATCAATAAGGCGCTACCGAATTTAACGCGAGCGAAGCCGCGGGCAAAAGCTAGTTACAAAATAATTTGATTCTACGCCTAGAAACATTAAGCATAATAATGCATTGCATGGGAGAACATGATTTCTTGGCCGGATTAACTTGGAACTTTACATAAGCAGTCTTGCGCATAATTAATCTAATCTAATTTTATATTCGAATCCATCCAAAGGTTGTCTGGAAGATATCACTATTAGCGATAAGACCGCCATTGTAACCATAGATTTATTGTAAAACAGCTTTACTTCAATTTTGGTGTGCAATAAAGTATATTCTATTCTAATCTATTCTAATATATAAAATTCTCGTGTCACAGTATTAGTTACCATATTCCTCCGAAACGGCAGAACCGATTTGAACGAAATTTTGTGAGCATATCGGGTAGGTTTGACAATCAGCCAACATCTACGACAAAAGAGATGTCAATTTATATAGAATTTTTTTTTTGACGGGCCTCTTGGTCTAGTTGTTAGTGGCCCTGACTGCTGAGCCGGAGGTCGTGGGTTCGATTCCCACCCAGGACAAACTTTGTGTGATGAGCATGATTGTTTGTTCTGTGTCTGGGTGTGATTTATCTATAATATTTATGTATTTATTAATAATATAAGTATGTATATCAGTTGTCTGGTTACCATAACACAAGCTCTGCTTAGCTTGGGATCAGATAGCCGTGTGTGAGTTGTCCCAAGATATTTAATTATTATAAAAAAAAATCTTTGCGTATTTTTTGTAAAAATAGAAATGGAATTGGTCATGCTACGCCTGCTTGTAGACAACGCTGCCCATAGACATCCTCATCCTGTCTCAGTAACTCATTATGGTAAATGTCTTAATCTTCCAGGAGAACATACTCCTCAAAGCGAGAGGCAGTTCCTCTATCAAAGTGATAGACTTCGGCAGCTCCTGTTATACGCACGCGCGCGTCTACACCTACATCCAGTCACGGTTCTACAGGAGCCCTGAAGTTATCCTCGGGCTGCAGTACGGGACCCCTATTGACATGTGGAGTATGGGTGAGTACAACTTTATATACATCAGTTATTGAAGTACCTAAATAGGTAATAGCAATAATTACCCTTTTTCTGTTGGTTGGGAAATCATCAAATAACTTCTCTGGCTCTGGGCGGAGTGGAAAGTATGGCCAGACTTGTACTGACAAAACCCATCCATGTTCCTTCTTTTGTTCTTTGTGTTCCGGGCCAGCGGTATCTCTTTCAAACAACCCGCAACCCCAGCAGGCAGTGACCCTACCGGGTCCCTCAGTTATCAAGCAGCGACGCTGATTCGCTTTGATTTGTGTTTTCGCCGATTTGATGTCTGAGATGCTTTTAAAATTAGAAATGACTATAGATAAACTGAAAAGATCCGTCTATGATCCCAACAATAATAAGTGGGCGTATCAACGACCCACATACAACACAAATGTCAAGAAGATCTCCACCGTGAAATTGACATTGTTATTAATTTGGCAACAAAAAGGAAAACATGCTTTGTTGAACACAGTGTGTGTCAAATATAATTACTACACGCAATAGATCAATTGAGGCATTGAGGTCTATCAGTTTAAAAGCCTTACGTAATGTTTTAATAAGCGTTTTCAACAAATACTCTTTTAGAGAAGTACCGAAGAATTGGGACGAAGCAATACCACACAAAGCGGAAATTGCATCAGAGATAAATACTCTAAAAATGTTTTAACGGATGGTTAGCAAACAAAGCAATACTATAAACGTGAAAAATCGCGTAATCTTGGTTCTGCTTCTCTTTCTAATGCTGTAGAATAAAGAGAGAGATAAAATCAATTAAGTGGAATTCAGAGATTATAATATTGCTACTGATAATCTAGATTTATGTAAGTTTAGGTTTGCCACAGAAGAGCAGAGGCTAAGATCTTAAAACATTAATTTCGCAAAACTGTCAAACTATACGCAACAAGAATGAAACCGGTACATTTCTTAGTCGAAGCAAGAGATAATTATAGTATAAAGACCGCAGTTAAAGGGATTATTTAGACTTCATACAACTAAATGTAGCGACAGCAGAAAGTTGCTTTACTAATAACGACTAATAAGGAAATTGAAACCTTAACTCACGACACTTAAGAGAAAGTAACGCTTAACATTACAGCAACGATAATGCTCCAATATTGTAACAGCAAGCGATATCTTAACACCATTTGACCCCAAACAATCATAGCTATAAATATGGACAAAACACGATCACAAATTCGAAGCAAAGCTTTCCATAGACGGAATCGCAACCATGCCATAATCCTTAGTTGTAGAAAGTGAGGGAGAAAGGTGACCTCGCGATTCGCACAGCAGATATCGACGCAAAAGAATGTAGTATTTACGCAACTGATGATGGATGCCACATACCGGTCGGTACTCGTTACGATAACGACTCGTTTTATAACAAGAGACGCATCTCTGAATCTGGGAACAGGTTGAAAGATGCGTAAGCACTTGATGTTTTTACGACGCCGACGGTGACTTTCGTTGAAATTTATTTTTGAGAGGTATACGAGTATTGTGATTTTCAACTGCCTTGGACTGCATCGTTGGCTGCTATTGGGAAATCATCGAATAACTTGGCTCTGAAGGTCCCCGGGGGGGGGGGTTGTAATGCTTGTACTAACCAAAACCCACCACCACATTTTTTAGAAGAAAGTGACCGCTTCCCATTCCCTCCCGCTCCGGACCATGGACTGCTGAGTTTTTGAGTTCTATTCCCATGTCTAGCAACGTGGCAGTGTGGGCGATTTTTCAGTAGTAGCATTTTTTTGTGGTTTTTTAATCATCAAGTAACTTCTTCCAGGTTTTTATTTCATGATTGATGAGTGTAAACTTTTACGGCCTAAAACCCACCCATGTTCCTTCCTTTGCTCTTTATGTTTTGGGGCCGCGGTATCTCTTTCGAATAACCAGCAGCCCCGATCAGTAGCAGCCTGTGGAATTAAATTATGTCCTGTAATGACAAAAAACTTATCTTCAATACAATATACATTCATTAAAATGCGGACTTACTACATCATACATCTCTTCTTAACCGTTCTGGGATAACCAACATGATGGAAGAAATCTCAAATAAAAAGAATTTAAAACAAAACATTATTGCCATGGTCTTAATAAAAGAAACTGTCAGTGATTCTATGATCATTACCGTAAATATGGCATGAACAAATTAAAACTTGAATCTTGTAAAGATCATCCATGTAACAAAAGGCTTATTAATATAATGAAGTAGAAATTGTTGTTAGAAAACAATTGATAGTAAACGTGACCCAGAATAAGGAATCACGTGGTACTCAAATCAAAAAAGAACATGCTTGGGTTTTAGTCAGTAAATGTCTGACTCTCACCTCGTCCGCCCAGAGCGGGGGAAATTATTTGATGATTTCCCATCCGCAAAAGAGGGGTTCTCAAGTTAGCTCGTAAATAAATATATTATGCAAATATATTAGCAAACTTATTTCCTAATTGTGTACAACTCTGGTCCTAGGATGCATCCTAGCGGAACTCCACACAGGCTACCCTCTGTTCCCGGGCGAGAACGAATCGGAGCAGCTGGCGTGCATCATGGAGCTGCTCGGACCACCTCCTCCAGACCTGCTGCTACATGCCACAAGGAAGCGACTATTTTTCGGTAAGTTTAATTTGAACTTACAATGTTTTCCAAAGGTACTCTAATTTAGGTGCTCTCTTTTTGTTACGTTTTGAATTAGCGAAAAGGATTTTTTTTAAACAGGACAGTATCAAAGTTGGCCCCAGGGTTGTTACCTTAAAGAACCTCACACTCTGATCGAGTAAGAGACTAAACAAATTAACATTTAACAGTTTCTAGATTAACTACTTCCAAACTGCTCTTGTGGGTATTGAATCTCGTCTACAGTATCGTATTCAAATCTTTATATAATAAATAAATTCTGTGAGTGACACTGTCAAACGCATTACTCTAATTACTCTCTAATTTAAATCATTTTGTCGACTAGACTCAAAAGGCTCACCGCGCAGCATCACCAACTCGAAGGGGCGCAAGCGACGCCCTGGTACGAGGACGCTGACCACCATCGTGAGGTCAGACGACCCAGCCTTCCTGCACTTCTTGCACAGATGTCTTGAGTAAGTTTTTGATTAAATCTTTAAAGTTATGTGAAGCTCCTAGGTTGGAGTAGGAATCTATTTTTTGTTACTGGGCTGATTGCCCACTGCTAGGGTGATTGTCTACTGCTGGGGTGATTGTCTACTGCTGGGGTGATTGTGTAGAATGCGATTGTATCCCCGCACCCCAGCCAGAAGTGACGAGAAGGAACACCGTGTGGTTTTAGTCAGTAGGAGTCTGACAGACCTCTCCGCCGAAGGACATCCATCAAAGATTTCCACTCGTAAAAAAAAGAATCTATTTTAATAGACTAGAACGTTTTGAAAGGAAATGCAGTCTCCTATAATATTGGATCTGATGTTCTTTCACTTTAAACTGTTAAATAATTCGGTCTATGTGCTATTATATAGTCCTGTCGTTGAACTCGACAATGCATTTACTACGCTATTTTAAGCAACAGTCTGTGCGCCCCAGAAATTTGAAACACCCTTGAGTAACGGTCCTGTGCCAGATCTCTCTCCGGTCGTGTGTCGGATTGCTCTCCCATCGGATTATGGAAGGGAACAGAGAGTGCACCTGTGCCTGCACACACACGTCTGGACTATAATGTCTCCTGCGCCAATGGCTAATCTCTGCCAAAACCGAAAACGGTCAGCAAGACTATAGGTGGTTTATATTAAATAAAACACTATTTGAACAGTAAGCAGCGTGCAACTCGAAGGGACCGTCAAGTCGCCAGGAGGGCTAGTTTAGGACTTATCGGGTTGCTTGCTACGTTTATTTGTATACATCACATCATACAGGTACCCACACATAGTTTCCAAAAAAAAAACCAATGGTTCTCTTTTCTTTTATCGTATAACCTTTCTAAACCCTTTTCATCTTCAACTTTTCATCATTATCAATCATGACAATAAAAGTACTATCCCCTCAGTATGCAATATTACAACCATCATGTTATATCATAATACTTACAACATCTATAGATAATTGTAATTACAAGTTATAAAAATGTTGTAAATACAACCCGTTCATTGCACGCTGTCAATTATAACTCATAAAAACCATGCCAGTATTCTAAATGAGAAAATTACAGATTTCCCAAGTATTGATTGATTCAAATTAGCAGCAATTCGCGGGTTGTTTTACGCGATTAACAAGTCGGTTGAAACACCTTTAATGGAGCACCTTTTTGAGATCAATATTGACCTAGATTAATTAGCTAATTGGAACGATATTTTTAGTAGCATGTATAATCAAAACAGTGTTTAAGTAATGCCTGTGCCGTGTCGACGGCGCGTTAGTGTTTCACGTTTAGATGCGGGCCTGTGGACGGTGAGCAACGGGTAGCTCACCGTCCGTCCATCGATTGATGACAAGCCGTGTCGACAGCGCGTTTTTGTTTCACGCGCGCTTCATAAAGATATCAGCAAAGCAGAGGGGCCTGCCAGGGCCTCCCCCTGCCAGGGTTGCGGGTTGTTCGAAAAAGATATCGCGGTCCCGGAACGTAAAGGGCAATAGAAGGAACATGGGTGAGTTTTAGTCAGTACAAGTCTGACTCCCCCCCGCTCCACCCAGAGTAGGGGTAGTTATTTGATGATTTCCCACCCAAAAAAAAAAGGTAATACCTGTTTTTTTTCCGGCTATGACCAAATCCGAACATAATTCCATGACACCTCAATGTTTGTTTTATTTATCGTTTTATAGGCAGATCTAAACAATATTTTTCTCTCAAGCTATAAAAAGGTAGACATCAAGCAATCTTTAAACTCAAACCTTACAGTGAATCAAATCATATTATGTAGCGCGTCCAATTTGAAATTCCCGTCCAACTGCTCAAATATTACGTCTAAGTCTTGCACGAATAAAATAATTTCCCACACAAGACTAAGAAATGGTACATCCAAACTAGCTATTTGGTATGCAACAGTTATCCAGGATTTTCTAAGCCGTGTAACTTACCTAACTTTGGCTAACTTTTATTTTATTTTACGTTTTGTAAAATAAGCAATGAACTATTGTCGGGTCCACGCTGTCCTCCCATATTTAAGTACTAACGCTGCAATACAATAACATTGCAAAACTAAATGATTTTAAAAAGAATTTGGATCATAGATGGAGTGTCTTACTGGTTTTTTCTCCATAGGAAACGACACACACGAACTAAGCCCCTTTTCTCGACATTTTATAAAATATTTAGATATCGATTTTAATTTGCTATTTAAATTTGTTTAGATTCCTTTTCTTTGTTTTGTTTAGATTTTGTTTAGATCCGTTAATTTAGACAAAAAATTACTGCTACATAGTAGGGGCTCATCATGTGTCCAGCGTTGTCCAAATAATGTTACGCGATCGGTTTCCAGTCTAACCAAATGTAGCTGAATATCAGTTTTTTTTTATAGAACTGTCTACCATCAGACCACCACCTCCATTTCACACTATTTAATTAAACTCTCACTATTTCTTTAAACAAATATACATATTGTACAATAAATAATCTTTTATGAAAATAGCCTTTTTAGCGTATTTAGTTATTTGATGAAGGGGAGGGGTGGGGGGGAATGTCAGAATTATAATGACTAAAACCCACACATGTTCCTTCTTTTGCCCTTTATGTTCCGGGCAGCGGTATTTCTTTCGAATAAACCGCAATCCCGGCAGAATTAATGGAGCCTAAATCCAACATACCCCGTAAGCAGAAAAGTATGACACTAAATTAATATGAGCACTGAGCAGTGTATCGGAAAAAGGAATATACATTTTGACATGCATACCAAATAGCTTGTTCGTCTGTACGTTATATCAGTCGCGGCGATGGGAAAGCAGTGATGAACCGCTCTTGCGCAATCGTGCGAATGCTGCGTACGCGCATTGAACGCCCGCTCAATGGGAAGCGTCATCTGCTACAACCGTATTAGATTGTTCAGTAAAAAGTTTGTCTTTGTTTATTTCGATATTATCTCTGGTTTTATTTTTATCTCGAGGTTAAGAGTCAGGAATTCCGTTTCAGATTGTATTGTTATTACGCTGTATAAGAGTAACTAGATCGAAAATAATTAGAGTATGAAAAAGTATTTATTAGATTCGCACACGACAAAACATAAGTAAGTAAACTGATATTAACAAAATACTTACTAATATTATAAAAGAGAAAGTTTGTTTGTTTGTTACCTCTTCACGCTTTAATGACTTAACCGATTTTGATGAATTTTGGTGCAGAGATAGTTGGGAATTAGGAGACGGACATAGGCTATTATTTTAAAAAGAGTGAAAAATGCGGGAGAAAGACGGAAAAAGGGAAAACTTAGCATTGCTGTTACATTGCTATTGCAATAAATAAGGCGCTAGGGTAAAAACTACAGGTGGCAGGTACCTGCAAATCAGGTAAGGGGAACTGTCTTATCTCGAATTTAACGCGGGCAAAGCCGCGGGCGAAAGCTGGTGTTTTATAATTTAGTCTGTTTGTGTGTCTTTCTTTAAATCCTTGTCACATCTTAACGATAGAAAGGCTTAGAAATGTTATCGATGTTTAATGTCAATGATAGATAAATTAGTTCGTAAGATACTTCCCATCTCGGGAAAAATCCTAAACTTAACGCAGACTATGCCAAGGACAGACTAAATGACAAAACTAGTATTGTATAAAGCTTACAAACATAGCAAAAAAAGAAACCCTATTCACAAGTCTAAAGCACTTTACAACTAGGTAAGTGTTAGGAGAATGGTCACGATTCTGATCAAGTGGCGTTGGAATTTTATAATGATATGCTATTACGCATCATCATGCTATTAGGAATGCGATGGAGCAAAGGTTGGAATTACAATTTGTAATGCGATGTTTTTGGCAGGAGATAATTAGCTTTTTGGATATTACTATAATCAAATGACAGGTGAATTAATGACAAGGACATGACGGATGGAATTACTGATTGAAGAGGACCACACAGTGTAATGAGCATTGAGGAGTTGTGGCTTTACTAAATGCCTTGTCATGCGAGTTGTTGGTTTGAAACTTTGAACCTAGACAGACGCATTCTGTAGTAATAATATATGTAGATTTTGTGATGCGTGCCATTGATTTTCTTATATATATGTAGTAAAAGCGTAGTAAAAGCTCTAAATACCGTAAATCTTAAGATTTTTCAGTAAAACTTAAGATTTACCGTATATATTATTATAATATAAGAAATCAGTGACACTCATCACAAAATCTCAGAAACTACAAGTCTCAAATTTAGCGTGGGGGATCCTTTTAAGACATAGCGGCTCACTAAGACGTGATTTTGCAAAATTCATCCACTAAGGTGGTAGTAACAGCGGGGAAAAGTTAATATGGGAGAACGCTATTCCTTGATTAAATTGGCTTAAAATTTGTTTAGATGTTCTTTCACGAAATTAATAGACTATGTAACATTGCGGTCTTTAGTGTCGCAACACTAAAGACCTGGGGCCTTAGTCTGCTATTACAATAGTGTGAGAATGGTCGATCACTGATCGCATAATGGTTGATTTTGACAAGTTTAGTATGTAGCAGATTACCAAACTTGTCAAAATTATAGCCGAGCAGCAGGTGAGATCGCCGGGCATATTATTATAAATGAGTTTTATTATAACAAGTTTGTGAGGATGTACGGATGTTTGTTACTCTTTCACGCAAAAACTGCTGAACGGAATGGATCAAATTTGGCACACAGATAGTTATAGTTGTTAGTTCAGCATACCATGCGGTTGCGGAACTAGGGCTTTTTGGCGTCTTAAGGACCAATTAAATTTAATGCCTTATTTATTTGTTTTATTGTACTTTTATTATTCAACTAGTTTTTGCCCGCGGCTTCGCTCGCGTTTAAATCGTTATAACACAGTACCCTAGCGCCTTATTTATTGTAATAGCAATGCTAAGTTTCCCTTTTTCCGTCTTTCTCCCGCATTTTTCACTCTTTTTAAAATAATAGCCTATGTCCGTCTTCAGCGTCCCAACTATCTCTTTACCAAAATTCATCAAAATCGGTTTATTCGTTTCGGCGTGAAGACGTAACAAACAAACACACTTTCGCTTTTATAATATTAGTAAGGATTAGTAGAATAACGAGAAATTCCTCTGGGGAAAACCCGTTAATACTGCCCGACCTGAGAATGCATGATACAAATAGACTAATCTTTTTTTCGGATGGCAAAACATCGTGTTTTTTTTTGTTTTATTATTTCTAAATAAACGCAATTTTCTTTCTTTCCTTTTTTTATCAAATAACCGCTCTGAACGGAGCGGGAGGGTGTGCCCGACTTTTACTGACTAAAACCCATCCATGTTCCTGCTTTTGCCCTTTGCGCTACGGGGCCCCTGTACCTCTTTCGAACAACCCGTAACCCCGGCAAGAAATAGTCCAGCGATTAAAATTTTAGCAAATGTAACACATGACAATAAAAATAATATATGTAGAATTTGAACGCAGCCATTGATTCCGTCTCCTAAGACATTCAT
The DNA here is from genome assembly GCA_958449745.1 of Ochropleura leucogaster. Taxonomy (NCBI): domain Eukaryota; kingdom Metazoa; phylum Arthropoda; class Insecta; order Lepidoptera; family Noctuidae; genus Ochropleura; species Ochropleura leucogaster. Next base: position 1,884,487 of record OY288208.1, read on the forward strand.
ACATAGTTTCTAATTTATATAACAAGCTATTATATCAATGTTTGTAGAAAGTATTGAAAAACTTGTTTCTTTTAGAATATTGAAGCCGGTTGGATCGCTTAGTGCTAGACTTATCTCTGATGTGCGCTTTTCTTTCCTTATTAGATAGTCTTAACTTGAATCTGTTTGTATGTTTCCTCTGTAGGCCTACTATGACATCTAAAAGCAGAAGTTATTCCACTGAGTGAAAGAGATGGTGCTAGACACCCTGTATAGCTGTGTCCCTTTCCCTCAGCGGAATAAGTTCTGCTTTAACACGTCATGGTAGGGTAGCTGGTCTTTATAGTTGTTGTCCTTGTTATTTCTTCAGAAGGTCTAAAATTTTAAGCATAATCCTTACTAATATTATAAAAGCGAAAGTGAGTTTGTTTGTTTGTTACCTCTTCACGCTTTAATGGCTAAACCGATTTTGATGAATTTTGGTACAGAGATAGTTGGGAACCAGGAAACGGACATAGGCTAATATTTTTTTGAAAAAAGTGGGATGTGAGGGAGAAAGAGGGAAGAAAAGGGAAAACTTAGCGTTGCTATTACAAATCAATAAGGCGCAAGGGGAACTGTGTTACCCCGAATTTAACGCGAGCGAAGCCGCGGGCAAAAGCTAGTACTTAATATTTTAAGCAAATACTAAGTTGGGACCTAGGAGACGGATATAGGCTATTTTTTCAGAAAAAAGTGGGATATGAAGCAGAAAGAGGGAAGCAAAGGGAAAACTAAGCTTGGCTATTGCAAATCAATATGGTGCAAGGGAAAAACTGCAGGTAGCAGGTACCTGCAAATCAGGAGGGGAGAAAAAGGGGAACTGTGTTACCCCAAGTTTTACGCGAGCGAAGCCGTGGGCAATTGTATATGCTGGTAAACGGAAAACTAAAAAAAAAATATTTATTTATATTGCCATATTCTTAACTATAAACTTGTCGACCTAATATGGCTTGAAATATAAATATGTAACTGTACATACCGACATGCTTAACATCTGTAATAATCATAATGAACAGCATTTGTTCTATGACTATGAAATTCGGGATATAGGAAACCTCAAAAAGAAAAAACGGAATCCTTATTGAATCACTTTTTAGAGATATGAAGAACAGGGTGTAAAGTTCTCCATTCTCTATGGAAAAGGGAGGATCCTCCGACTAGACGGGTGTCGTGTCTGGTGGGCCACTGCCCGACAGTTGTTTGTCGGATGCTCGTATATATGCTAACTTCGCGTACAACTTTGCTTGCGCGATGTAGGAATCTTGCCGTTTTGTTCTTCAGTGGTTACATAGATGGCGCTGTAGTACTTTTTGCCACTTGCAACTTTGTGTCGCTACAACTTCGTTATCCGTTTGTCTGTCTGTTAAGACCCTTTATCTCGGTAACGCGTGAAGGTATCGAGTTGAAATAAAAACCGTGTAATCAACTCCGTATTCCCTATGTGCTGTGAAAAAATCAAGCCTTTAAGTCGTAGTCAAGAGATATGGCTGTTTAATAAGTAGTAAGTTTGTACGGAACCCTCGGTACACTAGTCTGACTCGCTCTTGACCGGTTTTTTGATTAAATCGTCGCATCAGTTCCTATAGAAAGATCAATTAAATTTAAGCGAATTTGAATAACACATACAAAAAAGTTGTTCAGTATTGTAAACCAAGAGACTACACGGAAGGGCACGCGTTTATTAAGTAACACCTTGTATAAGGATGATTACGCAAATAACTCAAGACAAACTACTCCATATTAACATAATCGAGATTTATCAAGTCTCCTCTAGACGACAGCACCCATAATATATTGACATAACACACCCATTTCACGCATAACGAATATCAAGCCATCTGCGAAGTCAGCCAAACACAAATAATTTACCCAAACGCATATGTTAATATGTTCTCACATTTGCGTAACAAACTTAACAATACTGTTCCGAAAATAGAAACTGAATCCAATTACAATAAGCATAAGGTGGGAAATGAAAGAGAAATGAAGGTTGTGAAGGTGACAGCAATAAAAACATGACTTTCTCTACAAGTTCACACCTCTTTGCAGAAGCGTCAAGTGCGAGAGGCGGAATAGGAAGTGATGAGTCGTCCATTGTCGCTGCCTTGAACGGATCTGTTAACTTTTTTAGAACACTAAGTTTTTGAAACGTTACGTCATTCGACGGTATGTTCCTAATCGGTCGGAAACGTTTTGTTTCTTTATTAGCTACATTTGCCTGTAATATTTTTGGGGGAGCGGGGTTAAGAATGTCGTTTTGTCAGGTGACTTTGCTCAGTCTGTTAACTTGTAGGTCTGCCCCATAAGCGTGATTTTATGCATGTATGCAAATATGGCAATACGGATGTTTTAAGTAGGACGCGAAATAAAAAGTGGCGTGACAACGTAATGCCCAAAAATATATAGGTAAGGTTCGTTTGCCATTTTTCTTCGCCAGAAGACGCACAGTTGCGTAATACTCCGTTTTGTAACTTCTGAGGCAAAATGAGTTACAGTTAATTTAAATGTATTGTTTATTTTTTAAGGTTACGTACCTCAAAAGGAAAAAACGGAACCTTTATTTGTTTACTTTCTTTCGTTTCTTTTTCTTTTAAAAAAAAATCTCTTTTTATCGTGGTTGCGTTTACAAACATAATATAAAGTCACATAAACAAACAGCCAGACCCGAAACAACTATCTGCAGGTCATACAAATATTTGTTCCGAGCAGGAATCGAACCCGCGACACGCAACGCAGCAGTCGATCGCTCAGTCACTGCGCCAACCGTGTCGTCAACTTTGTTGTCCGTCTGTCTGGCTGTCAAGACCATTTATCTCGGAAATGCGTGGAGGTATCGAGTTGAAATAAAAACTATCGTTTCAACTCTGTGGTCCCTTGGTGCTGTAAAAAAACCACCTCACTCTCTAAGTTTCTCTGAAATGTCAGCAACGCAGAGGGGCCTGCTAGGGCCACCGCCTGCCAGGGTTGCCAGTTGTTCGAAAGTGATGCCGCGGCCCTGGAACATAAAAGGCAATAGAAGAAACATGGGTGGGAATTAGTCAGTACAAGGCTGACACCCCGCCGCTCTGCCCAGAGTGGGGAAATTATTGGATGATTAACCCTCGCCCGAGTCTGACTCGTTCTTGGCCGGTTTTTCTTAATCTCGTGTTCCAATTCATTTGTATTATAATAATTTTGACCTAATGGAACCTACTATTCTACTTCGACGGGCCTGTTGGTCTAGAGGTTAGTGGCCCTGACTGCTGAGCCGGAGGTCGTGGGTTCGATTCCCACCTAGGACAAACTTTGTGTGATGAGCATGCATTGTTTGTTCTGGGTCTGGGTGTGATTTATCTATAATATGTATGTATTTATAAATTATATAAGTATGTATATCAGTTGTCTGGTTACCATAACACAAACTCTGCTTAGCTTGGGATCAGATAGCCGTGTGTGAGTTGTCCCAAGATATTTATTTATTTTATTTTATTTTTACTATAGAAGAAAATGCAAAAACAGTTAGTTTTCTCGTCAAGGATATACTTCACGTAGTATATCAGAAATTTCTCATCAAACTCACGTTGCTCAACTCAAGAAATGAAAAGTGTTGAAGCACAGAGAGACGTTTGTATCAGATAACCAGGTGATCTGTCACTCCTGACTCTCATCTTTGACCTAGCAGCTTCTTCACACGACTATTATTTTATATTCATGATCTTGCTCTCCGTATTATCTTACTTCCATTGTATTCCGTTAAGTAAATCCATATAATTTTCCTGGCCTTATCTCATTTTTTTTTGTTGACTGATCAGATGATTTGAAGGAAATACATACACACAATATAAAGTTTATCAGTAACCATGGGATTTGCAACAGCGACGAAATATCGGTAACGCGTATTAAATAAAAAAAACATAGTAAATATCCCGTTTCAAACCTTATGACCATGTCAGTTTAAAAAAGTTACATGTATAACTAGCTGTGATCAGCGGTTTCACCCGCTGCTCAGGGCCTTTTCTGAAGAGGGTTACCCTTATCACTTAGGGGTATGAAAAATAGATTACAACCGATTCTGAGACCTAACAAATCCTTACTTAATATTATAAAAGCGATAGTGAGTTGTAGTTTTGTTTGTTACGTCTTCACGCCTAAATGCCAAACCGATTTTGATGAATTTTTGGTACAGACATAGTTAGGACCCTGGAGGACGGACATAGGCTAAAAAAAATGTGAGAAAAGGGGGAGAAAGAGGGAAGAAAAAGAGAAAGAAAGATATTTTTTTTTCGATCATCACGCGGGTTAAAGTAAACGTTAGCCCGAAGCAACTATGCCACGCGGACGAAGTCGCAGGCTAACATACATATAAAATATTATAAAAAATCGGTCTAGCCAATTCGGAGTAGTATGGCAAATAAAAGTGTGACACGAGAATTTTATGCATAAGATTTAGCCTAGCCGCTAGTTTAAAATGTGTTTAAAAGAATTTCAAATATTGTATCAACAGCGACAACAATATAATTACCTTCTAATATGATAACTATTTGAAAGTGTACAAGTATTCAATTGAAACAGCATTCATAGAGCACGTCTGTCATCTACTCTATGTAGCCGGAGGAGACACTCGACTGATACAAACATTTTCGCGTAGCCGACCTTTTGGCCGTGAGAGTGGAGAAAGCGGTAGGGCCGACGTCATGTGCCGTATTACGTATACTTGGATAACTTTATGAAGAGAAGTGGCGTGGGTCAGTGACCTTGCGGATAGGCGCGAAAATTTGACAGATGACAGGATAGTTTACCTGTCATGTGTGGGCTGAATAAGTATGGTATAGAAAAAGTTTACTCGGACAATATTCATTTGTTTTCTTAGTGAAGATTGTAATTGATACAATTGTGAATCGTGAGTCAAAATATTCATAAGCAAGGTAAAAACCGGGCTCGCACACCGAGGGTTCCGTACAAACTTACGACATAAATGGCCATATCGATTGACTAGACTTAGAGGGATATAATATTTCCACAGCACCAAGGGACCGCTAACTTCCTTCACTCGTTTCCTAGATAAAGGGCCTTGACAGACAGATAGACGGACAGATGGACGATAAAGTGATCCAATGAGGGTTCCGTTTTTTCCCATTTCAGATACGGAACGTCAATTTTTTTTTAATTGTCCGTGCATACATTTTTGTTGGCTGTATTTGTGTGTGATGAAGATGTTAAGAAAAAATGCTTATTATCAATGAAGATGGATGAATGTGAATCAAAGATGACTTTTTTTCTTTTTTTGACTTTATTTCTTGTCAAGTGATTAAACAGGAATAAGAATTAAATTGCAATTATAGCATTTACGAACCACACTAGAGAAATCTATTTAGATACTAGAAAACTATCTACAACTGTCACGTCCGGTTAAAACATTTTTGAAAGTCGAAATAAAAAAGTTTATTAATTAAAAGTCAAAAAATATCGACAGATATTAAGAATTCCGAAGAAAAACAAAATGAAATTGTAGCTCACGTTCTTAATTCAAAAAATATTTGAAGAAATATTCGAACTCTCATCGATTCATCTGGAAATTACCATAATTCGCCACAGAGTTCAAGATCGAATGCACCGGTTTTATGAACTGGCTTGTTCGAAATCCGTGAAATGTGGGTAAGGGGTGAAAGTGCATCCTCGACCTCGGTGTGGTCTCACTTTCGACGTCAATGCAGATATAATACGCGTGTCTAAGATAACTTGACGTCAGATGACGGTGCTGTATGAAGAGGACAGATTCATCGTCATCATCTGCTTAGCCTTTTCGTAACTATGTTAGGGTCAGCTGTCAGTTTAAACGGATGCAGCTGAGTACCAGTATTTTATACATGAGGACAAATTCAAGATCAAATATAATCTGATTGAATTTAGGTGAACAACATTATAGATAGAGCACCAAAAAAACTTGGAAAGACCCTAAATTCGTTTAAGATTATTTAAAAGAATAAGTTTGTAATTTTCTACAGATTAGAGAGGAGTCTCTGACCAGACGGTTGTTGTTAAGTTTCTGTATGATGGATGCGAATCCCTCATTAAACCAAAGTAGTGAGGTATTATAGGATCACAGACATCACTATAGTTCGTATTTGGCAGTACTAGACTTATATAGATTTCGCCACAATTACTTTGATTACATTAATAACATGATTAATACTATTAGCGAGGTTTTCGACATGTGGGATGTGGATTAAGCGATCATTGTGCCGATAGTCGTATCTGCCAATGGCTTAATTACCAAGAGTCTCGAGCAATACCTAAGGAAGCTCTCGTTAGGCAGCTGGTTCAAGGGATTGATACAGAAAGCGGTACTCCTCGACACGGCTCTTATCGTTAGGAGGTTCCTCTCTCTGGAGCCCTGACTGCCGGTAGCTTAGACCCTGTTCCCGTTAACGGTGGAAACTCTACTATTTTCACAGCTGACAGTACATAAACTTTAAAATTATTATGTAAAACATTACGGCAATTACGAAGTACATAGAAATAATATTATAATTAGTCGATATAGGTAGCACGAATTAACAGGTTTTACAATTTAGTGTGTGTGTGCAATAGGAATATATTTTAAATGATTTTTTTTTTAAGAAATTGGTATTTTAAAGTAAGTAGTAAGATTAATAACATTAATAAAAAGAGACAGAGGCAATCATTTGAATTCAATAATCTTCGATTTAGTACCCTTTTTTGCCAGCGAGACAAACTGGTCACTGGCCACTCGGTAGACAGATCTCGTTTATGTGCAGATTACAAATATGCAAGTGGCGAGAACTGAAAGTGGAGCAATGAACTCTGTGAACGTGTATACATGTTGTTTAAACATTTACTGTCCTTTTCCTTGGCTGAAGACAACATTCTAAAGAGCCATGCTAAAGAATTTGTGAAGAATGGTGACTCTTGGTATTCTGGTGCTTTTAACCAACAATGCAAACTACAGTAATTTTACAAGTTATTATGTCTTGTGACTGGGACTGTAGCAGCATCATTTTTTTTTGTTCTTGTTTTTATGACATTCAAAAGTGCCTGTAATGGTCTATTTTTTTTTTTACAACTCTCACGGCTATCTGATCCCAACTGATATACATACTTATATAATTTATAAATACATACATATTAGATAAATCACACCCAGACACAGAACAAACAATCATGCTCATCACACAAAGTTTGTCCGGGGTGGGAATCGAACCCACGACCGGCTCAGCAGTCAGGGCCACTAACCACTAGACCAATAGGCCCGTCAAATTGAAATAAATGCTTTGAGTTTGAGTTTGAATGTTAATGTTATCTACAGAATCTGAAACGTTGTGGTCTCCCTCTTGTAGGTGGTCGTTAATAGCTGTGGATTCAGTTTTGCAACTAATGCTTATTGTTAAATGTGTTTTTGTTCCATAATTTTCCTGCCCGTTTCCCATTCTATTTGGAATCGGCGCAACACGTTTTCTTCTTCCATTGTCCCCTGTCAGACGTCATGTCATAATTTATGCCCCGTTCTAGTAAACAAAAACGACTCGTTTTGCTTACGGATAGTTGTATTTTGACATAAGTCTCATATAGAACATATGTCAATTTTTTTTGTTTACCTATATAGTATATAAGTTTTTGTTTATTGGAACGGGGCATTAGTCATTTCTCCTTCATATCATTCCTTACACAATCCATACATTTTTGGTTTAGTTTCCTATCCCTCTAATCATCTGGAATGAATCTAGGTAGGGTAGGTAGGGTATTGGGCATTGCAACGCATGCCGGTCACAGTTATTAAATAATAATAGTACCAGTTTATTACTGTCTCACTGCTGGGCAAAGGCATACAAATAAGGTACAAGCATTGATCACCACGGCTGCTCAAGATGGATTGGAAATTTCAGACTTATAGTCATTATTATAACTCGCAATTTTCATCACGATGTTTCCTTCGCCGAGGTCTGTGACATAGAAAAAATTGTATTTGTACTTGCCCGGATTTGAACCCACACAACCTCGTGAATGGCGAGACGAGGCCCAAACCTCTGTGCCAACACGACGCTTGTTTATACTTTCATCTTTTGTAATAGTCTTGTGAGTAACATACACTAAGCCAGCATGGTCGTTCATAAGTCCGTTATTTTGTCATCCTCACTAATATTATAAAAGCGAAAGTGAGTTTGTTTGTTTGTTTGTTTGTTACCTCTTCACGCCTAAATGGCTTAACTGATTTTGATGAATTTTGATACAGAGATAGTTGGAACCCTGGAGACGGACATAGGCCATTTAAAAAAAAAAGAGAAATGAGGGAGAAAGAGGGAAGAAAGGGGAAAACTTAGCTATGCTTTTACAATAAATCAGGCGCAAGAGCAAAAACTACAGGTAGCAGGCTAGCAGGTACCTGCAAATCAGGAAAAGGGAACCGTCTTACCTCGAATTTAACGCCAGCGAAGCCACGGGCATAAGCTAGTCACAAAATAATACATTAAGAATGCGTAAGAATGACCTTTCTCACATTGTGTTGTGTTACAGCTGTCAAAGTTAATTGCAACGTTAGGTAACAGTTATAGAACATTCACACTCATCGAAGTAAACTTAGTCCGGTCCAGGTCATGGCCATATTAGTTCTGATGCCTTTCTAGATTCGATTTTCACAGCAATATGACTAACAATATACTTAGGTATATTATATTTTTGGGTCTTGCAATATGGGGATATTACTCAGCTGCTATTCGGATCTCTACCAAGATTATAATGTCCTAGTACAAAGGTATGCTTTTAGTTACGGTAGATTCCTGTTTATAACTGGGCGAGAGGAAACGCCCGGGTATCGCCATTGTGACGATCGCCCGGAGGACACGGTGGAGCACGCAGTGGCGGTCTGCCCAGCTTGGCCGGAGCACCGCCGTGCCCTCGTAGAGGCGACCGGCGGCGGCGATCTCTTGCGTCCGGCCCTGGTTTAGACCATGGACCGGAGCGAAAGGGGATGGGAAGCGGTCACCTCTTTTTGCGGCGGGGTTTTAGTCAGTAAAAGTCTGACATTCCCCGAGCAGAGCGGGAGAAGTGATTTGGTGATATCTCATCCGCGAAAAAACTGTTACTAAAAATACTGAGGTATATTATACTTTTGGGTCTTTCGAAATGGGGAGATTACATGTCTGGTATACGGATCTCTATTAAGCTTATAATATCCTAGTACAAGGGTCTGCTTCGTTAGTCTCTAAATCTGGTTTGTTGAGTGGAACCTTGACTGCTGAGCTTGAAGTCCTGGGTTCGTTTTCCGGGTCAGTCAAAGTGTGTTTTTTTCATTGTAGTCTGCATCTGTGTTCAGTTGATGGCCATAGACTTACCTAATTATTAGGCAAGACTTCTTAAATGTCTGCTTCATTGGTCGAGAGCATGGTTCTGATTACGTTTCCTGGATCGGGTAAAGTGTTATTGGGTTTTTGTGTTTTTTTTTTTTAATATTTTTGTGCCTGGTTGATGTCAATAAGCACGCCAATATACATGGTACTTAAACATAAAAGGCGCAGTATGGGTGTGCTTTTAATAAATGGGTAGACCCATGCGTAAGTCATTGGAGAATATGAGCGTGATGGATGAGCTGTTGGATGCTATGTGATAAAAGGGACAAGATTTATCCCTTCCTTTTTTTACTGTTCTGTTCGTAAATACCATTCTTTCAAGCCTAAGCTAGGTAACTTCGCTTTCATTTGCCGAGAAAGTGGTCTTAGTATTAGTCATTTAAAACTTAGGTTCTGCTTTTTTATCGATATTAATTTATTTATTTTCCTTATAATCATTATATAAATTACCGTTTCATTTACTTCAAAAGCATATTTACTCACACATTCCGTCGCAAAACCGCAAGTTGTTGAGCGCGCACGCATCTAGCACGCAGTGAAAGGTTACCGCGTGTCTGACGTAACACCGATCATCCGTCGCGGAGCCGACAGTTCCCGAGAGCTACCGATGTGACGCGTATATCTTTTGTAAGAAGTTTTACTTTTCATTTTGCGTATGAATGAGTAGGTACTTTGAATACCTCATTGCGAGTATTTTGAAATATTTACTTCTTCATAAGAAGTTGGTATTATTAAGATTTCTAACCTTTATGTTGTTGTCACTATAGTGAATGCAGCATAGGGATTACTGAAAGATATGTCAGGAAAGCAGAGTTGCCTGCAAGGTCCACTGCAGACCAGGGTTGCAGGTTAAAAGAAAGAGATACCGCGGCCCCTGTACACTAAGGACAAAAGAACATCGATTGGGGTTTTAGTCAGTCAAAGTCTGAAACTCTCCCTGCTCTGCCAGCAGGAGGAGTTATTGATGATTTCTCATCCGAAAAAAAAGAACCATATTATATTGCTCTTCCGCTTCCATTTCGTCAATCAGCATTTATATTCGAGGCCTGACAAGGTTCATATTTACACCACTCTATTAAATAATAACAGGCTCTCAGGTCAATCTTTAGGTTAAGCCACGCTTGCCTAGTTTGGTCTGTGGATGGGTGACCATCCATTACAAAATCAGTTTCTTCCGTGGAATTTCTTCTTTGACATTTCGATGTAAATTTTCTTGACAAGCAGCGCCACTGTGAATTGCAGCCTATTTTTTTTTTTATTAAAACATTGCCCCACACTAGGAATTTCTCCTGTATCGTGTGTGCGTTTACAAACATTTAAACTCATACACAACACATCCATAAACAACGAGACCCGAAACAACTACCTGTAGGTCATACAAAGAGATCGAACCCGCGACACATAGCGCAGCAGGCGATAGCTCAGTCACTGCGCCAACCGTGTCGTCATGTCATACCATGTCATCATCATTTTGATTTGATTTACACCTTGTACACGCGATGCACTTAAATACAAAATTATATGAGAGTTTTATGGTTACAATAGAGGCTCTCATAATATGTATCATAGATGATGAAATAAATAATAACTATGCCTCAGGCTAAACAACCAGTAACTGCCATTATTGGTTGTAAGAACCGGCCCTAAAGCCTGCAGGTCATCGAACTCTTGCCCATATTAGCCACTAATCGCCTTTCATTTTTGGAGGGACTGCAGCCCAACTTCACTCTCAAAGGTATTGACTGTATGGTTATAATTATATTCATTGTAGTTGTGGCTAATTATTATGACATAGTGCAGTGAAGTGCTACTAACATAGTTGTTAAGGATTTATTTACTAACACGAATTGTATTAGCTATATATATGTTTGTCTGTAAGGTATTTATCTATAATCTAAATCTAAGATTCCTGAAAATAAATGATTTATTATTATTATTTAGAAGTGTTGTGTCTAATATCGAATCTAAAAAGGAGTTTTCCAAGGTATTAACTATAAGTTATTATATTCATTGTAGCTGATTCTTTTTTAGAAGTGTTGTGCTTATTATCGTTTCTTAAAAGGGCGAGGTTCTCAAATTGGCTGTATTTTTAGGGTCCCGTATCTTAAAAGGAAAAAAACGGAACCCTTATAGAATCACTTTGTTTTACATATGTCTGTCTGTCTGTCTGCCAAGACCATAAAGGATCTCAGGAACGCGTTTAGTTATCGAATTGAAATTAAAAACATATACTTAAGTCTGTTGTGGCGTATTGTATTACTTAGTACTAACTGGGTTGTAGAGGTCAGATAGGCAGTCGCTCCATGTAAATTACTGGTATCCAGCTGCATTCGGTAAGACTGGAAGCCAACCCTAATAGAGTTCGGAAAAGGCTAGGCAGATCCCAGTTGATAAAATGTGCTGAAGGGGAAAATTGTGAAGTGTCACATACAATACATATTTTTATTGAAATCGGCTATTGATTCATACGTAGATTTATTTAATGAATGACTCTATTTTTGAAACCTATAAAAAAATGGCGGACATTATAGGCACGCAAAATAATTCAAAGTCCTTAGCCGATCGAGGTTGCGCGTTGTTCGAAAGAGATACCGCGGCCCCGTAACATAAAGGGCAAAAGAAGGTTTTAGTCAGTAAAAGTCTGACACTTTTCCCCGCTCCGCTCAGATCGGGGGAAGTTACTTGATGATTTCAAATCCGCAAAAAAGCCTTGCCCCACACCAGGAATTTCTCCTGTATCGTGGATGCGTTTACAAACATTTAAACTCACACACACAAACAGCCAATCCCGGAACAACTATCTGTAGGTCATACAAATATTTGTTCCAAACGGAGATCGAACCCGTGACACGCAGCGCGGCAACCATTCACTATGACAACCAGCCACTGCGCCAAACACATTATCAACGAACACTTTTTAACGTTAACTGATAAGAAGTCGGTTAAAAAAGACCGAGAGCTGCTATTTGTGCACGATGTCTAAATATGTAAACTACGGACCTAAGCTAATCATGTAACAGATAGTAATCAGAATCAGTTTCACTTGACTCAAACGTTTTCTCTGTGACTCAAACGCTGGCTCCTTACGATTCTAAACCTATGTTATGTGATTAGTCTTGCTTCCTTCTCCTACCGGTTTTGTAAGAGTACCATAGCCATCCTTATTTGCATGAAAAAGTAATGGAAGAACGTCTGTATGGATATGCATATAACATAGATCACAATGAGCAAACATAGGTTTAGGTTTAAAGATCTTTATCCTTACTATCAATACTAATATTATCTATACTTACTTATATTATAAAGCTGAAGAGTTGGTTTGTTTGTTTGAACGCGCTAATCTCAGGGACTACTGGTTGGAATTAGAAAATTCTTTTAGTGTTGAATAGTCCATTTCTTGAGGAAGGCTATAGGCTATATAACATCACGCTACGACCAACAGGTGCTGAGCAGCGTGGGTGAAACCGCGTGGAACAGCTAGTAATATTATAAAAGCGAAAATGAGTTTGTTTGTTACGTCTTCATGCCTTAAGGGCTAAACTGATTTTGATGAATTTTGGTACAAAGATAGTTGGGACCCAGGAGACGGACATAAGCTAATTGTTTATTTTATTAAGGATTAGTTATTTCAATAATAATTATTATAATTTTAACAAAACATTCATCAAGAAAATATAATTGTATCCATCATAACCTATTAAGTGTCCACAAGAAACAAGATAGTTGAAAACGTAGCTTGCATCACCGACGCGACAGTGCGTACCGTCTCTATGTAACTATGATCTGTTCATTTTGTGATGAACGATTTGACAAATATGAAAATAACCAGTAATTTTACGCTTTATGTCAAATGACTGTAGTATCGGAAAAAGGGTATAGTCCGATACCGTACTTTAGTATTAAGTATACTCTGTAAGTTAGGAGGCAGACAATGCCCTATTCAAGTATGGTTTACGAAAGACAGAGAGCAAGAGAGAGAGCGAGTGAGAGAGAGTGTGGGAAGAGGTTGCGAGGGCTGAGGGTCACTTTTCTGACCTGAGTGCAACAGTATAATTTTGGCGTACGACTAGATAACACATGATTTGTAATCTCTTTGTATTTTTCTCATTTTTAATAAACCTAAATAATATGATTTTTACAGTAAAATAGAATCAGACAATTTAACATATTACAGGACTGTAAGGTTTGCTTTCAGAAAACTTATTAATTTTCATGAATTTAGCTTCCATATTTAGTTAGAAAGTCCAGTTAACTGTTGACGAAAAGATAAGAATACGAAAATTAACATAGAAAAACAAAATATTAAAATATTCTAGTAAACAACTTGAAATTCATGCCGCGAAAATAAGATTCCTACAAGTGTCATTATGGTTATCATAAAATGAACATACTGTAATCACTTTTCTCACATTAACGATGGTCCCACAAGGAAACACCATGATAACTGTGATTAACAATTTGATTTGCTGATAATGCATCAATAGTAGGTTAATTACTTTTCATTAAAACGAAGTTACATTACATTATATAAGATAACATTTTGTTTCTCATGGCGGACGATATTAAAACGCTGAATATAGTTAATTAATTTTAATTAGTACTGTATAATATAAGTTTAAGCTTTATTTTTGTATTTTTGGGTAATGAATCAAAGTAGGTCATTTTATATTTACACTTTTCAAATATTTTTTATAAATAATTTAATGAACAAACAATTACTAAATTAAACTAAAATGATTAAACTAAACTAAACTTATAAATAAATTAAAAAATAGCGTCAAAAAATTCATCCTCAACGCTGTCAGTTGGCAATGTCCCCAAGAGACTGGCCGCGTTGCCACGTTGTATGGCAACGCTAAGCCTCTGGCCAAAGTAAAAGCCAGCCCTTGGGTCACGGGAAGTGTCAACCAAACGTTTTGAAATTGCCTTAAAAAGGCTGTGAGCACAAGGACCCTACGGTCCCAGAGTTTCAACCCCAAACGGCTCGAAAATATAGTTCCCATTAAGGTTACTATATTTACGCCTTTTATTTCAATTATATAAACGATTTTTAATATTTTTTTCGTATTGTCAGTTATTTTCAAAAACACTTTGTATTCAATCAAGGCTCTATTTACTTCAGAGAGGAGAGCCTTGTCAGAGCCTCCGCCTGCCGGGGTTGCGGGTTATTCGAAAGACATATCGCGGCCCCGGAACTTAAAGGACAATAGGAGGAACATCACGAGGGTGGGTTTTAGTCAGTAAAAGTCTGACACTCCTCCCTACTGCACCCAGAGCGGGGGAAGTTATTTGATAGTTGCAGACCCCAGAAAAACAGGCTCTATTTACTTAGTCACATTCCTCACTGCACAAGATCGTGACCTGCAATAATTTGTCATAATTTTGAATAGCGCAAAATTATAATGCGTGGGTTAAGCTAAGTTACAAGTTAATAAATTGATTAAACAGCTAGCTAGCCCGTTTACCGTCCAACGAGTGGACTTACATTCAAATTCCAGGTCACTGGACTATTAGAAAGGGATTATTACGAAACTAGCTTTTGCCCGCGGTTTCGTTAGCGTTATATTCAACGAAAAACAGTTCCCCTTTCCTGATTTGCAGGTATTTTTCGTTGCTAACAAAGAGTGTGTACCGATTTTTAGCTTCCTACCTTGAAAACTGCGAAAAGTCTTATATAAAATTTCATCCCCTCTTTTAAGGGGTTGGAGGCAGATTTCCCCAAAAAAAGATGCACGACGTTTTTGTTAATGACAAATAGGACTATTTGTATATCAATTTTTAACTTCCTACCTTGAAAATTTGGGAATGCTCTATACAAACTTCCACCCCTTATTTTAAGCAAGTAGGGGATTAGAAAGAGACAAAAACTAGCCTATGTCCGTCTTTAGGGTCCCAACTACCTCTGTACCAAAATTCATCAAAATCGTTTAACCATTTAGGCGAGAAGACGGAACAAACAAACTCACTTTCGCTTTAATAATATTAAGTAAGGATTACAAACTGATTTTGAGTTACTACAGTAGTTTATAACTCAAAGATTACTTTACTTTCTAGAAGTACCAGAAACAATTGGTGATAAATACTAATGTATAAATGGAGGTGTGTTTTATTGCGTGATAGTTAAGCAACCCCAGTTACCAAGTTAGTCTATAACTAGCTTAGCTAGACTAAACTAATATCACGACAGTTACATAACTGTGAGCAACAGTGCGTGTCATCTTTATGTATACTTAGATGCCAATCCGCATTCTTGCCGGATAAGACGATCCTTGTGAACGACTTGCACATCCTTACTAATATTATAAAAGCGAAAGTGAGTTTGTTTGTTACGTCTTCACACCTAAATATTGGGACCCTGGAGACGGACATAGGTGTTAACTTTTTTTAAAAGTGAGAAATGAGGAAGAAAGAGAGAAGAAAAGGGAAAACTTAGCATTACTATTACAATAAATAAGACGCAAGGGCAAAAACTACAGATAGCCGGTACCTGTAAATCAGGAAAGGGGAACTGTGTTACCCCAAATTTAACGCGAGCAAAGTTGCGGGCAAAAGCTAGTACAAAATAATTTTGTCGGTTGTTAATCATCTGTCTAGCCTTTTCCCACCTAAATTGGGGTCGGATTTAGTCTTACTGCATGCAGCTGACCAGTATTTTACATGAAGCGACTGTTTATCAGACCTCCACAACCCAATTAGTACTGGGTAATTAGATACCCCTGTTAAGACTGGTTGGCCAACTTCGGGCCAATGAATACCTGTAACGACTGTCAAAGATCTTCAAGTGATAACCGGGACCAATAGCTTAACGTGCTTTCTGGCGGAAAAATCGTCAAATTTCAAAAAATCGACCTTAAGCAAGTCGAACCAGGTATTCTGTACAAACTTTCGACATAAACGGCCATATCTTTTGTATGCGTAGACTTAGAGGGTTGAAATTTTCACAGCTCCAAGAGACCAAAAATAAATAATAAAGTAATAAATATCTTGGGACAACTCACACACGGCTATCTGATCCCAAGCTAAGCAGAGCTTGTGTTATGGTAACCAGACAACTGATATATACTTATATAATTTATAAATACATGTACATATTATAGATAAATCACACCCAGACACAGAACAAACAATCATGCTCATCACACAAAGTTTGTCCTGGGTGGGAATCGACCCCACGACCTCCGGTTCAGCAGTCAGGGCCACTAACCACTAGACCAACAGGCCCGTCCACCAAAGATTTGAGTATATGGTTTTGATTTCAACACGATACCTCGACGCGTTCCCGAGATAAAAGATCTTAACAGACGGACAACGAAATGATCCTTTTAAGGTTTCCGTATTTTTCCTTTTAAAGTACCTAACCGTAAAAAGTGTCAATCAAAATTAGCAGGAAAATTCACAAACTGAAGCTAGTCCATCTCCTATCCATGTGGTAACCAATTGACAAACAAACTTACCCAACGCAGGTCACCCTATGACATGTGATTAACATGGTCGTCAACATTCATTGCGCGCGTAAACCCGGTCACAAAGTCGCAGTCCACTGTTACATAAGCTATTGTATCGCTAGCAGGAAATGTACGACGCATGGCATTTGGCAGTTGAGAGGAAGAGTTGATATGTTAGTTCCTTATGGAGGCTATGAATAGTTTAGCATTTTAAAGACGACTTTAGTTAAGAGATTAAATAGCTGAGTGTTTAATGACGAGGGTTTAAAGCTAGTTATATACCCTCTTCGGATTGGAAGTCATCAAATAACTTACCCCGCTCTGGGTGGAGCGGGAGGGAGTGTTAGGCTTGTACTGACTAAAACCCACCCATGTTCCTTCTATTGCCCTTTATGTTCCGGGGCCGCGGTATCTTTTTCGAACAACCCGCAAGCCCAGATAGTTTACCTACTTACCTGGGGCCTTAGTCTGCTATTACAATAGTGTCAGAATGGTCGATCACTGATCGCATAATGGTTGATTTTTACAAGTTTAGTATGTAGCAGATTACCAAACTTGTCAAAATTAACCATTATGCGATCAGTGATCGACCATTCTGACACTATTGTAATAGCAGACTAACCCCCGAATACTGAAACGTCACTCAAAATTTGAGGGCTGCTTAACATTTGAGCAGCTCTTAAACTTTAGATTTTGTATTGGCAAACGTCACTTCTGAGTATCTGTTAAATTTAAGTGGTACATAAACTTTGAGTGACGTTTCAGTATTCGGGGGTAAGGCCCCTGGTATTTTGCATGGCGGCAATTCGATCGATAACTGGGATCGAGAGTGTTCCCACCCAGCCACAGAATGTTTACTTATTAAGTTTTTACTAGCCTGCTCTGTCCTACTCCTGGGCAAACGCTTCCTTCCACTTCTTACTTATCTATACTAATATTATAAAGCTGAAGAGTTTGTTTGTTTGAACGCGCTAATCTCAGGGACTACTGGTTGGAATTGGAAAATTCTTTTAGTGTTGGATAGTCCATTTCTTGAGGAAGGCTATAGGCTATATAACATCACGCTACGACCAACAGGTGCTGAGCAGCGTGGGTGAAACCGCGTGGAACAGCTAGTTCATTACATATACTTAAAAACGGCTGAACAGATTTTGATGAAATTTGGCACAGAGGTAGATTATAGTTTAGATTAAAACATAGGACACAATTTTTTTTCGATATCACTCAGGCGAAGCCGCGGGTGCTAACTAGTGATAAATATAATAACGATGAACACTTTGTTTGTTTGGTTGAACGCGTTTATCTCAGGATCCAGCACTCTACTAGTTTGAATTGAAAAATAACTTTAAATGTCGGATAGCACATTTATCGAAAAGCCTATAGCCACGCTACGTCCCTTAGGAACCGAGTGTAGGTAAAACCGCGGGCACAACCAGTGATTTTTTTAAACACTGCTAGAACTTTCGTGCGATTCTTGTTGTTGTAACAAGACTTATTTAGATAGTGGTTTTTTTATGCTTTTAAACTGTTTTTTTTAAAGATCCTTTGCGTTGCTATTTTCAGATATTCTATTTCTCTTAGTTAAATCTCCTTACAAAATAATATCATATAAGGTAGATACCTGAATTATTAATGACCCAGTCGGGGCCTGGCCGGTTCAAAAGTGACAGTATTGTCGCCTTGATCCAGATATACTGAAGGTACTCAGACGCTAGTTGGGCAGGCGCAGGACATAGCACACGGAAACGGCTAGAAAGGACTCGGAAATAAAAAAAGCTGCAAAAAGTTGGGATTATGAAAAGATTTGGAGAAACTATATAATACAGCGATAAAAAATTATCCTCTCTCGATTTTGCAGCTAATTAAAGAATATCAAATAATTGACGGCACGGTTGGCGCAGTGGCTGAGCGTTTGACCTCTGCGCTGCGTGTCGCGGGTTCGATTCCCGCACGGAACAAATATTAATTGTATGACCTGCATATAGTTGTTCCAGGTCTGGCTGTTTGTGTATGTGAGTTTAAATGTTTGTAAACGCACCCACGATACAGTGATTTTCTTTGTGTGGGGCATGGGGTCTCATTGCGAAGAAAGAAAAAGTAGTTCAAAAAAACATCAATAGATGGCGTTATGTGTATCGATTTGTTTTTGAAGTTTGTGTAACTGTTTAAATTTGACCATGGAAGAAGTATGTTCTTGTTTTCAAAAATCCCCATAATACAAAATACAGGAATAATGGGCTCCTAGTTCCAAATTCCATGATTTTTCTAAATAATATTATGGTGTTGGCTCTGGTGAGAACAATTTGTACTACGTTGTGGTTAGGTAACTCATTTACTGTTATTTCTATGAATAGATGGCGCTGTTTTCATTTTCTGAGTTTTACTACACAGCTCAATATTACCTTTTACCATACCTATTTTGATAGAATGAAATATTATGAAATACAAACTATCTATACCTACTTATAATAAATCTGTAGAGAGGTCAATTTTGTACATGAAATATATTTCCAAAATAACTATCAGAGGGTGATTAGTGATCGATACTGATGCCAAAAATGCAATCAGTAATATTTTTGTCTGTTTGTCTGTATGTTCGTTATAGAAACAAAAACGGATTTTAACGAAACTTGGTAAAATTATTCTTTATACTCCTGGGCAGGTTATAGTATACTTTTCATCACGCTACGATCAATAGGAGCAGAGCAGTGAAGGGAAATGTTGGGAAAACGGGAGAAGTTACTCCATTTTTTAAGCTTCTGTCTCGTGTTAATGGTTAAAGCTACACAGAAATCATGTATGACGGAAATATTCTCCTTAAAATTATATAAAAAATAATCATACACCATATGTCTATCTTTAATGGTTAACTCACAATAACACGTGTAACTTCCGATAGCTAAGCAGTTCGGAGCTTTCTGATTATATTTGTCTACTCTTACGTTTAATAACACTCTCACTCATCTCTTATTAAAAATAGTTAACATTATTACCTATACAATAAAAAAATAATCATATATATCGGTAATTATAAAGCTGAAGAGTTTGTTTGTTTGAACGCAAAAATCTCAGGAACTACTGGTTGGAATTGGAAAATTCTTTTAGTGTTGGATAGTCCATTTTTTGAGGAAGGCTATATAACATCACGCTATGACCAACAGGTGCTGAGCAGCGCGGGTGAAACCGTGGGGAACAGCTAGTCATATATATCGGTAAAGAAACACCAAAGTTATACATGAAATACGCTAATAAGCCATCGCGCATGAATACTGGATCATGCCATAAGGATTATTTTTGTGTGCGCTCGACGCGGCTACCGTAATATTTGGCTGTTGATGCGAATAGACGTTCAGAGTGTTCGGCCTTATTGACAGACAATGCTTATCACCGCGACTTTTAGTCTTTAAATAATTTAATAATTTAATTTTGGTTAATTATAGCGCCCAAGATTCGAGCCGGTAAGTATACTTACCTACTTTTGTAGGTACCAACACAACATACAAATATTACTACCTACTTAGTTAAGTAACAACTTGTATTTAAAATAAAATAAAAATATTCTACACACTCCTGAGTCTGTTAAAAAATAACTCCCTGCTTAAAATCATCTAATTTGCAGCAAATATCATTTCAAGAGCTACCTACCTACCTATTTCGATATTATAATCATCAGCCTAGCCTTTTCCCAACTATGTTGGGGTCAGCTTCCAGTCTAACCGGATGCAGCTGAATATCAGTAGGTACCTATTTTATATGGAGCGCCTTGCGACTGCCTATCTAACCTCCACAATTTGAGGAGGAGCACAACCCAGTTAGTACCTACTGGGTACCTAATACCATACCCCTTGGTAAGACTGGTTGTCAGACTTTCGGGACACTGACTACCTGTAACGACTGTCAAAGATCTACAAATGACAGCCGGAACCAACGGCTTAACGTGCTTTCCGAGGCACGGAGAAAACTCTGTATGTAACGGGTGGTCACCCATCCACAGACCAACCTAGGCAAGCGCAGCTTAACCTAAAGAACAACCCGAGCGGTTGCTATTTTTTAGCCACGAGCTCCTCTATTCGTTATTTCGATATTATAAATAACTTTGATTGACTTAGATACTTGATAATTATCAAAATTTGCGTTGATTTTTACGCTGAACCTAACAAATACCTCAGTCTACCGAAAAACATGTAGCTATACCCCACGCCTCAGATAATATAATAGTAGGCATGAAAGAACGTGAATTTATTAATGGCGATTGCCGAGTGACTGACGACGTAAGCTTCAAGGTCAAAGGGCTATATACCTAACTTAGTTTACAGTACAAAAGTATAGTTTGGTTTTATCGCCATCTATTGGTTCTCTGTAAAATAAACTGAACTTGAGCTATCGCTGCAAGCACCATCTAGCGCCGTTGTGAGTAAAAAAAAAATAGCCCGGATAGCCCGGAGAAATGAGCAAGTTATGGCGGTCGCGTTTCTTTGTATGAGATGGAGTATCTGTACGTTAGTATTATATTATCTGTGGTGTGGGGCAACAACAAAAAAAGGTAGTCTGCAACTCCAGGAACCAGTAATTTGTTTAATACTGTCTAATATATCTTAATAATAATAATATATATCTTGGGACAACTTACTCACGGCTATCTGATCCCAAGCTAAGCAGAGCTTGTGTTATGGTAACCAGACAACTGATATACATACTAATATAATTTATAAATACATACATATTATAGATAAATCACACCCAGACACAGAACAAACAATCATGCTCATCACACAAAGTTTGTCCTGGCTGGGAATCGAACCCACGACCTCCGGCTCAGCAGTCAGGGCCACTAACCACTGGACCAACGGGCCCGTCTTAATATATGCATGTTTTTGTGTCCAACTATCAAGAACGTTATGAAAGATATAAATGGCCACTGCATTTTAATAGATAGTTAAATATATTTATTTGTTCAATCAAACATATTACATACAGAAAGAAGAATGCATTTATGATGATATTAAAATAATAAAATTGTTCCAGAAATTCCTAGTGGATTTTAGTGTTTGAAACTTAGTCAAATATTTTTTATGTAAACACTAGTTTATGCCCACGGTGTTGTCCTCGTGTATTTTCAACTGTCCCACGAAATCATTCCATTTGGATTAAAGCTTAAGCTTATGTGTTAATCCAGGTTATAAACTAACTCTGTGCCAATTTTCATCCAAATATGTTCACTAGTAGAAAAGCTATAAACATCCATAAGTACATCCAGATATTCTTGTTATCCTTTTTTGGTGTGTTAAGATTTAAGTTTAAGTTTTAATGTTGTGTGTAGGTACTACTACTAAAACTTCTTTCTTTCTTTATCACAAACTTTCGCATTTATAATATTACTTGCAAAAAGAATTACACTAAATGAAATTGTCCTGTCTACCACTTTAACAATCACACAGAATACCAGAATACACATGGTCACCATATTATAATATAATAAATAACCAACCTTATCCTTACTAATATTATAAAAGCGAAAGTGAGTTTGTTTGTTTGTTACCTCTTGACACCTAAATAGCTAAACCGATTTTGATGAATTTTGGTACAGAGATAGTTGGAATCCAGAAGACGGACATATGCAATTTTTTTGTGGATTATGTGGGAGAAAGAGGGAAGAAAAGGGAAAACTTAGCTTTGCTATTACAAATCAACAAAGCGCAAGGGCAAAATCTGCAGGTAGCAGGTACCTGCAAATCAGGAAAGGGGATCTGTGTTACCCCGAATTTAACGCGAGCGTAGCCGCGGGCAAAAGCTAAAAGCTAGTAACTCTATATATCGGAGATTAAAACACCAACAACCTGCAGCTGTTGCCATATAAAAAAAACAAGTTGATTTTAATCGTAGTTCGCCAGTAAGTGGACAGGTTTCCGTTCAAACCTGAAGGGTTGAGCAATAGGAAGTGTTCCGAGGTTTTTGCGACCAGTCTGGGCTGGTTGAGCAATATGTTAGGGCCATTTATGGCGTTGATGGAACATTTTCTTTGGTATTTCTGCGGAATGGTGAAGGATCGTCTGGTTATGTAAGCTGAGTAATATATCTTAGTCATCCGTTGATGTAATCTTACCTAATTATGAAGCATGTCTTCTAATCTGACTGCCTCATTGGTAGAGTGGTCTCAAGTTTAACCAAGTTGTTTCTTATTTATTTACTAATTAGCTTTTGCCCGCGGCTTCGCTCGCGTTATATTCTGTATAACACAGTACCTGCTACCTGCAGTTTTTGCCCTAGCGCCTTATTGATTTGTAATAGCAACGCTAAGTTTTCTCTTTTATCCCTCTTTCTCCCTCATATCCCACTTTAAAAATCTTATCTAATAATCTAAGCCTCTGTTCATCTCCTGGTTCCCAACTATCTCTGTACCAGAATTCATCAAAATCAGTTCAGTCCAGCTTAGCCATTAAAGCGTGAAGAGGTAACAAACTCACTAAATTAATATTAGTAAGGAAATAAGGATTACGTACACAGAAAACACATATGATGGAATAAAATACATGCAGACAAAAGAGCACAAAGGTACTGCTTATTTCACTTAGAAATCTCTTCCAGCAGACCTGCGATAAGACAGATTTATAAGACACAGTTTCTTGCCTGTTCTTCTCCTTATTAAACGGTCAACCCGAACCGTGCATCAATTCTCGACGTTTTTTAAGAGCCTATGTGAAATTAAATATTTTGATTTGGACACTGGAAAGACATTAAAACAATTCTGCATTTCGACGTTATGGTAACTCCATAGGGGATGACCCCTATAGAGGTATTTCAAGTAAGGATTCCGACTTATTTACTTGTCGTGGGGTGGAAAGAAGAAGCAATTTACTTTGTGTATTTTATTTTATCACTGTTGCTCGATGACGCAAGGGCGTGCGCACAACCCCCGCTGGCATGGCAACGGCGAGCCCCTCTGCTTTGCTGACTTCTCTTTGAGGCGCTCGTGGAACACGAACGCGCCGTCGACACAGCTTGTCGACACTAGGCGGACGGACGGTGAGCTACCCATTGCTCATCGTCCACACACCACCGTCGCCCTGATCCTCAGGGTGACGTAGACGGTCAGGCCTGAACGTCTCCCGCGGCAAAAGAAACGCATTGGCATAATTAATTTTGCTTTGCTAATTGTTTGTAGGGCTTCATTAAAGAACGAGGAGCGTGACAGACTTAGAATCAGATTGAAAGTTTGTCAATCCACAGACAGGCAACTTTGTGTCAAATGCGATTTAAATTGAAACGTTGCGGTATCATTATGATTGCGGTGTCGGCTCGGTGGTCGGTTATAATGATTATTTATTGAACGATTTGACATTGATATTAATCTTTTAAAATTTGGTAGGACCGCAATCGCTTCCTACCGCATAGGACTGGCGAAATGGTGCTGTACGTATGTGTGTATGTGGCTTATAGGCCACATTTTTGCCTGATGCTTTGAAGATTATAGACCTTATTAATTATTACTTTGTTCTAATATGCATTAATGAACCTTTAATTTATTTTACAATCATAGACCAAAAGAACTATCTAACCATTCGTTCTCTTTCAGATGGGACCCAAAGCGGCGAATCACCCCAACGGAAGCCTCCCGCCATGAATTTGTCACAGGCTGCGCCCTCGGCTCGGCCCCTGCCGGCGTGCTGGCTTTACCCAGGCTGGCCCCTCCGCGACCCACCAGAGGGGCCCTGCTCCACTCGCAATCAGCTGGCGACGTGGCAGCCATGTTGGGCCGAGCGTGACCACGCGACTTCTGAGCGAGGCCCGGCTCCCAGGGCCTGCCTTAGACAGCTTTCTTTGTTTCTGTAGGTACAACGTGTAGGACTCCAATTGTGGCCTCGATACCTTTATACTGATCTTATTTTTTTGTAATTGTTGAGTATTGATATAGGTCCTATCGGTTGCTGTGAATTTGGTTTGGAACTAAGATGGTATTCAAAAACTAATATAACTTTACTAAGTATGTTTATTTTCTGAATATTGAAATTGTTAAATATCCTCGTTCACATAAGGACCATACACAACCACGTTAGATAAAACTTAAAGTGACCTGCAAGGCATTAGTACGGGTCATCATCTACAGCCCACGCAAGAAAATTAAGTAATTTCTTATGATTCAGTGGCGGAACTATCTGATTTGATATTTCTATTCTCAACTGCAATATTTTAACGTCATGCATGAATACCACCCACTGTGCGTATTTGTACTTATGACCGACTTAAAACGCAGGTCATCAGAAAGTAACGTGTTCTTTGCTTCATGATGACAAATGTTGTTCTAGGACCGTTGACACCAAAAATCTGTTCACATAAAATCAAAATCATTTATTTCAATTAAACCATTACAGGCACTTTTTAATATAAAAAAAAAACAAAATGTTAAAGCTATAGTCCCGGTCACAAGACATAATAACTTGTTAAAATATATAATAGAGATCAACGCTTTGGAAAGGGCAACTACAGTCCAGTTGCCCTTTCCAAAGCGTTGAAATCTATGGAAAAGAATGGGCAAGAAACTCTATGGACACTCTTTTAAATTAGAATATTATTACAAAATCGTATTACATCATTCGTGTTGAGATTATACAAATATGTGAGAACGATGTAGATTTATTATACTCATCTTACAATCGACAGAAACAGAACGTTTTATATAGGGTTATAGTCAAATCAGCTAAAGTAATTTAGTATTTTGTGCAAGCGGGCCTTAGAGTTCAAAGTTTTAATATATCCTTGACCGGTCAATTAAGATTTGGCTAAGCAAATGCAACGATTAGATTGGCTCCACTTTTTGCCCTATCTAATTTGATTATCACCGTTTTTTTTTTCAAATTTAAACTGTTGCAATTAATAACAGCCTTGAAGCTATCATAGTTTTTATATTAATCGTCTAAATATTGCCAATTTATTTTAATGGATATTTCTTAAGAAATTGGTACAGAGATTATGACTTTCATGATGAGGCACATTCGACTTTATAGTGATGGTGAAAGATTTTACTCACACAATCAATGTACACATTAACCTATCCTATACAAAACCATTTTATGTGGATCTCTTATTGGAAGTGAAATCTACGGTGTGCCATCCGTACTACACAGACCAGATTATAATGGATTAGAATAGGTTGACATGCTATCGTGTGTTCAAAACCAGCAATCACGGAACATACTCAAGACTAAAAAATACAGAGTAGTTCCTTTTGGCATAATCATGAATGCTATCATAAACTTTAGGTAACTCCCGACAACAAACAACCCATTTTCTGAGTCGTTAGTATGTCTTCTTCTTCTTTATGTGGACCCCCGCTTCTTGGGGGGTCCGATTTCCGCACTTGATCCTTGCAATGGACCATTGTACGTAGCGTCAGTATTTTCGATCACGAGTGATTTATGATCAAGGGGTTTATAATGGCCGCTTTAGCAACGTAATTCATATTATTATTAGCTTATTATGATTTTGCATTCGGCCATTTTAGGCCCCTTCGGCGACATTTATTCAATAACTACCTTGCATCATGTTCGTGATACTTGCATAGAGATTATAACTGTGACTTAAACTTAGGTACACTTTACTACCGCCGAAATATTTGTGTTTAGCATTAGTTTTAAGTTCATGCGAAACCTGAATATAGTTTGTTTGGAATAAGTAAGTAATTAAATCGATTCTAAATTTTTACTTGAAGTTCACCTACTTATAATTTATATAATTTTTTATGACTTGTACACTTTGTTAGTATCCGCAATCATACGGTGCACAAACAGGCCAGGTTAGGCCACAGTGACACTAAACGCGCACGGTGACCGTGTGCGGACAACCAATTAACAAAATAAGCTTGTAAGTTTGTGCTTTTTCATGATACAGTTCTTTAAATAAAATACTAGACACGTGATTTGGACTTACCATAACCTAAAACTAATGTTGTATAACCTTACACAAATTAAAACTTCTAGAAACGTGTTTAAAGCTTTTAGAAACGTGTTTGTTTGTAACTGATATTTGATCGCAAGACTATGATTAAGATCGTTGTCTATAGATCAAATGCCAACGACTTGACGGTTTACAGGTAGTTAACCTTTCTGAGTTCAAATCAACAGCTGAACTATCTGTAGCTAATAAGTTTCACTAGCCACCGTGAAGTAACTACTTAAGGCTTGGCCACAAGCTATGTTCTGTTCAAGTAAAGCGCGTGTCGCGACGGCCCCTGCGGAGAAAACAAATAAAAGAAGTTGTTTAGAACATGCCTTGAGGTACTGCGACGACTTGTGACCTGGAGTTTTCCTGTTGCCTGAATAAGAATAGGTAGAGAATACTTTTTATATACCAAAATTTAAACTCAACTGTTTTACAATATGACTTATTCTATTGTAACAATGCCAATTATTGATGCGTTAGCGAATGAAACATAGTATCTAAATCCCCTTATTTTTCCTTTTTATCTTTACAGTCTCTGCTATTGCTGGTACACAAACTATAAAATAATTCAAACTGACATCGGCAATTCGTACACAAAAAAATACATTTACACACGCGCGTTCTTTGTAGCATCGCTGGAAGTTGTGGTTAAGGCGTTAGATTATTGTATTGAAATAAAGCAGATGACCCACAAAAATAATGGCTTATGGGTCAAATAGCCATATTGAAAGTATTACCTACAGCCATTAAAGTTGATTAGATAAAATCCGCTTGCTAATATTGCTTACATTTTTGGCAACGATTTTTCTTTTTATGCAGTGTTCTAAAATGGCTATTGAGGACGGAGATTACTTATTGTTTTTAGGATTGGCAACACTCGTGCCAAATTATTAAGACTAATGACATACTTAGCTAGATAAATACATTGGAGGTTATATAAGAGTAGTTATTGTTACCGGATTGGAGACAATACATGTCTGCACGATTCTAGTCCGATCGGGTAATATTGGTCAATCCCACGACTGCAACACTCACTATACCTAAATGGGAACAGCTCTCTAAAGCTGGTGCAACTTATAAAAGCGCATGAGATAATTGTGACATTAACATATTAGAGTCTAAATTAATGATGAATCTCAATTTCATGGAGTTTGTTCTCGAAATGACGGCTAAAACCACAATTACTAGAGATTTTTTCTTGTTATCGGGGCGAATCCTTCAAAAGACGACCGGTCTTTGGGGATTAGAACAGGGAGTGTGGGGCTTAAACCAACGCGGTGGTCACAGAGGAGTCATAAGAGTACCTAGGTACATCAATTTAATTAGTTACAACATCTCATATATGATGATTTTGAATTTGAAATGCCCTGTGACAGTTTTGCACTATGGTTTTTAGCTCAAGGTGAAAGCGCAAGAGTAGCCCGCGAAATTCAAATTTCAACAACAATTTTTTTTCTATACAGATTTATTTGGCGAGTTATTCATTTAATAGTAATTTTATGGGATTCAATGAAATTATAGGTTTGTGTTGCAGATTTTTTTTTTTTTCAAAATTGATATTTTAGTCAACATACACTGTCCTGCAAAAAAAACGGAAGATAATTTTAATTTCGAGGCCTACCCTGGCGATATCGCTTTAATTATACAAGTGATTTGAATAGGTATTCATTTTGTTCATGCAAGTGTTTATATAATTAACAATACATATCAGTATTGTTTAAAGTGCCAAAGATCATCATTTCAATTGATGCTGAAACTTTAACAGCATTGAATTCGTTCTTGTAAATAACCTCATTTATTTTTATTTATATCGAGGTCCACAATATAGAGGAGTATAAAGTTAGAAAAAAATGTACGTATATCTAATCATATCGTCAAATATCATTCTTCTTTCAATGTTTTGGAAAACGTAGAAATTCCAGAAATACCATTTTGTGTACTGAATTCCTGATAAAGCCCCACTGTCCAATATTTCGTCGACTGAAACTAAGTACAAGTTGGTATACGTTCTCATATCACAGAATGGCTCTATTTAGAAATAAAAAATAATTTAATTCTGTGCACGAAATGACTGCGTTTACAGAATATGAAATGGTTAATGGAATTAGAGAATCATGACTAGAATTGCGCAAGAAAATCACTTAACCAAGTGTGATTTTACGTAACATCTACTTCTATTAAACAATAGGAATAGCTGTATTTGTGATGAAATCGATATTAAACACGATTTTGTCTTCCTTTCTGATTGACGATTGAGTCGAGCTCTAATTCCATTTTTCATTATTCCAATGAAGCTCTAGTAAAGTCTTCGAACCTACAATACTTTGAATCTATTTAAATTTCGATCGTATTATCATGACACAATTGCCAAATATTGTCGCCATTTTAATTTTTTGGAATAAGAACGCGCTACAATGTTTTTATTTTTTAAATAGTGGATCTTGGAATTTTGGAATACGTAAATATTGTTCTTGATTGTGTTGCAGAATAATTATTGGTTCATGATAATATGATGAAACGTTTAGACGAATAGTTGATTGTATAGGATAATAGTCAAAATTGGGTACTTAGCTATAAATGTTCTAGTTATTGTGATGTTGTAGATTTTTGTAAATTCATTATTAGTAAGATATCTAAGCTTTAAATAAAATGTTGATAGACATGTAGAGTTTCTTTGAATTATCGTGTAGCTGACTATTAATCGTTTTTATTATTATAGTTTCTTAGTCATTTGCTGCGGCATTATTTATTGTTTAAATAAAAATGTGATATTGTAAGTGTTAAGAAAAAAATACTGAACAAAATTGACTTTTAAATAGTAGTTATTTTGTTTTAAGTTAGCTGTTTGGCGTTTAAAAATAGAATTGAGAATTTGAAAGTATTTTATAGTTGTGCAATTTGAGTTACCTACATTTTTAGATTGTCGCGGGCATGAAACGAAATAAATTAAAAAGGCCCATATCAAGGCCTTCATTAACGTATCAATAAGCTTTTCATTTCCATCATTTATTTATTGATAGATGTGAATTATTTTTCAGTCAAAGCTTGCTTGTTTTATTGAGAAAGCTTAGATCATTTTAATCGTAAATAAGTCTTGCCTAAATTGTTTTATTTATTGTCATAATTAAGGCACATATAACTAAACGTTAGCATAACCTATCTAGTCGTGGATATTTATTTTATTTCATAGAATAAATGAACGGACCAAATGCTTTGGTTCTGTAAGTTTTTGATAATAATACCTGTCTGTATAGTGTACTAGATTTTTTTAAAGTACTTAGTAGATACTCAAACATCGAATTTGTTATGTTTTAAATGAAGAATGTGTGTTTTCTTTATTTTAGTTGTCTTTCTGGTGTTACCAATAGTGCCATAGAGATATTGGCGTAGATATCGCCGCGTAGACGCTACACGCAGCATCGCGTCGACGCTGCGTTATCGTGGCGCAGACGCAGCGACTACGCAGCGTTTACGCAGCCAGATCCTACTTCAGTCCATCTTTAGATGTTTTCTTGACTGTGCGAAATTAATTTAAACTTCATTAATGATTCCAATTTCTGTTTTAATTATTATAATTCAATTTCTGTATGTGTGTGTGTGTGTAAGAGAGATTATATTCGAAGATCTCATTTTTTATTTATTAAATTATATTTCATTTTGCATAATGATGTTTAGACCATAAGTTAATTGACAAAATAATAGTTCTTTCTAGTCTAGTTAATAATTTGTTATTCCTAGGAAATGGTCTAAGAATGTGTATATACTCTTATCATATTAGTTATTAGGATTAGGCCAAGCCAAACTGAATTGACTTAAGTATTCATTACATATAGAAATGTGGCGGGTTCAGATTTACGCAGTTTACCGTTTTCTATTCTCAGCGGGGATTAGCCATCGGCGCGGGAGTTAAAAAGAGAGTGCACAAACGCGTGCGCAGGCACAGGTACACTCTCTGTTCCCGCACCCCCATAGTCCAATGGGAGACAGAGAAACAGATAATTGTTTCGGGTCTGATTGTTTGTGTAAGTTTAAATGTTTGTAAACGCATTCACGGTGAAATTCCTAGTGTGGGGCAACTTTAAAAGAAATATATTTGTTTTTCAACAAATGATGGCGAATCGAAATTATTAATCGAACAAGTGTATAGCACCTCTAAAGCATTCAAACATGTTTTGCAACCTAAAGCTTGATTAATCTAGTGACAGTTCCCACTCAGTAGCGACCTCTGCGAATATGACGTCTTAAAGCAAAACTTATTCCTATGAGGGAAAGAGACAGAGCTATACAGAGTGTCTACCACCATCTCTTTCTCACACAGGAATAAAAACCATTTCGAAGTTAGTGGAACAACATGTTCGTGATTTCGATGGAGATGTTAGAATCTAGCTGATGGTTGTTATACCTATGTATATGTACCAGTAACATGTATGTATATGATATGTTATGTATCTATTCGTGAAACATATTCGTTCTAATTGATCGTCATGATTAAAGTTCTTCCAAGCAGTTTTGTGTTTCATTTTTAAAGGGAAACTTTTAGGAAGGCTGTGGACTTCTGGAGGTGGGAGTTAGATAGGCCTCCATGTAAAATACTTATATACATTCAACTGCATCCGCTTAGACAGGTAACCTACCCGATATGCGCAAAACATTTCATGCAAATCTGTCCATCTGTTTCGAAGGAATTTGGTAACAACTCTGTGACACAAGAATTTTAAATATCAAAGTAGCTCTGCTCAGCTCTGCTCGTTTTCTAGAGAAGGGTATGAAAAATAGATGTTGGACGTTTTTCAGACCTACCCGATATGCACACAACTTCGCTGAAACCGGTCGAGTCGTTTCGGAGGAGTAATAGCAACATATGCCCGGCGCCCATTATCGGCATCGGCATGACTGAGGATTATAGGTGGCAAATAGCAATATACATTAACATAATGGCAATAAAGTAGAAATTTCCATTATATATGGTCGTAACAACAAAATACCGCTTCGGTATGCTTGAGGCTGCTGTATCGGCAGCCTTGAGAATGCTTCGGGATGCTTCGGCATCCTTCGGTACGCCGCTGGCATCATTTGACTCACACACAACACAATCGAGGTAATACGATATGAGACGCTTCGGCAAGCTACAGGACGGTGCGGCATGCTTAAGGACGCCTCGTCATCCCTAAGAACGTTGCAGCATGCCAAAGCATAATTTCCGACAGTGTGCGCTTGCATATAGGATGCCGAAGGATCCTTTTCCTTGCCGATGCCGATAATGGGTGCTGGGCCTAACACGTTGACACGAGAATTTTATGTAGGTACTAGCTGTTCCGCGCGGTTTCACCCCCGCTGCTCAGCACCTGTTGGTCGTAGCGTGATGTTATATAGCCTATAGCCTTTCTCAAGAAGTGGACTATCCAACACTAAAACAATTTTGTAATTCGAACCAGAACTTCCTGAGATTAGCGCGTTCAAACAAACAAACAAACTCTTCAGCTTTATAATATTATAGTATAGATTAGATAAAAAATACTGAAGCCCAAACGCAAGATAGAAGTCGCAACTCACCATTCTCCAAACATTTCACAACAGATCCACTCAACAAGATTAAACATAACTTGCAGCAATTTAACAGCTCCTTAATAATTGTAACAGACGATACTCTAACCTTTTTAGGTAGCTAGCGATAGGCAACGGTAGGCTTACCAAATGATTGCCAAACAGTTCTATTTCTCATGTAAAACGGCTGGGGCTAACGGGTCGAGGATACCGAAAGCAAACGGGTCGACCAACCCAGTCTCCCGTGGAGATTGTCCTCTAGTTGCATAGTTACACTTACGACATCATGAATCGTATTGGTGAAAGGAAAACTAATCCCATAAGCTCCAGTTGACGCAGTGGAGTGGAACTTACTGGTGTTACGATAGAGGTTACGCAGAAGGCCTGTGCACGAACTCAATCTATAACGTCTGCCTAGCTTTTTCGTAGCTACATTGGGGTCAAGTCCTAGCCTGACTAAATGCAGAATTTCGGCCTTTTCAGCGTGACCATGGACGTGGAAAAAATTCTCAAAGTCAAACTCGAATCATTAATTTGACGGGAAGGTGAGCAATGGGTAGGACACCGTCCATAGGTCTAGTGATGACAGGTTGTGTCGAAGGCGCGTTAGTGTTTCACGCGCGCCTCAAAGACATGTCAAAGAATAGGGCCTGCCAGGGCCACTGCCGGGATGCGGGTTGTTTGAAACAGATACCGCAACCCCGGAACACAAAAGGCAAATGAAGGATCAAGGATTTAATTTAATCAGGAAAAGCCTGACACTTTATTTGGTAATTAATTTTCCATCAGAAAAAATAAAATAAAAAAGGGGTGAATCGGGATGAAGCTTTAAATGGTAATTTTACATGAATTGAATGTTAATGATAGCCTAAAAAGATGATATTTTATTCAATGAAAACGATACTGATGCCAATTAATTTTAGCTATAAATTATTTGTAGTTAACGTCATAATCCCGTTCAAAGTTAAGACGATTCACCCCCGTTTAACTCAACTATTTCAGTCATACAAAGGTCAATAAATGCCTAACTGAAAAGCTGCTTCGAGTGAACCTTTCTTTAAACCTTTCTATGTGTAAATTTGTTGTCAATTCGTAACATATCAGTCCCAGTTACGTAGTATACCGTAACTTGTCGTAACGTGGGCGCTGACAACAACGACATGCAATTACATTACGATGTATGCTTGTTAATTGTAGACCAGCTTGCGTAGTGTTGAAGTTAGCTCCGAAAGAGATCTAGATGGAATAGAATATACTTTTCGTACCACTAGCTCAAAAAAGTGACATTCTATGCCCCAAAAAGCGTACATAACAATAGTCATTTTTAATCAGTCAAAAACAGGGAAAGAAAGTTGTACTGAATTTCATTCATCCCCTAGGGAGAGAATGTGATTTAAAATTGGAATACTTAATACTGAACTACATCTGTTTTTACACCATTGAGTTTGTATCAACAATTTAAAAGCAAACATTTTTTTGAAAAAGGAATACGCTAAATGCGTATTCCTTTTAAATTTTTGCAGTTATGATTATTAAATAAAATTACGAAAACCGACGAGGCCGTATGCTAGCTTCATGCCTTTGCTTTTCCGAGAAAAAATATTAGTCTGGAAATTTGCCGCGTTTTTGTTTTCTTCAAATACATAAACGTTAAGTTCATTTTAATTTATTTTGATTAAGAAGTTAATGTTCTATAAAATACGTTACGATGTTAAATCAAAGCGACAGTGACAGTGAATTGTCTGATTCCATCAGTGCAAATGCTGCCGCAATTATAAATAATTTCCTTCCTACAAAATCCAAAGAAAATTATTTAAAGACTTATGAAGAATTTTCAACGTGGAGAAGTGCGAAAGGCCTACCTACCATTTCAGAATCAGTACTTCTTGTATATTTTGATTATTTATCCAAGACAAAGAATTCAAATACACTTTGGTGCATCTACTCAAAACAAAAAGCCAGTAATTTTGTAAATCTATTAATTTCAATGTTGTGTTTGATGCTTATCTACAATAAGCATCAAACACAACATTGAAATTGGCTTTTTTAAAAAGAAAATCAGAAGGGCATTGCGCAAAGAAGTCTAAAATTTTTACCACGCAAAATGTGGAAAAATTTCTTAATGAAGCTCCTGACGATGTTTTTCTGGCCACAAAAGTAAGTATACATGATTTAACTATGAATATTTCGTATGTAAGTATTGGTAATTATTCTATATATTTACCTGTTTTTTATCTTTGTTATAGGTGGCCTTGATTTTTGGACTCAATGGTGCTTGCCGCGGATGTGAACTTGTTAACCTAAAGGTGGAGGACGTTGAAAATCATTCCAATGAGTTGCTGCTCATTAATGTAAAGAAAACTAAGACAAAGCAAAATCGGTCATTCATTGTACAAGGACAATATACTAAAATCATTCATAAATACCAAGCATTACGTCCCACTAACATGGAAAATAATAGATTTTTTATAAACTATCGGAATGGGAAATGTAATCGACAAGCCATCGGCAAAAATAAAATTAGCAATATGCCAAAGGAAATAGCTAAATACTTAAAACTTAAAGATGTTGAACTCTACACCGGTCACTGCTTTAGAAGAACTTCAGCGACTTTCTTGGCGGATTCAGGGGCAGATATTACGTCAATAAAAAGACACGGTGGTTGGAGATCTGATGGAGTAGCTGAGGGTTATATCGAAAGCTCAATAGCAAATAAAACCATATTAAGCAGTCAAATTAACAAAAATATAAAACTTAATCCATCAGAGCCACAACCATCAACTTCCGGCATCTTATCTTCTTCCGTGATTCACGCACCACCACCACTATCTCCGACGTATACTATCTACAATGAAACACAAGTTCCTCAGACGCAAGAACAGAGGAATACTCAAATCAACTCATCAACAATAAATGTACCAAACAAAAATGTAACTCTTTCTATCAATAATTGGACCAATGTTTCGAATGTAAACATTTACTTTTAATTCTCATAATTTTTAATAAATGCTTAACTCATATTATTATTGTGTTATTTTTTTCGCAAATAGTACGAAAAGTAGAGTATTTTACTCGGTGATAAAGCTGTCTTAGTCTTGGGTAAACTTAAATCTCTCGCTACACTCAAGACTCGTCTTAAATCCCTCGCTTCGCTCGTGATTTAAGTTTTTAACACCCTCGCTACGCTCGGGAGTAAACCTCGAGTCCTTCGTTACACTCGCGATTTAAATCGTCACCCGCGACAGAAGACACTGCTTTATCCCCTTGGTTAATAATCTACTATTATTGCACATCAAAATTTAAACACAACTGTTTCACAAAAAACTGGGCAACAGGGAGTCAGACTCAAGCACCGAGGGTTCCGTATACGCGACATAAATGGCCATTTCTTTTGTCTGCATAGATTTAGAGGGTTGATTTTGTTCACAACTACAAGGGACTACAAACTTGAGTATCCTTACTAATATTATGAAAGCGAAAGTGAGTTTGTTTGTTTGTTATGTCTTCACGCCTAAATGGCTAAACAGATTCTAATGAATTTGGGTACAGAGATAGTTGGGACTCTGGTGACGGACATAGGCTAACTTTTTTTAAAAAAATTGTGACGAATGAGGGAGAAAGAGGAAAGAAAAGGGAAAACTTAGCAAGAGCTTATACTTAACTGTGTTACCCCGAATTTAACGAGAGCGAAGCCGCGGGCTAGCTCTTGCTAGTATGGTTAGAATTCGATACCTACTCGCGTTGTCGAAATAAATGGTCTTGACAGACAGACGGACAACAATATGATTCCGTTTTTTCGTTTTTGGGTATGGAACCATAAATATGCATAACTGTTTGTAACGACGATCAAATATTTACAAATCTTTGCCATAGACAGCAGTTGTTTGTGTTCGAGATTGGTTTTGTTGGTCGTTGTCGTATCATAAGACAATAATCTACCATTCTTTCAGTTTTTATCATTGGGCCCTTTCACTGTCTGAGATATTACATATTGATACTAGGGTTTTAGGAAGTGGGGTCACCGTAGATGCGGGCCTGTGGACGTTGAGCAATGGCTAGCTCACCGTCCGTCATTCTATTGGACAAGCCATGTCGACGGCGTGTTAGAGTTGTCGACAGAGATAGTCTCGGCCCCGGAACATAGAGGGCAATAGGAGAACAAAGGGCAAAAGGAAACATGAGTGAGTTTAAGTCACAGTACAAGTCTAGCACTCCCCCCACCCACTCCGGCAAAGCGGGGGAAGTTATTTAACGCTTACAAGCCGCAAAAAACAAAAAGTCGAAATACTAAGACAGTACTGGAAATCCTATTATCTACTATATAAAAATAAGTCGGGTTTTCCTTCCTGACGCTATAACTCCAGAACGCACGAACCGATTTCCACGGTTTTGCATTCGTTGGAAAGGTCTCGGGCTCCGTGAGGTTTATAGTAAAGAAAAGGTAGGGTAAGTAGAAAGGTAGAAAATTGCATAGCAACGCATGCCGGGGCACAGTAGGCCTACTATGACATCTTAAAGCAGAACTTATTCGACTGAGTAAAAGAGATGGTGCTAGACACCCTGTATAGCTCTGTCCCTTTTCCTCAGCGCAATAAGTTCTGCTTTAACACGTCATGGTAGGGTAGCAGCTAGTCGAATATATAAAATTTCCGTGTCACAATGTTAGTTACCGTACTCCTCCGAAACGGCTCTACCGATTCTTATGAAATTTTGGGTACATATTGGGTAGGTTTGAGAATCGGCTAACATCTACTTTTCATACCTCTAAACCTCAGCGGGTGAAACCGCTGGGCACAGCTAGTAATAGATATTTTCTTAACACTTTTCTGTACCAGTCGTTTGTTGGCGATAAAATCACATACCTCTGTGAACACTGAATAGTCCGCGCATTGTTGAATAATGCTAGATATCATCACGCCATTGTAGTCAATCGTACCAGCAGATTCCGTAGCGGAAGACTACGGTTTTTAGTTCAATTATTGTGGAATTCTGTTTGGCTGCTTTTGTTTATATTGTGGGAACAAAATAGTGTTGTTTATGATAGTGACAAGGGATTAGGTTTTGTAGATTTGTATCTACGAGAAAGAAGCATTAGACAGGGTTTGCAAATTAAAGGCTAATGTCTCTTACTTCCGTGTCGACGGCGCGTTGCAGTTCTATGTGCGCTTCAAAGAGATATCAGCAAAGCAGAGCGGCCTGCCAGGGCCACCGCCTGCCGGGTTTGCGAGTTGTTCGAAAGAGATACCGCGCCCCCGGAACATAAAGAGCAAAAGGAGGAATATGCGTGGGTTTATAACAGTAAATGTTGTTAAGGTAGGGCGTTGGTGCGTCAATCAAACAAGCGTACTGTGCTAAGACTGCTTTATCCGACTACTTCCCCAGCTACCCACATTTACCAATCTCATCGCTAAGTCTCACATTTATTTATCAAGTACCTACAAATGTCTGACACTCCCCCCGCTCCACCCAGAGCGGGGGAAGTTACCTATATGATAATATCCCATCCGTAAAAACAAATGTTTAAAATGTATATTACTTAAAATAACACACCTCATGGCACAAACGAATGCTTTAATGACTACACAATAATATGGAGATGCTAAGAGGGAGGTTGAAGAGTCGGAATAGCTTCCGTAGGTCGAAAACATATGTACAGTCCTCCTGACCAATTTCACCCACGGCGGCCAATCTCCGCCATCTTGGCCATCGGCGCGGGAGATATTATAGTACAGGCGTGTGCGCAGATGCACTCTCATAGTCCGATGGAGTGATGGATGGATCTCATTACCGGAGAGAGATCAGGCGCAGGAACAACAGCTTAAATTGCTTTCCGAGGCACGGGGGTCACCGCCAACTTCATAACTCCGGGCTAGTACTGCGATGTGTAAAAAGAAAGAAGACAACATGTGGTTGTAAAATTCTCAGCTTCATTCATTATGAATAAAAGCACGTACACAACCCAGTATCTGATACTGGATACTAGCTCTGTCCGAATACCAGCGCTGTGTTATTTTGATCCTAAAATAGCGCAGCTTATGCTGAGACCTTTTTGGCCTCGCACAGACAATAACCTTGTCATTTTATTTCATTGTGTTATTGTTTTACTTGTTTTGTGCGAGTCCCAAATAAAAGTTTTTCTTTCTTCTTTCTATCTTTAGTACTATCCCGTTATTCATTTTGTTAATTAATTTCGTTGCGGTGTTCAAGACAGTTTTTGTAACAAAATGGGTATTTTACCCTCTCTCTTGTCTCAACCTCTTTACTTTTGGATCAAAACTGATTTTTAAATTTTCATATTTCGAATTTCATTCTGTCAATTTTCATCTTCAACAGTCATTTTTTCGCTCATTACGATTTATTTTTGGATCTCGCAAATATTTATGGACTACTTTAGGTATTCCTCTGGGACTTCATTTCACGGTGACGCTTCATTTCACGGCGCTTCTGGTGGTTGCCACTGTTGATTCTGGCTTTTCAAATTCAAATTCAAATAATTTATTTCAGATAAATCCATATATTGTTAGTAGTAAAGTAACTTAGCCTAATGTTAGTATTAGAATTAAATTTATAATCACACTCGCTTTCACAAGTTGCAGTTGCTTGGGAACAGTGTGGCGGGCTTGTCGCAAAAGAATACTGAAGGTGTCATCTAGCTTTAGTGAAAACAGTCATTAGGGGTCCGATTAGGTTAGGTTTTAATCCGTAGAAGTTATCTAATTCTAACGTGATTAAAAGATGCCGAATGCCGATCGGTATCCTAACTTATCACCATAAATTATGTTTTAGACAAGAGAAAATAACTGCATAATTAATTTTATTAAAACAGGCTGTTCTATGGAAAGTACCTATTATTTATTAATTATATGTAGATAAGTCGCGAAAACCCATCAAGAGAGAAATTTTACATAATTTCGAAGATGTCAACATCATTATTTTTTCTAAATCAATAATATTAATATGCTTATGTTACGAATGTTTTAGAAAAATGTTAAAAATGGCTATAAACATGTTAAAATATAATTTGAATATTTATTTGTGAGAAGCAACAGGTGACATATGTACAATGCTTACACCACTTCGAAGACTTTTCGAAACTGCAGAAGTTGCGAATGACCCTCAAACCATGCTAGCTACCGTGGGAGAGGGCGTCGATCTGTGAACAGTGAGCAATGGTAGCTCACTGCCCGCCCGTCTAGTATCGACAGGCCATGTCGACGGCGGCGCGTTCGTGGTCCATATGCATAAAAATCTTGTCACTCTCTCACTACTCCCTTCTTCTAATCCGCGGGAATCCCGCGGGATCTAAGACAATTGAATTCTGTCTTTGAGACACCGTTGAGCTTCATTGCAGGGGGCGCCACTCTCGTATTTGGCTCGGCTGGTTTTCTGGAGTTGCATAGTGTGCCGGGCTTGACCCAAAACTTGCTTGTCCCCCTTCCGCGCCGCCCACAACCAGAGGAACTCATTTGATAATTTACCATACAAAATCTTTAAAATATCAATTTTCCACACATCATCCTACTAATATTATAAATAAGCATGTTTGTTTGTTACTCTTTTTTCGATATTATATTGTCAAAATGTTCAGAATTTAATTCGTTTAAATGATTCCGATTGTGCCTGTTTCAAACCATATAACGAAAATGCCATAGCATAATTGTATTTTCGATTCGAAATTCGATTTCCCTAACGTTCACACCGCATATTGCCACAGGATAAAAAACCTACAATAGTACAAAACCTAGTAATAAAACAAAAGCAATCCACAATCGTACACAGATAATCAGTAACATAACAACTAACTCGTAAAACCGCAAAGAAATCGCAAGGGACGATGGCAGATAATCATGTGAACCACGAAGGATAGGTGTTCACGATGATAGGAGCACAATGCCTGGGTACCATATGTAGATGGCGTGATGGTAGGGTGTCCGTGTGAAAGCCACCGTGTGTAAAGAGCGTACTGACCTAAATTTCTGTGTTGTAAAAGAGGGTTATTAAAAGTAATGGTGTCTTGTGGCTAACTAGAACATAGGTTGTCTAGTCTTTGACCAAGAAGTCTGTCTGCATTTATTTCAACTAAATTAAAAGTATGCGGTATGCTGCCAGCCTTCGGGCACTTTTCCTGTTGACTACGATGCGGACGAATTTTTTGAGGCCCTGTAATTATTTTACCAGTTTTATACTTGTATATATTTTTGTGGAGCTCGTGGCTAAATAATAGTAGCCGTTCAGGCCGATCTTGGGGTTAAACCGCGCTTGCCTAGGCTGGTCTGTGGATGGGTGACCACCCGTTACATACCGAGTTTCCTCCGTGCCTCGAAAAGCACGTAAAGCTGTTGGTCCCGGCTGTCATTTGTAGATCTTTGACAGTCGTTACAGGTAGTTAGTGTCCCAGAAGTCTGACAACCAGTCTTACCTAAGGGTATCGTATTACCAAGTTTCAATTGGGTTGTGGGGGTCAGATAGGCAGTCGCTCCACGTAAAATGCTGGTATTCAGCTGCATCTGGTAAGACTCGAAGCCGATCCCAAAATAGTTGGGAAAAGGCTGATGATGATACTTGTACATATTATTATTATTAGTTAGTGAACAGTAATTAATTTATTGAGAGAAACGAATTGTTATGTACTTGAATTAAACATGAGGTTAAGAAACAAAGAAGTTGACTAAAGAATTTATTGATATTCAGGAGTCCAGAAGCAATTCCCTTGTTCGTAAAAAATCAAATTCAATTTGGATTTTTGTACATTAGTTCAGCTCTTTATTACATCCTGCCCGAAACAATTCTAGAACATGGTAATATCACAATGTACAGACGCCTGCACATCAAGCTACTACAATCTGTCAGATTTCTTTGATAGATTTTCGACTTTATTTCTAAAGTATTAGGTTCAAGGTTCATTGGGAAAAATTGACAGTTTCGGGTAGCTTGACCTGCAGGCGTCTGTACTAGGATCGATCCATAATCACTTACAGAAGGGCTACTATGACATCTTATAGCAATTCTTATTCCACTGAGTGAAAGAGATGGTGCTAGACACCCTGTATAGCTCTGTCTCTTTCCCTCAGCGGAATAAGAATTGCTTTAAGAGGTCATAGTAGGGCTACAGAAGGGCTACTATGACATCTTATAGCAATTCTTATTCCACTGAGTGAAAGGGATGGTGCTAGACACTCTGTATAGCTCTGTCTCTTTCCCTCAGCGGAATAAGAATTGCTTTAAGGCGCAGTATTATGTCGTTGACCTTGTTCATACATTTTGACGTTGGACTTTACTGCATACGTTTGTCGTAAAAATACAAATAAATTTGTATAAAATTAAATATTAACTATTCAATCAAAAACAATCCATCATTGAACGCAGTTTGGCATTGGAAATTTTATTGTATACTTTTGATTATAATTACGATTAATATTGAAGAGATAAACTGCTTTAAAAGAGAATTTAGAGGTGTGTTTGAATATTTTTTTACACATTTTAGTATATTTAATTATAATTTGAATTCCATCAATGTATGCAAAAAAGCCTTAAAAATATCATATTT
This sequence comes from Ochropleura leucogaster, assembly GCA_958449745.1. Taxonomy (NCBI): domain Eukaryota; kingdom Metazoa; phylum Arthropoda; class Insecta; order Lepidoptera; family Noctuidae; genus Ochropleura; species Ochropleura leucogaster. The sequence goes on from OY288208.1 coordinate 1,926,324, forward strand.
TTTTCAGTGATTAAAATTATGTATGGTTTAAGAGATACACTGCGTTAAAAAACCTGATTTTTGGCCATTCTCAAGAAATCTTCACCTTAAGAGGTCATAGTAGGGCTACAGAAGGGCTACTATGACATCTTATAGCAATTCTTATTCCACTGAGTGAAAGAGATGGTGCTAGACACCCTGTATAGCTCTGTCTCTTTCCCTCAGCGGAATAAGAATTGCTTTAAGAGGTCATAGTAGGGCTACAGGACTATTGTGGTGATGGATGGAAAAAGCTTTTCTATACCGGAAGAAGGAATTCATGCCATCGCATTAAGCACTTATAACAAACGTGTTTGTACATACATTTGATAAGAGTTACGTGTTTTTATAGAAATCATAAAATTGTATTTGCCTTTCGTTAACGAACCCTAAATAAATAAATTGATGGCCTGTCATAAAAATCGAAATTTTGATTTTTCGCTTTCTAAAACAGATTTAGGTTTGTTTATTTAATTGCCTGAGAGAATGGTAGGCTGTTTAGAAAGTTTCCAAGCCTTTTAATACAAATATCGATAGATTCGATATAAATAATAAAGGAAGGCATTTTTTTTTGTTCTTATATCTATTAATAACTTCTCCCGCTCTGGGCAGAACGGAAAGCACTGTCCCTTGTACTGCCTAAAACCCATCCGCGTTCCTTCAACCAAACAACAATCAAACAACCCGCAACCCCGATAGACAGTGGCCCTGGCAAACCCTCTTCTTTCCAGCTCCAGCGGCGGCTGGGTTGGTAGCCACTGCCTTCGCTAGCATAACTGCTTCGCAAAAAGAAATGGCTGCTTCCCATTTCCCCTCGCTCCGGACCATGGACTGAACCGAGGCCGGAAACTAAATTTCTCGGACTTTGTATAGAATCTGTAGTGGACACCCAATTTCAAAGATGACTTATCTACTGACGGCATGGTTGGCCCAGTGGCTGATTGATTGACTGCTGCGCTGTGTGCCGCGGGTTCAATCCCCGCACAGGACAAATGTTTATATGACCTACAGGTAGTTGTTCCGGGTCTAGCTGTTTGTGTATGTGACTATAAATGTTTGTAAACGCACCCACAATATAGGAGAAATGCCTAGAATGGGGTAACATAAAAAAAAACTGTGCAATACGATATGAAGATGGACCATAAAACACCAATTACACAGATGTATTTATCATAAACATTATAATATGTAGATATGTGTACAAACATTATGACAGGCTGTAATTAATCAATCAACATTATAATTAAATATTTATTTAACGATAACTATTTCGAAGTTTCAAAACTTTTAACAACAGTTGCAAGGCGTTGCACAGACAGGATCCTAAGTAATATTAAAAAAAAAGAATCGAAATAAAGGAAAAAAAAACGAAGAAAGAATCAAAGGAATATTCTTGAAGAGGATACAGGTTCCTCGTAATTATGGAGGCTGCAAAGATGTCTTTGCACACGGCGTGATGTAACCGTAATTTTGTAAAAATATTATGACCAAAAAGTGTGTCCATGGATTTTCTTGCCCATTCTTCTCCATAGAGATCAACGCTTTGGAATGGGCAACTACAGTACTTTCACAAGTTAATATGCCTTGTGACTGGGACTGTAGCTTCATCTTTTTGTTTTTTGACATTCAAAAGTGCCTGAAACAATCTGATTGAAATGAATGCTTCGAGTTTGAGATTTTCCGCAAGCCAATATCATAAACCTTCTAGATTACAACTTACCTTCGATTGATTTGAAGTTTTTCTAAAGAGCTATACCGCGGCCCCGGAACATAAAGGGCAAAAGAGGGAACATGGGTGATTTTTTGTCAGTAAAAGTCCCCCCCCTCCCCTCCCGCTCTGCCGGGGAAGTTATTTGATGATTTCTATCTGCCATCCGCAAAAACATAAAAACTAAAATCTTGGTCAACTTACACAAGGAACGAATTCCCTTTGAAGTAACTAATTACCTACTTAAATTTTATTATGTATAACGTCCTATGACGTCACTGGTCATACTCAAGGTATTTATGACCAGTTATGAAACATTCGGTTGTCACGACTTTTTTAACTAATTTTCTGCCATAATTGATGGTGGTCACATACAAGGGATGTCAAGGTTTTGGAGACAATGATACCATAGTTAGTGCGAACAGTTGAAAACCCTAACGCGTTTTCTCTTTATTTTTTTTTCAGACAAAGTGACATGCTAACAGTTATTTTCGTTTTGATATTTCATAATACATTTCACAAATAAGTAATTATTACTGCTTCGTTGGTTCAGTGGTCGCATGTACGACTGCTGACTATGAGGTTCTAGGTTCAATTCCCGGATCGGCAATCTTCATCCCCTATGGAAAAGGGAGGATCCCCCGACCCGGGTGTCGTGTCTGTGTACGGCTTAAGGCCATACAGCTCGAAAAGTCTTTCCCTACTTTTTCTGATACCGCTAGTTGCCCAATCACTAAATATATATTTAGGGCAATCTTTTTTTTATCTTTTTATTCAAAAGTTTTATAGAGTTCAATGTGAACTCAATTCAATTCAAAAGCCTCTTTATTTCCATGACAAAACATTTTTAAGTTCTTATATAACTAAACACTCGGGGTATATATATTTGTTATTAACATTAAAAGAAAAACATTTTTAAACACTTATAAATTAATTCTATGACTATGAAATATTTGTTACATTTTAAAAAATTGTCATGGCCCCTTTCGGGTATAGGCCTCCTCCAGTTGTCTCCAACTTTCTCTATTATTCGCGACGTCTATCCAGTCTCTACCCGCTATTCTTTCTAGATCGTCAGTCCAACGAGCTCTTGGTCTACCTTTTAATCTTTTACCTCCAGGACCGTGCCATTTAGCCATGCGTGCCATGACGGGCCTGTTGGTCAAGTGGTTAGTGGCCCTGACTGCTGAGCCGGAGGTCGTGGGTTCGATTCCCACCCAGGACAAACATTGTGTGATGAGCATGATTGTTTGTTCTGTGTCTGGGTGTGATTTATCTATAATAATTATGTATGTATTTATAAAATTATATAAGTATGTATATAAGTTGTCTGGTTACCATAACACAAGCTCTGCTTAGCTTGGGATCAGATAGCCGTGTGTGAGTTGTCCCAAGATATTTATTTATTTATTTGGTAACGCGATTTGGCCATCTGTCCTCAGAGTATCGCGCAATGTGACCGGCCCATCTCCACTTCAGACGCATCGTGAACAATAATCGCAATGTGAACTATTGAAAATAAATCATCGTACAATTGATTTATTTCAACATAGTCAGTATCTTGGCTCTTAAAAGGGGAGGGAAAGGTATTTCTTTTCGATCATCACGCGGGTTAAAGTTAGCGTTAGCCCAAAGTAATTATGCCTATACGGAGACGAAGTCGCGGGCAAAAACTAGTAAGCTTATAATATAAATTGTCTCTCATTTATATGTTACATCATTTTGAATGCGCAATAACGCAACGATTTAACAGTGGTTGACATTAGTCGACTTTCGACCCCAAGTTCATGGCCCTGGTTGCAAATCGATCTCAAAACAAGTGAACAATCATGATTTTGATTTAAAATACCAGCCTATTCCCCACTGTTGGCAAAGGCCTCTTCTCAGGCAAGAGCATTGATCACCACGCTTGCTCAAAACGGGTTGGTGATTTCAGACTTATATATTTATCTACTAGCTTTTGCCCGCGGCTTCGCTCGCATTTATTTCGGGTTAACACAGTTCCTGTTCTGTTTCCTGATTTACAGGAACATGCTAACTGTAGTTTTTGCCCTTGCGCCTTATTTATTGTAATAGCAATCCTGAGTTTTCCCTTTTCTTCCCCCTTTTTCCCTAATTTCTGTCTTAAAAAAAAGTTAGCCTATGTCCGTCTCCTGGGTCCCAACTATCTCATCTCGTACCAAAATTCATCAAAATCGGTTTAGCCATTAAGGCGTGTAGATGTAACAAATAAACAAACAAACTCACTTTCGCTTTTATAATATTAGTAAGGATTATTTCCTACATCGATGTTTGTGGTGTTCTAAATAAACTAAGAAAATATGAATTGAAAAAGTCACATCGGTACTTGCCCGGATTTGAAACCACAAACCTACGGCATGAGAGGCCAGGGCTAACCTCTCGCCATTATTCTTTGAAAATTGTTTGAAATCCTGGACAGAGAAATAATTTCGCTTTCTTTTTTGCCGATCCGACGTGGCAATGCTGCCAACTTTCTGGACAATCTTACTATTGACAGTGATGTGGCCGAATTTTTTTAAGGCCTGTAACCATTTTCCAAAGATTTGAAACGAGGACCATTTACTTTTCTGCTGCCCTAAATTGAGATTCTCTTTGCACGAAATTATTCCCCCTCATATCCCTCGTCCCACATCCGTTAAATGTCTCCTCTCCCTTGTGTTCTCTCGTTTTGTATATAAACTGTGTAAGTTTGTTGAAGTTAATAAAATAAAGTTGTAATTTATAACAACTATTAACTTATTTTCTCTCTCTTTGAACACTGTGTCTTAAATGTCTGTGCAGAAAATGGTTCATTATTTGTTTGTTAATTTTTTTTAAATCATTTATAATTAAATCATTTTGTTGTGTTCTGTTCATCAATAATAATTACTGATATAGTCTCCAGCGTTTGATTGACTACCATAGTACCTACGTGATATTGGCAAAATTGTGGTGTCTCCTTCCACAAACGCCATTAAATAAATAAGTCAAGTCAACCATTTTCCAATCTTGATACTTTTACAATTTTTTTTCGTCCATTTATTGTTTTGTATATAACAATATTTTTTAAATATTTCTTAAACACAAAAAAAACAATACATTTTTTATTATTATTAATGATTTATTTGTAGTTTGTAAATAATATCATTGTTGTGTCAAAAGTTAAATAAAAAAAATATCGCACAATACTCTTGTAAAAGGTTCGTGAAATATCAACACAGGTTTGGTTTTCCAATGTAAAAACATTCTGCATTCAATTTTGGTCCTAGCTTTTATCTATACTAATATTATAAAGCTGAAGAGTTTGTTTGTTTGTTTGTTTGAACGCGCTAATCTCAGAGACTACTGGTTGGAATTGGAAAATTCTTTTAGTGTTGGATAGTCCATTTCTTGAGGAAGGCTATAGGCTATGTAACATCACGCTACGACCAACAGGTGCTGAGCAGCGTGGGTGAAACCGCGTGGAACAGCTAGTATTATATATAGTTCGGTATAGTATAGTGTATAGGTCGGCAGTATTGACAGAGGGGCTTGCCAGAGCCTCTGCCTGCCGGGGTTGCGGGTTGTTCGAAAGAGATACCGCGGCCTCGGAACGTAAAGGGCAATAGAAGAAACATGGGTGGGTTTTAGTCAGTACAAGTCTGACATGCCCCCCCGCTCCACCCAGAGCGGGGGAAGTCATTGGATGATTTCCCACCCGAAAAAAAAAAAAAAAAAAAAAAAAAAGGCTATAGGCTATATAACATCACGCTACGACCAACAGGTGCTGAGCAGCGCGGGTGAAACCGCAAGGAACAGCTAGTATCATATAAAAGCCAGGACCAAAATTGAATGCAGAATGTTTTTACATTGGGAAACCAAACCTTATAACCAAGCTTTATAATATTAGTATATATTAAAGCAAATAAGTATTAAAATTACAAAACAAACATTGAACTAACTCTTACATAATCTGTTTTTCAGTCACGTCAGGATCTCTTACAAAAATTCCAATTTCGTGCTTCAATTTTATACTGTTTATAATCACCAGTATCAAGACTCATCATAATAAACGTATTGCATTAAATAAATGGTAAAATTTCGTCGGCAAAACGATCAAGACGGTTACCAAACTGTTATGTGAAACCTGAAGGTCATTACTTTCCACGATTTTGTTTATTGATGGTTAGTCTGACCTTAGGAAGATATTATTTTAAGTAGATTGCTTCATATCGACTAGGCATTTAGCCTTTCACAGTTTTTTTTTCAGATTGGAAATCATCAAATTTTAATAGAAAGAAAGAAAGAAAGAAAGAAAGAAAGAAAGAAAACAAGTTTATTTGGCACAAGCCATAAATGCACACACTAATAAAAAAATATAAAACTTAATCCTAAACACAAATAAAATAAAAATAATGTGTGTGTCACGGCTGCGCAAAATAGGCCCAGTTCAGCAAACTGCCGAGCAGCTAGTGCCCGACGCTGGTTTTCAACTGGACCTTATATGGTGATGTGACGGACGTAAACAGTTTTAAATGTAGTATGTACTTAAATGTGAGTGTGATATGTAATAACTTCTCTTGCTCTGGGCGGAGTGGAAAGGAGTGACAGACTACTGACTAAAACCCATATAATATATAATTTCTTTTTTTTAAATCGGTTAAAAATGAACGCAATCGAACTGAAAATAAATAAAAAGTATTTGCATCAGAAACTTTTGTAACATCCACTTTGTTTAATTTATAATTAGCTAGATAAAATTGCCTCAGTCACTAAAAAGTAACTGGTTTAAAAATTAACTAGTTACAAAAAAAGTTGTAGTTAAATAATTCAGCTTGCCGAACGAAATCCTTACTAATATTATAAAACGAAAAAGAGTTTGTTTGTTTTTTGTTTGTTATGTCTTCACGCCTTAATGGCTACACCGATTTTGATGAATTTTGGTACGGAAATAGTGGGGCCCTGGAAACGGACATAGGCAAATGGGAAATGAGGGAAAAAGAGGGAAGAAAAGGGAAAACTTAGCATTGCTAATACAATAAATAAGGCACAAGGGCAAAAACTACAGGTAGCAGGTAGGTACCTTTAAATCACGAAAGGGGAACTGTGTTACCCCGAATTTAACGCGAGCAAAGCCGCGGGCAAAAGCTAGTAAATAATATAATTTAAATAAATAACACGCTGAGACAAAAACTGCTAGATTTGGAAATAATTGTTATTAGTTATTACCTAAGCACTAAGTGAGCTTGTGGCTAAATAAATAGTTTCAGCCATTTGGTCAAAAGTGAACTTGTTGCTATAATGTCAGCCACTTGATAAATTTTTAGGTTAAGCCGCGCTTGCCTAGGTTGATCCGTTGATGGGTGACTACTCGTTACATAAGCACCGAGTTGCCTCCGTGCCTCGGAATGCACGTTAACGTGTTTGTCCCGGCTGTCATTTGTAGATCTTTGACAGTCGTAACAGGTAGTCAGTGTCCCGAAAGACTGACAACCAGTTTTACCAAAGGGTATCGTGTTACCCAGTAGTAACTGGCTTGTGGTGGTCAGATAGGCAGTCGCTCCATATAAAATGCTGTATCCGGTAAGACTGGAAGCCGAAAAGACTAGGCAGATGTTGACCTAAGTACTACAATTAGCAAAAGCAAAAATTAGAATCATTTATTGATTAAAATATAAGTTTTCTTAACCAGGTGTTAATATTGGTGGTTAAAGAACTCACCATATGTTTGTTTAGTTAGTTATTTAAGTTATTGTAACTTATAAAACGAATACTAGAAAAACGGCTGATTAGTGGCAAAAGAAATTTGCCGACACGGTTGGCGCAGTGGCTGAACTATCGACTGCTACGCTGCGTGTTGAGGGTTCGATTACCCGCACGGAACGAATATTTGTTTGATCTACAGACAGTTGTTCCGGGTCTGGCTGTTTGTGTATGTGAGTTTAAATGTTAGTAAAGGCACGATAATACAGGATAAATTCCCAATGTGGGGCATTGTTTAAAAAAAAACCTTAAGAGGTATCAAGGGACACACGGATGGAACGAAGTTCTTATTTACTAGCTGGTGCCCGCTACTTCGTCCGCGTGATATCGAATAAAAAGTATCCTATGTTCACACATAGGATACTTTTTTAACTTTTTTTATGGAATAACTTCCAGACTGTAATCTACCTCCATGCCAAATTTTATTCCGTTTATTCAAATGTTATCCGTTCAGTCGTTTTCACGTGAATGAGTAACAAACATCCATCTATCCTCACAAACATTCACATTTATAATATAAATAAATATCTTGGGACAACTCACACACGGCTATCTAAACCCAAGCTAAGCAGAGCTTGTGTTATGGTAACCAGACAACTGATATACATACTTATGTAATTTATAAATACATACATATTATACATAAATCACACCCAGACACAGAACAAACAATCATGCTCATCACACAAAGTTTATCGTTTTATAAAGTAGAGTACGTGCAATGTTAAAAGATCTACTAAACAAAAGTGAGTTTCTAACATTTAAATTAATTAAATCATTATTTTTATTAATTCTTACAGACAACGATGCAACTATCTCACTTGAGGAAGTTTAAAAACAGGAAAAAGATATAAATGAAACTGTCAAAAATAAAATTAAAAGTAATTGATATTAACTCAAGATTGTATTCTGTTGCATAATCTTTGTACAACATAATTATTTATCTCGTTTAACAATTAAAAGTGATTCTTGTTAATAGTCTTTAAGTGCCTGAAATATTATGAAACGCTACAGCGTGAACTAAAGTTAATCCACTTATTATGTAACGAATTGTTAATAACAATAAAGTTATCAGTTTTCGAGATGTTTTGTTAAAACGATTTTGTTCTATATAGCAATTCTAATGTGTCAGATGCTGTTAAAGCAACCTGCATAATATTGCTGTTGACGCCGAACGTTACGTGGAGACTGTCCTAATACGGTTAACGGCATGGATGGCGCAGTCGCTGAACGAATGACTGCTGCGCTGTCGCGGGTTCGATCCCTGTTTGGATAAAATATTAGGAGGATTATATTACACAGGAGAAATTCTTAGAGTGGGGCAGCGTTTGTTTTTTATATATATATTTATATTTTTATGTATAAGCGATTGCAGAGTGAATATGTACGCAATTTGCCAACTTTGTAAGCTCTAACCACTATAAGCTAAGTTTGAATTCTACTACAGTTAAAAGCTTTAAGTAACCGAGTTTTTAACAAAGTTGCCCTACACTTATACAAAAACTAGTTGTGGCTAGCTGTTTCCCCCTTTGCTTAGCTCCTTAATGTAGTCTATTAATTCCGTAAAAGAATGCCCATACAAATTTTAAAGTTAATCCGGCCAAAGAATCGCGTTCTCCAATACAAATTTTGACACCCTGTTTAACCCATTTAGGAGTTGAATTTTGCAAAATCCCGTCTTAGTGCGCACCTACATTCTAGTTTTTTTTCGGTTTAAGTCAGTGTAAATGTCTGACTCCACCTGAAAGTTATTGATAACTAGCTGTTCTCCACGGTTTCACCCGCGCTGCTCAGCACCTGTTGGTCGTAGCGTGATGTTATATAGCCTATAGCCTTCCTCAAGAAATGGACTATCCAACACTAAAAGAATTTTCCAATTCCAACCAGTAGTCCCTGAGATTAGCGCGTTCAACAAACAAACAAACAAACTCTTCAGCTTTATAATATTAGTATAGATTACTCAGCCGCAAATAGAATAAAAATAAAACTGCCAAGAACGAGTCAGACTTGCACACCGAGGGTAAAACCACAGTCTCAGCAAAAGCAGTTCCGAATACTAAACCAGCGATCAGGCAGCTTCCATATCGTACGCAACATTTAGAACAATAACTTGTTACAATAAAATACCGTAACACCTCAACCAATTTACTGATCATTCCACTCTAAAAAGCACAACAGATAAAACGAACACCGACCCACCTGAATAAGATTAATGACCGAACAAATAGCTCACAAGCTGTAATCTGTGCACCATCAGCTACCTTGAGCAACATAATGATCTCTTACTAATACTTATATAATCACATTACGTGTCTCATAACTTATAACACGGCCATTTCAAAAGGCCGTCAGTTTAGAAATGACGGGCGAAGATGTGGGGAGATGCAATTTTGCCGGTTGTTCAGCTTTCTCTGACAAGGTCATCGGTGAAAGTGCTTTTGAGATTAACATAACTTGGAGGTATGAGGATGTTACACGTGCTTCTTTGTTCAGTTGTTGAGATTTATGCTGGTTTAGTGGATTAAGAGATGATGCTGACAATCTCTTCAATACAAATAACCTGGTAGCTTCAGTTTGCGCATAACACAACAGTCAAAAATCTAAATTTTCTAACTTCATCGTAATACGCTACTGGTGGCGTATGACTTTGGCCATCTCTGTCCTCCTCCTCTGAATAATATTCGAAAGTAGAAAATGTAATAAAAAAACAAAAAGAAATATATACAATTAAAAACGGATTTAATCAGGGGAATTGACGATATAAACGGATTGAATCGTAAAGTTTTATAAAGACAATAGAAAGGGTGACGTCAGGGACTACGACTAAGAAGAAAAGCATGGCCGAAGAAATACTGAACAGAGAACAGATGAATTGGTATAGAGCCAGGAGAACGATGATAATCATCAAACAAAAGGCTGAAGGAAGATACTCTAGAAGCTTAGCAACAATTGTTTTTCTCTTTCGGGTTTTGTATTCATTTTTATTTTATCATTTTAAACTCTAAGTTATTATAGATTGTACATACATTTATATAGAATTAAATAAATACAAGCATAGAAGATTAAATACTATTTCAGGGGTGTAAAATGATAACAGGCCGTGTCGACGGCGCATTCTTGTTCCACGCACACCTCAAAGAGATGATGATGATGTCGGGGTTGCGGGTTGTTCGAAAGAGATACCGCAGCTATGGAAAATAAGGGGCAAAAGAAAGATCACGAGTTGAAAAAAAGGGGTTATAATACATTTTGAAGCTAACTGCTTTAGATATAACCTTGTTAATTGAACTGAAACTAGCGAAAAAGTAATTCAAATTACAGCACTTTTAAATTAAAAAAAGATTAAAACAGTCTTTATCAATTTTAATCGCCAACCACTTTTCTAATCAGCAACCTACTTCGTTTCTTTCTTTTTAATTTCCAAATCTGCGTGGAAATCGTTATCAATGACGGGTTGACCTTCCAAATTGGTTCCATTACTGATCCGGATCAATTTTGAACCGCGTGCGCATTTGTAATCGTAGCGATTCGGAGACAATCGTTTTTCTTCGGTAACAGTTGGTTACGCAATAGTGCTCACGACGCGAGTCGTGATGTCAAATGTCGAAATTCGAAAAAAGAAATGCTGGTAACGGATGTTATGAAAATATGAATATATCACACCAATAATGAAATGACACACACACTTATCATTTATAATATATATATTTTTTTTAAAGAAACCATGACAATAGCTACTCGATATGGAAGGAACGAGGTATACATCAAGGCGATAGTTTGTGTCCACTTTGGTTCTGCTTAGCCTTGGATCCTCTAAGAAAGCTGCTAGAGGATTCTACTAGGATCTAAAACTCTTTTGCCAAGAACGATTTGCAATTGATACAGCTACTGTATGTAACTGTAACTTTAATAGCGCCACCAGGATGGAGTTTCACGAGGATTCACGCTCAAACGTCTTAACGGATTTGAATAAAAATTTGTATCAAGATAATTTATATTATGGATAAACACATAGATTTGATCCCGGAAAAATACAAGGTTTCCGTAGGATGATCAAATAACTCTAGCTATTAAAAGAGTAAAAACATGGAATGCTACAGTATCTCCGTCTGTCATATCATAACTCATAAGCTTTATTTAAAACGTTTCCGAAGGATTATTTCCAATGAAAACGTGAGCGAAGCCGTTAAAAACTAGTTTTCTATTTTACTTTTAAATCTTGGATGCGAAATCCTGCGGTTGTCTATTGCTCAATCATAGACACACCAGGCGGCGATGACATTGTGAAAAGTAATTTAGATGAGGAAAATGTCATTATTTTATCAATGCTGTCTGTAATTCTTTATTGATTTTCTATCTTTCTTCAGATTAAATTAGTTTGTTTAACAATAGTATCGACGAAAACGTTCTAATCACACACGATTTCAAATTATATCAACACAGTGTCGTCAACGCATTTTAGAATCATTTTGTTACAATAACTAATACTGTCACAGTGTTTAATTATGAAAACATTTTGAATGTATCTCTACAACAACTAGCGAAATAGGTGTACCAAGTCCAGTTGTAAGAATTAATTTATACGATAGGCTTATTCTTATCATCATCATCATTTTCCTGCCCTTGTCCCGTTCTATTTGGGGTCGGCGCATCATGTTTTCTTCTTCCATTTTTTTGACGGTCCTGTTGGTCTAGTGGTTAGTGGCCCTGACTGCTGAGCCGGAGGTCGTGGGTTCGATTCCCACCCAGGACAAACTTTGTGTGATGAGCATGATTGTTTGTTCTGTGTCTGGGCACAGATTACTAAATAGCTACTACGTAGGTCTGGGTGTGATTTATCTATAATATGTATGTATTTATAAATTATATAAGTATGTATATCAGTTGTTCTGTTTTCCATAACACAAGCTCTGCTTAGCTTGGGATCAAATAGCCGTGTGTGATTTGTCCCAAGATATTTATTTTATTCTCCCCTATCGGACGTCACGGTATCATTTACTCCTTTCTCCTTCATATCATTCCTTACACAATCCATCCATCTAGGCTTATTCTTATACTGACATATACTTAATTAATTATTTTTTTAACACCCGTGCTCGTAAAGCTGATGTAATTCCACCGGTTTTAAATATGTAAAGAGGGTCATAAAAAACGCGTGTGTTATCAAAGCAAATAGTTAAGTTATAGGCCATACAAATTCCATAACAGCATTATTTGCCATTTCAAATTTGGAACTGATCGCCGCCGCACGACTCCAGCTGAGCTGCACGCTGTTGCTCTGTTTTTTTCTTTTTTTTTTTAAAGGGTTTTGTCGCTTAACGCTGTTGCTATTCAAATTTCGAACTAATTCGAAAGTAGGCAGCGCTAGCTCGCTGTTAAAATGGCGGGAAAGCATTCAAAGATTGAGTTTATTTAAAATGTTTTTTTTCTGTTTCCTCGCAAATGTGTTAAAAAACGTCGTACGATATACGTGCGTATTGGTTATAACATGCTCGGCTCATTACGCCCTCGCCTTCGGCTCGGGCTGAAATTCCGACTCGCATGTTATAACCATCTTAACGCACTAATATCGTAATGTACTATTTTGTGTCTGTTCTCCGATTACTCCGCCAACTGTGGACCGATTTTCATAATTTATTTTTTGTTCGAAAGGGAATACTTCCTGGGTGGTCTCATATCAATTTTATTTATCTTGTTGGGGTAGTTCATAAGTTATCATCTATAATACACAATATTCTAGTTTCCATAAGTCCTTCTTTTAGATTATTTAAAAATAAAATAGATTATACATTAAAGTTACATGTGACGTCACGCGTTGCTGTATTTTTTCGGAACGAGTGACGTCACACGTAACTTTAATTGGCTATATCTTTGTAATTTTTGGTCTAATTTACAAATAAAAAATACTTGTCCCTTATTTTTGAATAATCCAAAAGGACAGGCTTAATAAAATGTAATTACCTTGAACCTGGAAACTAAAATTTTCCTTTATATTGCATAATCTGCTAATTATATCTTTTAGTATCAATGGAAAATGAAAAAAGTTTTATGAGATACCATCACGATAAATATCCTATAAGTAAGATAATGTTTACCTTCATTGACTATTGTCCTATTAAATTCAATACTTATTAAAAATTCAATACTTGATATACGGCTTTGTGGATTGTTCTATTGTTTCAATTATTACCTGTAACCAATTATTTTGAATTCAAAAGTTTGTAAAACAATATTCATCGTTTATTCATCGCATAACTACACATCATTTTACAGTGATAACTCTTCATATAGCGTTAAATCATTTACTTTAAGATCTTCTACAGAAAAGAGCTAAAATCTATCACCAAAGTGTTGGGTGTCGCAAAATAAATCCATTTTGTTTGTCAATAACATTATACCTAATCAAACCAATACTAATCGTTGACCCGTTGATCGATTTCCCGCCAAGCGATCATTTGAAAAAAGAACAACCAAACCGCACATTAACACCAATCAAATGATTTCATACCTTAAGTTGATTGAAATAAAGATTAAAGAGACGCATAAAAAAGTGCGTTAATTTGTAAGATTTCATAAAACGAGTTGCTAGATTAAAAATACCTAAATATTTTATTCGCTATTGCGAAATTAATTCTGAAATGTTGCCATTAATTAGTTATAGCTTGCAAATATCGGTGGTTAATATTTATTTATTCTGTTTTTATTTGTAGAAAATGTCATAAAACATAGTGCGACGAATGTTGTGACCAGTCAGACTGAAATTATGATCAGACCTGTAGTTTTATTCATGGTAGCTGGTGTGAAATGCTAAATTATGAACAAGTTGGAATTATTACAGACAAAGCAATGTTAAATAGGTACTTATTTAGGTGGGCCCTGGAGAAATTTCAGCATCATAACTTGTTAGACAGGGGCAATGAGAGAACGCCTAAACTATATTTTAATTTTTTAACGTGTACTCCAATGCTTTGCTTTTAAGTAAATATATATATATATATATATATTTGATTTTAAGTAGGAGCTTAGCGTCCACGGTCATATTTTAGATTTCACAAAAATATGAGGATGTTCAAAGACGTTGATTACAATTCAAATTACGAGTTCAGAACAAAAACTATATAAACGAGCAAGTGTGACCAAAATATTACAGGTTTTCCGAATAAGTACCACATCACAGAAATGTGTCCTATTGTTTTAAGAGTTTCTTTATTCTGCTCTTCCCATAGTATGCTTTCGAGGAACTGTTTTTTGGTTAAAACTTATAACATCTAAGAGCTAAGATCACGACACGAGATTTAGAACCCTACATTACTTAATAACCCATGTGGTTTTAGGTCCCATAACAATTGCCCAAGTCGAAAGAACTGTCGATATCTCAGCTAGTCATCAGCTGTCTAGATTATATCTAAACATTCAGTATTTCAGCACCCATTGTTGTGCTTACAATGATATATTACGCAAATAAAAATGTCTATAGATACATCCGCCATGATAATTGCGAAAATTTTGAGTTTTGAAATGATTTTTCGTATTTAAAAAAAAAATCATAAACTTTATACCCCAAAAAAAACGACTTTCTCCAAAATTTAGGTAAGTTTCCCGGAAACATTTTGGATAATGACAACTTTTTAAATTATCTTGTAACTGAAATTTTAACGATGGATGGATTGTGAAACAAGGAGGAAATGATTGCGTGACGGTTGACAAAGTGTGTGTGGTGGTTGACCCAAATAATATGGGACAAGCGCAGTATGATGATGACGTCCATCAACCCAACTGGAGCCGTGGTGAAGTACATCCTACTACGACTCACAGAGATGAGATCCATGTCCCATCAGTGTGAATTTATATGTAGGTAGTTACTACAGATCACTATTGATGTTGATTTTACAATACGAGGACGACCGTACGAGGTGCTAGTTAGATTTCATAAATAAAAATCTTTGAATACGCAACTGTTTTCTAAACAAGTCATTGTAGTAACTCAGAAATAAAATTTGATAATAAATAATAAGCTAACGTATTTAAAATTTGAGGATCAACCTGCAGAAAAGGGGTTCGAACGTTATAGCGTTCGAACCCCTTTTCTTCAGGTAGGTAATCATCAAATGTTTGTGTAAAGCCGCACTGGGCGGAGAGGAAAGGTATGTCACAGTTGTATTGACTAAAACCTTTCCATGTTCCTTCTTTTGCCCATTGTGTTCTAGGGATGCGATATCTCTTTCGATCGAGCCCACGGCCTCGGCAGGCACGTTCGATCCTCTTGGTGTAGCCCAGGGGTGTCTCCACACACAAAGGCTGGCCTTACGATCACATAGTTATGCGAAGTGTAAAGGACACCAACGCACAAACCGTTACATAATTCTGCCCCCAGTTGCGAAAAATCTCTTGTTCACTTTTTTTGTAAAATTTTGTCATTATAGATATAAATTTATATGAGGGGGCTTAGATGATATAAAGGCAGCCAAACAAATTAATACTCTCGATAATCTGTAGGTTGACCACAGAGCTAGCAAACTTTTTAACACACTTCAAAGCGTCCAAAGCGCGCCTTGCGACACAATACCTTTAACTTAAATGGTGCAAAACGTTCAACAGCAATTAGTATAGATATGCTCCATTCTTTCGCACAGGCTGTGGCCCAACGAGGTTTGGGCCATTGTGTTCATGGAACATTACTGTTTTGTTTCGCCATCAGCAGATATCTCGGCTGATTAATGATTTTACCATGAGATTTGTGATGGATCTCGCAAGGGCTTTAACCGTGACCGCTCTTATTTGCATTTTGATCGGAGGTGTTAAATTTTGACAGTTTATTGTTTTTTCTTCGGTTGGCAGCATTTACGTTTCGATTGTATTCCATTGATACAGGGTGTATGGTAGAAGCACACTCAATTTGAGGGTTTCGGGGTTATCATTAAGGAAATTAATAACACCAACTGTCATTGAGTTCTACCATAGCCCCAAACAATAAAATCAATCAATCAATCAAAATATTTTTATTTCACATAGGCCTACATGGGCACTTACAAACCGTCGAGAAAAGATGCACGGTTCGGGTTGGTTTCCTATGGAGAAGAACCGGCAAGTAACTCTTTAAAACTAAGTGTGAGTAAATAACAAGCAACGGTGACAAATGCATATACTATGACGATAGTAGCTGACAGCAGTGAACCACTACTTCCTACTCAGTCAGCAATCATTCTGAGTATAAAGCATTGATGACTTGGCGGTGACATTTCCACTAAATACAGAAAATTCCCTTAATTATCATGACACTTACGCCAATCCCTCTTCCAAACACTCTATATATAAATATATTTATATATGCGCTGGCGTTTATGTCCCACCGCGTCTTCTGTGCACGGCTGTGCATTCAGATGTGAAGCAATGCTTCGATTTGGAAAATATGTAGTAAGAGATGAGTCATAATGCACGAGATGAGATAATAATCAAGATTAACAAAAGAAATTACTTTAATGGAGTGATTCACGTCAAATATGTAGAATAATCGCCCAAAGAACTGAAAAATGGGTCAGATGCGGTGTGAACTGAAAACTGGGGCATAGATGACATCTAGGATGCAGGAGATACAGAAAGAAAAGTATTTTTACTTCTTTGGCAACTGAGCCGAAGCTAAAAGGTTTTTTGGTGTCAAAAAGTTCAGATTTTTTTAAGAGATCTAATACTATACAACTGACAACTCATAAAAATCATGACGTTAATCTATTAACATTGAAATTACAAGCTGCCTTTATTTTTCCATTTTATCTATGCGATCCATAACCCTTTATTGCTTGGTTGAGTGACTAACCAATTGTTTCAACTTGTGTCTGAAGTTATTTACAAGCTCAGTTTCGTCCATTCCTAAAAGTATAAGGAATCGAGATTTTTCGCATTGTCTTTTTACGAGGTTTAATAGAGATGCTCTCAGTGTGGGTTATTACTTTTTGTTGCAAAAATGATGTTTGAAAAGGTTAAGTGGTAAAAGTAATTAAAATTCATTACGTGGCCTTGCCATTTAGGTAGGTTATGATATGAGAATTATGAGATGCAATAGTGTTATAGAAAGTGGGCTTTAAAGATTTTCAAAACATTCATGTTACTGAGCATGGTTGCAAAAGAAGCTATGGCATGAAATACAAAAATATCAAGTCATCTATAACAAAACGTAACTGACCTCAAAGTTTTAGGTATAAAATCTATGCAACGTAGAATTCAATTAACAGCCGCGATGCCGTCTGTTTTAATTCTCATCTTTGATGAATCCTTTCGAAACGAGTAGGGGGTACGGAGAGTAGGGGTGGTAAAACGGACAGGTGGACGCCGCTCGCGCTATTGCCGTGTCGACTGCCGCATCGTGTGTCCGCCGCTAACAGCGACGATAAACTGTCAACTTGTGACGTTTGCCGCTCAATTTTGAATTCTTTTTTTTTGCGTTCGGAACATAGTGCCGTGCAGTGTTTTTTTTTTTGTCAGACAGTGGCAAAGGACGTACGTTCTGACAGGATAGTGGTGTGTTGTGTGATGGTACTCAGCCGCTCTGGGTTTTGAGAGCAGTATGAGGGGCAGCATTTGTCAGTTTTTGTTTTTGGCGCACGCGGTCTGCGCCATCACCGGACCGAGAGTAAGTAGAGATGCTTTTCTTGTTGCCCTAAGTTTAATTTCCATAGAGAAATTTTACTCTCGGCTTAAAAAACCTAATCTCTAATGGTGGATAAAATGGCAATATCGTGTATTATATTGCAAAGCTAAATCAATATTAATATCTTCGTTATCGCGAAACCAAAATGTCCGCATATCCGGTATGAAAAAACCGGTTTCTCACATCATCTGCACCGGTCCGGAAGAAAGCGGCCGCTAATTATTACTGAATGCGTCGAAAGTAGATATCGAAATTCGCGTGTGTTATATCGATTATTTATTATCCTAGATACATATATATCATGATTTATTGATTGTACCGGGAGTCGGGACGATTCAATCCTAAATCTTACCGCGTAATCGGTAATTTTGAATAATCGGAAATCGAATCTGTTTTCCGACTTTAAATCTGATTAGGATTTTATTGGCTTTTTAGTGTAGGTACATTTTGAAATATTTCCTAACATTAATCATTTCCTCATTACTAAGCGGGTTTACGAACGATCAATCTTAAAACTTTTCAAAACTTCTTTAATATTAATATTTCGCCTCTTTCTTAAATATATAGATTAATGAGAAAATTTATATTATTACGCTTTACAGAATAAATAAAACTAATTTGTTAATGATAAATAAATTTATTGGTAACTTGGAAATTGTGAAATTAGACCATAGTTTTCACCTGCGTATTTTTTTGCCTGTAGCTGAAATATTTTTAAAATGTTAGTCTCTTAATATATCACAATAAAAACAAATAGCGCTAAATTGACCATAAAGCACGCTTTTTTTTTCTCTAGGTATGCTAATACAAAAAAGTTTTTTTTATTTAATGGCATCGAATACGAAAGGCAATTTAACAACTCAAGTTGAACAGATTTGAACTATAATTCCAATCCTGAACGAATGGACTATTTATGAATCTGAAGTAGGTCACCAGGAATATTTATTAAGACACGCGGATATTCAGGAAAATTATTACAAATGTTTAATTTGCGTGTTCAAATAAAATTACATCGGAAAAAGGAAACGATCCGACATGATTCTAATTCATCATTAAATTGATCAATGAATATCGTCTTTAAACAATCTGCGTGGTTGCGTGAAAGACTGAAGAAATATTTGAACGATTTTCTTGTTTTCAAGCACGCACGTTGTGAATTTGTACGCCAGATAATATAACTTTTTGATTGTTTTTTTTTTAATGGATACTAGGCTTTCTAGTCTTTTTGGTATTTATAGCTAAGCTTACCACAGCTAAACTAATGATGAACTTATGCAAAAGTAAGTCTTGCTGTTTGTCTTTTCATGACTTTTTATTAAATGACTAGTAGTGCCCCCCGGAAACCAGTATAAAAAGCCTTAAAATATGAATAATAATCTATACTAATATTATAAAGCTGAAGAGTTTGTTTGTTTGTTTGTTTGAACGCGCTAATCTCAGCGAGTACTGGTTGGAATTGGAAAATTCTTTTAGTGTCGGATAGTCCATTTCTTGACGAAGGCTATAGGCTATATAACATCACGCTACGACCAACAGGTGCTGAGCAGCGTGGGTGAAACCGCGTGGAACAGCTAGTAGTTAATAAAAGTAAGTTATATCGGTGATAAAAATACTTTTTATACTTTTTTTACGTTCTCCCAACGTTAAGAGGGTTTATATTATCATTTAAAATACGAATGAATAAGAATTTGTAGCTAAATAGAATCTACTCGGATCAATCTTCAAGTCAAGCTGCGCCTGCCTAGGTTATTCTGCGGACGGGTGACCACTGAGTTTCCTTCTTGTCACAGAAAGCATGACAACGGGTCTTACCAAGGAGTATTGTATCACACATTACTAACTGGGTGGTGGAGGTCAGATAGGCAGTCGCTCCATGTGAAATACTGGTAGTCCGGCTGACGGTTAGACTGGAAGCCGACCCCAACATAGTTGAGCATACTCTAAGCAGTTGAAGTAGTCGATCTGATAAAGATTCCCTTAACTTAATTAACATGTTAAAAGTAAAATTAGGTTAACTTTCAAAGTTCTGAGAACTTTCAGAAAATACATGAGACCTGAGATAATTGTGTTACAATTAATTTACGTTAATTAGCAGAGATTATAAAAGTTTCTGTAACGATACCTTGACACGTGTATTTTTAAATACAATGCCGTGCTTAAAAAACTGCGTGAGCGAAGTCGCAAGTCAAATAAAACCTCATTTTTTACGACTTTGACGTAACGGTAGGCGCAGTAGCCGAGCGATCGACTGCTGCGCTGTATGTCGCGGGTTCGATCCTCGCACTGAACAAATATTTGTATGACCTACAAGTCTATGTGAGTTTGAATGTTTGTAAACGCGACGATATAGGAGAAATTCCTAGTGTGGAACAACATTTATAAATAAATAAATTATAAACTAAGTAGGTAAATAACACAATATAATAAACCCATGAATACTTAAACTAACAATAACTTTTCCTGGGAATAACCTCATGGGTAGCCTATGGATGGATTAAAACAAAGCGAATCGAAACAATCTCACGAAATAAAAAATGAACTAAATATATGACATGACATCCCGATCACGCGAGGTCCCAAGCCATTCTTTCGATATGGAGTCGGTCTCGTGAGAAGAAAATCTCGTTCTTCAAATCTCATTCGAGAAGTTTATCGACCTTGCCTAATGGCGGCCAGATTTCGAGTAGCTAAACTCGACTAGTTTTTCAGTCCTTACAGTTACCATCTATGTTTTTCTTGTCATTTATATGACAACTAGCTTTTGCCCGCGGATACGTTCGTGTTATTCCGGGGTAACACAGTTCACCTTTCGCGATTTGCAAATATGTACCTGCTACCTGTAGTTTTTTGCCCTTGTGCCTTATTTATTGTAATAGCAAAGCTAAGTTTTCCCTTTTCTTCCCACTTTCTCCCCCATATCTCGCTTTTTTAGCTGTCTCTGTAATAAAATTCATCAAAATCGGTTTAGCCATTTGGGCGTGAAGACGTAACAAACAAAGTCACTTTCGCTTCTATAATATTAGTAAGGATTAGTATAAGATTAGTGCGTCTTCATCGTCCAACATTTGCCATACATTTCTATTAGCAATCACAATCTTCAACCTCTTTTTTGCGGTTGGTAATTGATTAAATAACTACTCCCGCCCTTGGTGGACCTAGGCTTTTATTGACTTAAACTCATCCATGTTCCTTGTTTTGCCCTCTGTGTTCCGGGGCCCCTTGGCCCCGGAACATGCGGGTTATTTGTTACCTTTAACAAACAACCCGCAACCCTGGCAAACAGTGACTGTGACGTGCCCCTCTGCTTTGCTGATATCTCTATGAGGCGCGCGTAGAATACGCACGCACCGTCTAAATGGTTTATCGTCAATAGATGGGTGTACGTGAACGGTGAGCTACCCAGTACTCACCGGGAACAGACCCGCGTCTACGGTGGCCGGGAGTCGTCTTGCAAATCTTTATCCCTGTTCTAGCCATACTTTTCTGGTATATTCTATTGATCACACATACTTATCGTCCTCGATCTTTTGTTTAATCATCCTCTCTTCTTATAGCATCTTTGTATATTTACCAGCTGGTGTGTGTGTTATTCCAGACCATAATCTACCTCTCTGCCAAATTTCATCTAGATCCGTTCAGCGGTTTTGACGTGAAAAAGTAACAAACATCCTTATATCCATACATCTGTCAGCACAAACATTCGCATTATTAATATTAAGTAGGATAAAGTAAGAAGTAAAATGACATGCATAGAAACATTTGTTATTTAACGCTACACGGTGATAATTTTTATGAGCTTCCAAATACACATCAAATGTGTAACATTTCTTTTGTAAACCATTTGGTTGCGCTTGCGTGCCAGTAGCTATTAAATTTAAACTGATATTGAGACGATACACGATATCTTATTTGTAACTAAAATAATACAAAATTAAATCAATTTCAGCATTTTCGAAGATTTATCGTAATTGATGTTGAATTGAAGTTTTTTAACGTTAAAATGAGAGAAAATGTTTTCTTTAGTGTTTTCTTGCTTTATTCGGACGATGTTAAAAGTTAACATCTTAATTCGATATGACGTTGTTCTTTATCGTATAGTTTTTTTTAAACTTTGCCCCACACTAGGAATACCTACTGTATCGTGGGTGCGTTTACAAACATTTATCTCACATTCACTAACAGCCAGACCCGGAACAACAATCTGTAGGCCATACAAATATTTGTTCCATGCGTCGAACCCGCGACAAGCAGGGCAGCAGTCGATCGCTCAGCCACTGCGCCGTGCCGCTAAGTTAGGTGAGCAACCTGGTGTCAGAGGTTTTGGGCCTCTGACTTCGCTAAACATGGCGTCGAGAAATATCTCTCAGACGTGCTGGTTTTCTCACGATGTTTTCCCTCACCGAAGCTACTGATAATTATACAATAAACACATGAATCCCATCTGATCAGAAGTGCGTGTCTAGGGTTCAAACTCGGGTAATCACTGCCCGGGGTTGCGGGTTGTTCGAAAGAGATACCACGGCCCCGAAATGTAAAGGGCAATAGAAGGAACATGGGTGGGTTTTAGTCAGTAAAAGTCTGACAATCTTTGATGATTTCCCACCCCAAACAGAAAAAGGCTATCACTGCTTAATGACTTCTCTCATCTGCCTAATGAATGGCTCTCTGTGATAACCCGTTAAGCTTGCGACCAAGATTTACTCACCTACACAAACATCATTTAATTTCATGTTGCCTCTCGTCTTAAACCTACATCCTTGCTAATCCTTACTAATATTATAAAAGCGAAAGTGAGTTTGTTTGTTTGTGTCCTCTTCACGCTTTAATGGCTAAACCAATTGTGATGAATTTTGGTACATAGATAGTTGGGAACTAGGAGACGGACATAGGCAATTTTTATTAAAAAAAAGTGGGATGTGAGGGAGAAAAAGGGAAGAAAAGGGAAAACTTAGCGTTGCTATTACAAATCAATAAGGCGCAAGGGGAACTGTATTACCCCAAATTTATCGCGGTCGAAGCCGCGGGCGAAAGCTAGTAGTTTTTAAATACGCATCTGTCTAAACTTGTCATATTTTAAAGCTATCATAAGTAAATTCCCTTAAAGCTACAAAGTTTTACAAAAAAAAAACAACTCTTGTTAGACGATTGATGAGCAAATTGTTATCCCATTGTCTGTATGTAATATTATTAAACAGTTCATAATATGTATTATGAACTCTTCTATATTATGCTTTGTATTGATCCAGAATATAGTTCTTTGTTCTAAGCGTTCGACAGCGCTGTTTAGCTGGATTGTATAAAAACATCGGCAGGTGAAGCTGTCTTCAGAGTAAGCGACACTCTTCAGAACCGTACAGTCCGTCCACAATCTTGAACTCGTTCACATTGACGCAAGTGTAGTTTGAGTCTTTAAGTCCTAAACTAAACTAGGGCAAGTAAGACCTGCCATATTATGACGTCTTAAAGCAGTTCTTATTCTACTGAGGGAAAGAGACAGAGCTATACAGGTTGGCTAGCACCATCTCTTTCCTTCAGTGGAATAAGAACTGCTATAAGATGTCATGGTAGCCCTTCTGCGCAAAGAAAAGCAAACTTGCGGTTTTAACGGCCATATCTTTTGACTGCGTAGACTTAGAAGGTTGATTATTGATTGAGGATTGGCCGTCAAACTTTTAGGATACTTAGGTACTGTTTAACGACTATCATAAATTCTTAGGATAACGGACCTCGTATAACAAACTATAATGTGGTTAAATTGTGTCCCTTTAATCAATTTTAGAAGAGAAACTGTCGTTTAATGGGATGAGACTAAATTTTAGTGATTAGTAGAGTAGTTTACTAGCTTTTGCCCTTTTTCCTGATTTGCAGGTATCTGCTACCTGTAGTTTTTGCCCTTGTAACTTATTTATTGTAATAGCAAAGCTAAGTTTTCCCTTTTCTTCCTTCTTTCTCCCTCATTTCTCACTTTTTTTAAAACAAAATTAGCCTATGTCCGTCTACAGGATCCCAACTATATCTGTACCAAAAATCATCAAAATCGATTTTGCCATTTAAGCGTGAAGACGTAACAAACAAACATACAAAAAACCCAATTTCGCTTTTATAATATTAGTAAGGATGTAAGGATTATTATTTTAGTTTAGTTTGTGACAACAGACTCGACTCAAATGCCTACTGTATCGTGTGTGTCAATTTACTACCTGATATTATGTGCTCCGTAATATATTATCTGTAATTCAATATGGACACGTTCAGTAAGAGGATACGTCGCCTTTCTCTCAGTCAACGAAGCTTGAGTTGCAACCAATGATGTAACTACCACGCCTTTTAAAATATGTATATTTTTAGCAAAGCGACTCATCTTTTCAAAGACATTTGTGAAATTTGCGCGTGAATGAGACGTTAGTGTACACTTGGATATCCGTGAAATTGTTGCATAATCTGTGTCATTTCTATTCGAAGTTCATTCATCACATCTTTGCCTCACACTAGGAATTTCTCCTATGTATGGATGTTTTTTTTTGGAAAACCTCCTAATAACTTCCCCCACTCTAGGCGGAGACTGACTAAAACACACCCATGTTCCTTCTATTGCCCTTTATGTTCCGGGGCGGCGGTATCTCTTTCAACAACCCGCAACATTATGGATAAGTTGGCAAACATTTATACTTAACTAGCTTTCGCCCGCGGCTTCGCCCGCGTTAAATTTGGGGTAACACAGTTCCCCTTGCGCCTAATTGATTTGTAATAGCAACGCTAAGTTTTCCCTTCTCTTCCCTCTTTCTCCCTCACATCCCACTTTTTTCAATTATTAGCCTATGTCCGTCTCCTGGTTCCCAACTACCTCTGTACCAAAATTCATCCAAATCGGTTCAGCCATTAAAGCGTGAAGAGGTAACAAACAAACAAACAACCTCACTTTCGCTTTTATAATATTAGTAAGGACATGGGGTCTCATTGCGAAGAAAGAAAAAGTAGTTCAAAAAAACATCAATAGATGGCGTTATGTGTATCGATTTGTTTTTGCAGTTTGTGTAACTGTTTAAATTTGACCATGGAAGAAGTATGTTCTTGTTTTTAAAAATCCCCATAACACAAAAAACAGGAATAATGGGCTCCTAATTCCAAATTTCATGATTTTTCTAAATAATATTATGGTGTTGGCTCTGGTGAGCACAATTTGTACTACGTTGTGGTTAGGTAACTCATTTACTGTTATTTCTATGAATAGATGGCGTTGTTTTCATTTTCTGAGTTTTACTACACAGCTCAATATTACCATTTACCATACCTATTTTGATAGAATGAAATATTATGAAATACAAACTATTTATACCTACTTATAATAAATCTGTAGAGAGGTCAATTTTGTACATGAAATATATTTCCAAAATAACTATCAGAGGGTGATTAGTGATCGATACTGATGCCAAAAATGCAATCAGTAATATTTTTGTCTGTTTGTCTGTATGTTCGTTATAGAAATAAAAACGGATTTTAACGAAACTTGGTCAAATTATTCTTTATACTCCTGGGCAGGTTATAGTATACTTTTCATCACGCTACGATCAATAGGAGCAGAGCAGTGAAGGGAAATGTTCGGAAAACGGGAGAAGTTACTCCATTTTTTAAGCTTCTGTCGCGTGTGAAGCCTTAATGGTTAAAGCTACACAGAAATCATGTATGACGGAAATATTCTCCTTAAAATTATATAAAAAATAATCATACAGCATATGTCTATCTTTAATGGTTAACTCACAATAACACGTGTAACTCCCGATAGCTAAGCAGTTCGGACCTTTCTGATTATATTTGTCTACTCTTACGTTTAATAACACTCTCACTCATCTCTTATTAAAAATAGTTAACATTATTACCTATACAATAAAAAAATAATCATATATATCGGTAATTATAAAGCTGAAGAGTTTGTTTGTTTGAACGCGCTCATCTCAGGAACTACTGGTTGGAATTGGAAAATTCTTTTAGTGTTGGATATTCCATTTCTTGAGGAAGGCTATATAACATCACGCTATGACCAACCGGTGCTGAGCAGCGCGGGTGAAACCGTGGGGAACAGCTAGTCATATATATCGGTAAAGAAACACCAAAGTTATACATGAAATACGCTAATAAGCCATCGCGCATGAATACTGGATCATGCCATAAGGATTATTTTTGTGTGCGCTCGACGCGGCTACCGTAATATTTGGCTGTTGATGCGAATAGACGTTCAGAGTGTTCGGCCTTATTGACAGACAATGCTTATCACCGCGACTTTTAGTCTTTAAATAATTTATTTTTAGATTTCTTTTGTTGTTATTTAATAAAATAGGTACTTATTAGTTATTTTGGTAGTGTTTAAATAGGTAATCGTTCTAATTACGAATCAATAATAGTTTACATTTAATATCTTTTTAGGTAAAGTAGGTAGGTACGCATAGATTTTTAGATAGGTAGGTACCGAGTTTTGGTTAATTTAAGTTAAGTTTTTTTATATTAAGTAGGTAAAAGCGTAGGTAGGTACTTTTATTAATTATATTAAAGGTATTATTAATTAAGCATAGTAGTGATAGGTTTTTATCACAGTTTTAATTTTTAAGTGATGTAGGTATAGGTAGATAGTATTGGAGAGGCGTTTTAGCTTTATTTTCATTTCTTTTTTTGTACAACACGCAAGGTCATCCGCACTCTATCGTCTAGCGCCCAAGATTCGAGCCGGTAAGGGTCAGTTCACACCGAGACGCGACGCGACGCGACGCTGCGCGCACACTTTAAAAAAGCTACTCAAAATATAACTTTATTTTCTACACGAAAAGATACACATTTCATTGCGCTACGCCGCGAGGTGTCACGAGGCGCAGCGTTGCGCCTCGTGACGCCTCGCGGCGTAGCGCGGCGCATCGTGACGCAGCGGTATTCGCGGCGTGCAAGAGCGGCGCTGCGCCTCTCAACGCCGCGCGACGCCGCGATGCGCCGCGAGGCGCAGTCGAGGCCGACGTGGCAACTTGTCAGTTCGGTCGAGTACTCGAGTGAAATTATAATGATAGACTGGGATCTTGTAATAATCGGACTTCTCTTGCAGAAGAGGCAGAGCAAGAAGAATACAAAAATAAAATTAAAAGGAAGACATCACAAAAAAATTTACTTCTCCTCGATCTCCATATTATTATTGCACCCGCCAATTTATACGTCAACGTCACTCTCACGCGCTTGAAAACGGTAGACTGAGGGGGGTAAACGCGGGCCGCGGGCCAGGGCAGAAGCACGTGGCGAATGTTGACACATTCGGCTGCGCCGCGCGGCGTCTCGCTGCGCAGCGAGGCGTCGTGTTGCCGACGATTTTACGATGTGCCTCGCGACGTTGCGATGCGTATCGCGGCGGCGCGCGGCGCAGCGCGAAATCACGGGCTTCTTCCAGCATCGTCGCGTCGCGTCGCGTCTCGGTGTGAACTGACCCTAAGTATACTTACCTACTTTTGTAGGTACCAACACAACATACAAATATTACTACCTACTTAGTTAAGTAACAACTTGTATTTAAAATAAAATAAAAATATTCTACACACTCCTGAGTCTGTTAAAAAATAACTCCCTGCTTAAAATCATCTAATTTGCAGCAAATATCATTTCAAGAGCTACCTACCTATTTCGATATTATAATCATCAGCCTAGCCTTTTCCCAACTATGTTGGGGTCAGCTTCCAGTCTAACCGGATGCAGCTGAATATCAGTAGGTACCTATTTTATATGGAGCGCCGTGCGACTGCCTATCTAACCTCCACAATTTGAGGAAGAGCACAACCCAGTTAGTACCTACTGGGTACCTAATACCATACCCCTTGGTAAGACTGGTTGTCAGACTTTCGGGACACTGACTACCTGTAACGACTGTCAAAGATCTACAAATGACAGCCGGAACCAACGGCTTAACGTGCTTTCCGAGGCACGGAGAAAACTCGGTATGTAACAGGTGGTCACCCATCCACAGACCAACCTAGGCAAGCGCAGCTTAACCTAAAGAACAACCCGAGCGGTTGCTATTTTTTAGCCACGAGCTCCTCTATTCGCTATTTCGATATTATAAATAACTTTGATTGACTTAGATACTTGATAATTATCAAAATTTGCGTTGACTTTTACGCTGAACCTAACAAATACCTCAGTCTACCGAAAAACATGTAGCTATACCCCACGCCTCAGATAATATAATACCTACTAGGCATGAAAGAACGTGAATTTATTAATGGCGATTGCCGAGTGACTGACGACGTAAGCTTCAAGGTCAAGGGCTATATACCTACCTTAGTTTACAGTACAAAAGTATAGTTTGGTTTTATCGCCATCTATTGGTTCTCTGTAAAATAAACTGAACTTGAGCTATCGCTGCAAGCACCATCTAGCGCCGTTGTGAGTAAAAAAAAAATAGCCCGGATAGCCCGGAGAAATGAGCAAGTTATGGCGGTCGCGTTTCTTTGTATGAGATGGAGTATCTGTACGTTAGTATTATATTATCTGTGGTAAGGATAAGGATTTTAATTCACATACACAATCAACCACATCCGGAACAACTATTTGTAGGTCATGCAAATATTTTTTTTCCGTGCGGTTAACGAACCCGCGAAACACAGCGCAGCAACCAATCGCTTTGCCACTGCGCCAACTGTGCTATCACAAAAGGGTCTTATATCTTAGGTTCAGGTTATAATGGTTTAGTGTAGGTTGATGTGCTGTCGTGTGTACCATGTAATAGGGGGGCAGCCTATTATCATCATCCACAGTATGACCAATCTGAGAACTTCTTGCGACCGCAGTTACATAACAAAACGTTTAAAGAAAGACACACACATAATCAAATTAAATCAAGATAAACAGCAAGCCAAGTAATTCATAGTTCCATGAATAAACATGATGATGCCTTGAACTTAGACAATGAATACTGATGCAACAGTTTAGAAAGTAGAATTACGTTGTTTATGGGCAATACAGATAATAAATGAGCTAAATTATGCGTTATCGTACAGTGATGATGGCTATTGACCTCTTTTTGGGTAGTTTAGATGCCTTTTATTGTTGTTTTTAGAAGAAGGGTCTATTTGGCTATGGTCGGTGTAGTTTGGAATTTTCGCTTTTTTTTGCTAAAAACGAAACTGATTTAGCATCACTGACTGTTAGCCGTAACGTAGTCTACGTATATCTTTTTCTAGCTTATGCCTGCCTGAAATTCAGCAATTCTTCCACGAAATCGTTTACCGGGATTAAAAGTATCCTATGTGGTAATCCAGATTGTAGACTATGTGTTTGCTAAATTTTATCCAAATCAGTTCAGTAGTTTTTGCGTGAAAGGGTAACAAACATACCGTACATCCAGATAGGTACCCATTGCTCACAATCTGCATTACATGTATTTATAAGTGAAAAAACGTATCGTATCAATAGTATTACTAGGATTTCATAATGTTTAGGATGAAAGCTTAGCCTAAATCTTCTCTATATCTCAGCACACCTACCTAATTGTCAACGATCAATTCATTTGAGCCGTACGAATATACAAAACTTAATCACTTTTACTACTACGTACGGAAGTTTAAATACTTAAA
Organism: Ochropleura leucogaster; assembly: GCA_958449745.1. Taxonomy (NCBI): domain Eukaryota; kingdom Metazoa; phylum Arthropoda; class Insecta; order Lepidoptera; family Noctuidae; genus Ochropleura; species Ochropleura leucogaster. The sequence goes on from OY288208.1 coordinate 1,956,037, forward strand.
TCAATGTTGCCTGCTATAAATAATATGGAATTTTTTTTTAAAAAAAAAGCTATCAATTCCGATACGATGATGAATGTATTTAATAAAATGACCGTTCCGTAGTAATCACGGAAATAAATCGGAAACAATATAAATGTCAGTTTTCTTTGACAAACATTGTTTAATTGTTTTTTGCGTTTGTAATTTGTAGGTGTAATTAATAGCCTAATTACAGTCAAGCGTGAATCTCGCGTGTGTCAAGCGACTACTTTCACCTCTGGGTGCGCGGGCGCAGTGTGTGATGCGAGTTTGATATTTAGTAGTTTGTGAGGCTGGCTAAGATTTAAGAAACAACAACTTTTTTGATAAAAGACTGAAAAATTAATGTGTGAAAAAAAAACGTTAATTTGAATAAGTTTTGTGGTACACTACGTTCATAAAAATTATTCTATTCGATTCAACGATTGAATTAGATCTATTTGATGCTCAAGTAAAATATCTAAGGTGTTAAAATGGGCATCGACATTATTTTTCCTTCCTTACCTCAGATCTGTCTATAGGTAGATACGTCACTTAGATGGCGAAAATTGAAATTTGTGAATAATAAATCATTTATCTTATGAACGCAATCTATTTACAAAATCATAAGCAACTTCCAATTTTAATTAAAAATTGTTACCAACATTATGTAACTGATCAGCTTAAAATTACACAACAACAGAAATCCATTACAGAACATCGAATATCATCGAAAAGTGCGCCATTTTGCAACACAACAGACAACAAATCTAAAACCACAGCTTTTGTAATCATGGCAAAGGAAATGGGTAAACAGCCTCTGAGTTATGTGTTGCAATGTCATCTATTTATGTGTCATCTTGTTTGTTTAATTTGACGATACGGTTGGCGCAGTGGCTGAGCGATCAACTGCTGCGCTGCGTGTCGCGGGTTCGATCCCGGCGTCGAACAAATATTTGTATGGCCTACAGATAGTTGTTCCGGGTCTGGCTGTTGGTGTATGTGATTTAAGATGTTTGTAAATGCACCCACGATACAGGAGAAATCTTAGTGTGCGGCAACGTTACACTTAAAAAAAATACGCAGCTTAACTTACAAAAAAAAAACATTTAAAACTTTAAAAACTAGATTTTACAGTTTGCTTCAATTATTTGGAAGTTCCCACAGTCATTTAAAGATGGCCAAATTTTCTATTTTATTTTTCAACATTATGCTACTCTAGATAGGTAAATAAGTTTAGTTTTTTTTTTTTCAATATTTAGTGCTCTCGTGAGTTTTTTTTTTTATTGTAACTGATCATAAGCCAATATTTATTTTATGAATACGTATACCTACATCAGGGGTCGGCAACCCGCGGCCCGCGGACGTCTTCCTTGCGGCCCGTGAATGTTATGCAAATAAGTTTAATTATTACCGAAATCAACGCATTAAATAAGCGCGCCTTTTAACCCCTCTGCTTGGCAACACTTTGAAATCTGTCATACTAGCTGATAATATCAGAGCTCCTTCTATGAATCCAATGATCTTGTTAAATGCCATCTGATTTTGACGAGTTGAAAAAGTTTGCGAAGCAGTTCATTACAATTTTTTAATTGTCAATAATAGAAAAAATAAATATGCTTCTCGTCTTACAGATGAGCATTTGAACACTATTCTACAGCCAAAAATACCACCCCGGGTCCCAATGGCTTGCACGGCAAAGCCTGGGTCCTGGCCTTGGAGGCTCTCGGGCCCCGACTACTAGGACTCCTAAGATGCTTGCATGCTTGGAGAGGGGCAAGTTCCCACTTCGTTGGAAGACGGGGAAGCTGGTCCTCATACCTAAGCCAGGGCGCCTTGCGGACTCTCCGTCCGCATTCCGGCTCATAGTGGTCGACGAGGTGGGCAAGCTCTTTGAAAGAGTAATTGCAAACCGCCTCGTCGGGCACCTTGTGGGGACGGGGCCGGATCTTGCGGAGCACCAGTATGGTTTCTGCGGGAGGCGCTCGACGCCATCATGCATCTACCCCGGTCGCTCTGAAGAGTGGAACCGGCGAGACATGTCGTGCGGTGTCGCACAGAAATCGGCCTTGGGGCCGTTCCTCCTCTCCGCCTCACTCCTCGAAACAATGACATGCGGGGTTGCGATAGTCGCGAAGAGGATCCGGCTACCGGGTCCTGAGGTGGCATTTCACAAATCCGAGGACATGGTCTTTTATGGCCGCAGGAATACGCCACCGTCGGGATCCCAGCTGATGGCATGAGGGGTTCGCATCGGTGTCGGGTCTACGATGAAGTTCCTGGGAATCGTCCTCGACAGCCGGTGGAATTTCGTGGTACTTCCGCCGCGGCGATCTCTCGCGTCCGGCCCTGGTTTATTCCATAGTCCGGAGTGAGAGGGATAGGAAGCGGTCACGTCCTTCTGCGAAGCAGTAATGCTAGCAAAGGAGTTGGCCGGGCGTTTGAGGGAGAGAACCTCAAACCAACCCAGCCGCTGCGGGAGTCGCCCCGGGCGCCGGGCGCCGCGAGACGACTCCCGGCCACCGTAGATGCGAGCCTGCGGACGCAATGCTCACCGTTCGTCCGTCTATTGAGGACCGGCCGTGTCGACGGCGCGCTTGTTTCACGCGCGCCTCAAAGAGATGTCAGCAAAGCAGAGGGGCCTGCCGGGTTTGCGGGTTGTTCGAAAGAGATACCGCGGCCGCGGAACACAAAGGGCAATAGAAGGAACATGGGTCGGTTTTAGTCAGTACAAGTCTGACACACCCCCCGCTCCGCCCAGAGCGGCGGAAGTTATTTGATGATTTCCCACCCCAAAAACAAAAAAAAAGTATTACGTGTACGAATTAAATTCCCTATGCTTTAACAATTTTCAATGGCATTTTTATTTTTTTATGGAATATGACCAATTATAATGAGCAGGTATATTGGACTTCTTGGGTTAATGCGAGTAAAATGACTGCGGCCCGCCTTTAGTTTAATTTGTCACCTTGCGGCCCTTGCTTGCCAAGAGGTTGCCGACCGCTGACCTACATGATTATAAATATTAACACTTTTTACTAATTTATTATTCAAAGTTTGCCACACCATGATGAAATTGAAAACAAATCTTTCGATCTTAAATGCAACATTCAACATGAGAAATCTAGGCAATTTCTTCGACGTTGATTAAATTAATGGGCTTAGAGGAAATAACTTAAGAGTTGCGACAGGGATAGTGCGACCGTTTGCGTAACGCAGAATCGGGGTGTACTCTGATACCATCTCTGCGAAATTCTACGATTTACGCAATTTTAGACTCGATGTTGCATCGTATGGCGATTCGCGCCATTTGCATTTACCATAAACAGAACGATACGAATTAGTATTCCAATTACAAATATGCACATCCTTATACCGTATTACGATAGTGATGTGACATCAATCATTCAGAAATACACACAGGTTTTCGATTTTTAAAAATAAATCATATTTCTTTATTCTCAACGCTGTTGTTGATGAATTAGATCATAAACTTCTTTATGAAATATTATGACTTTATTTTTGAATTGGTGTTACACGTGTGATATTTATGTTCGATTGTCTATAATCAATACTTCGATCGATATACTCTAGTTTTTCGGCGGGAAAACGAGGATTCTATTAATCCTTAATTGTTTGCAGAACACCTTAACTTATCTAATTTTCCCGCGTTTTTGTGTATAAGAACGAATCAACTGCTTACTTTGTTAACACTTCACGATTGGTTTCGCAAATATTCTTATTAATGGTCACGAATATCTCACGAATATCGTCACTTTCACTCAGAACAAGTTCCCCGGAGCTTTCTGTTTCGTACTATTGTGTTGGGTCGCCGACATTCTGCGTAATTACATGAATTATGTAGTCGCGTGTAACATAGAGACGAGTTTGTTTTTTTAATCGGTTGGTATAGGAAGACTGTTTTTTGTCGTGTGCCTTGCTGAAATTGGGACGATGTTGAATTGGGTAACTGGCACACCTATAGTATTTTATCAGTAAGTTTTTTACTTCTGACTTGGTGTCATTGTAATCTTTAATGTCGTTACAGAATAATGTTGCTTCTGTAAGGGGTTAAATATCCGTAAAAGGACTGTAGCTGTAATAGATTTATTTAAGTCGTGTTATATTGTAATGAAATGATTTTACATAAAATACCAAATAAATACTACTTTAAATACCTATATAATTAATTGCAATCAACTGGTCTACTAAATGAAAGATCAAGATACTAGGCTAAGATAACGTCAATTTAAAACCTAAGTGTTATGCAAATCTAATTAAATTTTATTTTTAAAAGAGACTATTAGGTAATCTTGCTCGTTCCTAATTTAGCAGGCTAGGTTGGGTAACATTCTGCAATTACCTTCCTGCTGCAGATTTAAAACAGTATTTTTTTCACTAGCTTAAATAATTTGACTTTTTAATAAACTCACGACGTTTTCAACATCATAAATAGGAGCACAGATTAAAATCACATACGTATAATTAAATTATTCATTACATGAGTCCTGTCAAAACTTCAACTTTCGCTGCGTTCAAAGTTAGAGTTTAAAACCGTTTTTGCCATGATAAGGTTGTGTACTTTCAGTGTACCATGTGAATAACAATGGCGGGCGGTTGCAGTTTCCACAAAACGAAAGAAAGTTGACTTTCTGTCAACCAGTTTTACTAATGCATCACCTCACTCGCTTACGAATAGTCTAGACTTTATTTTAGTGTCAATTCGTAACAATTAAGAAAGTGGAATTTAAAATTAAACACGTTCGATTTGACATAAGTGACAGTTGTATAGAAATGTTGTGTTTTCTTCGCCTTTTGAACTCAAAATATCTAAAAACTATTTTCTTTTGTTTTCTAAATGAAAGAGATTTGTTCTCTTGAGTACGTTAAGAAGATTTGTAGAGAAAACTACGATTCACGCAAACTTTCGTTAAAACTTCATTCAATTCATCGACAATAAAACACTTGGATTATGTTATTTATGAACAACTAGCTGGCGCCCGAACCTATGTGTTATTCCAGACTATAATCTAACTCTGTGCCAAATTTCATCAAGATCGTGAAAGAGTAACATCCAGCCCTCCTCACAAACATTCGCATTTATAATATTATAAGTAGGATTTTTAGTAGGATTATAACTAAATATTATTCAAAAGCGTATTTTTAATTTGGCACTTGCAAGAAATGCATATAATCTAAGATACCCCCGTATCTCGGAACGCACATTAAGTCGTTGGTCTTGCGTCTGATCTCTTTACGGTCGTGTCGCCTTGCCTCCCCATCGGCCTATGAGAGTGAGGGAACAGAGAGTGCATTTGAACACTTGGGCACTACAATATCTCCCGCACAAATGAGATTGGCTGCCATTGTCCAGAACTGTTAGCAGGACATCTATAATTCAATATCTCACCTTTTTCGGTAAATCAACTTCAACTTTGACTCTTTAATAATGGCTTTTGTGGACGAGAGATACCATAATTTTTCCAATACCCAATATAAGAAAAAAGAATCACATACAACGGCCGTTTTTTTTTTTTGTAATCCTTACTGTACTTAATTACTTAGTACTATAAAAGCGAAAGTTAGTTTGTTTGTTACCTCTTCACGCCTAAATGGCTAAACCGATTTTGATGAATTTTGATACAGAGATAGTAGGGACCGTGGAGACAGACATAGGCTATATATTTTTTAAAAAGAGTGAAAAATGAGGAAGAAAGAGGGAAAAAAGGAAAACTTAGGATTGCGATTACAATAAATAAGACGCTAGGGCAAGAACCACAGGTGGCAGGTTCCTGCAAATCAGGAAAAAGGAACTGTCTTATCCCGAATTTAACGCGGGCGAAGCGGCGGGCGAAAGGTAGTAGGTGTATATGTTAGAGTCAAAACTTTTTGAGAACTGTCACACAACCCTTATTAACTTTAAATACGTTTCCTCTATAAATAACAGCTTGTTTCAAAACGCCTCAGTTATAATTACCAAGAATTACTACAACAGATTTTTTGGAAAATATTACCAACCTTTACGATTCTTATAAATGGTAGATATTGGTAGTAATAGTTTGGCTGATTAATTTTGACTGTGACAAATATTACCTACACATAAAAATATACGGAATCCTTTATTTTTTCGCGCCCTAATCTATTATCAAAATGTCACAATGCAATGCACGTAAAAAAGAATTAGAGTCACGGTAATAAAATTGCCACAAATGAGATGTAAACTGAACCTATTCATACGTTCAAAGATTGCTAAAGTTTAAAGAAAATGGCCCATTGTGTATTTAAATTGAGGATTATAGGTATATTTTTTTCTTCAAAGACAGAAAGTAGAGCATGACCGAAAAGTGCTAGTTGTATGTAAGTTATCTAACGTTTATCTACATTTATTTGTTTTGCGTTATCGTCGCCTTAGAGTGAAACCTCGTAAGTGTAAAAAAGGTAACTTTTCAGGAGGAAGAAAAAACTGCGTACTGTAAAATCTTTTATGATTTTTGAATCTTTCGAGAACACTAAATTATACAGCTACAGCAGGATAAACTCAAGTACCTACCTAATCAATTTTCTCAAAAACCACACGTTCGTTGCAAGTTATTCACGCCAAACTGACAGATGCGAGTATTTACGAGGTTCTCATTTACTGTCATAGAAGGCGCTATGAGTATCGAATGAACAAATGAGTCAAATCAGGATATGCGTTGCAAGGTTTTCTTCCTAGAAACGCAATAAAATAAATTTGAGCAAAAATGCATTTCCGAGGTTTTCACTCTAAGGCGACGTTATGTGTAAAGTGTTACTTTATGAGCTACAATGAGAAACAAGCTTTTAGATTTTTGATTAGACTATCGATTCAATTACTTCGTAAATATTTTTGATAGATCTTCAAGGCGACCAGCGGATACATAATACGATTCACAATACATACATAGATATACATAAAATACAATTGATTGCAAAATTTTTGACTGCTACGCTGCGTGTCGCGGGTTCCATCCCTGCACGAAACAATTATTTGTATGGCCTACAGTTAGTTGTTTCGAGTCTGGCTGTTTGTGTATGTAAGTTTAAATGTGTGTAAACGCACCCATGATACAGGAGAAATCTTTATAGTTGAGCAACATTTAAAAAAGAAGGCTAAATTGTTCGCAACAAGCACAATCAGTATCAACAATAGATTCGGATATTTTACTAAAATTATTTAATAGGTGAAGCGGATATTTTTATTTTTAAAATCTACGTATTCACTTAACGTTGCATCGCGCATTTGTGCAATAATCTCATTGTTAAAACGTTTTGTTATAATTAAAACCAAATAGTAAAGGTGCGACGAGATGCTTTCATCATTGACTATAGTCATTCTCCTACCTAAGTCCCCATTAATTTGTCACCGACGTAACATTGTCTTGTTCTTCTATACCTCTCGTCTCAGCAGATAGGTACAACCTTGCCAAATCCTAGTTCACACAGTCTACCCATCGTTTCTTTGGTCTTCCTTTAATCATAGCCATCTACATACATACTCAAAACTTTCCTCACGACATTCCCCATTATTCCAAAACAAAGGGCATGTGTGTGGCAGGAAAATGTCGTTTCGAAAATACCACGACAGCCGAATACCACACAACTTTTCAGTCACCGGACTTCAGACTTATACAAGATGCTCCTGCCACTAACCTATGTCACCATTTCAAGCATTTGTCACACCATTGTGCCATAACTATTTATATGTTTGCTGATTTTATTATATTAGCAAGACGTATTTCACTGTAGTTTAATTAACTTAAAGTATTTAATTCGTATTGTATTGTCATAAATGATTATTATTTAAGTTGACCTGATATTTCTATTAATTTATCTGCAACATTGGTGCTTATAGTGAACTCAATATTACCTAATTATTCTGAGTTAATTAATTTATATTTTACGTTAATTATTTTGAATACTATATCGTCCCTGTATTTGGAAAACTAAATAACTTAGTTTTTGGCGATTTTGTCTTTTCCCTATTTTTAAATAATCCAAAACATGACGCATGTTTGAGTCTTACAGGAATTTACTTATCTTATTCCGTTCCAAAAATATAGTCATTTTTGTCGTTCAGATGGAATAATGCATATCTTCAAACTAATTCTAATTTTTTGAAGGAAAAATAAACAACTCAATAAATAAATCAATAACTGTAGTCAATGATTAGTTAATTTTTTAATGAATTAAATAAAATTAGTTGTTGATTTTTTCTTCAATTTGCAAATTCTATCATAAAACTAACAAAGTTCTAGGAAAACTAAATAACTCTACTTATTTAATTTTGCTACTCAGAATTCTGTCAAAACGTACATTACTTTATAAACACTTGCTGTTATCTATTTCTTCTACAACTAAATAATTATTAATTACAAGATGATAGGCAAATAAAATCAAATAGATTAAGTTATTTATAATTGCCACGCGAAATATTATTATTGTAGTGTCTATTAAATGAATCGGAACAAGGAGGTGCGCGGGGGAAGCGCGGGTGTCAGCGCGTATGACTGATGCATCGCTCGCGTCACAAGCATTTTAGTGTAATGCGTAACCTTCAATTGCGTTGACGTCAGTGACCAGAGTGAGAGTTTTACACTATAATGCAGGGGTCGGCAACCCGCGGCCCGCGGACGTCTTCCTTGCGGCCCGTGAATGTTTTGTAAAAATAAGTTATAGTTATCAGAATCAACGCATTAAGTAAGCGCGCCTTTTAACCCCTCTGCTTGGCAACACTTTGAAATGTATCATACTAGCTGATATTCTCAAAGCTCCTTCTATGAATCCAATAATATTGTTAAATGCCATCTGATTTTGACGAGTTGAAAAAGTTTGCTAAACAGTTCCAGTACAATTTTTCAATTGCCAATTACACAAAAAATAAATATGCTTCTATCTTACAGATCATTTGAGCACTATTCTACAGCCAAAAATACCATCCCGGGACCCAATGGTTTGCACGGCAAAGCCTTGGTGGCTCTCGGGCCCCGACTACTAGGGCTCCTAAGGTGCTTGCATGCGTGGAGAGGGGCCAGTTCCCACTTCGTTGGAAGACTGTTCCGCATACAGAAGCTGGGGCGCCTTGCGGACTCTCCGTCCGCATTCCGGCCCATCGTACTGCTCGACGAGGTGGGCAAGCTCTTTGAAAGCGTAATTGCAAACCACCTCGTCGGGCACCTTGTGGGGACGGGGCCGGCGCAGCGGAGTACCAGTATGGTGTCCGCAAGGGGCGCTCGACGGTGGACGCCATCATGCGCGTGATAGCCCCTCATGACGGGGCTGCAGTGTCCAGGGGTGGGGTTGTCGTTTCGGTGTCTTTCGACATCGCCAACGCGTCCAACACCATGCCTTGGAGCTGCATCAGGGAGGCACTCCGGTACCACCGGATGCAGACCTACCTTCGTCGTGTGACGGATAGGGCCGTCATCTACCCCGGTCGCTCTGGAGAGTGGAACCGGCGAGAGATGTCGTGCGGTGTCCCACAGGGATCGGTTTTAGGGCTGCTCCTGTGGGACATCGGTTACGACTGGGTGCTGCTCCCCAGCGGCGTCAGCGTAGTTTGCTACGCTGATGACACGCCCGTTCTGGCTTAGGGGGATCCGGCTACTGGGTCTCGAGGTGGCATTGTACAAATCCGAGGCCATGGTTTTTCATGGCCGCGGGAATTACGCCACCGTCGGGATCCCAGCTGACAGTAGGACGGGTTCGCATCGGCGTCGGGTCGACGATGAAGTACCTGGGAATCGTCCTCGACAGCCAGTGGAATTTCGTGGAGCATTTACGACGTTTCGCTCCCAAACTCGAGCGTTGACCTGTCGCGACCCCGTGCAGGGCACGCCACAATAGTGGCGGTAAGTCCTCTCTTTAAAGACCGCCTGACGCAGGTCCTCACCGGACACGGAAGTTTCGGCAGGTTCCTGCATATAATTGGGCGGCAGGAAACGCCCGGGTGTCTATCGCCCGGAGGACACGGTGGAGCACACAGTGGCGGTCTGCCCAGCTTGGGCGGAGCACCACCGTGCCCTCGTAGAGGCGCTCGGTGGCGGCGATCTCTCGCGTCCGGTCAGTCCATGGTCCGGAGCGAGAGGGAGTGGGAAGCGGTCACCTCCTCCTGCGAAGCAGTAATGCTAGCGAAGGAGATTGCCGGGCGTTTGAGGGAGAGAACCTCAAACTAAACCAGCCGCTGCGGGAGACGACTCCCGGCCACTGTAGGCATCTACGGTAGCCGGGAGTCGTCTGTGGACGGTGAGCAATGGGTAGCTCACCGTCCAGCCGTCTATTGACGACAGTCCGTGTCGACAGCGCGTTATTGTTTCACGCGCGCCTCAAAGAGATGATAAGTGTTACGTATACGAATTAAATTCCCTATGTTTTAACAATTTTCAATGGCATTTTTTTTTTCTGGAAAATTACCAATTATTATGAGCAGGTATATTGGGCTTCTTGGGTTTATGTGAGTAAAATGACTGCGGCCCGCCTTTAGTTTAATTAGTCACCTTGTGGCCCTTGCTTGCCAAGAGGTTGCCGACCGCTGCTATAATGGATTCGCGGGGTAGATTTGTGGTGAAAATGTGATAAGAAGAAGATAATTTTTAAATTACATACATACGCCGTGTTTTATTTAATGTGTATGAAGGTAGTTTTTATTTAAAGTTGCTGTACTTTTGTTTATGTCTCTTACATTTACCTTTCAGTATTGATTAAGTACAGACATTGCAATTGTTTTGAATTTTAAATGTTTTATTTTACTTAATTGTAGGATCAATAGTCTTAAGTAATTGATACTAGAAGTTTGTTGATTTTTGTACTCAATGTAGCTGATGAGTCATATTATTTTTTAAGTTTTATTTTAGTTGTGTTTCCTAAATTACCAATGAAGAATTATTTTTATTTGAATTGAGTTGTTTTAAAGTTTTATAATGATTGCTATACCTTTGATTTGTTGTTCATTTTTTAAAAAAGACTATTTTATGTCAAAATACAGCTTATTATTTTTAATGGCACCAATAACAGTTAAACAATATCAAAGTAATAAACGTTCAACTTTTACATTTAAACATATTTTAAGTCTGATAAATTCATTAACTGCATTTATTTCACCTTCTTTTACTCTACCAGATGGATCTAGGTTGTAGGAAAACTAAATAAATAGCCGAAATAAATAACTAATTGCAGTTACGTTACAAAAAGTAGTTGTGGCAAAATTAAACAACTTGGTTTTATATATTTTATTTAGTTATTGTTGAAGATAGAGTCCAGTTTGTTTAAGCATAATGTTAAAGATAATCAGGTCCACAAAATATAAAATTACCGACAGTAAAATTGTCTCAATTTTTTAAACAAATGAACATTAATTGAAAAAAAAACACTAAATCGCGTTTATCTCAAAACTAGAAAATCGGAGTTATTTAGTTTTCCAACTACGGGGACGATATATACTACTACACATGTGCGATGCAATAAATTATTGAATTGAACCCAAAACTCACTTTTAGAGCTAGCGTTTGTAACCACCAGACCAAATAGGTGTTAAACAAAACAATTATTATAAACAAATTACGTAAGCTATGTAACTTAGTTTCGTCTGTAATTTCACCGCATTGTCGTCGCGTCTCCTTCACACTTGCGTGCGTCTGCGCAGGTCGATGATCTAGGCTAGATGACTGAGTACCTAGCGTGATCTATTTACTACTAACTTCTTTTAGTAACGACGCTTTGGTCGTCTTCATAATTAATATCTTTATATGTAACATTTGATGTATTGGATTGCCTCGATGGTGTAGTTTCTATCTTTATTAATTTTGTAAACGTATCCACACTGCAGGAGAAATTCCTAGGGTAAGGCCTCCTGTATGTGTGCGTTTACAAACATTTAAACTCACATACATAAACAGCCAGACCCGAAACAACTATCCACAGGTCATACAAATATTTTTTCCTTGCGATAATCGAACCCACGCAGCGCAGCAGTCGATCGCTCAGCCACTGCGCCAACTTTGCCGTCAATGGTCGCGAGTACGACTATTGAGTATGAAGTCTTGGGTTCGAGTCCCGGGTTGTACAAAGTGTTATTGGGTTTTTCCATCAGGAATTTCGCAGTAGCAGCCTCGGAGTGTGGATTTGTGCCCGATTGATGGCAATAGGTTCGCCCCCAATAAGCGACTTACACATAACTGGTGAAATATATTTGTGCTATTACGAAAATATGAAGATAATAAAATATAAGTAAGTATACTGTGGCGAAATATATGTCTATTATTATTTTATTAGGTCAAATCAAAGATACGTATTGTTTATTTGTTTAGCGTCGTTTTCATTTTTTTTTGTATTTAGAGTGGTGATATTTTAATGTATTTAATAATTATTTTAATTTTTATTTGTGTATTATTATTGGGTTTGACGTCTTTTAGAATAAATAAATTACGTGCTTTAGGACGTAATTTATTTATTCTCTTTTGTTTCAAAATCTAGAGAATGGCGCTTTATTTATTTATTGCAGTCTTAGTATTGTAGAAGCGTCGTATTATGCAAAAATTATTCTCATTAATATTTATCTTTTTTATTTAAACATTATAGTGATTTAAATATTCATGTTTTTTTGGAAATCTCCCGAGTAATATTGCAACATAAGTATCTATTGTAAGAAAGTATAAAATTATCTCCTTATTTAAACAATTTCTCCCGGATGTTAAAAATATGAGTATTTTTTTTATTTTATTTAACCCGTAAATATAATAAGTATTTTTTTAGTTTATAAAAGAAAAGTATGAATATTTATTTTACTAAGCGATGTAAGAATTTGTGCAAGTCAGTATTTTAATTATATATTTGTTTAGGTAGGTACATAAATACATTAGGTGTATCTAACGTAATATCTATCGAGATTTATCGCATGATGTTTCGGAACATGAAACAGAACAACAATATTGTTTATAAGTTCAAATAAAATCATTTCCATTTATTGCTTGATATAGGTAAAATTAAATCAGTTGTTACAATTATTATTTGAGTGTCACTGTGGTATGGTTTATGGGTTCAATATTTATAAATCTCTTTCAATAAAAAATCTACAAAAGAAGTCCTATGAATCTCAACAGGTATTTTTTAGATGACGTTTTTACTCTCTACATATAGACTCTACATATAGGTACATAAACTCGTGCTTTTTTGTTTTTTTTTCCATGGGGGCTTAAACAATTCTCTAATGTATTCTCATTTTACGTCATCTTCAGCTCTCGTTCATACATATAGGTGTTGTTATTTGTATTTTTTTGTCTTTTGCCATTTGCTAGGTATCTTGCATTCTGCTTGTCATATAAAAAAGTCTTCAAAACTACTTACGGGGAAAATACATTTAAGTAAGTTTATTGACACTAGCAGATCGTGAGCATGCGTTATAATTCACTTTAGCATTGCATAATAATTTTCTCTTGCCAACTGAATTGTTTACTAAGCCGCTATTCAAGCGGACCCGCTACTTTCTTTAAATGCTTTTTAATATTCATGCTAATGGTGTTTTAGCATATTAGTATGGTGATTTGATATTTATGGAAACATTTTAGCGATAACTATAAGTCAGAGGTTATGCAATAGGTGGAAACCGTTTGTAAGAAGCACATACGTTTATAACAGGAATCACCTTCAAAACCTTGTCAAAATTAAGTTGCCCATTTTGGCGGCAAACCCGATGTCACGTTACCAAAAACAATCGCCGAACATCTTTTTCAACCAGTCTCCAAATTTGACAGCAGACGTCACATTTCCCACTCAAAAGTTTCATTCACAACAATGCAATAGACAACATAGATCATACTCGGCGTTGCATCTCGCACTAGATTCGTCTGTCCGTGACGCTTCAGTCACAAGAAAGTGCATTCTTGTGCACTCTCTGCGTTTGCGAGTTAACGCGCCATTTAGCCAACTTCTACTAAATATTAGTTTTATTATCCATTTACTTGTTAGTGTTCAAAGCAGGTGTTATTTTATGATGCAATTGTCTAGCTGTCTGTTTTCAATATTTTAGAGATGAAATGTAAACTGTCAATTTTAACAGTAATATTGCAAGAGCTTTTCTTTGTGCATTTTATAGTATAAAAATATTTTTCTTAAGTTTTCTCATTAGATAACCATCTGAATTTATACTGTCATCCTATTTGACTGATCTCTAGATGTTATCTATAATATCATTATTTTATTGCGATGGTATCACTCGTTGAATTAGGCCGAATAACGTACTATGAACATACCTCACAATAAATTGAGTTTTAAAACAAGTAAACCTATATGAAATCTCTGATGCAATAAAACTGTAAGAAAATCTCAGCTTTCAACAATAAATTAAATATATTTTGTCAGCGACATCTTGAAACCAAAGACTATAGAATTTATCTTTCATTTTCCATTTCACAGGTTTATTGCGTAAGAAATTCTCACGACTTCAGCTATTTAGCACCTACCCGATTATCTTGGCTATTCAGTTTTGAAACCTCTCTTGCATTCTGCACAATATGACATAATTTATGCAACAATTCACACCAGTTTTGCAACTATTTGCTGAACAAATCTTTTGTTCAATCTTGTGTTTAAAACATGTTATTTACATTGCATTAACTAGCTGCAACTTTGGTAATAAAACAATATTGACAACAGTGTTAAATATTTAATTGATAATTGATCATTTCGTAACGCTACTTCCGTCTTTCAGTTATCTATGTAGGTAGATCTAATGAATAATGATGTAATACTGACAATTAAGTTTTTTTTTTATTTGGGCAGTAGACAATACAATAGACAATCGAATTAATAGTTTTCGAATTATGTTTGTTATGTTTCGTATTTTGTTTTGTAATAATGCTCTTTGTCTTAATTGCCGGAATTAAATTCTTTTGGAAAGAATGTTAGATTGCTAATTACTTTGAGGAAATAATTTAGTTTGTTGCTATTATACATACTGATATTTTTGTTACATTCCAACTGTAGTACATTTCTATAAAATTCTATGAAAATACCAAAAACTTAATTAACGGTTTCCTTATCTTTATTTTCAGGTAGAGAATGACTTCGATAGACGAAGACAGGCCTCGCTACCGCACCCCGGGTTCACCGAACATCAAACAAGATTTGGTCTGAACTCACCCTTACAAGGCTTTCAACCACACCAAGGCAACAATAACCCTCCCCCCACCGTCCAGTTCCAACAATCCATATTCCCTCAGCAACAGCAGCAACTGCCACAGCAACTGCCGCAGCAACAACAACAGTCTTATGTGCCGCAGTTCAACAACCATATCCCGAATATCCCCAACAATATTCCCTTACAAAACAATAACTTCCAATTTAGCCCTCAAGCGAGCAACGCACCATTGCTGCAACAACAAAATAACTTCCAACAGCAACAGAATCTAAGGCAGATCCAGCCTCAAACCCAGAATATTCTTCAACAACCAATTCCTACATTACCAACGTACCAGAATGGACACTTACAGCAAAACCCTACCTTCCAGCCAAGCATTCCCGCTACGGTTAACATTAACCAACAGAGACCTACGCAGCAAGCCTTCTTGCCCACTATCTCGTCGTCACATAACCAGCCTATCAACCAACCTATCTTCAGCCAGCCAAATCCCATCACTATTCAGCCCGCACCAAACCTAGCTCCTCAGAATTACAACCCTAACCAGAATCAGAACATCCAGAACAGTGCACAACTTCCCTTCCAGCCGACTCTGGGCCAGCAACCCATATTTTCCAATGGACAAGCATCCCAAATACAAGATATCCTAGAACAACAGTCTAAGGAAAACTTGGAGAAACTAAAGGAGTTACAGGAAAGGGCCAGAATCATTCAGAAGCATCAAGAGTTTGTGCAGAAACAGCAGCAAAAGCAACAAGAGAAAGTCGAGAAACTGCACGAAGAGTTTGTGAAGAAGCAAGCGACGAAATCAGTTCCTACCTTCTCGACGACAGAAAACTATGAAGATTACTTTAGGAGTACAGAAAGGCGACGACCCATTATGCCGCATGAGACCAATTTATTCAAAAAAGCTGTCGAATTGTACGAGAGGGATCATCCTACAACTACCACTACCACGACGACGACAACGACCACGACCACCCCGCCGCCACCACCGCCTCCGACACCTAGGTACAGACCTCGCCCTAAACCAAAACCTAGAAATCCCCCACAAGATAGAAATAAGGCAAAACTCTATAACGAAATCAAGAATCTCTTAGAAGAAAGCGAAACTAAAGGATTCGACGACAGCCTGAGAGCGAAAAGTGCTGAACTATTGAAGAAACCAGACATTTTGAAGCAGTTGAAAGTAGCTCTCGCTGAAAACCCTGCAGATTTCTCCGAAAAGAATTTCTCATCTCGCGAGATTTCTCTCAATGGACAGAAATACGAAGTTATTAGGACATCAAATCCTAACTTGATTCCCAAAGGCGCTATCACCGCTGACAGTTCTAATTTGGCTCAAATCATGGCAGCTGCTCAAATTGAATCTCAGAAGGAAACCCGAGTTTCGATAGAAGATCTGACGAAAGGCATTTTACCACCAGGAGCAAACTTCGAGTTGATCAAACAGGCGGATAACGGCAAACTCGAAGAAGTGAAAGCACCTAATGAGCTGCAGAATAAAAAGAAAGTGACATTCGTATTTTTAGAGGAACAAGAAGACGGATCCTTCAAAGTAAAGGGTGTCAAAGCTAATGGCCAACAAACTGAGGAGGGCCCTGAAGTAGAAAACATTCTGAAGAAAATAAAAAACGGTGAGATCCAACTGCCAGGACAGACGAAGATCTCGAACTCTATCTTCAGCTCAACAACTGCCAGCCCAATAACGGAAACGACGGATTACGTGGCAGCCTCTTCCCACCATCCATCAAGTTATTCAACTTTCGTCAGTACCTCTAACCATGGATCCACTGGCCACACCGTTCCCATTACTCACACAACACCGACGCCGCACTTCCAGCCTTCCATCCAGTCTTCCAGGAGCACCGCTCAAACACAGACACACTTCCCGTCCACCGTTACCGTGTCAAGCACAGAACGATACAACACGAAGTCTAGTACCCCTGCCTTTGAGTACACCTCAAGTAGGAACAGCATCAGCCAAAGTCCAAGAATCACTTTCCCCAGTTCAACCCATTCGACGATCATTAACACCACTCCTTACCGCTCCTCTGAGAAAGACATAGTTGTGATTGGCTCCAGTACAATTGCTCCTACATTTGCAAGTGAACCTTCACCTCAATTAAGCGCGCCAAGACAAGCATCTCCATCAGATAACCTGGGTAACCCAGGTCTTGTGGATATCTTAAAGGAGAATGGTCTGTTTGCGACGGCGAAGTACTTGCGCCAGTCAGGATTGGACACGATCCTGAATGAGACGGGACCGTACACCATTTTCGTCCCAACTGACAAGGCGTTTAGAACTCTGCTCGTGCAACTTGGAGGTCCTGATAAGGCCGAGGAAAAGTTCCGTGACAACCCAAGATTGCTTAGTGGAGTAAGTATTGAGCTTATTCTTAAACAATGCTAGAGTTCTTATATTGCAGGCTGGGTCATTATTAGTGACATTTTTTACTAACTTGTGAGTTCGTTAGCCGAAAAGTGGTGTACCGATTTTTAGGTCACAGTTAAGGTGGCGCTGGGTTCAGACTTGATTCATTTAAATGTATTCTAGTTGTGTGTTTTCCCACGTGTACAGATTGTTGAAATGATCCGAATTTAAAAGACCTCGATGTCGCTTCGAGACTAAATCAACTAAAAAATTCGATTAACAGGTTCAAAATGAATTAATTCGACATACAATAAGCTTGTAAAATGCTATTGCAATTGTTGCGAACACATTAAAAAACTGTTAAATGTGATAAACTGGCTCTTATTTAGACCCTCAAGAGCAAACCTTTTCAAACGATAGCCGACATTCACTAGCTACCACCTTTTTATGGCTTTTACTTACGGCACATGCTGTCTGACACTATCATTTTGGCGGTAGTCTTACAACCTCTTTTGTGTTCAAAACTTAATCCTTTTCTCACCACTTCCAGTTGCTACTCCACCACGTGATCCCTGGTGCGTTCGACGTCGGTTCCCTGCAGGATGAGATGACAGGTGTCTCGCTAGCGGGCACGCAGTTGAGGGTGAATCAGTATGATATGCATGATGTGGAGTGGAACGAGGTTCGAGTGACTACTATCAACGGAGCCAGGGTGCTGGATGATAAGAAGGATATTCACATACCACAGGTACAATTATTATTTAATTCTATTTTATTCTTGATAGCTCCAAAGACTACTAGAAATTATAAGTACTTGAACTGTAGCGCCTACGTAAAAAAACTGCGCAAGATTCAATTAAAGTCATTGAGTCTGAAGCGAAGGCTCAATTTAAACCGAAATGGCAGCGTAGCGGCCGGCAATTACAATGTCAAACTATTCTAAGCCTTTTGTCCATGTGGAAATTCATAGCATTGCTTGAAAGAGTAGGGTTAGAACGGTACAGCACGCGGCGCCGCAAGCAGTTGAGCAGTCCGATTCTTCAATCAATACTCTTCAGTCTGAACCGACTTTAAGTTTTATTGTTAGTTGCGCCTGCCAAAAATCTTGCGACATCGTTTTTTTATTTCGCAAAATCCAGCTGGGCGCCAAAGCAAGCAAACTGGCGCCCAACTAACATATGTATATCTTTTTAATTTACAGCCTATTTCTTGACTAGATTACCAACTTTATTTAGAGAAGACATCATGTGCAATATGTGCATGCATACTTTTTTTTACCTGATCTTCAATTCCTCTCTTCAGGGCATAGCGCATGCTGTAGACCGAGTGATGTTCCCGCTACCGGTGGGCGATCTGGTGCAGACGTTACAGGCTGATAGAGACAGGCGGTTCACCACCTTCCTCAAGGCA
This sequence comes from Ochropleura leucogaster, assembly GCA_958449745.1. Lineage (NCBI taxonomy): Eukaryota > Metazoa > Arthropoda > Insecta > Lepidoptera > Noctuidae > Ochropleura > Ochropleura leucogaster. The sequence continues at coordinate 1,974,969 of OY288208.1, forward strand.
ATCCACGCCAGCGGCTTCGCGGAGACACTTGCAGGTCAGTTGGGATTTTACCGAAGCTCTTCAATATGTTTTTGAGATAAAAAGATAATCACGAAACTTAACTGAAAAATATTTTTAAATTGGTCGTTAAAAGAATAAATTAAAACTAGAATAAACGTAAGCGTCAGTCATAAAATACAATTTCTTAATTTGGAAAATGAATCGTTTTGACTGTAACTCGCGTTAAGAACCTTTAAATAAAAAGCCGAGACTGTAAATATTCCGTACCAATGACATTGACGATTCATGAAGGGATACCATGACATCTTATAGCAGTTCTTATTCCACTGAGGGAAAGAGATGGTGCTAGACACCCTGTATAGCTCTGTCTCTTTCCCTCATTGGAATAAGTTCTGCTTTAAGACGTCATGGTAGGGCAGCTGAACGCAGAAGGACGATAATTTTGTACAGTTTATCACAATTAAAATAGCTAAACTTCTTGTAATCTTTATATATTATTCAACGAATCCTTCTCATTCCAGAAAGCAAAACCTACACAGTTTTCGCGCCAACGGACGCAGCGTTCGCGCGTCTCACACCCGCCGAGCTTGCGCGCTATGCCGAGAAGGCAGGAGCCAGGGCTCTGGTGGCCAGGCATGTGCTGCCCGGGACACTGTACAGCGCCGGCATGAGGTACTACCAGCTAAGGAACTCTATGGAGGACGCTAAGCCGCTGACGTTGCAGAAGAATGCTGGTGAGTTGGTCTGCAATGATTGTTTTTTAACACGCATAATATTAGCTTCACTTGTAACTATGTATGTAAGAATATCTTGGAATCTTAATTTGACCCACTTCTCGGTCTTTAATTAGGATTAAATTTTGCACACGCTCTGAGTTCTGATGACAATACATAATCAGTTAAGAAACGTCATAACAAATCCAACATGGCGGCTCCCAAAGATGGCGGAATGGCTGTTTGAAATCCACATCCCCATGATATTGGTATCAAATGACCCTTTCATTTGCTGTCAGGAGTACAAAAAAATAGTCACATGACTTAAAAAAGCGTGTTTTTTAGTTTTTTAACTAATTACTTTTTATGATTGTGGTTATTTATAGCTACGGGGCTGACTTATTTTTTCTTACAAGTCATTGTATAGTTGTAAAAGAGACTGCTATCCTAACTAATGAGTCTATTTTTTAACTATCTGGTCTACTGAGGGCATGAGGTCCGGGTTCGCTTCCCGGGTCAGGCAGTGTTGTTGGGTTGTAAAAGCGTTGTGTGATAAAAGCACTAAACACAGTGGCTGTCTGTCGGTCTTTCGTGAATCTTAGTGACACTGACTGAAAGTCACAGTTACTTATGCCACCTCACAAAATAAGCCTGTTTTCAAATAACTGCCCCCCCCCCCCACTGGTCACCCAGTTCCTTCTTTTGCCCGTCCTTATGTTTCGGGACCGCTGTATCTCTTTTGAGCGTTTATTCCCAGTCGCCCCCGCAAGGATTGCCCCCGGAGGCAAATGGGAATAAAAAGTCATTGCCCCCACTTCAGTTTCGGTATACATTGCTTTGTTTCTTGTGAAGTATAAAATAATAAGGAAATTTATTCCAAACCTACATCTATTAGCGGGTTGCGGGTTGCTCCGCAACCCTGGTAGGCGGTAGTCCTGGCAGGTCACTCTGCTTCGTCGGCGGAGGACTGGACGTTAAGGCTGTGCCGGTTTCCCAGTCCCCCGCCTCTTGGACGAAGCGGGAGTGCCGCTGGGTATTTTTAGTGGGTATACCGGGTCAGACCGGGGAGTCCCACATAGCCCCCTCATCCCCCGATGGGTGGGTATGCGTAATGCATTTTTTCCCAGCGCAAAAAAAAAAAAAAAAAAAAGGTCACTCTGCTTCACTGACGTCTCTTTGAGGCGCGCGTAGGACACGAACGCGCCGTCGACACGGCACTAAAGCCTGAAGTAACGATTTTACGTGACTGATCAAATTTTAATCCCTACTTTCATTATTTCCAGGTCGCATAAAAGTGAACAACGCGCAAGTGATAACGCACAACATCCCCGCGACAAACGGCGTCATTCACGCAGTTGACGCGGTCTTGTAGCGTGCGCCTGCGCAGCCCACCAATTAGCTTCAATGAAGCTTAGCACTCGTCAGTCGGCTCCCGACCATGCCACGATACGCACGACAGCGTCACACTAACATAATGTAATATTAAGACTGTAAATAACGTTAGATTAAGGTAATAATTTATATATGCGTGTTAGATTTTGTAAATAAAGTTTTTTAATTAATTACATGGTATTTTGCTGATTTCCGAGTGAATATAAAAGTTTTACTAAAATGTTCGAAAATAAAACAGAAAAATTAAATCCGTAATACTATATTATTAAATATATCACACACAAAACCGCACTGATTTTAAGTACACTTTCAGCAAACATTACTTTGCAAGTAAACACACAAAACAGGCCAACCTCTCATGCATACTAACCACTAGTCAACCACACATTATCAAAGTAAATATCACTAAGACTGATAATTGAACTTCGCCAACATCATTTTCAACTTGGCAATCTCATCATCTTTTGTAGCCAGTTCTTCTCTTAACGACTTAATGATATCATCCTTATTTTCAGACAGATTCTTCAACTCTTCCAAGAGCTGGGTCGTGTCCAATCTCTTTGCTGGTCGCCTTTGCACCAACTTGCCTATGATATGGGCTATTTTAGGGTAGTTCGCAGTTAAATGGGCAGGAATCTGCCCTTTACGGAGGTCTGTGATGGTCTTCACTCGTTCCATGTCAGTGCAGAACGGTTCCACCAACTCCAGGAGAATGATTCCGAGGCTGTACATGTCGCTCTGGAATGGGAGAAAAAGGGAATAAGTTTTCATATTACTGAGTCTTGATTAGGACTGACTGCTTTAGCGCTGTGACATGGCTGCCATGTTGCAGCCACATGCTGAGATAGAGACCTTTGTCTTATCCTGTGCGAGTCTAATAAACAGTTTTTTTTTCTTTTTATTTCTTTAGACATTAATATGACTTTGAGGTTTATAGACTCGTTCCTGAACTGTAAACGTGGTGTTGCCCTACTGGGACGCTTGATATCGTGTCCTGCCTGTCCTGTCCTTAGCCCATTGCAAGAGCTGATGGACGCTGCTAAATCAACAAACTCGTCGCCAAATAATCGGCAGACTTGATTTAGATTGTCATCGAAATGATTATTAATTGGTACCGCCATCGCCACTAGCAAAAATGTAAACTAGTCGAATTATGGTCCAGCACGCTTTACAATATCTAGACATTACCATGATGTCTTTGTGCCCACAGGTCAGGAGCTTCCAGGGTGAGTGAGCCGTAACCCAGACACGACGCGAGCCCAATGCGGGTCTGTCGATACCATGTGTGTTCGAATATTTGTTTATTTGTCATCACTTGATCTCAAACATTTTTAGAAATACGATTCGACACCAGATGTCAGAAACAAATAGAACATTAATTAAGAAAATAAAAAGAAATAAGAACAATTTTTCGGTAAGCATTTAATGGAAAAGTGATCATAAATAAATAACTCACCTTAGGATTACACTGTCCCTCCAACTGCTCCGGGGCAGCATACAATTGAGTTCCCAAAGCCAATCCACTATGAGATTGCTGCAACGGACACGCCAGTCCGAAGTCACCCAACTGCACTGTCACTCCACCTTCCGTCTGAGCCACGAACACATTACTTGGTTTTATATCATGGTGGATAATCCCTCTAGAATGTATGTAGTGCAGACCTTTCACCAACTGTGTGAACATGTCTATCAGGACATCAACGTGTGTCCAAGCTACGGGATATGTCAAATCTGGGGATTCAAGACAAGAGGAATCTGATGAATCGCTGTGATGAAGACCAGAGTCCTCAGATCCTTTTCGAGTGGCCGTCATTTGCTGATTCCTTTCGTCCAGCCATTGTTTCAAGGTCTGTTGGCAGTATGTCATTTGAATGTACAACGTCGCCCATTTCAAGTTCACTCGGGAGCAGTTCTCAAACTCTTTGCTGGTGAATAAGTTGCAGACAGCGTTCTCGTCATGTGGGGATGTACTATCTTCGTCAGATAAAAACTCAGACTCGTCTAAATCCTCTTTGGAACTCGCAAAACTGGAGTTGTTTGAGTTTTTGAATGAGATGTCGAAATCGGAAAGACTTTTTTGAGTAAACAGTTCCTTTGAATTGTGAGTCTTGAACGATGTTATTATGTTTGGCTGCGCGGATGATATCAAGTTTGAGTTGATGGTAAAGTCTTCGCTGTCAGTATCCATCCTGAATTTACGCTTTTTCTTTACAGTAGATTCTATCATTGGTTCCAACCAAGCCGCTTTGTAGTTCACTATGTTGGGGTGGTTGAGACTCGCGATAGTTTTCACTTCCGCCAAATGTATCATGATGGAATCGACGTCAGAAGATTTGATGTAAACCTTTTTGACAGCGTACTCTACACCATCGAGTCTATGTTTGGCCTTGAAGACGCTTCCAAAACCACCACCAGCAATGAAGTATAGCTCTTCGAATTCTCGGTGATATCTAGACCACTCAAGGCCTGAAGGTTGGACTATAGGCCACATTGCTGGTAGGGTTATTGGGATTTCGGAGCCGCTAGCAACGGCAACGAGTTGGTATAAAGCTCTTTGGTACTGACTCCTCATTGCTTCGAATTCTCCCATTGCGTAGGAGTCATCTATGAGGTTCATGCTATGCAGCTTTTCGCATATTGTGTTATACAGCTGGTTCGCTCTGATGTTATCTTTTTCGAGGAGGGAACATAGTTGTTTGACGAGCGACTGGACTAGTAAGCTGATAGGGGTGGTTGCTGCCGAGTTGATGATGTCGATCTGTTCTAAGCTCTGGTGGAACACCGGCTGGTTGTTGACGCTGTGATTTAATCCTGGAAAGAAGAGAAAAACACATGGTTATAAAAGGGTTTCTCAACTGCTTAGTATATGGTAAAATACTGGTATAGGGATACCAGTATTTTACATGGAGAAACTGCCTTTCTGATCTCCACAACCCATAACACTGTGTCATTTCATACGATACTCCTTGGTAAGACTGGTTGTTCGACTTTCGGGCTACTGACTACCTGTAATAACTGTCAAAGATTTACTAATGACTGCCGTGACTAATAGTTTAACGGGCTTTCTGAGGCACGGCAATAAAATGGTTAGTGCTTTAAACATGTCAAAGACTTATTATGCACGTACATCTATCAACCCGAACTCTGATCCCAGCAGTCGGAACATACATACATACACATTACATATTTTTTATACTTCTTTTACTTATTTCTTAAATAAAAAAATCGATATCGGTGGGTTAATTTTTTTTATATTATGGTTTATAAAAAAAATTGCCCACCGGTATCGGCAACAGGGTCCGCTGCCGGTGGCTCTTGAGAGAGATAATATTATTTATTTATTAGTTTTATCCTTGTTTTAACAATAAAAGGTACAAAATTAATCATTAATACGCATATAGTGTTAAAACTAGACCTACATTTTCATGGCCACGTCGCTTGAAATTTAAAAACATTGTTGTCAAGATGACGTCAGCGCAGTGCATATTATTATGTTTATCACTTCAGTTAACGTATGACAAATTGCAATTTGTGGAAACTGTGTATGGATATGGACATTATATGTTATTTATTGCGCCTTTCAAATAACCTCGACAGTTTTCAGGCATATAGTTAACATACCATTTCTGAAAGTATTTCGTCCACTTTCTGTATTTCCATAGCCAAGAAACTTTACGAATGATTTCAGTTTCAGTATGATTACTTCAGAATTTTCTATTATAGTACGGCCAAAGAGAAGCGATACCAAATGTAAACAAAACCCATGCTAAAACCCCATCTAAAATGACCGCCCGAATGTTGGCGAACCCGTCTTAACGTTGTCATGTTTTTGCCGGGAAAACGAGACATTACGACAAAGGCACAAGATGGAAAGAGCTAAATATTAGATTATCAACGCCACAGTTGTTCTTTAGGTTAATGACCTTTCGTATCGCTTCTCGTTGGCCGTACTATAGATGAGTAATCTCTGCTAATAGAACTTTCGAGTTGAGTCAGTAAATTTTCTGGCGCTAATATCGATTCAAATATCTTGATGGCCCAGAGGATAAGCGCCTCGCTTCTCAAACATGAGGTTGTTCAAATCCGGACATGTACCAATGTGACTTTTTTCAATTCATATGTACCTACTTTCTAAAGTTTATATAAGACATCACAGACATCGGTGAAAAAAAAAACATCTTGAAGAAACCAGGACTTATAATCAACTAGCTGTGCCCATGCATGCGTTGCAATGCAGTTTTTCTACCTTTCTAACATCGTACCTACCTACCTAAACTACACGAAAACCTATACGGCCTTTAGCTTTTTTTTTCTCGCCGTAAAAACCATCCTTTGACTTCAACAAATATTTAAAAAAAGAATTGGTAAAATTCGTCCAGGCGTTGAAGAGTTATGCGCTTACCAACACATTTTGCGATTCATTTTTATTACATTACGGCATGCGTTACTATGCAATTTTCTACCTTTCTACCTACCCTACCTACCCTATCTTTTCTTTGCTAGAAACCTCACGAAGCCCGAGACCTTTCGAAAGAATGCAAAACCGTGGAAATCGGTTCGTGCGTTCTGGAGTTATAGCGTCAGGAAGGAAAACCCGACTTATTTTTATATAGTAGATAGATTCATTATAGAATAATAAGCTTGAAATCATCACCCCGTCTTGATTAAACGTGGTGAACAACACTTATGCCTTCTCTGTATGAGATGGGGTCTTTGCCTAGTAATTGGACTGAATTTTAGGCTAGTATTTTTTATAACATCAATTCCAATCACCCCTGCATTTAAAGTTTAATGCAAATTAATTCTTCTCAGAAAACCATTTTATCTTGCAATGGGATCTGACATTGAATGAATGTTTATGAATAACAAATGGAAATTGATCCGGTTCGATATAATCTTTAAGGTAACGGTCGAGTGAGGGTTTCATGAAATATTGATGTTGAATAATTTTGTATTGATCAGGATAACTTTAGGACGAATTGTGGAGATTTCGAATAATAAATAAATAAATATCTTGGGACAACTCACACACGGCTTTCTGATCCCAAGCTAAGCAGAGCTTGTGTTATGGTAACCAGACAACTGATATGTAACATACTTATAATATAATTTATAAATACATACATATTATAGATAAATCACACCCAGACACAGAACAAACAATCATGCTCATCACACAAAGTTTGTCCTGGGTGGGAATCAAATCCACGACCTCCGGCTCAGCAGTCAGGGCCACTAACCACTAGACCAACAGGCCCGTCGAATAATCTACTGTTAGATTTAAATATGAATGCTAGGCCCCTGCATTTGTTTATTTATTGTTACAGGAAGGTCTTTCGAAGAAAACGAGAAATGGCTTATAAGGGGTCGATGTTGAAACAGAGGGATATTCACAATTGAGGGAAGTGGGGGATAATTTGACAATCACGTGTATTTTTTTCGTGGGACAAAATAAATGAATTTAATGTCAGTGATCTACAATCTTTTTTTTATGTCTTTTCAAATTCAGCTGTTTCAACTAAGAATCAAGTAGTTAGTAATAAGTTGCCGTATCGACTGCTCGTTCGTGTTCCACGCGCGCCTCAAAGAGATGTCAGCAAAGCAGAAGGGCCGCCGGGGCCACTGCCTGCTGGGTTTACGAGTTGTTCAAAAGAGATACCGCAGAACCGGAACGCAAAAGACAAAAAAAGAAACATAGTAGTTCTTAGCCAGTGAGTCTAAAACTCCCTCCGCTCCACCCAGGGCGAGAGAATAAAATTGTTAGGTAAGTACTTGCCTACACCCAAAGGTCGACCCATGTAAATGATATCTTTATGCCCACAATTGTAGAATGTGAACAAAACCTTGAAATATATTCAAGTTTATGAACTCAAGGATCTTCTACTGTATTGAAATCAAGTTATCCTGCAACCTTTGTTTAGTTTCTTTTATAAGCAACAAATTGTAAGGGAGGACGTCATCCAACCTTACATTTTTTGAAAATCAACCTTTTCGTTTTGAAATAAGGTTGAAAATATATAACTAAGCAATTTGAATTTACATCCTATCCGTAGGTTTTCGAGGTGGCTGTAAATAGCCCTTATTATGAAGACATAAGGTTTATTTTAGCTTCGGTGCAACAATCTGGAATGTTCTTTGAACACGAGGTTTGTCGTACCTACTTGCGAACCGGTGGCACTGAGTGTGTGTGTGTGTGTGTGATACATACCAAGGGAACAGTCCGTAAACCGCAAAACGATAAACTTGTCAATATACTTACAAAGGAATATTGTCATTGTATTTTTAATTGTTTTTAACCAACTTCAAAAAAAGGAGGACATTCTCAATTCGACACTATGTTTTTTTTTTATGTTTGCCACCTCATACATAACTCTGGTCTAGGTAAACCGATTTTGATGATTATTTTTTTATTCTCTTTAGAATGACATTATGACAAGATAAAATAAATAGATAAAGTCGCATAACAGATCTGTAAATTTAAATTTTTAATCGACTTCCAAAAAAAGATTGAGAGATTAGAGATAGAGAGATTCTATGTTCGATTTAATTTTTTTTTATGTTCCGATTACTCCGCCTATTGTGGACCGATTTTCATAATTCTTTTTCTTGTTCGAAGGAATTACTTTCGAAGTGGTCCCATTACATTAAAAAATAGCCTATGTCCGTCTCCAGGGTTCCAACTATCTCTGTACCAAAATTCATTAAAATCGGTTTAGCCATTTAGGCCTGAAGAGGTAACAAACAAAAAAACTCACTTACGCTTTAATAATATTAGTAAGGAATAAGGATACCGTATACCGCAATAGACTGGTATTGTATTACTAATACTCCGAAATCGAAATCGGTTACTGTTTTTAATATGGCAAAAATATTGTGTCCCGTCATTAGTTCGCCTTCTCTAGCCTAGGTTCTGATCAATGCCACCATTAATTTTCTTAATAGCTTTGAAGCCAGTAGTAATAGTTTAAGGGTGTTACCACACCAATCGATCGATCGTCGATCGGTGCCATCGATCGATGGTAGAATGGATTAGTCGACGTCGATCGATAGTTTCTACCACACCAATCGATCGATAGCCGATAGATGCCATCGGTCGATGGTAGAATGGATTGGTCGACGTCGATCGATAGTTTCTACCACACCAATCGATCGATAGCCGATAGATGCCATCGGTCGATGGTAGAATGGATTGGTCGACGTCGATCGATAGTTTCTACTAGACCACACCAATCGATCAACGTCGACCGATGTCGATCGATGCCATCGACCGGCTATCGATCGATTGGTTAGCCGACCGGTATCCGTCGATCAATTAAAGCTACCACACCAATCGATCAACGTCGACCGATGTCGATCGCTATCGATCGATTGGTGTGGTAACACCCTAAGACTACAGTGCTCCAATTAGGTTAATTCTTGAAATAATCCTTGCAACTAATAGGCAAAGTGCCAACCGTTCGAGATGGTTCGACATTTTAAATATAGCTCATTCATATCCACCTGTTCTACTGAAACTGTTCTAGTAATAATGAGTCTATTGTAATTTTGATAAACTTGATATTTCTTTAGCAGTCAATATCGCAGTTCATCGACTCTGCTTCGGATCTAATGATCTTCTCACACATAAAATTCTGTCTCAGTTTTAGTTGCTATACTCCTACGAAACGGTTTGATCGATTTTGATTAAATTTTAAATGTTTATTTTGTAGGTCTGAGAATCGGTCGTAATCTCTTTTTATACCCCTAAGTGATAAGGATGGGCACCCTCTCCAGAAAAGGAGCTGAACAGCGAGTGGAAACGCTGGACACAGCACTAGTAAATAAATAAAAGTGAATGCAGTACTGCTGGACACGGTGCGTATTGTTAGGAGGTTCCTCTATCAAGAAAGCCCTGACCACCCCGGTAGCTCGGACCCAATTGCCATTTTTTTTAATATAAATATATTTAAAATGTAAAAAATAATATGTTAAGAAAATAAAAACATATACAAGACACGGTCTTCCAAAAAGCCAGTCCTTCGCCAACGGTATTCATCGTTTTGTTTCGTCAAGGCAGACAATGCCAATATAATTTTAGTATTTTGATTTAGAAATCAGGCTGATGTATTTTGCAATAGCTACATACAGCAATATCAAATATGAGTCAATCTTATCTTTTTATCAATACCTTCTACTTCAGAACTCTGAGTAATACCCCGTTTATTTATTTATACAGATGACTTAAAAAATACAAAGCAAATATAACCCATCGGTATCGGCAACAGGGTCCAAGCTACCGGCGAGAGAAAGGAACCTCCCAAGAATACGAACCGTGTCCAAGAGTACCGCTTTCTGTATCAAGCCCTAGATCCAGCTGCCCAACAAAAGCCTCCTTAGGTATTGGCCAAGGCTCTTGGCAATTAGGTCATTGACAGATACGACTATCGACACAATGATCGCTGAGTCCACTTATATAGAGATCTATTAATTAAATAATAACTAGCTGTGTGTGCAATGCAATTTATTATTTTCTGGGCCAGGAGCGTTGGCGGTCGTCCCAAGAACACCATAGATTCATCACAATCTGATCATTGGTTTCGGAATGCATAAAGGATAAACAAACAAATATATTGATGGTAAATGAATATTATCCTATTAAAATGACACTGTACGGCACACATCTTCGAGATTCTTATACACAGGCAAGAACATTGATAAAAATGCTTGCATATTGTGGCAGGTCAGCCAATTCTAACTTCTGTGAGCAAATTCCCTCCTGTGGTTCCCATATAAAAAGGAGCATTTGTCAATCTTGTTTTATTATTTGTCTATTGTGAAAAAAAATATAATTTTGTTTATAAATATGTATGTAATTTAATTTAATTTAAAATTTGTATTAATTGTGAAGACACAGATAAATTTATTATTTATTGGCTATTAAATGGTATACCTGCATGTATTTGTACTCTTCAATGCAAGACATAGATGGACTAACTGTATTATGTATTTAAAAAACACCTTCTTTAACCTATGTTTACAAATAAAGATTTCATTTTCATTTTCAATTCGGAATAATGTACCATTTAAATGGTGACATAATTTTCAAATACAGTTTGTTTCGGCTGTTTCTTCTCAGAGTAGTTGGGTACGAAACACACGCCTCATTAAGTTTAAAAAAAAAAAATGTGTTTGTAAAAACCTCCTTGTCATTTATCATGCCATCAATTCTTAAGATTACAGAATGAAAGAAATGTAATTTAGTTAATTTACACACCCATAAAGTTTTCTTGCGACAGCCATATTTTGTATGACTTGGCTTTTTTCACTTAATATGAACTTTAAGACACTTAGAGTTATTATGTACCAGCTGGTATACTTGGCCTAACAATGCTACTTTCCATAGAAATATGACAATACATTACATGTTACATCATGGTCCTTCTTATCAGTCTGTGTTGCTTATCTATTAAATACCCACTTTTGATTTATATCAACAACAACCAGGTATTTTATTATTGCACTTTTATTAATTTGTTAACTTTATAACATCTTTCTATTAATGGTTTTAACCTGAATCTGTCATGGGGTTAGAAAATAAAATGATGGGTGGAACCACAAAGGTTTGTCAAGAGGCTAGGTTTATACAATATGGAGATGTGCCTCAGTCAGAATGTCCTCCTTGAATGTACAGCAATCCCCGAAATCCAGAGTCACTTACGGATAGCTTCATGAGTAGAGAGTAGAGTGGGCTGGCTAGAGTAGAGGCCGTGGAGGTGTACGGCATTCACACAATGGTCTGAAAAACCTGTATGTGAAACTGGACACCCCAAGAAGCAGGTCCACATAGAGAAGTGAAATGGTGCCAGAATTTTGTTAAAGAAAACATTACACCATCATGACTGTAATACTGGTTAGTTAGGGTCCTATTGCCATCAATAACGCGCAAAATCAAACTCTGTGGCTGCTACTGAAAACTACATTTTCTTCGACTATACTATCAGAGAAGAAAGCCTCAGATTAGATGAAGAAATTGCATAGTAAACTTATAAAAGCATAGTCGAATTGAGAACCTCATCCATTTTTTTTTATTTGTGATAAATACAACAATTCTTATAGTTCAACACCACTAGGATGTGCAAGACCGAAGAGGGAAAGAACGGAAGAGGTACATCATTACAAAAAGGAATGGCAGTCTTTGTACAGACCAGGATAGTAAATAAAATACAAAATAGGCTTGGTACTGACAAAGGATGTACACAAAAATGAATATTTTGTACGCACTATACACATGAAAGTATTCTTAATAAAGCACACCATTTTCCTCTAAGAGGGTAATGACCCACTTGGAACTCAAGGTAACTTATTGCTGCTACATTAGTATTTCAGTCTATTTGAATTTAGCTGGAAGTCAATTTAACAAAGTGTGCAACTTTTTACTGAATTTCATCATTTTATTAGGAAGGTGTATTACCGAAAATAAGCATTAACACTTAGCCAGGTACATGAAAAGGCTAAAACACAGCTACATGACGAAATGGAATATCCATTTAACATTACTTACGTGTTTTGACGCAGCTGATTTTCAAACACAATTTCAAGGCTCTATTTTTTTAATGAAGGATTCTACTGTAGATGTTCTAGTTTATGGACTTACCTAAATCAAAGGATTTAATCGTAGCCAAAGCTTTCCACTTGTCCTGTATCTGTTTCTCCATGGTGATATCTATTTCTCCTTTTCAAGATGATCAATGACCAGAAAATTGTAGCCAAGACTTCAATTCGTTAAAGTCGGGGAACGCCATTTCACTTAATTATGAGCCATTTTTTATTTGTGATCTCACTGCAAAATATGAGAAATGCCTAATATTTACGTAAACTAATAAAAATAACACTACAGTGAATTTCGCACACACTCTCGATTCCTCCATAAAACTGACTGAACTAGGGATGTCCAAATTGTCTAATGTCTGTTATGCTCGATGCTTATAGAATTTTATTAAAACTCACTAATTATTTAATGAATTTCTATTCGAAGATTTTGTTTAGCGTGAATCGAAAAATCAAATGGTATTCAAATGAATTTTGTCCGAAAAGATCGCCAAATCTTTATTTTAAGTACGTCATTTATTTAAAGGTAAATGAATTTGTTGCTTGCTTGCAACTTTTTCAATTTCAATTGTTACAAGATCGATTTAACATCTCACGATCGATTTTCTATCAGTTGTTCACACTGAAACGTGGACATACTGGACATCCCTTGACACCATAGACATGAAAAACTAGCAGACATTCAATTGACATTCAGGATTTTCAAAAGAAAATAAATATTACATTACCCGATATCTTTAATTTGAAGAGTAAGTGAGATGATTTGTAAACTTTGAGTGCAGGAAATACGGAAAACTACATTGATCTGAATGCAACGAATAAACATCAAACGAAAATGAAAACCAATTTTCCGTAGCTCAACAATGCCATCACACGTCTATATGTGTTTATTTTTTTTTGGTGTGGCACTAGTTGCGTCTTTGTACCAATTACGGGTAATAAAAGGTGGGCAAATATTTAAAAAATCGGAGAAATGAGGATTTTGTAAGGTTCAGGAAAGGAAATAATTTATTCAATATATATTATATTAGGATTAAAAAGATAAAAATACAAAAAAAAACAATTTTTTTATTATAATTCACGCCGGTGTCACCAATGTGAGGGTATGTATGTGGCAGAGAGATGAGGCAGACTCCAGATCAGAAGGTTGAATGAATTTATTAACAAAAGCTTATCTATATAACTTAGAATAAAACAAATCTTATTGGCTACAACTAACTAACAAATCAAACACCATAATCAATGAGAACACAGAGATAAAAATCCAAAAACTAAAACTAACGGTTCCTATTGGCTATAATTATTTTAACGTTATCTAATAATTACAAGTGTTGCATTTTGTCCAATGAACTACGCACTGTAACTTAGTTTGATCGAGACGATATTGCCAGTGCGTACACTTGACATTAGTTCAGATTTGTAGGAACTTGGAAATCACTCACTTGACATTTTTAAAATTAGTTTAGATTTGCAAGTATTTGGGAATGTCTCATATCGCTCACTTGACATTCTTGAGATTAGTTAAGATTTGTTTTGGAAATCTCCCATATCATTTTTGAACAAAAATGCAGATTTTAAACTAAAATATTCAATAGGATTCATTACTAAACAAGATACACAAGTAGGAAGAAGAACATTATGGAAAACAAGAGAACGGAGGAATGATGAACGATCATAACGTGAACAGGAGAAGAATACCTATGTGATCTAAAGTACCAACATCATCTCCACACTCACAAAGATTATACACAATGTGCAACTTAGCAAGGTGGAAAGGAGTACAAACGTGACCAAGCCGCATACGAATTAACATGCTTATAATGAGTTTAGAGCATTTTATTTTACAAAACCATGGTTTGGTTGGGATCGAGGGCTGAATTGAAGCATTTTTAGCACCCTTTACCTGAGAGCTTTTACTCCAAAGAAGATCCCAAAAATGCCAAAGATAGTCTTTGGGGAGGCTAACAAGATCATGACAGAAATTTTTATATGGGAAAACGTCATCATTATGCACTGCCTGTTTGGCCAACTGATCAGCTTTTTCTTTTCCTTGGATTCCGGAATGACTTGGAATCCAAGCAAATTGTACCGTGTAGTTTTTTAGTAAACATTTGTGCAAGTGTTTTCTAATGTCAAATACAACTAATATAATACTGTGGAACTGATGTATGGCTATTTTTAAGAGTAAACTCAGATTTAGTATTTAAAATGTTATTAACTTCTGCGCTGGAATTACAAATGCAATTAGTTTCAACAGGAGAAGTTCCCTCAGGGATAGCCCCATGTCTACTCCGTTTTGTTTTATTAGAATGTTTACAGATTGATTTATGTTTATGTGAGCGCCTCTTACAAGAAGCACTGACTTTTCCGGAAGTCGACGCATCTGTTTCCCTTCCACTTGCTGTGGTTACAGATCCATCAGTGTCCATACCACTTAAATCTTTGCTTGTAATATTGGAAATTGTGACATATTAATTATAGGGGGACTTAAGCCAAGGCCTAAATCGTCGTTCATACAACCCAGGATTCGTCTTGGTCATGCAGTACAAAAAGATAGATCGATACAAATATTTACAAAAACTTACCAATAATCCAGAAAAATCTACACATACATTAAATATACACTAAAAAGAAAATATATATTTACATTAAAAACCTTAACTGAACCAATTAACTAATATATATTTTTTTAAATTGCTGTGAAAAATACACCCGGGCGAACCGAATTTCCCCGCGCTTTTTTCCTATGTTTGTTTATGATCATGCATGTCAATTGTCAAGCAAGTTGTCAAACAAACATCAATTTGACACTGACAGAAAAACAAACGCATTAAATCCATGTGTACGCTATTCTTATGGCTATAACTGTGTTAATAGTATTAAATCAAAATGAATCTATTGCCTAAAAGCCACAAGGAATTCAGCGAAAAAGACTACTGGAATAAATTCTTTAAGAAACGTGGGAATAAAGCATTTGAGTGGTAGGTTATTTTTTATATCTTACCGTAAAAAAAAATGATATAATGACTGAATATGCTGTACTTATTATTCAATAAATATTTTCCAGGTATGGCGAGTACTTAGAACTATGTGGACAGTTGCATAAATACATCAAACAAAAGGATTCTATACTTATAACAGGTTGTGGTAACTCAAGCCTCAGTGCCGACCTATATGATGTCGGGTATGAGAACATCACAAACATAGACGTGTCAGAAGTAGCCATCAAGCAAATGAACGCCATAAACTCCCATAGAACGAATATGAAGTTCCTCTGCATGGATGCTTTGAACACAACCTTTACTGATGGTGAATTCAATGTAGTTTTAGATAAAGGAACCTTAGATGCTTTAATGCCTGACGATGCGGTGGAAACACAACAAACCATAGACAAATACTTTTCTGAAATCAAAAGAGTTTTAAAACTAGGAGGTCGGTTTGTATGTATATCTTTACTTCAGAGCCATATTCTTAGTAAGTTGTTGGAGACATTTTGTGATAAATCTTGGATGTTTCGAGTCGTGAGATGCCATGAGGCTGAAGAAAGGAATGCTGAGAATGCTGATGGGCCTACTTTGCCTGTATTTGTTGTTGTTGCTACAAAGTTCAAAGCAATGCCTCAATTGGTAAGTTCTTAATATTCTTTATCATTCTTCTACTTTTTAGGGTTCCGTAGTCAACTAGGAACCCTTATAGTTTCGCCATGTCTGTCTGTCCGTCCGTCCTCGCTTAATCTCTGTGACCGTTAGCACTAGAAAGCTGAAATTTGGTACCAATATGTATATCAATCACGCCGACAAAGTGGTAAAATAAAAATTGGAAAAAAATGATTTATTAGGGTAGCCACCCTATATGTAAAGTGGGGAGTGTTTTTTTTTTTAATTTCAACCCTAACGTGTGATATATTGTTGGAAAGGTATTTAAAAATGAACAGGGGTTTACTAAGATCATTTTTTGATATTGTCAATAATTTCGGAAATAATCGCTCCAAAAGTAAAAAACAATGTGTCCCCCCCCCTCTAACTTTTGAACCATAAGTTTAGAAAATATGAAAAAAATCTGAAAAGTAGAACTTTATAAGGACTTTCTATGAAAATTATTTTGAACTTGATTGACACAACAGTTTTTGTACAAAAAAGACAAAAAGTTTTTCAAAATAATTTCTGGACTAAGTTTGTAGTATAATCGTATATGCAAGCATTTTTTTTAACTTCGTTTACATATTTTATTATCCTGAACGTATCTTTTTTCAAACAAAAAAAAAGAATTATTGAAATCGGTTCTCGCAATCCAAAATTATTAAAAGAAGTATTAATTAGGAAATACAATTCTCTAGTGTTCAACGTCAAACAAATAATAAACTCATAAGTGGGAACACTTATTGTGACGGACGGGAAACTACGGAACCCTACACTGAGCGTGGCCCGACACGCTCTTGGCCGGTTTTTTCCAATTTATTAAGGGTTTATGGTTCAGTTGTCTTCTTCCAATCTTCTCTGTCAGATGAACAAGCAACTGATGAACAATATTTTTTTTCAAGGCTTCTTATGTACTACCTCTACCTTGGTCATTTCTTTTTCAGATATTGGAAGTATGTATGGCTGGTGACAAGATGCAAAGACTCCAGATACCAGATGAGTTGAAAACTTATGTAAAGACAGCTCAAGACACCGCTTTTGTCACGAATGGACTTGCTAAAACTAGCTTGGATGAAGATAATGAAGTACGAACAAAATTATTTATTTTTTGGACCACAGTTTCCTTTCAAGAATTTGACGAGAATTTTGTATTCTACAATATTGATAATAAACACAAATAGCAAAAAAACCCATAGGAGATGAGATATTGCCAAAAAAAACCCAAAAATTAGATTTTTGTGACCTTTGACCTTGAAATTTATTAGTTGTGTACACCCTACCATATGTAGGTTTAGAGACAACTTTTAGGGTGTCAATATACAAGTATTTACAGACTTACAGCTGGGTATCTCGAATTCCGAGGTGAACTTACTATAATGACTGGACTATACAAGTTTAATAATATTAGGGAAAATCTACTATAGTAAGGGCAACGAGAAGCGATACAAAAGGTCAGTAACCTAAAGAACAACTGTGGCGTTGACAATCTAATATTTAGCTCTTTCCATCTTGTGCCTTTGTCTTAATGTCTCGTTCTCCCGGCAAAAACATGACAACGTTAAGACGGGTTCGCCAACATTCGGGCGGCCATTTTAGATGGGGTTTTAGCATGGGTTTTGTTTACATTTGGTATCGCTTCTTGTTGGCCGTGCTATAGACTACTACTTGGCCCTCTATGCCACAAAATAGGTTAAACACCTTCTATCCAACCAGTTTGTTAAAGGGTTAATGTCAACAACTCCTCATCCTTTTTCATGGATGCAGCTGATCTCGAAAAAAATAATTGAACTTTAGTCAGTAGACTGGCCCTTTAAATATTAAAACTGGGCCATGTCCAAGTTGGACAGGATTGAATTATGCTGTCATAAGATCTTATATTAATTTGTCACTGTATTGATTCTTGCTTGTGTTTACTTAATTCAACATAATATCAGGTTCTTATTTCAGCTGTGTTTATATGTAGTAAAGGAGGGATGAAACACATGTGACTAAAGAGAGAAAGGCCAAAGAAAAGATGGATGGATTGTGTAAGGAATTATATGTAGGAGAAATGAGTAAATGATGCCGTGACGTCTGATCTGAGGAGAATGGAAGAAGAAAACGTGTTACGCCGACCCCAAATAGAATGGGACAAGGGCAGGAAGATGATGATGATTCAGCTGCATCTCAAACTCATGCTCAAAGCATTTATTTCAATTAGACCATTACAGGCACTTTAAAATGTCATGAAAACAAAAAAATTATGCTGCTACAGTCCCAGTCACAAAAATAATAGCTTGTGAAAGTACTATAGTTGCCTATTTCAAAGCGTAGATCTCTATGGAGACGAATGGTCAAGAAACTCCATGGACACTCTTTTAAATCATAATATTTTATAAAATCATGGATACATCCGATACATCATTCAAATAAAACAAACTGTGGTAGCTAAGAGATGACCAGTCACAACTGACAGCGCCCGTAGGGCAACCGTCGAGTCATCAGTTGGAAGCCTAGTCTAATTATCAGGATGTCAATAGCTGTTATTGTTCTCCAGGTATCTCTGGACCTGATGCAGCCAGGCGTGGATTTGCCACGATACACACTCTATGTGGTAGACCAGAAACGATCACAGGCTATCAACAAGTATGCAGTGTTTATAGTGCCACAGGGCAGGTAAGAAGCATTTCTGTTTAGTTATTATTTTTAGAGTTATGTTATGTCTTTCTAAAAGAGTATCTAAGACATCACAGACTGCCCTGGCTTGCGGGTTGACCAAAGAGATACTATGGCCCCGGAACATAAAGGCAGGCAAAATAAAGAATATGGGTGGGTTTTAGTCAAAGACTGACACTCTTCCCCCCCGCTCCGCCCAGAGCGAGGGAAGTTATTTGATGATTTCTAATACGCAATAAAGGCATCACAGATCTCGGTGAAGGAGTAAACATCGTGAGGAAACCTGGACTAATCCTTACTAATATTATAAAAGCGAAAGTGAGTTTGTTTGTTTGTTACCTCTTCACGCTTTAATGGCTAAACCGATTGTGATGAATTTTGGTACATAGATAGTTGGGAACCAGGAGACGGACATAGGCTATTTTATTAAAAAAAAAGTGGGATGTGAGGGAGAAAGAGGGAAGAAAAGGGAAAACTTAGCGTTGCTATTACAAATCAATGAAAAATCACACAAATCAAAAAAGAGTTTAAAAAAAAGCCATGAACTTTCTTAACAGTAAACATTTTTAGCAGTGTTTGTAAACATTTGTAATTTTAAACCGCGTTTGAAAGAACTACATAATAATAATAAATAAATGTTTATTTCAATAACTTAAAAATACATAATTAGCTAAACTACGTATTAATGTAGTAGGCAAATGTAAACATCTATTAGGTATGTTTATTGCAGTAAAAAACGAGAATATAAAACAGTATACCAACAACATAGGTAGGTACTCTGCTGAATGGCAGCCAAAAATAGCGGCAACGCGCAAACATCGCCCACGACCCGTTTTATTGAGAAAGAGGATCTTTTTAAATATGGAGAAAATAATATGTATGTTTGTAGCTTTATCCTTTGTTAATAATAAGCCTTTTATTCTGAACTACTAGAAACATTATATTTTACATCAAGTTTTCATGTTAACCCTTCTTTCGCTGCCCAGTCCAAATTATACCATTATATTTTGTACTTGTTGAGTTCTGGACAGAGAAAGAGTTAATGTTTATAAGATGCCCGTAGTACAGTGTGCCTCTAAGCATAGGCCTCCTCTAACAATTTCCACTATATTCCATCTTGATGACCATCATCCTTTTGTTATTTGACATTCAAAAGTGCCTGTAATGGTCTAATTTAAATATTTTTTTTGAGTTTCATTTGGAAAAGGGTATTTTTAAGTTTGAAATCGACATAATTACATTACATTTACACTGGGCACTCGTGCTAGCGCCATCTGTTTAAATTACTGCTCAGTATAATTACGAGGTCTGAATCTCTATTTTTATTTACCCGGTTACAAAAACCATAGAATTTCTTTTTCTGAAATAAATCTGAAGATTTTGTCCTGTTGTTTTACATAGGCCCATGCACCGCAACGGTTATAGTTTATTTACCAGCAACAAGGAAGAAGAAAATCATTTTTTAAATTAATCACTATGAAATTATGATTTAATTTGCATTTTTCCCGCGCTTTTCTTCTCACGAAGGCAAATCAAAAGTATGATATGCCGCCAAAAAATAATAAATTCAAATATTTTTGAATTTAGAACTCAAATAAATGAGTTACGTTACACCATTTATTTTTTTATAAAATTTAGAGGCCTTAAAAACGCGCCCCCTTGTTTAAAAAAAAGAAACACTGCCGTCTATAGGAAATTGTTTATTAAATTTATCCGTGGAAAAATAAAAAAAAAATTCCTCATAGCGATAACGGAAAAAATTGCACGCTTGCGAAATACATTGCATGTTGAACCTAATTCTAGTGCAATAGGAGCCAATTTTCGAGGAAGTCTTTTGAAAAAATATTTCGTTACGAGTATGTTGAGAAAACCCACGTATTTGCCTTGTGTTACGAGAATTCTGTTCATATAAAAGACGGGAGAACATCGCGCGCACCCACTGTAAACTTTTTGCGAATTTGCTGGACGAACGGATACAGTGCAACCGTGCATTATTATTTAAACCTAAAAAAAAAGTAAAGAAAATTGTAGTGTTGTTTGAAAGTTTTGGAGGATTTTTCAGGATAGATAATTTTTCGGTAGGTACTCATTAGTTAAGGTATATATTTTTTAATATAATTAAGCTACACAAGCAATTAAAACAAATAATCTAAAATAATGTTTTAAAAAAGATAAAAACATACAGTCTTCACATCGGCAAGTGCGAGTTGGACTGGCAAACCGAGGGTTCCGTACAAACTTACGATATAAACAGCCATTATTATCTTTTTACATACGTCTCGTAGAAAATACTACTATCCGTAAGCAAAACGAATCGTTTTTTGTTTATTGGAATAATCATAATTATCTCAAATGCCCGGTGTCATTGGAGATATGATTCCACAATTCCAAGGCACCACAGACTTGAGTATATGGTTTTAATTTCAACTCAATACCTTCACGCATTCCCGAGATAAAGGGTCTGTTTTTTTTGGGGTGGGAAATTATCAAATAACTTCCCCCGCTCTGGGCGGAGTGTCAAACTTGTACTGACTAAAACCCATCCATGTTCCTTCTATTGCCCTTTACGTTCCGGGGCCGCGGAATCTCTTTCGAACAACCCGCAACTCCGGCAGGCGGATAAAGGGTCTTGACGGATAGAGAGATGGATAACAAAGTTTTTCAATAAGGGTACAGAACCCTAAAAACTTACTAAGAAAGGGTGGGCATAGTTGTAGATGCGCACAACGTTTAATATTATTCTCCGAAATGTGGCTAGGTAAATTTAATTTTCATAATAAATTACCTTGAAGTCTCTGATGCGCGATGTCTTTGATAATATCAGATAGAATAAGATACTCTACATAATTTAAATGAATGTAAAATTATATTAACCCACCTGTTGAATATAATTTACAAAACATTTAACAGTCATATAATTTTAGAAATATTTTCTGCCTTTGAAGAAAAACTCTTAGATATTCTACAAAATGCAAAAGATAACATTTCTATATTTCTTATCTTCAACGTTGCATCTCTGGAATGTTTTAAAGCTCTAAGTATATCAGGTAATTATCAGTTACTAACATTCCCCGCGTTTCCGTGGTCACTTACCCTACTGCTCGGTTCCCTTAGCTCACAGCGTGATAGCGTATGATACTAGAAAATAACGTGGCTTTCTATTGGTAAAATATTTTTCCATATTGGTTCTGTAGGTCCAGAGAGGTTTCTACCTTGAAAACTGCGGAATACTCCATACAAAGTTCCACCCCCCATTTTAGGGAAGTGGGGAGTTAGAAAGGGACAAAAAGTAGTATATGTCCGTCTCCAGGGTCCCAACTATGTCTGTACCAAAATTCATCAAAATCGGAAATAACAAACACTCACTTTCGCTTTTATAATACTAGCTGTGCCCAGCGGTTTCACCCGCTGCTCACTTAGGGGTATGAAAAATAGATGTTGGCCGATTCTCAGACCTACCCGATATGTACACAAAATTTTGTTTAAATCGGTCCAGCCGTTTCGGAGGAGTATGGGAACGAAAACTGTGACACGAGAATTTTATATATTAGATTAGTAAGGAGTAGCTGGGCCCAGCGGTTTCACCTGCTGCTCAGGTCCTCCTTATCACTTAGGGGCATGAAAAATATATAGTAACTAGCCGATTCTTAGACTTACCGAACAAAAAATTCATAAGAATCGGTCGAGCCGTTTCGGAGGAGTATGGGGCCAAACACTTTGACACAAGAATTTTATATATTAGATGAATAGATTAAAGAAGTATAGATAACATTACATGACAAGACAAGAATAACATACTCTAGACTACGTTATTTCTGACAAATATCAGTTTTACGACGGTTTTAATCTGCATCTTCCCACACATTGTTAAACAACTGGAATGTCTGGAAAATAGTTTACGTAAACCAGATTATTATAATTAAAAGTCTCCGTAATAATCTTCGTATCACTTAGCATTCGTATTGTCACTAGACACCTTTAATGCATGCTTCTGTGCAAATCGTGATCAAATCACTGCACGCGCTCCTCAAAGCGATGTCAGCAAAGCAGAAGGGCCTGCCAGGGCCACCGCCTGCCGGGGTTGCGGGTTGTTCGAAAGAGATACCGCGGCCCCGGAACGTAAAGGGCAATAGAAGGAACACGCTCCGCCCAGAGCGGGAGAAGTTATTTGATGATTTTCCACCCCATAAAAAAAAGAAATATCCTACTTTCTAATAATATTATAAATGTGAATGTTTGTGAGGATGGCTGGATGTATGGATGTTGTTACTTTTTCACGTCAAAACGGCTGAACGGAATTTGATGAAATTTGGCACAGAGGTAGATAGCCTGGAATAACACATAGGATACTTCTTTATTCGATATCACGCGGGTAAAGCCGCGGGTGCCAGCCATCAGGGAACGCAGAAGCTGGCAGTTAATTCCACAATCTGGCGGTTCGCACCATAAATATGAAAACTTTATTCGGGGTTGTCCAACTGCAACCAAGACGTAGGCAGAATCTAGTGTTAGAATAAGTGGTTTTAAATATCAATACTGTCTTCCAAACGATGTTTTTATAGCTATCCTTACTAATATTATAAAAACGAAAATGAGTTTGTTTGTTTGTTACCTCTTCACGCTTTTAGATAGTTGCGGGACCCTGGAGACGGACATAGGCTATTTTTTTTTTAAGAAAAAGTTGGTTATGGGATAGAAAAAGGGAAGAAAAAAGAAAACTTAGCGTTGCTATTCCAAATTAATAAGGCGCTAGGCCAAAAACTGTAGGTAGCAGGTACTGTGTTATACCGAATTTAACGCAAGCGAAGCCGCGGGCAAAAGCTAGTCATCTATATTTTCGTCACTAACTGCCTATTTACTATCTCATTTTGAAACCAGATCTACATTCACCTATTATAAAACTGACCTTTAAATATTTGCAGTGCAATAAATAACACAAAATGACATCCACTTATCTTTGCCAATAGGATTACCACAGTAATGCCCAGTTTAATTAAGCGACACCTTAACGAATGCCTAAACATTATTGCAATCTTGAAATATCAGTAGCCCTACTATGACCTCTTAAAGCAATTCTTATTCCGCTGAGGGAAAGAGACAGAGCTATACACGGTGTCTAGCACCATCTCTTTCACTCAGTGGAATAAGAATTGCTATAAGATGTCATAGTAGCCCTTCTGGTCTGTGTTGCGGGGCAACTGTTGAAAATGGAACGTAGTGGTTTTATTAGAAGTTGCCTTGTCTTAGTGAAAACGGGCATGTTATGACCTCATATAATATGCGTATCCGACCATGTCTCTGGCATTAATCGCTCATACATCATCGTTGTTCAGAAATAGATACTGGAGCGATTATTCTATGACTTATTAAACTTGACTACACGGTTGGCGCAGTGATTGAGCGATCGACTGCTACCCTGCGTGTTGCGGGTTCGATCCCCGCACGGAACAAGTATTTGTATGGCCTACAGATAGTTGTTCCGGGTCTGGCTGTTTGTATATGTGAGTTTAAATAAAAGTAACGTATATTTATTCCGGTATTTAACCCTAGAATAAATATAGGCTACTTTTATCTCGGTCTACGCAGATGAAACCGCGGCGCGCAGCTACTAAGTACGTATGCCCTAAAGAAAAACTCGTTTATCATCTTCTAATGACCCATACACATATAAACAAACATTAATAGCACATTGAAAATAACAAGACCACACCCACATTGTGTGGTGCATAGTCGGGTAAAAATAGAAGTGTTGATCAACAAGAACACGGCGATCGGCGCGTGAGCCGATGAACTCCAAATATAATTTACGTCAAACATTATGTTAAATAAACAAACGCAGCGAATATTTTTGTGCAAACTACGTAGTTTGACTCTCAAGGCACTTTCCTTCCTACGCTGAATGACATTATCTAATATTTGAGCAAAGTACATTTATTGTCATTTTATGTATTCTGTAGCATTTTCCCAAAAATAATTTAGTACTATCTGACCTCCACAACTGGGACAGTACCCCGTAAGTGTCAGACTATATGTATTACTAGCTGTACCCCACGGTTTCACCCGCGCTACTCAGCACCTGTTGGTCGTAGCGTGATGTTATATAGCCTATAGCCTTCCTCAAGAAATGGACTATCCAACACTAAAATAATTTTTCAATTCCAACCAGTAGTACCTGAGATTAGCGCGTTCAAACAAACAAACAAACTCTTCAGCTTTATAATATTAGTATAGATTAGTTTTTTTTATCCTTGCCCCTCACCAGGAATTTCTCCTGTATCGTGGGTGAGACATGTTTACAAGCATTTAAACTCACACACACAAACAGCCAGACCCGAAACAACTACTTACCTGTAGGTCATACAAATATTTGTTCCGTGCGGAGATCGGACCCGCGACACGCAGCGCAGCAGTCGATCGCTCAACTACGGGTTGCCGGTAATGGTTGGTCGATACCAGTCGGGGTTGCCTGTGAATTTACTTGTATCTCCCGGCCCCCCGACACATGAAAATAGTAGAAACAGTTTGTAGTTTGAAATAAACCTCCGTTCGCCCCAGACGGATGGTGTCCATGAGGATTGCCCAATCTTTCCTTATCGTCGTCTCATGGTTGTCCAAGGTCCAATTATGATAGCATAACTTAGCCTTCAGCCATGCACAAACCAACACACATAGGACTTAACATAAATGGCAAAATTTGTGTGTACTATTAGATACACTTCTGACAACCCTTCGGGAATCGCAGGCGTGATAATATGTTCTTGTTAAACAAGTCAATTCATTATATGCATTGCATTCTACTAGCTTATACGAGAAATCAAAGGATTTCTCGGAGAAGCTATGTTCTCCTCCTTTAAAACCATCCAAAGGTTGTCTTGAAAAGATCGCTTTTAGCGATAAGACCGCCCATTGTGTAACCCTATTTATAAGTTGTTTAATGTTATTCTTTTTATTTGTATGGTGTACATAATAAAGAATATTCTATCTATCTATCTATCAATTCGAAAAATAATAAATATATTGGGACAACTCACACACGGCTATCGATCCCAAGCTAAGCAGAGCTTGTGTTATGATAACCAGATAACTGATATACATACTTATATAATTTATAAATACATACATATTATAGATAAATCACACCCAGACACAGAACAAACAATCATGCTCATCACACAGAACCCACGACCTCCAGCTCAGCAGTCAGGACCACTAACCACTAGACCAACAGGCCCGTCAACAAAAATTAAACAAAAATACCCATGACACAAAATTCTTTAAGTCTCCATCTTCCAATTTTCCAGGGAATCAGAGTGGTTATTCGGCACGCCAGCCGGTCGCCGTCAGCTGCAAGACTCCGCTCGGTTTGGCAGGCTGGTGGTCGCGGTGTTGCGTAGAGGTCACAAGTTCGAGTCCTTAGACGCTGTGAAGGAGGAGCTAGCTCACGCCGCCAAGATGCTGATACCGTATGGATTGACGGGGCAGGTAATGATTAATTGACTGTTAAAGCACAGCTTGGGTGGAGCACCGCTTTGTCCTCGTACAGGCAATCAGAGTTCTATTGCGTCCGGCCCTGGGTCTGTCCATGGTCCGGAGCGAGAGGGAATGGGAAACGGTCACCTCCGTCTGTAAAGCAGTTATGCTAGCGAAGGTGCTCCTAAAGATACGAGCCGTGTCCAGGAGTAGCACTTTCTGTATTAAACTCACATTGTACATTGTTGTGGCATTGGGCCGGTCATATAAGCTGAAGAACCGTTTGACGGCGTAGTGGCTAAGCATCTACTGCTGCGCTCCGTGTCGTTCGATCCCCGCACGAAACACTTATTTGTATGACCTACAAGTAGTTGTTTCGGGTCTGGCTGTTTGTGTATGTGAATTTAAATGTTTGTAAACTCGCCCATGATACAGGAGAAATCCTAGTGTAGGGCAACGTTTTATTTAAGAAACTTTTTTGTAAAAAATAAAACCGGCTTCCAAAAACAAATTATAAAGTGGAAATAACTATTAAAATAACCGGAAGGAAAGTTGTTTTCCACGTTTTAGTTTTTTTTTTTTTTTAAATGGTTTTATTTTTTACAAAAAAGTTTTTTTCCATTGTAACTAAAATCTAAGCAGATCATCCATTTAGATTAGACGATAACTCATAAACTATGACTGTTAGTGTAGAAGCGTTCTGAGTGGAGACCAGAAGGGCTACTAGACATCTTATAGCAATTCTTATTCCACTGAGTGAAAGAGATGGTGCTAGACACCTTGTATAGCTCTGTCTCTTTCCCTCAGCGGAATAAGAATTGCTTTAAGAGGTCATAGTAGGGCTACAGGTATGGGCAAGCTTAAGGTGGGTGGACACCCTCATGCAGGTGGACCAGCGAGCTTCGCAGGTCTCGCAACTGAATCAGAGCGGCCTATAATCAAAATAAGTGGGTTACAATTGCCTATTCAAAGGCAGGAAGATGGTATTCTATATTCATCAAGATACTCTCCGTTTCCAGATCCCATTCCTCTCTCTGGGCAGCGATGTGGGTCGGAGAGTGAAGATCTTCGAAGGTTCCTCTCAGTTCTCCGGCGACTTTGTGGTGGAGGACGTGGATGTTGAGGGCGCTACTCATCGTAGACTCGTGTTCTTGGACAACCAATTCCTAGTGCAATCGGAGGCTCAGTTGAAGACGGGTAAGGATGATTGTGTATTTTGTCTAATTTAGGAAATTAAAAGAATCTGTTTAGCGTTTCCTATTCTTAAGAAAGAAGCGCCAAGGCAATCCTTTATTATTGTCTATTTCATGAAATAATAATTCAATTTCAATCATCAATTTATATCCTCAATGAGTATGAATTGGAATTAAATGACCTGAGACGCTTGTATGAATGAATTATAACTCTGTAAAGCCTAGTTCTTACAGCCACGAATCGTATTCTAAACAAAACACAATCTGACACTGACCTAGGATTGCAAAACCAGCGTCCAAGGCACGCGCGTGCTTGTCCAGTTTTGTGGGAAGTCGAAACAGTTTAATAAACTTGAAACATATAATTTAACTACAGTACGGCCAACGAGAAGCGATACCAAATATAAACAAAACCCATGCTAAAACCCCATCTAAAATGGCCGCCCGAATGTTGGCGAACCCGTCTTAACGTTGTCATGTTTTTGCTGGGAGAACGAGACATTACGACAAAGGCACAAGATGGAAAGAGCTAAATATTAGATTGTCAACGCCACAGTTGTTCTTTAGGTTAATGACCTTTCGTATCGCTTCTCGTTGGTCGTACTGTAGCAGTGCTCGGCATGCGTTGCAATGCAATTTTCTACCTTTCTATCTACCCAACCCACCCAACCTACCCTACCTACCCTATCTTTCAAGTTGGATCAAACTGCACACGGTGTGCAAATTTAATTTAAAATCGGTTAAGTAGTTTAGGAGTCCAACGCGGACAAACAACGTGACACGTGATTTATATATTCTACTATATAAAAATAAGTCGGGTTTTCCTTCCTGACGCTATAACTCTAGAACGCACGAACCGATTTCCACGGTTTTGCATTCGTTGGAAAGGTCTCGGGCTCCGTGAGGTTTATGACTAGGACTACTAAGAAAAGGTAGGGTAGGTAGGTAGAAAGGTAGAAAATTGCATAGCAACGCATGTCGGGGCACAGCTAGTTTATTATATAAGATAAAACATGGTCTTTACAATCTTAACGTCTGTTCTTACTCGCCGCCATCTTTCTATTTCTGTCTCTCTCTCACTCCGTCTCTCACTTAACACAGTCATATACAGTGTGCAAAAATAAGTTGGGCCCCGGAGGGAAACTATCTTAAATCCTTAAGTTGGCTCATTTTACTTAAAGGAAACATAAAAAAAAGAAACAAAACTGCATTCAAAGTTTTTCTAATACTCGCTTGCCTCGCCCCGGGTCCCATACCGTATAAAATGAAAAAAAAAAACACTCGCTTTTTTTAACCGACTTCAAAAAAAGGAGGAGGTTCTCAATTGGTCGGAATCTTTTTTTAATGTATGTTCACCGATTACTGAAAGACGCCTGGACCGATTGGTAAACATCTTATTTGAAGGTGTATACTTTCCAGGTAGTCCCATATAATTTTTTTTTATATTGCTTAGGTAGTTTATGAGTTATCGTCTATAATAATACATATTTTTTTCTCTGTCTTCTCCCGGAAGTCGGCGGCAAAAAAGTCAACAAAACCAACAAGGTTCATTGACTTCCGAAAGTTATTTCTCACTATTTAGTGTTCTCTTTGGAAGTCGGTTTTATTAACTTAAGGATGAAGACCAACTTAAGGATTTAAGGGAGTTTATCTCCAGGGCCCGACTTATTTTTCTACATTATATCTGAGAATGGCGCTCAAAAGATTACCCATCTTTGTATCTTTACAGTAAAAAGAAAAAACAAGACAAAGCTGGTTGTCGACTTCGGCCACATATCCCTGTACCATTCCTTCATGTGCGTTGGAGTCCAGATATCAAGAACAGCCTTCACCAACGTGGCAGTCCTGGGTCTTGGCGGAGGCAGTCTGTGCATGTTCCTCAGGAAGTGCTATGATAATGTCAAGGTCACAGCTGTTGACCTTGACCCCGCGATGTTGGAGGTCGCCAAGAACCATTTTGAGCTCCAGACTGATGATAGACTGGAAGTCCAGATTAAGGATGGGCTGGATTTCTTGAAGGATGAGGTGAAAAAAGGTTAGTTGTTTTAACGTTGTACATATGGGACTGTAAAGTCGTTAAAATAAAGTTTAAATTGCAATAATTTAACTTAGATACGTATTTACCAATGAGCTATTCACTAACCTGATGCATTCTGTATAATTCAAGTGCAAGTAAGGTATAGTTCAAGTCTATGATCATATTTGTATGATCTGCAGATGGTTGTTTCCGGTCTGCCTGTTGGTGTATCTTTGTAAACGCACCCACGATACAGGAGAAATTCCTAGTGTTATTAAAAAAATAGCTTCCTTACTGTGCTTGCATTGGTGCAAAAAAGGTCAAAGAAAAATGATATTGTTCCTATTCCTTCCTCATTTATAATTATAATTTTACATTGCTCATCTTGCAGGCAACCGCTACGAGGCAGTAATGTTCGATATAGACAGCAAGGACCGAACAGTGGGGTTGTCGTGTCCACCCAAACAGTTCCTGGACAACCAAGTGCTGGATGATGTCAAGAGTATACTAACGGAAGACGGTTTGTACTTCTATTGTATTCATCTGTTAAAATCTTCCCTGAATTTTATCTAGGGTAGTGAAATTAGTTTCTCAATTCTCAAGCCTCTTGGGTTGCGAGTTTCTATGTATTTTTTAATAATATAGCACTAGGAGTCTGGATTTGTCTCCCGTTTGTTCTTGCCCATTCTTCTCCATAGAGATCTACATTTTGGAATGGGCAACTACAGTACCTTCACAAGTTATTTTGCATTATGTCTGGGACTGAAGCTTAATTTTTTTGTTTTTTACTTTCAAATATGCCTGTAATTGTCTAATTGAAATAAATGCTTTGAATTTGAGTTTTTCGAGTCTCCGGTTGATCGCAAATACCTAGGAGAGAGCTCTTTTCATTGCAAACTTTAAAAGTGGATGAGGAAACCTACTTTTTGCGCACTCAAGTATGGATGGTGTTTTTGTGCAGCTTATGATACTGTGGCTTGGCTTAGTTTCCTTACAATATTTTCCCACTCAAAGCAAATGGTGATAATACAATACACAAGAATCCAAAAAAATGAATCCAGTGAAGTATTTGGTGCAGTGGCTAAGCGTTTGATTGCTGCCTTACGTGTCGCGGGATCGAACCCCGCACGAAACAAATATGACTTACAGATGCTTGTTATTTGTCTGGTTTTTGTGTAGGTATGTGAGTTTTAATGTAAACGCACCCACCATACAGGAGAAATTCGTAGGTTTTTTTTAAGGTCACTTTAATTTATACTTACAATAATCTTCTTTTCAGGCCACTTCATCCTCAACTTAGTCTGTCGCGACGTAGAGCTCCAACAATCAATAATGGACACCTTAAGACGTCATTTTAAGCATTTATCTACCGTCAAACTGTATGAAGAAGTAAACGAAATAGTTTTTGCTAGTAATAGCAGTAAGCTGTATAATGTTGATGATTTTGAGAAGGCTGTGAAAGAATTGAACGCGGCTGCACGACAAAAGAAACTTGTCGATGTTCGATGTGTAGACTTGAAGGATTTCTTGCAGTCTGTCGTTATTCTTTCGTAGTCTTTTTCTTGTAGTTAGGGTCTCTAGTGCAGGGTTGGCCGACTTAAATACAGCCAAGATCAATTTTTTATGGATAATAATTATGCCATTATGACCCGCCCAGTGGTTTTACACGCAGCTCACCTCCTAAGAGTCATAGCGTGAAGTGAATTATACATATAAACCTTCCTCTTGAATCACTCTACCTATTAAAAAACCGCACCAACATCCGTTGCGTAGTTTTAAAGATTTAAGCATACATACAACATAGCAACAGACAGACAGCGACTTTGTTTTAAACTATGAAGTGATTTTAATTGTTTTTTTAATTAAAAATCATAAAATAATACGCGCCTTTTGATGATTACATTGCGCATCTTTTAGATGTTTTATTTTGTTTGCCTTGCTGCGAATAGCCGCGATTGACCGGTCGATCGCGATCGACTGGTTGGCCATCCCTGGTTTAGAGTCTTTATACCACCCTTGGGACTTTGAATTGACTTTCCATACCGTCAAAAAATACCTCTCCGACTTATTTGGTTTCCTCACGATATTTTTCTTCCTTGCATCAGTAAATTGATAATGATACAATGTGTCCTGTCATGGACTAGCGATATTCTATGTACTTGAAACATTCTAGTACCTAAATTTATTGATAAAAAAACTACCATTTTTTTTCACAAAAAAGTTTACAAACTTTCGTGGATTTGCATATTTTTTAGACTTTAATTTTGTTTTCTAAAGTTACGAAAATTTAAGCCCAATCATTCTTAATTTAAACGATAGACGATATTTTTGGCCTCCGAATAAGGCTGTCTTCGTATCAGTAAGACCAAAACTTGAGAGATAATGATTATTTTTAGTAAACGCATAGAGAATATCTCAAAATGGCTGCCAAGCCAAAAAGCGGGGAAGTGAATTAAACCCAAGTGTGTATCGTAATAGTATATTAAAACACTCGTTACATAAGTATCTAGAATATCGCTAGTCCATGACCGGACACACTGTATAGCACGAACATAAATCCAAAAAAACTGAGGCTTTGAACTCTCGAGACTTGGCTGTCCGACAGTCACACTAAGCTATCACTTCTAGTCTATATCTTGTAGTGTTAATCGCTTAGTGGTTCCAAATAGTACCAGAAAAGAGAGACAGATTTATCTCGGGAGCGCGTGAATGTATCGAGTTGAAATTAAAACCATATACTCAACTCTGTGGTCACTTTATGCCGTGAATAACCTCAGTCAACCGTCTTAAGTCTACGCAGTTAAAATATATGGCTATTTTCGTCGCAAGCTTGTACGGAACCCTCGGTGACTCGATCTTGGCCGGTTTTTTATTTTGGTGTCAACTGCCGCCCGGAATTTAATAAAAAGTTTAAAACACCTGTTTTTATCGTGCTTACATAGACATCTATCATGTGTATGGAATTCGCTGACTAATTTTATTCTGCATTTTTAATATAGTTGATAAGAAAATTATTTTGTTTCTAGGCATAGCATCTGCAGTTTGAATGTTGCAATTATTGTTCATTAAGAACTTGTCAACAATGAAATTACAATGTCTAAAATTGTTTGTAAATATTATAGTTTAGTTAAGATTAAGATATTTTAGTATAGTTCCCTATTAACTTTTTATACTTATTTAATAATTTTTACAATAAACGAATCGCAGAATGATTATTTTAACTGTTATGAAAACACTGTAGTTCAATATATCATTGTTTGTAAATAAAAAACGTTATCAACTGGTGTAATTGTAACTTTAACTGCCAAGACGATACTATCAAAACTTAAACAGTAAATTGAAATAAATAATAAAGTCGTGTGTTGTTAACGACACCGCTGTCAACTAGTGATGTACAGCGTTTAATGGGACAATTCGATTCGTTGTTTTAATCGTAATATAAAATAATGATGATAAAAAAGATCGTCCTATGTCATGGTCACGAACATCGTGTTATAAATAAAATAATTAATTTAAGTGCACAAGTTTTGTATTAAACCTTCATTAGTGTGGTGTGATTGACAAATACACGGTCTTCATTATCACAATGCAGTTAAATAAATACCTAAATTAAAGCTGAAAAAAAATGGCACGCAACAAATCTAAGTGTAGCTTAGTATTTGAGAAAATGTTTATAAGACTGCGAAGAAAATAAGGTCTCCTTTCGTCCGCTTTTGGATCTGCGCAATCCTCTTGTACTGCCCGATCGAACTCGTGTGATTTTTTTCTTCGACGTTCCAAAGGATAACAATCAATTAGCATATTGATAAGTATATTTTTCTGTGATAGGTTTAAAGATGTACATAAAAAATGAAACAATGGAATAAAATTAATGCATTTAATGCCGTTTCTTTGTTTACCGATCGCTCCCCACTCCAGACTAGCACTCTCCTTACCAATTTCGCATTATTGTCGCGCTTCTACATCCACAAGCAAACATCTTCGCATAAAATCAAAATTTAACACGCTAACAATTAGGCTCCCTAATTTATCACAATTGGCACCTATGAGGTCTACTAACAACAAATATACAATAATTTAAACATTAATATTCGCAATGAAATAAATTACAAAAGCGACGCGCTTAATACTTTAAGCGGAATACACGACACTGTTCAATTAAAATAATGTCCCTCAAAACACTTTCTTAAGAATGTTCTTTAGACTCTTCTTTTTTTTGCTACCACTGTTCTCGTTTTCTTGCTGTCCATTCTGTGATATTTCTGTGGATTCTGACCATAGACTGCCCGTAGGCGATTCTGAAGCAGCTTTCTTGTTTATATTACCGTTGAAAATGGGCTCTACCGTCCTCACAACAGGGCTGGGAGTGCTTCTACTACTCTGTCTACTTAACGTCCTCAGGAATGCTGGAGAAGACAGCCGCCGCGTCTTCATCGTTTTCGTCTTCAAGTTGTTGAAGAACGAGCCGTTCGTTTTTGGTAATTCTTGCTTCGGTGGACTTATCGGCTCGATTTCGGTGAACTCTTTCGGTTCGGAGACGGGAGCAAAGTATTCCTCTTCGTCTAATGCTATGGGATTGTCTTGGAGTTTTCCAATACTGTCTAGTCGGACCCATTCTTTGGGTTCCGTCTCGCCGGTTCTGTGCACAATCGAGGTCTTTCTTCTCCTATTCTTGCGGGCCACCTGCCACTCGCCATCGTCTTCCTCTCTACTCATCTCCTCAGTGGACTGTCTGGCTATTTGCAACGCTTCCTCACTGGGCCGCCGCTTCTTGGCCGAAGGGGTCTCATGTCCACTGACGCCTTCGACTGATTTTCTCCTAAACTTGTCTTGTTTTTTTTTGGTCTTTTTTATGACTGGTATGGTGACTGGTTTTGCTTTCCGTCTTCTGGAGAAGAAGTAGAAAACGAAGGCGAAAATGATTGACTGAAATACGATGAATTTGAAGAAGTTGATATTACCGAACCAACTGTCTCGTTCTTCCATTAGGATGTGTATGGCGGCAGCCATTTGCCCGAGCTGTTCTTGGAGACTGGTCATCTGCTCGAGGTACTTTTGTTCCCTCTCGTTGCTCTTCCTTCTTTCTTCCGTCATCTGCTGCACTGTTTTCTCGAAGGTCTTCTGCATTTCTTCCACCTGCTTCTTGTATCGCCTGCTCAACTCCTCCAGGTATTGTCCCGAAAGAGACATGTTGCGCTCCAGCGTCTGAAATTGAGAATGAGTGTTGTTACAATCGATATAAACAATGTAGACAAAATTTAAACTTTCTTTCAAGATGAGATACATTAATAACACAAAATAATACAAATTCTAACCATACAAAATAAACTTTGTTTTACTATGTTAGTTATTCTTCTAGTTACCAAACAGTTGCTATTGTGTTTGACATTGTTTATCTAAATGTTTGTATAACATTGGGTTTTTTCGTACCAACAAATCTGTTGTCTTATTATAATTGTGTGTGAACTATCAATTTAATTTCGTAGGTATTATAGAAGTAACTTTTCCACGTTGTTTTGCCTACGGGAAGGGGGAAAAATCCACGGGAACGTTCTACCGGGATATACAATATGCTATCTGATAGCCGACTTCATAGTCTACTGACGCCTGATTGACAAATATGAAAACCTTTTCGGACTTAGTCCTAAAAAGGTAACAGACAGTTTCTTTTACATGTGTTACTACTATCGATTATGTGATACTGACCTTCACTCTGTTAGAGAGCCGCAGAAATACAGACTCCTTCTGCAG
Organism: Ochropleura leucogaster; assembly: GCA_958449745.1. Classification (NCBI taxonomy): domain Eukaryota; kingdom Metazoa; phylum Arthropoda; class Insecta; order Lepidoptera; family Noctuidae; genus Ochropleura; species Ochropleura leucogaster. The sequence continues at coordinate 2,010,385 of OY288208.1, forward strand.
CGTCGTCGATCCTTGGTTCTGGTTCTGCGATGGCACCCCCGCAGGAGTCGGGTCCACCGCCATCTGATCGAAGTCCGACAAAAAGTTCTCAGTATCTATAATTATAGGATCACTGACTTCCTCAACAATGTTGTTTTCTTTTAATTTATCTGTGTTCACTTCAGCTTTACCATTTTTAGGTTCAGTCTTCTGAACAACATCTTTGTTTTCATCTACAACAACTTCATTAGTTTTATCTAGTTCTGGTAAAACGTCTAGGGTTTCTTGTACTGGCTTCTCCTCAATGGAGGGAGTTTCTTCGATCTTTTCTTCAACTGTCTCATGTTGCTCTTTCGGCAACTCAACAGAAACAGTAGTGCCTTCAGTCACTACTTCCGGCGTTGCTCTCTCTTCTGATTGAGCTGTCTCATTAGCTTTTTCGTCATCAGAAGCTGTATTCTTATCTGGAACCAACTTTATTTCCAGTTCAGAATTCGTCTCACTATTTACAGTTTGCGGCGACTCATCAACAGTTACATTCATGGTAACATTCAGTTCTGTTTCAAAACTCGTGTTTAAAACAACTTTTTTTTCTTTAATAGCTAAGATATTACAGAGGGCGGCTAAATATTTTCGAGGGAACAAAGCATTCATATAAGCGACGCGTTCATCACTAAACTCTATTGTCTTTGTACTTTTAAAATCTAGTCCGTACGGCTGGCAAATGCCGGTACACTTTAAAGTCTCGCGGAGGAACACCTGGTGCACTAAACTCACTAATTTGTCCGAGCTACAGCTAATTAGTTCGTACACTTCATTGTAAAGCGTCTCACTGCAATTATCACACACTATAATATGGCTGGGCGAACAACACCGTTTGTACGTTTTGTCTGTCGACGTATCGTTGTGTTCGGAGGATACGTTTTTAGGAACTTCAGTTTTCACCAGCGCTTGTGCCGCTTTCTTCATGATAGACATCACTGCGTCTCTCGCAGAACCGAACAAGTTCTTGGAGGGCTCTGTCTCGGCAGCGGGTATGTCTGGCACGTCTATTATTTCATCATCCTCATCCTCGTCAATGTGAGCGGGATGCTGCGAGTTCTCTTTCTCTAAGACTTCAAATTCTGACGTGCCGTACACTTTAAAAAGGGATACCGGGCAGTAGTGCTCGGACCCATGATGAGATAGCATTTCAACTTTGATAAATTTTCCAAATAAATGCGGGTAGAGGTCGAAACTCTGCACATCTCTCATGTCTTGCGCCGTGAACTGACCGACGCTGGCCCATTCCCTCGTCGGGAACCGGTCGCTGAAATACACAGCGATATCTTTGGGGGTTGATGAGAATAGCTCGAAATTTGCTATTTCGATTTTCTGTGCTTGAACCGCCTCGCAGAGTTCGACGACAAACCAGATGCGGCTGGTGCAGGTATTGAGCATGTACTCGTCCCTGTTGGGCGACAGGATGGAGCTGGCCGAGCCGGCCTCGGGGTTCACGGCCACGATCTTGGCGCCGCACGCGAGCGAAGCGTAGTTCTTCGATCGCAATTTAGTGCTTTTACTACTAAAGTTCGTATTACTATGACTAGGTTGACTCGAGTGGTTCAGTACTGTATCTTTTTTCTCGGCTTCGGCCAGCTGTTTCTGTGCCCACTCTGAGAACGAGGGTATGTCCTCCTGTGGAGTCTCTGGTTTGACTGGAATGTTTTCTGTTTCTTGTTCTTTTGGTTCTTCGGCTTGAGATTCTGTGGCGGCTTCTATGTCCACCGTGGGTGCCTGAAATGCTTCCTCTAGCTGCCTGATCTCGTGCATGGGCTTCGCTTTGACGACGAGTCGTGGTTCTGTGCTTTCCTTCTCTGCGTCTTCCGGTGGTTTCTCTGCGTCATCTTCAACGGGCTCGCCGTCAATGATGGAGAAGATTTTGGTGTCATTGTGTTCCTCCGAGTCGTTGACGAACAGTAGTTCGTCTGGATGCCTCAACTCCAACTTGGCGTTGTCTGCTAGCGATATGAGCACTGGAGGCTGCCCAGTGTCAGGTAACCTGGAACAGAACAGAAAAAAAATGTGAGAAACTCGAATATCAAAAAAATTGCGAACATCGCTCGCGGTATGGATATCAAGTGAAGACTGCAAATCAAAGAAATAACCGCTACTTTATGTTGCTTTAACATATTCCAGCTCAAATGACATCATAATCACTTAGTTCTTTAATCAAACTTTGGTAATATTCATTCATCGTAAATATTCAACGTCGAAAATCACAAGATAAATTGGACCACTGCATAATTTCTTAGCGACATTTTATTTGAATATCCATCCAAAATACCTATTTTTTGTAAAATACCTTCAATTTTAATCAAGCCGAACAAATAATTTACAAGATTTCCAGCAAACATTCTCCCAATCTCTACACCGCCATTACACAAACTAGATAGACCAATAAAAAATCAGCCGCATTCCTTTACCAGGCGGTAAGGCGCGGCCATACTGCATTACTGGCCACAAGCCGACAACCGACAATGGGACACTCAATGAATGTATCGTTAAGATTTCTTGCGATTTATGATCATTGATCCCGATACGAGCAATTGAAACAATCAGCATAGTTGATGGAGATTGTGTAGATGTTACGAAGGTAAGAAATTTGTGGAGGGTCGTTGGACCTATGGTTGGTATGGTTTATTTTTGACGTACGATATTGCGCAAATTCGTATGGCAACACAAACGTGTGGCTATTCTTATTTGTGGTTATGGATTGTTTTTTTTTTAAGAAAAATATAGAAGAAAGATACCTACTGCCGTTACTCCAAAAAATCTGCCCTTTTAAGAGACTTGTTTCAATACGCGTTTCTTTAATTTAGTAATAATTACACGAATCTTAACATTTATAAACTACAAAAAAGGACTATATTAAGACTAAAACTACGACAATAGGACATTTAGGCGTCAGTTTTACTAAGCCATCTAAAACAATCTATCAAAATTCAATTTCATATTTTCTCGTCAAAAAAATTGAATATAAGTTAGTCGAGCTTCTCCCTTTCTTTCCTCATCAATTATATTCAAGGTTCCGAGACTTCAATCGTGCGTAATTGAAGACAATTTTCTTGATTACAGCATTATATTTTCAGACGAGCAGCTACTGCGTCAAAGAATGCGTAGTTATCTTGTTTGGTAACGAGCTTTTATTTTATAAGAATCAGTACGAAGCCAGCCTTGAGCTACATAGTATTTTATTATGTCTTAGGATGAATATCAATTTTCATGTCAATGAGGATGGTGATTTCAAAAATTTGGGCAAAAATCCACGACACTTACAGATCCAACGATATCTACAATTGGATACTGTAACCGCAGACCTAAAGGGCTACTATGACATCTTATAGCAATTCTTATTCCACTGAGTGAAAGAGATGGTGCAAGACACCCTGTATAGCTCTGTCTCTTTCTCTCAGCGGAATAAGAATTGCTTTAAGAGGTCATAGTAGGGTAGCTAATCCCACTTCTCAATTTCCGATACTGTCGAAATCGAAACTCTCATTTAGTTTCAATAAGCCGTCTGCGATCTGCGAAATTAAATATTGGAAATTGGATCACATCCTACTTTATCTTTTCTTTTATAAAAACGGAAAGAAATCTAGATTTTTCTGGAATTGTTGCAAATAAGTTCTGTCTTGAACCGGGTGGCGGTTGCAGTAGGCATAAACATTATAGTAGTAGGGGAGCCCACGATGGTAAATGGGGATTTACTCGAGCGTCGTAGAGACCTATTGGGATGCAAAGCTTAGATGATAAGAAGAAAAAAATGTTATATGATATATACCGTTACATCGGTGGGGGAAGCGGCTATAGATTTTTAAATATGTAAAAAAAAACTGTTGCATGGACATCCTCGAGCGCGTCAGATATTGATAGCATCAATGCCCTATGTATTTTTAATAATGTACGTATGTTAATCTGATCGTTTGCATGATGGGGGTGATTGTATTTAAGGGTTGAAAATGAAAAAAAAAAAAATTTAGTCGAGCGCGTCAGATTTTCTAAGGGAGTGTTAAGTGCACCAAAAAAAAGCTCTCATTCACTAATCTGACGATTTCGATGGGACGCAAACTCGCGGCCATTTTCATAATGTGCAAAAAAAAATCGCCATTTTGAAATACTCAAGCGCGTCAGATTAAGATATATGTGGTTAATATTTATGTTCTAAACGTACTGTCTCATAATCTGACGATTATGTAGAGGGATTCGCCTAATCTGACAAAAATAAATTAGAAAAACGGTTCACCTTAAAGGCCATCCCTGCAACTTCTCGCTAATTCCATTCCTGGGCGCTTAAAATTGTACTTATGACATTTTTGAGCTCAAAATATAATTTATGTGATATTTTGAGCTCGCTGAGTTCAAAGAAATAATATTTCTATGCATTTGAGCTCTCCCAGCTCGAAAGTCTGATAGAAGTTTCATAGAACACTATTTTTGGAATTTTCAAACCGCAATAACTTTTGAATGGATCAACCGATTTTCACACGGTTGGCGGCATTCGACGCAGTTTTATCATCCTCATAAGTAATTTTGCAATTTTAATTGATTGAACCACAAATTTCGGAGTAATCCCGAAGAAACACTTTTTCGGGTTTCTTTCGTTCACGATATCTCTCGAACGAATCAACCGCTTTTGACCAGCTTGGTGGCGATCGACATGGTTTTTTTATTTATTTATTTATTATTTATTTAATATTAGGCTTCTCAACAATGAGTACGCTATTACATTGTAATTTACACATTGCCAACTTAAGTCTAAGCGCCTCATTACTTATAGAAAAGCACAGCATGCACTACATTTTGCGCTGATAATAACATAAATTAATTTATTAAAACAATTAATACAGATATTAGAGAGAGAAAAAGCCAATACCTACTATGAATACTTTAAAAACAACTATTAAAAGTTAAATTGATTACAATAAATTAAATTAAATTAAATAATTTTTTTAAGCTCAAAGGCGGATTAGTTTTTGGAGTTGATCGATAAAGCCGGTTAAAAGTTATTCCCAAAAAATCACTTAAAAAAAAAAAAAAAAATTTATTTTTTTAAATCATTGAACTTAATTAATTGAAAAGCTCAGGAAGTAGCATGAAAATAAATAAGTGTTTGCTTTCAGTAAAATACATGTATTTATAAAAAAATTATTTAAAAAAACGCTAAAAACAATTTATTGTTTTATAATTAATTGATTAATATCATTAACACACATTACAAATTAATATCACTCATATTAAATGTTTATAAACTTTAATTCACTCAAATAATATTAAAATAGCAAAAAAAAACAAAACGTTGGAAACACGTTGTAAACAGTATGCCACGAACGAGTCTTTATGATCAGCTGTGATGGCGTCATGGCAACAGAAACCAGAGTGGGGACGGAGTGAGAGAGTAATAGATAGAGAAAGAGTGAGAGAGGAATAGAAACGCGGAAAAGGAAATGTAGGCATCACGCAGCTGCACGCATTTAACTTTATCGACGAATTTTTGTTATTTCGGCTTGTGGAAATCGTCAGATTATATATTTTTCATTATTGTTGAATTATTTCCTTCAAAATAAAAAAAAATTTAGCTACGCTCGAGAATGTCGAGATGGCGTTTTTTTTTTACAACTTTGTTGCCCTCCCCTTTTTTTACGTCACTCTCAAATTGTCAGATTAGTGGAATATACACTTTTTAGGGTGTAATTAACTCACCCTACCTTAATCTGACGCGCTCGAGAATTTCTGATGGTCAATTTTTTTTTACTAATCTGATCCTGTATCCTTCACGGGCGGCCTTATATATGGGCCTCATGTTCTGTGGAGGTACTTAACTGGGTACAAGGTATCCCCCTGTATATTAATCTGCCGCGCTTTAGTAAATCCCGAAATCCCCGCTTGGGCTCCCCTACTATAGGGACCATCTGGAGATAACGCACAATAATGCTCTTATTTATCCCAATAAGGTGTTACTAAATGTTATGCAGTGAAATTGTCAAGATGGTATAGCAAGAAAGGAGGTGTCAGGTGAGATAATTAGTAATACAGAAATATGGGCGAAGAAGACATGCTATGCCGATCCCAAATCATGGCATAATGAGGAGCAGGAGAATGATGATGTTGCAGTTAAATTGATCTAATCCTTGATGAACGTTTTACTGGTTCCGAAACCCGTAAAACAGGGTACAGTAACCACATCGCGACGCAACTTTTAACATTTTTCACCATGTACCTAGATTTTGCTCTTTTATATGGAACAGCTAATTTTATTTATCACAATGACACAAATTCTGGCAATATAGATGAAATTAATCATAACTGTCAAAATCAATGTAGGTAATTTCACAATTTAATGTCTTTTTTATGACGTCCTCCGAATATCGGTTGCCTAACTACCGGGAGATACACTAGAATAGTTTGATGCTATATTAAGTCACTACATAAATCACTATTGGTATTGTTTTCAAAATCGGTCAAGGTGTCTCTGTACATAAAAATATGAAGTACTTAATCGAAAATAAATGGGTAAGTACGAAGCATTGGTACGTTATGTTGATAGTTTACTCAATATTATAAAAGCAAAAGTGAGTTTGTTTGTTACGTCATCACGCCTAATTTGATGAATTTTGGTTATCAGCCTAATTTGAATAAATGACTTTTGATTTTGATTAACATGTCTAGTCGTTACAGGTAGTCAGTGTTCCGAAAGACTGACAACCAGTCTTACCAGAGATATAGTATTACCCAGTATTAACTGGGTTGTGGAGGTCAGATAGGCCGTCGCTCCATGTGAAATACTGATATTCAGCTGCATCCGGTTAAACTGGAAGCCGACCCCAATATAGTTGGGAAAAGGCTAGGCAGATGATGATGATTTTGATTAACATGTGCCGTAAATTGTTTCACGTTTTGGGTTAAAGTACAGATGTTCAAGAAAGTTCCAAATAAATATTTCCAGTTCAGCTCAGTTCATCAGCGAACTTACAAAACACAAAAGTAAATTAGATATTTTTTTACAGTTTTACACTGCCATCCTACTTGAAAATAAGTGATACAATTGGGGTGTAGGTTGTAATGGATGACAGCCCGACAAACAAGATGCAACAAATTAATTAAATAAGAGAAATTTATAATCTGGACGATACACTTTTGAAGGACCTTTCGAAGTGATTTCAAAATCATTTCAAGATTGAAACTTGTCACAACAACAGTTAAAATCTTGTCAAAACTTGGACAACAGACAGGAACTTTTTTTATAGACTTAATTACAAGAACAATACATTTTTTCTGGCGATACTTAATATTCATGTAACATATAAAGTTTCAGTGTTTCAAATTACATCTCGTCAATTTGTCATTTGTCATAAAAATGAAATATGACGTTGTATTTTCAAACTGGCCTTGAATTCAAGGTGTGCCCAGCGAGCAAGGTGGACTGAAATCTATAACAATAGAGGTCATATTCGTATAGCAACGTTTTATAGCTGTAAAAATGAATGAGCAGTTGACTGAAAAGCCCTGAAAACGTGGCCGTGGAAGTAATGTATTTCTAATTACTGATATTTTTAACTGGACACGTTTGTTTGAGAAAGAGGAAAATATCGCGAGGAAAGTTTTGAGAAGGCCAAAGAAACTATGGTGGTAATGTTGATATACATAGAAACTAATAGAGAAGTATAGCAGAAGAAAAAGACATGCTGCTTCAACAAAACTAAACTACAACTAAATTTACACTACATCATCTGCCTAGCCTTTTCCCAACTATGTTGGTGTCGGCTTCCAGTCGAATCGGATGCAGCTGAATACCAGTATTTTACATGGAGCGACTGCCTATCTGACCTCCAAAACCCAGTTAGTACTGGGTAATACGATACTCCTTGGTAAGACTAGTTGTCAGACTTTAGTAACACTGACTACCTGTAACGACTGTCAAAGATCTACAAATGACAGCCGGGACCAACGGCTTAACGTGCTTTCCGAGTCACGATAGAAACTCGGTATGTAACGGGTGGTCACCCATCCACAGACCAACTTAGGCTAGCGCAGTTTAATCTAAAGATCGACCCGAGCGGCTGCTATTATTTAGCCAAGAGCTCTAAATTTACACTACGATGGTCAAAAATACTGGTCATCCACAATCTCCAGTAGTACCGTGATCGCGCTTGCAGCACCGTCGATCACAGAATCTTCAGCATCTGTTATTAGGGTTCCGTACCTCAAAAGGAAAAAAACGGAACCATAGGGTTACTTTGTTGTCCGTCTGTATGTTTGTCAAGACCATTTATCTCAACGAACGGAACGCGTGAAGATATCGAGTTGAAATGAAAACTATATCAAGTCTGTGGTCCCTTAGCGCTGAGAAATTTGCACTCGTAAGTCTACGCAGTCAAAAGATATGGCCCGTTTATATCGCAATTTATGCGAAGCTCTCGATGCCAGTTTTTTTATACGATTATCATTACACATTAGTTTTTGTGTTTGTGTAACAATGTTTTCTTAGTTCTCCATGTTCCAGACAAATTGTTCAACTTCTGTAAAGGTGTCCTTTACACCCATAGCCATCTATCACAAACAGATGAAATGCTAATGTGGTGTTGTTCCACAAACAATGTGCCACCTGATATTGTGCCCTGCGTGCCCTTATGACTGGGCGCCACAGAAATTGACCGACGCTTACGATAACGCCAAACTCCTAATTAAGTTCTGTGCCGAATCCTAGATGGCCGACACGCTAAGGCTCGGTTTCCACCCAGCGGAGAGGTGAACAGACGTGCAAGATTCAATCAATTACTGGAAAGACGAGTAAAGAAATTTAAACTTTAACTCAATGGTGATTGGTCGATTCTTGTCCGTCTCTTCTCCGCTCTCTCGATCTCCGTTGTAGAGGATACGGGTGTAAGTGTGTCGATGACTACGAGTTCCATTAACAGCATCCATCTTCTCAAGATTCTTAAGATAAAAACCATGCTTACGTGCAAAATATCTTGGTGAGTCCTTGGTGGCCACCGTACGATAGCAGTTGACATATTAGCAGAGCCGCCAGCAACGCCCGCGCCGGCGACATCCTGTATCCGGCGCCGGCGCATTGGCGACGCGCCGCTACACCTATCACGACACGACACGACACCACACCACCGATGCGACACGAACGTACGACACGACGATATCACACAGAAACTTGCACTCCCTTTTTTTGTTGCAACTGTTACTGCACTGAATAGTTCGTGCGTTGCACGCGTGCACGTCACGTTAGTTCACCTTTTTGTCTTAAAATTCGGTCGTAAACTGTCTCCGTTGATAACCATTCGGGTAAGACCTATTTGGAGGAATCGTTAAATGCATTACGGATGTTTGCAAAACAATGATTGTGAGAAACGTTGTAGACAATACGTTTGTGTGTTACAATTGTAGTAAAATCTGGCTTGTTTGTCAAGCTGAAGATCTTGGGAAAGAAGATGTATATACACTTGTGTACAAAATGATCTAATGCAAAGAAGCACCAGCACTCGATGTTTAGTTTTTTTTTGCGGATGGGAAATCTTCACATAACTTCCCCCGCTCTGGTCGTAGCGGGTACTGACTAAAACCCACCCATGTTTCTTCTTTAGCCCTTTATGTTCCGGGGCCGTGGTATCTCTTTCGAACCCGCAACCCCGGTCGATGTGTACAGTCACAGCACTAATATGTACCTATTCACTAAGTAGAATTAAAATGCGATTTTCTTATGGAAAACGGTTTCTACTTTGATATAAGATTTATTTCGTAACAGATTAAGGAAATCGCTTTTGAATTTTGTTTAGTGTATACATGTTTTTGCTGATGACTGTGCATAGTCGTGTGGTTAATGATCAAGTCTTTGAAAAGGTTTATTCATTATGGGTTGTAAATGTGGTCAAACAAAACACTACTACATGATAAGATTGAAACGCTCGTGACACAAGTCTAAAGAAAAAAACCATGTACTATGTTATTCAAAAGGCAAATTAGTTGTTTTTAGAGTTCCTCACCATAAAAGGAAAATACGGAACCCTCAGACAGACAGACAACAAATACCAACAAACCCTTATTGGACCACTTTGTTGTTAGTATGTCTGTATATCAAGACCCGTTATCTCAGGAACGCGTAGACGTATCGAGTTGAAATTAAAAAAGTTTTTTAGTTCGCAAATTTGTACGGAAGCAGTCTGACTGGCTATTGGCCGTTTTTTATTAATTCAACAGATGTCTTATGTATGACAACACCGCTTTGTTTGGTACAAACAGTGTCTCCTTTCAATTAAACCAGTGACTGTGTCTGTTTATAATGCTCTATGTTCAGACGTTGTTGCTCTATGTCAATTTGAATACATTGGCTAAGTATGGCCCACGCTATGCAATGATTGGCAATTAACCAAAGGAGTCCTGTCCTGATAGTTATTAGTCGTATGCCTGTCTATGCTTTTTGATAAAATGGTGCTGAATTGGTAATGCTTTGACCGGTTAAGCAGACGTCTACTCTGGAACTGCAAGATGCCATTTAGAAAAGAAAAAAAAGGTACTGATCCATCCGTCGTGTTCCTGAACGAGCGCTGTCAGTTCAGACATGACTAAGCTACCACGGTTAATTTAAATTACTTTAATTTTGAATTGTTAATGTCAGCTTTTATTAATCCTTACTAATATTATAAAGCGAAAGTGAGTTTGTTTGTTTGTTTGTTACCCCTTCACGCTTTAATGGCTCCACCGATTTTGATGAATTTTGGCACAGAGATAGTTGGGAACCAGGAGACGGACATAGGCTATTTTTTATTTTAAAAAAGTGGGATGTGAGGGAGAAAGAGGGAGGAAAAGGGAAAACTTAGCGTTGCTATTACAAATCAATAAGGCGCAAGGGGAACTGTGTTACCCCAAATTTAACGCGGGCGGAGCCGCGGGCGAAAGCCAGTGGCATAATAATAGTTGCACGGGTCAACATCACGGTTTTTTTCGATTTTCGACCGTGCCTCGAAAAGCACGTCAAACCGTTGGTCCCAGCTGTCATTTGTAGATCTTTGACAGTCGTTACAGCTAGTCAGTGGCCCGAAAGTCTGACAACCACTTTTATCAAATTATCCGGTACTAACTGGGGTTGTGGAGGTCAGATAGACAGTTGCTCCATGTAAAATATTGAGCTGCATTCGGTTAGACTGTAAACCGACATCAACACAGTTGAAAATGGCGAGGCAGATGATGACATTGGCACGCAGATTCAAACCAATATATAAGCATACAACACATTGCAGTCGTCTGAAAGCCATCAAATAAATTGAACAATGAATCCAATAACACAAAGTCGTCGACGCACACGAAACGACTAAAGTAGTTGCGTAAACAGTTTCTATTGAATGAACGAAATTCTTGTTGGAACGAATTGTGGTATGCAATGTATTTCTTGAATAAAACGGTTCTTATTATGTTGTTTGTTTAACCCCTGGCTTTTGATACGGGTAGCACTACAAATCGTAGAGATAGGGAGGCTCGTGGCTTAATAATAACAGCCACACGAGTCGATCTTTGGTCTCTACTGTCATTCATAGATATTTGATAGTCGTTACGGGTGTATAGAAACTAGCAAGTCTCGATAATCTTGCCAAGGGATATTGTGTTTAGTGGTTAATAGGTTGTGGGTAATCAGCTCCAAATACTAGTAATTCAGCTGTAGGTATCTGCCGAGAGTGAAACCTTACCCCAATATGGTAAAAAAAGAATAGGCAAGAGGAGGAGAAAAGAGGTTTTAATCAATCCTTCAAGAGTGCAGGCTGGTTTGCAATAACGTTCGAATACTCAGGTTTTTAAATAGAGAATTGAATAGCTTGGCCATGACGTGACATGTATTGTTGAATTGGTAAACTTAAATATAGTCTTTTAAGTGTTTATGCTTCTTTTAATTTCGATTTTTTCCAACACTCTACAGTACCATCATGGTTTCTTTGAACAGGGAATCGAATGTAACTCCAACGAAACACATTTCCGTTCTACGTTCCTGCCTTAAATGATCTTTCCAAATGTGCACTACAGGTTAAAATATTTCTAGTCGCATAAGGTGTCAGATTTTTGTACTCCATTACCAAACCAATAACGAATCTTCTCCGACATAACTTACAAAAAAGACTATATAACCATCTTGTGCGTAAAAAACGGGGATCTACCAATAAAAACAATATCACACAACCATGTGTATAATCCCAGTATCATAAATCCGCACAAACTCGTACCTAAGGTTGTCGACTGACACTTAACACTAAGGACCACGTGTTTTTAGTAGTGCAGTTGAACAAAACAATAGGCATTGATTACTTTGTAGCATATCAAATGACGTTGGTATTCAACAAGTCATACTCGTGGGAAGACTTGCGTAATAACTAGTGACGCGCGGTCTCGCGTACACTTCGAATAAAATATCCGCGAATTTCATTATCTTGTACATCTTTCCGTACGTGAGAAATTGTAAAATAAATTTGTTTGGTTTTACTCGTTTTGTAAAGTTATGTTGTTTAAACAATGTGAGATTATTCAGGAGTAACCTTATTGTCGTTTATTTAATGTTTTATATGAAAATCATAATGACAATTGAGTTTTTCTGCATGCTTGTCAGCGTAAAAGTATTACCACGGAAATAAGATTATTTTCACATTTATGAACAGTCTCTGTTTTTAATGTTTGTATGATCATAAATGAATACTAATTACTTTAAAGTAACTACATACATAATATTCCAGTACATAGTAGCATCGCAGTGCACGACTTCAAAATGAATCAATGTTACGGAAGGTAAGTTTAAACTGCGTTCACGATTTATTTACATGTTTGTTGGAAAAACAACTTCAATACCAACACATAAATATCAGTATGCAGTACAACTTCAAAATAAAAAAGACTCCTTCAATAGTAGTAGCCATTCTACAATTAACCTAATTTATATGAGCAACATAGTTGATATTCCTTCGGATATTTACGTTGATTAGAAACAAGAAATTGAAAAGGCATAAGTCGACTTGTTATTATTTATTTCTAGTTGCATTATCACTTATCGATAGCGGAATGAAATGCAAAAGATAAGAATCAGAACAGCTGTTCTGAAAACTACGTTGTCAGTGTGTTATTTATTTTTATCGGTCAATAAATCGATGTCGGTTAGACAGCTGTTATTTATGTTAATTGCAGTTATAGTTATACTAGGTGTTAGCCGTGACTTCGTACGCGTTAGGTTCTCGATTTGTCTTGCCTTATAGCCGTTCTATTCTAATGAATGTCATGTCAGTTGTCAAACAGTTGAGGAATGTGGACATAGTCCTATATTACTCACCCCCTGAGTCATTAGCGTGATTATGTATAGCCTATATCCTATCCCAAGTTGAAATCTTTCACCTTGCCAAATTTGTTTTCTATCTGAACAGCCGTTTAGTCGTGAAAAGATTACACAAACTAATATATAAACATACAGTTACATTCACATTTATTATATTAGTATGGATAAGTTGTAAGTATGTGGAATTTAAACTTAATGATTTTATCAACTTCAAAACAGAAGTTAATTCAATAGATGTACAGCAGAATAAGAACACGTATTTTATTTTTATATATCTAGTACGGAAAAGAATAAGAAAACGTGAAGATTACTATATAAGCCTTATACAAACAAATATAAATATGAATATAATTTCACACTTCACATTATTAAGCTGTTGCAATTAACTTGCTTTTCTACCAACAGATGTGTGTTCGTGTAAATATGTACTTATGTTGGTTATCAGGAAAGTATATTGTTGGCTTATTCTAGAGATTTTATAAGTATACATGCAAAGTTTATACTAGACGGAACGCACTCAAAGTACCTACTCGAACGTACTCAAAGATATGTTCCTACGGTAGGCGATGTGATGAAGATCCAGGTTCAAATATAAAAAAAAAATTAAAAGAAATTTTTCAACCACCCCAGCCTTATTAAGCTTACATATACACTAACTCCCTTGCTTCATATGGCTAAATAACTTTCATTAATTTGAATACTGTCTCAATCCAACCCACCAAGGCGCCAAACAAGAATATTAGATGGCAACAAACCTAAATGAAAATTAATTAGCACCCATTAACAAAACAAGTACACTAAATTAAAACAATATTGCAAATAACTAATAAACAACAAACGCAATACACCGGCAGGCGGCAACAAATCGGATATTTATCCAAAAACTTGCCACCTTAAATTCGTATAAATACTGACCGAAGGGTGTCGAATCGAGTTCTATTACGTAATGTCCCAGCACTATTCTATATCTAAGGGACTTCGCGCACAACGCGTCAACGCAAAAATAGTCGAACAAGCTTTAGTCATAGTCTTGACCACTTAGAGCACAAGTTCCCTTGTTGAGTGTCCTTTTTTCAAACGACTTCTACCGCTATGGGCGGAGCGGAAGGAAGTGTAAGACTTGTATTGATTAAAAGGCGTGGGTACGCTCCTCCTTTTGACCTTCATGTTCCAGGGCCGCAGTATCTCTTTCGAAGTACCAGCAGCCCCGGCAGGCAGTGGCTCTGACGGGCACCTCAAATTTACTGACATATCTTTGAGGCGCGCGTGGATCACGAACGCGCACATTGACACAGCCTGTCGTCGCATGCCCACAGCTTACCATAAACAGGCCCACGCCTGGAGCGCCTTCCGAGGCCGGCAGGGATGGTTTGAGGTTCTCTCTCTCAAAAATCCAGCTGCCTCCTTCGCTAGCATAATAAGGCAGCTGGATTTTAGCAACACAAAATTCATTTTTTTTACTATTGCGCTTCAGTCAGCCAATTGCATTGATCCAGTTGCGATTCGCGCGACAGTATCGCCACAAATAGAAGCTGTGAGCGAAGGCCCTAAGTGAATAGTTATCAATAAGCCAATAAACTAATTAAATAAAGCTTACCTAGTGTCTGTAGTGGTCTAACAAACACAGTTATCTATCGACTATGAAATAATGAATACTATTAGCATATTGTTAAGGTGACGTCGATTTTGTAAACTGTTAAGGGCGAAAGGTATTCTGTTAGTTGTTTCAGCTAGGTTCGATTAGAATTTCTTGTATCTAGGCTAATAAATAGCTGGGTTTGGTAACAAAGTGGTTTCGTGGGAGCAAAAGGTCGTGAGTTCGAGACTTGCTCGATGCAATGTTGACGTAAAATAGCACAAGGCTTGGTTATAGCTTTTCTCTGACATTTCCTGTCACATTAAGCTACATTTTAAGGCAATCCTAATCCCAATTCAACTATTTCCTTATTCAATTAACATTCGGCGCTGTATGTCTTCTTCTTCAACCATTTTGCCCGGGTACATTGCAGCCAGGATACTCAAATAGTGGCTAAATATTTATTTAGATGTAACCTAGAGTCAGTGAAAACAGGACAGAGAGGACGTCATATCGTTTGTGAGAGCAAAACCATCATTACAACCCAGGGTAGAGTCATCTCCACGGTTGCGGGTTGTTCTAAAGAGACACCGCGGTCCCGGGACGTACGTAAAGGGCAAAAGAAGGAACATGGTTGGGTTTTAGATTGTAAAGGTCTAACTGTCCCCTGCACCCAGAGCAGGGGAGTTTTTTAATGATTTCCGATCCGCAAAAAAGCTGCCATTTTTTCATCAGTGTATGAATCCTCACCCAAACAGGTTTTCATTACTTCGGAAAACCTATCCAATCAAAATTTGGGCTGCCTTAATTTAGATTGTCATCGACACGTACAGAAGTGAAAACAGGCATTAGTCGTTAACAAATCCCCAGAACTACTTACAGAAAGTATGTAGTATGAAAGTAGAGCAAAGTGTTTCGTCTGGTAGCCATACAGCTAGACAGGTTGACTCTGAAAATGGGTCACCTCATCTTGTTTGAGACTTAGAATGACAAGCTGTTAGTAGCCTAGATTTGTAAAAATGAAAGGGTTTTCTTTGTAATTCGAATCACACTGCTGCTTTTATGTTTTCTGGCCTCGTTTTACTTTTTATAACGATAATATTTATCTTTCCAAAATCATCACTTTTTCTTTTTTTCTTACTGTTGTACTAGTTTAGTGTGTGAGTCTGTTTTTAGCCAATTTTAACACGCAATTAAAGATGTTTCTATTAGCAACCGGCCCCTACTTTCTATGGTTTTACGACTTAGTATAAGTACATCAAGTTTTCTTTATTTTATGCATGTTCAATATCAACGCAATCCAGAATAAATGAAAATCATTGATTACTTAAGAAGAACACACAGAGAGACACGAAAAAAACGTCATTGCGTAATATCTGTAATTTTTTTTAAACGTGTTACCCCACACAAGGAATTTCTACTGTGTCGTGGGTGTACAAACATATAAACTCACATACACAAACAACCAGACCCGAAACAACTATCTGCAGGTCATAAAAATATTTGTTCCGTGTGGGAATCGAACACTGCGCCAACCGTCCCGTCAAATTTTCTATTACCTAACATAAAATTCTCAATAATATTCGCGCCACAGATACCAAACGACACATCGATCACGCACTTTCGTTTTCCATCACCGATATTGCTACAATATTCGCGGATCATTTAGCCAACACTGTATCAATATAAGCTTCTGCTATACAACTTTATGCTATAGCTTTCGCTCGGGGGCCAACGTCCGGAGTGGGCGGGACAGGTTCCGTACTCAGCTAGTTGAGGGTGCAGACGTAAATTATGTTTTGAAATAGGGATAAACAAAAGGTTTTTATTCTAGACTGATGAGGCGCAGAATAT
This sequence comes from Ochropleura leucogaster, assembly GCA_958449745.1. Lineage (NCBI taxonomy): Eukaryota > Metazoa > Arthropoda > Insecta > Lepidoptera > Noctuidae > Ochropleura > Ochropleura leucogaster. Next base: position 2,027,148 of record OY288208.1, read on the forward strand.
CAAATTATTATTATTTTGAGCCAGATGTGTCTCACTGCAGGGCAAAGGCCTCCCTTCCTTCCTCCCATTTTTTTCTGTTGTGGCCCAATCCTTTTCGTGGAAGTCTAGCTCGTCACGCCATCTCCTTCTGGGCATTTCATATAAACGGCTTTAGCACTGCTTCTCTCGGTCTCACATATTGCATGGAGGATCCATTCAGGATGTAGGTGCTCATTAAGACGGGATTTTGTTAAATTCAGCCCCTAAGTCGGAGAAACAGGGAGGCAAAATTTGTATGGGAAAACCCACGAAAATGGTTTTAGCACTGACAACACGCGACACTTAGTCGTAACCGCTGACTAAAGCTAGTTAAAAATGAAGGAGAATATCGACTTGTTTTTTTGGAGTTTACTCCTTAAGAATCGATTGTCATATAATAAGGCGCCCGGTATGAGAAAAATCCGAGGGGTAAAACCTACTTACAAGTAACGAAAATCGTGTCACGTTTTTGGTGCGCTCCTTTAGTGCGCAACTTTCTAATTTGGCTGTGAGTGTTTTAGGACGTACATATGGTATGCTGTATAGGCGACTATTCCTATATACTATATGTTTTTCATTAATTTGTGAATTTACCCTTTCATATGATATTAATCTTTTTTCAGTTGAATATACTCTTTTGGCGTATGGTTAGATACTCGTACTTAAGGAGTAAACTCCAGTCGTGCGTCGGAGCTGACACACACATTTTTTTTTTTAATTGGGATGTGAATGTGGCCTTAACCAGGAATGGGATTGCTCAGAGTAACAAACAAGAGCGTGAATACTTGTGATGATTTAAGATGGAAATTTTATACAAGATTATTGGTTAGAAATGAGTCATAGTTTAAGGGAATGTAATATTTACTCAAAAACATAAACAACTTTTACTTCGGGACTAACTATGAACACTATTTTAAAATATCGAAATGTTTGAAGCAGCTGATATTTTCTTCGCAATATCATTGTGTATTGTAAAAGTTATTCATTTTCATGAGTACTACACGCCATAAAGTATTAATCACCCAGTATATTCTGTTTTTATAATATTGTATGGTAATTGTTGTTAATATAAAACAGCGTCATTAACAATAATATCTTTAGTATTAGTGTTACATTCTATACTATTCGAGAAATCTGAATACATAATCAATTGGTCAACATTTTCTACTTGTTTCTGGAACGTGATTATAAGTTTTTAATATGAGACAAAAAGCTGCACCAAATTTACATAAGTAATATCTAAGATTATTATCAAAGAGCAAATTTATTTTAAGAAACTATACTTGTCTCTACTAATCTTAATAGACGCATCTTTATAGATAAAGAAAAGGTTAATTATCTAAAAGATTTGATTACAATAACAACAAAATCATATAACCATCGCTTCTTCATAGTTGCATGTTGATACCGAAGATTATTATCGTACAGAAATATTTATTTAAGAAACTATACTGCCAATTTCTAATCTTAATATACGCATCGGAAGAGAGAAAGATAAAGAATAGGTTATCTAAAATATTATGTTACAATAACAAGAACCAGCATTTAATTTGCATCATCTCACAGACGATACAGATTGTGCAATCGTGTTTACAATCGTTGTAATGAATACTATATAATTAACATATTCATGGCATGCGTTTAATAGTTTGTGTCTACATCCTGTCACGATCAATTCTATAATAATAAATCACGATTGGTCGCATCATCATGAAAACTTATCATGTTTTTCTGTCCGTCTTTCAGTCAAGAGCCTTTATCTCGGGAACGCGTGGAGGTGTCGACTTTTTTTTTTTTTCGTGTGGGAAATCATACAATGACTTCCCACATGTCAGACTTGTACTGACTAAAACCCACCGATTTTCCTTCTATTGCCCTTTATGTTCCGGGGCCGCGGTATCTGTTTCGAACAACCCGCAACCCCGGCAGGGGAGGTGTCGACTTGAAATTAAAACCAGGGGCTCAAGTCTGTGTTCTATTGGAGTTCTAAAAAAACAACTCTCTAAATACTACACAGTCAAAATATATGGCCGTTTGTGTCGCAAGTTTGTACGGAACCCTCGGTGCGCGGGTCTGACTCGCACTTGGCTTGTGTTTTTGCCCACTGCTGAGCAAAGACATCCCCCACAGCCTCCCACTCTTCCCTCCGAGCGGATTTTACAAACGCTTCTATGTTATCATGCCAACGTTTTTAGGCCTACGTCGGCGACTTACTGCGTGACGCTACGGGAACATCGATCCTGGAGTATTCTCCAGACATAGCCTACCCAATCTCACTCCAAATCAGCAGTCTTGCTTAGCCAAGGTTACCTAGTTGTAATGAATAACTGTCTTCGCTGGATAGTAAGAATAGGTCTTTTTTCTATTTTATTTGTGATCAGCGCGTCATGTCTTGGTATTCCATTCCTTAACCCTTTCCCATACACATCACCTTTCATACAATCCATCCATGGTCCCTTTGGTTTTCATCTAATCTTATCCACGTTACTCTTTCCCTTATTCGCCTTACAATCAAAAAACAACGACAGAAAATCCAAAATGTTTTAAGATCCAATAGAACCTACATAACCATTGAATAAAATTATTTAAAACATAAAAACTGAATTTTAAAAAGTTGTCTACAATATTTAAAAACAGAAAAATAAAAAGGTATTCGAAGAACATGTTATGTCAGTAGGGCTACCATGACATCTTATAGCAGTTCTTATTCCTGAGAGTGAGAAAGAGATGGAGCTAGACACCGTGTATAGCTCTGTCGGTTTCCCTCAGTAGAATAAGTTCTGCTTTAAGACGTCATGGTAGGGTAGCTGATCCCTCAGCCAATCTGTTACTAGGTAGAGAGAGATATTATTAGCGAGTGCAGTCGTGCAGCGGACGCCATGCATCGGCGGAATGTCGCAAAAAGAGTAATCTATTCGTTTACAAAAACCTTCGCATCCCGAAGCCTTGGTTTGCAGTATTGACATCCATGTAGACGTAACGGAATTTCTACTATAGGTCTTGTATGTTAAGGATGCTTATTAAAACTCACAAATATCTTCCGCCTGGATTTTCTAGACTCGTCTGACTTTACGGTTTTCCTGTTTGACCTTGAATTTTGTCTGAACTTTTCGGCATAGCTATATTTTCAGAAACAGAAAATGTAGGCATTGAATATTAAAATCTTCAAACTTGGTCTTCCAGTCTGGAATTTCATATTCTGGAATGGTAACCTTAGTACCGAAATTTTAAGAATATATTTGATTCGCAAATACTCAATTAGTGTGGTGAAGAAAGAATTTATGTAAGAGTGATTAGCAGAAGAGCGCTTAGTGCAATAAAACTTATTTTAAGTGCCACTTAAGAGAGAAAACAAGAAATGAGTGTGCAGGTCGCATGCATCCTTTAATGTAAAAGGATATTTAATTTTAAACAAGTTTACAATTTATACAACTATATAAAAAATGCCCAAGCTTAAGAATACGACTTTGCACCAGACAAAATTGATAAAAATAGCAAACAGGTATTTCATCAAAAAGCAATAAAAAATCATCGAAATCCAACTGACCGCGGAGACATTTTTAAAACTAAGACAAGCAAAACAAAGAATAATAGTTTCTATGAGAAAACAAATAACGATCATTATATTCCAGGTGACTTTGAGGTCTAAGATACAAGAAAAGGGGACCGAAGTAGTTTGCAATCATAAATCAGTGCTGTAGCCGAACAGTCAGATAATTAATCAAAATCCACAAGCAATTTATTGGTACTAACAAATCAAACGGTAGAGAATGCAGTTTTGACATGCAATCCTAGGCGATAACTATGAGAAAATATTTCAGGAACTTTGTTCCTTAATCTCATCATCTTTGTAATCAGAAACATTTTCAATGAAATTTATTTGTACAAGTGAAAAATGGTAAATTACAGGGCGTCAAAAAAATCGCCTACATCGCAGTCAACAGGAAAAGTGCCAGAAGGCGTGCAGCATTACAGCGTTGGATGGCAATGCTAATTTTCTGCGCAAAAAAACAGGTCAGCCCTCTCTCTGGTCACGAGAAGAGTCGACCAACCGCTTAGCGATTTCTCGAAATACTACGTGGGCATTCGGACCTCGTGGCCCTATATTTTTATTATTAGTTTGTGTTTATTTATAGTTTGTAAATAGTAATTATTTAAAAAAATAAAAAAGTTTATTTGTTATGGTCAGATTTCTCGGCTTATGGTACACCTGTGACCAAACTAGAATCTCACAGTACTATAGATGAGCGAATGTATCGTGCGCTTGTTAACGATCTTAAGACCAGTTTGTTTGAGCAAGGCGGTTTCTGGTAGACGACTGGGAAAAGCTAGACCGCAATAATTTTCCGACTCTCAAGAATTTCTAAATTTTAAAGGTACCAAGGAAGAAAAAGTAGTGGCTAGTTGGTAACAGGTCCGTAAAACGTATCGTAGCTACTAAGAAGAACTTTACTTTGTATAGTTTATTTCATTATCACTTTCAAAAGGGTTAAAAGAAAAATTGGAAAGAAACCTGTCCCAGATGCAATAGATTCGATAACATGTGGCATCTACCAACCCGTTCTGGACCCACATGTTGAATTACGGCCTATTCCTTTACATACAGAGGAAGCCCCTGTGCCAGCTGTAGTAACAGTACAGGCTACTGTAACTTCGGAAGGAAAATCTGGATGGGGCTGTCACAAGAATAGCATAAAAAAAACAGGTTTATCACTCTGGGAGATTATGGTAATGCTAATGGTAATAATAAGAAAGAACACGCTGAACCGAAGGACCAAATCACTAAAACCGTTATACCAGATCATAACAACCACGAAAAGGATTCAGTATCCTTTTGAAACGGCATTCTGGCGGTGCTAAGTCAAATCCCACGTACGCCCCCGCTTGGTGGGCGAGTCATTACGAACTGTCGCTGCAAATACTGCAATACTACTGTTTATTAGTGTTTACTGCCCATTGTCTTAGCATGGCGAAATCTGCAGCTTGGTATAATTGTGACAGCCGTTGTGGATGGCTATGGAGCCAAGGGTCAACCTGGATTGTTAATTGAATATTTTATTTATTGATACGGTATAAAGAACACAAGTTTTAATGTTTCAAAACCTGGAAGTTGACTTAAAGATCATGCTCTTCAAAAATGAAAGACAAGCGCAATTGTAGTGTTGATTGATGACATTGCTATGGGTGTTACGATAAAGAGCAAAACAAATAGTTTACAAATCTCAAAGTATTCGCGAAGGAAAACAAACATTTATTATGTGCAAGAGCTATGTAGATATTTTTTATTTGATTTGCAGTGGACAAATTCTCGCAGAACTTGTTTGTGTTTTTGCTTTAATAAAGCAATATGTATTTATAGCCTTCCTGCCATATTTGAATATTCTTGTGAGATACATTTCCAATATTTATTTGTAGCCTAATCATATTTACAAAGTGCTTGATCTTTCATTAACTTAAGATTGCTTTCGATATTAAGTTTTTTTTTTCGCAAATGTTTGTAAAGGTTAATTTACTTCAAATTCTGTTTGACAAACCGTGATATAAAACACACGGTGACATCATTTCATGACATTCCTCACGCATACTCAACCCAATTCTAACTCAGTACGAGTCGCAGGCGCAAAATGAACTGACCTACTGAACGAAAGAACGAATGAACCGTTGAATGGTTTGTGTAACAAGGCGCGAACGGCGTAATCATAATAAAATTTATATAAACAAGCATTATATTGGGTCTAGTGAAAGCTATAGATGAGGGAATGATTGGCGTATTTTGAATAATGATAGAATTTGGAGCGATTTATTTACGTAAGATGACTTACGTGTATAGAAGTTTCTTTTCATGCCTTGCATGGTTAATTACGTTAGTACAATTAGAAGCCTAATTTACGAAATCGGGTTAAAGATCGGTTGTCTAGATAGATGGGCACTAACAATGTAACTGGTCCTGTCTTGTCTTATGAAGCGAGAAGGATGCATGTTGCTTGATTGACATTCATATTTACATGTTTCTCTTGTGACATCAATATCAGTTTTTCCCTTGTCCCAATCGATTTAGGGAAGGCTCAGCATATCTTCATACATCTCAGCGTTCACTCCTTACCTGAACATGTTTTGAGCTTCTCACACAATCTATTAATCTTTTGTCTCGTTATCTTCATTGTCTTTGACATAATAGTCTACAATATGCAGATTTATTCTCAACTAGTTTCAATCCTTGACTTCAGTCTTATGTTTGAGTACGTTGTTTTCTCAAGTCATCATTGGCTTGACATTTCGCATTCATGTTCCGATTTTCAATGACATTTTGTTGGACAATTTTAAAATTATTTCCTACAATCCATTAATTTCGTCTAATTCTACTCCTTGCCTGTGGGTGTGAAATTATTATGTAGGTATACCATAAAATGAGAGCCCTATTACTATCAGTAACTTGTTTTTAACCCTTTATTTGCAAGATAGTCCCATGTTCTGAACCATGTTTCCTCAACCCATCATTCGCTAGCCATTTCCCATTCATGTTTCGATTCTCAATTACATTACTCTCAGTCTTAACTTTAAGGTGCATTGCATGTTGTACGATAACCGCTACAGTATCGTGGTTAAGTGAACCAATAGCAATAGAGATTACACTGTCATAAATAGTGACAGCTTTGCTATTAAACCTACGAGGGGATTCGAAGCGTCTTTAATTTACTATAAGTGCTTGGCCATGAGCTAAAGGCACAGGTCACACGCGCGTTGCAACGGCGATTTAGAAAAAAAAAAGAAGCCGATTAGAGCAAGCAATGCGATTTGTGGATATGTTTTAGTGATAGTTTCGGCAATTGTCGCATGGAATCACGCTGCCCGAATAAAAAGTATACTATGTGTTAACCCAAACTACATGTGTGCCAAATTTCATCCGAATTTGTACAATAGTTTTGTCGTGAAAGAGTAACAACTATCTATTCTTCGGATTTTTTATAATAGCATTATAAATGGGAAATCATCTTGGTCATCATCATGACCAAGGTGAAAAGCGTTCCAACGAGAATCAACTCACATCATGATTTGTTTTAGTGCATTCGCTATCGCAAGACGCGTGTAGATCGTGGCCGAGGAGTCATTGTACGCAGTATTACAGCTAGGCTAATATTGGTGTTCTGAACACTAAACACAGTGAACACGCTTCGTTGAGTAAATGCATCTACTAACTTGCGGTTACGTTCTGGTACACTTGATTCATGATGGCCGGAGTTATTTTTCGTATTATGTAGTCCTAGTAATTTTAATTTATTTACTTTACATTTATCTAGCTAAAAGTTGAAACGTTTAGATTTAAGAGCCTAAGGATAGAATAGAGATAACGATAAGAAAATTCTTGTGTAAGTAATTCATAATTATTTATGATAAGAAGAAATTACGCGTATTCTAGTATTTTCTTCGTCATTTACGTGTTGGCAGGCGCCTCATTAACTCATTAGTCGATAAGAGCATGATTGATTGGTCATTAAATCATATTAAGAGATAATCGCGCACGAGTTGTATGCAAATAGCTTTAATTAGATTCTCTTAGCTATTACTTCTGAATATAGTATAAGATTCTATATAAATTGTTCTAATAACGCAAAGGTTGACTGGAAGAAAATATCTTGCAGCATTAAATCCATGTATGTGGAATTCACTGCCGGCTTCTCTATTCCTTGATCACTATTATCTGGATCTCTAGTTAAAAATTGGTTTCTTCTAAGCAAGCGTGCTTTTTTGCGAAAGGGAAATCATCAAATAACTTCCCCAGCTCTGGGAGTGTCAAACTTTACTCACTATCACCTACTTTTGCCTTTTATGTTTCAAAAAATCCGCAACCCCGCTCTGGTGGACCTGGCAGGCGATAGTATTTATAATTATTAGTGTAGATGATAGATATGAGTTGAGGAAGACCAAAGGAGCGATAGATGGACTTTGCCAAGGATGATATGGTAAGACAGGAGGTGTCTTTTGAAATAACGAGATATAGAGAAGTATGCCAGCCAAAAAATTGGACAATAAAGATGATGAATAATAATCCATCTTATAAATGAAAATACCGATGTCGAGAGCCCATAAGCTAGAAACCTCGTCGCACGCGCACAACCTATTTAAATCCAATCGCATTATTTGTCAAACGTGACCACATATCGGTACCGTTGAGGCTATATTACGTATGGATGAACGGAAGCATTATTACGGTGAAGAATATTTCGATATAATTGCATTCATGTCAACCATATGACTTTGAAAAAGTGTAAAGACAGAATGAAAAATTTGACACGTATGTTAGCCAGTACAGACTAATGGTGTGTAACTAATGTCTCAGTACAAATTAAAACATACTGGAATCATTAATAATGATTTTAGTAAAAAGAAGCAGCTGAAATAGACGTGTAAAAATTTTATAAAGAGGGCTTACATTGTTATGTAAGCTCTAAATAGGCTTTCGTTTTTGTTTTGTTCTTTGCATCAGCAAAAAACCTATTTCCAGATGATTTTATTTAAAGCTCGCTATAAATGTCACTCAAATTTATTGTTTTTATAACTTCGTGGGACAAAAACTCTGATACCAGGTTAAGCACTAACCACATGAAAAAGATTTATTAATTCAGAATCTGAATATAAAGCAATTTTTACCTCGTGATTGCATTAAGTCCTCTCATTTGAAGATCTTTGACAGTAGTTACATAAATGTTCAATGTTTCGAAATTCTGACAACCAGTCTTACCAAGGGCTTTAGTATTACCCAGTTCTAACTGGGTTGTGGTCATATAGGCAGTCGCTCTATGTAAAATACTTGTATTCAGTTGCATCCGGTTAGATTGGAAGACCAACATAGTTGGCTAGGCAGATGATGATTGCACAACGGTGACGAAAGTTTAATTCGTTGTCAAATAATGTGTGTGCAAAGACATCAAAAATCTCATTTCGAAATTTCATTGAATGCAGTCTGCCATCTTAAGATTTCTGATGCGCACAATACAACAAAAATCTTTCTTAGAGATAGATCCTAAGAATTCTTGTTAGATGGGCTCATTAGAAAACATAACAAGGGTTTAGATTGACTGATTAATTGATTTGACGGGCCTGTTGGTCTAGTGGTTAGTGGCCCTGACTGCTGAGCCGGAGATCGTGGGTTCGATTCCCACCCAGGACAAACTTTGTGTGATGAGCATGATTGTTTGTTCTGTGTCTGGGTGTAATTTATCTAACATATGTATGTATTTATAAATTATATAAGATATCAGTTGTCTGGTTACCATATCACAAGCTCTGCTTAGCTTGGGATCAGATAGCCGTGTGTGAGTTGTCCCAAGATATTTATATTATATTTATTAGATTCAATGCAAATCTCTTACACATGTTGATGTTTATTATAATAGACTTTCCTAAATAATGACCTACTTAAAACCAATGACCTTGACTTTATGCTACGCCTACTTAATTAGGTTATACATTCTTAGTTCGACCTTGAACGTTAAGTCAATTAAAGAAAATCGATACAGGTCTGTGGTAGTGGATTTGTCTGGAAACGGTTATGTCAAGTCATTAGTTAAGTACTTTGGATATTAATGATTAATTAGAAGCTGATAAGGTTAGTCTTACTAACCGGTATATTTCCTTAGCAAATACCTTCTATCTTTAAAGCATCAATGAATGATTTCGAAATAGTTAGCAATTTATTGATGTCAACGAGTAATAAAAAGGTTGAATTTAATGTCAAAACAATCTCAATGTTTTTGTCTCTGATCTTTCTGTGATTCTGGTTTGTTGTCTTAGCTATATGTACTCATCTATGTAATCTCACAAGTTACAGGTCCTTGGAAGTGCATTTGACAGGAAACGGTTGTGTCAAGTCAAAAAAAAAAGTATGGGACCTGAAAATACAGGCTAGCTAAGAAGACTATTAAGGCCAATAGAAATGACTCCATTAAAAATAGTACTCAATATTGTGAGGCAGACTTAAAAGACGAAGAAAGACCACCAAAAAATCAACATTCAGTAGCTCCAGAACCCCATATCAAGACCTAGAACAGTGGTTAGCTTTTAATCTAACTATCAAAGTTGTCTACCGACCACTGACCCCGTTTGTGACTGGTCCATATAACTTATACAATGTGGGCGTACTGTGTGAAATCTCTATCGTTTTATAGCTACTTAGTACAAATTGCATGTGGTGATCGTTATTTGTGACTGGTCTTTAAGATATTGTGATAGGAGAGATTTGTAGTAGGATCTTGAGTTATAGGATGGATTAGCAGCTAGTAGAATTGCCGAGGTTGGTTTCGATTTTTATATTAGGCGAATTTTTCTTCCAGTTCTTGATGTTTTGATCAGCTACCCTACCATGACGTGTTAAAGCAGAACTTATTCCGCTGAGGGAAAGGGACAAAGCTATACAGGGTGTCTAGCACCATCTCTTTCACTCAGTGGAATAAGTTCTGCTTTAAGATGTCATAGGATTTTTTTGCAGATAAGAGAAATACCTATTTTCGAGGTTCAATATCTTTCCCATATATTTCCAGACGCGTCTCTAGTACCGATAAAAATCAATTGCCATGTGTATGACGGTGCATCACTTGTGTGCTTGACGGATTTGGCTGTATATATTTTTATGTTTTTATAATTGTCAGAACTAGGTGTATGAAGTTGTTAATTTTCATTATGGTATTTTTTAATAGTAACAATCACCCGCGTCTGTGCGTCAGTTTTTAAACGACTTTAAAAAAAGAAGGAAGAAATTAATTCAACTTGTTTGTTTGTTTGTTACGCAATTTTTCCGTCAATTGTGGGTCTATTTCTATAACAATTTTTACAGTCGAAAGGATTTTCGAATTCACAATCGAATTTTCCAAAAGTAATTGACTTCCGGGAGTAAACTTATTATATAAGAAGGCGGGTTTCCTTCTTGCAAAGAAGAAACTACTAAAACACTGTACCAAACAGAATATAATATGTGGGTCTAATATTCCGATACGCTAAGATTTCTTCTCAACACCTAATGGGTAGTTGAGAACACAAAAACTTGTATTCAATGAATTGAAAGTAATAGTATTCTTTCTAGACTTTCACTTTCGTCTAAATCTCTTATGAAAAAAGTAGGCAAACATTACGTTACTGTACCAGCCTATTATGGCATAATAATATATAATTTATTGACAGCATAATGGGTTTAATAACATGAAACGATAATTATCTGTAATAAAAACAACATGTGTCGATATTTTGTGCCTAGAGCTTTAGCTCTAGCTATGCAGAATTTAATAACTTCAATAAACTGGTAGTTCGATTCTAGCCAAAGCCATTTTTATTTTTAAATTTTCCATTCGTCACCATTTGCGCTTTAGCTGATAAGAATCAAGTTAAAACATGGAAAATAATGGACACTCACATATCCGATTATACTTGATGGAGACCCAACAAGCTTGCCAATAACTTGACGTTCAAAATTTGACGCTGCGGCAGCGCTAACCTTGACGCTGTATTCAATATGACAGGTATGAATTATCAGGTATTATTTAAATAAATTCCAACAAGTAAAAGTATTACCTACTGGCTAAGTTTTATCACAGCACTGTTATCGCAACGAGTACTGTGTCATAATCAATTTAGCTCGGTTCAACATAACAAGTTGCAGGCGGAGATAAGCAGAAAATGTGGTAATGTACTATTTAGCAGCTAGAATGCCTGGCGGTGACCCGTCAAGAGTTAATCAGGTATTACCGTGTTAGACGGCAGATGAAACTAGCTTTATCTAGAGACGAAGAAAGAGGGAGAGTTAGAATCGTAGCTGGTGGTGTTCTTTAGTTTCTGCATCAAGAGGAGAATGAAAAATAGGGTAGGATCCTTTATTTGTAACAGCTTTTGGAAGATAGATGATGCAGCCTCAGGAACGGAAAACCGTTAAGCTTTCCTCGAACAATTAATATCTTATTCTTTTTAAACAGCTTAGGTATTCAACATTGTGATAAGAACTTCTAAATCCAAAACTTTTTGGAAGTCATCGATATGGATACTTACTTGAAGACCAAATCTGAGCAAATAGAAGGGGCAACAAAATTTGTCCATTACATAACACTGCAGACGTTTTAAAAGAAACGATAAAAACGGCCGAAATAAGCAATATCAAGACCAAGCTATTGCAGTTGGAACAAGTCCAATACTTCTTGACCTTAATCTAACTTGTTCAAAAACAAATGAGGAGCTGCACAATCGCATGATGTATGTCGAAGCGATTAGAAGACGTGACATTACCAAGTAACGGTGAAAGGAATTAGCAAGAAATGTCACCGTTTACAGCATACTTGACGATTTTATTACGTGTTCTTGCGTAAAAACTAAATAGTTATTTCACGATATGATCGATACGATTGCGATAGGTAAGGGATTTACGGTGAAATAAACCAAGATCTTTGACAGTTGATGCTAGAGGCTTAGATGCAATGTCAGACAGACTGGCTGCAGCATCTGCAGTATCGTAAAAGCATATTACTGCCGTCGGAGAGGGGTAGCACACTGTCCGACAGTCTAGTGAGGACACCCCGTGTCGACGCCACGTTCGTGTTATTCGTGCGCCTAAAGAGATGTCAGCAAATCAGAGAAGCTTGCCAGAGCCTACCGCAGCTCCGGAACATAAAAGGCAAAGGAAGGAACGGAAAAAGCGTGGGTTTTAGTCTGTAAAAGGACAGTTATTTCATGATTTCCCATCCGCAAAAAACCCGCCGGCGAAGGTGCTCCCTGTAGTGAAAGATTTTTAAGTCTACCAAATTGGTATTGCAGCAACAGCTCAAGTAATCTTGAGAACGCGAAGTTATTGCTAAAGCATAATTTAGGAAATTTTGTTCGGGTTTCTGAAACCGACTAAGTTGACCTAAGTGGACATTACCACAGCTAAACTAATGTGGTGTTTAAAAAGCTAAATATCCTTGCGTAAACAACCAGAAAAAATACTATTGCATGTTGTTATTTCTTTCTTTAACAAAACAACAATGTCAAATTCTGTATGCACAATGATGAAACACAAACAATACAAGTAGAAAGCATTGTAAATGCAAGCAGGAGTGCATGTATAATCAAGCAAAGGTGAGGGACATCACAAGAAATATGAATGTTGAAATTGTAAGTGCAGTTCGTATTAACGCACGAAAAAATTGTGTTGATTGTTGTGAAAATCTATGCTAGTTTTACAAAAGTATTTCTGTCTGTTATTTCACAGTAGTAGACTAACACATGGGTTAGGATTTTGTGATCATTTTAGGCCGTGTGAGAATGATGTAGAAAATTAAGAGCGAGCACATTAAGAGCGTCCAGAAAAACAAGTTTAATAGATACTTAATTAATAAGAACAAACCGTGTCGGCTAATAAATGACAAGTCGCAATATCGCAACAGCTAGTTTATTGTTTGGAGTCTTAGACATCCATTTCTGAATGCACATGCAGTTATGTTATATAAATTCCGATGTCAGTGGTGCTCCCACATGTATTACAAGCAAATACTTTTGGAGCATTCCAAAGGTAAACTAGCAACTCAATCAGGCATACATTCATGCTTACCATACAATGCTTATAATCCCGTACTACATAGATTTCTCTAACAATAATTACGAAGCTATGTCCAACACCCACCACCACTGCAGCCGACTCCGCGGTGGGCGCAAACTATGTAAATCGTGCCATGAGGCCGACCGAACAAGTTTTCTATTTCAAGGAGAAAATACAGATTTACAGTGCCCGTGAAACGTCAATTAGGTGGCTTTCGCGCCTTCTACAACTATTTCGAGTATTGTATGATTGTCAATCTATTTCGCCTTAAGGGGTGAACAAAACTTTGCTTAACCGTTTCTGATGTCTGAAAGAGTGATGGGTGAAAATGTAGGTGGGAAAATTCACAGATGAGTTTTATTCAGCATTTTTCCCGGCCCGCAGCTTTGCACAAGGAACCTTTTTGTGCTCATTAGTTTTGGCAGTTCTTTCATACTTGACGTGGCGAGGTTCGGGCTCAACTAGGTCAATAGTATTTGAGCTGTGCACCCTTATCCTTTGACTAACCAGGTGTAAAACTCTGATGAGATGATCAACTTGGTTTTCCTTTAAAAAAACTAATTGCTGTTAAAGTTAAAGGTATCTAAATGGATTTATTTTTAATTGTACATAACAATATCACGACTGTAACCCCAGGAGGGGTTGGCAGAGTTATGTAATAGTACCCCCACATTTCGTGACTTATATATATTTGTAGCATGTTTCTATACCCTACATGCATATCTTACTTGCCAACTTACAACAGCCTTAATCATTTATTTACTGCCAATATACTTACTATCAGAGCCATCACTCCGAACGAGTTCAGGTTGCCATTTAAATGGATTAGATTTCTGGTATTGCCTTGAATCTTGTTTAAAGATTATTATGCAATGCAGTAACACTTTACAAATTATAATTAGAACAAGACCAGTTCTTTCAGACCAGCTGGTTGTGGTAGTAGGACGAATGGTGTTAATGTATGCAAAGATGGAGATATGGAGCAAGTTACTTTAAAAGAAGTGGTCGGTATTGAGAATGAAGAAATATTGGTCAAAATAAGAGCAGGAGGAATTCAGTCAGCTATGTAGTTGGGACCTCTTAATGCTTGGAAGAGTGAGGATCAATTTTGACGGCACGGTGGGCGCTGAGCGACCGACTGCTGCGCTGCGTGTCGCGGGTTTTATCCCCGCACGGAACAAATATTTGTATGACCTACAGATAGTTGTTCGGGGTCTGGCTGTTTGTGTATGTGAGTTTAAACGTTTGTAAACGCACCCATGATACAGGAGAAATTCCTAGTGTGGCTAAGTTTAAAAAAAAATGTAAACACAGTGCAATGTGGAGCCGTTTTGTGGGAAAATATGCGCCACCAGGACGACCAGGACTTAAAAGACGCTAATGATAGAGCTCTGTAGGTGGCGTCACACTGGTTTGACAACATCGACGGGCCTGTTGGTCTAGTGGTTAGTGGCCCTGACTGCTGAGCCGGAGGTCGTGGGTTCGATTCCCACCCAGGACAAACTTTGTGTGATGAGCATGATTGTTTGTTCTGTGTCTGGGTGTGATTTATCTATAATATGTATGTATTTATAAATTATATAAGTATGTATATCAGTTGTCTGATTACCATAACACAAGCTCTGCTTAGCTTGGGATCAGATAGCCGTGTGTGAGTTGCTCCAAGATATTTATTATATTTTATAGAGCGTTATCAGAAAAAGAGTTACATATAACCAGCAATGCAGAAAAGCTGGGCCTATTGTCGCCCAAAACCTATACTAGGGTTTTTGCTTAGTACCTAGTATATCTGTGTGTTCTATTGGCATGTTGCATGGCTACAATAACGACAATGTCTATAGGAGGAAGTGGATTATTGTCGATTTGTGGGCGATGGTCCAAACGTCATTTTTTGTACAATAGTCACTTTATGCAAGACGTAATGCAGCATATTTAATATATAAAATTTTATGTGCATATCGGGTAGGTCTGAAGTGACGAGGGGGACCTGCGCAGCGGGTAAAACCGCTGCACACAGCCAGTATGTATATAGATTTGATAATTTTTGGTGCACAATTTTCATTCGGCAGACTTATAAATTAATATCCGGTTTGGGGGAAACCAGATAAGCAGTCATTTCCTAATGAAACTAGCATGCCTGAGAGATATTTCTCGACGGCCTGTAAAAAAAGTCAGAAGCAATGGGTGGCATAAAAACATTGACACCAGGTTAGGTAAATAGATACTAACTACATGATAAAGAAGAAAAAAATACTAGAATTAATGAATCATATTTTATTTAAGCTTTATACATAATATGGGCGGACAATACCATAATGCATTCTCTACCAGTTAACCCTTGGGTTAAATACGACAGTTTGCAAAATTTGTACCATATTCATTCATATTTTGTACGAAAACTTATAAAATAATAAATCATCATCTGCCTAGCGTTTTCCCAACTATGTTAGGGTCGGCTTCCAGTCTTACCGGATGCAGCTGTATACCAGTATTTTACATCCACAACCCAATTAGCACTGGGTGTGATACAGCCTGTAAGACTAGTTATCAGACTTTCGGGGAACTGAATGTCTGTAACGACTGTCAAAGATCTACAAATGACAGCTGGAACCAAAAGCTTAACGTGCTTTCCGAGGCACGGAGGAAACGCGGTATCGTAGTAACGGGTGGTCACCTATACACAGACTTACCTAGACATGCGCGGCTTAATAAAAAAATCGACCCAACCGGCTGCTATTAAGCCACGAGTTCCTAAATACTCTTTCATTCACCTCAGAACTTATATAATAACGAGCTGGCGACCGCAAGATATCGAAAAAAGCCTATCCCGAATACCCTATGTGTTATTCCAAACTATAATCTACCCCTATGCCAAATTTCATCATGATCCGTTTAGCCGTTTTGACATGAAAGAGTAACAAACATCCATACAACCATACATCCATCCATCCTCACAAACATTCGCATTTATAATATTAGTAGGATCAATCAATTCTATCCAATAAATCATATCTATTGGATAGTATCTTTATTTCTGAAAGGCTGTAAGAAAAGTCTACTGAATAAAGATATCGCGTGTTATTATTACATAACTTGAAAGATCATTTCCAGAGTGACACTTACTCGAGAGGAACCAAACACTTTTAATTACTAATTACCAAGTAGGTATTATATTTCATCTCATCTTAACAAAGTAACCGATATTTCTACTTTTATGATTTAGAATGTACTTAATCTAAGAGAGTTTCGATTGCATAATTCGGCGTGACCATCGATTTCAGCGATGTATAAAACAATATGAGGAGAATATTTATAAAATAACAGTGAGTCAGTTACGTAGCCGCGGTCTTGTCTTGGTGTTTTGATACGGATTGCTAAAATATTGATAACTAGCTGTTCCACGCGGTTTCACCCACGCTGCTCAGCACCTGTTGGTCGTAGCGTGATGTTATATAGCCTATAGCCTTCCTCAAGAAATGGACTATCCAACACTAAAAGAATTTTCCGATTCCAACCAGTAGTCCCTGAGATTAGCGCGTTCAAACAAACAAACAAACTCTTCAGCTTTATAATATTAGTATAGATATACTCAGACTCGCAATACTTCGACCTAAGACGCAATTGCTCCACAAACTTTGTGGTGAGACCAAGAAAAACATACTCAAAGCTAAGGCCCATTGAGCTCAGTTTTGTCCACCAATACACAAGTCAACAAGGACCAGATTTTATCTGGTCCTTTAGGACAAAGGACCTTGACCTAGTCGCTGGAGCTGATAGACGCAATCGCGTGGCACTACCATCATGTTTGACCTTTTGACCGATAATGACGACTTAACGAGACATCCTTACTAATATTATAAAAGCGAAAGTGAGTTTGTTTGTTTGTTTGTTACCTCTTCACGCTTTAATGACTTAACCGATTTTGATGAATTTTGGTACAGATATAGTTGGGAACCAGGAGACGGACATAGGCTTATTTTTATTTTAAAAAAGTGGGATGTGAGGGAGAAAGAGGGAAGAAAAGGGAAAACTTAGCGTTGCTATTAGAAATCAATAAGGCGCAAGAGGAACTGTGTTACCCCAAATTTAACGCGGGCGAAGCCGCGGGCGAAAGCTAGTCGTCAAATAAAACACTAGTAAGTTAAAGTTGACGAGCGAGCAAATGATTGGTTTGGATATGCCCTCTATTTTTTTTTATATTTTTCGATTATTTTTTATGCTCAAAACATAGCTATACACTATTAAACTAGTAAAATGAAGAATCCTTACTAAAATTATAAAAAGCGAAAGTGAGTTTGTTTGTTACGTCTTCACGCCTAAATGGCTAAAGCAATTTTGATGAATTTTGGTACAGAGATAGTTGGGACCCTGGAGACGGACATAGGCAATTTTTTTTAAGTTAGAAAAGGGGTAGAAATGAAGAAGAAAAGGTGAGAGAAAAATATTTTTTTATTCGATCATCACGCGGTTTAAAGTTAGCGTTAGCCCAAAGTTACTATGCCACGCGGATGAAAGCTAGTAAATGATATTATTTCACTAGTAAGGCTGTTTTAAGCCGCCTCGTTGCTCTAGTGGTCGCAAGCGGGACTGCTGAGCAAGAAGGTTAATATTTTAAATACGAATGTTTGTCAGGATGTATGGACGTTTGTTACTCTTCCACGTCATTAGGGTCTGAAATAACACATAGGATTTTATTTTCGATATCACGCGGGCGAAGACACGGGCACCAGCTAGTCTTATATATTTTACCGATTATATCACGGTTTCAATAAGCAGGAAAACCCAGTGATTTGTCGCAGGTGTCATAATATGCGGTTAATGATATCATAATACAGATAATATTATGATATGTGTCGGCTTGGGCATACCTGTTGATAACAATATAAGTATAAAATGTATCACCAATCAGAATACAGAACGTGGTGGTATTAGAAATTATTTCTGAACGCGTGTTTAAAAGAAATTATAGCAAGACTAGCTTTTGCCCGCGGCTTCGTTCGCGTTAAATTCGGTAGCGCCTTATTGATTTGTAATTCCCGTTTCTTCCCTCTTTCTCCCTCATATCCCATTATTTTTAAATAGCCTATGTCCGTCTCCTGGTTCCCAACTATCTCTGTACCTACCAAAATTCATTAAAATCGGTTTAGCCAATAAAGCGTGAAGAGGTAACAAACAAACAAACAAACAAACTCACTTTCGCTTTTATAATATTAGTAAGGATAAGAGTTCAATAATTTTAATGATTCGGAAAAGCCGCCAGTCTCATGGAGATATTACCAGTTGAAAACGACAAGGATGATTTTTGACGCTGTTTTATGTATAGGATTTAGTTGTGTATTACAAATAAAAAATCTAAGCTATCTAGAAAATTACAATTTTTTACCAGCGGGATAAACATAATTCCAGAGATAAATAGTTTGAAAAAAAAAAACATACTAAATCTAGTGCAAACTCTCATAAGACTAAATAACTAAATCATACATGAAAATGGTAGTGATTTGAATAATTCAAGGTTATTTCGAGCACCTATAGAAACAAGGATATCATAGTCATAAAATGTAAATATTTGTACTCCAGACTAACTGCCCAACTAGTTAAAACTCAAGGTTGAAAAAAATGAAATTCGAGTGACGTATTGAATGTAGCAGAAAATACATACGATCAAGATGATAAAAATGTGGGATTTTAAGAAGATTTAGCCTTAAATACTAATAACATTGCCAGACAAGATTAGGATAAATATTTTAGTACTTATAAACGAAGTCATTGACAAAGGTTAGGCACGCGAAAGAATAAATAATGACACTATCAAATTGTATGAAAATAAACAAACATTCAGTTCAAAGTATATCAATATCATTCATTGTTATCCATAAGGAAATCGTCTAAACTAGAGCATGGACGCAGTGCACCTAATTTGTAAAACAGACTGAGAAAATTTGCACTCCATCGGTAATTATGACTTACACAATTTATGTAAAATCTTCACACATAAAGGAATGCAAATAAAGATATGAATATGTTAATAGATTTAAATGTCACGAGCGCTTCTTATAATCATTGAAAATAGGAAACTTACAAAAGAAACTTGTTAATGTAATAGAGGATAATAAAAACCCAAATAATCAACAATCAATGTTTTGCAAACACGTAAAGGGAATACCCATACACGGGAAAACTCACGTTGCAGAAGATATACCACAATCCAATTTTTTTGATATTCCAAGCACTAACACTTAAAGATGCGAATAAAATAGAAAGCTAAAACACGCTTTCGTTCAACGAAAAATTAAACTTCGCAAAATTCACGATCGCCGCGGATAATAAGATTTATTTTCCGTCCGAACGCAGTGCACACGTCTTTCATGTGCGCAGTCACGCGCCTTACTGAATTATTACTGAGTACTGCGCCGACTGTTGAGAGCGAAATTGGTTTTCGAACGACTAATCCTATCAATACAAAATGAGCCCTGATTCATTACATTTTAAAGTTCACTATTCTACGGGGGAATCTATTTTTTTTACTACACAGCACAAACAGGTTAGACACGAGAAATTCGCAGTCTGCCAGGAAATTGTCACGTAGGACTACAGCTTTTTGACCGATAATGGCTCGTAATCGTTTTAGTTTTACGCGCCCATAACGAGAACGCGCAGTTGCAGTGAGTAGTTAATTTGATTATAAAATAGTTGATTCAACTTTAATAAACATACATACAGTCTGTGCACTCTGAGTAAATAGAAAGCGGTCTTCTCAATTTGGCATCGAGTTTTATTAGTGCATTCAAATTTAACGGAATATACCAAAAGCATATGAGCGTACGACATATATAATATAGAAGCTGAAAAGATAGACCACATCCTCAAATAACAGCACTACACTGACACTAAACCTTTTAATGAATCCAGACCTCTATCCAACGTGGATATTATATTATACTAGCTGTGCCCAGCGGTTTCACCCGCTGCTCACTTAGGGGTATGAAAAATAAATGTTGGCCGATTCTCAGACCTACCCGATATGAACACAAAGTGTCGTTTGAATCGGTCCAGCCGTTTCGGAGGAGTATGGGAACGAAAACTGTGACACGAGAATTTTATATATTAGATTCGAAATGCTATTTGCATTGCAAATATTCCAGAAGCGGGGTTGGGGTTGTTGGAATATAAAAGGCAAAACAAGAAACATAGGTAGCTTTTAGTCAGTAAAAGCCTGATACTCCCCCCAGAGCGGGGGTTTTTTTTTTATCATTAACCATGCGTAAAAAAGTAATGCGAGAAAATTCTCCATATTGTTCCATCGAAATTACTTTCTTCAGCAATGTAAGCAGAAATGAGACGAAGTTACAAATAATCGGTTCCCGTTAGAAACTACTTACGGCAAACGCAACGAGTTTTAAGTTGGAGTGGTGGGTAGTTGATAGTTTATAGGACCTTGTTAGACATGTCAGAAGTTATTCCTTTCCGGTTCGACTCTGTGATCTGTTGCAACTTCCATGGTGATGTCACAGGCTTGGGGGCTGATTAACATGAATTATGCAGGCTTCTTGTCTTTGGGTTAGTTTCTTAGGATTCTTTTACAGTCAAAACTGTTATGACAGTTACTTGTACAGAAAATACACAGCATTGTTGCGAATATCTGCACCAAAATTCCTGGTTAGATAAAGAAGAGAAGACGAAAATTCATTATTTTTTTTCGATAGTAATTCTCAATTCTTTAAAGAAATCGTGCAGAACCGCTTGTAGATAAATAAATAGTCGTTGAACGCAAGCTTCGATAGTCTATTTATCTACTACGCCTCTCTTATCAAACTAATACTGCATTATTGTGATATAAATATAAACTCGTTGACATATTACGTTATGTCATCGCTGCAGCGCACGTTGTTTGAGCGCAAAGGCCATGTCCCCATTATGTCACACCAGCAGTTGTTTTACTGTCCCGTCTCAAGTGCCGGAAAGGTCTCAGTGATCCCGACGCTATTACAGAACTATTTTGATTTGGATGAGGCTGATTTTACCGGCTGTATCCAATTTGAGGATTGTTCTCTTGGATATGTTAGTGGTCAACAATATAAAGGCAATTATCGGCTATTCAATATAAAACTTTACTTGTTTATCTAATATATAAAATTCTCATTCTTTCTCGTTACCATACTCATCCGAAACGGCTCGACCGATTCTTATGATTTTTTTATACATATTCAGTAAGTCTGAGAATGCGCCAACATCTATTTTTCATATCCCTAAGTAAGCAGCGGGGTACAGCTAATATATCTAAAGAATATCTA
Source organism: Ochropleura leucogaster (assembly GCA_958449745.1). Taxonomy (NCBI): domain Eukaryota; kingdom Metazoa; phylum Arthropoda; class Insecta; order Lepidoptera; family Noctuidae; genus Ochropleura; species Ochropleura leucogaster. The sequence goes on from OY288208.1 coordinate 2,049,012, forward strand.
TGCTGTCTTATAATTCGTACCTTGAAATATCTTAATATATGAAAATCACGTGTCATGTTGTTTGACCCCGCTTATCTTGCCACCCAACCGTCACAGCTGTAATCCCCGAACGGTTTAGCAGATATGTATCCATTAGAACACCCAGATTTCGGCATAAGTTCCATTTAATAGGGGGGTAGCCTATTGCCGTCAAAGAATCCGTGGCTGGTACTGAAAACCCACTTAACCAAGTTCACAATGTTTGAGTCCAGCTTGAAAGACCACAACAATTCTATGTTCTGGTCCTATTAGGTCGAGTCCTGCGATACAGCGGCGGGTCGCCAGTAATTAATTTATTTTGGAATAAAAGTGCAAAAGTTTAACTGCGGCACAGCTATCAACGCCCAACTCTATACAACAATAATTTAAAATAAGGTTTGTTCCAGACTTAGTTCAAGGAAATAGTCATTAAGTATCCTTACTAATATTATAAAAGCGAAAGTGAGTTTGTTTGTTTGTTACCTCTTCACGCTTTAATGGCTAAACCGATTTTGATGAATTTTGATACAGAGATAGTTGGGAACCAGGAGACGGACATAGGCTAATTTTTATTAAAAAAAAAGTGGGATATGAGGGAGAACGAGGGAAGAAAAGGGAAAACTTCGCGTTGCTATTACAAATCAATCAGGCGCAAGAGAAAAACTGCAGGTCTGCTTGGTGTGTTATATCGAATTTAACGCGAGCGAAGCCGCGGGCGAAAGCTAGTAAAAAATAAAATAAAAACTACCAACCAGTAAACTATAATTTTCGACCATCACTTTGCTCCAATTTCAGCGTTTCCAACCAACATTTTATTTATCATACCATCTCTTAACGATATAGGTTAAAAGCTTGCATGTATCAACTCATGTTAAAATATTTTGACATCGAGTTAATGCAAAACTGTTGTTGGACAGTAGATCGATGGATGAGTTAATGGCTTCAATCCTTACTAATATTATAAAAGCGAAAGTGAGTTTGTTTGTTACGTCTTCACGCTCAAATGGCTTATCCGATTTTGACGAATTTTGGTAAAGTATGAAACGGGGGAGAAAAGAGGACAGAAAGATATTTTTTCACGCGGATGTAAGTTAGCGTTAGCCCAAAGTAACTATGCCACGCGCACGAAGTCGCGGGCGAAAGCTAGTATTATTGTAACGTGTGATGTAAATGATAATAGAAATATTATACCAAGTGATGAAAAATATAAAGTGATTAACACTTAGGCTATTAGCTAATTTGTTGTTCTAAAAACTTCTAGGTACGAGTAGAATTAATTCATGGAAGGTTAATGATGTGAGAACGATTAACTGATGAAGAGCAGAAACGATGAATGAACTTGATCAAATAACATTTACAAATAATGGCTATTCATGTATTGAACGCATTAACGAAAATTTAATAACAATACAGACGGACAATTAAGGTCGTTATCAAATTTTCTTATCTTGAGGCAAATAACTGTGATTAGGTCCAAATTATTAATCTTGTTGTGATTTATTCCCATGCAGGTAATATTTTATGAAAACCGTTATGAAAGTTGTGAAAAATTGATCCGATATTTCACGTATAAAATTTGTACAGCACGTTAGCCAGTAACCCACTTTATCCAACGATCAATATGATGAATACATTCATTGAAAGAGACGACGACACCGATAAGCGGCTGAAAGCCTGAACAAGATGGCGGACGCTAAAAAACGCGATGTATTTTGACTCTATCAATACCGTAGAGACAATCCTACATTTTATGGTTACAAATTAAACTATAGCTTTTTTATGGATGGCAAATTATCAAATAATTTTCCCGCTATGGGCGGAGCGGGCAAAAGTCAGACTTTTACTGACTAAAACCCATCCATGTTCCTTCTTTTACCCTTTATGTTTCTGGGCCGCGGTATCTCTTTCGAAAAACCGCAGCCCCGGTTGAACTATAGCTCTGCCCCAGCTATAGTCCAACCGGGGTTTCGGGTTGTCATAGACTTTCTTATAGCCCAGTCAAAATAGACATTCCAGCTTGCATTAATTCCCAACAAGCTGGATTTTTGTGCAGGCCTTGAATACGTCATTACAAAAGATTTGTCAAAAATTTGTTGCGTTGTTTTTTCTTTCTTCCACACTATTATTCGTCCCCATCATCATTCATGCCGTCTATTTTGGTCATAATATTTTTGGTCTTTCCATCATGGGATGACTTAAATGTGATGATTAGTCGAATAAAGATATTTCTATTCTATTCTTTACTCTTAGCCAAATTCATACTCAAAACTTTCCTCAAAAAGTTTTCCTCAGTATCTATAGCATATTTAAAGTTAAAAGTATGACTAACAATCACAAAATGAGAAAGACATATAGTATGTTAAGCCTACATTACTAAAGCGGTAGTGACAACTAAATTAACCCTGCACACTGCATTAGTAATGCATCCACTAATAACACAAAAGATGTTCGTTGCATTTTTGTCACCAAACCCGCATTTAATAATAGTCTTAATTTGTAACAGGATATTACTAATACGAAATAAATAAGGAAACGATAGATGGATGACAGTTAGTGATCATAGGTTTGTGGAAAATTCACACGCGACTGTGAATTCTGAACGCACAATGGTAAATTTTGTAACAGCCTGAGGTTAGATTTTTATTTTATTTTATTGATTCACCAGCAATTGTCCACACTGGTTTTATTCTAAAAGTAACATCGGCTGATCGTATAAAAGCGAAAGTGAGTTTGTTTGTTTATTTGTTTGTTACCTGTTCACGCTTTAATGGCTAAACCGATTTTGATGATATTTGGTACAGAGATAGTTGTGAACCAGGAGACAGACATAGGCTAATATTTTTTTGAAAAAAGTGGAATTTTAAGGAGAAAGAGGGAAGAAAAGGGAAAACGTAGCGTTGCTATTACAAATCAATAAGGCGCAAGGGAAACCCCGTGTGTGTAACCCCGAATTTAACGCGAGCGAAGCCGCGGGCAAAAGCTAGTTGACACATAAAACGTACTTTGTTCAGGTACTGCTAATTTACATCACTATGGTTATGACGGAGAAAATAAGGGTATGGATACAGTTTTAAGGTTTCTAACGGCCGTTTTCAATAACCTATCTCCGGTTACGGATAGATCGCTATCTCCAGTTAACAGTAAGATCCTATCTATCCATAGTTTGCGTTTCACAATCAAGGATAAGTGCTATCTAACTGTCATTAACGAGAAATAGATGCTTCCCTCTTGAAACGTTTAGTTCATTGCTGCACTAATGTATAATGCCAAAAACAAATATTATATTATTTATTTATGTGTAACATAAGTACTTAGTTTGTATATTTTTTTGCAGATTTTAACATGAATGAACATTAAATTGTAGTTTTTGATTGTTTACCAAAATTCAATCATTTAATAAAACGTTTTGAGATTGACAGATTTGACATATCGATACACCGACGCAACCCACGCTTAATGTCGTGTTTATGTTTATATTTCCTAATCAATATCATAAAAGTGAATCAAAATGAATCCAGTAAGTATTTATGTAGGTGATAATTTAAACATTCCATAATGCGTTCAAGCTTTTAAAGTTTTATTGTATTACAGTCAAGTAAAGCAGTGCTAATGACCAAAGATGAGACGATGTTTCTCATACAACTTGTGGCTGCAAGTACAGTCATAAATAACAAGGCTACGAATGCCACCAATAATAAAATGAAGGAACGGGCTTGGCGAACTTAATTTAATAATTTGAAATAATTCCATATCGCTATCATCACTGCTAAAATATTCCATTATTATGTATTTATTAGAAAGCTACTTATTTTCGAACTGCTATCTATCTGCGTAACCGGCCGATATTGACAGATACACAATTGACGTTACCACAGTAACCTACATCTATCGGGCAGTAACTTGAAACCAATATTGAAATGTAAGTAACAGCGATTAGTATGTAAGTTTCTATCTCTAGTATACTATCCGACCTCCCAACGATAGATGGACAACTTCGGTAGGAAATGCTATCTGTCGGTAGGATATTGAATAGTAAGTAAACGTAAAAGGACAGATTTGCCTATCTGTAGTAACGAGAACTAAGGATAGATAGGTTATTGAAAACGGCCGTAAAAGTCGTAGTATCGTTCCAGAGGCAAGAAGAACAAGTCCAATAGGTAATAATAGTTCTTCATCCAATTTACATGACAATTGAAATTGAAATGCCAAATGCATAATTTTTACATCATTTTCCTTACAAAGAACAAGTTGTAGAAACGAACATACAAATAAATCAGAAAATATCCTCATTTTTGACGTCAATTCATATTTGAACAAGTTACAAACGGCTCTTTACGACGTGAACTGAACTATTTGCTTGATTAACGAGTCTATTCATTGAAATAAATACAATTGAAACGTTTGTTTCATACTAAGCGGTAGACAAGTGACATATAAGATTTGTACCGCATCAGACACTTGTGTTAATAGACTTCTAAATTGTCTAAGGACCGATTTTTCAATGATTACATAACTTTTAGCTAAAGAGTAAATGTGGCGTTGAGTGTTCATACAAAAACTGTCAAAATGACAAACTTAATTGTCGGATAGTAATTAACTGGCGTTGGAAATCCAGGTTGAATTCAAAACTAGCGTCGGGCTCAGCGTCATCGTCAGCTGCTTGGCCGTTTGCTGAACTGGGCCTATTTAGCGCAGTCGTGAGACAAACAATATTAGCTTTGTTTTTTTTCTTTGGAGTGTTAAGATTAAATTTTCCTTTTGTAGTGTTCTGATTTTAAGATTTTTTTTTACTGTTGTGTATACTTGCAAATAACCATGTTTTCTTTCTTTCCTTAAAATACGAAAAGTTTTAAATTTCAATTGGGATGCTAATAAGACTAGCTAAATACCAAACAAACGATTGAACTACGTGTAGGAAGATACGGTTACCAAAGCGGTCATTGCTGAGATGTCGAACAATAGCCGACCTCCAAATAAATTGGTTTAGGAAAAGCATAATTATTGACGCAATCGCAATAACAGACGAATTAAAATATTGTGTTCTTTATAAACTTGCTAAGTAAATAAATCATCGATAGTAGCCTCAGTGCAAAATGTTTATATAGGTAAGTTAGCCTTAGTAACATTTAAGGCTGTAAAACAATTAGTATAAGATGTCACTGGATGCAATTTTCAAATATTATGAACATAATGACCAAAAATCAATAAAATATCATACCAGAACTCTTGAAACTAGAGTATTAGTAGAAACACGTGAGTGGCTAGAAGCTCTTATTATAATAGCTAATTAAGCAACTGAGGATTATAAAGAAAACCTTGACACACTGCAAGGTTGAATCAAAGAACTTGAAAGGTTTCGGCTAGACACGAAGAATGTTAATGCTCATATTACTGAAAATATTGTAGCTAGCAATTTCGACATATAAAAGGAACCTTTATGACCACATTTCACAAAGAGTATTAATGTAACTCTGCAAACCAAAATAAACAAACTTAATATTCGTTAAAAACCTGCCAAGTGCGAGCCGGATTCGCGCACCGAGAGTTCTTTATAACTTTGTGACATAAATGGTCATATCTTTTGATTGTGTAGAGTTAAAGGCAGCTTAGAGGCCACCACAAACTAGAGTATATGGTTTTAATTTCAACCCGATAACTCCATGCATTCCCGAAATAAAGGGTCTTGACAGACAGAAAGACACACAGACAGACGGCCAAGAATGTGATCCTATAGATGTTCTGTTTTTTTCCTTTAGAAGCCTAAAAACTAAACCTACGAACTTTGTTTCACAGATACTATCCCATCTGAAAATAACCTTTCAATAACAACAAAATACAATTAAACATTCCTTCGCTACTATTATTCTTACTTCTTAATCAGTACATAGTAACAGTGACGTAAATGACGTAATATAAACGTCAAGTAGACGATTTCGTCCAAGCCGATGATTCTGTGACGTCTAACGTCAGTGGGCGCGGTAGCTCGTAAATATACGCAAATAGTGAAGGTGGTGTTATTTTTAAATGTCAACGTCAAACCTAGAGTACGCTTGAGTTGTTTCGTTGAGATATTTTTAGGGCAGTTCGGAGCAATCACAGATAAGATGGCCGAAATCAATATGCATAGTTGAGTTACGTAGATGATGATGATGAAGTTGAATAACAAGCTGAATATGAAAAACGTAATGTGTCAAATGTCGATGTCAAAATTCAGAAACGAAACAACCGAATCAGGCAGTTTAGAAGATGCTTTTAAAAGTATAATAAACTTTTCTAATAACCGCTTATACTAGGTTGTCTTTACAATAATTATCAAGTTGCCTATAATGTCCTCTGGTATCACGACTATAAGCTACAAAAACATCATCAGACATACCATAAATACCTCAGGCAGTTCACACTCTGCCGTCCTTACAACTACAGAAACACATAACAATATTGCACTAAAACAATAACTTCATAACAGTTCATACATTTCCCACTGTGACGTCACAGGTCACAGTTCACTCCGCCACAAGATCGTGACTCACGCGCCTGATAATCAAGACGTAAAAGGGGAATTAAACTATCTAACAGATGGGAGATGTGTACAGATTTGTTCCTATGGAGTTATGTGGTGTTAAAACTTGGACTTTCACTCTTCATTATCGAGGGACTATGGTTTTGCAGTTATAAGATGCGGGTTTAAGTCGTAAATGAGGAATCGAAGATGTTTTTGATGATGATGAGAAGGAAACCGATTCGTTTGTATTCGAATTAGCATAAAAGCAGATCAGAATGGTTGGAGGTCAAAAGGCATGGTAGAAAAGCTATGATGAATGTGGTGCAGCGTGAATTGATTTAATTAGAAATAACTATATAAGAGGTTGGAAAGAGGCACTGGTGACTGAAAAAAGCATGTGATGCAGAGGAGTTGGGAAAATGTCGGTAAGATAATAAATAGTCCTCCTGACCGTTTTCGACTGCGGCGGCCATTATCAGCGCAGATTAGCCATCTGCGCGGGAGTCGTGCACCACAGGAGCACTTTCTGTTCCCTCACCCTAAAAGTCCGATGGGACGGCAATCCGACACGACCGGAGAGAGATGAGGCGTAGGACCAACGGCTTAACGTGCTTTCCGAGACACGGGGGTATGTTACCGCGAACTTCCAAACTCCAGGCTGCTACTGTGAAATTCTTAATGAAAAACCCTACTTATGCCCGATCTGAGAATCGAACCCCAGGGCCCAGTGCTCAGCAATCGCACTCCGTTGGCTTCGCGGAAGACAGTATTGCGTATGTATAAAAGCCGTATTCTAGAAAACGAAATAAACCCCGGATGAACTGAGTGAAACATGATATGGCTAGAAGAGGGTGACTAATGAAATAGCAACTAATAGAAAATTATGAAAGAAGATGATATGCTGCGACGACTCTAGACTGGGATATCGCAAGAGAACGACAAAATGCAGATAGACATTTGAAATGACAGCTCATCAAGACATTGGAAGAGCAAATGTAAATAATGCAAGACGAGATAAATGCGTAAATAAGTCGTGTCTACAAAGCAATGTAGTGCAAACTTTCACTTGTTATTATCCAGTAAGAATAAGCAAACTAAACTGTCAAAGAGCAGACCAGAATGAACACCATAGAATTAGATGTGGGGATCTAGGTAATAAATAACAGCTTTATTGATTCAAAGCAGTAAAAGGTAATGTTTATAAGACTAGTATACAGCAACATGAGTTAGTTGGATTACTGATTCTGTGTGTGAGTTTATAACGACACTTTAACCGAGTCCGATTTATAGAAAGACATTAAGTTCGAATAACGCTTTAACAATATTGACACTTACGGTCGCAGTTAAAGGGATTGAAGTTCAAAATGGAAATGGAATTTGAAGGTAACTGAACAGGGACTTTATACAGGCAGGAAATGACTATGCTTAGTCACATTTGTAGGGTCCCTTACTTCAAAAGAAAGAAATGGAAGCCTCATAGGATCATTTTGTTGTCCGTCTGTCGGTCTGTCTAGACGAGTGTGGAGATATCGAGTTGAAATTAAAGCCATATACATATATATATACTCAAGTCTGTGTTCCCTTGGAGGTGTGAAAACATCAACCCCCTAAGTCAACGCAGTCAAAAGATATGGTAATTTATGTTGCAAGATTTTATGAAACCATCGGTGTGCGAGTTCATCTTCTACTTAGCTGTTTTTTAGGGATGATATAAGTTATTAAAGAACTGTCTCCGCTCTGGGCGGAGCGGGAGGGAGTGTCAAACGTTTACTGACTAAAACCCACTCATGTTCCTTATTTTGCCCTTTGTGTTCCGGGGCCGCTGTATCTCTTTCAAACAACCCGCAAATCTATTCTGTATATTTTAAACATAATCCTCTTATACCAAATAGAATACGAAATGAAGGTACATCAAAGCAAAAGCCACCGAGTGTCAAGTATTGAGAGCTCAAAGTCAAACACCACAATGTACAGAGTTATTCCCGCGAAACCCACGTAAAACCAGATAAACTTAATTATGAATCATGTAGTGCTTTCTAAGACGTGAATATCTTTATAAGGCGCGTATTTAGAATTAATTATGTGGAGACAATGGTTTACGTAAGTACGCGGTCAAAAGCTGACCCTAAGGGCCTAGCACAGGTTGGTCGTGGCAAGTATTTATTTATTGTAGAACAATGGAACGTGAGTTTGCAGAAAATCTTTTAGAAGTATCTGGAACGATTTTTAAGAATCGAAACTTCGAAAAAAAAATCGAATGTCAGTGGAATTCTGAAGTAAATCTGTCCCGATTATTTACATTGAATGTGAAATAGTTTTAAAATATATCCAAAAAACGCTTTTTTCTATTCTACTCAGCAAAACTTTAATTTGATCCCCAAATATACATATACATGGGAATGCATTAAAAGTAAGTAGTCCGCCATCTTTGGGACACCGCCATATTGGATTTAGAATGAAGCCACTTACTTAATCATCCATTTCATCCAAATTAACATGCATATAATTTTCAGTTAAATCGAATTTAAGGAAATTAAAAATCAAATAAAACTTCGAAGATTTTTTTACATACTTACAGGCTAATAAAAGCCTTTTAAACAATCAATGAAAAAGCGTCTTTACTGTCATCGATATACAGCATAGTAATCTATCACGTTCATTTAAAATGGGCCTATAAATTTTACTCCAAGGTGCAGCTATCATTGATTAAATCATTCAAATGAAAACACCTATGATTTATTACATTATCTATTCCAGAACATTATGGGCTATCAAAAGACTTATTATATGCAAATGCACAATCCCACAAATGCGTAGGCATATCATTGAGTGCATTTGAAATATGCTAGTCGGATTTTCGCGCACTTCAAAGCGAAGAAAGTTGGAAAGCCACTGTGGTGCAAAGTTTTGTGCGCGAGAGTACGTAAAACATTTTGTACAAATGTTTGGCTCGAAGGTCCGTAATTTCGTACATGTGCAAGACTATTCTCATTTACATATTGCGATGAATGTGGTTGTAAAGCAAGTGCAAGCCCTTAAGCCTGTTAATGTCAGCAACGCAGGCCTGGGAGGCCACTAGCTGCCGGAGTTGCGGGTTGTTCGAAAGAGATACCGCGGCACCGGAATAAAAAGGGCAAAAGAAGAGCATGGATGGGTATTATTAAAAGTTATTTGTTAAAATTCTGACACTCCCTTGAACGGGAGAAGTAATTTGATGATTTCCTATCCGAAAGAAAACAAAACAAAGCCAATATGCCTTCAAAATATTCGTTTAGAGAAGATTATGCCCCGGGGTGTGTGGTTTGTTCGAAAGATATCTTTTTCCCCAACCGCGGCCCCGGATCATAAAGAGCAAAAGAAGGAACATGGGGAGGTTTTAGTCAGTAAAAGTCTGACATTCCCTCCCGCTCCGCCCACATCGGGGAAAGTTATTTGGTGATTTTTCATCCGCAAAAAAGCGTGGTTATGCCAAATTAATTTCGGAGCATTAAAATACAGATAGAGCAGAAGTAAGGTTAGATAGAGTCATCACGCGAAGTAAACTTACTAACAAATCATTTGACGCCAATAAAAGGTATCAAACTAACTCAATTTGTTTCCCCATACGCATAACTTCAAGCTACATTAACTTGGTATTCTGATTTAGTATTTCCCCCGCCTCATAAAGGGGAAAATCGAGAGAAACAGACATAACTCACGAATCTAGGTTAGCTATAAATAAATATACTACATCAAACGGTGAAGGAAAACGTGACCTAACCCACGCTTAAGCTGGCTATACATATGTTTATCTACTAAGCCTATATTCACTCAAGGTATAAGCTTTTGGCCGCACCTAAGTTTTTAGTCCTATTCCACCGACTCACATCGATTTCCTTTAAACCGTCTTACATACTAAAGGGGATTATCTCCTCGATGGATGACATAAGCGGCGGTGAATAGAAATTTAAATGATTCTGGGATTTAGTCTCAATAGCGAATAGTGCCAGAGCTGTATAGACATAAACGTTATGAACATCACATTACGTCTGTAATTTACGTAGGATTATACAAACTACTGAGCATGGTGAATCATGGAAAGCTGCAAAAATTTGGAACATTACAAAAGTAGCAGACGTGAGAGTCAAAACAAGAACACTACAATGGAAATGGACAGGTCATATGATGAGAAAAATTATCTTTCTATCCCCTTTTCTTCCCTCTTACTCCCCCTTTTCTCACTTTTTTTAGCCTAAGTCCGCCTCCAGTGTTCCAACTATCTCTGTACCAAAATTCATCAAAATCGGTTCGCCCATTTAGGCATGAAAACGTAACAAAAAACAAACTCACTTTTGCTTTTATAATATTAGTAAGGATAACGGAGTACTTGAGATCGCCGTTGTTTCGGGTTACGTATTTCCTGAACTCAAAAGTTAAACCCAAACAACTACAAATACCGTGGCCCCGGAACGAAAAGGGCAATAGAAGGAACATAGATAGGTTTTAGTCAGTAAAAGTCTGACATGCCCCCCCCCCCGCTCCACCCAGAGCGGGGAAAGTCAATTGATGATTTCCCACCCGAAAAAAACAAAAACAACTACAAATTAAATTCGGCTTTCATTCCGCTCCAGCCAATCGGAAAACTTCGTACAGAATATACAGTCGCTCAATCAAGTTTTGGGTAGCTTAGAACAAACAGAGCATCCCTCAAAAATCTAACCTGTTCAGTTAGATTTCTATATTTGATACAAATGTTACTGCATATACTTGTCCTAGATTAATTTCTACAAATGCAACTAATCCATTAGCTGATTCCCACATGAACACGATGCAAGTTAGATATCACGTTTGAATCTTATCAGCGCTAGCATCTAGTGACTAGATTCTAGTCCCTTGTGTGAGAACCTGGTATTTCGTTGAAGGGACCTAGTTTCATGTGTGACCTAATACTTTAGAAGTTAATTCTTGTAACAACTGGTAGCGTTACGTGTTAGGATTTTGTTTCAGGTTGTGAGTATTCATGTTTGTTGGCAGGTGTTAGCATGCTTTTCTATATTTGCAGGTTACATTTGTCTCAGACGTTACGTTAGAAACCTGTCGTCTTCCTAACATGTGTTGACGTTGTTCCCGACATGTATTCCCTGGGTTATTTGAATGTGATACTACGGATCGGAACACAAAGGGCCAAAGGATGAACATGGGTGGATTTTTAGTCGATAGAAGTCTGACACTCCGCTTCTCCTCCGCTTACTGAGGGATGAGCCATTTGATGATTTTCCGTCGGAAAACAAAACAAGAAGTTTTGAAACGAAGTTCGTTATCGCGCGTTGCGAAAGGGGGCTAGACGGAAAAAAATAAGATTAAAAGTTGTAACGACACTTTTTGCTATAGTTGTAAGCCGTGTGGCGTGCGCGTGTATCTCTGTCTGTCTCTCTCTCTCATAGAAAGCTAGTCAGTTATTTTCGTTTCGTCTTTCTATTTCGCATTAAACAGTGTGGTGTCGCGACGATTAGTTTTGTTGAGTGATTAGTACAGGTTTTTTGTACCTACATGTACACATCCAGGTGTCCCTTGACACCTCTCAAGTATTTTTTTCTTATTGAAAATTTTTATATTTAATATTCAACTTCAGAAGTTTGATGATGCTTAATTTTAGGTGTAAACGATAGACGAAAACTGAAGGCACAACATGTCGCAATCGTTGTTGGTTAAACGTGGGGTTCGAAGTTTAATACTGTGAAGTATGTCCTCTCAACCGAATGACTAATGGAGCGATGCAATGTGCAATGTTGCGTTAGACTCAGTAACCTATTGAGGTTGGCGCATTTCAGAACGTTTTCAGAGCACACACATTCTATGTTTTATAGTTTTACATCATTTTGTCAATATCCTACTAGTCAGGCAGTTTGTGAAATGCCAGCCAACTTATGTGGTGATAGCCAAGAGCAATATTGACGACACGGTTGTCACAGTGGCTGAGCGATTTACTGCAGCGCTGCGTGTAGCGGGTTTGATTCCCGCACGGAACAAATATTTGTATGGCCTAGAGATAGTTGTTGTTGGTTTGGCTGATTGTGTAGGTATGCCAGTTTAAGTGTATGTAAACGCACCCACGATACAGGAGCATTTCCAAGTGTGGGGCAACGTTATTAAAAAAAAAATGATCCTAAAAACGGTAAAAAAGAATATCGCGTAAAAACTCTGTGCTAATTAAGGAACCATATTTCTGTGGTATTGTCAACCCGTACTGGACCCACCCCATGGTCTCCTCTCCCACAGAGATGAACCCTGATGTGCATCGCATATGGAAGAGGTCAAACTAGCAATCACCATTAAAAATATGCACAAATAATACTTTTTAAAATTTTCGCCACTTTTTTAGCGGGGGGAATAATAAATAAATAAATATCTTGGGACAACTCACACACGGCTATCTGATCCCAAGCTAAGCAGAGCTTGTGTTATGGTAACCAGACAACTGATATACATACTTATATAATTTATAAAAACAAACATATTATAGATAAATCACACCCAGACACAGAACAAACAATCATGCTCATCACACAAAGTTTGTCCTGCGTGGGAATCGAACCAACGACCTCCGGCTCAGCAGTCAGGGCCACTAACCACTAGACCAACAGGCCCGTCATAAATACATGCCACATATTTATCCACAATTTGAAAAACGCTTTAAATGCATTAAACTTTCGCATGCGTATCTCGACATATATGTACAGTCGTTCAGAAAGTCCTATTTACATAAACGAGTCAACGTCCGCGTCCCGTTTATATGTATACAGTCCATGGGTTAACTGGGTTACTGGACTCGACCGCTGCACTCGATAGTACTTTTGCATATTTCAGGAACGTCAAATGAAAGTTTTATGTTGTCGACTGTCCGGCAAGTTTTATTTTCAGAGATAGTGTTTATATGGCAACATTATTTTTTGCTGTCTTGGAAATGATCTTTTAACCGATGCCAAAAAAGGAGGAGGTCCTAAATTCAGTTGTATTTTTTATGTTTGTTACCCTAACTTTGTAATTTGTAAACGTAATCTCGGTCATGATTCAATGCAGTTGCAGTATTTTGACATTTAAAGTTCAAATGTATTCAGTTCGTGATATAATTAGTATATTAGTCCGCTTAGCTGACAATGACCAACAAATAATAACTACTTAGAAGCCAAAGGACAGTGGTAACCAATTATCCTCATCATCTGCCTAGCCATTCCCCAACTATGTTGGAGTCGGCTTCCAGTCTTACCGGATTTAGATGACTATCAGTATTTTACATCCCACATCCCATTAAACAACTGGGTAATACATACGATACTCTTTGGTAAGACTGGTTGTTAAACTTTCGGGCCACTGACTACCTGTAACGACTGTCATAGAACTACAAACGACAGCCGGGACCAACGGCTAAGCGTGCTTTCCGAGGCACGGAGGAAATTCGGTATGTAATGTGTGCCCATCCACGGACAAACCTAGGCAAGCGTGGCTTCACCTCGGGATCGACCCGAGCAGTTTTTGTTTAGTCACAAGCTCCGTATATTGATATACAAGTGGGTCAAATTAAACTTATAGGATTTTTTTTAATGTTAGTAATAGGTGAAACTATAAAAGGCCCTATTGTATCTGGCCAGTGACCCTAAACCTAAAGGTGGAAGCGCCGGAATAGGTTGCGATATTTTTTTTTGTACAGGTCTGTGTCAATTTGTATTTTGATTAAAACTAATTTGAAATATCAAATCAAATCAGGTTTCAATCGAGGTTTCAGTACAAAACTGACTGTGTGGACTTAGACAGTTGATTTCACAATTCCAAGGAACCACATACTTGAGTATATCGTTTTAATATCAACTCCATACATCCACGCGTTCCTGAGATGACGGGTCTTACCAGACAAACACACAACAAAGTGATCCTATTAGGGTTCCGTTTTTTTTTTCTTTTGAGATACGGAAGACTAAAAACAGGGAAAAATTTAAATTTCGAGGGTTACTTTAGCGCTTTCACCTTAATAAGAATGAACAATAGTCAGACTCCGGAAATTGTTAGTTTCCTTAGTAACGATAGCACAGCCCTAGTACGTGACTGGTGGATAGGCCACGGCCCTGACTGCCACGGGGCGAAGCACGGGGACGGAAGCACGTGCCTGATCTGATCCTATTATGATTTACGTCGGGGCAGAGCTCGTGGGCGATTATTTGCTGACGATTGGTAGCTGTTTTTGTAGTGATTAGATGAGGAAACCTCGTTTTGTTTTTTTTTTTCATAAATATTAATAAACCTTTTCGGGATTACAGGCGTGTTATCACACTGTCATACTAATAAGAAAATTTAGTATTTATTTATTTATTGTTCTACAAAAAAGTACATTCATAATGTAAATGACACTGAACCCCACACTAGGATACCCTGTGTCGTGGGGTTCAGTATGTATGTTTGGTATATCTTCACGCTCTATATGTCTTCAAATCAATGTCCAGCAATCAAAAACATATGCTAACATTCGCTTTTTAATTTACTAGAGTAATGCAAAGCTGGTGTACATTCGGCAATGTTGTTGATTGACTACATAACGAGCTAAATAACAAGGTTGAAAGTGGTCTAGATTGAACATTGCTGACTATCCATTTTTTTTTAATGGAATTTGGACCATTTCATTAACATCCTCATTAATCATAATTAAACTTCGTTTAGGGAAGGAGTGGAAGGTCACTAGGTTCTAAATGGAGCCATAAATAACTAAAGTCTAAAGAATCACAAAATTGAATAATTTAAAAGAGTTTTGACCTTACCAAACAATACTGAGTCAATGACTTCTTTATAAATCTAGGAATATAAAACTTTGTGTTTAAAATGTTAAAATACTTAAAGCCTGGAACAGAGTTGCTACACGCAACAACACATCGAACACGTGTCACTGCAGTGCGGAGTATCAAGTGTGTTCTTAGCTTTAACCACAGAACAATGGAACAAATTAACACAATTCTACTAACTAAAACGAATAACAACTAGAGTCCATTGATCCAGATCTTATGCACTACATCATTTGTTCCTCAAAACGGTTCAACGCACCGCTTATCAAAGTCTTTCAGGTCGTTCGCATTACAGATGTTTAGACGAAAGTTCAGAGGAAAGGAGTTCGCACACTAGTTGTTTTTTAACCGACTTCAAAAGATGGATGGGAAATCATCAAATAACTTCGGGGAGGAGTGTCACATTTTTAGTTACTAAAACTGACCCATGGTCCTTATTTTATCCTTTATGTTCTCGGGCCTCGGTATCTCTTTCGAACAGCCTCAAACCCCGGCAGGATTGGTACGGCCAACAGCAAGAATTTAGCTTTGAATATGACAGAGAACACAAAAACTGACAGCCAGTCTGACTGCATGGAAGTAAATAGCGATATAATTATGAAATTATGCGAACGAGACTCAATACCCAAAACAATAACATGATCAACAAACTAACAAACAACAACAAAAACAGTAAATGCTAAGCTAGTTGCAGACTGTGGCATTACCCACGTAGATTGGGATATTATACATATGTATAAACCTTCCTCTTCTGAGGTACTGAACATTAAAATCTATTAAGAAATGTATCTATCTAATGATCTACAGGACAGACAACGGAAGCGATTTCCTTTCATACTATGTAAAGAAATGAACAGACTTATGTCAATTCTAAGCTCATTCATTACTATTCGATTACTACCGTTGCCATAAAGACTCTTTCAAACAAAAGTTCACTTTCGACGAGTATAGACTGTCCTTTATACAGTTTACCTATTTGGCATGCCAACCTATAAAGCGTAGTTGGCACGGTTGCTAGACGCCACTCCACAAATGTTACCAATCCGCCAGACATGCCAGGTAGAAACCAGATAGCGATGTAAACAATAAACGATATAACGTGGTTAGATATGGCAAAGGTGCCAAGATTTCTTTAAAATAAAATTGAGGAAGGTTTTTTTGTAAATTTCTTCGGATTGAAAGTCGATTGGGAGAATGTATACGCTTATGGCTGGTCTCTTTTTAATTTCAGCACTTTTTTTTTTAATTTAAGAATTCACTTACCTGCACTACTACAGCTAAAAAGTAGATACATGATGGAAACTTACCTGAAAAAGAAAACAATTTAATTAGGTATGAAATTAAATTAAACACAGCACAATTCCTACAAAAATTAAATAAAAAGTACACCATACCAGTACCAAGTACAGTCTTGAAAGTATTTTAAATTGCGTACGCGCCTCCGGACATCGGATTGTACTGAACTACCTGTCAGTGTCTGGAGACTAAACCTTTACTCATTATCATTCCTTTGTCCAGATAAGGAATTACTTGTCAAAACTGTCAACTATGAACTACAACTTGGATTAAATGTAACCCTTATCAGATTCCAAGAGACAACTAGATTGAAACAACAATAGAACTGTCTGAATAGACTTTAAATACAACAAAGTAAACGCACAAAGAGCAAACGGAAGCCAATTACAATACGCTAGAACCTACAGTCGATTTCGAACAATTGTATTTAATTCAAATGTTTACAAATGTGTTGGGAAATGAACCGCATGTAAGTCGTATGTTGTCTGGCTTGTGGAGGAGTTCGTGGCAGTGGAAATAATAAAAGCCGGTCAGGTCTTTAGGTAAAGCCGTGCTTGTCTAGGTTGGTCTGTGGACGGGTGACTCAACAAGTTTCCTCCGTGTTTCAGACAGCACTTTGAGCATGTTGGGCGCGGCTGTCATTTGTGGGTCTTTGACAGTCGTTGCAGATAGTCAATCTTTCGATTGCCTGTCAGTCTTACCAAGGGGTACCTTATGGTTCAGTACTAACTGGGCTGTGAAGGTGAGATAGGCAGTCGCTCCATGTAAAATACTGGTATTCAACTGCATCCAAATAGACTTGAAGCCGACCCCAACATAGTTCGAAAAAGGTTAGGCAGATGATGATTGTGTCTGGCTTGTGGATGATGAGAATTAACGCAAAGTTTTGGGGGTTGTCGAAATTAGTTTCTGAAGATATTTAAATAAGTAGATCGACCTCTGACTTGCTATCAAACTGGGGACACACCGACTGGAAAATCTTAAGTATTTTTATCTGTGAAAGGCAGTGTAAGAAAATCTACCACGCAGGCTGAGCGCGGAGTTTTTATTCTAGGGTTTACGAGGTATTTCTTAACCAGTTTGAGAGTAATGGCGAAGAGATAAACATAACTCACCCCACTACAAATATTTCAGGATATCTCTTTTTTGCAGTGTATTAGGTTAAGAATAACATCGGTAATAAAATTGCTCCTTCTGTACCTGATTCCTTTAACTTTCCACGAACTCAGGTCCTGCATTCCTATCCCTCACAATTCAAGGATATCTACATTCCTCGAACTCCAAGTGAACTGGATATTTATTTATTTTATTTTTATTTATTAGCTTATAATATTATTAGCTTATAATATTCACTCGGACATAAATATTATGTCTATGTTTTGTACAATTATTAACACTGCAAATATTAGTACTTCTACTAATAAACCTTTTTACAAGGAAGGCGGGGGAGTATTGTCGCTCACTCCGGCTCATTTAAACTAGCTAGTAAGACAACAGACACCAAGGTACCTTCTGGCTCTCAAATAGTTACATTTAAAAAAGGGGCTAAGCAGAATTCCTTGAAATTACTTCATCAAAATATTCAAGGTTTCTCTTCAAAACAACTAGAGATTGAATTGTTTTTAGAAAAAACTAAGTTTGATATTGTTTGTTTCACCGAACATTGGTTAAAAGATCATGAAATGCTAATTAATTATGAAAATTACAGTGTAGGCAGTTGCTTTAACCGTAAATCTAAGATGCGTGGGGGTTCACTAATCTTAGTCAAAAATAGTATTAAATTTAGAAGTCGTATTGATATAGTTGATCTATCGGTTGAACATAATATTGAATTATCTTGTGTTGAGCTAGATAAGCATGTCATAGTGTGTGTTTACAGGCCCCCAAATTATCAAAACTACTCGATATTTGAGTCAGTAATGGAAGATGCTTTGGCAAAACTTGCAACAGGTAATAAATCGCTAGTCATCTGTGGTGACTTTAACATCAATATTTTAGATGAAAATTCAAATAGCAGTAGATTTTTAAATCTTTTTAAATCATTTAATTTGTTGAATGTGTTTTCGGAGCCAACCCGAATTACTACAAATACCGCTACATGTATTGATAATGTTTTCTGTTGCTGCGACTTCTTAGATAAATCCATTGTAAATTACCTTCCCTCTGATCACAGCGGTCAAACCGTTGTTTTCGAGTCCTACACATCATCACAAAAAATTCAGATACAGTCTAGACAAATAACACCCAGCAATTTAAATAAATTTAACAATAATTTAATAAGTAATCTAGGCATTCCGGGATATGATATTAATAATGTAAATCATTTTTATGAGGAATTCTTTTCGGTTGTCTACTCAGAGTTCAATGATACGCTAAAAATTAAAACTAAATCTATTAGCCCAAAGTTTCTATTTAGTGATTGGGCAACTAAGGGTATAAGAAAAAGTAGGGAACGGCTGTTTGAACTTTACGGCCTTAAGCCTTACATCAACTCGGAAACATTCAATCACTATGTTGCTACTTACTCAAAAATGTTTAAAAACACCTGCAAGGTAGCTAAAGCCTTATTCATAAGCAACAAGATTAAATCCGCTGATAATAAAATTAAGACGGTTTGGAAAATAATCAATAGTGAAACTAATAGAAATAAAAAATATAATAATGATATAACACTAGAGTCTTCACGTGGTCTTCTAACCACAAAAAACGAAGTTGCTCAAGAATTTGTGGATTTCTTTACTAGTATCCCAATTAAAACTACAGAAACGTTAAATTCCTCACCCTTGCTTTCTGTTGACTTATTAAGAGCAAACGTTTTACCATGCCCGGCTGAGTTTCAGTTTAAGCATATTAATCCCACTGTAGTCATTAAAGCTTTTAAACAAATAAAAATCAAGTTAACCGAAGACCTTTGGGGATTGTCTATTAAAGTTTGTCAAGCTATCATTGAGACTATAGCACCGTACTTAGCCTTAATATTTAATTTGTGTGTGGACCAAGGAGTCTTCCCGGACCTTATGAAATACAGCAAGGTAATACCGCTTTTCAAATCTGGGGACAGTAAAGACACCAATAATTATAGACCCGTATCCGTTTTGCCGGTTTTCAGCAAGGTGTTTGAAAAGGTAATGCTTAACCAAATGCTCAACCACTTTAACACCAATAAAATCTTACATGAAAAGCAGTATGGTTTCACCAAAGGACGTTGTACGACTGACGCCGGTGTCACCCTATTAAAACACATATTTACTGCGTGGGAAGAGGCACAGGATGCCATAGGGATTTTTTGTGACCTCTCAAAAGCATTTGATTGCGTGAACCACGAAACCCTGCTCTTAAAACTTGAACATTACGGCCTAGGGAAACTTGCCCTTAGTTTAGTTAAATCGTATTTAAATGATAGACAGCAGCAAGTACAAATAAATGGTGTCAATTCAATGGGTTTAAATGTAAAGATGGGTGTACCACAAGGATCGATATTAGGTCCCTTCCTCTTTTTAGTATATATAAATGATCTACCCCATTTGTTTAAAAACCAACCACAAATGGTGTTATTTGCTGACGATACCTCTTTAATATTTAAGATAAACAGGCGTGCCACAAATCTTGACGACGTAAATAATGCCCTAATGCAGGTACATAATTGGTTTACCGCTAATAATTTAGTATTAAATGGGAAAAAAACGAAGTGCATAAGATTTGCTCTACCAAATGTCAAAAACAGTGTGTGTGACATAGTATTGAATCAAGAGAAACTAGAATTCGTCGAAAAAACTGTTTTCTTGGGAATAACACTCGATTCAAAGCTACAATGGGGTCCGCATATAACATCTCTTGCAGGACGCCTTAGTTCAGCAGCATATGCTGTTAGAAAAATCCGTCAGTTTACTGATGTAGATACCGCGAGACTAGTCTATTTTAGTTATTTTCATAGTATAATGTCATACGGTATTTTACTTTGGGGACGGGCTGCAGACATTGAGTCTATATTTATTCTGCAGAAAAGAGCCATCAGGGCCATATATAACCTACGTAGGCGAGATTCTTTAAGGGAACAGTTTAAGGATATTAACATCATGACAGTACCTTGTCAATATATTTATGAAAACATCATGTATGTCAGGAAAAACTTGCATCTTTTTAGTAAAAGAGGTGACAGACACAATTATAATACTAGAAATAGGGACCAATTAGTTCAACCAGGTTTCAGGTTAGCTAAAGTAGACTCATCTTTCATGGGGTACTGTTTAAAATGCTACAATAAAATACCTCCCCACATTCTTCAACTGAATGAAACGAAATTTAAATCTTGTATTAAACGCACACTATGTAGGCAAGCATATTATAAGTTGGGGGATTATATTGATGATAAAAATGCTTGGCTTAATGCTAGTCCTGCTCCACAAGCATAGGGATAAACTCATTGGTTAGTATCCGAAGCTATAGTGGAAGCTGCAGAAGATTGTAAGACTATCTTTGCAATGTATAGAATCAATTCTCTAGTATTGTATAATTATTAAGCCCATATGTGAGTGCTATGTATTATCATTGACTTGACGAAGCCCTGGTGGTTGATAGTGTCATGCTCACTTAAATGTCTCACTGATGGTGGCGGGTGTGTCGGGTCATTTAGCTCCCTTCAAAATGGTCGAGCTGAATGGGGCTGATCCATACGTCATGTTCGTGAACGGGCGCTGTCAGTTGGGACTGGTCATTTTTTAGCTACCACGGTTCATTTTTAAACTTATTTAGATTTAAAATTAAATTTTGCTTTTTATTTACTCTGGACGCTCTTACTGTGCACGCCTTTTTACATCGTTCTCACATATTTGTATAATCTCAACATGAATGATGTAAACACGATTTTGTAAAAATATTATAATTTAAAAGAGTGTCCATGGAGTTTCTTGCCCATTCTTCTCCATAGAGATCAACGCTTTGGAATGGGCAACTACAGTACTTTCACAAGTTATTATGCCTTGTGACCGGGACTGTAGATTCATTTTGTTTCTTGACTTTCAAAAGTGCCTGTAATGGTCTAATTGAAATAAATGATTTGATTTGATTTGATTGATTTAGTATCTGGAGAATTTCAAACCGGACGCAAACGAATCACGAGTCAGCTAAGCACGATTTGATCAAACGCCTTGCTTGAGACAGCCCTGACTGGGATAAGGCTTGCACAGACGAGAAACTTATAGTCCACAGAGGACTAAAACCTCCTTCATGTTAATGGCGTATGTGGGACTGTAAACTTTTGTCTAATCCTTCAGATAATACAGGCGTGTTGTTATTAATGTTACTAAAGCAATCTGCAATTCTGGCAAAACGCAAAAACTCAGCATACACTCGCCGCTTTTTTCTCCTCTCCCTGTTCGACACTTGAAAGCTGTTTACTGTTAGCTGCGTACGTAGACGGGCCTGTTGGTCCAGTGGTTAGTGGCCCTGACTGCTGAGCCGGAGGTCGTGGGTTCGATTCCCACCCAGGACAAACTTTGTGTGATGAGTTTGTTGTGTCTGGGTGTGATTTATTTATAAATGTATCTATTTATAAATTATTTATGTATGTATATCAGTTGTCTGGTTACCATAACACAAGCTCTGCTTAGCTTGGGATCAGATAGCCGTGTGTGAGTTGTCCCAAGATATTTATTTATTTACTGCTTACCCGGACTATCCTGTGTCGACCTCAAATGGATAGCAAAGGCAAGGCTTACACATTAAATGACCTCACGGCTTACTAAGGGGGCACCCATTGTGAAGTTTGGATCTTAGATTGGGGAGCGTCTTTGAGAGGAGGGCAGCTAGGGACTGACTGGATCGTATGAAGCCTACAATTCGGTATTACTTGGTAGACTCATTGATAATTTCCAAAGCACTAAGTTTTCCTTTGCAGGGGTTATTTTTACTGGTGTTTTTATACACCATTTAAGTCCAACGAAAAGATGGAAGAATTGTATGAGGAATGTTATGAAAAAGAAAGGAGTGATTGCTAACGGGGCTTCTGACAAAGGCGAATGGAGAAAGAAAACGTATTGTGTGGACCAGACAAGGGCAGAAAGATGATGATAAAGTTTAAATCCCTCGTCTGCACAAGCCTTTAGTTGTTCTCTAAATATTTGAATGTAGACGCCAAGAAAGAGTGACTGTTCGCCTCAGTTCTGAGGCGTCCGTAAATCCTTAAGTCTTGTGACTCATATCCGTAAGTGATACGTTTATAGCGCACATTTGTACGTCAAATGATTCCTCTTTGTTTAGGGGGTGTTTCTCTTTACCTAGTTTATTGTTTGTTTTGGTAATATCTTTGTGTTGAACTTGGCAACGTTGTGAACTTTGTGTAGGTTAAGCTTACTACGCAGTTTTGTTTTTGTAAAGCTAATTGAATCCAAACAAAGTAATTTAGTAATCTATATATACAGTATGGAGACCACATATATGCAATAAATTATACGACATACTTGTTATCGCCTTTACTGACGCTATGCAAAAAAATAACGATATTGGTCCAGTAATTAGGTCAAAAAGTAGAGTTTTAATTTTGAACAAATTTAAACACTCTGTAGAATTGTATCACTAGGTCAAAGATTCAACGAACTTGAATCCTCTGAATGAAAAGCGACGTTGCCACACTGTGCAAAACTACGAACTATCACCACGACGCTGTTACGTACCTATTCTAGTTATTTGCCTAAATGTAAAATTGGTACACCTAAAAGACAGGCTGGATTTTAATGTAACAAATTTTAATTCATTGTTCGAGTGCGCAAACTAAGCGTGTAAGAGGCCGCGGCCGCGGACTGCGCTGCCCGACTCCCACATTTATTTCGCTGCTATATGGATTTTAATACTGTGACGGTGCGGCCCACTACCTCTTTCTCACAGACAGAAGAAAAGTACAGACTAAATTATTAAATTTAATGTTAATATTGTTTTTTTTCTGTATACTAGTACTTCGAATTTCCTCTTGATCAACGTCCCTGATCTGCCACGGTCGAAAATTTGTTTTGCAATTTACACATACACAATTTATCAATGGGACGCGCCTGCATTTCCTGCAGGTGTACGTCGGTAGCGGTGTCTTTTGGCGGCTTCCTCACTAGGCACGCGGCTTTTTTCAAAGGGAATGAATTGCTGTCGGCGCCGGCGCGGCTCGTAGCAGGCCGGCGGGGTGGGGGGGAGCGCGGGGTGCGCTCGCGCCACGTAGGGAAGGGCACCTGTTATTGACTATTAATAATGATCGATAAAAAGCTGTTTAGCTTTAAATACTTTAGGTGGTGTTTTTAGAATTATCGTGCTGTTATGATAATTCTAAAGAACACTGTGCCGTTAATATTTAAAGCTAATTTTAAGTGTGTTCTTATTAAATATTATTAAGTAGATTTAGAGATCAAAATAAATAAGGTAAACAACAATAATTTATGAATTGCTTTTACCTATTAAAAAATCGTACCTACGAGCTTATTATTAGTTACTGAATTAAATTTCTAATGTTACCGATCGGCTCCCGGGCGATCGACAGAACCGTTTGATACTCAGGAACTCACAAAACGTTAGTTTCGTTTTTTATTGTTAATTATTTGTTAATTATTAAAAATATTAAAACATTCGAATTACACAAAGATCTTGTATTCTAATGCCTTGTTTAGGTAGTAGGTGAATAAATGTAAAAAGTTATCGATAAGCGATTACGATAATTGCGCCGTTCGCCCTACATTACTTATTAGGTACTTTTATTTTTTTCGCTATTTTGGATTTCGGAAGTTCAGTTCCGATTTGTCAGTCACCGCTGGTGTTCCCTTCCGGTAGTGTGTGTCTTTCGCATAGATTTCGTAGACATACTTGAGCGCTTTGCTTCAAAACGCGATTTTAGACAATAACCTAAGTACTTAGTTAAATATTGTTTACAGTGAAATGGACACTTATTAGTTTATTAGTACTTGACTTTGTGTGTGTGTAAATTGTGTTTTTAAGTTTTATGTTGTGTGTTATTTTTTACGGTGAAATCGACACTTAACTTTTGTGTACGCGTGCAACAGCATTTTTGCAGTGCTGCAGAGTACACAGACATGGTGTTATTGTATGGCGAATGCAGGCAAAATGCAGCCTTAACTATACGTACCTATCGTGAGAGATACGGAGCAACTCGCGTCTGCCCTACTAGTGTCAGGACAATCCTGGGAGCAGTCCAAAGGATCAGGGAAAATCAGCAATTGGTACCCAACACTCATGAAGGAGTTGCTCCGCGTCATGTTCCATCACTTCCATCCTCTTTTGAACAACGAGTCTTAGAACATTTCTATCGGAACCCAACCTGCAGCCTTAGACAAGCTGGGCGTGTGTTTAGGATGAGCCATAGAACAATACATCGAGTGCTAAAAAAGAACAAACTACGACCAAATTAACTTAGTGAATTTAATTTTCGTCGCACATTGTCAAACGAATCAAAGTGGCGCGCCGACATGCGTTGTTGCCGCACTTCGCTCCTGGGGTCAAGGTACGTTGTCTAAACAGAGTGTTTACTTTTACTGAATTTATTTTGATATTTATTTTGTTTGAAAATTTCATTTTTTTAATTTTCGGTTTTTAATTTAAAATTTAATTTTAATATACTTCTGTGGACTAGTATTACTTGAGGTTTCATTTATTGCCTAGAAGTGAGCTCCATACTGTATAAAAGAAAGTCGTGTTAGTTACTCCACTTATAACTCAAGAACGGCTGAACCGATTTAGCTGAAAATTGGTGAGGAGGTACCTTAGAACCAGGAGACGGACATAGGATATTATATATAGGACTTTTCATCCCGGTAAGAGAAGTAGGGTAGGTAGGGTAGGTAGTTTAGGTAGGGTAGGTAGAAAGACACAAAATTGCATTGCAACGCCGGGGCACAGCTAGTTATAGTTAAAATAACTTCTCGCATTTTATCAGAATACCCTTTTATTTAATAGCCATGGAAATGCGTATGAATAACTAATCCGTCATCTTTGGGTTCGCTGTTTTGGATTTAAAATGACGTCACCGCGATCCATGTATTGTCATCTGAACTCAATATGTATGCGAAATTTCAGCTCAATTGGAAACCGCGAAATGGCTCAAATTGAACTGCTAATATTTCATTACATACTTTTGTAGGGATGGATACTTTTGTAAGGATACGCCCGACGGCATGTGTCGGTAAAGGACTGACAAAACATAATATATAGCCGACCCCAACATAGATACATATCTATGTATGTTGGGGTCGGCTATATATTATGTAAAAAAAATGTAAATGTAAAAATGTGGGACTTTCATTAACGTTCCAGATTTTTATCTCGTGAAGTAAATACTGAATATTTGATTCACATAGCTTGATGAAAAAGAAAAAGGTAACGTGCCTGACCGCGATAGGTCCAATTTCATTAATTAAACCCATTTACCAGATAACTGGATCATAATACAGATTAGATAATTAATTATCAACGGGAAAATACTTTTTGGTGTCAATAATTTGCCTCGAAATAATTTCCCCGCCAAGGCTGCAAAGATAATGTGATAATAACTACATATTTAACAGAACGTTACTGATCAACTTGGTAACCTCAGGGTGACCTTAGAGAGAAAATGATAAATCGATATCAAGCGTCACTCGAACAGTCATAAGTTTAGAGTAAAAAAGCATAGACAATGTAAAGCGCGCTGTTTTAAAAAAGAATTGTCATAATCTATCCAAATTCGAGTAGCCCTTGAAAAAATTAAACATGGCCACACATAAAGACAAGCTTTAAATTTCGAACATCCTTTTTTAAATTGTGTGTTGAATGGAAGTTCATAAGCCGCGTACCCACCTAGCGCACAGGCTCGCGCGGCAGCCTCGGTGTCCGGATCGCGAGCGATGGCTCCCGCGGCAGCCTCAGTAGTTTTGTTCAATTTACACGAGGCCGCCTCGCGAGGCAGGCTGAGCCATCATAAGTCCGAGAGTATTCGTAATGGACAGTCGTGTATTTTCAGCTGCAGCCATTTTCCTAGCTGCTTATTGTTTAAAGAAACGAAAACAGTCACGTATCAAGAAAAAACCTAGACGCTTCTGGATTAAGCGAATGGACTCCTCCTGACTGCCCATGATATAAAAATTACACAAGACAAACACGGCAAGAGACAAACTTGAAGTAGCTTCGCGCGCGAGCCAAAACATAACCGTCCCCACCTAACGCACAGCGCTCACTGAGGGTGTCCCTTCGTCCAGCATACTCACCATGGAATCC
This sequence comes from Ochropleura leucogaster, assembly GCA_958449745.1. Lineage (NCBI taxonomy): Eukaryota > Metazoa > Arthropoda > Insecta > Lepidoptera > Noctuidae > Ochropleura > Ochropleura leucogaster. Next base: position 2,075,877 of record OY288208.1, read on the forward strand.
TGATATTTCATGAATGTCAAAAAACTGTTCTGAAATAGTGCTAAATAGTGCCCAAAGGAAAAAAATAGTGCTCTTGTACTTGCGAAGTTATAGCCATAGTTCGATGAGTATGCTGGACGAAGGTTTCGCCCAGCATACTCACCTCCGTCCGGAGAATCTGTATACGCTTCAAACATAATTCATACTTCAAAAAATAGTTCCCAAATAGTGCCAAACGGTGCCCAAAAAGAAAAAACAGTGCTCGAATAACTTCGGAGTTATAGGCTTCGTTCAGTGAGTATGCTGGGCGTAGGTTCTACGCTCAGCATACTCACCTCAGTGCGCGAATATCGAACGAGCTATAGGTACAATTTACGTCTCAAAAAATTGTGCTTGAAATAGTGCCCAATATCAGTCCAATTTTTGCTTGACTTTTGACTTAGAAAACCATTAAATTTTAATGTAAACTTCTACATACTAACGTAAAATGGGGTACAGTCGTCGACACATGTTTTTGGACAAAAATATTAAACTTTCTAATTGTAGACTTCATGTTATTGGAAATAATTATGGTATTTTCTCACATGTCAAAAACTTTCGATTAAATGCATTATTATATATTTTATAAATAATAATAAATGAATGAAACTTTAAGCGTAAATGAAGTCTATTACTTCATTGCATTGTGTGTTTGTCTGAATAAAAACAGTCATTTGCAGCCAATAAAATTAATATCTTGAAAAATTGTAAAAAGGAAATTATACAGTTTCTTTTTGTATATATGTTGCAGGCAAAACTTATAACCAGTCAAAACTAGTACTGTGACATAGTTATACAAATTTTTAAAACTCTTTCCAATAGTTTCATCAATGAAAGGTTTAGCAATAAGAAACATTTTTAATTACTTACGTTATTTATTACTATTTAAAGGGCCAAAGTAATCAGAATTCTAGTTAACTAGTTCACAGCTTTTGTTAACATTCATAATATTATAATGATGTGCGACGAAGTAAACAAACAAAGAAACTGAGAAGCGCTTGTTCGTTTCGATTGCTTTGTGACACAAAATGGACCCTTATCACCTTCAAAATACAGATCAGTCTTGTCTAATAATCGTAAGATGTTAGGGCAGCGCCATCTAGTATTTAAACATAAACATATTCATTTGCGTCGCGGGCGCCGCGCGTCGTAAGCCCCATACCTATTGACCGTACGTGCATCCATTACTGCCACACTATATTGAACTTTATCACATGAGGAATACAGGTCAATTCCGTAAACGTTGTGGTACCGTCCTTGATCCGGAAAATGATTATTTTGAATAATTTTGTCAGTTGTAATGTAAGCATTAATAACAGCAACTTTATTTTTCATGCATGATTTACTTCATTTGATATCTTAATCCTTCAAGCGCCGTGATCTAGACAAAATATATAAAATCATTGTTCCTAGCTACCGGGGTCCCATGCGACGCGCAAAGGCTTAATCATATTATTATAAAGTATTATTAAAATAATGTGTAATTAATAATATTGCGATTCTAAAGTAAATACTCCCTTACATAGACAATTAATAATTTACACAAGACAAAAATTGTTAGAAAGAAAGTTAATAATATTGTATTCGACTGTACTCAATGTAATGTATGTAGAAGTTTACAATCAAATTTAATGGTTTTCTAAGACAAAAGTCAAGCAAAAATTGGACTGATATTGGGCACTATTTCAAGCACAATTTTTTGAGACGTAAATTGTACCTATAGCTCGTTCGATATTCGCGCACTGAGGTGAGTATGCTGGGCGTAGAACCTACGCCCAGCATACTCACTGAACGAAGCCTATAACTCCGAAGTTATTCGAGCACTGTTTTTTCTACTGGGAACTATTTTTTGAAGTATGAATTATGTTTGAAGCGTATACAGATTCTCCGGACGGAGGTGAGTATGCTGGGCGAAACCTTCGTCCAGCATACTCATCGAACTATGGCTATAACTTCGCAAGTACAAGAGCACTATTTTTTTCCTTTGGGCACTATTTAGCACTATTTCAGAACAGTTTTTTGACATTCATGAAATATCAGGATTCCATGGTGAGTATGCTGGACGAAGGGACACCACTGAGGCACCTTTGAGCGCGTCAAGTTTACCGACAACAGATGGCTCGGGGCCGAGCCGTGCTCGGTCGAGCAAACGCGCGCCCGAGGCAGGCCGAGGCACGTCCACACCAGCCGAGGCATTAGGCTCGCGAGGCTGCCGCGCGAGCCTGTGCGCTAGGTGGGTACGCGGCTATAGACTTACAAGCTTAACCAAAGAGCCTCCAATACTAAATGAAATTTAACTGTGACTGAACTATTTAGATTTCTAATTAGCGCCGAACCCATAATGAGTAATACCTAATTAATGTCCCCAGTACAGTTCAATGACAGGTGGCGCCGACCGCACCCAGGTCAATGGCCGTTTATTTTATAATAGTATAACATTAAATTACCATTATACTTAGTTGCCCTTATTGACATTGACGAGTAGTTTTTAGTTGCAGAAAACTGGTTTAAGTCTGTACCCGCAATAGTGTCTATCGAGAGATTAAATTAAAACTGTTTTACAAGAGCACTTAGTTTGTTGATAAATATTGAAAGTTTATATCGGAGAGAAAACTTGAAGATATAGCGCGTATTGCGAAGCTTTTATATGTCTCGATACGCAAAAGTTGGCATTTTGTGAGAGGCATAATAAATACTAAACGCAAGGCAAGGTGGGGCCTGCCAGGGCCACTGCCTACCGGGGATGAGGGTGAACACAGCAAAACAACACCCAAGGCAAAAGAAGGAAAATTAATGGTTTTAGTCAGTAAAAGTCTGACACTCCCTTCCGCCCCGCACAGAGCGGGAGAAGTTATAATTATGCTGATTTCCCATCCCAAAAAATGGGATTTCTTTTCCATCAGGACTCCCTCTCCATCCATCAACATTCATATCAATCACTCTTTTAGTCACATGCGTATCGTCCCGGGCGAAACCGCGGGCGCTAGCAAGTATTCTATATTTTGTCCTTACTTTATCCATTCTTGTCACTCCACACATCCATCTTACATTCTCATCTCCGCTACATGCAAACGGTTTTCATCCATCTTCTTCAAGATTTACAAATAGGTACCTCATGATCTTTCAGTTAACCAACGGTTCCTAGTATTTGTTAAGTGGAAACAATACGTTACTTTCAAATACTGACCCTAACTAATATGTTAAGCTACCGTAGTTTTACCCTATTGCCATTTCTATTGTTTTGTAAGTAGGAAGGTTTTACAAGTAAATATTTTGAGGGCATGTTGTAACTGAAACAAGTAACTGCGTTTAGTGATAGCTATTTGGACTGATATAAATGTCAAACTAAACAATAATTTATTTTTTCTCAAACGTGCTTGGAAATTTGAACTTTTTTTGGAAACCTTCTTCGGGATAAATCTAAATTGCTATACTGGCTAAATACTTGCAAGTATGGCCGGTAAAAGTTGAATGAAAATTCATATCTGTCTTATTGTAGCGGCTGAATAAAAGCTCATATTTGTCGTGTAATTTAAAAATGGAACTTTGTGTTTCTTCGAAACATGGCAATCAAAATGTAACATTATCAAGGGTTTTATTTGAATTTCGAACTGGTTTGCATAGAAGGTTGTTGGGAAAAAAAACAAATATGAATACTTTGGTGCGTGAAAAAATATTGTTGTTCGTTGACCGTACAATTCAAATAAAAAGTTCTGCCTAGATAATACTTAGTTTTCATTTTAGCGCATTATTTGAGAAAAGTACTATACAGGCCTTGGCCCTTACCTAGGCATTTATGGACTTACGTATATGGGCCGAGGCTATCGTTGCCTCTTTTGCTGGCCGCTGCAGTAATGTCCTATTTATTAATCTGTAATTTTATAATTTTGTGTGCGAACTCATCCTATCATAGAATACACTGTCTTGTCGCTTATTAGTAGCTCTTCATTCAACTTTCGCTAGTGACACCCAATCACCGCTCTTTGGCGTCGAAACCAGGAAGCAACCCCATTAGACCAACTAAAAGCAGAATTGAGCATTATCTCCCCACATCATTTTTCAACATAAGAGGAAGAAGTTTCATTTTTTTTATACGTTGCCGTACACTTAGCATTTCTACACAAACAGCCAGACCCAGAACAACCAACTGTACGCCATATTTGTTCCGCGCGGAAATCGAACCCGCGACTCGCAATCAACAGCCAATCGTTCAGCCATTGCGCTAACCGTGCCGTCTAGTATGCACTTATACTCCAAAACGCCTATTACAAAGCAGGCCAAAGAGAGGCAGAGCAAGCCACATCTATTGGATTGATGTATGGGTTACATCAATCCAATAGATGTATTTATCTATCAAAGTTCAGCCAACACTCAACTGCAAAGATTCACAGGTAGCACATACCATTTTATCACTAAGATTGACACGTCTAATGCCTACGTCATCCCAAACTACAACATTTCGGACTTTGGCATGCCTCTGCGCGTGCGCTTACAACGATGAAAGCATATTAATTTGTCGTCATTCATGCGTGTCGTTCTGGCACTGCCTTGTTTGGCTGCGTGCCTGAATGTTAGGTGCCATCGTAGTGTTGTTGATGTAACGGCTAGTTGGACATTTAGAGAATTGGCCAGGTATTTGACAGATATTTATTTATTTTACCCAAAGGTTGACTGGTAGAGAATTCCGAGAGAATTAACAAGCTAAAATATATTTAATCGACTTCAAAAAAGGAGGAGGTTCTCAATTCCATAGTATATTTTTTATTATCCAACATGAATTTTATTGTATTTTTTTTACTAGTTAACATGTATACTCCCGAGTTGGTCCAATCATATCAATTTTATTAATATTGTTTGGGTAGTATAAAAGAAATGATTCAGTGATTTTGAAAAATGTGATGACTGAGTGAAAAGAGTGAATAAATAAAAGTTAACTTAAAGTCACATTTTTCTTGAGTTTATATGGACGATATGCTAATATCTCATAGTACCAAGTAGAACTTTATGTGGTATTTTTTTAATATGTTGCGCCATCCCCAAATATAATGCGACAAGGGCAGGAAAATGATGATGATTTTTTATACACATTATTATAACGTTTTTAAGAAAACTATCTCAGTTCACACTTTAGTTAAAATAAAAAAGAAACACACTTTTATTTAACTGAAAATGTTAATAAAATACTTAAATGTTGTAACTACACTTAGCATTTAAGAATAGAAAAATCATTTCAGTATTGTTTTTTTTAAAAACAATCATTTTCGCTTCCTGAATCAACTCCGATTGCAGAAATGAAAACATGACACGATTAAAAATATTACAATACTGAATGATAACTTTAATACAATTTAATACTGAGTTCAAAGCAAATTTAATTCACTTGCGTACGTAAGATAAACTTAGTCATATGATAACCTCTTGCAACGAAAGATGTCACAACAGTTTTATCATGAAATATTATATTTATTGTGTACTAGCTTCCGCCCGCGACTTCGTCCACGTGGCATAGTTACTGTGGGCTACCGCTAACTTTAACCCGCGTGATAATCGAAAAAAAATCTTTCTCTCTCCTTTTCTTTCCCTTTTCTCCCCCTAATCTCAATTTAAAAAAAAATAGCCTTTGCCAGGGTCCCAACTATGTACCAAAATTCATCAAAATCGATTGGGCTATTTAGGCGTGAAGACGTAATCATCATTTATTTCTGTTCAAACTTCTCCTTCAAATATTTAAGCTAGTCTCGTTTTCTCAATTATGTTAGCATCGGCTTTTAGTCGAAAACGAAATTTAAATAAACTTAACTTCTTATCTAGGGGTTTAATGGAATCATAATAGGCTAATAACTAGAATTACGTTAAAAATCTAAAATTGTCACAGACGCAGTTAATATTATGAATTGTCACTTTGGAACCATTTTGCGAATAGTAACATAATTTAACAAAAAATACGGTCGAGCATAGAAATATTAACCGTATTTTTTGTCTAAACCGTTAGAAAGAACAAGACATGATGTTATTCAAAAAGCCGTTAAGCTGAAATGGGATTGGGGTGACCACGGCTGCCGTATGTCCGAAGAGCGATTGGGCAAATTAACCACAATGTGGATCCCTGGTAAAGCCAGAAAGCAACGCGGTAGACCTGGGCAGAACCAAAGATCACTGTTCCATATTAAAAGTAGAGATCGAATGATTTCATGGCAATGGGATGATACAGGCTGATAGTAATAGGTACTAGAGAAAAAATGTAAAAAAAATGACCCGGTCATTTCAAAATCTCCCAACCAGGCCCAACCAGTCCAATTGACTGCTACAAAGAATTTCTTGTTTACATTTTCTGACAGATAGTGCGAGTAGTATCGTGTAAGCTTCTTATTAATTTGGCGAAGTATGTGATTACTTGCGATCGCAATTATCTTATAGATAAATACGTTACTTACACGCTTAGAGCCCCCGCAGACCACAGACTATTTAGTCTGTCGATAGTTTGATCGGGTTGGGCTGCTAGCGCGCACACTGGGCCAACTAAACAGTCGGGTTGGCGATGAGTGCGCAGACTAGACAACGGTCGGCCAACTGCTCTCGAACGATTTTCTAGTTGGTAACAGAATTTTGAAGTGAACGGTCGCATAATGAAAGTTAATACAATATTATCCAGAAATGTTATTATTGCTCTTATACAACGGAGGAGAAGTACCAAGAAAACTACTAAAGGATCGGCCGAGTCGGCCGACTAAACGATCGGCCAGTATGTGCGCGTAGAAGAACGCCATACTTATTTAGCAGTTGGCCGATAGTTTGCCGATAGTTTAGTTTGAAGGCAGTCGGTTAGCCCATCAAACTTATTTATCGGCCGATACCGAACCGTTGTAATGTGCGCACTTGCATACATCTTCATACTGATTAAGAGCCCGACCAAACTGTCGGCCGATGGAAAGTCTGTGGTCTGCGGGGGCTCTTACTGTTATCAGTAAGTGATTCGAGACGGTTCTATGATATCTTACGTTTTTTTTTTGCCATTTTTCCCTGTTTGCAAGATAACTTTAACAAATAATTTAAATACTATTTTTAAAACTAGCTTTTTGGTCGTAAATTTAGCCCACGGAAATATTTTGTATATAGTCTACTAGCGACCTGCCCCAGGCTTCGCAAGGGTGGATAAAGTGGTCTCTACATTAATTACATGAATAGATTATTATGAAACCTTTTTATATAATACTAGCTTTTGCCCGCGGCTTCGCTCGCGTTGAATTCGGTAGCGCCTTATTGATTTGTAATAGCAACGCTAGGTTTTCCCGTTTCTTCCCTCTTTCTCCGTCACATCCCACTTTTTTCAAAAAATTAAATAAAATATTAGCCTATGTCCTTCTCCTGGTTCCCAACTATCTCTGTACCAAAATTCATCGAAATCGGTTAAGCCATTAAAGCGTGATGAGGTAACAAACAAACAAACAAACTCACTTTCGCTTTTATAATATTAGTAAGGATTGCATATTATATAAAAGTTTCAACAAATAATTTTACACGTGTTTTTTTACAACTAGATAAGGCCGGTGTTTCTTACCCGACTTCTAAGAAACAGCTGAATCAAACTCAGAGGTCATATAGTCTCTTTTAAGGTCCACACAAAAATCTTGATCAACTTACATGAGGGCTATGCAGATTAGTGTCTGCAATGGTTTTTTCAAAGGATAAGCAGAGGTTGCTCTAATTGTCTCAGTTTAATATAAGCTTAATGAAAATTTATTTCACTATTAAAACTTTTATCTGCTAAGTTCACCAAGTCAACTGCCGACTGACAGATGGCGGAACAAATTGAGCGTCAAATGAATCATATATCAATCATAGCAGAAAGCATTCGACACGGAATGTCATTACGATACATCATATTCAGAATCATTAATTTGATGCCAAAACTATCAGACGAACATTTTGCACAACTAGATGTAAAAGGTGACAACTGAAAAATCGAAATTTTATCATTTGTTTTTTCATTTTTAAAAATTTCATCAAATAACATTAACAACATTTAAAATATATGTCCCGGTGTCGGGAACAGGGTCCAAGCTATGGGTGGTTAGGCTTATTTTATTTAATAACTAGCTGTGCCCTGTGTGGCACCTTTTCTTTGCTATAAACCTCACGGAGCCCGAGACCTTTCCAACGAATGCAAAACCGTGGAAATCGGTTCGTGCGTTCCGGAGCTATAGCGTCAGAAAGGAAAACCCGACTTATTTTTATATACTTAGTAGTGAAGAAAATATTTTTATTTTATTATTTATCTAACCATAACAGAATTTTGACAACCTATTTATGATCTAAAATCAATATAATGTTCATAACTTCCAATACAAACTATATCACGTGTTTTTCGTCTCTTAAATAAATATAAATTTTCTGAGTTATCCCAGTTTAGATTAAGGTGTACTATTTGTGTTCAGCGTCGGTCTTTGATGTTACACCTATGTTTGGTAGAAAGCGGTTGTCTGTGGTCTTTCGATGAATAAATATAATGATTAGTTAAAGATTAATCAATTGTATCTGTGTTTTTAGGAACGGGCAATAAACATCACAGAACATCTAAAGATAAAGATAATCATCACGACTGTAATCAATCAATGTTAGGCAGAAGTGCAATTAAAATGTACACCCACATTTCTTTCTTTCTTTTTTTAAGAAAAACGTGCCCCACGCTAGGATTTTCTCCTGTATCGTGGGAGCGTTTACAAACATTTAAACTCACATACACAAATAACCAGGCCCGAAACAACTACCTGTAGGTCAAACAAATATTTGTTCCGTGCTGGAACCCAAGACACAAGATTTGGAAGAGCGGAGTCTCCTAATGCAAGCATTCCCTTGCTTAAAAGGAAGCTTCAATCACTAGATGTTAAGAAACTCTAGTAAAAATGAATAAAGCTTTTTATTATCCTACTTTCTAAGTTCCTACTTTTGTTATAAATGCGAATGTTTGTGAGGATGGATGGAGTTTTGTTACTCTTTCACGTTAAAACGTCTCAACGGATCTTTATGAAATTATAGTCTGGAATAACACATATAATATCTTTTTTTTTCGATGTCATCCGGGCGAAGCCGCGGGCGCCAGCTAGTTACTGATAACACTGCCGTTTGGTAAGCAGCGCAACTGCTACCACAGGCTCAGCAATCGCGCTTGCAACCACGAAACCATCCGTCAGCGACTAGCCGACGTACCATCACAGCGATAAGGTTTAAACATTCGTTTCGATGTCACTTAGTGTACGTAAACAAGGAAAGCAAAAACACAATACAGAGGAAAAGTTCAAGAAATCTTACGAAAGGTCACCAATAAATGCCTTGTTTACTGATTTGACGTCAATCAAATCTCATGACTTCAAGTCGTTAGTTAATAGTTTACCTTTTTCATGCAAACTTGTACTGACTAAAACACACCCATGTAAGGAACATGGGTGTGTTTTAGTTAGTAGTCTTTTGCCCTTTATGTTTTGGGGCCGCGGTATCTCTTTCGAAAAACCCGCTACCCCGGCAGGCGGAGGCCCTGGCAGGCCTCTCTGCTTTGCTGACGTCTCTTAAGCACGCGTGGAACACTAATGCGCCGTCGACACGGCTTACCTTGGCCTTTGGATTGCTTTTCCTGTAAATAGCCATGAATGCTTGCTAATCCTAGGTCATCAGCAATAAACGTTTTTCGTACTTCCTTACAATTTCCCTGATTTAAAATCAAGGATTTTAAAGCACTACTTTCGGTTATGTTAGTTATATTTTGTATTAGACAATATCTTATGTTTGAAGGTTTCATTCTATTAAAAACCGGCCAAGTGCGAGTTGGAGTAGCTCAGAGGCTTCTGTGTGACCTGCGACATAAACGGGCATATCTTTTGACTGTGTAGACTTAGAGGGTAGACTTGTTCACAGTTCCAAGAAACCACAAATTTGAGTATATGGTTTTAATTTCATCAATGAAAATTGAACAAGTTTGAAAAATGACGCGTAATTAACCGCTTTGAAGTTCCCTCGTGAGGAGGTGATCCTGAAACTAAATAATTATTTTCATGAAAATTATCAAACACGTCATGATTGGAGCGGGGATGAGGGGCAGTCTAAAACCTAATGACGTATCACCAAGAGAGAGGGCATGAATGTGGTCCAAAAACCTCACGTGATTAATGAATTTACGGGCGTGTGGTTAGTGGCCCTGACTGCTGAGCCGGAGGTCGTGGGTTCGATTCCCAGCCAGGACAAACTTTGTGTGATGAGCATGATTGTTTGTTCTGTGTCTGGGTGTGATTTATCTATAATATGTATGTATTTATAAATTATATAAGTATGTATATCAGTTGTCTGGTCACCATAACACAAGCTCTGCTTAGCTTGGGATCAGATAGCCGTGTGTGAGTTGTCCCAAGATATTTATTTATTTATTTACCCTAAACCGAAAAACAAAACGGTCTCATTTTGTTTTTTTTATTTTATTGCCTTTATTTTGACCTATGTTTCGAAATATGAGTCTACTAGCTGCGCCCCTCTGATTTTTACCCGCGTTTAAGTACCCGAAGAAGATTGGGTTCTACTGAAGTCTAAAAATATGTACATATTTCAGACTAACAAATTGGGGTAGGTAAATCAATATCAGCCGACGGCACTGACCGCGGAGGCTGTTGGAGGTTCGCCAAATTGTCTGGGACTATCGATCAGCTTAACTTATTACTTTAGGGATACTGGTGCCTGAAAGTTAATATTCAGGAGCTATTTTTACAGTTTTCTTATTTTATAGAAGGCTATATATTATTACTAGCTTTTGCCCGCGGCTTCGTTCGCGTTATATTCGGTAGCGTCTTATTGATTTGTAATAGCAACGCTAAGTTTTCCCGTTTCGTCTCTCTTTCTCCCTCATATCCCACTCTTTAAAATTGCCTATATCCATCTCCTGGTTCCCAACTATCTCTGTAGCAAAATCGGTTAAGCCATTAAAGCGTGAAGAGGTAACAAATAAACTCACTTTCTTTATGGCTTCATGGAGGATAGAGAGAAATAGAAAGAGTAACATTGGGCTAACGCTAACTTTAACCCGCGTGATGACCGAAAAAAAAATATCTTTCTCTCCCTTTTTTCCCTCTTTCTCACTTTTTTTTAGCCTATGTCCGTCTCCAATGTCCCAACTATCTGTACTAAAATTCATCAAAATCGGTTTGGCCATTTAGGCGTGAAGACGTTACAAACAAACTCACTTTCGCTTTTAAAGTATTAGTATCTATCAAGTTGCTTATTGAAATAGTTAATAATACTTGGTATGGTTTGTACGACACATCCAAGTTATACATTTCCAGTACAACATGACCTCGCTTTGATAGACTTCCAATACAATAAGAGACCCGCATAAACAGGTTCAGTGGTCGCATCCAAGGTAGCATTGTTTTAGCAATTGAAGAGGTATTCCCATTTGATTTTAATCTCTTTTATTTTATTATGATTAGCTTTTACATCTTAAGTATGGAATTGCAGTTCAGAATCTGCTTTACGTGATCACACATCGGATGGGTCTATCTAATCAGCATAAATGTCTGATTTACAGACGGACCAGTTGATCTAATCATCATTAAAGTACTTTCAAGTCAGCTTTGAACATTTTAAATGTAAGTATATAATATGTGTAACTTCGTGAAATTCAAATTGATTTCACAAACATAAACTTGATAGGACTATATGCAAACACAACAGACATGTTAACGACACGGTTGGCGCAGTGGCTGAGCGATCGGCTGCTGCATTGCGTATTGCAAGTTCGATCCCCACACGGAACAAATTTTTGTATATTTAACAATGTAAAAATATGTGTAATAATACAGAAGAATTGAAAGGGGTCGGATTTTTTGTTTGTTTGTACCGAATAGGCTCTGATACTGCTGTGCCGACTTTAACCATTTTTTCGTCAATAGAAAGCTAAATTATCAAGAATTAACTGCCAAATCAGGTACTGTGACGTCAGGTAGGTACTGTTACTGTTGTTAGCATGATTGCTACGACACTTAGGAGCTGAACATCTGTTAAAACAGTCAGGCAAAGTGTTATAAGGCTAGGCGAACGATGACGTATGCTCTTCAAAACTAGGCTTTACTCGCACCTAACTAAGCTGCCTAACTAACTTGGACGCCCCAAAAGGAAAGCCTTAAAGACAAACAAAACTTGAGAGGTGTCAAGGGTCAAACACTCAACAAAAATAATCGTCGCGACACCACACTGTTTAATGCGAAATAGAAAGACGAAACGAAATTAACTGGTTTGCTTAAAAAGACAGAGAAACACGCGCACGTCGCACGCAAAAAAAGTGTCGTTACAACTTTTGGTCTTAATTTTTCCGCCTAACCCCCTTTCGCAACGCGCGATATGTAACTTTGTTCCAAAAAAACTTTACATATTTTCCGGACCAAGGAAAGCTCAGATCTGATAATCCATTTCGAGCTACATAAGTTTCCCGCACCGCGCCACATTGACGCCACACAAACCGTATCTTTCAAGTGTGTGAAAGTACCAACACAAATACTTGGCTAGACTGCACTGCAATGTTGCGTGGCAGACGTGTTTGTCTGAAGATCTTACGCATGACCATTGACAAGAAGCTGCTAATAAAATAAATAACTATTGGCCGATACTTTCACTTGTAGATTGAAGATCAGCCCCCGTATTGACAAACGGTTCTTTTCCAGATGTCGTATATCTATCTCGCTCACTTTCGTTAAGCGTAAAAAAGACAGACATACATATTATGTCTTCTCGAATCGATGCGTTTATGCATAAGGGGGGCGGATGCATCATGCCTAATCATGACGCAAAAACAGTATCTCAAGGTAAGCTCGTTTCGAGAAAATTTGGGTTTTGAAAATATAGTTTCGTTTTTTTATTTAGGGAATAATTTTTGTTTATTATATCGTTTAGTGTTTCAAACTAGATCCTGCTATTTGATTTTTCAGTTCATTAGATGCATATTTATTTAAGCTACCCAATGTCACTAAGATCTCTTTTATAATTTTTTCGAGTCCTTTTGAGTTTTATTTAACGGATGGGAAATCATCAAATAACTTCCCCCATCCTAGGCTAAGCGGTGGAGAGTGTCAGACTTCTACTAACTAAAACACACCCATGTTGCTTCTATTGCTCTTTATGTTCCGGGGCCGCGGCATGTCTTCGAACAACCCGCAATCCCGGCAGGCTGTGGCTATAGCAGGACCTTCTGCTTTGCTGTCATTTCTAACAGGAACGCACCGTCGACACGGTCTTTCGTCACTGGACGGACGGACGGACGGTGAGCTAACCATTGCTCATCGTCCACAGACCCGTATCTACGGTGGCCGGGACTCGTCTAGCGGTGCCCTTCGCCCGGAATTTATAAAACCATAGCATTCAATAACGGCATCTAGTCCACTCATACTGGCAGATAACACCGTGGAATTATAATCCTCAGAAGTGCCACTAAATCCTTCGTTCCTCCCAGTCAGATCAATTGTTTTCCCTACGAAAATCTTAAAGAAAATTAAGTTCCCTAGCTTCCCTAGCTGTCTTCTAAAAAAGGACCAGATAGTCTGATAATACGGATAAATCTTTACAACAGTGACATTGAATTGTCATAAGCAAGGTGACACAAGACACAATAGTAACAATCAGACGCGCAATTAATTGAAGCATTATTGATTTAGCTTGAAAAAGTGATAATAAATCTCATACAGCTGAAAAAACAACAATGCATATTTTGTCTGTGGTGAGGAATAAACGCAGAGTACATACAGAGGCCGAGCCAACATATTATTCACACAGTATTAATACCATCTGTTTAAACAAAAATGTATGTATCAACGCTGATGGTAAATAATCAAGGAACACCACGTTTTACATTGTTTTTGGCAAGCGAGTTATATTGGATGGTGAGAAATTAAAATCAATCGACAATATTAAAAAAAAAAACCGGCGAAGTGTGAGTCCGACTAGCGCACGACGGGTTCCGTGTTCCATACCATTGCCTATAAAACATGTTTGTTGTATAGGAACCCCCTTAAATATTTATTTTATTTTGTTTTTTGGTATTTGTTGCTATATTGGCAACAGAAATATATCATCTGTAGAAATTTCAACTGCCTAAAACCCTGTATTTATGGTAAACATTTGTTTAGCAACAAAGTTAAATCAACGTGTTGCGGAATTGCTGTCAACATGTTGCTGGCAACAGACGTGCATGTGGACAACCTGTATTGATTTAAATATAGTTGCTAGCATCATTCTCGCCGCTCACCAACAATGTTGATCAACTGTTCCTAAACAAATGTTTACCATGAATACGGGGCTTAACCATCACGATTCATGAGATAAAAACTTGTGACAGATGAACAGACGGATGGATAGCGGAGTCTTTGGATACGGAAACCCTAACAAAAATTTACACATAACGAAATAATTAAAAAAAAAACAACGGAACCGTCCCTGACCTAGCACAATACGGTATCGTATTGTGTATGTACAGACGCCTGCACATCAAGAAACTACAATCTGTCAGATTTCTTTGATAGATTCTCGACTTAATTTCTAAAGTATTAAGGTTCAAGGTTCATTGGGAAAAATTGACAGTTTCGGGTAGCTTGACCTGCTGGCGTCTGTACATCATTTTGTGATGAAGTTTGACGATTACCGCTTAAGAAGCAAACATTTTTATCGCTGTGGGATTAGGTTTAAACCGATCCTGTATCATCAACAGCATTAGTTTGTCGCAATGTTGATTCGCGTCGTCCAAAATGAAATAAGATAAATTACGTCAATCACCATCTGTTTAGCCTGCTTAACTAATCGGATGCAGCTGAATATCAGTATTTCATATGAATCGAATGCCTATCTGACCAGAACTTAGTAAGTACACACTACGGCACATTAACTTACAACAAACCATTTTAACCTGGCCTCTCTATTACGGTGTGCGATCCGTAGTAGAGAGTTCAGGTAATAATAGTTTAGAATAGATTGATCTGCCGTCGTGTGTACATAGTAAGGCGCCACTTACCTTTACTACATCTTAAAA
Source organism: Ochropleura leucogaster (assembly GCA_958449745.1). Taxonomy (NCBI): domain Eukaryota; kingdom Metazoa; phylum Arthropoda; class Insecta; order Lepidoptera; family Noctuidae; genus Ochropleura; species Ochropleura leucogaster. The sequence goes on from OY288208.1 coordinate 2,090,947, forward strand.
GTAGATTTTAGACTGGAACTTACCTGAAAAAAAAAACAATATTATTAACTATGAATTTAATTAACCTCTAAAGAGCCTCAGCGGCACAAAAGCGTGCCAGTAAACAAGTATTACCGTTGAGACCCGCTGGCACAAATTTGTGCCACCAAACCCCGACCGATTTAAAACTGTATTTGTAGTCTTAAAATCAGATTACGCTTACGATAAGAGCCCGCCCGGCGGTGCTTGACGGATAGTTGACGTAAATAATGGCGGTCCTTGAGAGGTTAAAGACAGTCGTGTGGTCAATGCTTTAGTCTGCAGAAAAAATAATTTGCTTTTATAAGGACCAGTATACACTGTATTTTACGTACAACTTGTTTCACATAACACGCATGATATGCCACGCGACTCAATATAATACGGGTCAATGATTCAGAACAATACTTGTGTATATTTACACGGTAAAAGATTTTACTTAGAACATGGTGTACGCCACCTGTACAATCAATGGATTATTTAATTGAAAAGGTAAGGTTAGGATTAATCCAGGGTCCCGGGTTGTTCGAAAGAGATACCGCAGAACACAAAGGGTAAAAGAAAGTACATGTATGGGTTTTAGTTGGTCATAGGCAGACACTGTCCCCCCGCTGACCCCGCTCCCAGAGGTAATCCTTACTAATATTATAAAAGCGAAAGTGAGTTTGTTTGCTACCTCTTCACGCTTTAATGGCTACACCGATTTTGATGAATTTTGGTACAGAGATAGTTGGGCACCAGGAGACAGACATAGGCTAATATTTATTTGTGTGGGATTTATTTTTAAGTGGGATTGAAGGGAGAAAGAGGGAAGAAAAAGGAAAACTTAGCGTTGCTATTACAAATCAATAAGGTTAAATCAATGATAAGGTTTATTTTAATATCTTTGTAGTCTGTGTAGACTTTGTAGTCCGACTCGCTCTTGGTGAGTTTTATTTTTTCGTATTAAATTTTTAAATATTTCTTAAAACAAAAAATAAAAAATCATATAATAATATAAAATAGTAGCCCACCGGTATCGGGAACAGGGTTCAAGCTACCGGCAGTCAGGGCTCCAGAGAAAGGCACCTCCTAACAATACGAGCCGTGTCCAGGAGTACCGCTTTCTGTATGAAGCCCTTGATCCAGCTGCCTAACGAGAGCCTCCTCAGGTGTTGGTCGAGGCTTTCGGCAATTAAGCCATTGGCAGATACGACTATCGGCACAATGATCGCTGAGTCCACATTAAGACTATTTCTTTATATAATACACGTAAAAATAAATTAACTAAATAATAATATTATTTCGTTTAGCCACGTGAACATTTTGCAACTTAAGTAGTCAATGGCGTTCAAAAGGTTAACATTATGCGGCATCCTTTGCAAATATTACTTTACACATAACAATATAAACTCAGCGGCATTACAACGTCCATAAATAACCGTTTAAAATCGTTTGCCAAGTGAAATTAACGAGGTGATAAACTAACTGATGGATGGAGGACGATACGATCGCTTTCTAACGGAACAGATTGATAAATAGAGGCAAGTTTGTATACAACAGTCATGTAATGTTAAAAATGACGGCATTTGCGCATTCATTTACGATAGTGAAGCCCTTTTTTAGTGATCGTCAAATAAGTTTCGCCACTCTGGGTGAAGCGGGGGGAGTGTCATACTTTCACTCTTTCACTGACTAAAATGAGTTCTTTTGCATTTTATGGTCTGAGGCCGCGGTATCTTTTCCGAATAACCCGAAAACCCTGGCAAGCCCTGCTGCTTTATTGATATATTTTTGTGGCGCGTTTGAAATACGAACGCACCGTCGACACGGCCTGTCGTTACTAGACGGACGCTGAGCTACCCATTGTTTATCGCCCACAGACTATGGCACAGGTCTACGATGGCCGCATCCGTTTCCGGCGGCGATTGGGTTGGCATCCACCTCTTTCGCTAGCATAACTGGTTCAATGATGAAGCCATTGAAAATAACAATAAAGTAAGTATTTTTGTTCAACGCAATCTTGTTAAGAACTTTTAAGCCCAAGAGACCATCGAAATCAGGGGTTAAAAAACAAAACTTTTTTTTTTACTACAAAATTTTGAATAGGTACCTACAATCAATGGCGTCTTTGAAAACGATTATCGGCAGTCATAAAAATCTGAATTACTTGTCAAAAACCTTACGTTTTAAAACGAGATGGGGTTGGATTTTCTTATCCCAGAACTTTGTAGAAGAAACATCCCTCAGTTACGAGGTCAAAGGCCTTGGGTCAAGTCATATGATGAATGGAATATTTTCGCAGATTAGTGTCTGGGATGGTATTTTTAGGATAGAACCATAATCATGGGGAGAGGATTGCACCTTCAAACAACTAACGTGTTCTTTAGATATTTTGGGAGCCGCTTAAGCATAGGTCTCTATTCTTAAGGACATGGAACCATGTCCATGAACGAACGACATTGTAAAATCGTGACGTATTGATCAGTGCCGCCCGCGAATAGTGACAGCTCGGAATTTCGAGAATAAAGGCTTCTGCACACACGCGCGGCGCGGCAAGCGGCGACAAAATCTCCGTAGAACAATTACTATGAAAACGCATGCTACCGTTCACACAGGCGCGGCGCGACACGTCGCGTTTTAGATTTTAGATTTTCCTTTCGATAAGCAAGTTGAAGCTGCGACACGCCGCGACAACTCTGCGGCAGAAAAACAAAAGACGCCTAGAACATTTTGTATGAAGCGAGCTCTGTCGCAAAGCCTGTGTGAACGGCGGTGCAGTGCGGCAAGCCTGCGGCATCGACTCGGTGATCGACTACTCGATCCTCTTTCTCTCGAAAAGGGGTAGGTTAGGGTCCCAACCTATCCATTTTCTTGCAATAAAAGCCCTTAATAGGTGTTCGCCACCCTGGGGACCGCTTGGGGAGAGCGGAGGGGTCTAATTAACTCGTACTGACTAAGGTGCCGTCCTAACGGTTTATCGATTACGATGCGTTCTCGTCGCATGATGAGTTCTGCCTGCGACGAGACTGTAGAAGACTATTTAACCTTTATACAAGTATAGCAAAATTTGGGACGAAAAATTTTCACTTCGATAATCTCGTAATTTAAAAATGTCCTTTTTTATTTGTTAAGATATTTTCACAAACTTGATTTCACTTTGCAGGTGTAGGTATAAAACGTATATTTCAGTTTATTTCAATTTCCTAAAACTAAGAGTTTTCTAGAAATAGCGATAAATTGATGTTTGTTTAAGTATTTTTAGTAAATTATTATCTTTGTTAGTTTTTGGTCTAGGATTTTTTATTGTTTAGGTTATCTATAATATTATTAAATGTGTCGTATAGAGTAAAGAATGATTAATGCAGAAATGTTTACTTTATTTTTCGTTTCGCACACCTATCATCAATAAAGTTGTTATAAAAGGGTAACTTTTTGTTTCTATGATTTACTTCCTGAATCCGATGAAAGACAAATGTTGCCATCACTGAACACAAATATGTTGTGACACACGTTTATTATTGTGTAATACATATTTACGTATTCACGTAAAACCCACGGCCGTGTCCACGACACAGCGACACACCGTTTTTTTTTTGTGGATAGTAAAATCATTAAATAATCTCTCCCGCTCTGGGCGGAGCGATGGGGAGTATCTTACTGAATAAAACCCATCCATGTTCATTTTCCTTTTTTGCCCTTTGTATGCCGGGGAAAGGTATTTTTTCGAATAACTTTGCTGACATCTCTTTGAGGCGCGTGATTCACGCGCCGTTGACACAGCCTGTTGCGATGTCAGGACAGTGAATCTCCCTACCTATCTATAGACATGTTTCTCTATACCAGATACCATATTTGTATATGTTTCATAAAAATATGGCATCTGATAGCCTTATAATTTAAATACTCATAAGTGATTACTAATAAGTGCTTTTAATTTCGTTTTTGTCGGATTTCTGTTTATCCTATTGACTGAAATTTGGTACATAACCAGTAAGAGAGACGGATAGTTATACGTACACTGGTCTCATAGTAAATTTTTTTGTAAACAACGTTTACATATTATATATATTTTGTCTAATAGACCGATTAGATCTAAGAATGAGTATGGAAATGGAATAATTGGTACTTATTATCGATTAAAAAAAGCAGAACAAGTTATTTAGTGCTTATTATTTACGCGATTATTTTACATTTGACAAGTTTGGTCATCGAATGACAAATGGTTGACAGGTAATTAGCACGGAGCTTTTAAACAAACTGCAGTGATGACATGTGACTCAAAGAGTGTTCCGAGCGAGATAGCTTTTAGTGTGCACACACTGTCTTTGTTTTACAATTAAACTAGAAATAAAAAACAATAAAATAGGATTCCGCATCCAAGAAAATCTTCACTATTACACCTCTATAATTAACGCATTTTTTCAATTTTGAAAGTGGATGTTTTCACTGGAACCAGAAAATACGAAAATATATTTTAAAAAGATGTTCAAATGTTATGATCATACTGTTTCTAAACATAAATAAAAAGTTTCTGTATATAAATTCAACATTTTTAAAAGTTGCAACTAAGGAATACTATTTTCTGAGAAATTATTATTTTATTATAACCCGTTTTTAATTCTGTGCCAGTTATCTAAGTGATTAACAACTAATGTTTTTTAATCATTTTTTACTGACAACGCGCCTGCCAACCTTGACTCTTTATCAGTTGGTATTAGTATATTTTCCCTTTGAATTAATTAAAATAATATAAACTTTGTGCCTTTGAGATAAAGTTCATTTTTTGAGATAAAATTAACATAACAACTGGAATTCCAGTTATCTCATAAGTTCCTTGGTAATAAATCAAATATCAGTCAGGTGCGTTGCAAATACAGTGAAGGGTTCTGTAGACGGACGAATTTGTTACGAACTCATAGAAATATTAAGCTTTTTTGCAAAAATACAACCGACTTCTATTAAATGGTACAGAAAATCGACTTCAAAATAAAGGTTATATTTGTGTTTTTTTTTTAACAAATCTCGTCGTCGAAAAGATTAATGAAAGAACTGATTTTTGTACACGTTATGCGACTATGTCAATCCTATCATACTTTAAAAAATATCAACTTACTTACTTCCTAAACCAATTTTAGTTAATCGGAAAAACAAAATCGAATTAACCACCTAAATCTTATCTAATCTAATTTTATTATTTCGTACAAATAGTTTCCACTAACGATTTAGTTGATTTTGTAATAATTGGATACTTTTTTAGTTAAAAGGGTTCTGCTTTTGCCAATTTGCTATGGAACCCTAAAAAGCATCTCTCGTCCGTTTTCTTTCGTACTGTTATTTTTTTTCTAATCACAGGTTTCAAGATAGTAGTACAAAGTTATTTTCTGGATTATCAAAATCAAAAGTCATTTATCAAATCAAACTGATAATCAGCGAGTTTTGAACGTCAAAGTAAACAATAAATAGACCTCCATAAAGACTGCATTACGGCATTTTCTATTGTATTAGCTGGTAAAAAGAAGTAGCGGAATAAGCAAACACATCTGTCTGTCAAGTTTAAAGGAGTAGAGTAATAAATTTATTTATTGCAAATGGATAACGGCTTCCCCGCTAGGCCTGAGCAAAGCTGCGTCCTCGTAGACTCGGTCGGCGGCGGTCTTTCACGTCCTGCTCTGAGAGGGAATAGGAAGCAATCACCAACTTCTGTCAGGCAGTCTGCTTGAGGAAAAGAAACTCAAATCAACACAGCTGCCCCGGAAGACGCGCCGCTCGTGTTCCACGCGCGCCTCAAATAGATATCAGCAAAGCAGAGGGGTCTGCCAGGGCCACTTTCTGCCGGAGTTGCGAGTTGTTAATTATGTTCTACTTGCAACAATGGCTACTGCTTACAACAAAAGGTCGTAGGTATCTAATACAGAAACCATCATTAGGACCTTGCACCTCAGACACAGATAAATACATGGGTACAACCATGTTTTCATTTTCACGTCATTAATACAGGATTGCTAAACCGAGTGTCTCGATTTTGTAATTTTTGTAGAAAGGGAGCCATCGGTACAGCATACTGATTTGTAGGGCTGCTCGGTGTACGAACCTAAAGAATTGGGTTAATTAGACCAAAAAGTTACCAGATTTCTGGCGCGTCCTGCATAGTAATCCGTTCAAGATGGTGTCAACTATCGAAGATTACGCAAACACGTACCGACGGGTATCACGGGATTGTTCGCAAAAATAGTGCTCCGCTAATCAGGAGAGTGGTAGATATGCAAGTGCACGCATGCGAGGTGCGGGCTTGTTACCTGTCTCAAATACTAAGATCGGGATGGATCACGCCGTTAGATTACGTTGAGATAACGAGCGCCTACCCATTCCGCAGCAGACGTCTGCTGGTCAAAACACCAGAGCAGCGGAGGGTACAGCATAATACTGCTGACCCCCGACGTAAGTGCACGAGGAAACACTCAACCACGCAAGCTCTCCCCAGGGTGGAGGACATCTAGTGCAGATTTCCATTACGAGGAAAAGAATAGACCACGATCCTAACCTAACCTAACCTACCCCTTTTCGATAGGCTAAGATCATGTATTCGATCATCGAGTGGATGCCGCAGCGCGCGGCGTCGCGCGGCCGTTCACACAGAGATCCGCGACAGAGTAAGTTTCATACAAAATGTTCTAGGCGTCTTTTGTTTTTCTGCCGCAGAGTTGTCGCGGCGTGTCGCAGCCCGTCGCGCGGATCGAGTTTGCCGCTCGATAGCGAGAGTTTGCCGCAAGGCGCGGCGCGCGACAGAAAAACAAAAGACGCCTAGAACATTTTGTTTGAAGTGGGCTCTGTCGCAGCTTGCCGCAACTTGCCGCAGCCGCGACAGAGCCGCGGCGCCGCCGCGGCGATCGAGTACTCGATCGAGTATATATCGAAAAGGGGTAGGTTAGGATCCCAACCTAGCCATATTCTCGCTATAAAAACCCTTAATAGGTGTCCGCCACCCTGGGGAGCGCCTGGGCAGAGCAGAGAGGTCTAATAGAATCGTACTAAGGTGTCGTCCTAACTGACTATCGATCGTACGAGGACACGATGCGTTCTTGTCGCATGATGAGACTGTATAATCTGTTTACAATACAAACCAGAAGACTGTTCAACCTGTTCACAAGTATGGCAAGATTTAGGGCAAAAAAATCACTTAGATAATCTCGTAATTTTAAAATGCACTTTTTTATTTCTTGACATATTTTCACAAAATTGATTTCAAATTGCAGGTATAGGTATAAAACGTATATTTAAGTTTGTTTCAATTACCTGAGACTAAGCGTTTTCTAGTTATAATGAAAATTTGTTCTGTGTTTTAGTAGTCTTCAGTAAATGATTAAATTTGTTAGTATTTGTTCTAGAATATCTAGAATATTCTTATTGTTTAAGTAAGTTATAATATTATCAAATGTGTCGTATAGAGTAAAAATGACAATGCAGAAATGTTTATTTTGTGTTTTCATAGTTTAAATAAAACAAACACCGCTGCAAAATTCTCAGTCGTAATAAAGTTTGCGACGAAAAACGATTTAACGAATACGCGATAGAACAGGCGGGCCCTAGAACGTCTTTTTAAACGTTTCTTCGACTATGCCCACAAACACCACAACGTTTTTCTAGAAACGTTTTGAATTTCAGCAATTCCCAGTGATTTGAATTACGTCTCAATCCAAGATACGCATTATTTAATTCTTAGGCAACGATGTATGAAACACGAACAATGTCCTTTCGCCTTTCATTTGACAACCTTTTTACAAGTGCCTGTCTCTCCGCGGTGTCCTCATCGAAGCTCGCAAGTCATCGCGCGGGCATAGGCAATGCTTCATGGACCATTTCCATCGTACGGTGAGAACGCATCGCGTATTTGTACGATCACTGCATGTTAGGACAACGCCTAAAGCCGCCTAAAACACTGCCGTGCAGGCCCTAAAGTGCAGTACGAGGAAAAAAGCAGTTTCGGGAAAACCTTTAAAAACTTTTTAACACTGTTTTTCTTGGATTATTTATGTGTATGGTGCATATTTTTGTTGTTACGAGGACTAAGTGCCAACAAAGATAGTATTTCCATATATGATAAACAAATGTTAGTTTTGTTTATCAGATTTTAATTAAAATCGGGTTTTCTGAAATCTTAGCTTTTACTGCACGCAAAAAGTTACACATATACAGATTAAAATGCGGTAAAAATACTTGATACTACAAAATTAAGATAAGATAAGTATTAAGATAGTTCTTTGCTACTTTGCAGACTAACTTGCAGCATAAGACTTTCTTTACTGCATTTTAATTTGTATCTTGGACAATTGCACATGTAGTATATAACAATTGCTTCCAACTAACGGGTATGTTTTAGGTAGGAATTTACAGAAAAAAGTGCATTATGTTTAGAATTTGTCGTTTATTTTATAAAATTGTAAGGTAATTGTTTTAAGGTGCTTTAAACACAGGTGGTTATTAAGGCATTTCGATAAAAATAAATGGTATAAACCTTTTCGGTTTCGCAAGACACACGAGATCTTTCCTTTAAATAGCACATTTATTAGTTTTATATAAATGTGTCATTTAATTGAATGATTTTGATTTGTAATTTTGATCTTGATCTTTGATTTTGTTTAAAAATTGTTCCAAGTTGTGTTGAAATACTTCAATATAATTTTGAAGTAGCTATGTAACTCACTTTTAAAAACTCCGATCAAATAAGTTTTCCGTGGGATCTGGAGGCGATAGTGCTCGCGCGCCTGTTTGAGTGGCGCGCGTAGGCACTACACCGGGGGGAAACTCCGCTGCCGCGGCAAATTTCCGCTCAGCGGACAGACCTCCAGTGCGACCTCGTGGTGGCATGGAGAGAGCGACTGTCGCGATCCCGTGCAGGGCACGCCACAATAGTGGCGGTAAAGAGGGGACCCTCTTTCACCGGACACGGAAGTTTCGGGAGGTTCCTGCACATAATCGGGCGGGAGGAAACGCCCGGGTGTCACCATTATGACGATCGCCCGGAGGACACGGTGGAGCACACAGTGGCGGTCTGCCCAGCGCGGGGCGGAGCACCCCGTGCCCTTGTAGAGGCGATCGGCGGCGGCGATCTCTCGCGTCCGGCCCTGGTTCAGTCCATGGTCCGGAGCGAGAGGGATTGCGAAGCGGTCACCTCCTTCTGCCAAGGAGTAATGCTAGCAAAGGAGGTGGCCGGGCGTTTGAGGAAGAGAACATCAAGCCAACCCAGCTGCCGCAGGACACGCCTCGGGTGCCGCGAACGACTCCCGGCCACCGTAGATGCGGGCCTGGGGACGGTGAGCAATGGGTAGCTCACCGTCCGTCCGACTATTGACGACTGGCCGTGTCGACGGCGCGTTCGTGTTTCACGCGCGCCTCAATGTGATGTCAGCAAAGCAGAGGGGCTTGTCAGAGTCTCCGCCTGGGTTGCGGGTTGTTCGAAAGAGATACCGCGGCCCCGGAACGTAAAGGGCAATAGAAGGAACATGGATGGGTTTTAGTCAGTACAAGTCTGACACTCTCCCCCGCTCCGCCCAGAAATCAAATCATCAAATAACTTCCCCCGCGCAAGTTATTTGAGATTGTGACACGGTGGTCTAATAAAATATTTGTCTAAGTTCTTTTTTTAACTTTTTACTAGGTATATTTTGTATGTTTCTGGTTTTTCTTTTTTTACTTTTTCGTTTATTAGTATTTCTTTTTCGACTGCTTGCATATGATCTGATGAACTACTTTCTAATAAAGGCACAGAAATATATTTTTTATCTGCTACCGAGTCGTCTGAATGTTGAAAAACTGGTGTTTTAGCTAATAGTGTCGCGTTTTGAAAAATATGTGTTGATGTTGGCAAAACCTCAGAACATTATAAATCTTCTTATGTCACAAGATCATTGAATGAATGTTCAGAAGCTATTTCAGTCGTAGCTAAATCCGTTAGATCAGACTGGGGGAGAGCCTCAACGAGCCTTCGCTGCCTACACTGGCGCGGCGCAGACGTCTTCCTTCCTGGGCAGTAATCGACAAACAAGCACGACTGATTGAACGAGAGAGATAGCGACAAGTTCTGACTAGAACACAGTAAAATATGACCTTTACTGCAGTGAAATTAGTAAAATCGTTCAAGTTACCAATTATAATGCAGTAACAGAGTGTCATACTGCGTTTTAATTAGCATATATCTTATTTTCATCTTTTGAAAAATATCGACTAGGTATACTGCATTAAATAATGAGCATACTGCAGTTTAAATGGTTAGTTCATAATATGAAATAAACTAGTGATCAACCATGCAGTTTTAACACTGTTGGTACAAAAACTACTTACTGCGTTTTAATTTTAACCCCTCAATATTTTTTTGGGTGTAGAATACAGTTTTTTTGTGGTAATTTAGATATTTACTGCGTTTGACTTGGTAAAGTGACGGATCGTGGTAGACGTAACTGCTATTACTGTATTTTAGTTGCTATTGTAATATATTTAGACATGCAAAGTTAAGTTACTGCTTTCACAAATTTGATTTTTAAACCGTTTAAAGCATCCCAACAAAAATCTGATATGGGTTCAATATTCAACGAAAAAATTACAAAAAGGCTGTTACTGCGTTTTAGGGTCTGCAGAACAGAAGTCACAGCGGTATCTCGATGTGACTTCTGTTATTCGGACTGGTTTTGGCCCACTTCACCGGCTGAGTGAGAAGTTAAATGGGGAGACAATATTCTGCATAACATCTACGGAACCATCCACTGGACGTGGAACGCACTTGGACAATTTTTTGACTCATGCTGCCATTTTTTGTTTAATGACCAGACTTGTCAACTGTAAATAATCGTGGAACTAATAAGTACTAAATATTTTTTTCTAAATGTTTCACGGTTGTCTGTGATACCTATGACAAAAAGGTGTCTACATATATTTTATAGCTATCCAGGAACTACGAATGTGGTGTTGCTCTGGTGCATTTCCTTACCAGTTTAATTAGTTGCCAGAATAGTAATGGCACGATAGGTGCGGGTCCGACCGGTACCATGTTCAATCCGCTTCTAGCAAGCTCTTCCACAGCGTCGTCGTTGCCTCGGGTATCGCTGTGTCCTTTAATCCATTGGATAGTTATGTTATTGAGGTTACCAACTATGACTTATGTAGATACGTATTTATTTTTTGTATTGCTTTTTGTACTGTTCCGTATTAAAATCATTTCTCTTTTGGAAAATAATGGGACATAGCAGCCGCGTATGATTCTTTTGAAATCATTTGGTTTTATAATGCAGTTGTTACAGCGTTAGTAGGTACCTAAGTATGGAGGAGAGCGTTAGCCTGACAATAAGTCATTGCTTACTTTACAAAACGTAAAATAGTATAAGAAGTTAACAAGCGTCTAGGAATCTATACGGTCAACAATGTCGACTCATTCACAAATAATTCTTTAAAATATTTTTTTCATGAAATAAAACACTATATGAAACAAGTGACGCAGATGTTGCCATCTGTACAAAGGTTGTATAAATTTGTGATTTGATAGATAATGTTAAAAAAAAAACTGATTATATAGATTTGAAAAAATAAGATTGAGTAAACGTAGAGACATCCACTTTGTGCCGTTTATGAGCTCAATTTTGAATATGCTTTTTTAAATAAAGACACTTAGCGTGTCTTTATTAAAAAAGCATATTCAATGTAGTTACTAACTTTCCATCGGTCAGTTCTGAAACTGGGATTGGTAACTTGTTGTGAAAGCGTTTACTGTTTATTAGAAATGACTTGCTAGTTTTTGTCAAACTGAATTTAAGAATTGCAATTTTTCGGACATATAACGTACATTCGAAGATTTAAAGTGAGTTTTTCGTCGCAAATTTGATTACGATTGAAAATTTTGAAGCCGTGTATCTCTTATTAAAACTATGAAAACACTTACTAAAAAAACATTTCTGCATTGTAATTTTTTACTCTATACGACACACTATAATATTATACTACTAATAATATTATACCTAACCTAAACAATATGAATATTCTACAACAAAAGCTAACAAATTTAATCATTTACTGAAGTGACTACTAAAACACAGAACAATTTATCATTATAACTAGAAAACGCTTAGTCTCAGGTAATTGAAACAAACTTAAATATACGTTTTATACCTATACCTGCAATTTGAAATCAATTTTGTGAAAATATGTCAAGAAATAAAAAAGTGCATTTTAAAATTACGAGATTATCTAAGTGATTTTTTTTGCCCTAAATCTTGCCATACTTGTGAACAGGATAAACAGTCTTCTGGTTTAACGCATCGTGTCATCGTACGATCGATAGTCAGTTAGGACGACACCTTATTACGATTCTATTAGACCTCTCTGCTCTGCCCAGGCGCTCCCCAGGGTGGCGGACACCTATTAAGGGTTTTTATAGCGAGAATATGGCTAGGTAGGGATCCTAACCTACCCCTTTTCGATATATACTCGATCGAGTACTCGATCGCCGCGGCGGCGCCGCGGCTCTGTCGCGGCTGCGGCAAGTTGCGGCAAGCTGCGACAGAGCCCACTTCATACAAAATGTTCTAGGCGTCTTTTGTTTTTCTGTCGCGCGCCGCGCCTTGCGGCAACTCTCGCTATCGAGCGGCAAACTCGATCCGCGCGACGGGCTGCGACACGCCGCGACAACTCTGCGGCAGAAAAACAAAAGACGCCTAGAACATTTTGTATGAAACTTACTCTGTCGCGCCGCTCTGTGTGAACGGCCGCGCGACGCCGCGCGCTGCGGCATCCACTCGAGGATAGGTTAGAATTTTTCGATAGCTTAAGATCGAGTAAATAACGCCTGCCGCGCCGCGCCAGTGTGTGAGGCTCTGCGGCACAGCTTTGTCGCCGCTTGCCGCGCCGCGCGTGTGTGCAGAAGCCTTTACAGCCAGATCTATTTCAGTCCTCCTCAGTATAATTAAGTACTTCTACACCCACACAGTCTTGTGAGACGTAAACTCACGTATGTCAATCAACACGCGCCACACAGGTTAATGACTAGCCTAAATAAGAAAGACGACGAGACACTAGTAAACTATTTACTTACGGACATTTTTACAACAAAAACATAAAAGTTTTTATTGTAGGTCCAGGATGCCATAAAATAGTTCGCGTAAATAATAAAACTGAATACAAAACAAAGTAATAAAATCGACTGATAATTCATCTTACAAAAGCTCACGATTAACAAAAATTGTTGATTCTTCACCTTTAAAGAACTCGTCTTTCTGGTGGTAAACTTAAATTGGAAAACATGTTATAAAAATAACGTCTGGTGAGAAAATTTTTGCTAATGACTTATTATGTGATTCTACTAAAATTAACAATGTAATCAAGGCTTAAAATACCCATCACGCGGATTATATTAACTAACATGTTTATAAAGCCGTAAGCTGCAGAACGATCATTATAAAATGAACAGTTATAATCCTCTTCACATTTCTGGGCATTAACTGCGAGCTATCAATAACGTTACACGATTATTGAATAACTCAAATAAAATAACTCAATCAACAGTAGTGAAAGCAATTCAATATTATATAACTAGTAATTAATTACGATCAGTGGCAGCTAATGGAGCAAGCTAGACTGAACGGTTTGTAACAATGTGAGCTAACCATTCGAACTGTACTAAGGAGGTTTGTTCATTGAACAAATTGTATGTTGAATGTACTGTTATGCTAACCCAGTGAAAAGCGGAGCCTAGCGCCGAAATTAACGAGTACACTTGAAATATGCAAACGCCATGATCATAGTTGATCCGTGATCATGGCGTTTGCAACACCGCCGAAATATCGGAAACTCGAAATAAATAACAAACATGGTAAGTATCCCGTTTAAAGTATTAATAATAATGTTAGTGACCATGTCAGTTTAAAGACTTATAATACACCTTAATCAATAGAATTGTGACAAGTTCACATGACAAGAATTTAGTGGACTGCTATTGGTTAAATCCTGAATTTGCCAGCTGCGATAGAGAGACAGCTATAAGTAGTAGTAGATGCAAGGGCGAGGCATAAGGAAAAGTCAAGACTAATGAAATCGGACATACTATATTGGAAGCCATTGATATTTCGACCCTGGCATGAATAATATGGACACTCGCTTTCTAACGAACGCACCACCTCTGGAGTTCAGGAGCCACGAAGAGATTAAGTTACTAAAGGCGTGGGGCCTTTAATCATGGAATGTCAAATCTAATTAAAGTCAGCTAAACGGGTTCGTATTTCGAAGAACAATGTTTTTATTAACACGGATTTTGATCATATTGTCATTACTAAATCCTGCCGACCTTATTATTCCGAATTTAATTTTTAGGGCTCGCGATGGACATCTTCTTGTTCCGTATTTGCATCTCTATCGTCTGTCGTCTCAGTATTGAAATCCTTTCTAACCAGATCATCTTTCACCATTCATCGTTTCTTTGGCCTTGTATAGTTCAGACTTCCATATTATTTACCAGATACTGTTGAAGTCTGGAATATCGATTACAATACTACACTCGGTATTGCCGAAAGAATTATTCAACATTGGCTCAATATGCCGTTTGTTTAAACAAATTTTACAAAGAAATCAAAACATGTCAGACAGTACTACTGTACGAGTATCAACAAGATTATTTATAGCATAAAGTGCAAGGTTAAATTCAGAATCCTTTACCCGACTCGTTTATTGTAGCACTTATTACTTTTGAAATAGTGTTGGGAGAAGTTATGGCTATATTTTTGAAGAAAACATGAACGAAATAACAGAAATTTGTAATAAACGGAAGGCAAATTTCGCTACGGCATGAAATACGAAATAAAAGGTAAATTCGTCTAAAAGTCTGAAAAATTAGTAAGAATATGAATTCAAATTATTTAAAATGACCGCAACAAGCTACCAATAGGACACAAAAAAAACAATCTAGGATCACAGTATTTACAAAATACTATGTGCACACTGAAAATGGAATCAAAAACAGTTTACAATACAATAAGTTCACATATGGATCACAATTTCAAACACCAGACAAAATACTGTAAATCCATCAACGTTAAAATTCAAACTCACAACAATCTATATTATTGCTAGAATCTTGTATGAAGAAAGAGAAAGTCGTCCGGACTTGGGTGCATCCACTGCTCACGAAGATTGATGATTAGGAAGTGCCTGATTGAAGACCACACTCGATTATTGTATAAAACCAACATAATTACTTGCAAGGGAGAGTTAATAGTTATTATAATTACTGGTCTTAGTCTACGAGAGCTTAATATTAGTTATTTGTATAAGAGAGAGCTTAGAGACGCTGTCAGACCTATGTTTAAGCTGTATTTTTACTTTTTCGTCGTGTTCTAGTTTCCCTCAGTTGACTTTTACATCTTCAAGATGATAGGCTGCTGACACGGTATCATTTTCTTTCTTGGAGTTATCAATATGGTAATATTTATTAATGGTAAGCTTAGGTTACATGACAGCGTTAAGTCCTTCTGCGCTTTTGATAGATTTGATTTTAATTCGTCTATGCATTGCCTTATGGCGCACCCATTTCTGCTGAACGTGTATTCACAATCTAGATTAGATACTTTTTATCACAACAACCGAGATTTTAAAGGAAAGTCTATAGCCAATCCCACAACAAATCTTTTAGATTGGAGGGTACTTAAATAAAGCTGTCGTGCAAATTGAATCGTCTGTCAGACGGTTGTTGTTAATCTGTTCAGTTACCTACTCAATCGCACTATAAAATCGGTGTGAAATGAGGTCGTTCACAAGTACCTAATTGCGATATCGATTCATTGACGGCGAACTAGATTTATCAAACGTTTATGGCCTAACACAAGTTGTAAAAGTCTACCATTAAGAATCTGAAGTGACGGATTTAGGCCCTTTCCCTATTTAATGCGACACAATGTTTACAGCACCATTAATATCGTGGCCGATCAACCTATTGAGGGATTTAAAATAAAACAGCATCAACTCATTATGATGTTAATTACTCGAAACAATATAGTCTGCGTTTCTATACTTTCTAATATTAATCAGAAGACTTTGCACTTCCACGGCTTTTCGCTTGCAAGTGCAAATTGTTGGGAGTACTTGGGAGTATAGTTTCCTGTGTGAAAGTAGTAAGCTTTCTTCTTAAATCACCATATATCTGGTTGTATCATCAAAGTAACATACTATTATGGTAAACGGCCAGTGCTTAGATACTGTTTACTGTATACGACTGTCTGCTGCATGGCTGCATCGTAAATGAGTTTAACTCTAAGTACTTCACTAATCTTAGTTTCAGCATCTTTCTCTGTAATTAATTTTGTGTTATTAGCTCTTGTTTTAAGTCTAAATAAAATTTATAGGTTATTACGATTGCTACTTTCTATGTCTTATAATAGTCTTGCTGTGACTTTGTTGATTTTATATTTCACAGTGAGGTGTAAAATATCTGGTTGTTTTCTAATTTAATGATTTCATGATGCTTTCTCATAAAGCTTCTAAGTTTTATTTTAGGGTTCCGTACCTCAAAAGGAGAAAATCAGAACCCTTTTAGGATCACTTTGTCTCTCTGTCTGTAAAGAAATTTTGTCTCGGAAACGCATGGAGGTATTGAGTTGAAATTAATACCGATAGTAACAGCCGGTTTCCTCTCTATCAAATGAATAGTATTTTTCATTAACAACTGCCAATCTGACCTCCACAGCACAGTTACTAGGTAAGATACAAGTCTCCTTGGGAAGACTGGTTGCCAAATTTTCGAGTTTAAGACTACTCGTTACAACTGTCAAAGATTTACAAATATTAACCGGTATCAACGACTCAACATGTTTTCCGAAACACGCCAAAGTCTGGAATATAGATAACTAGCTTCCGCCAGCGACTTCGACCGCGTAGTGGCATAGTTACTTTGGGCTAACGCTAACCTTAACGTGTGTTATGTTGGAAAAAATACATCATTCTCTTCCCTTTTCTTCCCTCATTCTCCCCCTTTTGTCACTTTTTTTTCGCCTATGTCCGTCTCCAGGGTCCCAACTATCTCTGTACCAAAATTCATCAAAATCGGTTTGGCCATTTAGGCGTGAGGATGTAACAAACAAAGATACAAAGTCACTTTCGCTTTTATAATATTAGTAAGGATTATGGTCACCAATCTACGAATTGACCTCAGCAAGAGTAACTTAACCGTCATGGGAGCCATGCAGCTGTTATTACTCAAAAACAATAAGTGCACTAATAAATAATGGAATCATTAAACCGCATCAAGTTGCCGCACAGGCGCACGCGCAGGATAGCGGCCATGTCGCCACTTCCTCCCTATATATGGTATTGCTGATAATAAGCCCGCTTCCTATCAACTGTCCGCTCAGATTAACATTAGAAAGGTCCGGGCTGATAACATCTAGAACTAAATTGATTTTCCATTGGGTTGGCACTTGTTTTTTCTCTTAATGAGGTGTTGGAGGTTCGACTGGTTCTTGTGAGAGCCTGGCTGGAATTATATTGGGAGATTTCACGATATGAAGTACTTTATGGCCTAATGGTAACAGTGGCTCAGGTCCATCTTTAGAATGATTCGCGCTTGCCTAGGCTGGTCCATAGATAGTTGACCACATACCGAGTTTTCTCCATGCTTCGGAGAGTACGTTAAGACTTTGGTCCCGGCTGTCATTTGTAGATCATTGACAGTCGTACATGTAGTCTGTGGCCCGAAAGTATGATAAGACACAACATAAAAGATCTCTTTTTTTCCGGATGGGAAATCATCAAATAACTTCCCCGCTCTAAGTGGAGCGGGAAAACCCCGGTTCTGGCATACTTGCAATGCTGTTTGTTACTTTGGATAAAGGTAGGATATAGGATCTCTTAGAAGGACTCATAAGATTGATATTTTTAAAAAGGTTTTCTACTGCCGTAACCTCTTAAATATCATTACTAAGAGATAAATATAAAATAAAGCAAGAAAAATACATGTAACGATTTTAAATTGAACAGAGGACGTACAAAAGTCTATGAAAATATGTAAAACAATGTCTTAGATAGCAAAACAAGAGTAAACAGACCAGTGCGTGCCACCCGCAAATGAATCTTACGAGACATTCTGACGCATGCGCAATGCAAATGTTTGATGTAGTGCAAATTGCGCTTTTAAATCCTGTACGCGGAGCGCCAAAGGGATACACATTCAAAATAGTCATAATAAACGAATACATTAACCCGTGCAATGTATAGATTGAATTGATTTTATTAATAATTAAGTACGGTAAACAAATCTGATTGAACGGAGATTCCCATACTAGACACGAGTCCGTATCATTGATCAAGAAAAGAAAACACAATCAAATAGAGAGCTCACTAAGCCAAAAATAGAAGTAGTAATTAAAAACATAATATAGAAACTGATCAAGAATAAATTCAACGACCAATTAAAATGCAAAACATTAATGTTTTACTACGACGCAATTAAGCAGACTATAATAATAGTATTGGTGATAAAACCAGTGATCGAGGTGTGGAAGTGTCTCACATTAAATATCTGCGGAGATATCAGTACGGCTTACTGTACTGTACTCTTTAATGGCAGGTAATATAAATCTGACCGTTATTACTTCTTGTAAAGAACCTTTAATAAATGTAACAATATTGTCGAAAGAGTAATTACAACTGATGATACGAGATATGAGAACAAGGTTCTCGTTAAGATAGAGCAGAAGTATGTGATACTGGTTCAATAAAGTAAGGGTTATCGTCCAATGATAACAGACACAGGAACTCTAGCTTAGCATAGTTATGAAAATTAAGATGATGATAACAATGATGCAGCACATCCTAGGGCTTAGATAAAGCGACAATCTACCAGTGATAAGGAATCTAATAAAGACGGACAGGAAAATAAAAGCTTGACAGCCCCATTGAAATGTGTTAGGAGCATGGAATATGAAACCCGTTTAGTGTATTGTTTCGTCTGTAATTTGATGATATTTTGCTCCCCAACCAAAACGCACATTCCTAAGAGTGTACGCAGTACATTATGCAAATCTTAGAACTGGTATTAGCATGCGAATGTCATCACAGACGGCATAATTTGAATTTCTGTTTAACAAGTTGAGTGACTCTTTGATGTACTAGTGTATCCGGTTATTCTGCGAACTATGTATTTGGGTTTTAATAGTTATCAAGTGTGCTAAAAACATGTAATGATTTAAGTCCTTCTTCTGTTTTGATTTAGTACTCTAACCCCCGAATACTGAAACGTCACTCAAAATTTAAGTCCCACTTAAATTTAACAGAGACTCAGAAGTGACGTTTGACCATACAAAATCTAAAGTTTAAGAGCTGCTCAAATGTTAAGCAGCCCTCACATTTTGATTGACGTTTCAGTATTCGGGGGTAAGTCTGTTTTTTTACTGGCGTTTTAACACTTCAAGCACAAAGTACAGAGGCGGACTTAATGCAAGGCATTTTCTACCTGTCAACCTTTGGCTGATGCAGAGACAAGCAGTGGTCGGTGTAAAACAGAAAAAATATTTATATATATATGTAATACTATAAATAAAAACATAAAATACTATATCATTTTCGCGTTTTCATAGTATTTAAGCTTCTTCGAGCCTTCTAAAACGACACCAACCACAACAACTGGTCGTGTCTTCCGCAAAGCGTAATAACAACACACAAGTTATGTTGATCTAAGTCATTAGCGTCGACTGACAACATTACAATATTTAGAAACATCTACTGCAGACATCGGACGGCCTTCCCCTTGACCGCTAGCGAAATCGCAAATTCACTCTATCGTTAGGTACAGAAGATGAATCTTAGAAAAACGACGTAAATAGGATGAGTTTTCTGGCCTAACATGAAGGAATCTATATCTTGTGAGGATTATTTCCCTGACCGTTTCTCGGTCATGGCGGTCAATCTCAGCTGAGGTAAGCCATCGACGCGGGAGATATTATAGAGCACAAGTGTGTGCACAGGTACAGGTGCTCTCATGGTCCGATGGACGGCAACCCGACACTACCGGAGTGAGATCAGGTGCTGGACCAACGGCCTAACCTGGTTTCTGAGGCCCAGAGAGAAAAAGGCGCGGAGGTAGAGAAGGAGCGAAACATTATGACAAACACTTGACACAACTAACTGATAAACGAAAAGACGCCTACGATACTGCGCAGCGGTGATTAGGTTGAAATAAGTGATGCTGATTTGATACCATAATAGATATTTTTAATGTATTCAATGAACAGCAAAAAAAAACGATATTTTAACTGTACTCAATAGTAAAATTAAAAACTATAATAAAGTACTTAACGAAATTTCGTAAATTAAATGATTCACAATACTTGGACACTGTTATCGATTTCTAAAAGCAGGAGGCAATACATTAGTTACTTAATCATGCTTGGACGTTAAATCGATCGACCAAGGTCTGCCGGTGAAGACTGATGTCGTAATAAAGTTTCGTCCATTAAAAGTAATTTCACTTTAGTATGAATATTTTATGTAGGGTAGTTGAAAAACACTTCAGGAAAGTAAAAAACTACGTTCTGTATCGACCCCAGTTCAATTAGCATAAGATTAGGATGAAGATGTGAAAGAAGAACACTTCTTGTCTCAACGTAAAGAATGGTTGAGTTGAGTAAGTACTTGACTTTCATAAAGCAGAAAAAAATGGCGACCTACATACTGAGCATACAATAGAACCACCTTTTGCGAGTTATCAGATTAATAAAGCAAATCTTGACGTGGCATCTGTTAGTAAGATGGCTTATTCTTATTAAGAAAGTTGGGATTTAAAAGTGTGATCAAATTAAAGTTAGTATTTTACATGTACAACCATTTCTCATAATTTTACTTTGTAGTGTTTAATTTTCTTTAAAGTTAATACCTAATTAGCATTAGACGCTGACCTGAATGCACCGTGTCAGTAATGAAACCATTCGTTTCTATTATGAACGCTATTTTCCCGCTATAAATCATTCGCTATTCACGATTAATTTCTGGGCAATAAATTGTGCACATGATTCAAAAACTCATCGGTACACGTCCGGGATCAAACTCGCAACGAATCACGAAGTAGTAAACAAATGGAATTCTGACACTGGCGTTGGCGGTTTTTCAATTACTCAAATATAACGAGTAATGCGAAAGTAAATAACGAGCCTGTTTGTCACCATGTTTCTCCTAAACAGCTGAATGGATTTGTATTTTGGCAAACGGATACACAATGACCTGGTTAAAGAACAGGTCCCAGTAGTACCTACTTGCCTGTGAGACAATTTTCCACTGCCACAAGAGTGAAGCCACAGGCAAAGCTATAAATTACAGAATTCGTGAACTTCGTGCATGGAAGCAAATAGTAATTCTGCTGAATTATGATCATTGTCATGGGGCGTTGATAGACAGCTTCTCATTGCGATGATATACGCTGTTCGTGGAGAAATCTTTTGCGCAATTCTATTAATCAATCAACTCGGCCCATTGCAGTTTACTACTGAAGTTCCTTCTCTTCCAATTAACACTTGTCATTACAGCCCCAGCTGTTTCATTTGAGTCATCAATATTTTCTTCACTGCTTTTTTTTACTGACTTTTTTTTGCGGATGTCATGTAATAATGAGCGGGCGGGGAATGTGAGACTTTTATTGATTAGAACCCACAAATGTTCCTTCTATTGCCCTTTACGTTCCGGGGCCGCGGTATCTCTTTCGAACAACCCGCAACCCCGGTAGGCCCCTCTGCTTTTCTTCACTCTCTTATCTCACGTTACTTGGGGTTGAAGATTCGACACACAGATTCTTTTTTATTCATTCTCTCTGTCATTCGTTACTCTTTCCTGCGGTTGTTCTTGCATATCGTATTTCTTCATGTCATTTTATTTTCTTACTACTCCTTGGTCTACTCAACCCCACCTTTCCCCAATCGTTGCTTCTAACTAAATGAGTGACGGCCTTAACTTCCCATATTTCGTTCCTGACATCTCAGCATTTTACGACTGCCATATGAAACACGGTAAAATTTATACATGTTACTTTTAGTTAGGTGTCAGATTTCTAAATCGTGATTTGTGTTAAACTTAAAATGTTTGTAATAAAACCTCGAATAAATTATTTCAGCAATGTATTAAATTCTCTTGTCCACTGTAACTATGCAGTATCAGGTCAAAATTATTTATGTGGAGACAGGTTCAAGTAAAGCGAATTTAAGTGCTCACTATCAGAATAAAGTTGAATATTGTTTGACTATCTATAACTAGTTTTTACCGATAATGTTGATATCATAACGTCTTATTAGTAAAATACTATGAAAGAAACCGTCCTCGAAACTGTTTTATACAGTTCCAAATACTCAAAAACTTCGACCAAAAATCCTGCGCATAAAATTCCACGAACACCACAAATAGCCAAACAAATCGAAGCCAAAACACGCCACATCGCGTGAAAACTGAGTCCAACCAAAAATGGTAACAGTCCAGCAAGACCAGAGCCTTTCCAAACGATCTTAGCCTTACAGATACGCAGCGTTCAAACTGTCTGTAATTACATAGATTATTTATATTTATATGCATTTGTCATTGGATGTGTAGGCGGGGAGAAAGCAACATTTATCTGACGGTTTATGGTACTAGTCCCAGTAATAATGCTTATAATTCACCCAATGCGTAATAGATTTCCGCTCGACTGTATGCACAATGCGATCTGTCACTGTTAGTATATGGTAGCACTTATTGTGCGAGATCGGAAATTTTGATGTGATACAGTTTTATGAGACCCAGTGACCTAGCTTGTAAAATCAAGGATTGGGTTTCAAAAAGCTAATACCTGATAAGAAATAAATCTAGATGACTATATCATCAATTACTTGGGTTCTACACAACACGTTGTTATTGGCATCGCCTTTGTCTATGTAATGAACTCATAAAAGTTAAATTTGACCCACTTTCCGATTTTCAATTGAACTCAAATTTTACATACAATGTTTAGTTAGTTTGGATGGCAATACATCGTTAGCTATGCTATCATTCGTCATCATTCTAAATCCAATACAGCGTACTTCCAAAGATGGCGGGTTAGTTATTATTTATAAAATAAACATCATATGGGTATCAATTGAAAGAACTTGCTGAGAATAATACAAGAAAACGTGTTTTTAAACTATTATACTATTTTCTCTCTTATTCTCTCTACTATCACCCGTTACGGCATAATTTTGCCTTATTCTTTAATATCACACAATTCATCCATCTTTTCTTGAAAACTATCAGCTTGTCACTATTCAAGTAAAGAAATACTCTGGCCAACCTTTTCAACTAATGAAACGTGTCTATCTTCAAATGGTTCCCATCAATAATTCAACAGGGTAGAATTGAAGGCACGACCTTCTGAATGACCCGCCGTACACACCCAAGGACTGCTTGTCTGCTGTCTTCATTTAGTTTGATTAAACTAGCCCCTAAAGTGCTCTGGGCAAGGTTACTGATGTCATTTCATAAAATGTGGTCAAAGATATTATACCTAATAGAATATTCTTTCATTAATGAGTCATCCAGTTAAAAAGTTTGTCGACTATTTACTTGTTGTTGACCTAATTGCTTTTGATCCAATTCTCATTATAATCATGTATTTGTGAATGAAAGCTCTTTAATTAATGAAAGTAATTATAAGGATCCCAATATGTAGTCCGAAGTTAACGCGAAAACTTTCAAAGAATTCATCGATACAAACGTTTTACTAAATGGAATTTAGCACAAACATCTCAAGAGCTCCGCAGCTGGAACACAATCCTAACCACGAGACAGTTGTATCGGCAAGCCTGGGCTATTCCAGCATATCTTCAACTTGGCACCGAACGAACGTGAGAATCAAACTAAACTCGCAATTACCTACTAAGAACTTCGAGATTTATTACATTAAACACGCTCATTTCACTTTCAGAATCGTGTTCGAGAAAACGCGAACAAGTGGTAGACGGCCCTGTCTGTTAGCGATTCAACATTAAGCCGATCGGCTTTCCCTACAACAATCGTAAATAACGAATTCATTACGAATAACATAACCGTTTAGTTGTTTTATTGTGCTGTACGAGAGATTAGATTTTCATTGCCACTATAAAGCTGAAATGCGCCGTTAAAGCCGAGATTGTTCTAGTTAGTAGGGAAAGACGGGCGAACTTTATGATATTGCATGTAATGGAACGTGTCATTTTGAATTGTTGGACAAATAATTGTTTTGGTCAAACGGCTGGATAGCCAACGATTTCCAATAGTTGGTTATAAGAAATAATTCGCAAACCATATTGGGGCTTGAGCGGAATACAGATTCGATCAAGTTTCTAAAACTGGCAATTACTCGGCTAAATCTAGTAGCAGAATTCCCGATAAGAAATAAAAGCCTTGCAATGAAACACGAGTACCCACGAAACCGCCGCTTGATAAAATTACCAATTTTCATCTCTATAAAATGATAGGTATTAAGAGAAGCAAAAACCGCGGAACAGTTAACAAGCTCGCAGACAAAATTAAACTACATCTGCAAACGAATAAGAGTGATTTTCAAGCGGGTGTCGAACACGGAGGTTCGGTCACTAATGATGGCAAAAAGTCGGTGTTTGTATAACATTGAATTTATCACTTTCCCTGTATTGGACACCAGCTGAGCAGGACTAACGGCTGTTAATCGAGCGTCTGACATAACATTACTATGGCAACTAGAATGGAAATCGACAGTTAGTATGATTTGCAAGAAATACTTTTCTAAATTCTCCGATAGACTTCAGTGAAACAGAAGAATAAAAACCATAACAGTGAAAAAACAACTAGTATTTAAACCAGACTCAATCAAATATCCCAAAAACATGTAGAAGACGATAATCAACGACCACATTAGCCTTGGATCGGAATAACTGGTTGTCATGAAGATAGGCGTTTGTCCAGCATTAGGATGACGAAAACAACTTTTTTCTACCATTCTTACCTGTCAGTCACCACGCTATCATTAATCCTTTCTCCTTCATATCATTCCTCACACAATCCACTCATTTTATCTGTAGTCTTCCTCTATCTCTCGATCCATTAATATTTATATAAATCACTCTTTTAGTCACATGTGCTGCGATGACTCCCTGTCTTCCTTTCTGTAATAGGAGTCATTTTCAAATTTCCTCTTAAATATATTATCATTTCGTACTTTATTTATTCTCGTCACTCCACACATCCATCTCGACATTCTTATCTCTGCTGCATTCATCTTTACGGCTTGCATTCCGATCCATACTGTAATAGTATGCAAATTAATTCTTAGATGCATTGTTTCTAGTAACCATTTCAACAAATTCCTCAACATTGCCAAATTTCTCTCCCAGAGATTCAAAAGCTATTGACAAATCTTGTTCACAAATTTATTAAACACTTAGCTTTAATGGGTCAAATAACTCGTCGTACAAGCGAAGTAATTTCGCATAATTTCCAATTAAGTATAACTACGAAACAACCACATGATGTCAACGGAACCGAATGACATTCAAGAGGCTTTATAGACCAACATTGCGGTTATGCAAATCGTATGAACGAATAAGGCGGTAGGTATTAATTTATGGAGGACTGTCTTTTGGTCGCGGCTTCGTCTGACTGTCAGAGTGTAGAACGGAATCGAACCTACAGAAACATACTATTCAGGTAACAAAGTCATAGTTAAAAAAGTAATTGACTATTTATGTACAGACGACAGCAGGTCAAGCTACCCGAAACTGACAATTTTTTCCAATGAACCTTGAACGTTCCTTAAATGTACTTTAGAAATAAAGTCGAAAATCTATCAAAGAAATCTGTCAGATTGTAGTAGCTTGATGTGCAGGCGTCTGTACATGGGTGTGACGACATATTTTTTGTATTAAAAACCCCTTCTAATTGATACGCATATCGTGGGTGCATACCGTCGGGTATAATATATCTGTCCCAAGTTATATATACCAAAAAAACTAGTCCGTATTCTTTAGGGAGTGCGCCAGACGGGATTTAGGATAACGTTACTAAGCTAACCATGTATTGTTAACGAAACTAAACGTGTACGTGAACGAAATGTCAGCTCAATCTGTTACAAATAACAGTTTTAAGATTATTTAATTTAAACAAACGGACAAATATTGTAGAAAAGTAGCTAAGTCCAAATGTGGTCTGACGGTAAACTTTCTTCGAAATTCGTACTGCCGTTAAGGCGTAAAAAGGTAACATACAGACAGAAAGAGTTGTTTTCGCATGTAATTCTTACTATTCTTAGCATGGATATAATAAATAGCGGTATCTCTTACTATTTGGAGAATCGCCAATTTTGAGAGATTACAGCTTGTCATACTTTGCAGATGTAGTGGGTAGTCATTAAACGGTGTGAGATTTTTAAGTAATAGTCAATTTTGTTTTTTCGACCGATAGGTTTACGCTTTTTTGCATTGTATTCTTATCGATCACGATTGATCTTTTCTTTATTTATTCTTCTGATTCCATTGCTTTAATTCAACTATAGTTTCCAGAATTAAATTTCTTTCAAAGTAAAAGGTCTTTTTTTGCGAATGGGAATTCATCAAATAATTTCCCCCGCTCTGGGCGGAGTGTCAAACTTGTACTGACTAAAACCCATCCATGTTCCTTCTTGCCCTTTATATTCCGGACCGCGGTCTCTCTTTCGTACAACCTGCAACACCGACAGGCCTCTCTGCTATGCTAACATGTAAGTAAAGGTCTACCACAGTGACATCAATCGCAATAGTTGCATTGTAGCTTTAATCTTGGCTTATAATTTACATTTTCTTTATGGTCAGCTCCAGAGACTTTAAGAGCAACAGCTAGTTTCTTCAGTCACTACCTCAACAGTAATAGTCTTAACAGATAGCCGCTCCATAATAACAGCCATTAAATTATTAGTACTAGACGTTAATACGTTGGCTTTTTATCACTCTAGAAATGCTATTACTCACCGTAATTGCGCGTGCAAATTACCATGGTAACCATACCTGCTAAACCATAATTTGTATTTATTGCGTCTTATTAACAGGTTTTGAAACAATTTTGTTGCAAAATTAATTAGAAAATCGATTACATTAAAGTTTTACTTGACATTGAATTTCTAGAAAAATCTTTTTCAATAGTATGTGAAACCAGTATTTAAAATAAAATAACAACCTTGAACGATGTCAATAAGAAGCAAGAAAGGTCAAAAATACAATACTTTAACATATGCGAGATGAAACACTTTTGAAAGAATTTGAAATGCAAAACAGTCTATCTATTACCGTTTAAAGTTTGTTAAATGAAAAAGAATTTGCAAAACTAATTCAAATTATATCCGTAACTAAGTAACCATTCATTCGCGACAAAACGAAAATCAATGGGCGTCGACAAAACCATTTTTGGAGTCGAGACACTTCAATAACCAGACTCGACACAAACTCAAACTGCGCTCACGCACCAATAGTAACTTGTCTCACCTCCCAGACAGTTGAACGACCGATTGCAACGTCCGAGGCAATACCTTTTACAAGCAACGGAAAGCAACAACGAAACGCGGCGTACTTTCAAAACCTCTTCGAACAAGAATACGATACGCGAGAACTTGGCATAACTGAAACATGGTTTAAAGAGACGATCGCCAGGATAAGATCGCGAGATACATATTGATATCGGGAGAAACTAGATAGAAACTTTGAAAAATATGGCTGTTTCAAACTGGAGATATATGGACGACATGGTGATCGTTATCTTGTACTATATGGCAGAAGTGCAACATCTAGAAGATTCAATATTTGTAGACTGTGGGATCATTTTCGAGAGATTTTATCGGGTCGATCTTTATTAATGAAGATTGTTGATTTAGAACTAGCTGCTCTTCCCAATGTAATTCAAAGACAATAATGAAACAGACGATGAAAATTGACGCAACAACTTTTTAATATCCAACGCTATTTTTTCTCATGTGTTACCTAGCAGGTTGAATCTCTTTTGGATTCTTATTGGAATCGGTGTTTAATCCAATAGGAGTAAGACAGCAAGAGTGAAAGTTACATTCATCACTTTCAGTCCAAATTTCCACCTCGTCGCAAATATCTAGCTAATCTTGTGTTGTGCTGTAACTAACCTGATGTGAAGCGAGGATGCTCTTATAGCACCTTGCACTTCTGCCTCTAATACTTTCTTTCTTTCTGCCTCTATTACCCTGGAAGTTTTTAAATTATTTTTGTTGTTGTGAGGACCGAGGTCATTGCTTCATAAAAGCAAGAGTGAAGGTCAACTCTTCCTTTTTCTACGCCAGCCGTATTGTCTTCACTTGCTTTATTTACGACAAAATTTTCTCCAATAAATATTGCACCTGTGATTTTATGAGTGTTTGTTTTAGCATAAGCTTTCACATTTATCATCTGTAGCATATTATTATTTTAATGGCGAAGGTTATACTACGATTTTAATAGGCCATAATATTTCTTGCAGCGAGAAATATTCCATGTAGTTGTAATTTGAATATATGGTCAATTTTATATGTTTGAATAAAAACTGAATATAAAAGACAATCAGCTGGATAGACGCGTAAAGTGTTGACGTTTCGTTATTTAAATTATTGAGAAACGAGGTCCTGGGTTTAGTTCGTAGGTAGAGCAATGATATTAGGTTTTTGCATCATGAATTTCTGAACGATAGTCTATGAAACAGAGTCCGGATTTGTGCCTGGTTCATAGAAAATGGCAAGACTTAAAATGGCGGAATGTTTGTGAACTTCCCTTCTAGGTGCGCAGCAAATGTGAATTTTCTTCATCATCCTTTAGCTTGTGGGGTATTTTCAGTGTTCAAATCTTTCTTAGTCCTTAGGCTTGAAAAATCTGTGGTCTCATGTTTTGTTAAACAAATGCGTATACGCAGAAAACGCGATCATTAAACTATTGCTCTACATTTACAATCAGTGAACCACGACCACGATTTGCATTGCAAATCCAAGTAGTTACCCATTAGCGTATATTTAGATCAAGTTTTACTATGTGAACTATTTAAACCAAACATGGGTCCTAATCTTTTATTCAATTGGCACTAATGTTTTAGTCAAGAACCTAACTGTCCAGCAAATTACCCACAACGATTCTACGAGAACTGTTTCAAAACGAAACAAGTCAGTCTATTTGACTTAATCAGGTTAAGGGTTCAGTTAGTAAGCTTCTTCCAGCAAAGCAGAGGGGCCTGCCAGAGCCACCGCCTGCCGGGGTTGCGGATTGTTCG
Organism: Ochropleura leucogaster; assembly: GCA_958449745.1. Taxonomy (NCBI): domain Eukaryota; kingdom Metazoa; phylum Arthropoda; class Insecta; order Lepidoptera; family Noctuidae; genus Ochropleura; species Ochropleura leucogaster. The sequence goes on from OY288208.1 coordinate 2,120,206, forward strand.
AAGAGATACCGCGGCCCCGGAACATAAAGGGCAAAGAAGGAACATGGGTGGGTTTTAGTCAATAATAATCTGATACTCCTCCCACTCCGCTCATTATTTGATGACATCCGCAAAAGAAAGTCAGTTAGCTTTTGTGTTGTCGGTACAGCATTTTCAGTAAATTCCTACCATACCCAGCGTGTAACAGAACTCCTTTCCTTCTCACGATAGAAATCATCAACCTTCTCCTACCGTCATTCCAATTAATTTGCGGTCAGCGGAGCATCTTCTTCCTCCAAATATTTGTCTGCAGCTAATATTTACTAGCCCACCCTCATTCTCCAGACATTCCGTGATCATACCGCTTGAAACAGCGTCGGAATATTGGGAGATAAGATTGACAATTGATCACCGAAGATATCCCGTAAGACACCGCTTCACTATAAGTCATTATTGAAGCAAGCCATCCTTATTTCTCACGTTAGAAACATCGCCTCGTAAACACTTCAAAACAAGCCTCTATTGCAAAAATGTAACAACAACCACGTATCTAATATTATCTGAACGGCCTTGTGGAGCGCATTGCCAAAGCCATTGTACCACATTAGTATTAACACACAGTAAATCAAAGATGAAAGAATGAGAATATTCGAGATAGTTTGAAAAGGACGCCTCTTACAGGAGAAATGAAAGGAAGTCGTCTGTCTTAGGTCTGTATTAGAGGCTGTAGTATGGACAAACCCTCCTCCTCTTAACCACACCATCAGCCACATGGTTAAGACGGACAAAGGCACAGACTGTTAGATGTGATTGTTAATGAATGGAGAGAGACCGAGGAATGATACGAAAGAGATGTAAATGAGGCAAGGGAAAATGGAAGGAGAATACGTGTTAATCAGAAGTAGAATGCGATGAGAAGGGCAGGAAGATAATTTCACAAAGAACAAATAATCAGAATCGGCACACGTAAGATTCTCTACTCAAAAATTTACACGAATCCTAAGCATGATTCAGAAAGCATGTTAATTAGACGGTAGCAAGACGGGAGGGGGGGGGGCTGTCGCTTTACGTTAACTTAACAATAAGTTGTCAATCTAGCATCCGCGGTTAAGCAAGGAGCCAGTTAGTTTACCTACTGGTATATCTTTGTACTGTGACTGTACTGTCAGAAGTGACCGATATTAATGAGACTGCGTACGCGCATATTTCGGTTACGCTAACTTACACCTGTTTACCTCTTGACATTGAAACTGTATTTTCGTTTGACCTTTAGTAATTATTACGTAGTTTATAGGAGTGCTCATAAAATGTTTATTACTGTATGTAATGGGAAGGATGTACGCATTGTTTTTTTATTGGAGTTTGTAATTACTGTATTTTTAATTCGCTGAGCCGTATATTCATCAACAATAGAAAATATACTTTTTTTTTTCAACTTTTCGCAAACCTATTACGTATTGCTTATCGTATATTTTTCTCTTATCAATGTCAAACGTCTGATGGAAACAAAACGGTATTTCAATACGTTTAGTTTAATGTGGTGCGAGCAACAATATTTCTGAAACAACCAATTCGATTCCATAAATTAAATAATTTGATACACTTTACAAATTCAAATAGACAAATATATCATATCTAATGATGGATACTTTTGATAGCTACTTTCACTACGTAATAAAATGGAATCAAGTCATTAGTAAACGAAAGACCGATAAAAGACGATTTGCAATAATAGTACCTAAAGGTAATTAGCGTATCATTACCCCTATAATTCTGAAAAAATTAGGCAGACGTATAGCACAACTAAATGTCGTCAGTCATATTTAAGTAACTTATTATAAGATACGCGGTCGAAGAGTTACTGGCTAAATAATAACCGCCGCTCCAGTCGAAGGTTAAGCCGCACTTGCCTAGGTGACTCCGTAGATACGTGTTCAAGATCACCATTTTTTTTCGGTCGGTAAACCATCAAATAACTAGTATTGTCACACTTGTACTGGCTAAAACCCACCCATGTTCCTTCTATTGCCCTTTACGTTCCGGAGCCGCGGTATCTCTAAGATCACCCATTAGGTACATACAGTTCCATCCGTGCCTCAAGGAGCACGTTAAGCTGTTAATTTCGGTTGTCACAAATATGTATAGATCGACTTAGTGGCCCGAAAGTCAAACAATCTTAAGAAGGGGTATCGTAGTATCCAGTACTGTGGGCAGACCGGGGGAGAGACTACTGACTAAAAGACCCGTTCATGTTTATCAATTTGTCCTTTATGGTCCGGAGCTGCGGTATATCAGACTAGAAACTAAGGCAAATAATAACCCTTTGAGTTTAAATTTGAGCAAGTCTAATACCAAAACCGGCCATGAGCGTGTCGGGCCACGCTCAGTGTAGGGTTCCGTAGTTTCCCGTCCGTCACAATAAGTGTTCCTAGTTATGAGGCCAACCGAACAATTTGGTAATACCCGATCCAATGTAATAAGTACCTACAGCGCCATCTCTCGGGGAATTGGGTTACTAATTCATACAAAGACGTGCAATTTCGGTGGTAATTTTGGATTGCGAGAACCCCTATTCATTTTTAAATACCTTTCCAACAATATATCACACGTTAGGGTTGAAATTTAAAAAAAACACTTCCCACTTTACATATAGGGTGGCTACCCTAATAAAACATTTTTTTCAAATTTTTATTTTACCACTTTGTCGGCGTGATTGATATACATATTGGTACCAAATTTCAGCTTTCTAGTGCTAACGGTCACAGAGATTAAGCGAGGACGGACGGACGGACAGACAGACATGGCGAAACTATAAGGGTTCCTAGTTGACTACGGAACCCTAAAAACCCGGCTTAAATCCAGACAAGAGATTACTGAGAAATTCCAAATAGCAAACTTTGTATAACCTTGAAATTAAAGCTAACTCTGGCACAGCAGCAACACCGGCGACTAATAAACCAACCAGTCAACAAAAACTAATTACAGAAAACAAAAACCAATTAAAGAAATACATGACTAAACAAAAACAAACTAAACACTTCAACATAGAAGCTGATAGTGCGATTATGTCAGCTTGATCATTACATAACAATATTATATAACAACTTATTACAACAGAGTACAATAACAATTATTTTACTAGTCAGTAATTCGTCTATTTGATGCCTAGAGCTATTGAGTCGAGAGTTTGATTAAGAACTCCCGGTATACAATAATCTTTTGAGCCAATGAACTTATGTAAGTAGGCAATTTGTTTGTATATAAGTATGAGTACTTCCTACTAATATTATAAATGCGAATGTTTGTGAGGATGGATGTTTGGATGTTTGTTACTCTTTCACATCAAAACGGTTGAAGGGATCTTGATAAAATTTGGCACAGAGGTAGATTATAGTATTTTTTTTCGATATCACGCGGGTGAAACCGCGGGCGCCAGCTAGTAAGTATTATATTATACTAGCTTTTGCACGCGGCTTAACTCGCGTTAAATTCGGGGTAACGCAGTTCCCCTTTCCTGATTTGCAGGTACCTGCTACCTGTATGTCCGTGTGTTTTTATCCTTGCGCCTTATTGATTGTAAGAACAATCAATAAGGCGCAAAGCTAAGTTTTCCCTTGTCTTCCCTCTTTCTCACTCATTACCCACTTTTTTTCAAAAATTAGCAATGAACAGACATAGGCTAATTTTTCCAGGGCCCAACTATCTCTGTACCAAAAGTCATCAAAATCGGTTTAGCCATTAAGGCGTGAAGACGTAACAAACAAACTCACTATCGCTTATATAATATTAGTAAGGATACCAACCCTAGTGGCTGGTTTGCTATGACGTTCGATACTCAGCTTGTACTTAAGCCATTTTTTTCTCTTTTTATATTAATTTAAATTAAAAAAAGTGTGAAATGTTTTGCTGAATGGATAAACCAAAATTATATTCTTAAAGTGTTTTATGTTCTTTTTAGGGTTTCGTAAGTCGAAAAGAAAAAAAACCGAGCCCTTATTGGACTACTTTGTCGGCCTTTTCTTTCGTAAGCCTCTTGGTAGAAATTTCTTTTGAAATAAGCTGTGCTTTTGTACCTACTTGGTGTTTTGTAATGATGTTTCCTTATGTTTTCGCCTGTATGTAATAATTTATTAAATAAATATTAAAGCAGTGACGACGTAAAAATTATAAATAAAATGTAGCGCTTAAAATAATCATAGCAATTTTCTCCTCATGGTCATTCAGTGTACCATGAAGGTTTGTTTTTTTTTACATGATCATAGTTATCAAGTCATTAAAACGATTTTACTCTGTCACCATTATCACAGGCGTGATCTTATTTAACACTAGCTTCCGCCCGCGACTTCGTCCGGGTGGCATAGTTTCTTTGGGGGTAACGCTAACTAAAACCCGCGTAATGATCGAAAAAAAAATATATCTTTCTCTTTTCTCTACCCTTTTCTTCCTTCTTTCTCTCCCATTTTTAAGCCATGTCCGTCGTCGAACAAAAATTCATCAAAATCGGTTTGGCTATTAGGCGTGAAGACGTAACAAACAAACTCAGTTTCGCTTCTATAATAATTTATTGGTAGGTACGTTGGTAGTCACGTGATAACACAATATGCGTTAATAGCATCACATTCCATTGAATACTATTCATACCTACTGTAATTAAAACCGCAAAACTATTTGTTTCATTCAACATTATAGCACGCGTACTTTATTACCAAAGAATTAGTAATACTCTGGGTATTGTAACAGAAGGAGTATTCCAACTCTTCTGTTGCGTCAACCTGTTTCCTTTTCGATCAATATCGTTGCTTCGATCTAGCTGGATGCAGCTGAATACCAGTGCAATGCAAGTGCAAGTTGCCGTGCAATGCAAGTGCAAGTTACAGTGCCATGTAATGTACGCTAAAACACATAAATGCTTTTCTGTTTTTTTTTTTTAAATAAGGTTTTCTTTTATCCAATATGCGATAAAAAAAACCATCATAATCATCATGATCAGCTTGCTTTTTCCCAACATAGTGGGGGACGGCTGCCAGTCTAGCCAGATGCAGCTGAACACCAGTATTTTACATGGAGCGACTGCCTATTTGACCTCTACAACCCAGTAAGTACTGGGTAATACGATACCTCTTAGTAAGACTGGTAGTGATAATCTTTGCCAACCAATCAGGTATAATTAGTTTACTATCGCTAAACTATCAATTAACGGTTTGTAACAAGCCTCATTCTGTTAGCAATTAACAGCTTTAAATTACAAAACATTCATTTATCACCTCCCATTAACGCTAACTAATTTACTTAAGCCGTCAGTTTTGGCACTAATATTATTTTGAATCGATAGTACAATATTTCAGACGGTATCGTTACCATTTAACGGGGCTGGAATTCAGTATTTGTAACTGATTATTTAGTGAGGTAATTGAGAATATACTTATTTGGGCGTAATTGTTAATCTTGCTAAGACCTGGTATTTCATAATTCGCAGCAATATTCCACGTTAATATTCATTTGCAATACTTAGTAATGTTTTAACTATTGCAACATTTGTCCTTTGCAAAACAAAGAGAAAACATGATGCTAAAAGTATATTTTTGACGCTCAGTGCAATGTAGCATCACAAAATGAAATATTTAGGACTAATCTTTCCCAATTGACGTCAATTTGTAACAAATAAAAAATTGAATGGACATTGGGTAGCTACGTTGGACAAAGCATCGGCACTTTGATTGATACAAAGAAGCATTTCAACATTCTAAGCTCAAATGAATCGGTACATCCTCGTCTAAGGAAATAGAAGAACGTTTAGTCGGTAGAAAAAAACATTTATATCAATCTATAGCACAACTAGATTCTACAAATACTGGTATTCACGAGACAAATAATACTGGGAACCAAGTCAAGCCAAGGAAGGCAGCTAATGATCAATAGCCAACCTTAATTGGGTATCGTGTAACCAAACAATTGGGTAGACTGGGAGTAAAACAAAATAATTGTTGCCGATGCAGATGTAGTGTTCATGATTAAAGTTGATAGTAGAAGTTATTTTGCGATTGATTTGGGTGCAAAATAGCACTTGCGTGATAAATTCACGACGATAGAAATATGTGAAGATAACGCATGAAATAGCGCCAGCAACAGTCAGGAGTAATGAGAGGAGCCAATTCAATGAAGCGAATCAATAGTACTCCCTACACAAAAATATGCGGATTCGTTGGCGCCCTAAATTATAACTTATTGCGAATATTATTATTGGCTGGAATTTATTTTTGAATATCTTATCATGCGTTGCTTTTGGCATCCCGCCCTGCAGATAATTCAGAGTTACTACGTTTCATTACTCTATTTGTTGAAGAGATTAGATAGTTACTCTTAACTCGTGTGAATTGGAAACTTGTCGAATCATTGACGGAGAAATTGGTTGAGGCATAACTTTTAAAGATACTATACTCATTCAGAAGTTAGTACTCCTCGATACAGCTAAAAAGCTACCCAAATAAATCACTAAATTTAAAAAATGTATGTAATAAGTAGATGAATAGAAGGAATAATACCTGTTACATTACGCAAAAAGAATACTAAGAAGGACGAGACATACCAGGATAGCATAGACTGATAAGATAGCAAAACGTCGACAATGTCAATTGTTGAGCAATGACAATAAAACCAGGAATTTGTACAAGAATAAAAAGCTTTACCAGACACGCACATGGATCAATATTTGCCAAACGTGATTTCGAAACACAAATACTAAGAATGTTATCAAAGAACAAAGTATACTGCACGTCTGACTCTACACTAAGATACCTAGTCTAAATATGGAAATTCTCTAGAATAATATTATTAACCAAGTTCATGGACAACTTGTGTGACGAAATTTATAAACGTTGATAAAGCAAATAAGGTAAAGAGTGACCATGGAGTTTCTTGCCGATTCTTCTTGATAGGAAGACCAACCGCACCGCGCATCAATTTCGGGGTTTCCTAAGTTCTCGGTATTTTGGAGTACATATGTCAGGATAGAATGTGGCGTGTTTTAGTTTCTGCTTACTCTAATGGGACAAGGTGCCGTCTGAGAGCTTTCCACCTGGACTTTTTATGCCATGGCCGACTTGGAAATCTCTAAATGGACTCGGATCCCAAGTCGGTGGTAGCAAAAACAATCTCTACAGATGGGGTTTTATAGACGGGTCAGATCTCAAGTGTGCAGCATGTCTCCACAGACAAAAGGTCTTATAGCTGCATCAGCGAGCGGTCTTCGCATAACTGAATTTTGGGCCAAAAATATTTAACTCGAATTTGCGAGCGACACGCACCTGTTTGGTCATCAATTGCATGTAAGCAGATATTTTCTGGGATGTAATGAGTTAAGACTATCTAGACGCAAGAGAAGCATGATTCTTACTCTAATTAATCACAACCAATTTAATATTTGTCAAAGTGTAGATATGTTCTGAATGAGTGTTAGTAAAGCATTTGCAAATCACAACCAATCAGATATTCGCCAACACGTACTTCCCGATATTTCATGTAGGTATATGTCAGAGGAAATTTGACAAATAAGTAGTGCAAATTGAAGAGGACTAAACACCTGGCCACGGTTTGTGTTCACTATTGCCAAAAACTCCAGCAGAAGATAAATAGTACTAAACTGCTGAAATATCATGAAGTATGAAATATAGTAAAGATATAAATAACTAGCTGCGCCCCGTGGTGTCACGCGCATATAACAGGATAAAAAAAAAATCTAAGTAAACTGCTGTAGTTTTTGTGTGAAAAGTAACAAATAATCCATCCATCTTCACAAACGTTCGCATTTATAATATTATTAGGATTAGTTCTGTACCAAACAGATTGTACCTTTCATTGTGTCATTTGAAAGTTGTATTTTATAACGTGCTGGTGTCTGCACGTCTAGAGTGGTTATCGAAAGCATTTTTCGCACATAATATTATTTGATTGTGAAGGGAATTTTCAGCAGAACACCAGACCGAAAACTTCTAATAGACAGTATACGTAGAGTTATACATTGTGTGTTGTTTTCAGTCACTAAAAGTTTGAACATCATCACCCTCTTTCTGGCGCAATCGGGTAAAAACACAATAAGAACGTATTTGTGAATAAAAAGAATCAATTTACCAAACTGCTTAATCACGTAATACGTTTTGCAAATAATCAACGAATAAATAATCACGATTTTTACCTATTCACGTTAGCAAATTCCTATTGAGATTATAGTGATAATTGATAAGCCACGTTTATCACCTCATCGTAATTTAGTAGCGTATCACCGAGATTTGTAAATAGAGATTGAAACTATCGGTGTTGATTAGAAATTTAATAAAATGAAGTATTTAGGTGAAAAAAGTAGATATTACTGATAGTATTAAACTTTGTTTAGTCTGAAGAAAATAATGGTAAAATCTACTTGGGTGATAAATTCTGCAAACCTCAAACTAATTCTGCTGCTATCTTTTTTTCGCTGTCAGCATATACGTAATCCTATTAATCATTACGCCACGGTTGGCGCAGTGGCTGAGCGATCGACAGCTGCGCTGCGTGTCGCGAGTTGTATCCCGCACGAAACAAATATTTTGATGGCCAACAGATAGTTGTTCCGGGTCTGGCTGTTTGTGCATGTGAGTTTAAACGTTCGTATTCGCCCCACGATACAGGAGAAATTCCTAGTGTGGGGGCAACGTTATTATTTTTAAGATAAAAAAACATCCTGTTTGTTTATTACCTCGTCACGCTTTAATGGCTAAACCGATTTTGATGAATTTTGGTACAGAAATAGTTGGGAACCAGGAGACGGACATTAGCTAAGCCACATTTTTATTAAAAAAAAAGTGGGATATGAGGGAGAACAAGGGAAGAAAAGGGAAAACTTAGCGTTGCTATTACAAATGAATCAGGCGCAATAGCAAAAACTGCAGGTCTGCTTGGTGTGTTATACCGAATTTAACACGAGCGAAGCCGCGGGCGAAAACTAGTTGTCTATAATTGTTATTGCTGTTGTTGAAATACAGTGGCCTATACGACAAGTGAAAACACACGATCGAATAGAATCGAACGCAAAGAAACTTACTTAGCACGGGTGGCAATGAACTTAGCCCGATATCAAGGCTTACTCATATCTCCAAAAAGGAACGAAATCCGGAAGGTAAGTCGTCCACATTCATACCATAAACAACGAAAGCATGAGTCGAATACTCATTACATTCATAAGGTCATTGGGCAGTGCCGTTCTACTTCAACAGCACCATCATTGTTTCTCGATAATGCAAGGCACTCGGGCGGCTATTTTTAGCCAATGCTCTCGCTTTCTGTATTTCTGACCGTTGAGGAACAGTTATAAATCTTGATGGCTGAACGATTAATTTAAGCGTGTTGGCATGTGAAGAGATAGATGAATGAAGTGGGAATGAGAGAGTGAATGATGTAAATGCGGATGGATGGATAGATTAAGAAACGGTGGTTGAATGAAAAGTTGATGACCAGGACCTCGAGGGATATGGCCGTAAGAAGAGTGATGAAAACAGGTGTACAGTACAAGATGAAGATGAATTGAGTATGCATATGAATGGCAAGGAAAGGAATGATAATGTAATAATAAGTGAATTGAAGAGAAAAACAAATTATGCTGACCGTGAACCCAAGTCACGGTGGGCCCGGAGAGAAAGAAAGAGCGGTTACTCCTATAGACAATCTAAATAAAGAGACTTGTCTGTTTTATTTTTATACTGAAGAGTAGATGATATTTTTGATGAGAACGTGTGGGAATAAAAACACATAATTTCTTCAAATCGCTGTATAAAAACGTTTTAATAGAAATAATAGCGGAAAATTTTCGCGGTATCCATTTTGATTGTTAATAGACGTCATGTATGCATGCAAATTGAGTTTTTCATGCATTTTGTGTCTTTGTATTGTTCAAATTAGAATTTTGCCGTCAGACTAATAAATTAAAGAAGTGAATGAACTACAGATAGATGGAATTTATGTGGTAGATTTTACGATAATTTTCTGCAAGTCTTGTAAAATATTTTCACGAGAAGAGTAGCTTTTAAGTTGAAAGGCGGTTTCTACATTCAAGTAAGCATATTTGAGATGTTGTAAAATGTCTCATGAAATATGTATGACTAAGAATTCTCACGAACAATTAATATCTATAAAACCGAATACTATTTTCTCTTGCACAATAAAACGCAACGACACTTTTCGAAGTATCTTTCACTAGCTGTTCCACGCGGTTTCACCCGCGCTGCTCAGCACCTGTTGGTCGTAGCGTGATGTTATATAGCCTATAGCCTTCCTCAAGAAATGGACTATCCAACACTAAAAGAATTTTCCAATTCCAACCAGTAGTCCCTGAGATTAGCGCGTTCAAACAAACAAACTCTTCAGCTTTATAATATTAGTATAGATTTAATATTGAACCAAAATATATGTTTGTCATCATACAGGCATGTGATGCGGAGGAAGTTAGAGCGAGGTATTCAGCAGCATCCGGTTAAAACCGAAAGGAACCCGACTCCACAGACTAGGAAAAAGGGTACCCAGATGAGTGTACGGAAAAGTTAGAACAAACTTTTAAGACACAATTTTTTAGGATTCTGTACCGAAAGGGTAAAACGGGGCCCTATTACTAAGACTCCTCCGTCCGCGTCTGTCCGTCTATCCATCTGTCACCAGGCTTTATCTTATGAACCGTGATAGTTAGACAGTTTTGAAACAGATGATGTATTTCTGTTTTTCCCCATAACAACAACTAAAAAAAGAATAAAATACATATTTAAAGGATATATTCCCATTCAAAAAACGTGATTCGACCGATTTTTCCTTTCTTTTCGTTTACTGTTTTTGAGGTCAGGTTAAAATAAAAATTAGGGGAATGGTTATATTTTGAAGAAAAAAACAGCAAGAATGATAAGCTAGATTTACAAAATGGATTAATTAAGAAGATAATCACTTAGATGAAGATGATGCCATCATTATTATTTAGATGAGAACATTTTACGACGACCCCAAATAAAGTGACTTGCAAGAAAATGAAGATGACACAGTTTAAAACCCAACAATATTTGAACAAGATACCATCAAATAATAACAGAATCGTTGAAACAACATGGTGTTATCATACCACAGTACAAGGTTACTACATAAAGTTTCGAGTTATTATCGAAAACAACATGAATGGAGTAATTGATCGCTATCGCAAAGTTACCTTGCATCGGGAGAGGAGTGGCCTTGCAAGATCATCAGACGATATGCTCTATAAACTACAGGTAGACGGATAAAACCAAGATTACGAGCAACATGTTTTATTTATTTTTTCTGAATGGCATCTCGCAGTTCAACCTAGGAGGTTATCGTCAACTTAACCGGGCGAATCCTGTGGATGCCTTAAAAATTAAGACTTCCAGCTAGGGTAAAAAACTTACAAACTAAGCGACTACACGCTAAGGGCACCCTGTGGGGTACGAGCCTCGGCTTAGGGCGTCGCTGAAGGAGGACAACAAAGGGATAGGCTGGATCTGAGTGAAACGAGCAACAAGTGTGTTTGGAGTAGTTTTTAAAGCAAATTAAACTTGTGTTGCCATTCGTGTTACCCCGCGACCACGGCGCTCGCAATTTGCTCATAATAAATAAAATTGTTTTTTAATATTCCACAGCTTCTATTTACAATAGCTATAAATAAAGAATGGAATATGCCTATAAGCAATCGTACCACCATGTGTCAGTCACGCGTGATTTTCGCGCGATAACTATAATATGTTCGACAAACATGTCGTACGTGATACATTGAAAATTGTTCGGCGCTAATTTCATGAATTTACAAAATGACTGCTCTTGTTTTGGACAGGATACAGTCAAAAAAACTCCTCTTGATCTGGGCAGAGAGGAAGGGGAGTCAGACTTCTACAAACTAGAACCCGTCCATGTTTCTTCTTTTGCACTTTCCGTGGCCACGGTCTCTCTTTCGAACAACCCGCAACCCCGGCAGGAAACTACTATCCTGGGGCCCATAGTAAATAATAGTCGCCTAGAGGCCTTAGCAAAATCATACATAACATTACGCCAGTAAGTTCAAAAGAGTAAGGCAGAGGTGCATCTAATAGTACACCCAGAATTCATTGCTTAAGTAAGGACGAGCAGAATCATAATAGGAAACTATAATGAATTCCGTTAAAATTCTCAGAATCGTCACAGACGCATTTATTACAAGTTTAGAATAGTCATTCAATGTCAATCATTGTGATTTTTTAACGACTTTTAACGTAAATCATATTATTCTATTATGTTAATGTATAAGCAGCCATTTTAGGCGCCCCGGTTTCAGTGAAATCCCAAAATGTCGAACTTAGGAATTTAGGTAAAATAACTAAGGGATGTTCGACCCGAACAATCCAGTTGGAGACTACTTAGATTCTTTCGTATTTCTTTCTTTTTTAAAAAAAAACGTTACGCCACACTAGGAATTTCTCCTGTATCGTGGGTGCGTTTACAAACTTTTAAAGTCACATACACAAATAGCCAGACCCGTAACAACTATCTGTAGGTCATAAAAATATTTGTTCCGTGCGGGGCTCGAACCCGCCACACGTAAATAGAACAGTCAAACGCGTAACCACTGCGCAAACCGTGTCGTCGTCGTGTTTTTATTGTATATCAAGACCTCGAAATAGATGCAACGCAGTATACTTTTCTAAATTGGGAATTTGGACGCAACGGAAGTCGACTGAAAAGGGGAAGTAATCTGTTAACACCGAATTTTTAATGTGTTACAAGAAATGTGTTCTTTTATGGCCTTCTTCGATTTCAAAGACCAATTTAGTTTTGGGCACAGTCCACCACTAAAATTCTTGTTTTTTTTTTCAGGTATAAAAAGTATACGTATGTTGGGACACGCTTTAAGCGCTATGGTTGTGCGTCATACGCTTTAACTGAAACTAAAAGTTATTGGCACCTGATCTATTGGACTTACTGGCGATTTCATTTGCCTAACTTTTTGAATAAAAACAGTCGCGTTGGTGTATGTTTTGAGACATAAACTACCATGATCTACTGTGAATACATCTTGATGTTTTACTACAGGCAACAGATAAGCACAGTAGGAATTCCGCGTCAAGAAATTGTTTTGATTGGCAACAATCCGACAACAAACATACTGGCATCCCACCTTGACTGAACAGAAACCCCAGAAAAACTATCCTGGTATCCCTGACCCGATTAGTAAAAATATCTTATTCCAATTTTCTCTTTTCCTCAATCCAGCTTGGTCGTCAGATATATACTAGATATACTATTTTCGCTATAGCATGGTATGGACCCGACTTTAGATGAAAATATATGCTTAGTGCTTCATAGTAATACATCCCAACACTAGACATGTCTGTGGTTAGTCCTATTAGGCTATGAGATTCAGGGTAAACCCTTAAAGGCTTTTAGTCAAGATCAGAAATCGAGGTAACGTTCCAGATTAAAGAGGAATGGTACATTTGACTAACTACTTGGGTCTTGACAGAGAGACAGATAACAAAGTGATCCTGTAAGGGTTCCGTTTATGCCTTTTGAGGTACGGAACCCTACAAAATAATAGTTATTGGAACACATGATTATTTAAATCACCTTTCTTCACAGTCCTTTCCAGTGGAATTCATATTTCAACCAAAAATAAATGTGTTTAGGTAACGGTTTTCGGCAAGCGTGACATCTCGACCCCGATAAGTGATTTAGCGACAAAATGTCTGAGCAAGGCCAACGCCCGTTGATTACAATTTTCGTCTAAAATTATGCGGTTACGGTATACCTACGCCTTTCAATTCCAACGTTATGTAGATATTGAAAACAATTTACCTATCTCGGAATTTATCTGTGACTAATTTTTGCCGACGAATTCGCTCGTGTTACAGTCGGAAATTATCACGCGAGCATGTTTTTAAACAGCCTATGACAATCGGGGAAAATGTAGACTCCCATTAGTAATTATAATATAATTTCCGGGATGGGATCACACATAGGATAAATAATACCACTAACGTAAGTTCGAAAAATTACCCCCTACATTTTTTTATTAGATCGGCATTCGATTGACCTCAATCTTGTCTAAAACACTAAGATTGCTCTAAGAGCACTTAAAAGATATTAACTCGAGATTTTGATAGCTCCGTGCTACATGCGACTCTTTATAATATTAGTGCAAATGTGACTTTCTTTGGCAGATGTTCAGAAAGGGGAATAAATCCATTGTGTCTTGCAATACGGTAAGTAACAAAATATAGCAAAACGTGTCTACAAAAGGGCCGGTTTCATCCCAAATGAAGAGCAGATGTCTCGGGCAGACAATAGGTTGCGTTATTTCTCACATGCCCCTGTTCCACGTTATTGAAATGGAAACAACAGCCCTGTTCTTGAAATACATTTCTTAAGTTTTTAAAATACACACTTATAGCCAGGAATTTAGGATGATTCGTGCAGAAAAATTGCCACACTGGTTGACATTAATTGACACACTTATTTGAGGCCTACTTGAAACGAGCTGTCACCCTTTCTCTTTTTTTTCTCTGTGGTTTTAGGCATGCAACATCGGTAGCTTCAGAGTGCAATGGTCTTACTTTTAGAACTCCGACCGCGACATTGAACTCTATAGACACGCCCAGACAGAGTTCATTTTAAAGGTGATCAAGTTCAATTTTCGGTGACATTTTCAGACAGACCGCGTTCCAAAAACCAGGATCGTAAGACAAGTAATCCAATATCAATATTTGGCGTGTTTGAACTACAACACGTGGTTGCACCCATTGATAAAGAATAGATTGACAACAAAGATTAGTTTCCCAGTAAGCCAAAATGATAACAGCTGATATTAAGTTGTGTTATCAGCAAGTGATCATCCACATATTAGCCATACAAGATAATGCAGTGGATTATGGGAGTTTCCAATATTGATGTGAATTTTAGGGAATTTCCCAATAATCTTGATAGATAGATATTTTAGGCCTTAAATTAATGTTTGTCTATACCTGCTTCCATTAGTCATGGATAAAAAATCACTGTTTTTTTTATTCTTAGAAATCATTCCATATCTTTGAAATTCTGAATAAAGAGGCATCTTTACTGATGACACCAATGAAGATGTAAAAGGCTGAGTCGAAGCAGCCCTGAGCAGAAGACATGATAAGCAAACTTTCAGGACCTCAATGCAACAACATTAGGAGATGATTCAATGTGATTACTTTCTTCTAGAATGATCTATCAACAATAACAAAACTTGATTCAAACTTAGCATACATTGTAGTTACCACAATGTTTGTCACACCCACATGTTGTTACTTCAACTCACATTGTAGTTGTCATGGCCAACATCCACTATCCAACTATTACGTAAGTACTCTATATTTTAAAAAAAAACCATAGACTACCTAACCTTTTTCCCAACTGGTGAGCTGCCAGTCTTATCCAGATGCAATCACACAACACAACACAATCTCAAATATTATGGACTTTCACTTGATGAGTTAACTATTTGTTCTATTTCAATACTTTATTTGGCTACAGTTGAATGAACAACACATGAAGACTTTATTGTGCATTTAATATCACAGTTTGGGTTTGTTCATTTTACTTTTTTAATTGATTGGGTATGAGATATCAAGATAGATACCTTGACTGCACTAAGGAGTATAATATTTTGATGTGTGCCAACTGAATTAATTACCTAATAATATAAGAGGCACTTAGTAAAGAGAAGATAACTATTTTTTTAGCTCCATAATAAGTTTATTTGTCTTTGAGTTAAATGGAAGATGTAGTGCTTTATGCAGCTTCTTCATTAAATAAGATTTATTATCCTTACAAGCACTCAGCACTCAATGTATGTTTGAAATTTAAAAAATGATGATGAAATGTTTATGTGACTTGCAAGTATATGATAACTGATCAAATTATTTCATTCATAGGCTACAGTTGGCTCGATACTTTCTGATGTAAAGTCTGTCCTAATTAACATTAAATTAAAGTTAAGTAGGACATGAAAAACCTTATGAATTTATGGTAATTCAAAGAGTAATTGAGTAATTAAAAACGATTTTAACTGTACAAAAAAACTTGTTTCCGAATAAATCATCAATTACAAATGGAACAATCATGAGTAAAAAAACTGAAGGCCAGTGGAAGCATTGAACAGAAACACTCACTTTCACTACTTTATTATTAAAAAGTATAGTTTCACTCACCCCTCTGTCGTCACAGAGTTCAATGACAATGTCTCGGCGAATATCATCTCATGGTCCTCGTTCGCCTTCGGGTCTTCGGGCAAAGGACCCTCAGGAGGAACCTGGGGCCCTGGCACATCCTGCTCACCAACCTTCACTTTCTGACTGACATTATGCAGCCCTGATAAATCTACATTTGTTTCGACGCCACCCTCAGCCTGGAGAGCCTCCGAAACCACCAAAATGAAGAGAGCACAACTGTGGAAGACCATTATTATGAGAAACAGCATATTGTTTAAATATGGTACTGTTAGGTATGAAAAATGTGTTTTCTGTACCTGGATAGCACTGAAATTGTCAGCAAAGACGTGTAGATCACACATAAACCACCCTTCATCGTAATATCAGTGAAATATCCACAGTCCATATCATTTTGTGCGTAAAATTAACACATATTCGCGACGCCTTCAAACTTCACAATGAAAATGGAATAATATTACTAAAAACACATCACACAAGCACAATCAACACATTTTGAGGGGTTGAATAATAATAAAAATTTGCTGCCGTCGCCAAACAGATAAAAATGTGGGAACGAACTTTTGCTCAATTTTACTAAAATCGAATCGTGTAATTTGACAATTGCCAAAATTTTTGTTCCCGTTGTCGTTGAAGTATTTTACTGAATACAGAATTCCTATTGGTAGAAAATGTAGACTTTAATCGATTCTTCATTTTACACCAATAGGCGTTAAACATTTAATGCTTTAGCTACATTTTTATTGGCGCATCGTAACATCAGTTAGTCACGTTTCATTACAGGAGTAAGTGCAAATAAAAACATTTAAAATTTTAATGCTTTCAATTGAGGCATGTTTTTGAAGTATTTGTTCTTAAACAGATGGTACATGACTTAAACTAATTTAATGCATTAAAAGATTTATTGGATGCTATGAGACTATGTTTTGAAGTTTTAAAAACACTTTTTATCACTGTAATACAATGAGTAAAATGGAGTGTCAAAACACCTGTTCTAGTGTTGTTCATGTTATGAAGTAACGAAAGAAGTTCGACACTCGTCTAAACTATTTTCCAAAAAAGTGGATGTAACATTGTTAAATTTTTGTGTTTATTCCAAATGAATTAGATACATGCCAATTATTCTACGAGTCATCACAATGTTTACAGTAGTCCACAATAAATATTGAAATTAAAATTGAAAATGGAAATCAACTACAACCACACAGTAATAGTCGATTAGTTCAACATGTCACTACTAACACAGATTATGCTTGATACTAGCTGTCATCGACGTCAACAGGCGTTTAGTAATTCGTCGGTTCTTGTTTTAATAAATTCGAAAAATGGAAGCTTTATTTGCAATACCATTCACGGTTCTCGAAATTCCTAACATTAAAATTAAAAAGCCGACATGGCTACAAGCTCCGTCTGCCATGACAACATTCTCTTTGGTGCTACTATCATATTTTTTAGTTACCGGAGGTTAGAAGATTGTTTTGTAAGATTGCCAATTCACTTCTTATTGGATTAGTTACAAATTGAATCTAATACGTGTGTTTGCTTGTAGGAATTATATACGACGTGATTGTAGAGCCCCCCAGCGTGGGTTCAACGACCGATGAGCATGGGCACAGTCGACCGGTTGCTTTTATGCCAAACCGTGTAAATGGACAGTACATCATGGAAGGATTGGCGTCCAGCTTCCTGTTCTCTCTCGGTGGTCTTGGCTTCATCATCCTCGACCGCACACACAACCCTTCAACCCCTAAATTAAACAGAATCTTGTTAATCTCAGTTGCTTTCCTATGTATTCTTGTATCTTTTTTCACAACTTGGATATTCATGAGGATGAAGCTGCCAGGCTATCTACAGAACTGATTGTTTACTAAAGTAGAGTAAGCAAAGTCATAAAATGTTTTTTAATAAGTTTAATAAATATTTTTTATATTCCATCTAAACATTGTTTTATTGATTCTGTTCACAGTTCATTTGCATAATTACCTACTTATTATTACATTTCCCCAGCTGCACAGTCAGTAGGTAGGTTTTTATTACAATTAACATTGTCTCACCATATTCCATTCAGTTCTTATCATTGTCACGCTTCATTCCATTCTTATCACTTTTGAGTGTCACAGTTATGTTACATGTTATGTAAAATTGTAACAACATTAACATCATATCTCTTTTTTCGTAAGCGTAAGGCAAATTTTACTGTAGTTTACCAATTATTTTTAACATTTTGGATGAGATTGTCACAAATGTGAAGAGCATGCTCTGAACGCCCAAATGTGACAATATGTGTGTTTCTCGGCTTGCAGGGTACACATACACACATGCATTTGTGCTCTGGTGATCAAAAGGTTTTGTCCCATGTGATGTGGGGGCCACAGATGTGTACAATTTTATAAATATATTTAATAGCTTTTGCCCGCGGCTTCGCTCACGTTAAACTCGGGGTAACACAGTTCCCCTTGCGCCTTATTGATTTGTAATAGCAAAGCTAAGTTTTCCCTTTTCTTCCCTCTTTCTCCCTCAAATCACTTTAAAAAAAATTGCCTATGTCCGTCACCTAGTTCCTAACTATCTCTGTACCAAAATTCATCAAAATCGGTTTAGCCATTACAGCGTGAAGAGGTAACAAACAAACTCACTTCCGCTTTTATAATATTGGTAAGGATTTTCTAATTGAATATAATTCACACAAACTATACTGAGGAGTACTAAATAATAAACAAATTTCCAAAGCAATTTTTAATTTAATACTTATTTATTTGGCATTCTATTACAAAAAAATCATAAACAGCACAAAACAATACAATTATTATTAATTACCTTATAAGAAAACACTTCATTGTAAAGAAAAGATTTACAAAACAATATTATTAATAGAGGGAAGACATAATTCATTTCATTATACATAAATTAACTACAGGCCTACTAATTAGACTGAGATGTTGCTTGTAATAGCTACCTATGCAGTATGAGGTGTTTGAACACATTAGCAAACTTGTTAATTTTCAACATACCTATCACCTATATCGCAATTACGTATGCTGTTTCCTCTTTATAATTTGGATCTCTTCAAAAGTTGAAGTGAATCGACTTTATTCAGGCAAGCATGCGCCACCCTAAGCCGCATCATCGTTTTACGACAGACTATTTTGTGTTAAAAAAAACTTTGTATAGGTACTGACATTGCTTTAGCTGTAATTGGCTTATTCTAACCCAATGGCGGATATTTCACATGCTGTAAAGAATATTAAGCATAAATTATGCAACTTTAATATACATTTAAATACATGCTAAAGTTTGCATGATTCTTTCAGCATTAAGCCAAATGACTCAATGCTGTAAGTTGAAAATCTTACAGCACACTCAACGTCTCTTAAAATATGGAATAGAACATTATATTAATTATTCGTATTTCCACCATTGAATTTTCGCGTGAAGCGTTATAAGGACAGCTGCTGTTGGGAAGTGTCCTAAATGTCATAAGACCTATTCACAAGTCTATACTATAAAAAATACATTTCTAGTTTCAGCCATAAATACCTTTCACTCACATCTAGAGGCCAGGTGCCTTTCAACTATGGTTTGGAGGGAACCATTTAAACTCTGCAGTATATCCATTTACCGTCGTTATTTCACGAGAAAATAAGTAAAAAAAAATACTAATTATATAGAAGCTAATGAAATTGGTATGGTAGGTACATATTTGTAGAAACAGAATATTAAGATTACTTTGAGACAAACACAACACAAGTAAGTATAAAATATTGAGAATGTATGAGTATCTAGTTGCAGAATGTTGAGTATTTCACTGGTCCTTACTTCACAGTCTTATTCTAAATGCGCTGAAAGAAATCAAATAAAGTTCATTAACAAAAGGGTATAAACAGCTTAGTACAGAATATGGAAATTGCAATCTAATTTAAGGCTATTTAAGGTACAAGTTCAAAGGTGAGTGGTGATCACTAACCGTAGCTGCAGGGCTACCCAAACACTAAAACAATTAAACGGAGTTTCCTCTGTGCGTCTGATAGCACATTATAATGGTTTTTCCATTAGAAATATCTCAGTAGCAGCCCGGAGTTTGAAACTTGGCGGTACCCCTGTGCCTCGGAAAATGCATTGCCTTGTTTTTGTTGCGAATGGAAAAGAGTCAGTCTGAGTCAGACTTTTACTGACTAAAACCCACCCATGTTCCTCCTTTTGCCCCTTGTGTTTCGGGGTCTCAGTATCTCTTTCGAACAACCCGCTACTCCGGCAGGCGGTGGCTCTAGCAAGTTCCTCTGCTTATAAATTTACTGCTTGTGTTTTACAGTTCTAGTCAATCAAAAATGTAATTTATTCTGGTTATTTTAGCATTGTATATGTGCAAGCAAAATAAATACTATATCAACTTACTGGCAGAAATCAGAGCTCTTATCAATGATATGTTCAAACTCTGCAAAGGACAGTGCTCCATCGTCATCTAAATCAGCTTCTTCTAGAACATTCTGGACTAACTGCTGGATCTCGGAGTCACCAAGTTTGAGTTCAGGGCCGCACAACCTTTCAATCACCTCACGCAAGTCTGATACACCAATCATGTCGTCTCCATCAAAATCTGGAAAAAGAAAGAGATTTGTTTATTCATTCTGCAACATAATTCATTGAATGAAAAGCCAAAAATTCTTCTTGGGACAGGCCTATCAACAGAACTATGGGCATTGGATTTTACCACCTCGGCACAACCCTGTTTGGCCTTTGCTTACACAACCCCGCCCTGACCCACGCTGAGCCAGTAGCTTTAAATTACCGAAATAAAAATAACAGGACCCAGCCAGTTCCTAGGTTACTCTCAATTATGTCCTAAGCCGAGGTCCGACCTGCCGGGGTTGCGGGTTGTTCGAAAGAGATACCGCGGCCCCGAAACGTAAAGGGCAATAGAAGGAACTTGGGTGGGTTTTAGTCAGTATAAGTCGGACATAATCCGTTCCGACCGGAGCGGGGGAAGTTATCTGATGATTTCCCAACCGAAAAAAAAAACCGACGTCCGAACCCTACAAGGGGCCTTAAGCCAGTGCCGATTTAGTTTGTAAGTCTTGGCTAGGGGCTACATATTCAATAGAGGTCACCACAGAATCACCTATTGTAGAAGTGCAAGTGACTATTTAAAAAATACCTAACTAATAGCATTACAACATTATCTTGGATTATTTGGACATGGTATGATTGGGACACTCCCCGGCCTGACAGAGCGACGATCAGTGCAGTGCACAAGACACAAGGCTGATAATGATGATTGAGACATGCTGGGCTGCTGTCCCATTGGATTGTGAGGGTGCATCTATGTTTGCACACATTTGTGCTTTATTTATTTATTAGCTGTGCCTCGGGGTTTCAGTTAACAGTTGCTCAGCTCCATATTACTCTCAGTCAAACTTTTCCACCCTATTTCATCCTCTTAGAGGTTGAATTTGGCAAAATCCCGTCTTGGTGAGCACTTACATTCTAAAAGGATGCTAAAATTGAGAAATGTCACAACTTAAACTTTGACGGGCCTGTTGGTCTAGTGGTTAGTGGCCCTGACTGCTGAGCTGGAGGTCGTGGGTTTGATTCCCACCCAGGACAAACTTTGTGTGATGAGCATGATTGTTTGTTCTGTGTCAGGGTGTGATTTATCTATAATATGTATGTATTTATAAATTATATAAGTATGTATATCAGTTGTCTGGTTACCATAACACAAGCTCTGCTTAGCTTGGGATCAGATAGCCGTGTGTGAGTTGTCCCAAGATATTATTTTTTTATTTATTTTAATTACTCAGTGATTTTCGATTTTATAATTTTGTATTTAATATTACCTAAACTCAGTCTTTGTGGTAGTTGAAATAAATGAATGAATAAATAAAAATATATATAGAGAGAAATTTACCCCAACAGATCTTCTGCTAGTAACTTACTACTGAGATTGGAAAAACAGTCAGGACTAGGGCCATTATTATTGCAGTAAGGTCTTACCAAATATCCTGAAAGCATGCTCAGCCTTCACTGCCTTTGGTGCCATCTCGCTGAACACAGACATCATATCAAGGAAATCTTCGAATGTGCAGTCCCCATCATTACTGGAGCTGAACACTTTACATATTCGGTCTCTGAACGGGTTCACACGTAACTCAGGATATTGTAGTATCTTTGTCATTGGGAGTTTTGCATTCTTGTTGTGACCTACTTTCTCAGGTGCTAAGGCTTTAAATTTTTGATGTGCACTGAAAAAGTAAGACAGTATTATTAATTCATTTAGAAACTACAAATTATCTTCCCACTCATTTCTAATTAGGATCAGCGCAACACATTGTTTTATGCTCCCTTGTCAGGCATTGTGGTATAATTTATTTCAGCAGACAGTTGAGACATGTCTGTGTTGTTGTTCCCTACTCGTTTTTTTTCTTGCAGTATATATTATCTTTGTCTAGTTGATTTTAAAAAATTTAATTAGTACATTTAGATAAGACTTTTTATAACAAAAGGAGTAAATAAGTTTAAAGTGGTTAGTTAAGCAAAAAACACAAACATTCAGAATCTCCAGTATTCAAGACGCAGATTTGGCTACATGAGATACTGGAAGCTGAGACGTTGATAAACATTTTGGAATACTTAACTGTCATTTGGACTATAAGCATGCTGTTTATGTTATCCCACACAATATATTTTAGCTACAAGGAACCCTATTCTTAATAGAAAAGTAGGTACCGCGATGACACTTTTATGCATTCTGAATTAATTTAACTTTAGTTGGTATTCTAAAAAATCAATGTATTTAGAAAATATTGAATACAAGAGTTAAGATGATTTTTCATTTTTTTATAGAAACAAGAATATAGATAGACCATTCACATATCTTTTCCTTCCATTTAACATTACGATATCAGTCAATTATTTATGTACATTCTGTATGACTTCAGCAAATATGCATAAAGTTTAGTGAAGAAATTTGCATTCAAATAATGTCACAAAATTTGTACTTACTATAAGACTTCCTTCTTGGTAAAATAAGTCAGATCCTGTAAGTAAATAATGACGAAATGATTAGTCAAATATTCAAAACTCCTGATTATCAAAACTTTAGGCCAAAATCCACAACATAATATAAAAAAAAAGGTAACCTCGTAGTCCTGAAGTTCTTCCTCTGTGAATTGACTTTTTCCTTGCCCCATTGTACAATATTATTTATAATAATTAATTACAAATTATTTTTTAATTCATGAGATTCTAGTAAACAAAAACACAAAGATCAGAGATTCAGGGCGGGGTAAGCGTTAAGGGGGGAGGTAGATGAAGTCTCTGTCAGCTGTCAATGTCAATATGATCTAAGCGTTTAGTTCACTCCGGAATTTTTTTTTTTACAATTTTAATTGAGACAGAAAGTGGTACTCCTGGACACGGCTCGTATCGTAAGGTTAGGAGGTTCATCTCTCTGAAAACTTGACTGCCGGTAGCTTGGACCCTGTATCCGATACCGGTGGGCTAACTGTGTCTTGTGTTTTAATTTTTTTTTTTTATAGAAAATATGTTTTAAAATAAATAAACGGTATATTGAAAACAATTTATTATTGATTAAAATACTATAATTGTTTTCAGAATGTACTCTATTTAATTATTCATCGTCACTCTTATTATCCGTTATAGTCTCTGCAAAAATACAAACAAAATATAAATTAGCAAATGGTAATGTTTATTTTCTTCAAGTTATTTATTATTTTTTATATTTATTTACCCTTCAAATACTAACCGTTAGCTTTGATCCTAGAGGCAAACAAAGAACCCCTCTTATAAGGACCACCGGGAACTAGCTCACAGAGCATTGGGTAGTTCTCTTTGCATGAGGTCGAAACCCATGTCCTGGACCTTGTGAGCAGTACACAGTCAAAGTTCATACGGTCCCTCCTCGGATTGCCAGGTGCCCAGGCACGGTATGTAGAGCAGTCCAAGCCGTCACCTAAACAATTAAATCCATCAATGGGTTTAGGCCACCAAAACCATGTTCAGAAAAACACAGTTAAATAATTTTAAGTTTGTATTCATAACCCTTAAAACACATAAAATTTACTCTATGTTAACACATATTCCTCTTATAGACGCAGTCGGGTGTTTACCCAACTGTGTTTAACATACTCAAATATCTACCGTTAAGACATATCAAGCTGCCAAACTCCTTTCTTTACTTTCTTCTTATACCAGACTTAAATCCTTTTTTTTTGGGGTGGGAAATCATCAAATAACTTCCCCCGCTCGGCGGAGCGGGGGGGAGTGTCAGACTTGTACTGACTGAAACCCACTCATGTTCCTTCTGTTGCCCTTTACGTTCCGGGGCCGCGGTATCTCTTTCGAATAACCCGCAACCCCGGCAGGCGGAGGCCCTGGCAGGCCCCAATGAGACCTATATCCTTACTCACCAGTAACACCAATAAAGACACTTCCATTCTTGCTCCTCATTCCAACGAAAGCCATCTTTATACTATTGCCGGCCAGCAGCTGCGCGAGCGCATCAGTTCGCTGCTCGCTCATGACGTCGGCGGGCAAACTGCTCAGGTTCTTGCATTCACGGAGCCCTAGAGTGTAATTCATCTTCTTTGTGAGGATGAAAAACATGCCCAGTGCTGGAACGCAGGATGAGTTTACATGGGCTGGAAATGCATGGGTAAACTAATTCAATTTTGGGTCCTAAATGCACTCGGTGTCTGATACTGTTTAAAGTGCTGTTTAATAGGCATGATATGAGGAATAGGTGATAAGTTTCTCGTCCTCTATGGAGAAGGGAGGCTCCTCCGAGCAGATGGGTGTTGTTTCTGTTCTGGTTAACTATTTTCGGTAAAGGTTGTTGAGTTTTTATACAGATGATATAGCGCGTATGACGTTGATATTGCGACGTAGCATACTCCTGTAAAGATTGTGTGCGTGTGCGGCGGTATAGATGTTATCAAAACATTATTTAAATAAATGATCTGGTGAAACTTTTCAATCGTAGCTATCATTGAAGGTTTTAGAAAATAATTCAGTCAATTAAAACTCACGTATCGGCTTAGCATAAATACTGTAGTAATCATATCTGGTATCATTCACCATGGACAATCCCCCATCAGCCTCAGCACACTTCAAAACTTCGCACGTGTAGTCCCCAGTCAAGTTACTCCCACCCCAGGCTTCTGGGGGGCTAAAGTTTATAGCCAGGCCCTTTTTCTCAATGCCTAACCTTTGGCAAGAGGTCAGCGATGTGAAGTTAGCTTTGGAAACCATACCAAGCTTTGATCTGTAGCATTTCTCTATGAGATGGTATTTTGGAGTACGTAATGGAGAATCGGTCGAGCATTTCGATTCGGCTATGACTGTTGTGTGAGTAGTTGATAGTACTACTAGTAGAATTAACAACATTATAAAGTTTACAGCTATTATTAAAGTCTCTTTTCTAAAATTTATTATAAGTCACTTCACAAACACAGTCACTAAACCCAAGTGGTAGAGCCCAGTTCCTACCGTCAGGTGGAATGGCAGGTGCGAGGGGTCCCAGACGTGGAAAATTCTTGCTGATTGCTGTGTGGTATGGTTTGCTATGGTCAATAAAAAAATCTCATTGTTCAAGAGACGATTATTGTGAGTTTAATAATGCCTGTTATATTTATCATAGCAACATTTGCTTATGTGCAACAATTAAATGAACTTTTCCTTTGCAATTTTCTGCAGAAGTTGATGTTAAGAAGTAAGAACAAGTCACATTATTTTACAGTCACAAAAAAGAAACATTACACCACCACATTTAAACGGTATGACTATGAGATAACTAACAGGGTTCAACTAAAATTAAACCTAACAGTAGCTGTTCCTAGTTCCGTGTTTGTAATAGGGCTTATTAACGTCAACTTCCATCATGAATGACATGATGATATAATAATAAGAGGAGATGGTTTTGAAATTGACATTGAGTTGTGTCCTTGTGTGGTTTAGTTTACAGCCTGCATATTAGCGTTCCACCTTTTGCCTAATCGAGTAGCAATAAGATAGAAAATTGCTGCGTAACTAGAACACAGCCATAGGTTCCAGGGCCGCGATATCTCTTTCGGACCAGTCCGCAACTAAGCTAAGATCCTAAACAAAATAATCATTCGTGTAAAATTAATGTAAAATAGCCATGAGTCACCATTTAAAATCGATATGTATACAACCTTCTTACGTTTAAGCAAATAGGTTTTATTCAAAAAAGGCGATACTGTCCGAAAAGCATTTAGAGCTATTTCGAAAACCGTCAAAAATCTAGTTGTCCCATTCAAACGACTGTCATTGATTTGGAAATGTTATTTTACTCAAATTTTATTGAGGATTATAATTTAATTAATTAATTTTACAAAGAAATAAGCTTGCTTATAGTGCGCGTGAAAACAAAATGGGTTGTTTTTACTCTAAGAATACGGAGGAGGTGAGTGCCATCAAATATCCAGTGTAGTTTGACGTGGTGGAGTGACGTAAGTAGGAGACTTGTGGAGGGCCTTCAATTACAATGTTATTGTGGAGAGCAATCTAGAGTGTCTGCTGCATTCACCTCTGCAAAATATCGAAGAAGTACCTGACCTATTTCATTTATAATAGGGCGCGAATATACGTCGCTAAAATTACTTTGTGCAACTGGAAACACTTGTGTACCAGCTGTTTGGATCTAAAGGAGCTGCAGTCTTGAACTGCGGTCTTGAACTGCGGTCTATATATGATGACCGTTCGATAGTAGATTGCTAATATTGTGCTATTAACAATCGCCCATAATTCAGTCTCATTCACTACCTACAGTGTAATCAGCTAAAGTCCTTTGTCCCTACAACTTCAATAGCTTTAACTCCTTTCTTTTACTAAACAGGATATGGTCTACGACATGACTCCTATCCGGCATTTGCCCGTGATCTTCGTGAATGGAGTCCCGGGTGCCGGCAACCAGACTGTGGCACAGACCATATCAAATATAACAGGATATACAATGATAAGACCGGGAGAGTTGGTGCGAGCTGAGGCGGCCAAGGATACGGCTAGGGGACGTCTGATAGCTGATAAGTTGCAGGCACAAGATACTATACCAGAGGTAGGACAAATTGAAGAAACCGTGTTAAGTTTGCAACTGAGACGATCCTTGCTGGGTGACTGTGTTTTACCGTCTGTTGGAAAAACATGACTGGAAACGCTTCACCCCATGGCATCCAGCATACTTCTAGAAATAATACAATGTGGAAAAGTTAATTCATCCTTACTAATATCATAAAAGCGAAAGCGAGTTTGTTTGTTTGTTACGTCTTCACGCCTAAATGGCTAAACCGATTTTGATGAATTTTGGTACAGAGATGGTTAGAATCCTGGAGACAGACATAAGATATTTTTTTTGAAAAGATTGACATATGTGGGAGAAAGAGGAAAGAAAAAGGAAAACTTAGCATTGCTATTACAATAAAAACTACAGGTAGCAAGTATTTGTAAATCAGGAAAGGGGAACTATGTTACCCCGAATTTAACGGGAGCGAAACCGCGGGCAAAAGCTTGTTTTCCATAAATTAAGCAATCATGACGTTATGGTAGCTTCGATAGTGAATGACCAGTCATTGTCAACCTTTACATTTTACAAACAAATCTTTACGTTTTGTCTTCTTATTGCAGCAACTGACAGTCGACTTGATAAAGGAGTCAATGCTGATGCAGCATGAGGCCAAGGGCTTTATTCTGGTCGGTTTCCCCAAGAACCCGCGTATGTCCAGCATCTTCAACAGGCAGGTGAAGTGGCCAGAAAAGATCGTGGCCCTTGAAGTTGACAATGAGGTACCTACTTACGGATTTATTGGATTATTCTTCTTTTATAATATTCTTCTTCTAAATTGTTTTCTATATTAAAGTTTAATTCGTCATAATAAGTAGCTTTGTTCCACCCATTGCCAATTAGAGCCTTACTTCTTTTGATTTTGTTTTAAATTTATTTTATCTTTGTTTTTACTTCGTGTGTGACATATGCCAAATTCAATTCCTTTCACGGTGCGATTCCCCATTAAGTCTTTCTCGTATTAATGAAGACCACGCCGCTCTTCTCCAGAAGTGCTTAAAGCTGTTCCGTACATCTGATTATCAGGTAGCAGCAACGAGACTACAAAGCAAATTGTCGGAGTTGGGCAGACCAGAGTCAGAAATCAACGCAGCGAGGCAAATCGTCAGGGAGGCTGCACACAAAGTCAAAAACGTACACAAACGATTTGGAGGACATGTTATAACGGTAAGCCTTATTAAACTAACACTGGTGATAGGAGTAAGAGGTTTATTTAAGAGAGACGGAGATATTAAAAAAATAAGGTACCTAGTAAATTACACTTTTTCAAGTTTCGTTTTCGTAAAACTGGTAAACCAATTTATTTTAAACAACTGCCTGATTTTCCATTAATTCAGCCTGATTACTCTTGGAAATTAAGACACTAAGTCACAGACTGTTTCTTTAATATTTTGTTCGGAAGAGGTTAGAGGACCTATCATACCAATCCTCCGAAGTGATCTTCCCAACTTGCTACAGAAAACTTGACACTTTCTTCTTTCTTCCACAGCTGGACAGCAGCGGCAACCCAAAAGCCTTAGCGTCCACACTTAAGGAGATTCTATCAGACACGATCGAGAAGTGCCAGATGCGGCCGGAGTCACCAGAGCCCCGGCCTCCTACCGCAGTGTCAGCACCCGCAGTGGCCCAGATCTCTATGGTGGCGGCTTTATCACCGGAGCTTGTTGCCCCTATAGAGGTCACGGCTGACGGAGAAAAGTGATAGGGTTATTCGTTTAATTGTATTGTGACTTGTTTTAAATTTTGCTATATTACATGTAACTTTCTTATGTCGAGTGTTTTTTTTCGGGTTTCGTACTTCAAAAGGAAGAAAGGAATCCATTAGAGGATCGCTTATTTGTCTGTCCGTAAAAAATATATGACCGTTTATGTGGCAAGTTTGTACGGATACGGAACCCTTGGCGCGTGAGTCCGATTCACACTTGCCTGGTTTTTGGAAATAATGCATGAGATATTACTATCAAATATGATGAGTGAATGTCATGAAACCGTTCACTTACGTTGTACCTACACGACTGCCTACTTTTATCGATTACTAGCTTTTGCCCGCGGCTTCGCTCTCGTTGAATTCGGGGTAACACAGTTCTCCTTTCCTGATTTGCAGGTACCTGAAACAGTTTTTACCCTTGCGCCTAATTGATTTGTAATAGCAAAGCTAAGTTTTCCCTTTGCTGCCCTCTTTTTCCCTCATATCCCATTTTTTTTTAAAAAAAAAAAGTGAGCCCCAGAGGCCCCAGGAGACGGACATACGTCTCCTGGGTCCCAACTATCTCTGTACCAAAATTCATCAAAATCGGTTTAGCCATTAAGGCGTGAAGAGGTAACAAACGAACAAACTCACTTTCACTTTTAGAATATTAGTAAGGAAGTAAGGATTAGCAAGGATAATACGGAACCTATGGGACACCACAGTAGCGACCAGCTCTCCATTCTTTCTACGGTAGTCCAGCCAGTTGTTCCGTGTTCTACCGCAGCTCAGTAATGTAGAAAAGGGTGCACCGTAATTGTGGCGGTAAAACCAGGTATGAAGGAATGTCCTGATACGACAGTATAGCGTCCTCCTGGCACAGGTCCTCTTTGGACACAGGTACTTTGGATTTTTTAAGTCTGAAATCGACACCTACTTAACACCATGGCAATCACTGCCTTAATGGTATGGTATAGTATACTATGGCGGTATGCCTAATCTGGCCAATGCAGCGCCGCAACCAGGTCGTGGCAGTCGGTGCTGCGAATAACCTCTCGTTTTCGTGGTTCTGTACATGATCGGAAGCGACAATTCGTGGGTCACTATAGCCTACCATTGAGAGTCTAAAAGAAGGAGGTGGCGGAAAGGAAGCGGAAGGTACAGCAGACGCACAAGGCGCGGGAGGGCCTGTAATGATCTCCGGCTACCTGAAGGTGTGTTGCGGCCCAGGGTAGCTGATAAACACACACAAGTCCAAGACAGCGGCGTACCGGCTCCACAACTACTAATTCCGGCTAAGTTCACAACGTCAACATCTGCGTAGCCTTTTCCCGACAATGTTGGAGTCGATTTCTAGACTACCAGGATGGGGCTAAACACCAGCGTATTACATGGACTGACTATCCAACTGACCTTCACCGAAAACAATATTGGGTTCTAACTTCTAACAACAGTCAAAGGTCTATGGATCCTGCCGGGGTTACGGTTTGTTCGAACGAGATACCGTGGCCCCGGAACATAAAGGGCAATATAAAAAAACATGGGTGGGTTTTAGTCAGTACAACCATGACACTCCTCCCCCCCGCTCCGTCCAGATCGGGAGAAGTTACTTCATGAGTTCCCATCTGCAAAAAAAGTCTATGAATGACCGCCAGGACCAACGGCAGAGCTTTCTGGGTCCGGAGATCGATAAGTTATAGAAGGCCAGTCTTTTACGGCAAGTAAGCTTAACCATCGACACGAGCAGCTGTAATTTTTAGTCACGAGCAAGCTTATCGATATCGTCCTGACCGTCTGCGGTCTACCCGTCCGTATGTCACAGTAATTTTCCGAAACTGTTCGCCCCCAAAACAAGTAAAATTTGGAAAGCAGATTTCTTCTATGAACTGGTACACAAAAGTGGTGTAAAATTAAGAAAATAAAAAATGTTGTTTTCATTTTTCAAGAACTATTGTACTATGTTGAGGTTTCTAATATACATTTTTAACGTCATATATTGACGAGATATACAGTTTCAAAGCTGTAAAAATTGTTTTCCCTCACTACCGGGAAATTCGAAAAATGCTACTAGAATCCTTATCCTTACTAATATTATAAAAGCGAAAGTGAGTTTGTTTGTTTGTTACCTCTTCACGCTTCAATGGCTGAACCGATTTTGATGAATTTTGGTACAGAGATAGTTGGGAACCAGGAGTCGGACATAGGCTATTTTTTTTCTAAGAAGAAAGGGATATGAGGGAGAAAGAGGAAAGAAACGGGAAAACTTAGCGTTGCTATTACAAATCAATAAGGCGCTGCCGAATTTAACGCGAGCGAAGCCGCGGGCAAAAGCTAGTATTATTATAAATGCGAATGTTTGTGAGGTTGGATGGATATATGGATGTGTGGCACAGAGGTAGATTATAGTCTGGAATAATGCATAGGATACTTTTTTTTTCGATATCACACGGGCGAAGCCGCGAATGCCAACTAGTTATAACTAATTACATACCTACTTATTGACTGACGAGAGTTAAACTCACACTTGGTTGGTTTTATTTTACTATGATTTTTATCTAAGCAATTTCGGAATAAGATGCGGGTTACGCCACACAGTGGCTTATATTTGCCAAAAGGTGTGCTACAACTACAAACAATCACATCAATAATTACATAATTGCAAAAGAATATTAAAACCATACAGGTGCGTTGAGTAGAAAGCGATAATTTTTTGGATTTTAACCCTATACTTTCAACATTATTAGATACTAGCTGTTCTCCGCGGTTTCACCCACGCTGCTCAGCACCTGTTGGTCGTAGCGTAATGTTATATAGCCTATAGCCTTCCTCAAGAAATGGACTATCCAACACTAAAAGAATTATCCAATTCCAACCAGTAGTCCCTGAGATTAGCGCGTTCAAAAAACAAACAAACAAACTCCTCAGCTTTATAATATTAGTATAGATTTCGGTATAAACCGAATTGATCTAGCGAGGTAGAACAAAAATCTTTAAGCTGGTGTTCCTATACGACTGCTTCTCCATCCAGGAAAAAAGAGCAACAATCTTTTATACTAAATACGTGTATTTTCTAATTCACAACGTCATATTAAAATGCATATTCACAATTTTAAATTAACGAAAGAGTTCGCACACTGCTAAGACTGGCCGTTAATAAATTCTTTTTTTGCAAAATTTTCAAATGACAAGCGACAGTGCACGTCGTTGTCAATTGTCACAAAAGCGCATCGATTTTCGAAACAAAATATAATTAAAACGAATTCATTCCCTACAGAGCGGTCTTTGGCTACTCATCTTCTATCCATTTTGTTTATTTTATTATCAATTTTCACAACTTACTTTTGTGATGTCAATGGTAAATATCATAATTCATTGGCAGCTCATGTCAAAAGCGTGAAGTTTGGTGGCGGGAATTAAACTTTGTTGATTATTTGGTAAAGTCGCCACGCTGCCTAGGTCCGTGATCAAAGTTATGAAGATCAAACTGCGTAAGTATTGAAAACTCACTATTTTACATACAATGTAAGCGTCCTGATTGTTACAATGGGGTTTAGCTTCCCTAACGAAAGTTTTACATCAAACATGTTGGGTAGTTCCATAACTTTGTTCCATAGCGTCGTTATTTGCTTGGGATTGGAAAATATATGGGAAAAGCTTTGACTAAATAAAAAATAAATAAGATAGGCACATAGTTTTATATTTAAGTACCTACATATAATGTGATGTGAGATGATTTACATTTAGTATTTTTTCTGTTTTACAAAAATGATCAAAATTAATAATCTTTTTTCTTATTTACATTTCATAAGTCAGCCATTTTGTAAAATATTCAATTACGTATGAAGATAATCTGAAAAGAAAAATCAATTAATTTAAGATTAAGTTTAATACAACAAAGACGTTAGGTACAACATAAGGTCTTTTAACCGACTTCAAAAAAGGAGGTTCTCAATTCGACTGTATATTTTTTTCTGTATGCGTTTCGATTGGACGAAGGGTTCCCATATTAGTTTTATATATAAGTACCTAGTATATGTCTTCGGTAATTTATTAGTAATCTTCAATAATACACATTTGTTTCACGAAAAAGCTTTAAAAACCAAAAAAAAAAAATAAGTTAAATTCCGGAAGTCAGTGAGTATAAAATGTCGAGAAAAGGTGCACGGTTTGGATTGGTCCTTTCCTATGGAGAAGAACCGGCAAGAAACTCTATGGTTACTCTTTTAAAACCATTTGGTTTACAATGTTGTTGTTACAGCGTTAGTACTTACGTATGAGAGGACAGCGTAGGCCCGACAATAAGTCATTGTTTACTTTACAAAACGTAACATAAGATAAGAAGTTAACAAAAGTTAACAAGTATCTAAGAATCTACAAGGCCAATAGTCGTGCTTAGTTGATGCTAATAGGTTCGCCTCTATAACATGGGACTTAACATAGCTGGCTTACCATACATTTAGCTCTGCCTAACTCTTTGGAGATTACACGCGAGATGTTATGTTATTCAGCGCGAGACCGGTTCCCGTCGACGTCATCGACGGAGGATAACGAGAGCGGCACGGACTGGGATGCAGAGGGTCGCCATCCCGCCATGACACACCCCCGCCACCCCCCACCGCCTCAAGTATCTGTAAGTATATGCATCTTACTTGTTTCATATGTAACCCCCACCTCTTATAATACCGATGCCACAGAATATCAAATCTAAAAAAATATCTAGACACTAGGCCTACCATGACATGTTAAAGCAGAACTTATTCCACTGAGGGAAAGAGATGGCGCTAGACACCCTGTATAGCTTTGTCTCTTTCCCTCAGTGGAATAAGGTCTGCTTTATGACGTCATAGTAGGGTAGCTGGTCTCTAGAATATTCTTCTAATCTAAATTTGATGATCTAGTTGAACATGAACGTGCATAGTTCTGTACTTACCGATGATTTTCGTTGCACCTACCTTTGTTAGATAATTTGGAATTGAATTTAATGAAGTCTTAGTCAAAACGGACGGATAAATTACGGAAGCGGTTCCGGACACCGATCTCTAAACATATTGTACTGAAGTAATTTTCAGTGCCTGGTGGCCGTAGCCTATCCGCAACTTGTCCTTACCGGTTTGACAGAACTTTAAGTCCTCTTTTTCAACAGAGGATGGACAGTACGGACTGGAACACGGACGCTCGTCATCTCGCCATGACACATCAGCGACACCCGCCACCGCCGCCACAGGTAACATTAGATTTAACAGTAGGTAATCCTTCACAACACTGATTGACCTTTGTGCTTCTTTCATTATCCCAAGTTATGTGGGGCCGGCGCAGTCTTCTTCTATACTCCTCTATTATTCGTTATTTCATCAGACAGCTCCTTTCTTGCCATTTTATCTTTCACACTGTCTAGCCATGGTTTTGTCGGCCTTTCTCTTCTACTATGTTTTATGTTTATACTAGCTTTTGCTCGCGACTTCGTTCGCGTTGAATAGTGACTTCCGGCAGCACGGAGCATATTAACAGCTCGACATTTATAGTACTGAATTTATGCCGACTTTTGACCAATAGATGGCTCTGTATGTCTGGAATAAATTTTATTTTTATTTTTTGTAATAAAAACTATCCTATGTGCTATGTTCTCAAGTTCCAAACTATGTCTGTACCAAATTTCACACAAATTGGTTCAGTTTATTAGGCATGAAGAAAAGACAGACAGACAGAGTTACTTTCGCATTTATAATATTAGTTTGGAAGTTTGGATTTTAGTGTCCTATAACACAGGTAATAAGCCCAGCTTAGGCACCAGTCTCCCACAATATTATAGTATGTTCTCTTTAAATTAGTTACGAAACAATCACCATGTAATCTTTTAATATTGTAGTGAGAAATAAATGAATTATTACTATACCCATCTTATCTCACATCATCCTCATTTGTCAGCATCACATACCCATGCCAAGTCAAACCGATTACTACACAACTTTTCAGTCACTGACGATACTTTCAGACTTCCAACATTGTGTTTAATTCCTTAATCAAATTGTTTGTAACGCGGTGTTGCCATCAAGTGCACTATACACAGGGGGTTGTCATTAAACTGGACCACTTTCTCAATGGGAAAGGGAAAGGTAAAAAAAACAAGCAAGCAAATATAGGTGTGACGTCATTAAATTCGTGTTCATTTTAGCAAGCCCTTTTAGTTGATACCCATACCATGGGGCCTTTGGGAATCTGCTATGTGAATGACGCCACTTAACAGCATTGTCTTCTAAACTGAATAAGAATGCTATGTGTTTTTAAATTAACCGTTTAAATGTTTTAAATTCAGTTGTAATATTATACCTAAAACAACAATGAAACATTGTAATACGAAATGACAAAACTTACGCGATCCAAATGGTGCAGATGATTATTTTTCTACGATCACAATAAATTGGAGATATGTATATGCCTTGCTCTTCAGTGGGTCGCCTATCCTCAACGTAATTAACAATATGGACTTAGCATCTATCCCATATTTGGGAAAAAAGTAGAGGTTCACAAAAAACGCTACTACTGTAGAAATGATAAAGATAATGATTTATACTTTTCAGAAAGTTTTAGGTAAAGAACCAAAGTACCAGTTTTATAGATAAAAGAGTGAGTTCATTCTCAATAAAAAAAAATAAAAAAAATTAGAGTTTTTAAAGTGGGAGATAAACAATTATTGTTAAAAGTATGCCAACTATACCGACTTATTCTGTGTCCATCAGGCGGTGATAGTCGGTTCTGTGCGCAAACGCCGCGGGAACCTGCCCAAGCACTCTGTGAAGATTTTAAAGAGATGGTTATATGACCATCGTTACAATGCATACCCCAGCGACGCGGAGAAGCTGGCACTCAGTCAGGAAGCTAACCTCACTGTTTTGCAGGTGAGATACTGTGCTGAATGTTTTTTCCCCAATTAAAAAAAAACTCGACTCAATCATTTATTTCACATTAGATCACCACTTTTGAATGTCACAAAATAAAAAAGATGCTGCTACAGGCCCAGAACATTGATACCCTGATAACCATTGATACTGATGACCCGCGCTGACCACGCACACACGTCTTGCGCGCCTTACACCCCTGCTCGGTACGGCACAATCAACGTATTCACGGGTATACAACGCATGGACAGGGTAGCGGAGACTTCGATAAATGAAATTTGAGGTCTATTGTGTCATAAGACTCAAATGAAATACAATAAAAACAAAGCACGTTAGACGCGGGTGCTGTCGCACGTGGCATGCGCTTAGCGGGCGCGTGTCGTCTGAACGCAGCCTTAGGTTGCTTGGAAAGTGTTTGTGGGGGTTATTATTTGAGAGTGTAAGCTGGTGGCTTCTTAGATGTATTTATTCGTTCCTTTTTATTAATTGAATGAAGCAAACAAAACCAAAGTAAAATTGTGTTCATTTCGAAGACCATTAAAGACACCTCATATTTTGTAATGTCCTAGGTTTAACGGTCACTTTGTTCCGTAACTAAAACTGTTATGCTACGTTAACACGTTCACTGCGCCATCATTTTCAAAGAACTTTTAGCTGGTGCTTTGGAGACCTAAAAGATCTCGAAACTAATCTGCCCTTTGGTGCGTTTGAGACCTAATCAGTCTCCTAAAAATACAGTTTTGAAAATAACTTATATCTTCCAGAAAACCAATGACATATATTTTAAAGTGGGTGAAAGATAGCCTATTGCTCTATATTTTGCTAGGTTCGCACGCAGTTATGACATGTGAATAAACTACAAATACCAAAAAAAAATTAGGTATCGATTGTATCTCGTACCGCAACCGAAGATAGTTCAATATGTGTAGTAAGTAGTGATGGGAATAAAATAATATCTCAGTTGTCGATTGAAAAAGTTTTATTAAATTTTTATATTCAATTCTTATTTCAATATAATCAATCACAACAAATCAATATAAAACAAAAACAGGATTAATTCCTAGTGCGGGAATTGTCTTTAATAAAAAAATTAATAAATAAAAAATTCAATCAATCAAAATCTGAATCACTGTCATTATTAGCCAATGGGGGGCAAATTTGAATAAAGCGTTATAATCTGGTGTTGATTTTTCGTTGGCAACCTCACCAAAACAAATAGATTTTCTACACTTTTTTCTTCTAAAATCACTCATTGTTAATAAAAAGTAATCAACACGTACACGACGTATATACGCGAGTGTTATTTCCAAAACGTGCGCGCGTCGTCCCACGTCGATGCTAGGACAACACTAACACGAGTCACGGAGCGCCCGCGCCGCCCTCCCTTCCTCTCTTGCGTCTACGAGGCCTATGATTCCACGAGTATCGACATATCTCGTAACGCAAGAAATGAAAATAATTATAGTACTGTGCGTTAGGGACCTAATCCATCTCTAATTTATTTTTTAATGTCTTTAAATTCAGTTTTAAGTAGAAAGCAAATATGTATATTTGTCTTACTCATACATTAAGAAATTTACAAGTTAGATCCTCCCGCAAGGAGTGAAACAACACGATTTTATTCAACGCACAATAGAAAACTCCTGCAAGAGATCTGATAGATCTCGTAATGCAGCGAACGTGTTAACCGTTTATTTAGTTGTTGGATCTTGAAAAGAGTTCTTAAATACCAGGTCTGCAATTGGTTCATAAACGCCCGCCGTCGTATCCTTCCCGAGATGATCAGGCGTGAAGGTCACGACCCCCTCCACTACACCATCTCACGGAGGGGCCGGAAGCAGCCAGGGGCTATGGCAGGAGTGGGGCCAATGGTGGGGCTGGCTGGAGCCTCCACGTCAGGTTTAGGAGTGGCTGCAGGCGATGGCGTCAACGTAGCCGCCTGGGACGGCATCGTTGTAGAGGTTAGTGCAGAACAGCTTTTAATACTCCAGCGAGATATCTGACATCCACAAACTAGTTATTCGGAGACCTGATTTGAGTCAGGCTTTTGGGCTCCTATTACTTTTTAATACAAACGGTTATATGTGCGACAAAATCTTCTTAAACACCACCTTGGAACCTTAATAGTGTTACTCCAAAGATTAAAAATACATCAAGATTGATGTCCAATTTCAACTCAACCTATCGAAGGCCACTGCCATAGCTAGTATACTTTGTGTCATTGTGCCTTCTTCAACCAAAATTATTTCATAAGATTGTTTACCTGGCTGGGACACATCCCACGCTTTGTTAACTAGGATCAGAAAAGAGCCCATAGGTCATTAAAGTAGTACCCACAGAACGGTCCGGACGGCCGAGCTCACGACTATGGCGATGGTCTACTGGTCTACCGGAGCGACGGTGACGAGCTCGGAGACGGCGAGGAGGGATACTCCAGTACCATCAGCGAGGAAGAAGTCAAGTACGACCCCTCCGTCTGGCAATCCGTCATTCGCTACGGACCGGAGGACCACGATCTGCATCCGGCTGCAAGGGAGTAAGTCTGTTGTCTCTTTTTCCAAGTTCAAAAATAATGTTAATTGCCTATAGATTTGCTTGATTTTGGCAATCAACTTCCGTCTTTAGACTAAAAAAATGTTTTTTTTCTTAAAATAAAATATCGAGCGATTTTATAGGCACTACTTATCCTCCAGTTCACTTTAGGTTCACTTAAAAACAATTCGATCCATTGCTTTCTTTGAGCTACACAAAATTGTCCAATATACAAGAGTAAACATAAAAAAGATACTCTTCACTAAACATGGGCGTTTATTGCCGTAGTAAGCAACTTTATTAAATACATGGCGTTGAAAGTCACTGCGACGGTTCATTTTCCCTCCCACAGCAGAGCATCAGTCGTATCAGTGGCCACCACCAAAGACATGGTAGAACAAATCAACGGGTCGCAGGAGACTAGTTCAGAACAGTTCTGCTCGAGAGCAGCTCGGGCAATAGTCGAACGCTGGTACAACACTATTTAACATTCTCTAAACATTGTCCAACATCACAAAATCCTTCTTCAGTGTCATTTCAGAAGTCATCATCTTCATAACCAATGACAGCCACACCCACTGCTGGGTATAAACCTCCTCTCTTTTGTCCCATTTTCCTGGTCTCAACCAGTTATTACCCGCAATCTTCTCAATGTCATCCAGTCATCTGGCTTTTGGTCTGCGAACACGTCGTCTCTTCAGAAGCTCTAAATCATTTACTCATTTTAAAGTAAATTTTGCCTAAAACTTGATCATGCAGAATTAAGTCTGAATGATCTTGATTGAGCGTCCAGACATGTCGTTTTTAAATTTGATTTGTTTCCCCGCCAGTAGCACGGCATCGGTCGTGACCGTGTCTACTACAGAAGGGATGGTGAGCCAGGGCCAGGAGCCCGTGTCCAGCAGTGAGGACGGCTGGCAGGCGCTGGCACACCCGCAGCTGGCGCACCTGCCGCAGCTGCCGCACCCGCTGCGCGCGCGCCGCATGCAGGTGAGCCCGCCCCCGCAGCCGCCGCCGCCCGTCGCCGTCGAGCTCGAAGTAGCCACCACTGACATGTGGTGCCACACCTAGACACGTATCTAACACAGGACAATTCTCAGTTTACACTTCCGTTTACTTCGGCAATTTTGTCTAAGAAAAAAGGTTTCTTTTGTCAAAAAATTATTTCGAATTCCGTTGGTTGTTTGTTTTAAAATAAAATGTGTTTGGAGTTTTTAATTTGGTTCTGCAAAGATGTTGTAGCCCCAATTTACCATGTTTTTGTACATATCTAACTGTAGGCGACGTCGGTGTTAAAACACTATAGTTTTCCATTTACAATCAAGTTTTCCTTTAAGAAGAGAACATAAGGGTATTTGTTTTAGAGGCAAAGAACTTAAAATTCAAATAATGCTTAAAAATGGTTTATTATCCTTGAAGTTAGCTTAATTTGATTATAATTTTTATGCCATTTGTGTTTGAACATATGGCCATGGCGGGTGGGGCGTACACAACGTTAGTTTCCAAGCGATCAACTTTAATAGTTTGTCGGCGAAAGACCAAAAATGATGACGGAAAACGTTAAACATAAGTCAAGGCATTAATGTTGCAGACATGTGGTTGCAGCAAGACAGAGCCTTTTATAAATAAAAATCAGCCGTGAACATGGCCATCATGGATAATAATCATTGAAACTTAAAATAATTACATAAAATTTCATGAATATGAAATACATTTTTATGTGTAATACAATTTTAAGATCTGCCTCTAAAAAAAAAACCCGTAACTTAAGTGATGTTAGTGTTTTTGTTTTGTTTTTAGCCTAGAGACGAGTTTCTGTTTGTTGTGTAAATAAACTTTTCTACTAAACCATTGATTTTCATTCAAGTAGACAGCTGTTATCACGTTGTGGGCGCTTGTTTTAATACCGGCATCACCTGACAGTTATTGCTTTAAAAAGTCCCATTGTCTGTGTTTTTATTGCTTAGCTTTTAATCTCCAAAATCAACCCATACTGATGGGCTCGCTTACTCAATTTTTATTTAGGAAAATTTTAATACATTAGCAAAACATGGAACCTTAGACAAACCTAAGGTCGAATTTTGTTTCCAAAATTGACTTGGGGCCATAACTGCAGGTGGTGCCGCGCACGCGCAGGGCAGAGGGCGAACAAGACAAGTTCAAGTGCCTCTACCTCCTGGTCGAGACGGCCGTGGCAGTGCGACAAAGGGAGAAGGAGCAAGAGGAGGCAATGCTACCTGCTTAGTTAACCGTGGTTTATGCAAACTAACTCTTTTCTTATCTAACTTTAAGATTAAGTAAACCGTCTTTCATATATCCATAGGAAACGTGACAGTAGCTGGGCTAAACGCTGCGCATTTTTTATTATTTCTTTTAAAAATATGATCGAACTTATTTGTATAAATAAGCATGGGGTGACATTTTAATCCATAAAATCACATCATAGGACATCCTCTATTTCTAGTTTGTATTTCTCATTAAAGACAAGTTTTTTTTTAAACTGGTGGTTAGTCTTCTTTTAGGTCGTACATTTCCCCAGTTTTCTTTATCATAAGTGATGTTTTTGTTTAAGCCTACGTAGAAGTTAAGCATATTACGAGTATTTTGTTTGGAATTATTACATTAAGCCTTCTCACGCACTAGGTGAACCCCAAGTATGTTGACAGTGATTTTACCTTTGGCAGTAAATCGAAACAAGAACAATGGAGTACGGTGCCTCGATCAATATCAAAGTCCACGTGGATGGTTTTAGGGAACTCGCATACTACGCGGCCGCGACTTTTGGCCGCAAAAGTTTCTATCAGGTATAAAGCTTAGTCGTACGACCAGTCGTACGTTCGTGGGTTGGTCGTTTTGTTCGAGATAGCAGGGTC
Organism: Ochropleura leucogaster; assembly: GCA_958449745.1. Classification (NCBI taxonomy): domain Eukaryota; kingdom Metazoa; phylum Arthropoda; class Insecta; order Lepidoptera; family Noctuidae; genus Ochropleura; species Ochropleura leucogaster. The sequence continues at coordinate 2,161,512 of OY288208.1, forward strand.
GTGCGATATTGTGGTCGTGGCTTCTTTGTGTGTGAGAATCCTTAAAACTTTTCTTATTGTCTTTGATTTTGACGGTTTTGGAAAATAAAAGTAAAAAGCCTATGGTAAAACGTTGGCTTGTGGTTTTCCAATGCTCGAGAAGGCTTTATAATTTCCATTAGAGTAAGATCGAATGTTTTGTTAAGAGTTAATAAATTGGAATTAATAAATAAGTAAGTTGCTTTATTCTGTTGAATACCGTAGTCGATTCAAAGCTCTTACAACTGTAGACATGCAACAGTCTCCAGTGCACAATAAAAGCATAATTAGTTGTGGCGCTACTTCAAATGTAGCTACACCCTCTTTTTTTTTTGCGCATGCAAAATCATTAAATGGCATTCCCCGCTGTGGGCGGAGCAGGGGGGGGGGGGGTTTAGACTTTAACTGATTAAAACCCACCCATGTTCTTTCTTTTGCCTTTTGTGTTCCGGGGCTGCGGTATTATTGAACAACCCCGTTTGTTCCCGTTGAGTTACAATAATTGAGTCACATTTTGTGTAACACTGTTACCCATTGGAAAAAAAAATGCCATCAAACAGACTCGGCCTTTACTAAAACGGAGAGATGTACAGGAATCTGCCAATCATTTTGGTTGAAATTTACGTTGCGTCTCTCGTTTTTCACCGTTTGGTCGGTCGACACTTTCACGTCTCCGCATCGCTCCGCTCGTGACCGTTTGTGTCCCCTAATGTATTGTTCTGGTTCTTAAAGTCGGAAGACAATGAAAGAGAAACACGTTTTTTTAAGATCCATTTATTGGTTTCGGTTCTTATTTGAAAAAAAAAATGAAGGAAATGGATATGTTACAAAATATCTAAGATCTTCAACGATACTTTACCGTGCAGGTGTTTCATTCAAGCACACCATGTTTTGTGTCCAGGGTTAAGTTGTCCTGGTATTTTCAGTAATTAGGTGGTCCACTATGTTCTTTTAAGGTTTCCAGAATCGGGTTTTGGCTCAGAGCTAGGGGATAAGTTGTTCAGCTTTTTTTGCTTTTTCAAGTTTTAGAGCTTCGACCTTTTCTATAAGTGGTGTCATCAATTTCATTACCTCTACGGCGGTAGCTGTCGGAGATGAGTTCGCGTCGATCTAAAATAGAGGAGTACCTAAATTAAGTACCCAGGTTCCTTTGTTCAAAAATATAGTTTTAATAACTAACTAGTGAAATAGTAGACGTGACGAGTGTGCTATCCAATTGTTTGGGTCGACATCCGATTCAGCTAGAATTGTCACTTCATACAATACAATAGAGTATTGCGGGTTTGACCTCCGCACGTAACAAATATTTGGATGACGCACAGGTAGTTGTTCCGGGTCTGGCTAATGTTTTATGCGACTACTAGCTTTTGCCCGCGACTTCGCTCGCGTTAAATTTGGGGTAACACAGTTCCCCTTTCCTGATATGTAGGTACCTGCTACCTGCAGTTTTTGTCCTTGCGCCTTATTGATTTGTAATAGCAAAGTTGAGTTTTCCCTTTTCTTCGTTCTTTCTCCCTCACATCAACCTTAAACAAAATAGCCTATGTCCGTCTCCTGGGTCCTAACTATCTCTGTACCAAAATTCATCGAAATCGGTTTAGCCATTAAGGCGTGAAGGGGTAACAAACAGTGTGCGTTCGCCCAGCAAAAAAAAAAAAAAAGTAACGCTTTTCAAGAATTAAATGATACAGATAATTAGTGCCCAGTCCCGTGTAAATGTGCCCGAAATTTAAAATTTGTGCCACCAACAGCTTCTGAGTTATTTAAGAAAAACCATCAATTAAAATTCTGCTGCACGAACGTTCGCCCAGCAAAAAAATTTTTAATTAATGGGCCTAGCTGAATATAAAATATGCAGAAATATAGCTTATATTTGTGCCTATTTGTGCCGTAAAAATAAAATTTGTGCGTCATAAGGTTTCAGAGATCTTTCAGTTTTTGCTGGGCGAACGTTCAGGCGATTGCTATATATCGGAAACAGCTGGACGTGAAGTCATGATTTTTTGTATACGGATAGAGCATAATTTGTGCCTATTTGTGCCATATACTACATTAGCATAACTAGCACGGTTCAGGAGTTATTACGTTATTTCCAAAAACTAATTAAACGGCTATATCTCTCGGACGTTGAAAGCTACGATTTTCACGTTTATGTTGGCTGGTACCTGTTATTTAATCACACGATCCTGCAAAGTTTCACCTTCCAAGTACCTAATATTGGAGAGATTTTAATGATTTTCCTCTTATTTTGAGGTTATCTTCAATTAAATTAGTTACAACCCGGAAACACTAGTTTTCTGTAAGCTGGCACATTATACGTTTCAACAATAATTAGTGCCCTTTATTAAGAATACGTATGCATAAAATCAGGTAAATATACCCATTAGTTTAGATGTTATGATTAAAAACCACAATCGACATCTTTTGATAGATTAACCGACCATATTCGGATGGACATTAAAAAGCGGCCGCACGATACTTCAAGCTATCCTTTCACACTTGCTTGTATTATAATGAAAATTCAATAGTACAGATGCGTACAGAATTGTCAAGTCGGATAGAATATTTATGTTTGGGATATGAAATAAAATGTCAATTGTTTTATTTTTAGTGATTCATTACATCTTGTTTATATAATATACTAGCGACCCGCCCGGCTTCGCACAGGTGAATATATTATGTATAATACATGCACCCGTGCGAAGCCTATATATAAACCTTCCTCTTGAATCACTATTGAGTCCTAGTGGGAGCGAGAGCGCCGTGTACAGTGTATGTTCCATGCGAAAGAAAGAGACAAGTATCACAGGACATGTTTATGATAATTGTTTGTATGTTTTATATAATTGTAATGTTAATTTATATAAATAACATGTTAAGTACAATTGCACCTACATGTTTCAAAAGTACTTAGATAGTACCTACCTAAGTATGTACCTAGACTGTTTATGGCCTACCATCAATAAATCAATATAAAAATTAACAATATTGTTTTTTTTCTCTAAACTGCTTTCCCTAGCAACTGTATAAAAAATAACATATGTGTCTATGTTCATTTTCCCTATACTTATGTACATTTATATTGTTAAATCATTCATTTATTATTACAAATAATTAAGTTTTTTCATGTCCCTAATACAAAATATTTCCCAACTTTACAATTCTGTTCGCATCTGTACTACAACTATCATTATAATACCAGTAAGTGTGAAAGGGTAGCTTGAAGTATCGTGGGGCCGCTTTTTAATGTCCATCCGAATATGGTCGGTTAATCTATCAAAAGATGTCGATTGTGGTTTTTAATCATAACATCTAAACTAATGGGTATATTTACCTGATTTTATGCATACGTATTCTTAATAAAGGGCACTAATTATTGTTGAAACGTATAATGTGCCAGCTTACAGAAAACTAGTGTTTCCGGGTTGTAACTAATTTAATTGGAGATAACCTCAAAATAAGAGGAAAATCATTAAAATCTCTCCAATATTAGGTACTTGGAAGGTGAAACTTTGCAGGATCGTGTGATTAAATAACAGGTACCAGCCAACATAAACGTGAAAATCGTAGCTTTCAACGTCCGAGAGATATAGCCGTTTAATTAGTTTTTGGAAATAACGTAATAACTCCTGAACCGTGCTAGTTATGCTAATGTAGTATATGGCACAAATAGGCACAAATTATGCTCTATCCGTATACAAAAAATCATGACTTCACGTCCAGCTGTTTCCGATATATAGCAATCGCCTGAACGTTCGCCCAGCAAAAACTGAAAGATCTCTGAAACCTTATGACGCACAAATTTTATTTTTACGGCACAAATAGGCACAAATATAAGCTATATTTCTGCATATTTTATATTCAGCTAGGCCCATTAATTAAAAATTTTTTTGCTGGGCGAACGTTCGTGCAGCAGAATTTTAATTGATGGTTTTTCTTAAATAACTCAGAAGCTGTTGGTGGCACAAATTTCAAATTTCGGGCACATTTACACGGGACTGGGCACTAATTATCTGTATCATTTAATTCTTGAAAAGCGACACTTTTTTTTTTTTTTGCTGGGCGAACGCACACTAACAAACAAACTCACTTTCGCTTTTATAATATTAGTAAGGATTAACTCGTTTTTAAACGTTGGAACTACAAAATAGTGTCACAGGAATCACAGGATCGACCTCCGCACGTAACAAATATTTTGTTTGACCCATAGGTAGTTCCGGGTCTGGCTAATGTTTTATGTGACTATTTTCTGTAAAAGCTCCATGATGAAATAGGGGTTCACTGTATTGCTACCTTGGGAATTGGGAACAAATCCAGAATTTATGCTGCTACAAGAGAACACTTAAGGAAATAAAACCCAGGACATAGGCGTACAAAGACTAGATCAGGTGACAGTTTCAAAGTGTTACAAAAAATAAAAAGCAGACCTTCACAAGCCTGAACTTGTAGAGTTCAATCACGCTGGCGTTGTGCTTCAAAAAGGTTTCCAGGCGGAGTTTGATGGCCAGTGGCGTCTCATCTAAGCGCTGCGGATCCTTTGGCCGAGTCCTCATTTGTGTGAACATATTTTCTGTCGTTGCATCGAGGTATACTATGAGCTGTGAAAATGGTGATAAGAATGGATAAGAAAATGAAAGTGTCAAATTCTACATCCCGCAGAAAATTGACGACACGGTTGGCGCAGTGGCTGAGCGATCGACTGCTGCACTGCGTGTTGCGGGTTCGATTCCCGTACGGAACAAATATTGGTATGGCCTACAGATAGTTGTTCCGGGTCTGGCTGTTTGTGTATGTGATTTTAAATGTTTGTAAACGCACCCACGATACAGGAGAAATTCCTAGTGTGGGGCAAAGTTTTTTTAAAAAAAGAAAAGAAAGGCCCTTCCAACTAGACGGGTGCTGTGACTGCTAGGGCCTGATGGATGTTCCCGGGTTTGTCTTAAATGGCATTATAATTTTGTTGTGGAATGGTCATTTGGAGCAACTTATATCAATATTTATCTATTCAATATTTTACTTCAAACTTTTGGTCGCGATGACGTCAGAAATGAGGCTGAAGAGATGGTTTTCTTGTAACACACGTATATGTACAACAGACTAGAAACTGTTTTCTTAAAAAACGATGCACCGATGTTACCGCCTTAATCTGTACCTAAGAGAGTCTACTATTCAACTGCAAGTCACTCACAGAGGCGCGTCCCAGAGCCCTTTCAAATAAAGGACCTTGTGCCTTTTCGCGAGGGAACCCGTTCACGACAAAGCCAGCTGTGTTCTGAGCAGCATTCTCTTCAATCGCCCTTATAATTATTTCCAATATTAAGTCGTTTGGGGGAAACCCACCTACAAGGGAAAAATACATGAACATTACACCATTTCAATGAAAATGCGCATGTGCCGAAAATAATTTCAATGTTGGTGGATGGAGAGGAGAAAAACCAATGAAACGGTGGATGCCTGATGATTGTCAGGGTTGATGAAAACTGCCTCTTGTAAATTTTGTTCGAAAAGTGCTGAAGTGACTTGGTATGAGCAATTGAGCATGCGATACGACAAATGAAGAAATGCCGTGAGGATAATCCTTAGATACTAACTAGCTGTGCCCAGCGGTTTCACCCGCTGCTCAGTTAGTGGCATGAAAAATAGATGTTAGCCGATTCTCAGACCTACCCGATATGTACACAAAATTTCGTTCAAATCGGTCCAGCCGTTTTGGAGGAGTATGGCAACGAAAACTGTGACACGAGAATTTTATATACATATTAGATATCCTTTCCTTACTTTAATATTATAAAAGCGAAAGTGAGTTTGTTTGTTTATTTGTTTGTTTGTTACCTCTTCACGCTTTAATGGCTAAACAGGTTGTGATGAATTCTGGTACATAGATAATTAGGAACCAGGAGACGGACATAGGCTAATTTTTATTTAAAAAAAGTGGGATGTGAGGGAGAAAGAGGCAAGAAAAGGGAAAACTTAGCGTTGCTATTACAAATCAATAAGGCGCAAGGAGAACTGTGTTACCCCAAATTTAACGCGGGCGAAGCCGCGGGCGAAAGCTAGTTACATATAAAAGCGAAAGTGAGTTTGTTTGTTACGTCTTCACGCCTAAATGGCCAAACCGATTTTGATGGATTTTGGTACAGAGGTAGTTGAGACCCTGGAAACGGACATAGGCAATTTAATCTTTTTATCTAAAAAAAAGTGAGAAAGAGGGAATAAAAGGGGAAGCTGGGTATAGGAGTACACCAAATAAACGATATATGGACTGTCTGAAGGATGATATGGCAAGAAAAGGTAGAAAGAAAGGAGGTATCCGATGAGATGACAACTAATACGAGATTCCTCGTCTATTATACCCATCAACATTCGTACTCAGACACTCAAACTTTTCCTCATTCCTCCGCATGACATACCAAGCCAACTGATTTGCTGTTCAGTCACCATTGCTTCTTTTCTCTTATGTACTCGTTTCTTACTTTATCCGTTCGGGTAACACCATACACCCCCCTTAGTATTATTATCTTAACAACGTGTATATGTCTTTTAAAAAACATGCTGCGCCGACTCCAATTAATTTGATAAGGAGAGGGGATTTATGAAACAAGAGCGAGTCAGACCCGCGCACGGAGGGTTCCGTACAAACTTGCGAGTTAAACAGCCATATCTTTTGACTACTTAGATATAGACTATAGACTAAAGGCTGATTTTTCCTGAGGAATAAAAATGGTGGTTTGACATATCTAATATATAAAATTTTCGTGTCACAGTTTTCGTTGCCATACTCCTCCGAAACGGCTGGACCGATTTAAACGAGATTTTGTGTACATATCGGGTAGGTCTGAGAATCGGCCAACATCTATTTTTCAGACCCCTAAATGAACAGCGGGTGAAACCGCTGGGGACAGCTAGTTTTCTATAGATAAGCTGTCAAACCGCCATTTTTATTCCTCACACAAAAGTTATCTGACAATTAAAAATGAGCCCTTAGAGGGTTGATTTTATTACAACACAAAAGGACCACAGATTTAAGTATATGCTTTTAATTTCAATTCAATACCTCCACGCGTTCCGGACATAAAGGGTCTTGACAGATAGACGGCCAACAAAGTGATCCAATCAGGGTTTTGTTTGTCCCCAAAGAAGCTAATTAAAAAAATACTGTTGTGTAGAACCTATACCTCGAGACATGACAGACTTGAGACACTTGGTCCTGTCGGTACACGCCTCCACCTCAGCTCGCAGCATGGCTCCAACAGATACGACAGTGAACCGATATGCGTCAGCGATGCTCTTGCATACAACTGCCCTGCCGCTGCCTGGCCCGCCTATTATCCAGATAATGGGCATTGTTTCATAGTCGTACACTGGCTGGAATGTTAAAGAATTTTAAACAAGCTTTATTGAAAATATATATGTTGAAAACTTCAAGTGTGCAGTTCTAGGTAGCGTTGCAAGATCCAGTGCAATTCAAGTGCAAGTAGCAGTGCAATACAAGTGCAAGTTATAGTGCAATGCAAGTGCAGCTATGTACGCTAAAACACATTAATGCTTTTCTCAGGTTTTTTTTAAATACGATAGGTTTTCTTTTATACAATATGCGATTTAAAACCATCATCATCATCTTGCTTTTTTCCATCATAGTGGGGGTCGGCTTCCAGTCTTACCGGATGCAGCTGACAGCGGCATTATTTTACGTGTCGCGACTGTCTATCTGACCTCCATAACCCAGTTAGTACCGGGTAAGACTGGTTGTCAGACTTCTTGTGCACTAACTACCTGTAACGACTATCAAAGATCTACAAATGACAACCGGGACCAATAGCTTAACGTGCTTCTGAGGCACGGAGGATGCTCTTTATGTAACGGGTGGTGACACCTCCACAATCTCGGCAAGCGCGATAAAAAACCATTCGATTGTTTAATTATTTAAGATTCTTAGTGTATATATGTACTTGGGCAACCTTATTCAAATTTCACCATGATGGCAATAATTTTGAGTATAGAAGTACAAGGAAAGAGAACCTACTGCTCAACAGTGGACGTTCATCGCGGATGAAGATAATTATGATTACTATACAATGTGTCCGGTCATAGACAAGCGATATTCTAGGTACTTATTACTATTAAGATACACACTTGGGTCTAACTCACTTTCCCGCTTTTTGGCATCCATTTTGAGATATTCTCTTTGCGTGTACAAAAAATAATCATATCTCTCAAAGTTTTGCTCTTACGGAGACGAAGATGGCCTTATTCGGAGGGCAAATATATCGTCTATCGTTTAAATTAAGAAACGATAGGCTTTCATTTTCGTAACATTAGGAAACAAAATTAAAGTCCAAAAAAATGCAAATCAATGAAAGTTTTGTAGACTTTTTTTGTGAAAAAAAAAATGGTATTTTTTTGTAAATCAATTTTGAGCACTAGAATGTTTGTTATATAATTAATCATCTGCCTAGCCTTTTACCAACTATGATGGAATCGGCTTCCAGTCTAACCGGACTGAGACTGGTTGTCAGACTTTCGGGACACTGACTACCTGTAACGACTGTCAAAGATCTACAAATGACAGCCGGGACCAAAGGCTTAACGTGCTTTCCGAGGCACGGAGGAAACTCGGTATGTTACGGGAGGTCACCCATCCACAGACCAACCTAGGCAAGAGCGGCTTAACCTAAAGATCGACCCGAGCGGCTGCTATTATTTGTTATATAAGTACTACATAGAATATCGCTAGTCCGTGCCCGGACACTTTGTAGTTCTGTTTTTTTCTACTCACCTTTTTCTTGTATGCCATGCACTGTACAGTTCGACATTGTAAAGGGCATCCTGGTAGCTTGTCTATAACTGGCTCCTCGCAGCCCGGACAACATTTGTATTCCATGTTTAATACCTCTTATATCTGGCGTCTTAGATTCCTTAAGAAAGCTAGAAGAATGGCTACGGTCGGACAGTTTGGTGTCTTTACAGAATGTGAACTCTCATTTTCCTGATATTATTAACAATGTTACTTTCAACTTCAGAATATGATATTGCAGTGGAATGTGTGTGTTTTGTGGTAAGGACCAGTTGGATGAGAGAGGCGAAGAATAAAATAATTTAAGAAGAATTACATGATGAATGCTTGACAACTATGATATTTTTTGAAAGGTTGATCTTATTTTTTTAATTCAGTATTAGCGTCAGAGTAATATACCAAAGAGGTAATTTGTTCTGGTGTAACTCTCTTATGATTCGAGTCTCCTTAGTTATCCCAGTAACTTTGTTCCTGCCGGGGTGGAGCGTTTTTGAAAAGAGATACCGTGACACCGGAAGACAAAGGGGAAAAGAAGGAACATGAATAAGGTTTAGTCAGTAAACATCTGACACTCCCCCCGCTCCGCATAAATGAAAAAAGTTATTTGATGATTACCTATCGCTAAAAAATGGTAACCCAGCAAAATAAAAAATAAAATCCATTCACACAGTTATTCAAAAAATTTAGATGACATTTCCCGTGAACCAAGGGCTGGCTTTTACTTTGACCAGAGGCTTAAAAATCAAATCAAATCAAATCAAATCATTTATTTCAATTAGACCATTACAGGCACTTTTGAAAGTCAAGAAACAAAATGAATCTACAGTCCCGGTCACAAGGCATAATAACTTGTGAAAGTACTGTAGTTGCCCATTCCAAAGCGTTGATCTCTATGGAGAAGAATGGGCAAGAAACTCCATGGACACTCTTTTAAATTATAATATTTTTACAAAATCGTGTTTACATCATTCATGTTGAGATTATACAAATATGTGAGAACGATGTAAAAAGGCGTGCACAGTAAGAGCGTCCAGAGTAAATAAAAAGCAAAATTTAATTTTAAATCTAAATAAGTTTAAAAATGAACCGTGGTAGCTAAAAAATGACCAGTCCCAACTGACAGCGCCCGTTCACGAACATGACGTATGGATCAGCCCCATTCAGCTCGACCATTTTGAAGGGAGCTAAATGACCCGACACACCCGCCACCATCAGTGAGACATTTAAGTGAGCATGACACTATCAACCACCAGGGCTTCGTCAAGTCAATGATAATACATAGCACTCACATATGGGCTTAATAATTATACAATACTAGAGAATTGATTCTATACATTGCAAAGATAGTCTTACAATCTTCTGCAGCTTCCGATACTAACCAATGAGTTTATCCCTATGCTTGTGGAGCAGGACTAGCATTAAGCCAAGCATTTTTATCATCAATATAATCCCCCAACTTATAATATGCTTGCCTACATAGTGTGCGTTTAATACAAGATTTAAATTTCGTTTCATTCAGTTGAAGAATGTGGGGAGGTATTTTATTGTAGCATTTTAAACAGTACCCCATGAAAGATGAGTCTACTTTAGCTAACCTGAAACCTGGTTGAACTAATTGGTCCCTATTTCTAGTATTATAATTGTGTCTGTCACCTCTTTTACTAAAAAGATGCAAGTTTTTCCTGACATACATGATGTTTTCATAAATATATTGACAAGGTACTGTCATGATGTTAATATCCTTAAACTGTTCCCTTAAAGAATCTCGCCTACGTAGGTTATATATGGCCCTGATGGCTCTTTTCTGCAGAATAAATATAGACTCGATGTCTGCAGCCCGTCCCCAAAGTAAAATACCGTATGACATTATACTATGAAAATAACTAAAATAGACTAGTCTCGCGGTATCTACATCAGTAAACTGACGGATTTTTCTAACAGCATATGCTGCTGAACTAAGGCGTCCTGCAAGAGATGTTATATGCGGACCCCATTGTAGCTTTGAATCGAGTGTTATTCCCAAGAAAACAGTTTTTTCGACGAATTCTAGTTTCTCTTGATTCAATACTATGTCACACACACTGTTTTTGACATTTGGTAGAGCAAATCTTATGCACTTCGTTTTTTTCCCATTTAATACTAAATTATTAGCGGTAAACCAATTATGTACCTGCATTAGGGCATTATTTACGTCGTCAAGATTTGTGGCACGCCTGTTTATCTTAAATATTAAAGAGGTATCGTCAGCAAATAACACCATTTGTGGTTGGTTTTTAAACAAATGGGGTAGATCATTTATATATACTAAAAAGAGGAAGGGACCTAATATCGATCCTTGTGGTACACCCATCTTTACATTTAAACCCATTGAATTGACACCATTTATTTGTACTTGCTGCTGTCTATCATTTAAATACGATTTAACTAAACTAAGGGCAAGTTTCCCTAGGCCGTAATGTTCAAGTTTTAAGAGCAGGGTTTCGTGGTTCACGCAATCAAATGCTTTTGAGAGGTCACAAAAAATCCCTATGGCATCCTGTGCCTCTTCCCACGCAGTAAATATGTGTTTTAATAGGGTGACACCGGCGTCAGTCGTACAACGTCCTTTGGTGAAACCATACTGCTTTTCATGTAAGATTTTATTGGTGTTAAAGTGGTTGAGCATTTGGTTAAGCATTACCTTTTCAAACACCTTGCTGAAAACCGGCAAAACGGATACGGGTCTATAATTATTGGTGTCTTTACTGTCCCCAGATTTGAAAAGCGGTATTACCTTGCTGTATTTCATAAGGTCCGGGAAGACTCCTTGGTCCACACACAAATTAAATATTAAGGCTAAGTACGGTGCTATAGTCTCAATGATAGCTTGACAAACTTTAATAGACAATCCCCAAAGGTCTTCGGTTAACTTGATTTTTATTTGTTTAAAAGCTTTAATGACTACAGTGGGATTAATATGCTTAAACTGAAACTCAGCCGGGCATGGTAAAACGTTTGCTCTTAATAAGTCAACAGAAAGCAAGGGTGAGGAATTTAACGTTTCTGTAGTTTTAATTGGGATACTAGTAAAGAAATCCACAAATTCTTAGTGTTGCTAAACAATGTGGCAATGCGGCCAGTCTCTTAGGGACATTACCAATAGGGTAGTTGACACCACCAATCAATTGATATACTTTTTATGAGCTGTCAAAACGCGCTTCCCCCATAGATTTTGTATGGGACTCGCAACCGATGACGTCACTAAGTTGTCAAGTCAATGATGCAACTATTTATTGATTTAAAAGCAACTAATAATCGAATTTTAAAGTTATTTTGAAATGATTGGAGTTCTCAGGTCTAGAATAAGGTGTTCTTTCAGAAAAATTGTGTTTTTAAATTATTGGTTAATGGTGTCAAGTACCCAATTGACAGCTTTGAGGACGAATTCTTTGACGCTATTCTGTAGTTCATTTATAAGTTAGTTTATTTAAGTTCTTTTAATATGTAGCTTTAAATATTATATTTCCATAAAAGTTAATTTATTTATGTAGATTAAAATGTGATTTGTTGTAACTTTGAAATTGAACATGACTTTACAGAGTAATAATACTTAAAATCATTAATACGACGCTCTTAACTTATTTTAACCCCTTTGATTGATTTTTCATAAGATAAAAGTCTAATCAGATCTGGATCGGGTCATAATTTTTCGCAAATGTTCCTTTCACTGTAAATATTAAAGCAGTATACGAACTTCGGATCTAATAAAAAAAGAGGGTTACGTACAACAACACCCATCTTTTGACTGCACATGTGATAACTTAGAATTGATTTTATCGCAGGTCCAAGGGACGACAGACTTGCGTATATGGTTTACTAGCTTTCGCCCGCGGCTTCGCCCGCGTTAAATTTGGGGTAACACATTTCCCCTTGCGCCTTATTGATTTTTAATAGCAACGATAAGTTTTCCCTTTTCTTCCCTCTTTCTCCCTCACATCCCACTTTTTAGCCTTGTCCGTCTCCTAGTTCCCAACTATCTCTGTACCAAAATTCATCAAAATCGGTTTAGCCGTTAAAGCGTGAAGAGGTAACAAACAAACAAACTCACTTTCGCTTTTATAATATTAGTAAGGATATTAGTAAGGATACTTTCAACTCGATACCTTCATGAGTTTCCAAGATAAGAGTTCTTGACAGACAGACGGACAACATCCTGATGCTATTAATGTTCTGTTCCGGTTCCGTTTGATACTTATGAGGTACGAATCCCGAAAAAAAATGTATAAAATAAAAACATTATTTAATCAACGATCTTTAAAATTATTGTAGAATAGAGGCTTATGTACAGAGCATATATAAAATGTTGCGTTGTGCATTAGTTGGCGGCTGCGGCGGCTACCACGGGGTCCAAGATTTTCTGGACCTGGTTGAAGATCTCGTCCACTGAAGTTTCGGCGTTTATCTGTAACAACAACCATTTAGTTTAAGGCAATTTTTTTTTGGGGTCGGAAATTATAAAATAACCCCCACACTAGGTTTTTCTCCTGTATCGTGGGTGCGTTTACAAACATTTAAACTCACATACACAAACAGCCAGACCCGAAACAACTATCTGCAGGTCAACAAAGATTTGTTCCGCGCGGGAATCGAACCCGCGACACGCAGCGCAGCAGTCGATCACTCAGCCCCTGAGTCAACCGTGCCGTCGTTAATACGATATTCCTTTGAAGACTGGTTGTCAGGACTTTCTACTCACCCTGTTGATCTTACTGGGGTACTGATCCAGAACTTGCTGGTTGTTGTCCAGGAAGGTCTTGAGACGGAGCTTGATGGTCTCTTCGTTGTCATCAGCACGGCCTGAGCTTGCTGCGCGGCCCAGTAACCTCTTGGTGAGGGTTTCTGCCGATGCTTCGAAGTAGAGGATCACCTGGAACGTTCGAAGGGAAGCCGAATCAATAAAATAGTTTGTGTAAAATTAATTCGTCATCTCTGTTCTTGGGGAAGGAAACTGCGGGGGGGAACCGGCTTGTTACAACTTACAACCGAAAATTTAACAGGCATACAGGGTTTCATTTAGTCAAAAGTCCTGTTGCCCTTCTTTTCTCCTCTGCCCTCTCTCCCTCTCTAGCAGAAGGAGACCTAGTGACCGACCGAAGGTTCGGTTTCGGCTAAAAACATCTAGTTTCGGTTTCGTCCTAAAACGGTCGAAACTACAACTGAAACCGAAAGTGCACTCAAGAGTTTTCGCGCAATAGAAGGAACATGGGTGGGTGTTAGTCAGTAAAAGTTTGACACTCCCCCCCGCTCTGGGCGGAGCGGGGGGAGTGTCAGACTTTTGAGAGAGAGAGAGAAGTTATTTGATGATTTCCCACACAAAAAAAAAATTGTTTTGTTGTGGAGGCGAGTTTTTGAGTGTTTTTTTTATTTGGTTTATTTATCTCGTTCCATGTCATTATGCGATTAAAAAATATTCAAAATGATTGAATATTTTTTTTAAAATTTACTACCCGCTCGTAGTAAATATCAAAAAAATATTCAATATGACTGATAAAAGTGAAGAAAGTGATAATATGATTCTTGTAAGGAAGTCTCGATTTCGGCCAAAAAGGAGGCCGATGCCGAAATCGGTTTTCGGTGTCGGTTTCGGTCGGAGACTAATTGAAACCGAAAAAAGCAGTTGTATTGTAATCTCGAAAATAAGATACTCACAGATACAGGTGCGATTTCCTGTTCGAAGGCGATGCCCTGAGACTTCTCCCGAGGGTAGCCGTCCACGAGGAAACCTTTGGACTGAGGTGCCTTCGCCACGATGGCTTCTCTCAGCAGCTCCAGGACAACGTCATTGGGGACTAGGCCACCTGGAAATAGAGAAAAAATGTTTAATCAGTGGCATCTCCTACTAACTGCTTTCTCAAGTGTAAATAGTCCAGAAATCCAATGTGATTTTGACCTAATTAGAGCTATTAAAACTGAAAGTTTCAGGTTGCTAACAGTACACGCACCAAGGAAATAAAACCAGTCTCTGTGACTGTTACTATCTACCCAATAACACTTTGCCTGACTTGGTAATCGAAACCACAACTTCTTGCTCAACAGTCGCGCTTGTGACCACTACAGCAACAAGGCGGTTAATCATTGAGGAATCATGTTTTTTTTAAACACTTTTCCCCACTGTCGGAATTCCTCCTGTATCGTGGTTTACATATTTAAACTCACATAGACAAACAGCCAGACAGGTCGTAAAAATATTTGTTCCGAGCGGGGATCGAACCTGCGACGCGTAACGCAGCAGTGTATGGCTCAGTCACTGCGCTAACCGTGCTGTCAAAATATAATATCACTATTCTTACTTCAGTTGCCTTAACCTACTCTCTACCACGTTATGAAGCTCACCTTGTTCCATAATACTTGTAAGAGTCTTCGCCCTCTGAGAGCCGCTGTTCACCTCAGCTCTCAGCAGGTCTCCAGTGGACAGATGTGTGAAGCCATACTTGGCGATGATCTTCTCGCACTGAGTTCCCTTGCCAGATCCAGGGCCTCCCAACACCCAGACGATCGGCTTCTTCGTTGAGTCGATAGGGGCCTGTCGAAATAATTAGGGTATTTACTTTGATGACGAACAGAAAAATTGGTGGTGGATCAATGCTAGGCTCTAAGCGAGGATTTTCTGCTTTCCCCGCTAAGTCTAAGGTTGCGAATTCAACAGCGTGTTCATTGTCTCTTAGGGCGAATTTCTACTGACTACCGAAGTAGGCTCCTCTTGTGTCAGTATATTTGCTGCGAACATATTCATCGGCAGATTCATCAAGCATTATTGAGTAGTCAACTGTCTGTCTAGACTATTTCAGTTCTGAATGAAATATAATTCAAATATTTATGATAAAACAATCAACAGTTGGACTATAAAAGATATTGAGAATGCTAAGTAACTTGGTAGCTAAGTAATTAAACATCAAAAAACCATACTTCCTGCACTTGAAGTAAAAACCAATATTCTACTCTATTCTATAATACATAACAGTTAAACATCGATCGACGATGTCAAACAATTATTAAAGAAAAGGACATACGCCATACCCTGGTATTAAATATTTATTTATGTCCTTCTACTAGGTCAGGTGCTTTCAAGGGCGGACAGACGCGGACAGACTTCAACCTTAGGTCTGAAGACTGTATGAATGGATGCATGACCATTAACGCAGTAAAGCTTTCAGTATAATGGTGAAATTACACGGAATCTTTTGCCCAAATTCGATTGGGTCTGAAATTCGGTAAAAGAATGGAGTAGAGTACGTCCTCCTTCGGATATTCTTGTTCGATTTCATGAGTCGAATTGTTTCAAATCAGTCTTAGTGGAATTAAAGCATCAAGGGCCCGAATTTGACTGACGTCTATCAAGCACCCTAATACGGGCAAATTACCCAGTGGCAGTATGCCACAATAACGGGTTCTGTGGTTTCCAGAGTTGGAGAGGAAAGCCAAAGAAAAGTTGGATGGATTGTGTAAGGAATGGTATGAAAGAGAAAGGAGTAAATGATGCCATGACGTCTGACAGGGAAATGGAATGGAAAATGGAAAAGTATTGCACCAACCACAAATAGAATGGGACAAGGGCAGGAGAATGATGATGTAGTTTTCGAAAGAAGGAAAAATCTATCTCGACGGATTACTGTTCGTTGAATGTTACAAAATTACAGATAGAGTAGTGATGTTCTCTGTCCATGTATTATTGGTGATTTAATTAAATTAATTACTAAATATATATTATACAACCTATAAATAGACACAAACTAATTATAAAAATATATACAAGTAAAAAATAGAAAATGGGCGTCAAAAAATTCGTCCGTATCGCCGTCAACAAGTAAAGTGCCCAGAAGGCTGGCAGCATTACCGCCCTCTGGTTACGAGAAGAGTCGACCAAGTATTATTTGTTTAGCAGTAAGTTTCAACATTAATCTACAAGGAAAAGAAGAAACAGAAAAAAATACGTACGGAGAATGAGATTTCTATTTCTATTGTCTTTTGATCCAGCTTACAGTCACTCTGCGATAGAAAATAGTTTGAAGGTAATAAGGTAATAAAGGGCACAGTTTTTAGATTGTCATGCCACACGGTGCGTTGCGACGTGACGCCGCAGTTGTCGGAAAAGATAACGCTAAAGTGTAAGCTGCGACTGCATAGCAAACTACGTTCTTCGACGTATTGAAATGCTGCTTAAGTAGACCGCTCTGGGTAGTCAGCAATTTGGCGGTTGTCAAGCAGTTGCAAGAAAAAAAGATGGAATTGTTCATGTTGCTCTGAATTTCGAAATTGCACTTCGATTTTTGAAAACGCTCTAAGCCATCGTTTCTGTCTAAGCTAAAATTGCAACTGACAATTTTCAAGTGGTTGAAAACGACTTCTTGACCTGCTTAATCAGTTTACAATGCACGAGCGGTTGATGAAAGTTAATATATATTGCTGCGCCATAACAGGGTCCTTAATTTGACAGCATTTACTTATATTGCTGTACGCAAATTACGGATCAATATGAAGTCATTCAGTGACTTTATGCTCGATCTATCACGCGTATGTCTATAGAAGCACTAGGATAAGGACATCGCAGTAAGTGGTCGTGAATTGTCGTTTATGTGGCACTTAGTGCGAAGAGAGACGCAACAGGAAACGCAGTAGTACGAGAGCCCACGACCAAAATTTTTGTCTCATAGCAATACGGCCAAAACCGCATCAATTCGATAGATACGATTATCCTGAACTCGAAAATACTAATATCAGACATTTTCCGCGTAGTGTTTGATCTGACCGAATTTTCAAAATTGTCAAAGAATTTTACCGAACTGCATCATAGCAATATGTCTGATTTGCAGACTGTAGTTGAATGATAGTTCTGAGATACCGGAAACATATTTTTCAGACGTTAGTGGTGTAGCGCAAACCCGTAAAATCACTTAAAAAAATTAAAAATGAGACAAAAAAAATGTCTCATAGCAATACGTCTGAAATTCTTTTTTATTAGTAAATTTTGGTTATTTGATGCGAACAAAACAATTTTCACACGGAAATGTGAACGCATTAAATTTTGAGACCGTTTTGAAAATGTTAACAAATTTTACCGATCGGTATCATAGCAATATGTCTGAAAATTGTTGGACATGATAAAATAAGTTGTCTACATGTGCAAAAAATTTATATCAGACAAATAAAGTGTAGCACCTTCTCTATCAGACAACTTTTCGATACTCAGATATTAAAAATCGTATTGAGGCATCTTGAATTTTCTATTACAAACCAATGAGTACGTTGCGACCCTGAATTTATTAGATGATAATTAACAAAGAATTTACCCGAAACCGTAACATTGAAGTTGAAGGACTGAAATCGGAAACTTTTTTGGGAGTATATGCTACACTTAAAGTGTCTGAAAACAGGTTTTTGGTAATCATTGCAGCAATACGAAAAGTTGAAAAAAAAATTATCCGTATTGCTATGATACAGGTCAGCTAAATTCGTTGACATTTTCAAAAATGCGCTCAGGCTATATGCTACGCGCAAAATGTCTGAAAACAAACTTTTTCGTAATATAATTATAAAATCTATGTACATTTTCACTATCAGACGTATTGCTATAATACCGACTGTCTTTTTTTTTTGACACAGCAGAAATGGCCTCCCACGCAGTTGCTACACTTTCGACCGTTACTACACACCTAGTCGGGTTCAGAATCATACAATCTAACTAGATTTTATAGGGTTTTTGCCGTATTGCTATGAGACATGGTTTTGGTCGTGGGCTCTCGTACTACAGAGAAAACTTCCATGTGGCATCAAGATACAAGTACGTTTTCTCTGCGGGTGTTGCCAATGCACATTTAACACGAGCGACGTTGCAGCGCTCGTGTGACGCTCATTTTGTCGAAATCACTACGCTGCGGTGACGCAACGCACGTGTGGTATCGCTCTTACTCTTAAAAACATACTAGCTTTTGCCCGCAGCTTCGCTCGCGAGGTACATGCTACCTGCAGTTTTTGCCCTTGCGCCTTATTGATTTGTAATAGCAAAGCTATGTTTTTCACATCCCACTTTAAAAAAATGCCCATATCCGTCTCCTGGTTCCCAACTATCTTTGTACAGACGCCTGCACATCAAGCTACTACAATCTGTCAGATTTCTTTGATAGATTTTCGACTTTATTTCTATTAAGTTCAAGGTTCATTGGGAAAAATTTACAGTTTCGGGAAGCTTGACCTGCAGGCGTCTGTACCAAAATTCTTCAAAATCAGTTTAGCCATAAAAGCGTGAAGAGGTAACAAACAAACAAACAAACTCACTTTCTTTTTTATAATATTAGTAAGGATTATATTACACTTTCGGCTAACCTTTATATTATACGGACACTTAGTCTTGGTGCAATTTGTAGGGCATGAACTAGGTTTACTGCTCGCCATCTATATCGCTCAGGTTTTCCACGTCAGTTCAGCAGAGAATTAGGTGTGATTTATATTCATCGATTTTTTTTTTCATTTTGCTTTCATTGTATTTTTATTAAAAAAATTGGACCGCCATTTGATATTTGGTCGGCCAACGGTTTATGTATTTTTGACAGGTATTGACTACTGACATGTGACACTGACGTTTTTGAGCTGTCAAATCAGTAGTCCATAGAGTATTTATGGTGGCTTTTAACTTATTTGACCTTATTTATAAATATAATAAATAAATATCTTGGGACAACTCACACACGGCTATCTGATCCCAAGCTAAGCAGAGCTTGTGTTATGGTAACCAGACAACTGATATACATACCTACTTATATAATTTATAAATACATACATATTATAGATAAATCACACCCAGACACAGAACAAACAATCATGCTCATCACACAAAGTTTGTCCTGGGTGGGAATCGAACCTACGACCTCCGGCTTAGCAGTTAGGGCTACTAACCACTAGACCAACAGGCCCACTAGACACAGGCACTAGACCTTCAAATTTATATTGCTGCATGGTTTTGGCGCGTAGACAGTAATGCAGTCTTCTTGTTTTTTATATTCAATTCACGCTGTAATCTCCAATTTAATTTATATTTCCAAACGACTTCAAAAACAATTAGGAAATTTATCAATTCGCTTGTATTTTATATGTACATTTGTTAGGCGATTTCTCCGCCGATTATGGCTTATTTTCAATTTTACTTCCGAAGAAGTTCCATTTTATCTATATTGTTTGGGTAATTTATGAATTTTCTTCTACCCAACATATTTTATCTTCTAATACTTATTTATCTTTCCTAAGGGACGATAAGCTAATTTCTCTTAGTCACAATGATAAATGAATACTCGATAACAATTTGAGTGAATTTCTATAATAATAGAAATTCACTCAAATTGTTATCGAGTAATTGTGACAATCTATATAATACTAGCTGTGCCCCGGCATGCGTTGCTATTCAATTTTCTACCTTTCTACCTACCCTACCTTTTCTGCTATAAACCTCACGGAGCCCGAGACCTTTTCAACGAATGCAAAACCGTGGAAATCGGTTCGTGCGTTCTGGAGTTATAGCGTCAGGAAGGAAAACCCGACTTATTTTTATATAGTAGATAACTAGAAAGGCTGAAATAAAAAACTTTTTTTATAAAAAACAACAGACTTCCTAAAAACCAGAAATTTCGGGAGCTAATGAATTTTCCGTATTTTCAGTAATATTCTGAAAGTCTTTTTTTTGCATTTTTTATTTTTCTTGTTCGCGGTTTGATTCCCAGGTCCTACAAAGTTATTATTGTGTTTTTCCATCAGGTATTTCTAAATAAAAGTCACGGAGATTTGTGTCCGGATCTACGATTCATCAGCACCATCTTCCTACTCTTGTCCCATGTTACTTAAGATCGTCGCAAAACGTTGTATTCTTCCATTTCCCTATCAAACGTCCCGCTAGCATTTAATCCTAATACTTTTATGCCAATCCTCACACAATCCATGCATATCTTATTTGGTGTTCTCTTCCTTTCCATTCCACAAGGGTTCAGTCACGTGCGTGAATAGGTTCGCCCCCCCCCCCCTCTAAATGAAACTTAAAACATAACCGGTCGCTTTTCCACAGACCATTTCATGAAAATATAAAAATCCTACTTCCTTCTATATAATACTATAAATGGGAAAGTTTGTGAGGATGGATGGATGTATGAATGGATTTATGGATGTTTGTTACTCATTCACGTCAAAATGGCACAACAGATCTTGATGTAATTTGGCACAGAGTTAGATTATAGTCTGGAATGACACATAGGGTACGTTTTTTTCGATCATCACGCGGGTTAAGCCGTGGGTGCCAGCTAGTATTGTTATTTAACTGCAATGTTTTACCTTCGTATTTAATCCAACCTGGAATGCTATATAACTGTTTGATTCGAAGCCTATGCAGTATTGATTAGTCTAAGCCAATTACATCAGCAGTAGGTATGCAAATACCCGACCGACCATCACCAGGTCGACTATCATGTGCTTTTATTGTCGGATTTTAACCTTTCGAGCGCAAAATAACGATGCTTCACACTAGGAATTTCTCACAATTTAGGTATGGATACTATACTACGATTACGTTAACACTGCAAACTCGTGCTAAAGCCACAGAAAACTACGAGGCGAACTTACTGTAGAAATCGTTAAAAAGTTTAACTACTTTTCTCACGCCATTCAGCGATTTCAGAAGACAAAGGTCACTGTACCTCAAAGTGCCAGGAATGACGTCTTACTATTTTAATACATCCTTCAATCCCCTGCCAAGTCCCTGATACTAAGCGGAACCCATCATCTTAAGTGGTGACTGATGACGTCACTCAAATAAACGCGACAGTTTCCGGGCTTAAGGTATTGGTGCTCTTTTATGCCTAAACATGTGGTTACGCAGTTTTTTTTATCATACTAATATTATAAATGCGAATGTTTGTGAGTCACGTCAAAACGGCTTAGCGGATCTTGATGAAATTTGGCACAGAGGTAGATTATGGTCAGGAATAACACATACTTAGGATACTTTTTTTTTCGATATGACGCGGGCGAAGCCGCGGGCGCCAGCTGGTTAAAAATAAAGCGTTGCTCCACAATAGGAATTAGTCTTAAATCTTGGGAGCGTTTACAAACATTTAAACTCACAAACAGCCAGACTTGGAACATCTGTGTGCATGTCGAATAAATATTTGTTCCGTGCGGAATGTATCGATATTCTAGATGTTGATTTAAATGTCGATTAATGATTTGATTGTTGACATTTTAAGCTTAGGTATAACAATTTTCAGTGTTTGACTGTACACATTCTAATATGTAGGTACCCAGTAAACCGCTTGCCCACTGCGCCAACCGTGTCGTCAGTTATTATAGAAAGATTAGTTTTTTCTATGGTAGCCAATCTCAACAGAGATTAGCCATCGGCGCGGGAGACATTGTAGTGCAACAACGTGTGCGCAGGCACAGGTGCACTCCCTGTTCCCTCACTCTCATAGTCTGATGAGACGGCAACCCGACACAATCAGAGATCAGGCGCTGGACCAACGGCTTAACGTGCTTTACGAGGCAGGGGAGTATCATACCTCCAACTTTAAAACTCCGGTCTGTTAATGAGAATTTTCTAATAAGAAAACCCGATATCACATTTTGCTCGGTTCGGGTAGCGAACACAGTAACCCTTGCTCAGCTGTCCAACGGAGAACGGAATGAATATATCTCTAAATCTGTATCTAATTGGATATAACAAAAACCAAAATATAATTTATTTGAAAAAACGGTACCCTTATTGGATCACTTACTTGTCCGTACTTGTTACCGTCTGTCTGTCTGTCAATAATAAAACCGGTCACGCTACGTTTATCAACACCATTTTCTTAGTACTACATAAATACGCCAGCTTCCTTATCGACAGAAAGCATCTTTGTCTGTTGACAAGACAGTTCTATTTTCAACGTAGCATTGGCAGTGAACGTTCTGTAGCTGTGTCGGGACAGGCATGCAAACAATGTCAACCGTGGCGAGCGGAACTCTGCCGCTGTCATTAGTGATGACAGATCGTAATGCTCAAATTATTTGTGTGCCTTTTATTCCGTTTATTCATTTTACGAAACTTTAAAATATCTAATATATAAAATTCTCGTGTCACGGTTTTCGTTCCCATATTCCTCCGAAACGGCTGGACCGATTCTAACGAAACTTTGTGTACATATCGGGTAGGTCTGAGAATCGGCCAACATCTATTTTTCATACCCCTAAGTGAGCAGCGGGTGAAACCGCTGGGAACAGCTAGTCTAATATATAAAATTCTCGTGTCACAGTTTTCGTTCCCAAACTCCTCCGAAACGGCTGGACCGATTTAAACGAAATTTTGTGTACATATCGGGTAGGTCTGAGAATCGGCCAACATTTATTTTTCATACCCCTAAGTGAGCAGCGGGTGAAACCGCTGGGTACAGCTAGTTTTCAAATAAAATTGTAGTACACCAGTATCTGGAACAGGGTCAAGCAAGTCAAGGTTCTAGAGAGAGGAACCTGCTAACGATACGAGCCGCGTCCAGGAGTACCGCATTCTGGATCAAACCCTGATGCAGCTGCCTAACAAGATCCTCTTTAGGTCGAGGCTCATGGCATGTAAAATAATAACGTTTATAAATACAAAAAATAGTAGCCTACCGGTATAGGACACAGGATCCAAGGTACCGGCGGTCAGGGCTTTAGAGAGAGGAACCTTTTAAAAATATGAGACGTGTCCAGGGGTTCCGCTTTCTGAATCAAACCTTTGAACCAGCTGCGGAACGAGCCATCCTCAGGTGTTGAGGGTCTTCGCAATTAAGCCATTGGCTGTAACGTCTATCGACACTATGATCGTTGAGTCCACACGCTCTTGATTAGATTATCTCTATGGCCCTTCCCTTGTTCCTTTATTTGTGTTTTTAGGAATCGAATAAGGAGTATCTTGTCCATTTTTCTTTATTGAAATATGCGCTGTGGTATATTTGAAATAGATGCTTTGAGTTTGAGTAAAACTATAAAAAGAAACTTCGTTAAAATCTTTGTTTCGCATTTGTGGAAGACATTCAACCTTATTACGTCAATCAACGGTCGTTAGAACAAAAAAAAAACAAGAATTGAAAAATAGAAACACATAACTGATGATAGAAACAAAAATAAGCAAAACGGTGGAATTCACGGCTTCCCGAAGGTTACCCGTATCACTCGAAGGAAGAGTTAGAATAGGGTAGTTGACACCACCAATCAATTGATATACTTTTTATGAGTTGTCAAAACGCGCTTTCCCCATAGATTTTGTATGAGACTCGCAACCGATGACTAAATTGTCAAGTCAATGATGCAACTATTTATTGATTTAAAAGCAACTAAAAATCGAATTTTAAAGTTATTTTGAAATGAATCGAGTTTTCAGGTCTAGAATAAGGTATCCTTTCAGAAAAATTGTGTTTTCAAATTATTGGTTAATGGTGTCAACTACCCAATTGTAGCGACACAAAGATGCAAGTGGCAGAAAGTACTACAGCGCCATCTATCCATCCACTGAATAACTAACGGCAAGATTCCTACATCGCGCAAGCAAAGTTGTACGCGAAGATAGCATAGGTATATACGGACACCCGACAAGCAACTATCGGGCAGTGGCCCACCAGACACGACACCCGTCTGGACGGAGGATCCTCCCTTTTCCATAGAGGATGGAGAACTTTACACCCTGTTCTTCATACCTCCAAAGAATGATGAAGGATATGAACGCGATATATCTACTAATAACAAGGAAAGTTCTGAGATAGCAGTAACGCGGTTGACAGAGTATTACAAAAAGGCTACATAGAGTTCTAAACCTTAGGAATAAAACAGTTCAATTTTGATCTAAAGGATCAATGAACGAGGGGCCATATAGAGACCTTGCTCCATCACAAAGTCACAGAAACAATCTTTTTTTTGTAGGTTTTGTGTAAGAACAGCTAAAAAGCTAAAATAATGTTGAAAAACTTCCTCTTTAGGAAATATCGCGTTTGTTTGAAAACAAGATTCAAATATGAGTATTTCAATGTTCCAATCAATGTAAGGGATGGTGCTCTCTTACGCCTGTAGTGTAACGTGGATTGTTGCAAACACACAAATTGACCATGTCAATCGAAAATGAAATTTAAAAGTAACACTGCAAGGTATTGTTACTGTCAATGAAAAGATGGATTTTTTGTGTAAAGTGCATATGAAATAAAGAGAAGTAAAATTAAATGATGCCCTGAAGTCTGACAGGGAAGAATAGAAGAAGAAAATCTGTTTTGCTTATAGAAAGTAGATTGAAACAAGGGCAGGAAGATGGTCAATGTATTATTGTGTTTTTAAATATCATGAAAACAACTACAATATATCCGATACCTGAATTCCAATATTGAAATTTCTCTCCTTAAAATCAAATCTCTTGACGTCAATCCAAAATGCGAGCACCACTACAAATACAAATCGTATCTTCGAATCATAACTCTCGTTCAAATGGACTTTCATTCCAAAGCTTCCAAAAGTTTCACTTTTCACTATGACCACAAATTTATATGTCTCTCCAACTATTTTGTTTATTCAATCTGTGTAAGAATGATACTTTTTTTTTATCTACTGCGTATTAAAATCTCTCGGCCTTCACAGATTCTGTCGTAAGACACTTTTCCTTTAAATAAACAAGGTTGGTGGACAAGTTGCCAAAAACCCGCCAACCGGCGGCGACTACGGGTTCTCTCTCACTGATCTGGATTATTTTGGAGAAATGCGTCTTAAAGCAATAGTCTGTGTTGTACAATGTGTGTTTTTACACCCACGTTTGGCTACTGATAGTTTCACGTGTTGAATTGATGTTCGTTCGTGTTTATTGGCGATATAAAAACATATGGATTTGATTTATTAGTTGAAGTCACATAGCTAGCCATAGCATCACCAAATTATAATGTTCCAGATACTGGGACCAGGCCCCGTCTCTGCGATCAAGAGTAAGCTGTTCACCTCGCCGATGCAGAATGGTAGACGTCACATGTCGTAGAACTAAAGAAATACCGCGGCCCCGGAACATAAAGGGCAATAGAAGGAAAATGGGTGGGGTCAGGCAGTAAATGTGAGACAAAAAGAAATGTCTGTTTCATTTATGCACTTGACTAGAATCAACAATTTACTCTTTATTGCAATGAATATATTGCGGAAGAAGTATGTGCACTATGCCAATGATGTTATAGGAAGTATACAATTTAGATCTATTGAAACTCGGGCACGACTTGGCAAAGACTGTGATGATGGAAATGTAAATACGTATGCAGGAAATAATGCAGACAACATCGAAAGAATGAAAGAAGAATCTACAGGAAAATATAAATTCGTTCAGTTACTAACAGACACATAAAAGTAAAATAGTTTCTTTGTTAAAAAAGGTGTACACAAAATTCACAAACTACGGGACGAAACTTTCTACGGAATTTCATAATTTGTAACTTATGTAACGTCAATCTTGTCGGGCAGAAATCTTGTAATAAATATTTCTACACTCAACTCTCATCTGCTTTGTTTATTTATGTACGATCTGTAAGACACTACTTTATTTTTGATTCAACGCCTGGAACAGCTAACGATTATTTATTTGTGTTTCGTCACGAGCATTGCAGGTGAGAATTGATATTTACAGTAACCTTGGTTATACAAATAACTCCGTATCCAACATGTTATGTTCTATATCTACTTTTGTAACCTTGTAGAACCAGGAATATATATTTGTAAGTAGATCGATGGAAGACTTTTTCATTAGAGATCTCTTGGTTGTCTAAAAAAACGTCTCAACTGACATATTGACTCATGAACAAAATTATTTTGCAGGGATGAAATCGCAGGTAAAGTGTTATTTTGTGCCGACGAGGTGCCGACGGCACGTTAGTGTTCTACGCGCGCATCGCCTGCCGGGGTTGCGGGTTGTTCGAAAGAGGTACCGCGGCCCCGGAACGTAAAGGGCAATAGAAGGAACATGGGTGGGTTTTAGTCAGTACAAGTCTGGTACTCCCTCCCTACCCAGAGCGGGGCAAGTTATTTGATGATTTCCACCAAAAAAAGGGTTATTTGGTACATTGACCTTACCAGTCTACCCCCTATTATCGATGAACAGAGGGGTCTGGTAATGCAAGGCACTGATCGTGCTAATTATCACCACCTTCTTAATGAACTATACTATTTTAGCAAATAAATGATTTCTTTCTTTCTTTCAACTATGTTTAGATTAATTTCAGTATTAGGTATCACGTCATTTTATTCTTCTATCTCACGAATAACATCACTAATTGAGTGTCCTCCTCCATTGATCAAAGTCATGGAATCATTAACCTCGACAGAGTTTGAGTGTTTGCCAAATATATGTACCAACATGAACATAGGCATCTGTTCCACAGCTGATTAGGAAGCGACAAGCTATCGACGATATTCTCGCTAAAGTATATTTAAAGTGAAACTTTTATTACATTGTCTCAAACTTTGTCGTCTGTGAGTTGATTGTCGCGTGACGAATAGGGACGTCTAAATGTCTATAATGTGAAAAGAGTTGCACTTTTACCGTGGTTTCATAAAACTACACAATCATTTTTTAGTTTGCTTGGGAACATCGACGAGTTCTGTATTTTGACATACAGTCCTGGACCAATAGACAAAAATACAAATTATCCTACCAAAATGCAAAAAGATAAAAACACAGTATAAGTGTGTAAAATTATGTAATGATTGTAGGTCACGTCTAACTAAAAGAGTCTTAAAAATCTTACTTTGTGATTAAATGAAGTGAATTTATAATAATGGTAATAATCCTTATTTATATACTTATATTATTTGTATTATAAAAGCAAAAGTGAGTTTGTTTGTTACGTTTTCACGCCTAAATGGCTAAACCGATTTTGGTACAGAGATAGTCGAGACCCTGGTGACGGTCATAGGCTAAGTGAGAAATGAGAGAAGAAAATGGAAAACTTAGCTTTGCTATGACAATAAATAAGGGTCAAGGGCAAAAACTGCAGGTAGCTGGTACCTGCAAATCAATCAACCCCGAATTTAACGCGAGCGATGCCGCCTAGTATTTCATATTGTTAGAGTGTATGAGTAAAAGATACATAGAAAACAAAAACACAATTATCTCTGATTCTCTTTTTTAGCTCCTAGCTGTACTCGCTAATGGTGTTGCTCTCTCGGTTGATAAACATTCGTCACTGATTAAGAGCTAGATTTTAATGACCCGCGTCGTTGTTGATTGAATTGTTATTGTTTATTGTTGTGTTGCCATTGTTATCGTCTTAACTGCCTGTAGGTACGTTCTTATAGCCACGTCTACTTTGAATTAGGTTTCTATAACAGTAGGACTATATTCGGTATAGCAAATCATATCTGAGCACACGGATAAAAAGGACTTTAGGCGGTTTTTAACTACAACTTCAAAACTGAAGGTTCACATTACCCCAAACTAGGAATTTCTCCTGTATCGTGGGTGCGTTTACAAACAGTTAAACTCTCGTTTAACTTAGTTTAGTTGGTTCGGGTCTGGCTGTGTGTATACACACATAGCCAGACCCGAACCAACTTTCAAAAGGAAAGAGATGGTGCTGGACACCCTTTATAGCTCTGTCTCTTTCCCTCAGTGGAATAAGTTCTGCTTTAAGACGTCATAGTAGGGTAGCTGTAGGCCATACAAATATTTATTTTGTGGGGGAATCGAACCCGCGACGACTACCGCAGCGTAGTAACTAATCGCTCGGCCACTGCGCCAATCATGCAGTCAAATGTCGTCATGCCGACTTTGTAAGGTATGTTACGCGATTTCCCAGTTAAATATTTGAGCCGTTTTTCTAAAATCTTTTTCTAATCGAAAGGGTTACCTATATAGCTTTGGTTGTTTAAAAGTTATCATCTTCAATACATTTCTTTTTCTTCTAATGGTCATTGACAATAATTATGCTTATATCTGTTAATAGCAATGGAAAATGAATACCCGATAAGATACTTTTTTTTTACTAAAACTGGTAAACCGTGGTTTCCGCTTTGGAAACGACGGTGCTTTACCAATTTGAATGCCTCTGATACTTCATGATCTCCATCAAAATCACAGGATTCTCTATTTTTTAAGGTTTATTTGACAAAAGAAACTCCATCTTGTGTCACAATTAACATTTACTCTGACTAGGGTATCATTTATTTCTACGGACAACTAAGTTACTATTTGCAATACCTATTAGAAATTCTTGAGTAAGCTATTAATACTTTATTTTCCTTTTAAAAACGCGGAAAAGTGGTTACAATATCACAGCAATAGGGCATTTTAAAACCATAGTTTTATCAGCAATTGCAGTTATCTCTCCATAGCTTTAACGCATACAGCGTTTGTATGAAATCGCCGACACTTCGCGTCGATATCATTATTTTAAGAACTTTCCTTGTCATACTGAGGAGGCCTGTCTAACTTTTGGACATTAAAGGCCGATTGATTAATTGTTGTTTTAAGAAAAAATAATCAATCAAAACAATTTAGTTTGGACATAACCCTCCCCATAACTAAATACAAAAATAATTTGATCACTACAACAATTGTACAACAACCATTATGATTATAATTTCATTTAATTACTATATCTTGTTTTTAATTGATATTATGTTTACTTTTCCCGATTAGTTATCATTTTATAAAATAGTTTTCAATTTTCACTTATATATATGAATGTTTTTGTGTTAACACCTAGTTATATGTGCATGCTGTGGTCTCCTATAATTGAAGGAACACAGTTAAAACAACCCATTGTATTGTGTTTTATAATGTAACTGTGTATCCTTTGTTGAAGATCCAAATAAATAAATAATGTATTTAATTAATAATTTAATAATACATTATTTAATAAATAAATAATGTATTTATTTATAGTTAATTAAACCGGTATAAATACCAATTCCAATAATTAACTTACAAACAGAATATAAAATATGAAATACAAGTAAAACTAACGCGGAACAGTGGGCACTCTTGCATACATTGCTACACAAAACACAAGACATACTAACATGACTTTATTCCATTCATCCGCAAACACATCACATTCAGGGTCGGCGGAAACGCAACCACGTGGCGCGGCGGTCGTCAGTCCTCGCTGCAAGAGTCCTCATTGTCGGCCTCCTTAATGTTCGTAAAGAACGAAACCAACAGTCAGCAGGGCGTTGAGCATCTTAAGCATACGACAAACAGGCGATTCAGCTCTGGCGACAGTTTTGGGAAAGGTTGAGCGAAAAGATTGTGTCGGCGGTTCTGACGGTGTCCGATGTATTTATCGGACACGAATAGCTGGAGAGAAGGGGGGTATGAAGTTCGGGGTAGTCGTTACGTCCCCTAAAGGTTTTACAAGCTACCGTAAGCTGTTCAAAGCCCCTTCTCACCTCAAAGGAGTTTAAGCCCAACATTCCTAATAAATAGTTGGTAGGATACATGTAGGGCAAGCAATGGCAGGTAATGGTATAAAATAATAACCTTTGGAAACAGAAGGGTTTAAAAGTACCCTTTTAGGTAGGAAAAAGCACTTGTTCCTATCAAAGGCTAGTTTGGTACCCGGTTGATGGCAAGACTCACCTCCTATTGCATGGGAGTTTTAGCATTTATATACCTCTGCCCTACTCTTTATATTACTGCCGTGACGTTATTTTAATACTTAGTAAGCCAAGTGGAACTCATGGTATGCACCACGCACACCATTCCACATTTCTTCTTAGCCGAGTTTATCTTGTGCTGCTCTAATTGCTGCATCGATCTCATCAACATACATATGCGTGTTTACAATGTATGAATATTAACTAGCATCGTGGAGAACAATTGCTATGACGAGAAAATATTAGTTATCAACTCGCTTTTCTTTTATATCTTACAGAAGTCTTAACTTAAAAAGTATAGGTACCTACCAATAGTGGCTGTGTGACGTCTGATAGGAAAGAATGGAAGAAAATAACGTGTTGCGCCGACCCCAAGTAGATTGGGACACAGGGCAGGAAGATGGTGATGATACTAGTAGTGTGTCTGTGTGTGAGAGTGTGTGTAGCGTGTGTCTAAGTGTGTGAAGTGTGTGTGTGTAAGTAGTGATTTTGTGTGCGTGTTTGGGGAGGTCATTTACTGTCTTTTGTTCTGTTGTAGTGACCTAATGTAATAAGAACGATTTTTTAATAAATTAATTCCTAGACGAGAAAAATATGCTTAGAGCACAGAATTGCTCCCTTGAAGCTGTGAAAATTTCAATACTGAGTTAGGTAGGTAGTCAAGTGCATGTCGCAAGATTGTAAGAAACCCTCGGTGTGCGAAAAACTGGCTGCCACATTTTCGTACTGTTAAATTTCTGCTGTCACTGGCAGATGATAGTTGGGGTCGAAGGTCATGCTTCTTGACACACGACAAAAGACATCTATCTACATATGTCAGGTAGGTACATTATTCCTATATCTTTAATTGTTTAAAATTAATATTTTGTCTCATGTACGCTTTCAGGATTAAATTAATTACTAAATATATACAACCTATAAATATACACGAACTAATAATAAAAATATATACAAGTAAAAAAATTAAAATTACAGGGCGTCAAAAAATTCGTCCGTACCGCCGTCAACAGGTAAAGTGCCCAGGGGGCCTACTCTCTTTCTCCGAAACGTAACTTCGTTAACGAACGAAAGTAAAAAGTAGTTACGTTTGTAACCCTACTCTATATCATTTTGCGCGAATTAGAGTAGGTTTAGAAAATTTTAATGTCAAATAAACTTCGGACGTCCGAAAATTTCGAAATGAATGAAATGAAATGAAACTAACTAACTACTTTTGACTTTCGTTCGTTAACGAAGTTACGTTTCGGAGAAAGAGAGTAGGCCCCCTGAAGGCTGGCAGCATTACCGCGTTGGATGGCAATGCTTATTTTTTGTGCAAAAAACAGGCCAGCCTCGACCAGAATCGACCAAGCGCTTGGCGATTTCTCGAAAAACTACATGGGCACTCGGACCCCATGGCCCTAGTGTTCCTATATCTTACTTCAAAGTACATTCAACTTCTTCGTAATGAATAAGGGGGAATCTCGGATGTAATAAATCATAATAGAGTTTGAGCGTAAATACTTTAGGGTTCGTAATAAATTACCACAGTGAATGTCCCCTAGTGAAACGATGCTAGGGTACGAGATCGGCTTGGCGAAAATGAAAATAACTACATTTGATTGAAAACCTTGAGAATAATTAAACGTGTTTGCCATTCTATTAATTCAAACAGATCATGAAAGTAAGGAAATGTGTTGTTAGAAAAGATCATGAAAAAAGAACAGTGTAAAAACGCGTGGTGCTCAAATTTTCAGATTCTAGTTTTTTTTTGTTTTACTGTTATAGTTATTTACATGTTTAGCATCAAAAGGGGTTTTGTAAAGACTTAAAAAGTTTAAAAAGGTTTAGATAGTAACGAGATGATTTTGCTTTGGCAATATATCTAAGTACCTACATAATATAAACTAACTAAATAAGCACCAAAACGCTTTGGCGTCGTAGTACTCCTCCATATTATTATGCCGATACTCGTTACATGGCTTAATTGAAAAGACCCTTGACCAATACCTAAGGAGGCTCTCGTTAGGCAGCTGGATCAAGTGCTTGATACTAAAAGGGATATTCTAGGACACGGCTTGTATTGTTACGAGGTTCCTCTCTCTGGAGCCTTGACTGCTGGTAGCTTGGACCCTATATCCGATACCAGTGGTATTTTTGTACTTTTTTTTGTTTAAAAAAAAAAAGTATAATAATTAATTAACACAGCCAATAGCGTGATGGACTCAATACCTCGATACCATCTGTCGCAGCTCTCCTTAGGCGGTTGGATCAAGGGCCGCATTCAGGAGGCAGTACTCCTCGATACAGCCCGCATTGTTAGGACGTTCCTTTCTCCGGAGCGTTCCCGATACCGGCGATACCGGCGGACTATTATTTTTATATATATTTATAATCCTTACTTCCTTACTAATATTATAAAAGCGAAAGTGAGTTTGTTTGTTACCTCTTCACGCTTATTTGGTACAGAGATAGCTGGGAACCAGGAGACGGACATAGGCTAATATTTTTTTGAAAAAAGTGGGATGTGTGGGAGAAAGAGGGGAGAAAAGGGAAAACTTAGCGTTGCTATTACAAATCAATAAGGCGCAAGGGGAACTGTGTTACCCCGATTTTACGCGAGCGAAGCCGCGGGCAAAAGCTGGTAATCTAATAAAGGAAAAAAATAATCGTAAACAAAAAGGCAGCAAAAGCTTTCCTTTTTCACTACCTACTAAAATAACAACATGAGTAAGAAATATAAATGAATAAATAATAAGCCAACATTCTTTCCTCACACGCTAACCATTTAAATTACACCACAAACCTTGAAGTTCTAGTTTTTTCTTCGCAGAATCGATACTAAAATGTAAAACATTAGTTGTGCCTAGCAGTTTCGCACACTGCTCAGCTCCCAAGTCTCGTAGCGTGATGCTATATCGCCTATGTTACTTCCTAATAAATTAGCTTTCTATTGGTTAAAATCGGTCCAGTAGTTTCGAAGCATATTCGGTACAAATAAAAAATAAACTTTTCCACTTTATAAATAGTACCTTAGCTTTATAGACTAGCTGCGCCCGCCAGAAAAAAAAAGTATCCTATGTGTTATTCCAGACTATAATCTACCACTATTCCAAACCTCTGTTATGATATCATAAGATTTGTTCAGCCTTTTTGACGTGAAAGAATAACAAACATACACATCCATGCATCCTCACAAACAATCACATTTATTCAATTCAAATAATATGGGCTGAAATACAGGTTAGAGTGTACCGGTTAGAGTGGAAGCTGACAGTAAAGGCTTTGGCAAATAGTTACGAGATCACTGAAATGGACACGACAAATGATTTTGTAGATTTATATTTTTTACTTTTATATTATTTTATTTTATATAGATGAAGCCATGTTTAAGTATAGTTTTATTCATTTTAAACGCAAATGTCGCATGACTACGTTTACCTATTTATGTAACACATTTCATTGCAGTAGTACAATGCTGTATTTACCAGGGACATTCAATGGTTATGTCCAGGGTTGCCAACACAACTTAAATATTCTAGAATATTTTATAAAATTAAGGATTTTGCCTATTTTTTCCATAAGGAACTCTCTTTTTTATTTTTTTTTGTGGTTGGAAATCATCAAATAACTCCAGAGCGGGGGAGAGTGTTTGACTTGTCCTGACTAAAATGGGTGGGTTTTACCCCCGAATACTGAAACGTCACTTAAAATTTGAGGGCTGCTTAACATTTGAGCAGCTCTTAAACTTTAGATTTTGTATGGTCAAACGTCACTTCTGAGTATCTGTTAAATTTAAGTGGTACTTAAACTTTGAGTGACGTTTCAGTATTCGGGGGTTAGTCAGTTAGTTATTCCTTCTATTGCCCTTTACGTTCCGGGGCCGCGGAATCTCTTTCGAACAACCCGCAACTCTGGGTAAGGACCTAACTTGACTTGTGTTTGACGAGTGGTTAAGCGTTTGACTGCTGCGCTACGTATTGCGGGTTCGATCCCCGCACGGAACTAATATTTGTATGACTTACAGGTAAATGTTCCGGGTGTAACTGTTTGTGTATGTGAGTTTAAATGTTTGTAAACGCACGCATTTTACAGGAGAAATTCTAAATGTGGGGGAAAGCTTTATAAAAACAAAATTCCACCCATGGGCCTTCTTTTGCCCTTTATGTTCCAGGATCGCGGTATCTCTTTTGAACAATCCAGATATTTTACATTCATTAAAATCAAAACTACTACTCTATTCCTTCCAAAAAAAGTTGCCAACCCTATTATGTAGGTCCAATATCAGTTGTCTTTCCTATTTGAAATGCTCTAGTTACGAGGTTAATGACCGATATTGCAATCGGTGCCCACCATCTTTGTCAAATCGTTTCGAAAAAGTATGCAATTTGGTGTCAACCTGCTCGTACAACTACTAATATAGTTCCTATATCTGTTTAAACAAAAGTAATTTTGATTACGAATTAGTCGATTATTATCTTAATTTAGAAGTACCTAATATTAGCACAGATTTTATAATAGTGTAGTAATGCATTGCTTTGATTTGATTGTTGTTATCCGCATAATTATTATCAAAATTACTCGTCAATAATATATTTAACTATTTAATATTACACTCCTTGAATTATTCACCTTACAGTAATGTTTAAAGTGTAATATGAGATCAATGACTAATAAAAAGTTTGCCGGTTTGTAATTTTATTAAACAGCCAAGATCGAATGTGTTTTAAACTATAATTCAGGTACTATTTTAAAGAACTAGCTACTCATCGTACCTACTATTTCTGCAAATATACATCTCGTGATAACCGCTTTCTATTCTTATGTCGATTGTGACGTAACCTCACTGAAAACCAGCTGAAATCTCTGAAAAACGACCTCGGATTACACAATGGTAACGATTACACTAGCTTACAAACCATTAACGCAAACAAACATGATTAGATTGCCGCATCAATTATATTAATAACGACTTAAGTGATAAAACTCACCATTTTATTTTAAAACTGGCGCGTAATCCAAAGGATTTGTTAAAAGAAACGATGAAACGTCCGCGCGCCGCGAGCAATGCGGACCAACTGCGGGCTCGTTGCCGGTCAAGGGCATGGAAACTGTGCCAAATGCTAATAATCGACCTCTGACAGCGCGGGAAAATTCAGCGATGGCGGGAAACGTTTTCAACATGACGTATAGCAGGGGCGTCCGCCCTAACCTAGGTATGTCGGCCTTCTGAACTTTGAAATTAATTATTTAGGCACTTTTTTCGTTGATATCGACCGATGGTACCGAGTGGTATCAGTGGGTACTGGCACTTGTAGTTAACAAATCAATAGGGAACATTATTCTTATTTTTTACCGTACCTACATACTGTGTCCTTCAAGAGGTAGGTAGTCGGCACTGCCGGTGTGTTATTATGGAGAATATAAAAGAGGAAACAATTGTCGTGATTAACTAAAGAAGTGTATGGCTGGATTCACAGACACGTATGACATTTCTATTTATCTCTTCTCCTCTTCCGTTATATTAAAGCATTTTTTCCATACTTCACTAAAATAATATTTTAGAGAAGGATACAAGCTGCGCTGACCCCAGATACATTAAAAACCGGCTAAGAGCGAACCAGACTCGCGCACCGTGGGTTCCGTACAAACTTGGGGCATACACAACCATGTTTTTTGATTGCGTAGACTTAAGAGTTGATTTATTTACAGTTTATCGTGTCCATAAATTGAGTGTATGGTTTTAATTTCAACCCTATCTTCACTATTTTCTGAGATAAAGGATGTTGACAGACTGACAGACGGAGAGCAAAGAGCGAAACCAGGAAAGCAGGAAAATTATGATTAAAAAAAATGTTTATCGCCAGGGTCAATAAAACGCAATTTTACAAAAGTGTGCTCTTTATTCATTGATGGTAAATAATACCTCTACTAACACATATGTGTTTAGTTAATTTAATATAATATCGGTATGTAATTATTAAAGTAAAGTTAATGTATGTATATTTTCTTAATATTAATATTCCAGATAGCACTGACGTTTTCATGTTTCATATCTATGGTATAGTTGTTCTTGGCGATTTTAATTATTACTAGAGAAAGCTATATTCTGTTAAGGTCGCGAAAAAAAAAATAACTTACAGCCTGACGACTGACCCATGAATTGCAAAAAAGCAATGAGGCAGTCAAATCTGCAAATACGAGTCGAGTCGCAACACAAAGAGTTCCGGACGCATTACTTTAACATATTTATTTTGTTCTGTTTTTTTTTATGGAATTTGCTGTTATAGCAAAAAAAGAGCGATGGATCTGAATGTTGATGGACGGAGAGCGAGAGGAAGGCCAAAGAAAAGATGGATGGATTGTGTAAGGAATGATATGAAGGAGAAAGGAGTAAATGATGCCATGACGTCTGATAGGGGAGAATGGAAGAAGAAAACGTGTTGCGCCGACCACAAATAAAATGGGACAAGGGCAGGAAAATGATGATGCTGTTATAACAGCAACAGAAAAACATCATTTGTGACAATTTGACGGCACGGATGGCGCAGTGGTTGAGCGATCGACTGCTACGCTGCGTGTCGCGGGTTCTCCGCACGAAACAAATATTTATATTACTTACCCAGCGGTTTCACCCGCTGCCCACTTAGGGCTATGAAAAATAGATGTTGGCCGATTCTCAGACCTACCCGATATGTACACAAGATTTCGTTTAAATCGGTCCAGCCGTTTCGGAGGAGTATGGGAACGAAAACTGTGACACGAGAATTTTACATATTAGATAGGTAGTTGTGTCGGGTTTGACTG
Source organism: Ochropleura leucogaster (assembly GCA_958449745.1). Classification (NCBI taxonomy): domain Eukaryota; kingdom Metazoa; phylum Arthropoda; class Insecta; order Lepidoptera; family Noctuidae; genus Ochropleura; species Ochropleura leucogaster. The sequence continues at coordinate 2,198,749 of OY288208.1, forward strand.
TTTGTGTATGTGCGTTAAAATGTTTGTAAACGCACTCACAATACAGGAGAAATTCCAAGTGCGGGGAACCGTTTTTTTTACAAAAAACATATTTAACTATCTAACTATCATTCGTTTCATCAGATATAGTCAGGTAACAGACGGAAGGACAGCGGGGCCTAGTGATAGGGATCCGTTTTACTCTCTGGGTACGGAACCCTATAGAGTTTGGTTTTTGAGGCTTAATAATCCATTTTACACGTGTTTAAATATAGATCATTATTAAGAGTTTGATAGTTCCACTGCGACTCATGTCATGTGTAATTCAAATATAATCATTATATCGTAAGAAAATTCTGTCATAATAACCTCTCCTTCAGTTACTTGCGTAACGTCACGTCAGCGCCATCTGGAATATTTTGAACTTGTCAACGTAAATGACTTTTGTACTTTTCCTAGACCCATATTACAGAAACTTAAACAGGGGTTGTTCATTAATATCGGTAGGCACTTATATTATTATGAGTAATTTGAATGGTCAACAACAGCTAAAAAGCATTTAAAATACATGGAGCGAAGTTTAAAAGAGATAGTTTCTTCTTTATGCCAATCAGGCTACATAAAACAAAAGTTTTGCTTCCTTCATGTGAACTTAAATAAAAAACTATTCAACTTTTTCGGTTGACTTCGAAATTATTAACATAATTTTGTAGTTGACTGCTCATGTCAAGCACACATTTTTGTACTATATGTATGTATGTTGTATGTCTATGTTAAAAAACGCCGTCTAATCCAAAAAGGTCTTATTTTTCAAGTAAATATAAGTAATATCAGGTTTTGTTTTTACCTGACAAAGACATTTCGTTTTAAAAAATAAAATTAAAATAAAAAATATTTTTTTAACATATTGCTTAGTACCTACCTAGTTGAGTTTGCATACTTTTTTTGTCTTTTTTTCAAGAGAAATAAGCAATTTTTTTTTTCAATAAATATTCCTCATACTTGACAGGTACCTATAATTTTACACAGCCATTAGGTACACCAATTATAAAAAAAAAAATATGACAATATTGTTTTCATCGGCCAGACTTTTCGAAAGGATTTTTCAAAATGATGTATACCATTTATTATAATTCCATATAAAAGTGCATGATAAGATTTTAAGTGAAAATATTAACTATCTACAATAAATATTATATACTAAATATGTTTCTAATTGACTAAATCTAAATTGGCCCCTTTAGTGATACAACTACGTGACTTAGTCTAACTAAGTTTAAGACTAACTAAAACTATTTTTTGTACGTGTGTGTGTGTTGCACGCTAAATTAAAAATAAGCAAGCTCACTTCTGAAGTTTTCAAAGATTTAATCGAAAAGAATTTTATTGACACTAATGTTATTTTCCCATTAATACACGTAAAATTCCAATCGATACAAAATTGAAAAATATCGGAAATGAACTAGCTAATTTTATCAAAATGACTTAAAAATATTTTTGAAGATAAAAGTTAACATTTAAATAAACTAAACGTGACACAATTTTATCAAATTATATCCACAGTCTTTTCACAAATATTTTACCTTCAATTTTGCATCACTTTCAAAAAGTTCTATTAAGGTTGTTTTTTGATTGTTGCCACTGACACTTCTATAGAAATCCAGTGAGTATACCCATTGTGTTATAGTTGTTTGTCAATTAGTTAATTCGTTCTAAAAACTCAAACTGTGATGCGACAGTTTTTCTCAAATAAAAGTATTTTACCACCAGTTGAAAACCTCCCACATTTTCATGACTTTGGCCAACCTGGAACTCTTTCAGTAGACTCCGGAGTTAGGTTGGCCAAAGAAAACCTGTTCAGGTTTAACAAACAGACTAGAATCATTCATCGATGATTCTACACTGTTTGTTTAAATTTGACGTTGACTGCACTTTACCGGAACTGATGGTGCAAGCTCATTGCCAAATTCTAGGCCAATTCAATTTAGGTATATTCCCATCGACACACTGGTGCTATAAAAGGTAAAATAGTTTTGAAATGACTGTATTGTCTATGCCTTACTTGACTTTGACAATTTCATCGGTTCATCTGCGAGAGACGTAACTTATAACTATTAAATTTATTTTTAGACACTATAGTATGTTTTTTTTAAATACCTCTAAAAATAGCTACGCGTCTTAAACTAAGGCACTTCTTACAATATTTGTGTGTGCGTCGTTTTTACAAAATATTGGATATAAAATATATTAAAGTTAACGTGTTTTATATCTTATATTTGTGCCGACTATGACTACATTTGATTTGTCGACCCTTTTTTTTGCTATCCGACATGTGAAATTACTAAATATTTTATCATCTTTGGTCCATGTTGATTTTATCTGTGTTCAGATACTTTGAAAACATCACTGTAGACGTTAATTTCCTTTTTAAACGCCTGCTTTTTAGGTTCATATAATTATTATACTTAAGTATCTTTACAAAGGTCATGGCTCTGCGTCCATACATAGCTGGCCCTGGAGCCAAGCGCATCGGAAAATGATGTATTGTATTTTCATTAGTAAACTTCTTTATGATCTTATTTCTATAGCGGACTAACTGTAGAATAGATATATTTAAAAAAAAACGTACTAGATTTTGAGGTTATAATCGAACCATAACAACGAATATCAGGTATGATCTTTCATAGCTCCGAATCATTTTTAAGAAACAGAAAAGCAATTTTCAATACCTATCTAGACAATTAGGTACCTCTACGTATTCATTTTTTTTCTAACGCCTAATGCCCCGTTCCAATAAACAAAAACGACTCGTTTTGCTTACGGATAGTTGTATTTTGCCATAAGTTCTATGAGACTTATGTCAAAATACAACTATCCGTAAGCAAAACGAGTCGTTTTTGTTTATTGGAACGGGGCATTAGTGGATGTAAGTCGAACATTAAAATGCATAGAAAATATTCATATAATTATATATAGTAGATGATGCCTAGCGGATTTTATTAGTCGCGTAAAATACTATAAAATATACATTTAAGCATACATCTAGTCCTTGTCACAGAAGTATTTGCAATTTACATAATAAAAAAGACAATTCATTATCGATTATTCCGATACTCTTCATGCACAGCGCCATTTTGGACATTAGGACATTGTCCTTTTCAAAATTAATCAGTCAACTAAATCAAATGTAGTCGAGTCACTTCAATATTTTAATTCGATATTAATTTTGGTTACAACATAAAGTTTCTTAATTAATGCTAAACCAATTATGTTATCCCAGTTTTTTGTATGATATTTAATTTTAATATCTAAATCTAAGTTTCTTTTTCGGCACTTTCACTGCTCTTAGAGAGTCCTTCGTATATTGATATTATATACCAATTGTTAGCACTGATTGCAGTTACTAAGTATTTGTTAGTTATTTATTTTCGATGTTACTGTTCGTAATTTTAACTAAACTTAAAAATAAACCTTACGATTTTAGTTAGCAACAACTGTAGGTGTAACTTAGTTTTTTTTAAAATATTACATTAAATTAAAGATATACTTACAGCCCTTTTTTATAAAATTATTATTTGTGCTTCGGTTTTTTTACTAAACATAATATCATTTATACTTAGTCGTTTTTAGAAATGAGGAGTTTAAATAACCAACACATTTTTCGAGATTTCGTTTAAGTATGGCTTACTCTGTGTTTATGAAGATTAAGAGCATCATGCCAATATTATCTTCAGCGAAGCCTAAGGCATTTGTCATGTCTTCTAGTTATGGAAATTTTAGGGATCAAAGTTCCAGTTGCTTCACAAGATTTTCTTTAAATACAAGTTTCTAACGTTGTATTACTTTTTTTTGAAATACAACATGACGCCCGTACCTACAAATAAATGAATCCATCGGCACGATGTTTTGATTATGTAACATTAAGTTATACCTTGAAACTTAAACCTCTCCCCCAAACGTTTTCCAACAATGAGTTTTGCGTTCAGTATCTAATATAGTGTGATGTAGGCATAATGCATATTTGACCTCGTGAAGAATCCGCTTATAACCTTTTGACATATTTTTTTTTGTTTAATTTTCAGGAGTTCCTATATATTTCTTCTTTGTATTTAATAATGCTGAATAAACGCAATTTTCTTTTTTTTCTGTTTATATTAAAGAAAAACCATTTATGTTAGGTCAAGCCGGATAAGCAGCACGGTCCAGCTACACTCGTTGCATACTGTGGTTCTGTTTATTATAAGTAACATAATATGTCTCCCGGCTTGGCCTAACATAAATGTTGAATCGGGCCTAAATGTGCGTGTTGACGTGTATCTCAGCGGCGCCCTGCTCGTACAGTGCGCGCACGTCGTCGTGTGTCAGCTGGGACACGGTCGGGATCTTGGATGCGTTGCTCAACATGGGTTTCACCTGGAACCATAGAATATGGGTTAAAAATTGAGCTGGAGGGATGAAATGTGGTGCTATGACATTTGATTTTTCCTTATACTTATTAACGGCCCGCTGAACTTCTTGGTAAGGAAGATGTAAGTTCAGTCTGAAGGTAGGCGAATCCGTGGAACCCTCACGAGAGTATCCAGTAAGCAACTACCTCTTAATTAATAGGGTGATAATAGGGCAGTTACTAAGGTAACTTAAAGAACACCAAAACAGCTTTATTATGAGTTTTCTTAAGGCGGAAAAACCAAAGATATAACCAAAGGGAGGACGCCCTCTGCCAGGGTTGCAGGTTGTTTTAAAGAGATACCGTGGAACCGAAATTATTAAGGGTAAAAGAAGGAACATGGGGAAGTTTAGTCAATAAAAATCTAATACTCCCAGCTCCACCCAAAGCGGGAGAAGTGTATTTCATGATTTTCCCGCAAAAAAGGAAGAGAAAACGTCCTCGGGCTCGGTGGGCCGACGGACTTCGCAGGGCAGCTGGTAGCAACTGAATGAGAGTTGCCGATAAAAGAATTAAGTGGCGTGCGATTGAAGAGGTCTTTATTCATGTATTGCTGTAGGCTGGTGATGGGCTTAACTTGGATGATGTACAGGAAGACCTTACCTTATTACCAGACATGCCAATGAATCCGTTGCTGACGTTTCCATTGCGAACGTTTCCATTCTGCACGGAACCGTTCGCGTGTCCGTTAGCGAGTCCTCCTGCCATGCGCGTCACGGCTGTCGCGAACTGCTGCATGCTGGCGTTGTCTGCAAGTGTACACAGATGTTTAGCTATTTGTTTCTTTCTTCAACTATGTTGGTTTATGGGGTGGCTTTCTATTTAAACAAGATGCAGCTCCAGTAGTAGGTCAGAAGAGATGCCACGGTCCCGGAACATAAAGGGCAAAAGGAGGAACACGGGTAGGTTTAAGTCAGTAAAAGCCTGACACTCTCCCCCGCTCCACCTAGAGCGGAGGTCTACTTATTTGGTGATTTCCCATCAGTAAAAAAGAAGGGGTTGAAATTAACACAATCCCGCACTTGTAGTTTCTGAGATTTTGTGATGTCAGTGATTTTCGTTTTTATATAAATACTAGCTTTTGCCCGCGACTTCGTACGCGTGGATTAATAGTTCCTGTTCCCGGGGGATTTCCGGGATGAAAACTATCCTATGTCCTTTCTCGGGTCCCAGACTATATCTGTACCAAATTTCATTAAAATCCGTTCAGTGGTTTAGGCGTGAAGAAGAGACAGACAGACAGACAGAGTTACTTTCGCATTTATAATATTAGTTTAGATATAGATGAATGCCTTTATCATTAATAAATAAATGTTACCTGTGCGAACTGATGGTGGTTCCTGCGGCTGCGGCATGGCTGCCAGGGCTTCTGCCTTCTCCATCTCTTCGTGCAGCACACGAGTGAACTCCACCTGCACCTCAGGAGTATCTGTATCACCATCCACCTGAGAATGGTGAGGGACTTATATTATAGACTAGCTGTTCCCCACGGTTTCACCCGCGCTGCTCAGCACCTGTTGGTCCTAGCGTGATGTTATAGATCCTCAAGAAATGGACTATCCAACACTAAAAGAATTTTCCAATTCCAACCAGTAGTCCCTGAGATTAGCGCGTTCAAACAAATAAACAAACTCTTCAGCTTTATAATATTAGTATAGATAGATGATCGACTAACAATGGTTATCGAGAAAGAAGTCATCGTCCATCAGCGAGATGGACAAACGACATTGAATAAAAAAAAAAAACCGGTCTTGAGCAAGTCAGACTCACGCACCGAGGGTTTCGTACAAGCTTGCGACATAAACGGCCATATCTTTTGATTGCGTAGACTAGTACTAGTAATCAACCCTCTAGGGTTGATTTTATCTCGTCTTCTTTTGTCAAGACCATTCTCAGGAACGCGGAGGTATGAGAGTATAGGAATGGAGGTATCGAGTTGAAAGTAAAACCATATTTTCTAATCTGTGGATTCTTCAAACTGGAATATCAACCTTCTTAGTCTACGCAGTCAAAAGACATGGCCGTTTAAGACACAAGAGTATATGGGGCATATTTTGAACCTGGGTTCCATTAATACCTTTTTCTTATATATTTCGTAGAGATTTTCAAAATGTAGCCTCTATAAACTTCATTAAATTAGTATCGATGTAGGTTGTACATGAAAAGGACATGAGGTATAAATATTTTGAGATAAATCTACTTATCTCAAAATATTTATACCTCCATTTGTGATAATTGGTTTCTTTTATGATCAAATAGTTAGAGAAGGAACGAAAACAGTCAACAGCTACCCTACTATGACCTCTTAAAGCAATTCTTATTCCGCTGAGGGAAAGAGACAGAGCTATACAGGGTGTCTAGCACCATCTCTTTCACTCAGTGGAATAAGTTCTGCTTTAAGATGCCATAGTAGCCCTTCTGATCCCATTCACAATAACAATTCAATAAACCATAGACTTCTGAAAAATAACCGAGTAATAACGGAAACAATAAACTCACAATGACCAGCCGATGGTCCTGGTCTAGTTTCTTGAGCATGTGCAGGCTGAGCTCGCGGAAGACTTCGAGTCTGCGACGGAAGGCGGCCACGGAGTCGTCGCGCCTTCCGCGACCCAGCTGCAGCTTTGTACAGTCCAGGAGGACCATGCGAGGGGAGACGCGGTACTGGAAAACGAAGTCTTGGTGAATTTCATACAAAATACAAGATATGAGTACTATGATCTTCAAAGGGACGAGCAACAAACCTAATGTCTACATAAGATTGGTCGATTGTTACATTAATTGAGGATGTTTATTTTGCAAGAAGGTTTTTTTCTCTCTCTAAGAAGAAACAGCCGAAACCAACACAGGGGTCATGGTATCTTTTAAAGTTCAGACAAAAATCTTGGTCAAGTAACATGAGGTATGGAAATTTGTCTTTTTAAGAAAGCACCACACGGATTGAGTGGACCTGTACAGTGAGTGCAAGCAACGACATTCCTTACCAGACACATTGAACATCAAACATGAAAAACAAAAGCAGGTCCTTTATAATCGTCACCTCAGTCTGAAAGAGTTCCATTTGCTCCAGATCCCTCGGGTACCCATCCAGCACGAGTCCCCCGCCGGCCCGGCTGGCGTCCAGCACGGCGGCGCGCACGAGGCGCGTCACGAGCTCCTTGGCGGCTGGCTCCCCGCCGCTCACGGCCGCGCGAGCCAGCGCGCCGTCGGACGCCGCGCGCCCGCCCGCGTCCGCCAGGCTGCGGAGACGCTGCCCGAGGCTGGACGTCGAAGAACAGGGTTGGAGTGAAATCTTGTTAAAATTTTAATATCCTTACCCTCCTTATAAAAGCGAAAGTGAGTTTGTCTGTTACGTCTTCACCTACCTAAATGGCTGGACGACTGATTTTGTTGGGACCCTAGAGACGGACATAGGCTAATATTTTTATAAAAAAGTGCGAAATGAGGGAGAAAGAGGGAAGAAAAGGGAAAACTTAGCTTTGCTATTACAATAAATAAGGCGCTAGGGCAAAAACTACAGATAGGTAACCTGCAAATCAGGAATGGGGAACTCTGTTACCCCGTATTTAACGCGAGCGAAGCCGCGGGCAAAAGCTAGTAATAAATAACTATTTGCTCAAACTAGGAAACGAGACATCGGAATTCTTTCTTTTCTTTTTAAAAAAACTTTGCCCCACACTAGTATTTCTTCTGTATCGTGGGTGCGTTTACAAACATTTAAACTCACATATACACAAACAGCTAGACCCAAAACAACTATCTGCAGGTCATACAAATATTTGTCCCGTGCGAGAAACGAACCCGTGACACGCAGCGCATCAGTCGATCGCTCAGCCAGTGCGCCAACCATGTAATTATATATTCACGGTATATAGTTAGTGGCATTGTAAGTGTTTTAAACCATAAAAGTTTCAAACAGTTTTAGAGGCATGATCAGACGGGTGTCGTGTCTGGTGGGCCACTGCCCTACAGTAGTTGGTCGGGTTCTCATTCGGATAACTCTGCTTGCGAGATGTAGGATTTCGCAGTTAGTTCTTCAGTGGTTGCATAGATGGCGCTGTAGTACTTTTTGCCTCGTTCATATTTGTGTCGCTAAACACTGTTAGAGGCCATGCCAGTACCTGTAATGCGTCCAGCCCGGTTTTTGTGCCACTGCTCGTTGGCACAGGACAGATTTGTTGCTGCCTGGACCACCCACCACCCACAGGAGCGCTGGCGTGGTCGACTCTCCGCGGACTCTTATCATTTCAGGCTGGGAAAATAGCGAAAACGTTGATTTCTAATTGCTTGTGGTTCTTAAATCTTGTATTTAATATATGCATACGTAATATTTCTTTTTCGTAATAGCGAAGATGCCTCCAACATGAACATTATCTGGATGTTTTATGAAATCACTAGCTGTTCCACGCGGTTTCACCCACGCTGCTCAGCACCTGTTGGTCTATAGCCTATAGCCTTCCCCAAGAAATGGACTATCCAACACTAAAAGAATTTTCCAATTCCAACCAGTACCTAGTCCCTGGGATTAGCGCGTTCAAACAAACAAACAAACTCTTCAGCTTTATAATATTAGTATAGATTTAACCTTTTGAATGTTTTTTTTTTAATAGTCACATGTCACACACAAGACTTGTTTTAAATTATCAATAACACTTGAAAAATGATATTTACAATGTTCATTATAAAACACGGGTAAATATAAAGCTTAAAATGTTATTAATAATGTAAATGACATCAAACTCAAAGCATTTATTTCAATCAGACAATTATGGGCACTTTTGAATGTTGAAGCTACAGTCCCGGTCACGAGGCATAATAACTTGTGAAAGTACTGTAGTTGCCCATAGACCATGTCAGTTTAAAAAGTCAATATTATGTATGTCTTGTCTTAAAATTAAGCTTAAAATTTAACGTCTTGTACTAGTTCTACAATAGTATAATAGTCTTGTTCTAGTTTCTAAATTAGGGCTCTTCGGTGGGAAATGACACCTGTGACTTGGAATTCTACAAAAGAACACTTTTAAAACTACCTAAAGTAAAGAAATATCTACGAAACTCGTCTTTAGGTCAAGGCAAAGCCGTTCGTCCTGACCTCTTCTATTCTTTGAAAAAACTTGGTAAATTCACAAAACAATATTTATCGTCTAGTCACTGCCCTTTAACACATGTCTAAGGCGCCATTTTAGACGTTGAAATCAATTTTCACCAAAAATTTTTAGAAAACTTTTTTCAGCCGAAGCGAAAGGAGTATGAAAAGATCGCAGCGAATGGCGTTCTGTAGTCTCTGACAACCCTCATAGAAAGAAGGCGTGAATTTATGTGTTTAGCTGTGTTTTCACAGACTTCTAAAGTGGAGGAGGTTCTCAATTCGTCTGTTTGTTTTTTTTTATGTTTGTCACGCGTTTTCTCAGACGATAGTAGGCCGATTTTCAAAATTCTTTTTTTAATCGATAGTGTATACTCCTGAAAAAAAATATAAGAAGGAAGTCGGTGGCAAAACAAATTATGAACCAAACAAGTCACCGACTTCTAGAAGTAATTTCATTTTCCGTCTTTTAAGTGTTTTATGAAGTCGGAATTTTTTCCGTAAAAACGTTTTAAGTAAGTTTTTTAACCAAATGAACAATGTACAAATTAGAGATGCCACGAATATTCGGCAACTATTCGGTATTCGGTCTATTCGACCACTTTTTTGCTTGCCACCAAGCATGTACTTCGCGCCGAATATTCGGCGTTTCGGCCAACTTTGTTGCCGAATATTCGGTATTCGGCCAATTCACTATTCGTGGCATCTCTAGTACACTGCCCTCGTAACAGCAAATGCAGTACTTGCAAAATGGCGGTTTCGAGAAAAACGCGGTTAAGTGTTTTTTTTTAATCTCTACTAAAACTGATCAAAAAACTCAAATTTTTTGTTACAGAACAAGTACAAAAAATACAAATTATTATTTAGTTTGATTTTGACAATATTTTATCTAATGTAAGTCTTTATAAACGTGGATACTGCATTTATACCTTGTGTCGCCATTAACAAATAAATAAAAGTAGTGCAGTAAAATGCAGTACTCGTGTTTGTTACTGCATTTGTTTCTACGAAATACATTAACTGCATTTAGTATTAGCAAAGTTAATAATTGAAGACGACTGAAATAATAGACTAAAATGCAGTGTAAATAAGTCTTGTCCCATAATTTAAAAAAAAATTAAATAGGAAGAAAAAGGAAATACCTGGGTATTATGAAAATCTTTTATTTTATAATAAATTTAAACAGTCTTAATGTTACGACATAGAGTAATAAAAATATATTGGACGTTGTTTAACTAAAATAATAGAACATGTATCTTTTCGTACCACTTGCTCAAAAAAGTGACATTCCACAAAAAGCGAACATAAGAATAGTCATTTTTAATCTGTCAAAAACAGGGAAAGAAAATTGTACTAATTTCATTCATCCCCTAGGGAGAGAATGTGATTTAAAATTGGAATACTTAATACTGAACTACATCTGTGTTTACACCATTGAGTTTGTAGGTATATAAAGCATTAAGCATCTTTTTTAAAAAGGAACACGCAATTAATATGCAGTTATGATTATTAAATAAAATTACCAAAACCGAAGAGGTCATATGAGCTTGATGCCTTTGCTTTTCCGACAATAGTAGATTATTAACCAAGGGGATAAAGCAGTGTCTTCTGTCGTGGGTGACGATATAAATCGCGAGTGTAACGAAGGACTCGCGGTTTACTCCCGAGCGTAGCGAGGGTGTTAAAAACTTAAATCACGAGCGAAGCGAGGGATTTAAGCCGAGTCCTGAGTGTAGCGAGAGATTTAAGTTTACCCAAGACTAAGACAGCTTTATCACCGAGGAAAATACTCTACTTTTCGTACCATTTACGAAAAAATTAACACAGTAATAATATGAGATAAGCATTTATTAGAGATAATGACATTAAAAATAAAAGTTAAGATTCGAACATTGGTCCAATTATTTATAGCTTCATTTTTGTTTGGTACATTTATTGTTGATGAGTATGATTACGGTAGCATTTGCACTGATGGAATCCGACAATACACTGTCACTGTCCCTTAGACTTAACAATGTATTTTATAAAACATTAACTTATTTATAAAAATAAACTTATCTAATCTTTTTTAAAAAGGAACACGCAATTAATATGCAGTTATGATTATTAAATAAAATTACCAAAACCGACGAGGTTGTATGAGCTTGATGCCTTTGCTTTTCCGACAAAACAAATTAGTCTAGAAATTAGCCGCGATTTCGTTTTCTTCAAATACATAAACGTTAAGTTTATTTTTATAAATAAGTTAATCTTTTAAAAATACGTTGTTAAATCAAAGCGACAGTCAGTATTGTCGGATTCCATCAGTGCAAATGCTGCCGCAATCATACTCATCAACAATAAATGTACCAAACAAAAGTGTAGCTCTCTTTATAAATAATTGGACCAATGTTCGAATCTTAACTTTTACTTTTAATGTCATTATCTGTAATAAATGCTTATCTCATATTATTACTGTGTTAATTTTTTCGCAAATGGTACGAAAAGTAGAGTATTTTCCTCGGTGATAAAGCTGTCTTAGTTTTGGGTAAACTTAAATCTCTCGCTACACTCAGAACTCGTCTTAAATCCCTCGCTTCGCTCGTGATTTAAGTTTTTGACACCCTCGCTACGCTCGGGAGTAAACCTCGAGTCCTTCGTTACACTCGCGATTTAAATCGTCACCCACGACAGAAGACACTGCTTTATCCCCTTGGTTAATAATCTACTATTATTGGGGTCAGCCGCTGACAATTCAACATCTTCTTGATACAACTTTCGGGCTTTTTTGTATCTTACTTGGTGGTTTATATAGGAAATACAAACATCACAGGGTACTGGTTCTTTGCAAGTAGGTTGATGTAACTTATACCCTTCGCATTCTTCGTTTCCCAATTGCGTAAACGAAATGTTCATGTCAATCCGTAAGATATTTTTATTGCAGGATGTTTTTCTTTAAAATCATTAAACATGAAAGTTGCGCTTAAGTCGCTTGGAAGGTATCTTCTGTTGGGTGCGTGTTTTCTCCTGTATCGTAGGCGTATGCACGCGCGGCTGCTACACATCCCACCACTGCGAGTGACGAGCACAGACTGCGGCACTAATGTAAAACGCAGTATGCGCTATAAGAATGCAGCAATTTGACATAATTTTGTTTTATAATACTAGGTTGAATCGCAGTATAAACCAATACTGCATTTCACCTTAGAAAGCAATGAATAACCAAATATACGAATGTACTAAAATAAAATGCAGCCAAAATGCGAGTACTGCGTTTATTACTAGTATTTAGACGAATACTGCATTCTAACTTGGTATTAAATACGTGATTACTGCATTTTAGTCTAGTTTATGATCATTGCTGCATTCATACTAACAATATTAGATAATTTCACAGGAAATACTGCATTTTTCCTTGTTGTTTCACCATGTTCCTGTACGAAAAAAAAAAAAAAAAAAATTCTACGTGTAGCTGAAAGCATCCAGATTGATTTTTTGAAAAAAACGAGAAACCAAAAAAATGTCGATTACTGCATTTGCTACTACGAGGGCAGTACAGATACCACGACAATATTCTTCTCTTATGTACCATTGAATAGCAAGATGCTTTACAATGATCCGTGGTATGCTTTCTCGGCATTTTTTATTAATTGACGGACTGGCGGTTCGCACAGTAAATTATGCAACATAGCGCTTTGAACTAATGTGTTAAAAATAGCATTTAATTCTTCAAAATATTTAAAAACTAACCTGAGGCGTGGTAACCCTCTCCGTCCCCGTCTCCCTTATTGCTAGCGGCAACGGCTGGACCACTGGCACCGGCATTGCCACAGGCAACGACATTGGCCCCGGGGCTGGCAACACTGGCATAGCCATCGCTGGCATGAGAGCTGGCACGACGGCGCCATCTCTCCTATCTCTTGTCTCCTGGGTTGGTGCTGGCTCTACCCCAACGATCTCTCCTGGTATACCACCAGCGCCAACTCCTACGCCACTGACGCCGTTCATGGTTGATTGGTCTTCTGTTGCGCCCAAGATTTGGAGGACAGCGGCTCTGAAGTCTTTGTAGACCTCGTCGGGGTTGCGTTCTCCGTTAACCTGTGGAAGAAATTGGTTTTGTAGGCATCGATGATGGATATTGGACATTTTTTTATTCTACTTATGCCAAAGACCCGCCCAAAGGGTAGGTTAGGTATTTGATATGACGGCCTCCAAATGAGATAACCCGGAACATAAGCCACTATCAAACATGACTATGTTTAGAGTAGAGACTTCCACTCGTAAATTCATATTCCTTACAAACACAACTCCAGTACAATTACCGATAAGAATAAATACTTGATGTCTAGAGCCCCGCTGTATTAGTTAGCTGTAATTAATGCCACATTTGAGTTGCACGCCCATTGACACAGATATTCAGGTCGGGGAATCATGCATCATAAATGTGACCCAGTCTCTGATATCATAACTTAGGATACATATTTAAAAGCAATATGGACGACTCTGGTGAAGAAACTCGTAAAAAATGTAACGTGTATGGCTAAATAAGAAATGAGTCTGAAACACAACATTCAGAGAATTAGAAACTACAGTACGGCCAACGAGAAGCGATACCAAATGTAAACAAAACCCACGCTAAAACCCCATCTAAAATGGCCGCCTGAATGTTGGCGAACCGGTCTTAACGTTGTCATGTTTTTGCCGGGAGAACGAGACATTACGACAAAGGCACAAGATGGAAAGAGTTAAATATTAGATTGTCAGCGCCACAGTTGTTCTTTAGGTTAATGACCTTTCCTATCGCTTCTCGTTGACCGTACTGTATAGGGGATGTCTTTGTTTAGGATATTTCGAGTTGAAATCAAAACATACTCAAATCTGTGGTTTCTTGAAGCTGTGAAAAAATCAATCCTCTAAGTCTACGTAGTCAAATACTCCCACAATTTTGTCAGAGCCCTCCGTGTGAACCTTTTACAACAATTTAGTCCTAATTTTCACACTCAGGTAATGGTAATATTGGAACGAACTTCCTTATCGCGCGTTGTGAAAGGGGGCTAGACGGAAAAAATTCTTACGAAAAGTTGTCACGACACTTTTTGCTATAGTAAGCTATTGTAAGCTGTGCGGCGTCTCATGTTTCTCTGTCTGTCTGTCTGTCTCTCTCTCTCTCTCTTATAGAAAGCAAGCCAGATATTTTCATTTCTATAGGAACTTCGTTCCATCCGGGTGTCCCTTGACACCTCTAAATTTTTTGTTTCTAAACAGTCATAATTTGACTGACAGGGTAGCAATTTGATGCACGTCAATCACTAACAAGATCGAAGTTACGACTCGGAGTACGGCACCAGTCAAAAGTTATACAGAGGAAAATATGTTAAGAAAACTTGAGTCATCGTCTTGCTCTTTGGCGCAATTTCAGAGAATTTCGCCAAAAAACAAGACGATGATGGTGAGCGGAAACGGTGAGAAATGGGTAGCTCACCGTCCGGCCGTCTTTTGGCGACAGGCCGTGTCGACGGCGCGTTCGTGTTTCACGTGCGCCTCAAAGATATGTCAGCAAAGCAGAGGGGCTTGCCAGGACCTCCGCCTGCCGGGGCTGCGGGTTGTTCGAAAGAGATACCACGGCCCCGGAACACAAAGGGCAATAGAAGGAACAGGGTGGGTTTTAGTAAGTAAAAGTCTGACACTCCCCCCCGCTCCACCCAGAGCGGTGAAAATTATTTGATGATTTCCCACGCCAAAAAATAAAATATTTCTAATTGAGGAGACGATGTTGAGTACCTTAATCGCCCGCCCCACCGGTGCCAATTATAACAAATTTATACGAGTCACCGGGACTTTAAACCTCTATTTCTGTCAATCCCTGCCGCAGCCTACTGGGTGGAACGAGCAAACCCTTCTAAAATTTGTTGATTATCCAGCATAACACAAAAAACCATAAAAACATATTTAACCAGCATTAAATTACGCCAAGCTTACGTTATAGCCAACCATCCCGATTTCAAAGAGATTAATATGTACAGCTACCCTACCATGACGTGTTAAAGCAGAACTTATTCCGCTGAGGGAAAGGGACAGAGCTATACAGGGTGTCTAGCACCATCTCTTTCACTCAGTGGAATAAGTTCTGCTTTAAGATGTCATAGCAGGCCTACTGGTCAAAAAACTTCTGACTCAACAATCCTTTAATGTTTTAACGACGTTTCTTCTTCTTCATTGTATGGTTAATTAACATCTAACCATAGCTCAGTCTAACCAAAGCAAATGGAGGGAAGTCTGAATGTGGCACCGAAGCCTGAAAAGTCGCTTAAAAATCGGATGCCATGGTATGGACATAAGGTGCAAAGGAAGAATGGAACTGATAGTATCACCAATAACGTGTATCAGGCAGGTCCCTATCTGCCAAGGCCACTGCCTGTCGGGGTTGCGGGTTGTTCCTACTACATAACTATCCTCGTTAAAACCCAAGACGTTATAGTAATGTGTTCCATTTGATTGACACCAATAACTTTGTTGGTAACTATTTTTATTTGACAAAAGATAGATTTTTTGTGGATCGGTACTATCTTGCAAACTATTGTAGAAGACAAATAGCTGTATCGCTATCATATTTTTTTACAATTACAGCCAAGAATTTGGCTAAGCGAGTTGCCTCTATTGAACATTGTAATACTCAGTCAAGTTACTCAGCCAATAGTTTGCTCACAATTAATGAATCAGATCATCATTTAAATTAGAGATTGAGACAATAGAGGCAACCTCTTGCAATAATGTAAGGAAGCCAGATAGTAAATCAGTTGAAAGTATTGGGGATTTTGATTGTATCAACCTGGTGCATCAAAATATTCAAGGGTTTTTGAACAAAGAATTAGAAGTAGGGCTTTTCCTGAATTGTAACAACATAGATATTCTTTGTATCACAGAGCATTGGCTCAAAAGTCATCAAATAATTTTTAATTTTAGTAATCACCAGGTTGGTAGTTCATTCAGTAGAGTAAATGCTATACATGGCGGCGCATTAATCTTAGTAAATAATCAGCTCAAATTTAAAGAGCGCAAGGATATTGTAAACCTGTCTGTTGAGAGAACAATTGAAATAGCCTGTATAGAATTGGAGCAGTTTATCATATTAAGTGTATATAGACCCCCTTCAGGTTTGTATGATTGTTTTGAAAAGGTAATGGATGAAGTGTTGCATAAAATCTGTAGCTCAAAGAAATCTATAATTACTTGTGGTGATTTTAATATTAATTTGCTTGAAAAATCGGTGTTAAGTACTAGAATTACAAATCTGTTTCAGTCATACAACCTTGGAAACAAATTTTTGGAGCCCACTAGAATAACCCAGACTAGTGCCACTTGCCTAGATAATATTTATACTGATGTTATACCAACCCACAAAGTAATTATTAACTTATTAGATTCAGATCATTGTGGGCAACTGATTACAATTCCAAATGTAATCAAAAAAGTAGCTAAAATGGATATCACTGTCAACCCAAAAACTAAAAGTCGCCTAGAAACTTTTAAAAATAAACTTTCAACTAAATTACCACTTTTGTCAACTAGTGATGACCCCAATCAACAATATAACAATTTTTTTAGTATGTATTGCACACAGTTTAAGACCACATTTGTTCCTAAGACTATCTCGGTTAATAATAACGCTTCTTTCAATGACTGGGCCACCTTTGGTATTCATAAAAGTAGAAAACGGCTTTATGAGCTGTATGAAGAGCGAATTTGTATTAATACTGTAGAATTTAATTTGTATGTTAAGAATTATTCTAAAGTTTTTAAAAAAGTTTGTGCTATAGCTAAGTCACATTATTTGAGTTCAAAAATTAAAAATAGCAGTAACGTAATTAAAACGACTTGGAACATTATTAATAGCGAAGCAGGAAGGTCTTGCAAGCGAAATACTGACTACAGCCTTGCTATCGGCGATAATATGATAAAATCAGATACTCAAGTTGCTACAGCGTTTGAAAATTTCTTTGCGGATATTCCTGTATCGACTACTAAATCGCTAGACTCGTCACCTGCTGCTGCAGATGCGTTGCTAAAGGAAAATATTCCATTTCATGATTCCGAATTTAATTTTCAATATGTTAATTGTAATGATGTAATTAAAACTTTTCATATGTTAAATGTTAAGAAGACCGCTGATCTATGGGGTCATTCTGTGGACGTTGCCAAGTCCATTATAACCATTGTAGCTCCTTCATTAGCTGTTATATTTAATGATTGTATTGACCGTGGTGAGTTTCCTGATCTAATGAAAAACAGTAAAATAATACCATTGTTTAAATCGGGTAGTACATCAGACCCTACTAACTATAGACCAATTTCAGTGCTACCAACATTTAGTAAAATTTTTGAAAAAATAATTTTAGATCAAATGCAAAGATTTTTCAATAAACATAAGTTATTGCATAATAAACAGTTCGGTTTTACAAAGGGTCGTTCAACTACTGATGCCGGTGTTGAACTTCTAGGACACATTTATAATGCCTGGGAAGATAAATGCGATGCTTTGGGGATTTTTTGCGATTTGTCCAAGGCTTTCGATTGCGTTCTCCATAAAACATTAATCAGAAAACTACACCACTACGGAATCCGGAACGCCTCTCTGAATCTTCTTACGTCATATTTGAGTGGTAGGATTCAGAGAGTTGATGTAAACGGGAAAAGATCTCCCGGATCTGTAGTAAGCATGGGAGTACCACAAGGGTCCATTCTTGGCCCTTTTTTATTTCTTATTTATATTAATGACTTACCTTACCTCATAAAGGATAATCATGATGTAGTGTTGTTTGCAGACGACACTTCTCTTTTATTTAAACTAAAACGTCAGCAGCTAGCTACTGACGATGTTAATGGCGCTCTGGCAAAGGTCGTTAATTGGTTTAACGTTAATAATTTACTTCTAAATGAGAAAAAGACCAAATGCATTAAGTTTATGTTACCTCATGTTAGACAAGTGGAAACTAGTGTACTAATCAAGGATGAAGAGTTGAAACCGGAAGATAATACAGTGTTCCTAGGCTTAACTTTGGATGCTAAGCTTCAGTGGGGCCCTCATATAGATAAGTTGTCAAAAAAGCTTAGCTCAGCAGCATACGCCGTTAAAAAAATTCGTGATTTGACTGATTTAGAGACAGCCCGTTTAGTTTATTTTAGTTATTTCCACAGTGTGATGTCGTATGGTATTCTCTTGTGGGGCCATGCCGCCGATATTCAGACAATTTTTATTTTGCAAAAGAGGGCAATTCGTTCAATGTATAAATTAAGTCCTAGACACTCCCTCAGAGAAAAATTTAAAGAGATTAACATACTAACTGTGCCCTCTCAGTTTATTTACGAAAACCTTTTGTACGCGCATAAAAATATAAAATTGTTTAAAAAATACAGTGATATCCACGACATAAATACAAGGAACAAACACAAATTTGTTGTTCCTGCAACGAGGCTCAAAAAAATAGGGGGTACATTCACATGCCAATGTATACGTTATTATAATAAACTGCCAAGCGATATTCAAACACTAAGCCTCAATAAATTTAAATCTTTTATAAAACGTAAACTATGTCTCAAAGCTTACTATAATATTAATCATTACCTTGAAGATAAAAAGGCTTGGGATTAAGCTGCTCCAATTTAGTTTACTCAGTGAGTGTCAAAATTTGCCTTTGTTTCATTTATTTATTGTCTATTCCTTTATTCTATACACTTTGACATTAATGTTTACTTTATTTTTACATTCTTTTTATTACTATTATTATGATTAGGGACATTTTATTTTCTTATTATTTTATGACATTTTATGATTTCATTATGATCTCATTAATTATTTATTTTTTTATTTTATTTGTTTATTGTAAATGTGAGGACCATGTGGATCATTTCTTTTATTTACTTTGTTTTTTGACGAAGGTCTGGCAGTTTGAGTGCTATAAGCGACCTACACAAATGTCCTTTTTTTGGTATTGTTCGTCGTGTCGTTGAGCTCCTTGGGTTATGAGTTGAGCTACACGATAACTGACAAATGCTTGCACTGACTGGACAGGTCCACTCAATCTGTGTGGTGCTTTCTTAAAAAGACCATTTCAGACACTATCTGCATAGTCCTCATGTAAGTTGACCAAGATTATTTTGTCTGGACTTTAAAAGAGACTATGACCTCTGAGTTTGTTTCGGCTGTTTCTTCTCAGAGTAGTCGGGTACGAAACACCGGCATCATCTAGTTTTAAATAAATATGACGTGTAAAAGTGTTTGTGAAAACCTACTTGCAAAATAAACATCATTTATCATTTATCATTGGTGACACTATCAGTTCCATCCTTCCTTTGCACTTCCATCTTTCCAAACACTAGGATTCGGGGTTGCTCTGCTTTGCTGATGGAACACAATCGTCGTCGACACGGCTACCACGAGCCCCTCAAAAAACATAATAAAAACCTTCAACAAATAAATAGCAGTTAAATAAATAAATAATATCTTGGGACAACTCACACACGGTTATCTGATCCCAAGCTAAGCAGAGCTTGTGTTATGGTAACCAGACAACCGATATACATACTTATATAATTTATAAATACATACATATTATAGATAAATTACACCCAGACACAGAACAAACAATCATGCTCATCACACAAAGTTTGTCCTGGGTGGGAATCGAACCCACGACCTCCGGCTCAGCAGTCAGGGCCACTAACCACTAGACCAACAGGCCCGTCGTAAATGAAGAACGTATCAATAACACTCCAATACATTACCACTTAACTTATAACAAATAAACACGAGCTAACTAAAAAATCATGAGCCCCTCGTACAAACTGATGTTACTCAGCAAAACCTTTTTAATTATTTACCACTTGATTGCTACCTTCGGTTGTTATGAATGAGTATAATGTTACAATTTACAAGGCTGCTTGTCAAATGCAGCACTGCCCAGTTTTAAAAGTATCGGAAAGAAAATAGGGTGAAAAATATTGTTTGTTTCATTTTTCGATTTGATGCGTTCCATTTCCATTTCTTGGAAACATTGCTGTTTTATACATGGTTGTCGTCAAAGTTGACCATGGGAAATGTCAGGAGAATATAGTGTTTTCTTTTATTTGTCTACTAGCTTTTGCCCGCGGCTTCGCTCGCGTTTAATTCGGTAGCCCTTGTTGATTTGTAATAGCAACGCTAAGTTTTCCCGTTTCGTCACTCTTTCTCCCTCATATTCCACTCTTTTTTAAAAATAAATAGCCTATGTCCGTCTCTTGGTTCCCAACTATCTCTGTACCAAAATTCATCAAAATCGGTTTAGCCATTAAAGCGTGAAAAGGTAACAAACAAACTTACTTTCGCTTTTATAATATAACTAGCTTTCGCCCGCGGCTTCGCCCGCGTTAAATTTGGGGTAACACAGTTCCCTTGCGCCTGATTGATTTGTAATAGCAACGCTAAGTTTTCCCTTTTCTTCCCTCTTTCTCCCTCACATCCCACTTTTTTCAAAAAAATATTAGCCTATGTCCGTCTCCTGGTTCCCAACTATCTCTGTACCAAAATTCATCAAAATCGGTTTAGCCATTAAAGCGTGAAGAGGTAACAAACAAACAAACAAATAAACAAACTCACTTTCGCTTTTATAATATTATATATATATATATATATATTTATATAGTAAGGATATTAGTAAGGATTTAGCGTTTCGTACACAAAAGGGACCTTATTATTAAGACGCCACTGTCCGTCCGTCTGTCACCAGGCTGTATCTCATTAACTGTGATAGATAGACAGTTGACATTTTCACAGATGATGTATTTCTGTTGCCGTTTTAACAACAAATACTAAAAAATAGAATAAATAAATATTTCTCTTAATCAATATCCCAAAGATAATGGTTACTTGCGCGCAAGTCCAACTGGTAATTGTAGTTTTTTTTTTTTAATATTAAATGGGCTTACTCTTGATACCAATGTTGTCAGATGATAATGACAGAGATAAAACGAGGTCGATGATGGAAAGATCGAATCCAAAGAAGCCTATTAACTCGCTGGCTGAATAAATCCAGTCTATATGAACACGGGAACAAAAGAAATTTAGTAAAGCGCATAATTAATGAAATTTTCTCTGCAATTTACTCGTGTTGCATAGTGCAAAGCAAATAAAAAATAAGCTTATACTAAACTAGCTGTTCCACGCGGTTTCACCTACGCTGCTCAGCACCCGTTGGTCGTAGCGTGATGTTATATAGCCTATAGCCTTCCTCAAGAAATGGACTATCCAACACTAAAAGAATTTTCCAATTCCAACCAGTAGTCCCTGAGATTAGCGCGTTCAAACAAACAAACAAACAAACTCTACAGCTTTATAATATTAAGTATAGATTAGATTATGATTTGTTGAGTTGCGTGGTTCTAAAAACGAGGGAGTGTCAGAGTTTTGACCGAAACCCACCTAAGTTCCTTTTTTGCCCTTCATGTTTCGGGACAGCGATATGTCTTTTGAACAACCCACAACCCACAGGCGGTGGCCCTGGCAGGCCTCTCTGCCTGAGGAACGCGTGGGATCCGAACGCGCCGTGGACATGGCAAGCGAAAATAAACTTCCATTTCCAGCAAATCAATCGCAAATAAATAATATTCGCAAATAAAACGCAAACAAAACCATTTTAACCTGATCTCTCTACTACGGTGTGCGACCCGTATTAGACAGATCAGGTTATAATAGTTTAGTATAGGTTGACGTGCCGTCGTGTGTACAGACTTTCGACTTTCTTTGATAGACTTTCGACTTTATTTCTGAAGTATAAGGTTCATTGGGAAAAATTGACAGTTTCGGGTAGCTTAACCTGCAGGCGTCTGTACATTTACCTATATTGGTACTGGTATGCTACTGGTATCAAAGAAGCCTTGGGGTATTATAGTGCTTCTATTTATGTGAAAAAATACGAACCTGTCGGTCTGTCTGTCCCATCACTTACACACGGTAAGTCCCACGGTACCGTAGACCCTTGTTGCATTATTTATGCATAAGAAAAGACATCAAATTGTATGTTCGTAGACGATGTAAATTATAGCGACGATTAAAATAACAAGTGTGGCGTTTGATTATAAGACAACATAACATCGCGCTTGTAATCTGCGAAAGGTAAGCAGAAGTGTACCTTACTATACCGCATTAGTTTTATATTCTTTGATAATTATTGTTGACAAACCGTTTTATACCTACAGTTCAACTTTTATTTATTTATTACTAGTCGTGCCCAGCGCCCAGCGGTTTCACCCGCTGCTCACTTAGGGGTATGAAAAATAGATGTTGGCCGATTCTCAGACCTACCCGATATTACACAAAATTTCGTTTAAATCGGTCCAGCCGTTTTGGAGGAGTATGGGAATGAAAATTGTGACACGAGAATTTTATATATTAGACTAGCTGTGCCCAGCGGTTTCACCCGCTGCCCACTTAGGGGTATGAAAAATAGATGTTGGCCGATTCTCAGACCTACCCGATATGTACACAAAATTTCGTTTAAATCGGTCCAGCCGATTCGGAGGAGTATGGGAACGAAAACTGTGACACGTTAATTTTATATATTAGATTTGCTCAATTTTTATACATCTCATCATTATATTATCTTATTTATTTAGGTAATTATAATTTACTAGCTTTCGCCCGCGGCTTCGCCCGCGTTAAATTCGGGGTAACACAGTTCTCCTTGCGCCTTATTGATTTTTAATAGCAACGCTAGGTTTTCCCTTTTCTTCCCTCTTTCTCCCTCACATCCCACTTTTTATTGTATGTTACAAATCAAATTTAACGCGGGCGAAGCCGCGGGCGAAAGCTAGTATTTCCATAAAAATAATAATCAAGGCTTATATTATGTTGCGGGATGTTCGAAAGAGATACCGCGGCCCCGGAACGTAAAGGGCAATAGAAGGAACATGGGTGGGTTTTAGACAGTGAAAGTCTGACACTCCCCCCGCTCCGGCCAGAGCGGGGGAAGTTATTTGATAATTTCCCACCCCAAAAAAAAGGGGCAATGTTTAAAAAAAAAACATACAACTCCCTAGCTGCTACTGAGAAGTGAATAAAAAAAACCCATTAACACTTTCCCCGAACTAGGAATCAAACAGCTTAGCGAACTACCAGTCCATCAACAGTAGTCCCCAAATATATTTATATAAATGATTCTGATTTCAAATGTTCATGTCATCGACCCGTACTACAAAACGTTTGACACCCACGCGTTGTCTACGCAGTACCAATAGATTTTAAGTCTACATACCATACCCTAAGAGCTGAACATACAAAATCAATGGAAACACTTAAAACTTAGTGATTCACGACTTAATTGTTCGAAGTATAGTGACAGAGGCACCTGTACGTTCCCATGTACACTATCATCAAGGATTTAAATTTCGAATCTATGGTCCGTGACGAATACTTCTTTATTTAAATAGTTTGTTTCGTAAATATTTTATGGAACGCGTCTGTTTTTAAATAGGTTATATCGGCTGCGACAATATGTTTAAAGGAATAAGGTTTTCATCATTTAGATAGAATATTCTTTATTAATAATAAATGTTTAATAATAATAATAAATGTTTATTTCTCACCACAAGCCAAAAAATACAGACAATATTAACACAAAGTACCATTAGCTGACAATTTTTGGTTGTGGATCGCTGGTGCCTGTGGTAGGTAGTAACACCTGTAGTACAGGTCACCAGGTCCCCACCTGTTAAGAGTAACACAACTAGTAGCTTAAATTTAAATAGCAAGTAATACAAGTTTCAAATAAGTAAGTGAGTTTAGTGACCACATGAGAAATATAAGTAAAAAAACAATTAGAAAAAATAAAACAATATGTGTAGGTATGTATGGGGAGGTTGTCATATGTGTACGATTGTGTTTGAGGGGTGTAGGGGTGTGTGTGTGTGTGTGTGTGATAGTGATGGTGGTTTGTAATTTGTGTGATTAGACTAATACGTCCAAGAGAGCTTCTGTAGCAGTGTATGTTTGGCTTTGGAGCCAGGTTTGTAGAGCGATTTTAAAATTATATTTGTTCATAGAGTGAAGGGCAAGAATTCGGTGCAATTTATTGTAAAGATAAGGAACAAGGAAAATATAAAATCTATGACTAAAAGAGGTTTTAAGAGGAGTAGCTCTAGCTACAAGATTGTTGCGGCCATTGGTTTCCTGAGAGTAGTTGGTTATAGCGTATATTATGTACACCATACAAATTACAGGAATAACAGGATATATAAATAGGGTGACACAATAGGCGGTCTTATCGCTAAAAGCGATCTTTTCAAGACAACCTTTGGATGGATTTAAAGGAGGAGAGACAGTTATGGTACTCTGTGGTGTAACATTTTTGAAAAATCAATAGCTACATTTTAAGAAAAACATGCTTATTTAGAAATACATTTAAAATAATTAATTATATATTATTACTAGCCTTTGCCCGCGGTTTCGCTCGCGTTAAATTTGGGGTAACACAGTTCTCCTTGCGCCTTATTGATTTGTAATAGCTAAGTTTTCCCTTTTCTTTTCTCTTTCTCCCTCACATCCCACTTTTTCATAAAAAATTTTTAGCCTATGTCCATCTCCTGGTTCTTAACTATCTCTGTACAAAAATTCTTCAAAATCGGTTTAACCATTAAAGCGTGAAGAGGTAACAAACTCACTTTCGCTTTTATAATATTAGTAAGAATAAAGGTATTGTTTTGACTGATCAAATGAATGCATACATAGGGACATGTAGTCAGTGGCCCGAAAGTCTGACAACCAAGTATTGGTATAAACGTTAATTCCCCTGGGTAATTCCTATGGCTAGAACTGCCATGTCTTAAGACGCCTCTGATTGTCACTTGGTTCGGGTAAGAAAACCTCGCTAGGAAACTAGCTTGTCTAAGAGATGATTCTCGACAGCATGTAGTACCAAGCCAGAAGCACATCTATCTATACTAATATTATAAAGCTGAAGAGTTTGTTTGTTTGAACGCGCTAATCTCAGGGACTACTGGTTGGAATTGGAAAATTCTTTTAGTGTTGGATAGTCCATTTCTTGAGGAAGGCTATAGGCTATATAACATCACGCTACGACCAGCGTGCTGAGCAGTGTGGGTTAAACCGCGTGGAACAGCTAGTACATAATAAATAAATATCTTGGGACAACTCACACACGGCTATCTGATCCCAAGCTAAGCAGAGCTTGTGTTATGGTAACCAGACAACTGATATACATACTTATATAATTTATAAATAACATACATATTATAGATAAATCACACCCAGACACAGAACAAACAATCATGCTCATCACACAAAGTTTGTCCTGGGTGGGAAACGAACCCACGACCTCCGGCTCAGCAGTCAGGGCCACTAACCACTAGATCAGCAGGCCCGTCAATACATGGGTGGCGATCATATTCGACACCAGCATAGCTATTCACAATCAATCCAATCGTAATCTATCGTAATCTAATCGTCATACCGGCGCAACGCTATTTCCCGATCCGTTTTTTTTTAACATAGAATATTTATAAATTTGTGGTAGAAAAAAAAGGTATTAAACATTATTATTTTTACACGGTTTTTGTTGGTATGATTGACATCTTTACATCGTAACTAACACGGTTGTGCAGACTTGTCAAAATTAGCCGATTACTTATTTTTATTTTATTTATTTGGGACAAAAAACAGTAAGATAACAGGTAGATTTTCTTTACAAATGTCGAGAGGGCGACGCGCCTAACGCGCCCGCGCCGCGACTGCGCCTCGACTCTTGGTCGTGTGGGCGAAACGCCTTACACGTTACAATTTTTAAATTTAGTTTAAATCCAATAAAAATATTTTAAAACGCATAACCCACACCATTGTCCACGAAATAACGACGATATTAAATAAGAAAACGGATCGGTACGGATTACGGATCTGTAAACAGCGTTTGGAGAACTTTTTCGATAATACTCCCGGCACGATTGCAATCGAGTGATTGTGAATAGCTATGGTTAGATATTAACTAGCTGTGCCCAGCGGTTACACCCGCTGCTCACTTAGGGGTATGAAAAATAGATGTTGGCCGATTCTCAGACCTACCCGGTATGTACACAAAATTTCGTTTAAATCGGTCCAGCCGTTTCGGGGGAGTATGGGAACGAAAACTGTGACACGAGAATTTTATATATTAGATTAACCATACAATAAAGAAGAAGAAACGTCGTTAAAACATTAAAGGATTGTTGAGTCAGAAGTTTTTTGACCTGTTATATGAACAGTTCATATTAAGTTATTTGTTGGTAAATATCACCTTTCAAAACAATGACCAAGACGTTCGGTCATTGTAAGTTATTGCCCAACGTGATTATGATATTATGATAATGTATGACCTGTAGGCCTACTATGGCATCTTAAAGCAGAACTTATTCCACTGAGTGAAAGAGATGGTGCTAGACACCCTGTATAGCTCTGTCCCTTTCCCTCAGCCGATTAAGTTCTGCTTTAACACGTCATGGAAGAGCTGTCCTTCGTGTCAATGCTTTGCGTTTAGCGCCCTGAGACAAAGATTGGGACCTTCGATAGCAAAGCTGTTTATTGCACTGACGGATGGACACCGTTTACTAACACAATCTTAATATTATAAATCACGTGTCACGTTGTTTGTCCGCGATGGACTCCTAAACTACTTAACCAATTTAAATGAAATTTTCCCACCGCCGTGTGCAGTTTGATCCAACTTAAAAGATAGAGTAGGTAGAGTAGGTAAGGTATGTAGGGTAGGTAGGGTATGTAGGGCTGGTAGGGTAGGTAGGGTTTGTAGGGTAGGTAGGGTATGTAGCGTAGGTCGGGTATGTAGGGTAGGTAGGGTATATGGGGTAGGCAGGTAGGTAGAAAGGTAAAAAATTGCATTGCAACGCATGCCGGGGCACAGCTAGTATTCCTTTATAACCAACATGACAAAAAAAAGTGTCGTGTGTCTGTAATTTTTATGGCACCTATACTTCAAAGCTGGATGTAATTCCAGAGGAAAAAAACCACCCAAGTGCCGTAAAAAATTGGGATATAAACGCCATATGTTTTGACTGCATAAAGTTAGATGATTGATTTCAGCTCCAAAGGACTACTTAAATCAATTCAATTCAATTTTATTTACGGACATAAATAAATATCTTGGGCCAACTTACACACGGCTATCTGATCCCAAGCTAAGCAGAGCTTGTGTTATGGTAACCAGACAACTGATATACATACTTATATAATTTATAAATACATACATATTATAGAAAAATAGATAAATCACACCCAGACACAGAACAAACAACCATGCTCATCACACAAAGTTTTTCCTGGGTGGGAATCGAACCCACGACCTCCGGCTCAGCAGTCAGGGCCACTAACCACTAGACCAACATGCCCGTCAAACGTCAAACATCTTAATCCAATATTGTTAGTATGAATACAGACTTAAAAAAGATTGTTAGTCATCATTTTCCTGCCCTTGTCCCATTCTATTTGGGGTCGGCGCAACACGTTTTCTTCTTCCATTCTCCCCTATCAGACGTCATGGCATCATTTACTCCTTTCTCCTTCATATCATTTCTTACACAATCCATCCATCTTTTCTTTGGCCTTCCTCTCGCTCTCCGTCCATCAACATTCAGATCCATTACTCTTTTAGTCACATGTCCTTCATCCCTCCTCATTACATGTCCATACCAAGACAAACGACTTCCTTTCATCTTTTCTGTAACAGGCGCAACTTTCAAACTTCCTCGAATATATTCATTCCTTACTTTATCCATTCTTGTCACTCCACACATCCACCTCAACATTCTCATCTCCGCTACATGCAATCGTTTTTCATCCACCTTTTTTACAGCCCAGCATTCTGACCCATACAGTACAACAGGTCTAATCACGGACTTATATATTTTCCCCTTTAACTTGAGGGGCATCCGTGGGTCACAAGTTGTTCCAGTGACCTGTCGCCATTTCATCCATCCTGCGTTGATCCGGTGCGTTACGTCTCGGTCTACTTCGCCGTCCCCTTGGACAAGCGACCCGAGGTACCGGAAGTTGGAGCAGATCGGTATAGGCGTTCCGGCAAGGGTTATGGGCACAGGACTGGAGAGACCGCCGAAATCGCAGAACAAGTATTCTGTTTTAGTTCTGCTTAATTTCAGGCCAACGTTCTCCAGTCTTTGCCACCACACTTCCAATCTGCTCTGGACCTCTTGGCCGCTCTCGGCAACCAATACAATGTCGTCGGCAAACAGCATGCACCAGGGAGCCTCTTCCTGGATGTCCGACGTGAGAGCGTCCATTATCACCAGGAAGAGGTAAGGGCTAAGAGCCGACCCTTGGTGCAGACCGACAGCCACATTGAAGGTGCCGGTAGTGCCCGCTGTGGACCGGACTTGGGTACTGCATCTACTGTACATCGCACGGATCAACTGCACATACTTCCCAGGCACACCTTTCTCCTTAAGAGCCCACCACAAAACCGCACGCGGTACCCGGTCGTATGCCTTTTCGAGGTCGATGAACACCATGTGCAAGTTCTTGTGTGCACTCCTGTATTTTTCGCACAACTGGCGGATAGCGAAAATGGCGTCCGTCGTTCCCCGACCAGGCATAAAACCGAATTGGCTCTGTGTGATTTCGCTCTCTTCTCTCAGTCGCCTTTCAATAACTTTCTCCCAAACTTTCATACTGTGTGACATTAGCTTTATTCCTCTATAATTTTTGCACTCCAGCACATCACCTTTGTTTTTAAAGATGGGCACCAGCGAACTGTTACACCATTCGTCAGGTATGGCCTCTTCCAGCAACAGTTTATTGAAGAATAAAGCTAACCACGTCCATCCGTCCATCCGCAATAACTTCCATACTTCAACCGGTATTCCGTCCGGTCCTAATGCCTTACCATTCTTCATTCCATTCACGGCAATCCTCACTTCATCCATACTAACATTTCTTACTAGTCCCTCATTCACTGGTTTATTTTCAAGCACACTATTCCAGTCATTCTCTTCATTCATCAGTCTTTCAAAGTAACCTTTCCACCTATCCTTAATTTTCTCATCATCTGATATAACCATTCCAGCTTCGTCTTTTACGCATTTTATCCGACAAACATCCTTCGACTTTCTCTCTCTAGCTCTAGCAAGCCGGTAAAGGTTTTTTTGGCCTGCTGGACTATCCAGTGTGTCATAGAGTTGGTTCTGGGCTTTCGCTCTCGCTATGGCCACAGCTCTTTTGGCTTTTTTCTTGAGAGCATCATACTCACTCTTCCTTACAGCTTTCAAATTAACACTCTCATTTCCAACACTCTGCCATTCTTTGAACTTCTTCTTTTTTTCCTTCAGCACATTCTGTATCTCTGTCGACCACCACCACGTATCCCTTTCTATTGTGCCCTTTCCTTTCGTCTCTCCCAAAATACCTTTTGCTGCGCTCCTAATACACCTTGCCATCTCATTCCAACATTCATTTACACTTAGGTCATTCAAATCACCCATCTCTACCATTTTGTCCACCACTCGCTCTATAAATTCCCTCGCACAATCAGGCTTCTCTAGCATATGCCATTTGATTTTAGGAGGGGGTCGCTCTTTTTGTTTGGAAAGCCTCATTTGTAAAACTACTTCCATAACCAGGAGTCTATGCTGTGAGACCAAGTTTTCTCCTGGCAGCACTTTGCAGTCTTTGATGTGCTTTAAATTGTTGCGTCTTACGAGGAAGTAATCAATTTGCGTGTTATGCATACCACTTTTATAAGTTATTAGGTGTCCATCGGCTTTTTGGAACCAAGTGTTGGCTACTGCTAGATCGAAAGCAGTAGCTGATTGTAATAAGGTTTCCCCCTCGTTATTTAATCTACCAAAACCCCATCCCCCATGTACTCTTTCATAACATCCTTTTGTTCTTCCCACATGTCCATTAAAATCACCTCCCACTATCAATTCCTCCTGCACCGGGATGGTCATCAAAACCGTATCAAAATCCTCCCAAAACTTCTCTTTCACTCTTTCTTCACATCCTACCTGTGGGGCATACGCACTAATCACATTCAAGACCATATTCTCTAACATTACTTTCACAACTATTAACCTATCATTAATCCTTTTTACATCTAAGACACTTTCTTTCAAATTACTATCAAGGACTATTCCCACGCCATTTCTTTTCCCATCACTTCCACAATAGAAAAACTTGTATCCTTCACCGATTTCTCTTGCTTTTGTACCCTTCCATTTAGTTTCTTGTAAACACGCCACATTTATTCTTCTTCTTTTCAGCACATCCGCTAATTCTCTGGCTCTTCCAGTCATTGTCCCGACATTCCAACTAGCATACCTCAATCTCACTTCCCGAGCTCGCTTCTTACGTCGCACCCGCCCGGGATGATGCAACAACCCTTGTCCATTTCCCGCGGGGGCCGGGTGCTGCCCCTGCGCGTCGCCTGCGGGGTACGCCCTAACCCTATTGCGCATCTCATTCTGTCCATCCATGTTGCTTTAGGTTTTAGCAAAAATTTTATAGTCGGCCGCCTACCTGACACTAACCCTCCTTGGGAATGCTTTTGTTGGTGAATTACCCGTCACCATTCGGGTGACCCAATGTGCTCGATAGTCTGCACTGGGTCATAAGTTCCCTTAGTCGCCTTTTACGACACCCACGGGATGAGATGGGGTGGCCGTATTCTTAAACTCCGAGACCACACAAAAGATTGTTAGTAATACAAATAAACTCTCTTATCGATCATTAGACGAACGAAATGCATCAACACGTGCTCCTGACGTACATCTTCAGCTATAGTGTTCAGGATACTGTTGTGACTCCCCCGCACCCTCCTCATAGGTGACCCAAGTCTCTTTATAATCACAGCGCTGAAACTGTCAGTACGAGCATGCGCGAACATCTCGGAGGTAATGCAGAAACGAAGAAGTCCCAACATCATCCTAACATGGTTTTTATTTCAACTAGATAAGTCTCGAAGCGTTTCCGAGTTTAAGAGTCTTGACAGACACAGATGGACAACAAAGTGATCCAATGAGGGTTCCTTTTGACGTACGGAACCCTAAAATCAATGAATAAAACAAAATCGTTTCCGTGTTAGGGCAAAAACTACAGTTAGCAGGTACTTGTAATTCAAGAAAGGGGAACTGAGTTACCCCCAATTTAACGCGAGCAAAGCCGCGGGCAAAAGCTACTTAGTATTCTATAAAAGCTGCTTCATCTTTTAAAACCGGTGTGTGCTTCCTTCAACTCTCTTACCACTGTCAAAGTATTACTTTGCAATGTGTGCTGTAAAATAATATTGACCCTCTAGAGATAACTAATCCTTACTTATCGAAAGTGAGTTTGTTTGTTTGTTTTTTTGTTTGTTTGTTACCTCTTCACGCTTTAATGGCTAAACCGATTGTGATGAATTTTGGTACATAGATAGTTGGGAACCAGGAGACGGACATTGGCTAATTTTTATTTAAAAAAAGTGGGATGTGAAAGAGAAAAAAAGAAGAAAAGGGAAAACTTAGCGTTGGTATTACAAATCAATAAGGCGCAAGGGAACTGTGTTACCCCAAATTTAACGCGGGCGAAGCCGCGGGCGGAAGCTAGTACAATCTAAATAAGGGTTTACTTAATTTAGAAGTACGCTGGCCGCGAAAACATTAATGTTTGAATAACCACAAAATAAACAAAGAACATATTATTCAGCTCTTAATAGAAAAATGTAACGAGGCTGTCATTAATCATTGAATATTATCAATAATCTTGCTCAACGCTTATTAATGTGGTTAAGCTTTTCCGATAGTTAAAAACGTCGATAATGTTCGAATCACTTAGTTTTATTGTAGTTTTCGATAAGTCAAACTCAGCATTTATTTTAATTAGGTACTTTTGAATGTCAAGAAACAAAAGAATGTTGAACATAGGTATAAGATGATGGCGTGGAGGGTCCTCTTCGTCGGAGGAAACTGTTCGCCACGCCCCCGGGAGTGCGAACACGTCGAGTGGCTGCTTCGCCCACAGCTCGAACTGTCACACTGCTCAACTCTTTGCTCACTCAGCACATACATCTGGATATCTTTAACCTTATGTGCAGTATTGATGACACGGTTGGCGCAGTGACTGAGCGATCGACTGCTGCGCTGCGTGTCGCGGGTTCGATTCCCGCACGGAACAAATATTTGTATGTCCTGTAGATAGTTGTTTCGGGTCTGGCTGTTTGTGTATGTGAGTTTAAATGTTTGTAAACGCACCCACGATACAGGAGTAATTCCTAGTGTGGGGCAACGTTTTTTTTTTAAATGACAATATTCATTTTTAAGTTATAGTTCGTATTTTCGTTAATTTGTTTTTAATATTAGTTTTTTTTAGAATATAAGTAATTAAATGCAGCTACAGTCCCAGACACAATGCATAATTACTTGTTAAAGTACAGTTACATTATTTAAGCTTGTTCCATTATATTTTGCGTGGCGTGAAGACGTAATAAACAAACAAATAAATAAACAAACAAACTCACTCTCGCTTTTATTATATCAGCGAGGATGGTACGGAACCATTCGTGCGCCAGTCTGACTCGCACTTGACCGGTTTTTCTCTTGTTATAATCGAATATCCGAACGCTGTTTTTACTATTAATTAATTGAAGTGCCAGTGGACACTTTTAATGACTTTCATATCCAATGTATTGTTGAATGTATTTCAATATTTTATTATTTACGGATGACGCAGTTATCTAATGGCGGCACTGAAAAGTATACTCACTTAACCTTTTGATCGCCATTGTGACATATATGTGACAAGTAAGCGTTTGCCCTGGGGTGGTGTGGTTGATTTTGACAAGTTTAGTATGTAGTAGATTATCAAACTTATCAAAATTAACCATTATGCGATCAGTGATCGACCATTCTGACACTATTGTAATAGTAGACTAAGGCCCATGCAAACGACAAAAATATGTGACGAAAATTACGACACAATAAATGTGGAGGGAACGCGCGTGCATCTGCGCTCTGACGTTTTTTAAACATCTACTTAGTATTCATTTTCCGTTGCCACTAAAATATGTAAGCATATTATTAGAAGAAATAATGTGTATTATAGAAGATAACTAATAATCCACCAATACAGATAAAATTGATATGGGAATATCAATTTTATCTGAATACCTTCCCTTCGGAATACCTTTTCGATTATAAAAAGAATTTTGAACAATTGGCGCGTAACAAACATACAAAAAAAGTGTGTGTGTCAGCTCCGACGCACGACTGGAGTTTACTCCTTAAGTACGAGTATCTAACCATACGCAAAAAGAGTTTATTCAACTGAAAAAAGATTAATATCATATGAAAGGGTAAATTCACAAATTAATGAAAAAAAATAGCAATATAAATACATCGACACTGATAGAAATAAACAAGCCCAATAATATATAGTATATAAGTATAGTCGCCTATACAGCATACCATATGTACGTCTTAATACACTCACAGCCAAATTAGAACGTTGCGCACTAAAGGTGCGCACCAAAAACGTGACACATTTTCGTTACTTTAGTAGGTTTTACCCCTCGGATTTTTCTCATACCGGGCGCCTTATACATATATGAAAATCGATTCTTTAGGAGTAAACTCCAAAAAATACAGTCGAATTGAGAACCCTTTCTCTTTTATAGTCGGTCAATACTACAAGATCTTAATACAAAGTCTGAATGATGTGTCAGCTGCACATTAGCTTAACAAGCTGTAAGCTGCATAAGACGCATAGAATGACCATGACCATAGACAATGACCACTAGAAAAAAGACTACCAACATGAAAAAAAAAACTAAACAGACATTTCAGTCTTTATATCGATAATGTCGTCATACTTAGTACTAGAATCATTTAAATATGCATGAAGGTAGTCTGTAATTGGACAAATGAGTTGACTTAACTAACATTCGACCTTAAACTCTTACTCTAAGGGTCAATATTGAACGTTTAACGGTACGGTGATACGACTTTTGTCAACAGCTGGTTTAAGTAAATTCATTTGGTGGTTTTTGTGGAAAGGAAGGACACGTTACATACTTTTACTGTATTGTCATTGAAGATTTTTAAGTGATTGAAAATTTTACAGAAAACGAGTTAAGCAGCAAATCAATCAATCAAGCGGAGCGGAGAGGAGATGTGCAAGAGTCAACCAATCATAGGAAAGATGAGAGACGCGATGTAGACTTAAAGCAATGTGATTGGTCGATTTCCGCCCATCTCCTCTCCGCTCCGTTGCTCTCCGTTTTGGTGGAGTCTGGGCCTCATTGTGTCAACGGCGCGTTAGTGATCCACACGCGCTTCAAAGAGACGTCAGCAAAGCAGAGGGGCCTGCCTCGGCATCCGCCTACCGTGGTTGTGGGTTGTTCGAAAGAGATACCGCGGCACCGGAACATAAGGGAAAAATAAATAGAAGGAATATGAGGGGGTTTTAGTCAGTCTGACAATCCCCAATTTAAAAAAAACTTTCAGATCTAGTAAAAAAATGGTTTATAGCATTGTATTATCCTTACGCCATCCACAATGAACAATGATTGAAGCTACATGTAGCTCCGTTATCGTGTAGAGGTGAAAGATCACAACCATGTTTAAATGAACAGAGGTGATGAATATCACTGGCGTAATTTAATTTGACGACGATTTGAAGGGCCTGTTGGTCCAGTGGTTAGTGGCCCTGACTGCTGAGCCGGAGGTCGTGGGTTCGATTCCCACCCAGGACAAACTTTGTGTGATGAGCATGATTGTTTGTTCTGTGTGTGATTTATCTATAATATGTATGTATTTATAAATTATATAAGTATGTATATCAGTTGTCTGGTTACCATAACACAAGCTCTGCTTAGCTTGGGATCAGATAGCCGTGTGTGAGTTGTCCCAAGATATTTATTTATTTATTTAATTTCAATAAATAAATAAATATCTTGGGACAACTCACACACGGCTAACCAGACAACCAGACAACTGATATACATACTTATATAATTTATACAATATTTGCACCAGTTTCTTAAATCGAAACAATTGGGAAAAGTTTCTGGGACAACTTTAAACCACCCTGTGCTTAATAGTAGATAAACACGTTATATTTGCAAGACTTTTCTGCGGATGGGAAATCATCAAATAACTTCCCCCACTCTGACCAAAGCGGGGGAAGTGGGAGTGTCAGACTTGCACTAACTAAAACCCACCCATGTTCCTTCATTTGCCCTTTAAGTTCCGGGGCCGCTGTACCTCTTTCGACCAACCCACAACTCTGGATTCGCAAGACCTTGCAACCATTTTGAACTCAATATCCGAGCAACCGAATAAACAAAAGTTCTGTGTCATTTGTCCCCCGAAACACCGCTTCTGCTGTCACCAATACCACAACAGTCGTGAACGTTAAATCATGTCCAGTAAATGACATTGTACATTGACCGTCACAAAGCCGATCGATAACCGGCAGGCGTCAACCAACATGTGTTTTATTCAATAGCATCGATTGTCAATGTCTAGTGTGGGTAATGATGCCATTTTGTCTTTAGATGGTGGATGTGTCTCGAAGGTTTAGCTAAGGAGGGTTTTTTCTAAGATACAGGTTTCGACTCGTGATGGCCTAGAGGTTAAGAGGTCGCTTTTCATGCATGATGTTGTGGGTTTAAATCCTGGCAAAGTACTAACGTGACTTTTTCAAAGCAGATGTACTTTCTAAGTTTCATCTTGGAAATCACGGACATTCGGTGAAGAAAAACATTGTGAAGAAACCTGGACTGATAATTAATATATAAGTCTGAAATCACCAACCCATCTTAAGCAAGCGTGGTGTTCGATACTCGGGCCTTCTCTATTTGAGATGAAGCTTTTGACCAGCAGTGGAATAGGCTGGTATAGAAATGGGTTCAATGGTCTTTAAGATGAGCAAGATGAGGGGAAGTATGGTCAGGTCCGCGGGAGACGCCTTGGGTGTCGGGCGCCGTGAGACGAGCCCGGCCACCGTACATGTGGGCCAATGCACGGTGAGCAATGAGTAGCTCACAGTCCGTCCATCTATTGACAACAGGCCGCGTCGACGATGCGTTAGTATTCCACGCGCGCCTCAAAGAGATGTTTGCAAAGCAGAGGTGCCACCGCCTACCGGCGTTGCGGGTAGTTCGAAAGAGATACCGCGGCCTCGGAACGTAAAGGAACATGGGTGGGTCTTAGTCAGTACAAGCTTGACATGCCCCCCCCCCCCGCTCCGCCCAAAGCGGGGGAAGTTATTTGATGATTTCCCATACGCAAAAAAGGTCTTACAAATATTAGGTGTTCATCTACTGTTAAAAAAGGGTGGTTTACCATTTTTTTCTTGTACAGACGCCTGCAGGTCAAGCTACCCGAAACTGTAAATTTTTCCCAATGAACCTTGAACCTTAGTTAGACACCTTACCTTAGAAATAAAGTCGAAAATCCATCAAAGAAATCTGACAGATTGTGGTAGCTTGATGTGCAGGCGTCTGTACATATGTTTATTATTAGTTTGTGTCTATTTATAGTTTATAAATGTTACTACTAAATAAACCTTGTAACTAAATAAATACTTCTAAGTGTCATCAAACTTAAAACTCGCGCACTGAGTCAGCAATTGGAACACGAAATTAAAAGTTTACAACATCAATAGAAATAATTACAGAAGGGCTACTATGACATGTTAAAGCAGTTCTTATTCCACTGAGGGAAAGAAATGGCGCTAGACACCCTGTATAGCTCTGTCTCTTTCTCTCAGCGGAATAAGAACTGCTTTAAGACGTCATAGTAGGGTAGCTGTTCATTGTTATTTCTATTTTATTTGATGTATATTTTAACAAATGTTGACAGTAATTATTTAATTTAAGTTTATTTGTCATCTCTCCTATTGATTTTTAAATTCCCATCTTCTTTTTCAAATTACTGATATTTAGGCGAAAGAACTTTATTTTCAAAAGAACAGGAACATCCTACTAATATTATAAAAGCGAATGTTTGTGAGGATGGATGTATGGATGTTTGTTATTCTTTCACGTCAGAACAGCTGAACGGATCTTGATGTCTGGAATAACACATAAGGATACTTTTTCCGATATCACACAGGCGAAGCCGCGGGCGCCGGCTAGTATTCTATAATCTTTTTCTATTTTTCTCTTTGAAATCCTTCATCGTGTTGGTTTCCTAATGTTTGTTACCTCAGATGGTTCGACTGTGTCAACCAATTATTTTTGTATGGAATAAGGTGCAATTTGGTTCAGTTTTGATAGTGGCATCCTTGAGAAAATCATTTTAGTCTTAATTTTTTCTCCTAACGTATTTGGACGATATACTTAAGGCGGGGTAACAAGCTAATCTTTAGGTATTCGCGGAAGTGAGGCTAACTGCAGACTGGACTGGTCTTACACAAGTACACGACAGTAGTGCATCGAAAGAATAGTTTGATGAATTTGATTTTATTTGAATTTCATGTCCGCCAAAATGTAAGTCATTTTGCAGTTGTCGCTGAAAAAAATGAGAATATAGAGACGAAAAAAAATTGGTCTTTTTAAACATATATTTTTTTCGTAGTACTAGACCACTTTTGTAAACTGATTTTGTTTAAGTCATTTATGTATTTGACTATACGCAGCAATTTTTGACTAGTGGCATGTACAGATACGACTAACTTTGCGACGAAAATCTTAACGTTTTACGAAGTGTTTGCTTTATACAGCGCCTTAAATCTCTTACTAGCAATGAAAAATGAATACTCAATAGGAATTTGTGTGAGATACCAATATCATACGATAATTAGAAAGGCAAGTGAAATGAAAACTTTTTTAACAACCAACTTCAACATCTAGAAGACATTGGCAAAAAAAATATATTTGGAAAAAGTTTTTGGTATCCTTACTAATATTATAAAGTGAGTTTGTTTGTTTGTTACCTCTTCACGCTTTAATGGCTAAACCGATTGTGACGAATTTTGTTACATAGATACTTGGGAACCAGGAGACGGACATAGGCTAATTTTTATTTAAAAAAAGTGGGATGTGAGGGAGAAAGAGGGAAGAAAAGGGAAAACTTAGCGTTGCTATTACAAATCAATAAGGCGCAAGGGGAACTGTGTTACCCCAAATTTAACGCGGGCGAAGCAGCGGGCGAAAGCTAGTTTTAATATAACCTACGAAAGAAAAATAAGACCCACACGTGAAGTAGTTAGTACACTAGAATGGCATATTTTTCTTCCTGGTAAGTCGTAAGTACAAACAAACTTGACGAGCAGATACTACATTCATCAGGGGTTCTAAAACGGTGCTTCAGCAAAATCATAATTGGATAATAATATGAATTACGTTAAATTCTTAAAATGGCCACAAAGGCAGTTAATATTGTGAATTATCACTTTATGACTATTTTACGAATGGTAAGTGGTAACGTATTATTAACCTACTAGCTTCCGCCCGCGACTTCGTCCGCATGACATAGTTACATTGGGCTAACGCTGACTTAACTTATACTTGGCGTGATGATCGAAAAAAAAAATCTCTCTCTCCTTTTCTTCCCTCTTTCTTTCCCTTATCTCTCTTTTTTAAATTTAAAATTAGCCTATACCCGTCTCGAGAGTCCCAACTATCTCTGTAACAAAATTTATCAAAATCGAAGACGTAACAAACATACTCACTTTCGCATTTATAATATTAGTCAGCATTATGATTGTGCTTAAGTTGCCATTTGAAACTCCCTGGTAGGAAAATGTCCCTGTTTATGATTAAAAAAAATACCTAGATCCCACTTAAACAATAAACAGAAAAGATAAACAGAAAGTTGCATGTCTGCGGAAATATTTTATAAGCGCCGAATGACTGGCACAAAATAACGATTGGTCAGAGGCCGTATAACGTTTCATGCATTATTTATTCATTGACCGTTTTACCAGAAGATCGAAAACTCTAGCTTATATGCGTCATCGTTGATAACACATCAGTATTTAACTGAATGACAAATATTGCTGGAAAAGGCTTCCCACAGAGAATCCTACTTATATAATAAATGCGAATGTTTGTGAGGATGGATGGATGTTTGTAACTCTTTCACGTCAAAGCGGCTGAACGGATCTTGATGAAATTTGGCACAGAGGTAGAATATAGTCTGAAATAACACATAGGATTTTTTATATCACGCGAGTGAAGCTGCTCTTTTTTCCAGGGTTTTACGGAACCCTTACAGCATCACTTTGTTGTCTGTATGTCTGTCTGTAATGAGCCTTTATCCCGGAAACGCATGGAAGTATCGAGATGAAATTAAAACCATATATTCAGGTACCTATATGGTCCCTTGGAGCTGTGAAATGAACCCTTTAAATCTCCGCGGTCAAAAGATATGGCCATTTATGTCGCAAGTTTGTACGGAACCCTTGGTGTGCGAGACCGACTCGCTCTTGGCCGGTGTTATTAAAACGTTTTCTCCCTCACTAGGAATTTCACTTGCATCGTAAGTGCGTTACAAATATTAAACTGACACAGACCAACAGCCAGACCCGGAACAACTACCGGTTATCATTTTCCTGCCCTTGTCCCATTCTATTTGGGGTCTGGTCTGCACAACACGTTTTCTTCTTCCATTCTCCCCTATCAGACGTCACGGCATCATTTACTCCTTTCTCATTCATATCATTCCTTACACAATCCATCTTAATCCATCTTTTCTTTGGCCTTCGTCTCGCTCTCCGTTCATTAACATTCAGATCCATTACTCTTGTAAGCTATACAAATATTTATTTCGTGTGGTTTGAACCCACGACACGCAGTGCAGAAGCCAATCGCTAAACTATTGCGGCAACAGTGCCGTCAACTATGTCGTTGACGGCTTCGAGTTCAGATGCCGCTTAATACCAAAATTGCACATAAAGCGACTGCCTATCTGACGTCCACAACCCAGTTAGTAACTACTAGGTAATTATACGATGAAATTCCCCAGCTACTTACCTATACACAAACGGTTGCAAGCGAACTATTTGTTGGAACCCTTAGAGCATTTATGTCAGAACAAGGGGCAGGTAACTAGTGATTTTCGTATTAGAAATGCAAATAGTCGCTTCGGTTTGTTTAATAACGTACAATTTGGATAATACCTGTATTGTAAGGTTGGCTTTGTTACCTATGTGGGGTTTATAAAATGTTTGGCTGAAATATTGGATACTACGTTTTTCCCGCGGTTTAGCCTCAGTTGATGTCGGAAATTATTACACATAGAAGTGTTTTTTTTTTTATAATTCTAAATCCTTACTAATACTATAAAAGCGAAAGCCTACATTGCTAAGCCGATATTGATGAATTTTGGTACAGAGATAGTTAGGACCCTGGAGATGGACATAGGCTGACTGTTGAAGACTTATTTTTAAAAATGATTGAGATATGAGAGAGAAAGAGGGAAGAAACGGGAAAACTTAGCATTGCTATTACAATAAATGAGGCGCAAGGGCAAAAACTACAGGTAGCAGGTACCTGTAAATCAGGAAAGGGGGACCTGTGTTACCCCGAATTTAACGCGAACGACGCCGCGGGCAAAAGCTAGTAATATTATAAAAGCGAAAGTGAATTTGTTTGTTACGTCTTCACGCCTAAATGGCTAAACCGATTTTGATGATTTTTTGTATAGAGATAGTAGGGACCCTGGAAACGGACATACCTAGGCTATTTTTTTTAAATGGGATATGAGGGTGAAAGAGGGAAGAAAAGAGAAAACTTGGCTTAGCTAGTACAATTTAATAAGGCGCAAGTGCAAAAACTACAGGCAGCTGGTAACGCGAACGAAGCCGGGGGCAAAAGCAAAATAATAAAACTATACTTATGGTTTTTCATAGTTTAGTTATTATCCTTAACTAACTGTTGCTCGGGACTTCATTCGTTTTTCCAGACTTTATCTAGTATATAAAATTCTCGTGCTGCGGTGTTTGTTATCAACCCAAACTCCTCCGAAACGGCTGGATCGATTTGTATGAAATTTTGTGTACATCGAGTAGATTTAGAAATTTTTCATACCCCTAAGTGTTAAGGGAAACCTGATCAGCGGGTGAAACCGCTAGGCACAGCTAGTAATGTATATATAAATACATACATGTATATCTGTGAATGTTTTCATCTAGATCTGTTAAAACATTGATATTAATATTAACACAAGCAACGAATTAGATAAAGAAAACACTTATTTTATAAAAAGAAAGTTCCATTACATAAGAACATTACACATCCGAAACGTCTACAAAAAAAAAACTGAAAATACAAAAAGAGATAGTGGCCCATGAGGGGATCGAACCCGCGACCTTCGCGTTATTAGCACGACGCTCTAACCAACTGAGCTAATGGGCCGATATTAAAGTTGTCGAAATATCTGTACAGTTACCAAATCCTACATATTTACATAATATGCATTTTGCATAATCTGTATGCTTACATCATTTATACTGAAGAAGATTACGCTGTGTTAAAGATATAGTTGGACATAATCCAAATTTCAATTGGAATTTATTTTAGTTGTTTATAAATCGACTATTTATACTCGTATAGATAGATAAAGAATAGAATATTCTTTGTTATGAATATACAAGATATTCTAGTAGATAAACATTATCATGGCATAGGGGGGCGACAAAATCGAATTGATTTAGATGTTCGGGAAGAGTATTAAGAGATGGTAAATCCTACTAATATTATAAATGCGAATGTTTGTGACGAATAACGACGAATTTGCTTACGTAACAAATTTTATATTGTTAATAAGATATTTTAAGATTAGGATGAACATCTTATTATCGTCTACTTGATGCCTGATAAGTATCTGCTTATCATACTTCGCCACTTGTATTGCGTTAATTATATTGGATTACATTGTAAAAGATTGCATTGATAACGCATAAAATAAAACAGAATCTATAATATAATAATGAATCGAAAAATGTGTTGGTAAGCGCATAACTCCACAACGCCTGGACCAATTTTATCAATTCTTTTTTTTAAGTATTCGTTGAAGTCCAAGGATTTTTTTTAAGGCGGGAAGAAAAATGCTTAAGGCAGTATAGGTTTTTGTATAGTTTAGGTAGAATAAGTAGGGTAGAAAAATTGCATTGCAACGCATGCCGGGCACAGCTAGTAGTTATATTTGCTTTAACTCTAGCTATATTTAAAGAAATATAATGTTTAAACATGTTTTGTAGATTCTTATACAGTTTACCTTCATTTGTTTCGTACGTATTAATAAATATTTGTGATGCTTTGTGCGTTCAATAGTTATTTAGTTAAAAAACAAAGTAAGGTAGAAGTTAGATCGGGCCTGGCGGTGAGCTATGGGTAGTTCACCGTCCGTCCGTCGATTCACGACAGGCCGTGTCGACGGCGCTTTCGTGTTTCACGCGCGCCTCAAAGAGAGTCAGAAAAGCAGAGGGGCTTACCAGAGCCTCCGCCTGCCGGGGTTGCGGGTTGTTCGAAAGAGATACCTCGGCCCCGGAACGTAAAGGGCAATAGAAGGAACATGGGTGGGTTTTAGTCAGTACAAGTCTGCATGCCCCCCGCTCCGGCCATAGCGGGGAAGATTTTCATTGGATGATTTCCCACCCGAAAAAAAAAAAGGTAGAAGTTAGATGATTGGGAGTAAAAAGTGAGGTAGAAGCTTAAGAGAGAAGTTAGAGAGGGAGTCGATTCTCCCAATCTCTTTAAATTCTACCTATCTATAACTGCGGTCACGTGGATAACTCCCGTCCTCAACCTTCAAAAAAGCTTTGACGCCTTGACCGACAAATTTTCTAATAGAAGAGTAAATAAGACAATCGTTTTCGTCAAGGATAAGAA
Organism: Ochropleura leucogaster; assembly: GCA_958449745.1. NCBI lineage: Eukaryota > Metazoa > Arthropoda > Insecta > Lepidoptera > Noctuidae > Ochropleura > Ochropleura leucogaster. The sequence continues at coordinate 2,242,097 of OY288208.1, forward strand.
ACCTACGAAGGTTAACGCGAAGAAGAAACTGATTATTTGGAAACAATAACGAAAAGTGTTCGAACTCCTTGGAAAATAACTTATATTGAACTAGCTGTGCCCAGCGGTTTCACCCGCTGCTGACTTAGGGGTATGAAAAAAGATGTTGGCCGATTCTCAGACCTACCCGATATGTACACAAAATTTCGTTTAAATCGGTCCAGCCCTTTCGGAGAAGTATGGGAACGAAAACTGTGACACGAGAATTTTATATATTAGATTTTCTGCCACACAGTATGTGGTAAGTTGTCTGTTTAGGCAGCTTATTAAAATAATATCGTTATAATTATGCACTTAATTATGGTTGGGAAATTATTCAATCACTACTCCTGCTTTTTTCGTGTGTGATTGAAAATTAGTCATCGTTTACAGGAGTGCCAAGAACGAAATGAAGCACATTTAGATGAAGTGATTTTTTAAATATAATTCCTTTTTAATGTAAATTAGTACCTACACAATAAATAAAAAAATCATATTGTAAATATTTATTTTTTCAGTTTAAATGACTTATGGGACACCCTGTATACACATAGCCTTGCCTGGACCCCACACGCAGGCAAAATCTGGCTCATTTGAATATTTTTCGAGCTTTTTAATATTAGTTATGTTGTGCAGTTTTATCTGAACTTATTGATATTTATTTTCTTAAACCCGTTTAAATATTTCCAAAGATACCTACAGAAAAAAACACCTAAAAAATCGTTTTTATTGTTTTCAGTTTATGAAATTACTAGCTGTTCCCCACGGTTCTACCCGCGCTGCTCAGCACCTGTTGATCGTAGCGTGATGTTATATAGCCATTAGCCTTCCTCAAGAAATGGACTAACCAACACTAAAAGAATTTTCCAATTCCAACCAGTAGTCCCTGAGATTAGCGCGTTCAAACAAACAAACAAACTCTTCAGCTTAATAATATTAGTATAGATAATTCTTTAATTCAGTATCTGTAAACACAAACTTCCAAATAATCTGCTGAATTAACTGTTAGTGTCATTTGTATCCGCCACCAGGTCTAAATGGTTAGATCAATGTGTCCAAACTTTAACATATTTTTACTGTTATAATTAACACTTGAAACGGGATATTTACCATGTTTGTTATTTGTATCGAGTTACATATTTTTACTGGCAACAAACCTGACAGAAATTAACAAATTCTTACTCACCGCTATCAGCATATTAGTTTGATCGAAGTAGTCTGCGACCGGCATGACGTTCTTGTAAAAGTTGTTGAGTTCCATGCGGGCCAGGCTGAGCACCACGTGGCCCAGACGAGCTCCGTACTCGATCTGGCGCTCCAGTACCCGTTGGCGCCAGCTCACTAGGACTACGCCGTTTATGGTCTGGATCTAGGGTTGAAAGAAGGTAGGGTGAGTTTTTTAGCTTGATTTGTCGATTTTTGTATTTTCGTTATTTCGATTGAATGTATTTTGTAACAGATCGTAAATTGCACTACGGTAGAATCTGACGGATAGAAAATTCTACGGTAGCTTTTGATAAACATTCTACGGTAGAATTTGATGAAATGAAAATCTTACTGTAGTATCTGATGAAAAGTGAATTCCCTGCCTGTAGATATGTAGTTAGTATATTTATTATGTTAAGCTTCACGATTCCGGTTCGTTTACTTACACATTGCATCGAGAAAAGCCTTCTCTATGCGTAGTGATAAATATGTAATGGTTCATGTTTCACCATCCTAGGTGCTGTACCTTCTAAAATTGTGAAGATAACGCTGTTGGTTACCCAGCAAAATATACCTATTACAAATTAAAAACAAAAAACTTGAGAAGTCTGAAGACTGTCTGGGACACCCGGATGGAACGAAGTTATTATTTTGTACAAAAAACTTGTATTCATTCAACAAAAATAATCGTCGCGACACCATACTGTTCAATGCGAAATAGAAAGACGAAACGAAAATAACTGGCTTGCTTTCTATGAGAGAGAGGCACAGAAACAGAAACACGCGCACGCCGCTTACAACTATAGTACCTACAAAGTGTCGTTACAACTTTCGGTCTTAAGTTTTATCGTCTAGCACCCTTTCGCAACGCGCAATAAGGAACTTCGTCCAAAAATTCACAAGTTTCTCTATTAGAATAAAGTTAGTGTCGAGGTTTTCATGTAAAAAAAAAACAATAAAAAGTGGAAAACTACTTTTACTTCCGGTCAATGACCATTGTTTGTTTCATTGCCTTTTGTCATCAACTTCCAAATCTACCAAATGAAATAGTATCAAGAAAAACAATCACGAAAATTTGATTAGTAATCAGAGTTATTAGCTAAACATTAGTAAAAAACCGGCCAAGAGCGACCCAGACTCGCGCACCGAGAGTTCCGTACAAACTAGCGACATAAACAGTCATATATTTTGACTGCGTAGGAGGGTTGTTTTTTTAAAGCACAATGGGACCACAGACTTGAGTATATGGTTTTAATTTCAACTCTATACTCCCAGGCGTTCCAGAGATAAAGGATCTTGACCGACAGATGGACAACAAAGTGATCTAATAAGGGTTCCGTTTGTTCCTTTTGAGTTACGGAACCCTAAAAATAGAATTAAAAAGCTTCACTTTTATAGAAGTCGGTTGAAAAGACTATGACAAGCTTAGACACCAAATACCGGGTAGTACTTCTTTAATACAAGTGATCATGAATCAGAAGATAAATTATATACCCCTAACAAAAGGCAAGGAAACTATTTTTAGACTTGAGCATTGCCAATCCATGGCAAGCAAAAGCAAGTTTTTCACACCGTCATGTTTCGCAGAATAATTATAAAACTCGTACATGTAATTATGACTCATCGTAATATTGGAATGTTTTTTTAGGACTGTGATATCATGAAGGAACTTTGGGGGGAGTTTTAGACTAAAACCCACCCATGTTCCTTCTACCCTTTATGTTCCGGGGCCGCGGTATTTCTTTCGAACATATAATAGATACGGTAACATACCTACGATGATAATCCTCCCCGATGCGCCCAGAGTGGGGGAAGTTATTTGTAGCTTTCCTATCAGCAAAAAAACAACTCCAGCAGGCGGTGGCCCTGGCAGGGGCCATGCTTTGCTGACATCTATTTGAAGCGTGCGTGGAACACGAACACGCCGTCGACACGGCCTGTCGTCAATAGACGGACAGAAAGCTGCCCATTGCTCACCATCCACAGGCCCGCATCTACAGTAGCCGGGAGTCGGCTCGCGACGCCCAACGCCCAGAGCTTCTTCCGCGGGTTAATAATCGTATTAAGATATATTAATATGCAGGTTTAACATAGCAAACTTACATAAAACCTCTAGTGTTGTGCAGACCATGGAACTGAACAACTGTTGTTCTAAAACTAAAAGCTAAAAATTAAAAAAAAACCCAAATGTAAGTCGGACTTGCGCACAGAGAGTTTCGTACTAACTGGCGACATAAACGGCCATATCTTTTTACTGCGTAGACTTACAGGGTTGATTTTTTCATAGCTTCAAGGGATTACAGACTTGAGTATAAGGTTTAAAAACTCGATACCTACACGCGGTCCCGAGATAAAGGGTCTTGATAAACAGACAGACGGAGAACAAAGTGATCTTCGTTCCGGTTATTATTTTTTTCAAAATTAAAAAATGGAATCATTTATCACGAAGAACAAAGTGATCCTAGTTTCGTTTTTTAATTTTTATCAAAATTAAAAAATGGAATCATTTATCTAAAAAATGGAATCATTTATCTAAAAAAACGGGATCATTTATCTAAAAAAAAGGAATCATATTTTTTTTTCTCGTGCAGAAATAAAAAGTTGGTCAGTCTAACCACTGCCGCAATACTAGTATCGGTTACTCGTGGTTACGGAAAATTTCCTCCACGATCCAAACACTGAGTGTTAGTAAATAAACACATAGGAACACGTTATTACGAACCTTTGTTTATCAGTCGATAATAATTACCTGTGAATCACGGCGACGTCACGCGACCATGCGAAGAGGGGTGACAAATTAATATTTAATCAGGGGTTGACCTCAAACAGCGAAAATATAATTACTTAATTGGTAGTTATCTGTTTCAGCCGTCTACGGTTGAAACACTAGGGCCATGGTCTAACTGCTAACTAAAAGAAGATAAAGAAGTTTGGCTATAGTTCCTTCTGCGCATGCGGCTTCCCTGGTAGCTCTAATCAGCACAAATTTGTGGATGTCTCTAACTATTTTCAATCTTATTATTTTTTGTGATCTCTTTTAATATTTTTTTTGCAATAGTTGTCAAATCACATATCTATATCACCCTTGTTCTGAATAGTTACAGTACTGATAGCAACATCTGTGTGACTCGTCTTATAGGTATTATTTTGTTTATTTTTTTTATTCTTGTATAGATTCTCTCCTGCAAATTAGTTGTGAATGAGTGGACATGGTAGACCTTGTAGATTCTTAGACCCTTGTTAACTTTGGTTATTTATTATTTTATTTTACTTTCTGTAAAGTAAGCATTGGCTTATTGTCGGGCCTACGCTGTCCTCTCATACTCAAGTACTAACGCTGTAACAACAACATTGTAAAACCAAATGATTTTAAAAGAGTAACCATAGAGTTTCTTGCCGGTTCTTCTCTATAGGAAACGACCAATCCGAACCGTGCATCTTTTCTCGACGTTTTATAAGTGCCCATGTAGGCCTATGTGAAATAAAAATATTTTAATTTGATTTGATTTAAAAAAAAAGTATTCTGTAAGACAACTTACAAACTTAAATCTAAACATGCGTCCCCGTCACCAACTGATGACTCACACACCACATTTTCAACTGAACTAATAACCTGCACATTACAACACCCCACAACAAGTCTTGCAACACCCTATATCACCAAGGACTTTGACCTTTCATTGGCTTCCATATTGTAGTTCGATTGTCGCTATAACTCTAAATGGGGTAGTAAAGTTGCGCCCTCAAGAGAGCGTGTTCATTAGGTGATAGCTTTGTAACGACTTGGTTACTATATTGGATAAGTGCTAATTAGTGAACATATAGTGTTAATTAGGTCTTGGTATAGGATAGAATAATGTGGGACATGATTACAGGGTTTTTAGGGCTCGAAATTTCAAAAGAAAAGCAGGGCACCCTTATTTGGATTACTTTGTTGTCCGTCTGTCAGTCAAGACCCTTAATCTCGGGAACGTGTGGAGGTATCGAGTTGAAACTATTTATACTCAAGTCTGTGGTCACTTTGTGTCTGAAAAAAAAAACAATTCTCTAAGTCTACGCAGTCAAGAGATATGGCTGTTTATGTCGCACGTTTGTACGGAAATCTCGGTGTGTGAGTCTGACTCGCTCTTGGCCGACCATATCTTAAGACTACGTAGACTAAGAGATATGAAATTGTATAATAGTAGGATTATAAGTAGTACTATAGGGATCATCTTTTAAATAAATTAAAAAATAGCGTAAAAAAAATCGTCCTCAACGCTGTCAGTTGGCAATGTCCCAAAGAGACTGGCCGCGATGCCACGTTGTATGGCAACGCTAAGCCTCTGGCCAAAGTAAAAGCCAGCCCTTGGGTCATGGGAAGTGTCAACCAAACGTTTAGATATTTCCTTAAAAAGGCTGTGAGCACAAGGACCGGTTCCAGAGTTTCAACCCCAAACGGCTCGAAAATATAGTTACCAATAAGGTTACTATATTTACGTCGCTTGAGGTTCTCTGCAGTCGCAGCAACAGCGCCAGCGCAGCACGAAGAGCTAGGAAGATGGGATGGCGCAAGAGTATCGACGCACGTTGTGTCACACACTAAAGGCCTACCCAACATCCACGGAAACAAAGACATACAGTCCGGTGTTTTGCCATCGTCGCGTGCCAAGCCATTATCATTTTGTATTTTGTTTATCCTGCGCTTAAAGGATGAAAATAAATATCAGGAATCAAACATATACAAATGACATTCCCAATCGTGGTATTTCCCCAAAATCCCAATTATCCCACTAATACACACACATACAGCCCACTGTGCCGAGCCTGCATGGAGGTAGACGAAACAGCAGCACACGTGCTTCTGCACTGCCCAGAGGTTGCCCCATACAGGGCAAAGTACTTCGGTAACCCAGGTACTCTTCGCGAGATCGTCAGCAACACTAAGGCGCTGTTGACGTTTCTCGTGGAGCTGGGGTAGATCGAATAATATTCCCACCCATACGCAAAATACGCGCCTTAGACGTGGAGTTGCGGACACCAGCCCGTTATACAATACAATCCCACAAATATGAAAGTCGAAAGCTATCGAACGGTCGACGAAATAATTATCGACACAAAACATATGTATGGCGGCTGTCGATTTTATAAATTGTTACTTTGGGCGCTCGTTCGCCCTTGACATAAATATACTGATTTTTATCCTAGCTGTCTTCACTACATCGATCCACAATATAACTTAAATAAGCACCGTGGCCATGATAGCAAACTATTAAGTGTACCATCATTTCGAGGAGCTCGTGGCTAAATAATAGTAGCCGCTCAGGTCGATCTTTAGGTTAAGCCGCGCTTGCCTAGGTTGGTCTGTGGATGGGTGACCACCCGTTATATACCGAGTTTCCTCCGTGCCTCGGAAAGCACGTTAAGCCGTTGGTCCCGGCTGTCATTTGTAGATCTTTGACAGTCGTTACAGGTAGTCAGTGTTCCGAAAGTCTGACAACCAGTCTTACCAAGGGGTATAGTATTACCTAGTATTAACTGGGTTGTGGAGGTCAGATAGGCAGTCGCTCCATGTAAAATACTGATATTCAGCTGCATCCGGTTAGACTGGAAGCCGACCCCAACATAGTTGGGAAAAGGCTAGGCAGATGATGAAGTGTACCATCATTTGATTTGTGATAAGTTTATTTTTTAATATTATTCGTCGAGACTTTAGAATGAATTAAGCTTGACCTCTAATCTATACTAATATTATAAAGCTGAAGAGTTTGTTTGTTTGTTTGTACGCGCTAATCTCAGGGACTACTGGTTGGAATTAGAAAATTCTTTTAGTGTTGGATAGTCCATTTCTTGAGGAAGGCTATAAGCTATATAACATCACGCTACGACCAACAGGTGCTAAGCAGCGTGGGTGAAACCGCGAGGAACAGCTAGTATCTTCATAAGTTAAGACCAACGGAATCTGGGAATAGGACCGACGGTTCCATTGTCGCCCATTGATCACGGATCCTTCACAAGTTATTATGCCTTGTGGCCGGGACTGTAGCTTCATTACGTTTCGTCAAGAAACAAAATTCAAAAGTGCCTGTAATGGTCTAATTGACCGGGGTTGCGGGTTGTTCGGAAGGGATACCGCGGCCCCGGAACGTAAAGGGCAATAGAAGGAACATGGGTGGCTTTTAGTCAGTACAAGTCTGACACTCAACCCCGCTCCGCTCCGAGCGGGGGAAGTTATTTGATGATTCCGCGTCCACAAAAAAAATGGTCTAATTGAAACAAATGCTTCAAGTTGAGTTGAGTTTTCGTCAACACAAGTATATTTGACCATAGAAACCTTCTCATAACCACGGATTATATATCTGTAAGGAAACTTCATTGATCCACAATATAACTTAAATAAGCACCGTAGCCAAGATTTATTTATTGCTAGATTTTGCATGCAGCTTCGCTCGCATTAAATTTGGGGTAACACAGTTGCCTTTTCCTGATTTGCAGCTACCTGCTACCTGTAGTTTTCGTCCTTGCGCCTTATTTATTGTAATAGCAAAGCTAAGTTTTCCCTTTCCTTCCCTTTTTCTCCCTCATTTCTCACTTAAAAAGTCTTTAAAGCCTATGTCCGTCTCAATTATCTCTGTACCAAAATTCATCAAAATCGGCTTAGCCATTTAGGAGCGAAGACGTAACAAACAAACTCACCTTCGCTTTTATAATTTTAGTAAGGATTAGTAGACAAGATTTTAAATTGTTAAGTATATTTTTAAGTATTCTCATTGATTGACATGTTTATCGCGATTGTGAAAGATATTTCTTTACCTTTGGTCAATACAGAAATATAAATAGTGTAAAAGTACCCGTACAGAAGTCGATAGGCACGTATTCTCCTCATCATTGAAACAATTTTTTGGGTTCTGTACCTCAGGGTTCCATGCTTCAAAAGGAAAAAACGGAACCCTTATTTATTTATTTAACACTTCAAGTACAAAGTACAGAGGCGGACTTAATGCCATAGGCATTTTCTACCAGTCAACCTTTGGGTGATGCAGAGACAAACAGTGATAGGTGTAAACAAAAAAAAATATCCTATATAGATAAATAAAATACTATTAATTTAAAACAAAATACTTTAAATTTATATCACTTTGTTGTCCGTCTGTCTGTCCGCCAAGACCCTTTATCTCGGAAACGTGTGGAAGTATCGAGTTAAAACTATATACCCAAGTCTGTGGTCGCTTTGTGCTGCGAAAAATCAACTCTCTTGTTTATTTGTTTGTTTTGTTTATTGGAACGGGGCATAAGTCAACGCAGTGAAAAGATATGGCCGTTTATGTCACAAGTTTGTACAGCACCCACGGTGCGTGAGTCTGACTCGCTCTTAGCCGACCCTATCTTAAAACTGCGTAGACTTACAGATATAATTTTTACAGAACTCCAAAGGACTAGATACTTGAGTACATGGTTCTAATTTTAACTCGATACCTTCACGCGTTCCCGAGATAGAGTCTTGACAGACAGACTAACGGACAAGAAATGATCCAATAGGACAATTTATGCAAACAGCTACGTTTTAAAGCAGAACTTATTCCGCTGAGGGAAAGAGACAGAGCTATACAGGGTGTCTAGCACTATCTCTTTCACTCAGTGGAATAAGTTCTGCTTTAAGACGTCATAGTAGGCCTACAGGAACCAATCCACATATGCCAGAATAGAGATAGAAATACAGAAAGCTTCAAAAATACTTTTTCTACCAACCCTGAAGAGGTATCTGACAATTTTTAAACCCTGTGAGGCTAATGGCGTCTGATTTTCACAGACTAAAACATTAAATTGTCAGATCATTTTGATCTCTGATATCTGGCACGTATGTGGATTAGTTTTTATGTCCAAATCATACGTAATTTCAACAATCAAGCCCTGGAACGCGCTACCCTTTGTCATTAAAAAAGCTGAAAGTAAATTTACTTTTAAAAGAAAAGTTCGTAACCACTATTAAGGTCCGTCTGCCAATTAAAAGTCTTTGTAATTACTGTTAAAGTTCTCGTTTTTATTTATTTTTAAATTTATATATTAGTTTATTTGATATGTATATGTGTATTAATATCCGTTTAAAAATATATGTTTTCGTAAAAATTGTTTTAGATATTTTTTGTACCCTATCACAATGTTGTCGTATTTTACTCAAAGGTTGACTGGTAGAGAATGCCTTATGGCATTAAGTCCGCCCATGTACCACTATTGTACATGTAGTTTAAATAAATAAATAAATTAGTTCCTATTTGCATAAATAGGTCCAATAAGGGTTCCCTTTTACCCTTGTGAGGTACGGAATCCTAAAAACACATAAAAAAATCTGCTGAGTAAGTATATAAAACCACATCACTACAGACTATAAAGTTGATGATTATTGATATGACATAATATACCAAAACATTGTTTTAAAGCTGAAATACATCATAAATCGATTTTAAGGTTCTTAAGTACACATTGTAACTTTAAAAATAACCTCGTCGCTATCATATTGACAATTTGTTTATACGATAACTATGTAAAGTACGGCCAACGAGAAGCGATACCAAATGTAAACAAAACCCATGCTAAAACCCCATCTAAAGTGGCCGCCCGAATGTTGGCGAACCCGTCTTAACGTTGTCATGTTTTTGCCGGGAGAACGAGACATTAAGACAAAGGCACAAGATGGAAAGAGCTAAATATTAGATTGTCAACGCCACAGTTGCTCTTTAGGTTAATGACCTTTCGTATCGCTTCTCGTTGGCCGTACTGTATATTATAGTATTTTACGAACTAAATGTCTGACGAATTGTGGGGATTTTTTAAATTAAACATTTTGGAGGATTGTATAATTTAGAACGTTTGAAACTATTAAATTCGATTAACTGACTAATAAATTCGGTTTTGTAGCAGATCATTTCTCACATGCACTGCACTCATCATCAGAACAAAACTTAGTGTCCGACCGAAACTAGTTTTACGAACGAAACCCAAAACAAATTTCATCAACAGTAGGGTTACTAAGACATCTTATAGCAATTCTTATTCTTGTGTGAGAAAAAGATGGTGATAGACACCCCGTATAGCTCTGTCTCTTTCCCTCAGCGGAATAAGTTCTGCTTTAAGATGTCATGGTAAGGTAGCTGCCTACTTTTATCAGTCATATTGAATGTTTTTTGATGTTTACTACCCGCTTTTATGTTATAATTATATGAAAAGAGATAAAACCAAATTAAAAATAAATCACTTGAAAACTCGCCACCATAATAAAACCATCTTTTTTCTCTAGGCATAGACTATTTTCTTTCTTCCTACTAACACTTTCCATTCCCAACTAATATATTTTTCTTTGCACGATATCGTTATTGTCCTGTGATATTTGTGTCGTCATTTAATGTTATCTGTTTTAGGTATCCTGAACCAAACTCCTATCACCCTCAAAGTAAACACCGAACATTTGCCCTACGTGTCACTCTCATACAACGTTGTAATTGGCCAAATACGTCTCACACACAAGAGACGTGAATGCCACTATAGGAAAAAAAAATAATAATAAAACGAAACGAACAGCCAACAAACAAGCGAATCACGACATTGGCTCTGATGGGATTCATTTATTCATTCGACGCGCCGAACATGACCGATCATAGCGCGAAAACTCCCGAACACACATTAGGTTTCGGTCGTAGTTTCGGCCGTCCCAGGCCGAAACCGAAACTTTGATCGGACACTAACAAAAATGTGTACGGAGCATACATTTGGTGTAGAGCCCTTGGTATTACGCAGCATCCCAAAGATGTACTGTTATGTTTGTACAACTCTGCTTACCTTATCCGAGTACTCAGCGACATCCCGCATGGAACGTGGGTAGCCGGACACGAGGTACGTCTTCGCCGTGGGCGCCATCTTCATCTCCAACATCAGCACCTCGGTGACTGTCGTGCTGGATAGTGTGCCGAAGTCTTGCATATCTGTTGGAAGACGGAGATTGTTAGTGTTTTGTTAAAAGAAGACACAGGAGTATCCTAGCCTAAGTCTATCTAGATATACCCTTTCCTAGTGTTTTTCAAACTATGGGTCGCGACCCTTAGGGGGATCGCAAATCCTTATAAGGGGGGTGCCGGAAAAGTTAATAAGACAAGTTTCTAAACTACGATAAAACACCATTTAAAAAAAATTGTTTAAATGTCCGTCGTTCAAGAGAATTTCAGTTGACATAGGTATGAAGTGGCGAATGGCGTTAATAAATTATTTTAGGACTCCCCTTGCCAGCTCTTTTTTTTTAATCTATACTAATATTATAAAGCTGAAGAGTTTGTTTGTTTGTTTGAACGCGCTAATCTCAGGGACTACTGGTTGGAATTGGAAAATTCTTTTAGTGTTGGATAGTCCATTTCTTGAGGAAGGCTATAGGCTATATAACATCACGCTACGACCAACAGGTGCTGAGCAGCGCGGGTGAAACCGTGGGGAACAGCTAGTAATTTGTATAGGTACAAATACCTTTTAAATCATTATTTTTTTCTGGCTCTCTCTGGGGGTCACCGGATTTTTTAAATCTTTAAAGGGGTCGCAAAATGAAAAAGATTGAAATACACTGCCCTATCCTATCTAGATAGCCCTAGATTATGACATCGGTAGATGAGGTTTTGATTTGGATGGGATCTCATCAGAAGACTCCTTCAGATCAGGAAAGGAGTATCAGACTTTTACTGACTAAATCCCACCCATGTTCCTCTTCTTGCCCTTTATATTCCGGGGCGGCGGTATCTCTTTCGAACAACTCCAGCTAGCGGTGACCCTAGCAATCTCCTCTGCTTTGCTGACATCTCTTTGAGACGCGCATCACTAACGCACCGTCGACTCAGCCTGTCGTCACTGGACATACGAACAGTGAGCTACCCATAGCTCACCGTCCACAAGCCCGCATTATGATCCATCTTGTTTAGTCTTTCCGAAAAATTAAAATGAAATGTTTATTTGTAAACATAGGTTAAAGAAGGTGTTTTTTAAATACGTAATATAGGTAGTTAGTCCATCTATGTCTTGCATTGAAGCGTACAAATACATGCAGGTGTACCATTTAATAGCCAATAAATAATAAATTAATATTTGTTTAAGAAGCTTCACAGTTATTACAAATTTTAAATTAAATTAAATTACATACACAGTAATAAACAAAATTATACTTTTTTCACAATAGGTCCATGTCACGTATTGTTTTACATAATTGATAATATTACAAATTGATTTAAGTAATTGGTACAGAATGTCAGAATTACGACAGAAAAAAAAACTACACGAACGAACTACACAGACTAATACATTACACAGTATTCTCTCGCAGAACTCACATACCGAATAGGCTTTGTCAATTCCATACGAAGGTTCAACAATATCACATGCATTGAGTTGTCAAACAGACTGAATTCAAAACATTTGGCGCAATGAACATTGTTGAACCGTCAAATTGTAAGTTGGTACAATTTTGCGCTTCGAACTGTATTTTCGCATGGTGATATTTGTTGACTATCATCAGGGAAATGAAGGTAATCAATGTTGACACGTTCTAAGTGGAAATTGTCAAAGAGTGTGGATTGTTCTGGATTTATTAGGGTTGTTTTTTTTGGGTACCGTACCGTTAAAGAAGAAAAAAGGAACCCTTTTTTTGGGACGGGAAATCATCAAATAACATCCCCCGCTCTGGGCGGAGCGGGGAGGCGTGTCAGACTTTTACAGACTTATACCCACCCATGTTCCTTCTATTGCCCTTTACGTTCCGGGGCCGTGGTATCTCTTTCGAACAACCCGCAACCCCGGCAGGCGGAACCCTTATAGGATCACTTTGTTATCCGTCTGTTATCTTGGGAACACGTGGAGGTATCGAGGAGAACTTAAAACCATGTACTCTAGTCTCTGGTTTCTTAGTGCTGTAAAAAATCAACCCCGATCACGATTTTGGGTGGCAAATAGCAATATACATTAACATAATGGCAATAAAGTAGAAATTTCCATTACATATGGTCGTGATAACAAAAATACCGCTTCGGTATGCTTGAGGCTGCTGTATCGGCAGCCTTAAGAATGCTTCGGCATCCTTCGGTACGCCGCCAGCGCCGAGGCAACACTCGGGGATAGCTTGCTTAAGGACGCCTCGTCATTCCTAAGAATGTTGCAACATAACAAAGCATAGTTTCCGACAGTGTGCGCTTGCATGTAGGATGCCGAAGAATCTTGCCGAAGAGTTCCTTGCCGATGCTGATAATGGGCGCCGCGCCTAAGTCGACGCAGTTAATAAATATGCATATTTATGTCGCACTGACTACCTGTAAGGACTGTCAAAGCTCTACAAATGACAGCCGAGACCAACGTTTTAACATGAAATTCTAGGTACGGAGGGAACTTGGAATGTAATGAGTGTCTTGTAAAGTCTTTAAACTAAAATGGTTACTAACATTATAATTACACTTAAAACGGAATATCCTTACTTCCTTACTAATATTATAAAAGCGAAAGTGAGTTTGTTTGTTTGTTTGTTTATTTGTTTGTTTGTTACTTCTTCACGCTTTAATGGCTAAACCGATTTTGATGAATTTTGGTACAGAGATAGTTGGGAACTAGGAGACAGATATAGGCTATTTTTTATTAAAAAAAAAGTGGGATATGAGGGAGAACGAGGGAAGAAAAGGGAAATCTTAGTGTTGCTTTTACAAATCAATCAGGCGCAAGAGCAAAACTGCATGTCTGCTTGGTGTGTTATACCGAATTTAACGCGAGTGAAGCCGCGGGCGAAAGCTGGTTTACCATATTTGTTATTTGTATCGAGAGAACTATGCTCATAATATCGATACGTATACGGATGTTCATCCGTGATCATGGGGTTTGCAACATCGTCGAAATATCGGAAACTCGAAACAAATAACAAACATGGTAAATATCCCGTTTCAAGTATTAATTATAAAGTTTTATTTATTTTTTATTTATTAAACTTAACTTTAAGTATTAATTATAAAGTTTTATTTATTTTTCATTTAAAAAACACTGTACAAAGGCGGACTTAATGCCCTAGGCATTTTCTACCAGTCTACCTTAGGGTGATGCAGAGAGAAAGCATAGTAGGTGCAGGGTGCATAACAGAGAGAATTCGAAAAATTAATAATAAGTATTCTAGTATAATGTTAGTAACCATGTCAGTTAATGTAATGGGTGGTCGGTTCAACCTAGGCAAGCATGACTGAACCACAAGATCGACCCGAGAAGCCATTTCTATTTAGCCACGTACTCCTCCACGAGTATGTACGTTATATTTGGTTTCCCGTTTATCCTGCTCCCCGCTTTGGTAAAGCAAGCAGTGACTTATGACCGGGTCTACGCTGTCCTCAAATAGCTATTTCAGTACTTACAAAATTACATTGCAAAATCAAATGATTTTAAAAGAGTAACCACGGAGTTTCTTGCCGCTTGTTCTCCGTAGGAAACAACCAACTTACACCGTGCATCTTTCCTTGATTATAAGGACTATGTGAAATTAAAAAATAAACAAAAAAGAAAATAACGACACGGTTGGCGCAGTGGCTGAGCGATCGACTGCTGCGCTGCGTGTTTCGGGTTCGAATCCCGCACAAAACAAATATTTGTATGGCCTACAGATAGTTGTTCCAGGTCTGGCTGTTTGTGTAGGTGAGACTGAATGTTTGTAAAACGCACCCACGATACAGGAGAAATTCCTAGCGTAGGACGTTTAAAAAAAACATTAAACGCATGTTACATAACTATAATATTGTACATCATGTATTCAAATGTTATTTATTACGGAACTATATATTCTGACACTCCATTGAAAACTCCGATACTAAATACGTATGTTTTTGAAACTAAATAAACAGAGAATTAACAAGTGAAATATTTGTGATAAAAATCACGGCAAATAAAAAACGATGCCACATATCGAACCAATTAAACTTATCAAAAATCGAATAACTCTTGAAAAAAAGCTGCCCAATAATACAATGCATTGTATTAGTTTTACAAAAAACCACATAGCAGTCGAAGTTAATAACTCTTGAAGCCCTAGCACAAGCAGTCGACCACGAGGTGTTACGATTTTATTAAAAACTACCTGTTCCCCACGGTTTCACCCGCGCTGCTCAGCACCTGTTGGTCGTAGCGTGATGTTATATAGCCTATAGCCTTTCTCAAGAAATGGACTATCCAACACTAAAAGAATTTTCCAATTCCAACCAGTAGTCCCTGAGATTAGCGCGTTCAAACAAACAAACAAACTCTTCAGCTTTATAATATTAGTATAGTTTTATTAAAAATACAACTATCATAACGCATTTCAGTTAAATTATTTGTAATAGCACAATCTACCAGAATTATGAATAGGTTCTAAAAAAAAATTGGTTTTTATTAGCTCAAGAATGCATTATTAATTTAATTAAATACGTTATTTACTTACTAAAATTAAGTCTCAAAATGGGTAACAGAATAAAGGGCGTCCAAAAATATTTCACATCGGTGTCAATAGGAAAAGTTCCCTGAAGGCTAGCAGCATTGCCACGTTGGATGAGAAACAACACAAGGAGAATATTTTTAATTTGTAAATTGACTCATTTGGAAAGAAAGAAAATAAGTTTATTTGGCACAGCCATAAGTGCACACAGCATTAAACAAAGAACTTAAACAAAAACATAATATCAAAATGAAATAAAAAAATTAAATTAAATCAAAACACAAAAAGGAGATAATTATTGTGTGTGTCTCAAGCTCAAAATTGCAGGGCAACTAGTGTCCCGCACTGGGCGGAATGGGGGGTGAGTATCAGACTTGTACTGACCCATGTTCCTTCTAATGCCCTTTATGTTCCGGGGCCGCGGTATCTCTTTCGAACAACCCGCAACCCTGGAACAACCGGCAACCTCGGGAGTGTGCGACGCTTACGTGACGTTTACACCGCAAGTTCGTGCTAGGGTTTTCGAAGTATGAATAAATGATCACAAAGTCTTCAATTCTTCGTACAAACAAACACGTGCCTGAACTGCGCCTGATTACTATCTGAGTCATTTTACAAACAAAATACCATCATACAATCGTACTCTATAATATTTCTGAGAAAACAAACAAACGTACCTATCATTATTTAAAACTACCTACATATTGTATTAGTAGGTATCGAATTATAGTTTAATTTGAAACCCACTAACACTCAGAATCTAAGCAATTGAATTTGAGTGTTACTACAAGGCGATAGGATTTATTTTGGAATATTGTGAAGAATACTACAGGTTTTTGGGTTCTTTGACCGTTTATTAACTACTAGCTTTTGCCCGCGGCTTCGCTCGCCGCTTTAAATCGGTGTAACACAGTTCCCTTTTCGTGATTTGCAGGTACCTGCCACCTATAGTTTTTGCCCTTGCGCCTTATTTATTGTAATAGCAAAGCCAAGTTTTCCCTTTTGTTCCCTCTTTCTCCCTCAAAAAACTATGGCCCTTGTCCGTTTCCAGGGTCTCAACTATCTCTGTACCAAAATTCATCAAAATCGGTTTAGCCATTTAGGCGTGAAAACGTCACAAACAAACATACAAACTCACTTTTATAATATTGGTAAGGATTACAGGATATTTTTGGTAGAACTTTTGTTCCCTGGGACAAAAATGTGTAATGTAAAATCTATTCACTCGTTTAACTGGTCATTTGAGGGCAATATCCTTATTAGACTTGTTTCCAGTTGACATAATAACATATACCTTCATTATATTTAGCCCAAAAACAAAACTACACATACATAACGATAATGCATGATATTAAGCTAAGTATCAGGTCTCGTAGATACTTGCTACGAGGCGTA
The DNA here is from genome assembly GCA_958449745.1 of Ochropleura leucogaster. Lineage (NCBI taxonomy): Eukaryota > Metazoa > Arthropoda > Insecta > Lepidoptera > Noctuidae > Ochropleura > Ochropleura leucogaster. The sequence goes on from OY288208.1 coordinate 2,259,156, forward strand.
GCACGCAGCCTACGCGACGTAGCACTATCGTAGGCGAGTTTTCCATTCCATTTCATACCAAGAAGGGGATTTCAATTAGTCTAGTCAACATGTTCAAAAACGTGTTAAATAGAAATAAAGCTCCTAAAAATATGTGCGATGGCTCATTCGATTCGGAATGACGTCTAGAAAAATGTTTTTTAAGGGTATATTAGCACATAAAAAATTGCGATTGTTATTAACAAAATAAGATAAAAAAAAAAGGTATTTCGTTTTTCCTTAATAACTTTTAGAATAATAATATTTAAGGAATTTTGAAAAAAGATCCTAAAAGAGGAGAAAATTTCCAATAAAAAGGCCTAACTCCCGGAACTCTATCTATATTATTTATAATTTTTTTTTAACGCTGAAAATAGGGCTCCGCGAGGGTGTTACGGCATAGGCGCGCCGCCTAAAAAGCCGGTATATCACCTAAAATAATTTTTTTTTAATATTAAATGACGAATTAAAAATTTGAAAAAATTATGGTGTAATGTAGACACTTGAACGAAAAAAACCTGGGCGAAAAAAAATTTTTTTGTCGATTTTTCAAAAAGTTACATCATTGTTAATTAACCAATTTTTTTCCAATCTCTGTTTTTATAAATTACGGCATAACAATTAAAATAATTGATCTATAAATTTTTCGCTTCGTGGAGCTCTTTTTATTTAGGTACTTAATAAAGTTATGCAAAAAAAATTAATTAAAGTTAATTATTTTGTTAATTATATTTTTTTGAAATTAACTAAAAATGAAATTTCTAAAAAATGTTATTAAAAAAATTTTTTTTTGGTAATGTATTATTATTGCTGTTTTCGCATCTAATATAGCTATTAATTAACAATGGAAAAAAAATTTTTACGTCATTTGTTAAGAAATTGTTTATAAACAAATAGACTATTTTGGGATTTTTAAAATTTTTTTTTTTACTATCTTATAGCATAGGTAGAATAATGATTTTTAAAAAAAAAATTTTTCCTTAAATAAATTTTTTTATTGTTTATAATCGTTTTTTTCATATTTCAATTGTTTAAATAATTAGTTAAGAAATTATTTTATTCTTAAAAATAATCATTGACCCTTTTCAATGGAATGACAGAGAAATATTTTTTTTTTATAATTAATTTAATTGTTTATTAACTTAACAATTTGTTATAAACAAATTATATTAACCGTTATATTTTTTTTCGAAAACTTCAAAAAATTACAAAAACAACCATATATAACAAAGTTTAGAATTTTTTTTTTTTGTATTTTTTACAACACTTTTAAATATTACATAATAATGAAATTAGTCCGTAGCTGTATCTATATTATTTAACAATTTATAATCTATGGAATTTTAAAAAATAAAAAAAAAACTACAATTTTTATAAATAAATGCTTATAACAAATGATAAATAATAGTTACAGAATCGATTTTGAATTCTATTTAAAGATAAATAAATCCTTAACAAAAATGATCTGAATGTTCTTTACCGTATCTCTAATAGTTTAAAAGTTATAGCAATGATTAACTTGACAAATAATGTAACGGCTGTAATTTCATTATTATGTAATATTTAAGTGTTGTAAAAAATACAAAAAAAAAATTTTCTAAACTTTGTTATATATGGTTGTTTTTGTAATTTTTTGAAGTTTTCGAAAAAAAATATAACGGTTAATATAATTTGTTTATAACAAATTGTTAAGTTAATAAACAATTAAATTAATTATAAAAAAAAATATTTCTCTGTCATTCCATTGAAAAGGGTCAATGATTATTTTTAAGAATAAAATAATTTCTTAACTAATTATTTAAACTATTGAAATATGAAAAAAACGATTATAAACAATAAAAAAAATTATTTAAGAAAAAAATTTTTTTTAAAAAATCATTATTCCACCTATGCTATAAGACAGTAAAAAAAAAATTTTTAAAAATCCCAAAATAGTCTATTTGTTTATAAACAATTTCTTAACAAATGACGTAAAAATTTTTTTTCCATTGTTAATTAATAGCTATATTAGATGCGAAAACAGCAATAATAATATATTACCAAAAAAAAATTTTTTTAATAACATTTTTTAGAAATTTCATTTTTAGTTAATTTCAAAAAAATATAATTAACAAAATAATTAACTTTAATTAATTTTTTTTGCATAACTTTATTAAGTACCTAAATAAAAAGAGCTCCACGAAGCGAAAAATTTATAGATCAATTATTTTAATTGTTATGCCGTAATTTATAAAAACAGAGATTGGAAAAAAATTGGTTAATTAACAATGATGTAACTTTTTGAAAAATCGACAAAAAAATTTTTTTTCACCCAGGTTTTTTTCGTTCAAGTGTCTACATTACACCATAATATTTTCAAATTTTTAATTTGTCATTTAATATTAAAAAAAAATTATTTTAGGTGATATACCGGCTTTTTAGGCGGCGCGCCTATGCCGTAACACCCTCGCGGAGCCCTATTTTCAGCGTTAAAAAATTTTATAAATAATATAGATAGAGTTCCGGGAATTAGGACTTTTTTATTGGAAATTTTCTCCTCTTTTAGGATCTTTTTTCAAAATTCCTTAAATATTATTATTCTAAAAGTTATTAAGGAAAAACGAAATACCTTTTTTTTTTTATCTTATTTTGTTAATAACAATCGCAATTTTTTATGTGCTAATATACCCTTAAAAAACATTTTTCTAGACGTCATTCCGAATCGAATGAGCCATCGCACATATTTTTAGGAGCTTTATTTCTATTTAACACGTTTTTGAACATGTTGACTAGACTAAATAGGCGATAGTTAGTTTTCTTTAATTTGCTGTTTTATAAAATTTGTTACAAAGTGCTAACCTATTTTTAGGGTTCTGTAGCCACATAGCTAAAACGGAAACCTAATAGATTTACTCTGTCCGTCTGTTCGTCGGTCACAGCCATTTAACTAAGAGACTGTTGCCCCCAGATATGGAAAATCTGGTTTTCCATAAACCTCTAAACAAAAGTTAAGTTATATAATTAGGGGAGCATGGAGAGCATGTTATTTATATACATATAATTTACACGTAACGTAAAGTTTTTTGAAAGTCAAGAAACAAAATGTTGAAGCTCAGTCCCGGTCACAAGACATAATAACTTGTGAAAGCACTGTAAATTGCCCAAAGCATTGATCTCTATAAAGAAGAACGGGCAAGAAACTCCATGGGTACTCTTTTAAATTAGAATATTTTTACAAAATCGTATTTATATCATTCATGTTGATATTATACAATTAATCAGACTTTTTTTTGCGGATAGGAAATCAACAAATAATTTTCCCCGGGCGCGGGGGGGAGTGTACCGACTAAAACCCACCCATGTTCGTTCTATTGCCCTTTACGTTCCGGGGCCGCGGTATCTCTTTCGAACAACCCGCAACCCCGGCAGTAACCCCGACAGATATTTCTCGACGGTATATTAAGTAAAGTCAGGGACTCATGGGCGGCACAAAACCTGACACCAGGTAGGTACTAACCACATAATAAAGAAATAAATTAACTGTGTAATTAACACACAATTATGTCGGAATCCAACAACATAACCTACTGGCATCAGTTGCGTTATTTCATAATGTTATGTTGAACTGCATTATGCTTTTATATTTAAATGTTATGAGTCACGAGAGTCATGGACTTTAGCTCATTAACTAGTCACCACTATTTAAATACTATTTTACTTACTGTCAATTAGCGAGAGGAAAAAGACTATCGGGGTCGGCGCAACACGTTTTCTTCTTCCATTCTCTCCTATCAGACGTCACGGCATCATTTACTCCATTCTCCTTCATATCATTCCTTACACAATCTTTTCTTCGGCCTTCCTCTCGATCTCGTCCATCAACATTCAGATCCATCACTCTTTAAGTCACAGGTCTTTCATCCCTCCTCAAAATGCCAAATGTGAAAAACAATTAAAAGTGCAAAATAAAATTATATTAATTAGAGCTACTCAATTTTATTTAAATCCGATAAATATATTTTTCAAAACTGGCAAATTATCATTCATTTAACTTATAACGAAAGTAGTATTCGGTTTAAGTGAAAGATTCGACATAGACAATCTCGCTCTACCTTGATCAAGGGCCTAGATCCGGTGCTGGATAAACATGTACATATCTGTATACATATACTTATATCTCAATAAAAATGGCAAAATTTGGGTAAATTAAATAAATGAAATTGTGTAAAAATACACGTGTAAACGATTGACCTCATTAAAACGTCATTTTCGTTAGCTAAATACTGCGAAAATAGTGGCACAGACAGAAAAGTAAACATTTCTTTAAACCCGCCTGACTGATTACAGTTTCATGGAAGCGCAGTCAAGTTCGTGGCCACATCAATAATACATGGTCATGATAGTTGAACTGTTTTAATGATTTAACTTGAAAAACCGACTTGACAATCGATTTTGCAAAAAATAGCACAAGTACTGGGGGTCGAAAATGGCCGATTCAGCAAAATCATAATAGGATAATAATATCAATTACTAGCTGGCGAACGCGGCTTTGCCCGCATATCGAAAAAAAAATATCTTATGTGTTATTCCAGACTTACCATACTTAATAATCTACTTACCTCTGTGCCAAATTTCATCATGATCCGTTCAGCCGTTTTGACGTGAAAGAGTTACAAACATCCATCCATCCTCACAAACATTCGCATTTATAATATAACTAGCTTTCGCCCGCGGAACACATAACACATCTTGCGCCTGATAGATTTGTAATAGCAACGCTATGTTTTCCCTTTTGTTCACTCGTTCTCCCTCATATTCCACTATTTTTTAAATAAAAATTAGCCTATGTCCGGCTCCTGGTTCCCAACTATCTCTGTACCAAATTTCATCAAAATCGGTTTAGCCATTAAAGCGTGAAGAGGTAACAAACAAACTCACTTTCGCTTTTATAATATTACTAGCTTTCGCCCGCGGCTTCGCCCGCGTTAAATTTGGGGTAACACAGTTCTCCTTGCGCCTTATTGATTTGTAATAGCAACGCTAAGTTTTCCCGTTTCTTCCCTCTTTCTCCCTCACATCCCACTTTTTTTTAATAAAAATTAGCCTATGTCCGTCTCTTGGTTCCCAACTATCTATGTACCAAAATTCATCAAAATCGGTTTAGCTATTAAAGCGTGAAGAGGTAAACAAACTCACTTTCGCTTTTATAATATTAGTAAAGATAATTTAAATTTGGGCTAATTAGCCTACTTGCAGCTATGACATATTGGTCAGGCGTTTGAATATAAATAGGGCGCCTTGAGAGCGACCTGTAGCCAGCAGTAGACTGACGAAGGCTGATGTTAAAGATGATCCAACAACAGACATGTACATATATACAAAGTGCGGTGTATTCTACAGGGGCCTAAGTCTGCTATTAAAATAGTGTCGGAATGGTCGATCACTGATCGCATAATGGTTGATTTTGACAAGTTTAGTATGTAGTAGATTACCAAACTTGTCAAAATTAACCATTATGCGATCAGTGATCGACAATTCTAACCAGCTACCCTACCATGACGTGTTAAAGCAGAACTTATTCCACTGAGGGAAAGGGACAAAGCTATACAGGGTGTCTAGCACAATCTCTTTCACTCAGTGGAATAAGTTCTGCTTTAAGATGTCATAGTAGGCCTACTGGTTACTTGTAATAATAGCTGTAGGGTGTTATTCCAACGGCAAAGTAAGCGGTGTCCCTTGCTATCTTCTATTTTAGGGTTTTGTACCTCAAAAAGCAAAAACGGAACCCTTATAGGGTCACATTGTTGTCCGTCTGTCTGTCAAGACCCTTTATCTCGGGAACAGGAAACCTCCAGATATTGAGTTGAAATTAAAACCATATACTCAAGTCTACGGTCCCTTAGCGCTGTGAAAATGAATTCTGTAAGTCTACGCAGTGAAAATATTTGGCCGTTTATGTCGCAAGTTTGTACAGAACGGGCCGGAGACTTTTTTATAGAATTCAATAATCCAACTTCACCGATTTCTTTTTAAAATGATTTACTAGAAACTGTCCAAGTGCGAGCCGGGATCCCCCACCGAGGGTTAATATAAACTCAATACCTTCATGCTTTCTCAAGATAATCGGTCTTGACAGATAGACAGTCAGACAGACTGTCAGACAGACAGTCAGACAGACTGTCAGACAGACTGTCAGACAGACAGTCAGACAGACAGTCAGACAGACGGTCAGACAGACAGTCAGACCGACAGTCAGACAGACAGTCAGACAGACAGTCAGACAGACGGTCAGACAGACAGTCAGACCGACAGTCAGACAGACAGTCAGACAGACAGTCAGACAGACGGTCAGACAGACAGTCAGACCGACAGTCAGACAGACAGTCAGACAGACAGTCAGACAGACAGTCAGACAGACAGTCAGACCGACAGTCAGACAGACAGTCAGACAGACAGTCAGACAGACAGACGGACGGACAACAAAGTGATCCTTTAGGGATTTCGTTTTTTTCCTTTCGAGGTACGGAACCTTTAAATAAAGTAAATTTTAACTTTAAATACCACCTTGACTCCCCGTACTATTCAATGCATACATCAGCTGCCCTACCATGACGTCTTAAAACAGAACTTATTCCACTGAGGGAAAGAGACAGGACAGAGCTATACAGGGTGTCTACCATCTCTTTCCCTCAGTGGAATAAGTTCTGCTTTAAGACATCATGGTAGGCCTACAGTACAATATTTTAAGACGAAAGATGATTTTTCATCTCATAAACATAGTTATTTCACAGCAATATTTTTTGGTAGTCACTTAGTTTGATATACGGAATACATATTAGACGCTTTCGAAAAGGGTCTTTCTCTTGTATCCTGGGTGCGTTTACAAACATGCGAACCGTGTCGTCAAATACTATACTACATAAAGTGCAAACCGGGGTGGGCAGTACCGTTGCCAATCGCGTACTGTTGCAGCAGGTCAGTCATGTTGATGTGGACTACTCCTCGTCGCTCCTGCATCAGATTGTCGCAGTGGGTCACCTTACCGCTGCCTGGACCACCTGGGTGCAAAGAAATGGAATTAGAATCTTGTTCACACAATTAAACAGATTTGCAGTTGTAAGACGCAGAGGGATAGAAATACAGTAAATAAATGTTTATTTGTAAGTTCGTAAGTATTTAGTAGTGTTACGATATAAGTTTTTTTTTAATGTTGTGTACATTAAAAAACAAACTTAAATCGCAACACTACACGAAAGAAAACTTAAATCTTAGCACTACAAAAAAGAAAACTTAAATCATTAACAATACAAAAAAGAACTTAAATCTTAATACTACAAAGAAAACTTAAATTTTAACACTATAAAAAAACTTAAATAATAAGTCTACAAAAAAGATAACTTAAATCTTAACACTGCAAAAAAAAGTTAAATCTTAACACAACAAAAAACTAATCATTAAGCATGTAATCCCCGATGAGTTAGTTACAAATGACTTTTGGTTCTAAGACTACCCGCATTTCACCAGTTATTTTAATCCCGTGTATTGTATAACAGGCTGATATCTCTTGCTCGGCTCCTTGAGTTATGAGTCGAGCTACACGATAACTGACAAATGCTTGCACCGACTTAACAGGTCCACTCAACATCTGTCGATCGTGGTACTTTCTCAAAAGACCATTTCAGACACTACATAATTTGCATAGTTCTCCCAAAAGAAACTGACTTCTAGGTTCGTTGCGGCTGTTTCTTCTCAGAATAGTCGGCTACGAAACACCGGCTTCATCAAGCTTCTTTTTTTTTAAGGCGACATCAGTTATTCGCATCTCCATGCGTGCATTTCTAGGGGTTGCGGGTTGTTCGAAAGAGGTACCACGACCCCGGAACATAAAGGCAATAGAAGGAACAATATCTGTATCTGTAATTAGAATATTTATTTATATATGTGCTCCGTTCTGTGTCCGTGATACCACTAACTGGCCCTGTCAGAATACCAGCGCTGTGTTATTTTATTCTTAAAATATCGCACAGACAATAACCTTGTCTGTACTATTTTATTTTATTTTGTTACTGTTTTACTTGTTTTGTGCGAGTCCCAAATAAAAGTTTTTCTTTCTTTCTTTCTGAACACGGGTGGGATTTAGTTAGTACAAGTCCGACACGGCGGAGCGGGGGAAGTTATTTGATGGTTTTCCATCTGAATAAAAAGGAGTACCTATACACTTACCTACTCTAAATACCTACTATCGTGGTCAATAAACAAGAGGTAAAAGAAAATACGGAAAAGAAATTTACTTAATCATTGGGCCTATTACTGCAAGTATTTATAAAACTACTTAATTTGTTGGAAATTGGTTGAAGTGACCTTGACCATCATAATATTTACTCAATATAATAAATTAAAATGTTACTCCGCAGTTGGTCTCTCGTCAAAACATCTGGCTGTCACAAGGAGTTAAGTTAAATGACTTATTCTTTTTAAATGTTTGTTACGCGATTTCTCCGTCGGTGTCGATTGTGTGCCGATTGTCAAAAATATTTTTATAATCGAAACGGTATACCCTCGAAGCCTATATCGCTTTGGTAGTTTATATATTTTTCTTATAATGTACTAGCTTCCGCCCGTGCCCGCGCCCTTAACTTTATCTCGCGTGATGGTCGAAAAAAAAAACTTTTGTCTCCCCTTTTCTTAGCTACTTGTAGTTTTTGCCCTTTTTAGGGTTCCGTAGTCAACTAGGAACCCTTATAGTTTCGCCATGTCTGTCTGTCCGTCCGTCCGTCCGTCCGTCCTCGCTTAATCTCTGTGACCGTTAGCACTAGAAAGCTGAAATTTGGTACCAATATGTATATTAATCACGCCGACAAAGTGGTAAAATAAAAATTTGAAAAAAATGTTTTTTTGGGTAGCCACCCTATATGTAAAGTGGGAAGTGATTTTTTTTTAATTTCAACTCTAACCTGTGATATATTGTTGGAAAGGTATTTAAAAATGAATAGGGGTTTACTAAGATCATTTTTTGATAATGTCATTAATTTCGGAAATAATCGCTCCAAAAATAAAAAACAATGTGTCCCCCCCCCCCCTCTAACTTTTGAACCATAAGTTTAGAAAATATGAAAAAAATCTGAAAAGTAGAACTTTATAAGGACTTTCTATGAAAATATTTTGAACTTGATTGACACAACAGTTTTTGTACAAAAAAGACAAAAAGTTGTACAAAATAATTTCTGGACTAAGTTTGTAGTATAATCGTATATGTAAGCTTTTTTTGTAACTTTGTTTACATATTTTATTATCCTGAACGTATCTTTTTTCAGAATTATTGAAATCGGTTCTCGCAATCCAAAATTACCACCGAAATTGCACGTCTTTGTATTAATTAGTAACCCAATTCCCCGAGAGATGGCGCTGTAGGTACTTATTACAAATCAAATCAAATCAAATCATTTATTTCAATTAGACCATTACAGGCACTTTTGAATGTCAAGAAACTAAATGAATCTACAGTCCCGGTCACAAGGCATAATAACTTGTGAAAGTACTGCAGTTGCCCATTCCAAAGCGTTGATCTCTATGGAGAAGAATGGGCAAGAAACTCCATGGACACTCTTTTAAATTCTAATATTTTTACAAAATAGTATTTACATCATTCGTGTTGAGATTATACAAATATGTGAGAACGATGTAGAAAGACGTGCACAGTAAGAGCGTCCAGAGTAAATAAAAAACAAAATTCAATTTAAATCTAAATAAATTAAAAATGACCGTGGTAGTTAAAAAATGACCAGTCCCAACTGACAGCGCCCGTTCACGAACATGACGTATGGATCAGCCCCATTCAGCTCGACCATTTTGAAGGGAGCTAAATGACCCGACACACCCGCCACCATCAGCGAGACATTTAAGTGAGCATGACACTATTAACCACCAGGGCTTCGTCAAGTCAATGATAATACATAGCACTCACATATGGGCTTAATAATTATACAATACTAGAGAATTGATTCTATACATTGCAAAGATAGTCTTACAATCTTCTGCAGCTTCCACTATAGCTTCGGATACTTATTAATGACTTTACCCCTATGCTTGAGGAGCAGGACCAGCGTTGAGCCAAGCATTTTTATCATCAATATAATCCCCCAACTTATAATATACTTGCCTACATAGTGTGCGTTTAATACAAGATTTAAATTTCGTTTCATTCAGTTGAAGAATGTGGGGAGGTATTTTATTGTAGCATTTCAAACAGTACCCCATGAAAGATGAGTCTACTTTAGCTAACCTGAAACCTGGTTGAACTAATTGGTCCCTATTTCTAGTATTATAATTGTGTCTGTCACCTCTTTTACTAAAAAGATGCGAGTTTTTCCTGACATACATGATGTTTTCATAAATATATTGACAAGGTACTGTCATGATGTTAATATCCTTAAACTGTTCCCTTAAAGAATCTCGCCTACGTAGGTTATATATGGCTCTAATGGCTCTTTTCTGCAGAATAAATATAGACTCGATGTATGCAGCCCGTCCCCAAAGTAAAATACCGTATGACATTATACTATGAAAATAACTAAAATAACTAGTAAAGTAACTAGTCTCGCGGTATCTACATCAGTAAACTGACGGATTTTTCTAACAGCGTATGCTGCTGAACTAAGGCGTCCTGCAAGAGATGTTATATGCAGACCCCATTGTAGCTTTGAATCGAGTGTTATTCCCAAGAAAACAGTTTTTTCGACGAATTCTAGTTTCTCTTGATTCAATACTATGTTACACTCACTGTTTTTGACATTTGGTAGAGCAAATCTTATACACTTCGTTTTTTTTCCATTTAATACTAAATTATTAGCGGTAAACCAATTATGTACCTGCATTAGGGCATTATTTACGTCGTCAGGATTTGTGGCACGTCTGTTTATCTTAAATATTAAAGAGGTATCGTCAGCAAACAACACCATTTGTGGTTGGTTTTTAAATAAATGGGGTAGATCATTAATATATACTAAAAAGAGGAAGGGACCTAATATCGATCCTTGTGGTACACCCATCTTTACATTTAAACCCATTGAATTGACACCATTTATTTGTACTTGCTGCTGTCTATCATTTAAATACGATTTTACTAAACTAAGGGCAAGTTTCCCTAGGCCGTAATGTTCAAGTTTTAAGAGAAGGGTTTCGTGGTTCACGCAATCAAATGCTTTTGAGAGGTCACAAAAGATCCCTATGGCATCCTGTGCCTCTTCCCACGCAGTAAATATGTGTTTTAATAGGGTGACACCGGCGTCAGTGGTACAACGTCCTTTGGTGAAACCATACTGCTTTTCATGTAATATTTTATTGGTGTTAAAGTGGTTGAGCATTTGGTTAAGCATTACCTTTTCAAACACCTTGCTGAAAACCGGCAAAACGGATACGGGTCTATAATTATTGGTGTCTTTACTGTCCCCAGATTTGAAAAGCGGTATTACCTTGCTGTATTTCATAAGGTCCGGAAAGACTCCTTGGTCCACACACAAATTAAATATAAAGGCTAAGTACGCTGCTATAGTCTCAATGATAGCTTGACAAACTTTAATTGACAATCCCCAAAGGTCTTCGGTTAATTTGATTTTAATTTGTTTAAAAGCTTTAATGACTACAGTGGGGTTAATATGCTTAAACTGAAACTCAACCGAGCATGGTAAAACGTTTGCTCTTAATAACTCAACAGAAAGCAAGGGTGAGGAATTTAACGTTTCTGTAGTTTTAATTGGGATACTAGTAAAGAAATCCACAAATTCTTGAGCAACTTCGTTTTTAGTGGTTAGAAGACCACGTGAAGACTCTAGTGTAATATCATTATTATATTTTCTATTTCTATTACATTGGATCGTTTATTACTAAATTGTTCGGTTGGCCTCATAACTGGGAACACTTATTGTGACGGACGGGAAACTACGGAACCCTACACTGAGCGTGGCCCGACACGCTCTTGGCCGGTTTTTTTTTTTTTCGGGTGGGAAATCATTCAATGTTTTCCCCGCTCTGGGTGGAGCGGGGGACATGTCAGACTTGTACTGACTAAAACCCACCCATGTTTCTTCTATTGCCCTTTACGTTCCGAGGCCGCGGTATCTCTTTCGAACAACCCGCAACCCCGGCAGGCGGTGGCTCTGGCAAGCCCCTCTGCTTTGCTGACTCTCTTTGAGGCGCGCGTGAAACACGAACGCGCCGTCGACACGGCCTGTCGTCAATCGACGGACGGACGGTGAACTACCCATTGCTCACCGCCCACAGGCCCGCATCTACGGTGGCCGGAAGTCGTCTCGCGGCGCCCGGCGCCATGGGCGTCTCCCGCGGCGGCTGGGTTAGGCAGATGTTCTCTCCCTCAAACGCCCGGCCACCTCCTTTGCTAGCATTACTGTAGTTTTTGCCCTTGCGCCTTATTTATTGTAATAGCAAAGCTAATTTTTCCGTTTTCTTCCCTCATTTCTCTTTTCTTTTTTTTTTTTAAGTGAGCTTATGTCCGTCTCCAGGGTCCCAACTATCTCTGAACCAAAATCCATTTAAATCGGTGTGGCCATTTAGGCTTGAAGGCGTAACAAACAAACTCACATTTGATTTTATAATATTAGTAAGGAAGTAAGGATGGACGATGTGTTAATACCTCTTAGCAGCAATGGAAAATGAATACTCGATAAGAATTTGTATTGTGTGCGATAACATCATACCACAACTAAAGACTGAATTAGAAAAAGTTTTTTTGGATTTTTCCAAAAAGTGTTTTTATTTCAGTCTTTTTATGAAACCGACTTCCACAAAATGATTTTTCCGTCTTTTCAATGTGTTTTGGAAGTCGGTTTTCTTTTATAGAATTTCTCACAATCATCCATCTCTTCTTATGCCGACAATTTTTGCATATTATTATGTAACTAGCTGTTCCTCGCGGTTTCACCCACGCTGCTCAGCACCTGTTAGTCGTAGCGTGATGTTATATAGCCTATAGCCTTCCTCGAGAAATGGACTATCCAACACTAAAAGAATTTTCCAATTCCAACCAGTAGTCCCTGAGATTAGCGCGTTCAAACAAACAAACAAACAAACTCTTCAGCTTTATAATATTATAATATATACCTAGTATAGATTAGCACAGTTTTACCGGCTATCCAGCTCTTAAGTGTCGAAGCGTGATGCCATATAGCCAATGTTACTTTCTGAAGCCTATTCGGTTCAAATAAACAAAAAGGTATTTCCGCTTTATAATCTTTCCTCTTTATAACATCCTAGCTCTTACCCGCGGCTTCGCTCGCGTTGAATTCGGGGTAACACAGTTCCCCTAGCGCCTTATTGATTTGTAATAGCAACGCTCAGTTTTCCCTTTTCTTCCCTCTTTCTACCTCATATCCTACTTTGTTTTTGAAAAAAAAACTATCTTTGTAGGTACCAAAATTCATCAAAATCGGTTTAGCCATTAAAGCGCGAAGAGGTAACAAATAAACAAACTCACTTTCAGTTTTATAATGTTAGTGAGGAAGCAAAAATGTAACTTACCCAGTACGAATATAACAGGCACACTAGGCGGCTCGAACTTGACGTGGCTGGAGTTCTGCATGGGGAAGGCGGCGGCTGGGGGCGTCGCTCGGCCGGCCCACGCGCTCTCGCCGCGGCTCCGTTCTCCGCCCGTCGTCTCCAACTCTTCATTCTTTTGTTCTGAATGTGAGTATTCAATTGATTTTAAGGCTATATAGATACGTCGTGGGTGGTCTCCTTTCAAAAACCAGTAACTAGAGAAATTTGAAAGAGAATCACCAATAATCTAATACTTCGGAGTAATGGCAGAATCATTAAACAGTTTTCACTATAGGATGGTGCAGATGACGTTATAATAGCTAGATACATAAATAAATCATTTATTTTTGACCTAAGTTGTACATTTAGAAAACCCACCAAACTGCGAACTTAGGTATAACAATTTTTCGGCGGTATAGCCTTTGTTAGTTACATTGGTTTATATTCCATCTAATCTAAAAAAATTAAAAAGAATAAAACATTCAAAAGTTAGGTGAACCGTTCCTTTCCAATCTGGCAAGTTTTACTATCATTACTGAAAATAGGTTTTACCCTCATATCATAATCGTAAAGAACTAACGCATAGCAATACGGGATGTATTTTAAACATGTCTTTTCATCTAATATCACCGAATAATGACGGGCCTGTTGTTCTAGTGGCCCTGACTACTGAGCCGGAGGTCGTGGGTTCGATTCCCACCCAGGACAAACTTTGTGTGATGAGCATGATTGTTTGTTCTGTGTCTGGGTGAGATTTATCTATAATATGTATGTATTTATAAATTATATAAGTATGTATATCAGTTGTCTGGTTACCATAACACAAGCTCTGCTTAGCTTAGGATCAGATAGCCGTGTGTGAGTTGTCCCAAGATATTTATTATTATATTTATAATGCTACAACGAAAATAGTGTAGTATCGTCATCCACAGTATGGCTCACAGTATGAAGAACTTAACAAAGAACTATTTATGGGATCAAGTTTTTGTAGTAGGTACCTAGTTACAATCACGTTTTTTTTTTAATCACATCTTTATTTAGTCTTGCTATCGATTTCACCATTATTGAACTGTGTATTCTACTTTTGCATTGACAGTTTTTTTTTCTTACCTATCTCGTTTAAATTAAGAATTATTTCGCTCTTTTAAAAAATGTGACAAATTCGATTCTAGCCGTAAGTCCCATGTTGGGCGCCATTAGATTTTTTTGAAATAACGAACTTTGTTTTAAAGTAATCGCACCCTCTTTATTTATCCCGTATCGTGGTTGCCTTAGTAAACATTTTTACTCACACATAAACAATCAGACACCGGGTTCCAGGTCTGACTGTTATGCAAATACTTGTTACATGCGGGAATCAAACCCGCGACACGTAACGCAGCAGCGAATTGGAAAACCACAGCGCCAACCGTGCCGTCAAACTTTGTGGGTGATTTGCGCGACAATTAAAGATTAGAGAGCAATGTGCAGTAGACCGTTATGCTGATAGGATCGTATGACGCGTTTTAGGAACCTACCCACACTGTTCAGTAGCTGGAACATTAATAAGCTGATTAGCAAAGCTTTTGACCACCCTAAATTGACGTCATCATATTCATAAAGCTTCTTTAGCAAAATCCCGTACAAGCTGTAGTTTTGGGATGACGATTTGACGAAGGATTTTGTCACTAAACGAATGTTGTAGGTAGCCGGACGACTCAGAAAAATTTAGGTACATTCGTATCCGTACAAATTTGAACGAACCTTAAAACCTAGGGTGTTCCCCTTATTTGTACCTTCTTACCTAAGCTCCTTTACATTTATCGAAGTCTTATCAAAAGCATACCTAATTTTAGTGTTTGCTATAACTTTGCTTACCAAATGATGATTGGTGATCTCGGCTGGAATGATATTCTTTTATTTCTTTAATTGTTGAAGATTCAATCGTAAGTAGTTTTGATGTGGACTTTTAAAGACGGGCGATTATCTGTCAAGAGTCTGGTGTCTGGAGCTATGTACGCATTTTGTCGGTACCGGTTTTCCGAATCTATTAAGACAAGGAACTATATTTTTTGTCACCAAAATTTATATTTGTCATCAAGTTGTATCACCTAATAAATAGATCTATCGCCACGAAACATTTTCGTTCTCAGATAAACAAAGAATGTTCCCAGGTATGAATTACCAAATTATTGTTAATATAATGTGTAAAATATGAGATGGATTACCAATAAAATTGTAGTGCATTACATGAATATAAACTTCGTTCTTATAATAACAGTTTTATTACTTAAATAATAGCTTGGTGCTCAGAATGGTAGATCTGTCACCAAATAAATCGATTAATCGATTCCTGACTGCGACTACTTTTTATTTGTTATTTTGTCAACAATACAGTAGTTACATTTTATTTCGTTCAGTTATTAAAATAATGTATTCGTTACCAATTGAATACATCAGTTTATAATTTTAATGAGAATATGTCCAAAGGGAAGAGGAAGGGAAGGGAGACAAATTGGCGCGCTTTCGGGCCTCAACGAGGGGTGTGTAACGATTGACATAATAACAAAATATCTAACGTTCACTTGACATAATTTTAGTTGACATAATTTTGTTTAACATAACGATCAGTTGACATAATGAATTATTGATATAATTTCATTTTACCTAATTTCATAAGACATAATGAACATTTCCTACAATGCACATTTTACATAATATTAATTTAGCATAATATTATTCATTTACTATAATATTCATAATCTCATAGTTAATATTCATAGTTTAAACAAAAAGCGAATCGATAATATTCTTAAAAAAAAGAATACACTGAAATTTATTAAATAAATATTGTATTAAGTTTGTTTTTTCTTCACTTTATACCCTATACACCTGCTTCCCTCAACTATTGTTACCAGGAGAAACTGGATGCAATCTGGAGTTTAGGGCACCCCGACTCGGATAGGTTAGGTTAGAAGGGGATGGCGGGGTCGTGTGAGCGAGCGAAGCGAGCGAATAGACCCCGCCATCCCTTTCGTGGTTATTTTTTTATAAACCACTCAGAAGTAGGAGCCCCGCGAAGCGGGGCTCCGTCGACCAAGCCCACCCTCCAATTTCCAAGTGATATAATATATGATTTGTTGGTGATCTCCTTAAATTAGTTTGGTTAAATACTATTAGGACAAACCTATTATAATACATACAAAACCATTTTTTTGGTACTTGACCCCATATCTCCATGATTTTCGGTAATTTATTGTGGAATTGATTTTATATTGTTTGGTGACTACATTTTGGTGACAAATCTACTATTTTGAGGGCAAACCCTATTATTTAAGAAACACAAAATGAATTAAATTGGTGACAGCTTAAATCATACCCTTAAGACAAAGCCTTTAGTAGGTAGGTAGGATAGCGCAAAATCTCATGCCAATTTTCGCTAGGCGACCCCTGGAGTCTCAAAAACACACTAACGGATTTGAAACCAGCTCAGTGCCGAGAGATGAAATTGCAACTCTGCACACATGTTGCAGGCAGTGCGAAAATCATTCTAAGAAAATTTAACCTTCATAAACAAAAAAAAGGCGAATAGATAAGGCTCATTTTTCTGCATAGCTGTTTCTGAGATATTTTACGTATCTTACATGACAACAGTTTAAGTGATACTTAGTCCATCACTAAAATTTATGTTATTGTTGATTGCTACGAAATTAGGGTTTTATAACTAACGATGATATTATGTAGGTAAAACAATAATATTTTTTCTAGTTAGAGATAAGATCTACGCAAGCGCGTTATAAAAATAAAAAAAGACGCGGAGTTTTCACGAAGTAAGGCATTTCTCGCAGTGAAGCGATATTACGTTGCTTTGGTTTGTACAAAATACGTCGATGCCTAACTCACGTACACCGCCCGACCGCGCGGATGTGCGGCGCTCACCGTCCTATCCGCGCGGAGCATCAATAGAGAAATCATGCCTCCACCCAACCGCGCGGATTAGCGGTTTTGTGTGAAAATGGCCCTAGTTTTGATTTAAATGACAATGGCCATATATCTAAGTTTGTCTACTCTTTAAAATACTTTTGTAATACCTAAGTATCGTGTTTTTGAGAAAAGGTTAAGAGACGCAGCTCCGCCGCTGATAACAAATAGGTTCGTAACTTTTATTAAACCAAACCTTGATAATAATAATATCCCAAATCTTGCTGCTAACATTTAGTATTAAATCAAATTTAATGTATATATGTAGTACAGTAGGAGGCTACTACAATTCATATGATTTTGTGAACACAAAACATACACAAATTAAACACATTTCAAATGTTTACAATGGCGCCCAAATGGGACGACACCGCACTTGTGTTGATAAACAGTTATTAAACATAATGACGCGACATAATATCTGTGGACGTAGATAATGATGATTAAAATGGTTTGTTTTCTTTATTTCAAAGGAATTTTGATACTATCACCATAATTAGAAGTAGCTACGTATTGGCGCCCAACATAGAATTTGAAATACACGTGCAGACCTGCAGCCCAACCCTCATGGTCAGCCATTAGTAATTAATACTAATTTTATAAATAAACTTACTTACCAGTGTCTAAACAGATGCCCATATTCCATGAAGATGCAAATTAAATTCAAAGTCTTTCCACCAACAAACTTTACGGCATAGGGTCCGCAATAAAAAATATAAGTACTTAACTAACGTTTTTAATTGGCACTTTACAAATAAAATATACATCCAAAACACGCGTGTAGTTCCGTTGTCTACCGGCCACGGGCAATCACACGCGGCAATTAATAGTTTATCGATTGAAGGACGCGACCTTCGTGAACGAACCTCAAAACGAAACTAAACATAAAACTCTTAAACTTGAAAATTATCTCATCTTACAAAAATTTTAACTGATCAACTTAGTTTGAGTTATTCGGAAGTTGTGCCTTCGAGATAGCATTTCTGCGAGCGGTTTGAATCTTAATGGCATCGCGGGCCAACCGCTCCGTCGCAGCTCTCACACACTACTGAAAGTAACTCCTTCACTCGCCAGCACGACCAACGAAACGCTATCTGTCTCGCTCTATCACATCATAATACCCACGAGTGACAGTGACAGGTTATCAACTGAATAATTAAAGGCTGCGTCCCCTTCAGCGAAACAAAGTAATTACAGTATAAACTGCAAGACCTGCTCCTGCAGATGACTGATGACGATGTTTACTGACTAAGAAACTCGTTCGATTAGGGTCATGATAATATTTCAGATCGACAGCCCCAAGGCGATGCTATGTTTTATTCATAGTCGTTACATTTAACGATAATTGTCACGTTCAAAACTTTTGAATTCTATGAAAAGTATGTTCCCAATTATTGGGTACGATCGGTAAATATTCGATACATTTGAAGTTTGTGCTGGTCTGTAATTATCTTATTAATTTTTTATTTGGCATGATTCATCGATGGGTTTACGAGTTCCGAGGAAAGTTTTCTTCGAGTTTTTTCTTGTTTATACTGTGTGTCATGTGCTCTGCCATTTGCGTAATTATATTATAAAGAGATCATTATAAATATAGTATTGCGTAGCTAGAGAATTTGATACTAGAAGTTGATGAATATATTTAATACAGACTTATATTAAAAAAACCCGAACTGCCTTTTCAAGTAATTGAATATTTCGTAATGATTGAAATCACTGTATGAATATCTTTAAACTGACATGGTCACTAACATTATTATTAACACTTAAAAAGGGATAATTACCATGTTTGTTATTTATTCCGATTTTCCGATATTTCGGCCATGTTGCAATAAATTACAAATATGGTAATTATCCTGTTTTAAGTGTTAATAATAATGCAATTTGATGCAATTTACAAAGGGCTATGTCAAAAATGGCCCTGCGCATAAAGAGTATCGGAACACACGATAATTGTCTTTTTTATTTGCTGTTTGCTTAAATGTATATTTTATAGTATTTTACGCTACTAATAACATCCGCCATCCGTCCTCTACGCCTAATGTAAAAAATATAGGTAGGTTTATATTTTATATGACTAGTAATAGTCTATGTATTTTAATGTTGCACTTACATCCACTTTTTTTTTTAATTTATTTAAAGGGTTTTGTCGCTTAGCGACCACATCACCCAGTGCAGGAAAAGCTATATTTATAATCTATTTAACTAACTTACGATCTACTTATGACTAACTTATACAATTCTTTTGCTTTCTCGGACATTGGAAAGGCAAGAATGGAATTACAAATCCCGATATTACATACATTGTATTGTCCAAATACATGAATTCTATGATGTTCATTCCGGACACACTCCATCAGAATATGAAAAACATCATCAATTACTCCACAGTCATCACAGTTTGGAGACAAAACTTTTTTCATTAAATGATAAAACTTATTCGATGGGATGTGTCCGGAACGAAGTCTTAAGGCTATAGTAATTAAATTTCTATTTAGATCACAATCAATCCATGGAACCCGAGCAATCTCTGGCTGGATAGTTCGGTACCATATCCCCTTTTCTTTTGATCTTTTATCAAAATACTCCTGCCAAAGATCTACACCTTCTTTTTGCACCTCCGAAATAGTCCGAATACAACGGAGTAATATTCATAGGAACTCCATCAAAACACGCTTGTTTGGCAAGCAGGTCAACCGCATCATTTTCTTTAAATTGGATATGGGATGGAATCCATTGGAGACGCACCGTTTTGGAATAAGCTTGAAGTTTTAAGATTAATTCATATATTACGTAGGCTGTCGGAATACCTCGCATGTGAGATGTGTGCCGA
Source organism: Ochropleura leucogaster (assembly GCA_958449745.1). Classification (NCBI taxonomy): domain Eukaryota; kingdom Metazoa; phylum Arthropoda; class Insecta; order Lepidoptera; family Noctuidae; genus Ochropleura; species Ochropleura leucogaster. The sequence continues at coordinate 2,279,497 of OY288208.1, forward strand.
GCCAAGTGTTGCAGCGAGCTTTTGGAGTCTGTAAGAATCACAAATTTATCGCCATCGATTGACAGAATATAGGACAAGGCTTCCAATATCGCAGTCAATTCAATGTGCATGATCGAAATATCTGAATCAATCTTAAATCCCATGTGGCTCGAAAGAATGGGGTCCAAAAAGGCAGCGCCACCCTGGTGTCCATCTTTAGAACCGTCGGTGAAAATTTTATGATATCCAGAGTATTGTTCTTGTATATATGATGTACGTAAATGATTTAATTGTAGAATACTGTAATGGCGTTTAGCTTTAGAAATACTAGGAATTTTATCGAAAATTATATTAGATGTATCTATACTACTTATCTAGTGAAAACATACCAAGCTGAGCACTTGAGTATATTGGAACAGAGCTATACTGGGACGCGATGTCAATGAGTAATGGCAGCTTCTTGTTCTGCCAATAATTGGAACCTGTAACTAACGAAAGGTTTTCTAGTGATTCTATTGTTTTATTGCTAAGAAAAGATTTTGATTTTAATATATATTTACTTGCCAAATATCTCCGACGAATATAAAGTGGTGGAAGACCTAGTTCGCTTTCCATGACGTGGATTGGCGTGCTCCTTATAAATCCTCCGACAATACGTAACGCCTGGTTTTGGACCCTATCTAGTTTAATTACTTTAGAATTACAAGCATTGTCAAACAAAAAACTGGCATAATCAAGCCTACTTCGAATGATAGAAATATAAATACGTCTTAAGTGTTTTTGATGGAGTCCCCATCCCGGACCAGACAAAACTTTAAGCAAATTAATGAACCTCATAACTTTCTGAGAAGTTTCATTAATATGTTTACCCCATCTTAACGAGCTATCCAGCCACAGACCCAAATATTTTACATTATTGACGACTTCAATTGAAGTATCATCAAAATCAAAGTTGACAGACCTTCTAAAGCAACCTTTTTTAAAAACACAAATCTTTGTTTTATTTGGAGACATAGTTAAACCTAGTTTATCAATCATCACTTTGGTATATTGTAAAGCAGATCGAAGTCTTTCAAACGCTAAGTCTAGATTATTTTCTGTTGAATATAACACAAAGTCATCAGCATATTGAGATATATTAACCTGGCCAACGTTCTTACATATATGTAATGTTAAAATATTAAATAAAAGTGGAGCCAATGGATCTCCTTGAGCTAGCCCACGGCCAGTACATCTAATAACGTCACAATCGTGCGTTGCTACTTGCAGATGTCTATTAGATAAAAAGGACCACAAATATACACAGATTTTCGAACCAACTCCAAACTGGTCTAAAATGCGTAACAGGCAAGAAATATCAACATTGTTATAAGCGCTTTCGATGTCTATGAAACACGCCGCTGTTATCAAGTTTTTAGAGAATCCTAGTTGAATTTCAGAAACCAACCGCGTAAGATTATCCAGGCAAGATCGTGCTTTACGAAATCTACCATGTTCTCAGGAAAAAGATATTGTTTTTCAAAGAACCATTCTATACGTTTGGCCAAAATGGCATGAAATATTTTACAAATACAAGATATTAAAGAGATTGGACGTATAGATGAAGAAGAACTACAATGCTTGGGAATTGGAACTATTTTGATTTGACGCCATTGTAGAGGAACAAAACCGTTAGAAAAACATTGGTTATATATTAAAAGTAACAATAATTTGCCAGATGGTGGAAGATTTTTAATCATGGAAAAGGAAATTTGATCTGAACCAGGAGCTGTGTCGCTAGTTTTGATACTGTTGATTAATTCTGGCATTAATATTGGCGACTCCAACACTGAATTGTCAGAGATAAAAGAAGGCTGCGAGGGACAAACAAAATCTGGAGTAAGGTCGCTAAGTAGGCGCTCGACTTTTTCTTTATCTACACATGCGTTTGGAATTTGCCGCCCCTTTAACCACCTCATCTTGCGCCACATTTCAGATGCTGAAGAGGTTTCATCTATGGATGAGCAAAACTTCTGAAAAGATTTACACCTAGCGTTGCGAATAAGCCTTTGAGCAGTGCTTATTTTTTCTTTGAGGATATCTAAATTCCTTGGAGATGGGCAACCTCTCAGACTCTGAAGACCAATATGGTTTTGCCTTGAATGTCTTGCAGATGTTTTGAGGGATTTTAATGTTAGGAATGTACTTATCCGCAGCTTTTTGCATAATATCATGTAGAAGATTATATAGCTCCTGAGGATCCTGGGAAGTTACGCAGTTTTGTAAATAATTATCTACAAATTCGGAATATGAAAACCAATCAGATTTTTTAAAATTCCTTTTGTATTGGTATTTGCGACTAAAATTAAGTATACAATTTAGTTTAATAATTAGATGATCACTTCCGAGTGATTCGTTTGTTGGTTTCCACATGAATATTAAGGACAGATCTGATGAAACAAATGAAATATCAGGACTAGATTGCTGGAGAACATCATCAACCATTCTGATTCTAGTGAAGCTACCATCATTTAAATGAATGAAGTTATAATCTAACATGGAGTCAAATATTTCGGAACCGCGTCGATCAGTTCTTAGAGACCAATTAGAGTGATGCGCATTAAAATCTCCTAAGATCAAAGTTTTACTACTTCCAATAGAAAAAATCGCGTCCCAGTCCATTTGAGTTGTGTGCACTGTAGAAGGGCAATAAATGGAAATTATATTCTCAATATGCTGACAATTCAGAATTCTAATATGTAACAACTCAATATCGGGGTTGCGACTTTGCGTTGTACATATAATAGATTTAACAGAACGATGAGTCATAATGGCGACGCCACCGTAACCATCTTCTCTATCCAATCTATACGTATTATACTCACTAACTTTAAAATAACTCTCGGGTTCCAACCAAGTTTCACTCAACACGGCAATGTGGACTTTTTCTTGACTTAGATGTAATTCCAGTGACCGAGATTTGGGCCTTAAACTTTGGCAATTCCATTGTATAATGTTTAAGTTCATAAAATCAGTACTATTAGCCATTTCTAACAAATAAATCAAACAACGAATCAATAGAAAAGTTACTTACAAATTTATGTGTCAGCCATTCGGAAATTATGGAAATTAATTGTTGAATTTTAATCTGAAGAGATTCATTACTTTTAATAATATTTCTAATTTTTAAGATTAAGTGCCAAAAGGTCAAACTATGGGAAGATTTAAAATCAGAATGATTATTTGTATCCGGGCAAGGTGGGTTAATATCCTCTGAACAATCTGAAGATTCGGATACTTGATTCCATATTATGTCCTCGGAAGGTGTAGGGGTCTCTGGTCTGCGCTTCTGTTTCTTTAAATTACGTTTAGGCGGATGCTTAATTCGCTGATTAATTGTAGATGTGCTTGGGCAGTCCACTTTCAAAACTGTGCTGTATTTTTTTTTGTTTGAAACTTGCGTTGGAACCGCACTGATATTTGTGGCAATCACTGCAGAGGTCGGTTCAGCTTCAGGCATTGGTACAGAAACTTCTTGTGCGACATTATTAGGGGAGGGAGGAACGTATACTGTAAGTGCTTTCCTGTAGGTGCAATTAAATTCTGACATTAAATCCCTCAGCTTCTTTTCTTTCTTGAAAAAAGGGCACACGTTATCAAACGCCATATGACAACCAGAACAATTGACACAAGTAAATGATGTGATGGTACAATTCTCGTGCTTTTGAGCGCATTTGGGGCAAACGGGTTTTTTTGCTGGACATCTTATCTTCAAATGGCCGTATTTCCAACAGTTAGCACACTGTGTGACCGGGAACACAAACCGCTGCACTGGAATCCTCAAACCGTAAATATAGACATAAGGTGGAAGAGAGGGTCCTTTAAATCCTAACCGGATCGTTTCACTCGGAGTCCAGCCGTTACCGTCAGGATTATCCGAGCACCGTTTATTTAATCTCTTGATAGATATTATTTCTCCACTACTTGACAAATTAGTTTTAAGTTCTTCATCAGATATCTCCAGTTCCATGGCTTTAATAGGGCCGTACGACACTCCTACTTCAGACGTTTTTTGACAGAACCAGCCCATGTCAGTAAATACTGAACAATTTATAAAATCATCAGCACTGACATCATCATCAAATGTAACTAACATTTTATTCTGATGTACGTATTTTATTTTATATATCTTGCCACTGGCAATGTTATGCATCTTAAGTAGTCGCGCTAAAGCGAACTGTTTCGGCAAAGGTTCTTTACAAGTCACGTACACCTGTATCCTGTTTTCCTTCTCACCTTGGTGACCACTGCATTCTATTTTATTTCGTCCTCTTTTCACTACGCTCCATCCTTCTTCAGACGAGTTTTCCTCTCTTGGCCTTTTCAATCCTATCACCTCCGTGTCATCCTGTTGTGTATTGTCCTCAAACTCCATATTTGTACCGTCCTCCAAATCGTCAACATTCGATAATGAGTTAATGTTTACATTATTTAGGTTTGATTCACACATTTGAGCAAAACAACAGCTGCAGGTACCGGATTGAACCGGTTAGCCCGAGCGTAAACAAGATAAAAAATATGCGCCTAATGAGCTATAGAAGGTAATTAGTAAACGACCGATCACAAAGATAGCTCGTGCGGCACTGTACATGCACTTTAATTAGGTGTTAAAAGAAAACTACCCTGCTGGTACTGTCTAGGTAGATATTAAAAAATGGCTAATATCATTTTTCAGTTTCTTAAAAATCACTCGGAGCTATGAAAAATCATACCTAATATTCGTTATTATGATTCGATTATAACCTAAAAATTTAGTACATTTTTCAAATATATCTACTCTGCAGCTAGTCGGTTATAAAAATAAGATCAAAAAAGTAGTTTACTAATGATAAATACCACAATACCTCATTTTCTGATGCTCTTGGCTCCAGGGCCAACAATGTATGGGCGCAGAGCTATGTCCTTTAACCGCTTGTATGCCGGAATTACAGACACAATTAAAAACACATTGTTTCTCGCGTAGATCTACGTTCCGGCGTACAAGGGGTTAAAAAAAAATCATTGGGTTTTACGTGGGTAGATATGTCAGAAATTTAATAAAAAAAAACATATTTTATGAAACATTAAGTTTATATTTCGTTTGAAACACCTTTGCACCGTAAACTAGTGAGTGCAGAGATTCAGGACATTATGAAATTAGAAATAACAGATTCTCTATAATCACATTTCTTTTTAAATTATATAAATATCAACCTTAAAATTAAGTGGTTAGGGTATCATGTTGTGTGACAAATTAAGTACAATTTTGTACGATAAAGAATTAACATGTGCACGTTGTTTTTTTATTATAAACATTTTATTTACAGTTTTAGTCATTTAGTGCTTAAATTTAGGCTCTGGCATGAGTCAGTTTAGAAATCTTAAAAAACCTTTAGTAATTACTAACTTTAAATATTTATATACCTTGATATTAGTTTTATAAATGTAGGCAAACAGCTTAATTTTTTTTTACAGACCAGAGTCATTAAACAATTTGCAATAAATTCAGTGTGTTATCCATTTTTCGAATATTTTTTACAATACATTTTGTAGGTTAGGTCATAATAGCAACCAATTTCATATTATTCAAATCTGAAGAAAAATCTGTCGATTTTTTTTATAGTACATTACGATATTAGTGCGTTACGATGGTTATAACATGCGAGTCGGAATTTCAGCCCGAGCCGCAGGCGAGGGCGTAATTGAGACGAGCATGTTATAACCAATACGCACGTATATCGTACGACGTTTTTTAACACTTTTGCGAGGAAACAGAAAAAAAAAATTAAATAAACTCAATCTGTGAATGCACACTGTTGCTTTCTCCGCCATTTTAACAGCGAGCTAGCGCTGCCTACTTTCGAATTAGTTCGAAATTTGAATAGTAACAGCGCTAAGCGATAAAACCCTTTAAATAAATAAATAAAAAAAAAAGAATAGTAACAGCGTGCTGCTCACTAGCAGCCTGGGGTCGTGCGGCGGCGATCAGTTCCAAATTTGAAATGGCAAATAATGCTGTTATGGAATTTGTATGAATTATAACTTAACTATTTGCTTTGCTAACACACGCGTTTTTTATGACCCTCTTTACATATTTAAAACCGGTGGAATCACATCAGCTTTACGAGCAAGGGTGTTAAAAAATACATTACTAAACTTTTGCCTAATTACGTCAGAGATGTGACTTAAGAGTTCGATCTTTTTGACGGTTATAACTTAATAACATAAACTTGACACATGTTCCAATCCACAATCCACAATCAACCCAACGTGTGACGTCATTTGGAAGTGAAAAGAATGTCAAATAGTTATATCATGTATTTTAGTTGAAATAAACGCCTTATATACGCTCTTATATTCGGGATTAGCATGTGTACTTTTCATACCGATTGTTTTTTTTTTATTTGATTGCTCATAAACTATTGCCTGCAATAAGCATCTACAACAAATTGTTAACGAAGTATTGTAAAACTTAAAAAAAAGATAATATACTTAAAATACACTTTACAGAACTACATATATCTTTTTTTATAATTAATATAAATTATGACTAAGCAGGTCATTTGAAATTGAAGAATTAAAAATAAAAAAGTATAAAAAATAAATTACGAATTTTACAATACTTCTGTTATACACATTATGCTAAAAGATGTTTAGTGGTCTTAGATACTTCGTGCACCTTCTACTTCTAAATAAGCAGTGACGAAAACAAAATTAAATGAGTGAATATTTTAGTATAAAGTCTGGTTTTATATCCGCCATTTTTTATTATTTTCAAATTAACAGCCACGCATAAAAACTGAGTTAATCAATAACTGGTCAAAAGATTTTTTTTCAAGCATTAATAAAAAACAAGTATAAAAATAAGGCCGAAAAAAAGTTTAGCGAGCCAGATTTCATACTAAACAATAAAACTCCAGTTTTACTTGCAAATATTTACAATATTAAAGTTGTAGAGCGTCACAAAACTAAAAGTGTTAAAATAAATATTTGAGAGAACTGTAGTTACTATGTATTTCTAATATACAAAACATATTACATAAAAGATTATATACATCACAAGTTTAGCTAACTAACATAACTCGAATGGAAGAACATGTTGACTTACTCTAAATAAATGCGCATTTGTATTTACAATAATATTATAATATATATTTATACTACGGTGTGAGTATACAAATTCTTATAATATTGTCTAACATTACTACGTCTTTAATTAAATTATATAATATACAAGCGATTGAATTATAAAAAAAGATAATAAAAATAATATTTAAAAAATATGTAGAAATGGTTTTCACTTTAACGGCCTGATAAATACATTGAAGGAGGTTGTGGCTAAATAATAATAGTCGCACGAGTCGATCATGGTTAAGCAGTGCTTGCAGAGGTTGGTCCGCGGATGGGTGACCATCACTAGATGCTGAGTTTCTTCCGTGCCTCGAAAAATACGTTAAACCGTTGATCCTGGCTTTTATTTGTAGATCTTTGGTCAAGATAAGGGATACGTTAAAAAAAAAGAATTCCGTGGGATACCCTGACGCTTCCACCAAAATTAAAAATAAATTGTGGACATGGTAATACACACCGAGTCCCGTGGTGCACACTCCCTCAAACAGAGAATAAACCTCATAAAAGGTATAACGAAAGGGGGGCACAACATTCCTCCCCACCCTATTTTATTAGACTGGTCACCCTGCTTCTCAAAACAACTGCTAAATCACCTACCTATATGTCAGAACATGAAAATGCCAAATTGGCAATAGTGTTACCACATATTAACTCATAGAAAACATTATTAAGGTGCGGCCATATTACTGTTGAGATAAGTTGTTTTTTTTGTGTTTAATTGAAATCCATTTCTGTTTAGTTAATAGATTATACGAGTAAAAAATATAATAAAAATAAAGCAATATAAGTAAAAAAAAACTATTAGTAGTCTGTCTTTTAACCATTGAAAGCATTTTATATTTTAAATATTGTTACAGTAAATTATTATAGCAGAATTTAATTGTCAATATACCTACTATAACTTAACATGACATTGACAAACATTGAATTGATATGGTTAGAATATAATATGTTTAAAAAAATAGTATTGTCATCAGTGACCAAGTCGAGAATAAAATACAATTAATAAGGAAAGTAAAATATATGAATGATTAAAAAAATATTAGTCGCCAGCAACTTAGGTTCTAACACCGAAGGTAAAAAATAGAATAAAAAAAAAACAGATTTAGAAAAGAAGAAGGACAATACTTTATGGTGTCAGAACTTGCACTTTTAAAGGTGTCTAGAAGAGCTTGGTAGACATATACAGGGTGGAAAGAACACCGTCACAAAAATGCGTTTGTGCGTGGGTGCCCCATCCACAGTGTATCTATTCAGTTTCATATTAAACTCGAGACATATTAAATAAATAAATAAATATCTTGGGACAACTCACACACGGCTATCTGATCCCAAGCTAAGCAGAGCTTGTGTTATGGTAACCAGACAACTGGTATACATACTTATATAATTTATAAATACATACATATTTTGGATAAATCACACCCAGACACAGAACAAACAATCATGCTCATCACACAAAGTTTGTCCTGGGTGGGAATCGAACCCACGACCTCCGGCTCAGCAGTCAGGGCCACTAACCACTAGACGAAGAGGCCAGTCAAGACGGGAGATATTACTGGATTGTTTCGACAGGCGATGATTACAGGTTTAGAAATATTTTTGTCATACTTTATAATTATCATGTTCACTAGTATTTACATCATATTGGTCCAAGCTACAGTGGCGCCACTTCGCGGATAAAATTTGCAACAGCTGCTTTAAAGAAACACATAATAAAATAACAAATTAAAACAATTGCGCAAATTGAATAACATTAAAAAATTACAGCATTCAATTGAGATAACAAAGTCGTTGGATGGACTTAAAAATATCACAATGTTCATTAAGTAATATAATAATTAAAATATTTAAAGAGCTAATTTTATCACTGATTGAAAAAAAGATAAATAATTATAGTTTCCGAGGAGTGATAAAAATAGTTCTAGTATTAATTGATTCAAGAAGTAAAAACACACAGATGTTTGGGCTGGATGGATGGATGTCAGGGCAGCTACCCTACTATGACGTCTTAAAGCAAAACTAATTCCACTGAGGAAAAGAGACAGAGCTATACAGGGTGTCTAGCGTCATCTCTTTCCCTCAGTGGAATAAGTTCTGCTTTAAGATGTCATAGTAGGCCAACTGGTCTTGCCAACTAATACGGCTTAATTTTAATGAATGACTTATGAGTTTTAACTTTTAGTCAAAATTATGTTATTGTTCTATAACAGCTTAAAATTGTATTTTGTGCAGTGCAGTTATATATTATGGCTAAGATATTTTTCACGAATAGAATAAAATCTTTTCAAAAAAATAGCAACACATGTTTGATAAAAATGTGTTTTTACTTCCAGTCTGACTATACAATTGATTGTGGTTAAGTTTCACAGGTAACTTATAAGTTAAACAAATATTATTAATACATTATTAACTACATAATTGACATAAAAAATATTTCACATCTACAATACATACAATAGTTAATTTATTATGAAAACTATTCTACTCACTGTATTTTCGTTCGTGTCGTTTTTATTTTAAATAAAATTATAAGATTTAAATTTCATTGCAAAACAATGCAAAAAATCTTAATGAAAAATGTCTTTTCACGTACTAATTTTATTGTGAGCAATATAACAAACAATGTCATTGGGAATTAAACCTAAATTCGATTAGATAAGGAACTAAATCCTATGATTGTCTATTAAGTATTAAGGCCTACTTTTTCTACCAGCTAAATTTTAATTTCGTTTTCTAAATTTATTAGAAGGCCTACGTTTAAGTACCTAATATTAATAGTATCTATCTAGAACACAACGTTGATTGCAGCTTTTGAGCGTGTGTGACATTTTGGGGCGTGTTTTTTTTTAAATACATTTCATTCACATGTGGCAGGTTTGTATGCAACTTAACTTTTTTTTGTTAAGTTCTTAGTTTTGTAAAGTTTTTTTTTTTTAAATCTCATTATTTTATGAGTCTGACTCAGCGTTTTTTTTTTTAATGTATGAAATAATTTCAGACTATTGTTTTGACAAGAACATACTTTACATCAATTGAACTAAATTGTAAATAATTAGGTCAACAAATTACCAGTTTTGTTCAACAATGTTCTGTATCTTAATTAACTCAATGTTTAACGCCACGCTCAAATACAGTCGCAATATATAATTGTCCTACATTCCCTGTTATTAGAATCAATGTCTTTACAAATATACTCTTAACTCTGGAATGATTATAACAACATAATTTTGCAAGACAAGTACAGACATAACATTATCAGAAAACTTATTTACTAATTAACAAAAAAAAATGTTAATACACAAAATATAATATTCATTTAAGTAGACACAATCTTGCCGGCAGATTTTGGGAAAAGAAAAAAAAAGTCAATACCTAAAAAGGTATAGTGTGTCCGTACACTAACAACAATCAAAAATAATATTCTAAAGCTCATTTAGGCCGTATTTTCTCATAGAAATATATTTGTGCAACATTATTTGCTTCTTTTGCTAATAACTTTCTTTTTACGAAGTTAAAATGTTCTAAAGCAAATTCATAGAGTTCATTTTCCATTTTCCAGACAGGGGACTGTTGGATTTTGTCTATGGTGAGTAAGTTAGGTTCTATCTTAGAGCTAGTTTGTCGTAAATGTGACTTGTTGCTGTTTATGTAGTATTCTGTGGCTCCTTTGAAGAAGCGAGGTAGAGTAGCTTCTAGTACGGTTATAAAGTCGAGCATCTGTTCCGTAATACCCACTAAAAGATAGTGGTTGACTAGATTGTGTTTTGCTTGGTCTAAGGCCCATTGGTTGCCGGGTTTCCTAGAAAATAATGTTTGTGTTAATGATAAATGTTGTTTATTCTGCAAGTAGGTTTTAACAAACACTTTTACATGTCGTTTAGGAACACAGAACCCTTATTGGATCACCTTTTTTTTCCTTCTGTCTGTCTTTCAAAACCCTTTATCTCGGGAACGCGTGGTGGCATCGAGTTTAAATTTAAACCGTATAATCAACTCTGTGGTTCCTTGTGCTATGAAAAGCATAACCTTTAAGTCTAACAGCTACCCTACCATGACGTGTTAAAGCAGAACTTATTCCGCTGAGGGAAAGAGACAGAGCTATACAGGGTGTCTAGCACCATCTCTTTCCCTCAGTGGAATAAGTTCTGCTTTAAGAAGTCATAGTAGGCCTACAGTTCTATCTTTAGACTGCGTAACCAAAAGATATAACTGTTTATGTCGCAAGTTTGTACGGAACCCTCGGTGCGATAGTTTGATTCGCTCTTGGTCGATTTTTTTTCAAACTATGTGAGCCAGTTTTTTCGTAGCAGACTACTCTGAGAAGAAACAGGCGGAACAAAACTCAGAGGTCGTAGTCTCTTTTCAGGTCCAGACAAAAATCTTGGTCGACTTACATGGGGACTGGGATGACAGTGTCTGGGATGGTTTTCAAATATAACAGGTTTTTTAGGTGATTAACCGCGAATACTAAAACGCCACACAAAATTTAAAGTCCCACTTAAATTTAACAGAGACTCAGAAGTGACGTTTGACCATACAAAATCTAAAGTTTAAGAGCTGCTCAAATGCTAAGCAGCCCTCACATTTTGAGTGACGTTTCAGTATTCGGGGGTAAGCCTTGCAAGTGTTTGTAGGCAATCTGTTGATCTATAGAGTAGAGGCCCAATTGGGACGTACTCGGAGTATATTTCCTTTTAAACCAGTTTTTTGTTTTTAATACAATTCTTATCGTCATTTTTCAATTCATCCGTGTCTAATTAAGACAAAAAGAGACACAACGTCTGTCTTGTTGTCTTTTAAATTGGCAAAAACTAAATCATCATTGTATCTTAAACTAGCTGTTCCACGCGGTTTCACCCGCGCTGCTCAGCACCTGTTAGTCGTAGCGTGATGTTATATAGCCTATAGCTTTCCTCAAGAAATGGACTATCCAACACTAAAAGAATTTTCCAATTCCAACCAGTAGTTCCTGAGATTAGCGCGTTCAAACAAACAAACAAACAAACTCTTCAGCTTTATAATATTAAGTATAGATTACATATTCTTATGAAACGCTGCGCATTAAGCCATAGTGTTGCTAAATTATCTCAATAAAAGGATTGTTTTTAAACAGATAAGATTGTATACAAAGATAATATTTAACTGTTGTTTGCAATCTTGAAAATTCCATGAAACTTCTAGATTAACTACTTTCCTGGTACCGAATTATTACTCGTAGTTCTAGCTCGTAGTTTACCGAGAAAATTCTTGCAACTAAACTATCTATAGGCTGACCGCGTAACTGACACAGTGCCTGAGGTATCGCGAGGGTCCGGCCCTGGTTCAGTCCATGATCCGGCGAAAGGGAATGGGAAGGTCGGTCTCCTACGAAGCAGTTATGCTAGCGAAGGATATAGCCGGACATTTCAGGGATTGAACCTCAAACCAACAAAATGGCCGCGAGACTGTAGATTCGGGATGTCTAATGACGACAGAGTGTTCGTGTTCGAGATGTCAGCAAAGCAGAGGATCCTGCCAGGGCCACCTGTCGTGGTTTCGGGTTGTTCGAAAGAGATAACCCGGCCCCCGAACACAAAGAGCAAAAAAATACATTGTCTCTTCGCCCAGAGCAGGGGATATTATTTGGGATTACCCATTCGCAAAAAAAAGGTGTCGGGAGGGGGAAGGGAGGGGAGTGAAGAAACGTATACGCTCAGTCATTGCGCGCGCGCACCTACCTCAGGCACGGCTTTAGTTAGCGGTCGGCTTATAGCCTGATTTATACTAGCGTAATGGCCTCCCTATACCTTTCTCTACCACACAGCGATGTCTTTTGCTCTGTAGGTCGGCCAGTTCTTCCGGTAAGAGTCTAGCACGTCCTGTCATATGCGTCTTGGTGAATGGCAATGTTGTGTAGCGTTTGGTGATTTTCACCCATTTCTCATCAACCATGCAGCAGACATGTTCTGTCCGGCGCACTTCCACTTAACATTGTTTGAGCCATTGAATATTGAACCTTATTTACAATTTATTAAAAGTGAATGCCAAGAAAGCCTTTGGATTATTACGCCACTGTTCAAACAATTTGTCACTTTATGCCTCAATAAGGTTGAAAGTTACATACCAGCACTCGGCAGCATGTCCACAAAAGAAGGGTACTTGCAGCCACATATTGTTGGGGTCGCAGTCTGCCTGACCCCTATCCACGCACTCGTCGAATGTCTGGGAATTGATAGCAGAACATCATTAATATGGACTTGCTTTCGCCTGTAGCTTCTTTTGGTGTGAAGGTCGGTAATTATCCAACGGGATAACGGGGTGCAAGTTGCACAATACAATGTTATAAGGAATAGAGGGTCCACTGTATTATAACCGAGTGAGCTTTGCAAATACGTGCAAAGATAAATAAATCCTTATCCTTAGTGAGTTTGTTTGTTGCGTCTTCACACCTAAATGGCCATCCGATTTTGATGAACTTTATTACAGAGATAGTTGGGATCTGGAGACGGACATAGCTAAAAAATGTGAGAAAAGGGGGAAATAAAGGATGAAAATGGGAGAGAAAAATATTATTTCGACCATCGGGCGGGTTAAAGTTAACTTTAGCCCAAAGTAACTATGCCACGCGGACGAAGTCGCGAGCGGAAGCTAGTAATAAAATGTTTCTTAAATTCAATTACAAAGAAGAATAATAAAAAAATACTAAACTCTTTATTTAGTCTCTTACATTTACATAACAAATGTGAATGAAACAGCCCCAATAAAGTGGTTATTGACACTTGTTAAATTATGTGAATTACATATCATTCTAAATGTCAAAAATTATTGAATGGTAAAATACATATAAGATGTCAAAAGAATAAAACTCAATTAATAATAAAACAGCAACTAATAAAACTCAATTAATAATAAAACAACAACTAATAATAAAACAACAACTAATAATAAAACAACAACTAATAAAACTCAATTGCTAAAAATAATAATTATAACACACAAGTCAATATTGCATTATTATAGCCATGTCAGATTTATTAGAATTCAACACATCATTATAACTAACTTTCGTTGATTTGCAAAGTTACGAAAATGTAAGCTCATCATTTCTTAATTTAAACTGTGCTCTCTGAATAAACCTATTGTCGTCTCACACTGAGGCCCGTGGCTAATTCATTTATTGGGGCCCTATCAGTAAAAATCGTCACGCTGTACTTAGTTTAATTTCAATAAACCACTTAGTAGTGACAATAAGAAAAAATATTTCTGACCTGGGGGCCTCTTGGGCCTGGGCCCTTTTGGGTCGGGGGCCCGTGACATTTTGCCAGTCCTGCCACCCTATAGTTACGCCACTGTCGTCTCAGTAAGACCAACACTTTGAGAAATATGATTATTTTTTGTACACGCATAGAGAATATCTCAAAATGGCTGCCAAAACGCGGGAAAGTGAATTAGACCCAAGTGTGTATCGTAATAGTATATTAAAACACTCGTTACATAAGTATCTAGAATATCGCTAGTCCATGAAAGGACACTTTGTATAGATAGAACTCAAAGGGCGAAAAAACATGGCTAGGTTAGTCAATACAAGCCTGATACTCTCTTCCACTCCGATCACAAGCTAGAGGAGTCATTTGATGATATCCCATCCAAAAAGGTTTCATACAAAAACATACTAACGTCTAACTTGCTGGTGTGACCAACAAAGAAACACACTCACATTTATGATATTATCATGATATACATCCTAGGTACTGTATTAGGTACATAGCACTTAGGTCATTGCGGAGATAACAGATAATAAGAGTTATTTAAGGAATATAGGCCAGATGCTGTTTGTCTGGACATGTGTTAACTTAAACAAGGAATTTTTGTGTACAATCAATAAATATTTTAGGATCAAAACTGAAGAGTTTGCTTCTCGACGAGATTACTTAGAGGTTGCGACTGCGGCCTCGCCCGCGTTTTTTTGTTGAGAAGCAAATTCTGACAGTTTTTTATTTGTTTTAATTTTTTAAATTTCAATTTAGTATTTTTTTTAAATAGTATAAGGTTTAAGTAGTTATAAAAAAAGAGCGCATCTCGCCATCAAAGGTATAAAAATTGAAGAGTAATCCTTACTTCCTAACTATATATAATACTAGCTTTTGCCCGCGGCTTCGCTCGCGTTAAATTCGAGGTGACACAGTTCCCCTTTCCTGATTCACAGGTACTTGCTAGGTACCTGTAGTTTTTGCCCTTGCGACTAATTTATTGTAAAAGCAATGCTAAGTTTTCCTTTTTCTTTCCTCTTTCTCCCTCATGCCTCAATCTTTAAAAAAAAATTGCTTATGCCCGTCTCCAGAGTCCCAACTATCTCTGTACCAAAATTCATCAAAATCGGTTCAGCCATTTAGGCGTAAAGACGTAACGAACAAACAAACTCACTTTCGCTTTTATAATATTAGTAAGGATGGTCACAGCTACACGCAAAATACGCGGAGCTCAGACGTGGAGTCGCGGACACCAGCCCGTTATACAATAGTAAGGATGGAAGCAAATATTTTCACACTTATTAAACTACGGACTTTATAATGTGAATGTACGATTTAGGCCTCTAATTTACTCTTGATAACAATTTAGATTGTTTTGATTAGTCATCTCATTAGTTTCAAGGTTTCATAGTAAAAAACTATGATAATAAAAGCTATTTTAAATGAGGAATTTAGTGGAATATTTCTTTTAATTAATCGCCAATTAAGTTTGTCAGCCGGAACAATATTTTTTTTCTATTTGACCGTTTTTGCCAGAGTTTTTTTACTTTTAAATCAAAAATCAGCCTTATCTGCTGGCATTGAGAAACCTCAAGTGGGTTAAAAGAGTGTCAATGGAGTTTCTTGTCCATTATTCCCCATACAGATCAACGCTTTGGAATGGGCAACTACAGTACTTTCACAAGTTATTATGCCTTGTGACTGGGACTGTAGCTTCATTTTGTTTCTTGGGTTTCAAAAGTGCCTGTAATGGTCTAATTGAAATTTACAGTTTGAATTATAACTTACCATTTTATCACCATGTTTTTTCCGCACCAAGTGTGGTCTATAATTGTCACCATTTCTTAAGAAGTAATAGTATGATACTAGCCTATCAAGGGGTTTCCTCACTAAGTTAATAAATATAGGCTTTGTTGTGGCTCCCAAACTGGAATAACAGAAATATTGTATTATATTACTACATCACTATCTTATACACAAATCTAAGCTTATGGGGTTGTGGTGGGAATAAATCAAAACAGTTTTTTTTTTTATAAAACTTTGCCGCAGACTAGGAATTTTTCCTGTATTGTGGGGGCGTTTACAAACATTTAAAAACAAATGCACAAACAGCCAGACCCGAAACAACTACCTGTACGCCATACAATAATTTGTTCAGTGCGGGAATCGAACCCGCGTCACTCAGCGCAGACACTGCGCTAACCATGCTGTCACCTTAAACCATCAATTTCTCAGTTACAGCCACAGAGTCTGGATTGAGGCCCAGTTGATGGCAATTGGATCTCGCCATATTACATGAAACTGAAACATAACTGGCGAAATATAGATGTATAGTATAGGTTGTCAGGTGTTTTGATCGAAAACATTCATTTAATAAAAATATTTTAGGGGGTTAATCGTGTTAATAATAGTTTATTAAGTTAATAGATAATAGTTAATCATGTTAATAATAGTTAATCATGGTAATAATGGTTAATCATGTTAATAATGGTTAATTATGTTAGTAAAGGTTTAAAAAAAATGCCCTTCAAAAGGTTAATTTAATATGTTTCAGTGAGCTTTACATTACTAAAATGACAAACAATAACAACAAAACGAGAAAATATTATATATCAACTTAATAATTAATTGGCTGAGCATAGCATAACTAGCTCATTAAGCCAGGCAATGAGTTAATTATTCAAGGTTGATAGTGACATGTACCAGTTTATGCAGACCTTTCAAATATGGTTCATACACCTTTAGAATTCCCATACCATGAGGGATCCGCATAAACTGGTTTTGTATAGCTTAATGTTCCGTTGTGTGTATCTATTGAGGCAGTGTACTTAGATCTGTAGCCATATATGCATGGTGTTAGACCTCATATAGAATTATAAACAGGTGATATCAATCTTTACTGTTCTTACACAGAAACTGTATGAGGTGAATACAAATGAATTAGACCCAAGTCTTAATATATGGGATGTTTACAGACTTTAGACATTTAAAACTCTGATCCTGAAAACTGTACTTTTCGTTTACTAGTACATACAAGTCAGTCCCGGATTTTTGTGTTAACTTCTTAATTTAAACTTTTGAATATCATTGTCACATATATGCGACAAACAAGAGCATACCCTGGAAGCCAAGAACACAAATATGTGATAAAAACTGGGGTAAAATGAGTGGTCTGGCATAGAGAGTAAGTGCATGTGTTTAATATCTGGCATTTAAAAGATTAAAGAGTAACAGAAAATACTTTATGATTACGATAACATAGCGCATTTATGATTTGTGTGCTGTACTGAGAATGCAGAAGTTGGATTGTCTTCTTCCTTTAAAGGTCATCATGGTTCTATATGTGTGCCAGAGACAAGTGAATGACTTATGAGATATACAGATTACTATCTTGCATTTTTTGGAACTTTTTAGTATCTTTAGTAACTAAAAATGGCAAAGAGATAAACCAGAGGGAAGTTTTAAGCATTTTAAAATTAATTCTTACTTACCGATCAAAGTTAAGGAATGCCATATGACCATGATACAGTGCGGGCTTCACTTCATCCCACTTGGAGACGTTCTGAACAAACTTATACTGATTGTTCAGTGACATGATATGTCTATTAGCAGTAATGTTGATATGTAACACTTTGAAGTTGTTCTTCTTACATAAATCGTATGCTACGCCTACGAAACTCGTCGATCCCGTCTTCGGGACCCTGTTGTATATCACCACAGTATCATCGTCATTTTTTTCTAAACTTTTCGGGAAAAACTGACGAGGTTCCGAGCGACTTTGCACCAACCTAAATTCTGAAAATTTAATATAATTTCGTACACCAAATTGCACTAGCTTCCCAATAAACACATCACAGATATTTTAGCTCACCTAGTTTTCGATAATTATCCTCTAAACGAGCGATTTCGGATTGAAAATACAGGACAATAACAACAATAGTGCAGAGGCAAGAAAACAGACATAGTTTGTTTACGTTGAACATATCGGTATGCGCCCCGGACCGTGCAACTTCACGCCGAAATCAGCACTGGCATAATTAACTGGCGTACATTATAAATAAACATTATTTGGGACACATAGAAACGAAAAATAGTTCCGCGGACGACAAACGCCATGTAGTAACATTCCATGTATCTATTAGAAATTTAGTATTATGGAACATTCTTTCCATGGTTCTCTTTCATTTTCTTGCATGAGAGAAAAGGACAAGACTACTTTTAATGCGTATAAAGAGAAGATGCTACTCAGGCGTATTATGTCAACACTGGTATGTCACAAATACAATGTTTAATTTGCAGTCGTGAAAAATATGATGTGATCTATATATCTTGCAATGTTTCTTTTTGCAAACGCAAAATAAAATTGGTGCAATCGACATTGACAGGAGAAACGTTTTATTTCATGTCATAAAAACGTTGTCGTGTGAATTATGACTTGACCACATTGCCACACATTGCTCTATAATAACATAATGTTTATTGTGGATGTATAAATAAAATATGTGAACGATAGAAGGGTCATACACATATGGGTGTTCGGATAAAATAACTTAAAAATTTACGACAGTAACTGAAGTCTTTTATTTTTTAGTTAATTCATTCTTACTTTTCTGTTTGCTCATAATATTTCAAGCTTTGAAATGATATGTCTTCATTTAAAAAAAAAAACAAAATGTTTCAAAAGTCTCTTCGTGTGGACTGTTCAGATTTGGGGTATGAGTGATTGGATAGATGTAGTTAATTATTTTGTACATTTTTGTTAAAACATCATTGTCGCATTTACGTTATATATAATGAATATTATTTTTATTGGGTACTTGTTAATAATTGCGCAAGATATATTTAATTATTTCCAATAAACATGCTGTTATACGGATTTAGGTCTTTTTGGTGGACCTAAAAATCAACCACATTTTAATTTCTGCTAAAGCTACCTTGTATCGAATATTTTTTATATTGACAACACTGGATAGCCGCCATTTGTTGGAGTCCTGATTAGCACAGCTCCGTGCCATTTTCTAATTTACGAAGTTTTAAAATAAAATTAAGTGTTTTTGTCAAAGTTCAGTGCGTCTTTCCTGCTTGGGTTATAATTTGGTAAGTTATTATTTTATATTTTAGTAAATATTGCGGCGATATGCCTTTTGAGGAGTATTTTCAAAGTTTCTTTTGTTGTTTTACTAACCTTAAAAATAAAATGGCTGCTTTGATTTTAGTTTCAAAAATCTCTCTTGTGGACATCTTTCGTGTGAACATAAATGTCCACTGGAAAGATGCATGTCCACAAAAAATAACATTTTAATAGTTTTCTATGCTAATAAAGCTACAATGTTGGTAAAACAAGCAGGCGGGCTGAGATAGCATGATTTAAAAACTGCACCATTGGTATTGGCTTCCAAAAAAGGAGCCTGATTTATTTTTTGCAAAATGTTGGGTGCTTAGCATGTTTGAGTTTGTTTCAGGTACAATGCCTCGATCCAATCGGTCTAGAACCCAACTAACAATTGTAAAGGTATCGAAATTGTTCATGTTGATGATAATCATGTTCCTGAAACACAGAGAATAGCGGATGTAAATAAATGTCGTCCGTTTAAAGGTACCTTCCAAATCCACCAAGTTGTATGAAACACTACTGAACCTAATTTACTGCACGCCAGGAGATTAAGCTGTATTTTATGCGCCACCAGCGCCACTCATGTTCCTTGTCCTAATTTTGAAATAAGACAAATTCATATTGAATGTGTCTCAGATCCTATAAAAGATTCATCAGTAGGTTTTTCAAGGCCTTCGTCAAGTATTTCTCTGACTGAATAGTTCACCATCTTCTCATAGAACAGCATCTGTATCAATTGTCACTGGACCAAGAACTCCTTCGCCATTGTTGTTAATACCTTCTCCAGAACTTCTAAACAATGTGACTAATCAACCGGGTACTCAGCGAAAGAGCATTCTATGTGAGAGTAACTATTCTGATGACTCAGTTAACCACAAAAAAAAAACTAGAGTAAGGTATTCGTTCTTCTTAAGGGCACGCCACAATGAAGGACACGCCACAATAGTGGCGGTAAGTCCCCTCTTTGAGGAGTGGCTGGAGAGGCGTCATGGCGTCTTCACCTACCGCCTGACGCAGGTCCTCATCGGACACGGAAGTTTTGGTAGGTTCCTGCACATAATCGGGTGGGAGGAAACGCCCGGGTTTCACCATTGTGACTATCGCCCGGAGGACACGGTGGAGCACACAGTGGCGGTCTGCCCAGCTTGGGCGAAGCACCGCCGTGCCCTCGTATTGGCGATCGGCAGTGGCGATCTGGTTCAATGGTTCAATCCATGGTCCGGAGCGAGAGGAAATGGGAAGCACCACACCTCCTTCTGTGAAGCAGTAATGCTAGCAAAGGAGGTGGCCGGGCGTTTGAGGGAGCAATGGGTAGCTTACCGTCCGTCCGTCTATTGACGACAGGCCAGGTTTCACGCGCGCCTCAAAGAGATGTCAGAATAGCAGAGGGGCTTGCCACAGCCTCCGCCTGCCGGGGTTGCTGGTTGTTTGAAAGAGATACCGCGGCCCCGGAACGTAAAGAACAATAGAAGAAACATGGGTGGGTTTTAGTCAGTACAAGTCTGACACCACTCCCCGCTCCGCTCATTTATTTTCTTAATTTCCCATCCCAAAAAAAGACCTTCATTCTTTGAAAATGATTATAGTGATGAAAAACATTTTTGAAAGGTATTTTATGTTCTTTTTTTTTAGTTTGACATTTGATTTATTAATCAAATATAAAATAAATAAAGATAAGAGGCTAAAATGAATAAAAAATGGTGTAATTTCAATATGTGACCCTCGAAAAATTACATTTTATTACTAACTAGCTGTTGCCCACGGTTTCACCCGCGCTGCTCAGCACCTGTTGGTCGTAGCGTGATGTTATATAGCCTATAGCCTTCCTCAAAAAATGGACTATCCAACACTAAAAGAATTTTCCAATTCCAACCAGTAGTCCTTGAGATTAGCCCGTTCAAACAAACAAACAAACTCTTCAGTTTTATAATATTAGTATAGATATCATCAAAGAAAAAGATTATTGGTAAGATTTTTTTGTTTGTATTTACCAAAGTACCTATTCTTGACAGGATAACTTTTGTTAATAATTACGAGTTTCAATGGCAAGTAAATGTCAATATCCACAGTGATTATATTACATTAACCTCTCTTCTGTGGAAACGGGTCTTTTCTGTGGACGTAAAAAAAATTTAAAGTGAAATAACTTGCTGAAATTCGAATAACGATCTGGTTTTTGATTAATTTCTAATTACTTGTAACATTACCTAATAAATGAGACTGATTTGAAAAAAAAACAACGACTTTTTATTTCGAACATTTTTATAACCCGTTTTGTGTATGACCCAGAAGCGTAATATAAATATTTATATGGGTAAACCTTAGATCGGTACATTGTTGATCAAGGAATAAACAATTAATCCTTACTAATTTATTAAAAAAGCGAAAGTGAGTTTGTCTATTTGTTTGTTAGTTACGTTTTCACGCCTAAATGGGAAAACCGATTTTGATGAATTTTGGTACAGAGATAGCCGGGACCCTGGAGACGGACATAGGTTAATTTTAAAAAAAGACAAATGAGGGAGAAAGAGGGAAGAAAAGGGAAAACTTAGCTTTGCTATTACAATAAATAAGGCGCAAGGGCAAAAACTACAGGTTACAACAGGTAAATGCAAATCAAGAAAGGGGAACTGTGTTACCCCGAATTTAACGCGAGCCGCGAGCAAAAGCTAGTAGGTACTTATTACAGAAAGAAAAAACGAATAAAATATTAGTAGCAGACGAAAAAGGAATCGCCCACACAGAAACTACCGATACAAACTACCTATGATTTAATTTGATAGTATTTGAAAAAATATCATACGTTTTTGATAGGTACAGCTGTATAAAATTATAAATACCTAAGATTTGATTTGTTACGAAGATGTTTTTAAAATTAACATGAATGATGATGAAGCAATAGGTACAAAGCGTATCGAGTCGATTTATTAGTATTGGCGTGAACCGCAGTTCCGTGCGAGTTTTCAGTACCCAGCTAATAACAGCAATATAGCTACCGCACGACAATGAAATCAATGTGTCATGGTGTGCGAGTCTAATTAAAATCGAGTCAATATTGTGAGTAGTGAACAACAGCATGCTGCGCTGTTTCTAGGAAAGCGGGTTGGTTAAACTTGATAGGGTTGGTCTACGACTTGGGTGGTGTACAACTATACAAATACGTGTCCTTACAAACTTTAGCAGGCTGAACACTGGGACCTGGGTCTTTTATTTTTCAGATGTGAAATGTTCAAATGACTCTTCCCGTTCCTTTCTCCCTTTATGTTACTTCTTTTTCCCTTTGTTACATTGTCGAGCCCACCTCGCTTCTACGGAGTGGTGGAATCTAGATTAGTGCTTCCGAAGAGTGCGCATGTATCTAGTATATAAACTAGCTGATGTGCCCAGTGGTTTCAGCCGCTGCTTAAATAAAAAAATTACAACCGATTCTCAGTCCTACCGAATATAGTACCACATACAAAATTTCATAAAAATCGGTCAAGCCGTTTCGGATGTATAACAAATTAAAACGGTTCCACGAGAATTTTATGTATAAGACTAGATATGCACAGCGGTTCCATCCGCTCTGCACGGGTCCCCTTCTGAAGAGGGCCACCCTTATTATCACTAAGAAGTAGGTATGAAAAATAATTACGACCGATTCTCAGACCTTATCGACTATACCCAGGCCCATAAGATATTATTATTATTATACCCATAAGATTACATAAGTAATCCTAAGATGACCCACTGAGGCACGGACTAGTAATCAGTCAATCTGCTTCGAAGGAGTATAGCAACTAAATCTCTCAGATAAGTAAGAACCTTATTTATTTTTATTTATTAACGTAAACCGCACAATATTAGGTACAACAACTGTGATCAATTCTATGCGCGCAGGAAATACGGGCATTACCTACCTAGGTATTCCAAGGTGAATCCTTCATAATACCTTACCACCTCAATTCAATCAGTGTCCAATGGCGCTTCGCCCCACGCAGCCGGGCGCGAGCGCAAAATAGCGCTGACATTAGTTTTCCCGCCAAATGTGGGTCGCGCAACGGTCGCGTTCCAATTATTACGCAAAATAATGATAACGTTCGGATTTTATTAAACTGTTTGTTTTTCTTATTTTATTTGAATGTATGTCGCAATGTCTCATCTTTGGTAATTTACTGAGTCTTATTTATTTCAACTGCTTGAATTCAAGGATACACATAGGATGAATAAAATAAAGACATGGTAATCTATATTCTTAATATAAAAAATATGGTTAATAATAAGTTCTACTTAAAGAAACAAACTTGATCTAAATTCACTATTAATTTAATTAGACCGGAAAGGGGCCAACCAATATCCTCAATGAAAACTAAACCCTGCAGCATTCAAATAAGGTTTTATACCAAAAATAGTAGTAAGTGTGTTTTTGGTCATACAAATGAACAGTTTATCGGTTCCTTTTCCGGTCGTAATGGGATCTCGATTGAGTTTGCACGTGCTTTAAGCAATATCAATTGGGCTATAAATGATGGGTGTACCTAATATTTCTATAATAAACTCGATGCTGGGCTGAATGAATTGAGTGTTCGTTTCATTTTAATTTGTAGGTTTTGTTGACTTCTACTGTAAATAGGCTTTTTTTCTTGATCGCAAGTTCAATGTCTCATCATCATGTTCCTTCTCTTGTCATATGTCATTTGGGGGTGTTTTAGTGATAATTAATAAGTGTGGTGTGTAAGTGTTTGTACATACATAATTGAAAAATATCTTTGATATCTATAAAGGAAAGTTGTGTTAAGTAGTTACAGTATTTATAATTCAAGAATGGCTAAACCGATTTGGCTGAAAATTGATGGGGAAGTAGCTTACCAGGGACATAGGATATATATTTTTTATCCCGGAAGGTCGGGTAGGTAGGGTAGTAAAATGTGCATTACAATGCGTGCCGGGCACAGCATTTCGATGTTTTTTAA
Organism: Ochropleura leucogaster; assembly: GCA_958449745.1. Lineage (NCBI taxonomy): Eukaryota > Metazoa > Arthropoda > Insecta > Lepidoptera > Noctuidae > Ochropleura > Ochropleura leucogaster. Next base: position 2,303,922 of record OY288208.1, read on the forward strand.
GTCATAAAAATAATACTAAATTATTCGGCTTTACCTACTCCGTGGCTGTATTAATAATGAAATTGGGTAGTTGACACCATTAACCAATAATTTAAAAACACAATTTTGCTAAAAGAACACCTTATTCTAGACCTGAGAACTCCGTTCATTTCAAAATAACTTTAAAAAACGATTTTTAGTTGCTTTTAAATCAATAAATAGTTGCATCATTGACTTGACAACTTAGTGACGTCATCGGTTGCGAGTCTCATACAAAATCTATGGGGGAAGCGCGTTTTGACAGCTCATAAAAAGTATATCAATTGATTGGTGGTGTCAACTACCCTATTGTCAGTCCCCACTAGGGTTGCCAGGTGTTAGGATAAAGCAGGACGTACGTAGGATTTTTGATTGCTTGTCCGGCTAAAATAAGCGGCATCCGGCCTGTTAGGATTTAGGTAGGATTTTTCAATTTCTAAATTCGCGCGCGGATCGAGATCGAATCACGCCGAACGAGTATCGCCGCGACGCGAGTATCGTCGATACTCGCGTCGATACGCGCGGCGGGCGGCCGCGCGCTCGGCTAGCCGAATTGACCCGAGAACAGCCGACCGCTGTCGCGCCCGCCATTGCTTTTGTTTTATTAAAATGCAATCAGAAAATCCCGGATTTGCATTTTTTTTAAGTAACACCATTAATTTTTCAAAAATGTGAGGCGTCCGGATTTTTCGACTGAATGTTAGGACAAAAAAAAAATTTTACACTTTTTATAAAAACAATGGACAAAAAAAAACAAGATGTCCGGATTTTTTACCCAAATGTCAGGACAAACTCACAGGTCTGTCCGGCTTTTGCGTCTGAGGACCTGGCAACCCTAGTCCCCACTGAAGAAGAGAATAGCTTTGCGAAGATATGACATGTATTGGTAAAATGATGAACTGAAAACATACTCGTCCAAAGTGTTTTAAGCTTCTTTTATTACGAATAAGCGATCGACCCAAGATCATCTTACTATTAACTATTTTTGATGTGAAAGTTTGTGAGGATGTGGGATTTGTGAGGATGGATGAAATTTGGCACATATGACCCAGCTTGGGTAGTACGGTCCCATGGGTCAATTATGAAAGTCACGGGGGCGTAGCCGCGGGCATAAGCTTGTCTAATAATAATTAGGAGAAAAAACAGTAGCACCCATTTAGATGCAACTCTGGCGCCGTGGGCCCGAATTAATGCTCACAGCGTTAAAATGCTTAATTGACGTTGTCAGTGACCAAAGGGCTAGCTTTTACCTTGACCAGCAGTGTTGCCATACAACGTGGCAATACTGCCAATACCTTGGGCCCAGGTACTTTCAAACAGCGCCGAGGAAGCGTTTTAATGTCATTTTTAGTTATTTTAAATTATTTCACCTCAGAAATAAAAAAAAACCCTTAAAGGATCACTTTGTTGCCGCCTATCTGTCTGTCCGTCAAGACCTTTCATCTGAGGAATGTGAAATTAAAACCGTATACTTAAGGCCGTACCTTGGCGTACCTTAGAGCTGTGAAAAAATCAACCTTCTAAGTCTACGCAGTCAAAAGATATACTTAGCCGTTTAAGCCGCAAGTTTGCACGGAACCCGCGGCGGTGCGCGAGCCCACCTGGCCGGGTTTTCTAATTACAATGATATACACAGTTAGTTTATATAGAAAACTAGCTTTGCCCAGCGGTTTCACCCGCTGCTCACTTAGGGGTATAAAAAATAGATGTTGGCCGATTCTCAGACCTACCCGGTATGTACACAAAATTTCGTTTAAATCGGTCCAGCCGTTTCGGAGGAGTACCTATGGGAACGAAAACTGTGACACGAGAATTTTATATATTAGATAAGTATTTACTGTCGTACCTACCATTATTTTTTATCCTAATCTATGAACTTCGTAGTAATTCAAACTCGTAAAAATCAATCAAACCCCAAAGGAAATGAGAAATGGCAGGGGTGGTTGTACAGAAATAACTTATAGTTACGACTCTCATCCCTCAGCGAGGAAATTAGACGGGGCATGCATCACGCGTGATTGAAGTTGCCAGTTATGAAAGGAAGCCAAGGGTATTATTTGTTAATTATAGATTTCAGTAAATGAAGGATGATATTCAAAGTAATTTTAGGTTTGCGATTTGCGATGGACAGAGGAATACAAGGATTGCATTGACATTTGACCTTTTCTGGATGTTTTTTTATGTTCTCATTTAGATATGCCTGTGACATAGAATATGTTGATTGTGAGTTCACCTTCGTTATGCGTTATCGCTTACTTTAGGACTCACCTATGTTTTTAAATGCGCAAATAATAGGGCACTGTTGAATTTTGAGTAAGTACCTATCTCCTCAGCCCCGAAAATTGGAAATCGAACAACAATAAATAAATAAATAAACATGCTATTATTTCAAAGGGATTCAGTAAGGTGCATATTACATAGGCTTAGTTAAATCTGGCATAAATTACTTAAAGAAAGGGAAGAAGACGCTCGTACGGACATTCGTAACCAGTACAAAAGACATACCCCAATAAGCGGACTTTCAAAGCAAATATGGGCATTATTTTCATACTTTATGACTTTTGTGTATGAAGTAGCGGCTTAGGTAGCTGATCCCTGACTGAGTAATCATTTTAATGCTCTCAGCTGTAACCGTGATTCTGCAATATGTTGCATTTTTAATAACAGTCTTTCACTCCTACAAGTACCATCTCTGTGTGGAACTAATCTCTTAGTATAACATTTATAGGTAATACATTGATGACTTTGTTAGCTAATCGACCAGGAACAGAGTAAGGATTAGTCGCATTAGCATTACACATGTTACGTTGGTCCCGTACACATGCCAGTCGGATACCGCACGTCTTGCCGGGCGCACGTTTATTTTTAACAACGCCCTTCACGATCGGGACGCTTTCGAAATATAGATCAAGTTTACAACCACCGTTATTAAAATATAAAACTTTGAGAAAACAATCGCGGAAAAAGATGGCGGATGATTTTTGAATTAACGTTCTTTTTAATATAAAGTCGCGTTCAAATAAATAACTCTAAGAAAATCGGTTTGACTTGAGAACCTCATCCTTTTTTCGTCGATTAAAAAAATATGGAAGTGGACCGTATTCTTTATATATTCGGCAGTTTTACTCGCAAGAAGCAGGACAAGAGAAAATCTTTAGAACAGCTTTCTCTGAGCGCTGGAAACAGTCCTCTCCATGCCAAAGGTTCGCGTCGACCAGCTAGTCAGAACCTAAATGTGGCTCCAAGAACTTCAGCATACCACGATGGAAGAAAGAGTAAGGTGAAGGAGTGGGACTGCGGGATTTGTAAGAAGGAGTTAGTTGAACCGAGGCTTTTGGGGTGTCTTCATAACTTCTGTACCCGATGTCTTCAAGGTTTACACCAGGAAGGCGAAGCGGAGGTCTGGAGTGAAATTGATGGTGGTAAGTTACATTCATGATGCTTATTTCTTTTTAGGGGTAGACAGGTTTATAATTATCTCACTTAATACCTCAGTTTGCATGTGTTTTCTTGTTCCCTTGTATCACGAGCTCACGAAATAACCGATTGCACACATCCTGGGTAATGGTATTAGTTAGTTGTCAAGGCTAAGCCGCGCTCGCCTAGGTTGGTCTGTGAATAGGTAACCACCCGTTACATACGTTTCTTCCGTGCCTCGGAATTTCGGAAAGCACGTTGAGCTGTTGATCCCGACTGACATTTGTAGATCTTTGATAGCCGTTACAGATAGTCGGTGTCCTGAAACTCTGACCAAACCACTCTTACCAAAGGTTATCGTATTACCAAGTACTAACTGGGTTTTGGAGTCAGATAGGCAGCCGCTCCATGTAAGTACTGGTATTCAGCTTGATAAACTGGAAGCTGACCCCAACTTATTTAGGAAATGGCTTAATGGTGATGAAGCTGTTATTAATTGCCCAAATGCCGCTGCAATCCTGAAACCCTCACCACAGAGCATAGCTTTAACAATGGCAAACGTCACAATTTTGGCACACATACCAAAACTGTTTGGAAACTTGATTGATCTTCTGGATGTGGCTTGCAAGAAATGTTTTTGTTATGCAGACAAAGGTTCTCAACCTTTCACCTAATTAACCACACAACAGCAACCTATAAATGTCATCTTGAAATAGAATTATACTGTGTTTGATCGATTTTATAGAGTCTATAAGATTTGTGAACTGACACCAACTGCAGGTAATAAAGTCACTATGTTAGATAGTAAATACCAGGGCCGCATCAAGGGATAAAGTATTTGCGAAAATTAAAAAGGAACTACTTCAAAAAACCACTAACTTGACTTGACTTATTTATTTAATGGCGTTTGTGGAAGAAAGACACCACAATTTTGCCAATATCACGTAGGTACTATAATAGACAATCAAACGCTGGAGAAAAAAAAAAAGGACAGTAAATAAATTAACATCCCGAAACCGAAACATTTTCTTGGTAATTCTCTTCCTTTTTAGTAAGTAGATATCAGAAAAGAGGATTTTATTATATATCTGTGGTGCCAAGCGTGTCGTCAATGAAAACAAAAAAAAAATTGCAAGTAGGTATTCAAAAATCAACATAATTTAAAAGTTGTAATTGAGTTCAATCTCCATTATGTCTTCAGGTGCCAGATCAGAATAGTTGGTCAGTCATAAAAAAAAAACCGGCCAAGAGCGTGTCGGGCCACGCTCAGTGTAGGGTTCCGTAGTTTCCCGTCCGTCACAATAAGTGTTCCCAGTTATGAGGCCAACCGAACAATTCGGTAATACCCGATCCAATGTAATAAGTACCTACAGCGCCATCTCTCGGGGAATTGGGTTACTAATATATACAAAGACGTGCAATTTCGGTGGTAATTTTAAAACCGATTTCAATAATTCTTTTTTTGTTTGAAAAAAGATACGTTCAGGATAATAAAATATGTAAACAAAGTTACAAAAAATGCTTGCATATACGATTATACTACAAACTTAGTCCAGAAATTATTTTGTCTTTTTTGTACAAAAACTGTTGTGTCAATCAAGTTCAAAATAATTTTCATAGAAAGTCCTTATAAAGTTCTACTTTTCAGATTTTTTTCATATTTTCTAAACTTATGGTTCAAAAGTTAGAGGGGGGGGGACACATTGTTTTTACTTTTGGAGCGATTATTTCCGAAATTATTGACATTATCAAAAAATGATTTTAGTAAACCTCTATTCATTTTTAAATACCTTTCCAACAATATATCACACGTTAGGGTTGAAATTAAAAAAAAAAAACACTTCCCACTTTACATATAGGGTGGCTACCCTAATAAAACATTTTTTTTAAATTTTTATTTTACCACTTTGTCGGCGTGATTGATATACATATTGGTACCAAATTTCAGCTTTGTAGTGCTAACGGTCACAGAGATTAAGCGAGGACGGACGGACGGACGGACAGACAGACATGGCGAAACTATAAGGGTTCCTAGTTGACTACGGAACCCTAAAAACAAGGTTGATCCATTTCTGAATCATAATCCCTAGGTTAAATAAAGATTTGACTTTATAGTTTTAACTTTTTGTAAACAATGGCGCTCGTTAAAATCTTTATCTACCTACCAATAAAATATTTCGATGATCTTATTTTCTATGCCACATCATTTAAATGTTAAATACCTAGCTGTAGAGTCTACAGCTATTTAACATTTAAATGATATTCGGTGTTGTGAACGGTTATTTAATAGTCTACAGTGTAGACTATTAAATAACCGTTATAATTAAAGACGTTTGTTTCTGTAACCACTTTGAATAAAACCTCTTACAATAAGGAGTCCCTTAAAAAAACATCTTAGTGTAAAATTTCGGGAGTCCATTTTGTATTGGTCGTAGTATTTACGTTTACGAAACGATCTTTTAACGGTTTTGCTCTAAGTTAAGTGCGAGAGGTGCATCTGAAGAAGCTATCAAAGCTGTGTTATGGGTCATTAATCGATCAAAACCAATGGGTCAGTCTATTTACTAATAAAACGTCTATTTGTATTCTATTTAGTGAGTTATGAGCGGGGCAAATAGGTTTATCTGTGTGTGTTTTGCCAACAAATAGAATGTACCTGTAGCGACACAAATATGTAGAGGCAAAAAGTACTACAGCGCCATCTATGTAACCACTAAAGAACTAACGGCAACAATTTCTACATCCTCCAACTGTCGGGTAGTGGCCCACCAGACACGACACCCGTCTGGTCGGAGGATCCTCCCTTTACCATAGAGGATGGAGAACTTTACACCCTGTACTTTATACCTCTAAATACCATAGTTACTTTTAGTACAAATAACTGGCTAGACATAAACGCTCGCTCTGTCTTCATGGCATTTGTGGAAGAAATAAGGAAGGTGAATCCAATAATATAAATACAACAGTGAAGCCTTATTAGCAGAAGATCTAAGCATATTATCCTTTACTAAATACCTCGATGAATTATAGAAAGAAAGCTGCTGTAGATAACTAGAAGTTTAAAGAATTAAAAAAAAACTCCCGCAATATACGGAGAAATCGTATAACAAAAAAAAACAATTGAATTGAAAACTCCTTCATGTTTTTAAGTCAGCAAACAATGACTCAAAATTTATATCAACAAAATATAACAGTAAATGTATATGTACCTATATGAAATATAACTGGCGAAATCTAAAAGCATACAATGCTTTTAGATTTCGCCAGTTATATTTCGTTGGTACACTGTATAGGTACCTAACCTCTGCATAATTCTGGACCAAGGAAATATAGGTGTGATATTAAATGATGTAAATATAATAAACCTTCAAACCACATATTTATAATGACACTTCTGTGTTACAAAACCGCAATAAAAAGTTCCATTCTACTTAAACAATAAAAAACACTAGACATGGTTCTCTGCTCTTGTTACATGATTATTATATATTTACTAGCTATGCCCAGCGGATTCACCCGCTGCTCACTTAGGGGTATTATACAAAATAGATGTTGGCCGATTCTCAGACCTACCCGATATGCACACAAAATTTCGTTTAAATCGGTCATGTTGTCATGGTGTACATAATAAAGAATATTGTATTCTATTCTATTCATGCCAAAATTCATCATTGTTGTCCCAATTTCCACACATACATAGGGACAATGTGTTTATATACAATGCGTATTAAAGACCACTCATGCTTGAAGTTCGTTCGGACGATGGGAAGCCGTACAATGGTCAGACTGACCTAGGTACATAATCCCATCACTGTGATCAAATGGTTCACTTTTATGTCAAGTAGAATGTGCCAGTTTTAGGCTACCAAGATACAATAGATTCAAATTTTCTTACTTTTTACAATAGACAACCTGATACTGGCCAGTAAATTGCAAAAAGAACTTAAGAAAATTTGAATTTCGCGGGCTGCCCTAGCGCCAATCACTAAGGAGGCCATAAGGTCGTCACAGATCCAAATAAGGGACTGTCTGAAGGAAAACGCGGCATATGCAACGGAAATCTAAGCTAGTATTAACTATCATGTGTGGAAATTGTCTTCGCTCTTGAAGCGTTTGAAGTCTATTTAGAGATTTCTGAACACAACATAGAGGATGGTGGATATCACTAGTTCGATTAAGTTGTCGATCTAGGACCTTAAAGCCTAGTATTTAAGACCTGTATTATGTACAAACAATAAATGATCCACAATAAAGATATTGAATTGAATAGCCTAAGTCTCAGCTCCAGATATTACATATGGCTCTGGGACATGGCTGTTTACTGACTGCATATAAACCCATCAACTCTGCCTTTTCCCAACTGTATTGGGGGTCGGCTTCCAGTTTAACCAGATGCAGCTGAATTCCAGTATTTTACATGGGACGGCTGTATATTTGATTTCCACAACCCAGTTTGTACGTACTAAGGTCTATGACAACAATCTGTGTTCTCTTAGTACAAGGTCGAGTCGGACTGAGGGTATCTTTTGACTGCGTAGACTTAGAGGATTGGCAGCTCCAAGGCACCACAGACTTGAGGATATAGTTTTAATTTCAACGCGATACCTCCACGTGTACCCGAAATAAAGGGTCTGGACAGACAGACGGACAACAAAGTGATTCTATGAGGGTTTCGTTTGTTCCTTTTGAGGTACGGAACCCTAAAAATTGCCCATTACTCCGGGTTTATGGTGTGCTAGTTTAGAAAAGAAAAAACGGCGTTTTATTCAATTGGGATAACCTATATGTAGGTATGTATACAAACCGGCGGACCACGTTCAAAAACATCATAAAACAAAAGAAATATACCCATTTGTTTCTTTAGTACAAACAGTCAAACACGGGAATAAGTAACCATAATGTATCTTGGCTATGTCCCATTGATTCAAACAGGAACTAAGCTAATGTGTTTCTAAATATAGTGCTGCCACCCGGCGCGGTGCGCTATGACAAGACTCACAAACAAACATAATGAAACTCCCACAATAGTAATGTTTTCTATACTTTCAGTCATTTTGGTGTGGTACGGTAGTGTATATTAACTGACTTAAAAAAGGAGGAAGTTCAGCTTTCGACGGACGTTCGAGGTTCGATGAAATTCGACTGTAATTTTTTTTGTATGTTTAAGCGTTTTCTCCGTCGATTGTGGGCTGATTTTCAAAATTCATTTTTAATCGACTCCCTAGGTACTTATACGAATTAAATATAAATAAATATCTTGGGACAACTCACACACGGTTATCTGATCCCAAGCTAAGCAGAGCTTGTGTTATGGTAACCAGACAACTGATATACATACTTATATAATTTATAAATACATACGTATTATAGATAAATCACACCCAGACACAGAACAAACAATCATGCTCATCACACATAGTTTGTCCTGGGTGGGAATCGAACCCACGACCTCCGGCTCAGCAGTCAGGGCCACTAACCAATCTAAAAAAAAACTTTTTTTGCAAAAATAACCGACATACAAGAAAAGCATGCTTCCAAAAGCTTATCGTAACTGACGCTTTCTTAAAAAAAAAACAGCTGAGTCGCCATTACCATCATATTACTGATTGAAGATCTACTTCAAAAGATGACGAATCGTTATACAATCATACATTCAGAACTCAAGAGTTCCCCGAATCATAACTTATTATTATACAATTGCAACAAATCCTCTTGACTTACTTTTGGTAGGTACAGACGCCTGCACATCAAGCTACTACAATCTGTCAGATTTCTTTGATAAATTTTTGACTTTATTTCTAAAGTATTAAGGTTCAAGGTTCATTGGGAAAAATTGCCAGTTTCGGGTAGCTTGACCTGCAGGCGTCTGTACATCAAACATTTGAACCTCCATGATTCATCCTGTAGTTTTAATCATAACAATACGAAAAAAGAAATTAAACAGACTCCTTTTAATAATAAACAGAGAGTTTATTAGTGTTATTATTCACAGAATCATCTTTTATTAAAGCAGTGTTTAAAATCAAAGTTGTGGTTAATGTTTATTACGACCCAGATATACTGTTTTAAGTTTTGGAGTTTGGTGCTTAATGTTTTCGTCGCCATCTTGTTTACGAATCATATTTTTAGGAGGCTGTTATGTAATTAAATCAACGAAGCAACTACTAACGACACGATTGGCGCACTGGCTGAGCGATCGACTGCTGCGCTGCGTGTCCCTAGTTCGATTCCCGCACGGAACAAATATTTTAAGTCCTACAGGTAGTTGATTCGGATCGGGCTGTTTGTGTATGTGAGTTTAAATGTTTGTAAACGGACCCACGATACAGAAGAAATTCTTATCGTGTGGGGCAACGTTTATAAAAAAAAAAAAACAATTATATTGAATTTCTCCCGCTGTTGTGATTAACCTTTTACCTTTTCACGGACATAGTATTTTGGAAGCCATACTAATACGAAATAGGTCTTCTCTCAAAATAGAAAAGTTCGAAATTTAAAAAAAAAATGCTTTTAAATTTTGCTTAATGTATACATAAGTGCTGTACTTACCTATTTAAACGACTCTTTTAGCTTTACAGCTGAAAAAAGAACTTATCTAAGTTATAAAAGAATTGTCTAATAAGAGTAGATATAAGACTGTTTTAAACTTTCAAGGTTGTTATTACTTACGGGTCTTAACCTTTTGCTTCTGCCTTTGTAGACTTACCTGGAGCTGTACATAAGTGCTGGGTTGTAAATAAGTGGCAAATGAGGGTACATCGTGATTTGAGTCGATTTAGAGATGGTTGTCTAATGACCATCATTTTATCTCCGAATACGAAACGTATTGTATAAAAGAAAAGTTGATCCTAATTGCCTTGACTTAATGGCCCCATTTCCTTTGCACCCATTGTACCTACCACAATCCGTCCCTGCAAAACTAGTTCATCGACACATTTCGCCTCACATTAATAACCAGCCAATATATTAATAGTAAATGAATCACGCTACTCAATGTCAAAAGCTTTACACGATCTTCCGGCAAAGCAAGATAATTTCTTTGCCAAAATCTTTGACTCATCGCACTCTAACCGCTTGGCCACGAAATACACGCTCAATCAAAGCAGCGAGTAATTGGAAGATGTAACGATAAAAGAAAAATATTAGAACATGCCACAATTCACTGCGACACGACGGTAGATGCAGTCAGCCTCAAAATTATGTCGTGGCCAGATTTTAGAATAAATCACTTCATGCATGACGTGGTAGTTTCTGTAAATGTTACGTGTAATTTCATGAAATGGTCGGCCAGATAATGAATTATATCAATTCCAAGCCTCGGACACCATGGCCTTTCCTGCAGTAAAAGCGCAGGTCGTATTGCTCGGCACGCTTGCATTAATGATCTCATCCGTCGTGCTCTTGCCACCGCCGGGGTGCCAGCTGTTTTAGAACCAACTGGCTTGGTACGCGTTGATGGAAAGAGACCAGATGGTATGACCATAATGCCATGGAAGTTGGGTAGATCTTTGGTGTGGGATGCAACTTGTGTCGACACCCTTGCACCATCCCATCTTCCTAGTACGGTGGGTTGCGCTGGAGCTGCTGCTGCAGGTGCTGAAAACCTCAAACGGCGCAAATATCACAATTTGATTGGTAATTATGTTTTTGAGCCGTTTGGGGTTGAAACACTAGGGCCATGGGGTCCGAGTGCCCATGTAATATTTCGAGAAATCGCCAAGCGGTTGGTCGATTCTTCTCGTGACCAGAGGGCTGGCCTGTTTTTTGCACAAAAAATAAGCATTGCCATCCAACGCGGTAATGCTGCCAGCCTTCTGGGCACTTTACCTGTTGACGGCGATACGGACGAATTTTTTGACGCCCTGTAATTTTCTGTATATATTTTTTTTTTATTATTAGTTTGTGTATATTTATAGGTTGTATATATTTAGTAATTAATTTAATTAAATACCTTGAATACATTCTTATAAACAGAAAAAAATTCCAAGCTCTTCTTGCCACGAACGTATGCATTTACAAGAATTTTTTAACTTTCATATCCTTTATTGCCTTCACAGCCTTCATTGCATTGCATTCATAGTCGTTATTGCCTACACACTGGGTACTTCAGTGTTACTAAACATTGTTACAACAAGTGGTAGACAATCAAAATAATGAACGGTTGGTCGACTCTTCTCGTGACCAGAGGGCTGGCCTGTTTTTTACACATAAAATAAGCATTGCCATCCAACGCGGTAATGCTGTCAGCCTTCTGGGCACTTTACCTTTTGACTGCGATACGGACGAATTTTTGACGCCCTGTAATTTTCCATTTTTTACTTGTATATAATATTTTTATTATTAGTTTCTGTCTATTCATAGTTTGTAATTATAGTAATTAATTTAATTAAATAAAAATAAACAAAGTGCAATAAAAAAAAACTTGTCGGTGTTTATATCCCTTTAAGGCTATAAGTACTACGCGAAAACAACAATCAAAGCGCCAAACGCGCGCTAAGAAAGTCGCATAACTTGAGATTGTGAACTGTGTGTGTGATTGTACTGTGATTTTTCAAGTCGACCGTTCGTCTGCTCTAGTTGTGTTTACGCGGGCGTAAAATGTTATTTCACCTGAGACAAATCGTTTCAATTTTTTCATTGTCATGTATTTTTGGCTTTTTGTAAATTAGCTGTGTCCGTGTCTTTGCACGATAGCTTTTGTATATCAAAACGTACCTGTGATCTCCCACAATTTATTGTTTCTTTCTTTTGGTGTCCACCAGTTCTTTCATAGTTATTTCGTACTAGCTGTACTAGACTTCGCAAGCGTGATATCGTGTAAAAAGTATCCTATGTATGTTATTCCAGACTGTAATCTACCCCTGTGCAGAAGAATTTCATTAAGATCCGTTCAGCCGTTTTGACGTGAAAGAGTAACAAACATCCATCCATTGACCATCCTCACAAACATTTACATTTATATTAAATAAATAAATATATATCTTGGGACAACTCACACACGGCTATCTGATCCCAAGCTAAGCAGAGCTTGTGTTATGGTAACCAGACAACTGACATACATACTTATATAATTTATAAATACATACATATTATAGATAAATCACACCCAGACACAGAACAAACAATCATGCTCATCACACAAAGTTTGTCCTGGGTGGGAATCGAACCCACGACCTCCGGCTCAGCAGTCAGGGTCACTAACCACTAGACCAACAGGCCCGTCATCGTCTTCTATTATTAGAAGGATAGTAGAAATTTGTCTCCCTGTCAATATCACAGTGTAATCTTTATTTCCTTTCAATAAGGTTTGATTACTGCCACTTCTCTGTCAAAATAACAGCGTTTTTTCGTTGTTTTTGTTTTTTGCTATCTACCTCACAACTTATCTGCCAAAGCCGATTTGGTTACGCTGGAACACTGGCTTCACCTTTGCCATAAAAACCTACTACGCTAAAGTCCTTTGAACACATATCTTGTTTGTTCCAGGTTCAATCCAGTTAGACCCAGGTGGGTCGCGGTCAGGCTCTGGCGCTGGTTCCGCAGGCTCGGGCTATGAAAGCGACCTCCGTCATTCAGGGTCCGAGGGCAGCTGGGAGCAGAAACAGCAACAACAGCATAAATATGGAATATTGACTAGAAAGGTAAAAAAATCCAGTCCAGAGGTTTCAATCACCTACAATTTTGACAAAGGATGAATCCTCGAAGTAGACTGTAGGTTAACAAAACTTCTTTACAACCTTATGGATTTTAGAGAGGCTTGCCAGGGCCACCGCCTGCCGGGGTTGCGGGTTGTTCGAAAGAGATACCGCGGCCCCGGAACGTGAAGGGCAATAGAAGGAACATGGGTGGGTTTTAGTTAGTACAAGTCTGAGACTCCCCCCGCTCCGCAAGTTATTTGATGATTTCCCATCCCCAAAAAAAAGAACCTTATGGATTTATTGTTGGTGTAGTTTTCTGGTCACATGATGTGATGTGATGACAAATCAGCAGTAAAACTCGCACCAGTCGCATACTGGCATGTCTGAATTAAAAAAAATATGTCTGAGCACAATAACTACCGGAACTCGTACGATGGGTTATCCTAAGATTCTGAGAAGAGATCAGAACTTATGTAACAGACAACAAAAACAATATTTAATCTTACAGCAGTCTTGTGAAATTGTCACCATGTAAACTTTTTACACCATTAGCTTTTAAATCAATTTCGTACACTTACCGCGGTCAATACCATCGTTTCTCCTTAAAACAACCTCCTTAATTGCAGGTATCGGGCAAAAGCGTACAGTTCCTGCTTTGCCCTACCTGTGGGTATGAGACACAGCTGCCTCTTGGAGGAATAGCAGCACTGCCTCTCAACTATGTGCTGCTACGGAAGATGGCGGCGGCCCAAGACAGCGAGGGAGTCAACATACTTTGTGATCTATGCAGCAGTGATAATAAGGTAGGAATTTGTAAGGAACACGGAAGCAGGTTCCTCTAATCCAGGTGATGGTCTCTCTGAAGGGCTAGACCTTCAAACGACGCGGCCCTAACTCCCTAAGTACCCAAGAGAGCGTTCGTCGTGACCCGACTGCCATAAACCACGCTACACACCAAACAAATGTATGCTCCAAACAAACGAACTGAGACAAGAACTTCCGAATACTTTCGTGAACAGTTCAAACATTCCAGGTGTTTCGAGATCTTATATGAAAAGTTTGTAAAGCACTGCTTTAGCCAGATCTAGATGCAATGGGTTGTTCACCAACCGTTCGTCCAGATCGTGTCGACGGCGCGTTCGTGTTCCAGGCACGCCTCAAAGAGATGTTAGCAAAGCAGAGGGGCCTGCCGGGGCCACCGCTTGCTGAACATAAAAGGCAAAAGAAGAAACATAGGTGGGTTTAAGTTCAAAAAAAAGTCTGTCACTCACTGCTCCGCCGGGGGCGGGGGAAGTTATTTGATGATCTCGTATACGCAAAAATAAAAAGAGCCAGGTCTAGATGGGTCAGGTATAGCAGGGGCCTAAGTCTGCTATTACAATAGTGTCAGAATGGTCGATCACTGATCGCTTACTGGTTGATTTTGACAAGTTTAGTAGGTAGTAGATTACCAAAATTATCAAAATACACATTCATCATTGTAATAGCAGACTTAGGCCCCTGATTCAGATGAAATTTGTGTGGCCCATCAACAAGTTAACCAAACCATGTCACCAGAGTAGGTATGTACATAATTATGAATGTGTTTATTGTTTCTCGGGTTTTAGTGCTCTTATTGAATATTTATTTGAATACCTTGAAACGACTTGTTAATTTTCTTCGTAAAGGTACGAATATAATTTAGTATTGATGTTAACAATGTGCAAATAATTGCTGCGTGTTATGACTTTCTTTATAATGTTTAGTTGTGGTTTAACTCAATCTTCACCAATCTTTCGCCATGCAAGGTTTTGTTAGGTAAGTAATTCGTTTGGTCGTAGCAAAGAATCTTAAACGTCAACAATTTGGTTTATTGCTGTGTGCTAGCTGATGACACGTGAAAATAATTTACTTTCGCATAAAATCTGTTTCTTGTAACTGACAGATGTGTTGTTGGGAAATTTGTTCCGCAACCTTTTCTTTTCAGCTAAAACGTTAGGAACTGGCAAAAGGTGACTGCTCTCTTGAAAATTTTGACGTTAAAAAATAAGCGACTATCAAAAAAATATGTGGAAAATAACTTTACTTCCGGAAGGCGGTGACTTTTGTTTGACTTTTTGCCACTGACTTCCGTATTTTTTTACGGATGGGACTAAAATGTCCATGGAATGTCCTCTTCGAAAGAATTATGACAATCAGTAGGTACATAGAATTCTCCTCCTTTTTGGAAGTCGGTTAAAAAGTACTTCCTTTAGTCTAATTTGAATCAATGACTTTTGGTTTGAACTCGGCTAATCGCGCTGAATGTTATGTTGTGAAAAAAAGAGGTTTAGAAGACTTAAAAATATTTGAATGTCTTTGGTTGTGAACATTCGTCAAATCAAATTACCGGTACCTATGTTCACAGTTCTGCCTCCAATATTTAATACAAAAAAATACCTACCACATTACTTCTATAAAAGTATTTTAAGATATTGAAACACACGTGAAAGATCTCAACCGTGAGGCGAACGCTTCAAATGTGGGATTTCAACAAATTACCATTCGTTCCGTTAGGCTACATTTCACTTACAGAATGTTTAGCTATGATTGTATTTGAACTTATATTGGGGTGTTTGAACGTCTCTCCGTTTCATTTAACTTTGTGGTATAGTAGACAAAGGATGGTGGACTATTTCAGTACCTTGGTGAAATGGCTAAGGGGAGACGAGCTAGTGGCTAACTAATAACGACTGCTAGGGTCAATCTCCAAGTTGAGCCGAACTTGCCTAGTTTGGTCCGTCGATGGGCGATCACCCAAAGATGACGAGTTTCCTGTGTGTCTCGGAAAGCACTAAAAGCCGTTGTTTCCCTCAGTTATTTACATATCCTTGACATCCATCATTATGCGTGCGTGCGACCTGACCATTGATCATTTTCGACCAGTGTGGCCAATCTCAACGGAGATTAGCCATCGGCGAATATTATAGTGGAGACATGTGTGCGCAGGTGCAATAGCACTCTGTTCCCTCACTCTCATAGTACACGACCAGAGAGATCAGGTTCAGTACCAACGGCTTAACATGCTTTTCGAGGCACGGGGATATCATACCGCCAATGTAATAATGAACTCCTGGCTGCTACTGTGGAATTCCTAATGTAAAACTCAATAACACTTTTTGTCCGACCCCGGGATCAAACCCCGTGCAGTGGCACTAGCCACCGCGAGACCAAGGGAGTAGGCAACACACACAGTCGTTTAAGTTGTGTAAGAGGCCCAAAAGTCTGACAACAAGTCTTACTAAGAGATATCGTATTACCCAGTACTAACTGGGTTATGGCGATCAGATAGGCAGTCGTTTCATGTAAAATACTGGTATTCAGCTGTACCCAGTTAGACGGGAGACAGACCGCAACCAAGTTGATGATGACGATAAACAGCGATGGTGTTTGTATAGCAAAACTAACCAATTATAATCTAACAGGCAGAAACCCGCTGCAGTCAATGCTTGGTCAGCATCTGCACGTCTTGCGGGGAGCAGCATGGCAGACAGAAAGCGACTGCTCGTCACTCGCTGCACCCTCTAGACCCTGCGCCCGTAAAGTATTGCAGCCAGCACCCCAAGGCTGATCTGAGTGTTTACTGCGCTACTTGTCAGCAGGTTAGTTTTATGACGTGAGGGTTAATCAAAAGGGTTAGGCAGGGATGGGATCTTAAAGTACGACCACATTTTCAATTCGAGGTGAAACAAGCCGATTAATTTGATCATTTCTTCTAGGTGGTATGCCGCGACTGCTGCCTCGTGTCCCACAGCGGGCACGCACTCGCCAACGCGTCGCGCGCGGCCGCTGAACGTGCTCGCCTGCTGCGTGACGCGGCTGAACGCGCCAAGCTGGTGCCGGAGAATGTGGAGCGAGCGACTAGGAACCTTA
Organism: Ochropleura leucogaster; assembly: GCA_958449745.1. NCBI lineage: Eukaryota > Metazoa > Arthropoda > Insecta > Lepidoptera > Noctuidae > Ochropleura > Ochropleura leucogaster. Next base: position 2,320,886 of record OY288208.1, read on the forward strand.
GCGCGCATGCATATGAGATTGACGTGAGTAGATTAGAGCTAGCTTTGATTAGGAGTTCCTTAGTCTATCGGCCTTTTTACCTTGCCCATCGCTCTCGCAATGTCAGACTGTAAAATCCTAATAAGAGATCCTATCCTCGAGTTAGAGCGACAGTGGTAGCGATACTGAGCGCAAAAAATTAGAAGGAAAATGGTCAGACCGGTTTGTCTACTTATAAACCCACCCACAATAACTTCACTTTATCCGTAATCAAGACAAAAATATCGGGAACTCACACGAAATAATAAACATGGTAAATTATCCCTTCAAAATGCTAAACTACCTAAGTCTTTCTCTCGTTCAGTGCCAAGCAGCCCGCGTAGAAAGCGAAGTCCAAGAATGGGCAGTCCAGTACCGGCGCGCAGTAGAAACACATACACGCACGCTATGCGCCAGCGCCGCGCGTGCGAGGGAGAGGCATCAGCAGCGACTGGACCAGAAGAGTCGCGCGCTAGATGACAGGGCCAGGCATGCTGTTGATGCTGTGAGGTTTGCTGAAGAGGTAAGTGCTAAACGGGCAGGACAGGATTTTCCAAAAGACCTGATTTGACCAAAATCCGGATATCATAATCCTTTTCTTCAGCAATACTTAAAAGGCAGGGACGTCCATGATTATTCCATCGACAAAAACGTAGGATGTTTTATGCTGAGCCTTTGCTTCAAGCCGCTGATTTCGTACCTGGAGCAAACTTCATGTTCCAAACGGGCCAAGGACGAGCATCCACCCGCGCAGTCGAAATAGTCTGTCTAGTAGTCGAATACGTCCTACATTACTATATTCTTTTGGTCATATATATTCAACCGAGAAATTTCAGAGCAAGGCAAAAACTCGTATCAAGTCAAAACTTACTTGCTATGATTGAACTATTACGCTAACATAATTTGGCCACTGTCTAAACCAGGGGTTCTGTAAATTCTATCAGAAAAAAATTTTGGCGCCCCGCCCATGTCCTGATAACATCTATACTTATATTATATATAACAGCTGAAAAGATTGTTTGTTTGTTTGAACGCGCTAATCTCAGGGACTACTGGTTCGAATTGGAAAATAATGGATATAACATCACGCTACGACCAACAGGTGCAGAGCAGCGTGGGTGAAACCGCGGGGAACAGCTAGTTTAATAATAATTGTAATTGCCTCCTTTTGAAGGTCTCTGCGCCCGCTACTTTAAATGTCCAACTGTCAAATGACTATAAGTCACTAGTCCTACTAATCGACTCCCCAGCTACTGCAAGAAGGTAAAGAAGACGAGCTGCTCTCCCTCTCCGGGCCCGTGCTACGCCGCCTTGAACGCGTGACGGAGCTTCAGCCACTGTCGGAGCCCCCACGCCTAGAGCTGCGCTTCGCACCACGCGCGCCCGCTACGCACGACCCTACGATCTTCGGAAGACTGCTGGCTCATGCGCCTGATCCAGATATGTGTGTGGTTAATACTGAAGGTGAGGGGTTTTCGAAACATTTATTTTGTCTTGATTAGATTACACGGAATAGCAATCTCTCGTCTGTCAACCTTTGTGTTATTTCAGTGGATGAATATTCGCTGGTTTCTGAAAGCCTGCTCGAATACTTAAATCAGCTGCTGCGAATAAGGTTTCATGCTTGTATAGCCTGTTTACTTACCTGACTTTCACTTTTTATATTTAAAGGTCTACAAGATCTCCGTGTGGACTGTGAGCATGAAGTGACATTGGAGCTGCGAGACTGCAATGGTGAACGTATCTGGTGTGGAGGCGAGCAGGTAAGGACCGGAGTACCTATATTTTAGAAGATAACTCGTAGTTATCTGCCGTTGTTTCCTCCGTGCCTCGGAAAGGTCGTTATGCTGTCATTTGTGGATCTCTGACAGGCGTTACAAATAGTCAGTGTCCCGAAAATCTATTTATCTAAGGGGTATCGTATTGCCCAGTACGAACTGGGCTATGGATGTCAGCAGATAGGCATTTGCCCCATGTAAAATATTGGTATTCAGCTGTATCCCGTTAGTGTGGAAGCCGATCTTAACATGGTAGTCAAAGACCGTAGATCGATGATGATGAGCTCGTAGTTATTAGTTATAATGGAAGCCTAATAGTACGAAACAAAAGTAGTTTCTATGTAAGTAGCTCTCTAATAGCAAACGCAACTACATTTAGGTACTAATAAAAACACGTAAATGCATCATAATAAATATCCTATTCTTTTTATACTAGCTGTTCCTCGCGGTTTCACCCACGCTGCTCAGCACCTGTTGGTCGTAGCGTGATGTTATATAGCCTATAGCCTTCCTCAAGAAAATTTTTCAATTCGTACCAGTACTTCCTGAGATTAGCGTGTTCAAACAAACAAACAAACTCTTCAGCTTTATAATATTAGTATAGTATAGATATATTAGTATAGATATTAGTATAGATTATGGACAATTTATTTGAATAAGAGATGAGCAGAATTCAAGGTGGTTGAACCGACCTCTGCCAGGGTTGTTCGAAAGAGTTACCGCGGACCAGAACAATAAGGGCAGAAGAAGTAACATGGACGGTTTTTAGTTAAAAGTCTGACAATCCCCCCCCTTCTGCCCACAGCAGGGGAAGTAACACCGAGTTGAGTGTTTGGTTTTAATTTCAACTCGATACCTCCATTCACCAGTTGCCAAGAAACCAGTAGTGGGACAACGACTGGTTGGATTTTCCATTGATTTGCATCCATTCAATCAAAAGCTAACCCATCTTCTCATCTCCCAGGTGGCTGGCTACTTCAGACGTCGCGATTCAAGTGCCCGGCCCAGTGTGGCTCGCGTTGAGGATAGCACTGATGGTAGCTACACGCTCAGCGTCACCCCACGATCACCCGGGGCATATCTACTGGCTGTCACTATTAATAACAAGCCGATAAAGGTAAGATCACTAGATACATTATCACCACGGAAAAGGGGTGTACTCCTGGTCATAACTCTAGCTTGTTCTGTCTTGTTCAGAGCTTGAGCCAAAAGGTCATACAGGTGTAGTTCAAAGGCTCTTTTCTTGGGTAGCTGGAGCACTTAACCATCAACCGTCGCCTTCGGATAAACGACGCCTAAAATAGACTTGATTGGCAAATGACCACAGGTTGGTTATCGGTCTTGAAAAGGTTAAGCCCTGTTATTTCAATGCGGCACTTGTTTCAGTTCAAAATTCTTGCATCTTAGCTGTAGAAGTGTAGACACACCATACTGTCGATCCAATTCTGTTTAAACAGTCCCACAATGAGCTGTAAAATACTACGCCATTCTTAACAAATATATCCATTTTCCTCACAGGGCAGTCCGTTTGCATGCTGCGCCCGCGCAGGCGCGGCCCACTGGGGTACGTTCCACTGCTGCGCGTTCTGTTCGTCCGGCGGGAGGCGCGATGCTACCTGCGCCTGTGGGGCTCGCATGCCTGGAGGGTATAAAGGTATGCTTTCCTTATCTATGATGTGGAAGAGCCTAAAGAGTCAACTAAAGTAGTTATTTAGAGACGACCTTAGAAACGACATTGCATTATACGTCCTGTAGAGTTTTATCTTTTTCGGACACTCATGAGTTTTGACATGGACTTGGAGAGATCAACTTCTGAACAATCTTGAGCCACGACTTCAACTTTACCTATACTTAATAGACACTACCATAGAGCTACAAAACCCTTACACTGTACAGCTTTTCACCGAAGTATAACTGGCCGGCTTATACTTACGTAAGCCCTGGGTATGTCCGGGATTGCGGGTTGCTCGAAAGAGATACCTCGGCCTTTTAACACAATGCGCAAAAGGCACATGGATGGGTTTTAGTCAGTACATGTCTGATAGGTACTCCCTTCCGCTCCGCCCAGAGAGCAGTTATTTGATAATTCGCAACCGAAAAAAACCTTGGTTATGTTGTGAAACCTCGTTCCCCCAGGTTGCGGGCACGGGCACGCGGGCTGGCCGGGCGCGCGGCACTGGTCGTGCTGCGGCGCGGCGCGACGCGACGCCGCCTGCACGCGCGCGCGACGCCCGCACACGCAGCTGTACCAGTTCTCCTTGTAGTATTGTTGCCAATATATTGTATCAAGTGTTTGGTGTTATTTTATTCGGTAACCTAGTAAGCATAACTGATATTAATAGCCTTTTTAAAGAACAGCTGTCCCGGTTTTTTTAAAGTAAATTAATTACCCCTTTTCACAAACACTAGGCTACAGCAAATGTATGTATGTATTAAACTTGTAGTATGAAATACTGTTCCCACGCCAACCCGCGTTTCCTTCATAAGATGCAGACCTTGCAAAACCGATTCCTTCGTAAAATAAAAAAAAAATAGTCCATAAATAATATCACTCACATCCAGCCTGTCCCTTGCTGTCCCTCAGCGACGCCCTAAGCCGAGGCTCGTACCCCACAGGGGGTGCCCTTAGCGTGTAATCGCTTAGTTTGTAAGTTTTTACCCTGGCTGGAGGTCTTAATTTTTAAGGCACCCACAGGATTCGCCCGGTTAAGCAGACGACAACCTCCTTGGTTGAACTGCGAGATGCCATTCATAAAAAAAAGAAATACTGTTATTTAGTAACTGACCCCAAATAACTAGGCTAGACTGATCTTTTGCTTAAAAATGATAATTTCAGAATAGATTTAGGATTACCAACAAAAAAAAAACCAGGCAAGTGCGAGTCACTCGCGTACCAAAGGTTCCCTAAAAACTTGCGATATGACCAGCCATATGGCCTAGTCAAAAGACATATGTCTTTTGACTAGGCTTGATTTTTCATAGCAGAAAGGGACCACAGAGTTAAGTTTATGGTAATTAGACGGGCCTGTTGGTCTAGTAATTAGTGGACCTGACCGCTGAGCCGGAGGTCGTGGGTTCGATTCCCACCCAGGACAAACTTTGTGTGATGAGCATGATTGTTTGTTCTGTGTCTGGGTGTGATTTATCTATAACATGTATGTATTTATAAATTATATAAGTATGTATATCAGTTGTCTGGTTACCATAACACAAGCTCTGCTTAGCTTGGGATCAGATAGCCGTGTGTGAGTTGTCCCAAGACATTTATTTATTTAATTTCAACTCTTTACCTCCACGCATTCCCGAGTAAAGGTTCTTGACAGACAGACTGACAACAAAGTGATCCAATAAAGGTTCCATTTTATCCTTTTGAGATACAGAACCCTAAAAAAACATTGAAATAAAACAACAAAATAAATTTAAATTACATTTTATTTTAAAATTACAAACAAGAAAGTTATTGCTTATCTCATTACACTTTTACAACAATAATATTGATAAAACTCCATCAAAAAGGGACCTCCATGACACAAACATATAAAAATATTAACATTTACGTCTCTTATCTCAATCTCCGGATAAGTTCAGCTACCCTACCATGACGTGTTAAAGCAGAACTTATTCCGCTGAGGGAAAGGGACAGAGCTATACAGGGTGTCTAGCACCATCTCTTTCACTCAGTGGAATAAGTTCTGCTTTAAGATGTCATAGTAGGCCTTCTGATTATCCCACAGATATAAATCATTTTCATTTATGTATCGTATCTGACCGTGGCTTCACTTGCTTGGGCCTAATCAGAATATCAGCTCTGTGATGTGATGAAATGATAAAAAAATACCTTTTTTAATTTTCTTATTTTTGTTTTTTTTTTATTGTTCATTCTGTGCGAGTCTAATAAACCCTTTTATTCTATTTATTACATTAGACGGTCGAGGGAACAAAAACAATAAGTTAATTTTCTTGGAGGGGGTAAAGAACTCCTTCAAGTCAATTTTTTTTGTTACAAGGGGTAAATTTTTAAAAAAGTTTCCTTTGACAAATTAAGTTTTTCCTTTAATTTCTAACGTAATAAATATGGGGGAAAAAAATTAGCTTTTTTTTCTTAGGGGGTGAAAAACTAGCAAAATTTCTATTTCTTCCCCAAAATCGTACAAATTTATTAAGTTTATTATTTATCTGCTAGATAATACCTATCCGGAGACAGTCAAACGAGCCCTTAACGTCTAATGTGTTGAATATTTGTTTTAATTTTATTATGGTTAATAATTGATCCCGTAACTCTTGGAAGAATGAAATTTAGGTCACAATAGAAAACATTTATAGTACTGTCTTATATAATAAATTCATCAATTCAGTAGGTAAAGAATATGAAAAGATAATATTGTGTTCATAAGACTATACTTCAAACAGACAATGTTTTATTCAATTAAAAATCAGCTATGGTTACAAAGTATTAAAGTTGATAGTCGTGTAACCAAGCGTAATTTTTATTGTTTTACATAATATAACATGGCGCTTCTAATGCCCGAAGAGTTAGACAAGATGTGTACCTAATTCCGGGGTTGCGAATTGTTCGAAAGAGATACCTCGGCCGCAGAAACACAAAGGGCAAGAGGAACATGGATGGGTTGAAGTCAGTAAAAGACTGACACTCCCCCCACTCTGCTCAGAGCGGCCAAAATTATTTGGTGATTTCCCAACCAATAAAAAAGTGTTCCATTGAACACCCACATTTCGTCAGTTATATTCAAGAACCATCTCTGGCTGCTACTGAGATTTTTTTAATGGAAAAACCCCAATTGAGTAGTTGACACCATTAATCAATAATTTAAAAACACAATTTTTCTGAAAGAACACCTTATTCTAGACCTGAGAACTCCCTTCATTTCAAAATAACTTTAAAATTCGATTTTAAGTTGCTTTTAAATCAATAAATAGTTGCATCATTGACTTGACAACTTAGTGACGTCATCGGTTGCGAGTCTCATACAAAATCTATGGGGGAAACGCGTTTTGACAGCTCATAAAAAGTATATCAATTGATTGGTGGTGTCAACTACCCTATTATACTTTGGCCGGCCTAGGTATCGAACCTAGGTATTTCAAACACAGAAAGGACTGTTAACAAACACAGTTTTGAAAACAATATTTTGAAGAACTAAGTATTTCAGTACTAAGATATTTACTTAGCATAAGTGCTTGAGTTCATACTTGTAACTGTATTTTCAAATTATCACAGATAAATATCACATCTGTAAAGTATATGTTTTTAAAATTAGAAGATCCCTTGATTACATTTTACAATTAATTTATACTTATTACTATTTCACATACGAGTTAATAATCATAGAAAAGTGCGCTCATTCAACATTAGACCTTATTGCAAACAGTGCTAAATATAACCAACGCTAAACTGATGCGTTGCAAAAACAACTGTTTGTAACAGTTTGAAGGTCCAATATTGTATGGACAGCCAACATCTTTTTGGGGTTTTTATTTAAAAAAAAAAAAACATAAATGATTCGTAAAGAAGAAAAATAAAACATGTCTTAGCTGCAACCCATTTAACAACTTTCTCTACACGCAATAATTGGCAACAAGCGAAAAAAGCATAGCAAATCTTCAAGCTCTTGTCAGACAATTATTGCACTTATGTGTTTACAGTGAAGGTTCACTATCATGGAGAGTTAAGTAGAATGAGCCTTTATTTGTGATCATATTTAATTAATGGATTTTGTTATAGGAACCACAGGAATATTTACAGCAACTTCAAAATATATTACGTTATAATTGCCTTTTAAGTAATTTAATTTAAATAAAAAACTAAATTAATTAGTTGCTAAATTGCAAAGCTAATTAATTCTAGGTTTTCGGAATTGATTTAACTACGAAAAATCACGTCTGTTTATCCGTGTATAACCAGATTTTACTAGTTATTTTATTGATTTAGCTACTCCTTCGTCAAACACAGTTTGTTTTTACATTTTACTTAAATGTTGCCATTACGATTTTTTTTCTCAAAGCTGTTGCCCTACCATGACGTCTTAAAACAGAACTTATTCTGCTGAGGGAAAGAGCGCTATACAGGGTTGTCTAGCACCATCTCTTTCTCACACAGGAATAAGAACTGCTATCTTTCACTCAAGTATTTGCGTAACAGCCCGGTTTACCGACGTGTTACTTGTCTACAAGCCGAGTGCGGGTACCGGCGTGTATGTGACAGGTGTGGGCGCGCAGGCTTGTCGCACGCTCATCTCCCACGCGTCCAGCAGTTGACCCACTGAGCAGCTTTTTGGTAACCTGTGCAGAGTGGACAAAAAGAGATAAAACTAAAGGTCGCTGCACACAGCGGGCGCGGCGCGGCGGTACGGGACGGCGACGCGACACTGAGCAGTGGTAATGTACTAGATATTACGGACGACGCCACACAGAGTCGTCCCGCTCGACGCGACGGTAACCGTCGCGCCACGCCGCCGCCGCGCCGAGCGCGAATACAAGTCAGAAGCGGCGGGGACGGGCGCGGCGGGACGCGAGCGGCATAGGCAGTATAAAAACAGTATACGTTCGGCGTGAATGGGCGCGACGGGACGGGACGTTATCGCGCCCGCAGTGTGACCGATGCCGCCGCGCCAGCGCCGCGTCGCCGCCCCGCCACGCCGCGCCCCGTCACGCCACAACGGCTGTGGGCAGAGACCTTGAGGGTACGATTGGGTAGATCATAAGTATTTTTGAATATTTTATTGGTGACTAAGATTTTTACTAATGGTCTCAAACTTTTGGCTGGCAGTGTATATGTCACAATAGCATTAAAGTTTTCAATAAAGATAGAGTGTGTGTTCGATCTGACCTGGCACACCTGGCGTCCATGGCCCGCTCGAGCCGCGCCAGGAAGGAGTCGGGCTTGTGCTGGCGCGCGCCGCGCGGCTTGAGTCGCACGGGCGGGCGCGCGGGGTAGTCGCGCGGCACGCCCACGTGCACGCCCGCCACGCACGGCAGGCGCGGCTCGTCCAGCGCCGCCACCAGCGAGATACAGCCGCCGCCGCCGCCGCACCACGACATCGGCTCCAGGGACACCTGACGGGACATACGACCTATTGTACAAGCTAAAAGCGACTAATTTATACTATACAAACTACTGTTTTATATACGAACTAGCTTTTGCCTGCGGCTGCGCTCGCGTTAAATTCGGTATAACACAGTACCTGCTACCTGCAGTTTTTGCCCTTGCGCCTTATTGATTTGTAACAGCAACGCTAGTTTTCCCTTTTCTTCTATCTTTCTCCCTCATATCCTACTTTTTTAAATTAATTAGCATATGTCCGTCTCCTGGTTCCCAACTATCTCTGTACCAAAATTTATCAAAACCGGTTTAGTCATTAAAGCGTAGAGACAAACAACTCACTTTTGCTTTTATGATATTAGTAAGAATTCGCACAACGAACATATAACAACCTTTTCTCGGGTTCTGTATCTCAAACAGATAGACTGACCGCCAGACTCGCGCTCCGAAGGTTCCGTACAAACTTGCGACATAAACAGCTATATCTTTTTCATGGCACAAAGGAACTACTTGAATATGTGGTTTTAATTTCAACTCGATACCTCCACAAGTTCCCGAGATAAAGGGCCTAGATAGACGGACAACAAAGTACTCCAATAAGGGTTCCGTTTTCCCCTTTTGAGATACTGAACCCTAAAAACGGAACAATTATAGGATCACTTCGTTGTCCGTTTCTCTGTCTGTCAAAAAACTGTCATTTCGAAAACGCACCCTCAAAAATGAACCCTCAAGTTGACGCAGTCAAAAGATATCTCCGTTTATGTCGCTGTGCCCCGGTTGACCGGTTTTTTTTTAAGTTATATTTTTTTTAAATATATTTACAAGAACAAAAGGGCCTCAGAAAAAATCGGATACTGCGATGATATTGGTCGATCAAAGCTTGTATAGCAGTAAGACGTTGCAAGCGAAAATAGTCCTTATGATAGTCAGATCCAATTTTTGGTTAAAGTACACATTCCCAAGATTATAAATGACGTTTATTGTGCAAGTAGGTTTGCACAAACACTTTTAAATGACTTTTAAAAAACTAGATGAGGCCGGTGTTTCGTACCCGACGACTCTGAGAAACAACAGCCGAAACAAACTCAGAGGTCATAGTTTCTTTTAAGGTCCAAACAAAAATCTTGGTCAACTTGCATGAGGACTATGCAGATTAGTATTTATATTTAGGTTTATAGAGTTTAAAATGGTAAAGCAAAAACCGGGGACACAAGACCAGATCATAGTGAACCATAAACTAACTTGAATAACTTGAATGTTTATCTTACCTTAAACCTTGAATCAAGTCTGGCGATTTCACCCTGTAGAACATCTGGTATTTCGAGAGGCGACTCCTCCAATTTCGGAACCTTTTGTGGTGTAGGTAGATTTCTGGGAAGGAACAATGAATTTAAAGCCATGACTCCAAATATTAAACACTAGTTTTCGCCCGCGGCTTCGCCCGCGTTAAATTTGGGGTAACACAGTTCCCCTTGCGCCTTACTGTTTTGTAATAGCAACGCTAAGTTTTCCCTTTTCTTCCCTCTTTCTCCCTCACATTCCACTTTTTTTAAATAATTTTATTAATTAGCCTATGTCCGTCTCCTGGTTCCCAACTATCCCTTTACCAAAATTCATCAAAATCGGTTTAGCGCTTAAAGCTTGAAGATGTAACAAACAAACTCACTTTCGCTTTTATAATATTAGTAAGGATTTTATGCATTCATTGTAAACAATAAGTTAGAATTACAAGTAGTTAGAATAACAGTTCAAATATACCGGACATTATGTTACTGATAGGGCGTACTATGCTACTATTATGTAAGTACTATGAACGTAATATGCTGGAAAATAACTTTGCTTCCGGAAGTCGGTGACTTTTGTTTTGTTTCGTTGATTTTTTTGCCATCGACTTTCGTAAGTAAAGTTATTTACCACTTAATATATTTTTTTTGGTAAGCGGTTTTATTTTTTACAAAAAAAGTTTTTCAGCATTTTTAGTTATGGTATTATACAGGGTGTTTGGAAGAGCGATGCAAAGCCGTGAAGCAGACCTAGTATAGACTATTTAGAACCATTTGAACCTAACTTGTCTTCGGCGAAGTGTGACTATTTTTTTTAAATCAAATTTTAATGATTTTTGATGATAATCCTAAAATTTTGCAGTTATTTGCAAATAATTAGTCAGTTTGAAAGATAAATCATTTATTTTTTAATTTATTTTATTAAAGTAATGTCTGAACAATCAAACGAAACATGATTAAGGCATCTGTGTCATGAGAATTTTTTTTTTTAGACAGTTGAAGTTAATACTTCTGTTTTTAGATTAAGAAAACAGATTTTTGACAGTTTAAAAAAAAATCACGGATCGTGCTTTTTCTGTTCAAACATTTTTAAAGACATGCCTAGTTATTAGACTTTCTTTTGAGGTATCAATTACGCAGATAGCTTACAAATTATTGAAATTAGGATCTACAAACTAAAGTGAGGGAGAAAATTAAACATTTTAAATAGGGTGATAAAACGAGACTAGTGCTTTAAAATAATAACATTTATTATTATACTTATTAAAAAATAGATTTTATGTTAAAAAAAAATAAGAAGATAACTTTAATTTTGGACATTCGAAATAAAATTTAGGGGAGACTCTCTAACACTGCCGACGCGTGACGCGAGCGATAAGATGGCGATAAATTTGACAATTTCAGGTAGCGCCCGCGCACCCCTAGTTACGTGAACACATTTCACAGCAAAAACGACTTTATTGGTAAGACAATAGGGTCGTGTTTCTTTAGATAGGGTCAGTAACTACCTGTTTGTTTGTTAATTTGTTCTGTAATGTTTGAAATTTGACAGCCGACCGGAGCGTGCCATAGACTCCCACGCGTTCCATCGTTTTGTCTCGTCGATAAAGATATTTGGAGCGCTGGGCTATTGAGTACTGGTCAATTTGGTAGTTTATTTTTGCATGAAGAATATTATAATTTTAATTTTGTCCATCTGTATTTATCTATTATTTTGTAATTTAATCTCTGTATCTATAATTGGAATATTTATTTATATATGTGCTCCGTTCTGTGTCCGTGATACCACTAACTGGCCCTGTCAGAATACCAGCGCTGTGTTATTTTATCCTTAAAATATCGCAGCTTATGCTGAGACAGGGACCTTTTTTGGCCTCGCACAGACAATAAACTTGTCTGTACTATTTTATTTTATTTTGTTACTGTTATACTTGTTTTGTGCGAGTCCCAAATAAAAGTTTTTCTTTCTTTCTTTCTTTTTTGTTTTTTTGAAGGGACGCCAGTTTACTCAGTCGAGTAACAACTGCGCTTGTGACTAGACGTTATCTCCTTTTTCGTGACAATTCATCGTGTTCAGTTGTAGCCCTTTGCGCTCCTGCACGTGACTCTTGAACTTTTATTTTAAGTTGAACTTTTAGTGCGTTACCAGCCGTTCTTGTGAGAACTGACTATGGCTACTTTCTCGAACGAGGAATATGCTGACATCGTTTTTATGTATGGCAGAGCAGACGGCAATGGATCTTTAGCACGACGGATGTACCAAGAACGCTATCCTAATCGGAGAGTACCGAACGTAAGAGTGTTTTACAACACATTTCGTCGGCTTGCTGCAGATGGGATACACCGTGTGGAACCTGGAGTCAATCCAGGTAGACATGGTACTGACATCGAACAAGATATCTTAGCGGCATTTCAAGCTGATCCACTTACCAGCACTAGAAAAGTAGCTCGAAATTTAAACATCTCCCATTGGAAAGTGTGGAATACAATGCACCAAAATAACAGGTATGCGTATCATGGCACGGGCGTTCAAGGTCTTGAAGAGCGAGATCCTCAGAGAAGGATACAGTTTTGTCGTTTTCTTCTTAACTCTGACATTGAAAATGCATGGTTTCTGAAGTCAATCTTGTGGACAGACGAAAGTAAATTTTCTAGGGAATGCATAACTAATTTCCACAATCTTCATCAATGGGCTGAAAAACACAACAATCCACATTGGAAAAAGCAGAAGTCATTTCAAAGGAAATTCTCGGTCAACGTGTGGGCCGGAGTGATCGGCAGAACACTGGTTGGGCCCCATTTCTTACCGGATAATTTGAATGGCAAAAGTTATTTGGAATTCTTACAAAATGATTTTCCAGAGCTTGTAGAGGAATCCGGGGCCCTAATATTCACAGGATACCGAGAAATTATTTTCCAACAAGATGGTTGTCCAGCGCATTGGACATTGAATGTACGCGAGCACTTAAACAATTGCTTCCCTGACAGCTGGATCGGCAGAGACGGACCAATCCCTTGGCCCGCCCGGTCACCCGATCTAACGCCGCTTGACTTTTTCGTGTGGGGTCGGGCCAAGGAACTAGTTTATACAAACGTAGAGATAAATACTAAAGAAGAACTGATTGCGAGAATAAATTCAGCATTTGAAACAATGAAACTGAAAAAAAGATGAAGTTGAAAATTACAACAACGGAAGTGAGAAGACGGGCCCGTGCTTGTGTTAGGAACCGCGGCGGACATTTTGAACATGAAAAATAAATGATTTGTATTAAAATTTTGTTTTAATTATTTCACCGATACATTTTAATTTTCTCCCTCACTTTAGTTTGTAGATCCTAATTTCAATAATTTGTAAGCTATCTGCGTAATTGATACCTCAAAAGAAAGTCTAATAACTAGGCATGTCTTTAAAAATGTTTGAACAGAAAAAGCACGATCCGTGATTTTTTTTTAAACTGTCAAAAATCTGTTTTCTTAATCTAAAAACAGAAGTATTAACTTCAACTGTCTAAAAAAAAAAATTCTCATAACACAGATGCCTTAATCATGTTTCGTTTGATTGTTCAGACATTACTTTAATAAAATAAATTAAAAAATAAATGATTTATCTTTCAAACTGACTAATTATTTGCAAATAACTGCAAAATTTTAGGATTATCATCAAAAATCATTAAAATTTGATTTAAAAAAAATAGTCACACTTCGCCGAAGACAAGTTAGGTTCAAATGGTTCTAAATAGTCTATACTAGGTCTGCTTCACGGCTTTGCATCGATCTTCCAAACACCCTGTATATCACATTATTTTTATCGAGTATTCATTTTCCATTGTTATAAAAGATTAGGAGAGACATAAACAAAGAGATAACGATAACTCATAAACTAGGTACCTAAGCAATGTAAATAATATGGCACCGCTTAGGAAGTATATAACAAAAAAAAGAATTATGCAAATCGGTCCAGGCGTCTTTGAGTTATCGGTGATTCGGTGAACATACATAAAAAAAGATTCCGACGAATCGAGAACCTCCTCCTTTTTAAAGTCGGTTAAAAATAAATAATCCATAACCATCTTTATGTTAAGAAGATCCAGAACCAAGATTCTGGATCTTCTTAACATACCAAATGACGTCAAACAAAAGTTGGATGATTAATAATCTTACCTCATTTCTGGTCCATTGAGTTGGTCAAGCGCAGATCCGAATGTGCGCTTGAGTGTGTGGTTCGCTAGTGGTGATTGTAAACAGTTGTTCACAACTTCTAAGAGAGGATTGAAGATTTGTTCCTGTACACAAAATATTTAGTGTTATGATCGCAAGAGGGAATATGCATGTAATTTTTTCTTTACTTTAATCAATGATAAACACTACTAACAGTTCAACATGCTACAATACGTTGACGACACGTTTGGGGCCTGCGCTACGTGTTGGAAATCGATCCCCGCATAGAACAAATATTCGTATGGCCTACAGATAGTTGTTCCGGGTCTGGTTGTTTGTGTATGCGAGTTTAAATGATTGTAAACACACCCACGATACAGGAGAAAATCCTAGTGTTGATCAAAGTTTAAAAAAACGAAATGTTGGGAGCTGAGTGGCGGGTGAAACCGCTGGGCACAGCTAGTATATTATATGTAGCGTGATGTTATACAACCAATAGCTGTGTATACAGGCCAAACTGTTAAAAATAATACCACTGTAATTTTCATGCAATCCTAGTAGTTTTATCTCAACGCAGTTGGTTCTGCCACGGACTTGCATCCACAAATGCTGTTGGAATTAATACCACTGTGAATTCATGCAAGCCTAGTACTTTAATCGATCCAGCCGTTTAGTTGCAGTATAGCTAAATGCTAAAAAACCTTGATACCGACTACAGCGCCATCTGCCGGGCAGATTTGTAAATCTAAGCCATTCAGGGCGACACCCGCACACGCATACAAAAAATCCTTTCAAATGGGTCCATACACACGTACAGCAGAATCTAATATATAAAATTCGCGTGTCACAGTTTTCGTTCCCATACTCCTCCAAAACGGCTGGACCGATTTAAAAGAAATTTTGTGTACCTACATATCGGGTAGGTCTGAGAATCGGCCAACATCTATTTTTCATAACCCTAAATGAGCAGCGGGTGAAACCGCTGGGCACAGCTAGTTTTATATATAAAGATGATGATGTATGTTTAGTTTACCTATTCTAGTGTTTGTAGAGAACAGTACATAATATTACAGACTATAAGTTCATATTACCTTGCCAGCACTAGGCACAACGACACCCTCACTTCTCTTAAAGTCCAGCTTTTCCAACACCACCTCACATTTGATGAGCGTCTCCAACGGCATGCGCTTGTTCGGGTTCGACAGTATGTCCAGTAGGTTCTTCATCTTTGTCAGCTTTTCAACGTCTGTGGATTAAATGGTACACGGTCAATGGTGTTTACATGTGCCTGGCCTTTTCCCAACAACAAATTGCGATCGAGGCGGAATTTACACACCAGCCGTAAGGCGAGGGTATTGTGGAGCCGAGAATGGAGAGTGTGGAGGTGATAAATTATCACGTGAATCAAACGACGTTTTTCAATACACTTACGGTGAAATAAAATAACGAAACGAAAAGTTAAATGTTAACTGTTGGGATAGGCTTCCTGTATAACTGGATGCAGCTAAATACTAGTATTTTACATGGATCAACTGCTTTATCTGACGTCCACAACCCCGTTACTATCTACTACAATACCCTTTGGACGGACTTAAGGTTGTCAGACTTACATACCACTATATCGACTGTCAAAAACAACAAATGACAGCCAGGACCAACGACTTAACGTGCTTTCCGAGGCACGGATGAAAGTCGTTATGTAATGGGGTTGTTTAACCTATTTTGTGGATGGGAAATCATCCCCCACTCTGGGTAGAACGGGGGTAGTGTCAGACTTTTGTGTCAGACCCATGTTCCTTCTTTTGCCATTTAAGTTGCGGGGCCACTGTAGCTCTTTCGAACAACGTGCAACCCCGGCAGGCAAGCGGCTGTGCGGCTGTTATTATTTAGCCACAAGCCCTTCAAGAACAACTAGTACATAATAATACTCACTCTCTCCTTCACTGACCATCCGATGTACCATTCTCCTTAGAGGTTCGATGTACTTGGATAGCTGTCGCACTTTCTCCCTGTAGGCCGCCTCCTCGCCCCCCGGGGAGGCCACACTGGCCCCGACAGGAGTGTTCAGCGACGACGATGGTGACGCCACCATGCCCATACCGACGCCCCTAGGCGACCAGTAATCAGACAATAATAGGCGGAATTGTTATAAGGAATTATGAAAGAGCACCTCCTTTTTAACACTCTTATTTTCGCTTCATATGTTACTATTTAAAAAAAAAAACTTTAAAAAGTTAAATGTCATGTGATCCACTATTCGGTTTTCGTTTGAGCTGTAATGCATACATATTTAATTTGAATGACAATACATTGGCAGTGTTCCAATTTAAAAAAAAAGTCATCCGTCAATCCTCTTTGTATTTCGAACATAATTTTTTGGTGCTTTAAGCTTAATTCGAATTTCGAAGATGTAACTAAACGGTCATCATGGCTGTAATCCCTAAAGGGATTGCCAGACACCCACATTTTGCCAGTTGTGTTTATGTTAGGTTAGGTTAAGGGGTGAGATGATATGATATGAAAGGTTGTCTTGAAAAGATCGCTTTTAGCGATAAGACCGCCCATTGTGTCACCTTTTATAAGTTTGTCTATTGTTATTCTTGTAACTTGTATGGTGTACATAATAAAGAATATTCTATCTATCTTCTATCTATCTATCTGAGATCTTGGAAAAAGGTAATACCGTTTTGCCCCTCCCGGGTATTGAACCCAGGATCATGCTCAGCAGTCGAACTTTTTTTTTGGGGGATGGGAAATCATCAAATAACTTCCCCGCTTTGGGCGGAGCGGGGGGGAATTCAGACTTTTACTGACTAAAACCCACCCATGTTCCATCTTTTGCCCTTTACGTTCCGGGGCCGCGTTATCTCTTTCGAACCCGCAATCTCGGAGCAGTCGATCGTTCCCAACAATGAGTAAATTAAGCTGATTTTAAAGATCATGGGTATTGTTTTTACTATCAGCATTTCCTCTCCAGCCAAAACTCACTTTATATCATACATACCTCTGTGGTTGTTGTACGTGGTGCTGCAGATGCTGCGGGTTGGAGGGCGAGGGGCTGCCGACACTGCCGCAGGCGCCCAGGCCTCCTAGTGACGACATCGGTGACGTCATTGTAGCGCCCATTACACCTGGTGTGAGCAACAGTTGTAGATATCATGGTTAGGAGTGTTTCTTGGAGTTAGGTTTCATTAAAATACATGGATGTTCTTTGCGCTGCATGTCGCGGGTTCAATACCCGCACGTCACAAATATTTGTATGCTACGAACAAAGATGAAAGGGAATCGAAAATGCAACAAAAAATTTCATCGCTGTGGAAGGATTTTTTATACAAGAAAGTATTCTACCGATTGGTCTCCCGACCGCGATGAAAACTTTTTATTCGTTTTCGATTCCCTTTCATCTTTGTTCCTAGCACATTCCAGCGGCAAATGTAAAACTAACATCTTGTTTTCTTTCTTTTTAGTTCATTTTTTTGACATGGTAATCGTGGTTTTTAAGTTTTTAAATTATTTATTTTTATATAAGTTATTGTGGCTTGTGACTGGAACTGTAGCTTTATTCTTTCGTTTTTGACATTAGAAAGTGCCTGTAACGATCTCATTGAAATAAATGCTGAGTTTGCAGACCTTTTGCACGCCAGCGCCTTTACTGTGTTTATACGTTTCTTCAGCCTCGCCGCCAAGCCTAGTTAATATTTATATGTGGTATTTAAATTTTCGCTAGTGATGGGACATTTTTGATTATTTTGTTTTTTTATTTAGACGACTTTAGTAGGTAGTTAAGTGGCCAGTAGCGTTCAAAAGGTTGCCTACCCGTCCCTTGCTAGGGCCAGACCACGATGCTGTAGCAGTTTCAAACCAGTCCCCATATAATAATACCCTATCCTTCCCCAGCGAAGCCCTAAAGCAAGGCTCGTACCGCACAGGGGGTGCCCTTTTTTTTCGGGTGGGAAATCATGCAATGACTTCCCCCGCTCTGGGCGGAGCGGGGGGCATGTCAGACTTGTACTGACTAAAACCCACCCATGTTCCTTCTATTGCCCTTTACGTTCCGAGGCCGCGGCATCTCTTTCGAACAACCCGCGACAGAGGGGGTGCCCTTAGGGTGTAGTCTCTTAATTTGTAAGTTTTATGTCCTGGAGGCTGAAAGCCTTACTCTCAAAGCACCCGCAGGATTGCCCGGTTAAGCAGAAGGCAACCTCATAGGTTGAACAGCGAGATGAAATTCACAAGAAAAAGGGTAAGTCTCAAACTTTCATTACTCAATTCTAGTAGCGGCTATAAAGGCTAAAAATTCGAGTAAGAAGCAGTTATCAGAACAAGATGAGTTTATTTGCAATTTCTGGCTAAAGTTAGCCTCCCAGGTTGATTTTCAGGTTAAGACGGGCATGCCTAGGCTGGTCGTGGATTTCCATGTCAGCCGTTGGTTACGGATGTAAGTTAAAGCATAATTAGATGTGGACTCGCTAGTCGAGTCCTGGGCGTACGCGCAAATCAACAATAGCTACGTACTGCATCGACTCGTGAGACGGACGAAAATTATTTTGGACTCAAGCGAAAGTGTTAAAGATCTTTGACGTTACATGTAGTCAATGGCCCGAAAGTCTGACAACCAGTCTTACCGAGGCGTTTTGTTTATAGGCAGTTGTTCCATTTAGCTGCATAGAACAGTTGGGAAAATGCCAGGCAGATGATGCTATTTTGGAACTTAAGATTCCGGAAATTAATTTTATATGGGAAAAAATATTGTGTTCACCAAAAATACTGATCGTGCACCAAATATTCTTTCCTGAATGCAAAAAAAATGCGTAGGTTAGGTTAAAACTGCGACCCCCCACGCCAGTAACGACTTGCATTAATAGAAAATGGATAAAGATTTAACACTTTTTTATTGTAGTGCTATCTTTTTCCTGATGCTCGTTATGACATATTTTAATTAACATATTTTGGTGCTCATTCAGTAAATTTGGTGCAACACAGGCAAAATTAGGTAAACGAAATGGGAATAAATTGAAGTACGTTTAAATACCATCCATTTTATATTATCACTAGCTTTTGCTCGCGACTTTGTTCGCGTGGAATAGTGACTTCCGGCAGCACGGGAGAATATTAACAGCTCAACATTTTTTTTATAGTACTAAATTGATGCCGACTTCTGACCAATAGATGGCGCTGTATGTCCGGAATAAATTTTATTTTTTGTAATAAAAAATATCCTATGTCCTTTCTCAAGTTCCAAACTATGTCTGTACCAAATTTCACACAAATCGGTTCAGTAGTTTAGGCGTGAAGAAAAGACAGAAAGACAGACAGACAGAGTTACTTTCGCATTTACAATATTAGTTTGGATTACGTTACTTCCTTGAACTTGAGGGTCTGGCGATAAGGAAGAGATTTTGTGCAAATTAAAAATAAAAACGACAACACGGTTGGCGTAGTGGCTAAACGTTTGACTGCTGATCTGAGTGTCACAGTTTCGATCCCCGCATGGAACAAATATTTGCATGATCTACAGATAGCTGTTCCGGGTGGCTGTTTGTATATGTGACTTTAAATGTTTGTAAATGTACCCACGATACAGGAGAAATGCCTAGTGTGGGCAGTTTAAAAAGAAAGCTACAAGTCATTGCAGTCAACGATTATTTTATAAAAGAACAAACAATATATTATATGAAACTATAAAAACCAAATAAAAGTGTAACCAAATATCTGTAGGCAAATTGCATGACTAATTTTTGGTCGAAAGGAAAATAAAAATAAAAGTTCAGGAAAAAAAAAGAAATAAAAGAATTTTAATATACATTATGTACAAGCACAAAAAAAATCATAATAAAATATCACATAGCTTATTAAAATTATTCACCGATTGTGATGCGTGGCTTATTTAAACAATAAATGAAATTATTAATATCTAAATTACAAAATAATGAGTGTAAATTACGAATTACTTTACGAAGCCAAAATGTACTTGTTCTCCCCGTTAAACAAATAAATAAATTTTATTTATTTATTTATTTTTCTTCCACAAATAATGAAAATCAGTACTTAAGATGTGACATAGATATAGGAATAATGTATTTTATTTGTGGGAGATTGGTGTCTAAACTAAGCAAAGGCCTGTATTTTAGGACACCATTATATTTTAGTTATTGTAATGGATCATATGGGAGCGTTCTAGTTACAGGGCAATATCCCCGTTGAGGTCAAAAATCCAAAATTAAAAAAAATATATATCTCCTGATTTTTTATGTTTTTACTATTATTTTGAACATCGATATATTTTTATTTCACAACCTCAATGACCTCTGTATTATTCCATGTATCCATCAGCACAATGTTGAGACCTGTACACACTGATATTATCTCCAAAGCAAAATTATCTCCCAATATAATTGTTTAAACAAGTTTATAGAACAGAATTCTTGATTGATGGCTTCGTTTACACATTGTATAAAAACCCTACTATTTGGCACTAAATGCAATCATTGTGAAATTACTTTATCACATAACTTCGCTCGTATTTGAGATCTTTTTAAAATTATTTATAAAAAATAATAAAGTTATAACTTTAAAACGTAGCGTTATACGCAACATTAACCCTTAATTGGTCGCGTGGGGTGTCATGCACCCCAAAGCAGGTTTCCAGGCTCACAACTTTTTATAACTTGAATTTAGCGAGTTGGCCTTCTAGGTAGCTTCGTAAAGAAGTAAAACGTACACGATTCAGTTGCGAGCAACTCTCTGTTGTGGACGGTTGGGCTCGGAGAGCGTGTTTGGGGTGCACGACACCCCAGGTGACTGTTTGTGTGGTCTAAATTCCGAGGTAGTGAATGATAGTCAATTTCATTGTATCCGTTTCAAAACATTGTAATTTGAAAAGTAATAAATGGAATAACTGTTCCGTTGTAATACTTCGACATTTTTGAGGTTATGATGTTCGAAATGCCAAAAACATGTGTGCAATGACCATATGAATATAGTCTGTCAAAATTGGGACGATAAAAACTAGGATTAGTAAAAAAATATTTTTCATATTTAAAAAAAAGTTAATTATGTTAAAAATACGTTTAAAAGTTGATTAATATGTAAGTTTAAATGTTCTTATTAATAAAAGTCAGATTTTGCATGTATTTCGTATTTTATTTAATTTCCTAAATCTGGGGTGCCAAACACCCCTCGCGACCGTTTATGCAACTTTTTAGGCGCGCCCAATTAAGGGTTAACAAAAGCAAAAATAAATGTGTATATTTTTTTAAATATTTTCAAGTATCAAGATTGTATATTATAAAGATTTTCGACAACTTATTCAGTCTCACCAACTCTGTCAGATCATATTCTATGATGTACAAAGCGAAAAGGATTTTAGGCGCGTCGGCCACACGACCAACAGTCGAGGCGCAGTCGAGGCGTGGGCGCATTAGGCGCGTCGCCCACACGACATTTGTGAAGAAAATCTCGTTGCAGCGTGCCTCTTATGTGCCTGCGCCTCAACTGCACCTCGACTGTTGATCTTGTGGGCGACGCGCCTAATGCGCCCGCGCCTCGACTGTTGGTCGTGTGGGCGACGCGCCTTAGGCTTTCTATCGACGTTGTACTGGGGTTGGTAAAAAAAAGCAATTTGTGCAATAAAAATATAAACTCTCGCCTTTTCCCCAGCCAGAAACTACAGAATGCGACCTGCTACGATCCCTACATACTTTTTTCTTCCGCTGCTACTCTAGGTATAGTTTTCTCCACGTACATTCATCTGGCCACACACACATGTCCATCACTGGTTAGGCCATTGTACATACATTTGCCTTGTAAGTACTTTTTTCTTCTAAATTATCCTTGTACATATCCTGCTATTAAGAACCCAGTTTTATAAACTATGGGTTTAATTTGACAGGCGTGTATAGTTTGACCATAAACTCAACTTGCTTCCACATAGATGATAGCTTTTCATCGGGGACACCACTGATTAGTTTCCTAAATCTATGCGTCATTGCATTGCGGTGGCGATCCGATAAGTCTGAAAACATTTTAATAGTATCAATGATATCGTTGCTTGTTTATGTCTTGTAGTGGTTTAATCATTACAAAAATGATAATGAGTGATCTTAATGTAAAATTGTTGAAAAATTCGCAACTTTACCCAATTAAAAAAAAATAGGCAAAAGGTTTGCTATTTCAAACTTGACATGTCCAAGAGATATAATCGGTAATATTGTTCAGTGCCTGAGTCATAGTCTACCACTAAGCCTGAAGGTGCTGCAGAATGCAGAAGATGGTAGGTGCAACAAAATATATAATGTATAGACTCATACTACCAACTGATATTGGATACTTAAATGGTGACCTGTAAACAGCATCACCACTAGAACCGTACATCGCCACCGTAATGCAATAAAATTGTCGTAAATTAACCAGTCTGATAGTTCAAACACACTTCTTCCTGTCACTAAAAATTGCTATTAGCTGATAAATAATAATTCTTATTAACAAGGACTTAATGCCTAAAATTCGTACAAAGCTTAAAAGAGCCTATTGTATCCCCGTGCATAGAAAAGAACTCCCATTGCATCTTTTGATGACTTAAATATGAGATATAATGGCACACTTACCCATAGGGCTAGGCCCGCCCATGCTAGGCGAGGGCGCGGAGGGCGAGGGGCTCTGGCGCAGGAACTGCGCAGGCGGCGGCGCGCGCGCAGCCTGGTAGGCACCGCCCAGCATTCCACCCACCTCCTGCTTGGTGCCCACGCGGCCCATGTGGAGCATGTTCAAGCCCACTATCTGGCTGTTGCCCATGCCTCCAACTACAAACAGAGAAAGGATTTTGATGGCACGCGCGACGATTAATTATAAGCTATACAAAACCAGTTTAGTTCTGAAAATGTATAGCGTGATATGTCACAGCGGTATTAGCACTTGAAGTTCAAAAACCACCCTTAGTGCTAATGTGAGAGAGCTGTACATAGCAAATTGATACAATATAATATATATGTATATGTACTGCTATAAACTGTATAACCACCGATTGTAGATAACATTGTAAAAAAAATATTGTTACTTTACTGCTGTGTGTTTAAAAGAGTAACTGTTTGGATGCATCCTAAAAATGTATATAACGGCATATCATTTGTAGAGTACGAAGTAAAAAACAGTTTGGCAGTGGGTCATGGTGATATAAACTGTGTGACTTAAACTCATGATCATAGCAGGAAAACCAGAGTACAAACATTATAGTGTAGATAGTTTCAACTTACCCATTTGTCCTTGCATTTGTCCCTGCATGTTATTTGGTGCCATCTGCCCCCCCATTCCAACTTGGTTACACGGCATCTGTCCCATATTATTGGACCCCGTCATAGGAACCTGCATTGAGTTTTGCATTGACATATTCGGCATCATCTGTCCCTGCATGCCTCCGGCTAACTGGCTCTGTAATTGACTACCCATAGGGTTGCCCATTCCTCCCATGCCACCAACCATATTATTCCCCATTTGGCCTTGATTTCCCACCATTCCCATTGGTCCACCCAATTTGTTCTGCAACTGCATGTTCATTTGTGGTCTCTGATTTAATGTTTGCAGAAGATTTGTGGCTGTCTGAGCTTGTGGTCCTTGTGACACAATTGGGCCTTGTTGTCCCATCTGGCCCTGCATCCCCCCCATACCAGGGTTTGGGCCCATAACTCCTTGCTGCTGCATTTGCCCTTGGCCCATGTTCATCATTTGATTTCTAGATCCTTGTGATGCTAAGTTTTGCAGTGCGTTGATAGGGTCTGGTGTGAGACCTCCTTGGTTATTGGGCCCCTGTTGCTGTTGACCTTGTGGGGCCTGGACTTGAGGGCTGGGGCCAGGCTGGCCTTGATTAGGGCCCTGCATTTGCTGCTGACCTTGATTTTGTTTGGATTGGGCTGAAGCACAAAGTTAATGTTTCAGCATTTCATCATAATTACATTAAATGAAAATTTTATAGTTAAGAAGATAACTTTAACAGTAATTGGATTAAAAAAGTAAATTGTCTTAAGATACATGGACACTAAAAATACATATTTTATATATATTATGGCTTTTTAGTGCTACATACAATAAATAGATTCTCTGCCTTTTTTTCCTTTTAAATATTTAATGGGTTATGTCAACAAGTCTTATGTGGATATTAAAAACAAGATAGCAATACTTACACATTTCTCTTACATGTAGTATTAGCTTAGCAACCATGTTCATATACTCCTCACGAGTCTTGGCTTTCATGAACACATGGTTCTCCATCTCACTGCTGTTCCGAGCCACTTGGACACCGGAGCGCTGGATCACCTCCTCACTGTTGTAATATTGAAAATTATGAGTTTAAAATTGGAATTTAGTAGAACACTAGCATTTGGCGTTCTACCTATAATATTATATATTATGCTGAGCTGTTGTTCATGATGAATAATTTATCTTATCTTATTTCCTATGTTATCTGCATAACTCTTTTTCCAACCACATATATTGGAGTTTACGGAGAGGTTCAATTAACTTCTACCTCTCTGACTGATAAGGAAGGGAGTGTCCAACTTTGGCTGACTAAAATTCATCCATGTGAGAAAATGACACTGGGTACATAAGGGTCATTTGTGGACACCCCAAAAATGTGAAAAGACTAATTTGCTTCTGGAAGGAGGTGGGCTGGCTGGAGTAGAGGCCAGCTAGGTGCACAGCATACCCTCTGTGTGGAAACCAGCCCCTCCAAAGAAGTGGAGTCCACATGAAGAAGAAGAACTCATCCATATTCCCTCTTTTACCCTTTGTTCCGGCTAAAATCTACCTGTTGCCCTGTCTATCACCCATGTTATGGTGATCCGGAGTGTCTCCAACGGTGGCAGGGGAATTGGGAATGGCTATAAGTCTTAGGCTCAGCTGAATACCAAAATTTACATGAAGCAGCTATCTGAATTTTTCAACTAACCCAATTACTAGTGAAATGAGAACACTGACAGCTGGTTGCTTACTTAGTTGTATTGTTTATATTAACAATGGCCTGCTTTAGTGATGAACCACAAACTTTCTATGAAGAGGTGAAATCCTATGTAAATATAGATATTATTATTTGTTAGATTTATAAAGGATATTTATGGAGACAAACAAAAATCTCCTTTTTGCTATTGCAGAAACTTAATTTATACAAAATAGTACTGCATACAACTGAAATTACTGAGAAATTGGGGTCACAGACCAGAGAGCGTTAGTATATTCATGGGAATTTCGAATGTAAAAGTGAGTCATACCAAAGTCGAGAAAGATTTTCCTTATTTGAGTGATCACTTTTATTGAGCACTATATTTTTGAGCACTGTTAATTTGGAGCTGTATGTTTACTATTTAAATCGTTAAGACTGATATGTTACCATTATTATTGTATAGCTACAGGTTGCGCCATGAAGCCGCTGTGGCACCGCAGACAATGCAACAAATATGCTGAACTACATAATACAATATAGTAAAACTTACATTTTCGACACCACACTCTGCCGAAAGGCCTGAGTTCTCCAATTATCATCAGAAGCCATTGTGTTAAATTGTTTAAAGTTTTCCATATACCGTTAAAACCAAGTGAATGCTGCCGCTTCTATGGACACATTTGTAATAAAATACAGACAAAAATGGATTTAAAACATGAAATTGAAAGCGCTCGATATTGAGGCGAACGCTTTGTTTTAACCAGAAAACGAGGCGCACAGATTAATTATCTTTGACGCACTATGACGTTTTCTCAGGCGCAGTATAGTGTTGCTACCATTGAAGTTTCGATTTCAGTGGCACTTTTAAAACTTGTTTCAAAAGTTCCATAAATCTGATACATACTTTTACCAGGCAGTATTCGGGCAGTGCGAGGCACCGAAAACGCACGAAATTACATCACTATAATCTGATTGAACAATCAAACAATGAAAACAAGAAAATCTACGATCTCCGAGGTACGGTACAGTAGACCGTGCTAAACATTTTCGAGCTCATTCTACTCGGTCTTGTTTTATAAATATTTTAATTAAGCTGGAATACAAATACTGTGTAGTAACTGAGCAACATAGCTGAGCACATCCTAGGCCTTTATTAAAATAGAGTTAATAAAAAAAAAATAGGAATGCCAATGACTTCTTACTTTACAAACCCTAAACCTAGCTGTACCCTAAAATATCTCTTGAATCTAGTAGATAAATCCAAAAGCTTGGGACATTGCTTTTGACGGAGTAAAACATGAGTGAGGAAGATTTAACAGCAGATTATTCCCTACAACATTGAGTTGCACATGGCAACATTAAATGGAGCGTTCCAGAGGTAACTTCTTTGATAAACTATCTTAAAACAAAAAATAGAAGAAAAACGACACGACGATCAAGTTTTCAAAATAAAGTGGTATTGTTAATCGCTAATCTCTTCGAGAAAGATTATATGTTCAAACTGTTATATTATAACTATTTATTTGTTTGTATACATACTACCTAATATGACTTAGAGATGATTGAAATGTCACTGTCAGTGTCACCACTCAACACTGGCAGAAGACTTTACCAAGACAAAAAAAATCTGATGTTTTTCCCCACAAGGTGAAAGCGCCAGAGTAGCCCGCGAAAATCAAATTTCTTTTTTTGCCATTTACAGGTGTCAGGTTGTATGTGTAATAAAAGTTTTACAGAATTATAATCACAGAACAGAAAAAACAGATTAAGTATAATCATAAATACAAAAATATTAATGATTGTAATTTTATTTAAAATGTATAAATTTTCATTTATATATACTTATAAAGAATATTACAAAGCATTATGTTAAACATTTGTAATTTTATGTTTTTCAACATTGCATTGATTAGGTCTGGAGTGAGGCTTCCTTAGTTATTGGGCCCCTGTTGCTGTTGGCCTAGTAGGGCCTGGAATTGAGGACTGTGGTTACGCAGGTTTTGATGTGTGACCTTGATTTTGTTCAGATTGTGCTGAAAAGTAAAGCAAATGTTTCAACATTTCATCATCATTACAAAATTTAATTTAATACTTTAACATAAATTGGACAGTAAAAACTGTCCCAAGACATTACAAGATATGATGTAACTATTGGGGCTTATTTGTGCTATATTCTATTTATTCTGACACATGCATCTTACTGATACAGAATAAATAGTTTTTCTTTCCACTTTTTACCTTCATATTTAATGGGATTTGTTCACGTCTTATATATTTTCATCTTGATATTAAACACAAGATAGCAATACTTACAAATTTCTCTCACATGTAGTATAAGCTTGGCGATCATGCTCATATACTCCTCTCGAGTCTTGGCTTTCATGAACACATGGTTCTCCATCTCAGTGCTGCTCCGAGTAACTTTAACACAAGAACGCTGGATCAGCTCCTCACTGTTGAAATATTGAAATTCATCAGTCTTTAATTGGGATTCAGCAGAATAACAATGCCAAATATTCCACTGGGCATAAAGATGCTGAGCTGGACTCCCAGTTGGTGCATCCTTGAGACACAATCCTGATGTCCAGTAGTGGTTAACCATTATAAATGTTTCTGATGTGCATCAAAATTTACATCACATCCTATTTCAATGTTATCTGCCTAACTTTTTTCCTAACAAGGTATTTTGGGGTTGGCTTCCAGTACTAGAATTTACAGGAAGAAACTTTCGGACCTCTTCAACCAACCCAGTTACTGGATGCTCACTTAAGTGTATTGTTAATACTAACAACAATTAATTTCAGTGACATGACATAAACTCTATGAGGCGGTGAATCCCTATATATTATTTATTAATATTTTATAGATATATTATTAAGACACAAAAATGCACCTTACCTCATTATTTTATAACAGAAACTCAATTTGAACTAAATATTAGTTTTGGTCACAGACCAGAGAGTATAATTATATTCATAGGAATTCTGAATGTAAAATAGTGAGTCATACAAGCAAGATTTTCCTTATATTGAATGATAACCAGTTTTATAGATATTGAAAGGCACTGTTACTTGTACCTATTTGTTTTTGAAGTTTAAAGGTGAAATTAACTTATCTCTTCTCAGAATTCTGTTTTAAAATGAACTTACGGACCCGTATTCTGGCTAAAGATATATAGATCGCGCTGACACCACAAACAACTAACATATTGAAACTTAGTAGGAAACTTACAGTTTTGAAACCACACTCTGCCGGAAGGCCGGAGTTTTCCAACCATCCTTATCATAAGCAGAGGGATAAGCCATTGTGTTTTTCATTTCACATTTGCCATACACTGTTGAAACCGCTTTTAAATAAAAGCTGTCGACTTTGATCACTAATATATCTAGACAGAAAAGAACTAAAACAGACAAAGCAACATTCATAATTTTTTATCTTTGTGTGCGTGACAAACTGACAGTCGCGAAACTGAACTACTGTTCTAGTGTGCATATTTTGATTGGAATGGAACGGATTTATTAAAATATTGATGTTACACATATTCTACGGTTTCAAGGGAACAAATATATTATAGAATTAATATTAAATGTATTAAAACATTATACTATCAAAATTTAGTTGTTGTGCGTAGAACACTTCGATCAACATTTTTGATCGAAGGTAGAACAGACAAATGTCAAGAAGAATAAGGAAAACTTTACACAAAAGGGGTCTTAATATAGTGCCCTGGGGAACACCGCAGGAGTTTAGACGATAGGCGGATCTATAAAATAAATAAATAAATAATAAATATCTTGGGACAACTCACACACGGCTATCTGATCCCAAGCTAAGCAGAGCTTGTGTTATGGTAACCAAACAACTGATATACATACTTATATAATTTATAAATACATACATATTATAGATAAATCACACCCAGACACAGAACAAACAATCATGCTCATCACACAAAGTTTGTCCTGGGTGGGAATCGAACCCACGACCTCCGGCTCAGCAGTCAGGGCTACTAACCACTAGACCAAGAGGCCAGTCTATATATTTTCTTTTCTAATAATGTATGTCTATGTGTATACGCATTGTTGGCGATTAGTTAGTTAAGTTTTATACAGAAGCTGTTGGTGACCTTTTTAATAAATAAAATAAAGTTTCTAACCAGCGTAACGCGTTGAATAATAACATCAGTTTTTGAAAAACATTATTACAGCAAGGAGAAAATAAGTCTACGAAAACAATATAACTTGAGTCGGGTAATTTTCATACTTAAATAATGTTATCCTCTCTCTTCGATATCATAATAAGTTGTGACTTCTTTTAAAATGTAATCCTTACTTACTAATATTATAAAAGCGAAAGTGAGTTTGTTTGTTTGTTACCTCTTCACGCTTTAATGGCTTAACCGATTTTGATGAATTTTGGTACAAAGATAGTTGGGAACTAGGAGAAAAAAGAGTGGTATATGAGAGAAAGAGGGAAGAAACTGGAAAACTTAGCGTTGCGCGAGCGAAGCCGCTGGCAAAAGCTAGTAATAATATAAAATAATAATATAGTTATCGTGCAAAAAAAAAATGAAAAAAAGAAGCAAATAATTTTAATGAAATCCTTTTTTGTAGAAAATATTTCTTTTTCCTAAGTGTTTTTCTTAGCTAAGTTGACTAAAACTCCTCTGTTAGATAATCTCTCACTAATTAAGACCTATTAATTAATTAAACCAATTGATTTCTAACTGACTAATTGAGACTCAATTAGTCAGTTCGAATTAATTGGTTACTGTTTATTTTCCAACCGTAAACTATGAAAAATTCAGAAAAAAAATTGAACTAAGAAGGATAAATAAGAAGTTTAGTTTTACTTAACCCTTAATTCGATTGTGGGAAGTATACTGGACGTCCAGTTTGAAAAAATCTATAGCATTTATTTTACCATATTAGGGTTTTGTTTAGTGTCGAACAGTTTGTTTTTATCCTATATTACTACATTAAAAATAACTGTACATGAGCACATGCTCGCAGCCAGTCACTCGCTGGCGGAATGTCAGAGAGGAAGAACGCGTCGCGACCGCTCTCGGTAAGTCTCGATTTATATTTTATTTTTGTTCGACAGTAAATAGTTATTTATTCTCTGTATATTCCGTAACGTATTTATGTATATATACCTATACTACAATCACAATATTAGTTATAGATCTTGAGTTATTTTCTGTGAAACTAGGGTGTCCAGTATATTTCCCATTGCCAGGTTTTCAAAGATTTAGTAGGGTTTAGCGATGTGCAGTATACTGGACTTTGCCCATGATACAGAAAACTAAAAAATAGGAAATATTAGAAACTAATATCCGTATTATGCGTTTTATATGTTATTTCTTGACACCTAGCAATATTTTTATTTACAGGTTTTCAGAAAAACACCACGCGCGTCATAATTATTAGCTTTAGTATCACCATCTAACTCTTTTAGACATAGAAGGCTTCACCAATTCTGATAAAGAGCCAGATTTGAAGCCAGGAAGTTGAAATCTTATCAGAAAATGCACCATCCATCGTCACTGAAAAACCTGAACATGTCCAACAGTAACATCAGAAATGACGATACATCTGACGACGAAATACACAATAGCGAGCCAGAAGTCGAAGAACTATCCATGCCTCATTAATGAGAGAATTGTTGTCATCTACCAGCCAGGTAAATTGAATTTGCCATCTTACGTGTCTCTATCTTACTACTATGATAAAACTACAATATCCAGCAATTGCCTAACGTTATAGCCTCTGAAAAGGTTTGAATGCATACGCAGGGTTATTCATTTCGTAGACAATTCCTGTCCCAATTTGGATCAATACTTGAAAGTGAGGCCGCTTCTAGAGAAGGTGAGGACGAACTACTCATCCACTGAAAATGAGATGAGGTACAGCATTAAAGAAAAGACAATACCATATAAAAGGGCAGAGGCGGGAAACACATGGCTATATAATCCCATGAACCCAGTAAGTAGCATTTCAAAAACTCTGTCTGGGCAGGTATGTCGGGGATGGTATACGACTTAAATTCATATCAATACATTCAGTTTTCTCACGAAAAGCTTAAGGCCGAAGGAGAAGAACCTGCAGAGCCAAGTAGTCCTTTGCAAAACCATTGAGGTGCGCATTTGTGATGTATTTGGATTAGCAATTGTTTTTACGATTACCATAGCAACTAAGTGAAACTATTGTTTTGAAAAGTTTTGACTGACTATATTATGTATATTATTGATGTCAGAGTTATGAAATTATGTCATTATAAGAAAATAGGAATTAATTATTTGTGTTTTATATAATTGTATTGAAGCCGCGCAACCTATAAATAGTACCTATGTAATTTTTATTTTAGTGCAATAAATTATTTAGTTATACACAAAGATTTTTCATTTTTATCATATTTTTAAAATTATCGCACAATTCCTTAATTCGGCAAAGTCCAGTATACTTCACATCGATATTTACTGTTACTTTATGGAGGACCTGACAATGTCCAGAATACTGGACATGCATTTTCTGAAAATCTAGATATCCTAGATTTTTTAAATTATTTTTCCTGGTCTAAAAAACATCTTACTATGACAAAAATAAATAAAAACAATAGAAATTCATGATTTTTGTCTCTTGTCGAATTAAGGGTTAATAGAACAATAAGTTAGGAAAATGATACGTATGAATATAAAACGTAAAATTACTCAGAGTTGTAACAGTATGGTGTATTGTTATAAAATGTGTGAAGTGAATGAAAGTATTGTAGTTGAAAGTGATTTTAAAACAGACTTATTCTTAGTTTATTTATGCATGTGACTAAAAGACTCTGTTTCCATGTACAAAATAAAGATGATTAAAAAATGTCAAGTCCGTCTGTCATCTGTCATCTGTCACTGTCATTCATTACAAAATTTGTACATTTCATAGCCCGCCGAAGGCGTGAAAAAGGCAGTAAAATAAACGAAATAAAAAAACTCGAAACAGAATGGCTTCATCTACAGTGTTGAGAGTAAAACGGAGACTCGAAGAGAACCCACAAGATACTCTAGTGCTCATGTGTAAACGAATTAAAACCGACAAAGAAGAAATATCACCTTCACTGTTCGTGTTTCGAGGAACCGTTGATGATCAGGTAAACAATCGTAAGTTTCGAATTATCCGATAATAACAGATATGAAGTAGACGGTCTAGCGGTCAGCAGGCTATCATAGGATGGCTTCTGATTTTTTGAAACTGAACGTAGAATCAGTAATCTGTAGCAGGCTTCTTATTATCATGTTCACGTGTTTTTTCAGGGTTATTCTAGAATTGGTCTTGAATGCGGCCCCTTTATTATTAATTATTAAACGTAAAGTTTAATTATAATAATATGTCTATTTATCATCAAGCAATCATTTATTGTTAATAGAACAGTTAATAGTTATTCAGTCCAAATTGTTTACTGGCTGGTGTAATATTATAGTTGAATTCCTCTTTATTACCAAGTTTATTTTATTTTTCACATTCACAGGAAACAACACACGTCAAAAACTTATTGCCAAAGTCAGACTTGAAACAGCAATCTGTTCCAAATGTGGACACAATTATTGAAAAATTGCGGAAAGAACGAAAAGAGGTTACATCGAAAAGTCGTTATGAGATAGTCAACTGCAGCAGGGGCCTGAAAGATGTGGAGCATGAGGAAAACCATGATGTACTGAACTTAATTGATTTGCAAAAGACTGAGGATAAGGATTGCAATGTACAATATGCCTATGATCTGTATACTAGTATAAAGCAAGAATTTGATATAAGCATGATTGATAACTTTGTAGGGTAAGCATATTTTAAAATAGCTTATGCAATGTTGCAAGTTGTGGACACCCGCCCGTTAAACTATACTATACTGCCCCCGATAGTTAAAAAGACGTATCTAACACTTTTTCCAATTTTGAGTTATATACATTGCTGGAATCAGAAAAAAAAGGTGCATCTGCCTGTATTTTTATTAAATTTAGATACGTCTTTTTAATTATTGGGGGCAGAATAAGCCAGTATTTTGTTGGCAAGAGATCCCACAGCCCGGGCACATAAAGGAGGAACATGGGTTTTCAGTAAAAGTCTGACACTACCCCCTGCTCCACCCAGAGCGGAGGACGGGCTTGCAGCTTAGCCAGCATGGAATTCAGTAGTACTACCATACCTCCATTATGTGATTTAGAATATCCTAATATTATTCCTATTAGTCTTGGTTAAACACCACCTGTGTGCTAAATTTCAGATCAAGTCTGATTCTGATAGCATTGTAGAGTTCAGTGGGTTTTTAAATATTCTTATTTGGAACACATTTTATTTAACTTACTCAGTGGTTTATTCATTTTTACACATATTTTTATATTTATAAAAAATAACTGACTTTCTCACTATTGAACATTACCTAAACAGATGTTCTGTTTTTTGAATTATTTTTCTAAT
The DNA here is from genome assembly GCA_958449745.1 of Ochropleura leucogaster. Taxonomy (NCBI): domain Eukaryota; kingdom Metazoa; phylum Arthropoda; class Insecta; order Lepidoptera; family Noctuidae; genus Ochropleura; species Ochropleura leucogaster. Next base: position 2,354,575 of record OY288208.1, read on the forward strand.
GTTGATATAATTATTTTTAAGCCAGTCATTCACAGTCAATATTATTTGTTCTGTGTAACATGATTTTTTAATTTAGAATATTGATATAAATTTTTAATATAAATTAAAATTAACAAAAACAGTGAAATATATTGACAGCTATTTGCGACTGTTTACACTGAATAGTTTGGCAGAATATTTGAAATGGGCTCAGATGCCAGACTAAAAAAAATTAAGTTATTTATTATATAATTAACATATTTCTTTTGCAGAGTAGAAACAGGCTTGGTCTTAGATTCATATGACCCATCTCAAGATTCAGATATTGAAGCTGATGATGACGATGATTCAAATGATGAGAACAATTGGAGGAATGAATATCCTGACTCAGAGCCTAGCAGTATAGAGTTAGATGATATGGTGAGAGCCATGGAGAGGGTGGATATTGGTAAGCAGAATTACCTTACTGCTTTTGTAGAACTACGATGCTCGTTACCAATATTCAAAGTCTGACAGCCAGTCTTACCAAGGGGTATGTTACATGGTATACACTGATTTCTGGAGGTCAGATAAGCAGTCGCTCCATGTAAAATACTGGTATTTGATCAGAAGCAGATGACGTTGATGATATACTTTCATTTTCAGAGGACGACCTTTCCAGCGATACCGGCGAAGACAAAATATACGATGACCCACCAGATTTATTCAATGAAGATGTCCAAAGATACGGTGAAGCATATGCCAAGTACAAAGCCAAAGTGCTTTCAGAAAACCCAGAGCTATCGAACAACAGAAGCCTGGTACATTGTACAAAGGTAGAAGAAGATCCAGGGTATAAAAATGACAGTGATGAAGATGGGTTTTATTATGGAGAAGAACAGGATACAGAACAGTTTAAAGAGCAGTATAGAGAAGAAGAATCGTCAGATGAGGATGTTGATTATTGATTTGGAAAGCAGACTGGCTTTGCTAGACATGGTTGGAATCTTAAATGCTACCTACTCAATTTCAAGTTTCCGTTATGTCGTTTACTGTGATTTGAAATTGAGTTTCATTTTAGAATGTAAGGGATAAATAAATAAAGAATGTTACATTTTATGTGGTTTTTTTTTATTTTTGTAAAGTAATTACATTAATTGGTTATACAAATTGGATGTGATTGGAAATTTTGAATTTCGATTTTCATTTTTAATGTCTATTCTACGTAATGATGATAATGGAAACGGAAACCTGCATCAATTAGGTTTACACAATAAACATGCTCCGAAAATATACATCACACTTCGCCCATGGGTAGGTAGGATTGTTCCATATTCAATTTGGTAGAATTCCCATGTGACAGGGGCGAAATCGGTAGTTTTTTTTTTTAAACTAAATTAATGCAGGTTTCCATAAAGTATGATTGATAAAATAAAGACGATGAATTGACTTTCTCCTCGAATTAATACAGGAGCAGGTTTTCAAATTCACTCAAGTGGGCCAGTTGACTCGGCATGATCAGTCCCATGCCGGGAACCTTGTCTTCAGCTGAAATCATAAAATAAAGTATTAAATCCTTACTAATATTATAAAAGCGAAAGTGTGTTTGTTTGTTTGTTACGTCTTCACGCCTAAATGGCTAAACCGATTTTGGTAAAGAGATAGTTGAGACCCTGGAGACGGACATAGGTTACTTTTTTTATTGAGAATTGAGGGAGAAAGGGAAAACTTAGCATTGCTATTACAATAAATAAGGCGCAAGGGCAAAAACTACAGGTAGTGGATACCTGCACACCAGGAACTGTGTTACCCCGAATTTGACGCGAGCGAAGCCGCGGGCAAAAGCTAGTAACCAAAAAGCCAGTTTGTTGCGCTAGGAATGGGACAAAGGGGAATGTTTTGTTGTTCGATGTCTACTGAGGGGCTGCGCAAACGCAGAGGGGCCTGCCAGGGCCACCGCCTGCCGGGGATGCGGGTTGTTCGAAAGAGAAACTGCGGCCCCGGAACAGAAATGGTAAAAGAAGAAAAAGGTGGGTTTTAGTCAATAAAAGTCTCGACAATTCCTCCCGCTCTAAGTTATTTGCATGCGTTCCCACCTTATTTGCCAAAGACAACCGACTTCCAAAACACAGAAAAGACGGAACAAATAATTTATTTAAGGAAGTCGGTGGCTTTTGTTTGATTTATCGTTGTTTTGTTTGTAGGTATTACTTTTTTAAAAATAAAATATTTATTATATTATATTGTTACACGCTTTTGTGTCTTGTGTCGGACACAAATCCTAGGACCAAAAGTGTCCTTCCACGCTTGGGCAGTGCCATCCTTACTAATATTATAAAAGCGAAAGTGAGTTTGTTTGTTTGTTACAAGAGGTAACTTTTTTATAGAATTAAGAATTTCTTAAAGTAAATCCTTACTTCCTTACTAATATTATAAAAGCGAAAGTGAGTTTGTTTGTTTGTTTATTTGTTTGTTACCTCTTAACGCTTAAATGGCTACACCGATTTTGATGAATTTTGGTACAGAGATAGTTGGGAACGAGGATACGGACATAGGCAAATTTTTATTAAAAAAAAGTGGGATGTGAGGGAGAAAGAGGGAAGAAAAAGGAAAACTTAGCGTTGCTATTACAAATCGATAAGGCGCAAGGAGAACTGTGTTACCCCGAATTTAACGCGAGCGAAGCCGCGGGCAAAAGCTAGTAGAAAATAATTATGCAGTAGTAGCTTTAATCCGACACTAGACAAGTGTCTGTCTACGTTTGCCCAGCGCCTTAGTTCCATTCATCATAATTGATAGTAAAAATATCACAAATGTCGTAACTTGTCACATTTGCATTTAGATAAAGATTCACTCAAAACCGCAGTTTTATATCGTGGCAGTAAGAGTGATTTTTCAATTGACTTGTGGTTGAAAATTGAAAATAGCTGACTGTTAATCGCATTCCAATCTTATGCTGTTATGTTTAAGGTTACAAAATACTTAAGTCAAAAGCGCATAGGTATCCTTACTAATATTATAAAAGCGAAAGTGAGTTTGTTTGTTTGTTACCTCTTCACGCTTTAATGGCTTAACCGATTTTGATGAATTTTGGTACAGAGATAGTTGGGAACCAGGAGACGGACATAGACTAATATTTTTTTGAAAAAAAATGGATGTGAGGGAGAAAGAGGAAAGAAAAGGGAAAACTTAGCGTTGCTATTACAAATCAATAAGGCGCAAGGGGAACTGTGTTACCTCGAATTTAACGCGAGCGAAGCCGCGGGCAAAAGCTAGTAATAAATAAAGGTAGGTATATCTTACCGTTCTTCCCCATCTCCTTGATGTTTTCAATGATGCATATGATCAAGATCATGTACATCGGCTTGCTGTTCACCTTCTGGAACACCCCATCCTCCAGCTCAATACCAGTGCATTGAAGCTGTACTCCTGTCTCCTCAATCACTTTGTTGCTGAGGAGGAGAAGGGAAAATTGTGAGGCAGTGGACGTAGAGAATCAATGAAAGTATTACAATCAATAGTAGTAGGTAAATAAATAATTATGAGCAGTGATTGATGGCTTAGCCGAAACGACCGTGTGCTCCGACATTTTCGGAAAAGAAAAACCGACCAAAACCAAGTCAGACTCAGCAGCCATATCTTGTGACTGCGTAGTCTTAGGGTTAATTTTTTCAGCATAAAGGAATCACAGTGTTGAGTACCTATATATGGTTTTAATTTCAATTCGATCAATTTTTTGATTTTAATTTATTTGATTTTAATTTATTGATTTTAATTTATTCGATTTGATTTTAATTTATTGATTTGATTTTAATTTATTTGATTTGTTCTGAATTTATTTGATTATGTTTTGATTTTGTTATGATTTTGATTTTTGATTTGAATTTTAAAGTACGGTTTTGAATGAATCTGGTAGTTTTCTTTATTATTATTTTTAATTTTATTATTTTTTACTTGTATGTTAATCTTTATAAATATGTTTGTAAAACCGTTTTTTGTGCATGTGGTGTTAATCTTTAATTAATTGTTGCACTTGTAAATGTTTACCCTTGTTATTAACTAACAAATGTATACGTGTAAACAATTGTTGGTTAACCTAAATAAAATAAATAAATAATCCGATACCTCCACGCGTTCTCGAAACAGGGTTCTTGATCAAAGTGATCCAATAAGCATACCTACCGATTTTTTATTCTTTTCAGGTACGAAACCCCTTTAAACTATCATATACCAACTCTTCGAAAGGGAACGAGCTGTCCAAACCCTTTCACAGAATGGTGGTCTGTCCTAGTAGGCAGAATATTATAGGCAGAATCTGGTAATGTTAGGTACTGTAGGTATCCTTGGAATCGCGGACGTTCACAGTTGGGAGTCCGCCTACGAAGTGATCTTGGACAAGACGGTGGTCACGTGTGGCCGTGCAAAGCGAGGCTCAAGTGAGAACCACTATAGATTCTCAAAATATGGTACAGCCACAGGCACTGCTGGCAGGTTTTCCTTGGCATTTAAAGACGCCCCGAAGCCCCTTTCTATGTGTCAATGGTTATTGGGATGCTTTATGAGGCAAAAAACCGGCCAAGAGCAGCCTAAACTCGCGCACCGAGGTGTCCGCGACATAAACGGCCATATCTTTTTACTGCGTAGTCTTAGGGTTGTTTTTTCCAGCATAAAGGTAAAGACATGAGTGTATGGTTTTAATTTCAACTCGATACCTTTACTCGTTCCTGAGATAAAGGGTCTTGACAGACAGACGGACAACACGGTGATCCTATAAGGGTACGGAACCTTCAAAACCCACGCTGTTCGATCTTAGCCTCAAAGGCGCCATTTGTAGTTTGCCCCGAAAACAAAAACAAAATTAACCTGGATCCTAATATTCCGGATATTATGCTTATTAACACCATCTACTTCATTGATGCTGTGATAGTGTTGCGTTTGTCAACAGGAATTCTTACGTCGCAATAAGGTCTTCATATCCAACACAGTTGTCTATACCTACCTTGCCATTTGTAGGTAGATCCTTTGTTGTAAAGAAATCGTAGGAAAAAAAACTACCAATATTTAATTATACAAACTACTTTTAAATATCCAGAGCAATAAAACTCACAGTTTATCCACCATGGTCTGCCTGAATGCAGGTGTCTTCCAGTTCGTATGCTCATAATACGACGTAGCAGCCGCCGATGACGACTTCACCTTTTCAATAGCCATTCTACCTTCTCACAAACACTACTAGGAGACAAGAAGCGATAAGGAGCTCAAGAATCAACGAATGGACCAAGTAATAGGACTGTTCTTGTTGTTATAATTTTTCTAGACGTCACGTGGCTCGGAGGGCGAGAGACTAAGGCGAGACCATTAATCAATGATTCGCGCTTGCGCTGTGACGAGAGACCGGTGCACGGGTTCGCGAAGTGCAGTGCAGCGCAGTCATATGAAAAAAAAACAACGCTTCATTGATAAAATCTTTGTTTATGACCCCATAAAGTAAAGAAAAGTAACTTTTAAAAACTCTGCTTGGTTGATTTGATGTTTGCGAAGTTTTGGGGTTAAGTACTGAATTTATTTCTACTTGTTGATATGTTTTTTTGATTGTGAATAAACTGCAGCACTGCACTTCGGCTTGAGCTCTCCCCTCTCTCGGATGCGCCGCGCCCTGGACCTCTAAAAAAGAAGGTTCTCGCATTTTGCTTCTTTGTTTTGCTATTTTATTTGGTATCACTCATTGATTTTACAAACCTGGTAGAAAGTACCTATTAACTTACTTAGCCCTTTCTTGTTTGTTGTAAGTGACAACAATTAGCATAACATTTAACTTGAATCCCAACAGGGTTGGGCAGAAGCTTAGAACCTATCAGTGTACATGTCGTTGGTACATGTTTATTAGAATAAGAATTTGTACCTAGACGTCAATCGACAATCGATAAAGCTAGTTTAACGTTATCTTCCAACGCTGATACACGAAAAGCTATTATGATTACTATCCCTGATTAAGTATGGAAACTTTCACATGTGATGTGTTCATTAATCGCCTAGGAAGCCCCGTATTCATGGTAAACATTTGTTTAGGAACAGTTGATCAACATTGTTGGTGAGCGGCGAGAATGATGCTAGCAACTATATTTAAATCAATACAGGTTGTCCACATGCACGTCTGTTGCCAGCAACATGTTGACAGCAATTCCGCAACACGTTGATTCAACTTTGTTGCTAAACAAATGTTTACCATGAATACGGGGCTTTACTTATTATATTTTGACAAAATGTATAACGGCCCACATGCTTTCGTTTTTTTCGTGTAGGGTAGGGGAACCCTACCTTTGTACATACCTCAAAAGGAAAGAATTGAACCCTTATTGAAACACTTCGTTGTCCGTCTGTCTGTCAAGACCCTTTATATCGGGAACGCGTGAAGGTTTCAAGTATGAAATTAAAACCATATAAGTAAGTTCCTACTCACACTGTGATCCCTTTGTGCTGTGTAAAAATTAACCCTCTAAGCCTACGCAGTCAAAAGATAAGGCTGTTTATGTCGCATGTTTGTACAGAATCCTTGGTGCGCGAGTCTGACTCACTCTTGGTCGGTTTTTAAAATAGTGCCGCATCACAGAAATCGAGTTACAATAATTTGACGACACGGTTGATGACGGTTGGCGCAGTGTTTGAGCGATCGACTGCTGTGCTGCGTGTCGCTGGTTCGATCCCCGCACGGAACAAAGTATGACTTCAGGTGGTTGTGTCGGGTCTGGCTGTTTGTGTATGTGGAGAAATACCTAGTGTGGGGCAACGTTTTTTTTTTAAACAAATCAACAAAATAAAAACCAGTAGAGTTGAGAACCTCCTCCTTTTTTTGAAATCGGTTATAAACTACTACAAATTTGATCACTTGGACATCTCTATCCGTCCACCTCCGGCTATTAAAATCATTTCAGTTATTATAATAACTAACGCCCGGTTCCAATAAACAAAAACGAGTCGTTTTGCTTACGGATAGTAAGATTTTGACATACGTCTCATAGAACTTAATGTCAAAATAGGTACTACTATCCATAACCAAAACGAATCGTTTTTTGTTTATTGGAACGGGGCGTTAGTTGTCTCGTAGGTCTATTGGTCGCTAGCGCGCGTACTGAGCTTGAAGGCTGGGTTTGATTCCCACGTTGAGAAACTGTTGTTGAGATTTTTCATCAGGATTTCTTTTGTGGCAGCCGCGGAGCAGAACCTGGGGCCTTAGTCTGCTATTACAATAGTGTCAGAATGGTCGATCACTGATCGCATAAGTGATCGACCATTCTGGGACCTGGACGCATGCCCGATTTATCGCAAAAGGCTCATCCTTTTGTACATGGAACTGTTTAAGTATAACTGACAAAATGTGGGTTTTCTACTATAAACACTTCTGCTTGACCCTTCGGCGTTTACAGGCGTGATGTTATGTCGAAACAGAACTAGAGAGAAAAAGCATAGCTAAAATACATCAAATCAAATCATTTATTTCAATTAGACCATTACAGGCACTTTTGAATGTCAAGAAACAAAATGAATCTACAGTCCCGGTCACAAGGCATAATAACTTGTGAAGGTACTGCAGTTGCCCATTCCAAAGCGTTGATCTCTATGGAGAAGAATGGGCAAGAAACTCCATGGACACTCTTTTAAATTCTAATATTTTTACAAAATAGGATTTACATCATTCGTGTTGAGATTATACAAATATGTGAGAACGATGTAGAAAGACGTGTGTGTAAGAGCGTCCAGAGTAAATAAAAAGCAAAATTCAATTTAAATCTAAATAAATTAAAAATGACCGTGTTAGTTAAAAATGACCAGTCCCAACTGACAGCGCCCGTTCACGAACGAGACGTATGGATCAGCTCTATTCAGCTCGACCATTTTGAAGGGAGCTAAATGACCCGACACACCCGCCACTGTCAGCGAGACATTTAAGTGAGCATGACACTATTAATCACCAGGGCTTCGTCAAGTCAATGATAATACATAGCACTCACATATGGGCTTAATAATTCTCTATACCAGGGGTCGGCAACCTCTTGGCAAGCAAGGGCCACAAGGTGACAAAATCATCTTAAGGCGGGCCGCAGTTATTATACTTATAATAATTGGTCATATTCCATAAAAAAAATGTCATTAAAAATTGTTAAAACATAGTGAATTTAATTCGTACACGTAATACTTACATTATGTTTGTTTGGGCTTTATAGCTATAAAACAAGAGAAAAATAAAGAAATGCAAACTACAAGCTACCTTCCTTAACAGGAAACCGATTTTACACAAATTTTAATGTGATGTCTGAGGTTGCATTTGAGAGGCGGTAGGGGGGCGGAGGAGGTATTTCGTGTATGTTAGCAGTCATATTTGTCGTGGCAAATCGTAGAATAGCTCTTTTTTGCAGATGGGAAATCATCAAGTTACTTCCCCCGGTCTGGGTGTAGCTCGGGGAAGTGTCAGACTTGTACTGACTAAAACCCACCCATGTTCCTTCTTTTCCCATCCCCCATCCCATCATCTCTTCTTTCATCCATTGCCCTTTACGTCCGGAGCCGCGGTATCTATTTCAAACAACCCGCAAGCCCTGCAGGCAGTGGCCATGGCAGGTCCATCTGCTTTGATGACATCTCTATGAGGCGCGCGTGGAAAACTAACGTGCCATCGACACCGCTTGTCGTCAATAGACGGACGCATCCCGCATCTACGGTGGCCGGGAGCCGTCTCGCGGCGCTCGGCGCCCCGGGCGTCTCCCGCGGAGGCTGGGTTGGCTAGATGTTCTCTCCCTCAAACGCCCGGCCACCTCCTTTGCTAGCATTACTGCTTCGCAGAAGGAGGTGACCGCTTCTCATTCCCTCTCGCTCCGGACCATAGCCTGAACCAGGGCCGGACGCGAGAGATCGCCGCCGCCGATCGCTTCTACGAGGGCACGGCGGTGCCATGGACCGCACGACTCCGGCATAGAGTCTACGGCAGGAGGCGTTTGGCCCCCTCAGATTGGGCAGGAGCCGCATGAAAATAGCCCTAGCCCGCTCGTGTTTGGGAGCCAAACGTCAGAAGCATTTCTGACGTTTGGCGAAAACGAAAATCCTCCGGCTGTTGAGAACGATTCTCAGAAACTTCATGGTTGACCCGACACCGATGCAGACACTGCAGCCCTCGTCGTGAGGGCTCTCCCCGTCTTCCAACGAAGTGGGAACTGGCCCCTCTCCAAGCATGCAAACATCTTAGGAGCCCTAGTAGTCGGGGTCCGAGAGAATCCAAGGCCAGGACCTTTGCCGTGCAAGGTCCCTGGGTGGTATTTTTGGCCAAAGAATAGTTCTCAAATGCTCATCTGTAAGACGAGAAGCGTATTTATTTTTTCTATAATTGACAATTGTAAAATTGTAATGAACTGCTTGGCAAACTTTTACATTTCGTCAAATCAGATGGCATTTAACAAGATCATTGGATTCATAGGAGCTTTGAGCATATCAGCTAGTATGACACATTTTTCAAAGTGTTGCCGAGCAGAGGGGTTAAAAGGCGTGCTTATTTAATGCGTTGATTTTGAAAATAATTATTACTTATTTACAAAACATTCACGGGCCGCAAGGAAGACGTCCGCGGGCCGCATGCGGCCCGCGGGCCGCGCGTTGCCGACCCCTGCTCTATACAATGCAAAGATACTTTTACAATCTTCTGCAGCTTCCACTATAGCTTCGGATACTTATCAATGAGTTTACCCCTATGCTTGAGGAGCAGGACCAGCATTAAATATAAATAAATAAAATATCTTGGGACAACTCACACACGGTTATCTGATCCCAAGCTAAGCAGAGCTTGTGTTATGGTAACCAGACAACTGATATACATACTTATATAATTTATAAATACATACATATTATAGATAAATCACAACCAGACACAGAACAAACAATCATGCTCATCACACAAAGTTTGTCCTGTGTGGGAATCGAACCCACGACCTCCGGCTCAGCAGTCAGGGCCACTAACCACTAGACCAACAGGCCCGTCATTGAGCCAAGCATTTTTATCATCATCAAAGTAAAACCAGATCATTTAAATCTATATTTTACTAGCTGATCCCCGGCATGAGTTGCAATGCAATTTTTCTACCTATGTACCTACCCTACCTACACAAAAACCTATACTTACTGCCTTTAGTTTTTTTTTTCTCGCCGTAAAAACCATCCTTGGACTTCAACGAATATAAAAAAAAGAATTGGTAAAATTGGACCAGGCGTTGTCGAGTTATGCGCTTACCAACACATTTTGCGATAAATTTTTGTAATAAAGAAGATAGATTAACACTTTTAGAATGTTTTTATTGCCTTAAAAATTTCTTAAAGTAAATACTTAGTACTATAAATACTTTAAAATGTTCTAATTTTGTGCTATATTATTTATGATGTTTAAGGTGCTTTCATTTAAATGAAATAATGCATAATATAATTTGCTGCCATAAAATACTCCTCAGTTGAATTTGAAACACTGCCCTCTATATTAGAATAATATTTAACCCCAAGACTTCATTAGTAGTTCTTATTCCACGTCAGAGATGGCGCTACTGGTGGTAGATTTATTTTTGTTTGCGTTCTACGTTTGTTTCCGCAGACTGTATTGTGGAGTTATTTGATTTGATATTTTTACTTTTTTGAACACAACCAAACCGACTGAAGAAACCAAACCTCGGACCAAACTTCGGTTGTTTCCTATTGGTACCGCTATCACCGTATCAGCTGTATCAATGTTATTGGACATGGGACCCGAAGCATAGAGAAAAAATAAATTTAATCTTATTCACAAACTCAAATTCTTATTCATAAGACGGCTGATAAAAAGCCCGTACGAGAACCTATTTAAATAGCTGAAACTACTTATTATTTTTATATTACTTATTTACTTACTAATTGTTATCGTGGCTACTTATGTCGATCTTTAGATTAAGCTGCGCTTGCCTAGGTTGGTCTATCTATGGATGGGTGCCCACCGGTTACATACTGAGTTGCTTCGTTAAGCTGTTGGACCTGGCTGTCATTTGTAGATCTTTGACAGACGTTACAGTTAGTCAGTGTCCCAAAACTCTGACAACCAGTCTTAACAAGGGGTGTGTTACCCAGTTGTAACTGCGTTGTGGAGGTGAGATAAGCATTAAGGTATTACTATAAGGCATAAGGCATTTACTGTACTGCATCCGGTAAGACTGGAAGCCGATCCCAAAATAATTGGGAAAATGATAGCTTATCGTGTTCCAGAGAACTCCATATTGCGAAAAACTCAGATCATCATTGTCCAGAAAACTACATTTGTTCGAACTCGATAAGCTTTTTTTCTTTCGGATGGTAAATTACCAAATAACTTCCCTCACTCAAGGTGGAGAATCCAGAAACACTTTGTCCGACCCGGGATCTCATGCTGGGAAGAAGAACTTGAGACCAGGGCTGCACTGGGCAAGTACTAATAAAAAAAAAAAAACAAAAACAGTCCAGTGAACAACGTCGCTTCGGTCTTTTTTAAGGCAAATCATCTAATATTTTTTTCCTATCTAGGCGGAGCGGAAAGGAGTGTCACTTGTATTGACTAAAATCTATCCATATTCCTTCTTTTCCCCTTTGTGTTCCGGGGCCCTGGTTTCTCTTTCGAATAACCCTAGCAGCCAGTAGTTTCGGCAGGCCCCTCTGGAAAGAAGTTACTCTGATTTGTTCACGGAATTTGATACTGCAGTTAAGGTTGCTATGCTCGCGTTTTAATAAAGACATCTCTTATTGCGATCGCAGCGCCCTCTAAATGGACTCCAATTTTACGTCACTTTTCGATGAAGACTGACCGCTGCAGGTAACTCAATTGTCTATGCCACTTCGCTCGATATTCTCTTAGGAAAATCAATCACAGATTTAAGAGATGTAAGTCAGTATATTGCAAAATATAATTATGTGCTATCCTCGTTTTGGGTTTCGCCACAGTCGGGTTCTGGGTGCCCATAAAAAAATTGATACAGCGTCTAATAAGGCCTACAACTGGTTGGTTGTCGAGTTACAAAACAATGGAGGCAATGCTGCCAGCCTTTTTTTTTTTTTTTCGGGTGGGAAATCATCCAATGACTTCCCCCGCTCTGGGTGGAGCGGGGGGGCATGTCAGACTTGTACTGACTAAAACCCACCCATGTTTCTTCTATTGCCCTTTACGTTCCGAGGCCGCGGTATCTCTTTCGAACAACCCGCAACCCCGGCAGGCAGAGGCTCTGGCAAGCCCCTCTGCTTTGCTGACTCTCTTTGAGGCGCGCGTGAAACACGAACGCGCCGTCGACACGGCCTGTCGTCAATCGACGGACGGACGGTGAACTACCCATTGCTCACCGCCCACAGGCCCGCATCTACGGTGGCCGGAAGTCGTCTCGCGGCGTCCGGCGCCATGGGCGTCTCCCGCGGCGGCTGGGTTGGGCAGATGTTCTCTCCCTCAAACGCCCGGCCACCTCCTTCGCTAGCATTACTGCTTCGCAGAAGGTGGTGACCGCTTCCCATTCCCTCTCGCTCCGGACCATGGCCTGAACCAGGGCCGGACGCGAGAGATCGCCGCCGCCGATCGCCTCTACGAGGGCACGGCGGTGCTCCGCCCAAGCCGGGCAGATCGCCACTGTGTGCTCCACCGTGTCCTCCGGGCGATCGTCACAATGGTGACACCCGGGCGCTTCCTCCCGCCCGATGATGTGCAGGAACCTCCCGAAACTTCCGTGTCCGGTGAGGACCTGCGTCAGGCGGTAGGTGAGGACGCCATGACGCCTCTCCAGCCACTCCTCAAAGAGGGGACTTATCGCCACTATTGTGGCGTGCCCTGCACGGGGTTGCGACAGTCGCTCTCTCCATGCCACCATGAGATCGCACCGAAGGTCTGCCCGCCGAGCGACAACTTGCCGCGGCAGCGGGTTTTCCCCCCGGTGTAGTGCCTCTGCGCGCCACTCAAACAGGCGCGCGAGGACTATCGCCTCCAGATCCCACGGTGGCAGTCCGGCAAGGAGGCTTGCTGCCTCGCCGGAGATCGTGCGGTAGCCCCGGACAAGCCGTATGGCCACCACCCTTTGGGGCGCGTTCAGATAGTGGGCGGCGCGCCGCCCTAAAGAACGCGCCCATACTGGGGCCCCGTAAAGGGCCATGGACCGCACGACTCCGGCATAGAGCCTACGGCAGGAGGCGTTTGGCCCCTTGAGGTTGGGCAGGAGCCGCTTGAAGGCAGCCCCCGTCCGCTCGAGCTTGGGAGCCAAACGTCGGAAGTGTTCGACGAAGTTCCACCGGCTGTCGAGGACGATTCCCAGGTACTTCATCGTCGACCCGACGCCGATGCGAACCCCTCCTACCGTCAACTGGGATCCCGACGGTGGCGTGTTTCCGCGGCCATGAAAAACCATGGCCTCGGATTTGTGCAAGGCCACCTCGAGACCCAGTAGCCGGATCCTCTCCACGACTATCGCAATCCCGCGTGTCATATTGTCGGCCGCCGCCTGGTGCGACCCCCCCTGAGCCAGGACGAGCGTGTCGTCAGCGTAGCAAACTACACTGACGCCGCTGGGGAGGTCGGCGCGCAGCACCCAGTCGTAACCGATGTCCCACAGGAGCGGCCCCAAGACCGATCCCTGTGGGACACCGCACGACATCTCTCGCCGGTTCCACTCTCCAGAGCGACCGGGGTATATGACGGCCCTGTCCGTCAGATATGCCCCGACCACACGACGAAGATAGGTCGGCATCCGGTGGTATTGGAGTGCCTCCCTGATGCAGCCCCAGGGCATGGTGTTAAACGCGTTAGCGATGTCGAGAGACACCGCCACGACAACCCCACCCCTGGACACTGCAGCCCCCGTCGTGAGGGCTCTCACGCGCATGATGGCGTCCACCGTCGAGCGCCCCTTGCGGAAACCATACTGGTGATCCGCAAGATCCGGCCCAGTCCCTACAAGGTGCCCGACGAGGCGGTTTGCAATTACTCTTTCAAAGAGCTTGCCCACCTCGTCGAGCAGCACAATGGGCCGGAATGCGGACGGAGAGTCCGCAGGGCGCCCCGGCTTCTGTATGAGGACCAGCTTCCCCGTCTTCCAACGAAGTGGGAACTGGCCTCTCTCCAAGCATGCGCTTAGGAGCCCTAGTAGTCGGGGCCCGAGAGCCTCCAGGGCCAGGACCCAGGCTTTGCCATGCAAGCCGTCGGGTCCCGGGGCGGTGTTTTTGGCTTTCAGCCTGCCCACCGCCGCTCTCAGATCTATGCTGCCAGCCTTCGGGGCACTTTTCCTGTTGACCTCAATGCGTACGAATATTTTGACGCCCTGTAATTATTTTACCATTTTTATACTTGTTGTAACATATTTTTGTTAACAGTTATGTCTGTTTGTAGTTTGTAAATAATAGTAACAAAACAATTCAATAATACTTTGTCAGGACCTTGGGATCGAACCCAAGATTTTAGCAAGATGATTAACAGTCATGTCCCAGCTCATCAATGAGACAACAAAATCGCTATATGATAGAGTAAGTCGTTTATTTGATTTGGTACGTAGTGCGACCGGGATATTCATAAATATATCCCCGATATTTTTTTTGTAGGGTCCATGGGGTAAATAAAAATAATGGTTAATATGTGATAAATAATTTATTGTCTGGCGGTATTTTTACAATATCATTGTATGCCTACATCAGTTTAATTTTCATTAATTGTTATTATCACTTTAATTCAACGTCTTAATATAATAATGTTGCATTTTAAACATTGGTAGGTACACTTGGATGTCTCAAATTATGCTTTTGTCACTATTAATTTGCTGGCTTCAGCGAAACATATTTGCATAAAATAAAAACGCTTTAAAGAGCCTGAAGGAGGTTTTTAATTTATGGAATTCTTTTTTATTTACCTACTCCATATTTTCACGAATTCTACTTTTTTAACAAAATCATTTTCAAAAATAAATTAAAACAACTTATAAGTGACCAGCTTACATTACCAGTTAACAGCGTTAAAAATGAAGATTTTGACCCAATTTTTTTTGTTTAATTTGTTTTTTTTTTTAAGTTATTTTAATTTATACTTTATTACATGATGTTAAAAGAATATAAAGTACAAAAATAATCTAATCAAAGTTCTAGGTACTCCTAGAAACATTTTTCGTTCAAGATGGGTTTATTTTTAATTGATTGTTTTAATTTGAATAAAATACTTTAAGACATCCACTAAACACACGAAACAAATAAGGATTCTATTCGAGATGACGCCCCTACATTAAAAACTATGTTTTTACTGAGAACACAGTTATGGCACATAACATCAGATGCTGTGTTTCATTATTTACTTTTACATAAAATGTCATGATTTTTTACGTTTATTCTACTGATTGATGTCGTTCGTAGAAGTGATTTAAAAAAATGGTGTAAACTATTAGATGTCCTGAATTACTGTCTTTTTGCGTGTTTTTATTCGAGCAGTATTATAAACAACATATTTTATGAAACATAATGAAATTTCTTGATTAATTTATACTATGACTGAAAACATAAGTTTTACGATTTTGATTTAAAGTCACTTCTGCCAACGACTGTCCACTAAATACGTCATAATGGAAGATCGACAACATTTTTGTTTTGTACCTAGGTATATTTTTAATCGCAACACTGATTCGAGACTCATTCCTTTACAGACAGACAAAACATAAAAGTTACACAAATTACAATAATTATACGTAGGGAACAAGTCTTGTAGTCACTTAATCTACAACTATATTTAATGAGATAACTATAAATGCAAATTACGATTAATCTAGCGATGCTTTGGCATTGACAAAACATGGTATTTTACTCTGTGCCCAGTATATTTTTTTATTTCAAAATGGCGCTGAATGGGACATGCAAATGCAAATGTCAAAAAACTGTCAGAAACAGTATTTTTTTCTTGTTTAGTTTCTTTTTTCGTCGCGTACACAAATATACGGGGCACACAGTATATTTTATTAACACTTACGTTTTGATACTTTTATTTCGGGGAATGATAAAATACTGTGATTAGCCAGTTTTACACTGTTTAAGAAAAAAACTTTCTAAATTGCGTTATGTTTGCATTATTGTAAACGAAAATTGTTAAAAACTTTAAAACTGAAAGTAGTTCGGATACTATGCGATTGGAGGATTTCGAAAAAAGTGTTTTTTTTTTGCTTTGAACAGCTATCGCTCTTGTTTTAAAAATGATGGAATAAAAAATTACAAAATTTAGCGAATTAATTAATAATGTCGAAAAACTTACTACTTGTAGAGTGTCGAGACGCTTCAGAAAATTAAAAAGTTTTCGTAAAAAAAAATGATTGTAAAAATGACACTGGTAAATTATACCGCATAATATGGAATCAGCACCTGCTCGGGGGAGTAGATAAATTCGCCTACTAATTAATTAATATTAAACAAAAATTAACAACAAAAATCGAACAACCACTTATAACGAATGGTAATAATATTTAGTAATATCTTTACATATATTTACAATTTTGGTAATATTTTTAACCGTATACTAATTCAAAGACGAAGTTTAACTTTTAACTAGGAAATTTACAATAACAGAGTAACAAAAATCTTATAGTATTGAGGGCTTTTATGTACATGAGCCAATATATTAAGAATTTTTAACTTTTTGTACCACATGAGCCCAAACTCATACGAGTATGAAAAGTATTAGAATATTAAGAAACACACAATTAGCCTTAGTTACACCTTTTTATGTATGTGCTATTAACATACATTGGGACATACATAGTCTTTATTATTTTACAAGATACAATGGCGTAACGTAAGCTAACATTATATTCTTGTTTTTATAGTTTTATAATATAACATTGAATCGAAAATTTCAAACATCCATTTGGCATTGATATGCAGTACAAGTTTAATTTAATAATCATTAATTTATTGCACAATTAGTTTAATTTTATTTCAAAACGAGAGGATACATTCTTATTCTAAGATAATTACAAGAAATTCCGGTGAAGCAACTTAAGCATTTATGTTTTTGCGAGCAATATTTTCAAAGTACATTTTGATAATAGCAGGACTTTTAGATAAAAACTGCCAGTTCGTAACACTTCATCAAAAAAAAAAAAAAAAACTTTTTTTTTACATTTTTGTAATACACTCAAGGAAAAAGAGCCAGGGTAGACCGCGAAATACAACCCTCTAAATTTATTTAATCCCATTGCATGACTTTTTCATGAAATTTTAATTGGCATTTGTTAGGATTACAAGAACTTAGATGGCTCTATTGATGATTTTTAAGATAATAAATCTAAAAAACCATATTTTTTTATCTTCGCGAAACTTAATTGAATCAACATACACCCTCACAATGATCTGAAATTTGCAAAAAAAAACATACCTACTTAAATAATGAATTTCGCGGGTTACCCCGACGCTTCTCCTTAATAGTGAGAACTGCTTGTGCCGCCACCTAGTTCGTTCTCTTTTCATAACCGAATAACAGATGGCGCTAGTAGTAGTCAAGTCAAAAAGTATCAAGAATTTTGATGAAATATCATCGACTGTGGAATATAAAATTGCCTGCAACTCATGCTTGTAACATCAGTGCGCCAAAACCTAAGAATCAAATTCATAGTACAGGCGTGTCACTGACCCTAGCAGGTGTAGGCACGTTGTTATTTGCCGTCGCATCCTGATTGTTAGCAGTACAATAAAACTGCTTATGTGCCTTGTAAGTATTGACATACTTGAAGGAAATATCACAAGACTTGCAATAGTTCGGGGTCTCTTCTAGTTCCGTGTCTGGTTCCTTCTTGATGTCAACTGTTGTTGTTGGGGGAGGAACAGGGGAGGTTTGCTCCTCTTCTGGTTCATCAGTTGCGTGGACCAGGCGGGCGTGTCTGACCACATTGCCTCGGTATGTGGAGGTGTACGCGCAGCTACCGCAACGGTGGACGCGTTCTCCGCCCACTGCTGGGCTTGGGGATGTAGCCTCTCGGCTGTCCTCTTCTAGAACGCATGCGATGTAGCTTTCTTCCTGAAAAAAAAGAAGATATTTTTGGTTAATATCGGCTTGTGTAGTTTAGTATTAGTGGAATTTTACTTTTTGAGAAATCCTGGCAAATAAGAAGTTTTGAGGTTTAATTTACAAATTGCTAAGAATCTGTTTCTGCCCAGGGCACGTGGTATATTTTTTTTAATTATAAGAGTTTCAAATGAAGATAGTAATGTAGGTGTTTAATGATACAAACTTACCTGTAAATCAGCCGGTTTCTTGTTGTTGAAATGCATGCGGATATGAGTGCGCATGCCTCTGAGTGTGTTGCCCCGGTACCGGCAGATGGTGCAGCGGAACGCCTTGACTCCGGCGTGCGCGTCCATGTGACGCTGCGCCGCCGCTGCCGTCGGTGACACCACGTCGCAGCACGGGCATTTCCACCCACCTTCAGATCCCGATGTAGGTCGAGGAGCCTCAGGAAGGCTTCGAGGAGACCGTGTCTCCCGCTTTGTGCAGTAGAAGGATTGATGAGTGGTCAGGTTGTCCAGCGAATTGAAGTGGATGCCACACGCCAGACAGATCAACTGACGATACTGTGGTGGTGGACCGGGCTCCGGGGGCGCGGGGCTCGCGCGCTCCTCGCCTCCACCCGCCGAGCAGTAGTGCCGCTTATGAATCCTGTAGTTCTCGTATTTACAGAAAACAATGTTGCACTCTTTGCACTTTGACACTCCTTGCTTCACAAGCACTTGGGGCGATGCCGCGGTAACTGGTAGTTCAGATGCAAGTCGCAATGCCAGAGCAGGAGGCAGAATTGCAGGAGGAACTATTGGAGTGTATTTATCTTCAGGAGGCGACGGCACACTCGGAAGTTTGGGAGTTGGCCCTCTAGAGTTCAATCTCCTTCGCTTTGGTGAACTTTCTGCGCTTGGGGAAGAAGACCTTCGAGACGGAGATGGTGTTCCTGGAGATCCTGGAAGTGAAGGCGCGCATACGATCTGTTCGGGGGTCGTAGACCGAAGTCTGTTTTCTTTCTCATGTTCATCAGTCACCACAGATTCTGGTGATCGTCGTACACTGAGATCCAAAGGGGTCGCACCATCTCTTGATTGCTCTCGTGGCCGATTGGCTGATTTTAAAACCTCATTTTCTTTTCCTTCCGCATTCATATTTGACAGTGCCCGACTGATGGGTTGGAATGTTCCATTTGGTAACAGAAAACATGGCGTATCTGGGTCAGGCAGTGTCGTACCTGGGAGAGTACTAGCGCCCCTTAATAATGAGTAGGGCACTATGAGAATGGGATTAGTGGGTAACGCCAGTGCGTACTGGTTCTGATTTTGTGCTGGAGGTGTGGCTCCAGGTGAGGGCGGTGCGGACCCTGACGTGGCAGAGCCACCCCGGGCCGCAGCTAAGGCTTGTTTCACAACTTGTCGTGTGCTGCAATAGTGTTGTTTATGAGCTCGGTAGGTTTTGATAGAGCTAAAGCGAATATCGCAGTCGGCACAGTAACGATCCTGTACCAGAGGCCCTTCCGTCACTTCTCCGTTAGAAGTCGGCGTCGGCGCTGGAGTTCCACTGCTCACCGGAGATGAGGAGTGCATCCTCATGTGGCGGTTCAAGCTAACTTTCTTATCGGCACTATATGAGCAGTAAGTGCAAGCATATTGTTTGCCTGCAGGGCGAGGAGTCTTTGCTTCGCTGCTGGACTCATCTACGGCTGGATCGGTTGTAGCATTCGGTTCAACTGGCTTCGGCAGTCTATTTGAACAATAATGTTCTTGATGAGCTTGCAATGTACTTAGAGACGAGTACCGAATGCCGCATGGCTTGCATATGTAGCCGGGTGGGCCAGTCGCAGGAAACAGCCCTGGGAATGCTGCCGCGGTTATGGCAAGAAAGTCTCTTGCTTGCGGTGCAGGTGCCGGCGGCGGAGACGGCGAAGGTGGCTCATGCTTGAGCGCAGTCGCCTGCGGGGCCAGCGCGGGGTCGGTGGCAAGACTGGTGTTGAGGCGCAAGCGAGGAGGCGAAGCGGCAGGCGATCCCCCCGATGCAGGCGAAACGCCTCCGCTGGAGGCAGCCCGTTCGCCCTCTGAGCTCGGTGTGCGAGGTTCTCCCGGCATCGCCTCGCTCTCGTTTCCCCATTCCTCGTCCTCACCTGAAAACAAAAATAAGACAAGTTAGAATCTATTGATGTGCAAAGGCGCACCTAAATGCAAAATATGGGAGCAAAAAGAATGCATGCCATATCGGCTCCTATTAGTGTTGTTAATAGCTATGCGATGGTGAGTTGGCAGCGAAGTCCCGCGATAGTCGTCACTCGTCACGTTTCATCCCGTATCTGTCGACGTCCGTCAGATGGTGCCTCGCAAGTCGAGGCATACATTAGCGCTCCTAATTGAGACGTGGCCGCGCTATGTAAATGTCGCCGCGTGGGTGGGGCGCGCGCACCGGCCACTCGTCTTAACAAATGCGAGAAATGTGAACGAGATTAAGTTCGCGCACCCGGGACGGTTGATCCGTCATTACGGCCGATGCTCGTCCATCAATATCGTGAGCGGGCCCGCGGCCAAACAGAACAAAAACTTAACGGACCCCGTTGTAATTGGATCTGATTTCCAGAAAACGCTCGCTCACCTTCCTTTTTGAGCGACAACGATCTCTACCAAGCGAGGAATTAACCTATCTTTCGCGCAGCGATCTCGACTCAAAACGCCAATTAATGAGAGGCTCAACTTCATTCTCCTGGCCCTGTGAAGATCATTATATGGGCACGACAGCGAGATGGACGCGACGATTGGTGCGGCCGCGCACCGACCGCCATCTCGCGGTAACGAACACTGCTCGGATCGGATTGCGTTCGGGTCACGCTATCCTAGTGTGCGCCCGTTCCGATTGGTCATTACGATTGCTCGGTGACGCGCGATTGGCCGACTAATGCTGCCTTTATCTGGCAGCTTAATGTTAGCGTCATACCGAACGCAAGCTTATCGAGCTTCGTTAGTCGCGCTCCAGCTTCTGTCTTTCGCTAAATAAGTTATAAGCTTGTGATTGTTGGCTTGGCGAAAGGTTGTCCGGACAATCAGATAGATGGCGTGACTCGGTGTCGTTTATGCAGCGCTCGCGAACTGAACGTCGATTCGTTAAATGATATACATCTGTGCCCTTTGTCTTTATAAACATGTCATTGCGTCCGTACAAGAGAGAAACATGCGACTCATGTATTCGTTGAAAGCTAGCCCGCATAGTTTTGACTAGAACTTCACAATGAGCTGGTTAGATTAGGTGTACCCTTTGACAGGGGAGTTGCCTCACGAATGCAGGAGAACAATGCATGTTGCGTTTTCTTGTATGAGAATTTATGGAATTAAATTAATATTAAATGTTTGTTTGTAACAAGGCCGACAAGCAGTCATACACGTGACTACATATGTAGGGAAAGAAAAAAAACAAAGCGGCCATCTTGTTGAGGTTTTATCTGGTTTGAGATCAGGGTCCAATTAAAATAGTCGTGCATCAGTGGCGTCACAATCTTGGTGATATAAATCTGTGTTTGTGACGCTTGTGAGCGATCACCTAGCTCCTCGTTCCACTACCACGGGCCACGAATCATATCTCGATTGATAACTCATCGTAATCACTGTACACACAAAACTATCTTGAGATAATAAAATAAATAAATATGGACGTTCATTAAACATTTGTTTAGGTACTCGTGTAAATATAACGTAAGTGAACGGTAGAATAATTTATGTTTTGACTTTGCAGAGTCCTTCAGGTGTCTGGTTTAATCTTCACATTGAAAAGTTCATCAAGTAACTCCGCATAACTTATTAGGTACGTACATTTATTAACTACGGACAGAATAGATCCGTCATGTACCAAGTGTTGTGCAAACAGAAAGACCGTCACCGCTAAAGGAAATCATGGTTGCACATTTACGCGGGTGCTGAAGCCCTCACCACTAGCATTTTCATGTATTTTTCCTTTGCTTTATCCTGCTGCAATCAATTTTACTTTCTGAAGATGAGGTTTCATTGTTAAATGATGTTTATTTTGCAAGTCGGTTTTTACGAACACTTTTTTACACGTAGTTTTTTTTTTAAACTAGTTGCTAGTCTCTTTTAATGTCCAGACAAAAATCTTGGTCAACTTACATGAGGACGATCGAAATGATCTTTTAATAAATAAAAAAAGAACCAAACAGTTTTGAGAAGACCCTTTTAGTCAGTGCAAACATTTGTGTAGCTCAACACGACGAACAATACCAAATAATTACCATTTGTGTAGGTCGCTTATAGTACTTAAACAGACAGAAACAAAAAAGAAATGACCCACATGGTCCTCACATTCACAAATAAAATGAATAATTATTTACAAAACTCCAAACCATCGGGACGAATTCCATACCAATTTTCTTTGCATTTTCATAAGTCCTTAGTTGCATTGATTGTCTTAATTTACACAAACTAAAATCTCCTTCCTCATTCACTTTCGTCAGCCCATGGTAGTGGTGACCATACGGCATGCGACTTACACCTTGAAATGAGGCGATCGTCTGATAGCACAAGATAAAAACTGATTCATTGAATATTAATGTACGACTAAGTATTATTATTATCTTGTACTGCATTGAGCAACTGTCGTTTTTCACAGTTCTTTAATGACGACGGTAACTTTGTTTCGGCTTACTAGATGGCGCTGGTAGTCGCGTCCGTAGACAATTGTATGAAAAAAAATGATTTTTTACTTTTAATGACACGAATAGCGGGTTTTTGATACACTGGGCTGTTTAGTAAAGTTCTTTAGGTAAATAATTATGCCACAATAATGAAAAGGTTTGTATTTTAATAGTTGTAACCTTGTAAATAGTTGTGGATAGCTGACTTCAGTAGGAAAAGCTTTGTGAAAACCTAACTTGCTTGCAAATGTTTAAAACCGATTTTTCGTTTGTAGATTTTAAAATGAAATTGAAATGATCATAACGTGTTAGAAGTTAGTTAGTTAAGTGGTACTTTTTAATGCAAATGTAGATAACGTTTATCTTTAACGCTGTTATAGCGGAAAAACTATTAATGCTCGATCACTCACTTAAGTAGCATAGACTTGTATTTATTAAACCCAACGTAAATGATTAAAATGTCAATCAACCTAGACAAAAATCTAAACAAAACCAATCTTTTCATCTAAACCGAAAACATTATCTATACCCATTTTCTTTTTTTAAACATGTCGTCTTAACGTCACTACACAACATTATGGCCGCCATTACCAGTGTTGCCAGATTGAGTAAAAAAAAAGCTACTAAAAAGGTTACTAACAAAGAGTTGAGTGACAAAGTCGGACGAGATTATCGTTGCATACATCTTGATTTATTTGTGTTTGTTGAGCTAGGGAGTGTGTATATCTATCATGCGTGTGGACTGTACGATAATATCATAGGTGTTTAATACTAGCAGCAGGAATGAATTGAATGGAACTGATGTTCTGTAAGTAACTCGTTTTGCGATACCTAGAGATAAGTTCCTAAACTATGTATTGTTTTTTGCACTCTGCGAGATTGTTGTCTGTAATATAATTGGTAAAACAATTTTAGTATGTTCTGAGCTTCATTAAATTATTTGATTTAAAAATAATTATTTCAGGTGGATTAACTGTCACATTGCTTTTCATTGGTAGGTACATGCAGTGCCAGGTGCGAAAAAGTGCCCAGGCATGAAAGTATGTTTATCGGAATTTAGTTCAGAAAACAGTATAAGAGAAGAAGGCCTAGAAATTAGAATGTCTATTAGTGATAATGACGATGAAAGATCAAAAGTATTTTGAATTGACTACCGAAAAGCTTATGTCAGTCCTGTTGAGGGTCGTCGCAGTTAGGCACTTTAAAAGCGTTTTACCACTTGTAGGCTAGGCTTTAAGGAGAAGTCGAATTAAAGACTCGTTGCCAACCGTTATTCTACAAACAGAAGTACAAAACTGTAAAGTCCTATAAGAACCAACGCAGCATCCAACCTAATTCCATCTCATTACACCACAAAACCATAACAAACCCATTCAACGATTCCAACGACTCCCAGCCACGCCATAAACACATAAAAAATATTCTCAAGTACGTATCAAGGTGGTGATCTTTCGCAAGTGACCGCAAGTGTCCGGCAGGATGAACGTCGTGCGTCACGATCGGACGCGCATTAACATATCGCCGGTTCGATTCCGCTATCGTTACGCCCTATGCTGTGCTGAGTCTGACTGTGGGACAAGTGTCCGTTTTGTTTGCGGTACGATATTTTTTGGTTGATTTGGCGAATGGATGGTTTTGTTTAGATTAATAGATGCTGTATATGTGTTAAGTGGAAGAAGAATTTAACCAAAGCAACTGCTACGGAAATTCGATAACCATGCGTTCTTGTTGTTTGACTAACCCGATCACTTGCACTTAGGATGCTTTCGGTTTTCTTTTTAATGAGTGACAAATGAACAATTTAACGTATCGATCGTGATTGACGACTTAAATAAGGAGGCTGGGTGTGAAAAGTAACTGTCTATCCTTGCAGTAAGGATAGACAGTCAACTTTTAAAAACACTTAGTAATTCTAATTCTTGTGGAGATTTCCAAAAATATAAATGCAGAACGATAATAAGGTGACTGCAGAATGTAAAAACGTTTCGAGTTCAATTATCAAATTATCCTGCCTAGAAAATGTAATCAAGTATTATCACCGTCATCAATCAATGACCATTAAAACCATAGAAGCCAACAAAAAATCACTGCTTTGCAATGGAGACGGTGTCGAGCAAAAACGTTAGTAAGTAAGCGTAGTACGTAGTAGATAAACATTTCCTTGTGCTGTCCACGTCCTGTCTCATGACGAATAAATCTAGATGTCCACGCGGACCGCGATAACAGTAACGTACAGCCGCGATGTTGGTATGAGACCGCGATAAATGTTGCCACGCTTAGTTCGTTATCTTTGGTGTTGCTTGAGGAAAAAAATTGCATGTTCTACTGTAGAAATTTGGTTTATGGTTTCTTGGAGTTTTGTGCTTATAGGTTAAAAGGAAATAGTTCCTTTAAACCTTTAAACAAAATATATAAAATATATCAGTACGTTACAGAAACTGATATATTTTGTTTACCCTGTCAACAAATTGATAGAGAAAGACTATACATATATTTGCAAATGAATTGACTATTATAATTGTTTAAAATAAAAGTGCGCTTCGGTTAAACACGATGTACCGGATTGGATTAAATGGTGACATATAATATTGTTGATAATATTCAACAATCAGTTCATTGATTACTTATTTCGAAAGAGGTCAAAGCCCTACGCTACATTTGGCCTACTGGCAGTCACACACAAATGTTTCGTAAAAAAAAGATTATATCCACTCGGAACCCAACTACGTAAAGTACACGTTTATACAATATTAATTACACACTTTAATTAACCCAGTTTTACGTGCTAACTAAATATCGTCAAAGCAACCCCTTTGCCGGCAAACGAGTGGTTGTAATCATATAGCGAAATCTCAACCTCCGTGTATGATTGATGTTGGATTTAATATTCATGAGGTGTTGCCACATGTGTGAAGAGGTAGATTTGGTAGATTTGATGTGGTATTTTTAGGCAACACTGCGAGTTGAAGCAATTATTTTAAAATCACGGCTCATATAAAAAAATTTGGTATTGAAATTAGGAACTTAAATCTTTCCTGCATATGAGTTTTTTTTTATAAAATTAGCAGAGTTTCTGATACTAAAAAATAAACGGATCGTTATATTATGTACTTGCAAATTATGGGAAAAGGATTTTTTATTGTAAATCTTGTCTAAGGACAGAGATAAGAACACTGATGACTAAGGGTCCAAAGTCTTACCCTTCGAAGAAGATAAACATGAATATGTATTTAAATAATACATTTGCCATCGTGCGATGTTAAAGATTTTGTTTGTAGCATTCTATGAGCTCATCCCAATACCTATTCGGATATTCTTACCGAACGTTAAATCGTTTACCGATGATGTACGATAAGAATATTTAATAACAGCCTATCTGGCAGATCAACATTGTTTCGACACGTATCCGAGTCATTAAAGTTTAACATATTAACAATCTTACGAACGAGTGATTTGGAGCTAACCACGTTATCGGCCGAACGATCAATTCATCGCACTTTCTCATCTTAAGCCTTTAATATGCGGTCACTTTTGAATCAGAAGGGCTACTATGACATCTTATAGCAATTCTTATTCCACTGAGTGAAAGAGATGGTGCTAGACACCCTGTATAGCTCTGTCTCTTTCTCTCAGCGGAATAAGAATTGCTTTAAGAGGTAATAGTAGGGATACAGTGCTGTTTATTGCATCAACACTTCAACATCATGTAGCACATAACCATCTGCCTAGGTTTTCCCAACTATGTTGGGGTCAGCTTCCATTCTAACGGGAAGCAGCTGAATACCCGTATTTTACATGGAGCGACTGCCTATTTGACCTCCACAACCCAGTTAGTACTGGGTAATACGATAGCACCTGGTAAGACTGGTTGTCAGACTTTCGAAACACTGACTACCTGACTGACTGACTTTCGTAACGACTGTCAAAGATCTACAAATGACAATCGAGACCTACGGCTTAACGTGCTTTCCTAGGCACGGAGGAAACTCGGAAAGTACCGGGTGGTCACCCATCCACAGACCAACCTAGGTAAGCGCGGCTTAACCTAAAGATCGTCCGGAGTGGCTGTTATTTTCTAACCACGAGCTCCTAAATCCATACTACTCCTACATAAAATAAAGATTTAGTATTTTTTTTTTATTTATTTATTTATTTATTTAATATACTATGGAAGACTTACAGCTATATAAAAACATAACATAAAAAAAAGAAATCATAGAAACAGAAAGCCAATTACAAGTCAACACGTGTTTTTCTAGAAAATACTGCCACCTTTGGAGCTTTATTATGAAACCTAATTGCCAGTCAATTTAAAAGTCGGTAGCGGTAACTTTACATACAAAATTATAGCTGACCGATTTAAGTGCTTGCATTTAGAGGTTTATTAAGCCCTTAGGGCTCCTTCGAACAGTGTCAGGAATGAGATACAATATCGATGTTCACTGATATGTAGGGTGTTCCTAATTAAAAAAAATAAGGTCTATATCACCACCTGTTGTCTCTGGTTGTGTTTTGAACTTAGCAGTGAACGAGTAACTCTGTATGCTGGGGAGTTTGTTCCGCCACCTCTTCTTCCTAGCTAAAACACTAGGTAATGACGTTCAAAAGTGCTGGTCATCAGCCAAGTTTGAATAAATGACTTTTGACTGTTCAAATTTAATGACGGCTCTGAATCTAGCTTCGAGTGACTGTATAGTATGCCTATTTAAGGACATAAGGGAACTCTAATTTACTGTGAAGACATAACATCTACTAATACCTATGACCATAATAAAAATATGCACCAAAATGATTTCAATGTTTAGTTTGTTTTTTTTTTCTGGCGTAGTTAATCCAGAGCAGACCCGACCTACCCTCCATATTAAAATACTGGTACCCAGCGGTCTCCGGGAATACCGAAATTTAACTTTTACACATTTGGGAAAACGGTAGGCAGATATGATGATAATTATGAACAAAAGTGTTTTGACAAAGTGCCGTATCCATTCATTCCTCACTCTGTGTGGTGTGCGTATTTTAAAACACAAGTAAGTACCCCGATCAAGTTTAGATATGATGGGGGAAATTAAACATTTCACAAGTAATTACTTCTTTTCCTTTCTTTGTTATTTACCGTGACTTCTTTTGACATTCAGATTGTAATAAAATGCGTAACTGTATTGTGTGTATGGTCCTACCATTTAATACCTATATATTCATGCACTTATTTACACAAAATGTAAAACTGTCTTACATCCGTCACATCACATCCATCTCTAGTTCATCCATCCAGTTGAAAACTAGTTTTGGGCACTAGTTGGCCGTTTGCTAAACTGGGCCTATTTGGCGCAACGTGAGATTATATTTTAGCTCGTTATTTTTTTGTGTTCTCTTGAGGCAGGTTCCAAATAAATAGGAATCAAAATAGTTTAGTGCCATTTTAATTGATATCAACAACTTCATTCAGTGAATGAAGTGCTTCAATGGCATGGTTTTATGTATTTAATACTGACCCTTCAGTTGCTTCGATGATTCTTGACTTAAAGGAACCGACCAAGCAGGAAGAAAATCACACGCTAACTTTTTGCCCCCAAGATTCTTGAAAAACTTTCAACACATGCATGTAAACAATTCCAATTCCCTAATCAAATACTAATACGTCCTCTCGACATGCAATCTGCATTCGCAGAAACATAAAAAAAAACTCTTTAACACACAAAAAAGTCTAATTCTGATAGGCGCGGGGTCTATTACCGTGGCACGCCGTAACTCAGAAACAAGTAAACACGGCAGTCTCGACATTTGCATTACTATCGAGTTTTTAAATCTATGCAAAACGCGACGATACGCTGCACGGGCTCACGAGTCGACCCCCCCACCGAGCCTTCAGTAAAAACACATGCGATTTCATAATACATCCCCCCCATAACTCCATGTGTGCCACGTTTTGATTAATAACCCAGGATTACAGCACACTCGGTTTTAAATACACACTTTTAATAACAATCCTCGTAATAAACCGCGAAAATTGATGATAAAGTGATAATACACATAAATAAACAGCTTAAAAGTTGCGTCCACGCATCGCTGGAGGCGTCAAAAGTAGGCGGTACTTATGATGAATAACGTGACGGAATCCGACGTCCAATCGGATCGATCTCGATTTTAATTATACGAATCGAGAACATCGAGACGCCTATAGATCGAATATTAATATGTCGATTGCGCACGCGGCGATATCAACAGCCTGGCCTTTGATTCCGCCGTTCGAATTTCGAATGCGTAATTTGATTTGAGTCCGCGACATTCCGCGAAACAGATGCATTCGATAACGGTCTTCCGCAAAAGATTCAAGATACTTATTGCCCACTGAGAAAAATAAAAGCACAATTTATAACTGCTAGCATCGAGTGATCTTGATTTTAGTTTATTTGCATTCCGTGGACGTACTGTCTGTATGTTATTCTTGTGAACATGACATTGCGACGGACCTATACGTAATAAAAGAAAACGAATTAAATTAAAACTAACAAAGCATTGTTACAATGAAACGGTCACGTCAAACCGATCCATTTCCTTTTTGTATTACAGCACAATCTCGATGTCGATAGCATCTAGCAGGCACAGCACTGCACGCCTACGACATGAAAATAATTAACTCGGTCCACCGTCAAACATCATGTTTAACATCGGCTACTCCCATACCAATTACTACCGACAATCGATCCACTCACAAAAACAGGCGCCCAACACTAGCCCCGACTGGTTTAAAAAAAAAAAACCTCGTTCTCCGCGGCTCGTCGCCCGAGAACGTGTTAACGAGCGTTTGATGGATCGTGCAACAATCTAATACCGATGTTCTTAGCACTACTACAATTTTCATGAACCTACACTCAGTTTTTATGACACTTTATTACCTGACGCCCTTCATAACGTACGACTGTGTATCCAAGCGCAACCGGACAATAACAGATCCCAGATAAATCGAAAGAAATCAATTGAATTCATGAATAAATCGCATAAACTTGTCCCGCTGTGTTATCAACGCGACATAATATTTTTTACAGCTGTTTCATAAATGCGAGAAAGCGACGCACGGGGACGCGACGGTATTTATTTTTTTAATAAATTCACGTTTAATCGGTATCCGGTATCTTTGAAATTGCTAGCGAGGCCTCAGAGATGGTATCGATATCGGCCCCACAATGTAAATTATATAATTAAAGAAAACTCCCGATTGCCATCGAATACTTATACGATGTTAATCGAATAACGTGACTTTTATCGTCGATTGCGTCAAATTACAGCTGAAATTGCCGTTTAAAAAAATAAGAGTGGTGTTGCAAGCGCAAAGGGGTAAAGGGATAAAAATCGGTTTGTTTCTTAAAATAAAAAGTGTGCGATGTCGTTTGGATCGCGGGCGGGCGAACGCGTTGGAGATTTGAAAATTAGCATTTTTGTCGAATAACTCTGTGGCGGTGTCTCGCTGAGCACAGTGAGCCCCGATACCGACGAGCTGGCCGAATCTCGCTTTTTTATACTTTTTAAAAGGATTGGACTTTAAAATATTTCTCTATTCTTTGGCAATCACTTGTTTTACGAGCTAGGAATAGGACAACAGTGCACAACTACAGCTTTTGCAATTTTCGCATGAGTTGTCTAGTCCTAAGCTTTTTGATATTAAAACTTAAAAATATATAGTCAACATTTTAAAACGCATCTAAAAAATCTTTATTGAAAAAACTTTTTAGTAAAAAAATAAAACCGACTTCTAAAAAAAACTAAAAACTGGAAAATAACTTTATTTCCGGAAGTCGGTGGCTTTTGTTGGTTTCGTTGACTTTATTGGCCACCGACTTCCGGAAATAAAGTTATTTTCCAGTTTTTAGTTTTTTTTAGAAGTCGGTTTTATTTTTAACCGACTTCAAAAAAAGGAGGAGGTTCTCAATTCGTCTGTATGTTTTTTTTTTTTTTTTTTTTTTTTTTTGTGTTTGTTTTACTAAAAAGTTTTTATTTCAACATTTTTAGTTATAGTATTATGATATAATACGCAAACACGGTTAAAAAGTTTTTATTTTTAGCTTTAGTCCCGTCTTAGATACAATTTTTAGTTCCACATCAAGCTAAGTATAGATTAAATACTAAGTATCTATATTATGCTTTAGTATTAAACCAATTCAGAAATCATATGCATCATCCCCTAGGGGATACAGCTGATACTTGATCTGATGTTTATGTTTCTTAATGACTAGGTGAGGGGTGGGGAGGGGATACGGTCACCCTGCTCCCACTAGCCTGCCTACCCTGGCGAAATCTATACTTATAAATGTGATTGCAGCAATCACGGCAGATTTGCTGTCATTTATTAAAGAGTGCCGTTGTATATCACTGAAGATCTATCACCAAATTACTGCGATGACCTTCCAAACCATAGTAGTACATACCATTTTTTGATCATTTGTCTTCGACAACTTCTAAAATATAATCGACGAATGAGTATGTCATCAACGTACACGAAGTCAATCTAATACGTATTATTAAAGATAACTCAAAAACTACTTGTCGGATCTTGATATTTTTTTTATGGGACCAAACGACAACCACCAGCTTTCGAATAAAAAAAGAACCATCAAAATCGGTTCACTCAGACCTGAGTTATGAGGTAACAAACACAAAAAAAAAAAAAAAAAAAAACATACAATCGAATTGAGAACCTCCTCCTTTTTTTGAAGTCGGTTAAAAAGGCATATTACTCTATCAATGAGTATTTGGAAGATAAAAAAAACTCTGTCCGATCTGCATATTTTTTTTTGTCTATGAAACGGTTTTATTTAGCTTTCTGTTTTGTAATTAATTTGCACACCTTGCAAGGCAAAACAATACCTACATAGTGACAACACAAATTTTATACTATATTTCCTATGTTTAACAAATAAATAACTTTAACTTTTTGTTGATTTTACCCGCTCCGAATTTGTTTTGGTACTAACTGTTAAGCCCAGACTACACACATGTACACACACACACACACATGTAGACATTACATAATTCAAAATGCAACTAATGATTAGTTATTGTTTGTTTAATTAATTCAATGGAAGAAAAAAAAAAGAAAAGTCGGAAAAAAACTGTCGCGGTGACTGATGTGGAACTGAATCGATGGATAGATTTTTGTTTATAAAACGTGGGTTCGATTCCCGCACGGAACAAATGTTTGTATGACCTGCAGATAGTTGTTTCGAGTCTGGCTGTTTGTGTATGTGAGTTTAAGTGTGGGGCAACTCACACTTAAACTCACATACACAAACAGCCGTGCGGGAATCGAACCCACAATACGCAGCGCAGCAGTCGATCGTTCAGCCACTGCGCTAACCGTGCCGTCAAATTTACTGAGTTGATTTTGAATTTTGCTTATCATTGTAAGATTCTTCCCTTATCTTCCAATCTATGGTCCTCAACCTGTGCAGTCTACACCAGACCAACCCAACACAGTGCCACCAATAACCAACTGACTTAAAAATGAAGCAAAAACACAGCTCTAAAAATCGTTGACCTTTTATCTTCCGTACCAGCTCTCATTGGGCGAGTAGAAATTTATGTCGCCAAGTAATCCGAACCCATTTGTATAGATAATTTTTATTATTGCCATCTCCCCAAGCCGGCCGCGCCCGATAAATGCCGAACGAAAGAGTTCGTAATGACAATTTAAATAAGGAAGACGTATTCGTTTCGAACGATAACCGGGATTTGAATTTAGAAAATTTTGTAAGTGGTAACTTTGGAATAGGGCTGTCAGTATAATTGGTACGAAACATATTTCTATAATGATTTCAGCATTCAGACATGTTTTTGATAAAGTTTATGAAAACATGTTTTGTTGGTGTTCTCAGACATCGTATTAGTTTTGTTACTAAGATTTTTAAGCATAGTTTTTTCCCCAGCTTGCAATCACGTCAATTGTTATTTCACTTGCATATTAATATCTACAGCAATTTTATTGTTACAACAACCCAAGAATCCATTACAATGCTAAACCAATAACCCTACCAGACAACAAACTAAGCGTGTAAACTATTTTTAACATGGCCACACCGAGTTTATCGGCTCCCGCTCTTATGTCCGTGTTATCTCGGCCAGTGCATTAGTCTTCGATAATACAACGATAAAAACAGATCGGCCGGCGCCATGCTCGATACAGATTGTATTTAGTCGATTTAAAAGAAAAAAGAATCGATTCCACCCCGATAAAGATGTTATGGCGTGTTTTCGTAGTCGAGTGACTTAATTGTGGATTCCTATGCTGTGTTTACGTGGGGTAATAAATTTTGTGATTAAAAATGTTTTAAGCAGATGCTCTGTTTTATGTTTGGGTACTATATTTAGATAATGCAGGTTAAGTGGGAGACGTAGGAATGATCGGTATTCCGTATCAGGGTATTAAAATAGTTTCACGTTTCACTAATTTTTATAAGTACCATTATGGATGTAATTAAAAATGGTAGCAGCCTAATGACTTTAGCTTTTGGCTTTTCAATCAACCAAACATTAATTGACTGTGATCAAGATATTTTTACTATGCATAACAGGTATCATGTGTTTTAGATTTGTGCTGCAATAAAATCGTTTTAATACTAGTTTTATTTGACTGATATTTTAAGATTTATTATAAGCTGATTCGTATTATTCTATAAAATCTTACTTTTATCAGGATTTCACGAGTAGAAGTATAATGAATGAGGCATTTTAATTATTTCAGTGCGGAATGCTAAGGACTGTAAAACTGTTAATATCGAGAATAAATTACCTGCGCCTACGACAAGGTGGATACCCAACGCTCTTAGCGAACCTATTAAAGATGAAATGATTCGAGCGAGACAAAAATAATTAATTTTAATCCTTTATAAAGACTTGTTTCTAAATCGGTCGACTTAACATTATCCTATTAGGTCACAACACTACCCTAACAAAATGGCGGTCTAATTTCCCTCCAAAATTAATAACCCGCATCGCTCGTGTCGTTTTTCATCAACCTCATTTTAGTGGGTTTATTATTTATCGTGTTTTCCTCAAAACATCATTTACATCGCTTTCATAACGCCGACGCACGTTGAAAGACTGAAAATTTTGTCTATTCGACAAAATAGTGCGATAACTGTGCTAATGACGCCATCACGGTCGCCATTTTCCCGCAGCCATTTTGAATTTGTAACGTTTTGTTTGTTAAGTTGCGTTGTGTGTAATAGTATGAAAAGGTTTAGGGTCCTAGATAATAGGGTGTTCACATCAGTTTTTGTTGAAAGACCCAACTATTTTATCCCCCATGCCCCTTTTACCAAAACGTATAAAACAATGTTAGCTGGCGTTTTTCTTGGACGTTTAAATAAATCTAAAGCAAAACGATCGAAACATCGATACAGTTTATGATTTACAAGACAGTGGACATTAAAAAACAAAGCTTATTCAACATTCGAAAAAATAAAACAACAATGAGATCGCACGGGCTGAGTTTGAGCGCCGAAAGTTGAATACAATCCCTTGCACAGTGGGCCGAAAGCGATCCAGATCTGGCTATCGGGATCTCAGTTTGTTCTCACATCATTACCCGCGCCGACGGCTACAAATTTACATCCAACACAATGGCTATCCACCATCGAGACATCATTAAGGTGATGCCGATAGCGCCAGCATAGCCGCGGAACAAACGCCTTATAGGACCTCAACCTTCTACTCAAATAAGAGCCTTATGAAAAAGATACATAAAATCCAGTTTAGAGCTGGTCAAACTGGCGGTTACGCGGGAAAAGCCGGCTGGCCATAATGACGGAACGTCATATAAGTTAGAATGGAGCGAGCGATTATGAGCGCAAGTATGAACGCTTGTAGAGTCGAATTTAAATTGTTAGCACGGGATTACAAGGCTGGAGGGACGGTTTAGGAAAGGATCAGTTTGAGCCGAAGCCTGGGGCTATCGCGGCCGCACAATGGAACTTATAATATGGGTGATTGCGGAAAAATTGATAATAAGAATTTTGTACGCAAATCGTGGATTTTGTACATTTTTTTTTCTTTCTTTCGGTATTATTTTTTGACGCTCCCGCTGATGGTTTATCATTTAAGCCAATAGAATCTTGAATCAACAAGTGGCATAAAAAAAAAAAAAACTAAAAATAAACCACAAAAATTCGACAAGACGCAAACAATGCAAGTAAATAAACGTTACATTATTATCGTATGTAAAAGATTCTATATCTAAGTTAGGACATATCAACGCTGGCGTTTGCATACAATACTCGGTTCGTTACGCGACACGATTGACGCGCGATCGACGCGCGATTTGTGTCGCCGCTGTGACGCGGGACCGTCGCTTTATCGCGTCATCTCGACCGCCCTAATTTGCTTCGTGCTTTATTCAGCACCTGTTTAGTTATTGTCTGCATTTTAAAATTTACGGTTTTATTATAACTGTGTTTTTGCGTGGATGGAATAAGAAATAAAGTTTGTCGTCTGTCAAGTGACAGGTAATTGAAGGGTTGAATATATTATTTGTAATGGTCTCTTACAGAACAGACAGACTTTCTTATTATTTAAATATTAACTAAACTAATTATGTAACAATAAATCACACAAAACGAAAGTTTTAATTATGTCAGTTTAACGCTGTTGTAAAAGTAGCCGCATCGTCACGCCGTATTTATTATGCTAACGATCATTTGTTTATAATCTCATATCGCGATCATACATATTAAAACAATCCAAATAATTACACAGCCCTCCAAATCGTACATTGATTAATATCAAAGAATCGCGAAACAATAACGAGATCTCGCTGACGAAAAACAGGGGAACAATCGACGAACATCGTATACGAATGTATACAAGATAAGAAAAACATGGCTACCATACAAAAATAGCTGAGATAACGCCGCGATCGCATCTGTAAACAATGGTACTGGTATCCACGCTCTCATTAGCCAGCCTTGTCGACCCGACGCGGGAAATTGTGCAATTCCGCGGGAATCCGCTGTATCGATACTCGATAGGCGATTTGTAATCGATCGATTCTTGTGCGATCGCCCATCACTAGTGGTTGCTTTTTTAATGGTCTGGTTTTACAGTCGGCTTATTGTATCTATTAAGTAGTTATTTTTCATTCGAGTTGAAATTTAAATTAGGTACGGCCTTTTATAAATGTTTGGAGCTAGATTAAATCAGTTTTATAATAAAATCATTGGCCATATCTTTATAAGCTCACTTTAGTAAAATAATTTAAAAAAGCCACTAATTAATATGAAAAACTTCGACACGTGATTATTATAAGCAAATAATGAATACGAATGTTTGAAGTTAACTCTAAAAATACCAATTTTTATTAATATCATGACATTTGATACGTCAATAATTCTAGCCGATATTTCGCCATAAGTTTTTGGACAGGCCCCGCTTGTGCTGTTTCACACTTATCTGTTTACATTAATATTTAAGATAAGATTAATTTATGTCTAATTAAATAATTGTGGTTAATGTCACTTTTAATTCTATACTGTTACAATTTTAAATATATTAACATAGTTCCTTTGATTTCTTTTGACAAGACACCGCGGCGCGCGCTAAAATGAAGGATAGCGTTGATTTGAAAATTAATTCGCTTTATCTATTGAATATGACATTGGATATAATTTATTGATTAAGGCTCGACATGGCACGTCACTACTGATTCTTTTTTTTTAAACTAACCTGTAATTATTTTCGAAATGTCGCGCATGACGTCCGCAGTTTATTGCGTTTTTTTTTTATTTTAGGTCACAATAAAGGCCAACTAGTCTAGAAAATAAATTGAATTAAAATAAGGCTAGTTATTCAAAGTAGTGGTTAAGGGGCAATTTCAATGACAGACTGAAGCGACACTTCCACAATTGCGGGTATTTCGAAAGAGATACCGCAGCCCCGGAACATAAATGACAAAAGAAGGAACATGGATAGGTTTTAGTCAGTAAAAGTCTGACACTACCTTACGTTTTGCCTAGAGTGGGAGAAGTTATTTGAGAATTTCCAATCCGAAAAAAAAGATCGAAGCGACGATGTTCACTGGATGGACGATAAAATGTGGGTGTTTTTGAAAGCGAATATGTTTAACTTTCAGAATAATATGTATCACAACAGATAAGTATCTGGAATTTCGGATTACAAAACGATATTCGTTATGTCAGACGTAAGACATAAAATGTCTATCTATACTTTAATATTATAAAGCTGAAGAGTTTGTTTGTTTGTTTGTTTGAACGCGCTAATCTCAGGAAGTACTGGTTCGAAATGAAAAATTCTTTTAGTGCTGGATAGTCCATTTCTTGAGGAAGGCTATAGGCTATATAACATCACGCTACGACCAACAGGTGCTGAGCAGCGTGGGTGAAACCGCGAGGAACAGCTAGTTTGAGATAAGATGCATAATCTACCTAAGCAACTAACTATTCATATCGAATGTGCGATGAAATGCGAATGTTTGTGAGGATGACGTATGGATGTTTGTTACTCTTTCAAGTCAAAACGGATGAACAGGTCTTGATGAAATTTGTCAAGCCAGCTAGTAAGTTTATAAAAACACTAGCTGTGGCCAGCGGTTTTACCAGCTGATGATGAACGATTGCAGACCTAACCGATATGCACACAAAATTTTATACAAATCTGCCCAACCGTTTCGGAGGAGTTTGGTAATAAACACCGAGACGCTAGAATTTTATATATATTAGATTTTGTTTAAATTATTTTTTGTCATAAATGTGACCGAATTCGGGAAGCTTTTGCATGCTTGGTTTTCCATTTCATATTGAATTCGGGAAGCTTTTGCATGGTATTCCATTTCATATTGAATACTCAAATAAAAACAAGAAAATTTTCAGTGTCCTTTTTTTTTGGGGTCGTCAAACACGTTTTGCCTTTTCCATTCTCCCTCTGTCAGATGTCACAGCATCATTTAATCCTTTCTCTTTCATATAATTATCTAATCCTTTACATAATCAATTCTACTTCCCTTAGCAGTTCCTTTCCCTCTCAACTTAACCAAAAAGAAAATCGTAATGTAGAAAAAATAAACTACAAATGTCAAATAGCAAAAATATCAAACTTTTTTTCACACACAGACAGTTCACTAAATATCACGCTAAAAATCTCAAACGTTTTAGGTAGAGGTATACCTACCTTGTATGTACTAACTAGTTCCATACAAACATTAAAACAACCCGCACGAAACATACAAACACGTTAAAAACAGCAACGATCAAATAAATCCGCGCTGAATGGCGTTTAAAAACGCACAAAGCTAGCAAATCGACTACAAATCTGCACAATGCCACCTCACTATAAATATCTTAGGCTGTATAGCGGATAAATCTCCAGAAAGACCCGTGGACATGCTTTGAAGTTTTCATACCTTCGATTAAAACTGTATCTCGGTTGCATAAGGTGCAAAGTCCCCTGGCGACACGGATGTAGGGATGTCAACAATATTTTGCGAGGGCAATTAGGGGTGTCCATACTGATTTGTGGTATAGCAATTTGGCAGATGTATAGTAGGATGTGCGTGAGTGCTAAAGTGTTATATGTATAACTGTTGAAAACATTTGTTTAGACAATGCTTTAAATTTTAATAGTCAACATTTTCAGAAAGTATTCCGTGATTTGGTCTTTGATATACTGCCTGAAGTAATAATTGTTAGGACATGGTTGTAGGACTTCAATTTGTTCTAATAATCACTGTAAATTTTGATTTGATTGTATAACAGTCATCATTATCAACATCTGCCTAGCCTTTTCTCAACTATGTTGGGGTCGGCTTCCAGTCTTACCGGATTCAGCTGACTATCAGTATTTTACTTGGAGCGACTGCCTATCTGACCTCCACAACCTATTTAACAAGTTAATTCGATACTTGTTGGTAAGACTGGTTGTCAAACTTTCGAGCCACCGACTACCTGTAACGACTGTCAAAGATCTACGAATGACAGCCGGAACCAACAGCTGTGTTTGAGTATATTATAATATAGTATATACCTAATATACCATATAGCAGTGAAAAACAGGTTTCAATTTTTAGTTATCGCGAAAATCCAGCAAAATAATCAACAATCTTTATTCACGTTTCATTGCCGACATAGCATTTAATTACGTATTTATTTACTTCTATAAATATTAATATAAAACCGCTATTTATTATCTAGATCGTATCACATAGGAGACGATTTAATTTAAATCATATGTACATAATTTAAACATAAGGAATTAAGGTTATACTGAAACGACGTGACTTTTTATAGCATTGTTAATATGGACGAATAGATGGTTTCTTCGATTGGAATTAAAACAGTGGTTCTCAAACTTTTTGACTATAGACCACTATGATTTCTTCATTGTAAAAGTGCTTCAGAATGAACGATTTTTTTTAATCTCTAAAATCCAGGCTGTACTGTGTTGTGCTAACGTGGGATTCAAGAAAAGAAGTTTGTATCAAAGTAAATTATGAGCTTTCAACTTCCTTAAAAAACTTTACGAATAAAGGGTTTCATATTGGCTTCATATAATGTCTTGTTAATTCAATTGAATGGATAGAATAATTCAATATGTCTATACCTCTACAGTAATATTTACTCCACAAACATTCAAAACAAAAATTTACTTAAATCATTTTTTAATAAATGAGTTTTAACTATCCAGAAACTATAATTACTTTGAAAAATTAAATAAATTTTTGAATGTCTTGTAACACTTTTGGTAGACAGCTACGCAAGCAGTGTAGCCTTATTGGGACCACATGTGGTGCGCGGACATTTTGAGAACCAATGATTTAAAGTAATTGATTGGTGATGAATGTATAATTTATATTGATTTTGTAGAACGTGGCTAAGGCTATATAATAATGTTAACGCGTCTGACTCTAATTGATTGATGGTCAAGACATTATTACACCTATAACGTTAGAGGCAATCTATTAACGAATTAATAGAATATGTTAAGTTGTTTTTAGGCTGTTGAAATAGGAAAAATAAGGTTTTTTTTCTGTATAAGGTCGGACAATTTGTTTGAAAACAACGAGAGCACGAGCTATGAATTAATAATCGTTTATTAATGTCATTTGCATAAAAATTATAGGTTACTTCAGCCTTGCTTCTAAATTTAAATCAAATTATTTCTTAGCCTGAATATGTGGGTTATAAAAACCTTTTTTCGCAGATGGGAAATCATAAAATAATTTTCCCATCTTTTTTGGGTTATGAGTCGAGCAACACGGTAACTGACGAATTGACTGACTGGACAGCTATGTGGTCCTCATGTAAGTTGACCAAGATTTTTGTCTGGACCTTAAAAGAGACTATGACCTCTGAATTTGTTTCGGCTGTTTCTTTTCAGAGTGGTCGGGTATGAAACACCGACCTCATCTAGTTTTAAAAAAGACGTGTAAAAGTGTTGGGAAAACCTACTATCGCAAAATAAACTTCGTTTATTATACCTTTGCGGGGAGTATCAGACTTTTACTAAAAATACACTCATGTTCCTTCTTTTGCCCTTTATGTTCCGAGGCCACGGTATCTTCTTTTCGAACAACCCGCAGTCCAGGCTAGTCTGCTTTGCTGACATCTCTTTGAGGCGCTCGTGGAACCGGCAGTGATATTTTCAGTAAATTCTTTAAACCATACTACCTTGACAGGTGACGTTGCTATACTGTTTATGCAAACAGGGATATCCCTTTTATTCTTAACGTTGACTCCTCTTTAGGTTTTAACTGTTCTAAGAAACAGAAGAAAACGACTAAGATAGAAGAACCGGAGTAGCCTGCGAGATTCAAATATTCTGACGTCTTTTTAATTTGCAGGGTTCATCCCGACAAACACGTCAGGATGTTTGTCGAACAAAGTATGACTCGCGAACGTTACACGTTCCCTGGTGCTTACACTACTTAACCATTTTAAGTTATATTTCTATATTCCTGTACAATAAATATAATAATCCTTACTTGATATTATAAAAGCGAAACTGAGTTTGTTTGTTACATCTTCACGCCTAGGTAAATGGGAAACCGATTTTGTTGAATTTTGGTACAGAGATACTGTACCAAAATTCATCAAAATCGGTTCAACAAAACCGTCTCCAGGGTCCCAACCCTTTTGTTGAACCGATAGGTTAGGTTAGGCTAAAAAAAACCGGCCAAGAGCGTGTCAGGACACGCTCAGTGTAGGGTTCCGTAGTTTCCCGTCCGTCACAATAAGTGTTCCCAGTTATGAGGCCAACCGAACAATTCGGTAATACCCGATCCAATGTAATAAGTACCTACAGCGCCATCTCTCGAGGAATTGGGTTACTAATTATTACAAAGACGTGCAATTTTGGTGGTAATTTTGGATTGCGTGAACCGATTTCAATAATTCTTTTTTTGTTTGAAAAAAGATACGTTCAGGATAATAAAATATGTAAACAAAGTTACAAAAAAGCTTGCATATACGATTATACTACAAACTTAGTCCAGAAATTATTTTGTACAACTTTTTGTCTTTTTTGTACAAAAACTGTTGTGTCAATCAAGTTCAAAATAATTTTCATAGAAAGTCCTTATAAAGTTCTACTTTTCGGATTTTTTTCATATTTTTTAGACTTATGGTTCAAAAGTTAGAGGGGGGGGGACACATTGTTTTTTACTTTTGGAGCGATTATTTCCGAAATTATTGACATTATCAAAAAATTATCTTAGTAAACCCCTATTCATTTTTAAATACCTTTCCAACAATATATCACACGTTAGGGTTGAAATTAAAAAAAAATCACTTCCCACTTTACATATAGGGTGGCTACCCTAATAAAACATTTTTTTCAAATTTTTATTTTACCACTTTGTCGGCGTGATTGATATACATTTTGGTACCAAATTTCAGCTTTCTAGCGCTAACGGTCACAGAGATTAAGCGAGGACGGACGGACGGACGGACGGACAGACAGACATGGCGAAACTATAAGGGTTCCTAGTTGACTACGGAACCCTAAAAAGAGAAAAAGATATTATTTTTTCGATCATCACGTGGGTTAAAGTTATCGTTAGCCTAAAGCAACTATGCCACGCGGACGAAGTTGTGGGCGGAAGCTAGTATACACATAAATGTTAATACCAGCCTGTAACTGTCCAAAAAAGTGCTTTTTGCTCAAGACGGGTTAGCTATTTAAAACTTTTATTAATTGTAATTAATAAGTCCAGATTTCCTCACCATATTTTCCTACACCGATGTTTGTAATGATTAACTTTTAGTTAGTTTATAATAAAAACGGCAGTTTATTCTTTATTCCGTCTATCATAAAGCCAAGTTTTGACTGATGGTATCATTACACCGCGTTGACCTGTCTTCGCTTACGAATCGAAATTCGCGATCGTTGCCGAGATATCGCGAATGACAATAAATGGACAGCCGCGCGATATTCAACTGAGATACGCGATGTGTGGTCACCTTAACTTTTTACTTGATTCCTGATTGTATTGTATTATAGGGTTTACGATATTATTTATTTAAGCATTTTATCTGGGTGTTTTTCACCAAAATATAAAAACTTAAAAAATGAGCTTTTTATGGAAAGTTATTTCGGCAAACTTAATTAAAATAATCTCAAAATTATGCATAGATTTTAAATTGCTTCCAAAAACTATTTTCTTTTTGTAAAAATCTATTACTAAGCATTTTAGATAAGATTCTAGACATTTTAACATTATACTTCGATTTTAAACTGACCTAACATATTATTTAAAATATATAAAATCAGTTAATTAGCATTTCAGATTCTAGGCGTAAAAAATAACATTCAAATTCCGCACCAATCAAATTCAGATTGCCATTGCAAAAAAAATAACAATTTTTCGCTCTGGTAACCCTAGTTATGAGAGTCGATATTTATTTCGGTTTTCCATTTTGCGTTTTTATGCATCTGTTACTGTTGAATGGACTTAAAGGATTAATGTTACATTATGCTGTAAGGTGTGCTCCCCGACTATTGGCCGGAGTGAATTTAAAACGCATTTTGTGGTCGTTAGGCACTTGTCCAGTTCGACTGCATTATGCAGGCCAGTTAATATGCACGTTACCTTACATGGCGTTGTTTATCTTGTCCGTTTGTTGGTGTACTTACCTGAAAACAAAATGGATGGTCAGTTTGATGGTGGAAACATAGATTCAATTTTAAATAACATTAAAGTAAGTAGCGCTTAGAAAAAATCTTTTGTTGGTAAAATATACGTGACTGTCCCCTTAAACGCACGCCTTTCTTCTTAGTGATTAAGCTGGAAAGAAGTAGCTGAACTAATTTCCCATTTGTATCCTAGAAATCCTTACTAATATTATAAAAGCGAAAGTTAGTTTGTTTGTTTCTTTGTTACGTCTTTGATAAATTTTGGTACAGAGATAGTTGGGGCCCAGGAGACGGACATAGGCACATTTAAAAAAATGCGGAATGTGGGAGAAAGAGGGAAGAAATAGTAAAACTTAGCTTTGCTATTACAATCAATAAGGCGCAAGGGCAAAAACTATAGGTAGCAGGTACCTGCAAATCAGGAAAGGGAACCGTGTTACCCCGAATTTAACGCGAGCAAAGACGCGGGCAAAAGCTAGTTGGAAATAAATCTTGCTTTTGTGTAAAATCAGTAATGTAATTCGTGTTCGAAGACCGAACTACTCATAAATCTTCTATAAAATCTCTAATCTACATCTAATCATACGAAATATACCCATAACAACTACATTCTGCAATAACTCGAAGTCATGACCTACTTCTAAACTTTAAACTACCGTCGAAAACAACCAGCACGACACACAAATACGTCAAAGTTTGCACCCTGTCACATAATGTGACCTTTACATTAGCCGTACCCACCCATAAGGCGTGGGTCTGACTGATGAGCGATAGCGATTGTTTGTTTGGGCATGTTTCAAATGCATGGTGTTGTTGTGTATACAGGATTAGTCAAGAGCCGATGGCGGGCTGCCTTTGATAGTGCTATAAAAATCTTTGCGTTTGAAACGCTGTTGGTATACTTTTGTAATTGTGTGTGTGTGTTTTTTTTTATTTAGCCCGTGACCATAGCCCAATATAATAAAATTGGATGATTAGAACAGCTTGACTTGCAAACCATGCAAATTTCATCGCAACAAAATAAAGAGTCATATATTTCAGATTCATCTTACATTTACATCCATATCTGTTACTACAATTATTAAATACTAGCTGTTCCCCGCGGTTTCACCCGCGCTGTTCAGCACCTGTTGGTCGTAGCGTGATGTTATATAGCCTA
This sequence comes from Ochropleura leucogaster, assembly GCA_958449745.1. Lineage (NCBI taxonomy): Eukaryota > Metazoa > Arthropoda > Insecta > Lepidoptera > Noctuidae > Ochropleura > Ochropleura leucogaster. The sequence continues at coordinate 2,398,507 of OY288208.1, forward strand.
CAGCCTTCCTCAAGAAATGGACTATCCAACACTTAAAGAGTTTTCCAATTCCAACTAGTAGTTTCTGAGATTAGCGCGTTCAAACAAACAAACAAACTCTTCAGCTTTATAATATTATAAGTATAGATGTATGGAAATTTCAGCGGGAAGTGAGTCATATTTAAATATTTTTAAATTTTTACATAGTTACGGGTGAAGCTACTAAAAGCATGTTGAAAAGTAAGATGGCGGCTGTTGTTCTAGTACTACCGTAAGCCTTAAGCTTATTATAAAAGTATTTATAATATATTTCTATTTCTATTTACACAGCTAACTTTTAGGCCCCGGACTGTGCAGCTCGTCAATTTGGACTGTTCTACAACCATGACACGATTCATTTATAATGGATTTATTTGTTTTTTTTTTGTCTCAGCTCCCGCTTCCGCCCCAGTGCCCACTTAAGTTCGTCACTCTGACCACACCCCAAAGCATGAGGAAGTGGAAATAGATCTTTATCGACACGCACTGCGCCCTCTGTGTGTCAATAAAAGTACCTGCGTTTGTCAACGCACACTATTCGTGACACTTTATTGGTTGTTATGTGAAATATTCAGTCGTATGGGCGGGAAAACTATGAAAATGGCTGCCATTTGAATGTGAAGTATGTTGGATGCATTCCGACAGAATTGTTTGTCAGTTAAGATAAATTTATATTTGTTAAGACAGATTTGTTAGTGTTATGCAGGCATTCAAATGGTCTTTAAGAGGAACTGTTCCAGGTCTCAATACACAATATCTTTATTGCTTTACCATAATGTGTATTTAGGTGGTAGTTATAATGATGAGATCATTATGGACCCTGTAGGGCACAGCAAAAGGGTAAGGCCGTGTCGACGGCGCATTTGAGATCTACCAGGGCTACCGCCTGCCGGGGTTGCGGGTTGTTCGAAAGAGATCCTGCAACCCGGAACATTAAGGGCTAAAGAAGAAACATGAGTGGGTTTTCAGGAAAAGTCTGACACTACCCCCCGCTCCGCTGAAGATTTCCTATCCGCAAAAAAACTTCTTGTAGGAAATGGCTCATTGAGAACTACATATATATAATATCTTGTAACAAGTTGACTAAAAACTAAACCAATGACTCTATCGCTCGTTAAGAGGATAAGATCATAACAATCTTCAAGGGAGGTCCAAATTAAATAATAATAAGGTGTTAAGTATCAATGAGCATAGCAGTTTATAAATCAAAATTTAAATTAATTTATTACGAACCGACCTCAATAAAAATAACTCCAAACCAAATATTAAATATGAATAAAACGATAAAATGAATCTTATTACCAAATTAAGCTGTCATCAGAATTCATAAGAAGTTAAGTAATATATTACTGCTGATGCCGTTTCTAAACTAATGTTATAGCGTGATGAAACTAAAAACTATGCGTATTTACATCTGAAACTCGTTTTATAAGATTTCTTTGATGACAGAGAAATATGAGCAGTTTGCCGAATGGTCCAAGTTAGAAGAAAAAGTATAATATGAAAATGAAAAACTTGAACGTTTCATAAACTTGTTATTTGTTACGTGATCGTACTAACGCTGTAACAACAACATTGTAAAACCAAATGATTTTAAAAGAATAACCATGGAGTTTCTTGCCGGTTCTTCTCCATAGAAAACGACAAACCCGAACCGTGCATCTTTTCTCGACGTTTTATAAGTGCCCATGTAGGCCTATGTGAAATAAAAATATTTTGATTTTGATTGATTTTGATCGGCGTGTTTTAATAACTTAACGGAAAGGCTGTAAAATTCCCCAAACGAAACCCCGAATATTTTTTGTTCCTTGGGATTTATAAGATGTGGCATGCGACAAATCATATTTTTGCTACTACCAGTCAATTTGTTTTGAGTTTCTTGTTTTAGTTAGTTGCAATAATCCAAAAACCATTTCTGACAACCCACCTAATATTCGCCGCACATTTTCTCGACATGCGTGTGTCGCTAGCAGGATTCAGCGGAATACCAGCGTCACCTTATTTATTATTACCTAGCATTATGCTGAGCTGGATTCCTATTTGGTACCATCTTAAGACACACACCCTGTAGTGGGAGACTTTTATAAATGAACTAGCTGTTCCACGCGGTTTCACCCACGCTGCTAAGCACCTGTTGGTCGTAGCGTGATGTTATATAGCCTATAGCCTTCCTCAAGAAATGGACTATCCAACACTAAAAGAATTTTCCAAATCCAACCAGAAGTCCCTGAGATTAGCGCGTTCAAACAAACAAACTCTTCAGCTTTATAATATTAGTATAGAAGTATAGATGTGATGTGTCTAAATGCCTATGGGTCAACCGAACTTAGTCTACCTTACTTTTTTTTTATGTGTTCCTTATTTCTGTTTGATATCTTTTTGTATTAATTCCTGTATTGTGTCTTTTGCTGCATTAAATAAACGTTTTATTTGTCTATCTAACTCCATGTAAAATACTGGTATTCAGCTGATCTTTATCTTATTTCAGAAGCCGAATCAAAGCTGTCATCGCTCCGTCATTGAAAAAACGTTGCCCCACACTAGGATTTTCTCCTGTATCGTAGGTGCGTTTACAAACATTTAAACTCCCATACACTAACATGAATACCCGGAACAACTATCTGTAGGTTATACAAATATTTGATCCGTGCGGGGGGATCGAACCCGCGCCACGCAGCGCAGCAGTCGATCGCTCAGCCACAGCGCCAACCGTGTCGTCAGCTTGACAGCTGCGGCCCTTTTGGATATTCACTTACAAAGTGGAAGTGTCCTCATCTTATGTCTTCTACCACTCCAAAGCTACTATCACTTTCTCAGCAAGGCTACACGTTGCGTGTTCACTATCAAGCTTATCACGCCATCGGAGCACGCAACTGACACGCGTTGTCATGCGTGACGCGTGACGCGAGTGGCGTGTCAACGCACCTTATTTTCAGGCTTTTTACATACTTGATGCGTATGTGTGACGATCAATCAGATGTGAGTTGAGTTGTCAGAAAGTATGCTAGATTGTTTGTGTTGGAAAATGGGTTAGACTGTTTTTTTTAAAGAGGGTATAATGGGGCTATGTATGGCATACATCAGTTGTAGTTGCAGTTGTTGCAGGCAGTTGAATTGTATAATAAACAAGCTTTTGCCCGCGGTTTCGCTCGCGTTAAATTCGGTAGCGCCTTATTGATTTGTAATAGCAACGCTAAGTTTTCCCGTTCCTTCCCTCTTTCTCCCCCATAACCCACTCTTTTTTTTTTTAAATAGCCTATGTCCGTCTCTCCTAACTATCTCTGTACCAAAATTCATCAAAATCAGTTGAGCCATTAAAGCGTGAAGAGGTAACAAACAAACAAATTCACTTTCGCTTTTATAATATTAGTAAAGATAGCCTTGTAATTCTGAATTGGTTCTCTGTTACATTTTATTAATAAAAAAAAAGTTAACCTATGTCCGTCTCCAAGGTCCCGACCCTGGAGACGGACATAGGTTAACTTTTTTAAAAAAAAGTGAGAAATGAAAGAAAGAGGGAAGAAAAGGGAAAATTTACCATTGCTATTACAATAAATAAGGCGCAAGAGCAAAAACTACAGATAGCAGGTACCTGCAAATCAGGAAAGGAGAACTTAACCCTAATTTAACGCAAGCAAAGCCGCGGGCAACAGCTGGTGAATAATAATTCGTAAGCAGTACTTACAACAATAACTGTAGGTCCTCAACGAGGTCCCAAATCAACGTCAACAATCACACCATATAGCTATACACCAACGATATAACAAACCACAGTATACTAACAGAATCCTTTGACGTACCCACATATGCTTCAGGAACCCCCACAATATTTAGTATCTGCAAACGTATTAAAGCTCACAGGGAGGTCACAAAGCAAGCCGTGGGTGCTAGATACACATCTAGGCATTGTCCACGCCGGAGACCCTGGTCTCAGTTAATAGATTTGCGTATCAAGTCGGCCTGGTCAATTTATATGGACGTACGTGGTGTGGCCGAATTCAATGATGTTTTGGATTTGAATACGTTGGTAGGGTATATAGATATCTTGAAGGAAATATGATTTTCTTAATGAATTCATAAATTCATTTATTTACGGATAGACAATAAGGCATATACTAAACTTTTAATCTGTAAGATAACAAATGAAAATTAAAAACCGACCAAGAGCGAGTTTGTTGCAGATTTGCGGTTTGTTCGAAAGAGATATCCCCGGAACACAAAGGGCAAAAGAAGGAACATAGATGGGTTTTAATCATTAAAATTCTGACACTGCCTTCCGCTCCGCCCAGAGCGGAGAAAGTTATTTGATGATTTCAAATTCGTCGTTTAAAATAGACTTGAAATGTCCTCAAATCAAGGAAATTTAAAAACAACACCTAATACAAGTCAAAACGAACAGTTCTCACACAATTTCATTCCCCATTCAACTTAACAGAGTGTTCAAACATAATTAGAAGGTAAACAAAGTAGGCCTGTATATATTAATTAAGCATGCATCCATATCGCAGCACGATATAAACGGGCTTGCCAGCCACACCCGTACTTATCTGTTTTGATAATAAACTATGGTTACTGAAATTACCATATTATACTGTCACATTTTCAGCTCCAGTAACTCTTTGAAAAATGAGGTTTTTGATAATGGTTTTTTTTTGTAATCGTTGTTTAGAAAAAATAACCTGTTGGAACATGAGTTTCGAGTTGTTTTTAATTAATGTTTTGTCTGCTTTATCGGGAGTTGAATTAAATATGTATTACTAAGGGTTTTATTACGCTAAAAAGATAATAAATGTTTAATTAGCTTATTTTTAGTCACATTTTGTTTCCTATTAAATTAAGTAAAAAAGGTCCTTTGTTTAATATCAGCTTACTAGCCATTAATTTTATTTTGCATAAGGGTTTTTAGTATCCAAGTGGTAGTAGAACACTGTCTCCCAAGACACAGGTATTCCTAGTTTAGGAGGCAGGGTTTCATGTCTTGTACGCCTTTAATAAATTGTAAACCGCAGCATAATTTTTACATATTTCTTAAATATTAAAAAAAACAAACTTATGAAAATACAAAAATAGGAGCCGATCGGTATCGGGAACAGGGTTCACGCTACCAGCGATCAGGGTTCCAGAGAAAAGAACCTCCTAACAATACGAGCCGTGTCCAGGAGTACCGCTTTCTGTATCAAGCCCTTGATCCAACTGCCTAACGAGAGCCTCCTCAGGTATTGGTTGAGGGTCTTGGCAATTATTATTGTTTTTGTTTTTCTAAGTGGAGATACCCACCTTGTATTTGATATTGTATTGATATTTTTGTCATACATAATTTATCAGTTTCATCTCTAACTAACCATGTAACTATGTCACAAATCTTAGAAGATTGAAATTTAACCCACTATCCGATTTATTCCGATTGAATTGAAATTTTGCTAATAGACAAGAACTACAGACATCAGTGAAAGAAAACATCGTCAGGAAACCTAGACTTATGATTGACTAGCTTTTGCCCGCGGCTTTGCTCGCGTTATATTCAACACAGGGTAAACATGGGTAACACAGTTCCCCTTTTCAAATTTACAGGTACCTGCTACCTGTAGTTTTTGCCCTTGCGTCTTATTTATTGTAATAGCAATGCTAAGTTTTCCCTCAAGAGCAATTGCATCTAATCATACCAAGAAATCCAACATGAAAACGTTCTTGAATCCGCCATTTTCCCGCTACTTAGTTATCACTTAATATGTATCAAGTAGATCGATAAAATATGGACTTAAAAGATGGCAGATCGCAATAAGTTATCAAGTTTAAATGTAGCAATAGCGCATAATAGGTAAGCGTTATCGGGTAAGATCGGAAGCCATTTCCTTCTATAAGTCTTTGATAACATGGCGGGTTGAGCAATCGATTTAATTTAAGTTTGTTTTTACGCGTTAATTGTTGTATTTGTAATAGGTTTTTTTTAAACACTTATGGTACTGATCAGTCGGGATCTAAGAAGATACTTATTGATTATGTTTATGAATTTGATTTTGGTTTAGGTTCGAAGTTGCGCAAGAGAAGAATTCCTGGAAGTATTTGCAAGTATATACAGGGGAAGTATAGACCGGGGTATGCTTAGTGGGACATACAATAGAAAAAAATTGTAATTGTAAATTGTATCTTTGGGAATGCATGCGTTATAACCCAAAATGAACGTGCATACAATAAAATCTAAAATCGGGAAGTGGGTCGCACTTCCCGATTTTAGATTTTTGTATGCATTCCCAAAGATGGCGTCGTTACGCCATTATTTTTAGTTTGCTAGTTATTTTTTACGCATTCCTACAAAATGGGCATCGAATGAAAGGGTGTCATGACGAGAATACAAACAGCGTGTTTTTTAAAACTATTATTGCAAAATGACTTAAAAAGATGAATTTTGATTATACAAAAAAAATATTTTCACACACAAAAATACCATCACGACATTCGAGAAAAAATTATAAAGCCAATGGTTATTTATATATTCTCGATAAACAAACGTTTCCACCAATCACCGTCCAGCTCACAGCCAATCAGCGCACAAGCTCATCCATAGCTTGCAAATAGCCTCAAATCGACCACTCGCGTTTATTTTTAACGAGTACAAGATTGAGTGTGATGGTTGCCGAGTGGCTCCTATCTCGGGCTAAAAGCCTGGTATCTCAGGCATCTGGAATGGGCAACACGTGTTACGATAAGACGGGTCTAGATGTCTAGACTGAGTCAGATGTGTAGGTTATGCTTGATTTATTTGGCGAGAGTTAGAGAATCGATCTGTATGTTGGGATTATGCTGCGTGCTGTGATTCAATTGTTTTGAGAGTTTTTGGGAGTTATGAAGGAAGTTTATTTTTGAGACGAGGCGGAAAATTCCTTTTTAATACACTTCCTCCAAAACTGGCTAGGTTCAAAATGCAATGTATTTCACACACGTCCTTTTTTCTCATTTATCGTAACGAGAGCATTGAAGGCGCATGTTTGAAGGCCTTCTTATAAAAAATTATTGTGTTTATCAGCTAAATATCACAAATAAAAAGATAATCCTCACTAAAATTATAAAGGCGTGCAGAGGTAACAAACAAACTCACTTTGAGTTTGTTTGTTACCTCTGCACGCCTTAATGGCTAAACCGATTTTGATGAATTTTGGTACAGGTATAGTTGGGACCCTGGAAACGGAAATAGGCTTTTTTTTAAAGCGGTAAACAAGGGAAAAAAATGGAAGAAAAGGGATTATTTATTGATTGTAATAGCAAAGCTAACTTTTAGCTTTGCTATTACAATCAATAAAGCGCAAGGGTAAAAACTACAGGTAGCAGATACCTGCAAATCAGGAAAAGGGAGCTGTGTTACCCCGAATTTAACGCGAGCGAAGCCGCGGGCAAAAGCTAGTAATTTATAAATTACATAGGACGTTAACATAACTAGCGAAATATGGGTGTAATATTAAGTACACCTTTTTGTAACCCTTCTAGAATTACTGTTATGTTATGTTATTTAGTTATACTCCATCTTACGACTATCATTACAGGGTTACCTAATACGATAGTGTACACAATAACATTATGTTTAATTTATTATATAAAAGCAAAATATATTTAGATCTAATTCTTACACGTGTAACGAAACTTTATTATATTGTTTTTTCCGGAATCGGTACTTCTGACGCTAATGATATAAACAACACTTAGATTGCCTTTTCATTACCCAGTAGTGGTGAAATAAAAGCTAAGCGTTGGTTATGTACGAGGTAAATTCAGTCATAGAAAACAATGCTAGCCGAAAACATAACGTCTTTTTTTAGAAGTCGTATAGATAGATAGATAGAATATTCTTTATTATGTACACCATACAAATAACAAGAATTACATTTTTAATAAAATATCTACATTTTTTCTTTTTTTTTACGTATGGGAAATGTTCAAATAACTTCCCTCGTTCTGGGTGGAGCGAGGTGGGAAACTCGCCCATGTTTCTTCTATTGGCTGTTATTTTTCGGGGCCGCGGTATCTCTTTCGAACAACCCGTAACCCCTGCAGGACCCGCAACTTTGACAGGGTGAAAGCCTAACATCACAATGTTAGCTTTTTAAGTGACGTCAAATCTTGTGAAGCGCAGATCCTAAACACATGATTATGTATTATTAAGTTACATGAAACCGCACCAAAAACCTAGTCTACCCATTTTTTTTTCAAAAAGTTATGTTCCAGGCACAATCCAGCCGTAAATTAAGACAGTGCAGATATACCGCATAAATCTGCTGTATCGGCCAATAGGCGATCGCTATCACCCCCTTACACCCCTATTCCACCCCCTATGGGGGCGCACTTTCGTTATCCTGGACACGTAGTGCAGCTGAGAATTAATATCTAGATATTTTGGACATTGATAATGTTCTTGTGAATGTAGAAGATTCATGGAGCTTATGGTAATGCATGTTAAAGTGGTAAATCCTTACTATATAATATTATAAAAGCGGCAGTGAGTGTGACGACTTGCACTTGTTTTTTTTAGGGATTGGAAATTTTCGAATAATTTTCTCCCGCCCGGGCAAAGGGGGCAGTGTCAGACGTTTACTGACTAAAACCCACCCATGTTCCTTCTTTTGCCCTGTATAATCCGGGGCCGCGGTATCTCTTTCGATCGACCCGCAACCCCGGCAGGCGGTTACCCTGGCAGGCTCTTCTACTTTGCTTAAATCCCTTATGGCCATCTAAGTAATAATTGGATAAACTGAGGAAATTTTAAACATCGCCAAAACACAGAGTATTAAAAACTTCACAGTAGGTAAAGCCCCGGTTCACGTCTAGTCTTTGTTCTATAATCTGACTCGACAGCATATCTGAGCAATTATATCTTATAGCCTTTTATAGCTAAGTCGAAATCAATTTGTAGTTGACTTACGTTACCGCACAGCTAGATACGTACCGCAGTTCATTTCAAGAAACATTGTCTCTATTAATATTATCTCTAAAACAATATTCACAAACAATTCGCTATAACTTGTCCGTATCGAGTATCTAAATCTCTGAATATGACAAAGCAACAAATTTCCACACTTCAATCTGTGTGCGCGTGGGCATAATCGCGAACATCTACGAGCGGGGCCGAAGCCGACCGACGCGACCCGAGTGCGCCCGAACCTATCGCCGAGTGTGTCCTGTGCTATCTGACGGACGTGGGTGGTCGATCTATCTGAAATGCCAAGTTGAAGGGAATGTGAATTTGACGGTCAAATGGCTGGCTTGATAACTTGCGGCTATTTATTTAAGGCTAGCAACCCGCCAGCCACTTAACTTAAGGACATGAACTAAAGAAAACTTGAGGAGTGGAGAGCCACAAAAGTGATGAACGAATTGGTCGGTACTAAAATTTAGCACTAAGAAATAAAAATAATGTTAAAAAAATTAAAGTGAAAAAAGTCCTTGAACGGGAAATTATTTGCAATAAACATTTGGAGAATGGAATTCTTTTTAAAGCTGAGAGAAATACTAAACAAGACAATTGTGCCAACAGTTCAACCAGTGCCCATTCACTACAGATGTAAAGAAAACATCACACAAGATTATGATGCTGGTTATTTTTAACGCTAAGCGGATGACCAGACGTACAGATAGGCATCGTTTGTTAGAGTGAGCTAATCGATTCGCAGGCAGGCCCTTATCTCTACGTAAATATAAAACTGAATGCGGTCTTATCGCGAGATTTTGGGGTGGAATGTACATTGTGAGATACGGTACGATTTTTTATTAGAAGCTTTAATGTAGTTGTTTGAGAATTTGGAGGATTTTTACGTAATGCTGGGCAGTGGTTGCCATGACAACTTGAAGTAAATGTCATTGGAATGACACCTGTTTTCAGTTAGGTCCTGTGTGGAAAAGAGATGGCGTTAGACACCCTTTATATCTCTCTTTTTTTCTTTTGCTTTAAGACGTCATAGCAACCCACAGATCTCACGTAAAAGAGTGTCCATGGAGTTTCTTGCCCATTCTACTCCATAGAGATCTACGCTGTGGAATGGGCAACTACAGTACTTTCACAAGTTGTTATGTCTTGTGACTGAGACTGTAGCAGCAAGCTTTTCTGTTTCCATGACATTCAAAAGTGCCTGTAATGGTCAAATTGATTTAAATCCTTTAAGTTTGAGTTATGTCTTAAGAAAAAGATTGGTCTATTAGCAACGTTGACAGCAAGGATGCCAAGTTTGCAGTAGGTGAAAATAAAATTCGAGAAGACACACTCAAATTAAATTAATGTTTTAGTACGGATGTTATCAAAAAGCCTTTAAACACACGGGAATATCTGCTGGCCGTAACGTCCACCCACGTCAGAATATCTTTTTGACCAAAATCGTATCGCATCAAAAAACGAACACACACAGCACATAGTCAGCCACAAACAAATCAAACGTTGCCTTTTTCTTAATATCTCTCATATCTGCTTGAAGAATTTATTGCCTAATTACCAGCCGTTATTGTTCTGTATATTATTTATATATTGGACCGGTTCACGTTTTTATTGAGCGAGATAAGTTCAGATTTTAATGGTAATGGGAGACACGTAAATGGGATAAGGATTGCCTTAAGAGCGCCGATTACAGAGATATGGCGAGTTCTCGTGAAAAACTTATTCGTTTTCTTTTTTTGGATATCTCGTCTGGCTTTTGTCATGTACATGTATCGTAGGTAGGTACTGTAAAACTTGTGATTTAAATTTGAAATGATTTCAGAACTGGGCTGGCTACATCTGCCACATGGCACAATAGAATTGAGCCAAAGTGGCAACTGATTGGGTTCCGAACAATAGGACCCGGCGAGTTTTACAAAAAGGATTGGGCCAACTTAGCAAACGACAGGAAAACATGGAAGGAAAGAAGGCTTTCCCTGCAATGGAATACATCTGGTTCATAATAAAAATTGGAGCAAAGCTAGGATTGGTTCTACCTACCATTGGTTCTGTTAAATTTGGATTAGTTAGTAAAGAAAAAAAATAAACAAATAATTTCAGGTGCATATAGATGACATTTTAATTACTTTTATCGAGTTGCAAAATCGTAAAAGAAAATAATAAAAAGCAATACTAAACTTTATCTGATATAAAATATTGGAAAGGGTTCGCTAGATAAGACTAAATTAATAAGCTAATTACGACATGCCATAGTCTATGATTATTTTTCTTTAATGGGAGAGATGTGCACGCAGATTGTGTTGGTTTCTTTTTGTCATAACGATAGATAGTGCTAAATGTCGTCTCGTATTTCCAAGATAAGGCTACTTACTGTTTAATTAGGGCCCATATCATGCCATAAGTGGCGTTTTATGCAGCTATTCACTGTCCACTATAAATGACAGAATCCTATTTTTAATCTGTGGTCGTATAAAATGCAGGATTATTGTGGGATGACGTGTCTATGGTTGCAAATATCATCTGTGGGATCGTAGTGTTTTGATTTGAAAATGAAACTTATGAAGCCTTTTAGATTATGAAAATGGGTCTACTTATGATGTTGGTGAGTTATAAGGTCTTGCAGTTACCGTAATTATTATCCTGATTGACAGACGTAGGATAAAAAAATACCTTGTTGTGTACGGCTAAACTTGATTCAAGTTTTTAATATGAAAGAGAATGTATACCTATATGATATGAATTGAAAGAGATTGTGACCTATAAAGTTTTTATCAATAAATCTGTTTATCTGTTAATGGCGCACAAATAATACTTTTATTCAACATTCATAACCTTAATATAGCATTGTTTTGGTATTAAATATGTCAGTCTATGTTCACCTACGTAAGTGTATGTAATACTATATGTAACTGTAATGTTACACTGTAGAATTGACACAGGCACTTAGCAAATGTAATATTTCTATCTGCTTTAACGTAAAGGTGTCATCCTTTATGTTGAGCGACATTTAGGTCCTAACTTTAAAAGTGGATCCATCAGGAGCCACTCTAATTTTAAACTCTGTGTTTATGTAAAGAATAATTTATTTAAAATTCAACTGAAGGGCTTTTTATGAGGTGATATAAGTGATAACAAAGAATCCCTTAAATATTTTTTGACATTAACCTATTCTAAATAATTATTTATATATATAAGTGCTGTAATTAAACTACGGTTACCAATTACAAGTTAACAAAAAGTAATGGAAAACGAAACAACTAGACATTTACAATAATAAAAAAATCAAAAGAATAAACGTCATTTCAAAAACAGAACAACACTAAACCGCTTCAAACCATAGATAACCCAAAAATCGCGCCACAAAACATGCGAAACGCGTCACTTTCCGAAAACATGTTACAAAGCATGTTGACTTGACCTCAAGCATTAAAAGGCTGGGGAGTGTGAAGTTTAAACAGGCTATAGGTAGTCTGAAATAAAACGCGACAAACGCCGGGTGGTGGGTGCTGATAACGGCAGGCGAGCGTCGAGCCGCTTCGCGTCGCAAGCCGCGTCGCGTAGTGTTGCCACATTCAACGTTTTTATGTTGCTCTATGGATTTTAGTTTGGGTTTAGAATGTTGTTGCTGTTTGTTTATTGGTGATGTTTGTTTATTGAACGGGGTTATAAAAATGTTTGGGTTTAGAAATGTTGAGAAGTTTGTGTTGTAGTTTTAACAGTAAACTATTTCCTTTTCATGTCGTTGATTCGAATAAAAAACATTTTTTTGATAAAAGTTTATACCAATTATTTCGTTTTTTGTTTAACCACGTCTATGTTAATTAATAATATTGTAAAACCCGCAGTTTTAAGTACTGTTCAAATAAAACGATAAATTCACAAAAAAGAAAAACTAACAATGATATAACACTCAATGACTAACAAAAGACAAATAGAACGTGAAAAAAAACAACAAAAAATATAATTTTCTACACTGGCAACCCGCTCACTGAGTGATGGATGCACCACACTGATAAACACCCTTTTGACTTAAACGCGCGGCCAAAAGGTAAACACACCTCGAAATAACTCCACATTGTAATAATCTCTCGTTTTTATAAATAATACTCAAGATTGTGAGCTTTTTAAGTAATCTATATTCCTTAACATAGAGATATTAATGAATGTTTTGTAATTAAAACATCAATGGATAGTCTATGCTTTTTACCTGTCATATGTCTTAACCGACGCATGGTATGCATTCGTCTTTAGTTATGGTTCCAAATCCTTAAACTTCTAAAGTAGGTTTAGGATATTTATGGAGGATTTTTATAAGCTACATTATTATTATTTATTTATAAGGTTCACCCCGCGGTTTCATCTACGTAGACTGGGATATTTATGTATAAACCTTCCTCTCAAATCAGTCTATATATTGCTGAAAACTGTATTAAAATTCGTTGAGTGGTAAACAGGCAGCGGGAGTGCATTTTATAGTATGTAAAGATGTATTTAAATAACTATTCCTTAATAAGCCATTGGGAAAAGCTTTAGTTTTTCCTAAATCTTGACAATATGGTCTTACTATTAAGTTAATGTTTTGTTGTCGCTAAATGGTAACAAAATAAAGATGTCATGAAAAATTCAGTGTCGCTATTTGGTAAAAATTTCAATTTTTTCCATAAATTAACAAAACATTATCACACAAAAAACAAAACACACACAAATCTAACACACACACACACACATACACACAGTTTAACAAGAACACACACATAAAATTTTACACAACTTGATATTTGCACAAGTTCATGTGGTGTGTAGTAAAATAACGAGTTGGGCGTGCGGCGGTGTGATAAGGGCGGGCGGCGCCCAAGTGATGTATAGAGCGATAGACTGGTGCTGGGCGGCAAGATAACCTGCCATTGACGCAGTGCGTGATTGACTGCTGCCTCCAGAAATTATACTAGGATTTATGGCTGCCTCGGTAGATTGAAGGCTGAAGGATTCGTGTGGGACGGAAAGAAACCAGGGTTTTTTTGTAATATGAAGTATGAGAAACATTGTATTAGGTTTTTCCATAACGAATTCTTTAGTAGCAGCATTGGAGTCTATTGATGGCAATAGTTCTCCCCCTAATACATGACATTTTGAACACAATTGGTGAAATATCAATCCACCTCTGTCTAACCTTTTCAACCTTACCTTCCTTCGTACCTTTTCTTTTTAAAATTTTTTCAAACAATATAATTATAATTTAACTGTGACGGGCCTGTTGATCTAGTCCTGGTTGGACTGCTGAGCCGGAGGTCGTGGGTTTGATTCCCACACAGGACAAACTTTATGTGATGAGCATGATTGTTTGTTCTGTGTCTGAGTGTGATTTATCTATAATATGTATGTATTTATAAATTATATAAGTATGTATATCAGTTGTCTGGTTACTATAACACAAGCTCTGCTTAGCTTGGGATCAGATAGCCGTGTGTGAGTTGTCCCTAGATTTTTATTTATTATTATTTTAGATATTTATTTTTGAACACATTAAAGCAAAGTTAAACTTTGTTTAAACCTCCTAGAATGAAGTTTGTCACGTTAAGCCGTTGGTCCCGGCTGTCATTTGTAGATCTTTGACCGTTGTTACAGGTAGTCAGTGTTCCGAAAGTCTGACAAAAAGTCTTACCAAGGGGTATCGCATTACCCAGTACTAACTGGGTTGTGGAGGTCAGATAGGCAGTCGCTCCATGTAAAATACTGATATTCAGCTGCATCCGGTTAGACTGGAAGCCGACCCCAACATAATTGGGAATAGGCTAGGCAGATGATGAATGAAGTTTGTGTTTCGTTTACCAAAATTTCTTAATATTATATTCTACACTCTGGTCATCGGTCGTTCCTTAGTATTTCTTTTGATTGTACAGACGCTAGCAGGTCAAGCTACCCGAAACTGTCAATTTTTCCCAATGAACCTTGAACCTAATACTTTAGAAATAAAGTCGAAAATCTATCAAAGAAATCTGACAGATTGTAGTAGCTTGATGTGCAGGCGTTTGTACCTAAAATCTATACAAATACATTTTACTTTACTTAAGCTTTCGTAAGCATTCATCGCACAATCAGTAGGCCTACCATGACGTGTTAAAGCAGAACTTATTCCACTGAGGGAAAGAGATGGCGCTAGACACCCTGTATAGCTTTGTCTCTTTCCCTCAGCGGAATTAGTTCTACATTAAGACGTCATAGTAGGGTAGCAGGTCATAAGTACACGTTTGAAACTGTCTTCTTTGCCTTCGACGTGATAGATCTTCCGAACTTGTCTTAATTTATACAGTCTTCACTTTTCAAGAGATATTAATATCTAACTTTTAATTCTAGATCGCTTATATTAACATTAATTTGGTCATTTTTAAGATTGGGCGATACGCCGATCGCCTTTTATGACACTTGCCTATCCTTACTTCCTTACTAATATTATAAAAGCGAAAGTGAGTTTGTTTGTTTGTTACCTCTTCACGCTTTAATGGCTAAACCGATTGTGATGAATTTTGGTACAGAGATAGTTAGGAACCAGGAGACGGACATAGGCTAATATTTTTTTGAAAAAAGTGGGATTTGAGGGAGAAAGAGGGAAGTAAAGGGAAAACTTAGCGTTGCTATTACAAATCAATAAGGCGCAAGGGGAAGTGTGTTACCCCGAATTTAACGCGAGCGAAGCCGCGGGCAAAAGCTAGTAAAAATATAAACCCGTGTCTTTGGTGGAAGATGATTGTTATCGTGTAGTTATAAATTCATTTCTTTCGTCTAAAAAAAGTACTTCGCTGCTCTGGAGAGCGCCAGATAGTCGCAACAGCATCTTGAGAACTGTAGCGACAAGATATTAGTCTCAAATTATAAACTTTCTTTTGCAAAGGGTAATTACAAAAAAACATTAGACAATAAGTTATATTTTAAACAAGCTTTTGCCCGCGGTTTCGCTCGCGTCAAATTCGGTAGCGCCTTATTGATTTGGAATAGTAACGCTAAGTTTTCCCCTTTCTCACTCATATCCCACTCTTTAAAAAAAAAAAATAGCCTATGTCCGTCTCCTGGTTCCCAACTATTTCTGTACCAAAATTCATCAAAATTGGTTTAGCTATTAAAGCGTAAAGTGGTAGCAAACAAGCAAACTCACTTTCGCTTTTATAATAATGTATTAGTAAGGAAGTAAGGATTTTAAAGAAGTAAGATTTGTTTGTATCGATTAGTCTCCAAAACTACTGTACCGATTTTAACCATTTTTCACTAATAGGAAGCTACATTATCATGAAGTTCCATAGGTTATACAACATCACGCTACTTCCCACGGGAGCTGGGCAGCAACTTAAAACGTGGAAGACAGCTAGTCTCAAATAAAGTACCCAGTAACATACTGACCAAATTCTTGCTATGTCGACCGATATAGTCTATCATCTGATGTAAAGATCAAAAACCTCATATTTTTGGAGTTTACTCCTTAAGAATCGATTTTCATATATAAGGCGTCCGGTATAAGAAAAATCCGGGTAAAACCTACTAAAGTAACGAAAATGTGTCACGTTTTCGGTGCGCAACTTTCTAATTTGCCTGTGAGTGTATTAAGACGTACATATGGTAGCCGACTATACCTATATACTATATGTTATTAGGCTTGTTTGTTTCTATCAGTATCGATGTATTTATATTGCTATTTTTTTTCATTAATTTGTGAATTTACCCTTTCATATGATATTAATCTTTTTTCAGTTGAATAAACTCTTTTTGCGTATGGTTAGATACTCGTACTTAAGGAGTAAACTCCAGTCGTGCGTCGGAGCTGACACACACACTTTTTTATGTTAAAATAAACAAATTCACACGAAATCTATTCGTCTAATCTACAAACTCTTATCTCACAGATATCCTCCGGAAACGGACCGGCCGTATCAAAATCAAAAGTTGTAAACTTAATAAAGTTAAAAAGATTAGATTGGCACACTTTCACTTAACAGAAGTTATCGGTTAGCTATTTAAATGTTTCATTAATACAGTTATTTTTATGTAAATTTGATTATTTAATGTTGTGTTTGAAAATCTTACTTTCAATCGGGAATTGACGACATGGTTGGCGCAGTGGCTGAGCGATCGACTGCTGCGCTGCGTGTGCGTGGTTCGATTCCCACACGGAACAGATATTTGTATAACCTACAAATAATTGTTCCGGGTCTGGTTGTTTATGTATGTAAGTTTAAATGTTTGTAAACGCACCCACGATACAGGAGAAATTCCGTGTGTGGGACAACGTTTAAAAAAAAAAAAAGAAAATAGAGTAATTAACTAAACAGTTTATATGGAATGATTTTCCGTTTTCTCTTTTTGGAAGATCATAGATGTGAAGAGTTCCTAGTTAAATAATGTTATGATAAGCCAGCGCTTGCCTAGGTTGGTCTGTGGATGGGTGACTATCCGTTACACACCGAGTTTCCTTCATGCCTCCAAAAGCATTAAGCTGGTCCCGGCTGTCATTTATAGATCTTTGACAGTCGATACAGATAGTCAAGCCACTTACCAAGGGGTATCGTATTGCAGTACTAACGTGGTTGTGGAGGTCAGATAGGCAGTCGCTCCATGTAAAATACGGGTATTCAGCTGCATCCGGTTAGACTGGAAGCCGATCCCAACATAGTTGGGAAATGGCTAAGCAGATTTTGATATTAAGATGTATTTTTAAAAGTGACTAAATTTAATATTCAAACTTTTACTTCTATGGTGGTAAAATCTAGTTATATAAGTACTAAATACTTTTCTGACTTAAAATTCATGACACCAGTCACCATCCAGCAAACTCATATGCTAAACAGCCTGAGCATAAACCTAAACGTCATGAAAAGTAGTAGGTTTTAAGTCTCCTTGCCGAGGTAAAATTTCAGCTAGTCAGAAAAATGTAAGCCGAACTGCCCAGCCAACACAGAAAGTGTAAACTAATTTGAACTCAAGAATACCAATAAATAACACACAATCCACATTGCTAGCAATAAAAACAATCCCTCACAAAGAACACAACCACTCCTCAATGACTCACGGACCATCAATTAGCCACAATATGTTAATACCATTTAGTACACGCGCCTTACATTATCATATAATAAACCATTGACATTTTGCACCAGATATCAACTAAGGAGCCATCACTGATACGTATTTAAATCATACTTGGATTTCGTCTCTCACGAAGAGTTTGTTATCTTTAAAAGCACTCACTGGTATCTGGTTGGGCGCAATCTCACATATTATGTGCCTATATCCTTTATAAAGGGGCATGCAAGCTGGGACGTCTGGTGGGAGATAGTTTTTTCAAAGAATCTAAGTTGTTTTAGGTCTAGTAATATCAAATTTTCCATTCGCAAAATACGAGGGGACACAGCCTGGTTGACGGGAGTGTCAGACTTTTACTTACTAAAACCCACCCATGTTTTGCCTTTTGCCCTTTATGTTCCGGGGCCGCGGTAAATCTTTTAAACAACCCACAGTATTAAGTATATGGTTTTAATTTCAACTCGATATCAAGACTCTTGACATACAGACGGACGGACAACAAAGTTATCTAATAAGGGTTCTGTTTTTTTTTTTATTTTGAGAGACGGAACCTAATGAATTTGTATTAACGATAGATATGATTGTCTGTAAGGCATTTATCTATGGGCCTAAGATACCTGAAAAGAAATGTTTTATTTATTTACTAGCTTTTATCCGCAGCGCTTGAATTCGGGGTAACACAGTTCCTCTTTCCTGATTTACAGGTACCTGTAGTTTTTGCCCATGTGCGTTATTTATTGTAAAAGAAATGCTAAGTTTTCCCTTTTCTTCCCTCTTTCTCTCTCACATTCCACTTTTTTTCAAATAGCCTATGTCCGTCTCCAGAGTCCCAACTATATCTGTACCAAAATTCATCAAAATCGGTTAAGCCATTGACGCGTGAAGACGTAACAAACAAACAAACTCACTTTCGCTTTTATAATATTAGTAAGGATTTAATAAAGAAAGTCACAAATGATCCTTCCCACTGTGGACTCCTCTCTTAAATAGCTGAGTGATTCATTTGTCTCATAGCTATCCGAATGTTTTAAGTTTCCACAGATACCCGTGGATGGGTGCACTATATTAATGCTTCGGCGTTACTTGACTATCAAATAGATAAAACATGTGTCGCTTAGGCGCTGAGGAATGTAAGTAATTAAGTTACGGGTATGCATAATGGGATTTTATTTAGATTAAGATTGGATTTCTTAATGTGTAGTAACAAATTAGTTCGTTTTGTACGTTTTAAGAGGTTTAAATAACATAATGAAGCAAATTAGTGTATTTTATTTTCAGTGTTCTTTATAAATCCTATTTTTTTATATTAAAAACGCGAAAGTTGGTATGGGTGTTTGGATGTTTGTTACTCTTTCACGTCAAAACAGCTGAAAAGATGGAAAAATAGTGTGAAATAAACTTATTTTGATTCTGATTGTTTTTATTTTTAAATCCGAATTTACAGGGGGAGAGCCTATTTCCATCAACTACTACACAGAAACCAGACTCCGTGGCAGCTACAAAGAAATTTCTAATGGATAAACCCAATATCACTTTACCCGATCCGGGAATCGAAGCCACTAAACGAAAAGGCAGTCAAAGTAAGTCATCGTTTCTGAAAGAGATTACTCAAAAAGCTTTTAAATATATCGCCTACATATAACCTTCAGGATATGTTAATATTCACACCAGCTGTTCAAGATTTTGTGACCAAAAATGTCGAGAAACCGAGAGTGGATCAATTAAGTTGTTATCGAACTAAAAAATCGCAATGTGAGACACATACGTATTGACTTAACAGTACATTAACATAAGCTTTTCCCTGTAAGTTATCTTAGAAAAATCAACTACATAAAACAATAGTTTTAAATTAATAAGACATTTATCGGATACTTTTTAATTAGTAATTATAAAAATAATTGTCAGCAAAAATCAATTGAATTGAATTAAAAATGGTTTTAGTCCTTACTAATATTATAAAAGCGAAAGTGAGTTTGTTTGTTTGTTACCTCTTCACGCTTTAATGGCTTAACCGATTTTGATGAATTTTGGTACAGAGATAGTTGGGAACCAGGAGACGGACATAGGCTATCATTCGGACGACGGAAAAAATCCCATTTAAAAAAAAATGGGATGTGAGGGAAAAAGAGGGAAAAAAAGGGAAAACTTAGCGTTGCTATTACAAATCAATAAGGCGCAAGGGGAACTGTGTTACCCCGAATTTAACACGAGCGAAGACGCGGGCAAAATCTTGATTTGTAATAGCAACGCTAAGTTTTCCCGTTTCTTCCCTATTTTTTCCTCATATCCCACTCTTTTAAAAAAAAATAGCCTATGTCCGTCTCTTGGTTCCCTACTATTTCTGTACCAAAATTCATCCAAATCGGTTCAGCCATTAAAGAGGTAACAAACAAAGAAACAAACTCACTTTCGCTTTTATAATATTAGTAAGGATTTATCATTTAAAACTAGAACTTCAACTAACGAAAAGAAGCTAAGACATCATCTGAGATGCGATAAGCATCCCACACCATCGACATCGACACCCAACCTCGTTTGCAAATGGCCCAGCATTCTAAGTAAAACAATGTTATCTCACGTACCTAGCGTTAGCGGAACGTTGCGACGTTCCCGCCACATTAGACAGAAACTAACATAACAGTTTAATTACAAGTGCATCTAAACAGTATTAGTTGCAATGTAGGCGGGGTTGGGTGTAAGACATAAGCGGAGCGAGTTTTGGTAAGAGAGTATATTGAGAAAGCGCTAGGATGGAAAGTAGAAGAGATTATTCTGGGAAACGGCACGCTTGGTGCAGTAACTAAGCGATCGACTGTTGCGCTGCGTGATGCTGGTTCGAACCCCGCATGGAAAAATATTTGTTTGATCAACAGCTAGTTGTTTCGGTCTGGCAAATTGTGTTTGTGAGTTTAAATGTTTGTAAACGCACCTATAATACAGGAGAAATTCCTAATGGGGGGCAAAGAATTAAAAAAATAACGAATAACGTCGGTTAAAGATAATAGAGCGAATTTAGGGTTAAATCAAGTACTCATAAGGTGAATATGAAGGGAATAAGTGAAACGGGTAATTTACCATGTTTTGAGAAATTCAACATGGTAAATATCCCGTTTGAAATGTTAATAATAATCTGTCCAACTTTTTAGAAAAATGTACAGCCAATGTACTTAAATTAAAAGAAAGAGAAAAAGAATTATGGTGGAGGCAGGTTCATAGTTTTTGGCTTCTGCGAAATCGATTATTGAGATTTAACAGATTTTGGCTTAACGGATTTGAATCAAATTTAGTAGCAAGATAGCTTATATTTTGAATTATTAAATAGGCTATTATTGATCACAGACAAATGCGTTATTCCCGTGGGATGATCAAATAACTTAAATATGTTTTTTCAACGAGGATAATACCGTAGGACGGTGCCAATGGCTCGGAGTTGCGAGTTGTTCAAAAGAGATACCGCGGCCCCGGAACATAAAGAGCAATGGAAGGCACATGGGTGGGTTTTAGTAAATACAATTCTGATACTCCCCGCCACTCCGCCCAGAGCGGGGGAAGTTATTTGATGATTTCCCATCAAAAAAAGGTGCAGCCAGTGCCTAATAAAAACACACAATGCACGTGAAACAGAAACCATCCCCGCTACCGCTCAACACTTACACCATCTCAAGTTAGAACAACTTTTGGTGTTTCGTATTGGATCTTGCGAAGTTGGTCGTATCGGCAAACGTATCGTTGTCGATGTCTTGAGCACTGTAAGCGGTTGCAAATACAATGTACCACGTTGTTACGGCTGTTAGTGCCTTTGTTGGGAGTAGATTATTATAATGATCTATGGGTAGGTTTAGAGCAGCAAAAAATCTTGATTAAACAAAAAAGTATGATTGTCGTTTTAATAAAGACCGGGCCACTACTGAAATGGTTTAAAAAGGTGTTAAGTATACACAATCAAACATCACTCCGTTTTCCATCTTCACAAAACCGCAACTACGGTGGCCGGGAGACGCTCTGAGCGTCGGGCGCCATGATTCAAATCCCGGCCACCATAGACGCGGGTCTACAAGACGGTGAGTAATTGGTAGCTCACCATTCGTCCGTCTAGTGACGATAGACCGTGTCGATGGCGCGTTTGTGTTCCACTCGCGCCTCAAAGAGGCCCACTCCCTGCCGAGGTTGCTGGTTGTTTATGGCGTAAGTTCTCCTATGTACCACTACCTACTGTACAAAAATAAAATAAAAAAGTGGCAAACTTGATCTCCTTTCTCTTTATCGTATGGTTAGGTGCTTAATCTGGTATCAGAGTTTTTATGCCCCTCCATAGGACTCTGTCTTGCGGCAAGACAGAGTCCAGGCAAGACTCTTGCCTAAACATGCCATCGAAAAATACCATTAACTCGTGCTGGTTTCCTCAAGATGTTTTACTATACTGAAGCAAGAAATAATTAATCAATACACATGGTGCGTGCGTTCAAAACCGAGATCTATGACTTTGCAGGCCCACAGTCAAAAAACTAGACTATAACTGCTCTAACTTGATCATTATTATGATCATTGTAGAGACTCTGTAATGTGTAAAAAATATAAACCGGTTTATCGTAATACTGAAATACCCCGTTATAAAAGAAGAATTTTCTAGCGCTACCGTTCATCACAGAAATAAAAACTTCGAACCGCCATTCTCGTTACAGAAAGAGCAAAAAGCTAAAATTACTGATCAGAATCTTCGCACAGCCCAATGTATCATAGCCTAGCGTTATCTCCAGGCTTATCCGGTACATTGTGGATGAAAAATGTTGAGCAGCTTAGAGTGCAGTTTGAAATTTTATACGTCCGAGATCTGGGCTGTATCTCGATGCACTGCACTTCCCTCCAAAACTTTTACTTTGCCAGCCAGTGTTGCTAGTGCCAGAGGTTTGCCATGACCCTAAAAAGATGGAGGTGGAGATTTTTCTAATTTAGATTGAAGATTTTTTTTTCTTCTTAGTTTTTTTTTTAATTTAACGTAAATACTAATATTTTTTAAATAAATGTATTGAATTGAGGTTTAAAAAAACACAATTTAAAGATATGTGCCTACTACACACATGATGTAAATATCTCTTGTATACTTATGATGACTTCACCAAATTTTTTTTATCTCGTGACATTTACACTACCCTCCAGTATATCATTTAACTATATTATCATTTAACACAGAAATAATGAATTTAAGATGGCAATACCGGTACTCACTGCCTTACTGCTAGCAACACTGCTCCAAGATACAGCGCCCTGATATATTCGAGCGCGATACCAACTTTAGAACGCGGATGCTTCAGATTTCGCCGAATTGTTCTGAATTTTAAAGCAAATAAGCTAGTTTGATAGATAAGGGAACAAGATACAAGATAGTTCGTTCCGATTACCTCTAGTTTTACAAAGTTTCGAAATTGTTGTAGCGTTTTTAGTTTTAGTTAGGTTTTAGTTTAGATAGGACTTACCTGGACTGCAGTTTATTGTTCGCAGAATATTTTAGTAGCTATTTAAACGGTTGAGGTTCTACTTGGAATTAATGATGAAATTAATGATGATGAATTAATTTTGGGACTTATTTTCCATGATTTTTGAATAAGAAGTGTCGTATTTCGGAGCTAAAGGCTTGTTAGGCCCTAACATTGAAGATGACTGGGGGTTAGTTGCCTTGTTTTTCTTTCGAACAACCCGGCAGGCGGTGGCCCTTGCAGGCCCCTCTACTTTGCTGACATAGGTTTGAGGCGCGCGTGGAACACCAACCCGCCGTCGAAGGCTTGTCGCCGCGGACGGACGGAAGGTAAACTACCTATTGTTCCACCACAGACCAAAGTCCACAGACCCGCATATACGGTGGTCGGGAGTCGTCTCCCGAGGCGGCTGGGTTGGTTTGAGGAGGTTTATAGCCTTTAGTTGCAAACATTCCACGCCAACCATCTTCCATATTGTATGAATCATCCTGAATGTGATATGTTTTCGGATGATTGGAATAAAGTCATGCTAGTATGTCTGGTGTTTTGTGTAGCAAAGTATGCAAGAGTGCCCGCTGTTCCCTGTTAGTTTTACTTGTATTTTATATTTTATTTTCTGCTTCTAAGTTTATTATTGTAATTGGTGTTATACCGTTTTAATCCTTACTAATATTATAAAAGCGAAAGTGAGTTTGTTTGTTTGTTACCTCTTCACGCTTTAATGGCTGAACCGATTTTGATGATTTTGGTACAGAGATAGTTGGGAACCAGGAGACGGACATAGGCTAATTTTTATTCAAATAAAGTGGGATGTGCGTTAGAAAGAGGGAAGAAAAGGGAAAACTTAGCGTTGCTATTACAAATCAATAAGGCGCAAGAGGAACTGTATTACCCCAAATTTAACGCGGGCGAAAATATCAATAACTGCATTATTTTATTGTTCAAAACGTACTCAATATTAATCAATTTACAAAAATAACTATCCAGTACAATCTTTCCTTTAGTCGTTAAAGGTATATTTATCAAGGAACAATTTATAGCTAGTCTCAAACAAGTTTTTAATGCACACAATAGTTGTAAACTCCATAAAGGCTAATAACTTAAGGTTTTATTTGATCGTAAAAATGGGATACGAGTATCTCAATTAAGGTCCCGATTGGTGCAGAAAGAGTCTATTTTCTTTCTATTAAGGTTTGATAGTTTTCTATAAGAATTTTTCCTGTACCTTGGGTGCGTTTAAACCCATAATATAAACTCGCATAAATAAAAAATAAAGAAGCCGACTAATTGAGAATCTAATCTTTTTTGAAGTCGGTTAAGAATATATAAGCAGATCATCCATATAGACATGGAAAAAAATGTATTATAGATGATAACCCAAAAACAACCCAAACAATATTAATAAAATTGTTATGGTACCAACTCGGAAGTATAGCCTATCGAAAATAAAAAGAATTTTGAAAATCGTTCCACATTTGATGGTATAATCAGTGAACATACATAAAGAAAATATGGTCAAACTTAGAAATCTCGTCTTTTTTTGAAGTCGGTTAATAAATTCAAATACATATATTACTACTAGCTGTGCCCAGCGGTTTCACCTGTTGCTCACTTAGGGGTATGAAAAATAGATGTTGGCCGATTCTCAGACCTACCCGATATGTACACAAAATTTCGTTTAAATCGGTCCAGCCGTTTCGGAGGAGTATGGGAACGAAAACTGTGACACGAGAATTTTATATATTAGATTGGCTAAAGATAGAGAAATAAAACAGCAATAAACACATAATAACATAAATCGTCTAAAAATGCACCTCATATTGCCAGCTCGTAAAAACAATTTAAGTAATAGTCTTCGTTAATAATAAATAACATACATACGGACAAAACGTTGAAATGTATCATTTTAATGGACATTGTCTAATATTAATATCTAGATATGATCTAAATCACAATATCTAGCCGTTTTGAACGCCTGTTAAATTATCTGGCTGACATTGACTATTCCCTTTTGAAGGACACTCCTGTGATTCATTTAATCTATACTAATATTATAAAGCTGAAGAGTTTGTTTGTTTGTTTGTATGTTTGAACGCGCTAATCTCAGGGACTACTGGTTGGAATTGGAAAATTCTTTTAGTGTTGGATAGTCCATTTCTTGAGGAAGGCTATAGGCTATCTAAAATCACGCTACGACCAACAGGTGCTGAGCAGCGTGGGTGAAACCGCGTGGAACAGCTAGTCCTTACTACTACTAATATTATAAAAGCGAAAGTGAGTTAGTTTGTTACGTCTTCACGCCTAAACCGATTCTGATGTATTTTGGTACAGTAAAAAAAAAGTGAGATAAAGGGGAGAAAGAGGGAAGAAAAGGGAGGAAAGGAGGTTCGTGTTAGATGGGTCAAGGGCTTGATACAGAAAGCGGTACTCTTGGACACGGCTCGTATTGTTAGGAGGAGCTGATCTTGATCACCGGTAGCATGGACCCTGCTTCCGATACCGGTGGGCTACTGCTTTTTGTACTTTAAATGTTTTTTGTCTTCATTTTTTTTTTTAATAGAAATATGTTTGAAAATAAATAAACGATCAAGAATTTGTCAAATCTATTTCTGAAACTTAAAACAAACCCTATAGTTTAGGTAGAAAATGTCATTAAAATCTAGAGACAACTGACAACTCTTTGAGGCTCGTGCCGTTGACACTGCCATATCGTTACTAGAGTCAACCACAGCTTAACCTGAAGATCTACCCGAGCAGTTGTTATTTAGTAAGAGCAACAGCATCAAAGATAACAAATTTAACATAGTCGCCGATCGCTGAACAAATTTACGACGACCACGGCACGGCCATTTTAGAAAGTTCGACCACTTCATACAAAGGCCGAGGAAGTAACCTCTACTAACGGCGTCGTTACGCCCGCTAACGCCCGTTAACAGCCGTTAACGTACGTTATCAGCGATACAGGGCGGGCGGAAGATCACCTGAGGCTAACGCCCCGCCCGCCCTAATGCATCCGCACTTATTTATTCCCCTGTTAGGCGGGCCGATATGTTTCCTGAGATTTTTATCTACGGAACCCAGGTAGGGTCAATAAGAGTTCCGTAATATTGTTTTTCTGGATTTTAAATTCTGTTGTAAATGTTTACTGTGTGTGTTTCCGTAGTTAAGCGTCTTCAATTAAATTTGATGGCGCGTGTCAGCCATTTTTGTTTGAGGATGAGAGAAAAAGTTATCAAGTGTAATTTTCATAAGAGTTAATTTGTTCCGTACGCTATTATTCGTCCCGATTGCTACAGAGAAATGTTGTTGAAATTTGATTAAACTCCAAAACTGCTATGCTATGTTGTAAGGCTCCTGGGGGTCTAAAATAGGCGCTAAAGCAGAATCATAATAGGTTACGTTGGCATTCGTAAACTGGTTAAAGTGACAATTCAGAATATTAACTGCGTTTGTGACAATTTTAAGAATTTCGTCGTGATTCATATTATTATAATTTCCTAAAATTCGGCCCTCCTTTTATTTTCATTGCTTCAAATTCTATCAAATATAATGTTAAGTGGTAAGAACATTTTTTTAAGACGACTTTACTCATTGCACTGCAAGATCTTTGACGAGCCTGTTGGTCTAGTGGTTAGTGGCCCTAACTGCTGAGCCGGAGGTCGTGGGTTCGATTCCCACCCAGGACAAACTTTGTGTGATGAGCATGATTGTTTGTTTTGTGTCTGGGTGCGATTTTTCTATAATATGTATGTATTTATAAATTATATAAGTATGTTTATCAGTCTGGTTACCATAACACAAGCTCTGCTTAGCTTGGGATCAGATAGCCGTGTGTGAGCTGTCCCAAGATATTTTTTTTTATTCTGTCTCCCATCTAAATAACTACAAGAAAACAAAACTACCTTCCATAATTTAACAACAACTACACAGAAGATAAAGCGGGCACTATCAGAACATTAGCAAGCGTACCTGAGTCGATATATATTCAATTAGAGCTGGGCGGGCGGCGATACCATCAGGGCGGGCGGATACTAACACCTTTTAATTTCGTGGTAACTGCTTGTGAGGATGCTTTGTTTGGTTTTGATTTAGAAGGTTTGTTATAGTTTTGGAATTGTAGATTTTGTTTTATAACTGACTAGGTTTCACCCGCGGCTTCGCCCGCGTTAAATTTGGGGTAACACAGTTCCCCTTGCGCCTTATTGATTTGTAATAGCAACGCTAAGTCTTCCTTTTTCTTCCCTCTTTCTCCCTTACATCCCACTTTTTTAATAAAAAATAGTTTATGTCAGTCTCCTGGTTCCCAACTATCTATATACCAAAATTCATCAAAATCGGTTTAGCCATTGAAGCGTGAAGAGGTAACAAACAAACAAACTCACTTTCGCATTTATAATATTAGTAAGGATTTGAAAAAAACGGTCAAGTGCGAGTCGGATTTGCGCACCGTTTCCGTACAAACTTGTGTCTTTAATGGCAATATCTTTTGACTACTTACACTTATGATTGAAGAACACAACTCCAAGGGGCTACAGACCTTTGTGTCACCCTATTTATTAGTTCCATACCGTTATTCTTGTAATTTGTATTGTAAACATAATAAAGAATATTTTATCTATCCATCTACAGACTTAAATATATGTTTTCAAATTCAACTCGAAAACTCCACGCATTCTTGAGATAAAGTGTCTTGACATACAGACAGACGGATGCCGAAGTGATCCTTTGAGGGTTTCCGTTTTCTTTATGAGGTACAGAACCTTAAAAAATGGTTTGAGTGAGCTACCCATTGCTCATCACCCAGAGACCAGCGTCTACGTCTACATCTCGCGGCACACTGAGTTTTACCTTACAAAGCAATTAACTTCATTTGGTTTGAATCGACCCTTGCTTGCGTATCTTGGTGAACTTACCTGTAAAAAGAAACAATAGGTTAGTTTAAAAACATACTTTTTCTTTAAAACTATAATTAAAACTAATTCAGTAAGTTACTAGGAATTGTGCCCTATTGGTGTCCCCCCGCTCCGCCCAGAGTGGGGGAAGTCATTTGATGATTTCCCACCCTAAAAGAGGGAGTGAAGCAGGCCGGCAAATTTGTATGGAAGAGAGAGATTTCTTGACCGGATTGACCTTAAATTTTACATATGCATTATTGTCCCAAGATATTTATTTATTTATTTATTCAGGAGGTTAATAGACAAATATAACTTCACTAAAGAGTTGAGCAGCGGGTGAAACAGTTGAGCACAGCTAGTTAAAATACTAAATAATAAAAAAAAACTAAACAATTTTAACACCAAAATAATATTAAAAAATAAAATAAATCTTCCCCTAACAGCTACCACTCAAAAAGGTAAGAAAGTACGTCTAAACAATTTGCGATGAGTCCGACACGACACTTACACTAATTAACATTAAGCGTTGATTACGACTGGATTCTTATGTTAATGCCAATAATGTGCCAACTTGTAAATATGCAGTCTATCATGCTTAGCGGATTTACTGTTTGTTATTTGGTGTCGAAGTACCTGGTCTGACAGCCAGTCTTACGAAGTGAGATCGTATTGCACAGTACTAACTGAGAGTAGAGTTCAGTCGCTCCATCTATACTTATATAATATTATAAAGCTGAAGAGTTTGTTTGTTTGATTGTTTGAACGCGCTAATCTCAGGGACTACTCGTTGGAATTGGAAAATTCTTTTAGTGTTGGATAGTCCATTTCTTGAGGAAGGCTATAGGCTATATAACATCACGCTACGACCAACAGGTGCTAAGCAGCGCGGGTGAAACCGTGGGGAACAGCTAGTATAATATAAGTATAGAAAAAAAAACGACTTAAAGTCGACGACAACATAAAACAAACAAAGTATCAAAAATATTTATACTACAACTAGCTTTTGCCCGCGGATTCGCCTGCGTTAAATTTGGGGTAAAATACGTTCAATAATACCAATACTAATTTAGTTTCCCCCGTATGAGAAGATGTCTTTTCTATTGAAATCAGCGAAATTATCTGTAAATATTTCGTCCAAAGTCTTCGGGGTAATATTTAATTTATTTTCCGAAACGACTTTATTTAAAAGCCGCGTGTCTTAAGTTCAAGTTTGTCTTACCAAAGCCTCGGTGCCGTGATTTCATGGCCGGTTCGAAGATTACAGCAACTCATTTATTTTTTTAATACGCTCTTAAAAGATATTACTTACTAATATTTTTAGAGAAACGTAGATTGGCTTTTAAAGATGATAACATTAGAGCTTCATTTAGAATGACGGGCTGTTTTTGTAAGTTATTTTTATACGATACTAACTAACTTAAAATTGTGGATATTTTATTTATTTACTAGCTTTTACCCGCGGCTTCGCTCGCGTACAATTCGGTAGCGCCTTATTGATTTGTAATAGCAACGCTGACTTTTCCCGTTTCTTTCCTCTTTCTCCCTCACATCCCACTTTTTTCAAAAAATGTTATAGCCTATGTCCGTCTCCTGGTTTCCAACTATCTCTGTACCAAAATTCATCAAGATCGGTTTAGCCATTAAAGCGTGAAAAGGTAACAAACAAACAAACTCACTTTCGCTTTTATAATGTTAGTAAGGATTAAAACTTTATGCACAAGTAAAAACTGTACCTTAGTGTGATGCAGAGACAAAATACAGATTATTTCTCTGTTGTTATCATACCTGATAAATATGGATGGCAAGTAAGCTATTTTTAAACAAAAAACATCATCATTATTTTCCTGCCCTTGTCCCATTCTATTTAGGGTCGGCGCAACACGTTTTCTTCTTCCATTCTCCCCTATCATACGTCACGGCATCGTTTACTCCTTTTTCCTTCATATCATTCGTTACACAATCCATCCATCTTTTCCTTCACCCTCCTTTCCCTCTACATCCATCAACATTCATATCTATCACTCTTTTAGTCACATGAGCTTCGTTCCTCCTCATTACACGTTCATACCAAGACAACATCTTTCAAACTTCGTTTAATATATGTACTCGTTCCTTGCTTTATCCATTTAGACAGAATATATAACAAAAATATTCAAATACGTTCAGTCGTTCATTCTCGAAAAGGATCATCCTTTTCGAGAAACAAAATTCTACAAAGACAAAATTCCTCTGAATAGGAAGAATTATGATATTTTAAAACCTTGGAGACTTCCTTCAAGAGCTCAAAAATCAATCTCCAAAAAAGCTGACACACCTCTTCTCATGTTATCTTGTGATAAAAACGCAAGTAAGTCGTGACGTGTGGCGCTGGCAGAACAAACGTCGTTACTGCGTCACTAAATAAATCGTTAGCGGCGCGTGAGCCGGCTCCGAGATACGGCACGTATTGTGCAGGAGGTAGGGCGCTGGATGTGGCAAGGAGAAATAGGATGGTAATATTAACGTTAAGCTTTTATTACATCGTCTCAAACTTGTTCGTCTGTGTGTTGCATGTCGCGTGATGGTCGGCCGCGGAGTAGGGAAATCTAATGTGAAAAAGCTACTTTAACCGTGGTTTCATAAAACCACACAATACTTTTTTTTTGGTGGAGACATATTTGTCCTCCTTACTGATTACATTGCGTGTACTCTTATTATGTCTGGCCAGATCAACGTTGCTTTTAAATGCAAAAATATAGCAGACAGCATAGTTGTTGAATATGTCCCAAAATCATAAATTTATTCAGACATTTCGAGCTTTCGAACTTCGTGCACTGTCTTGTATAAAAAACTGAGGCAGAAATATTAAATTTTATTTAGATACGAATTAATTAAACTTCGTTTAGTCCTATCGTTCTATCACCCCATTTATGACTGTCGGTTTAACTTGATGAAAAATGGGTATGCCAAAAACAGCCATCACTGTTTCCAAGGTAACTTTAAATATATGATGGCGGCAAATACAATCTACAAAGTATTCAGCTGCACTGCCATAACATATGAAGAAAAACTATGCTTACATATGTATGTAAGCATAATAGTGAATATATAGAATATATAGTGCATAGTGAATTATGTAATTCACGCCCTTATCTCCGTAGGTAGAAACTACATAACGTTCCCTGCTAAGAGAATAATGCAAGGGGCATTCTACTCCTAGCACATTTTTGTTCCATATAGTCTTAATATTTTTGCACATTAGAAATCATCAAATAACTTTCCCTGTTCTAGGCGGAGCGGTGGTGAGTATCAGACTTGTACTGACTAAAACCCACCCACGTTCCTTCTTTTGCCCTTTATGTTCCGGGCCCGCGTAACTTTTTCGAACAACTCACAACCCGGCAGGATGTAGTTGTAACTTCAAGTCTTAGCCGGCTGAACTTCTGAGCGTACCTAAACCTACACTGTCACTTCCAGTTACCCGAAATCCGTGTTCACCTAAAACCGTGTTATTTACCAAACTAACTAAAACTCGGAATTATTAGTGTTTTTCGTATTGTAGATTGTCTAACGTTGTGCTACTGTGTACTTTTATACTGTGTACACTTGTTGAGTTACTGGTGTTTAATGTATCGCTACCATTTGTACTGGTGTCAGAGTAATCAGTATATATATACTGTGCTTTGTGTTTAGTAATAAAGTTGCTTTTTGAGTGATACGTGAAAAGTACTTTTTTTTTGAAAAGAGAAATTCCTAGTGTGGGGATACCCATACGAGGAATTTCTCATGTATTGTGGGTCCGTTCACAATCATTTAAACTCACATACACAAAAAGCCAGACCCGGAACAGCTAATTGTAGGTCATACAAATATTTCATCCCTGCGGGGATCGAACCCGCGACACTCACTCTCAGTCACTGCGCCAAAAGTGCCGTCATTTTAAAACAGTTAAGATACCCTCTTCCCGTACTCAGACAAGTTTTAAGAAATGATACAGTTTGATAGCACAAACTACATTGCTTCTTGTCTTTATCTCTATGTTAATTGTTATTAAGTTTCACGGCAATGCACCCGCGGGCATACGATATGACGATATTGTTCTCTATTCTTTGTTGAGATAACACTGGCAGTATTAGTATCACGCTCTTTCTTGTGATGGATAAGCAGAGATAGCAGTTATCGTTACGTGACTTGTAGCAGGCTGAAAGGGGAGCTTAATTATCGATTTTAGCTGATTATCTAGTAATGAGATAATCTTTCCAATAACACATTTGTATAACCAATTGATATGAATACTAGCTTTTGCCCGCAGCTTCGCTCGCGTCAAATTTGGAGTAACACAGTTCGCTTTTTCTGATATGCTGGTACCTGCTACCTGCAGTTTTTGCGCTTGCGCCTTATTGATTTGTAATAGCAAAGCCAACTTTCCCTTTTCTTCCCTCTTTCTCCCTCATATCCCACTCTTTAAAAAAAGAATAGCCAATGTCCGTCTCCTGGGTCCCCACTATCACTGTACCATCATCTCATCATCTGCCTAGCCTTTTCCCAACTATGTTGGGGTCGGCTTCCAGTCTTACCGGATGCAGTTGAATACTAG
This sequence comes from Ochropleura leucogaster, assembly GCA_958449745.1. Taxonomy (NCBI): domain Eukaryota; kingdom Metazoa; phylum Arthropoda; class Insecta; order Lepidoptera; family Noctuidae; genus Ochropleura; species Ochropleura leucogaster. The sequence continues at coordinate 2,431,453 of OY288208.1, forward strand.
TATTTTAGTTGGGAGCGACTGCGTATCTGACCTCCATAACCCAGTTAATACTGGGTAATACAATGCCCCTTGGTAAGACTGGTTGTCAGACTTTCGGGACACTGACTACTGTAACGACTGTCAAAGATCTACAAATGACAGCCGGGACCAACAGCTTAACGTACTTTCCGAGGCACGGATTAAACTCGTTATGTAACGGGTGGTCACCCATCCACAGACCAACCTAGGCAAGCGCGGCTTAACCTAAAGATCGATATCTAATAAATAAAATTCTCGTGTCACAATTTTCGTTCCCATACTCCTCCGAAACGCTGGACCGATTTAAACGAAATTCTGTGTACATATCGGGTAGGTCTGAGAATCGGCTAACATCTATTTTTCATACCCCTAAGTGAGCAGCGGGTGAAACCACTGGGCACTGGCACTGGGGCTAGTATATTAATAAATAAATATCTTGGGACAACTCACACACGGCTATCTGATCCCAAGCTAAGCAGAGCTTGTGTTATGGTAACCAGACAACTGATATACATACTTATATAATTTATAAATACGTACATATTATAGATAAATCACACCCAGACACAGAACAAACAATCATGCTCATCACACAAAGTTTGTCCTGGGTGGGAATCGAACCCACGACCTCCGGCTCAGCAGTCAGGGCCACTAACCACTGGACCAACAGGCCCGTCAATAAATATTATATAGTAGAATTATAAATGCGAAAGCTTGTGAGTATGGATGTTTGATCCTCTTTCACGAAAAAACTAACTAAGAGCAAAAGAAGTATCATGGATGGGTTTTAGTAAGTAAAAGTTTGAAACTACCTTCCGCCCGCCAAGAACGGGGGAAGTTATTTGATGATTTCCCAACCGAAAAAGTGGCCTGTTTTACACGTAGTTAGCTTAACAAAGATAAGAAGAATAATCAGATGAATTAAGGAGAAGAATAAGAAGATTATAAGTCTCGCATGCAAGCTCTCGAAACTTATGCAGACGTACTACTCTTTGACGAACAAATATCTATATCTTTTGACTGAAAAGAATGACTTTAGACTTTATCTGTGAGGCAGTTCAATTCAATTTTGAAAGGTACGTTCTTGTTCTTACGTCGTTTTGATATTACGAATTGATATTTAAAACAATTGCAGGGGATTTTAGATTTAGTTCCTGTTTATTTTATGTTGATTTTTGTGTGTAAGGTGTTGTTGCATTAGATATCATTGTTTCATTATTCTTAGTTTTGTTAATCCTTAACGAATAAAAAAATAATGGGCTTTGACCCCGTTTACTTAATTAAGGGTTAATACACAGACGATCAATTGTTATAACTCTGTTTTTAATTTGTTACTGTATAATTTCATTTAAAAAAAAGTCAAACAATATCTTTGATAAAACTTCTCATTCACGTCAACCTCCAAAAAAATTCAAAAATAAACATTGAACATTCACACATCACGTTAGAAAAGTTAAAGCGGCTGGGGCGGGCTGATAGGCGGCGATACCGGCTGGGCGCGCGCGATAACTCCCGCCCGCCCTGCGACGACGCAAGACACTGCATCTGTTAGACGCAGCGGCCCGAGAGCTGTGACTATGATTTGAGAATTTTATCGGATTTCCCGCTATATATAGTCAGTGATCAAAATTGGTGGCTGTTTGTGAAACATATTAAATCCTTATCCTTACTGATATTATAAAAGCGAAAGTGAGTTTGTTTGTTACCTCTTCACGCTTTAATAGCTAAACCGATTTTGATGAATTTTGGTACAGAGATAGTTGGGAACCAGGGGACGGACATAGGCTATTTTTTATAAGTGGGATATGAGGGATAAGAGGGAAGAAAAGGGAAAACTTAGCGATGCTATTACAAATCAATAAGGCGCTACTGAATTTAACGCGAGTGAAGCCGTGGGCAAAAGCCAGTAGAATAATAAAATACTAAAAAAATATGTATTAAGTAAGTTCTCGAAAAGAAATAGTCTTATTTTTTTTATTTATATTTTTTGTACTCTATCACAATGTTGTCGTATGTTACCTAAAGGTCCATTAAGTCGGCTTATGTACTACTATTTAATTGTAAATTAAGTTTAAATAAATAAAACGTCTGTAAATTAATAATATTAATATTAGGTATTATTTGTAGGTAGGGTTGCTATGCATAAACATATAGGCAATAGTGATAGCCCAATTTTCAATGATTTGGAACTTACAGGATGTTAATTTCCAATAATGAGAACATATTTCTTGCTAGTTGGGCGGGCGAATAGGTCGTGATTACTCCCACCCGCCCTGCGATGGAAGACACTGCATCTGTTAAACGCAGCCGTTCGAAAATTGAAACTACAAGTTAGGCAGTTTACGGGATATCCTGCTAAATTTATCACGAAAATTATTTTGAAAAGATTTGTATCTTTCTGACGACCATTGTATTTAAAATAATTCCAACGACATGACAAATTTCTGGTGATAAAAAAAAAATTTTCCCACTTTTTATAACATGTATTGTTTGTGTTAGGATACTACAACTATCCAAGGCTGCGAGTTGGTTCAAAAGAAATACCGCGGCCCCGGAACACAAAAGGCACAAGGCAGCTTGCTTATTGACAAATGTTACTACAAATTGGATGATTTTTTAAATGATGACTCAATATAACATAAAAATATGACTTATTATTATTGTTTATTAATTATGAATGTTTCGTATTATTTTAATTAAGAGACACATTGACATTTATATTTTGTATTCGTTATTAATCCTATTGTTTTATTCTATTTAATTTAATTTATTTAGTTAAATGTTGGGTCTTATGCATTTTTATTTGTTTTAATAATAAATGTTGAATGTCTCTTTATCGTAATTAATTTTTATACAATATTTGTACGCCATTGATGGCAAGACATAGCGTTCTATTTATAATCATTGACATCTGTACTTATGTTTACCTATGTTCTACAAATAAAAAGATTTGATTTGATTTGATTTTGCAGAACATAAATGGATACTGATTAAAATCAGTACAAATCTGACTCTCCCCGTCACTATCTCAGCACGATGCTGCAACTTGGTAGCCGATATAATAATAATCACAGTGCTAATATTCTGATAGGGGTCCAAGTAAGATTATTATCATGATTTTCCATCCGAAAAACGAATAATATCTAAGAACAACGTGGATAAAAAAGAGGGAGGGGAGACCATTTCAGACATCTGCATGGCTCACACGAACAGACCAAGTTTATACGTGAACTAGCTGTGCCCAGCGGTTTCACCCGCTGCTAATTTAGGGGCCTGAAAAATAGATGTTGGCCGATTCTCAGACCTACCCGATATGTACACAAAATTTCGTTTCGGAGGAGTATGGGAACGAAAACTGTGACACGAGAATTTTATACATATATTAGATTTTAAAAGAGACCTAAGCAATCCAGGTTCTAAAAATATCCTGCAACTGAATGCACATGTCCCTTATTTCCTTTACAGCCTGGCAACACCACGCGGGATGGGAGGGGGGGCGTCCAAGCGGGGCGCGGGGCAGGCGACCCGTTATCGCCGTCAAACACCCGCCGTATCGCGGACGAACATTGTATCTCCTGGGTTTTGTGATTCCCTGGTCTCTGCACTAGTCTATGAATTTTGATAAAGATTTGTGACTACGTAAGATACTGTTTGTTTTGGATTTGTGAAATTTGAGCACAAGACGCATTTGAGCGATCGACTGCTGCGCTGCGTACGCGGGTTCGATCCCCGCACGGAACAAATATTTGTATGACCTACAGGTAGTTGTTCTGGGTCTGGCTGTTTGTGTATGTGAGTTTGAATATTTGTAAACGTACACACACGATACCGGAGAAATTCCTAGTTTGGGGCAACGTTGTTACACTTTATCGCGTTTAGTCAAATCAAATATTTTGTTCCGCGGAGATCGAATCAGCGACACAATGAAACGCTTAACCACTGCGCCAATCGTGTAGTCGTATTGTCAGTCAACCTATCAATCTTAATACAGTTCTATATTAAAATCTCTATTAACCTCTCAAGCACCGCCATTTTTTACGTCAACTATCCGTCAAGCACCGCCGGGCGGGCTATTGTCGTAAGCGTAATCTGATTTTAAGACTTATCTTTACTATAAATACAGTTTCAAATCGGTCGGGGTTTGGAGGCACAAATTTGTGCCAGCGGGGCTCAACGGTAATTCTTGTATACTAGCCCGTTTTTGTGCCGCTGGGGCTCTAGAGGTTAAAATAGCTCCTACGAATTTAGAGCACCCGAAACCGCATAAAGCCGCAGCATTCACGAATCAAGAACATTTATTTACTTTATTTTCGCAGCGGCAACCCTATTTGCGCTGTATCGGGAGTGCAACCGCGCGATAACGTGCGACGCCGCGCGATTATGTGCGACACCGCGCTATGTGTCGCATCGCGCCGGTCCGATTCAGGCAGATAATGTACGAACCGTAAACGGATCGGAGCGTTTGAAAGAAATTGATATGAAGTGTATGTTTTAAAAGCTGAAGGAGTTTATGGCTGATTGTAGAGTTCGTATTTTATCGATATTGGATGGTCGGTACTGTTAGTGGGAATTATCGATAAAATTATGATTGTAGATCCTCTTTTTGTTTTTCGGACGAAAATTCATCAAATAACTTCCCCTGTCCTGGGCGGAGTGAAAGTGAGTGTCAGCCTTTTACTGAATAAAATCCATCGATGTTCCTTCTTTTGCCCTTTGTGTTCCGGGGCCACGGTATCTCATACGAACAACCTCAGCAGCCAGTGGCCCTAGCAGGCACCTCTAGATAAAACTTACTCTGATTTGTTCATGGAAGTTGATACTGCAGTTATGCCTTTCTTAAGACTACAATGTTGCAGTTTATGTACGTACAATTTATCAGAACCGTTCTGAGGTTTAAGTTCATAAAGCCGCAACATTGTACTAAGGCAAAGTTGCGCTTGTAAGTGCTTTTAGCAAGGCTAAACTGAATATATTCCTACTAATATTAAAAATGCATTATTTTTAAAGATGTATGTGTATTTTTGTCTCTTTCACGCAAAAAGTCCTGAATGAATTTAAATGCAATTAGACCCTAACCCTAGATGAACATAAAGGACACGTTTTACACAACGCTCTGTGCGACAATTACTGTACTCTATGTGGAGAAAACTGCGGTCATGAACTGGTTATCTAGAAATAGAGAAGCTCTCCAACTTTATTCCCAAAGGGGTTCAGTCTTCCGTCTTCAACTCACGAGAGACCTAACCCCTGAACATAATCAAAGCTTAGTCACCAAAAAATCGGGATCACATGACAGGAATTTAAAAATAAAACCTGTTTTGAACCATAACCCACTTGATGCTATGTCCACGGAAATTCACTCCCTACAACATATTAATGTTTCAATTGAAGACAGTTTCTTAACATATACAGAATCAGAAATATTTATTCGTGAAATACAATGTATGTTATACACAAAAATATATTAGAGTGTATAAAAAAAAAGTGTGTTGTCCGCATTTTTAATAATTGGAAGATTAGAATTGGGTAGTTGACACCATTAACCAGTAATTTAAAAACAGAATTTTTCTGAAAGAACACCTTATTCTAGACCTGAGAACTCCATTCATTTCAAAATAACTTTAAAATTCGATTTTTAGTTGCTTTTAAACCAATAAATAGTTGCATCATTGACTTGACAACTTAGTGACGTCATCGGTTGCGAGTCTCATACAAAATCTATGGGGGAAGCGCGTTTTGACAGCTCATAAAAAGTATATCAATTGATTGGTGGTGTCAACTACTCTATTACGTGATCCAACTAACCATGCGTATTCATCCAAACTAAAAGGGAAGGGAGTCAAATTAAACTTTTAAGATTTGTTTACAAAGTTAGTAAGAGATGAAAAAGATAGATGCTTCTATCGCTCTAAACCCTCCCCTTCAAATACAAACTCACAACATGACAAACACGACGATCGAAAGCACTTATTTAAATGTGGTTATTAATTTTATAACCTAAGTAGTGGACCGTTAGGTTTACGAGCCGGGGTGCACAGAGCGTTCGGAAGTGGATATTAAATCGTTTTATTAGTCGTCGCCGTCGCGTTGTGTGGCCCAAGTTAGAGCACGTGGCGGGGAGATTGGCAATGGTGCTTCCTTTCCTCTTTTCGTGACAAAGAACCTTATATTGTGATAGGTTAATGATATTAATTACGTTGCTATTCGTAAAACGGTCACAAAGTGTCAATTTTTAACATTAACTACGTATGTGAACACTTTAAGAATTTTAACGTAATTAAAATGATTACCTAACTTACTAGCTGGCGCCCGCAGCTAAGCCCGCGTGATATCGAAAAAAATCCTATGTGTTATTCCAGACTATAATCTATCTTTGTGCCAAATTTTATCAAGATCCGTTCAGACGTTTTGACGTGAAAGAGCAACAAATATCCATACATCCATCCATCCTCAAAACCATTTACATTTATAATTTTAGTAGGATAAGTTTGAATACCAAACCAATTTCAAAAACTTTCTACTCCATATACTACTCCACTTGGGCCAAACAACCAGTGTGGTGTGAAATATAGGCGAGTCGAGCGAGCCTTATCGTTCGAGCGCACGCCGCGCTATCGGTGCACCCGCCGATAACTACTCGATCTATGTGCGTGATGCATGTGGCTGTGCATTACTTACTACTCCGCACTCCTGCAACCCTGGTAGCTGCTACACAAATTGCTAACGTGTTTCGGAGCTAATTCTGCGCTGTAAGCTTTTGGAGGACCTGCAGGATTTAGTTTTCCGGATTCCTGAAACCCTAGTAATAGGATTTTTAACTTCCCCTGCTCTGGGCGAAGCTGGGGGGGGAGGTAAAACTTTTACCGACTAAACCATCTATGTTCCTTCTTTTGACCTTACTGTTCCAGGGCCGTGGTATCTCTTTCGAACAACCCACAACCCCGGTAGTAAAGGCTAGTGTCTTCCTTTTAATTAGATTTGAGTATGGATTAATACGAAGGAATACAATCAGATAAAGCAGGTCTTAGCGTAGTAGCCGATACCTATTCGATATGTGAGTGATGCATGTTTGTGGGCATTATTTACTACTCCTCACTCCTGCAAGCCTGGTAGCTGTCACACAAATTTCTAACGAGTTTCGGGGCAAATTTTACGTTTTAAGTTTTGTAAGAACCCGGAAGATTTAAGACCTGTTACCATACCATGACGTCTTAAAATAGAACTTATTCCACTGAGGAAAAGAGATAGAGCTATATAAGGTGTCTAACACCATCTCTTTCTCACACAGGAATAAGAACTACTATAAGATGTCATGGTAACCCTTCAGGTGTTAAACACCACAGACCACTAGGCAAAAGTGCTTAAAGATCGACCCGAGCGACTGTACAAAACTATTATGATATAGAAGAGTGTCCATGGAGTTTCTTGTCCATTCTTCTCTATAGAGATCAACGCTTTGGAATGCCTACTTCATTATTTTCACATGTTGTTATGCATTGTTTCTGGGACTGTAGCTTAATTTTTTTTGACATCCAAAAGTGCCTGTGACGGTCTAATTCACCTGCCCCGGACATAAAGCCCCGGAAAATAGAATAATAAATATAAGAATAGAATAGAAGGAAAACGGGAGGGTTTTAGTCAGTACATTTCTGACACTCCCTCCGTTCCGCAGGTCTAATTGAACTATGAGTTTAGAGCTACTATTTAGCCACAAACTCATCTAGAAAAATGAAAAGGTGATCCTTCTAGTGTCAAGCGTAAATAACGACTTTCAAATGACAAGAAGTAACCTAGTTTATACAAACACAACCCACCTACACCAATAATTGTCTCCATCCCAACAAAGCGATCAAGTGAACCCCATCGATTGTGATGCACTTCCTAATTTAACCTGTCGAACGCGTGCTAAACCCGAGCTAATGAGACGTAGTATCTACCCGTCGCTTGGCTGCGCGTACTATCGCTAAATTGTCCGCTAACAAGAGCTTTGTAGGGTTAACCGCCTCTGTGATCCGGCTTCCGAGTCGAACATAGACGTGACAATGTCTAGAATAGATAATCGCTCTAAGGATGATGTAGTTGTTTCGTCTTTTATTACAATACTGGCGCCTGCGGCTTGTCCGCGTGATTATCGAAAAAAGTATCCTATGTGTTATTCCAATTTTCATCAAGATCCTTGCAGCCGTTTTAACTTGAAAGAGTGACAGACTTCCATACATCTAGCCTTAAAAACATTCGCATTTAAATTAAGTAGGATTAGCTGCGCTCGCGATATCACCCACGTCGACGTATATAAAAAGCCTAGGTGTTAAATCCGGGATTTAAGCTTTCTAAAAAAGAAAGAAAATACGTTTATTTGGCACATGCCACTAGTGCAGGCAACATCAGACAAAAAAAAAATGAAAACATAAAATTAATTTAAAAAATGATAATAACTTAAAACTAAACACAAAAAGAAGATAATTATCGCGTGTCTCACGGCTGCGTCAAATAGGCCCAGTTCAGCAAACTAGCCGAATGCTGCTGAATACCAGTATTTTACAATTATCGACTGCCTATCTGACCGCCACAACGCAGTCAGTACCTACTGGGTAATACGATACCAATTGGTAAGACTGGTTGTTAGACTTTAGTGAAACTTGGAATGACTGTCAAAGATCTACAAATGACAGTTGGGACCAGACAATTATTGCTCAGAGACACGGAAGAATCTCGGTTTGTAATGGACCCATCCACGAACCGAATTTGGTAAGCTCGGTTTTAACTAGAGGACGACCCGTGCGGCTGTTATTAATAATATTTATTGGCTTATTATCCCAGCGAATTAATAAAATACTAACTTATCGAAGAAATATATCTTATAGCCACCGGTAATTGTCTTCCTTTCCATCATCGAATGAATTTTAAAAATCGTACGAGCCGTTTTGGAGATAACTTCATGTTACCAAACTTACAGCATTTCCCTGTGTGATAATAATATAAAATTGTTGGATAAATACTGAGAACTACGAGTTTAACATGGTAAGTACAACACGAAAACGGTACGGTTAACATTATTATACTCTTACTAGCTGTGCCCAGCGGTTTCACCCGCAGAGGTTTAGGGGTATGAAAAATAGATATTAGCCGATTCTCAGACCTACCCAATATGTACCCAAAATTTCATAAGAATCATTTTTTTTGTGTACTTTTATTCAGTTTTGTTTTATCCTATGCCAGTGTGTTAAATTCTCATACTCTTTTTCATTCTTTCCAATCCAACAGGTTGAATAGGATGATGAAGAGGACAAAACCCATTTAAACCTGTTTGAAGGTGTTAAAAGATATATTCTTATCACACATTATACCATTCAAGTCATTGATTACACAATTAGTGCCATTCTACTGACAATTTAAGACTCCAAAACACCATTTGAACCGGTAAAAATTGACGGAAATGTGTGATTTAATTAAGCTCAAATTTGAACAAATATTTCTCATTATACGCCTACAAATCTTTGGTTTTACCGGATGATCGCGGTTGCTAGGGCCCGCCCATTCACACGCCTAGAAACATAATCATATAAATATACAGTTTATGTAAATAAGGCTTATGTATCTGTTACGATCGCCTCAAAGATTACGTGTCTGATGATTCTGATCACAATCGCATCGAATTTTGCTTAATAAAATATAGAACTGCGTTCTAATTTAATAAATTTGTCTTTAAAATGGGTGTTGAAGACGGAAAAAATAAACACTTTTGAAATATGATATGGTTGGAGTTGTTTTGATAGTTATGGCCAATATTATTGCGTTAGACGGCGTATTATTTTGCCATATGTAGTCGGCAGAAAATATAATATCCTTTTGGTAAAAATTAACACCTTTTGAATGTTAAAATGTTGAATCAATTCATTTTGCCGCGTTATGGTATAGTTTTTTTGTTGTTGTTTTAATTCTAACTGGTTTTGTAAGTAATGAGATATCTTAATTTCAAATCTTTGTGTGATTCGAATCACGGAATTTAACTGGTATTTTTTACGTAGTTTAAACTGTTAAGTAATTTATGATTTTAATATTGACATTACCATTTTTAATGCCTTCGATTATTGTCGGTCCTAAATCAAGAACAAAATAGCTCAACCTTGAAATGGTTATTTCTTTTCCTATTTAACCCAAAGGTTAACTGGTACCATTGGTAAAGTCATCAAAAGAAAAAAGTAAGCAAGATCATCAGGAATAGTTGATTTTTTTAATTAACTAGCTTTTGCCCGCGGCTTCGCTCTCGCTAAATTCGGTATAATACAGTACCTGATACTCGCAGTTTTTGCTCTTGCGCCTTATTGATTTGTAATAGCAACGCTAAGTTTTCCTTTTTCTGCCCTCGTTTCCCCCTCAAATCTCACTTTTTTAGTAATAAACATTAGCCTATGTCCGTTTCCTGGTTCCCAACTATCTCTGTACCAAAATTCACAAACATCGGTTAAGCCATTAAAGCGTGAAGAGGTAGTTGGGAACCAGGAGACGGACATGGGCAATTTTTTTTGAAGTGTGAGATGTCACTTAGAAAGAGGGAAGAAAAGGGAGAACTTAGCGTTGCTATTACAAATCAATAAGGCGCAAGGGGAATTGTGTTACCCCGAATTTAAATCGAGCAAAGCCGCGGGCAAAACCTAGTAATACATAAAGTTTAAATAAATAAATATAAAAAGCAAAATATAGCTCTACCATAACATACATAATTTAATTTATGATATATTCAACGCAAGCATACGATATAAGGGGGGCCATTCACGACACAATAAACAGCTACCCACGATGCGACATTGTCGTGTCATTCCGCTAAATATCGCGCGCGTCCCGCGTGTAATCGCGCCGGAGGATCGCGCGACGCGCGGCCACCCCGCGAGGCGATATCGCGATAACGGCCGCCAGTTACACCGCAGCGAATGTTCGTGTGAAATGTTATAAAAGTAGCTCAAGTGCTGCTTCATTGCTTGCAAGGAAGAACTGGCGGTAATACAGTTGGATGACGAAGAAGAAGGTATTTTTATTTCGCACTTGCCACAACTGCACATAACATAAATTAAAAAATTAAACCATAAAATGTAAATAAATATAATTTTGCGTGTCAGACGGCTGCGTCAAATAGACCCAGTTCAGCAAGCGAAGAAATGATATCTATAATTTACAAAATTATTTGGAAAGTGACTCCAACATTGCTGGGAAAAGGCTAGACAGATGATGATGATGGAGACTGACGCAAAGGTTTCATTTTAGTTTTTCTCTATTTTTTGTTCTAGCTAGACGATTCTTGGCAACGTGCAACTGGAGTCAATCAAAAGTAACAAAATCGAAAAACAAAATGATGTGAATAAAGCCAAAATCTTTCCTTATTTTGATAAAAAAGCATACAGGTTTAATTTTTCAAAATAAAATATTAAACACACTTAACAGAACTACTGTGTAACACACGGCCATTGCACACAAACTCTCGAAAGAAAATAAGCAAATCCATTCCTATCACCTAAAACTTAAAGTCCATATTCCTTTATCCTCCACCTCGAGTCAGTAGGTTCGGGGGAGTACGAAGATTTGTTTCGTTCCTAGAACTGAAGGCTTCACAGCACGACCTCTAGATAAGCCTTGCGGAATATTATATTTGTACACAATTTCACTAAACGTGTTTAAAATTGAATAATAAATAAGCTTGAGTGAAAGGTGACGTTTTTTTTGCATATGTTTTGGAAATCATCAAATAACTTCCTCCGCTCCTGGTGAAGTGGGGGAAGTCTGACACTCCCCTGTCAGACTTTACACCACCATGTTCTTTTTGTTCCAGAGTCTCGGTATCTCTTTCAAACAACCCGTAAACCCGGCAAAAGGTCGTTGTCGTCAAGAAAGAAAATTTTGGGTTTACAGTCCCGGTCATAAGTTGTAATGCCTTGTGACGGACTGTAGCTTAAACATTTTGTTTCTTGACACACCATAGTGCCTGTAGTAGTCTGGCACTCCCCCCCGCTCCACGCAGAGCGGGGGAAGTTATTTGATGATTTCCCACCCCAAAAAAAAACCCGCAGCCTCCTGCATGAGACGCGAGGTCGCTTGACGTTATGAACAGTAATTCGGTGTGTTCTTCCAGAAAGTTCCCAAAATGTTTCTATAGGTCACAGGGTCGAGATAATTTGAATTTTATTACTTGAGATTAGACCTACCTCTATGCTGATAACGGTGTTGCGCAAAAATCAGGTCTTTTTATCAGTTAATATCATCGATTTTTAAAACTATTCGATCAGTTCAACGACCTACGAATGTAAATTGATACGGAATCAAAGGAACCCGCACGTTTTTGGCGAAAACAAAGCTAAAATAATGGCCTTAAATTTCATCCTATGTATTTATTTTTTTTGATTGGCTAGTTAGGTACTGTAGGCTATTCTCTAAGAATAAACGAATCTTTGACGTGTTAATTGCATTCAATTATCCTTACTAATATTATTTAAAGCGAAAGTGAGTTTGTTTGTTATGTCTTCACGCCTTAATGGCTAAACCGATTTTGATGAATTTTGGTACAGAGATAGTCGAGATCCTGGAAAAGGACATAGGCTTTTTTTTTAAAAGATTGAGGTTTGAGGGAGAGAGAAAGAGGGAAGAAAAGGGAAAACTTAGCATTGCTATTACAATAAATAAGGCGCAAGGGCAAAAACTAATTATTTTTAATATTTTATTTCTAACCAACATCCTCTTGTGAATTTCGTGCATTTTTTAAATATTTATTTATTAATACCTTATCACCAGTGTGACCTATTTCAAATTGTAAGCCTCTCTGACTATGTAATAAACATATCTGCCATTTACTTTTAAATAAATGATTTTGATTAATACAGTGCCGAGCGTGGCGCCAATCCCAGACGACTCTCTATGATACTTGACGCTGCGGCAGCGCTAAACTCGACGCTGTATTCTTATAGAATAAATCCTACTGAAGATTAGCACCAAACTCAGAATTTGTATTTCTTATCCTGTGTAAGGTTCAAATGTTTGATAGTTATTTATATTTGTAATCGTTTCCAAAACAAGGGGAATTTTTCAAATTAACTTTGTTTTTTTTTTATGTTTGTTATGCGATTTTTCCCGTCAACTGTGAGATGAATTTGAAAATTCTTTTGTTTTGTAATTGTAAGACTACTCTTACGATTATGAAAATGTGTGTGTCAACTCCGACGAACGACTGGAGTTTACTCCTTAAGTACGAGTATCTAACCATACGCAAAAAGAGTTTATTCAACCGAAAAAAGATTAATATCATGTGAAAGGGTAAATTCACAAATTAATGAAAAAATATAAATACATCTACACTGATAGAAACAAACAAGCCCAATAACATATAGTATATAGGTATAGTCGCCTATACAGCATACCATATGTACGTCTTAATACACTCACAGCCAAATTACAAAGTGGCGCACTAAAGGTGCGCACCAAAAACGTGACACATTTTCGTTACTTTAGTAGGTTTTACCCCTCGGATTTTTCTCATACCGGGCGCCTTATATATGTAGTTTTTAGGATCGTGCACCCGTGCAATTAAACTGCGTCTTGTTTTGAACACTTAGTTTTATTTTTCGTTCTTCAAACTCCTCTAACGATAGTATTTCTTATTAGATAAAATTAATACGTCTCAACACCTTCGTCTTTCCAACGCCATCTTGTTCTCCCCTTCCCTTTCTCTCCCTTACTCGCTCGCACTATCACGTTCCATTCCACACCTTGTTCATGCGTTCCGTTTACCCATCCTACATTCGGCCGTCCTGAATACCCATATCTGCCCTCAGATATTCATCCCGGACGAGCCCCCAAAATGTAGTTTTTAGGATCGTGCACCCGTGCAATTAAACTGCGTCTTGTTTTGAACACTTAGTTTTATTTTTCGTTCTTCAAACTCCTCTAACGATAGTATTTCTTATTAGATAAAATTAATACGTCTCAACACCTTCGTCTTTCCAACGCCATCTTGTTCTCCCCTTCCCTTTCTCTCCCTTACTCGCTCGCACTATCACGTTCCATTCCACACCTTGTTCATGCGTTCCGTTTACCCATCCTACATATATGAAAATCGATTCAGGAGTAAACTCCAACAAAAGAATTTTCTATTAATTATAAAACAAATGAATAACGGTGACGACACGGTTGGCACACTTCTACAAGTGCCGTTACGGTTTTAATGCGTACCTATGGATGATATACTAATTATTAGTATATCATCCATAGGTACGCGGTACCAGGATATATTAGTAACTAATATATCCTGGTACCAATAGAAAATGAATATTCGATTAGAGTTTGTGTGAGAACTAAAAACTTTTTTGCAAAAAAATCTCCAAAAATAACACTAAAATGTGAACAATTACTTGTGGCAATCGGATGCAAAAAAATCTATGAATCCAGCAAAAGTCATCGTTAAGTCGTTTCTGGTTATCAACTTCTGTACTGGTTTTAAGATCAAAAATAATTGGTTGTTTCAATGAATTATTTTATTAATTTAATCTTATTTATTTTAAACTTATTACAGAATATAATTTATAACATCCATTAAAATCTATAGGAATGGTGAAAAAAAACTGAGCAATTTCGCACTTAGGTTGAAATAAAAAAAAACTACTGAATGTTGTAGACCTACCATATTTTTTGATTAAATAAAAACTATCTGGTCAATATTATTTAGTGCTGCTATTAGTCGTCCATTACTTGCTAGGCAAACGTGGCACTCATAATGAGCCTAGATAGCGCGCAATGAACGTGGAACGCCATCTGATTGTGGCAACAGGTGCCTAATGTAGTAATGTTTACTGTTTACCTTTCTGCAGTTTGTGGGACGTAATTGTATTTTAATTTGGGGGTAGGTCAGAGATCTTAAATGTAGTCACAAGTTTTTATAAGTAAATAAAATATATACACATCTTCGATAACTCTTATTGCATTACGATTACCTCCAACATGCAATGTATATCACACGCTAAATTTTCACTGCCGTTTTCGGCTCTATAATACACTCGCCTTGCGGCTTGGGCGGTAATTCCGCCTCGGCCGCAATCACAAAGTTTCCTCAGTTGAATCAAAATCTACTATTCTCTCTTATCAATGAGAAAGGAAAGATAATTGTCTATTTTTTTTGCATGTTGTTCCGTACAAACTTGCGACATAAACGGCCATATCTTTTGACTGCGTGAACGTAGTCAGATACAGTCAGTTTTTACAGCTCTAAGGTACTACAGACTTGAGTATATGGTAATTTCAACTCGATACCTCTACGGGTTCCTGAGATAAGGGGTCTTGACAGACAGACGGACAAAAAAGTGATCCTATAAATGTTCCGTTTTTTTCCTTTCGAGGAACAAATCCCTAAAAATACTTTTATTGTGGTACTTATAAATCGTCAAGGAGGACAGGTGGTCCTGAGGTACAAATAAAAAAAAAAACTTCTACTTTTTCTTAGATCTTCGTCCCGATATTAAATAAAATATTTTTTCCTGTTACAATACTTTTATATTAAAATAATCGATAACAAGTGACAAACAAAAGCTCATTTCGCTAGTCGCACAGTGGGGCGACGATCGCGCGATACTGTATGACGGACGGGCGAGATTGCGCGTGCGCATGCAGGGTGGCCATGCGCTCACCATCCGGCGTGCTTTGCTGAGGTATGAGGGATTTATTTAAGACTAGCTTTCGCCCACGGCTTCGCTCGCGTTGAATTCGGGGAACGCAGTTCCCCTTTCCTGATTTGCAGGTACCTGCTACCTGTAATTTTTGTCCTTGTGCCTTTTTTATTGTAATAGCAAAGCTAAATTTGCCTTTTCTTCCCTCTTTTTCCCACTTTTTCCCTCATATATCCATCTTTTAAAAAAAAATAGCCTTTGTTCGTCTCCAGGATCCCAACTATTTTTGTACCAAAATTCATCAAAATCGGTGTAGCCATTTAGGCGTGAAGACTTAACAAACAAACATGAAAGCTTAAAACAAAGTTTTCAATTGAAAGTCCTAAGAATCGTTCACTTGGTGTCATTAATTCCAAGGCGTGCCAATTGGTTCAGTGTGTTATTAAATTAACTAAGGTGTCGTTTATAAGTGTGAAAAACGTGCCTTGCAAGTACTACCATACATGGTAGCAGTTATGTTTAAATGATCATAATTAATAATTTAACGCACCATGACATGAATTCTTCGGACGCCGTAACTGCTTATGGAACCCATACAGACTCCATAAGCCCAACCCAATTAACAAGATTTAATATATAATATTAATTAAATTTCCATTCAATAACATAATTAATTAGCAACACTAAAAAGTTGTGTCTTAAAACAGCGACAAGAATCCGAAGGGCGCACAAAGTCAACACACGCAAAGAATTTTTAATGCTGGCAACTTATTAACATTATACTGGCCACCCTATCGGAACAATGACGCGATAAACTCGCGGCAATATTTTAAAATCGATGTTTTTATGAATCGATAATTTGTTCGGTGCGTTTCGGCGCGTCGTTTCGCGAGCCTATCGATTCTTATCTCGATGTCACAACGCTTTGTTTTGATTCGACCCCAACATCGACCATGTTTCGCTTGAAATGTGTTTCTTGCTAACGTACGAAATGATACTATCTCAGGCACTGCTGCAACTTTATTCGAATCGTTTCGAAATCGGAATATTATTCGAAATTGACTCTTCTTGCTTAGGGATTGGAGGTTGGGTGTATTTTCGGGGGTGTTTGGGTAAGTTTGTGGTCGTGTATCTGTCCTCTTCATATGCATGCCAGGCTGTCTGGCTTCAGGTGTGTCCGATGGTTAATATTTGATACTTTCTTGTTCGGGAGAGGTCCCGAGAATGCAGTGTGTCGTCATTATGCTGAATGGTGGTGGACGTTCGTTACATTTGAAGTTTCTTTCTCGCTGGAATGCGGGGTGTTAATTGATGTTTTGGTATTGGAGCAACATGGTAGTTTGTACGTAAAAGTTAGAGAATTTCTGGTTTAAATTTGCATAATATTCGACTATATTGATTACGTATTCAGCCAAATTCGGCGTCAAGTTGTATTTAGAAAAAAAAAATGCGATGAATATACATATTATTACCGATTAGTGCCGCTGAACCCAGATAAAACTCAAAAGAATCGGAAAATATAAAAAGAATCAATAAATCGACTTTGCTAGAAATTCCTTCCTCGTATTTCAATATGTTGTCCTTCACGTGGGAGTCTAGGAGTCCGAATAAATAATCCATAATCTACCATCGAGATATTCAAGATAAAATAGATTTCGAATAATAATTTATTCGAACTAGCTGGCGAATATTATGCGAACGAATAAATAAAAATCGAGACAGATGGCTATCGGTTGGATGCCAAAATTGGTCGCGTTGTGCGGGCTTCCTTAGTCGATAAGGTTGTTCCTAAAATGGTAAGGTTTAAATGTATCGAGAACTGATGGTAGGAATTCATTATCTGGTGTTCTTGGATTCTTTGTTTAAGGGATTGTAGTACTTAGAAAAACAGTTAATGGAAAAGCTGAAACAGGATTACCTCCGCATTCTGAACGTGATACTTCAAAAGTAATATAAGATATAGAGTGACACTTTTGAGTACTCACGAATTTTAATAAGATCAAATTAACCAGAAAAAAAAATCGATTTAACAATGCTGGGACCCTGCACTGAATTTGACTTTTATAACACAACTAGCTGCGCCACGCGGTTCCACTCGCTAGGTGATAGAATATACAATATATCTTTATGAATTGTAGCCATGTGTTGTTCTGATGTATAAGCTATATTATTGTAAAGTTTCATTAAAATCCATTACCGTTTATAATATTAATAACATAGTAGAAAGTGGGGTACTTGCGATTACTACAATTTTAAGCATAAAAAAACAATTAAAATAAACACGCCTTGGCACTCCAAGGCGTGTTTATTTTAATTGTTTAAATGAAAAATAATACAAGACATATAATGACGTCACTACGTCATTATATGTCTTGTATTATTTTTCATTTGGCAAGCATTTCAGGTGAAAGCATGCCTCTTTGGGGGTTCGCAAAGCAAGATTTACGAAAGCAGACCTTTTCGCACATTCTTTTAAAGATCATATTTCGGCATCGATAGAGAAATATGTTTCCAAAGACAAACTCATAGATTCTTTATATTTTTTCCATCAATAAAAACTGAATAAATAATGCCTATACAGGGGTGGATCATACATGCTGATTCCCGAGATAAGCGGTATCCGTTAAAAGGTTGCCTTGTACGTGTGTGTGTGCGTGTGTGTGTGTGTGTGTGAGTGGGCGTATCGGAACAGGATCTTAATTTACAATAGCCTTCTTTGTATCATGTGTTCTGATGACAGATGTGGAGGATGATTGAAGTATGGGTTGTTTTAGTTGATAAAGGTAATAAAATAATAATAAATATCTTGGGACAACTCACACACGGCTATCTGATCCCAAGCTAAGCAGAGCTTGTGTTATGGTAACCAGACAACTGATATACATACTTATATAATTTATAAATACAAACATATTATAGATAAATCACACCCAGACACAGAACAAACAATCATGTTCATCACTCAAAGTTTGTCCTGGGTGGGAATCGAACCCACGACCTCCGGCTCAGCAGTCAGGGCCACTAACCACTAGACCAACAGGCCCGTCAAAGCTTCTCTACTTGAATGCTGGTTGGGTTGGGCAAACATTAGGCTGCCGTTTGGGATTTGAAGTTGATCCATACGTCATGTTCGTGATCGGGCGCTGTCAGTTGCGACTGGTCAGATGGTATTTTTTTTTAAAACGTTCGAACTATAAAAACGCCCCACACTAGGAAGTTCTCCTGTATCGTGGGTGCGTTTACAAAAATTTAAACTCACATACATAAACAGCCAGACCTGAAACAACTACCTGTAGGTCATACAAATATTTGTTCCGAGCGAAGATCGATCCCGCGACACGCAGCGCAGCAGTCGATCGCTCAGCGTCCGCACCAACCGTGTCGTCAAAATTGTCTTTATAATGGACATTTTCATTTCATCATTCTCACATAATTTACAATATCAACATGGATGATGTAACCAAAGTTTTAAAACAATATTCTTATTTTAGAGAGTGTCCATGAAGTTTCTTGCTCATTCTTCTCCATAGAAATCTGCTTTGGAATCGGGAACTACAATACTTTCACAAGTCATTATGCCTTGTGACTAGGACTGTAGCTTCTTCTATTTTATTGTTGTAACTGTTTTGAAAGTCCAAATGTCCCTGTAACTGGCCTACTTGAAATTTGTTTAATTGTTTTTTTTTTTTTAAATAAACATGTATGGAACATTGGTGTTCCCTGATTGTTGACTAATACAATAGACTGCATATTAGCCATAAATAATTCAGTACCCATTAGTTATTTTCATTACCCTATTGTTTTTTTTCTGTCTTTACCAAAGGTACGGTCTAAAGTACTGATATATTATAAATGGTGACTTTCAAACTATAGTACTTTCTATAACTGCAAAAATCGTGTGAAACAAGAAATTCCAAAAACATGAACTCATTCATTCACAGGCAAATAGACACCAAAGTAACCAAGCAATATTGCAGGTGAGTGTACAAGCATTGAAGAAGTAGATAATTATAGTCGCATAGCCTATCGTGACTAACCACTAGGCGCGCCACTTTGTGTCACTACATTAACTTCAGACATAGCTCACTCTCCCCATATCATGCTACAAGTAATCCATATACTCCTACTGACGTTGTACCCCGGTACACCTTTGCAGATAAAACTTAACTTCCTCCCAAAAAGAAATGCAAAAAAGTCCGACTCCACCACACGGCTAACTAACGTTTAACAAAGATTAATGCTGCCCGATATATCATTCGCGACACGGAGAGGTGCGCGAACTTTCAACGATAAACTTTTTAAAGACTCAACTTGCTACAGCTTTTATATCGCCCTGAAAAATTGTGTATCTCGGGCCGTGCCCTGTGGCGAGGAGATAAAAGGAAAAAATCGTCCCGAACCGTATTTGTTAAAGTGGAGTAGATATTTGTCATGGGGATGCGCAAACTTTAGTAATTGCTCTCTGGGAACCTGATTGTCGGATCGGTGATACGAACTAGATGTTTTTTTTATACCTCATTTTTAACGGTGTGTATTTAGGTCGTTTATACTGTTTATTGTACAGATATAAGGAGTTTTTTAAGTTTTATTATCATAGTCGTTGTAAAGTCATTTGAAGTTGCTGTAAGCTAGACTAATTTATTATATTATGAGACGGGTAATAAAAAGTTTTATTGTTACAAGTAAAAATGTTTTGATATAAACTGATCAAACTAGTAACGTATTGATGCTATCAGTTCAGCTGGATATAAAATTGTTGACCGTTTTATGGGTAGTTTGATATTTATAAAATGCCGTTAACCATTTCTGATTGTTTCTACGGTAAAAGTATATATTTAATCTCGAAATGGCCTTTTAACCTTCGCAAAAAATATTACAAAAAACTAAAGCAATATTTACTTCCCAGATTACACAATTAAATATGCCCAAAAGCTCGTCATATCTCCGCGATGTGTCTCGACAAAGCGACTTTATGAAACTTTTTTTTACCATTTTTTGCCAGTTTTGAGTACGTTCCGCGGATAAATTGTCGTGCGATAAGTCAGCAGGCTAAACGAGGTTAATACATTAAACTGAGTTTAAGCACAGTTCAGGTTAACTTGTTGGTGCCTCCGGGCGGACCTCGCTGATGGACTGGTTATAACCGTAAAGAAATGTGACCTGACATTGTTGGACATTTTTAATTTTAAAATGCAGTAACCAAGGGGTGTTTTTTTCGATTTCTTACTTTTTAAAGTTAAAATTTATTTCTTAAAGAAAACATCTTATATTTGTATCAGGCCGTTTTTTTCAATTTGAAGATAACTTTTATCTGAAGAAGAAATGTGACAGTCTAACAGTTTTCTTATAAAAAATACATAAGATTGTGAGTAATATTTACTAGTCTGATAAAAATATTTAGTTTCTTATAAGTTTTCAATACTTGTCTGAAATATCAAAATAGAATTTAGTTATTTGCCTGAATATAGGTAATTATATACAATATTTCGTTTTTGACGGCACGTTTGGTGCAGTGGGCTAAGGGATAGGCTTTTGCGCTGCGTGTCGCGGGTTCGATCACTGCATGTAACAAATATTTATATGAACTACAGATAATATTTAAATGTTTGTAAACTCAACTACCATACAGGAAAAAATCCTAGTGTTGAAAAACGTTTTTTTTTTATATAAAGTATTAAATCCTTTCAGTCTTAAACCTAGGTAAAAAACTAAATCCTGTAATTAAGACATTCAGCCTCATAAATCACTTCTAAGAACTCCAATTAAAAAATGATACCTCAAGAAAAATCAGCGAAAACCTAAGAGAAATCCTTTCGGCGTCTACCTATCTAAAAATATGAAAATATATGTAAAGCCGACAATCGATGCGGCGACAATAAATCCTGCTACATTGGTATCGGCGTCATTAGCAGCAGAAGTAATTGTCCAGATTTGTCTTGTGGTCGCTCGAGGAGTGGGACACTTTATCTCTGGCCTTTTGACAAGATGTGGGCTCTGAAGATTAGCGGGTTTGTGTTCTTTATGAGGAAGGTAGGTTAGTACTCGTTTGGGGGTTGTAAAAGAGTGAGTCAAAGGCGTTTTATAGATGTAGTATATTGAAAATATGAATCTTTACTAATATTATAAAAGCGAAAGTGAGTTTGTTTGTTTGTTTATTTGTTTGTTTGTTACCTCTTCACGCTTTAATGGCTACACCGATTTTGATGAATTTTGGTACAGACATAGTTGGGAACCAGGAGACGGACATAGGCTAATTTTTATTTTAAAAAAAGTGGGATGTGAGGGAGAAAGAGGGAAGGGAAAACTTAGCGTTGCTATTACAAATCAATAAGGCGCAAGGGGAACTGTGTTACCCCGAATTTAACGCGAGCGAAGCCGCGGGCAAAAGCTAGTAAGTACTAATATATTCTTTGGTTTTATAATTTAGTATTTTTTAGGGTTCCGTTAGTAGGGAACCATTGGATCACTTTTTTATCGATCTGTCTGTCTATTAATCTTGGGAAGGCGTGGAGTAATCGAGTTGAAATTAAAATCATATACTTAAATCTGTGGCCCTTTAGAGGTGTGTCAAAATCAACCCTCTACGTCTACGCAGTCACAAGATATGGCTGTTTATGTCACAAGTTTGTACGGAACCTTCGGTGCGCGAGTCTGACTCGCTCTTGGCCGGTTTTTTTTCTGCTTATTATTGTAAGTATACAATAATGTAATGTAATTTAATTTTTATTTATAAACAGCTAATGTCTTTGTTATTTAAAATCTACTTATTAACGGTAATATTATGTGAACAGCGCCGTGAACTACATTTTTTTTTTGTTGGTAATATCCCATTATGTAGCTGTTAGTTATTCCTATTTGATAAAATAGAAATATTTGCTGAACATTATGAGTAGGTAAGTTATCTATACTTTTGTTTTTAATATCCCATAATGTAGCTGTGTTAATAAAATAAATAAATAAAAATAACTGCTAAGGCCGAAATTTGGTCCATAATACTTAGATCGAGCTAGAAATTTGAATAGTTTAATTATTTGAGTGAAAATCTTGTAGGAAAGTAAACGACTTCAAAAAAGCGAAGCATGGCATTCGATAGTTTCTAGCCCCCATGGATAAGACAAGTTTTTTTGTTTCTGTGTGTAAATATATTTTTATGACATATTTAAAAATGGTGGAACCCAACGGGTGACTGCGATTGATTTTTAATTGTAAGTTAGCTGAAGTTCTTGAAAACTTAAAAGAAGACAACACTGGCTAAAAATCTTAACTGTATGAATACAAAACATGAACCGGACTGGTATCGAGAGCTCTTGAACTTCGTTTAATAGTTCTAAAGCTGATAAGTTTCAATGGTGAAATCGACTCTAAGTGAAATTTAGTAAGTACATGATATTCTCAAGTAAAAACAAAAAAATTCCGAACCACCCAGCCTTACACATAAACAACACATATATCAACAAAAGTAACTGTGAAAAGTACCTTGGACTTAGATTAGACAACAAATTAACTTGGCAAGCGCATATTGACTACATAAAAACAAAATTAACATCACTAATGGGTTCAATGCGTGTTTACATAAATACCATTCCGAGAAAAATCCGCTACAACATTTATAACTCATTAGTACGCTCACACATAAATTACCTAATCGAAATCTGGGGATGCGCCACTAAATCTACTTTAAATGACCTACAAAGGGCACAAAATAAAATAATTAAACTATTACTCAACTACGACCATCATACACCTACTTCTGAACTATATAAAAACACTAAACTAATGAGCATTCATCAACTTTACACATTCAACACCTGCATTCTCATTAAAAAAATCCTCAACAAAACTATACACACACAATTATACTTCAACACAAAAACATCAAAATACAGCCAAAGAAACCCCAACCAAATACAGACACACCCCCCACGGACGCAATATGGCAGGAAAAGTATAAAATACGAAGGCGTTAATATATACAACAAACTACCGGCAGATATCAGGAACACATCTTCTTTGAACCTATTCAAATGTAAACTTAAAGAACACGTAATTAACGATACAAACTATTTAAGCTAACAACATAATTAATATCTGTATAACATTCACAAAAAACTACTAGCTACTGGACCACACTCTTTATAAATATGTATTTATTCAATAAGTGAACAATGTATGTTCTTCTGAATAAATAAAGAATCTTTAAACCCAAGTACAAATTTCGCTTACGAAAATTCTGTTGCACTCAAGCTGTAAGTACCTAATAGTTAGGGATTATTACATTAGCTGGGCAAAATGCGATGTCCCCGACAATCCGTGACGTCACTATCTGAAAGCTCAGTAATCTACGGAATTAACTTACAGAGACGATACACCCCGGACTCCTGGATAAAAGTAAGGAATCTTTGCTTAATTATTATACAACTAAGTAGCTTTTGCCCGCGGTTTCTCTCGAGTTAAATTCGGGGTAATACAGTTCCCCTTTCCTGATTTGCAGTTATCTGCTACCTGTAGTTTTTGCCCTTACGCCTTATTAATTGTAATAGCAAAGCTAAGTTTTCCCTTTTCTTCCCTCTTTCTCCCTGATTTACCACTTAAAAAGGCTTTGTCCGTCTCCAGAGTCCCAACTATCTCTGTACCAAAATTCATCAAAATCCGTTTAACCATTAAGGCGCGAAGAAAACAAACAAACAACTCACTTTTGATTTTATAATATTAGTAAAGAAAGCTTTTGTCTATTTCAAAGACTTAACACGGAATAATTTTTAACGACTAGGATAAAATAATATACTCAACCCTAATTAAATCATCAAATATGTCATATCAATTAATGCGACTTTTACTGGTTAAAACCCACCCATGTTTCTTCTTTTGCCTTTTATTTTGCCGGAGCCTTGGTATCTCTTTCTAACAACCCGCAACCCCGGCAGGAGGTGGCCCTTTTTTTTACTGATGGGAATTCTTCATATAACTTCCCCCGTTCTAGGCGGAGAGCGGGGGGGGGGGAGTCAGACTTGTACTGGCTTAAACCCACCCATGCTCCTTCTACTGCCCTTTATGTTCCGGGGCCACGATATCTCTTTCGAACAACCCGCAACCCACCGTGGCTCTGGTAGGCTTTGAATTTTAGCGGTTGAACTTAATTTTTAATCAGTTTAGTTTAAGGTCGTTGCTATGCTAACATAGTGTTAATTAAGCTTGCTAAGTACCTAATTATAGCGATAGACACAGGATGTCTAAGATCATTTTGATAAAAAATAATGATATCAATGGTGTTTTTATTAATTTTAATCATAGCGGTTCTTAGAAGTGATTAATAAATATTTATAAAACGTTAATTAGAGCGACAGAGATAGGTGCTTGCATTCTGCAAAATTCCAAATAGTACACACGGTGACCCATACAGGTAGATATTCCAGTACAACTTGGACCCGCTTTGCAAAGATTTCCCGTACAATGCGAGATCAGCATACACTAGTTTTGTATAGTTAGCTGGTCGACGTGCGTACCTACCTACTTCTTTTGGCGCCAATAAATGACGTAACACATTAATACCGAAACATTGATAATTATCACCTTATCTGCCAAGACTTTTACCAAATTATCACTCAATAATAGGATAAGTACCCTCTAGATTAAGATGCAGTGTTTCCCTTATAGTGCACAGATTATATTTCTCGATTTCTATTGCATAATGTTTCTACCTAAGCTCACTGAAACCAAGTCAAATCGGTTATTTGATTATCGGCTTCTAGTCTATCCGAATGCATCTAGATACCAGTATAATTAACATGGGGCGACTGCCTCTCTGACCTCCACAACTCAGATCAAGGGTAATACGATATCTCATGGTAAGACTGGTTGTCCGATATTTGGGACACTGCACTGTAAAAGATCTACAATTGACAGCCGGGACAAACGGCTTAACATGCTTTCCGAGGCACGGAAGAAACTCTTTTTACATTAAATGGTTACCTATCCACAGACCAACCTAGGCATGCGCAGCTTAACCTGATGATCGACGCGGGTAGCTGTATTATATAAAACTCTATAATATTATACCTCATTATTCACCCC
The DNA here is from genome assembly GCA_958449745.1 of Ochropleura leucogaster. Lineage (NCBI taxonomy): Eukaryota > Metazoa > Arthropoda > Insecta > Lepidoptera > Noctuidae > Ochropleura > Ochropleura leucogaster. Next base: position 2,457,183 of record OY288208.1, read on the forward strand.
AAAATCAAGGGGCACATTACAATAACACGCCGCCATTTAAAATATAAATAAAAACTCGAAAATAAATGACTTACGTGCTAATGTTTCCTGCCATACATCTTGTTTGGCGCGGGTTTACTCGTTATTATGACGTAAGCGTAACATATATCTGCTAATGATGTTTGTTCGTATGATGTATGTGCAATCGAACTTACCTGTAAAGAAAAATAAATTTAAGTATTTTGAGATAGAATTACTTATATATGGGAGGTATTTAGTAAAAGTCATAAATCATCCTCATCCTCTTTGCGCCGCGGTTTCCTAAAAGCTGGGGTTGTGGGCCACGTCATGGTTTCAAGATTAACCAATTTTTGTTTTTTTGCGGTTGGCAAAACATCAAATAACTTCCCCCGCTCTGGATGAAGCGGTTGTACTGAATAAACCCACACATGTTCCTTCTATTGCCCTTTATGTTCTGGGAGCCGCGGTTTCTCTTTCTAAAAACCCGCAGACACGGCAGGCTGGCCGTGGCCCCTCTGCATTGCTGACATCTCTTTGAGGTGCGCGTGGAACACTAACGCGCTGTCGACCCCGCCAACCAATTAACTTGGAATCAACCAAAGTAACGATATATGCGCTGAGAAAAGGTATTGTAACTTTTGAATGATTGTTGATAAATTTACCCCTGTACAAAGATAGGTAGGGGAAGTACAACATTTATCTATACTATATCATATTATAAAGCTGAAGAGTTTGTTTGTTTGTTTGAACGAGCTAATCTCAGGGACTACTGGTTGGAATTGGAAAATTCTTTTAGTGTTGGATAGTCCATTTCTTGAGGAAGGCTATAGGCTATAATTATAACATCACGCTACGACCAACAGGTGCTGAGCAGCGCGGATGAAACCGTGGGGAACAGCTAGTTTTTCAATAAACTGACTTTACAATCTAGTTTTATACAAAAACGTCCATAAATTATACGAACTAGGTACGTCACGATTCGTAAAATGCGTACAAAATGAGATTTTTTTAAGTTAAGAGGTTATTTTTAGGCCCCCAGGATTGCAAAAGAATGTTAATTGTTGAGGAGAAACTCATTTCTCATTCACGCGAAAACGTAGTATTGTATGTTTTAAAGGTAATGACATTTATTTACCATATTAACGACCACATTGTAGCGTTTCTATACTAATTTACTGCATAATAATGATAAGAAAAAAATATTTTTAGAACCGAATAAAATAAAACATTCCACCACAAATAAGGAATGCAGAATTTGATAAAAAAAAAAAACGGAATTGTAATCTTGAAATTAGAATAACTAATTTTAAACTTAAAATCTAGAAGACTTATCTAGAACTGGCTTTCAATTATCTTGTTTAAACTACATAATGATGTGTATTTCGCACGTGTTCGTTGTACTGTATATTATAGTCAGGATGCTTTTGACACAAGCGTGCTTGAATTTGTCAAGAGGCGACAGCCGCACGCGTCTATGCTTAACGCTTCCTGTATTTTTAGATCTTTTTATCTATGGTAGTTTATTCTAATAATTTGATTATTTAAAATTATGCTTTGTAGATGTGGATTTCGTCCGTTGATCTTTTTTTGTTATTATTCTGCTTTTTTATTATAATTATGTAGTTGTCGTTTAGATACAAAAATGTTTGAGGTTAAAAAGCATTGCTTTTTTGTGTTTTGTTAAAGATTTGTTTTTTTTTATATTTGGGATTGGTTGTGTAAGTATATACGTTTAATTAATGTCCTGTTATGTCTGTTGTATTAAACGTCATGTTTTGTGTTATTTTTTTTTAATTTATTTATTAAATAATCTATCATGATTGAAATCAATATTTGTCTATGCAAATTGCATTTTAAAAGAAAATAAAATAGGTATAAGACGAATAAGAAATTCAGGTCGTTTAATGTATCGCCTAAAAATAATTTAGTCAGTGACAAATACCGCACATCTGCATAAACCGCTAGAGCCAGCAGTCCATGTTGTGCGTAAAAGCATGATATTTTACACTAGGTTATTTTATTTTACGAAGATGCGCGTTAGGGAAAGATTTCTGTAGGTAAAGAGGGGTTAAAAGTTTGTCATATTAACCAGTTTAAAGTCTTATTAGGTGCCTATCATATAAACAGCTAGTTAAAATTAAATTTAATGAAAATTAAAACAGTGGTCCAAATACATAATCGCTTACACCCCATAGAAAAATCATTTTGATATAATATAACATCAAGCCTGTAATCCCGAAAGGGTAAGGCAGAGGCGTACCAAATAGTACACCCACATTTTAAGTACTAGTTTTTTTTTAAAGGTTGTAATAGTGGGCTAGCCTATTAGCATCAACCCGGCACAAATCCAGTTTCTGTGGCAACTACTGAGAAATTCTTGACGAAAAAAAACTAATAACACTTTGCTCGACACAAAAATCGAACCCAGGACCCACACACAACCATTACTAGGCCAACAAAGCAGTTAAAATAATAATATGTAACACACAAAATAACTGTACTAAACACAGATACTATCTAGGACAATATTAACTAAGGATAATTCCAATAAACATTCAAGTTGGTTACAGATCACAAAAATCTATACGAAAACAAATAATTCACGGTTATCGATTAGTAATAAATCGAGTCGGGACCTTTAATGATATTTAACGAGAGTAGATCTTACCGATAAACCTATGTAGTATTTTTCGAATTTCTCATTCGAGAATCGATTTTCCTAATCGATTAGTAAGTATTCGGGTGGGCCGTTACAGTGACGTAAGTGACAGACATATTGTCTCTGGCGTACCTTGTTAGGCATTCCAATCGAATTCAAAACGATTGGGAACAAATATGTAGATTTTTAAATTGGATATCAAATATTTTATTACATTATTAAATACTTACGTATTTTTAAATTGAATTTATTGTTTTGTATCATGTTTCTGCGCTACTGTTTGATGTTCGTATTTATAAATCATAATGTTTAACGAAATTATGTTCGTAATGGGAATTTTCCCATTTGAAATGATATTAGTCAAATTTATAATATTAGTTTAAGAAAATACCTAATAGGCAGCTATAAAATAGCAATATTCATAGTCATTCAGTTATTGGAATGGTAATTTTTATGACGATATTGATATCCTTCATCTATTGCGATCTTGCGACATAGCGAAAGATCTAGGCGAGCATAAATTTGATAATCAGTGCCTACTCAAAATATTTGAATTTTAACTATCTTGGTAGACAAACAGGTAGCGACAAAGTTGGTATTCAACTTTAAATATTATTAATACAAAACAATAATAACCCCACTATAGTAAGTTTTTCGATTATACGAAAAACTTAGGCAGTGTGCATAAGTTTTATATTACTAGCTAATGACGGAAAAAAATATTAGGGAGGGGTCTTTTTCAATGTTGGGACTTACTTTCTTATATCGACTAAGTGGTAAAGAAGTCTTATTATTTAAAAAAAATTAGGCCCAATTTATACAACGATTTTCACTTTAACTTTAAAATCCCTGGTTCATTAGAAGCATATCTCTTGGCTTTTTTAATATCGTCTTTCAAATCTAAAACCCCTACAGAACAGCCAAAACACCCAAAACTTAAAAACAGCATAACATGGCACCATCAGATTTCTCAAAAGCCTCCAGAGATAATCACACACTGACTCTTGACTCCCAGATACTCAGTAGATCCACTCAAAGCTTTTCTTTGCAAAGATGCCACGATTATACACAAACAGTTTAAAACTCATGTGAATTGGAACGTTGACATTTCATGGTTTTATCTTCGAAGCACGAATTACAGGTTAATTGGTTACATACATTGGTTTGTACAATTAGATGCAGTGATCTGATCGTAGTAAAGGACGAGGGTACATCGAATGGATTGGTTCATTCTGTATTTAAGGAATTAATTTAAAGAGGGTGGTTGAAACAGTGTGGGTTGTAGGATTACTTTTGTTTAAAAATGGCGTATAAGATTAAAGTTAATAAGGTTGTCATTTCTTCAAATGCCAATGATGTTTAGTTACCTAAGTAAAAATCTTAAGAAATCTGTCGCATCTAAAACAAAATGAGGCCGAATCAATTGATAATATTAGGGGAACTAAACACGCTCAAGAGTTTTTAAATAAACACTTGTAAAGAACTGAATGAATATTGTTTTAAATCTTATACAAAATTTCATAGTTCAAATCAAAGTAAAAGTGAAATTGATTCGGCTTATTACATCACCCACATCGACCACACCACAGACACGGAAATCCCACACTAAACTCAAAAAATTACCAGAAACACTAGAATCATGATGATCTTATCAACGCCATTCGATACGTCACAAGTACCTCTATAGATCCTATCTCAACCAGTTTCTATGTAAATAACCTTAAAGGTGTCAAATTAACCAAACATTGTGTGAAAATTATTAATTTTAAAACTGTTAAGTACCTCCATTGAGAACAAAATTAACGGAGATAAAGTAAGGATTCCCATCTATGGGAATTACTTTTCTCATAATCGCAACGACATCTTGTTCGCGTTTTATTACTAGAGTTGTAATCGATATTTGAAAATTACAATCGAATATGTATCTGTCGATTATTAATCGATTGGGAAATGGTTTTTTTTTAACGATTATGATGGGAATCAAAGTTTTGATCGAGTAATCGGTATAAAATAACATTTTGTGGCACCTGATCTGGTTGTCATAAAAATGTGCGTAGGTTTCATTTGTGTAGGATGAATTTAATTTGGCTTGACAACGATAATTGTAGTACCAAAATGAACTGTCATAAATAAAATACTGGAGAATTTACTGGTACAGTGTTCGGTTTTTATAATAAAGAAAGAGGCTACGAAAATGATGAATCCAAAAAACAAAATTCACTGAATTTTAAAATTAATGTTTTATTTTCAGTAAGTATTTGGTGCTTTTTTAGGTTAGTAATATAATTTTGATATTTGCTAAAAAAGAAAATTGCTTATAAAAATCGTTAGTCCACACTTGCAATTTCTTCTGTATCTTGGGTGCGTTTACAAACATTTAAATTCACATACACAAACAGCCAGACCCAGAAATCTGTAGGCCATACAAATATTAACTGTTCCGTGACGGAATCGAACCCTCGATATGCAGTGCAGCAGTCGACCGCTCAGCCACTGCGCCAGTCATGTCGTCAAACATAACAACATTGTTAGTTCTGCTATTACAGTTAAAACCTTACATAACGTTTATAATGAAAAATAATATCTTACACATCAAATTCGTCACAAAAAAACTTGGACATACATTGCAAAAGCGATAAGATTATTTTAACAATATTATAGTTAAAAAATATTACTAACACTCTTACATAAAAAAGATAAGAATAATTGAATTAAAATAACAATTTTTATGACATTAGAAATAATTGATTACAAGATATTAATGCAATTAATTAAGATTGTGTTATCTTTTGCTTTTTCATTGATAATATTGAATTTTGACATCGTGTCATTGTAATATTGTCTTTGGAAATGTCATTTTAGAGATATGACGTCTTTTTACTTTTTTTTGTAGTGAAGAGACCAACAATACAACTTAATTCATAATTTTAACTTAATTCTTTCTTTTCTTTTCATAGTGGCTTTTTATTTCAAATTAATCGACTTTAATCAGCACAATCAGCAGTCATCCTTACTAATATTATAAAAGCGAAAGTGAGTTTGTTTTTATGTTACGACTTCACGCCTAAATGGCTAAACTGATTTTGATGAATTTTGCTACAGAGATAGTTGGGACCCTGGAGACCGACATAGGTTATTTTTTATATGTGAGAAATGAGGAAGAGAGACGGATGAAAAGGGAAAACTTAGCTTTGCTATTACAATAAATTTGGCTCAAGGGCAAAAACTAGTAATTCGGTAAAAAAAATACTGGTAGTCTATGTTTGAAAGTCTGACAAACACTCATACCATAGGGTATCGTAATATCTAGTACTAACTGGGTTGTGGCGGTTATAAGCACGAAAAATATCTACTGGTAGGTAGACAGTGACCCGAAATTCTGACAACTAGTCTTACCAAAGGGCTATCGTAATAAGTGTCGAGAGTTGTGGAGGTCAGAGGTCTCCATGTAAAAATAATGGCACTGGACTGCATTTCTGGTAAGACTGGAAGCCGACCATAGCTGGTAAAGAGCTAGGCAGATGATGATGTGTATATTTGATTCCAGTAAGTATAGGCAGGGCCTTTTTTTTTGGGGTGGGAAATCGTCAAATAACTTCCCCCGCTCTGAGCGGAGCGGGGGTGCATGTCAGACTTTTACTGACTAAACCCCACCCATGTTCCTTCTATTGCCCTAACCGTTCCGGGGCCGCGGTATCTCTTTCGAACAACCCGCAACCCCGGCAGGCGGAGGTTCTGGCAAGCCCCTCTGCTTTGCTGACATCTCTTAGAGGCGTGCGTGAAACACGAACGCGCTGTTGACACGGCCTGTCGTCAATAGACGGACGGACGGTGAGATACCCATTGCTCACAGTCCACAGGCCAACATCTAGAGGCAGAGCCTTCAAACACGTTATCAGACACTAGAACGAACAACAGAATAAACGCAAACCCCACAAGTCTATAACTAGAAATAACTCATAACACTAGTTATTGATTGAAAACAAAACATCACGTAACCATAACGCGTTGGTTATCGGTAAAGGGGGTGAAGTAGGGAGGTAGTATGCCGGGGGGAGGGGTAGAGATAAGAAAGAAATCGACCTTATCGTGCGGTAACACGCGAAAATCGGCAAAGTGCATGCTGCGGGTGGTTGGCGCAAATGTTGGTGGCCAATGTTTGTGAGTGGAATGTCATGCGTGACTTGCTCATGTTAATTTCGGTAAAATTGTATTTTGTTTTTAATTAAAGTATGTAAGGTAACATTACGCCTTTAATCCACGAAGAGGTAGGCAGTGGTGTACTGTAAGATATTCGCTAAATCCTTACTAATATTATAAAAGCGAAAGTGAGTTTGTTTGTTTGTCACGTCTTCACGCCTAAATGGGTAAACAAATTTTGATGAATTTTGATAGAGAGATAGTTGAGACCCTAGAGACGGACAAAGTCTTTATTTTTTTTAAATTAAGATAAAATATGAGGGAGAAAGCGGGAAGACAAGGGAAATCTTAGCTTTGCTATTACAATAAATAAGGCGCAAGGGCAAAAAGTACAGGTAGCAGGTACCTGCATGTTACCCCAAATTTAACGCGAGCGAAGCCGCGGGCAAAAGCTTGTTCACAATAAAGGGTCTTGACAGACAGACGGTCAGACGGAATGACGGTCTACAAATTGATCCAATAAGATTTTTTTTTGCCTTTTTAGGTTCGGAACCATAAAACGTACAATATAATGAAAAAAATATGTTTTCAAATAAATTGTTTTAAATATCTAAATACCTACCTACTTATGTTTCATTATGTCACATTGATCTTTAGATTTAAAACCCGACCTAGGCTTCGAACGAAGTACTTATTTAAATATTAAATTCATTAATTTAATTTATTGGTACAGAATACAAATTAAGGCATAATAAACTGTCCCATTTATAGACACGCTAAAATCTTAAAAAAAACACACCTTATTAAATAAAAGAATACAACATGATTATTTAATTTAATTTATTAATCTGAGGAAATGAAATATTTAGTATGCTTTCTTTCATTCGTTATTAAAAAAGACAGTATTACTAACCCCCGAATACTGAAACGTCACACAAAATTTAAGTCCCACTTAAGTTTAACAGAGACTCAGAAGTGACGTTTGACCATACAAAATCTAAAGTTTAAGAGCTGCTCAAATGTTAAGCAGCCCTCACATTTTAAGTGACGTTTCAGTATTCGGGGGTTAATATCTCTAATTTTCTAATATTACTAGCTGTGCCCAGCGGTTTCACCCGCTGCCCAGGTCCCCCTTATCACTTAGAGGTTTGAAAGATAGATAGTAGCCAATTCTCAGACTTACTGAATATGCTTAAAACAAAATCATGAGAATCGGTCTAGCCGTTTCGGAGGAGTATGGGAACGAACATTGTGACACGAGGATCCTACTAATATTATAAACGCGAAAGTTTGTATGGATGGATGGATGTATGGATGTTTTCTTTACAATTTTATACATATACTAATATTACATACTAATCCTACTATAATATTATGAACGCGAAAGTTTGTATGGATTTTTGTTACTCTTTCACGCAAAAACTACTGAATGGATTTTAATGAAACTTTACTATAATATAACTTATACATCAGAATAACACATAGGCTACAATTCATAAAGATATATTGTATATTCTATCACCACACGAATGAAACCGCGGGGCGCAGCTAGTTTTATATATTAGAAGATTACTTTTAATCTACCTCTTTGGATCAGTGGTTGCAAGCCCGTCTGCAGAGCATGAGGGCCCAGGTTCGGGCAAAGTGTTATTGGCTTTCTCTTGTCATTTCACTGTCGATTTGTTTCAGTTTGATGGCAATGGGCGCGAACTATTACCATCAAATTCTCCTATTACATGACTATCCAACTATTATTGCCGAAATGTGTGTGTACTATTACAAACACATCTACCCTTTGTTGATTGCAGTCGTATTTCTAGACGACACAAAAACCATTTCAAGACACACATTGGCTTGACTCCAACATTTGAGCCAACCTTTGTGTCAAATATTGGCGATATATGTGTTGATAAGAACCCGCACATCTGTTATCTTTTGCTACTGAAACAATTATACATGTGAAGATAAAAATAAAGTGTAAATATACAATAAATTGTTTGATATAGGCTATCTTTGCTTCTGGTTATCTGTTAGGCGTAGAATAGAAATTCAAACAACAATATACATCGTATGTTTATCGAATACATGATAGGAGTTTTTCATGAAACTATGGTTTTTAACGTATAGGTTTATTTTTTACAAGCTTTTGCCCGCGGCTTCGCTCGTGTTGAATTCGGGGTTCAGTTCCCCTTTCCTGATTTGCAGGTACTTGTTACCTGTAGTTTTTGCGCTTGCGCCTTTTGTAATAGCAAAGGTAAGTTTTCCCTTTTCTTCCATCTTTTACCCTCGTGTCTCATAAAAAAAATAGCCAACTAAAAAAATAAAAAGTTATCTTTCAGTAAGCCAAGACTTTCATCTAGGTTTAAGAGGTTTTCTTGTCTTTATTTACATAAATAACTATCTAAAAACTCTACTAAAAATTAATTGCAAATGCACAGTGGGAAATTATCCAAAAATGTTAGAAAAAAATAGGTTAAAAAATCCGATGATAATCTTTAAAAGATTATCGTGAAATAAACATTTTGTGAAGGACGTGTAATCCATGCCCTTCAGACCATGATAACTGATAAGTTCTGAGCAAATCTAAGATATTTTATTTTCAATCTACACAGATATAGAGATTGATAACGTATAGATTAACTAACATAGCTTTGACAATATATATATATATGTTTAAGTAGGTAATTATTCTATGATTTGAGATTTTTGGGGGACTTCATTTTCTGCCTAGCCTTTTCCCAAGGGGGTGTTCAGTGGGGGAGGGGGGGGGTCTATCAAAATCTTACCCAATCTCTCATACGGCTTGGCTGTCAAATTGAGGGAAAATTGAATAAAAAAATAAAAAAGTGGTCTCTTACCAGAGGGAGAGAGGGCGTCGACAAAACACCTCTAATTTAAAAAAACCCCAAATCGGGGTCGGCTTTCAGTCTTACCGTATGTAGCTCAATACTAGGATACATTACATAAAGCAACTGCCTATCTGACTTCCAAGACCCAGTCAGTAAGGTAGTTGTTCTAGGTCTTGCTGTTTGTGTAAGTATGTGAGTTTAAATGTTTGTAAACGCATCCACGATACAGGAGAAATTTCTAGTGTGGGGCAACTTTTTTAAAGAAAGAAAAGAAGTACTGGAGTTTTAGAGGACATATCAACAATATTTGACAACAAATCTATTTGTTTTAAGTGTCTAATACCCAGCAGGCGACCATTTTAGAACCAATTGACTAAATATGATTGAATTTAATTTGTTCCTGCTGTGTTTTTTTAAATTCACAAAAACATAAATCAGAAGCTGATTCTGTGATTAACATAAAAATATCATACTGTTAGTTAAGATTGTAAATATTTTTAACAAAAACATTTTTTTTTAATTTAAGTGTAGACTAAAATGAAATACAAAATCTGAATAAAAAAAAACGAAAAATATCTACAAACCGCCAAAAGATCCCGTCCATATCGCACAGTGGTACAAATACAATCACATGCACGGTGTTTTCCCTCGACAATCGAGCGCGCACTAACCGCTTTCGTCCAAGCGCGACTCTTATCGTTAAAAAACCGATAAAAACTTAATCGAGCGCGATTTTTACGATTTTTATCAAACGACATGCTGGATTACACAGTTTGATAGCAATCACAATTATTGTAGGAGCACTATGTAGATTATTATCTTACACACGATAGTTGGATGGGTAGAATATAATATACTGATAAAACCTAAGTTTTTTTTCTGATTACTGAAATCTGATAGCAACCGTGTGTAGTGTTATTGATAAATATTGATATGGTTATGTACTTAAAACTCGGTTTTATTTATCTCTGTTTAGCCGATTTGTGTGGAAAGTGAAATGTTGTTGGTAAATGCGCAGTGATCAGCGTGTTGGTCTTAAATAGATACTAGCTGCGCCCAGCGGTGTCATTCCCTGTTCAGATCCTTTTCTGGAGACGGGTATGAAAAATAGACGTGTGCCGATTCTCAGACCTATCCGATATGCACACAAAATTTCATACAAATCGGTTCAGCTGCTTTGGAGGAGTTTGGTTACGAACATCGCGACACGAGGACACAGTGAGGTGGAGTGGCAACAGATCAAGACGGAGATATCGGAACGAAATGGAGGTTCCATTAGAACTGGAAGGAGGATGCGCGAGTTTATGAGACCTTGAAGGAGTAGAGGAAGAACTTAGCTCAGGAGTAGGACAGAGAGAGACATAGACAGGTGACAATGAGACAGATTAGAAAAATTACTCTTTGGTTATATTTTTTTAAGTTTATTTTGTATATACCATTCTATAAAGTCAGGCTAGATGCTCAACATGGAATCGCCGTATTATTTTCGTAGATTTTGGTTCAGTGGATTTTTGTCCGACTTAAAATTATATATTGATCTATTTGATGTTTATTTATTTTGTGTGTGTCATCCAATAAATTACAGGTTGCTACTTAACTTAGAAAAAAACCATCTGTTTTTTTCCCAACCGCAACTTAAACTTAAAATGAGGTTGCATTTACTTATCTATAATTTGTATAGGTACTAGTAAGTTGGCATAGATAAAACAACTGTCATACCTTCAAAAATAAACTGCTTGGCAACTATTTAAACAATTCGGCGTAGAGTTATTTAATCTAGAACCAAATTATTTAGGTAAGTTTTATTACTTCACAGTCAAAAATTAAATGTTACTTACTGTTCATTTTATTTAACCATTCTCATTGCGTTCGAATGCTCAAGCATGAAGCATAAAATAATATATTTGTACGTACCCTATCTATTAATAAAAATAAAAAAAATATTCGCTTTTTATCACAAAAACTACATCGTAATTTTATTGTGTATTTTATGTTACAAATGAAAATATTAACAAAAAAGAAACAAAAGGTCTTAAGTATAATAAAAATAAATAAAAGAAGTCAAAAAGTAAAAAAGCTAAATAAAAACCAACATCAGTCGAAGCCGATACGCGACATTAGTTTAAAAAATTGCACGACGATAGCTAGTGTCACACAGTGGTGCGAAGCTTATCTCGCGGGGACAAAGGAATTTTTGACGACTGAGCAAACATAATGTGGCGCGGATCGCGATCGGAATCTGTTCGGACAGGTGACGTGTGACGATACAGTACCCGTAGAAAAAACACACATATTTCATGCCCAAAAATATTTATCAAACCGTTTATGACGAATAAAATGTTATAATATGCTAAATTAATGAAGAGCTTTTATAGTTTCCGCTGTTTTATGAAGCGTACCGCTAACTAATCTAATCATCTCACCGGTTTTCAAATACTATAAAGCTAGCTTTCAAATAGATTAAAAATTTCGAGTCAACTGCGGCTTTCAATAAACCTTCTTTATTGTTCTGAACTCTAGTGCGAATGGTGTCGCTATCACACATAACAGTCAAAAAGTTTTTCAACTCTGTATAGAATGACGCGGGCTTGCGGGCTTAGCCCGCCGGTGACGAGACGGCGACAGGTACGTAGGTAAATACGTGGATATCTCGCAGCCGCCTGCCTCACACTGATACGTCACTCATGTAAGTTTTCTTCGCGTTTCCGCGAATTATCGAATAGAAGTTGAAATTGGAATTTCGCGTGGTTTTTTCCTAGGATGGTGCGCGGTTAGCGCATTGTGCGATGTCTTTTACTGATATTGTCATTCAAGTTTAGGATGAATTTTAATATAAAGTACGTATCCTTCCTGTGGTGTAAGTTGATACTTAACCGTATGTCACTCATCTTATTGAACGTTGGGGTTTCGCTACGGGTTAGGTATTATCAATATACCAACACAGGTATTCATGCATTACTAATACGAGCGATTTATGGCCACTGATATGTTTAAAAATGTTAACATAGTATTTAAGTAGGTTAGTGATGAACTGGTTTGTAAATATAATGCGTTTTAGCGGTGAAAAGATAATTTAATGTAATAATGAGTCAAAGAGGGCAAAGATGACGATATCTGCAGGTTAATTAAAATCTCCACCAATCAGGAGCCCAAAAACTCAAAGGTAACGTTGGTTTTAGCCGCACAAACTATTCCTCAGTAATTTGCTGTTAATTTGCTCCGTACAACGCTCTCATATAATATGCGATACGATAATAGACTCGTCTACCCGATGGACTTTCATTTCCGCGCGCACGTCCCTCGATAACAAAGAAGTGTTGACATATTTAGAACAAGCCTGAAATCGAACTGGCTGCCAGTGCGGCCGGCAGCTGCCGACAGCCGTCACCACTGCCAACATTGCCAACTAACGCGAGATTTTAATTTTCGAATCCATCGTCGCTGACGCGCGCCCTTTTGTTGCGAACGTCACAACCCGATTGGTTCCTTCGCCATTTTTTTTAACTGTCAAAGTCAAATGACGTCTGTCAGAGGATTGAGTTGATTGATTTCGAATTGGAGTTTCGACAGCTTCGTCGATGCTCGGCGGCTTTTAGACGGTATATTTTGGTGGGTCTACACTAGTTTGCTTTTCTAGAATTACTTGAATTCTATTGCTTTTCAAATACTGTAGTTATTTTTTAAAAATCGTCTTTACAGTATCGCTCGAATTATTTAAGGTTTACAAAAAGCTCTTATCTCTAAGAGGCTGAAAAGTCCGACTCAAAGCTTTCACCTGCGTTCAAAATTGGACGAAAATTGAAAAATATGAATAGATTTCTGGCGTGGCGCGCCTTCTATCGTATCGGTGGTTGCCGTCCACCGTCCGTCACTATCTATATTCCACACGAGCGCTCTCGATACTCGCTTCCTCGATACACCTACTCGATTAAAATAAGAATATTTTAAGGCGCAACACTATTGTGAGGCGTACGGACCTTCCGAGAAAGGTTGTAAGCTGATATCACATTCAAAATGCCGTGAATACTATACACATGTTTTTGTGTAAGCATGTTTAATAATAAATACTCTTATTGGATGTCCTTTATAAATCAACCTCGAATGATTTACATAATTACGAATGAATCCATTTGTCTTGTCACTATCGTCTGGGCGTGTCAAAATATTACATGAAGGTCATTTAGATAGAAAATTAATTTGTAAAATCGTACATGGAAAAATACTAACAGAAATAAAGAAATGCAAACATGGGACGGCAAAGTAAAACAAAACCGTCGAGACACTTAATCGAAATAGAGGTGCGCAATAATCCAACATGGAGTCTGCAATTCGACTGCAGATGCAATTGTCACAGGCCGATGGGCTCGCTCCCGCTCCTTCTGTTTTTACTCGATTGCTCGATTACTCTATTCTCGTTTTTCGTCGTGCCCGACTAGCGATACCGTTCGTACACTGAGACCTGTCATATCGCCTTTGTTCGACGTATACTGAAAAAATAGCAAAAAACGAGATAAAAAAAAGTCTCCCTAGCAAATTGGGCGTCTCTGTTATAAACAACAGAGGTGGAATGTAACGATAGCGAACAATAAATGTCCGATCCGTTTGTACGATGTGAATTTGTTGATTGTTTCGGCTCACCGGTGCTTTGTCAATGGTAGTTTTGGCGCGCTCTCCAACTGTCACTTTGACGTTTCAACTTTTTTTTAAACAGGTCTCTTTTTTCGATGGCTACTCATTTAAGGGGAAAGGTTATCGTTCCTTTTTTAATGTTATGAGTGCTTTTAATTTTTGCTTTGTTTTTATTATTTACGTTTCTGAGTGACAACTTTCTGCCATCTTGGTTTGGACATTGCCAACGAGTGGAAAGCGAATAATGTACAGTATGGCCACTTAAGGTCTGCAGTTTTTGGTGGAAAAATTATTCTGTGTTTTTTCCGCCTGCAGAGAAAAAATATATAAGTTGTTTAGAGATTAATGCTCGCTTTCGCCCACTATATCGAGAAAACACACAGAAAGTATCCTAAAATGATTGATTGTAGTAATTAGCATACTGTATGAGTTTCTACTTTTTGTATGCAGTTTAAATTTTAATAGGTAGATTGGGCGGGCCGTTATCTCGGGGAGTTGGGGTATTGGGGGTGTCAGGGTGTGCCGGGGGGTGTTGGGGGGTGTTCGATATGAATCACCAGGAGTAATGGCTGCAATATCACGTAGTGCAGTTTGTCAACTGGTTGTAGCCTCCCGGTAGCATAGATAATACGTAGATTGTGCCCGCAAGAGATACGCTTGTTCTCTATGGTCTAACGTCTGGTGTTGTCCGGCTCAAATTTTCATCCTTATTCATGTAAATCATCCTAGACGAGATAAGATATTTTCTAATAATAAATTATACGGAATCTAATACTGTTTCGTTAGGTCTTACGTCTTTAGGAGTAGAATATGCTCAGCCCTGGATTGACAAAAGTGATGATTTGTGATGATGCCAATTTCTTTTGAAATAAACTGTGCTTTTGTACTCTATATTTAATTATGATGTTTCCTAATGTTTTTTCTTGTGTGTACATAAATTACTAACTTAAAAGGCAAACAGGGTATTATTAAGTAGTTTCCAACACTTTTTTAAATTAGGTAATGCTGAACGTTTTAGACAACTGTCTTATTGTAATGTTGACGCACAAAATGTACTGATTCTGAACCTAATTTGAATAAAATACTTTTGATTTTGAGCTGTTGATTGTAAATAAACCTGCTTGCTGCTTAATGTCTGTGATCACAGTTTTCTACAACAAAACCGAACTCCCACTAAAAGATTTCACCCTGTATCAATATCCACTCGAAACGGCATAAAAAGAGCAAGTTCCGATACAATCACCAACAAGTATCATCATCCCAGTGGCTCGAGGGGGTGAGCGCGGGTAATCTGCGTTCGGGAGACGATCGGCTCTGAGTGGCTGGTCGACAATTAGTGTTGGTTCGAATTAGATCGGGGTGGATCACGTTCTGCTGGGGTAGGTGATTGATATGGTGAGGTATTACTTTGTCGTTGAAGACGTGATATTTTCAAGTGTAAAAGTCAGGACTCAGGAGTACTAAGTATCTAAGCAGCAAAACTGGGAGTCTATAAAGTCACGGTTGGCGCAGTGGCTGAGCGATCGGCTGCTGTGCTGTGAGTCGCGGGTTCGATTCCTGCACGGAAGAAACATTTGTATGGCCTACAAATAGTAGTTTCGGGTCTGGCTGTTTTTGTATGTGAGTTTTAATGTTTGTAAACGTTTGGCTCCCAAACTAAACAAAGCAGAGGGGCCTGGGAGGGCCTCCGCCTGCCGCGGTTGCGGGTTGTTCGAAAGAGATACTGCGGTCCCGGAACGTGAAGGGGAATAGTGGGTTTTGGTCAGTACAAGTCTGACACTCCCACCCGCTCCGCCTAGTACGGGGGTAGTTATTTGATGACCCCCCCCCCCTCCCAAAGACCTGGGGCTCTACAAAGCCACGGTTTGACGGCATAGTTGGCGCAGTGGCTGAGCGATCGGCTGCTGCGCTGCGTGTCGCGGGTTGTAGGTAACTGAAGAACTGTGCAAATGGCTAAATGCCTACATACTTGTGAACTTGAATTGGGTATTTAATAAAGAATTTGATTTGTAAAATGTCTTGTTATATTTATTCTGTTTTTGTTGCTGGCCACTTTAATTAAAACATTATAAATGCTGTATTTAAGCAAAAAATGTGTTAAAATAAAACTGAATAACAAAAGTGTTATGTTCGTGACAATGAAACACGGAGATTCAATGCAGACTGACTTTAATATCAAAGTAGTTCGGCATACCCTCACATCGTTTACATAATTGTCGATACAATTATACCGTACATAACACTGTCCCCTCTTAATCTAGAAATAAAACATAGAAATACCTATAACTAAGTTGCTTATTCTAACAATTTTTACTTGTTACTGTGACTACTATCTACCTATAATTAAAAACTTACATCTTAAAGTTATTCTTATATTTAACACTAATTTACTTATTATTTTGTAGTCTTTAACTTCTTAGCACAATCTATGGCAGCTCTCCGGCGTAAACGATTATTATCAATGATCGGCGATGATGTAGACGGTGGCGAACGATTAGCAGTCGTAATTGTTGTTGTGTCTATTGGTTCATATTTTTCTTTACACTCGTATGAAGTATTAAGCGGAGTGTCTACCGATGAAGCGCTTGGTGTTGGTTTAATAGATGGATTAGGTTCAAGTTCGACTAACTCCATATTCGTACTAGGGCTTGGACCCGTCATAGAACGTCTAGACTTCCTAACACTTTTAGTTAACAACTGATCAATATGACGCTTATGAACATGTCCGTCATTAGTTTTAATCGCGTACGAGACCGGTCCTGACCTTCGCACCACTTCACCCTCTGCCCATTTTTGCCTATACTTTGAATAATCCCGCATTAGTACGGCGTCCCCAACGTCTGCTTGCCGCAGCGGCGGTCGCGCCGCGGCCACTCGCTTCTCGTGGATCAGCTGCGCGCTGTGCACTAGCTCGCCCGTGTCCGGCCGCAGCAGGTCTAGTCTGCCCCGCAGACGGCGCCCGAACATGGCCACCGCCGGCTCACGCCCCGTGGTGCTATGTTCCGTATTACGATACATAAACAGGAACTTACTTAAAGCAGTGTTATCGTTAACATTTTCTAGTGCTGCTTTCTTTAAAACCCGTTTAATAGTGCGCACTGCGTTCTCGGCCGCTCCGTTACTGGAAGGATGATATGGTGCGACAGGCAAATGTTTTATGCCGTTACGTTTAAAATACATACTTAATTCCGCGGATGAAAACGGCGGTCCATTGTCGCTTACTATTTTTTTTGGAATGCCAAAACGAGCGAAAAGTCTTCTGAAACTATCAATAACGATCGTAGCTGAAGTAGTGCTGACTCGCTCCACTTCAATCCACTTTGAGTGAGCATCAACTATTACTAAATAATATCGATTATATATAGGGCCTAAAAAATCCACGTTTAAACGTGACCACGGCTCCTCGGGCCAGGGCCAAGAGTATAACGGCGCCGGCGCGGGTTGAGCGCGCTGTGCCACGCATGCTGCGCACTCACTACAAATACGCTCAATATCACTATCTAACGTCTCCCACCATACATAGTTGCGCGATATCTGTTTCATCTTAACTATGCCTGGATGGCCCTCGTGAATTTCTTGTAATATTGACTGACGTAATACTTTAGGTATTACAATCCTGTACCCCCACACTAAACAACCGTGATCTAAATGTAATGATTCTTTCCTATTAAAATAAGGTTTTTCTTCATCTATGCTAACGTGTAATGGCCAACCAAACATTGTATATCCAACTATTTTGTTGAGTAGTGGATCCTTATCAGACTCTGTTTTAATATTCTTAAAACTGAGTGGAAAGCTTTCTTCTACTAAGTTTAGATAGGTACATTCATCGTCGTCTTCTCTTACTCGTTGTGTAGTCGAGCTAAGAGGGAGGCGTGACAGGGCGTCGGCGAAACAATTCCTCTCCGATCTAACAAATTCTATTTTAAAGTCGTATGCTGCTAATTTAACAGCGTATCTTTGAATTCTGCTTGCAGCAGTTACTGGTATGCCTTTTTTTTCTCCTAATATGTAACTTAAAGCACGATGATCACTCCTTAGAATAAACCGTTGCCCGTATAAATATTGGTGATGTTTAGTCACGCCGAAAACAATCGCTAACGCCTCCTTATCCAATTGTGAATAGTTGCTTTCTGCTGGATTTAACGTACGCGAGGCACAACAAAGCGGCCGCTCGCTGCCGTCATCGTAACGTTGTAACAACACTGCACCCAAACCGTATGGGCTGCTATCTACTGCCAGTATAAGTTCCCGATTCGGATCGTAATGTGCCAGCACCGGAGAGCTACTTAAGACATTTTTTATTTTTACAAAAGCATTTTCACATTGCTTGTTCCAATTCCATTTGACATTTTTTTTTAACAAGTCATATAGTGGTTTTAAAACATCACTCATATTTACGCAAAACTTGGAATAAAAATTTACAAGTCCTAAAAAGCTTCTAACCTGCGTAATGTTACAAGGTGGTGGGGCAGCTAAAATCGCTTTAATTTTTTTATCATCGGTATGAAGACCGTGTTTATCAATTCTGTAACCTAAATATGTTACTGATTCTTTAAAAAATTGGCATTTTCCGTAATTAATCCGAAGACCATTTTCCTTCAATCTTTGTAATACGGCCCTTAAATTTGACATATGTGAAGACCTACATTTACCGCTAATACAAATATCGTCTGCAAATACAGTCGTAAACGGCAAGCCACTCAACGTCTCTTCCATTATCTTCTGAAAGTTTTCAGGAATGCACTTAATACCAAACGGCACACGGTTATAAACAAAAGTACCGACGTGAGTGGTGATAGCTGTCATCGGCCTTGAAGCTTTATCAAGTACACATTGTTGAAAAGCATTCGACAAATCTAGTTTAGTAAACAGTTCACCTCCACCCAATGTTGCGAACAAGTCCTCAATGCGTGGCAGCGGGTAATGAAAGTCTTTCAATCGCGGATTAATTGTTACTTTATAGTCTCCGCAAATACGGATATCGCCGTTTGATTTGACTACAGGCACTATGGGCGTACCATAATCTGATCTGTCAACTTTGTATATAACTCCTTCACCTTGTAACCGATCAAGTTCCCGTTCGACACGCGCGCGCAGGGCTAGAGGCAACGGCCGCGCCTTCACAAACACGGGAGCCGTATCATTTAGGTGAAGTCGGATCTGCGACTTGAATGTACCCAAACCTTCAGCGAAAACTTCAGGAAATTCATCCTTGAGTGCTTTCGCCAATGAATTCTCATCGGAGACATAATGGTGGCTATTAAATGCATCGAAACTTGATAACTTTAACTGTTTTATCCACGTGCGCCCCAATAATGGAGGGCCTCCGTTACTAATAACGTATAATTTTAATGGTAGCTGTTTATTGTTGTACGAAATTGTCACCAGTATATATCCGAGTGTTTGAATCACGTCTCCAGTATAAGATTTAAAGGTTAATATTTTGTTAATTATTGGTACCGTACAAAACATCTTTTCGTATAACTTTTTTGATATCGCCGAAATCTTACTTCCGGTATCTATTTCAAACTTTAAAAATATACCGTCGACATTCAATCTAATATAATAGGGACCATCATCTTCACACTCATTTACACTACAACTGTTATTAGTATGCTCCATGTTATAGAAATTACCATCGTTATCAGTTTCAGAGTCGGTAACAGAATTGTCAAGATAAAACTGACCTTTGTTTGTCTTCTTAGAGAAATTACCATCCTTCTCACTACGAGTGCACACTGATTTTAAATGACCTTTTTCACCACACTTATCACACGTATAATGTTTGTAACGACACCTGCCCTCCACGTGGCCGGCCTTGCCGCATCGCGCACATGTGCGCCGCTCGGCCGCCGCAGCGTGCGCCGCGCGGGCGCCACGTGGGCGCGCGCCCCCAACTCGGTGCAGGCCGTCGCTCGTGGCGGTGCTGGAGCCTGTGCTCGCGGCCTCCGCAGCCGGGGCGCTCGCCACGCTTGCGTGCCGCTCCGCCGCTTCGAGTGCCATCGCCAACTCCAAACCTCGCTTGTAGTCCACATTCTTTTCGGCGAATAACCTAGATCGCATCTCCTCGCTGTACAAGCCTGATACGAACTGGTCACGTAGGTTCACCTCCAGTGATGCTCCGAAATTGCAGGTTTTAGCCAGATGTTTCAAACCTTGTAGGTAAGAACGAACGCTTTCGCCCTGCTGCTGCTTCCTCTGCCTGAAAATATGCCTTTCGGCTATTTCCGATCTCTCAGGTTCCAAATGATCTTTCACTAGTTTCACGAGCACTTCGAAAGTCATATCCTCTGGCTGATCCGGCGAACACAAATCGCACATTAAATCGTAACAGTCCGAACCGACCAAAGTCACTAGCGTAGCCACGTGTAAGTTTTCTTCGATGTCGTTCAACATTATAAACTGTTTAATTCGACGAACATAGGTATCCCAATTTTGGGTTCCAACTTGGAAATCTTCAACTTTTCCGATTGGCATGATCTTACTTTAAACACACGTGTAACAATGGATAATTAATAATATCCTCGTCGCCAATGTTATGTTCGTGACAATGAAACACGGAGATTCAATGCAGACTGACTTTAATATCAAAGTAGTTCGGCATACCCTCACATCGTTTACATAATTGTCGATACAACAAAAAGAATGTAGCAGATACACAACCAATTAAACACTACACTGCCTTTAAGATTTCTAACCATATAAGTACATCGTCAACATCTAATTGCTTGTAATGTAACATTCATTCGACAATCGATAACGCGCCAACTCGATTAATATCTCGATTAGATCCTGCGCTTGCGCAACGCTCTACAACAAATGTTAGGATATTCTCACGCTGTTCTGTACCTAGTTTTAAGTTTAGTGTTACCTAATAACGGTGGTTCGTTTAGAAAACTCGTGATTATCGTTTCAGAACTAGGGGAATTTAGTTTTATCTCGGTAAGATCAGTAGAAGAATTCATGGAATTTGGGGCTGAGGTTTCGTGAAACAAAATGGCGTAGTTCGCAAACTGGTCGGTATTGAACTGCCCAGTCTAGGTACATATACTTTAATTTCCAAGGATATTTATTGATTTAAACTTCATGTAAGAGGGCGATTTCACGGGCAAAAGAAGGAACATGGGTCGGTTTTAGTCAGTAAAAATCTGACACTCCCTCCGGTCCGCACAGAGCGGGGGAAGTTATTTGATGATTTCCCATCCGCATATTAAAATCGTAGTCCGGTTGAACAGCTAACAACCTCATATACGAGTTGTCATTAAAAAGAACTGTACTGTGATTAGCATGAACAGTGATATGCAGTCAGCAAAAGATAGAAGGAACCAAAATTGACAGTTATTGCTGACTGTTTCTTAAAAGCCGATGGACGTCTTCAATTGTCTGTAATTTATTCAATGAACTGTTGGCGCTGCTGCTGCGGCCTCAAGCGGCGTAAATATAGCAACCTTATTGATAACTATATTTTCAAGCCGTTTTTGGTTAAAGGTCTGGGACTATGTTGTTCTTGTTCTCACAGCCTTTTTATACTTCCCGTTCCCCAGAACTGGCTTTTACTTTAGCCAGAGCCTAAGAGTTACCATACAACGTGGCAACGCGGCCAGACTTTTGGGGACATTACCAATTGACAGCGTTGAGGACGAAATTTTTGACGGCTTTTTTTAAAGCTAGTTAGTTTATCTTAGTTATGCTTTTCCTCAGTCCAAAATTAACTTAATTTGACAACAAGAAAAAATCAGCTGGTAACTCTACATGTAAAGAGATGTTCTCCCCACCTTCATACGATTAGAAGCTCAAAGATGGTACTACACAAATGAATACCTACCTAAGGGAATCATACATCTATCTATCTCTTTCCCTCGTTGAAGTGTGAGCAGGACGTCGCTAAAAGCGCGAGAGTGGCTAATCTACCATCAAGCGCGCCTCGATGGGGCTTCAGCGCTTTTGAAAAGTTCGCCTTTTACGGTATCTGGGAGAGTACCATCCTATATACAAAAAAGGTATATTATGTACTTATAGATCCGTTGTTTTTACGGATGGGTAATCATAATTCTCTATATATATATATTCTCTCATAATGGGGGGAGTGTCACAAACGTTTACTGACTAAAACCCACCCATGTTCCTTCTTTTGCCCTTTGTGTTTGGGGGCCGCGGTATCTCTTTCGAACAACCCGCAACCCCGGCAGGCAGTGGCCCTGGCAGGCCCCTCTGCTTTGCTGACATCTATTTGAAGCTCGCGTGAAAGACGAATGCGCCGTCGAACCGAATAATGCCATCCTGAGCTTATCATACTTCAGGAGCAGTCCCTGAAGATATTTACCGTGTTAAGTTAACGGTCGGAAATCTTTATATTTCTTCGTAGTAAGAAAAAAACATTTTTATTCGCTTCTAGTGACGTAATTGAATGATTTGATTAAACGACATGGTTGGCGAAGTGACTAAGTGATTGATCAGTGCACAGCGTGTCGCGGGTTCGTTCTCCGTACGTTACTAATATCTGTATGACCTGCAGGTAATTGTTGCGGGTCTGAATATTTTTGTATGTGAGTTTAAATGTTTGTCAATGCAACCACGATACAGGCCAAGTATATTTAGAGGGTTAATTAGGGTTCCGTAGTCAACTAGGAACCCTTATAGTTTCGCCATGTCTGTCTGTCCGTCCGTCCGTCCGTCCGTCCGTCCGTCCGTCCTCGCTTAATCTCTGTGACCGTTAGCACTAGAAAGCTGAAATTTGGTACCAATATGTATATCAATCACGCCGACAAAGTGGTAAAATAAAAATTAAAAAAAAATGTTTTATTAGGGTAGCCACCCTATATGTAAAGTGGGAAGTGATTTTTTTTTAATTTCAACCCTAACGTGTGATATATTGTTGGAAAGGTATTTAAAAATGAATAGGGGTTTACTAAAATCATTTTTTGATAATGTCAATAATTTCGGAAATAATCGCTCCAAAAGTAAAAAACAATGTGTCCCCCCCCCTCTAACTTTTGAACCATAAGTTTAGAAAATATGAAAAAAATCTGAAAAGTAGAACTTTATAAGGACTTTCTATGAAAATTATTTTGAACTTGATTGACACAACAGTTTTTGTACAAAAATGACAAAAAGTTGTACAAAATAATTTCTGGACTAAGTTTGTAGTATAATCGTATATGCAAGCATTTTTTGTAACTTTGTTTACATATTTTATTATCCTGAACGTATCTTTTTTCAAACAAAAAAAGAATTATTGAAATCGGTTTTAAAATCACTACCGAAATTGCACGTCTTTGTATTAATTAGTAACCCAATTCCCCGAGAGATGGCGCTGTAGGTACTTATTACATTGGATCGGGTATTACCGAATTGTTCGATTGGCCTCATAACTGGGAACACTTATTGTGACGGACGGGAAACTACGGAACCCTACACTGAGCGTGGCCCGACACGCTCTTGGCCGGTTTTTTTTTATTGCTTTAAAGTTTAAGGGACTACAGATTTGGTTATATGGTTTAAATTTCAACTCGATACCTTCACGCGTGTCAGAGATAAAGGGTCTTAACAGACAGACAGACGGACAGCAAAATAATCTTATAAAGGTTCTGGTTTTTTCTCTTAAGGTACTGAACCCTAAAAAGATGTTTTAAAAACCATATAGATAAAACTGTTAACCTGGCTTAAACATCGGACACTCTCCTAATTGAGACACTATAATCTCTTGTATTACCTTTAGACCCTGGTCAATAGGCGTTGTAGACTTACCTGTAAAGAACAAAAACAAGTGAATTAGTTAAAATTGAGGGAAAGCTATAAAAATACGGAAAATAGATGTCTTTTGTTTGATTCATCGATGTTTTTCAATCGACTTCTGAAAGAAAACTCTTATTTACGCAACAAAAATACAATAAAAAATAAAAACGACGTCCAAAATAAAAAAAACTAAAAAGTGGACAATATAATATAAGTTTACTTTCTAAAGTCGGTGACTTTTTTTGGTTTCGTTGACTTGCGGAAGTTAAGTTATTACGTAGTACCTATAATGATATATCACATATTTTTTTATCCATCTACTCATTTTACATTGTTAATAAAAAATTAGCAGATCATCCATATACACATAGAGAAAATATACCTCCTACTTTTGTAATATAAATAAAATTGATATGGGACCACCTGGGAAACTAAGTATGTACGATCAAACAAAAAAAGAATTTTGCAAATCTGTCCAGTCGTCTTTGAGTAATCGGTGTTAAAAAAAGAGATTCCGGCGAATTCAGAACCTCCTCCTTTTTTGAAGCCGGTTAAAACATCTTCCAATTTTAGAAATCTGTTAAAACGTGAAATTAACTACAATAACTTAAAACACTTATGTAACAATAGAATTCTTGCAACATTCAGATTCATCCATAAACAAACACATAGCCTTTTTATTAAAAACCTCACACAGATATACAATACGTAAATCAAGGGAACGGTAAATAGTGAACATAGAAATATCCGATCGTTGCAAGAAACGTAATAAATACGAAGTTTACGAGAACAAATGCAATGAATCAAAAACAAAACAATGCGATTATCCCTGCGTTGTAGTGTTAGTTAAGAGTTGTGAGTTGTGAGATGACAGCGGGGAAATGGGACATATAGAGAGACAACCAAGTGGTTAAATATATATATTATATATACCAGCTTTCACCCGCGGCTTCGTTCGCGTTAAATTCGGGGTAACACAGTTCCCATTGCGCCTTATTGATTTGTAATAGCAACGCTAAGTTTTCACTTTTCTTCCCTCTTTCTCCCCCTTTGATTTCACTTAAAAAAAAATAGCCTATGACCGTCTCCTGGTTCCCAAATATCTCTGTACCAAAATTAATCAAAATCGATTTAGTCATTAAAGCGTGAAGAGGTATCAAACTCACTTTTGCTTTTATAATATTAGTAAGGATATATATATATATATATACTAGCTTCCACCCGCGATTTCGTCCACGTGGTATAGTTACTTTGGGCTACTGCTAACTTTAACCTTAATGATCGAAAAAAAAATATCCTTCTTTCCCTTTTTCTTCCCTCTTTCTCTCCCTTATGTCATATTAAAAAAAAACCTATGTCCGTTTCCAGGATCCTAACTTAGATACTTACAATACTGTCAGGGAAAAATAATCATATCAATGGGATCTTTTCATTTATATTTTCAACTATGTTTTAAAATTAATGTCTGTGGATAGGTGACCACCCGTTACATACCGAGTATCCTCCGTGCCTCGAAAGCACGTTAAGCTGTTAGTCCCGGCTGTCATTTGTAGAACTTTGACAGTCGTTACAGCTAGTCACTGTCCGATAATCAGTTTTACGAAGGGGTATCGTATTACCCAGTACCAGAGTACTGTCAGATAGGCAGTCGCTCCATGTAAAATACTGGTATTCAGCTGCTTCTGATAAGACTGGAAGCCGACCCCAACATATTTGGAAAAAGGCAAGGCAGATGATGGTAAAATCTGAACGTATCCTTAAACATTCCCTGCTCTATTTGAGACTCAGATCAGTCTTCAGCCACATTGAATAGAAAACTCCGCATAGTACTGTGATAACTACATTTTTATCTAGTTAAATAAAGCGCAAATAATCGTTTAAGGATTATATTTTTAAATCATTCAAATTTTCATGTCTTACTTCAGAGGCATTATCCTGTTATTAAAAACGACATGAGTATTAGAACGTTATGCTCTATCAGCCAGCATTGCTTAGGTTATATAAAACCTCTTACAGTACCACACGCTACATCTTCCACCTTGCGCCGCCCATAAGTTCGACAAGAGGCAAGCTCAGGAAATGAAGCGGGCTCGGGAGAAGCCGATAAATCCAACAGCACACAAAGAAGTTGCCACTTCTTGCGTCTTTATTAACTTGCGACAAATTGTCTAGCAATAATTAAGTTTTCAAATATGGCGGTTCAAGAATTCACATCGATATGTGTTTTTGATGTTTCCAGTACTTATAAATAAATTTAGTTCCGGAAGTCGGGGACTTTTGTTTGTTTCATAGATTTTTTGTCACCGAATTTCGGAAGTAAATTTATTTTCCGCCTTTTTAGTGTTTTTTTGAAAGACGGGTTTTTTTTTGTAAAAATATACAGTATTTCTTTTAAGACTTCTCCATTCTAGGAATTTTTCATGTATTGTGGGCGAGTTTACAAACTTTTAAACTCACATACACAAACAGCCCGGAAAAACAATCTGTAAGCCACACAAATATTTGTTCCGTGCGAGAATCGAACCCGCAACACGCAGCGCAGCAGTCGATCGCTCAGCCACTGCGCCAACCGTGCCGTCAAAAAATTTAAACCTCTTTCTTTTTTTTAAGTCTGATATAAAGGTTTTTATCAGCATCATGCCGTCTTAACAGCTCAATACCAACCTCTAAAATCTAAATCTATTAACAAGAAAGTATTTCCCACAGTTAGTCAAGCGTGAGTGTGACAATCTTTTAATTAAATAAAACAACTGATTGAACAGTAAATAAGTAAAGTTATTCAACTGTTATTAATGCGAAACGAGTTGCTTATAATAAAGGATGTTGTGACTAGCTTTAATCCGTGGCGTTGCTTACTTTTGTTTTGTTGATCTTTCGCCGAGTGAGTAAAAGGTTTTTTTTTAATAATGACACGGAAATCAGGGTTGTGCAATTTTAAAGTTATACGTTTTTTTCACGATATTTGTTGACCATATGAAAGAATGAAATTAGTGCTTTTTAATTGAATGATATAATATATCATTCAGTCATTCAGATGTAGTCCTTTCTTTTTAATTCATCGTTGATAAATGAATCCCTAATGTAGACTGCTAGAAAATGCCTAAGACATTAAGTCCGACTTTGTACATTTTTTTTTTAATAAATCTATACGTTGCTAGCTGTGCCCAGCGGTTTCACCCGCTGCTCACTTAGGGTTATGAAAAATAGACGTTGGCCGATTCTCAGACCTACTGAATATGCATATAAAATTTCGTAAGAATCGGTCGATCCGTTTCGGAGGAGTATGGGTACGAAAACTGTGACATGAGAATTTTATATATTAAATAAATGACTGGATTAAAGTGATTCTATCGAGCAACGAAAAAACGAAGCCGAACTTCTAATATCAAAAGATAATGTGGCTTTAATATCGAAATTCGACAATTCAAAAGTAATCGAAAACGTATCGAATAGAAACAAAAACAAACCATCTATCCAGTAACTACATCATCCAAATACATCCTATTTGTATTCAAAAACGATCATTTATTGTTAACATTTGTGCTTAAAACGGTACACTCAATGTTGTTTCATCTCTTTCAGGAAATTACCACAGTTCCTAGCGGATTATTGCAAAATAAGATATTGTTCACTCAATCTGTTCACTCGTTCGTTGCTCGTTCACTTCATTCGTTTGAATGATGCGCCTTTGTTTCGAAATTTGAATTCGTAAGTTGTGATCCGTTTAAGGTTGGTTTCAATTTTGTTTATCTTTTAAATGTTTAATCAATTGTAATGAGAATTAGGTTTTCGATGTGAAATATGCTATTAACCCAAAGTTGTTCGTATTGGTTTGAGTAGAAAGTTTTGTTTGTTTAATTAATTTGATTAAACCGTTGTAGAAATTGAAACGTTCTGAAACATAAGTTTTTAAACTGATATGGTCACTAAAATTTTTATAATAAAAGAAACGGGATATTTACCATGATAACTATTTATTTCGAGTTTTTGATATTTCAGCACAGTTGCACAAGCCATGTTCACATATATACTGAAGTTATTGCGGGTCAAAGTTTATGACCTGACAAATGGTCTAACCTCTTCCTCATTAGTTTTTTGCGCTTTCTACCGTTTTCACTGCTACTTACATTTCGATTTTGTGATAACTTCAATTTATCCTGGATCATCGCGAGTGCATGTGCACCGAAATATCGGAAATCCTTACTTAATATATAACGACTAGTGGCCTGTTTTAACCCTGGATTAGACGAACATGAGTCATGGGGAGATGCTTTTGCTCAGTAGTGAGATACGAGGAAGTGTCAGACTTTTACTGACTAAAATCATAGCACGGTATCTCTTGCAAACAAACCGCAAAACGTAGCACGTTTAAAGTATATTTTAACTTCTATAACATTAAAAAAAAGAAGACCCCGCCAAACAAATTTTCAAACATCAATCACTTGACCAAAATACAACACCGCGAAAAAGGTTATGTTTTTTTCATATAGCAAAACATTTTATAGAAAACGATATCAAAGATAAATAGTCATGAAATGTTAGAAGGAAATAAATAAACATGGATCCACACTGACGGACGGACGGACGGAATAGGAAATTGCGGAGCCAGATCGCGGGATCTTGTCAACACGTCAATGTACTAATGTTATTCAATATTTTGTTGTATTTTATATTTGCTACTTATTTTTCGGACCGACTGTATCTACACTGCACTAGCTATATTTGGGATTTTGATTATTTAGCATATAGTACTGCCTAATACCAAACTACATGGGCACTTACAAAACGTCACAGAAAAAAGTATGACAAGCATATCAAAAAGGGACTACATAAGAAACGAACATCTGGGACTTAAAACTAAGGTTTCGGACATGCTGACCAGAATAGACCAGCAAAAATGGAGATGGGCAGGTCACATGATGAAACACAACCAGGAAAAGTGGACCAAAATAGTTTCAGATTGGTATCCTAGAGATGGGAAACGGAGGAGAGGAAAACTAACAGTGAGATGGGAGAACGAGCTAAAACTGACTGGAAAAGAGTGGCTCGCGATAGAGTACAGTGGAAGTAGTTAGAGGAGGCCTTTGCCAAGAGGCACGCCGAATTAAGGGATATTTTATAACAAACTTAAATTCAACAGTGATCCAATTCCAGAGACAGAATTGCAAGGCTATTAATATAATATGACTAGCTTTCGCCCGCGGCTTCGCCCGCGATAATTTTGGGGTAACACAGTTCCCCTTGCGCCTTATTGATTTGTAATAGCAACGCTAAGTTTTCCCTTTTCTTCCCTCTTTCTCCCTCACATCCCACTTTTTAAAAATAAAAATATGTCCGTCTCCTGGTTCCCAACTATCTGTGTACCAAAATTCATCACAATCGGTTTAGCCATTAAAGCGTGAAGAGGTAACAAACAAACAAACTCACTTTCGCTTTTATAATATTAGTAAGGATACCCCTTGGAAAGACTGGTTGTCAGACTTCTGGGCAATTAACAGCCTGTAACGACTGTGAAAGATCTACAGTTGACAGCTGGGACCAACGGCTTAACGTGCTTTCTAAGGTTTGACGGGAGTGGCTGAAACCTATTATTTAACCACGAGCTGGAGCTCGTACTCTAACTAAAATCCATCCATATTCCTTCTTTTACCCTTTGTGTTCTGGGGCCGCGGCATCTCTTTCGAACAACCCGTAACCCCCGCAGATAAGCTACAGGAATAGTCAAGACACGTCAGCCCAGCAAAGCGGCCTGCCAGGGCGACTGCCTGCCGGGGTTGTGGGTTGTTCGAAAGAGATACCGCGGCTTCGAAACACAAACGGCAAAAGAAGGAACAGGGATGGGTTTTAGTCAGTAAATAAGTCGCCCAGAGTGGGGGAAGTTATTTAATTAATGCCCATCCAAAAAAAGGGGTTTGATAACCTGAGTATAAGCTTGAAAAAATTATAAAAGTACTTTCTAGTCTCTCAACATGTATCGCAAGAATGATATCAATGAAAAAGATAAAACTAGACACCCCAGACACCTGTGAATTCACAATTAAAACGATAAAAATTAACTTATCCCATTCAAATAAATTTTCAAAGAGAATGTGGTAGTCAAACACCAATTTATATTCATGCTTATGACCTTTGTATATTTCAGTATTTAAATAGATATATTGGGATATATAACTTCTATTTTTATGCATTATTTCTGTAATAAATTGTTAAAAAACAATCTTTATTGTAGAACACACGATCCATAAAAAATACATAAAACAATAAAAGAAAAAACCGAGCATGTGCGAATTGTATTCACATACCGAGGGTTTCGTACAAATTTGCAACATTTCTTTTGACTGCGTAAACTTAAAGGGATTGTTTTTTTTTCACAACTACTATGTCCTACAGACTGAAGTATATATTATATATGCTTTTAATAGGATAGTTTCAATGGTCAAAGTAATTACTTACATTCTATTTATTCCGTCTTTTAGATTATTCAAGTAACGTGTGACGTCATTTGTTTCAAAAAAATGCAGCAACGCGTGACGTCACACGTAACTTTAATGGGCTATATCTTTGTCGTTTTTGGTCTAATTAACAAATAAAAAAATACGTGTATCTTATTTTTGAATAATTGAAAAGACTGACTATTTTTTTTTTTGGAAACTAGTCTATTGCAACTCGATACCTCTGAGTTCTCAAATTAAAGTATCTACGACAGACAGTAGGATTCCGTATTTTCCATTTGAATCACGGAACTCTAAAAATGAAATCAATAAAAAATACAAGACAACAGTAAACTTATCAACTTTCATAGAAGTAAAATAAACAAATGCCACCCGGCTAGACCATCTAAAAAACGCGTCAATATATTTGCGAACCACACATCCGTATATTAAGGCTACCCGTCATAACTTACATGGCACACAAGATTTTAATATTACGATAAGGAGCGGGCGATCGTAGATGTATGCGTTGTCACGAGACCCGCCAATATCCGACGCAGAATTGAAATATCTGACCCATCCCACCTCTGTACATCCCTAGTCGAGAGCTTGCATATGGATGTATATATTTAATTATTTTATGTATGGAATCTTGGAGAATAGTGGCTAAGGGAAATTGAGGTGGAAAGTGGAGGTTGCTTGTTTTGGGTTTAAAGTGGCTTTATGGTGGTTAAATGTTGTTTAAAAATGTATTTTTGTTTATTTCCTTATTAACCGACTCCAAAAAAGGAGATTCTCAATTCGAGTGTATTTTTTGTTCGTTTTTTACGCGATTCCTACAACAAAATCGTACTACAATACACCATTTCGATAATGTAATTGTTTTTTGGTGGTCGAATATTAATTTTATTCACACTGCTTAGGTAGTTAATGAGCTATCTTCTTTAATACTTATATTAATAATACATACATTAATAATACTTTAACTGCTTAAATTTTGTAGTAGCAATAGAAAATAAATAGGTAGGTACTGTATAAAACTTTGTGTAAGATACTGTCATAGTGTTAAAAAAAAATTCCAAAAAATTTCGCGTTGTACAGTGTGGTGTCGCGACGATTATTTTTGTTGAGTGTTTACAGATTTTTCAAAAATTAAATAATAACTTCATTCCAGCCGGGTGTCCCTTGACACCTCAATTTTTGTTTTTTAATAAAAGTGTTTTGATTATTAGTTGCGTTTGTGTGTTAGTGTGATAACAAAAATAACTATGTTATGTGCTATGTGAAACTAATAAGGACTTTAATTAAAAAATAAATACTTGAAATATTTAATTTCTTCATCGCATCGTAGCCACCTTTTTACCCACCATGACCATTGTACCCTGCATATCAAAACGAAAGTAACGTCAACATCAGCGATATCTTTGTTTGTTCATGTGTAGGATGCTATCAACACATCGCTGATTCACATTATTGACTCACCATCACAACTGTTAGTGTCTCTTAGTCATCTACTTGTATGTTAAACTAGCTGGCGCCCACTGGCTTCGCCCGAATGATATCAAAAAAAATAAATCCTATGTGTTATTTCAGACCATAACCTTTTTTTTAAAAAAACGTTGTCCCACACTAGGAATTTCTCCTGTATCGTGGGTGCGTTTACAAACATTTAAACTCACATACACAAACAGCCATCCGGAACAATTATCTGTAGGTTATACAAATATTTGTTTCGTGCGGGAATCGAACCCGCGACACGCAGCGCAGCAGTCGATCGCTCAGCCACTACGCCAACCGTGTTGTCAAATAATAAATCAATAATCTACCTCTGTGTCAAATTTCATCAGTATGTGAGTGTAAATATTTGTAAAAAACACCCATGTTACAGGAGAAATTCCTAGTGTGGGGCAAAGGTTTGAAAAAAAAGGAAAAAGATAGAAAGATTCCGGTGCCTCGGAACGTAAAGTGCAAAAGAAGTAACTTGGATGGATTTTACTCAGTAAAAGTATAACACAGGAAAGCAGAAGCAGAATAAGAGAAGGGAGCTTTTGTTTTACTTCTGTTTTCCTTCATCGAAACAATTGGTGATTACGCCATCACCCTGTTTCAACATACACCATGTCAGCGTCTTCTATAGCCCGTTCCTTTTCTGAGGGGGAAGACGGGGGTGATAAGGGCTGCTCGTGTAAAATGTCGTCTTCTTTCAACGTCTCTATTTTAGCCGTTATCTTAATATTGAGTAATGTCTTTTACAGTCCAACCTATCTATAATTTCTTTACTCTTTCAACTTTAAGCCTTCATACCCTGTACACCCTTTACAGATAGTTAAATTTTATAATTAAACTATGAAGACCTATTAAGAGTATAAAATATCCCATATACAAGACGTCCCATTAATGACATTTAAACGATTTCGAACTGTCAAAAACCTGTTAAATCATTAAAACTTTCATTAACGTTACCTGTCACCATCTTCTCTTTATAAATCTGACAAATATCCCTCACATTATGGCAGAACTCCTCGGAATTATTCGCTCCTGGTACATGCAAGAGTGAAAGATACCGCATTCCGATGACACGCACCGTCTGTACACCGTCTAGCCGCTTCGCAATGGCTATCTGCGCGTACGCAGCCTGCTTTCGCGCCAACACACCTGTTTTGTAACCAGAACAACGTAAAAACCGTCTAGTCTCCGTTGGATTTTCAACCTTGGATGTGCCATTTACTGTTTAGTATTGTCTGCAGGGGTGGGAGACAGTTCAAACGAATAACGAGCCTCAGTGCAAGTAATTTGAAATTGGAATCGAATGCAGTCCATGCAAGAAGGTTTTTGCGTAAACACAGCAACTGATTTTGCATTCAACTCCTGTTGCAGTAGGGTTGGTTTTTCTTTGAACCAGGTAGGTGGTTATGTGGTTATAGTACAGGCTATAGTGGTGTTGCAAAAGGTGAGTTCACACGTGCAAAGACTGACCAATTCTGCAAATCGATGCGATCGGCAATCGGTAACGGAACCAGATGCGTGTGAGCGGACTTTTTTAAATGATTCATAGCCGCTGGAACAACGCCGAAGGAAAACAGGTGGCAAAAACTGCTTAAGTGCATTGTTGTGTCATAACTTACGTAAGTAGGTAAAATGTATGTCATTGTGGCGTCTTAAAGAGGTGGGAAAGGACAGAAAAAGAATCTGAACTTTGGCTGCAGAATCTTAGATCGCTAGACTGGTTTATGTGTTTCCATGATATCATCATCTGCCTCGCCTTTTCCCAACTATGTTGGGGTCGGCTTCCAGTATAACCGGATGCAGCTGAATATCAGTATTTTACATGGAGCGACTGCCTATCTGACCTCCACAACCCAATTAGTACTGGGTAATGCGATACCCGTTGGTAAGACTGGTTGTCAGACTTTCGGAACACTGACTTACCACTAACGACTTTCAAAGATCTACAAATAACAACCGGGACAAACAGCTTAACGTGCTTTCCGAGGCACGGAGGAAACTCGGTATGTAACGGTCACTCATCCACAGACCAACCTAGGCAAGCGCGGCTTAACCTAAAGATCGACCCGATCGGCTGCTATTATTTAGCCACGAGCCCCACCTCGTTATGTGTTGCCATGATAAATATATAAAAAGTATGGTTTTTGTTTTTGTCTCGACTTGAGAGTATAACATTCAACAGTCAAGTCAGAGGTCCAAAGTTAAAATCCAGTAATTGAGTATTATTTTTACATATTTTTAGGTAGCTACAAATTAATTAATAATGGATATATTCCTTAAGCAACGTAGAATTCTAGCAATCTAATAATAAGGTGCATCAATTAAATGCAATGTAAATTCAAAACTAATGAGTTTTTTTTTTTTAATATTAAGAATAGTTGTCTGAGAACGACGATTAGATAAACATCTAGATGAAAATAGATTTTAATTGTTTTTAGACAACCAAAAGTCAAGGATTATTGTCTTACTTATATTCAAGTTGCTAACATAATCAGGAACATTTATCTCTGATGTCTTGAATAAAATTAGGGTACTGACAGCAGATCTTCACGACCTTCCAGCTTCATGCTTTTTAAGGTTCCTTACCTCATAAAGAAAAAACGGAACCCGAATTGGATCACATTTTTGTCCGTTTGTCTGTCTGTAAAGACCCTTTATCTTGAGAACGGATAGAGGCATCGAGTTGAAATTAAAACCATATAACTATTATTCTGTCATATTATTCTGTCTGTCTGTCTCTATGTGTTGTAAAAAAATCACTCCTCTAAGTCTACGCAGTCAAAAGATATGGTTATTTTCCGATATGGCATTAAGTCCGCCCCTGTTCTTTGGGCTTGAAGTGTTAAATAAATAAATATTTATGTCGCAAGTTTGTTCGGTGCGCTAGTCCGACTCGCGCTTGACCGGTTTTTGTTTTTAACCTGGCAAAAAGAACCAGTCGGATCAAAAAAACCTAAGTAACTTGTAAGATCTGAGTCGTTTATCATACATCTATAGATATTGTCTTTGCCACGGCTGATTTGGCTTGTATTAATAGACAACAAGTCCCAACACTACAAAATTTCGCCATCCCTACTTTTCAAAATCAACAAAAATCACATTAACTCCAAACCAACTAAACAGTTACTAACAAAGTTTTCTCCCAACTGACAAACAGCTGGAAGCGTCTAAACGGACAGTCTCAATTATTTTTCTATCTATACATCATGGTGTCGGCGCCATATTTCAAATAGACACAGCCAGTTTCACTGACTAACTTCCCACAATGCATAAGGAAGGGAATAACTTTAATTGGCACACAATAAAATATGGAGAGTTGCAGTATCGATTACGGGCCACATTGTCGATGGTTACGCTAGTGATGGGAAAGCTTCGGTAGTTTAGTTCTTTCTGGTGCTGCTTTTGTTGAGAATAGTGTGTTCTCTCCTTTGTTGGTATTAGTGATGGGATCTTGTCAATTGTTTGGACGATTTTCACGTCAAATTGATGAAATAAAATTAAATGTGGATGGTGATTTTGTGTTCTTAGTAAAGTACTCATTAACCAAAAGCAATTTCGTCTTTTAAACACCTGATATACACTTAAACGAAGCACATAATGACCTCAATACAACACTTTAATTTGCAAATGGCCCGAATAACGATTTACCAATCAAAATCATTGCTCAAAGCTCTTCAATTATGCCAAAAATGGCTTTATTACGAAATTTAAATACCCAATAATTCCCGAAAAGAAAAAAGTCCCCTCCATCACATAGCGTGCGCGGGCGCCGATGGCAGAACCGATTGCAGTCGCAGGTGCGACCACGATCGGCACATTCGTGACAATATAATTGTACCGCATACCTCACTCCTCCCGTCCCTTAATTTATACCTAATAGAGAGATAATCTTATACTTTTTCAACACGTCTCATTTACATTTTAAACCTTTATCTTTTCGTACAGTCGGTTGTAAAACTTATAAAGCAGTTTTACTGGTTGGTCTTTAGTGTTCTTATTTTGCAGTTTTAAGATGTCTTTAAGTAGATGTATTGTTGTTATAATGTCGCATTTTAACGAGAATATTTTTTGCAACGTAAGTCACTTTATAAGGATCTTAAAACTGCAATAAAACTTAATGTTTAACAGAAGTTCTTGTCAGCCATTGCACTGCTTAGGACCATATTTGTGAATATGCGTACATAAAGTTCATCCTTAGCTATTAGTCTAAATGCCTTCACCACTAAATGCCGCTAAGTTGAGGTTGCAGGTTAAGCTAAGTTAGTTTAGCTAAGTTCGCATTGCTGACGCAGTTTTTTATACTTTTGTACAAACTACGTAACAAGTATAAAAACTGTATTAGTTATGCGAGCTAAGATAAATAACTAAGCTTAGCTCTTGGTCTGCAACCCGCATAATAGTCAACGTCCATATAATTAAGTTTTAAATCCTTTCAAGCTAAGCGACTAAACTCCTAAACTATAAGACACAAAATTTGTTTCTCTTCAAGTCATGTTCACGCCTTCAGCCAGTTTCCTTATGATATGTCCGTGTACTTGTACCAGCATTTGGTACTGTATTTATACTCCATGTAACAAGCCTTCGCCTTTGAGCAGTATAGCAATTTATTTCTCTAACTTAACCCTTACTTCACCACGTTCTTATGCAGTACGATAAAAGGTAATTTTATCAATGTATTTTTGTTGGGTAACTGTTGGATTGGTACTAAATTATCGTTGTTCCTTTCGTAAAATTGTCTGATAGAGAGGTTTTGTGTTTCAATCGATTGGTCTGAAAGATTAAATGAACTGCTTATTTCTTCTTTTTTATCACCTATTTTAGTACCTATACTGGTGTCAGTTTTCATGCCACCCTTGAGCTTTTGATTTGCACATGTCGATATGTATTCCTCAGGCATGTTGGTTTCGACATTACGCACAAGAATCCGAAAATTCAGGTAGGTGTTTAGTTCGAAATTGAGACCAATTTTTTGGCGGTCCGGTTCCACCACTTAGGATTAAGCTATGCCTGCTACCCTACCATGAGGTCTTAAAGCAGAACTTATTCCATTTAGGGAAAGAGACAGAGCTATACAGGATGTCTAGCACCATCTCTTTCCCTCAGTGGAATAAGTTCTGCTTTAAGACCTCATGGCAGGCCTACTGTTGTAGATAAAATTCTGATGGGAGGTATTCCATCAGAACTTTATGTAAAGTTGCTTATACCTACTTGTTACTGCTTGCTAAAAGTCTACCTTCTCAATCTTACAGTACACAATATCTAAGGATATAGTATCAAATCAGTAATAAAATTATTTTTATCAAACGGTTCATGGTAATATTCATCACTTGGTTTAAAAGCCGTCTGTAATAGAACTTTATTAGAGACATGGTAACTCATAACCATCTTTGTCAGAACAGCGTGGGTTATGACCACTATTGACAAAACCCAAATAGCTAATGCTATCCCTAAACCTGCAAGGTTGAAATGGAACTGGGCTGCTCACATCTGTCGCATGTCGAAGGAGCAATGGGCGAAACTAACCACTCAGTGGACACCAACTGGAAAGGAAACACATCGTGGTAGGCGCAGAAGGAGATGGCGGGATGAGCTGAACTCTTTTCCCTTTGCGATCTAGTGCGACTTTATACAATTTGAGGGAGGCATTTGACGTGTGCAGTAGCACAGTGTGGACTTATAATAACAAATAAATTTCTCTGTATTTATTTTTCGACGGGCCTGTTGGTCCAGTGGTTAGTGGCCCTGACTGCTGAGCCGGAGGTCGTGGGTTCGATTCCCACCCAGGACAAACTTTGTGTGATGAGCATGATTGTTTGTTCTGTGTCTGGGTGTGATTTATCTATAATATGTATGTATTTATAAACTAAATAAGTATGTATTTCAGTTGTCTGGTTACCATAACACAAGCTCTGCTTAGCTTGGGATCAGATAGCCGTGTGTGAGTTGTCCCAAGATATTTATTTATTTATTTATATGCGTATTATTTATGTGTAGGTATACTTATTATATCCTTACTAATATTATAAAAGCGAAAGTGAGTATGTTTGTTGGTTTGTTACCTCTTCATGCTTTAATGGCTAAACCGATTTTGATGAATTTTGGTACAGAGATAGTTGGGAACCAGGAGACGGGAATAGGGTAACTTTTTTTTCAAGAAAAGTGGGATGAGAGGGAGAAAGAGGGTAATAGGGAAAACTTAGCGTTGCTATTACAAATCAATAAGGCGCAAGGG
Organism: Ochropleura leucogaster; assembly: GCA_958449745.1. Classification (NCBI taxonomy): domain Eukaryota; kingdom Metazoa; phylum Arthropoda; class Insecta; order Lepidoptera; family Noctuidae; genus Ochropleura; species Ochropleura leucogaster. The sequence continues at coordinate 2,495,367 of OY288208.1, forward strand.
GAACTGTGTTACCCCGAAATTAACGCGACCGAAGCTGCGGGAAAAAGCTAGTTTATTATATGATTGATAATTATTTTTTTCTGTTTTGTCTTTTGCACACACTGTGTCTACATATCTCATCTAAATTTTATCTCGCAGGCATGCTGGAACAAAATTAAAAAAAAATAAGCATTTCCTTTGTGCTCTGCTGTCTTAATGTAATGTCCTGTCAAGTATTTTTTATGTGCATAAATAAATATGTAAATAAATATATTGTCAAAAATCATGACAATTAGATTCACCCTCAATGAAGTTCTCCATACAAGGATAGTTGAATATGCTTAATATAACCATAATTATAATTTAATCCAACTCTATGTGTACTCATAATTATACCTATTTATACAGTTTTTCCCACCTACCGTAATACTATTAAAGTTTTAACGACTTCAAAAATATCATTTATATCAAGAATATTAATAATATGTAGGTATGTAATAACTTACTGATCGCGTTATCTTGCTTTTAATTGGAGTTTAGCCTCAAATATATGGTAATCAGCTATGGTGATGATTTTTTTATTGATGAGACAACTTTTTACGATTAATTTGATAATCTTGATTGTGCTGCGTCAAGGTTAACTGTGGTTGTGTAGGCTTTATACATACATAAGTGTCAGGCATCTATAAGTAGGAGCTCAAAGTCAAGTTAGTAAAATAATATTTTTGGAAGGAAAGACTACCTTTGTACAGTTAATATTCTGCAGTCCTTTAGTATAAAATCATTGGGCAGATCTGACTTGATATTATTTTCAAAAGACAAGTAATGGATCAGCAAGAAAACATATTGTTGCCTTTTTAACAATTATCAATGTCACTAAAATGTATACACTTTTATACACTTGTAATTTCAAATATGCTTGGGCCTCAGATCATCAGTAACGTCAATTTCATTTCAACTTTCCAAAAATGCTTCTTTTTGCCAAGTCCTTTCTATTCCTCAACACCAACTGTCCTCGCTAGTCCTTTACCCGGGGTGGGGGGTACAATAATGATATTACGGCGCGATCGCAGGCGCAGATAGTTGCGCCGTGTGCCGATCTATCGACTCACGCGCACCTTAACGTTTATATTTCACTCTGGGGCGGCGTGAGCGTTGCGCTTGTAAACCCAGCGGATTTAATTGGCGCGAATGGTCCATGTTTTTAGGAATTGTATGAGAATCAGGAATGTTTGTTTTTTGTTGGAGGACTTTTGTTCTGTATGTGGGCTGTGATTGCAAGATGTCTGATTAGAGAAGATTGTGGAGTTTTTGATCATTGAAGAGACGATATAAGTTTGAGGAGTTTTTTTTTGGGTATTGTTTTCTGAATAAATTGGTGCAAGTTAGAGAACCATTTTCAGTGCATTTAATTGATCTCAAATTTTGATGATTGCTTAATATTTTTGCAAAATATAGGTACATAATTATGTTTCTCGATGATGATCGTTGGTGATGACTGGACGTTGGACAGTTCCATTTGAAAGACCATCTTACACACTATAAAATACATGGTCCTCATTAGATTTGACCTATGTCTGGACTTTAAAAGAGACAATGACAGTGATTTTTTTTATTACAAACAAATTTACAGAAAAAATATAGTTTGATGTGAGTTGAGATGAGAAAAAATTCAAAGGAACTGTTGTTACAAGATTATAGCTACACTGGACCAGGCAACCTAATCCCTTCCACAGACAGGGCCACCTATGAGTACCCTATCTAGCAATGAGCGTCCCTCGCGTGCCCAATAAATCGTAGCTGTGGACGTGCGTACAAATTGGCCCGATGCGATCGCGACAAGGCGACGACTTGCTTGTCTTGCCCCTTGTTAACGCCTCAGAAAGATCGCATGCGATTTTATTGTCGCACTTTAGAACGTGAGCGCGCCCACGTTTTGTAAGCCTTGTATTATAAAGTCGTACGTCTGTTGTTTGAAAGAAATAGCAGTGAATCTGTTGTTAGGTTTGAACAGAATGTTGTTAGTGGAAAGTTTGTTTTGTTTATTGTTTTTGTGTGTTTATTGTTTTTGTTCGAGATAGATTTCTTTGTTTAGTTTTACGTTCTTGGTTTACTATAATGACCATGCAAGGTTCCCCTTTCATAGAATAATTGTTGTAAGCGTTTGAACAAAAAATATGGTCAGTTTAATTTTTATGTACGTTTCAACACAACTCTAAGAAAATACTTCGATTATGCTTTTTTTAATTAAATGTCGTTTTACATTGAATATCACCACATCATCTTACTAATGGAGGATTGGGCAGAGGTGTACGTAACTTAAAGGTCCGCTTTCATACATTACGCTAATAAAGGAGGGATGGGCAGAGGTGTAGGTATCTTAAAGTGTACTACAAGGTTCGCCTTTGACTCTGCATTTCGCCAATAGGTTAATTTCTAAAAAAATTACGTGTGACGTCATGCGTTGTTGCATTCGTTGCACCGGTGAAATTTTTGAAAAAAAAAAGTATCCTATTATGTCTAAGTCCTATGTAATAGGGGATAGAATAGAAAAGAACAGAATATTCATTTATTTGCTCTGAATGTAGGTATTTATAATAAGGTGGTTACAATAATTACGGAGAATCCTTGTACATTCTACCATTTCGGCATGCAAACATTGATGCAGTTCATCATCAAAACATATTATATTATAACACAGAAATCTATACAACTAAAATGTATCAGACAGAAAGTCCGATACGGAGTAGGGGGGGGCAACAGCAAAATAAATTCTTTGACGACAATTTGAAATAATGTTTGCCATCAGGAATTCAGGACTTACTTAGTAGCAGCCTAGTAACGTGGCCTCTCTTTGTTTAGATTAACTGTACAATGAGAGACCCATTTAAACGGCTTTTATATAGCTTGATGTGTTTCTGTATGTTTTAGGTGCACCGATAGACACCCTTCGTGAATTAGGATTCTCCAAGAGTTCCGTCATCATTTACTCCTTTCTCTTTCATATCATTCCTTACACAATCCATCCATCTTTTCTTTGGCCTTCCTCTCGCTCTCCGTCCATCAATATTCAGATCTATAAATAAATAAATAAATAAATAAATATCTTAGGACAACTCACACACGGCTATCTGATCCCAAGCTAAGCAGAGCTTGTGTTATGGGAACCAGACAACTGATATACATACTTATATAATTTATAAATACATACATATTATAGATAAATCACACCCAGACACAGAACAAACAATCATGCTCATCACACAAAGTTTGTCCTGGGTGGGAATCGAACCCACGACCTCCGGCTCAGCAGTCAGGGCCACTAACCACTAGACCAACAGGCCCGTCTAAATCTATCACTCACTAACATGCGGTACGGATACGGGTTCGATCCCCGCACGGAACAAATATATTTGTATGCTCTACAGGTAGTTGTTCCGGGTCTAGTTGTTTTTGTATGTGAATTTAAATGTTTGTATACACACTCACCCTGGGAATATCTCGTGTATGGAGATATTCCCAGAGGGAGGCAAAATTAAATAAAAAAATACAAGGTATTTTTTTTCACAAGTCATATTTTTGTAATTATAAAGAGTGCCAAGGCATTGTTATAGTACTACTGTAAATGCACACCCCCATTTAACATAAGCGTAATGGTGGCCCAGCGATAAGGCCGGCGACGTTTCCGGGAGCGATACGATAACGCAGCGATAGCGATACGACGCCGGATTGCGAACGTGTGTGGTAATTAAGTATTGTATTATAGTTTATAAGCTTTTTTGTTATGCGAGTGACAGACAGACTTATGTTGCTTTGTAGCATAACTAGCAGGGCTCGAAATGATAAATATAATTGACTAGCTGGCGGCCGCGGCTTCACCTACGTGAGAGGTAGATTATAGTGTGGAATAACACATATCCTATGTGTTATTCCATACTATAATCTACCTCTGTGCCAAATTTTATCAAGATCTGTTCAGCCGTTTTGACGTAAAAGAGTAACAAACATCTGTACAGCCATTCATCCTTACAAACATTCGCTTTTATAACATGATAGGATATTTTTTGTTATCTAAGTCTTTTTATTAATTTCGAAAATCATCTATTTATTAACTCTTGTTTTTGATTTTACTCTGGACGCTCTCTATGTGCTCGTTTTCTACATCATTCTCACATATTTTTAAAATCTCAACATACCTACCCATGATCTTGTAAAAATATTATGATTTATAAGAGTGTCCATGGAGTTTCTTGCCCATTCTTCTCCATAGAGATCTACGCTTTGCAATGTGCAACTACAGTCCTTTCACAAGTATTATGTCTTGTGACCGGGACTGTAGCCAGACATTCGAAAGTGTCATTACCCATCCTTTTTGTTGTTTTTTTCGGGTGGCAAGTCATCAAATGACTTCTCCCACTCTGGGCGGAGCGGGGGGGCATGTCAGACTTTTACTGACTAAAACCCACCCATGTTCCTTCTGTTGCCCTTTGTGTTCGGGGGCCGCGGTATCTCTTTCCAACAACCCGCAACCCAGAGTACAGGCACTTTTGAATGATATAAATACAAATAGTCAAAAAGATCCATCCATCCCAGTCACTTGTAAGCTAAAGATACTTTATTTTGCAAATATGAGTGCAGTATATAAAGGAAAACAG